>CANUEZ040000047.1:21180000-23676250 GCA_948099385.1 Fasciola hepatica | reverse complement strand
GTATTATTTTCAGTCGCTTGGTTTCTTCATCGTATCTCGTGTCTGAAGAATGCCTCAGTTTCCTGAAAAAGGTATTTTGTCAACATTATTTTGTATATCTCTTCCTATTAGCAAAGCAATCCATCGCTGCCGTTGGGTCGGAAAATGGTAGCTTCGACAATTCTTCCAGAAGTCCTTGACGGCGTAGAGCGTCATCGAATGCATCTACGAGTGGCGGACACTGAGCAGGCATTTACCGAACCCTTTATGTACCTTAACATCGTAAACAGCAGTATAGGTGGTGGTGGCTGGCCCCCATGGACGAGCTTCTGGACTCTGTTGGTAGGGCATCGAGGCCACCTAACCTTACATTGGCCAATCATCCATTTGTCATTCACAGTGGCAACGGAGTTATCCACTAAGAACTTACCAACAAAAAACATCTGAAATGGGGTAAATATAGATTGCTTTCGGAGATTTACCATAAATTCGTCCACGTTTGCAATATGGGATAAAACACCCATTTGTCACCGCACGGTAGCAATAAGCCTTTGCACATGAGCCCAGCTAGACCGTAGCAGATCGCGCTATTGGACAAACTGTGACAAAGTAATATGCCCAACTGCCCAGAGGGAATTGGGCAGTCAAAGAGTTCGTCACAGTGTTCAAAGAAATAAGCATGCAATAGGTCGCCTTCCATTCTTTGGATGACGGCTGGTCGATCAGTGAACAGTTATTTGGGGTTTTATTGCTTTAATTTGCTGAACCAATGCCCATCAATCGGCCATTCAGACCCCTCCGTCTCACGGGTCCGGGGAAAGTGCTAGCCTGGAATCTTACATTTGTGTGCATGTTGGCCCCAGCACATCGCTCCTGAGTGCGATGAAACACTTGTTCAGCAATCAGGTGTCGGCTGGTCAACCAGTTGCGAATAATCTGCAAGTGCGAATCAAACGGAAAAGCTGAGAAGTTATCCAGCGGTCCTTGAATCCGCACATCAGCGCTGACGTGCAGCCATTTGTGCACGTAGAATGCTACCTCTTTTTCTCCGTACAATCTCATGAATTTCTGGGCAACCTGGGGCAACTGGCTTTCAATATAGTCCGAGTAGGGGGGAGACCGCTTGGTTCAACGCAAATCGTAGGTGAAAACAGAAAAACACGTGAAGTTCTTGGTCTACATCCAGAACGAGATTTACGCCAAAGAATGATCAATCGCAGCTTTATTCTGAGACAGACACTGTGTATGTAGTCGTTAGGTGACAGGACCGTCATATCCACCGATAGTAATTTGAACGGAGAACTGCCAGTATGGCTACCTTGGCGACGATTTCGAAAGTCAACGTCATTGCGTAACCTTTCTGTGGTTGATGGGAAAATGAGACGGCCCTAGACGCAACAGCCACGTTGTGTGCATCTGTGACAGTTGCATAACCCAGAATGATTGCTAACCTGCTTAGGCATTGCCTTGGCTGGATTACCTGTCACAACACTCCGCAAACCAATTCTGCAATGAAGACCACTCCAGCGAATAAGGATGACATCCCGTAATAGTGATGCCAATTCCTGTATCAGGTCATCCAAATAGTGGTGTACGTCATTAGGTTTGGACATTTCACACTATAGGCCACCAATAAATACTCGCGACGTGGGGTCTAAGGGGCGATACAATATTGGCCACAAGTGGTGCGATAAACCACGAAACAAGCTCATACCGTCAATGAGCAGGTGGATATGAAAGCAGCAGCCTGCCTTAACAGGTCCACATTCCAGAGCTGGCTGCAAGGTTTCACTTAGTCCAGAATGTGCGTATCTATCGGCGCCAACATTTTTCCTTTTGGATTCTCCTTGGAGGCCCCAGCAACGACCTCGGATCTGATGGCAAATCGAGCTTCAACTGTCTCAGAGCTCGTAATTAAACCCTCAGGTCGGTCATTGATGATTTCATTTGTGTAGCGGCCCGCCTCACATCTTTGGCCAAAGGAATAGCTGGAAAGTATAGACTTGATAATTCAGTCACCTTCTGTGAAGGTGGTTATCATTTGGATCGGTGTTGTAAATTTTACTTCTCCATCTATCAATGACGATTCTGTTGCATACACTGCTGATCACCGTGAAGTTTACTTTTCGCGTAGGTGGTCGCAGCCAACTAAGTTCACTCCCACTCCTCCGGTGTGCACGTGTTATCCCCCCTCGCGTTCTCACAATTACCCACATTCAGAAATTCAGTGTGCATTACGTAACAGCGGTAGAAGTTGTAGCAGCTGTGACTTGTTGCTCCTCAGCTGCTGCCGACGAGACCTTAGGTTTTTCAGGACTGTCGATGTCATCATCTAAATCATCTGACTAGTTGTTCATTGGGATGGAACAATTGCGTGAGAATCTGTAACGAACTTCGTAGCAGCTAAATTTTCACACCATCATCCCATATGAGGGACGAGTTTAAGTCGCCCCCATTAACTCCGCGAACTGCAATCTACTTCCTGCGCCTCCATATTGTAGTTGTGGAACAGTCACGCAATTTCGGGTGGGTCTTTTACATCCAAAGAAGAAGAGATAAATTAAAATAAATGGGGTTTACCCTTAGAAGAGCACTAGAAACCGGCCAAACGCAGTGCGGTGTTTAACAGCGTAGCCTTAGAGGCGACAACGAACAACCACGGCCAAAAACTGGCTGCCATAGCAGGAATGCATTAAAACGAACGGAATATCCAAATGTATAATACACAATAAAAAGGACAATCAACGACAAAAGAATTTCTTAATATGGTGTTTTAACAAGAAGTATTAGCTTCGGAAATCTCATGCATTCACGATTGCAAAGATTTCTGTATCTAAAGTCAGTGGGGACCAAGCTAATAAATATTCAGAAATGTGGCTTAGCAGAGATCGTCGTTGGGACTTTTTCAATTTATGATGGATTCTCCTGTATTACTAGAGATTTCAATTGTTTTCAGGGATATTGCACTGATTTTCCGCCACCCTCCCCTAAGGGACACTCAGGTGACGGTCGAGAGTCTTTTTGTGCTTCCTGGGGTGGTAAAGTATATAATAACGTAGTATTACCATCAACAGAATATCATAGAATCAAAACAGGATAGGGCACACGGTGTACCGTAATACTTCGTCTGTTGCACACAAGTATGTACAGTATCGGTCTCGAAGGCCACACTGGGTCATCCATGCAAAAAGTTGTGTTTCATCGAGTGTTCTGTTGGTCCATCTTGAATATGGAGAGTTGAATTCCAGGTTGTCAGGCTAATGTTTTACTGCACCACATTCTGTTGAGGCGGTACGCTTTTTTCTCGCGCGTCCTCTATTTGGCGAGAAAAATCCCCAAACCTCATTTTGAACGGACGCTGCCACCTGACATTCGATTTCGGCTTTGTCTTCATTATCTCCAAAGCACTCATTTTTTTTCTCACTGAGTTTTCAACCCACCATTCTTCAGCCTGGCAATTTATCGGTCAACAACTCAAACGTATCTCACCCCATTTATCCCAAGTTGCACGTTGCCTGAGCTAACGTTGAACAAAAGCTGGGCTGTAATGAGCTAACGCTAGGAAAAATGGGCTAGCGCCCCGTAAAATATTTTGTTGTACCCTTGCAGCAAAATCGCTGCTAAACCGATCAGTTTTCTGCCGGTTTTCGATCGGTTGCAGGACGGTTGATGCTATAGCATTGACCGGTGCTGGAGGGGTTTCAGAACGTTTCAAAACCGATACTACGGAACGCGGATCCTCGTCCGAGTATAATGTCATTATTTCTTATTTTTATTGTTTTATTTTTACTGTCTATGTACGTTCTATTATTTTCTTCCACCTCTCTTGGCTCACGTCTCCACTCATGCAAGTTATCACGCCGAAATACTTCCAGCAATTTCTTTCCTTCCCACGTTTACAGTGCGTGAAAGAAACCATTTATAAAATGGAATAGGAAGAAATATATTGAGATAAAAGGAGAAGCATAAAGCTATGTGCAGCTATGCAAAATGTGTTCAGGATTGCCGTAGTCTGTCAACTCATTTTCGACTTTTGGGTGAAGAGACGGAAGTAAAAACGTGGGGTAAATTTTTGTGCACCCACGAAAATGAACAAATTATCTGCAATAAGTAAATCGGATGAAAGAAACATGAGTTTAAAAAATATAAAACAAATTGTGTCTGTTTTCTGAAAAAAAGTTTTCTCTGAAAACGGGTCGTATATGGACACGTACGTCCTGGGTATCATATTACTTGGACCGAAAACGGCGAAACATTTATGCTGAACATGAACCAAATATGTACGGACAGTGTTCCTATATTTCATACCATGGCTGAAATACTAATAAAAGGCAACACTGTGGCGGTGGTTATGCACAATAAATAAAACCTAATCTTTTTTCTTCCTGCAACCCCTCGACCTTTGTCATTGGCAAATCACCGTTGAATGTGCTGGTCAGGTTCATCGTCCGACAGATCCCTTAAGAGTAGATTTGCGTACACCGTGTCTGCATTGGCACACGTATTTAAAATACCGGTCTACTTTTGATGATGCTAAGAATATGCACTTGTGATATGGATTTTCATCCTGTAAAATTCGTTTTTCCACCGTCAATACACCTGCACAATAGGTATTTGTGTTATCACATGATATAACGTACTCGCTGCGTTCACATGACCCGTTACGACACTGGAGATTGTTGTTATAGGCGTAGAAACCTTCAGCTGTTCCGTGGATGAACTTGGTTCTTTGGCCGTTATTGAATCTTTTCGCACAGCTCCTTCATTAGCATCCAAAGGATCTAAAAGCAAACGTATAGTAAGCTGACTGTCCACTGTCATACATTACCGCAAATCCATTCTATGTTCATCATATTTCCATGCAAATAAAGGACTAACCCACGTATATATCCATTGGTTGTTCCACAGGCATATGAACCGGTGGGAATCACTCACTCACAGTCTTCGGCGTTTCATTCTTTAAAACACCAATACGAGGTAATAAAAACAACTTCAATGAAATCACTGTGATAGCACAATGAATATGAACCGCAAAACAGCTAAACTTTGCATACTACCACTTACTTTTGAAATTCATTAGATGAAAAATAATCTTGTTTCAAAAATATGTCGGCAAACCAGTGAAACCTGAAAAACGTTCCTAGTGATGAAGTACAATCACCAAGTTATTCATCACATGACGCGAAGCCAAACCACTATTGGAAGCGGCTTCTAGCGATCAATGCCAGATGCCTAGCATTTATCCGTGAAAATGTAACGCATTTAATGATAGTATTTCCATATAATTTTCATATTTTCATGATGCTTTCCTAACTACCATTCCAAATATATAATGTTCTCTTTGGTAAAACCACTATCAGTCAGATCGACCGAAAACTGATGTGACGAACGGGCTGTGTGCTATAAGGGTGATATACTTTGGTAAATTCTGTGAATTATCTCGGATTTAGTCTTCCCTTGCTTTTTTCATCTCCCAAACTATGAATTCCTAATGATTGAAATCCATCCATCCATTTTGCGGCCCATGGAACAGAACAACGTGAAACTCAGTTCTAAAGGGCATTTTACTGCACGCAGTGAAATGTATTCAAATAAATCTATTGGAATGAATGCTCAATCAACAGTGTATAATACTTCAGTCGTCAAATTCCTTCCCCTTGTAGCACCCAGCCCGTTCGTGGCATCAGTTCTCAATCGGTTTTTGGTCGGTTTGTTTAGCAGCCATTTTACACGGACCAACATTGAATTTATACGAAGGAAATTGACAACCGAAGTAATGCGCAGTGCTTGGTTGGCGTTTTATTTAAATGTATTGGTTTAATTCATCGAAATGTCCTAAACACCTCGGTATAGATCGCTCAATTTTATTCCCGCGAAATGGGTAAAATAACGAAAACTATCGAAAAATCATAAATTAGGAGATAGAAATGGGCATCGTGATACGTAATTTGGGATAGTGAAGGAAATTAACGAAGCATAACACGTATTTCAAACGATTGACACAAACCGTTCGAAAACCATCCAGAGAACCGGTCTGAAACCACTCAGAAATCGCTCGAAAACCGATCGGCGCTACAATAAAAACCGCTCAAAAACCGGCCGAAAGCCAATCGGTTTCGGAGCGGTTTTAAGCCGGTTTCTGAGCGGTTTGTGTCAATCGTTTGAAATACGTGTTATGCTTCGTTAATTTCCTTCACTATCCCAAATTACGTATCACGATGCCCATTTCTATCTCCTAATTTATGATTTTTCGATAGTTTTCGTTATTTTACCCATTTCGCGGGAATAAAATTGAGCGATCTATACCGAGGTGTTTAGGACATTTCGATGAATTAAACCAATACATTTAAATAAAACGCCAACCAAGCACTGCGCATTACTTCGGTTGTCAATTTCCTTCGTATAAATTCAATGTTGGTCCGTGTAAAATGGCTGCTAAACAAACCGACCGAAAACCGATCGGCCTAATAGTAAAAACGGATCGGAAACGAGCCAAAAACCGACCGGTTTCGGAGCGGGTTTGCACCGGTTTTGCTACAAGGGTCATTTTCATTTACGTTTGGCCTGTAGAAAATAGCTGCTAAACAAGCCGTGTGTTATTATGCTTTCATGAAACTTTCTAATTAAAACAAATACATGCATCTCCTTATAATAATTTGGTTTAATTTACAATCCCTAAAACTCTTTTGTTCCTGATAAATTCATCATATTTGTCGTTACTGGTTAATTCTCCTTACAGTTATTGTTGGAGGAGTATTAGATCAGTTTAAATAAATGCGGTTGTTGCGTATTGAGGGAAGATAGGAGGGGAAATGTTGTTGTTCCGTGGTTGGGAAAAAAGCCAGTGAAACAATGAACAGACGTTGTTCATAATTTATGCATTTTTAACCCATAAATGTAACTGTGTTAGCCACGAGAATGATGTTACCAAAAACGAGCTTGTTCGCTATTCGTGTTTTCTATACACAATGAAATGGGATTATTCAATGAAAGGCGGTTGTACTAGAATAAACCATAACACATGCATCGGGGAAGTGAAAAGTAGAAAACGGGCACCCGTTTGCAGAAACAATTCGGGCGATGGGCTGAGACCATCTAAGAACTATCGTGGCCCGGTCAGGGAAGGGAACAAAGCAGGTTAGCACTCGGAACAGCAGTTGAGCTCAAGCTCAAGACCTCACAAAAGGGTAGATTCAGCACCTTAACTCGCTGCCATCTCCAAGTGAGACATGTTCCGAGTCGTCAGTTAGGAAAACCGATGGAGAGTGGTGACAATGTAAGAGGCTGTCTAAAGATTCGGACAAACTGGGAAGTCCTAAACCAATTGACTGTGCAAAAGTAATTTGGGGTTAGGAAAACGGGTAGCGGTGCACATCGTTTCCAATGGAATAGCCCATCACACGCCAAGCGTTTGTCCATCCGGGACCCAGATAGGCCCCATATGGGCGTGCAGCTTGGGATGTGTGTACACAGATGGTAAATATACATATGCTTATGCAATTGAGTAGTAGGAGATTAGATTTGTATAGTATGATTCATCATGCAGCCTGAACGCTCAACTGACCATTGAAAACCATGGAAGTACTGTACAGCTGTTTTATTCTTGTTGGGGACCATAAGCAGTGCACATCCACCGAGCCCCCACGAGGACTCGAACCCGGGGTGAACGATTGTGAATCGAACACCTCAACCACAAGGCTATTCGAGCTGGCTCTGAATGGTTTGTTGAACATCTACACTACATGATATATCACCCTTCCGTCACTGGCTTTGAACGATAACAACCTGTTTCCCACACAGCGATCGACTCCTATGATGGATGGAGAAGTCATCCATCGATTGGGTAAGCAAAGGAGGACGCTGTATGGTACGTACATACAAAAAGACCTGAAACAAGTGTTCCACTAGTCAGTTGCATGAGATCTCCCTGATAACGTAACAAAGAGCCAGAATCTCATCAAAGACAGAAGACCACGGCCGAATCGTTATGAAGGCCTACCTGGGGACCAAGCAGTGCTGGGTAAAACAGACAGAGTTCGTTTCCTTGAGCTCACTGCAGCCCAAGCAGCACACCTATACGGGGCCCATTAACGACATTGTGGGCAATCCCAGCGTTTGCTCACAACAGCCGCGAGCAATGTGATGCTTGGAAGTGGGATTGAGGAAACCGAAAGTACTCCTGCCGCCTTGCAAGACTTTGGTTAGACTCATCTAGACTATTGTGTCCAATCCTGGAAGCCATACATGATGGAAAACCATAAAATTCTAAAGCAGATATGACACCGTTTCACTAGGTAGGGTTGGAGTATAAACAAAGACAGGAAGAAATGGATCTGCTTTCACTAGGGAGTAAAAGATAAGAAGATCCGATAAAAATCCTCAAAATAATTGAAGAGTCCACTGAAACAGTGGGAAATAGTAAGCCACTCTTTCAGCTCCGAGGAAACGCAACACTGAGAGGATATGCATGGAGGCCCAGAAAACAGACCAAGATTATGAATTAGAACACACTAGTTCGAAATGAGAGTGGTAGACGACTGGGACGAACTACCAAGCTTGGTGAATGAAGCCGCGTTCTTCGCATCCTTCAAGCGAGGTCTCGATGGCGTATGGAAGGAAATGTTTAAGGACCGAGAGGAATCAGCTCGGAACGGCCTCGTATGATGTCCACGTCGACCTTAGTTACTGTTCTGATCATAAGGTTACCATCGGGAGATGGTGAGCTACAAAGATGGCGGTAAAAGTGAGCTACCTGGTTCTTACTATTTTGTTCTTTCCAGGGGGAAAAATAGGAAGATGTTGATCTTCATATAATCGAAGCACCGGAAGATTCAATGAGCTCAGTGGTGCGAGAAGCACATCGTCGCCAAGCCCTGGATACCGAATTGAATTGGCCTGAGTGCCTCTGATGTTTCTTGGACGATGTAGAATTATCTAGTTTGTGGTAGGTATACCTATCCTACTACAATCCACATGGAATATAAAGAACTTGACTGACTTTTTAACAAGTCATTGAACTCAATTTGATTTGATCCATTTTGTGAATGTCGTGTTAATATGACAGATTGCCCACAGAAACTAATGTGCGGAAAACGGAGGTTAACATACTTGCATGCCACTAATCCTCTTTAAATATGACAGTCATTTCCATGTTTTATGCAGCCTCACGTGGTCCCCACGTTTGCGTTCTGGCTCTTCTGTTTAGTACACTTCAGTTCATTCAGCCCTTAACGTCCCACTTCTGCGCAGGAAGTGGAAACCTCCAAAAACTGAGTAATGAGCGGAAATCACGAGGATAAAGAATGTCTCCAACCACCTGGTAGGTGAGTCTTGTGAACCCCAACCCAGAAGTCTCACACGTCCTACTTGGCCACGTCCACTGGTCAAGGTTTTCATTACTTTTTGCGATGTCATGGACTGGCCACTTCGACGTATCTTCCCTCGGAGTTAAAAAACTAAAGGTATGCTATTTTTCACCGGAAGGTATGCATCCAGTGAGTTTATTTCATCTTTTATCGATTTGTTCAGCTCATCACCAAGAACGAAACTTCTTCCGAGCAAGCGTGAAACCGCTGTTGTCTGTCCGCTATACAAAAAGGAAGAAAGAACTAGTTTCAGTGCGAATTCATGACCATCTTGAGATATACATGTCTGCGTGTCCGAACAACCAGGATTCCCTCCAAAATGGTCGTGTATATCAAACCTGCCCCGGGGAAGAAAACGGTGGGCGGATGCCATGTTAAATGGTCATAGCATGGACGTTGATGTCCGGACGTCGGGAAAGTCCAAGACTGATGGTCTTCAGTGTTCATTACTCTCATCGAATGGTTATTTCCTAAAAAAAGGAAACTTCCGTGTCAGTTCCTTTGTCACTACCAAGTCTATATGCTGCCATCACTGATGCATCCCACGGCCCTTTTATCGGTCCGATGTTGTTCTTAACCATTATAAGTCAATTTGTCATATGATCAAAAAAACAGCAGCATGAAGAAGAAACAGAATGTGGGCCGTTCTGTGGGCTTTATTCAGCAAAATATTGAAGCATGACAGCCGAGGATGGAATGAACATAATGGCAATTAGGAACAATGTAAAGTGTTGTCAAATGGTCCAATCTCATCCGCTTAGCTTAGTTTAACTCGGAAAATGCGAAGGAGATTACGCTTCTCTATTAACAAGATCATATGATCGAGTTCTTTGTTGCTGGATGTAAAACGTTGATGGGTCTCGGGTACAAGAAGTATTTGTTTGATACTCGATCGTCACGTGATAACACTGTGAATCAGTCATGCTGCCAGTGAGTGGAGTTTGCTCAATAGCAGTGGAGTTTCGGTTTGGTGAGTTAGTCATCATCATAGTCATCAAACAGCGTTGAACGGCGGACAAGCCCCACTGACCACTGCCTTTGTCACCATGTTGCACATGGAAATGGAAAGGAGTGGACCAACAGAGGTGGGGAGAGGAAACAACGCCCTGGTAGCCAGCATACGGAATACACAATCTAACCGTACGAATACACATTCATCAATCATTCTGATCCCACAGAAAGTCAAAACACTGTCCCCACCATTACCGATTCTCTGCCATATCCTTCAGTGTCTCCAGCCAAATGACCAAGCGGCTTTTCGGACCATCATGAACAGCACGAATAGAAATGAATCCAAACTGCATCGGTCGTCGCGCAGGATAATCAGGATCGCGCTGCACATTGCATCGAGCGGGGTGGGTGGTGACAAGTGGGCTACTGCTCAGAGTTCCCTCTCTTTTATCTAACCTTTGTCTTTTGACCCCAACCACTTCTCAATGCCCACTCTATCCGCCCATAATTCTCCCACAGATAACACGCCCGATACGCGCAACGGCTCATTGTCAAATAGTGTTGTTGATAATCCTCAGTCTCGCAACTTATATTTCCTCACGCCTCGTCAGCCTCTGAATCTCGGCTCCTTCAGCGTGTGTACACTCATGCAGGCCGGTAAGCAGACGTGCCTAACCCTCACAATAGACTCTCTGAAGATTGATGTCTGCTGCTTAAGTGAAACGCGTATCCAGGATTCGAGTATTGTGATTCAACTAATTTCTCCTAGTAACTCATCAAGGCACTTATTGCGCATCTCGGGAGACGAAGTAGCTGGAGCTGCTGGTCGACGAGGAGGTCTTGACTGACAAGGCTGAGGCTGCCTTTTCAGACTGGATCACGATTAACAGTCGTTTATGTGCTGTGAGACTCCAGGGATCAGTTGCCGTTCGAAAGGATAGTGGTGTTAAGTGCAGTTTATTTTGTGATCTCGGCGTACACCCGAACGGACTGCAGCTCAGACGCGCAGAAAGATGATGAACTCGCCACCGTCGTTCGCAGGAGCAAAGGCTCTGATATTGTAGTACTAGCTGGTGACTTCAATGCACAAGTTGGCAGTTGCGACTGGACTGGATAGTTCACAGTAAACCCTAACGCGGCCAGAGGCATGAGAGTACAACGACCTCAATTGATTTATGAACATCTGTGGCATGCCTTTTCCGGTGAAGAGCACTGAAAAGCGCTGTCCGGCCAACTGAATCGAAGGCGCCTTTCAGTTCGAGGAAAATCATTATTGTCGGTCGGCGGTGCGTGTGACGCGTTTCAAGTAGTCGGCGAAAAGTAAAAATCTGGTCGATGTATCCTCTACCTGAGTGGAATCCAACCTGTTGTTTACAGGTGTTCATCTCGCGAGCCGATGTAAGACGGTGCAGCAAAACCGAAGCTAATACTTTGGTGACTATCGGAGTTAAGCTAGTCCCACGATGGTTACTACAGTCATTTCGCATTCTCTTCTCGAAAATGGGAACAATGAATGACTCGCTCCATATCAACAGAATACGCTCCTCGTTCCAAATGTCACGGATCAAGGTGGTAAGTGATTTTATTAACGCACCACCAGCCATTTTGTAAAGAACTGAAGGGAGTTCGTCAGGACCGGCCGCTTCCCCTCGCTGTAGTAATCGAACGCATGACTCCACTTTCAATTCTGTTAAGGGCTCAAGTGATACTCTCCAAGAATTCGCAGTTGATATCGGAGCAACTACATTAGCACACGGCCAGCTAAACTTCTCCTTCAGGTACTCGGTTCAACGGTCCAGCCTTTGCTCTCTACCATGAATGAGCTCTCCATTTCTATCGCATATAGTTTCACTGACCGGGATTCACCGTCCACCGGTGTCACGAATGAGTTTGAACAGTCGCACATCCAGACCAAGCCCCAACCTGGGGGCCAAGGTACGAAGTGAGACTGTCTCTTTAGTCCCGTCGGGTAGACGAACAACTTTGTATTGAGGGTTAAACTCCATCAAGTTTATTTCGTTGACCAATGGGTCTAATTTTGTTTGTCCCACATGTAGTAGTATTAGTAGTAGTGCAGTAGGTGTAGTAAGCCAGCTGACTTTCGGTCATGGGAAAACAGTTGCTCGTGGAGAGTGGCATTCGTGGTAATGTAAAATAAAGGGCTAACTGAGTAGAGCACGTCCAACAAAACACTTTCACAATGAGAGACGGGCAGATCCCTGGTTTTCAGGACAAGTTTAATTACTCTCCAGATAATTCCATTCATTCTTTCTACCTGCCCGTTACATCGAGGGTCGTTGTGCTAACCGAGGTGTCTTTACCGTTGAGAAACTGTCGCAATTTATGTGACATGCAAGACAAACCTCAATCGGTTTGAATGTAAAGCAGCATTCCAAAGATTACGAAGAGCTGAAAAAAGTAGTCGATTTCTTTAGCAGAAGCCATATTTTTACACGCATATGCAAACGGAAACCGAAAATATTACTCCACAATAGTCAGCAAGTATTTTTTGTTTCACACTGATAGCAAAGGCCCTGTGAAATCCACGTTTAACCTATCAAACGGATGTGGGACTTTGATAAGCGTCCCTAACGGTTGGTGAAATCTGGGTTTCACTCCAGCGCATACACTACAACAAGACGTCATTGATCCTACGTCCTCCACAGAAGAAGGTAAGTTTCGAAAATGAATGAAATGAAGCATTCTAGTAACCCCGGGATGACAAGAATTTATGAAGTTCTCGACGACGTTGTGCAGCAAATGCGGAATAACGCGACGGCAGCTGTCATCTTTTCCTCGTCGATAAACTACGTCGACAGTGTAACAAGACAGTTTGGTACGCCATCATCGAATCTTGTCGTTCTTTATTCTGTTTTTTTTGATTAAGTTTGAACATGAATGCAACAGGCCTCTGATCAGTGATGATCATAAAACGAGTACTGACAAGATAGCGATGCCACTTTCAAACTGTTCAATAATAGCATGTGCTTCTCTTCAACTGCTGAAGGACGCTGTTCGCTGTGACCAAGTGTTCGTGAGAAGAAAGTACTGGTCGTCCATTTTGAGTAAGCGTCGCAGTGACAGCAACATCAAAGACATCGGTTTCCTTGACTAGGGGAACAGTATCGCCGACGGAGACAACAACGGACTACGCGATGTACTTTTTGATATTTTAGAACGACTCGCGAATTTCAGATGGAGAGAAACAACGGTTACGAACGAGTTGGTGGATCTTATCGGGAAAATGGGAGATCCACAACGAGTAGTAGGCAAAAAGCCCCATAGTTCGCTGTTGAGACTTAAAATTTGTGAACAAGAGCAGGTTCCTTAATGGCATGAGTCGATGGGCGTTGGGTCGGATGGTCTTGTGGGAGACGTCGAACCCAACCAGCCTTATTGTTCGTAAGCGAATTGCACTCACAATATCGTTGAACGTCAGACGGTTCTTCTGAGGGACCCCATAGAGTTTTCTCAAATTGACATTGTGCTCTCCGATACTGCCGACATACCGGAAGGTCTTATCCAGGCTTTCATTTTGTATTGTCTTATCAACTATTATTTGAAAACGAGAAACTCCAATATTTTCCGCGAACGTTACTCGGCAGAGCTGATATAGGTTACCACAGATTTCGAAGGCTGTGAGTTTCCGGTCGCTCGCTTTGATAGGCACTCTCCAAGTCTAGAGTGCCATACACGGTGTAGTGTGAGATTTTGTAAATGGTGTCATCTATCCTAGGAAGAGGATGGATATTCAGCTGTTTGTACTGATTTGTAGTCTGACTGTAATCTACGACTATGCGACGTTTGTGGTTTACGTTTGTAGTCACTAGTACCTGACCTCGCCAAGATGAATCAGTGTTAGGAAGTCAGAAACTAGAAAACCTTTTCCAAGCAAGCCATTAGCCAACTCGAGCGTGCCAGGCCGGACTGAATAATCAATAATCAATACTTTATTGGACCATGCAGGACGTAACCCGTTTTTCCATTCGAGCAGTCATTTACCGTCCGACGCATTTTGGGCCAACGGGTCGATGATCACTGGTAAACGTTTCTATCAACCCAATCGGCCTGACAGGACGCCCGAGTTTGGGAATCGTTGATTTTCGCTTTAACTACCACGCATTCATTCCCGTAAATATACAGTCGTTTTGGCGTGTCGAGCTGTAGTCTTCTGATTTGTCATAGCGAGCCGTTGCAATCGGAGTTCTGAGCTGAGATCGAGTACGCCGGTCTTCCATTCAGATAGTAGAAAATAACCCATGGGTCATAACATAAGACGGTTTTGTTTTGCCATTCTATAGTAAAATATGGACTTCCGATAGAAAACGTTTCTCATCTGCTTGTTAGTGTTGCCTTGATCTCATGGCAATCGGCTTGAAGTCCTCTGTGCCATTTTCAAACAATGGTGGCGGCTGAACATCGACATCTAGCAACTCAAATAGGAAAATGGAGGATGATCACTTAAAAACGGAATCTCGACAGATTGGTGCAGCTTTAGGAAGTCATGTCCTAAAGGCACGTCGGAGCAAATGTTAGGGGTGTTGACTCTCTTTGAAACGTAGAGCACCGAAACAGTGGCCGTCTGTAAAGCTCGCAAAATGTGTCGCAGCCGTTGAGATTCTGCACTGTGATCTTGTAATATGGCAGTTATGTTTCTTGACGACCGATGCCGAGACGTGGCTCTCAGAGCTTTCCGTACCCACAAGCGCCTTCAACGAGATACCTTTACGGAAGACTTCCGTGATTGCCCGTAAAAGACTACTAGTTGCTACCCCGACGGTCACTGACGACAGGCAGTGTGCTTTGAGAAGCGGTACACTTTCTTGTAATACCCACTGCCACGTCCATTACGTACAGCCTTTCGCGCGGGACATACAGATCGACTGTGTTTATTAGACCTTCAAAAATAACATCTATTGCTTCACGTTCCAGCAGAAGCAGAAGAAACACTCGCAGTGAGGACATTAGCCTTGCTAGGCGTCGGTTAAGGCTCTGAAGCGTTCGTTGTAGAATCGCCGTATGCGTTTTCCGATTTATATGGCTTGGGATGACGGCTGGCCATTTCTAGGGATCTCGCTTGTTCAAAGTATGTGCGTAAGTCAGGTGAAACATTCTCTCTAACAGACGTTGGCGCATGGTTTTGGAACGAAGTCCAGTTACGGCAGCTTCTCGAATAGCTTCTTCCCAGACGTTGCAGATTTGAAATTGCAATCTTGGACTGGTGGTTTCAGCTTCTGTAAAAGTTGATCAGGGATTTCGTCAGTTTGTTGCCGATAAGTCGCCAATAAATGACAAGCAAAAACCTCATTCTTTGGTTTGATAAAAAGATTTCTGGATGTCTCAATGGCTGATTCATAGCTGTAGCATTCTTTGATGTAGTCACAGACATTTGGGGACACATAACTAGCAAGCGTTCGAAATGTATAGAGCTGAAGAGATTCTGTACTACCAAAAAAGTAACTGAATCTGTCAAACCAGTAGATCTCTTGCGTTGCTGCGCTTAGTCAGTTAGGATCACCATCAAAACGTTGTGGTTACATTATTCGATCTATTGTTCGTTGAATAAATTGTCATAGAATATAACAAATCAGCAGTTTGAAGACAGCAGAATATGAGCCGTTCAGTGGGTTTTATTCAACAAACAACTGAAGCATGAGAGCTGAAAATAAAATAAGCAGAATGATAGTGAGGGGCAGTACAAAAGCGTTGTCCAATAATACACACTTGATGTCAGGTTATCAGTCATCGTGCCTCTCCTATGGCGAAGTCATGAAACTGGTGCGTCATAAGACCGAATGTTGGCAGAGAGGTTCTCCAGGGAGATTTATGTCCGCTGGACTTATATCTGGTCCTGTGAGAATTTAACCGGTTCGAGGTGTGTCCTTTAAGGCGAAATGGGTCCGGAGCAGAAAAAGAGTTTCCTCTTCAGGCAGACTGCCGGATGTGGGGTCATTTCATAAGGATACAAAAGCTTCACTTGATCAATTTGTCGCTGGTTTATCTTCTTTCACAAGCGTCGAACGTTTGGATGAAATTCAGAGGAGAGCTTCTTTTTGTGCGGGCACCTACGCACTTTGAAGGGGCTTGCACGGAATAATTCTCTTTGTCACTCACCTAAAGTTTGAAAATCGACGACTTGTTCCACAGTTCACCAGTGAACAGTTTTGAGGACATCATTTCCTGATTAATCTGCATTGTGAAATACATTAGGAAAGTTAATAGGCGAAACTTCTAGGATTTCTCGGCTTAAGTCCAATGTTTTGTGTATTCTTACGCCTTTTCTTTAACACAGCTAATTTTATTTTTCTAAATAAGGTTGGGAAATTGTCACTGTTTAATGGATACGCCTCAGATTTTTCAACGTCAGAATATTAGCCATGAAACCACCCAGATAAGTCACATACAAAAGTTGACTAAAAGAGTTCCTGTATTATGGCAATTCACTCAAAAACTTTTGTGAAGGGTAACAGGAACTACCTCCTTACAAAAGCTAGTAGAAAGCAATATTCTGCTGTTTGTCTGAGTTTATCATTCTGTCCGGTAAGCTACAAACTGAATTGCAAAATTCGTCGAGGCTCGGTGTTTTATAGTTTGTATAACTTTGTATAACTTTCGGTTGTTTGTTATGGTTATTAAAAGAATGATGTGTTAGATTCCTTTGCAACTTCGAAACGAACAGGTTATAATAGATGAATTAGTGAAAAGTCTTTGAAAATTTTCATGAATACTGCTACTGTTGACTAATCCTCCTTCGGCACCTTTCCCTGAAAGGATTCTATTTAAACAGATATCATCTTATTTTCAGATCCAACCTTTTTCACACAGGAGAACAAAAAATAAACTGACTAACAGTCTCTGATTAAGAATGCTTCAAAACTTAGAGTTCACAAGACATGATATACCACAAACTCAATTCAGTTCTTTCCTGAGGTACGTTCTACACACCACCTCTCGTGTATATTTCGTTCTCTTTTTCTATGAAGTTTGCACAGGCTAAAAAATTTCCGAGATCTAATGCATCAACACAAATGTGATGCGTTCTTGATAATTTTGGGTTAGTTTCTGTTCAAATCAAATGTTCGGATTTTAGGAATCGATTCGAAGTTCAATTGTGGTTCAACGTTGGCAATATCATATCTTTTATTTGATCTGTTTGAAACAAGGGAAGCCGATATGAACCAATCCAAATTCGATATGGATACTTTTGAAGGTAGCCAAAGATAAAAGAGGCAGACTAATCGGCAATTGTGTTCCGTCTCGAAAGATCTAATCATTTGTGTTAGATATACGGATACACATATCTATTGTAATGCCGCTAATTCTAGAATTTTACTGCCCTATATAAGTCATTGGCCAAATCTGCGGATCCATTGTGTCAATGAAACTGATGTACGTAGAAAATGTGGTAGTGGAAGTTCACCGTTGTTTATCTCTCCCAGATGACTAACTTGGATACGTATGAGGAACGGAAGATGAGTATATTTAGTTGCTTGACTCAAGATTGCAAACGTATTGCTATTGTTTACCTAGACCAACATGGGAATATACGTAAGTTCTAATCTATGCTTTTTCAGTGGACATTAACGATTCAGCGTCTACATTTACGAAAATGCAAATTGAAGATTGGCCCGTTGTTCAGAGTTTTGCGTTTGATATAGCCAGACAGTAAGTTATTTGTCAAGAACCTGTGTTGCATGTCCGATTCGTTTTAAAACTAACGGTTATGCAGAGAACACTCCCCTTTCGTATAGGTGTATTCACCATATGCATTACAAAGTGAGAGGACGCAACACTGCCCACGATTCACGAGATTTGGATGAGCTTGATCTGGCTGTGTATGATTTGTGAAAGTAATATATAGAAAATGTGGAACAGAAGACATGGGGTCTTTGACCTAGGGTCATGTCTGGTCAGGGGAACACAACGAGAAGAAATATAGAGGTGTGTGTGTCCTGATCTATTATTCAGCTTTCATACGATGAATGTGTGGTTTACATAACCGAGAACTCATTCGCACTTTAACTGCGTTTACATGCAAAGTTATCCATCTTCAACGATGGTAGTTGAGAACATAGATCTACCTTTTTGGAACTTCTTTTCAGAAGAATACAGTGAACATACAAAGTTTCACTGCCGCTCAACATTATAACCCAGAGGATGAACGTAAAAGAACAAAACTGAATATCAAATCTCCGGCGCATTTGTGTGGGTTTACTGACCAACAGGTTCATCAGTCCTATGTGGTTGTCTCTCCCCCGCCCATTTCGTCGAATTTTGGCCACGGAGCGGTAGTTTCTTGACGAACTGTTTTGGTTTGTGTAACCTAATTACAATCGCCTTTGACCGCAGAGAGTATTCATTGTCTGACTTCTGCAGAGCGGTTTGCCGACACACGGTAGATGATACTAAACGGTCCATCCCGCGTTAGTATTTGACCCGTATTGATCGAACTGTATTGCATACATGAGATTGAGCATAGTCGTACAATGCTTTTCAATCAGTATTGTGCTGAGTACCGTCTTGTTGATCCATTTCCATAACAATTTAGGACAGTGTTCTTGAACTCGATCAGTGGTTCTGTCGACGCATTTCGTTCCACAGGAGCAAGAGTAGGAATATGCACGACATGGGTTTCAATATTCAGGCAGCTTGCCTCTCAGATTCAGTCGTAAACTTGGCTTATCATTGAACCGTTTGTCGATAAAAACCGCCACAAAGGGATCAACGAATCATCTCTACAGAAAGATGCTTATTTTCCCGAGGGTATATGAATTTAATTGCCTGTTGGACTTTTTTGTGGTGAACTGTTTCATCTGCTGCTCAAAAACTATCATCCACATGGTCTAACCGATTTATTGCTTAAATTCAAACCTCTATAACGTGATCATACAGGTAGTTAATAGATTTGAGGGCGTAATATTTGCGCAATTGAGTAGTAAGAGATTAGATTTGTATAATATGATTCATCATGCAGCTTGAACGCCCAACTCACCATTGAAAACCATGGAAGCACTGTACAGCTGTTTCATCCTTGTTGGGGATCATCAGCAGTGCACATCCACCAAGCCCCCACGAGGACTCGAACTCGGGGTGAACGATTGTGAATCGAACACCTCAACCACAAGGCTATCCGAGCTGATTCTGAATGGTTTGTTGAACATCTACACTACACGATATATCACCCTTCCGTCACTGGCTTTGAACGATAACAACCTGCTTCCCGCACAGCGATCGACTCCTATGATGGATGAATTCTCTGTAGGGACCTAAGTGCAACGAAGACATTCCGTTATGAACAACCTACAGAGCTTGGTTTCTGTTTGCAATTGAGTAGTAGGAGATTAGATTTGTATAGTATGATTCATCATGCAGCTCGAACGCTCAACTGACCATTGAAAACCATGGAAGCACTGTACAGCTGTTTCATCCTTGTTGGGGATCATCAGCAGTGCACATCCACCGAGCCCCCACGAGGACTCGAACCCGGGGTGAACGATTGTGAGGTGTTCGATTCACAATCGTTCATCCCGAGTTCGAGTCCCAGTGGGGGCTCGGGGGATGTGCACTGCTGATGATTCCCAACAAGGATGAAACAGCTGTACAGTGCTTCCATGGTTTTCAATGGTGAGTTGAGCGTTAAAGCTGCATGGTGAATCATATTATAGTAGTATTTATACTTTAACTAAAATAACATCCCTTTTTTTATGTTGTTCGAAAAAAGCGCAGTGGGCTGGTCACTTCCAGCGTGGAATACAATGTGAAGTAAGCTTACGGTCAACATAAATCCTGAATTGTTTGTGCTAGTTGTTTGTTGAGTCAGAAGGTACCTCAGCGTTGGATATCTTTCTAGAATTTTTCGGTGACGAAAACAATAAGTTTGACGCTCGCATTTCACCAGAAACAGGATAAATCTTTCTCTTCGTGTGATATCGCAAGTTTCTCACTCAGAGTTTTCCGTGTTGAGGAAGAAATTATGGTTTCATCAAAATACAATATCATAAGCTGCTGCACATCTCAAACCATTGGGTTATCCGGGTCGGCTCTTTTAGAGCGTATACACATGCGTGGACGTTAACTTTTCTAATGAACGCTTTCACAGTCATACTCTCGATAAAATACTCTACTTCAACACTAAATATCACAGCGCTTATTGTTTGCTGGCTCTGCATGCGAATAGCTCATTGTCCATAGAATGTTCGAGTTTCACGTTGAACGTCTTCTAGGCGGGGGGGGGGGGAGGGGCTATAATACAACTAACACCCTAAAGAGCTAGGCTACTTAATTCGACTCCTCGGTAGGTGGTTCGAATTATTATTTCTGTTGCTATTATTACTATTATTATCATTATTACTAACAATACTATGACTTATTTTATTAAAATTCTCATCGTGCTTCATCGACGTTCAACCCGATACGAATATACAAGCGTTTAATGTATATCACTGGCAACCTCACACACCTGTTGAAGTCCTTGATGTGCAATGTTGATACACCTTAAAAAGAATGGAATATCTTTACATTCTGTCCGGTAATTCCCACGACAATTCATGCCAGTCGAATTCTAGTTTTCGCTCCCGATTACATTCTAGACAGGAATTTGTGACTGAAGTATATCATACCTTTCTTGACTATCTGTTTGTGTTTATTTCCATTTGTACCCTTTCTCACCTAAACTCAATTTGATTAGGTCTGCACGGGAGTTTTTCACTTTATCACGCGAAGTAAGTACATGTGGATTGAGTGACCGCAGGGCGGTTCGCCTCATTGACTAGGTGATTAATCTAGCACGGGACGTTCAACAGTTGACAACTCGTCTAGATCCGGTATTCATCGAAACCGTGCTACTCCGCGTATGCATAACCAACATTCAGCTCATTCCTGCTCACATAGACTCTGTTAACGTTTACTGGATCACTGGAGACCGTATATCGGCTTGTGGATGCCTATGTCGAATCGAAAAATCGATCTAACAAAGTGAAGCTACTTGAGGTGAGTATTACAACCAATTTTACCTAACTTAACCCAAAAATGACAAATGTTAGTCATATGTGCCCACTGGGACATGCAAATTCATTCAGTTCAGTTCACTTCGAACACCCATTAACCGTGCACTGGGTGCAACGGTTCTGGTTGCTATCTGTCGGCGGAAATCTGAATTTGAAATAAAAATGGCGGTCCCAACTCGACAAGAAAAGTGTGTGGATACAAGTTCATCACTGATCGTGATATTTAGCTATACTTTTCAGTTTATCTAACTACTGAGTGAGTGAATCTCTTGGACTTCATCCAGGAAGCCTAGCGCGCCGTACGTGACCAAATACACTGGTCACGCTTTTCATGCCTTTCTTGCACGTCATAGGGTTGTCCAGCCTTGCTCGTCTTCTGAACGCTAACTGACTCAGCGAAAATCGCAGACCGAGAGCGTTTTCCCGGCGATATGTCTAACACAGGTCGTAACCAACTTAATGTGGTGACCTATGGTGTTTCAGTTAATGATTTATCTTGTGTTCCCAATACTATTCGCCTAATGTCAGCACTACTGATAAGTCGTTCCCACCAGATTCCAGTTACAATGTTCCTTCGAAGAAATACTGCTTCTCTGGTTAACCTACCAGGAAACCGTATATTCACGGTGCGGTAATGGAGGGTTTTTGCTAAACGTTTTTTGGTGGTGTGCCGTTTTTGTCCCCGAGTTGATATCCGACATATGTATCATTTTTTACGCACTCTGCTGACAAGAATGAAAGAAGGGGCAGCATTTCTCACCATTCGTCTTCTTTCCGTATTGGTTATTACCATTAATATTATTATTGTCATCGTTACTATCCCATCGATGGCGATGATGATGATGAATAACGATGGAGTAATTGTGACCACTTATCGGTTAGATGTATTTCTGTCAACACATGTTATGTTTTATTTCAATACCTGCTATCACAGTCTTTTAAGGCGTCTTTTTTGGAGTGCGCTGTAGTATTAACTTTGGTTTGTTTCTCACATGCAGCCTCTGATGAGCGCCTATCAGAATCCAAATTCAGTCGATAAGGAAGACAGTCGGTAATTTTCCGATTTGAACCCAGAAACCAGGTCACACGGCCTCATTTCACAGTGTTGCTTTGCCATATTTCCTGTTTGGGAAAGATGCATCAAAACAGAACATCCTGTCCAAATCAATCGGACGAAAATATTTTGAAAATCTTGAATCGTCAGAAGCATCACATGCGGTACGTCGCACTTGGTATCTTTAGTTTTTCAACTATTTTATAACTTTAATTTCGTTTTTCATAGCAAAATACCGCTCGTGTTCGAGCGATCACTGTTCCGCTTTAGAATCACTGCTCATTTTTCTATACTACACAGTTGGCTTATGTTACAAAGGGTTACGTACCAGTCTGCGCTAGCATTCTGCCTAGAGGTGTGGAGTATATTTTGTTCTGTAAGTATACTCCTCGTAGGTAGCTTTAACGCCCTCCAGTAAATGGTCGAAAAATCTTTTGATGTTGACGTGAGGCTAGATGCTAACGGCAAGGCCGATATAACCTGGTGATTTTGTGTGAGACTGTCAGTTCTAGGTGCGGGTTTATGCCCCAGTCAAGACATAGTGCATAGATACTGTTAGTGATTTACAACAAAGCTGGAAGAACATTTTAATATTTGTGCAGAGTGCTTTATCTCACTGAGTTGAACTGAATTGAGTTGAATTGTGTATTGAAATGAACTGTTTTGTACTGCATATGGGTGCCATGACTTGTGAAATCCACTTAATAACCCAACCATTTCCAGTTAATGGAATTATGGATAACAAAACAATAAAACAATAAAATTCACTAGGAATTCAGTACAAACTTGTCTTTCAAGTAAATTTGTGGGTTAAGTTGGGAGGGGGTATGGTCCTCGTGGAAACTAGTTCGAAATGTAACGAGTCGATACGAGTGGTTTAGCTGATTGGTAGAAACGTCAGAAGGATAATTTGGCAAAAAATAAGGGTATTGTTTACGAGCTCATTTTCACACAAACGATTCCCAATGGAATGTGTTCAAAGAGTCCAGAAATACACAACGGGAACCGAATTATCAAACTAACCATTGAAATAGTACGTAGCAGGCAAATTAGTACTGAAGAACTAAAGTTTTGCGCAAGATCAGGTGGGAGTTTCTGTGCGTCTATGCTGCCACATTTGGGTTTTTGATCAAACACCGACTAGTTGGTTGTGAAACGGGATGTTTCAGCAATATCATTTAGTATGATTGATTGTGAAAGGTATATTAAATGAAGGTAACTGATAAGTTTGATTGAAAATCATCAGTGTGAATGATAAAATACACGTAATGACCTTGGCTTAATATGATGCATGAAATTTAAGTAGAACTACCGTGTTTGTATATAGTTCGCTACATTAGGCGCGATTGATAGCAGTACATAAGTGGGGAGGCTAGGTCCGTCATTTCGATGGCTGACGTCATGAATCTATATTTCATGTGTTCACTTTTAGTTCAATCTCAACCAAACCGCGTCCACGCAAACTGATTGTTCTATATAAAATATTTCTCTCATACTCTAGACGCAAGATATAATGACGTTTTTGGAATCTGTGAAAGGACTACCAAAAACGAGCCTTACTTTTGCATACTCCAGTTTGTTCTGGTTCTGTGGGACGCTTGACAGAAACTGAGGCACTTCTCTTAGCAGTAATCAACATTTTGTTGGCTGTTAGATTGATTATTTTCGGAACAGCATAATTGAAATAAAGTCAAATAGCATTTATCATGCGAATGAAACAGCTAAATCATCTCGCTATTCGAAATCATGAGATCACTAGTTAGATCCGTCAAAAATAGACTGTTAACCCAGTACCAGGTAATATCCGAAGCACTCGAGATAGGAGGTTCTTTTGAGTTTTTTTTTGGGAGGGGAGGGTTACAAAACCTTTGTCATGGAGAACGACCAACGCATTGATGATATCCTTTTTAGTGGAAATGAAACAAAAGTTTTCCTTGAATTTAAATAGTCATTTTTCTTCCCTTATAATTTATGCATTAACGCAGATTGTTCGCGGTTGTACACTGGCTCATGGACTGGTCTGTGAGCGAACTTGTTTCTTTCAATCTCCCGTATCTTCCGGTAAGCTGATTGTGAATGATTGATCCTAATCCCAATATACACAAAATGTTTTCTTTGAAATCCGATTTCATAATTTCTTTCATTCCTCTTAGACTCTGAAGAAGTATCCAGAAGTCAGCACACAAGGTAACCGACAACCTGCCATCAATGTAATCCAATCTCGTTTAGCAAGCTGATCGAAATTTACACACGGCTGTTAAAAACTCTATGGAAATTTGTTGATGATGTTAGAAGCGAATCATTGCCGATCGAAACGGTACTCGAAAATCATTTTTCGGACTTATATTGGTTTCCACTTGTAACATTACAATAATAGATACTACAGAAATCACAAGAGGCACTCAAGATTTCCGTGAAACAGTACAACTGCGGAGGAACTGAATTGAAGTAAGCTGATGTAAAAATTTCCGTTCCGGTCAAAGAACACTCATTTTTAGTCTGCAGTAAAAAACAAGCACGGTACAGATCATAATATTTCTGTACAAAATGAACATACAGTTGTGCTGTGTTCCATCGTTTTGATGGAGGCGAACTAGTACGCATTGAATTAAGGATCGGAGGAATGTCGTAAACAAAATAGAAATAAGTTAAAAACAAAGGATTTCTCTTGAATTTATTGCTCGAGTATTTTGTAAATTCGCTTCTTCTAATTTTTCGAATGTTTTTATACGTAGTGAAGCGGTGGTTAGTTGAACGAGATGGAAGATTAGCGGGATTTGTGCGAATACTGTTAGTGAGTTTCTCAAATGCGTCCACAGCAGTATCATACGAATTTGAGATTCCCGTGTGTGATTGAGAGGTGCCCAATTTGGCGTTCGACTTTCTAATTCCCCGAAGTTAGATGCATTTATGAGATAGATTCGGTAGGACGGAAACTTCCGGCGCGTTTACGCGTTGGCCCAGTCAGCTTGTGCCATTGTTAGAACGATCGATTTTCAACAGCAGTTCCATCTAGTTGACTGGTTTCCTTCAAACTTCTTGAACTCAGTATGCATTACTGACCGTGGATTGACCGCACATTATCGACTTGTGTAGGACTGTATCATTTGGTCAGCTCGTTTTCTTTTCGCTACTACGTTGGACAGATTCAAATAGAATTTCCGCGGTCTGCTTATTTTTTAAGCGGAACTGAATGTGTATAAAGGAGTTTCATACGTTTATTGGCAAAGTTGAGAACAGGACATGGAACTTCATTTCCAAAGACCACTTTATGTAGACCAACCAATAGGCCTGGGTACCATGGTCGATGCCCTAGAGATTCTCATTCTTATTTACTCAGTGCAGTTCAGTTTAGTTTGTTCAGCCTCGCACTTCTGTGCTATGGTTTCGGTTGCTACCTTCCAGCATCATCGAGTAAACGGTAGAAATAACAGAAACATAAAGTGAAAAAAACCCCAAAAATCAAAGTAATAAGCGGGAATCTCGAAGACAGAGAAAGAGCTCGAATGCAACAACGTCACTGGCCGCGATTCCTAGCCATATTATTTAATGTTCCCAACCATTTGGTGGGTGGGTTGCATGGACCCAAAACTCTGTTCGCGTTCAAATATGAATGGCGGAGCACGTACATCCATCATCTCTGGAACCTATTGCACTATCATCGAGAACCGGCATCCAATACCTGGAGGTTCGGAGTGAGGTACCCCATAAGGCATCAGTGATTCAGGTGTGGTTACGATCTCAATGAAAGCAAATTCCTCCATATTACCAATGTTGACCGGCGGTGAAAGGGTTTAGAATTAATGTCTCATACTTGCTAGTTAGCAATTGATATTGCTTGACCTCCACCGATTGTATTGGCTTCTTTGCTATGACGACGATTATCATCCTTCCGATGATATATAACGACGCTGTACGAAGGCAGACAAGAAGTAATATATTCTCACTGCAATTATGTTTTGATAGAAAATAAATCTGGTTTTCTCCATTGTACCACCAGTTTCCAACGAGATAGTTCTGTCACATCGTTTTCTGTGCGCGTCTTGCATTAGTGAATGTACAAACAACCTAAAAATAGCACAATCTATCTAGGCGACTGATCAGAAAACTGCTTTTTGTATGCAGCTGAATTTGCCATCTTACTCCTCGTCGGCTAGCTCAGATCACCTTGAGTGTCAGTCTGATCGAGAACGGTTGCTGTCCCCATTGCAATTCCTATACCAGTTCCAAGTTTTTCAGGCCCAAGCGCATTTTCTGGTGGAATTAAACCGCAATGGAATCGGAATTCACCGACGCAGTTCGTGGTGTAGTAGAGTATAATAAGTGCGTTTTCCTAAAGTATCATCTAAAAGTGAGGGTTTTCATCACAGCAGACAGTATCATTTCTCTTATCAAACAAAGTGGATGGCTGCATACCGAGGAGATCAAAGGTTACACAGTATCGACGTCACCCGCGATCAATTTATCAATACTAAGCCGTTCAAATATCACCTTTTCAGTCATTCATAGCTAAAAGAATAGTTCACAGGAATAGGCTGGTTGGACATGTGGTATTGAGGACCAGAAAACAAATTTTGTACCATGCGCCTAATCTTGTTAGGTAACGTTAGTGTGAAGGTGTGTTACGCATGCCCACAGATATATTCTGCCAAAAGTTGCACGACTTCCTACGTAAATCAAAGCGAGGTGGTCTCGCGATTTTAGCTGGAGATTCAATTGTAAGAGTAAGTCATCTGTCCTCGAACGAGGCGCATTTAGAAGGCTCTTTTGGCCTCGATTCCTGCCGTTCAGAAAGCGGCCGGTGCGAACTTCAGGCGTTCTACTCGCCGGTACGCCACATGACGGCCACCTTCTTCGAGTTAGCGATGGATACAAATGGACCATGATTCAATTAGCTACAAATGGCGGGGCTGCATACAAGACTGCCGGTCGTATTGGAGCACTCCCTTTGACTCTGACCACACATTAGTCTGCAGCAAGCTATGTGTTTCCGTCGGCGTGCCAAATGTACGACGCACCAGCGGTAAGACTGTGATATGCTCTCTGTTCCGTCTAGCCTCTCAACTGTCCGAAACGCGTTCGTTGATAAGTTAAGATCAGCGCCACCAGATAACATCAACTAACACTGGTCGTTTATTAGGAATGCTTTTTACTCTGCTGGCATGGTGATTTGCAGCCTGACTCGTGAAACCCTGGATATCTACTGAGTCTCTTTGCCTTCTTGATACACGCCAGTCTATTCCGGCTGGTAGAGAGCATAATGAAGCCTGATCACAGCGAGAAGTGAACTCAACGCAAGTTTGTGTAGGGATCGCGAAATCTCGTGATCTCAAGAAACATCAGAAATGGAACATGCTACCGCTGTGAGAAATTCCCGCAAGCTATGTCATCTCATGTGAGTCACCGGTAGGAAAACATTAAATGTGGGTGAAACGATGTAGAAAGCTGACGGTTCGCCTATTCACAGTCTGTAGCGAATTGTACACTGGGCGGAGGGCTTTCAAGGACAGTTTAACTGGTCTCTAGCTTCAGCTTCTCCCATAGCTGTTCTGACACAGGGCCCGTGTTCTTTTTCCACCATATATATATATATATATATATATATATATATATATATATATATATATATATATATATATATATGCATTTTAACGTTGGTATTAGCGTTTATTATGTTTGCCATGAAAATGCAATGTAGTTGAGCAACTAAAAGGCACAGAACTGCGGGAAAACTTGTTTATTCTGACCTAATGTTTTTTTAACGGGATGCAATCTTTCAAATGAGTCGTGACTGGCTGTACGCTTAGGCTGGTTTCTCTTTTAAGTAACCAAATAACCACAAACCGCCAGTAACGATTTTGATAACTGCATTTCAAGGAAAAATCTTGATCAAGTAGTAGAATACCAAAGGTTCAAAAATATTACGGCAAACTGTAAGTGAAGAAACATAGTGATCTTAATAGGAACAAGAGTCTAACCTGTCCCTCTATCTTCTTTTACACAGGGCCTCTGTGTGGCCTGACGACAATGAAAGTGATGTAACACGACCTCGTTATCGATTGATCGTGATTTCATGACTCTGTTTGTGGCCTCTGGCTTCACAACTCCTGTCTCGTCAATCTTCCGGGAAGATTAGAACGACCAGTTTAATATGTTTTAGTGATCAGACCACGATATTCAAGGTGAAAGTGAACACGTCCCCTATCTGGTCGCGTTCTTGTCCGGTTAATTCAATTTCCAGTCCCAAAACTAAGTTGAATAGTAACATTTTATTCAGTTTCATGAACCACTTACATACTGGAATGAGAAAATAAAAAAAAACGTAATATGAGATTCGAATTTCGCCAAAATTCGTCCATACAAAGTGGGATTATTCCTGGCCTCTTCTAGTTATTTGCTTGAAGGTGTAGAGCTTCTGGACACCGTAATCACTGGGTCATTCCAATTTGTCTGAGTGACGCATCGGTCTAGCTTTCTTTATTTTGGGCCTTATTTATGTTTTTCGGGATTCAGTTTCCATCTAATTTAAAATGGTTACATCCCTCGTCTGTGACTGTAAATTTCAATTGTTTGAACCGATCGATTTCGTAATTATTTCCTCCAGTTACTGTAGCAGCCACTTCTACAGAATGACTAACCATATGTTAGACCTGAGCCATTGTTCGTGTGGTGGCTAATTGGTTGAGTTGTACGTCATGACAGATTGTTGTTGAATTACGGTTTCAGTCTCACTCTCCTGTAGCCTCGTTTCTGAGTAAGACACCGCTGCATTAGAACCATATGCTTGGATCGACCCGAATCAGCCTCTCTAAGGAACGCACGTAGTTGCGTTGATCTCAGCGAGTAGGTAGGAATTCGCTGACTTTCTAAAAGACCATGTGATCGCAAATAAAGGAAACAACAATCACCACTACTCACTGAAGCTACTGTTGTCATCCTCTACCTAGAACAACGGGTAAATTACCCGGCGGTAACGGAGGCATTTTGCAACTTTTCCTTCATTTTCATTTAATTTGCGCGTGCTACGCTTACTAGTTCATGTCCATGGTATCCGTTTAAATCTTGGCTTTTGAAAACTAGATGATAGGATCAAGAGGCGCAGGGTCACTTGACCTTCTTAGATTGTTTGAAGCCATGTTTCCTACCCGATTGATGAGAACAAAAGGAATCCGATCGCGGGATGCCAACCTATTTCTCTTCACTATTCTTGGCCATTGAGGTAACTCCTACTTAAAGACGTACTTAAAATTTAGTGGTTTAATGCGTTGGACATTGCATAATTCGATCTTGAAGCTTCGGGGATTCAGTGAGACGGTACTTACGATGACCCACCATGCAGCATTTTGTGTGCGATGTTCGGTGGTTCCGCTCCCACTAGGGTTTCAACTTTTTTGGCTACTGATGGCGATAATAGTAGTGCAAAATATTATGATGAAACGTATGTTTGCCTTGATTTCCACCTAACAGACATTTGTCGTTCACACAACACAGCATATCTCATGAACTTCGAATTTCCCTCAAGTTTTTTATAATCTTCCTTGCTTTGGTCTCAAATTAAAGTCACTCTTGTGGAATTTCAAACACAACCGCCGTATCGGGTGCATGGTTAGCGGTTTTTGAAACAGAATTACTTTGCAATTGTTTGTTCTACAGTGAAATTTTCTGCTATCAGTTAAATTCTTTCTGACACGTGCATTCAGGTTACATTATCCACAGTCAGACAACTTACAATCAGTTTGTTTAGCAGTACTGAGTGGAGCGATATACGACGTGATTGATGAGGATTCTACTCCGCTGGGGAGCGTGGTAGTGGCGGATACTATAATCATCTCCACCATACAATTGAATCGAAGTAAGTGTCAATAAGTGGAGGACATCCAATTCAGTCGTTTGATTTTCACAGTAATCAAAAGTATTTGTCTGAAACTCAATAAGATTAATGAAGTGTACCTAATTGGGTGGTATTATCGATCATATAGTGCTTTACAATAACTAGTACTACCACAACTACTACTACAACTACTACTGCTGCCACTACTACCACTACTAATAATAATATTAACAATAATAATAATAATAATAATAATAATAATAATAATAATAATAATAATATTGGTAATAATGGTTCTACCAGTGTATTTCACCACAAATTCCTGATTTCGAACCAGAAGTGTTACACTATACCTTAAATTTGAAACACTGTATCATTATATCATGCTGTTTATGTTTTGAACCGTCCCACCGGCTCTAGTGAGAACTCAGTTCTGCCTCAGAATCATCTCGTTCTAGTAGCGAAAAAACAGAATATATAGGTTGGTGTCACGTATGCTTACTCGTTGCACACAACATATTGGTCCGATGGGTATGGATGACCAGGCCTTGAGGCTTAAACAACGCTCACAATATTCATCTCCCATCTGTCGATCCACTCCATCGATCAGCTGTCCTGTCATTCAAGGTTCTGTTGTCTCAAGCCTTGCGCTCGGTACTGCACCAGTGCTGATTGCCAACGCGATTTGGGTGTCCGCCATCTTTGGATTAACAAGTTCTCTCATATATATATATATATATATATATATATATATATATATATATATATATATATATATATATAATTACCCGAGTTTTCTCTCTTATTTGTAGCCCCTGTGATCGTGGAAATCGTATTTATGCAGCATTTGATATTGTTCCGCAAATGCGCCGATCAATCTCCTATGAGAAATATCGGCTTTCTGAATGCCAGCCTTTGCATTAGTTTGTTTGAATATTTGTTGTAAGATATCGATCGTCATCGCTTAATCAGGTCTTATGAAGCCCTATCGGATAGCTTGAACGCGGGAACGTTTAGCAGGCACAACCGTCCCTATGGAATACTTGTAATTGTCGATAAGAGTCAGTTTATCATCGAAAATATCATTAGAAAGAAAGCAATAGCCCAATTTTATCTTAAGATAGTCAAGCAGAGCAATTGAATATCATAAATCTTGTATAACTTTTTATTGTTTCCGTTATATCTGTTATGACCTATGGGCAGTCCAATTTGTGTAGCATTGGTTACCATGATAATTCCTTCCGAAGCTTAAATGTTCAAGACTAGTTAAAAGTCGAATATCATGAATGTTAATTGGTTTTTTAGTTAATTAGTTAGTTAGCTAGTTAGTAGTAGTACTAGTAGTAGCAGCAGCAGTAGTAGTAGTAGTAGTAGTAGTAGTAGTAGTAGTAGTAGTAGTAGTAGTAGTAGTAATAGTAGTTATTATTATTAATATTATTATTATTATCATTGTTATTGTCAGAATTCACCATAACTAGTTCTCATCACTGACAAACCGATGCTGGTCTTGCCGCAAGAATTTCACTTCACTGTAGTGTTCATCATATGTTAGATATGCAGAAACAACGCAAGCACATTTTTATAATATTATATTAGTATCCTGATGGTTGGCTGATTGGAGAAACACATTCGGTTCATTTAAATTGCGTAACTTTCACATCAATGTCGTGAATGAGCGATATCCGTTGCATATCCATTTAGCTTTCGCAGCGTTGTAGAAAAGTTTACTTGAAACGTTATTCGGAGTGAGTTAACGTTAGGAGAATCGACTAGACACAGTTTTTCTGAAATTCATTGCTCGAAGTGCTTGCGTGGATAGACACTCGCTTTGGTGCACAACTCAAGCACAACAACATGATGTGGTGGACAAAATAGCAACACACCCGACTCGGATAACTATGTCATTCTGCACTGTGTTGATAAAGAACGTTCATATGTTCAGTGGGAAGATTTTCCTTCAAAATCCCGTATGTTTTCTAGAAGGAGTTAAGTAGGTCGCATTAAGCTTCGACCAATCTAAAAACCGATATTATGCGCCCAACCAAGTTGGCCATTTGTTAGAGCCACAACTAAATTCAAATCGTTTTGGCATACAGCATGATGATACATAGAAAACTCGAACAAACATGACTAATGATAATGAATTTCAAAGTTGTTCATTTAATTCAGTATCAACAATAGGGGATTTGATTTTACATAATGCGATACATCGTGAAGTTTGGACGTTCAAATCACCACTGAGAACCATGGAAGGAGGCTATATTATGTGGTGTATAAGTTCAGCAAGCCATTGCGAACCAGGTCCTGGATAGCCTGGTGATTTAGTTGTTCTACTCAAAATGGTTCACCGTGGTTCCGGGTTCCAAGGGTTGGGCTCGATGGATGTGCACTAACAATGATTCCTAACATCGATGAATCACTTAATTGACTTCATTGCATCTGTTGAAATTGGCCGCAATAAATCATGATTCACCTTGTCAAGGAAGTGCTATCAACGAATCCCTGAACAATGTGTAATTTATCGGCCTGAAAAAGTAAATTTTTCAGTCTGTCGCACCTGAGATTCTTCTGCAGAATAATGCACCAGAAAGTGCCCCATATGTGGTCTACCATCTTATAGCCATGAACCTATCTGCTCATTTATCGTAAGCCTTTACAATAGCGACACAAGGTACTTTGGTCTCCATTTTTAAAATTTCCTCCTAGCAGCCATGAATTGATTTTGATGGCAAATTTATATTTATACTGGAGGGAAATGTTATATGCACTTACTCCGAGTGATATGAGAAATTGTGCTATGATTCAGTGTTGTGCGAATAAGACACAAATTTGAGAGAAACTGAAAGTCGGTAATTAAAACAATACCTGTAATCACAGCAGTAATAGCATTATTAGTAGCACTATAAGTAGTATTGTGGTGCCTTACAGGACTTTTTGGAAAGATTTACAAAACACGATTATCCCAGTTTGTGATTCTCATTTGTCTGTCCTATCCCGTCACAGCTTTGATCAGTCGCAAAGTAATCAACCTGACCGATTCTGTTGCACATGTGTGCTTATGGTTGGTACGTGTTTCTAATTATCCGATTCACAATTCTTTATATTCGTTCCTTTAAAATCGACAAACCTACTTAGTCTCATTCCACGAATAAAGGGAACCAACTTATGTTTGTCTACATATATTTGTTCGTATTATTCAGATTTAACTTCAAGAGGAGGATAATTTCCGTGTTTGTCCGTGAACTTCAAATGTTTTTTAGGTTACGGCGAACTAATCTTTGTTCACATCGTTACAGTGATGTTTCTCACTCAATTTGTGGGTTTGTTAGATTTTGATGACGTTCTACAGTTGTTCACTAGCATGCAATTTTTCCAATTTGAACTAACTATTGTACACTGTGTACATTGTCCGACCAGTAAAAGTTTTTCTATGAGATGATGTGGTAGTATCATGATTTAACGGCAACTGGTGGAATTTAGATACGAACTAGATTTGAGGTAGGATTTTTAGAGTAGTGAATACTGGCAAACAAAAATACCTGAAATTGAGCTCCAAAAGTCACGCAGCAGTGAGTATGTCTAGTGGTTAACTCCAGTGAACCTGGATTTTCAAATATTTGTTGTTCTCATACATATGCTACTAACACCGCTCAGTAAACCAACGCTGAACAACAAAATCGTGAAATCCAATTAACGATATTGCCCGAATATTCCCACCGAACGCATTCAGAAAACACGTACTATTCGTAGTGATGGATCAGCACTTTTACGAACCACTGAAAACGAGCTTGTTCAACAATCTGTTTTCGTGAAGAGCAAGTGATCTACGGTAATGTCTACTTTTTAGTTCACTTTTCTGACACTTCCTAATGTCCCTCTAGAACCATAAATAACTCATATAATCGAGCAAGCTGAGACATAATTAATTCAAACAGAAATGCTATCTCTAAGGATAAGTATAGTACAAGAGATAAATATTTTCGGAAATCATCCGAAAATAAAAGTGCACAATAAGTGAAAGACAGGTTCAAGCTCATCGTCAGAAATAGGGGTTGGGTTCTACGTCCAATTGGTTGTAACTTTTATTTTAGAAATGATTGATCACTTTTTCGTTTTCTTCAATGAACGTGCAAGTTAATATTGGAATCGGCGGAACTCCTTTGTTAAGTTCGGTTGTGCAAACAAATTCAGGATGGTTGTGCATCGCTAGTGGTTGTTTAAATCCAAAACAATCATGTACGCTTTTAGACCCGGTTTAGGTTATAAGGACCATAAATCCACCGTAGAAGAGTATTATCAAATAGTGGGGAGGTGCATTCCATTGTCACTTTTCGATTAGGAACACATTTTAATTCAATCGGTCACAGTTCCCTGACCCGCTGTTTAGTACAGAGTGTGGTAAGGAAGTTCGCCTAACAGAATTTTGACTTTAATTTTCGTCTTATCATAGTACTACGCAGGTTTCATGAGACCAGCGGTGTTAAGTTTGCACATGAGATATCTCCTCCATATGACAGCGCTGCATCTCACAGCTGTTTTGCATGAAACGTTTCGCACCTGTTCCTTTGAAATTGAACGAATTGGCCGGAGTCACAAAAGCATAGCTGGATGAATTTGTGAACAGTTTTAAGTTGATAAGAAGCACAGCTATTTCGTGTTGTAGTCAATAAGATCGAACCATGAAACGCACCATATGCGCAATTCGTCGTCCAAATTTACATATTGAGAGATGTCACTGTTTTGAATTCTCCCACTGACTTCGGTGAGAAGATTATTCTGCCTTCAAATCATCTACTGTTTTTGAAAAAAAAAATAGATTATTTATATAAGATGTGCGGTGACCATAACCAAATCCTTGCTTGCAAATTTATTGGCTCAGTCGTTGATAACGAGTGATTCTTTGGCTGACTAGTCTGGTTGCAGCCCGATTGACTGACTTGGCTCCGGTTGGTTCAGGCAACTGTTGGCTACTGATTGGTCCATCACTCGGCTTCGATGGTTCCAATCTTATCCTCGATTCCGGTCAAGTGATGACGTACTGTCTGACTGCCAAATCATTGGTCTGATTCACTGAGCCCAAGTTTGCTCTTGATTCTGGACTGGCGAAAATATGCTGTCTGACCACCTAACCAGGTCTTATTTGTTCGTGTCTGCTACTACCGTCACAGTCACATGTTGGTCACAAATGAAGCGATGGATATTTCGTTTCTTTGACTCTCTACTCTTGGACCACCACAGCCTTGGGAGAGTTCTACAATCAGCTCGGCAGTCACATTTGCGATCTCACTGAAATCCGAGTATTGTCTAGGTAAAGATATGAATCACAAATCCTACACGGGTTCATTGCGAAGTGTTACTCCTAATCGAACGATCCTCTTGCAAACTGCAGCCAGCACAGTGTAGCATAATGACCGGATTACAAGTCATCGAAACCGATCCCAATTCCAACACTTCCGATTTATTTTGTGGCACAGTTCGGACTCTTTTGCTGTTTTAACTTCTGATCTGGCTCTGTCATTTCTGGCTGGAGACATCCGGTTCCCGAGGATAAAGTAGTGACGATCAGCTGGGAACGGTGAACACTTCCTCTTTCCTAACACGATAGTGATATTTGTGACAGATAATCTGCGCATATAATGAGTTGTTACGTCAGATTGACTTTGAACTTTGCTCAAGGTTTTAGGAATTCTATTCTCCAAGTGATTGAGTTGGCCTTTTTTCCCCTCCAAGAAAAGTCCTCCACATTCACTTGATCCGTACTTTGAGAATGTGATGGACTATCATGTTTTGATGTTGAAGCACTTTCTTAAGTGTATAAGTTATCATTTTGGCACGCCTTTAACATGAATAGTCGTGATTCATAGTCTTAAATATACTTGTCTGCATTCAGCTTTTCACACGGTGAGGCATTTTAACGAAGTAGAACAGTTCTTTTTCACTTCTCACTAGAGATCACCTAATCCGTTCAAACCGGGTCAGATAATAGGGAACGAGAAGCAAATCTTGTGTGACGAACCAATGGATCTGGTAATAACCCCGATGAATATTCCTGGACTTACTACAGGTAGGCTCATTGAATGGATTTTTACTTCATAAGCCAATTTAAGCAAATACTTTATGCCTCCGAGAGGTGGATATACAGCCATCCTATAATCAATTTGGATTTTGACTCAGATATAGTTTGATCAGGTTTTGAATATATATCGTGCGGTTCTCAGCTGTATCGCCGAATAGCAGGCCGGATTCCGCCCAGGTCGAGAATAGACCAACCAAATTCATACTCTTTGCCAAATACTTGAAGCGCGTCGCATATACCGTCGACCGACAAATAATGGCTTTCCTCGACTCGAAAAATGCCTCGATTAAGTTGACTGAATAGCTCTATTCAGTGCTCTCCACCGAAAAGGTATGCTCCAGAAGTTCGTGAATCTGCTGAAATCATCATACTCTCATATCTCTGGCCGCGTAAGGGCTTACGGTGAACCATCCAGTCCATTCGAAACGACCAGCGACGTTCGACAAGGATGTCCGATTTCGCTATTCCGGTATGACTTCGTCTTCGACGAGAAAGCGGAGAGTGCCTCGCAAGACATTCAGAATGTGGGAGCCGAACTGACAAATGGTGAAAAACCATACAGCCTAGATTGCATCAACGACCTTGTCTGTTTTTTTTTGAACGTACAGAACATGCGCAACATGCACTATATAGACTCAGAAGAGCTGTGGCACCATTTCGCATGCGCTTTGCAGCTTAAACGTGTAGTGATGTTGCAAGACTGAACTGTTCCGAACCGTCCCACTAACTCTAGTGAGAAGGCATTTCTGCCCTCGAGTCATCTCAGTTTATTAGCACATAACACGTTGTTCATGTAGAGAGAAACAGTCACTGTAACCAATCGTTGCAACACAAGCTAATTAGTTCATACTTGCGTCAAGTAGGCTGTCCTCCGATTAGCTGCTTTTTGATACGACCAGCTGCCACATGACAGGAATCCGTTCGCCTCTTATTGACCCGGTACCTTGTTACTTGCGAATTCGCGGGTTCAAGCACTTATCTGTATTCTGGACAGGCACGAACATGCTGATTGTTAACGTGACTTGACCGACTATCAATCATGAGTCGGGACATACTCTCACATGAACGTCAATGATTCCAAGCTTGATGCTCGATGGGGAGATACTAATAATTTTCGACCGCCTCACTTACTTCAGCAGCAGTGGGACGACGAGTAAAAGCACGGTAGTAGAGGTGGGCACGCGTGTATACAAGGCTCCAGTGGCGAACTTAGGACAAGCATTTGTGGCGCCGGACTAATATTTCGCTGAAGTTGAAGGGTCGTGTGCACTGCGCAGCGGTGATCCCAGTTTTGATGTATGGTTGCGAGGCATGGAGTCTGCGTGCGGAAGATATTCGTCGCTTTGAAGTTTCCGACCATCGATGTCTGTGTAGTAACGCTAAGATTGGATGATAAGACCGGGTAAGCAATGATGAGGTCTTAAATAGAGTATTGGGTTCCGTTTTGGAGAATATTTTATCATAGCATATCCAGCTTTATAGACTTCGTTGGTTGGAGCACGTGTTACTTATGGCAAACACACGTCCACCATACCGTGCTCTGTTTTCCGTTCCTCCTTGGGAGTGGAAGAAGCCACATGGAAGTCAACAGATGACGTGACAACGGGGAGTAAGAAAATGTACAGCGAACTTAGAAAACGTAGGTGCTTCACGTCTTCGTGGTTGGGGTTCAAAAGGTCCCACAACCAGTTGGCTGGAAACACTGAATCATGTGACAGTGAACCGTGAACAGTGGTGATCGTGTTGTCCCTTTCTGTCAAATCAGAATGACTGATCGATGTGCGCTTGTGCGGTTAGACGGTGTGTGTTGATTATTGAGTCGTTTTTTCATTTTACCACCCCTGTCCATCTTGTATAATCATTCTTTCTATTTCCACGTGCAACATGGTGAGAAAGGCAGTGGTCAGTGGGGCTCACCCTACTGTTAAGGCTGTACAATGATGATGATAATCAGATATATAAGTCACTTCTCTGACGGGAAACGCCGCTGTCACTGCCCGTTAGCGACTGTTTATTTGGCGAGATTTCATTCACATTATTCTTGGCAGGTCCCTTATCCGCGAACTGGGAACGCGCCCGGTAGCATGCATTTGTCGAGGTCATATTGAAGTGAATGTGTGGTGTAAGCTGATATCTTTCGAGACAGTTTGTCGCGTTCATTGGTATGGTGTGAAACCATTTGCGGAGGAAGGTATTCAAGCCGTACACCGCTGCATTTAAAAAATGTAGTTGAGAGACCATGAATAATACAGTGGATTAGTAAAGACAGTGTGACAAGATCCAAATGTATACAAAACTTCTAATTAAATACAGTGTGTGAGGTTAAGGGCTGATTCATTGTCAATAGAAAGCCAGGTCCCGTTAGCAGTCGGCACTTGTGCGTTACCAAGCCCAAGGCTTGGGGCAACGGATCCTCAAATGACAGGACAGCCGGTCGATAGTGTGGATCGACAGAATGAGAGTTGATGTTTAATCCTCAATGCTTAGTTGACCACACCAGTCGGACCAGTACGTTGAGTGCAACGAATGGGTACATGGACCAGTATCCTATATTTTCATTGTGCTTTGCACTAATAAACGAAATGATTCGAGGGTGGAAAAGTCTTCTTTTTAGAATGAGTGAGACGGATCAAAACGCAATGGATCTTGAAAATGTAGTACGCTGATGGTATTCGTCCTAACCTTTACAAAATGGGCGTTATGGTCCAACCATATCAGATTCCGTGTTAGGAATAAACTAAGGTACTTTACTGATGTAGTTCGGACTACGTTTTCCCCATTTGTTTGTACACGGGAAGTAGATTCTACGTTGCGGTTGTACCTGCCAACGTTTAGAAGAAAGCATTTGAAGGAGTTAACATCCAGATTGTGGTTCGAAAGACATTTGTTTCTGTCTGAGACACCTTGTCTCAGCTTTGAAAAATAAAAAATGGTGATAGAACGGCACCATGTAGAGCACTCGAATCTGAAGGTGCGAGAAAGGAACCCCTACCACAGTAGCTCGTAAGTTATTGGCGTTTCTCAAAGCATTCGGGCAGTGGAACAGCAACCGAAGATTTTACACCATCCGCAACACAAATACGGTGTAGTTTTTCTCTTTCGAAACAGTTGAAGGCGTCACTGTAATCAAAGAAGAATCCAATGGCTTTGATCTACCTATCTAGTGGTAACAGAATATTGCGGGTGAAATAGTCAAGGACATTCAGGGTAGAATTTGAACGGCGGCAAACAAGCTGGTTGGGATCGAGCACGTTCAGCTATCGTGTCATCGTTCACAACATGTGTGTTTCCAATACCTTGAGGAACTTGGAGTTAACTTTCTTCGATGCAAATGTGATTGAAGTCCCATCCCAACAGTCTGATTTTTCTCTGGATCAAGTAGTGATCGATTAAGCTAGATAAAACTGAGGATATGGTTACGTTGCAATCTTTTAGTACCATCGGCGAAAACATTATCTAACCCACTGACTTTCCTAGAGTTTAGTTGGAATAACTCGCACCACAGCTGAAACTTCGGCTTCGTTTCACCGTACGCATGTTTCGTGAGCAGGTTTCTAGTTCTCTCATGGTCAGACTGGCATCAGCATCGCTCTGAGCACGAGAGCTAAGCGTGCACTGCTAATATGGATCCCAGTCAACAGTCGTTTTTTTGCAATGTGGCAAAATCACTGAGCTTTGCAGCACGTACTCAACTAAGCCGCTTGATTATCTGATTTTGTGTATTAAATAAATTAAGGATCTATTTTACTACATCTCAATCTGTTCAGTTTCACCTTGAGAATCTGGGACCGGGGACCTGAGATCATCACAGGACTAAGAAGGAGGAAAATAAAGAGACGGTGTTTGCCACAATAAGGTCATTAGTTTATCTTATCATCGAAGAATAAATGTTTGTCAGTGTGGATTCCCTTAGGCAAGAAACATCCATTGAGGCATTCACTATTCCTGACTAACAATCGTCTGTCACGCTGAGACCCCGAGCAACAGGTGAGGAATAGGCACACGGATGCTTGTCTGGTTGAAGCTCGGACAGTTCAACCATCGGATGAGTGAATGAAGTAAACTAGTAAGAGTATAGCTCCCGTTGAGATGGGATATTTTGAAATGCACTTAGCAACAGTTAAACCGCACGTAATTTACTACCCTTAGGAGTAGTACTGTTGAAAACAAAATTTCTCCGGTATTGTAACTCCTGCTAGTACATATTTTCACTGAAGTGTAGTGTGGTTAATTCCTTGTTTGGACCAGAAATTCTTATCAGTGTCCGCGCACCGGGTTCCAGTTTAGACTTGAAATCCGGTAAGCAAGATTGTGAGTAGATCACACGAACCGTTAGACTATCGACAACCATCTGCAGTTGCTTGTTTTTCGTTAGCTTGTGTCACGCGTCCGTCACTATCGATTCAATGCAATTGTTCGTGGAAGACAGTGGTCAACAGCTTGATCGGATATGGATGTCCACTGCTGACGATCCCCAACAAGGGGGAAAGAGCCACACAGTACTTCTCTGACGTTTCTGTGATGCATGAACCAAGCATAACAACGTTCGTTTTATTTTCCATTCCTCAAGTGCAAGTTCATCCGCCGGCGATATCCTACCATGTAGACGTAGGACGTGTTAGACTTCCAAGTTGGGGCCCACGCAACCCACTTACCAAATGGTTCAAGTCATTAAGTGATATGGCCAGGTGTCGCGGCCAATGGCGTAGTTGTATTCGGACTTTTTCTTTGTCCTCTTGATTTCGCTTTTTACTTCGATTTTTTTGGATCGTTCACTTTATGCTTGTGTTCTTTTTGCCGTTTACTGGACGATGCTGGAAGGTAACAACCAAAAGCAGAGCACAGAAGTGCGAAATTAATGGTTGAATAAACTGAAACTAACTGAAATCATGTACATCCTCATCATTATTTGTCTAGGTACAGTATAGTGATCCGTCACCTATCGAGAGAGCTGCGTTATAGACATCCCAACGATAGGCGAAAATCCAGAAAGTGGCAGCGTTACGCTTGTTATTTATATATTTTATTGCTCTGTAAGCGATTCACACTCTCATATAAATATTCCCTACTCCATCTGACTCTAGAGTTCATAGTCGCACGACAAATAAACTCGGGTTTTGAGCAGTTTGGCACAGACACGAAACTTTAAACCTGATCAACCGCTTGACACAGTGAGACTACAAGACTCCAATACCAACAAGTGTGCAATTGTGAAAACAGCTAAATTAACAAGAAAAAACATGATGGTTTAAATCGCTTAATTGTTTCTGTATACCTACACTTACTTAACCGACCTCGTTAATCAAGGTGAGAACAAGTGACGTGAGAGAGAGCAATGACTAATGGTAGGCAAAACTAAATTTCAAAAGAGAAGATGCGATTGTCGAAATATTCGTTACTCATACCAATTTGACTGTAAGCGGATTTTTCTCCCCGGCTGTAAACCTAGTCTTGATGCTCCTGAGCACATTGCTTAAAATTCTCACCGTAAATTGTTTCTTGGGTTTTTTGACGAGAAGATACTAATAATGATTGAAACTCGGATGTGGTTATGCGATTCAAAAGGTTTTTGGTAGGTCAATATAGGAAGAAGATAAGAGAGGTTGTTGCGTCAAGCTGATTATGAAAAAATAATTTTCCCTTGGCGTTTCGATCAATTATTCACGCCTACACCGGTGAAAACAGTCTGGTCACTTATTGGTGCAACTTCCAGTGGTCTGCCAAGAAAAGTGCCGGAATCAATGATTTCTCCATGTCAAAAATTCCCCCGTCTAGACTCTAACAGCTGTTCATCCAGTTAGAATGGGGTTTACTTGAATCAGTTTTCATACCAACATCCCTTCCGCTCAGTTAAATAATGGTTTGGGCTCGATAGAGCAATCAAGTCGTTAGGTCGAAACTTCAGGTCTTCATAAAAGGTAACCATCGATCCGAATAATGAATGCAGCACGACCTCAAACACTATTCCAAACCGAATGACTAACGGTTGGATTTCATCGGGATCATTATGATGTTATAACCAACCAATTTATCGCATCCCAATATTCTTGATGTTGTTTTTTGTTTGAAAGGACAAACAGGTTGATGTTTTTTTGACTACTGATACATAACAATAGCCGTGATTCCAAATCTGCACAACCACGTTCTTCTTGAGCAACCTCATCCTGGTTTGGTTTCAGCAAATTTCGCTTGGTCCAGTGACAGTGTTGTGATCCACGGCAAGCGTGTCGGAATCACTTGTGTAACTCCGTCAAAGGTGTTTTACTATCGACCGGTAAGTTAAAGTTTTAAAACTTGGCAATAAATGAAAGTTGAGATGTCACTGTTTATGTAAACGTTCCGTTAGACCTGGTTGTTATTCCGGTTTTTCAAATGAATCGGTTAGCCCGGACAAACTTCCAGCTGGTAGGCGAATGCTAACTGGATCAAACCTCAAAAACCATAAACAGTGCGGTACAAAGCGTGGCAGGTCTTCAATCAACTACTTATGTTCTGCGAGTAGTTTCACAGAGCCAGTTTCCCGTTGGTTGAGAAATGCGTTTCTTCTGGTCTCAAAACACATCCCCATTTAAAGCGAGTTGTCAGGAGTTGTTTCGCCTAAATGATCCATCGACTGGCACAGATTTGCTCTCAATTGGTGTTTCTACTCACTCGCTGTCCTACTGAAAAGTTCAATCTTGAATCGGATGCCTTAGGCTTTGTGCGAAAGCTCAACTCCAGTTTCGCATCTGCTCCACAAAATCGATCACGTGGTCAACACAAAGTTTACCGGTGTAGCATGCTGTCTTTATCAGTTGTGATCATCTTGTTACTCATCATAATCTAAGGAAGACAGGTTTTCCGTTGGTGTAGAAGACAGAAAATGTAAAACATGTAAAACTCTGATCTGTAGAAGTCATAACTTCAGAATGTTCTGTTCCAACTGAAATGTTAATAAACGAGCTGAGAGGATTTATTGGGCTGCTCTTTTCGAATGTTTGCTGCAATAACAACATTTGATCCCAAAAAATCCAGCTAGGAAATGAACCTTGTAAGCTACAAAATTGTGGGGAGCTTCAGACATCACATGACGGAGCTTAATTGATAGACCATTCATATTACTTTCGTGTACTGGGGCTATGATTTTGATCGGCTAAATTTTTGACGCAGCGTGGTGTTAGTATTGAGAAAAATGATGTTAGATACTTTGCACGGTTCAACATGGTTCTTTTTGATATATATATATATATATATATATATATATATATATATATATATATATATATATATATATATATATATATATATATATATATATATATATATATTGGTACGGACGATAACCGGATTCTCGTTCGTTGGAGGTTGACTTCAACACAGTGTTCAACTGCTCTTGAAGTTCGAGAATACACATTTCCCGAGATCATTCTCAAAAGAAAATTCAATCTCACAATCTTGTAACTCTGAGACATGTGATGATTTCGCTGAATCTCAACATGCACAATATAAGATTTCAGCATCTGAAAATAATGCATTAGACAAGTGGGTGCACATGTCGGTCAATTGACACAGTCGAGGTTTTCATTGGTGTATGACTTTCTCATCATCGGACCTCAATGACCTTTTACCATTGTTGCGTAGGTGATCCAAATTGTAGTCTTTTGGTAACCGAACATGTTCTGATGCCTCAGAGTCCAGTTGATCGGATCACTGCATTTCAGATCGACTCAACGTCCACACTAAAATCTGCCGATGTATTTCTGCAAGGCACAGACTACGCGTTATGCTTTACTACTATGTGCCATTTTCTTTTTTATGTCGGCTGGCTTCGCTTCATTTTCATTTTTCTAGATAGATACTGAAAGACCGGAAATACTACAGGTCGTGCTGTCAGAATATTCGAAATCGCCTGATGACCTTATAGCCTCACCAATTCAGCTGGCGCTTACTGAGAGTACAAATTGCCCGCAAGAGAATACTGATAATGGTGATGAGCAAATGGATGTTACTACGCTGCGGATGAAATTGTGTAGTTCCTTGTGGGTTTTACTGAAGCCTAAGTCAAGAGCAAAGCGATTATTTATGGACAAGGTAAAGCAGTTCCTGCCTTCATTGATTTCATTCGTTTTACAAGTGCTTTTTTGAGTAGAGTTTTCGCTAATCGGTGCAAACCCCTATGGCATTCATCAGTTCATTTTTGCCAACGGGCATATGTTGAGCTCTACAGCTACAAGGAATTGTGGTTCAGAGCCAGTGATGGAAGGGCGCTATATCATATGCTGTAGATGTTCAGCAAACCGTTGGGGCCCACCCAGGTAGCCTGATCGTCAGGTATTTGGAACACGGTCGTTCATTCCGGGTTCGAGTCCCAGTGAGGGTTCGGCGGATGTGCACTGCTGCATGGGAGTTTATTTTTTGACAAAAGCAAAACTGTTAGACATATTGTCTGGGTCATGCAGTAGTCATGCACGACCGATTGGTAGCAACGAAAATAAGATGTGAATTACTGAAGATATATATATATATATATATATATATATATATATATATATATATATATATATATATACTGCTTCTGGTATCGTGCAAAGACAGAATTGAAGCCAGAATATGCGCTAGTCATACGGTTCTTGTCCAAACCGAGTGGAACTGGATGTTATCAATGATAGCACATACTCCGAAATAGTTGCTTTGGTATGCACCCTCAAATTGAATTCATCGTGCTCTTGATAAGATACTCGATCCGTGAAGCAATAAACAGTGTGAAGGAAACTAGAATGACTTCGTTCAATCTCATTCATTCCAAATGTGAAATCCAACGTCAAGTGAGGAGAAAAAGTTTAACCCTTCAGAAGGTATCGTGTGTCGGCCTGTTGGTTGTTTTGCAATTCTGGGCCTTCCATTGAGTTGTTACAGCCTTGTGATCGTTTGATGACGAATGGAGTACCTGCGGGCTGATTAGAAAATGCCCTGGTTAACATATTGTTCGTACAAATTCACACTGAATGATTGTTCAGTGAGGGTTTCTCGATATGTGTGTGAGTGGCTGATGATCATTTATACCGCGACTATACACAAGTTGAATTTGGTTTGCGCTCTTGGCGAGAAGCCGATTCAGGCTTATTTTAGACACGGCATTTTAGTTTTAAAACTAACTTCTGTTCACTCTGTAGTATTTTCCTTTTTCTTTTGAATAGTCCCTAATAAAATATGCAAACCGTACCGTCTTTCGTTAGTGTAGCTATCTGTGGCATGGTGATTTCTCAAAGAATCTCTTTTCTGAATCATCCAAACATTTCAGGTTGCACCGATTTGGCGCTCTCGAGGCGTTCTGATACAAACTGAAACACTTCCTCCTCCAGAAATTATGCGTGCATCACTTGTTGCCACCATTCTGACGCGAGACGGTCTATCCGATTTGCGCAACTTCTCGTCTGATAAGTCCGTTTATCTGAAACAGTTTTCCATTAGTCAGCTGGTGACTCAACAAATGTCCAACGAGGCCTGGCTCGAAATTCATCGTTCCGATTTGCAGCATATTGAAGCCAGTTGTTGTCTGAGCAACACAATTCACAATGTTCACTGCGTCGCGCAATACGCCACGTGTTGCGGTCTCACATACCCGTCCTATCAACCGAGTTTGAAGCTGGCAGACGATAGCCAGTGGATCAGTGTCCTAGGTGATGTAATTGAATACAACATGGCTGATCACGAAAGCCGGTCTGCATGGACAGGAAAAGTGCTAAAAAGTGAAGAAAGCAAGGAAGAAGAGGGCTCTCCCAGTTCAGATTCACGCAGCTCATTTGTGATCACAGTGATTTGTGGACCAATTGGAAGTCGGAAAGTGAGTAACTAGGAAAATCAACTGGGGTGAACTGGTTTGGGTCATTACACTTGAGAAGAATACAGTCTCCGTTGATAGGACACAATCGAGTTTTGTTTGGCTTTGTTGGTTTTTTCAACTTTTCGGCTTCATCCACAGAGCCAGTAAACTCTATCTCCATATCCTGATAAGCTGCATTCCTACAATCTTGTTCATCTGGGAAGGCTTAGCTGAAGTAGAAAAGTTTTGTTACCTAGGCATCTGGCGTTTGGATATCAGATGTGTTGTCGAGCACACACCAGCCACCATCAACCCGAGCCACAAACAACACCAGTGTTCAGAATCATTGGATATAGAATAACCGTTTGGATTTTGCCAGTCTGAGCGACTTCGGCGTCGAAGGGGCACCCGCTTTCTCACCAAGGTTCCAGTGCGTTCATTGGTGCTAGAACCTTACGTGAAGGTTCAAAATTCTACAGCCGTAATGTCATTGGAATCATATGGAACGTGCATGGACGAAGAGCACCTATAGAACCCGCACGACGATTCTTCCAAAGTTATTTCGTTGGTTAACACTAATAACCTTCAAAATCAGGACACATGGTCCCAGCTGTGGATTCACGATATGAGTAATATGGTACTGTGAATGACAGGATAAAATCTCCCCGCGTCCATGCACACCCCCTACCATTTTGAGGGATATTACAGTTGTAAAGCAACTGTGAAGTGCTCAATATAAGGTTTATTGGGAAGAAGGGTACAGGTGGCGCATACCTGATGAGCTACTGCAACCGCGAAATCGGTATTGTGTTTCCGTATATGTTGTCCTATCGTCCAGGCACAATACTATACTGCTCCTTCGGAATTATTTTTTTGCTACTGATAACGATAGTAGTAGTTGACGTTCGACTTACACTGAGGTCAGCAGAAGAAACAGGTCAGTCCTTCCATACGGTTTTATACACGTGACGGGGACGGGTAGAAGACACAAAAAAATAAGGACGTTTGAGCATCAATGTGCTCTCAGGATTTCTGAGGTCTGATGAGAATACCACACCAAAAATCCTCAGGTTAGGAGTAGGTTGTTGGAAACCATTGATCAGCCTACATAGTTTTCATGTATACTTGTTGTTTCGGTTCATTCTTTCTTCATATTTTCCCATTATATGGTGCTGCGAGGTAACAAACAAAACTAGATTGCAGAATTCCTAGATTATTGATCGAAATAACAAGACTCGATCATTAAAACACTTTCGATCTAGGTTGAACAATTCGTCTGGAGTTAAAATCGTAGTGGAATATTTCCTTATTCACAAGTTTTTATCAACACTCTACCTGATGTCAGTAAAACAGCTTTGTTTTATTGTACGACTGCTTGTGTTTGTGATTCTGCTATTGTTCCTTGTCATGCTTCACATCCGATAAGACCATTCAGAGGAGACGCATGAACCATTACTACCTGCCGGCTTGCCTGGGACATCCCGGCTGTCTTACAGGTCGTACTCTGTTGTGAAAAGGCTGACGGTACATCCCTAAACCGAAAGACTAAACAATTTTCACCCAGTCATCTTCCAGCTGTTGATTGGGCGACTGAGTAGGACAACAGTCCACAATGCCTCAAATAATTCACGTGGACTCCAATTCTTCTGCGAAAATTATTTGCACTCACCACTATGTCACTTCTCTCCAGGCTCTGTGTACGATAATAATAATAATAACGTCACTATTCTGAAGAACTCAAGTTAAACTTCCCCTATTGTGGAGTAAAAGCCCAATTACTACCGAGTTGCCTCCGTATTTCTTGTTGACCAACGACGTGTTCACCATCGTCCGATTATTCTCGCTAAGCCCATTTAGAGATCACATTAGCGAACAAACTCGTTTCCAGTGATTGATACTCATTTCACTGCACCACAGTGTATAACGACAAGTAATAGATTTTCGATATGAGTAGTATGACATTGTATATGGATGACAGGACAATTTACCCGGAAGCACACGACTGGTTTCGCGGATTTTGCCGCTCATCAGGTACTCTTCTGCCCAATCATCGTTGCATTTGAGCACTCCACAGTTGGTTTACAGCTGTAATCTCATTTGAATTGAATGGAGCGTGCATGGACGGAGAGTCCATCTTTAGAACCACACGATGATTCTTCCAAGGTTACCGTGTACGAACACTTGATGAGCGGCAAAATCCACAAAACCAGTAGTGTGCTTCGGGGTAAATTTTGTCCTGTCATCCACATACAGTGCCATACTACTCATATGGAAAATCCGCACTTGGGGCCATATGTCTTCGTTCTGAAAATTCGCCGCTGAGTCAACCATATTTATCAGTTGACTCATCTGGTTTGATGAGTTGATTACACAGGATGTCATCTTTATAGCGTCTGTATAAACAACAGCTATGGATTGTTGATTCAAGTGGGCAGTCTTCTGACTTTGTCATGGAGGCGTCGGCAGACAGTGGTCCGAGTGGGAAACCTACTCCTACACCGTCTTTTTGACATTAGATCTGATCGTAGAACTCGAGATAAACATTGTATGCGCGTGTGCAGAACAACAGCAGTTGTTCCAAAGCTTTTAGAGGAAGGACTATCTCGACTGAGTTACCCTTGCTATAGTTACATAAGCAATCGATGGTTTCACCGATTTGGACACTGGTAAAAAGTGAAATGACATCCAACGCGAGCATCCGTCGCTACAGCCTCGTTCTCTGTATTTATTCACTTGTCCTGTGTAACAATGTACATCAACCGTACGACCAGGTGTTTGTTTGAACGTATCCGTGAGCACCACCCTGCATGGTTGAACACTGGAGCAATTATGTCACTCACTAGCGCGATCGTTTCATACATGGCTGTCTAATCACAGTAACGTGTCCGAGACTATCCATGCTCTGTATAAAGTCCGGGGTCGACAATCAAAACCAACACAATATCGCATCCTGACCACGACTGAAGCTGTCAGCATCCGCCTCCACAACCCCCATCCGTGGGCTTAGGAATAATTTGTGTTCCCTTAAGCTACCCCGGCCATTCCCTCCCCCCACCGCTTACAACAGGCCATAGATCAAATGGAAACTGACATAAGACGTGAGAAAAAATCCATATCCGGCCTTGATTCAAGCCTGGATTACGATGACTATTACCCTTTTTCTGTCATCAATAATCTCTATTATTAGTTTGTTTGATTGGTCCAATCCCTTGTAATATATTGTGGTGTGATGGAATGAGTATGAAGCACTAGAAACGAGCTTGTCCGCTAGTATTCTCTGAATACCCACTATTCTCTGATATCCCGTTTTCCTACCCGTTTAAGTGTTGTTTTTTCTCTTTCAGTTTCAGTGTGTTTGCTTGATTGTCGAATAATAACAAGCCTCTTTTTTCCTGTGCGTTTAATTACAGCGTTGTGGGAGACAAATTTACGATTTACCGCTTCGTAACAAGACAAAAAGGCAAATCAGTCATTACTGACCACACGAATTATGGCCAGGAGAAGAATGGTATGTGTGAGGGCATGGGCTGGCACATTGTCAACCGACGGATTGGTTTGTTTAGTACACAGCACGGTGATTTGGTGTACAGCCAGCACGTCTTCGCCTGTCCTTAAACGCGGACAAAATCGAAGCGATCGAGGTACACCGAAGAACTAATCGAAGGCCAACTGTCGTCTCAAACGACTAACTAGTCACTCAGAATAGTTCACTGAGAATAACAGGTGAACCAGTAGGTGTGCAGGCTAAGATTTGGTTATGACCATCATTTATCGTATATAAACTGCCATTTTTGTAATAATAAATAGAGATGATTTGAAGGCAGAATAGAATTCTCACAAGGGCAAGTGGTACGAATCAGAACAGTATGAGACACTATTGAACCACGGTTAAGGAGGGAACCTTATTTGAAAACGAAAATCAACCGAATTCTGCCTTAAACTTGAATGAAACTCACACTTCTAATGAGTATCCGTGTTGCTTGAGACGGCTGTATTCCACACAGTTACAACCTTTTGAGTGAAAACAATCAATTCCATGGCAGTGTGCTGGTTTTTCACAGATTTTATGGTTTTCAGTGTTAAGTTGTGTGGTGCTCTTGCAAAATAAATAATTTCCCATAGAAAATAAATCACATACATAAAACAAACAACATAAGCCACCATGATAGCGTGGGCCTCTCGGTGCACTTGCTTGTCCATTTGAAGAATCAATGTCAAAAGTGTTAAGCAGTGGTGTCAATAACCCTCCCGTTGAGAGTGCTCTCCACAGCATTTTCCCTTCAAACCATGGTGCTTAATTGTTGAGAGTATTTCCAGTAGTGAAACCTGAAAATCGATCGTAATTATTAGACAGAATTTGCAGTGCCTCCATAGATTTTCACTGGTGATTTGAGCATTGGTACCGCAAAGTTATCCTTTTAGTATCTCCAGCGCCTAATTTATGCGCAACAATTGGGGATCCTTTACTAAACGGCTTCCAATAACACTTCACGAATCTGGTTCAACAGAAAAGCCAACAGCTCTTTTATCAGACGGAAAAGCATGTAAACCCTCAACCATTAGGCTCAGCTTTACGGAGATTGTCGGGGTTTCTGGTTGAGAATCACTGTATCTGCACGCCGGTTAGGCTGAGACACCATGCGATGCGACAGTGTCACAGGATTTTGCGTACACGTATTGAGACGTAAGTTTTTACGCTTGCCTCTTTCTCCGCTGTGTCCTTTCAGTGCTTACACACTGACTTTTCAATCCCGACGGATTTATTAGGACCACAGGCCCGGAACAGTATTTGCATGCGAGTTCACTTTTTGACTTAACCGAAACTGATAAAGATTGTGTGGGGGTCAGGCAGTAATCATGCACGTCCGCTTAGGAACAATAGAAAGAAGTCCCGAATTACCTCAAATATGAATCTTATTTGGGAAAATTTGAGATTAGTCGTCAGTTGATTGCTCTGAAAGTCGGTTTTCCTTTAGCCGTCTGAAATTTTGTAGCAATTTGTGTTGCTGTTTCTCGTGATTCCCCTAAAAGGATATGCTCATGCAAAATCTTATACGCATGGTCAAAGAAGGTACTCGTTGGATCGAGATGCGACCTTCCAGTGTGAATGATCTTGGTTCGTCACTTCTTTCTGGTTTGGGCGAGTGGGTCAAATGTGACTCGACGAATACGGAAGATAAACCAATTCGCGTGCGAGGTCTCTTTCTCTGTCCAGGGATCTGTGGTGCTCGGGAAGTTTTGGCTGTACTGGCAAAAATGCATACAAGCGACGAACAATCTGCAACCCTGTCATCTATTCGAATTGGTGAGTTCATGTTGCCAGACGAGTTTGACGAATGTATGTCGTCTTGTAGTTTGGTAAACACTAGTGACGGCTCCTATTCTTGTTTCCATAGATTCTCAGGAAGTTTTACTTACGTGATTACAAATAAGCTACGTTCATTTTTGATTAATGGATTTCTCGCCGACCAACGGTGGTCAAGAGATCATGGCGGGGACTATCAACCCTTCGGTCCCTGGTTCGAGTCCTACTTGCATCGCCAGGCCTTTTCCCCAATTGACAGCCTCTAATTGGCCGCGCACCCCTTCCCGAAATGTCATACCATTGTTACATAACAACAGCGAGTAAATGGAAAGATTCAAAAACTTTTAACGTGTACATGGTACTGCATAAAATTTGAATTTTATGGCTGTGAGAAAACGGACTGACTCATCGCCGACAGACAGCCAAGTCTTGTTGGCAGTTAGCCCGGCAGTGCCTGTCCGAAACAAAAGTTAGTGATTGAACGAACGCCATCACGAACGCCATCACGAACGCCAGGTCAACGGGTTGATAAGACGAAAAGTTATTCCCATGAAGTGGTGACCAGTTAGCCATTTAGAGGATACGTTACCCGATGTCAGCTCGGACCTATTAGTCTGTGGCGTAACGGTTGGGTTAAAATGAATCTCGCTAGTGGGACGGAACAAAACATGTCTTATTCATTAGTGTATTGCAAGGAATGGTTTCTGTACGCGCTCAGTCTACTCTTAGGTAAAACGTGTAACTTCTCGTTTGAGATATGGAGTAATGCAGCACTTCGTATTTCAATGGGTCAGATATAATTGTGAATCACGTGACAGCAAATGTGATGGGACTGTATAGGTAAAATTTCAAACCTTGTTGTCTGGGGATTAATTTTATTATCTAGATATCCGAATCCCGGCAGAAACTCTGACATCGGTTAAGGCGTCATTGTGTAAATAAAAATCTACTTTAGATTTGTCACCAGTGAACTTTGCCATGTGGGACGTGTTAGACTTCCAGGTTGGGGCCCACGCGATCCACTTACCAAATGGTTGAAGTCATTAAGTGATATGGCCAGGTGTCGCGACCAATGGCGTAGTTGTATTCGGACTTTTTCTTTGTCCTTTTGATTTCCGCTTTTTACTTCGATTGTTTTGGATCGTTCACTTTATGCTTGTGTTCTTTTTGCCGTTTACTGGACGATGCTGGAAGGTAACAACCAAAAGCAGAGCACAGAAGTGCGAAGGTAATAGTTGAATAAACTGAAACTGAAACTGCGCGCTTCCCAAATTCCCCGAATACATTTCCGCCATCTTTAATGATCGCGGAAGTTAGTGGTGATTATTACCCGATTCCGAACGCCCAGTTCATGAAATGGACAAAAGTATGAAAACTCGGACCAACGAAGTTGACCGTTTAGGGTCATCGGTATACGTGACAGTTTTTCCTTGGCTAATGAGATTCTTGTTTTCGTGCTCCTTTTTATTAGATCGGTATGGTCTTTGTGTTTATCTCCTTACTACTCTTTTAAACATTATAGTTTCTTTTCTCATTGGTTATTTTGCAACCAGAAGTGCCGCCCTAATAACAATACTGATAGCTTGAAATGAATAGAATTTTTAGATTTCTCTAAACATTTTATGTCTTTCGATCATCACTGACTGAAAGGCATCACATGGTTACTGTCACTTACGTTTGTGCCATGAAATCATTTGGTATTAAAAATTTGTTCGTGCTTCACTTTCTTTCAAAACCATTCCGATGAGATCACCGTCATCCTTTTTCCCATTTTCAGGGTGTGTCGTAACTTGTGTGGATATTCGCTGCGCAATAATGGACAACGGGAGGTAAATTATTATATATATATATATATATATATATATATATATATATATATATATATATATATATATATATATATATATATATATATATATATATATATATATGGAAGCGCAATGGTCATAAATCACTTACCAACCTTTTGTTTCAGATGCACGTTTCCTGGCGTACTGGAACTAATTGCTGAAGGTTGGACCAATTACCTCATTCATACCGGACCTCCTAAGTCGAAACAGGTAACTGAATAACGTAGCCCACGAAATAGATTATTACCTCGCTAACTTCATAATCGAAACCTAACCAAATAGCGCAATCTGCGACTTGTGGATACTGTGCAATTCAATATAATACGTAGCCTTTCCAGTAAATGAAATCCGTAGTAAAATAATATGCTTACTTTAACCGTCTCAAAGTATCTGCAAAATGCCTGCGCCTTCACTGATTGATGAACAGAATTACACTTGGATTGCCAGCCATTGCAAACTGGACCGTTTGCTCCAAACCTCTCAAATCCTTTTATTCATTCGATAACGAAGAAGGCAAAACGCGGGAACAACACGTGCATTTCTTCAGCCAAACGAGTCTAGTCGGTAAAACACTTACAACCGTTTGTATAGTTCCTCTTCCAGACCGCAATGTGGCTGCGTCGATCCTCTGGCTGCCTGAGTATATCTGCTCCGTTCTGCCCAGGTGCATGTAGCTATTAGGATGATTTTTTTAACCACCATTTCCGTTCGGTTTGTCCTGTTGATTCGGGTTGACGGCTTAATCGGTAGCCACTCACATGGGCTATCTTGCCGATTGCCTCAGATTCCATCGACGAGTCCGCATGCCTCTTGCTATCTGTCGCCCGACGCTTCCTGTATATTCACTATTTTTTAATCTGCGGCTTTCGATTAGTTGGCTCGATCGGTTTGATACTCGTCTCGTTCTCTGGTCACAGCGGTACTCTCTACAATGTTACTGACACCCGAGAGGTTTGGTTTTTATTGTAGCCTAGTTGTATCACCCAGTCCTACTTTATATATTTGAGAGCCTAGAGAAGTAGTTGAAGAAACACAGTGAATACAAGAAAGTGGTTGTCCACCACATGATGGCGTATTGTAACGACAAGGTGAATCGTGTGAGGCAGTTCTATTAATCAAGTTAGACTACTCAAAATGACAAGACAGGTTCGGCCGTATAATGATTCGTTTTCAATACCCGCTTTCTCATAAGATCGATCCTCATGATACGTGTGCATTTTGATTTGTTTATGGCTGCATGTTTGTGGAAATTGAGTTCGTCCTTCTACTCACGCTTCTTGCCTTTTCTATCACATTTTTCCGACTGACGTTTTCACTTAAATCTCTAAAGCCGGACCATTTTTCCTACTTGCTGCTGTTCTGTTATGATGTGCTTGTTCATCGATAGAATTTTTTTCTGTCGTGGCCTGCTTCAGAAAAAGTCATTTCACCTTCGTTTTAGGCATGTAGCACTTATTTGGTTCACGCGATCGATTGCAGAGCGGTCTCGTCCCGCTGCCCCATCAGCGTTCAAGTGAAATATCATCTAATATATCTAAGCACTGAGTAACTAAGTACCGTGTACTCTACTCGAGAAGTCTTACATACCATTCACGGTTGATTCCACTGATCAGGGTTTCCACACCTTTCTTATATATATATATATATATATATATATATATATATATATATACTTTAAATTCATTTTTTACAAAGACCAATAAAATAAAATTGGTTCACATTGAATAATAATGCGGTGCTATATCTTCGTGTGCCATTGAAAACACTGCGTTAATGGTACATCGTTTGGGGGAAATAATCAGAAATACATAATAAGTGAGTCTCAGCTGGGTTTTATACCCTTTGTGTAAAAGATTCCCCCCAGAAAGTCCCCAAAGATTCCAGCTGGTTGTTTGCGGGTGTGCACTGTTGATATCTCCTACGAAAAATTCAACAGGTATGAGACGCGATCAGGATCGATTCGACTGATTCACTCATGAATTTCTGATGGGAATCTCCTCTTTGTCAAAAAGTCTCATACCAGTGATTCTCCTAAAATCTGTTTTTATGGACACTGCTAACACACAGATCAGATTTGAGGAGGATTTAGTTTTGATTGCGATGTCAAACAGTGTTTATGAAAAGTGATATTTTTTCAGGTGGCTGCCACCAAATGGGGAGTTCAGATGGAGGAAGTGGAACGATTGCTGCGATCGGTCAACCCTAGACTCAGTCAGCTGTCCGCACCAGATGGTGATACCGGACATGGCCACGTATTGGAAGCGTTGCTCGATGAGGATGCGTTTGAACAACCTGCTATGCAACGTGCTCGTCTCCTGTCTTATCCAAAGTGAGTAGTGTAAAACTGTATTTTTATAGGTTATTGGAGGATTTGGAGACTGAAGCCATTGCCTCAGAGAGCTGAACCTCATCATCAATCAGCAAGAGATGTTGTACCGTATTTCAATGAACAGTTTGTGTCTAGCCAGAAAACAAGGAATGAAGACGGAAATAGCGTGTAGCGATAGATAAAGAGGACCAAAACAAAGAAGTCCCATTCTGACCATAACACAGAGTGCGCCGTCTGACTGCGTGTGCATACATGCATTACTAAGCAATCTTAAGTCATAGGAATGAACTATAAAGTCTTCATTGTTCCTTGTTCCCAATCAGATCTCTTAGTGTGTTCCTAAATGACTGGTGAGGTGAAATTGATTCCAACCGAAAGTCCCTTTAATCCCCCCGTACACCTTTTCGTGTCGCTTCTCCAGGTCATTTGTTGGCCATTACGTCTTTTTGTTTTCCCCATCCCGACTCAAGATTCATGAATGACACGCGATTTGACAAGAATAGAAGCTGTGGGGCTTGTATCCTACCTTGTCTGATGTGTTATTTTATTATTTTGCTTTTAGCTTCTTTCCTTCTTACTTCTCGGCTGTTATCCATTGTTCCGGCCAAGTTTCCATAAACTGACCGTATGCAACTAGTTGAGCCAACAGCTTCTATGAATTTCTAATGATATGTCAATGACAACCCATCAGACAATACAAATGACCATGAAATGACAAAAAAAGGTGGACATTAGTTAGTCTACAAACAGGATAGATTGATTTGCAACCGAACAAAAATGTTTGAAAATCATGATTAGTGGACTTTGCCGTGTAGGTTTTCCAGCTAAAACTATTCAGCTGAATGGTTATTCGTCCGGTGACAACATAATCCAACCACACGCACACACACTCTCCTTCACTCAATCCCTGTCTCCTTCCCCATGGTAAACCAATATCAACGAGTTGTCTTTTTTTTGTAATTTCGATTTGACTCATCGAGTACGTTATTTTCTACATTTATACCCGGAGATTTCAGCCAAATTATGATTTTTCTACAAAACTGTTTGGTTACTGAGCTGTCCGGTTTTCTTATTTCTGCCCTAAATTTATTTTTTCGCACCGTTAAATATTTCCTCTTTTTTCTCTCCATTGCAATTTTCCATTGTATTTTTGTGTTTCTGATTAGTCAATTTATGGTTTAGGCAAGGTCATCCGAACAGACCATATCAGCGGTAGAGCTGGTGACTTATTTTGACTTGTGCTGGTCGTTGCTGATAAACGCGCGGTACTGTGTTGTATCCGACTTCTGTTTCTACCTGGTGGGTTGGTTGGCTGCCTTAACAAAATCCGTGCACTGTGTTCGATTTTTTACTTAACCAAGAGTCTTTTTCGTAGGATTTTTAGTCTAAGTGGTACTGTTTCGCTATAATGACCAAACTTGTCGTTGCTCTGCGAGGCCGTAGGTGTTGTGCACCTGTATTTTGTGTCTCTTGTATGATGTGCGTTCTGTTTTGAGTGTGATGTGTTAACTCCAGTACAATCAGTGTTCACTCAGCCTATGTGATTTTAGACATTCACTGTCAATTGTTTGTGACCTGGCTGATGTTATAACAGCATCTAACCCTCCATTGAATTGTCATAATTCAATTCAATGACTGAAAGTGGCAATCCATGCAGTATTCTTGTTCGAATGCGATGGTTTCCTCAGTTGTAACTGAGTTCTTACTCTATGTAATAATGTTACGATTATGGCCCACTGGGTGCTCGCATTTCAGCTAGAATTTTACTCACCAGTTCATTGAATGGTATAATGTAAAAAAGTGAATAGAGCGGACGCACAAACCCGTGAAGGTTCTAGTAGTGTTTCTTTTCGCTAATTGTCACTACGCCGGTTCAATAAGCAAATAATTCGCCGGGTACGGAGTGAAAAAACGGGTTTTCGGGACAACGAGTAGGTGAGTTATTGGATAAAGGAGTTGGAGAAGATCCTGTTTAAACTTCGAACGTACATTCCGAATATTTGGCAAGCAAATCACCTTATAGGTTTTTTTTACAAAAAGATACGGATGTTCCTTATAAGTTCATGTTAGAGTGTTTGCCAAAGGTCAATCCCAACAGGTGAAAGCAGTAGAGCACAATGAACATTGGAAGATCAAGATAAAAATGAAAGTTTTGGTAGAGGTGCGAATATATTTTAGCAAATTTTTAAATAGAACAATGCCATGCAGTTTACATGCTTGCCTTGTAGGGATTGGTCTTGCGCTATAGCTGAGAATCTCATTATTCTACCAACTGTTTTGAACACAAAGTTGGTCTGTAGAGCTTTCACCTTGTCATGACTAGCCCCCCAACTGTCTCTTAGACTGATCACCCAGTTCTGAAAATGAGAGCAGTTTATGTGCTGCTCGTGTCTTCGCTCTCTGCGATATGAGTGGTAATTTAAAAGTCACGATGTGAATCGCTGAATGACACATGTTAGCTACGTTATTGTCTTTTTAAATCGTAATTTTGTATGTGTGAAACGACCTAAGTTCGGTGATTTAATCAAATAAACTCTTCGATTACGAAATCAAGAGACAACCAGTGCAGGCTGGTGGTGAAAGTCACCCTGTTCTAAGGTTCCGTGCTGTGATCTCCATCATAGCGAGATGGCACCTTGGCGTGATTTAAAGGTTTGGTAATAGACGGTAATTTACCGCCGCCCGGTGCAGTTCCACAACTGGCCCATTTGATTTTCTAATCCATTACACAGAATCACATTGTCGATTATCCCTGATAGTACAGTGGAACTTCAAGGCTATGAGGTATGTCCCTTCCGCTTGATTCAGCGAGGTACACCGGGATGGCTTATTTAGAGTGGAATATTTTCTCAAGATTGATGTGGTAATGGTTAGAGGCTAGACGGAGTTCAGCCTCTTACCTAGTAATCGGGCACCGTCGCAGTACCCACCAGGCTGCTGTCTTGAACAGAGAAGATTCGGAAAATTTCTTTGATTACCGGTGTTACACAGGTTAATCAGAACCGCACTGCCTGTTGCATCAAGCGTGGTGGTTAGTGATCAATGGAATGCTGGGACAGCACAACCTTCCAGTCGTAGACTTCCAGCTAAATCAACCAACATCCCCGTTCTTTTCTTGAAAACTCCACTGATGATCACTACGATTAAGTTTTAAATAAGGATTCATGTTGTTGGCAGCTTATTAAATCTAGTCGGTCACTGAACCTCCAAGATTCCAATGTATGAACCCTCTCACGTCAACCAGCAAGCTCACCTCGCCAGCACCAGGGATTTTTTAGCAAATGATGTTTACTGCGTAATTCGAACATCAATCCACGAGACAACCAGTGTGACACATAATCGCTTTTGAAGACGTAGATAGGTCACCGCTCGGTAGCGCTATCTGGCAATAGAGCTCACCGATAAGACAGAGTAAACTTTGGTAGGTTGGAGAGTTTTGCTAATAACTTACTGAACGTTTTCACTAGAACGTTGGCTGCGATGCAGTGGTACTCAGAGATTCTGACAGCGCATGTCGCCTGTGGTTAAGATACGGCACTTCGTCAGAAACGTATCCATCGTGCGTCCGCTGACCTAGTTCAACAGAAGCACCCGATCACCTCCGGAAAGCAACATAGTGTCAACGTGATTCTACACTCCAAATGACTATTAGTATTAAGCTAGATCGCGTAAGGTGAAAGCAATCAATGAAGTAGAGGGATCGTAGAAAGGTTATTTGTGGTATCTAAAGTCGGACAGTGGAGCGACGTATGGAACACAGAATGATTTGCGTCCTCTTGGGGAAAGGGATTTACCTTTTTCTCCCAGAAACGTATGTGGATTGTACGAATCTCGTTGGCATACGTTTTTTGATTATTGTAAGTTTTACCTTCCGTGATACTGACTTGATATCGCGAGAGAATTGTCCGAGAACAGCAGGTGGAATTCCGTCCAATATCCGGTTGCCTTGACTAGATCTTCGCCCTACCCAAATGATTTTACTCCTCGTTCTCCGGTCGTAGTGTTCAATAAACTCAAAGCGCGTTCGACTCGGTTTCCTGGTCTGTGCTTTCCACTTTTTTATCTTCAAAAGGGTGTACTCCAGAAAAACAAATGCACCTTCAAAAGTTGCTTTACTCGCACACTACGAATCAAATAAAGAGCATATGGTGAACCTTTGAGTTCATTCGAAACTTGTAGTTGTCTTCATCGAGGATCTCGTTTCACAGTTTATATTCAACTTCGTCAGTGCCAAAGGACAAACGATGCCAAATAAAGGCTTCACGATGTCGGTATGGAATATTTGAGCAGTAAAAACAATAAGCGACTCAGATAATATCGACGAAATCGTTTGTAGGTATGGATCCGCGGATCATATCCAACGTGTATTTGACAGATGGTAAATGCGGTGATCCCACTTGCCGTAGGCCTTGCACTTTGAAAGTTTAGGGTCAAGCTTCAAGGTTGGATATCCTTTATCTCTGATTTAGCTATTCAACGAGAACCTGAACATGGTATTCAGAAAGCTGTATATAGAACGACCGTACTTTCTTACTAGAAGTGAATTAGGGCATATTCTAGGCTTGAATCAAACAAGGTACATCGGAGCATATTTTTTCCAAAAATGAACCGACAAGCCGGGAAAAGGAAACCGAAATATATTTGTAATGCACTGACTGGGCTCGTAAACAAACTAACGGAAGGGCATATTCTACCAAGAATGGTAAGCTCTATCACTTCAGGTTCAGATGAGGGTGGCAAAAGCGCTGAGGATGGAAGGAAATTAGGGTTCAGGCCAAAAGACAATAACTGTCGGCGCTCAGGGTGGAAACACATGCTCAGTTATTTCGCTTAATGGACCCAAATTTCAAGACAGTTGAACAAGTACATTATCACCTTTTTGTACTGAAAGCACCGCTATAAACACGTGTTCCGGTTAAAAACAAAACTATAAAAATTCCAATTTGGTGAGAAAATAATGTTATAAGAATACTATAAATCCACACTCATAGGAATCATTGATGTATTTTTTTAATCAGATGCGTATGCAATTGGCAAGTAAATGTAATTTCCTTTGTCGCTTATAACGTTGTCTAGTTTGATCGTATCACCTTGTGAACCACGGTTGCAAAACTTCACCCTTCGATTTGCGAGACCTTTGGACCGGGTGCGATTTACTCGTTCTCTTAAATGTAAGTCTTTCGAAAACATTCGCTGTGAATTTCTCTAACTGATCTTCCGAAAGCAATTGCAGCAGTTTTGAATGGTTAACAATTTGTCCTTTCCTGAGAGGATGACTCGGTGTGAAACGAATTAAAGGACAACTTACTTTCCTAAATGAAAAATCAAAGTTGCAACAAAAAAATTGTTCGGGATGATTTCGCCGCATCTCAACTTGGTGCATATTGCAAACATTTGAACAGAATCAGTGGATAACACCAGAGTGTGTGGTCAAGAGCAAAAACGAAAACAAGTCATCGCGCCATAGATGATGTAATAAATAGTTGTTTTCGTTGGCGCAGGGGGTTTCCAGTAATGAATAGCGTGGTGTGCTGGGTATGTTTTGTCTTACCACATCAGTGGCGTTTTCTAGTTGGTCAGAAGAAGACTTTTGTTTGGAACATCCCGTCAAAAAGTCTGAATGATGCGAAAAGCTTCATAAGCCACTGAGGAATTAGCAGCAATTTAGATTTCCATGTTGCATGCTGCAACAATAAACCGATTGCTTTTCCTGAAGAACTGATTCTTTGATGCAATAGTTTCAGTCAATCTCAACAGACTTTTGCTTTGTGTGGCGTGGACAACTGGGGCCGCAGCGTTCCTGCGAACTTGATGTTGCGTCATGAAGAGATGATGAGCTATAGTTCATGACAGAGGCTTGTGATATTTGATGTCATCACGTTACTTTTTATCCCACACTGACTTGGTCATCGCACTTTGAACCCAGATCGGAATATGTTCAGTCATCCCGTTACACAACCGTCGCTCTTGTCGGCCAATGTGAGTTGTTCTGCATCCATAGTTGATATCGTGGATTAGATTAGCGTCAGCATGCAAAGGCAGGAGTGCGGGTATTCTGATCGTTCGATGAACAGTGTTGAGGTTGGCCGCCTCTTAAGTTCGGACAACCTCTAAACCAAACCATCGTTTGAACAAACAGCTGATCGGAAAACACCGTGTGGCTCAAGATTTTTTAAAATTGTCGCGGAAAGTCATACTCCAATTCAGTTTTTATAGGTTATTGAAAATGTTGAACCCTCTCAAGGACACACTGAACAATTTAGTGCCACATAGGCTGAACAGCGTAAGAGCTACGAGACCGTAACCGAAAAGGTATTGAACAAATTTACAGGCGAATCAAACCGGTCACCACCTTCCACCAGAAAAATACCTTAGTAGTGGGATTCGTTCGTAAAAATCGAACGGATTCGCTTCCTGGTGTAGTCTGATAGAGCATCTGGTAGAGCACACAACTACTAAGTCGTGGGTGAGATTCATGCGTGCATTTCAATCCACTTAGGTTCAAAGTTTACAATGTCGCGAAAGACGGGGCTAATCAGAATATCCATTCCAGTTCAGTTCACTCAGCAATCAGTCTCGCACTTATGTGCTCTGGTTTTGAATAATATCTCCAAGCATCGTCGAGTCATCAGAGAGAGAATAGAAGCATAGAACTGAAAATGAATCAGAAACAAAGTAATAGGTGGAAATCACGAAGAAAAAAACGTCACGGAATGCAATTACACCTCCGACCGTCACACCTAGTTTCCAACCTCCTGGTAGATGGGTCTCGTGGACCCCAACCCTGTAGTATAACACGTCCCACGTGGCCAAGTCCACTGGTGAAATTTTTATTCCTTTTGCCATACCATGTACTGACCCGCTTGACCTACCTTCCAAACACTACCTGCCTCGTAGAATAGGGTACGCCGAGGAAGTCTATCGGTAAATGATAGTTATCATTATTCAGAATAATCAATTATATTCGTTGAATTGACTTGAGAAATAGTACATGATAACTATCTAATTCTTACTATGTCGTGTCACCCTCCCGTATCATTCCTGTTAAAAAGCACTTTTCAACACCTTGAAGCCCTGGCCGTTTCACGGAAATATCTATTCGGTTCACGGTCAAGTCGCATTCATTAATGGTAGGCTCTATGTATGCTCCTGTCTTCACTGTCATACTGAGAAAATTGATTTTTTTACTGTGATCATTGTGATAACTTATCAATTTATAGTTTACATTCGAGGTGCACACATCGTTCAGTTGGGCGTGTATTTTTTCTTTATGCGTAACTGAGATTGCTTATAAATGGGAGTAGTAATTCATGGAAGGTTCTATTCGTCATAATTCCATATCAGCAGTGTCAAGTATGCGTTTCACTGGACCAAGGATTTAGCATCTGAAAAACAAGCACCTTAATGAATATAAGGAACAAATAGCGTTTGTACCAATTAGCATAAGAAGCTCGGATCTTTGATAATGGAAAATCCACCTGCATTTGGATTGTCATTATCCGAAATCGTTTTTGGATTGAACTAATCGCGTTGCCTAGTTCGATGAAGTATGCCCAAGTGGTCATTCAAATTTAATGAGGCTGTGTAAGCTGAACTGTGTTTTAACTCTCGATGGTTATTACCAGTAAAAAGGAGTCCTACCCTCTTGACGCTGGTCCCAGTTGCTATCAAGTCAGAACAGAACAAGACGGATCTCGGCGAAATTTACTATCCGCAGGAGGCTTTTCAACTAGCGTGATTATAAGTTGGTCGTAAAGTTGTCGGCCAACTCTAGGTAAGCGCAGTTGCTTGTAATCTCCGTCATGTGCATGTGACATGCACGCAATGTACTCAGCGAATGGAAGAGTTAACTCCTGAAACTCTCGACACTCGCAACACCCGTTGAAGGCAACCAGCACTTCATGTTTCTTGTGTTGATTTACTTTGGTTCCTCTGAGCAGCGCACTCGCCAGTTCTGTCGCTCTGATTGCAGACCGTATACTGGTGAACAGTGATCGAACCTTCCATTCTGTGGGATTAGAGACTTTTATCTTCCGTTACACAGTCATCCCATCGTCGCATTTGCCTCTATTTCCTGTACATGCGCCAAAGAAGGACGCTTACCCTCATTGTAAAGCAGTTACTTTTCTTTATATATTACCTAGAAGGCCATCAGTATCCCAGCGTCACCATTTCTCAAAATTATACCTGGTTTTGGCACACTACCGAAATATTCAAAAAGATGCGGTGGTTACCATATCATGTGTAACGCCTTAGATGTTCGCAGGTTTCCCAATGTCCAGTCAAGCGCTTTTTTTATCCTTGGGTTAATCCACGTTTGATTTTTTGATCCCTTGTCACTTGCTTTCGACGTTCGATTGTAAGATTTTGTCATTTTGCATGAGTTTACTGTCATGATCCGGAGGTATTCCTTGCCGTAATGATGAGCATTTTGCTTTTAACAAGCTGCCTCATTCTTCCACTGTGCACTTACCTGACTGAGTGTGCATCTTCCTTATTCACCAGGTGTATATAAAAATTGTATAGAACAGAACTAAACAATTGATAAAGGAGCACAAGAGGTCGGGTCGAAACAGAACAGAGAATGAAAAGCCCAGTATGTTAGCTTCTACTCATCTGAAACTTGACTGCAAGCACCTCTATAAAGAGGTACTGGCAGTTGTCGGCCGCTTTACTCACCTCGGCAGCAGCGTAACGACGGATGGGAGCACTGTAGTAAAGGCGAGCAACCGTGTATCCAAGGCTCGAGTGGCGTGCGCTGGACAGAGGCTCTTGTGGTGACGAACTGATATTTCACTGAAGTTGAGAAGTCGTGTTTCCTATGCCGTGGTGCTTTCAAATTTTTTGTGTAGTAGCGAGACTTGAGGCATACGTGCGGAAGATATTTGTCGTCTTAAGGTTTTTGACTATCAATGTTGAAGTATTGTCACCACGTTGTATGGAATGCCCGAGTAAACAATGCCAAGGTCTGAAATAGTGTTGGGTCCCAGTTCAGACAGCGTTCTATCACAGTGTATCAAGACTAGCAGACTTCGTTGGTTTGGGCACGTGTTGCGTATGGCAAACACACGTCTACGATACCGTGCCCTGTTTTTCGTTCCTCCTCGGGAGTGGAAGAGACCACGTGGAGGTCAACAGATGACGTGGCAGCGAGGAATGAGAAAATGTACAGCGAACTTAGAAAACGTAGGTGCTTCACTTCTTCGTGGTTGGGGTTCAAAAGATCCGCCAAACAGTTGGCTGGAGACACTGAAGGATATGGCAGCGAACCGTTAACAGTGATGATCGTGTTGTCACTTTCTTTCTGTGGGATCAGAATGATTGATCGATGTGCGTTTGTACAGTTAGACTGTGCATTCCGTGTGTTGGCTACTAGGGCATTCTTTCCTTTTCCCACCCGTGTAGGTCCACTTCCTGTCCATCTTGTATATTCATACTTTCTAATTTAGCGTGCAACATAGTGAGAAAGGCTGTGGTCAGTGGGTTTAGCGTTGTACGAGGATGATAATGATGATGATGTATGCTACAATAAAAGCGGGAACAGCGTGTGAGAAACTCATCGATGCGAAATGAGCGGTAACATGACACAAAACACAACATCCTCCCCCGCTCGAATATTTTTGTTGATGTTCACAACGGGGGAATAGGACAGATCAGTCCCTGATATGTTCAATTTATTTCCCCTCTGTGTTTCGTAAACAGTAAGGTCTGATGCGTTAACGTTGTGTTGCTATGTCATCAGTGCTTTAATTCGTATGTGTTTGTGCGTCAGTTTGTACGCTCTTGGAAGGATAAGTAAGGAGTGCCGCAGTGGATTATTCTATCTTCGGCACTGAAGGATGTTCGATTCACTGTTCAGAATTTTCTGCACCGGCTGGTTCTAAGTGCTGAAGCCATGCGGTTTCTTTGCGTCCATCTAAGAGACGTACGTGGGCATACTCTGAATTGCAGTCAGTAAGTTCGACTTTGCCTATCATTGAGTCGTATTTGGATTGATGAACGTTACTTCGCAATAAAAGCATAGCTGCAAGCAGCCAACTTTTCAGTGAAGTAACGGTTAACAATCTTCTTTTATGGCTAACGGGTCGTTCGTGCGGTGTGGCATTGGTTGTGAAATACAACAGTAATCTCATTGAATGCAAAACATCCGTCAGTACAGTCTTCTTATTGCTGAGCTCCAGTTTTCTAGACCGTGGAGTTGATTGAATGGATTTTCGTACCAACATTTCACATGGTCATTACAATATGGGGTATATACTGTTGTTCTGTTGGTTACAATGCCATTGTTATGGAGAGACTACTTTATTCAATTTGATTTGAGGACTGGGCCTTCATCTGAATGAATGAAATCTGCCATTTCAACGATAGAGAAGAGGTTAGCGAAACATTTGATGAGAGTTTCCCTGTTCATATTAGAGCTTGAATAGGCCGGTGGAAATCGGGAATACTCGTCAATACCTATTGAAATGCATTCACTGGGAGTGTTTGAAGGAAACGGACCATCACGACGAGACTACACCTTGACGTGGTGTGATGGTTTGTGCGCCTCTATGACCCAAAGATCTATGCAGGATGGCTTCTTTAAGCCGGAGATGCAATCATACCTGACAAGTCAATGGGTAGAGGTCAGACAAAGTCCAGTCTCCTGGTCCTCCAGGTTGGGGGTTGATTTGAGCTGGCAACTCAATCGGCAAAACCAGTGGAAGAATAATTGATCCAAGCAAATGGGCTTGCACTAAGCCATCCCGCTGCCTTGCGGATAGGTTCTTGTTAGAACTAAAGGCTTTGGACGAGGACCCTAATCGTTCTCCTGCTTTGTGGCTGGACATCCCAGCAGTACCCGTCCAACATCTCCCATGAACTGCACGAATACAAAGAATTCCATACTGCATCGGTCGTCGTGCAGGATAATCAGGACCGCGCTGCCCATTGCATCGAGCGGGGTGAGTAGTGATAAGTGTGCTACTGCCCAGAGTTCCCTCTCTTTTATTCAACCTTTGTCTTCTGTCTCTAACCATCCCTCTTTGCCCCATCTATCCACCCATAATGCTCCCATTGATAACACGGTCGATACTCGCAACGATTCACTGTCAAATAGTATCGGGAATAATCCTCTGTCTGGTAACTCACATTTTCTCAAGCCTCGTCAGCCTCTGAATCTCGGCTCTCTTAACCTGCGTACTCTCATGCAGGCTTGTCAGCAGGCGTGCCTAGCCCTCACAATAAATTCTCTGAAGATTAATGTCTGCTGCTTAAGTGAAACTCGTATCCAGGATTCCAGCAGTGTAATTCAACTAACTGCTCCTGGTATCTCATCGAGGTATATTCTGCGCACCTCAGGAGACGAAGCAGCTAGAGCTGTGGGTCAATGTGGTGTAGGAACTGTCTTGACTGACAAGGCTGAGGCTGCCCTTTTACACTGGATTTGATGAGAGTTTCCCTGTTCATATTAGAGCTTGAATAGGCCGGTGGAAATCGGGAATACTCGTCAATACCTATTGAAATGCATTCACTGGGAGTGTTTGAAGGAAACGGACCATCACGACGAGACTACACCTTGACGTGGTGTGATGGTTTGTGCGCCTCTATGACCCAAAGATCTATGCAGGATGGCTTCTTTAAGCCGGAGATGCAATCATACCTGACAAGTCAATGGGTAGAGGTCAGACAAAGTCCAGTCTCCTGGTCCTCCAGGTTGGGGGTTGATTTGAGCTGGCAACTCAATCGGCAAAACCAGTGGAAGAATAATTGATCCAAGCAAATGGGCTTGCACTAAGCCATCCCGCTGCCTTGCGGATAGGTTCTTGTTAGAACTAAAGGCTTTGGACGAGGACCCTAATCGTTCTCCTGCTTTGTGGCTGGACATCCCAGCAGTACCCGTCCAACATCTCCCATGAACTGCACGAATACAAAGAATTCCATACTGCATCGGTCGTCGTGCAGGATAATCAGGACCGCGCTGCCCATTGCATCGAGCGGGGTGAGTAGTGATAAGTGTGCTACTGCCCAGAGTTCCCTCTCTTTTATTCAACCTTTGTCTTCTGTCTCTAACCATCCCTCTTTGCCCCATCTATCCACCCATAATGCTCCCATTGATAACACGGTCGATACTCGCAACGATTCACTGTCAAATAGTATCGGGAATAATCCTCTGTCTGGTAACTCACATTTTCTCAAGCCTCGTCAGCCTCTGAATCTCGGCTCTCTTAACCTGCGTACTCTCATGCAGGCTTGTCAGCAGGCGTGCCTAGCCCTCACAATAAATTCTCTGAAGATTAATGTCTGCTGCTTAAGTGAAACTCGTATCCAGGATTCCAGCAGTGTAATTCAACTAACTGCTCCTGGTATCTCATCGAGGTATATTCTGCGCACCTCAGGAGACGAAGCAGCTAGAGCTGTGGGTCAATGTGGTGTAGGAACTGTCTTGACTGACAAGGCTGAGGCTGCCCTTTTACACTGGATTTGATGAGAGTTTCCCTGTTCATATTAGAGCTTGAATAGGCCGGTGGAAATCGGGAATACTCGTCAATACCTATTGAAATGCATTCACTGGGAGTGTTTGAAGGAAACGGACCATCACGACGAGACTACACCTTGACGTGGTGTGATGGTTTGTGCGCCTCTATGACCCAAAGATCTATGCAGGATGGCTTCTTTAAGCCGGAGATGCAATCATACCTGACAAGTCAATGGGTAGAGGTCAGACAAAGTCCAGTCTCCTGGTCCTCCAGGTTGGGGGTTGATTTGAGCTGGCAACTCAATCGGCAAAACCAGTGGAAGAATAATTGATCCAAGCAAATGGGCTTGCACTAAGCCATCCCGCTGCCTTGCGGATAGGTTCTTGTTAGAACTAAAGGCTTTGGACGAGGACCCTAATCGTTCTCCTGCTTTGTGGCTGGACATCCCAGCAGTACCCGTCCAACATCTCCCATGAACTGCACGAATACAAAGAATTCCATACTGCATCGGTCGTCGTGCAGGATAATCAGGACCGCGCTGCCCATTGCATCGAGCGGGGTGAGTAGTGATAAGTGTGCTACTGCCCAGAGTTCCCTCTCTTTTATTCAACCTTTGTCTTCTGTCTCTAACCATCCCTCTTTGCCCCATCTATCCACCCATAATGCTCCCATTGATAACACGGTCGATACTCGCAACGATTCACTGTCAAATAGTATCGGGAATAATCCTCTGTCTGGTAACTCACATTTTCTCAAGCCTCGTCAGCCTCTGAATCTCGGCTCTCTTAACCTGCGTACTCTCATGCAGGCTTGTCAGCAGGCGTGCCTAGCCCTCACAATAAATTCTCTGAAGATTAATGTCTGCTGCTTAAGTGAAACTCGTATCCAGGATTCCAGCAGTGTAATTCAACTAACTGCTCCTGGTATCTCATCGAGGTATATTCTGCGCACCTCAGGAGACGAAGCAGCTAGAGCTGTGGGTCAATGTGGTGTAGGAACTGTCTTGACTGACAAGGCTGAGGCTGCCCTTTTACACTGGATTTGATGAGAGTTTCCCTGTTCATATTAGAGCTTGAATAGGCCGGTGGAAATCGGGAATACTCGTCAATACCTATTGAAATGCATTCACTGGGAGTGTTTGAAGGAAACGGACCATCACGACGAGACTACACCTTGACGTGGTGTGATGGTTTGTGCGCCTCTATGACCCAAAGATCTATGCAGGATGGCTTCTTTAAGCCGGAGATGCAATCATACCTGACAAGTCAATGGGTAGAGGTCAGACAAAGTCCAGTCTCCTGGTCCTCCAGGTTGGGGGTTGATTTGAGCTGGCAACTCAATCGGCAAAACCAGTGGAAGAATAATTGATCCAAGCAAATGGGCTTGCACTAAGCCATCCCGCTGCCTTGCGGATAGGTTCTTGTTAGAACTAAAGGCTTTGGACGAGGACCCTAATCGTTCTCCTGCTTTGTGGCTGGACATCCCAGCAGTACCCGTCCAACATCTCCCATGAACTGCACGAATACAAAGAATTCCATACTGCATCGGTCGTCGTGCAGGATAATCAGGACCGCGCTGCCCATTGCATCGAGCGGGGTGAGTAGTGATAAGTGTGCTACTGCCCAGAGTTCCCTCTCTTTTATTCAACCTTTGTCTTCTGTCTCTAACCATCCCTCTTTGCCCCATCTATCCACCCATAATGCTCCCATTGATAACACGGTCGATACTCGCAACGATTCACTGTCAAATAGTATCGGGAATAATCCTCTGTCTGGTAACTCACATTTTCTCAAGCCTCGTCAGCCTCTGAATCTCGGCTCTCTTAACCTGCGTACTCTCATGCAGGCTTGTCAGCAGGCGTGCCTAGCCCTCACAATAAATTCTCTGAAGATTAATGTCTGCTGCTTAAGTGAAACTCGTATCCAGGATTCCAGCAGTGTAATTCAACTAACTGCTCCTGGTATCTCATCGAGGTATATTCTGCGCACCTCAGGAGACGAAGCAGCTAGAGCTGTGGGTCAATGTGGTGTAGGAACTGTCTTGACTGACAAGGCTGAGGCTGCCCTTTTACACTGGATTTGATGAGAGTTTCCCTGTTCATATTAGAGCTTGAATAGGCCGGTGGAAATCGGGAATACTCGTCAATACCTATTGAAATGCATTCACTGGGAGTGTTTGAAGGAAACGGACCATCACGACGAGACTACACCTTGACGTGGTGTGATGGTTTGTGCGCCTCTATGACCCAAAGATCTATGCAGGATGGCTTCTTTAAGCCGGAGATGCAATCATACCTGACAAGTCAATGGGTAGAGGTCAGACAAAGTCCAGTCTCCTGGTCCTCCAGGTTGGGGGTTGATTTGAGCTGGCAACTCAATCGGCAAAACCAGTGGAAGAATAATTGATCCAAGCAAATGGGCTTGCACTAAGCCATCCCGCTGCCTTGCGGATAGGTTCTTGTTAGAACTAAAGGCTTTGGACGAGGACCCTAATCGTTCTCCTGCTTTGTGGCTGGACATCCCAGCAGTACCCGTCCAACATCTCCCATGAACTGCACGAATACAAAGAATTCCATACTGCATCGGTCGTCGTGCAGGATAATCAGGACCGCGCTGCCCATTGCATCGAGCGGGGTGAGTAGTGATAAGTGTGCTACTGCCCAGAGTTCCCTCTCTTTTATTCAACCTTTGTCTTCTGTCTCTAACCATCCCTCTTTGCCCCATCTATCCACCCATAATGCTCCCATTGATAACACGGTCGATACTCGCAACGATTCACTGTCAAATAGTATCGGGAATAATCCTCTGTCTGGTAACTCACATTTTCTCAAGCCTCGTCAGCCTCTGAATCTCGGCTCTCTTAACCTGCGTACTCTCATGCAGGCTTGTCAGCAGGCGTGCCTAGCCCTCACAATAAATTCTCTGAAGATTAATGTCTGCTGCTTAAGTGAAACTCGTATCCAGGATTCCAGCAGTGTAATTCAACTAACTGCTCCTGGTATCTCATCGAGGTATATTCTGCGCACCTCAGGAGACGAAGCAGCTAGAGCTGTGGGTCAATGTGGTGTAGGAACTGTCTTGACTGACAAGGCTGAGGCTGCCCTTTTACACTGGATTTGATGAGAGTTTCCCTGTTCATATTAGAGCTTGAATAGGCCGGTGGAAATCGGGAATACTCGTCAATACCTATTGAAATGCATTCACTGGGAGTGTTTGAAGGAAACGGACCATCACGACGAGACTACACCTTGACGTGGTGTGATGGTTTGTGCGCCTCTATGACCCAAAGATCTATGCAGGATGGCTTCTTTAAGCCGGAGATGCAATCATACCTGACAAGTCAATGGGTAGAGGTCAGACAAAGTCCAGTCTCCTGGTCCTCCAGGTTGGGGGTTGATTTGAGCTGGCAACTCAATCGGCAAAACCAGTGGAAGAATAATTGATCCAAGCAAATGGGCTTGCACTAAGCCATCCCGCTGCCTTGCGGATAGGTTCTTGTTAGAACTAAAGGCTTTGGACGAGGACCCTAATCGTTCTCCTGCTTTGTGGCTGGACATCCCAGCAGTACCCGTCCAACATCTCCCATGAACTGCACGAATACAAAGAATTCCATACTGCATCGGTCGTCGTGCAGGATAATCAGGACCGCGCTGCCCATTGCATCGAGCGGGGTGAGTAGTGATAAGTGTGCTACTGCCCAGAGTTCCCTCTCTTTTATTCAACCTTTGTCTTCTGTCTCTAACCATCCCTCTTTGCCCCATCTATCCACCCATAATGCTCCCATTGATAACACGGTCGATACTCGCAACGATTCACTGTCAAATAGTATCGGGAATAATCCTCTGTCTGGTAACTCACATTTTCTCAAGCCTCGTCAGCCTCTGAATCTCGGCTCTCTTAACCTGCGTACTCTCATGCAGGCTTGTCAGCAGGCGTGCCTAGCCCTCACAATAAATTCTCTGAAGATTAATGTCTGCTGCTTAAGTGAAACTCGTATCCAGGATTCCAGCAGTGTAATTCAACTAACTGCTCCTGGTATCTCATCGAGGTATATTCTGCGCACCTCAGGAGACGAAGCAGCTAGAGCTGTGGGTCAATGTGGTGTAGGAACTGTCTTGACTGACAAGGCTGAGGCTGCCCTTTTACACTGGATTTGATGAGAGTTTCCCTGTTCATATTAGAGCTTGAATAGGCCGGTGGAAATCGGGAATACTCGTCAATACCTATTGAAATGCATTCACTGGGAGTGTTTGAAGGAAACGGACCATCACGACGAGACTACACCTTGACGTGGTGTGATGGTTTGTGCGCCTCTATGACCCAAAGATCTATGCAGGATGGCTTCTTTAAGCCGGAGATGCAATCATACCTGACAAGTCAATGGGTAGAGGTCAGACAAAGTCCAGTCTCCTGGTCCTCCAGGTTGGGGGTTGATTTGAGCTGGCAACTCAATCGGCAAAACCAGTGGAAGAATAATTGATCCAAGCAAATGGGCTTGCACTAAGCCATCCCGCTGCCTTGCGGATAGGTTCTTGTTAGAACTAAAGGCTTTGGACGAGGACCCTAATCGTTCTCCTGCTTTGTGGCTGGACATCCCAGCAGTACCCGTCCAACATCTCCCATGAACTGCACGAATACAAAGAATTCCATACTGCATCGGTCGTCGTGCAGGATAATCAGGACCGCGCTGCCCATTGCATCGAGCGGGGTGAGTAGTGATAAGTGTGCTACTGCCCAGAGTTCCCTCTCTTTTATTCAACCTTTGTCTTCTGTCTCTAACCATCCCTCTTTGCCCCATCTATCCACCCATAATGCTCCCATTGATAACACGGTCGATACTCGCAACGATTCACTGTCAAATAGTATCGGGAATAATCCTCTGTCTGGTAACTCACATTTTCTCAAGCCTCGTCAGCCTCTGAATCTCGGCTCTCTTAACCTGCGTACTCTCATGCAGGCTTGTCAGCAGGCGTGCCTAGCCCTCACAATAAATTCTCTGAAGATTAATGTCTGCTGCTTAAGTGAAACTCGTATCCAGGATTCCAGCAGTGTAATTCAACTAACTGCTCCTGGTATCTCATCGAGGTATATTCTGCGCACCTCAGGAGACGAAGCAGCTAGAGCTGTGGGTCAATGTGGTGTAGGAACTGTCTTGACTGACAAGGCTGAGGCTGCCCTTTTACACTGGATTTGATGAGAGTTTCCCTGTTCATATTAGAGCTTGAATAGGCCGGTGGAAATCGGGAATACTCGTCAATACCTATTGAAATGCATTCACTGGGAGTGTTTGAAGGAAACGGACCATCACGACGAGACTACACCTTGACGTGGTGTGATGGTTTGTGCGCCTCTATGACCCAAAGATCTATGCAGGATGGCTTCTTTAAGCCGGAGATGCAATCATACCTGACAAGTCAATGGGTAGAGGTCAGACAAAGTCCAGTCTCCTGGTCCTCCAGGTTGGGGGTTGATTTGAGCTGGCAACTCAATCGGCAAAACCAGTGGAAGAATAATTGATCCAAGCAAATGGGCTTGCACTAAGCCATCCCGCTGCCTTGCGGATAGGTTCTTGTTAGAACTAAAGGCTTTGGACGAGGACCCTAATCGTTCTCCTGCTTTGTGGCTGGACATCCCAGCAGTACCCGTCCAACATCTCCCATGAACTGCACGAATACAAAGAATTCCATACTGCATCGGTCGTCGTGCAGGATAATCAGGACCGCGCTGCCCATTGCATCGAGCGGGGTGAGTAGTGATAAGTGTGCTACTGCCCAGAGTTCCCTCTCTTTTATTCAACCTTTGTCTTCTGTCTCTAACCATCCCTCTTTGCCCCATCTATCCACCCATAATGCTCCCATTGATAACACGGTCGATACTCGCAACGATTCACTGTCAAATAGTATCGGGAATAATCCTCTGTCTGGTAACTCACATTTTCTCAAGCCTCGTCAGCCTCTGAATCTCGGCTCTCTTAACCTGCGTACTCTCATGCAGGCTTGTCAGCAGGCGTGCCTAGCCCTCACAATAAATTCTCTGAAGATTAATGTCTGCTGCTTAAGTGAAACTCGTATCCAGGATTCCAGCAGTGTAATTCAACTAACTGCTCCTGGTATCTCATCGAGGTATATTCTGCGCACCTCAGGAGACGAAGCAGCTAGAGCTGTGGGTCAATGTGGTGTAGGAACTGTCTTGACTGACAAGGCTGAGGCTGCCCTTTTACACTGGATTTGATGAGAGTTTCCCTGTTCATATTAGAGCTTGAATAGGCCGGTGGAAATCGGGAATACTCGTCAATACCTATTGAAATGCATTCACTGGGAGTGTTTGAAGGAAACGGACCATCACGACGAGACTACACCTTGACGTGGTGTGATGGTTTGTGCGCCTCTATGACCCAAAGATCTATGCAGGATGGCTTCTTTAAGCCGGAGATGCAATCATACCTGACAAGTCAATGGGTAGAGGTCAGACAAAGTCCAGTCTCCTGGTCCTCCAGGTTGGGGGTTGATTTGAGCTGGCAACTCAATCGGCAAAACCAGTGGAAGAATAATTGATCCAAGCAAATGGGCTTGCACTAAGCCATCCCGCTGCCTTGCGGATAGGTTCTTGTTAGAACTAAAGGCTTTGGACGAGGACCCTAATCGTTCTCCTGCTTTGTGGCTGGACATCCCAGCAGTACCCGTCCAACATCTCCCATGAACTGCACGAATACAAAGAATTCCATACTGCATCGGTCGTCGTGCAGGATAATCAGGACCGCGCTGCCCATTGCATCGAGCGGGGTGAGTAGTGATAAGTGTGCTACTGCCCAGAGTTCCCTCTCTTTTATTCAACCTTTGTCTTCTGTCTCTAACCATCCCTCTTTGCCCCATCTATCCACCCATAATGCTCCCATTGATAACACGGTCGATACTCGCAACGATTCACTGTCAAATAGTATCGGGAATAATCCTCTGTCTGGTAACTCACATTTTCTCAAGCCTCGTCAGCCTCTGAATCTCGGCTCTCTTAACCTGCGTACTCTCATGCAGGCTTGTCAGCAGGCGTGCCTAGCCCTCACAATAAATTCTCTGAAGATTAATGTCTGCTGCTTAAGTGAAACTCGTATCCAGGATTCCAGCAGTGTAATTCAACTAACTGCTCCTGGTATCTCATCGAGGTATATTCTGCGCACCTCAGGAGACGAAGCAGCTAGAGCTGTGGGTCAATGTGGTGTAGGAATTGTCTTGACTGACAAGGCTGAGGCTGCCTTTTTAGACTGGATTCCTGTTAACAGTCGTTTATGTAGTGTAAAACTCCAAGGGTCAGTTGGCGTTCGCAAGGATAGTTGTGTTAAGCGCAATTTGTTTGTGACCTCGGCGTACACCTGAACGGACTGCAGCTCAGACTTGCAGAAAGATGAGTTCTATGATGAACTCGCCACTCTCGTTCGCAGCAGTAAACGGTCTGACATTGTAGTGCTAGCTGGTGACTTCAATGCACAAGTTGGCAAACTTAGTGCGTCAGGAGCCTGTTTAGGTGGCCGTTTTGCTTTACCTGCTGAGCGTACAGATAACGGGGATAGGCTTCTCCAGTTTTGTGCAGACAATCGATTGTTCTTGTCTAGCACAAATTTCCGACACAGCTCGCGTCGCACAGCGACATGGCGCTCTAACTCTACAGGTACTTTGAGTCGAATTGATCATATTGCCGTAAGCTCCCGGTGTCACAGTTCTGTTCAGAACTGTAGATCTTACTGGTCCACGTACGTAGAGTCGGACCATGAATTAGTTTTAATGCGATTATCTCTCCAGCTTCATGGTCATCGTCGCAAACCGCAAACCCGATTAACCGTGCAACGTTTGTGTGATCCAGAAGTACGCCCCCGTTATGAGCAGAAGTTAGCACATGAGCTAGGATCCACGGAGAACAGTAATGTAGATGAGCATTGGTCTCATATCAAACAGGCGATGCATTTCGCAGCAGGTTTTGCCTGTGGTCCTAGATCCGATGTCCATCAAAGACACTGGATCTCGCAAGAGTCGCTGAGTATAATGGAGCAAAAGCGTCAGTTTTCGAACCGTAAGGATATGAATAAGATGCGGCGAAAGCTGCAAAGACAAATTATGAAAAGCCTTAAGAATGATCGCTAAAATTGGTGGGTGAAGGTGGCCGAAGAAATGGAACTAGCCGCTGCTTCAGGTAACAGTCAAAGACTGTTCAAACTTATTCGTGAAAAAGGTGGACGACGAACTCAGGTCAGTGAAACGATTTGCAATAGGAATGGAGAACCCATCCATAGCAAACAGCAAAGGCTTGACCTATGGGCCGAGTACTTCAAGGAACAGCTTAGCTGGCCGCACGCTAGTGTAGTTACTCCTGTGTCAACAACTGCAACTCCTTGGGTGGTATCACTTGAGCCCCCATCGGAAGTAGAAGTAGAGTCATGTATTCGATTACTAAGGCGGGGGAAAGCGGCACGTCCCGAAGAACTTCCTCCAGTTCTTTTCAAACTGGGTTTTGAGGCGTTGATAAAATCACTTACCACCTTGATCCGTGACATTTGGAACGAGGAGCGTACTCCGTTTACATGGAGCAAGTCATTGATTGTTCCCATCTTCAAGAAGGGAATACGCAATGACTGTAGTAACCATCGTGGGACTAGCTTAACTCCGATAGTCACAAAAGTATTAGCTTCGCATTTGCTGCATCGTCTTACACCGGCTCGCGAGAGGAATGCCCGCGAGCAGCAGGCTGGATTCCGCCCAGGTCGAGGATGCATCGAACAGATTTTTACTCTTTACCGATTACTTGAAACGCGTCACACGCACCGCCGACCGACAATAATGATTTTCTTAGACTGGAAAGGCGCCTTCGATTCAGTTGATCGAACATCGCTTTTCAGTGTTCTTCATCGAAAAGGTATGCCCCAGAAGTTCGTGAACCTAATGAGATCATTGTATTCTCATACTCCTGGCCGCGTTAGGGTTTACGGTGAACTATCCGGTCGGTTCGAAACGACCAGTGGTGTTCGACAGGGATGCCCTTTGTCTCCACCCCTGTTCAACTTCGTCATGGACGAAATAATGGAGAGTGCGTTGCAAAATCTTCAGGTTTTGGCTGTCGAACTAGGAAATGGTGAAAAGCTATGTGACCTAGATTGCGCTGACGACGTTGTCTGCTTGTTCGAATCCACGGAACATGCTCAACGTGCACTAGATAATCTCGCAAGAGCTGTAGCTCCATTCGGCATGCGCTTTGCACCTTCAAAGTGCAAGGTGATGTTACAAGACTGGACGTCAACAATTCCGAGCTTGATGCTTGATGGGGAGGTGCTGTCAGATGTCGACCACTTCACCTACCTCGGTAGCAACGTGACGACGGATGGGAGCACAGTAGTAGAGGGGAGCACGCGTATATCCAAGACTCAAGCGGCGTACGCTGGACTGAAGCACTTGTGGCTTCGATCTGATATTTCACTGAAGTTGAAAGGCCGTGTATACTGTGCTGCAGTGCGTTCAGTTTTGTTGTATGGTTGCGAGACTCGGAGTTTGCGTGCTAAAGATATTCGTCGTCTTGGGGTTTTTGACCATCAATGTTTACGTAGTATCGCTAGGATTGGGTGGAATAGCCGAGTAAGCAACGATGAGGTCAGAAATCGAGTATTGGGTACTAACTGAGAGAACGTTCTGTCACAGCGTATCCGGCTTAGTATACTTCGTTGGTTGGGACACGTGTTGCGTATGGCAAACACACATCTACCATATCGTGTCCTATTCTCCGTTCCTCCTAGGGAGTGGAAGAGACCACGTGGAGGTCAACAGATGACGTGGCAGCGAGGAATGAGAAAATGTACAGCGAACTTAGAAAACGTAGGTGCTTCACTTCTTCGTGGTTGGGGTTCAAAAGATCCGCCAAACAGTTGGCTGGAGACACTGAAGGATATGGCAGCGAACCGTTAACAGTGATGATCGTGTTGTCACTTTCTTTCTGTGGGATCAGAATGATTGATCGATGTGCGTTTGTACAGTTAGACTGTGCATTCCGTGTGTTGACTACTAGGGCATTCTTTCCTTTTCCCACCCGTGTAGGTCCACTCCCTGTCCATCTTGTATATTCATACTTTCTAATTTAGCGTGCAACATAGTGAGAAAGGCTGTGGTCAGTGGGTTTAGCGTTGTACGAGGATGATAATGATGATGATGTATGCTACAATAAAAGCGGGAACAGCGTGTGAGAAACTCATCGATGCGAAATGAGCGGTAACATGACACAAAACACAACATCCTCCCCCGCTCGAATATTTTTGTTGATGTTCACAACGGGGGAATAGGACAGATCAGTCCCTGATATGTTCAATTTATTTCCCCTCTGTGTTTCGTAAACAGTAAGGTCTGATGCGTTAACGTTGTGTTGCTATGTCATCAGTGCTTTAATTCGTATGTGTTTGTGCGTCAGTTTGTACGCTCTTGGAAGGATAAGTAAGGAGTGCCGCAGTGGATTATTCTATCTTCGGCACTGAAGGATGTTCGATTCACTGACTTTGTTTCGTCCCCAAAGTGACTTACGTAACCGAAAAAGCGCTCTCCTGGTTTTATCGATTCACACTTTGACTTCGTCCTTGGCTTGACCGTTTGAGAAGGTCGTGGATTTCAGGTATTTGAATGCCTGCATGTCCACAATTAGCTCACCCTTGACGTATATCGGTGGTGCGGATTGTGAAGTGCAAGTCGGGAAGATATTAGTCTTTGATGTATTAACTTCTAGTCCCATGATTTTCGGGAAGAATATTACGATTCAGAATTGAATGTATTGTAGTCGGACTGTCCCCTAGGATAACAATATCGTCCGCAAATTCCAAGTCAGCTAAGAGAACGTCTGGCTCAAGACGTACACCAGAGTAATCAATGAGCGTTTGCCGCATAGAACCGGTGACAACGGGCAACTCTCCTCCGTAAAATCGTATTCTTGCCCGCGTAGTTGAGCAGTACGATTTCATAAGACTGACAAGTTTTGCCTGCGTGCCATCTGCTTGCAGAACGGTCCATGAAGCGTGTCTATCAATGGACTTGAATGCTTCGCGAAAATCAACGAATCAGGCTAATGTCAGTTGTTGAAATTTGTAGCGTGTTTCAGTAACCGACGGATAGTATATATCTGGTCCACACATTCCCTACTGCGGCGGAAGCCTCGTCGGAGAATATCTTAGCAGTCACCTTGATCAGGCTGATTTCGCGGTACTTGCTGCATGCTGTCCTATCACCTTTTTGGGAGAGGGAGCCAGATTGAGGTCCCTCTGTACGTGGGGAATTGGTCTTTCTCCAAAACTGAACAAAACAACGTGTTCAGGGGCTCTACCAGTGTCGAAAGGCAGGACTTATATAACTCCGGTCCAATGCCGTCCTCTCTCGTGGCCTTTCGATTCTTTAGATTTTGTATCACAGAGGCAATGTCCTCTAGGGACAGAGGGCTGGTGCTGATGTCGTAGTTTCCGTTTTCGCTTGTGGGAATTTGACTTGCCAAGCTTGCCGTGGTACACTTCAGTAAACTGTCAAAGTGCTCGTTCCATCTCTGCATCTTTTCCCGTTGTTCCGGGATCGGTAGGCCGGTAGCGTCGCGGAGTGGTTCTAGTGACTGTCGCTTGCCGGAGGCATTTTGAATAAGACGGAAGAGCTTTGAGAAATCATCACAGCTAGCTGCTGCTTCCATATTGTTCACCATTTCGGACCGGTAGTTGTTTCGGTCTTTTTTTACCGAGAGGGTGGCTTTTCATCAAACATCCCCAAAGTCAAGAGGCCATTCAGGCGGGTGCCTCTAACTTTTTTGGTTAGACGGAGGGTCGTCCCCGATATCTAAGCCTTCTGTCGTTTTCATGTGTCGCCCAGTTCGTTGACCGTAGATTGTTTGGTAGACGATTTCAGTAAACCCTATTGTTGTTTCATCGAGGTTTCAGTTAATGGGCGGTAATGGCATCTGATACTGCTTGTCGCTTTGTGGGTGAACATGGGGCAGTTACGTTAATCCTTCTCCGGGCACGGGATTTGTTGAAATTGACTAAGTGAACCTTTGGGTGTGCACGGACAATGGTGTGGTTGATGCCATCCATATTTCCAGTTTCTGCACCTCTGTAGGAAGGGCAGTCTTCGATCGAGGACGCCCAGCGAGGTCGTATCAGTATATAGTCTATCTGGTGTGTAATGTGACCGTCGTTTGAGTGCCATTTCAACAGGTGTCACGTGAGGTGTTGGAGGAGAGTATTGGAAACGGTTAGTCTGTTGTAGTCTATGAAACTGATGAGGCGAGCAACATTGTCGCATTGTTTTCCAAGGACATTTCTTTAGGATGTGTCTAGTTGCTTGGTTGGGAGGACCAGTACGAGCGTTCCAGACCCCCGCAACAATAAGTATACCTCGATTTAGGACATTGTTGACCTTTCGTAGAACTAATCTTTCGCTATCTCTTCCGACGGTAACGTCGGGGCGTAGATTGCAACAACTGATATGTTCAGAGACGAGGGGCGAAAACGAGCTACAGCAATTTGAGGGATATCGGGTTCCATGAAAACAGCACCTAATTAGCTTTACTACTGGCAGCGGTCGTGGTGCTGTGGAAGTCAAGGTTTTCTGTTGGTCCGCACTGGTAGAGTTGGTAGCAGTCATTTATTCCGGGAACCTTAATACTCTGTTTGCCAGAATTTAGCAGACGAATTTCGGAGAGAGATGCAATGTCTATTTGGTAGTTGTGTAACGTGCCTGTTGTGATGGCCTGACTACCAATGTCAAGGGCGTTCCCGATTCAGTAGGCAGTGCGAATGTGCCCGCACTGATTGAGGTGCTGAGCTAGTATACGTGACACCTCTGCCGCTGGGATAGAGCAAGGCGCATCGCTTCCCGGGAACGCCGTGGCATGATTATTGTGTACTGTGGCGGCCAAATCCATGAATAGTCTAGGGAATAGGGTATAAAGTGGCGTTCTTAGCGTCACGCAGTCTTTTGTTCGGGGTTGCACCTCTAGCTAGTGCACAATCAAGTGCTACCTGCTGGACAACAGGAAGATCGTATGCTGGAGCCGGTGACCAATCAAGCTGCTCATACGCCTTTTGGATGGTGGTCTACCAATCCCGGACACCCAACGCATCCACTGTGATCTTGGCACATGGTTGCCGGCGGCTGTCAAGGATCACGTCCGTCTTTCTGTAGAAAAGGCCCGTGCGACCCTGTTGGTTGAACAGTTTTCATTTTTAGCCGCTGGATTAAGCTGTATACCTCATCCGTCCATTGAGGAGCAGCTGTCTTCGCATGTTGAGCACCGTCTCACTGAGGTTTTTCGACCTTGGCCACCCTCCAACTTGGTTTAGCCCGCCTGTCGAACGATTTACCGAAGTGTGGCAGCTGATGCATGCCTCATCTTCATAGAGCCACAGGTGAAAGTTGGAGATGCATGGAGTTCTTGAGAGGAGTGGCATCATTGACTTGGTAGATTGTCGTCCCCCTCGGGGCATCTTCCACCTCCTTGGTCTTCGTCGGCTACCCAACTCTGGATTATTGTAGCACACAAACATGATCACTACGGTAAGGTAGCAACATCGAGCATAGATACATAGATCCAAAATGAACGATAACAAGGCAAAATACACAGCACAAGTTATTTAACTTCCGAACAAAAGTCCATTATCTGTCTGTCCTAACCTACCCTCCGAGATATTCCAGCAGCCTATCAGAGTGACTGATGAACTAAAAACCTTTGCTTTTTTTCTTATTAGTATGCTTTTCTTTCCACTACATTTTAGAGATAATTAATGGCATGACCAACAAGTGTGAGCAGTGAAAACGCACCAATGTTCACGATGCTAAAAATGCATCCCTTGGGATGAAGCAAGCCAAATTTTTACCTGAAATACCGCAGCAGATGGCTGGTCTGGAGGAAGGGACGTGGTCGTCGGGTTGAAATCACACTTGATTATTGAAAAGTCAAAACTGTTTATTGGGACGTCTGGCGTGATAGAAGCACTGTTCCGAATGCGGATTTGTTGTCATAATGCAACTGTCAAAATTGATTATGCGTGATATCACCACAATGCAGTCATAGAAATTGACCTAGTCATCTTTATCGTAGTCAGTTTCTCTTATCCGATAATCATGAGCGATAGACGCCATTGTTTCCGATGTATGCACATCGTTTGAAACCGGCGCGTGAAATATTGGGCGAGGCTGGGTACCCATGAGCGATTTGACCCATAGGCGGTTGTTTTGGAAGTGTTCTGTAGAAGAATAGCGACAACTGAAAGATCTCGTCAGTTTCTTTCCCACACATGAGATCGCATATGTGCTAGCTCGAAATTGCTGACAAAGTTTTCTAGGTGATGTAGGATTACTGGTGGTAGAACAGGACGATTATGTTGAATATCATGATGGTGGAACAACCCGTCGAAATACGTTATCGTTAACCTTGGGTCCTTGTCGGAAAAAGGATCTCTTCGCATTGTATGGTAATTGAAGTTATGTTGCAAGGTGGGCGTTGGTTGCGAACGCGCCCATGGTGTTCAGCCAAACGATATCAAGTCATCAATCAAATTAACGCAAGCGGCTCCGTTGACTGGATCAGTAGAGGTGATGTGCACTCCCAGGGATGTCGCCAATAGCAAGTTTTCGTCCTAATAGAATTCTGGCACTGACAGAAGCTCAAAAACCAAACTGTTCTCAGTGCTAGACTGTTAGACAAGCCAGTGTACTATCGAATTCGGTCTGTTATGCTCTTCTGCGCTGCATGCAACTGAAGACGGACATGGGGTCAAGCATCGAGTAGAAACTCGATGCCGTCCGCTGGCTTAATAAAAGCGCCGAACACAAATGATGTATGACGCTAACGAAAGTGAAAGATGTAGGTAACGAAATCAGCAGCAGTGAATCGGATCTCGGTCTAGATTATGATTCATCAATAAACTGGATCCTAGTAGTTGACATGCAGGACGTCAGCTACAGCAGTAGGAATATCTGTCATGGCATCTTACGTTTTTTGACGGCACACTTCGTTTTAGTTTTCCGAAAATGTCAAGTTAAACCCTTCATTGCATCAGCCTGGCCAGAATTGGTGCTGTGAAATAAACGCAAGCATATTCCCAATTGAGAAAATTGGTAGCCCATCATTATCTCAGTGAGTAAGCCAGAATGTCAATCATCGCATCGAGGTCTGACACAAACGGCTTATGGGCACCTAGCATTTTGTGCAGCTCCCTGACCGCGGCAGTCGCTTTCTTCAGATCATGATAATGATGTTGAGCACACTCGAGTCTCTGATTTCTTCAGACATCGGAGACCGTTGGACTACACGATCTCAACTAATCACGGTTACGGATTGTCTAGAGTGAACCACCTAATAGTCTGTTTTGTGTTTAAGTGTCCGGATAAATGTATCATTGCAGTGGGTAAATTTTTCTCTCAATTGATTGAAACCATCCATGTGTTTGCATGTAAAACCCGATAGAGCAGAGTTTCCTAACTGTTGCTTACTCCGCAGAAAATCACAAACTGTTCGAGGTATATCACAACACACTGACTGGGATCACTCGAATCAGTTTGGTCAGTTCACCAACAAGCGAGGCCAAATCGAACGAACGCAGACCATACTGGTTAATGGGAACGTTGGCAGTTTCACAAAACAAGGCGAAAGAAAACGAAACCACAATGGAACTGTTCGCCAGTTGGATTCGACAATCTGGTCCGCAGCAAGAGGGTTTGAAGCCGCTGTTACGCCGATGCGATTTGACTTCGGACGATTTGGCAAAGATTCACGTACGAATACAGCACACTGTCCCGAACGTTATTGTCTAAAATTGTCTTCTACTGAATAGTGATATCAGATGACATAGAAAAACCACAGGGCCTCAGTGGTTGTTTCTTTATTGCATACTTGCTCACGGATGCAGTGGAGGGGGTAGGATTGGAAGATTGGTGTTGCGCCGGACGACAGCAGATAGTTGCCTAGCCCTAACGTAATCGGTGTTGGCGGGGCTCGAATGACGTATGTCTGTGGTGATGAATGCGTTTACGACTCAGCCATCAACAGTAGAAAAAAGACTAATGCCATCTCTATTTTGGCAGCTCATGGGTGAATATCAAGAGTACCTAGGTTTGAAGCCACTCAGTATCGGTTAACTTTTGACACGAGGATGCTATAGACTGGCTTGGAAATTAATCCCGATGTGATCACACAATAACTGTCTCTAGCTTAGTTCGAACTCGAAACCCTAGGGATTTTTGTTTCAGCTGTCAAACGTTCGACCACCGCCAGTCTGACCCTGATCGATAGGTGTGAAACGATGCGGTGCATTGCCCCAAAACAAGTTGCTTTGAATAAACAGAATGAAAGCTGCGAGTGGCTCGTTAATTCTTTATGAAGGATGAATTTTGCAATTGTCACAGAACGTCTTCCTACTAGATTAGAAATGCCAAGTTTACGAATTGTTTCTTGATCCCTGTTGGTCGTGACGATTATGATAAACACCACGCTTTTACTTGTAAATAAGATTAAGGAGAGCCATTTGGATTTTTTGGTTCTCAGAACCAGCGACTAGATCATGCAAGACGTAAACCAGATAAAAGGTTTTTACTCATTTATTATTTAGCAGAGTAATCAAGCTTAAGACGTGTTACTTGGGCTAATTATACTTGTTTTATCCATAGAAAGGGAACTAATAGTCTCAGAAAGCTTCAGACCTAAATTTGGCTGTGCGAGGCGGTGGCCGCCATGGAGGACCTTAGACCTTGATGTATTGGGTCCAAATCCTGCGAAAACCGATCCTTTCCCCATAAAAAGACTTTCAGGGATTACAGTCCACTTCCAGAAGTATTTTACATTTTATGTAAAGTGGATAGAGGAATTAAGAAGTTTCCTAAAATCGTTAGAATATATAGTTGACCTGGAAAGATATGTGGCAGCTCGGTGGGTAAGTGAGACAAGAAATAAGCACGCTGACGAATGCTCGTACACAAAAATACTGTGTAATAGGTACAGCACAAAGTAACTCACAGTTCGGTAACAATGTCCAGCAAACTGATATCAGACCGGCCACACAAGCGTTTGCTCCTCAGGGTTAGTTCAATGCATGTGCCTGTGTGTGTTTATTTTTCGGTGACACAGCGTTGTCGAAAAGGATGGTAATCAGTTGAAATTGCAAACTGGTCTTGATAAAGGTTACCTTCGGTAGTCGAAACACCGACTGGCTACCATCTTTTCCGACAGCGCCGTGTCATCAAACAATAAACACTCACCCACGACGCCACATGGCGCATCGTTTTTTGATACATTCCGAACTGATCTCGTCTCCGATACATTAGTTCAATGCAACTTTAAATCAGGCGATCGTACATCGTTCGAAAGGGATCCGAATAACTTCAGCGCGGGCTGCCACGTCGATGTAGATGCGTTAGAAATGACATTGGAATGTGTATGAGTTGGCTGTTTACTGCTACATTTCTCAGAACACTCACAGAGAACGCAGGGAGAACAAGCCGCGGTAACTACCTGCGGTTGCATTGATCATGTGTGTGCTTCAATTTGTTAAAACAGTAAGACGTTATGTACAATACGGGGAAAAGAATACAGAAGAAGAAGTGAAATGTATTAGGTACCATAGTGGTAACGGCTAGTGAGAGCGGGATCTCAGTTTCTATAACTCTCCAAAACTAATCTTTTGACCAAACCAACAAAGGTGATGCTCACCAGACCATCATGTTATACATGTGTGTTGCGCATGCTCACAAATAGGCTTTCTTAGGTTGTATTGGTTACTTTGGTGGGTACGGGTTGTAAAATGATTTACGTTTGCTGATCCATGACATAGAACTAAGATTCAAAAAACCTTAACCGGTAGCTCCTGATTAGAAACACATCTTCTGGAAGCGTCATTGAGGCGTTCGGGCTATCTATTGTACAAAGGTTTCTGACCTTACAACGCTGCTTCTTCCCAGTTCACACCGTAAGTTGACTACCCTGTTAGCTGACTGAGCAGAGTCTTGTGAACTTAGTATCTCTGTGTGCACCGTTACTGGCAGCACATGGTACAAAAGAAATGCATTCTTTCGTACGTAAGCAGGCGAGCAAACAAGTGAATCATCTATTGCAAGCTTAGACAGTAAATGCAAGCAAGGCCGCTCAGAGGGCAACGAATCAAAGTGCAAGTATGATTGGTTTGAAGAAACCGTTCATGGTTCGGTCGAATTCACAGTGATGTGCGTTCGTGTTGCATTAGTAAGCATCAACTAACAAATCAGTAAATGTGTCGACATGGACGGAATGCGGTCGGAGGTTAAAAAAATAGTAGGACCACAACAAAAATGTGACCCTCTTCAAAGAATTCGCATTACAAATGTTCAGTCAGATTGCGTGGTTCATAGCATTTTGCACATCAGTTTGTTTAACTCGATCAGCAGAGCTGTCCGTGGTGTTAACCCGTACTTAATATTCGATGATTGTGTTGCGATGCTCGGTCGATAGGTCCTGTTCAGAACTCGGATGGGCGCTCTATAAAGTTCAGAAGTGAAGTATACGGAGGGTGAACAGGTACTTTTTAGGCGGGAATATTTATATTGTTTTTATGGTACATAAGTGCAGCAAACGTGCACAGAATTACAGCAGTAGCAATCATCCAAAACAAATTCCATTCTAACGAGATTATTCAATAATTTATCAAACCACTTAGCCAATCAGCTAGCAGTTCCAACTAGTCGCATCACATCGAGGATCGTAAGTTATGCACGTCTGTTTATGACCGGTTCGATCCAATAAAGAATCGCTCTTCCACCTGATTTGTCTTTCTTACATACTTGTTTATGTTCTGCCTTTTGATGTCCAACATTCTTGTCACTCGCCATGGCAACTCTAGGCTTGTTGCCAACCGGTCAGTATCCCATTGTTGCTCCCATTTGAGGCTTATCGGTTCATCGTTTTACGGATTATTACGTCACGTCTGATTTAGCGAACTTGGGACTCGGGATTTGGTTCTCTGAAGATCATAGTATCACAACAGGACTGTACGGTACACCAAGGGCTATCGAAACTTGAAACTGACGCAAACCAGTGGTCTTTAATCTGTCCTCCATATATGTCTTCGTTTCATAACTTTTGTGCAGTCGAGCATCCATTCATCTTGTTTTTGTGAATAGTTTGATGAACGAGATTCATGTACCATGCTTCATTGCGCTGTATCGGTAGCGCTTCATATTACGCTTGAAGTACACACCTTCTCTCTTGCTATCCGTCCAATTTCGTTCTTCAGGATAAATATCATCTGAACCCGCTTCCTCCTGGCTGGTACTATACCGGAGCTTATTATGTCAACATGAATGGAGATAAGTCCTTTCAACATCCAGGTGAGCATTGTATGATGATTCCCGATAAACCGTCATACAGAAAGGTTCCTTTCTTTCAGCATGTATGCTGTTGACTGATGGCGGTGTTAAAAATATACTTTGATGTTTTCACTATTATTTCGGTTTTCAGTTTTATTTAAAGCATTCAGTTGTCAATGCTATACATCATTTTTCTGGTTTTAGTTGCTAACTTGCAGTTTTAGCCAGCCGAAATCGAAATAAATCAAAGCAAATAGAACACAAACAGCCAAGAAAGATAACAGTGAAAACCAAGTGGATTCCCAAAGATCACTAATTTAAATGGGCCACTTACAGCCGCGCTTGGAGGTGCTGGTCCTCGCCGTCGTTTAATTTACCCACCCAACTAGTAGACGGGTCTCACGTACCCCAACTCAGAAGTTCAATGCATTCTTTACAATCGGGCTTACTGGTTGGAGCATTCATATCTTTTCACCATATCATAGACTGATCATTCCTACTCATCATTCATTCTCGTGCCACCTTGTTGAAGATCGAGAAAGTCGTTTCCTTTCCGGTACCTCTGTGGTGGCGAATTTGCTTTTACAACGGGGCAGTTTTTGGGTCGTTCCGTGCTTCAGTGCAGAAACAGACTTGTAAACAAATGATTTGGGAGCAATAGGCAACACGACAAGTTGAATGTAGACGCCGGATGACAATATGCTCCATCAGTTTAACACCAGGGCACACAAACTGCACCAAAACGAACGGAAACGGCACAGAAAGTTATGGCAAATAAATTAATTCGACTGAATCAGTCAGAAGTAAAGTTTGCATTTGGAAAGTTGGTTGAAATAGATATTCATGTTTCGCGAAGCAGATGAGTCCCGTGTCTTGGAAGTGCTGATAATCAATAGGGAAAGATGATTTTGACAAATTTGCTCGTTAGTAGACTTTCTGTTTAGGTAGGATTCAACTCTAGTCACATCCGTCACATTGAGATAACTGTTGCAATCACTTGTTTAGTGCTAATAAGTTATCTCCCGGAAATCCAAGTGCTTTCAACGTAAAGGCTCTTCCATGCCAGATTGTAACAGCCGTTGCGATGACTTAAGGCTTGACAGTGTAACAAATACGAACTGTGTGTACTGTTTACTAGACTACAGTAACGGAAGATGCTTCATCGCTACCTACTGAACATGATAATTTCGTACGTAAATGCTTTCTCTGAACCTTATCCAGATATGGAAGAATTCATCACGGAGTATTTGGAAGGAGAGAACAATAAAATTGTAGCCAGAAATGCCCGGATCAGTAGACACCCAGTCCCGGACCTATTCAATGATCCCAGTTGATCATCCGTCCTGACATGTGACTCTTTTGTGACTGTTCTGTTTGACAGTTTACCGGTTTTGTGAAATACACATGATTTTGTTGATTATTCGGTTATATTGTTACCTTTTTACACCCCCATATATTTATAACGGTAGCTGGAAAAGCTAGCCTAATATTCATAACGGCTAACTGCACAGCTCAGCTATACCGATGACAATGTTGAAATTCTGAATAACAATTAGAATATCGGTAACTCAGACTCTTATTGCTTTTTAGCGCACACTGTGACTTGGATATATAACCCAACACAATGCATCGAAAGGAATCTCTTCTTTCGATTATAACAATGGCTTATGTTCGTAGAACTATGAAATTTCATACAAAAAAGACTCCGGTTGCCAGGCAGTACTGTCAATGAGAGACAGAAGAGAATCAAACGCCTCACGCGTTTGTCATCGGGTCATTAATAACGCCGCTAGCCTCTAAAACCGAGAGACACTCAAGTGGAAATAAGCTGGTTTATTTCCTCAAGCGAAATGTTCAGGGAAATTGTGTCACTGATAGCGACAACGCTTGATTAATCATATGGTCCATTATCGAGATGTCTATCCAAAATATCAATGCTGATTGGCTAATAATGTTCGTCCGCATAGTCAGCAGGACGCATCTTCTCTAAGGCACCGACAGTAGTGCAAGAGGGATGATGTGGGTCACGAAGGTACTGCATGACAGTTGGGTGAACGAATGAGCACGCAAAAGGTCATGCTTCAGAAGTAATCAAAATTGATATGTCGGATCGGTACAAGGGCTTGAGTTACTATTGTCCGGATCAATTGCGGTTTACCCAGGGCTTGCTACTAGAACATCCGATTGATCACCATAGCTTCACGTTATGAAGACCTTATAAAAAGCTATGTTCAGGTTGATCTACATGGATTGACTATATCAAAAAACGCATGATCCAGTGTATGAACCAATCGGCAGGGGACATGGATGGATTAGAACAGTCACATATAACGATGATTGAATTAGACCAAGATGCCAGACCGTACTCGACCGTTGAGTTGCCAAAAGCAATGAGATCCCTGCCGCAGTTCACTTTCACTGTATAGTGACCAATACCAGTTATTATGTGTTCGTTCTCGAGTCCCAGAGCCATGGAGCTCTCTTATCCATGTACGCGATTACCCAGATTTTCCGACTGTACTGCTTTAAAACATACTTGAGTGAGTAAGACAAAATATTCCTATCGTGCTTCAAACCTACACAGTCTTCATAGTAGTCCGTTGGATATCATTACTGTTACCCAAATTTGAGCTTATGAAAGCCTATCAGCTAAACTTTGTGAATGCCTACCACAGACGAGAATTTGATCAGGTCAAATATTTTTTCCGTCACCACAGAAGGAAGATAAATACCGAGATTTGTTTGGTCTTTTCAATTACCTTCGCAAAACAGTCTGAAATGTTTACAAAATGGTACTGACAGTTAAAGTGAACGAACTTCAAAGGTGACTACGTACTGCATATTGCGCGTCACAAAACTAAATTCAGCCGTGAGCTGCAAACTGCGAGCCGCGATACTGTGCATCCTACCAATCGCCCAAAGGACTCATCTAGATAACCGAGAACCTAGCGGACCGTTGGATTCTGCCTCACACAGTGTATCAGTTCAATGGCAGTTGTAGTGACACATTAGCAGGACTAACACTGTAGTATGTTGGATGCAGTGTTTTTCCGCGGGGATTGCATATGTACGTACTGCAGAGGATATATATACGTATATATTGATAGTAAGCAGTACGTTTACGTGTGGGAAAAGTTTCCCCGGAAGCACAAGAGCGGTTTCGCGGTTGTTGCCTCTCATCAGGTATGCGTACCCGGTACTCCTCTGCCCACTCGTCTTCATACTTGTACATTCCGATGTTATATCTTTACTAGGACTAATTTGAATCGTCTGGAGTGTCAATGGATACTCTTCATTGGAGAGCCCAAAAACGAATCAAAACTGTGATTTCCACGCGAGCGGTTAACGAATTGATGGATATTCTTCGCAATGGCATAAAGAAAGATAGTTTTGCCGTAATATGTTGAATAGAGTAATTGCTTGTGATATACCTGCAGGGGCATACATTCGACAAGTGAAAAGTCTTGCAGAATACTTCGGCTATGATAAGTGCATCCAACATGGATTGCAAATTGAAGGGAGAATGACATTTCACCTCACAGATGCTAAAGGACCAACAGACCCTGATTTTCGTGAAAAATTATCGATGTCACGACACAGGTGACAGTCCATTCATAAGTCTCCCAATTGACATGGTAAAAACACTAACCTTGGAATATATGCATCCGGTGTTTTTGGGAATAACTCAGAAGCTTCTTAAGGCCTGGCTAAAAGGCGGGCATGTACGACGTTGCCGCTTGAGTAGCTATGCGAGAGGACGATGAGAACTCGTGCATCCATTTTCTGTGGTTTCCAGCGTCTATACCGTCACTCGAGTTGGAAGGCAACCAAATATCGCCAATTTCTTTTGTATTTAAGTCCGCTTTGTTTGCGTGATTCCTTGCCAAAAGACTTGTATGATCACTTCTTGCTTCTATTCATATACTTGTGTATACTTTGTCATCCCAAGCTACACATGCCCTACGCTGATTTTGCACACCAACTTCTACTGATTTTTGTACAACAAATGGCTCATTTATACGGCCCAGAAGTTGTACACCACGTTCATTGCTTAGCGCATCTGACGGAAGACCTGCGGCAACACGGGACGCTGGACCGTTTCTCCACTTTACTCTATGAATCTCGTTTTGAAAAGCTGGAGTCTTACATCAAGGGGCTTGCAAAACCGGCGATAGAATTTTACTGAAGAATCCACGAAGTAAGCAACCTATGTTCCGGAATGGAAGGTAACGTAAATCTGGATAGTACTGTAATTCTTGTCTCTTATTTGTACCATACGCATTTATCATGTGTTCTGAGTGGTGTTTTTTTACTCCAATAATCAACCAGGCAAGATTATCATTATCAACAAGAGCCCCGCGAAAAGTTTGAAAATATGGAACAATGATGTACACCTTCAGTAGTTCACCGTTATGGGCAGTTTTTTCACACACGGGTCGCCATCAAGCCATTAGTTCGTATTCCTCGGGTTAGCCTACTGCCGGACACACTCACCGCACTCATTTACACCATCGTTTGTATATGTTTATCGCCTTCCAGTAATGCACATCGCGTCACTGTTCCAATTTTGCACACGTCGTCATAAATTTTCTGTTGTTATGGTGGCAGCTACGTAATAAGATCACATTGCTTGGTGTTATTGTGACCGGTATTTCGAAGCACGTTGGGCGTGCTGCTTGGGTTATTCCAGATATTGGAACAAGCAGAGAGGAAGAAACGAGACCTCAGATTAAGATTAGGTGTAAGGGCAGAGATAGGAAAGACAAGGTGACGAATTGGATGAGAGCAAGTGGCAGAGAAAGAGATATGACAGGATGTGTAGACTTGGTTCTGGGTCAGCTTTAAGAGAAAGACTAGGTTCAGCCTCACGTGAGGAGTCCACAGAGTCTCAGTATGTAGGATCATACAGCGTTGGTTCTATGTTAGGACTACATATGCGCCTATGAAAGTTTTGGTGAATATGCGATCGGATAAACAAAGCCACTAATTTCCCCAACCGGGTCGAGTTTCTGCAATCCCGGAATAGAGGGTAGCCCAGGAGGGAAACCTCTGAGTATAAGACATCTTTGTGAGGCAAGTCTTGGCCAGTAAAATTATGGTCAGCGAATTGGGCTGAAGCGAGTTCTTCATGTGACCTCTTTCTTCTTCAGCAGAACACAGAAGTCAGGCAACATGATGATGGCAGTGCCTTGATCTGATACCTCCTGCACTTGTTTACAATGTCCTATTCTACAGTCAGCGACCTCCCCAGGAATGAGAACGCTATTTTTGCGCTCGAAGTTCTCGAATCACTGGGTCCGTTTCTTCTTGTCGTTTAGGTTTGCGCCATTCGGCCGATTTAGTTCTGAAGTTCTCGCAATCCGCGAGATCCAGGTCGAGCTGCAACGGCCTTTGCTTTACCACAAGCCTGAGGGGTCTTCGCAAAAACCGAAGCAGTGGACTCCTACTAGCCCAAAGTCGCGTTCAGCGGAAATGGCCTTTCAGCCCCCCCCCCTCCCTATTTGCCCTTTTGGAAAGCCGATAAGGCCTTCATATAATCCGCAGTCTCCTCGTCCTGGCAACAAGAAGCTTCGTACTATACTTTGATAGCGCACGAGGTCATTGTCCGGAAATGCCTATGCCTCAGCATCCCTTGCCTCAGGAACGTTCACCAAAAGAAAGCAGCGTTTTTGATTGTGGCGCTCTTCTTGTCTGATCTGTTTTTGGTACCCAGTTCCGTTCGCTTTCGTCGACGGCGAAGCTTTGTTGGCTAGGTATTGTATCTACGCTACCGTTCTGCGCTTGCCCTGCCACTTTGGTGGTAGTGTTTGCGTCAGCTGGGTCCGCATTACAGTGGGCAGTAGTTGGCAGTAGTTTCTTGCGTTGGTGTATATTTGTTCCTTTTGGCACAGTCACAGGTGCTGAGGCCACCCCCGCGTACGTAACACGGGCCAGGTTAAATACCTGAAATCCAGTAGTAAACAGAGGAGACGCAGTGGAACCAGGAACGGATTCAGTTCTAGGACGTGACGGTGAGATGTTCGAACTTCCAGGTACCTGTAGTGAAGAGTTCTTTGTATTCACCCGACTTTGATGACTGGAAAAGACGGGCAACATTCAATACTCCTCTGGAGTTAGGGAAGGTTCAGGTTAGACCTCCGATCCCAATATTCCTAAACAACTATTCTGATTGCCACCGCTAGTCACACAATCCTCGAAGTCGTTCTCCACAATACTAAGAATAACACAGGGTAGTTGGTAGTAGATAAGGGGGCTACGGATAAGTGAGGTGAAAGAAGCGGGTCAGTAGTCCAACAAAATCGGCAACTCCGGCTCCCGGTCATCCTTCTTCGAATACAGACCTCCCTACCTCGCCTGGGCTCCTTTTGAGCTCAAGCACTGTGCTGGTGGCTATAAAATCTCAGAGCCCTTTCCAGTCGTTAACCATCCTGATTTCAAATAAATGAGTTCTGATTAGAACCCCAGTTAGCACTTTCTGACGGTGAGTGCACGCTTCCTAAGCGGCCAGCCTCCGGCGGTTCCAGTGAGGATCATACGTGGCTTCGTGTTTCTGTGAGCTCTCTTAGTGTTTTGGAAGCTACCACGAGGCCACCTGTCTTTGTACTTCCGTCTGAAGAAAACCATACTACTTGCCCCAACCTCCGTTAGCATGGTAAGTGCCTGTATTCCGCAAACTATCGCTTGAACCGCCCCTGTGGCTGATTGAGAGCTTTAAAGTCCCTCATTTGGTGGGGTTTCCAAGCTTGAACATGGCTTTCCAGATGGTGTCATGGACTCCCCGTACAGAGGTGGAAAGATCCGCAGTTTGACGAAGCTGATCGCGCCCCTTATCTGGTGAGTGACTCTGATTGCATTCACCATAGATTCTCCAAGAGCTAACTTGAAGTAAAGTAAACACTTCCACCACCGGTGGATCACGATTTTCCTTGATCCTAGCCAGCGCTAGCCCATTGTATGGTTTACAAGGTTAAAATAAGAGTTCTTCATTGAATAGCGAAGGGCTGTACTCGAGGTAAGGAAACTTGTCTCAACCCACACATCCTAGGCGGTGAAATTTTCATCATTGGGTACCCCTCCGTCCTGAGGGCATCGTTGAGTGGCAAAGCCGGTTTGGGGGTTCCCTATCCCAGCAACACTTTTATTCTATCTCACTTACGTCTTTTCCTAAGCTCTCATTACTGACCCATCATGAGTGAGAATTAGAAATCCTCCCTCAGGTATTCCCGTGGTGGGTTTGGTCTTTCGTCCCTCATACACCAGTTTCTGCGAACCTCTTCATCTAAAAGAACATCTGTAAGTTCTGAAGGCCAGTAGCCAGTTTGAGCCCCCTTGACAGTAAGGAAGTGCAAACGTCCCATCGTCGACTGGCCCGCCACCAGCAGACCAGTGGCTGAACTGTCTCGGTCACAAAAAGTTAGTGAACGAACTAGATACCGTGCAGGACAAGCTCCTTCACTGCTTGACCTGTGGGTCTCGAAGGAGAACCACCAAGTAGACATGGTCAGCTCACTTCCTTCGCTAGGCAAGAATGACCGAAAGGCTCTTCGTTTCGAATCCATAACTCGCTGGCCAGCTAGTGGCCCTCAGTACAAACTCATCCGATCCTTCAGTCGAGCCAACTTGGACGAACCAAGGTCCTTCATGCTCAGAAACCTAGCACTTGATGCAGTAGTTGAGGTAGAACCTCTCAGCGACCAACTGGGAGACGGTATTCATCAGGCTGGTCACCTCGATGTCCCTAGGAAGCGCGTTACATCCGACAGGAAATCTCCACCCCCGCGATCCGTCAGACTTCTGTTGCGCAAACGCTCTGGGAGCTTCGCCAAACTTCAATACACGAGAATAGAAACTGACGTGGCAGAGTTTTAAAGCGTTCGCAACGTTTGTAAGGTTAACATAAGGAAGTGCTCCATTGAACGGCAGATGGCCGTTCTAGCACCGGCGAACACAGATTGGTGCACCCTTTTCAGATTTTTGCTCAGCACCAGGTAGCCTGGTGCCACTTCACTTATGGTTTGCCCTGGAGACGGCACGCCAGCCGCAACAATTTTCAGAGTGTAAAAACCTCTCCGGTCGCACTGCCAAACCGTTCATACTTCTCTTCCTACCTCTGTCTATCCCCAACGCCAAGGCCTGTCAGTTGAACAACAACAATCCACTACACCCTCTACCAGACAGGGGGAAAGGAGCCTCCTCCTTCAACCTCACTCGCTCATTTCGATGGGCACGACGGGCTCCACCTTCAGATTCTCGAAGAAACGTCCAAAACCTACGCGGAACTCTTTCAGCGATGTTTAGCTCTGGTACGTTACCATCTTTTTGAAAGAGGGCGATAATCAGCCTTATCTTTGGCCAGGGTGGTCGCCGTCTACTGGTGAGCCAAAACTAGTTATGTTGGCACACCTGCGCAAGGATGGGCTAATCTCCTCAGCTCAGCGTGGCCTCTTGCCGGGAAGGCCATGCGTCACAATTAAGCTACCATATGCAATCTTTACCGATTCCGTAAAAGCGTTTGACAGGGTACCTCAAGTTCCTCACGTACACAAGCTAGAATCCTACGGGATTCTCATAACGTGCACCATCCTTCTTAGCTTTCTCACGGATCGCTCATTCACGGTCAGAGTGGGTCCTTTGTCTCCCTGAGCCGTCTTTGATTCTCTCTGGTGTCCCCAAAAGATAAACTGTGGGTCCTTTATTGAGCCGCAGTTTTATGAGTCACCCGCAAAACAATGTATCAGTGAACGTTGCAATATACGCCAACGATGGTGCGATCTGGGGGAACAATACCACAGAATTGCAGTCTACGATGGACCACGCCAAGCAGTGGTAAGCCGACTGGAGCCTGCCAGTCAGTGACGACAAACAAGGGAGAAAGTCACTTGGCAGCTCCTCTGCTCAATTCTTCCAGACGAGTAATTCCATGCCAATCCGGGATATTGGGCAGCATGAGCTTTTGGGCTTTTGGTTACACGGGTCGACGCCCTTCGCCTACCAGCATCAACTAGCCAACAGGTCCGTCTTTTGCGTTCTCAAAATGGCAAGGCGAAACTTTCCTACTATTCCTGAAGATTACTTTCAGATCATTTACGGAATATGCACCTGACCTCTCCTAGAACAGGTGGCCTGGTTGTACAATGCAGCCTAATCGAGAACCAAGACGTGTTATAATGTGCACAGCGAAAAGCCACGACACCAGTTCGTGGGTTTTCGCACACTCCTCATCTTCAGCGGTTGACCGACCTAGAACTGTACCATATGGAAACCCACGAAGTTAGGGATCCTTTCCTAATTTACAGTCTTTCCACTGCAGAGCTTTCAGATCACTCTTTCATGCGCTCGAGCCTAGGCGCCCGCAGAGGGCACGCTAAAAAAGTATTCAAACCTCATCCTCGTTCAAATATCTGCAAGAACTGTTACCAACAGGGCAGTCTCGGTTTGAATTACCTTACCGCAGGATTTTATCGACGATCCGGGAGAAGGGACTCTTACCAAGTCGTTGGACAAGTTCCTCGAATTACCATTCCGTTCTTGGACCTTTCTAACACTTCGAATGACATCTGCTATCCCCCAAGCATTCTTCGCTCGGCTTTGCTTGCCGCTCTCTATGCCAAGAAGAGACAAAACACGCGAGCTTGATGTGCCTTGTTTGGGTAACACCGAGCGGCCGCGTTATCTATTGATCCCACCACCCTGACGTCTTCTGCAAACGAGAAACTCGAATCCTCCAGCTCGTCTGCAAGATCGGTAAGGTGCATGATGAATGAAAGTGGTCCTTGGACTGACTCTAGCGGAACAGCCCTATTCAATACTTGATTATCCGGAAAATAAATTTCTGTTCTCAGACGAAAACCCCTTTAATCTGTGAAGTCCACTCCTGTGTTTCCGCCTTGACGTGAAACAATTCCACGCTTGCTTCGAGAGTTTGTGGCTAACCTTATCAAAGTGTTTCTGGGAGTCCATATAACGGACTTCAACCCGTTCTCTTAACTGCACCCGACAGGCTGTCTCATTCAAAAAGATTATCGGGTTTGGGGTGAAGAAATAGCCTGTGCTGAAATTCATGCTGGTCGACGCTCATTAAAACAAACAGACAAGAAGATGCTTCATGCGCACCTGGGGGTGAATTTTCAGCTTCAAGTAATAAAACAACACGTTCTCAAGTTGGGAGAAAACAAATCACGACGAACCTTTTGGGTTCTCATGAGTTGCTATTTCAGTCGATCCTTAAGACACGAGATCACATTTTCGGGGTCGTTTAGGAACCCTGGTAGATACGAAATTTCTGAACTGCCGTATGCTCGGGCGCGTGCATGAAAGCGTATATATTTCGAACATGTGACACAACGAGAAACGTTTATTTACTTGTTTGTGAATAGGTTGAGTAGGATCATTGAGTGATTTTTCGGAAAGCTTATGACGAGTATTAATATGCTGTGAAGCCACGAACTGAGTGAATAAGTAACAGGGTATGCCACTGCAAGAGGATAAGAACATGGGGGAGCTAGATATTATCTTGAAGTCTGTCGACAACAAAAACGGAAAAATGACAGGAGAGGATTAGATCCAGTAGGGTAAAACTCGTAAGTAGAGCTTTTGCTGGGGCTTGCCTTTAGAGATTGGGATTTGGGTCGCGTCGGAGACAGAAGTCTGATTTTCTTAAGAAAGCGGTTCGTGTGTCTTGGCCATGCAGGCTTCTTGTCAGGTATCACTCCGAGATAATTAACTGACTGTTGGTGATCTAGGTGTTTCCCGTTATTTATACTAGAGTAGATGAGTCGATGAAATGGTAATACCCGAGGCGTTTTCTTGGGAAGTGTAGAACGTCTTCACAGATGGGAGGATTATTAGTCAAATTTTATATAGTGGGCCACTCAGAAAGTTCCGCGACGCCACTACGAATGTTCGGATGAAAGAGGTACAGATATGTGGCGAGCCAAGTCTGACATCATCATCGTATTTGATAGGGGGTCCATGTCATGGATGGGAAGGGATGACAAGTAGGATGGAAACATAAATGGAAATAATATGGCTCCTTGAGGGACACTAAGGTTATAAAACGCAAGAAAATAGCCCGCGCCATTATAACGGGTGGACAGTAGACTGTTGCAGGAAGTCTGGCCTGGGGGAATAGATAGCAGCTCATTCCTCTCAACAGGACAAAGGCGTCACCTTCGTCTGGGGAGCAAATCCCGACTTGTTTAATCTTTTATCATGTGACAGGAGGATCTAACGTTTCAAGATGACAAGGTCGTCAAGAGTGAACCGTAAAGGTCGATGAGCAGACCGATGTGGTTCTGGAAAGTGGAGTGGAGACTCCACACCAGAGAGAACTAAATTTTCAGAAACTTTCAAAGCAACTGGGAGGACTTTGAAAAATTTCCTATTGGGAGTGAGGCTGATGGCATTCAAACTCTAGCAGTCGAGAACTTTCCTGTCTTCCAAGCAACAATTGAATATTTCGGAGAAAATAAGCTAAAGAGTGTCGTCATACTCTTTGAAGACCTTTAGGCTCAGGTAATCAGGGAGCTACGTTTAAGGGCTCTTATTTGAGAAATATTAGAATCGGTGGTCTGGCTGTCTTAGTGAATAACAGATTCAAAGCTTCTACATAAAAGGCAGTTGACTTACCTAAGGATGAACCTTTCCATGGTTCATCCAGCAGCCTCCATGAATTTTTCTTTCCGAGAGGTTGCGAGTACTTGCGTGATTCATTCTGGATGGTTCAGCCCATATTGACTTGGTCAGGCCCTTTATCCTTGTGTAATCTCCGTGTTCAAAAGCACACCCTTTTCGGATACAGGGTCGTCCGGGTTGCATTGATGGAAAGCAATCAGGGCGAGCGTAAAAGGTCTCGATGGGACAGCGACGCTTGAAGCAGAAATCTCGATAGTTAGTAAGATGATCCCAAGAAGCAGAGCGGTTTGTGTCTGAGAATACAGAGAAGTCACTTCAAATAATTAATTCACCAATACCAGCTTGTTCTGCAGAGAAGTCTGCCTTTTGCGAAGGTTGGGGTCGAGGCATTGTGTGAAGTGTCGGTGTTTGTTGTGGCTATAAATTTTAAGCAACACCTGGATTGTAGCACGGTTGGAAAACCAAGAGAGGAACGGCATGAGGTGGGAAAATGTGTGGGTGTTTATCTAAGAAAATGTCTAGGGAAGAGTCCATTCCAGTTTGAGTGTCAACTGTGTTCATGTGACCCGAAGAATAAATATAATGAACGTCAAAACGATTAAAAGCACCAAAGACTAATCACAGAAATTTCTGCATATTCTATAAGAATTTGCAAAATGGAATCAACAAACTCTTGGTAGTCGTCGGCAGAACATTTTGATGAAACGTGAATGTTTACAAGCACTACAGAGCAGGGATTACTCAAATATTTAGGCTAGCTTTCATTAACGAAATAACCATTGTATGAAGTTCAACACACAAACTCCAGCTCGACTCCCTCGCATGAATGATTGTAATATATATGATAACATTGCCACTTCGATTCCCTTTCGAGACAAAGAGATCCATACGATAGACTACTGGACATCTTGGCCCAACTTCTTCATCATCTATGCCGCTGTAAAGACAAGCTTCTCGTTATAAAATCTATTCGAGCTGGAATGTTGGCTCTACCCTTCAAGGTCGGGCAACACCTGTCATCACGAGGAAGATCACGTTTTGTATGGGTCTTCTAAGAAGGGCAGCTGACAAACCGGCTCTGCGTTTTCTGGGATTGCCCCTTGACTTCCTCAAGCTCGTGTTCCATTTATCCTTCAGTATACTTTTGATGGGATCGGCGGAGTCAGGCAAAATTAGCCCTCCAAAGGATCTCAGCCGTCCTTTGGAGTGTTATCTTGGCTGGCATCACCTTGACAGTGCAACCTTTATTAACGATCAATATCAAAAAAAGACAGTGTGTAGATAATCACGTGACAAATTCCGAGTGTGGCGAAACAGCGAGGCTGCAAAGGCCCCGTCACTAGCTTACTTCCCTCCGAATTATTTACCTTTTTATCTCGAGGTATTCTCCTGAGAGTTCTAGACACCACCAATACCAAGTATGTCAGCCTGCATCTGACTCTTGTCTCTGTCTCCACCTTTGTGAATGGGGGTGTGAAAATCGATAAAAGCCAGCTTTTGGGCATTGCATCCTGTTCTAGTGACTCGTTAGAACTTTTAGCCAGATGTTTTACCAACGTGAAGGCCAGTAGCCGTATTACTGTAGGGTGGATGTAATCCAGTCCCGCAGTCTTTGATGGGTCTGGTTCCTTCGGTCTGGTAAATACCTCCGTCCTATTATCTCATTCGTATTGCATTCCCGAGACTGCACTGTCCTTAGCCCGAGGCAGCCCTTAAGGACCCGCCTACATACGACTTGGAGAACTGCAACAGGTTCGCTGATTTTTATAGCGTACCTACTACCCGTAGTTCTCGTGAGTCTCTGACACCACCTACAGCTTTCTTAATTGCTGCTTTGAACTGAACTTGGTTGTAGTATTCTTTTTGACTGCTTTGACGCTCCGTGCAGTACGTTCTGCGCAGTTGCTTCCGCACTGTTTCCGCGTCTGAGATAGTCTAGCTCTTGTGGCTTTGAATTTCAGAAGGGCATAGTGGCAGCTGTAGCCTCCGTATTTCTTGAATGCTGTCCTTTCATGCTCCAGGGCCATTTTCACTCCGCTTGTCCAACAGATAGTCCGTTTTGCTTGACTCTTCTAAACAGTGCAGGAGTCTCTGTTATCTCTGATACCTTGCTCTTGATCTAATTCCATTAGTGTTTTGTGTTGTGGTTATCTTTCACTATCTTCCAGTCAGTTCGAAGTCCCAGTTTTAACTAGCTGTCCTGGCATGTCTTTGGGAAGCTCCTTCCTAACCTATCGGGCCCAGTTATTCCCTGGAGGTTAAGGTTGAACTAGATTATGGCTGTACACCAAAGGCGGAAGTTACTGAGTGACTGGGAGGACGAGCACAGGTAAGCAGAGCCTATGAGCGGCAAAAACCGCAAAACCGATGGTGTGCTCCCAGAAGTTTTTTCTTCCCATGCAGATACAAATCGGTACCACTCCTTCCAAAACTAGATTACGTTATGGCCACTCCCCTGTGGATTCCCCAACTTTCGGGAAATCTATGTCCTTTGGGGCGCTTGACAACCGCAGATCAAGGACTGATCTTGGCTGACTGAATCTCCATCTAGTCTCCTGATTTGTATGTCACGCCTGACGTCATACCCCTCGCCTGACAATTGGTTCTACTGCTCCCGATTCTGAAGGCTCCATATTTGATATTCTACTCAACCCTGTTCACCCCCACGCATACCGCAAAACTAGATCTATCGCTCTACACACCAATTTCTCAAACATTTCCAACACCGCCCTCTGCACCACTTCTTCAATCAGTACTCAGTTTCGACTGGCCAGTATCTCTCATTTGATACTGATCACCCTCGCCTGCTGTGGACCCGCCAAAATCCACAGGTTTTTCCGTTTGCTCCGACATTCCCCCTTCAGTTGATTCCTAGTTGTCCTACCTTCCAGCAGCTTAGTTCACCGAACCGGTTACTCCAGCTCGGCTGGAAGCTACCCCGTCTGAACCGCCGCCAGACACCATGTTCTCATATTCCCCTTTAACCCTGATCTTCACTCCTCCCAATGGCGACAGCTTGCCTTTTTCCGACTTATACCGTCTCCCTGATGTTTCTACACTACTTCTCACAAGTAGCACATCTTTAGCCCTATTCGACTCTTGTTCTATTTTCGGTAAACCCCTGCGCTTGTAAAAAAATTTGTCCTCACATATAAGTGAGACATTATCTTGATAGCCGAATCCTGACTGTCTGACAGCACCCCCGATCATCAACAATCTTTGGTGAGGTACAAGCTCCTGGGTACCAATAGGCCAAACCGGTGGGGAGGTGGGTGCCTAGTCTGGGCCAGGAAAATCTACACCGCGACCCTTCTTTCACATACTGCCCGCGTTTCTGTTCTTGAGTCTATCTGGTGCACTATCACCCTCCAAAGCACTGTTCTTTATATTGGCTGCGTGCATAACTCGCTAAATTCCCCTACTTCCTTGATTCCACTGAGCTGCCCCAGGTCATGTAGCCCGCTGTTATCGATATTGTTTTCACTCAGCTGTCTCAAAAAATACTAAAAATGACAGCTTCTCAAAGCCTCCCAGTAACCCAGAGAAATACAGGGAATTTTTCCTCAGTGATAAATTCTATTCTGGCTTCAATTTGCCGTTACGGTTCCGCCTCACTCACAGCTTCCTTTTGGTATTTCAAAATGTCACGTGTGTTGAAGAAGACTCCCAATGATACCCCATCCATACATACCCCGGTTACTAGGAAAAATTGGCTTAGTCAAACTCTCGTGGCCTTAAAACAGTGTTCGGTTGACCTCTGTGACTTTGTAGGCTTGGCGACGGAAAGAACAGCTGTTTTAGACCAAAGCATCTCGGCTAATGATAATAATAATAATGATAATAATGGTATATTTCTCGGCTATGGCCGAGACACACGCGCAGGCGCATGATCATGGTGTACAGCGTTACTCAGTAAAGTGAAATATTCACAAACTTCAGGTATAAAAGTCAAAAGTGCCAGCTGTAGAAAAGCGTAGCCAGCGATATTTTATATGGATCGCTCTAATGACGGTTTCCGCGCCAACTTTGAACCGGTTTCGGTTTCGCGCTGGGCGGTGGCACACAGCGGGGATATCGTATAGGTCGTTTATTCGCGCTGCTAGAGGTGCATTATCAACGAAAATGATGCCAGCCATGAAAAATGGCGGTTTACCGGGTATCTGCAAACAGCGAAGTTTCAAATATGAAGGAAAAGAGATTGTATGGCAGTACACTCGGGGAAATTGATTCATGCGAAGAGAATAGTAAACCACGAATGTCGGTTCTACTGAGGTTCAAGAAAAGGGATGAGTTAGGAAACAAGGAGACATGAAACCAATTTCATGAATGTAAATTTTTGTACTTTGGTGAATGTGCAAGTAACAAAGGTCCAAATGAAGGTGAGTTAAATTTCAGGATCAGTAACCTGTACCATTCAGAAATGTGAAAGTGCAACTGGAGGGCCCTGGAAAAGTGGAGGATCAAGTTCCAGCCGGACACGGATCGAGGGAAAATTGAACTGTTGCAATAGGTATAAATTGGAAAATCTCCACATTAACTTGGGCAATATTATGCTGTTTTACTGGCAAATATATATACATATATGGATGTACATTGACGCATTGAGCCTCAGTTGTATTCAGCGTCATTACTGGTAATGTACTACATTCTAGGGGTATAGTTCGTCTGGCGGGGTGAAGGGAATGTGTAGGCCAATCAGTCCAGTGTGGCGAGATATGACGGATTTAAATGACGACCGGTATATTAGCAGGTTGCGATCGAACCGTTACTTGTGTTGGCTGTGATGTTAATATCAACAGGAGTGGTTTTGTATCAGAAAACACTAATTAATACGATAGGCAGTTGGAGGTATTTTCTGCCGCGTGGCTTGCTTGCAGTCCCAGATGCTATGAAAGGTCCCACTTGGGTTCCCGTCGGTACGAGTCAAGGTGGCATCTTTGGTTATCCAGTTTGGCGACTGAGAAAGTGGGAGGTGACAAACCTGAAATAAGTAGGGATTGCAGTCTGGACGTGGTTCCAGCTGTGGGTTACGGTAATATACGGCGCCAACAGTAATGGACTGGTTAGGTTTATATGAATAGGGCAAGAATAAAGTTCCATTTAAGCGGTCAGTGTCACCTACTCCACGTTCTGGGTGCAGTAGACTTGCTGGAGACTGAGCTATAATGCTGCAGGCTAGCAGAGCTGCGTCCAACGGTTGGGCCATTTTGTGTGCATTCTTTAGGATTATTGGTTCGCAAGTTTGTGCAACAGTGTTGGGATACTAAGAAAAACCTAGAGCTTTACGGTTATGAGGATCTAGAAATGGTAACCCTCGATCTAGTTTGCCTACTTGGTCTGTAGTTCAGCACCGAGGCGGTAAAGTGGGCTTTAAAGAACAGAATATGAGTTAATGGGACGGGTACCTTGCTGCAAAGCACCATATTTGTTACGGTCTCTTCCGGTATAGTGGTTACTCTATATTGAATGGTTCCTGAGGGGCCCTAAAGTGGAAGAATCTATGATGGTGTCGGTGATGACGCACTTAAGAAACTTGGTCTCGTGCAGAGAAACGTAGCCGTAAGTTCGTCTATGCTCATGCTGGGTGGTGCTAGTGTGCTGACGTTATACTTGACTAAGAGCAAGAATATCCGATATAGTGGTGTTTGCCTGGTTACCGTGATATCTTTCTCGTCGTTAGCATATTGCAAAGCAGGAAAACACCCATGTGATGATTGATTTGGAGAGCCGTGAGAAGTGGGAACGGGGTGGGGCCAAATTTTCATCAGGGGAGCGAATTCTAACGGTCTACATTCAGTTCCCATGGTAGGCGTTACTAGGGCCTGCTTCAGTTAGGGAGGTAGCACGATACCCATCCATTGACATCCAGCTCGTGCCGCTCCAAGAGTGATCCACATTATTTTAGACCTTCTTCTTATTATTTTTTTAAAGTTTTATCATAGTCAGGTATGTGGCTGTCAGAGAAGGCGGAGCTGCTTTTGGTGGGTGACCGCGGCTCCCACGCCCCGGCCGAAACATGGCCCGCATGTAACAAGCCGCGTTGTGAGTAGGTCAACCATACCAGTCAATCCGTAGCAACACGGCAGCCTGGAGACACGGCTTACATATGACAAGGCTGGTATGCCTGGAAGACGAAGCAGTGGGGTATTTTGTCTCTCTTTTTCATGCTAATCTCTTACTTTTTGAGGTTTCTATCGTCTCATCGGTGATCAGCTCTGTGCAAGGCAACAATCACAGCCAGGAATGCTCACAGATGTGCCGCGGTAACGCTAGTCTTATCCGTGAAGTCAGATCCCCAGTGCGGTTTACATAGGACAGAAAATATGGGGGAAGGTGGAGTCAACCACAGCCTGCGATTATTTGTTGGGGTTCAAGCTCACCGAAGCACCGGTTTGCACAAGGGTGGGGCACTACTTGCAGCCCTAACAACGTGATGCCCTTATGCCTGAGTACGCCATGGGCCGCTATGTTGGCTTGCCGCAAAAAGGTATTTGATGGTAAAAAATTAAGATTGCTTTGCCGTCCTAGATCGTGTGAATGAACCGCTGAGTTCCGCAATTTTGCGGCGAGGGGGCCAAACGTATGCGGGTCTAATTTAGACTAGGCTGCTCAAAGCGGTTATGCGATTTATTAGTACCCTATGCCTACCTCGAAGGCCTGAGCCCTTGAAATATAGGGATTGTACATCCTGGTCAGCGTGTCCACCGTTAGGGCTACGCTTATTTCCTGTTTGAAAGCCACCGATGTCGGTGATAATGCCCGAATTTGTTGTGGTAGCTTGTTCCACAATGAAGCGTACTTGTCAATAAAGACGTGTGACCGAAGTGCAAGCTTCGGCAAAGGGACAGATATAAAGTTTCAGCTTCTGATTTTACAAGATAAGGTATCTAGACTCGCCCCTTTACTGTGCATCATTGAAGGCATCGAACATTCTACCTTACAAAACCTGACAGCGGCTGGCCGCTTCATCGAATCTGTTGCGCCCAAAGTTCTCATAAGAGTGAGGAACTCTCGTAATGCAGTCGTGTTTTATGTCACAGATAGAATACCCCTCGAGTATGTCAAGCATACGTTATCGAATACAAGTGGTATGGCCCAATTTCTCTGACAAATATGAGGGCTGCCTAGACGCGTTCAGTGTTTCAGCTGTCCAAACCTTATGCCGTTTGTGGATGATCTATCTGCCAAAGAGCACAATAAAATGGGCAACACTTTAGCTTCTAATTTGCCCTATGAAAACAAAACCAACCGAAGATAAGACCCCTCTTCAAAGGAAAGTTACCAGATCTCTCTCCATTTTTCCCAAGAGGAAGACGCCTGATAGTCCTGAGCCTTCAACTCAGACAGCTGGTCGCTCCATCGCTTCTTCTCAAGTCCCCACTGCTTTATCTTTTCACGCGCCTTCCGCTTCTTTACAATCAACGGCTGCCTTCTCATCTGCTCCCGTATTGAACCCTTCGAAATCTGATTTCAATACTGTTGATCTAGGCATTTTCGCTTCTCCCCTATTGCTGTCACCCACTAAAAGAAGCCAACTATTGCCTCGCCCGCCCACTTCATAGGCTGCTGGGTACACCCCCTACTCTGATTCGTTCTCTGATCCCTCCGGTGATAAGCCACTCGCTGTTCAGAGGAACGGGTCTACCAGTCTTCCCACCCTTTTCACAAACCCCTCCTTCATTCAACTGTCTCCTCTTAAATCAACTCGCCTTAGCTCATGGAATCCGGTTTCGACCTTAAAAGCTATGCCTTTCTCCTATGCATCGGTGGCTCCTACAAATTCACCGCACTCACTGCTTGCCCATACACAAATACGGCCTCCACACGCCGTCCATTTTGCCTCCCATCGTAACCTTCACCGGACAACTGCCTCTACTGCTCCCGATACTAACTGCTCCATGTTTGGTGTTTCATCCAACTTGCCTTGCCCCTCCCATGATGCGCAGCTTAATCTACCACCCTACTCCCCTCTTCCTCACACATTTTCAACCCTGCCTCTGCACCTTCTTCAGTCAATACTCAACTCCGACTGACCGGTATTTCTCAACTGCTCCTAATCGCCACTGTCTGATATCAACCCGCCGAATCCCACAGGGTTTTCCCTTTACTCAGACACTTCCCCTTCCGTTGATGCCTAGTTGTTCTACTACTCAACAGTTCTTCTCACTGCAACATTCACTCCAGCTTGGCTGGAAGCCACTCCATCTGAACCCCCACTAGTCTCAACATCAACACATTCCCCTTTGACTCTGATCTCCACTGCTTTCAATCACGAAAGCTTGCCTCCTTCCAACTCACACTACGCCACTGGTTTGCCCATTCCACTTACCAAAAAAGGCATATCTCAAGCCTTATTCAACTCGCTTTCTATTCTTGGCAAACTCCCAAACCTGAAAAAACTTGTCCTCAAAAATAATCACGACGTTATCTTCGTAACGGAATCCTGGCTGTCCCAGAGCACTCCCAATGATCAAATATCTTCGGTAGGATACTGTCTTCTAAGGACCAACAGGACGAACCGGCGTGGTGGTGGGCGCCTAGCCTACGTCAAGGAAATCTACACCACGACCCCTCTTTTACACACGGCACTCGATTCTATCCCCGCTTCTCTCTGGCTCACTATCAACCTCCAGAGCACTGCCTTTCACATTGGCTGCGTGTATCGCTCGCCTAATTCCCCCAGTTCCTTGTTTCCACTTCTCATTAGGTCTTTCGAATACCTCTCTTTCCTTCCTTTCGGAACGAAGTTTACCGCCGGTGACTTTAATCTCCTCAAATTTGTTGGCCTACCCTCTCGGCTCCCCCTAATCTTATGGACCTAATTGCTAGTATTCATCTTGGTGGCTGGACACAACATGTTGTCGAACCTACCAGAAATGGGAACATTCTAGATATGGTATTTACTCATAACATGCTTCTCATCGACGTGTCCGTAACACAAAATTTCCCCGGCAGTGACCACAAAATGGTTATCAGCCATCTGCCCCTTGGTGGCCCACCTAATCCTGCACACCCTTTCAACAATACATTCCTATGCAGAAATTGGGCCTTGCTAATCACGCTTATTCGCCAAAAGGACTGTGGTGAGTATTTCCCCACCCATGACCCTCAGCTTGCTGCGGATATTTTCTACTCCTTCTTTCCCGACTGCGTGAAAAAACTGTCTAATACTGCCCAGGCTGTACCTGAAAAGAGGTCCCCTGTTTCGCCACTCCATAAGAAATATCATAAACTTCCCAAACAATTACATAATTCCAACGAATTTTCAATTTCTGATCGTCAAAACCGCCTTTCTGCACTTATTCAACGGCAACATAATACGCAACTTCGTGACCAAGAAGCTAAGGCACTGAGTTATCCCAACAAGTCGCAACTTCTTTCTATGTTGCATAAGTCTATAAACGCTGATACTAAGGCCGACTTCCAACTTCTGATTCTGGATAACAACTCAACTATCACCCCACCTTGTATGGCCTAAGCCTACAATGCATTCTTTGCTTCAGCTATGGCTTCGGCTACTGTCATTGCCCCGCCCCCATCTTCACCACTTACTGACTCCGTCCTTTCTACGAAACACTTCGATGCCAGGAGTATTTCTAAGCTACTATTCAATAGCAAACCCTCCCCTCGATTAAACCCCGATGGCCTACCACCAGTTGCTCTTGTCGATTGCGGTTCGGATCTCCCCTTTTGCCGCCTAACCTTTTCACTCTTTCACTTAGTATCAGCACCGTACCTGCTAATTAAAAGCACTCGGTTATCCTTCCTATTCATAAAAAGAGACCTTTACTTGAGTTAGCCAGTTATCGCCCCATAAACCATACCCCCATTTTATCCAGAATGATGGAAGAAACAGTCAAAGATCAAATTGTTAACTATTTATTAAGCCACAACCTTATTAATGACAACCAACATGGATTCCTCCGTTCACGGTCCTGCATGGCTTGTCAGTATGACTTTGTGAATCTCGTCACCGACTCTGCTGAAAATGGGAAATCTTTTGTTGTTCTTTATCTTGATTTATCCAAGGCATTTGATCGTGTTCCTCACCCCCACCTTTTAGCAAAGCTACGGTCATTTGGGATTATCGATCCACTTCTTTCTTGGTTCTCGTCTTAATTATCTCATCGTTCACAGGTTGTCTTGACTGATGGGCACATCTGTAACCCTGAGCCTGTTACCAGCGGTTTTATTCAGGGCAGTGTTTAAGGCCTTTCTTCTTTTCCTCCTATATATAAATGATATGTTTCCGACAATACTTAATGGCACGCCGTTTTTGTTCGCGGACGACGTTAAGATAGTCTACACTTTTCGCCTGGCAATCTCAGTACTACTACCCCTAAAATCTGCTCTTGATGAGCAGTGCTCAACCTGGGCGACGAAATTCTCCGTCGATAATTGTACTTAACTTACAGATGCCACGTTCCTTCTGGTTCCTTATTCATTGGCGGTTCACCCATCGACATCCAGCCCTTAGTAAAAGACCTGGGCCTAAATTATTCTCTCTTTTTCAACTTCTCCGAAAGTGCTGTCTTCCAAACGGCGAAGGCTAAATGTGTCTTGGTCTTTTGTTCCGATCCTTTCAGCTAGGCGAGCATTCTCTACATGTACAAAGTACAAGCCAGGTCTCTTTTCGAGTGTTGTCCCTTAATCTCCTCTGGCATGCAAAAATCCGACAGGATTATTGTCGAATATATTCAGAGAAGATTCACAAGGCAGCTCATCGGTTGGTTGTCAAACTTTAACTGCTGAGAATGATGTTTATCTCTCAAAATGGAACCATTGTAGCTTAGTGGCATCAAGCTGAACCTGATTTTCCTGTATAAACCATTGGTTAAGCAATCTTATTCCCTCAACCAGTTGAGCTTCTGCCCGGGCGCTGGACACTCACCCCGTAGCGGACAGTATACTATTACCACACTCTCCGCGAAGACTGCTCTACGCTCTGAGTTCTTCCACTTCACGTACTGCAGACTCTAGAATAAACCTCCTTCGCACACCAGATCTTCTCAGTCGAAGTATGCATTCGTGCATGCTATTGATAAATTCTTTTCTGTCCCAACTGTTTAGCAATTATTCATCGAGCACATAACCGAAAGTCAGGCTTACAAGAAAGGCCTCGACTTCCAGGCCATTGCTCTGCTTTCTCGGTTTACCGCCCTTGAATTCTGAAAGCTCTCTTTGACAACTTCTCCTTAGGCTTCTCCATTGACCTGTTTAAAGCACATCTGCGTCCACTAATTGTTTTTCCATACCAAATTATAGGATCCTGGCCGTCCCGTCCTTCCAGATGAATTCCCACTTATAGAGATACCACCGTAGTACTCCTCACAGTTTTTCAATATGCCTCATCCGCTTCAAGATTGATTACCTTTATTTAGTTATATCACCTCTGCGGCCCTGGAATCAACCCCAACAACGCTATAGGAACTGCTTCGGTACCTAAGCTCTGATCCGTTATGCATATATCTATATACATATATGTATATGTACATATAAATATGTACATATATATACCAAATATTGTCCTTTGAATACTAGCACAATCGTGGTAATTAACCCAACGCTCCTCTATATCTCTTGGCTTACGATGTCTCCTTTCCACACCAGGTCCAATCACATATACTTCCATCACCACCTCTGTGATTTTGAATCGAAAAATCGCGTCTCATTTCTCTGGCTTAGCGTGGCTCACTAGCTGATTTCAATATACAAATATGACGTCTCCAACTGTGCCATTATCCTATCCCCCAGCTAAGTTTCTTCCATAAATTCATGCATAATTTACTTGTTCTCTTATACTGACTTACTTCTCTAGATCAAATCCCAACCTCAGTACGAAATCTTACGGCTCTCAGTTATTCATATTCACCGAACCCTACCGCACTTATCACTGTCCATTGCGGACCGCATGCTCCTACCATTCCTAGGCCACGTTTCGCTCATCTATCGCACTTGTCAGCACTCTTATCACTTCCCTCCCATGTCGCTCCACTTCTGTATGCACCCATCTACTCCGCTCTCGCTCCTGTCGTTTTTCACAATGACAACTCTCACTGCACGATGTCACTGTCACCCTATCCATTTTACTCTGCCCAAGCCTGAAATACGTTCTTTTCCACCCATTTCGCCCCTGTCGGCTCCTGATCAGTATTCATTTGGTACCTCCATATCCTCATAAAGCTCATTGATCACATACCTCAATAGCCACCAGTTTGCGATATCCTTCTTTGTCCATCTTATACCTCCCACCATTGCGCACCAGACACATCCGTAACCACTACCAATCACTATATGAGAACTCACCGTTCCAACCTTTGCATTTTTTACAACCAAATTTATCATATTTTTACCACCCCATATTTTTCATGTTTGAGTTCGTAATTCTTCCGGGGATCGTCCTCTTAGGCAATAAGCCGATCAGCAACTTCTGGCCTAATCTATTGGCGCAATGGCCTGTAAGCACGCAACTATCCGGTTCCGGTCTCCAAACTCCGACGCGCAACCATTTTTCGTGCATTGTTGTCCCATCACAGGCCTTCCCGCCCGGATCCTTTTCCTCCTCTCGGTCTTCACCCTGTGTCATCTGCGGTGAAAAGGTCTGATTCACCATCTCTTACCTGGTTTTCTTTGGTCAACACCCTCATCTGCTCTGTACATTGATCGTTACAGGCATCTTCATTGTGCCTTTCAGGCTGTGCTGCTTTTTTGCTTTCCACCTAGTGTAAAGGCATCGTAACGTCATCATTCTCACCTATAGTTTCAAACCATGTGATCTGTCATTGCCTGACCTTTCTGATCTCCTACTTCCTTATTTCTCTTCCATGTTATTTGCTGTTACAACCGATGCATCTTCGCACCACAGGTCTTCTAACCCCCAACTTACCCTACCCCAGTGATCTTTTATACTTCATCAAGTACCCCGTACTCCTGTCCGCTCTGCGTTATCCAGCCACTTTCACGGCCACCTTCGTGCTGCATAATGCACGCCCATTTATTACCGCCTCACCCATGTTTGACCGTCATCAAATGCCACACCTGCAATAATCGCACTGTTAGATTCATTCTTACTCGTTTTCGGCGATCCTTTCCTTCACATTCCCTCATTTACCAACTTCTGCCCACAGCCGTCACATCTGTACTTCCAAAGTTGGTTCTCTTTTGCTGTTGATCCCCTATGTTCACCTGTCATACACAAACTCGTCAGGATTTATTCAAGGTAATTCCGTGCCATTTGACCCAACTCTACCGGTCTCGTCCAACCACTGCTACTTCCGTGTCCCGTCTCCCCACCGCTATTTGCTCCCGCTCTGAAATATATATATATCTACATATTTTCTCCGCCTCCTTCAGTTCCTTGTCGGCCAGTTTTCATGCCACCATGCTGCCGCCTCTCATGATATGCGTCCATTTTGTCTATATCTGTGCCTCACGCTTACCGTATCTCGATCCTTCCGCGGCATCGCTGCCATCTGACTGGCTCTTTACTTCTTGCATTGCCAGTCCTCTGTTTTCGAAACGACACCGTCCGCTTATTGCAAAAACGCATAGCTCATGGCTACCCAGTCCCCAGCCACACAAATCAAATTTTTTGTTCTCTCTTTCCTCTCTTCTTTCTTCCTTTTTCTTCATCGTTTCCTGTAACGATAGCTTATCATGCCGATTTTTAGTCCTCCTCATGATAAACTCCCAGGTTCCGTTCTCCTCCACTTGGCTGAGCCAGCTGATAGTGTCTTGTGGTCCAACTTAAATGTTCGTCAGACTGGCGTTAAGCGAGCAAACTGGAGAAAATGGTTGAGTTTGGTGAAGTTCTATATGCGGAAAATAAGAATGATGTCCTCAGTTTTGTTGCGAAATTTGTTTTAATTTACCAATATTTAGTATATTAACGGTTTTGCCGGCGTAGCCACCGCAGACCGCCGTGACTGGTCCCGCTGGTGGATGTGCAGCTGATGGCCGGTGGCTCGCGGAAAAATTAGGGGTGAGAGCCACCTCAACCGTCGGGAATTATGCTCAAAATAAGCGAAGCGGATTGTTCAGCATGAAGAGATTCATAATGAACCCGTAAGGACCAAGGAAAATGGTTAGAATAGCCGCACTAACGTTGCTATTGCTAAGAAATAGCTGGGTAGTGGAAGCCTTTGGCGCATCTTGTTGCGGGAGTACACTGATGTAATCATGGACCGGATTTCAGTGACTCGAGTACAGGTTATGAAAAATAGGTTCTAACGCAGATGCCACCACCATCAGATTTTCCGTAAAAGGGACGTTTTGTAGCATTCAATGGGCATTTAAACCTTGGATAACAGTGACCACCAGTAAGTTGCGAGAAAAAGCAATTCGAATATGATCACTGAGGTGTCCTAAATTAGGCTGCAGACAACGAATTTACGTAATTACACCTTGTATGTTTTCTACTCACCAAACAGCATCGTAAAAATAGCTGTCTCCACTGACCCAAATAGGTTTTGGAAATATTTAAGCGGTCCAAGGAATGCTTCCATGTACGTATGAGATAATCAATGCATACGCGAAATAATGTACAGTTTATAAATACTTCAGCATGAGTTGTATCATTGCGCATGCAGCTGTACGATTCACCAACATGATCATCATCTATCGCGCACCCTCTTAAACTGACCGCAAAATTTTAAATAGCGCGCTGTTGGACCGCAGAACGCTACCAAACCAGCAGCTTCATTTGACCTCGACATTCAAATTCACCGGGCCCATATTTAAATCCACCTGCGGCTTCATCTAAGCGCCCTACTTTACCCCTTGCTGTTCATACATTTATCGCCCCCTGATCTCCCCTCTAGTTCTTCCTACCCCCTTTGTCTTGCGTATTTCTACATTTTTCATGAATTTTTTCTGTCAGCTTGCTCACTTGTATAATTTTGATCACCCGTAAGGCATGCTTCGGATGTCTCCAAAATAAACTATAGTTATTAATAATATTATTATTATTATATGGGGCCCAACAACCTAGCTCTAGGGGCTAACGAAACGAGAGGCTTACGGGAGTGGTTAATGATGATAACAATTATGGTATATTTCCCGACCACGTTCGAGACGCACGCGCAAGCGCATGATCATGACTTACAACATTACTCATTACAGTGAATTGCGCATGAGTTTTGGGAAGGGGTCAAAACTCTCAGCAATTTACAATATGGCTTAGCGGAAGTTTGAGTGAATAAAACTAATAGGGGTTTGCTTGGCAAAAGCAAAACGGTTTTGACTACGAGATGGGGGACTTTGCCTCCTTTAAAGTACTGAAAAAAGCTTGAAAATGTAATATCAAAAATGCGCTATAAACCGAAAAGATGCACTTCATGAACGGCGGATCTGCCGGAGTGCAGTAAAAGTAGTAATTTGAAAAACAGGACATGAAACAAGTTGTGTTAAAGTGCCCTTAGGTACTTTGGTGAATATGAAAAGAAGAGCAATTCACAAAAATATGAGTTTAATTCCAGGATCAGTATTTCGTACCATACAGACAATAGAAAGCACAAACTGAGAAGCCTGGATCAGCGGAGAATCAACTTTGAGGGGGGTATAGATTAAAAGGGAGAATAAAGTCGTGCGGTGGATGCCGATGCGGAAAGTCTCCGCGTTTTCTGGAGCCTTATTATGCTGATATGCCCACAAGTTTACTGAATTATTGTATCTCAGTTTTGTTCGTCGTTATTATTGGGAACGGCGCATTAAGATGAAAAGTGTCCTCGCATTCGGATGGCGTATCGAAATCTTGGGAACAACAAATTCATGCGTTATATATTCCAGCTGTACCATCTGGCTGATCTGAACGGGATCCAAGAATAACCAGGGAGTTATTGGCGTTGATAAGAAGCATTATCCCGTAGGCGTGGGCCATCTGGTGGGGTAAAGGGTGTGTCGGTGAGCCAGCCGGGTGTGGCGTGGCATGACGGATGAAGCTTACACCTGATGATGGCTGGTGCAGTGGCGGGTTGCGCGAGAACTCTTATTTGTATGGGCTCCATTGTCGATGCCGAGAGGAGAGGGGTTGTGTAAGGAGACCCTAATCGATCCACTGAGAAGCGATTAAGAGCTTTCCATCCCGAGTGACTTGAATGCATTCCCGTTAGCTATGAGGAGCTTCTTTAGGTCTCTGCTGGCACGAGTCGCAGTTAGCCGTTGGTCATCTAATGTAGCGACTAAGATGATGGGCGACGACGAGGTACTAGAGACTTCGGTTAAATGGGTTTTGCAGTCTGGAAGTGATACCAGCTGTGGGTTATGATAATGTGACCACAATTTATCATGAATCGACTGGGTTTATATAAATGGATGGAGTATAAAGTTTTACTTGGACGACCATTTCTACTTTTACTTAGTTCTGATCCTGGTTTTAATTCACTAGTCTGAACGTTGTGGGTCTTGCGAGTATTGATCCACATTACTGTGTATAAGCAATTTCGCGTACACCGAGTAGGCAGCTATGTAATCATTCAAAAAGAGTAATGGTTTACACGTTGGCGCGGCAGAGCTCGGACACTGAAAAGACCCAGGTTGCTGCAATTTCGAGGAAATAAATATGGTAATCCCCAATACCGATTGCCCATGTAAATGGAGACTAGAACCGTGGCGGTAAGATAGGTGTAAATGAGTAATTTGCAAGTAAATTGGACTGGTACCCTGCGAGCATAGAGTATATTTGTTACCACTTTTTTCTGGTTTAGTGGTTTCCCTATACTGGATAAAGTTTGAGGATTATCAGAGTGAGATTGCAGGAGGAACTGTCAAGGGTATCGGTGGTGGAGGTTTAGAAAATATCGTCTCGCACAGAGAAAAGTAGAAGTGGGTTCAGCCTTGATTCGATTCGATGGTGCTAGCATACTGGGATTGTACTTGAATACGGGCAAGACGATCTCATAAAGTGATAATTTTATGGCTAATGGGACACCTTTAGCGTCGTTGGCCTACTAAAAGGCGGGACATAGTCAGCGTGAGGGCTGGTTCGGAAACAGTGGGATGTGGGAACAGTATAGCGCAGAATATTCGCCTGGAAGGCGAATCCCCAGGGTCTACACTCAGCTTTCATGGCAGACGGCACTGGGGTCTGCTTCAGATAGGAGGTCTCCCGACACACATCTATTAGCATCCAGCATGCGGCTCTCCAAGAGGCATCCGCATGTTTAAGGCTTTTTTATGGCTCCATCACAGTGAGTTATCCGGCCATTAGAGAAGGCGGAGCTGCCTTTGGTGGGTGGCCACAGCTCCTACGCTGTGGTTGAAACATGGATCGCATATGTTGAGCCGCGTTGGGAACAGACCAACCACACCGGTCACTCCGCGGCGACACTGCAGCTCGAAGACATGGGTCGTTTGTGACAAGGCTGTTGTGCTTAGAAGACAAACCAATAGGGTTTTTCTCTTACTTTTTTATACCAACCTCTTACGTTTTATGGTAATGTCGCCTCATTGGTGGTCAACTCTGTGCAGGGAGACAATCACAGCCAAGAATGTTCACTAGTGCGCTGCGGAAACACTCGCCACATCCGTGAAGTCAAGAGTACCAAGGCGGTTCACACTGGGCAAAAATGCAGCGGCGGGTATGGTCCACCACAGCCTGAGGTTGTTCGATAGGATTTTTGATCGCCGAAACACCAGTTTGCACAGAGATGCAGCTCTGCGTACAGCGCTGACAATTGTGGTGTCAATAAAAATGAAACCCCGCTGAAAGCAGTGGTTTCATTTAGGAACATATAGATGCTCCGGGCAGGAGACCGGTGTGTAATGGCCTTAGTATCTAAGGTCGGGGACCCCTGTATACGATTGAGCGCTGTGCTGGCTCATCCCGAACAGGGTACTTGTGATGAAGAATCGGGACTGCATTGCAGTTCTAGATCGTCGTCGAATCTCTGTGTCGTGTACTGATTTTCTCAATTTAGACTAGAAGGACAGATTGGATATTCACTTTATCAATACTTTAGTTCTATCTCAAGGGCCCTAGCCCTACACTATATCGAGTGCACATGCTTGAATCACCCTCTCGGAATTCGGACTCCGCTTCCAACTGTAGCGTTCGGCCTTGCGTTGCAGCATGCCTCGGGGTTATCCGAAATAAACCACTTTTTAATTATTATTTTTGTTATCAATATTATTATCAGTATTATTATCATTATATAAAGATTACACATCGTGGTCAGCTTGAGTAACATCGAGAAATTTGTCTGGTGGTCTGCAAACTGTTTTGGTGTTTAAAACGGCTACGGCGAATTAAGTAGCTCATGCCACAGGCTGGTATAGTCAGGTGAAAAACTTCGGAACCTGAATAATAGCCAAGAATGGGGGATAATATTAGTAAATAGTAAACTGTCTGTGTTGAGTCTGTAAGGTTAATCGCCAGAGAAAATAAATGAGATATCATAGTTCAGGTAGAAAAAGAGTCGATGGTAGGAGCTCGATGAGATCCGAATATAAAACTTTACCTGACTGTTGGCCAAGACAAGAACAACGAAGTCCAATTTAGGAACGGGGATGCGAAACGGCTGGACTATGTAATCTAGTGATAACAAGATGGATAAGCTGGCAGTCGTGTCAAGAGTGCGTTAAAATTAAAAAAACTCGTGATATGGGAAAGTGCATCCACTTGTCAGGCCGATCGCATTAGAAACATTGAATTATGCGTTTATTGCTCCCTTGAAGTAAGGGATATCAGACAGATTGCTTACCTTACCTGGGGGTTTATTTCGTACTTTACTGTAATGGATGAGGAAGGAAGTAGACCTGACGGTTAGGCAAGATGGCAGTACAGGTAAAAACGAAATGCGGTTCCACAGCAGGCATACACTGTGGACAATAAAATATAAAGGACTGCTGGAAAAAACTCGCCTGTACATCAGTCTTAATACTAGAATGAAATTACGTCTCAGGCTCCGTAGCCAAAGGAGCTCAAGTTCAAGTTGATCACACCGTTCACGATAGAATAGAGTTTGATCAAGGAGGGCCGGACGCCTTCAACTACGGCCGAAGTACGTTTTGTCAAGTTAGAGCTAATGACATAGCAGTATTAAAGTACGAGCGGTATGCTGCGAGGCAGTTGTCTTTTGGCATTAAGCAGCCAAGTACCAGACCAGTAAGCCGTCTTGCCTTGGCTATGTGATAGGGCCCCCTTTCGAAGAAGTTTAGGGTCGACGAGTAATGTTGGCCGGGGTCTCTTACGATAAGAGAAACGGGGACTGGGTGGCCACTAAGCAGGATGGACCCAGAGCTCATGTTACACTTAGGGGTGAATAGTGAACTTTTGGAAGCCGAGATCTGCATATGACACGTTAGGCACCAGTGGTCAACTGAGGTAAATCATCAGAGACGTTAACTAGTGCGGCGGACTGGTCGCATGGGTCAAACTTATATGCTATCTCGATATCGTAAGCAAGTAGATAAGGAGTGCCCTGTTGCTCTGCGGCAAAAACGTCGTTTACACACAAGAGGAAAAGTAGGAATGGGGGGAGAGGTAGGACACATCCCTGAATCACTGCACTCGTAAGGGACGAGGATAATGGCAGATGGTTATCGACCAGAGCTGCTTGGGAGCAGGAAGACAAGAGGGAAGATAAATGGGACGGAAGAGGGTTGGTAATACCAGAAGAGCAAGCTTCAGATAGTAGGTGGTTATGGGAAACCCTGCCAAAAGCCTTAGTCGTATCCAGAAAGAGGAAAATGACCTTTTTCATGTCTATTGCAGTGGTAACGGTAGTAAGGAACTGAAAAGTACAGGTGATGCTTGAGCTGGTTTCAGTGCAGCTATGTTTGCTGAGATTGAGAAGATTTTTTTTAAGCAGATAATCGAGAATTTGCTCTTTAACTATCCTTTCCATCATCTTACACATAGCAGTAGTGTGGTTGACTGGGTGGTAGTTGTCAGGGTCATACGGAGACCCTTCATCAAAAACGGGAGTGACAATGCAGATCTCTCACTGCTTTGTCGCCAGGCACTCTTTCGTGGACAACCTGCATGGGTTCGTAAAAAGCGAGATATCGACCCCACTAAAGCGGAACAGAGCAGGAGGAACTCCATCAGGGACAGGTCGAAAGGATGTCTCATTCAAGTAAACTATCTTTTGGATACGCTGAGCGTCAGACGAGGTGCTAGGTAAGGTCATGTCAGTTACCAGCTGCATGGGAGTGGCGGGAAGGCTACATTGGGTTAGAAGGGAAGATGCGAAGTGAAATTTATGTGCTTCTGATACAGTTTAAGTTGGGTTAGCGGGCTCAGAGGGATAGATTATAATTTTTGGGCCAGTACGTGAATTATGCTTTTTTGAGTACTGCCGAGTATAATCGTTGCCATGTCCCTAACAGAGGACCGGGGGTATAGACTCTTTACTGGAGCCGGTCCCAACTTAGCTTTAGAATATCCTAAACTGGTAAGCCCATGCAAAGGGTTCACTCCGTAAAGGATTCTCCTAAGTCCATGGATCACATTTATTCGTACATATATATATATATATTCTACCACATAAACCGTAAGTCCCGACAACTGCCACAATACTCGTTTTATATTTTTCTTATATCGATATTATAATCATCCTTTCATAGTTTCTCAGATGACCTCTATACATTTTTTACATTAGATGCACTACTGAATTTGTTGCCAGCTATAGCCTTCTTCTTCAAGCCTCTTCGACCTGCGGAACCCGAATATAAAACATCCAGCAGAGACTTTTTTCCTTGCCTGGCTCCGCGATTCGCCTGCGGATCTTTCCATTTGACAGTGCTCCGATTAGTATCGTCCAGCTGCATCCACTTGTACAATTGCCGACATGCACACAGCTCCCAATTTATATGTCCCCGACTCCGACATAGTATAGTGTAATACCTAATACCCTGTCATTTATTATTCCACACGCAGACCCAAGTCCTCCCTTTGCTAATGACAACTTAGGCGGGCTTGCATCTTACGCTGATGATTCTTTCCAGGTTAAATGCAGCAGTCAACAAACGGTAAGTATTAATATCAATGATGACGTCAGAGGCACTGGAATTTTCACATTGCTATTGGTCAGTGCACGATCTATTAGGAACAAAATCCAATACATAAGATCAGCTGCACTAACAAATGACTACAACTTCATTTTAGTGACGGAATCTTGGTTATCGGACTCCTGTCTAGTAGAGGATATTGAGGTACTCGGCTACAAATCCTTCAGCAAAGGCAGAACACATCAACGTGGTGGAGGCTGTCTAGTGTATGTAAAGGAAACTCTCAGGGCGAAAAGTTTTCAGCACCCTATCCTAGACGGCATTGTCGACTCTGTATGGCTAAACGTTGAAGTTGAACGTCAAGAACTGATACTAGGTTGCGTATACCGTCCGCCTAGATCTAGTCCTAATAGTTTCAAGCAAATTATAGAGGCACTCAACCTGATTAGTGATCCTAAAGTAGGCCCAAAATTGATAGCTGGTGACTTTAGTGCACCAGAAATATGCTGGACATCACTCACAGCACCAAGCCACTTACTACAGTTCTTGAATGCAATTCACCTAGAAGGACGGAAGCAGCACGTCACGTCCCCAACCAGACGCGACCACACTCTTGACTTAATCTTGTCAATAGGATTAACCCAGGTTGTAACAAAAGTTCAGAATAACCTACCCGGAAGTGATCACGCAACTGTCCACTGACGCTTCACAGTGCCCATAAAGGATAAACAGCAGACACCCCCGCATAGACCATATCATAAGGCTAACTGGAATATACTACCTTCGCTGATTCGGAGCCAAAATTGGGACATCTTCTTTTTAAGTGCAGATCCCCAGCTGGCGGCTAATCAAATTTACTTCATCTTTGAACGATGTCTCAACCGAATAACCCCGTCACAAGGGTCGTCAATCCGCCCTAAAGACAATAAATTGTCTCGTCTCAGCTTGAAGTTAAGTAGACTCCAACGCGTTTATCTTAAAACAAGGGACTTTTCACTGTTTATACAGTTAAATCGTCTGACTGAAACGATAAAACTGTACTCCAAGAGTGAAATGATACAACAGGAACTCAGGGCCTTACGTGATTCCAAGAAAGTCGAGATTCTTGCAAAACTGATGAAGTCGAGGAACCCCAAAAAAACTTCATCTATCTCTTCTATCTCCTTCAATAACACGTGCCTCGACAAACCGCTGGACATTGCAGAAGCGCTTAACACGTTTTTTGCTTCTTCCTTAATTAGTGACACAGCACCATTTTTCTGCAATCCACCAGTACCATCATATGAGCCACTTTCTGCTGTAACATTCCTGCCCTCCGAAATCGAGCCTTTAATTTCAAATATCAAAATGTCTTTCCATCCCGGATCGGACTCCTTACCATCGGCCATCTTTAAATTGGGTGGCCCAGATATCCCAATTCTTTTATCGAATTTATTCAATTTGTCTATGCGCTTTAGTTGATATCCTATACAGTGGAAAACGTCGGTTATTATTCCAATTCATAAGAAGGGAACACGGGAGGACCCGGCTAACTACCGGCCTGTGAATCATACCCCAGCAGCATCGAGGATTATGGAAAGATTAACAAAACCTAAACTATCAGATCACCTCCTTAAAAACCACCTCATAAGTGAAGGTCAGCACGGTTTCCTAAAACATCGATCCTGTGCAACTTGTATGACTGACTTTCTGAATCTTATTACGATAGCTGTCAATGATGGTAAGGCAGTGATCTCAGTCTTTTTAGACATGTCTAAGGCCTTCGACCGAGTGTCTCACATTCGTTTGTTGTCAAAGGCTAAGACATTCGGCATTGTTGACCCACTATATGCCTGGCTAGTATCGTACTTGTACTCGCGCAGTCAAGTGGTAAACGTTGATGGCACAACTTCCACACCCAGCCCTGTAACCAGCGGTGTGATCCACGGTAGTGTACTGGGCCCGTTGTTGTTTCTCATGTACATAAATGACATATTTACCGTGGTTCATCATGAAACTCCTTTTTTATTCGCTGATGATATAAAGTTGTTGTACACCTTCGACCATAATTCATTGGGTAATACTATAGCAAAAATATCTGAGGACCTGCGGATGCTCAATTCGTGGTGTACCGATTGTCTAATGGAGTTCTCGGCGGACAAAAGCTGCATTCTTACATACAAGTGTCATGTCCCTCCGGAAACGTTTAGTATAGGTGGTCACCTGATCCCCAACAAATCATCAGTACGCGACCTGGGCATATACTACTCCTGTTCGTTCAACTTCTCGGAGCAAACAGACACTCAAATTGCTAGGTCCCGCAGGTGAAAAGGACTTGTCCACAAAACATTCCGTTTGCGTGAAAGTAAACTCAGTGTCTATACAACACACGTTAGACCATTGCTAGAGTATAGTTCAATAGTTGGCTCCAACATGCGCCAGACTGATAGGATCGCCATCGAAAATGTCCAGCGCACCTTTACTAAACAAATAGTTGGATATTCGTCTAGTCTCAACTATAAACAACGCTGTGTCCTGCTACACCTCGAACCCCTTTGGCTCCGACGGATAAAGAACAACTTGTCCTTTTTCCACTCACTATTGAAATATAGATCCTACAAAGCCTCCCCTGTGGTACGAGACCCATTAAGCCTAAGGTATTCGTTACGACACAGCAGTCATTCGGTCACTGTGCCGTCCTCGAGAACCAGCCTACGGTCCAATTTCTTCATTGTTAAATATTCACAAATGTGGAACAAACTTCCGTCAAATGTCCTTGCAATAAGCCACTTGCCGAGATTCAAAGAGGAATTAAACAAACGGCTTGATGTCCTGACACTCGTATCAAACAATGATCCATACACTTCGGAGGAGCGAGCGTACGAAGTTGGTTTGGGTTACTGACACGCGGGTCTGAGTCGGGGGTCACGAGACCTACGTACCACACAAGTCGCCGTATATACCACTCAAGTTTCATTAATCTTTCGCGTAAAACCTTGTGTTTAGCGAAGTCGAACCATCCCTCAAGTAGTTCCAATTTCTAGATACTAGAGGTTTTTCTTTACTACTGACCGCTGCTCCTCAGCTGGGAGCACCCCAGACTGCGTTTTTCTATTTTTGCTTTTCCAGACAACCGCTGATGATGCCTTCCCTTCGATGGCTTGGCATAATACCTGGCCCACATTTCCCGCTGAAAACTCGATACCTGTTCGTCATTTCGTCACTACCACACAGACCATGCTCTCCAGGACCCCTCACAAACTCGTCGCAAACCCCTGGATTATTCGATCTCTATGTGACAACGCCAATATCACTCAAGCGAAGCCCGCAGGTGCGAACCGCGGTCAGATCCACCACTTTAGCCGACGCACATCGGGCGTGCAGGACGTCTGCAACGATGTGCGGACGCAGATAGGATTGCGGATGGCACCTGTCAACAGAAACGGTTTTCAGGTTGGGTGTCCCGCGCACGGTCAGCCCCACCCAGCAGCGCCGGTTGCAGCAAAGAATCATTCACCCGAAATGCTACAAATATGGAACTATCTCCCCCAGTTATCGCTTATTTTTCATCGTACTTGTCTCCATCTACGCAACCTTAACTTACCACTTCTTACGCCCGGAAAAATCTACTTTCCCTAGCACATAATTATCGCGGGGTTAAAAAACCGTTTCCGTACTCGGCCTACCGTTCACGATCCTTTTTTCCCGATGATTCGTGCCAAACTGCCCGCTTGTCCTATTAGCAAATTTAACCAATCCCCGAGATAAAACTCGCTTTTATTTTATCAGCTATCAATATATTTTCAAAAGTCACATTTATTGTTGCCATACACTTTCGTACCACAATGTCCGGTATTCTATCTTGGTAAATCCTCCCAGACAATTTTGATTCTTGCATCTCTCCGGTCATCATGTTCGGCCCTGAGATAACGATAATCAAACGTAAATACTTACCTGCCATTTAAATACTCACCCAGTACCCATTTCTATTTTGGTGCATCATATTTCACCTTTATGAAAGTAAGCAATGTGCGCAACGATTACATGTTTACATCCGGCCACTTCTACCACCATCACTCCAGCGACCTCGCCAGATGTGATGTTTGTTTGGTTTATCACGGACTCCACCCACATCCAGCCTTTCAACTTCGCAACTGTATTCAGCGTTTGTTAGTGCTTTTTCATATCCGGTATTCTATCTTGGTGAGTCCTCCCAGAGAATTTTGATTCTTGTATCTCTCTGGTCTTCATTTTCGGCCCTTAGATAACGATAATCAAACGTAAATACTTACCTGCCATTTAAATACTCATCTGTGCAAACCGTGTGTCTGCTACTATCATGGCTATGCATCACAAACTGATTTGTCGCCCAGTACCCATTCCCATTTTGGTGCATCACATTCCCCCCTCATGAACGTTAACAATGTGCGCAACGATTACATGCTTGCGTCCGGTCACCTTTTACCATCACCTAGGCAATCACTCTCTACAAATGAGTCCTCCATTGGGTATTTAACGGACTCAGCCGATATTTGGTCGCTGAACGTTTCAAGGAAAATCTTCAAACGATTTTGATTGTTCTTTGTCTGCAAATTCATTCCTCTCATCGTCTGATTTCCAATCCAAAGCCGCGCCATACTCCGCGGAGCGCTGTAGCTGGTTCATGTCTCCCTCGGAAACTTCTTTTTCCTCGAAGTGAACAAAACTTTCGTCAATTCTGTTTGATTCTCTTGTTGCATAGCACTTCTTTTTGTACTATTTCAGAAAGAGTCAGCTACCTTCGACCAGCTCGACCTTGACTTGGCCGGGGTAGTCATATACGGTCCACCCTTAAATGTTGTCATTTTGCCGTTATGGATGCATACCTTGGGAAATCGCTTTAACGGAATGTTGTTTTCGCGTAGAAAATGAGAATGGTATATATAATGTTACTCGCATTTTTGTTTGAGTCAGGCCCAGAGCAGTATATAAGTAACTGTGATCAAGGTTACGGACATTCTTCCTGGCTTGTTGTCATGGCTGCCCACACTGGTTCTGCCCCCGTGGTTGATGATACGGAGCTATTCTGTCGGACTGTTCGTACAACGTACAAGTCTTTCAAAGCGTTTGAGGAGGATTTTCTACTATTCCAAAGGAATAGTTTGACATCCTTCTACATTTATGCAAGTGTGAGTGCGGATAATTGGGTTCGCACCCACCCTGGCGCATTACCAAAGTCGTTTCCGTATTATCGCGTCAAATATTGCTGTGTACACAACAGACGTCCTCAGCGGTCCGCCACGAGGTAAGTATTCTTGTTGAATTGGTAATTGACATTTCAGATACAAGAACATTCACTGCCCGGCGTTTGTCATGGTTCGGGCTGTGGGAACCCAGTACAAGATTGTGTCTCACTGCTTGAGACATAATCATAGGTTTCACTTGCTGAACGAGCAGTTGTACGTTAGTAATAGACGTCTGACTCCTGAACAGGAGTCTCACATCAGCGAGTTGATGAAGACGTTTCACAACTCGCAGGAAATTTGTTCCTATGCTCGAGATAGGTATAACAGATTGTTTACTGTTGCTGACCTGCAGTCCATCAGGAATAAGGCTGCGAACTTGGACAGCCGAACAGATGCGCTGCAGGTCAAGCAGTTAGTTAGTGGCCGGGGTTTCTTGCGACTTGTTTACCGGGAATCCTTAGTGAGATACGCATTTTTTATTCCACGAACGGTTGTTCCGTTGGTGGATAAATTTTGCGAAGTTTTGTTGGCTGATGCGACGCATCAGCTAAATTGTGGAGGCTATATTTTGTGGCACGCAATGCTTTTAGACGAAAGCGGGTTAGGTAGGTCCATTTTTTATGCAATTCTCCCGAACGAGAGTTGCCTAAGTTATAAGCGTGCCATCAGGGAAATGAGAGAACGGCTACCCAGTTCTCTAAATGCCAAGACGATAATTATCGATAGGAGTTTAGCGCAGTATAATGCTTTCAGGGAGCATTATCCTAACTGCGCAGTAGTCTTTTGCCGGTTTCATGTTCTGCAAGACATGAGACGGCATTGTTTTCAGTTAAATGGTTTGTCATTAAATGACAAACGGGTTCTGTATCGCTGGATGAGGTCTCTAGTTTATTCATCTACAAAGGATCAGTTTGATAGGTTTAAGGTGGCCATAGCCGGTCGATGTATTGCTGCTAAGCACTATTTGGATCGGGCATGGTTACCTTTCGAGAATATGTGGGCTGGTTACGCCGTTAAATCTGTGGTCAATCTCGGCGTATTGACAACTAATCGGGTTGAGATAGAAAATAGGGACATAGAAATTATAGGGGACAAAATGCAACTGGTACGGTTCCGCAGATTCCGAACAATGACGTCAGCCGCGTATAAGAACAAAGAAAAAAGAAGACGTCTCGAAGTGGTGGATTCACCCGTCAGAGAGGACGTCTGCAGTGTTTGCCGCATGGAGGATCCATCAACAGATCTAGACGAGAACACAAATTGGGTCCAATGCTGTGCGTGCAGCCGGTGGACGCACTATCAGTGCGCAAACTATGACAACCAGGAGGATTATGTTTGCGTCCATTGTTTATCAAATTGGAGGTACGTTTCGCTGCTAAGAACCGCAACGTACAACAGCAACATTCGTAATTAACTGCTACTAACGACAAACTTTTTATTCCATTTCAGATGACGTACGTTAACAACGAAGACGGAATACGGACACCTAGGTGAGGGTCGACTAGGAGATCGCTAAGTCCCGTGTGCATGGTTCTCCTCCACCGGCGGCACGGGTGGATGGTGACATCGCTACATGGTTCCCTAGATGACCGGTGCCACCTGAAATTCGTTTGGCCAAGGGTGGCCGGCGCACGGTACGCCCTCATTTAGATCGAAGGGTCTCCAAAGTTGTTCTCTTCTAGGGGGAGGATGGCCCAGGAGATCTGGAGATGTCACGGCTTGCTTGTGTAAAATCATATTAAAATATAGATTTCCCTGTACATAGGCTTAGGCTGTCCGTATGACGTGCGATGCAACAGGGGAATGCTGCGATATCTGCTGTCCTTCTCTGTTTTTCACGCTTATACTATTTACTTATGCTTTCGTGATGTTGTTTATGAGTTTGCTTTTTTAATGCTTCCTTTCACATTATTATTTTCGTTAAAGGTATTTTTATCTTCATGTTTGATTGACGATGCCTGATGAGAAGGTCCCTCAGCTGATCCCGTCAACGGTGTCCGAAATAGCCTGTATTTCTTTTTGTTAGAATAAATAATAATTAAACTATCCCAACGTCTTTTCATTGACTTATGGCTAACGTCGGAACTTACGGCTTGTTGCCCGTTCCATAGGCCAACTTAGACAGGGGTGGGATCACGTTAGTCGTCAACTGATTCCGTGTACTGCGTATGATAGTCTTGAGTTCCCATGTGGAAAAGTAAGAAGATGAACGTCCTCAGGTAGCTTCCATAGTCCTGCACGCAAGCGTTCGCAGTTAACCAGAAACCGCATGTATAATAACAGGGAATATAGTATTGCGCCGAACCACGGGAATTAGTGGTAATAACGGGTGTGCGTTCATTTACGCCTTCATTAGAAAAGGCATCAGTTAGGATCATTTTTAATGTACGTCCTATAGTCAGCCTAAAGCGATTTTCCTATCAACGGTACTAATGCATTTCCAAAACAGCACTGCTCAATTGGGCCCCGGTAGGGCAAACGGTGGGATTGCCCATCACAACGTTGGGCAACTCATTCGCACAATATCACTAAAGTATTCTCCTTCCTTTCTAGCTTAGCCACTGATTTACCCTTATAAATATGAGGAAAATGACAATTGCATTAAAAAATGTAGATAAATTTATTGAAAACAATGTCACATTCATTTGGCACGGATGCCGCTTTCGATCAATCCAACCCACGTGTAGATGCTCCTGGCTATTCTTCTCAATGCTCATAGGATCTGGAAAATTAAGGCAAGGAAATGCGAGTATTAGTTACATCTTTGGCAATTGAAGTAAAAGAAGCAGTATCGTTAGCTTTCAATGTTAAGCATTTAAAGAATAGGTCCGCAATAGATTTCATATATGTATTACATATACACATTTACATATATATACATACATATATATATATATATATATATATACACATGTATATATATAGATCAACAGACCCTGGACAATATGTCAACTTACGATGCTGCTAAGTTACAACGGATAAGCCCGTGATGAACACAATATCTAAGAGCACATTAAGTCATGTAAACTTTGCAGGCAATAAAACTGTTATGTGACACCGTATATTTAGGAGAATAACGTACCGTCTTCATTCGCCTCCATCTGTAATTTTCTTATGTAAGTTTATCTCAAAAACGTATATACTGCACAGAAAATTATCTGTGTGCTGCTATTTACCATTACACGAGGAGGTGTCCACTTGTAATAGATAAATTGTGACACCAATTCATAGTTCAATACGCATATCCGTGGATGACATTCTGCACCATCAATTGAAAACGAAGCGATGGTTACGCAGAAACCATGAATCAGTGCAAACCCAAAAAAATAAAAAACAACTTACCTGCTTAGCCGTCTTTCTTCGGCTTGATCACCAGCCTTTCAATGTATTTCCAGTTATTATTAACCCTTATTATACAGTCCCGTTCTGTAAGTAGACGCGTCAACAAGTGACCTTTAAGTGCACTCATCAAGTAAGCCAAAAAATAGGTTACACGTGTTCATCTTTCACAGCTACGTAGTACCAATGAAGAAAAAAAGCTAAAATTTAATACAGTCAGCTGTTCCAACAACAGCCACACCAGTTGTACTTTTGGCAGTTATCGCGAGCTGAACAATTCCCCAAATTGGTTATGAGTTATCGCGCACCACTGTCAAACAGGCCGCCTTTTCCACATTTTCCCGCCGGTGGACCGGATATGAATACCCTTGGCCGGGTTGGCCACCCGACCTTGAGTTCAAATTTGCCGGGCGCCGCCACAGAGAGTGACTTAAATATTTTCTCCTGTACAATATTGAGTGCATATACCTTAACCAACCTCTTGGAATTCGGACTCTACGTCCAACGGTACAGTTTGACTTTGCGTTACAGCATGCCTCGGGTTATCCGAAATAAACCATTATCATTATCATAATCCACTGTTCATGCGATATGTTCGTCCATCTGTTTACCTGTCCCGGTGCTTCTTTCCTCTCTGCCTTTTTCGTGTTCCACCTGCAATGAAACGATCTTACTGGCTATGTCTCACCTGTCTTTTTCGGCCCGTGCTCCCATCTCTTATTTCGTCTACCGTTTGCCATAGGCATTTTATGCGTGTCTTTTGGACCGTTCTGCTTGTTTACTTGCCACCTAATGTAAGCTCACCGTTTCTTCATGATTCTCATTCACAGCTTCAGTCCGTTTGACCTGCCGTTACACTCTGGTACCCCTTTTGCTCATTCCTCGCCCACCCTGTTTGCCGTCACAGCTGCTGCATCTTGCACCACGGACAGTTTCACCTCTTAGGTGACTTTCTCCACTTTGAATGCACAATCGCTCTGCGCTGCTTAGCCATCTCCATCGCCACCATCTTCCTGCTGAATGATGTAAGCCCATTTATTAATGCTCCTCCCATTCTTGACCGACACCACGTCTCACCTACACAAATCAGGTTATTTGATACATTCTTACCTGTTCTCTTTGATACTTTCCTTCACTTACCCTTTTTTGAACTGCTCCTCAGTAGTCGTCTTTTCTGTGCTTCCATATTCTCCATTCTTTCTGTTGATTCGCCGAGTTCACCCGTCTTGAAGGTAAGTCGCAACGATATTCCAAAGTTAATTCTACAAAACTTTGGCCTAATCTAATTTGCCTCTCCTAATAACTGATAATTTCTTTCCAGGATTCCATTGTTATTGATCCGGCCTCTCTTAAAGCTATATATATATATATAAACAAGCGCATATATGTATACGTGCATTCGCTCTGTATCCTGTAGTTCCTCACAGGGTATCTCTCTTGCTATCATCCCTCTGACCGCCATGATATGCATCCATTCCTTCTACATCTATAACCCACATCTACTGTGCCCGTTAACTACGAACAATTTCTTTCACCTGATTCACCTTCCACGTCTTACCTTGTTTGCTCCCTGTTTTACAATGAGTTTTGTGCCCTGTTCGCCGACCATCCGTTGCAGAGTACCAATGCTTGGTTGCTACCTAATCCTTTGCAGTGAATCTCAATTTTTCCCAATCGTCTCCCGCCATTACATTTTCCTATGCCGATTTCTAGCCTTTCCCATCTATATCAGTCAGCTGTCGGATGTCCCTATACTGACCAGCCGGATCCCCCACGTGACCTTGACTTTTCAAACTCACCGGGAGTCCATTTGAATCCGTCCATGTATCCATTAAATTTGAGTACATTTTCTTTGGTGTGTTTACATTTGCCATACCTTCATCCCACGTTATTCCCCCTTCTTAGCCCCTTTTTCCAAATCCTGTCATGTAAATTTCAACATTTTCAAGGGTTTTGTCTGTTTGTTCCATCACTTGTAAACAGTTGATCCTGCCCTTGGCATACCTTGGGCGTCTCTGGAATAAACCATTATTATTATTGTTATTATTATTATTATTGGTAATTTGGATATCCGACACTTCCGGCACACTCGAGGGCCAAACGTTCACAGTGTTCACAGATCATAAACCACTAGTTTACGCCCTTCAGTCAGCTTCTGACCGATATTCGCCACTTAGACTATGTTTTACAGTTTACTACGGACATTCGACACGTCTCTGGGGCACAAACTCCCGTAGCAGACGCACTCTCACGCGTCCACAATATCGACTACCCACTACCCATGGGCATAGACCTAGAAGCAATCGCCGCAGCCCAAACAACAGATCCTGAGGTAGAGCAACCCAGAAACAGCAGCTCCCTGCACCTGGTGCCAGTGGCCCTCCCAACTTCGGACGTAACTATCATTTGCGATGTATCACAGGGTCGACCCCGACCACCAGTTCCTGCCAGTTTTTGGCGACAAGTTTTTATCAGCCTCCACAACTTATCGCACCCTGGTGTAACCGCCTCAGTGAAACTAGTCACCGAGCGATTCGTCTGGCCTTGCGTCAAACGTGACATACGTCTTTGGGCCCGCGCTTGTCTTCAATGCCAACGAGTTAAAATATATCGTCACACCAAATCTACGTTAGGCACATTCTGCGAGCCGGACGCACGCTTTCATCATGTGCATATGGACCTCGTGGGGCCACTTCCGCCATCCAGTGGCTGCGTTTACATCCTCATTCGCGTAGATCGTCTCACTCGCTGGCCACAGGCCGTACCTATTCCTCGTCCAACCTCAGGGGAAGCTGCAAAAGAATTTCTAACTGTTTGGGTGAGTCAGTTCGGTTGCCCTGCTATCGTGACCACTGACCGCCGTTCTCATTTTGACAGCGCCTTCCACGAGCTACTGAAAGCATTCGGTTATGGGCTCAACAAGACCACAGATCATCATCCTCAGGTCAATGGCATGGTGGAGCGATTCCATCACCTTCTGAAAGCTGCCCTCCATGCTCGTGACAACCCTTCGTAGAATGAAGTTCTCCGGATGGCTTTGGGAATGAGTAACACCGTCAAGGCCGGCATTAAATTTACGTCTGCTGAACTGGTTTATCGTTGCACTTTACGGCTTCCAGGTGAGTTGGCTTCTGCGTCATCTCCTGCGAGTTTTAACTGCGGGGATTACGCAAAACGGCTGTCACAACAAACTCGGGTTCTGAAGCCCACTCCGCGAAGAGCACGAAACCTTAACACCTACATACCTACCAATCTAGCGACCGTCAGCCATTTTTTTACTTGAGTTTCCGCAGTGCGATCACCACTACAAGCGGAGCACTCTGGACCGTTTCGCTTTTTCTAGCGGCAGGAAATGAAGTACATGATATACGTCGAAGGTAGGAAAGATACCTCCAGTGTATATAGCCCCAAACCAGCCCTCGTTGACATAGAGCCCACCGCGGACAACCTATCCAGTGACCTCATTTGCTCACATCCTCCGGTTATTAGTCCTGAGTCGGCACCAGTTACGCCCACTAACGACTCTCCATTACGGGTTGCAACACCAAGCTCCATGGAAGACATAGTTGCACTTGGTAGCAGGAGAAGTCGAAGCGGCCGCGAGCCACGACAACAAAAGGGCGTTCCTGAATGTGTAAAGTTGTATATACCAAGGTTTACTCTTCGTACTTCACTTGTGCCAACTTTAGTTATGGAAAACTGCAGGAACACGTCGTTTATCATGACAAAAGTAAAGGCGGCCCGCCATGCCCCGGTTTGCAACCCTTAGTAGAATATCCATCCGAGTCCCATAGCGAAGCCTTGTGTTTCTTGCCTTCCAGCTCGTCTCCTCGGACAGAACCACAAGGACCTCCAAGATCTCGCATTGCCAGAAATCAAAGCTCATTGGATCGTGACTAGACCAATTTGACGCAGGAAGCTGGCTCCTTTACGAAGGCAACAACGATCACAAGCGAGCGGAACTTTTGGATATGCCGGGAACGAAAATACCTACAGCTCAGTCACCACTTCCAAATGGCAAGCGGGATCTAACCAGGTTGAATTCAATTTGGAGGATTCAGTTTTGTAATCGAAGCAAAGCGACCAGTGTGAGTCATGGACAGCGGCTTGTGCTGGCTTAGTTGTTGTACTCGATCGGGGCAAGAGGCATGGGAAAAGTCTGTCGCCACCAAAGCCGATTTACGCAGCACGGATCGAAGCTCATCTGAGTCGGCCTTTTAGAGTGAGACCCCTATAGTGGCACCGATGTGATACAGGATCACTAAGATTAACGGAATGGTGGAAATGAACAATTACTGAATTTGCTGACCGCAATTGCTCCGTCTGCAAGCCGTTGGTTCCTCTAACCCAGGCTTTGTCCGGCTCCAGCTTTTTGAGCCCTGCTCTTTTGCGCACCGCCGAGTATGTTTGTTATCGTGTCATGAACCAAAAACCAGGGGATATAGACACTATACGGGAGCAGGTTTCGACTTAGCTTAGGAAAATCCTCAGGCATAAGCTTATTTGTTCATCCAGTTGGAAAATGAGTAAAAAATATCAGCAGAAACCTGAGGGTCATGGGCGAGGAAGTATTTACCCCAGACGTTTTAGCAAGTAAGTCTGACTAGCAAGGTCCAGTTTATGCTTGGGAATGCTGCGTTGGAGTGATGTGCGTTATTAGGGGGGCCACCGGGAGGCAGGAGGCAGATGACGACCTTATGGTCACTGCGGGGGCAATTTGTTACTGGCAAGTCAATGACAGGCTTGTTGCGAGTAAACTTCAGATATAGTATGTTCCCGTTTCTGGTAGGTTCAGAAACATGTGGCATCCGGTCACCAAGGTGAACACCAGTAAAGTGTCCATAAGGTGGGACGGAGCCGAGAAGGTAGGCCAATGAACTTGGGAGAGGGGAAGTCAGCCGCAACAAGACTTGTTCCGTAAGGAGGAAAATAGAGGTATTCGAAAGATCTGTGATAATATTAATAATAGATTATTTCGGAAACAACATTTTACAAGCGAGCAAGGTGACAGACAAAATTCACGAAAAACTTAGAAATATGCAGGGCAAAGAGGAGTGGGAAGAAACAGAAGGAAGATGAAGGGGAGATAAATGTATGCACACCTAGGAATAATGTAGGGAGTTCAGATGAACCCGGAGATGGATTCAAATATGAGCGCGACAGATTTGGAGGTAAGGATTGCAATAGAACCGAAACTAACACTCAGTGTTTGAATTGGCGCTTACTAATGTACACCCTTTTCTACTATCTTTTAGGTCCCGCATATAACCTCTGGAAGGGACCAGCCGAGTCTTTGCCGAAGCCCTTCTAAAGTGTTGAACTCTTTTTCTCGATGTATGAATGTTTTATCGAGCTGGACCGAAGAGACATTTTCCCAAAACTGTAAGCACGTGTGTTGGTGAAATTGACTTTTATTCGTGCCGCTCGGTTAGGACACCGCCCTCCGAGAATACACAATAAGCATTTATTTGACACAGTGCTTTCTTGTTACTTACGCTCGCGACTTAGCCATCGTGGTGTGCTGAACCGTTAACATTCCTCGTGCGTATTCAATTTCAGCTTGCTTGAGTCGGCTAGCTGTTGCGAACTCAACCGCGAACCAAGAGGCTTGTTAGCTCAGAATCGAATATTACAGGTTTGCTGCGGCCAGATTTGAGGCCACCATCTTGTTGTTTGTTTAATGTAACGGTTGGTGCCGTTGATAAGCTTACTAAGCCTCGGCTCATGGAGCTTTTGCCTTTTATGCTTTCATAGATCACACCCGCGCTACCCTCGTGGGAGCAGCATTGCTCATACGTGGTAAAGGTCATATGGAGCAGCTGCTTCAGCCAAGTGGAGGAGAACGGAACCTGGGAGTTTATCATGAGGAGGACTAAAAATCGGCATGATAAGCTATCGTTACAGGAAACGATGAAGAAAAAGGAAGAAAGAAGAGAGGAAAGAGAGAACCAAAAATTTGATTTGTGTGGCTGGGGACTGGGTAGCCATGAGCTATGCGTTTTTGCAATAGGCGGACGGTGTCGTTTCGAAAACAGAGGACTGGCAATGCAAGAAGTAAAGAGCCAGTCAGATGGCAGCGATGCCGCGGAAGGATCGAGATACGGTAAGCGTGAGGCACAGATATAGACAAAATGGACGCATATCATGAGAGGCGGCAGCATGGTGGCATGAGAACTGGCCGACAAGGAACTGAAGGAGGCAGAGAAAATATGTAGATATATATATATTTCAGAGCGGGAGCAAATAGCGGTGGGGAGACGGGACACGGAAGTAGCAGTGGTTGGACGAGACAGGTAGAGTACAATCCCAGTATGCTAGCACCATCGAATCGAATCAAGGCTGAACCCACTTCTACTTTTCTCTGTGCGAGACGATATTTTCTAATCCTCCACCACCGATACCCTTGACAGTTCCTCCTGCAATCTCACTCTGATAATCCTCAAACTTTATCCAGTATAGGGAAACCACTAAACCAGAAAAAAGTGGTAACAAATATACTCTATGCTCGCAGGGTACCAGTCCAATTTACTTGCAAATTACTCATTTACACCTATCTTACCGCCACGGTTCTAGTCTCCATTTACATGGGCAATCGGTATTGGGGATTACCATATTTATTTCCTCGAAATTGCAGCGACCTGGGTCTTTTCAGTGTCCGAGCTCTGCCGCGCCAACGTGTAAACCATTACTCTTTTTGAATGATTACATAGCTGCCTACCCGGTGTACGCGAAATTGCTTATACACAGTAATGTGGATCAATACTCGCAAGACCCACAACGTTCAGACTAGTGAATTAAAACCAGGATCAGAACTAAGTAAAAGTAGAAATGGTCGTCCAAGTAAAACTTTATACTCCATCCATTTATATAAACCCAGTCGATTCATGATAAATTGTGGTCACATTATCATAACCCACAGCTGGTATCACTTCCAGACTGCAAAACCCATCTAACCGAAGTCTCTAGTACCTCGTCGTCGCCCACCATCTTAGTCGCTACATTAGATGACCAACAGCTAACTGCGACTCGTGCCAGCAGAGACCTAAAGAAGCTCCTCATAGCTAACGGGAATGCATTCAAGTCACTCGGGATGGAAAGCTCTTAATCGCTTCTCAGTGGATCGATTAGGGTCTCCTTACACAACCCCTCTCCTCTCGGCATCGACAATGGAGCCCATACAAATAAGAGTTCTCGCGCAACCCGCCACTGCACCAGCCATCATCAGGTGTAAGCTTCATCCGTCATGCCACGCCACACCCGGCTGGCTCACCGACACACCCTTTACCCCACCAGATGGCCCACGCCTACGGGATAATGCTTCTTATCAACGCCAATAACTCCCTGGTTATTCTTGGATCCCGTTCAGATCAGCCAGATGGTACAGCTGGAATATATAACGCATGAATTTGTTGTTCCCAAGATTTCGATACGCCATCCGAATGCGAGGACACTTTTCATCTTAATGCGCCGTTCCCAATAATAACGACGAACAAAACTGAGATACAATAATTCAGTAAACTTGTGGGCATATCAGCATAATAAGGCTCCAGAAAACGCGGAGACTTTCCGCATCGGCATCCACCGCACGACTTTATTCTCCCTTTTAATCTATACCCCCCTCAAAGTTGATTCTCCGCTGATCCAGGCTTCTCAGTTTGTGCTTTCTATTGTCTGTATGGTACGAAATACTGATCCTGGAATTAAACTCATATTTTTGTGAATTGCTCTTCTTTTCATATTCACCAAAGTACCTAAGGGCACTTTAACACAACTTGTTTCATGTCCTGTTTTTCAAATTACTACTTTTACTGCACTCCGGCAGATCCGCCGTTCATGAAGTGCATCTTTTCGGTTTATAGCGCATTTTTGATATTACATTTTCAAGCTTTTTTCAGTACTTTAAAGGAGGCAAAGTCCCCCATCTCGTAGTCAAAACCGTTTTGCTTTTGCCAAGCAAACCCCTATTAGTTTTATTCACTCAAACTTCCGCTAAGCCATATTGTAAATTGCTGAGAGTTTTGACCCCTTCCCAAAACTCATGCGCAATTCACTGTAATGAGTAATGTTGTAAGTCATGATCATGCGCTTGCGCGTGCGTCTCGAACGTGGTCGGGAAATATACCATAATTGTTATCATCATTAACCACTCCCGTAAGCCTCTCGTTTCGTTAGCCCCTAGAGCTAGGTTGTTGGGCCCCATATAATAATAATAATATTATTAATAACTATAGTTTATTTTGGAGACATCCGAAGCATGCCTTACGGGTGATCAAAATTATACAAGTGAGCAAGCTGACAGAAAAAATTCATGAAAAATGTAGAAATACGCAAGACAAAGGGGGTAGGAAGAACTAGAGGGGAGATCAGGGGGCGATAAATGTATGAACAGCAAGGGGTAAAGTAGGGCGCTTAGATGAAGCCGCAGGTGGATTTAAATATGGGCCCGGTGAATTTGAATGTCGAGGTCAAATGAAGCTGCTGGTTTGGTAGCGTTCTGCGGTCCAACAGCGCGCTATTTAAAATTTTGCGGTCAGTTTAAGAGGGTGCGCGATAGATGATGATCATGTTGGTGAATCGTACAGCTGCATGCGCAATGATACAACTCATGCTGAAGTATTTATAAACTGTACATTATTTCGCGTATGCATTGATTATCTCATACGTACATGGAAGCATTCCTTGGACCGCTTAAATATTTCCAAAACCTATTTGGGTCAGTGGAGACAGCTATTTTTACGATGCTGTTTGGTAAGTAGAAAACATACAAGGTGTAATTACGTAAATTCGTTGTCTGCAGCCTAATTTAGGACACCTCAGTGATCATATTCGAATTGCTTTTTCTCGCAACTTACTGGTGGTCACTGTTATCCAAGGTTTAAATGCCCATTGAATGCTACAAAACGTCCCTTTTACGGAAAATCTGATGGTGGTGGCATCTGCGTTAGAACCTATTTTTCATAACCTGTACTCGAGTCACTGAAATCCGGTCCATGATTACATCAGTGTACTCCCGCAACAAGATGCGCCAAAGGCTTCCACTACCCAGCTATTTCTTAGCAATAGCAACGTTAGTGCGGCTATTCTAACCATTTTCCTTGGTCCTTACGGGTTCATTATGAATCTCTTCATGCTGAACAATCCGCTTCGCTTATTTTGAGCATAATTCCCGACGGTTGAGGTGGCTCTCACCCCTAATTTTTCCGCGAGCCACCGGCCATCAGCTGCACATCCACCAGCGGGACCAGTCACGGCGGTCTGCGGTGGCTACGCCGGCAAAACCGTTAATATACTAAATATTGGTAAATTAAAACAAATTTCGCAACAAAACTGAGGACATCATTCTTATTTTCCGCATATAGAACTTCACCAAACTCAACCATTTTCTCCAGTTTGCTCGCTTAACGCCAGTCTGACGAACATTTAAGTTGGACCACAAGACACTATCAGCTGGCTCAGCCAAGTGGAGGAGAACGGAACCTGGGAGTTTATCATGAGGAGGACTAAAAATCGGCATGATAAGCTATCGTTACAGGAAACGATGAAGAAAAAGGAAGAAAGAAGAGAGGAAAGAGAGAACCAAAAATTTGATTTGTGTGGCTGGGGACTGGGTAGCCATGAGCTATGCGTTTTTGCAATAGGCGGACGGTGTCGTTTCGAAAACAGAGGACTGGCAATGCAAGAAGTAAAGAGCCAGTCAGATGGCAGCGATGCCGCGGAAGGATCGAGATACGGTAAGCGTGAGGCACAGATATAGACAAAATGGACGCATATCATGAGAGGCGGCAGCATGGTGGCATGAGAACTGGCCGACAAGGAACTGAAGGAGGCAGAGAAAATATGTAGATATATATATATTTCAGAGCGGGAGCAAATAGCGGTGGGGAGACGGGACACGAAAGTAGCAGTGGTTGGACGAGACCGGTAGAGTTGGGTCAAATGGCACGGAATTACCTTGAATAAATCCTGACGAGTTTGTGTATGACAGGTGAACATAGGGGATCAACAGCAAAAGAGAACCAACTTTGGAAGTACAGATGTGACGGCTGTGGGCAGAAGTTGGTAAATGAGGGAATGTGAAGGAAAGGATCGCCGAAAACGAGTAAGAATGAATCTAACAGTGCGATTATTGCAGGTGTGGCATTTGATGACGGTCAAACATGGGTGAGGCGGTAATAAATGGGCGTGCATTATGCAGCACGAAGGTGGCCGTGAAAGTGGCTGGATAACGCAGAGCGGACAGGAGTACGGGGTACTTGATGAAGTATAAAAGATCACTGGGGTAGGGTAAGTTGGGGGTTAGAAGACCTGTGGTGCGAAGATGCATCGGTTGTAACAGCAAATAACATGGAAGAGAAATAAGGAAGTAGGAGATCAGAAAGGTCAGGCAATGACAGATCACATGGTTTGAAACTATAGGTGAGAATGATGACGTTACGATGCCTTTACACTAGGTGGAAAGCAAAAAAGCAGCACAGCCTGAAAGGCACAATGAAGATGCCTGTAACGATCAATGTACAGAGCAGATGAGGGTGTTGACCAAAGAAAACCAGGTAAGAGATGGTGAATCAGACCTTTTCACCGCAGATGACACAGGGTGAAGACCGAGAGGAGGAAAAGGATCCGGGCGGGAAGGCCTGTGATGGGACAACAATGCACGAAAAATGGTTGCGCGTCGGAGTTTGGAGACCGGAACCGGATAGTTGCGTGCTTACAGGCCATTGCGCCAATAGATTAGGCCAGAAGTTGCTGATCGGCTTATTGCCTAAGAGGACGATCCCCGGAAGAATTACGAACTCAAACATGAAAAATATGGGGTGGTAAAAATATGATAAATTTGGTTGTAAAAAATGCAAAGGTTGGAACGGTGAGTTCTCATATAGTGATTGGTAGTGGTTACGGATGTGTCTGGTGCGCAATGGTGGGAGGTATAAGATGGACAAAGAAGGATATCGCAAACTGGTGGCTATTGAGGTATGTGATCAATGAGCTTTATGAGGATATGGAGGTACCAAATGAATACTGATCAGGAGCCGACAGGGGCGAAATGGGTGGAAAAGAACGTATTTCAGGCTTGGGCAGAGTAAAATGGATAGGGTGACAGTGACATCGTGCAGTGAGAGTTGTCATTGTGAAAAACGACAGGAGCGAGAGCGGAGTAGATGGGTGCATACAGAAGTGGAGCGACATGGGAGGGAAGTGATAAGAGTGCTGACAAGTGCGATAGATGAGCGAAACGTGGCCTAGGAATGGTAGGAGCATGCGGTCCGCAATGGACAGTGATAAGTGCGGTAGGGCGAGGAGAGTTGCAGCGTGCAACCCGCAACCGGTGCTAGCGGGTAGGGCTGGCCATGTGCTGGACACCCAACCTAAAAAACACTTGGTGGAGTGAACACAGGGGGTGTGATCCATCGGCCTATTTGCACTCGCACATCGTTGTAAGCGGCCTGCACGCCCGATATGCGCCGGCCTATGCGGTGATCTGACCGCGCCCCGCACCTTTGGGATTGGCATGAGTGTTCATTGATGGTTATCTTGATGACTGAACAGCCACGATAAGAGTATATGCGCCACGGCTAGCTGGGCGGGTTGTAAGACCATGGACAGCAGAGCCAACGGGAACAACGAGTGGTAGGCGTCCATATAGCATTATTATCCAGGTGCACCAGCCAGGGGGAGTTGGTCATTATAGTAACCGAGGTGGTTGACCGGCATTGAGGATGTCTGAAAAGGGAAGTGAGTTAAAGAAACGCGGTCTGGTTACGGCCAGCTGAGGATCAACGGTTAACGGATAGAAGAACAAAGGTGAAGCACGGGCTCATGGACGCAGCGGATCCCTAAGACAAATTGAGGCCATGGAACGTGAGGCTAAAAGAGGAAACACAAAGATTGGAACTAAAAAATTCAATGGAGAGAATAATATTCCACCTGGGGTAACCATTCAGCAGAAAAAAGACTAATTTTTGCATGAAATTACGGAGGAAACTTAGCTGAGGTTAGGGTGGGGCATAATTGGTGATGTCACAACTGAATGTTGAGTTCAGTTAGTGAGCCATGCTAAGTGAGAGAAACGAGACTAGATTTCTCGGTTCAAAATTGCAGAGGTGGTAGTTTAAGTATATGGAGTGAGACCAGGTTTGGAAAAGCGGCTACATAATGTACGAGATACCGAGGAGCTTTGAATTACTTACGACGCTTTTTTTAATAATCACAGGACAGCATTGAGTGTGCACTTACACCTGTATGTGGATATATATATATATATACGCATGTACATACATGCATATAGCGGACCGGGTAATAGTTACTGATGCAGTTTCTATAGCTTTGTTGAGGTTAGTTTCAGGGCGGCAGACGGCAGGTATAATAATAATAATAATAATAATAATAATAATAATAATAATAATAATAATAATAATGGTTTATTTCGGAAGCTCCCGAAGCATGCCATGTGCATGATCATGTAGATACAGGTGATGGAATGGACAGATATAATTCATGGAAATATGAAGACTCTCATTAAAATATTGGGTAAAAAGGCTCAGAAGGGTGAATGAGGTAGGATGAAAATAGTATAAACGTATGCACACCATGGAGATTGTGTGGAGTTTAAATGAGCTCAAGAGCGGATTTGAATGGACGCCCGGTGAATTTGAAATTCAAGGTCAGGTGGACTGACTGGCTGGTCCCGGGCAATTACATATGGAGGCAGACTGATAAACATGAGGAAGGCTGGAAATCGGTATAAAGAATTGCATTAGCGAGGAACGATGGAGAAAAAGGTGAGGTGCATTGCAGTGGATTAGATGACAATGAAGCATTGGTACTTTGCAGTGAATTGTCGGCGGACAGGACACAAAACTCACCGTAAAACACGCAGCGAGCAATGCAAGACGTAGAGGGATGATCAGATGACAAAAACGATTTAGAAGGATTGGATACGGTAGATGTGAGGCACATGTAGAGTTGATGGATGCCTATGATGACGGTCGTTGGGATGATAGCAAGAGAAATTGCCGGTGAAAAACTGCAAGATGCAGAGCGCGTGCACATAGATATATATGCGTAAGTTATATATATATATATATATATATATATATATATATATATATATATATATATATATAGATTAATTGTATATATATGTATAGGTTTAAGAGAAGCAGGAGCAATAACAATGGGGTCCTAGAAAGAAATTATCAGTCAGTAGGAGGAGTAGGTAATGTTAGATCAATTGGTTGTAGGATTAACTTTGGAATTTCGTGGAAGATTAACTTCATGACAAGTGCACGTGGCAGCCCAACGGAGATAAAAATAGAATGTGGAAGCACAGAAGTGATGAAGACTGTTAGGAGCAGTTCATGGAAGAGTGAAGATGAAAGACAGGATCAAGGAAAACAGATAAGAATGAGTCTAATTATTTGATCAATGCAGGTGCGAGATGTAGTGACGGACCAGAGGAATCGGGTAGTGACAGGTCAAACAATTTGGAACTGTAAAAGAACGTCACGACGTAACATTGTCATTACAATGGTAGAACATGGAAAAGCGGACCACACTGGAAGGTACAGAGAAATGCCTGTAGCGAGCAATAAACGGATCAAGGGATGAAAGCAATGACCGAGGAGACACAGGTAAGAAATCACCAATCAGATCATTTTACTGCAGATGAAACACGAAGGAGGCGGACAAGGAAGCGGGAAGCCCCGAGATAAGTGGACCAGTAATAGAGCAAAACGGCCACAAAAAAACGAACGCGCAAAGGAGTTGGGGCAATTGAGCTGGAGAGCTGTGTGCCGGCAGACAATTGAACAGGTAAATACTAATCAGGACACTGGAAAGAACCGCAGAGGAATCGCGGGGCCAAGTGAGGAAGATATGGTGATGGTGATTAGATAATAAATACGACTGTAAAGGATGCGAAGTTTGGGGCGGCAATTTCTAATATGCGGATTGGGCATGGGTGCGGGTGCGGTTGGTGCATCATGGCATGGGGCACGAGGAGGGATTAACAGGGCGACAGGTTTTAAGGAAGCTATCAGTGGGCGTTCTGAGCAGAGGGTCCCACCAAGCGCATAGATGATAGAAGCCAGCAATGACGGCAGGTGGGAAAAAAGTTATTGGCGAGCGTCGACAGAGAAGAGTGGTTAGGACGATAGTGACTCAAAGCAGTGAAAGTTGATGTAGAGAGAGGCAATAGGAGGGAGGACAAAACGGGAAGGTGTGCATACCGTGGTAGGGCGACAAAGACGGGAAGTGGAAACAGATGATAAGAGCTCTAGGTGAACAAGCTGTGGCGGAAAAACGATGAAATGCATGCAATTTTCAACCGACAGCATTGGATTTGGTAGTTCAAGAAAAGTTAGGGCGTGCCACCTGCAACCGGTGCTAGTGGATGTACTCTTGTTTCAGGGAAGTTTGCAAGTGCACGATCTGCAAAGGCACAGTAAGAAGCTCACTGTGCTGAAGCTCGGTAAGTGCACAATCAAAAGCAACACATACTAAACGATGAGGATGTGCAGGCCTGTCTAAGCGCGTTGCGCAGGCGCCACTTTTGAAATCCTTGTAGAATGTTTTGGCGGGCATAAAGTCCGATCCGTCAACCCATTTTTCTTTGAGAGCCCAGGTTGGCGAGTGAGCCCGTTTTCAGTGACTCGTACTCAAGCCATTACATCACATTTTATTACGACACGTTAGGGGATAGAACCACTGAGGCAAATAAAAGACGATAGAGATCAATTGTAACATAAAAGTAGAGGAAAATATTGGTGATCCAGGCCTTAATCAACACCGAATACTGACTTTCTCTCGTATTATGTAAGTATTCTCCTGGTCTACGACCTGTTGTAGTGGGCGTAAGGATCAGAGCAGGTTAAGAGCACACGATATTAGTTTCTGGTCAAACAAAGAGGGTTTGCGTAGGCAGATGCCGACAGCCTCAGCCGTCACCAGAAAGTGACGGTTTGCTTGTCTGGACTTCCGATATAAAATCCTACGCAGGGCATCAAAAGGCTTGCATATATTTACCGTGGGATTGTACTGGGCATGGTGTGAAACTACCGCACTAGTAAGCGGTTTAATTGCTCCAGTGTTTGACCATGCAGAGTGGGGTTTGCGGACACTTTCAAACAAAAGCCCGGTCGCGAGTCCGACGTATATTTTTCGTCAGGAGCAAGTGAAAGAGTACTTAGAGTACATACACAGTAGGCATTCATTCTTGACTAAAGCCTGGATCACAACTGTTATGTTTCCCAATTTATATCGTCAATAATCTACTTTCCATACTGGTCCAATTCCTTTAATTGTCTTAATGAACTGTGATGTGATGGCATAGCTAATTTTATTTCTAGATCAAACGCATTTTGTTGAATTACCGAATTTTACTGGAAAACTTTTAGGTTTTATTGGAACACTGTACTGGCTTTGGCTTATTGGTTGCTGCGAGTGACTATTCGGCGGGATGTATCACCGTTGAGCGGTAAAAACTTAGGTGTTGGATATCCCCGTATACCGTCAATACACATGCAGACTCCCGAGCTCTCAAGCCCTCACCCAGAGTTTTGGTAGGTTCAATATGAAGCACAGTTTTGAATCGCCCGCGTAACCAGCCAACCAGCCAGGTCCACGAGTCCAGTTGAGCACTCTCCACCGCAGTTAGAACTATTGGATTTAGTCCACCTACAGAGGGCCCGTCCGACAGGTGGCAAGACCCCACTCTTAGGAGACAATATCTTGGCAGAACATCAGATTAGACAGCTAGCGTCACTGGTCAGGAGTGCTGACCATGGCATGAAACATCTCCGATTTAGACGAGGACCAGTCTCAAAACAGAAAGTGCATGATAAATAACCACTCGTGCTTTGGATACAAGCATTTCCCAGGAATGTTAAAGGCATTTCTAGCCATTTATGGAAGTGAATAAATGTCAGACAAATGAGCAGAATCCGCTGGCCGAGTACAGGTACGTGCCTCACCTTCCTTTCAGTACATAGCTAAGACTGACTTGGACTTGGTGGGGAACATGAAGGGCTTAGTTAAGTGGATAATAAGAAGAATAATAAGCACCGCTCTATTGTGTTCGGGAAGCACGCCCAAACGAGTGATGCGACAATATAGCAGTAATAACGAAAACAAAATGTTTGCATAGCTGCAAAATACGGGTCGCAGAATCTGGTATCCATTTTTACAGTGCTGAAAGGAGTGCGAATGCGGTAAATGGTTTCAGGTTTACACGGTAAATATGCTTCAGCTGAAATTTCGGTTACGAGCACCACTGGAGTTCAGACATTTTCGAACATGATGGAAGGAGCATTAATGTGGAGAGCTGGCGAGTAAGTACATACAAGAATGAAGCATATGGCTTTTGGAGGATGGTCATTTTAAAAACAGTCAGTCAAGTCAGAAAATTGCTTGCTCCACTGCAGCAAGTAATATCTCGACCTGAAGAGACAAGTCTGGAAATTCAGGACTCTCACTGTGTGGGATAAAATTATGTCTTCATAGATGGTGGGGCACTAAAAATTGCTTGGCTTACTACCGATTAGTTTTCCATGGGGTTACGGCCATGGGGGTGGCAGCGCCCAGTATTCAAACAAGGACAAAAGGGAGAAAAACAAGAGGAGTTTGTCGAATAAAGTATCGTGAAGTGGTCGGATAGCCTGACAGTTCACTTCTTACCTATTTGAGCACGTAAAACCGGTGAGGTAGGATGACCATGCATGCAGGTGCATGCTGTGAAGAAGGAGTTATTGATTCGAGCAGTGTGGGAACTCCTCCAAACCGATGGTGAGTTGACGGTTTTACATCATGGGTTGCAGATGTGATCAGGTTCCGTGACCGTGTACCCAGGGTAAGAGATATATGGTCAAAATCCCGTCAAATATCACAGGCTTTTCAAGAATGTGATTTTACTCCACAGTACTTTGCTAATCTTGCCCATATACAACACTTTCTTTCGTTTATTTCTTTATGCGAGGCATTTGAATTTGGCCTTGAAACTTATCTGACCGTCTTGCTAGGACCAACGGGTTTTGCTGTTGAGTCTATTTGGCCACATACCTAAGTGTGTAAATACTTATACTTTTGGTGATTTTCATTTTGGTTAATTATAAACCAAGAATCACACTTGTTCTGGTTTTGGGATTCGTGTGAATTGGCTACGAGTTGCTCGAATGACGATTCCTGTAACTTGTACTAAGGACTTTTCAGTGGACTCAAAAAACCCTTGAATTCGTTCGATACCCGCCTCCATACGTTTTTGGTTGTCCTCGGGTCCTCGTTAGTAATTTGAACGCCATTGTTCTCGTCAGCGCGCTTGAGGACTGCGAAAGCTATGCGGGATAACTTGTGTTCCAGAGGGAGGCAGGAGTAGGTGGATATCGTGAAATTTGGGGGCAAGTGGTACCACCAAATTCAGTAACTCCTCAGCAATAGGCACTTTTAATGTGTATTTATCCCATATCAGTAGCTCTACAAGACAGTGAAATAATTACAAAGCGGTGAACCAGGTGAACGCGGATGCGGTGACCTGAAGGCGAGAGGATTTGAATGTGTAAGTTTTTGAACACAGGTTGTTGTATAACAACATGACCCGGTGGTAATAACTTCATGCGATTCGCGTGTTATCCGATACCACATGGTTGTTCGTCGCTTGTCTGCCTGTCGCAAAGACGGCCGATTTCAGCCAGAAGGAAGACCGCGCTTATGGCTGCTTTGTCGTCAGGGGTTTGAACCGTGGAACCCCGGCTAATAAGGTACCTAACGTTGCAGTTACAAAAGTGATCACCTTTGTTTCAATACAACCATCGTTCATCTACCACAATGACTTCTGTATAATAACAGCTGCTGTTTTTTGGCTTCTTGTTCACTTCTTAGGCCATTCATGCGATCCAGTTAGTAGCTGGTATCTAGTGTACGCAGCTGATGAGCCCTCCATACCGATGAACAGTGGGTGTGGGCCAACCAGATTGTCAACATCTGCCGTCGGTAAAGCAGCTTGATAATAGAGTTTTTCCCTTCTCACTGCATCTTTTTATCATTTTTAAGTCGTTTTCTTCCGTTTCCCATTTTCATTATAGGTGGCGATGAGTACTTTAGCACTGAGATAGAGGAACTTGCCATTCCGTTTGCGCCATTCAGAGGGAGCAGTCCTGGGGCTCAGTTTTCGCAGTTACATTCAACTTTTGCTCATGGCCGTATAAGTTCCGAAAGTAGCATTCTGTACTACGTGGTCACTCCTCTTCCTTCACAAGTAATTAGAGAATCGCAAGATGTGGGGCAGTCGGATGTCTCAAATTCCTACGAAAGCAGAAAGGCAGCAGTCATTAGCCGGATTGGGATGTGAGGGCATATTTATCATTCGTCCTCACGTGGTGGACAATGACTGCGTGTACAAGTGCCCATTGACAATCTTGGCAAGTCTTCCAATACCTATTTTTCCGATATCACATTCAAACTATTTGTCACCCCATCAGCAAACACACCCTTCCCCATGATAAAAATTAACGGTTGTTGACAAATTCATTGTTCTTACCCAAGTCCGTGCCGCAACCACCAAACAGTACCGCACTCTGGGATAGTCCTCCTGGACTAATCCAACTGTGAAAGATGTAACTGCAGAATACCTGTTCATTTTACCAGTTAAGTGCTCACCCACTTAGGGCTCTTGCACTGCAACAGCTTGCTCTCGCGCAGCGCCATGCTCTGCTCATGACAGCACATGTCAGACCTAAAGATGCAACCAGTTTCCTGCCTTTTCGTGGTCACATGTTCTGACCTGAGGGACAGGCACAGATCGATAGGCACCTATCTGCTCCTTTGCTTCATCTATTCTGCAAACTATTGGTCCCCATTATTGCCAAAGCAACTGATCCCACACCTGTCTATCATTCGCTTTTCATTTTCAAGCTAAGATCTACCCAAGGCAAAATGAACAATTTTCTCAAACCTGAGATGAACCAAGGAAGTTCGTGAATGTCCGTCAGGGGGAAATTTTCCTTCATGGTAGATCACGCGGTTATGATAAGGCAAGAAGCTAGCTGAATAATTATGTCTGACATGTGCAGCCGTTTGCAGGGGGCAGTGCTCCGCAAGATCACGATGTTGCAGTGCAAGAGCCCCACGTGGGTGAGCAGTCGGTTTGATGAAGAGCCCAAAGAGCTTCCGGTAAGTGACATCCAATCAGTCTAAAAAGGTGGATACCAGATGATTCTCTCGGTGTAACGTCCTTGGAATGAGGTCATTTACACTTCCAATTTCATGTCATGTCATGTCTTGTGAATTCATCACGGAGTTTCCAGTGATCCAAAGACTCGTTTGAAGAAAATACGCCGTTCGTTCTCTTCAGAAGTTCGCCTAAACAGAGCACACCTATGAAATTATAACAGCATCGCAGAGAACTGTCTCTTACGTGGTCACAGATTTCGTGAAATATTATCCCTCTCTTTTTCTTGTTTCCGCCGGCCTTCATCAAAATAACAACTTACCAGAAAGATAATAAAATGGAGTACCACCTTCTATCTCAATCAGCTGATTCCCGGAACTGTCGTCATACATTCTGTGACTTAACTATTGCCATATCGGCTCACTGTTCTCCGTCAGAGCACCATCATCCATTCATAAAAAGGGAACATTCTTATTAGTTCGTATGACAAGAAGAAACATTTTGCCCATGTGTACCTGTTTCATCCGGTCATTTTAGGCCAGTTTGTCAGTAATGGTCAGTGTCCACATGACATCATGGAAATTTCTAGCTGCTCGTTCTCTTGGCTGTAGCCATCCAGTTCCACTGTAGCTCCCTCATTCTCTCAACCTACGTCCGACTCAAACGCAAGTGCTTCAGTCAGCTCGAAATTTTCATCGACTAAACTATACTAATATTCATTTTGACTCTGTCTTCGGGATTCCCCAATAGTGAGCCGGTGCAGAGTTATACTGAAGCACCAAATATCCTGAAAACTTCAAGGGGAAGAAATTTCTAGGGACAGCACATTTAACTTCGGTTCACAAAGTCGCAAATAGCCTGATTTTTAGGCCAACAAAGATTTTGTCCGCCACCAATACATGTTGGTAGATTCGACCATCTGACCTTGAAGCTTATACTTGCCCTGCGGTGGCGCTGCTTTTACCACCCTACCAATTCAAGCTGTAAAAATCAATGAAACTACCGGAGGGTAGATTTAGTTTCTACTTGGCTTGGTGTAATGCAGACATCAAGCAGCTGACAAAAAAGCCTCTGAATTAAAATGAAACAAAAATCTCGTTAAAGTGTGCTTAATGGGGTGACTTTTATAAAGTTACATCCCTTTTTTGGTACATCTTGTTTTTCTCGGTCAAATCTCGGTACTTAGCTCTCTAGTCATTGGCTTAGCGGTTGCTGATTGTTGATTGGGTTGATGGTCATACATAACCTGTGGCACGAGGTTCGTTTCTCACTTGTCGTCCCCTGCGACGCAGTGGCTGGTTGTCCGATGTGCAATGGGGCTTCGATGGTGGTTCAGACTAGTTCCCTGGTTTGCTTTCGATTTTCAGAAATTCCAACCAACCAGTTTTTAAGTACACGATTCACGAGCAAGGGAATGGCACCATTCAGAGCGAAAAGCTAACGTCCGTCTGTGATCCCAGCGGCTTCTCCGATTTAAGAGGAATGCGTACACTGTCTGGCTCGATGACGAACGTGGAGGACTACGTGACTGTTGACATGGCCCCTATGGGACCACCTTGTTGCTTCCTTGGAGCCATTGTTTTGTTGCCTTGCTGCGTCTTATTCCAGGTCCACCACAGCAGGTGTACCAGCTTAATGTAGGGGCCATCATATGAATGAATATTATTCATGTGAAATGAATTGGCTGGATATGGTAGGAAGAAAACTTCGCAACTTGATAAACACCTAGTGAAGTTCGGCAGCTCCACAAGAAAGAAAGTAAGAATACTGCTTTTAATTCCATCTGTCAGCCATTTGTTGTAAGTTATAGTGATATATATATATATATATATATATATATATATATATATATATATATATATAGTATTTCTCGGCGAAAGCAAAACCCAACGAGGTCAGTCATGTAATTGGATGTTGTTCTATGATAACTCGTAGAAACCTGCTCCATTTCCACTGATAACTTGCGCAACTGCATACGCTAACTGTGTACCGGCAGAAAACAAGACTGTACCATGTACTAGCAGTAATTGTTTACACTGTGCCTTACTGGATGAGATCGTCTCCATTGTTGCTCCTAAGCCAGGCCACCAAGGAAAAAGCATCCAATTTTTTTCTTTTTACAAAATATAACAGGTAAGTCACCCAATACTCAGCAAGCAAATTGTACTTCAAAATAACCTTAGAAAATCAATTCCGCTTTTTTCAAAATCCGCGCACCGTGATTTCAAGATTCAGCACTAATTCAAATATCTCCAGGTCGGAACTTGCGCCGCTACCGAAACTACCATAATGGAACCTGAACGGGCGCCAGTGAGCAAGATCACCGAAAGCAACACCCCGCTAAGTTTGAATAAGAGAATGGCGGAATAGTAACGATGAGTGAAACTACCACTGTAGAATGCGGGATGCAGTGTCTTCCTTGGGGGTTGCACGCGTACGATCTGCAAAGACAGAAAGAAAACTCGGTGATCCGGAGCTCAGTAAGTGCATCAACAAGCATCAACACTTACACCGATAAAGATGGGAGTGGCGATCTGTCTGAGCGTAATACACCACAACGGGATTTGAACGGGCGCCAGTGAGCAAGGTCAGCGAACATCACCCCGCTGAATTTAAATGAGATAATAACGGAATCAGTCTTCCACTGTTTCCGTTTACATCTGCTTAAATGTTGAGTCTCGTTTCAAAAGTTATACCCCATTGTAACCGGAAAAATGGCAATTTACGGAAAATACCGTAGGGCTTTATAAGTCGTGAAAAAATACGAAATTGGTCCACTAACATTTTCCTACGTATCTGCGTAATGTCCACTTGTATCGCAAAATGGATACCTTGTTCGAACGACATAAATGACAAAATATGAAAATATTTAAAACGATCTTTCGTAGATGTGGTTCGCAAGGAACGGAATAGAAATTCCTTCCCCTCCGACCTGTACAGTTGAAGGGCCGCCATTGCCTACACGATAACCTCCCTCAGACTTGAGCGACTCTTGGCTGAGGGGAATAGGCCAAGCTCTCCTAATATAGTAAGTATTGGCGAGGCTTTGCGTTTCGAGACGAATGCTTGTAGTTATAACGGCCGACTTATAAGTCTGCTACCTTAAGTAGTCTACGCTAGGACTTGAGTTACCACGCTGCATCTTCAGGAAATGCTTGCTCGTTAACGGAAACCGCATGAGGGGATTTACCAACGTCTCCGGTCATTATCTCGACTAACGTCCTGTGTCATTCTCACTGGGCTATATATATATATATATATATATATATATATATATATATATATATATATATATATATATATATATATATATATATATATATATATATATATATATATATATATATATATATATTCACTAGGATCTAATTTGAATCATGTGGAGTGTGAATGGATACTCTACCGGGGAAATTTTGTCTACATGTTTACACACTACTTACTATCAATATGAGTGCTTGCACATACAGCCTCGTTGTTCGTTGGGTTAGCAGTGACCGCGACACGAATAACTATGAGAAATCACAGTTGTGATTCATTTGTGGGCTCTTCAATGAAGAGTATCCATTCACACTCCAGACGATTCAAATTAGATTCTAGTGAACATATAACGTCGGAGTGTACAAGTATGAAGACGAGTGGACAGGGGAGTACCGGGTACGCATACCTGATGAGCGGCAACAACCGCGAAACCGGTCGTGTGCTTCCGCGGAAATTTTGTCCACACTTTCACATACTACTATATATATATATATATGAATCTAATCTACCATCCAGTTTTCACTAGCGCGAAAGAAGACTCACGGAGTGAACACGCGCCATAACGACCTAGTTGTGCTGGCCCAAATAAAAAAAAATCAATAAGGAAAATGACAATGTCAATATGGCAGGAATCATAATGCGGTGGCCCTGAATAGGGCCGTTGCCAATCTCTTGGGCTCATGTTCACCTCGCTAGACAGTGCACACAAGTGTAGTCCTCCTCGTTGGTGCATCCTGCGCATTGATAATGTGCCCATCGGTCACACGTTTGGCATTAAAACCATTGAACTTCCTCGTTCGGGTCGACCGTTGGATCCTCTCGTCGGTAAAAGCTGCAAACGTCCTTGTTGATTGGAGACAGCGGCCTGCCCAGTTTTCGTTTCTTGTTTGTTATTCGGAGTTGGTTGGCCGTAGTTGTCCGATGTTGGCGGAACTGGATACGCTGCAAACGGTTTCCTATAACCTGTAAATCGTCCTCGTCGGTAAACTGAACCTCGAATAGCGGTTTTCTTCTAGACGTTGTTCCGTTTTATGGTTAAATCTATTTTCGGTGGTTCCGACCGTAGCACATACTCGTCCACTGTACTCGAAGTTGTAGGACGTTCTAATATTTTTCGGGTCTCTTTCTCTCGGCCGAACATAGTGGCGATATCCGACCGGTGTTTTATCCGTCCTATGCCTTTTTTTCAAGGTGCTCGCAGCACAGTCTAACGTTTGACCACAAGCCAATAACGTCTGGTAACAACCTTGGTTGGGCTTTGGCCGTTTTGTAGTCATCCTCCCCAAGACTAGCCAGTGCGGTAGCAATATCTCCATCGATATCCTTGCTCTCCCGCAGCTTATGTGCCTTGGTGGTGATTTTGGACGTCGATGCTTGTGAGATGATGGTGTCTCCACCGGCTAGGGTCGTCACCTTCTGACAATCTATTGACCAGTGGTTATCGGCTAGCGTAGAAAGGTCTACGTTAGTGGCACGAGCGACGTGCACCACGTGAACGCAAGGCAACAACCACTGGCTACTGAACGAACAGTTGCAGTGTGACACTGCCGCCGGTAACCCTAACGGAGGAACCTCTACTGTTTCTTACTAGCCACTTACGTTTTACATAAGAGATACCAGTGATCGTTACGGTTTGCAGGTGGCGAAGGAGAACGCCACGGGCAAATACGGTTAACTTGGCAAACACGGGTTTCAGCCAATGTGCCACATTACGGAACTTGCATGGGGACATTTGGTCCTTACCAAGTCTGCCCTGCGAAACTTCTATCAAGATGCCGTCCGCTTCATAATTCTTTCACAAACCTGGAATAAGGTTGACCTAGGTGAAAGTCCTGTCTTAAGATGCCTATTTTCGGTTTCTACTCTATTAGTTGTTAAATCACCCAAAGTTAATACTTGCCTTACTTTGTAACCCGCCCGGAAATCCTTAAATGTCATCCACATCCTTACTAAGTAACCTATTGCCTCGGAGCTGCGGGCCTAAACGGCAGCACGAAATCGTTCGAAAGCAGACTCGCTGTTTGCAAACACCATGTTCCGCATCCACGGGAAAACACTGTTCTTTTCTAGCGTTGTCGCTTCAACTAGATGGTTGCACCGTTTTCGCACATCTTGCAACACATGAAATTGGCATAACACTACCTGGGCCTCAGGATAGTGAGTCTCAAACCCGTTTAACTAAGCCAGACTACGATCTACCACTATTGTTTTACATTCCCCAGTTGCGGGTAAGTATTCATGCAGAAACCCACAGGCTGTCCGTAGCTTGCACTGCTTTCATTGGGCAGCAACGCACACAGAATACTACGACCTAAGCCTGTTTCATCCACTATCATAGCGTGCCTCCGCAGTTCACTTGATAGGCAGCGTCAGCTAGAATCACCTGGCTGCATCTGCGATCAACCAGAATCATCTCGCCGGGTATGAAGAAAAGGAATCTAAATATATTCTCCTCGTGTATTACCTGGCTAATTCCTTTACCATTCAGTAATTATTTTACCCTTAATACGTTACTACGTACATCCTGACTGTGACGAACACGCAAAGACCGAAAGTCCATGGTGTTCAGACGCCTATTGAACATACGACTAGTGTATTCCCTTAATTCAACCGTTGTGTGCAACGTACCCATTAGGTCATACACCATAGACTCTTGAAACGCTATCAGCCTTCGGTTGGCCACATATAAACCACGATTGCCTATTTGGAACCGATGACTATGGACCATACAACACTTCGCAACATGATATCCAGTTCTTTTGGCGACTGAGGTGACGAAAGCTTCGCACTCTAGGTTTTTGTATCTACAATGAAGTTAAACATTAGCACGCAATTACAGTAACCTTGATCCACCTCCACCTTTTCGGCGCCAATGGACACAACAGTATTTCACGAAATAATACGCCATTCCGTCGCTAATTGTTAGCCCACGCTTTCTGGCCTCTTTCCATGTACGGGCGTTGTAATTGAAAAAGCTGGTACTTGTGCAACGCTACAACTCTCGAAAATCGGTTGTGAATTCATTGAGATCTTCGTCGAAGTCTTTTAACAATCTCGAAACGTATCAGAATCGTCAACAGTCATGGTCATTCACGGGGCTAGCGAGTAAGATGGGTGCCGACACTTTGTTGCGCTAGGCCTTATATACCAGTGTAAATTTGGTTACACAAAGAGTATCTTATAATAATCTTTGCTTTCGGCTACACCCAACCGAATTTCCTCATTTTCTTTTATTAGTAATTTATTTCACCACAAAATTTCTATTTCAGCCGAAATTACCGTTTCATCTCTGGTAGCTTGATCCTTGACTTTCAATTCATGCTTTTTCCCGTATCCAGTAGTGCGCATAAATCTTTCCAATCTGTTCCCCTCAATCGAACCTCGTTACCATACGCAATTTGATCATGAGTGCAAACATGCTTTGGGCTTCCCAAAATGAGCCATTATTCTCTTTGGACGAATGACATAGTGGAGTGGACTTTACTCGTCGCAGACGGACGTATACACACATGACCTAATTCCTCAACAACATCATTTCTCTAACAAACGTTGCGCACCAATCAACGCACCTGGGCACTTGCCTGTATTTTGACTTTTCAACCATCACACATTTTGGGCTTGACCTTTGACTACCGTTTTGATCGTGCTTGGTTAATAACATTGTCGAACTTTGGTTCTCAATTGAAAGTCGCTATGGCCACTTACCTGAGGTTTGAATTTGCTTTGTATAGATATAATTCATTATTCTAGTATTGTGGAACATTCTGATCAGTTTTGTTTCGCTTTGAGAACCGCTTACTTGGTTTACTTGGTATAATTCGGAATAACCATCTACAGTTCTCAACTAGAATCTGGAAAAAAAACCAATCAGGCATGCTGGAAGAAGGATAGGGGCAAACACACTATAGACAAGAAGACACCTAGCAAGTCCCCGTGTCAGGTTTCGGTGTGTTTGGTTCTCCAGGTATTGTTAGATCCATTAGTCTAGCCTGCGCCGCTTTGTATGCCTCGTCAGGCGTTTGGATTATAAGGAGGCATTTTTTGTAGACTACGAACATCTGACCCTAATGAGATCATTGTATTCCCATACTTCTGACCGCGTTAGGGTTTACGGTGAACTATCCGGCCGGTTCGAAACGACCAGTGGTGTTCTACATGGATGCCCTTTCTCCATTCCCGTTCAACTTCGTCATGGACGAAATAATGGACAGTGCGCAGCAAAATCTACAGGATGTAGGCGTCGAACTAGGAGATAGTTGGAAGCTATGTGACCTAGATTACGCGGACGACGTTGTCTGCTTGTTCGAATGCGCGGAACATGCTCAACGTGCACTAGATAGACTGTCAAGAGCTGTAGCTCCATTCGGCATGCGCTTTGCAACTTCAAAGTGCAAAGTGATGTTGCAAGACTGGTTGTCAACGATTCCGAGCTTGATGCTCGGTGGGGAGGTGCTGTCAGTTGTCGACCACTTCACCTACCTCGGTAGCTGCATGCCGACAGATGGGAGCACAGTAGTAGAGGTGAGCACGCGGATATCCAAGGCTCGAGCGGCGTACGCTGGACTGAAGCACTTGTGGCTTCGATCCTTTATTTCACTGAAGTTGAAAGGCCGTGTATACTGTGCTGCAGTGCGTTCAGTTTTGTTGTATGGTTGCGAGACTTGGAGTTTGCGTGCTAAAGATATTCGTCGTCTTGAGGTTTTTGACCATCGATGTTTACGTGGTATCGCTAGGATTGGGTGGAATAGCCGAGTAAGCAACGATGAGGTCAGAAATCGAGTATTGGGTACTAGTTGGGAGATTGTTCTGTCACAGCGTATCCGGCTTAGTATACTTCGTTGGTTGGGACACGTGTTGCGTATGGCAAACACACATCTACCATATCGTATCCTATTCTCCGTTCCTCCTAGGGAGTGGAAGAGACCACGTGGAGGTCAACAGATCACGTTGCAGCGAGGAATGAGAAAATGTACAGCAGACTTAGGAAAAGTAGGTGCTTCACTTCTTTGTGGTTGGGGTCCAAAAGATTCGTCTACCAGTTGGCTGGAGACACTGAAGGAAATGGCAGCGAACCGTGAACAGTGATGATCGTGTTGTCACTTTCTTTCTGTGGGATCAGAATGACTGATCGATGTGCGTTTGTACAGTTAGACTGTGCATTCCGTGTGTTGGCTACTAGGGCATTCTTTCCTTTTCCCACCCATGTAGGTCCACTCTCTGTCCATCTTGTATATTCATACTTTCTAATTTAGCGTGCAACATGGTGAGAAAGGCAATGGTCAGTGGGGCTTGCCCTACTGTTTAACGCTGTACGATGATGATGATGATGAACCGGAAAATCGACTTAAGTAAGCTGGACAGCAGGTGAGTGCGGGCCGTGCACAACCAAGCGGAGTCACAGCAAATTAAGAAGAATTTCGTGAAGTAGTCAAACACCGTTTGAAAAACCGTTTCCGAAAAATGCATTAGTCATGCATCTGCCCGGAGTCAAATTGATGGCGCTTGATGGATGTCCGGATCAACACAATGAATTTGTGGAGCAGTATAAAACTCCAATGAGAGTTAGGTTCGGACTCCGTACGGGACTTTCCCTATCTGTGGCGTAAGTTTTAGGACAGCAGCAGAAGGCTGCATTATGTTAGAACCAAAAATATGCTCTTCGAGAGCCGCGGAAAAGCAACGAAATCTAGAGCTTTACTTGATATTCACGACGCAGCGCCGCAGATATCTTTAGTGGCAAAAAACGGATCATTACCTTACAGGTTGTGTCAGAGCGTACTTCAGCCGCAAAATGCGCAAGAATTTCGGTAGCGAGGACCAGGGAACCCTCAGTCTGGTACGCAAACGCCCGTAGTCTATCGGGAAAAGGCGGGGAGTTGACGACTAGGATCGCAGTGTCAAACGTCGTTGCATTGACGGAAACTTGGATGAAGCCGGGTGCTGATAAGTGCTCTTTCAGGCATACGCTGACTACAGCTGTAGAAAGGATGGACCAGGCGGAAGAAATGGGGGCGGATTGTCACTACTAACACTGACCGACATAGGTCACTGGGATGTCCCGTTCAACTTAGTTTCTGGCAACGTGCAGGCCAAGTTCTGCTCTATCAGGATCCAGGTGCGGACTGTCTGCGTCATCTGTATCTAGGAATGATGAAAAAAATGCGGTTGAAGGTAGATTGAAAGGTTTAGAATTACGTGGGAAAGTCAAGATATGCCATTTTATTTGAAAAGCGGAACAGGATGAATCAACGCAAAAGGCGCAGAACAACTAGTGGGGTGAAAGCGACGATGGCTGCAAGAGGAAGGTAATGACCGTTTATTTTGAAGACACCAATGAGTTCACAATGGGGGTTCTTGGATAGTCATATATATATATGGTATAGAGGAGTATGTAGGTTTCAGAGTTCACGTGAAGAAGTGCCCAGGAAAACTGAATTTGAAAGTAAGGTGGTGGTGTAGTGACCTCGATCGTTCTGAGAAAATGACTATTTCCCGAACACCATTTTGGATCTATCTTCTCTACGATCTTTTCTGACGTTTGACATCGATCTCAGTGTTCTCCGGTTGCCTGCGTTTTACTGGACTGACTTTTCCGAGGTTTTCGTCGACCTCGTCTCGAATTACTTTCATTTTCGGTCGGTCGCCGATTGTACACGCTCCCGGTTCGCTTTCTGCACAGCCGTTGCGTTGCGTTCCGTTTCGTTTTCCGTTCAGCGTATCACTCGTATCGGTACTGTTCCGGTGCCACGATATATAGAATACACCTCGCATCTTTAAACCGACTTGCGTCTTCTCTATTCGCCCGATAGAGGGGATAACGTTGGTATTTCGCTGCTAGACTCAATAGGAGACACGTTCACTAGCCACTCTTGAACGTCTTCTATAGTGGCATCGCTCAGTGACGAGCGAAATCGGCTTTCTGGTCGAGATACGTAATTGAGCACGGCAGGAGTGAAGCAAAATGTCCCCGAATTCGGGTATGATCGACATAAAGTCGCAAGGGAAACTTTTGAAAAAAGCATCGATAGAAAAATTCGAGAAATTATTGGTGATGAAGGGTGTGCACTTAAACCAGTAGTTCTAATAACCCGTGGAAAAGCAGAAATGTTATTCCGAAGGAGTCACAAGATGTTCTTCGGGAAGAGGAAGTGCGTAGATGAAACAGAAAGTCTGATTCACCACAACTTGAGTAACTGATATCCAGCAAGAGGTAGTGGAGACAACACACACGGCGGGGTGTGAAGTAAGTGCCCGGTCACGAGAATTTGGTGGAGCACAATTATAGAGGTTGACAGGTGAGTTAAACAGGATTCAAGTAAATGGGCTGTTTAGGTTAATAACAGTAATGGCGATAGTGTACCTCAGTTGGGCCCGACACATGCCGCAACGCATGCACAAGTGGTACAACTGACGTCAGAATCAGAGTTTATAACAGGATAGAATAAGGGCACACAGAGGACTATAGGAGAGCATTGAAATGGACCAAAGTGATAATAACACCCGGCAAATAGAAGACTCATGGTCAGATAGTCGGTTTGGCTTTTTCGAGTGAGCTCCGCATAAATGGTATAGGAAATAATTACCACTGGTGGAAATTCGAACATATTCAAATGAAATGAATGAATGAAAAATGAATTCAACAGGTATAAAGAGTTACTTACAGACTGCAGAATATAAAAGGCATACGGTTAGAAATCTCGTCCATACGCTGGAGAAGAAAGTTCGGCGAATTATTCATTTTATAACAGGTATGTCAAGAGGTATCTACATGGAAATATATCCGTCTGAAGAGATGCTGGTAAAAGGTGGTGGCTGAGTACTGGAGAAATCAGATATATAGCGAACAATTGAAATCTCTAGGGAGAGAGACCTCGAGAGTTGTGGTGATAGGAAACTTCCGGAGGAAAACAGGTAAGCCCACAGCGGATGGGTAAACTAATATAGAGTTGGGCAAGAAATCTCAAAGCAGAAATGGAGGGTAAGTCAATATGGACTGCTTGACTACAGCAATTACACAGGTGTTCGGTTTTGAAAGAGAGATGGTACAGTAGTTCGCAGGTAAGTTTACATCAATAGCTAGACGCTGCATAGTGTGTATCGTGCAAAAATGACAGATGACTAAAGCTGAACCAGATATATCGCGGGAGACAGCAGTGGGTCAACGGTTATAGAACAAAATACATCAGCTGGTGTAGATAGTGGTGGGACTTAGAGGCTGGATACGAGATCAGCTTCAGTAATATAACATACGAATGCCACATCTGGAGAGAGAGAGAGAAATTCCCAGATTGAGGGTGTGAGAAAGGTGATGGTATAATAGGTGGACCGTAAGTGTACCATTTCTAACGGCCATTTTGACAGGTGTCACAAATGCTGGTGATGGAGCGACGAAACTGCATGAGAAGTTTATCGAAGACGTTCATACACGGAGGAAACATGGTGGCCTACAAAATCAGAATAACTCATTCGAAAAGCACCGTGAGGGAGATTGGGCGAACTGATGAAGAGTGCAGATAATCAGTGACCACTGAAGGACTATGGAGAGATGTTTCAGCGCAGGACGTCTTTTGATGACCGGTGAAGGAATGACAGTGACAGTAAATGTGCCAATGTTTGAACAGTATTAGAGAGTTCTAACCGGACATGGTTACGTATGGGGCAGAAGAGTAGACAGACGTACAACCCAAGAAAGGCAGGCAATGAAGTAACTGCCAAAGTCGGTGAGTATTTGCAACCGCTTTGCGCAGAGGACAAGGTATGTAGTAGGCGGAGGTTGAAGCTATTCACTGTTGCGTACAAAAATGGTGACAAATAAGGCCGGGCATAAAAGGGGCAGGATATAACGTCCATATGGGGAGCAAGCTCAAAGGGAAGCCGGCGATAACTGGGGAGGATTGAAGAGAATGTTTGCAGCAACAGTGCGAGCATAAAAGCTGAATTTTTGAATCCACAAGCGGTGCTAGTGGATGGGACTGAGCGTACAACGGGACACCCAACCTGAAGAACATTTCTGGAAAAAAGAGGTGCGATTCGCCAATCTAGTTGCTCCTGCACATCGTTGCAGATGACCTGCAAGCTCGATCGCGCCGGCCAAAGCCGTGGATCTGACCGCGTCCCACACCCCTGGGATTGGAATGAGTTGTATGAATGCAGTGAGATCAAGTAGTTCATGTCATAGTAGCCGGATTGTAGGAATCCTGGAGAAAGCGGTCGTGTGGAGGACGAAAATCAAGTAGTGTATAAGTCTCAGTTGTTCTTCCCAGCGAGGGAAGTTACAGGTTATTTATGGGATGAAGCGGGCGATTATCGTCCCTAGGGAGATAGGTTCTGGAAGCAAAACGGAAAAGACTGCAGTCTGACAATTCTACCTGCCGTAGGTTAAGGGAGGGGTACAGAACAACATCATGCCAGAAAATTAGCAGTAACCGAATTGGGCAGTCATAACGTTAAGGTCTGGTTTTTCGGACTGAGCGACACATGAAAAGCAAAACAGAACAGTACTGGTGATACATTATCGTTAGGCTTAGTGAAAATCATCAGTAATACAAGTGGGTGTGAACGGGCGACACCTCGGGCGAATACTCATGTGTAGTTCGATGGATGGTGGATAGAAGACCACATGGATTGTGGCAGTTTGTTCATCGGAACGACGCCTGAAATCTCGTGTGGGGAAATGGGATATCACCGAGTAAATAGTTGACGCACGAATGAGGCTGGTACCTTGGAGACACAATACTATATAAGTTGCTACGTATTTTCTGGCATTGGCCACATTCTTATAATTGATAGCGGCCGATAAATAGGATCTCACCAACTACGGTAAAAGTAGTCAGCATGGATCAATGAATCAACAGAGTAAAAGTGTCCGGCAGGGGTTCGTGGTCGGGGATTTTGAAAATAATAATTGCATAAACAGACACATAGAAAGTGTTGCTGACAATCATAGAGTACGGGCTTGACTGCTTTTATCGGCTTACTACAATACAGAATGAATACACATGCTCCTGAGCGTCCATCGGTATTAATTGTCTACTGGACAAAAGTTGTTAATTTTCTCACTAGTATCCCAGGCCGAATTCGTGGGCTAGAGCAGTAGACATGTAGGGATCATGCATTAGAATAAGGCTTTGTACAGTCAAATGTTTAATTATTTCTTTTTGAATGATAAAGATGCTGAAGATAGCGACCTAATTCGCCGAGGAAGCTTGTTCCAGAGGGGAGAATATTTATTACTAAAGAAGTCAGGCTGCTTCGCAGTCCTGGATACTAGAATGAAGACCATAGAGTCCTTATGTCGTAAAGGATAGTTGGAGGGAGTTTTGACCTGGGGGGCTGAATTGCAAGATGCATGTTTATAGTATTGCAAAATAAAGACAAGTTCATTCATAAATGGAGTAGCCAAACGGGCCCTAGGGGCAATATTTCACAACTTTTCATGTATTTTAAGGGCAAGGAATACCCTAGTGACTGCTTGGTAAATCTAAGTTGTACATTCTCAATTGCTAGTCTATCAATCTGCCGCATGTTAGAAAAGACGACGGTGCAATACTCCAAAAGTGCTCGGAAAAGAGTTTAAGAATGCTCAACTTGCTCTCCGGAAGACCGAAGGTTATATTATTCAGACCAATTAGCCGTCTAGCTTTATCAACCTGCAGGGCCAAATGTCCGGAGAGAATAGATGTACACGAATATTGTAATCCGAAGTTCCTTACTCCCGGACTTTTGAAGATGAACTGATCATTAATTTCAAACCTTTCTGTGGGAACCTGACACTGGTACACAAGGATAAAACTTTTGGCAACTGAGAATTTCATCTATCATTAGTTGTTCCATGAATCCAGCGATAGCAAATCGTTCGTTATGTGAGCAATGGTAAATGTCAAGGCTCCAGGTTTAAAGGAAAACATAATACAATTGTCGTCCGCAAAAAAGAACGCAGAGCCATGTGTGATGACGTTAAAAATGTCGATAATATACATAAGAAAATGAGAGGGACCCAGTACACTACACTGAATAACTCCAATAGTTACTGGTAGGGGTGATGATAAACAGTCGTCAATGTCCACCACCTGTTTTCGGGATGTTAAGCGTGACGAAAACCAACTCAAGATCGGGTCGACATTTCCGTAGGTTTTCACCTTAGCCAGTAAATTAACTCGATCAAAAGCCTTAGTCACGTCGAGGAGAAATACGATCACTGATTTACGAGAGTTGGTGGCTGCAGTTATCAAGTCAATGAAGTCATTCTTATAACTAGCACACGACCTTTTTTGGAAAAAACCGTGCTGTCCAGAGTCATTGAGGTTATTGTTAAGAAGATGAGTTGTCAGCTTATTTTTAGTCAGTCCTTCCACAATTCGGGAAACTGTAGGGGTGTGGTTCACTGACCGGTAGTTGGTTAGGTCTTGTCGTGAACCTATCCTAGGAATTGGGATAATAACGTGTTTTCCAATGGAGGAAAAAATTCCACCGCTCATAAATGAATTAAAACGTTTGACAACAAGAATAGGACATCAGTTCCTCCTAAACTGAAAGTAGCCGGCGGCATGACATCTAGCCCTGGGGGTATGACAGCCTAACTTTAGTGAGCTGTGCTGTTAGGCCGTTCAGGTGAAATGAAGTTGCTGAGAACTGTTTAGATTTCAGCGGCTTTTAGGAATTTTCTTAGTTAAGTCAGGACCTGCTCCCGTATAGAGTCCTCGGTTTGTGACACGATAGCGAATATACTCGGCAGCGCGCAAAGCAAAACTCAAAACGCTGGAGCTGGACAACGTGTGTATTGGAGGAGCGTAACGGCGAGCAGACGACGTACACAGGCGGAGCAAGTGGCGCCACCAAAAACGGTAATTGTTCAAATAAACAAATTTGTTAGTCTTTGTTATCGAGTGCTTTATTGGTAGCACTACAGGGGTCTCCCCTTAGAAGGCCGACGCATTTGGGCTTCGACCCGTGATGAATACGTCTGCTTCGGTGGCGAGACGTTTTCCATGCCTCGCGCGGCGGTCGAATACAACAGCGAAGCCAGCACAAGCCGTTCTCCATGACTCACACTGGTCGCTGTGCGTCGATCGCAGAATTGCGTCCTCCTTAAAGATTTTTCCGACCGAGGTAGATCCTGTTTGTGACCTGGCAGTGGTGATTGTGTTGTGAGGTGTGTCGTTGTCGGCATATCCCAAAGTTCCGTTTCCCTGTGGTTGTTATTGCCTCCGTAAGCGAGCCAGCGTCCGGCGTCAAATGAGTCCAGTCGCGATCCAATGAGCATTGTGTTGGAGCCATGCGAGATCCCGGAGTTCCATATGGTTCTGTCCGACGGGAAGAGCTGGAAGGCAAGAAACACAGGGAAGCTGCGCCTCGAGGCGCGATCGGATATTCGACTGAGGGGGACATACCGGCGCAATACATGCTGCCGCCACCCTTGTCGTGATAACCACGTGGTCGTGCATTCATGCATAATAGGACTATGTACAAGTTGAATATGAAGAGTAAACTTAAATATACGCGATTGTTACATATCCAGAAAACCTCGCTGGCTGTCGCAGCTCGCGGCCGCGTCGATTTCTCCTGTTGACGGGTGCAGCTGTGTCTTCCGTGGAGTTTGGTGTTGCAACAGGTAACGAGGGGTCGTTAGTGGGAGTAACAGGGGCCGACTCGGGACGACTAACCGAAGGTTGTGAGCAGTTAGGGACACTGAGAGGGTTGTTCGAGGTGGGTTCTGCCTCGATGAAGGCTGGTTTGAGGCGGTCTATGCTGATGGTCTCTTTCCTGCCCTCGACGTCCACCACGTATTTCTTTTCCTTTCGCTGGACGGCGCGGAACGGGCCAGTGTAAGCCGCCTGTAGTGGTGATCGCACTGCATCTACTCGAATAAACACATAGCTGGCGGTCGCTAGAGTGGTAGGTATGTAGTTGCTCAGGGTTTGTTCTCGTGGTGGGGCGGGCTTTATCACCCGCATTTGGTGTAACAACCGTTTTGCGTAATCCCCGTAATTAAAACTCACAGGTGGTGATGGAGAAACCAACTCACCTGGAAGTCGTAGTGTGCAACCATAAACCAGTTCAGCCGCCGTAACACCCATATCGGCTTTAACGGTGTTACGCAGTCCTAAGAGAACGATCGGCAAAACTTCACTCCATAATGGATTATCACGAGCACGAAGGGCGGCTTTCAGAAGGTGATGGAATCGCTCCACCATGCCATTGGCCTGAGGATGATGATCTGTGGTCTTGTTGAGCCCATAACCGAATGCTTTCAGTAGCTCGTGGAAGGCGCCGTCAAAATAAAAACGGCGGTCAGTGGTCACGATAGCAGGGCAACCGAACTGACTCACCCAAACAGTTAGAAATTCTTTTGCAGTTTCCCCTGAGGTTGGACGAGGAATAGGTACGGCCTGTGGCCAGCGAGTGAGACGATCTACGCAAGTGAGGATGAAAACGCAGCCATTGGATGGCGGAAGTGGCCCCACGAAGTCCACATGCACATGATGAAAGCGTGCGTCCGGCTCGCAGAATGTGCCTAACGTAGATTTGGTGTGACGATGTATTTTAACTCGTTGGCATTGAAGACAAGCGCGGGCCCAAAGACGTATGTCACGTTTGACGCAAGGCCAGACGAATCGCTCGGTGACTAGTTTCACTGAGGCGGTTACACCAGGGTGCGATAAGTTGTGGAGGCTGATAAAAACTTGTCGCCAAAAACTGGCAAGAACTGGTGGTCGGGGTCGACCCTGTGACACATCGCAAATGATAGTTACGTCCGGAGTTGGAAGGGCCACTGGCACCAAGTGCAGGGAGCTGCTGTTTCTGGGTTGCTCTACCTCAGGATCTGTTGTTTGGGCTGCGGCGATTGCTTCTAGGTCTATGCCCATGGGTAGTGGGTAGTCGATATTGTGGACGCGTGAGAGTGCGTCTGCTACGGGAGTTTGTGCCCCAGAGACGTGTCGAATGTCCGTAGTAAACTGTAAAACATAGTCTAAGTGGCGAATATCGGTCAGAAGCTGACTGGAGGGCGTAAACTAGTGGTTTATGATCTGTGAACACTGTGAAAGTTTGGCCCTCGAGTGTGCCGGAAGTGTCGGATACCCAAATAGATTGCCAGTAGTTCTCCGCTGAACGTACTATATCGGGATTCCGCAGGCTGAAGACGCTTGGAGAAGAAAGCTATTGGTCGCAATGAATTGTTGATGAATTGCTGCAACACTGCTCCAACAGCCGTGTCCGAAGCATCTGTTCCTAATGCCAGGGGAGCGGAAGGATCGGGATGTGCAAGGAGTGCTAAGTTGGCGATAGCTTCCTTGATCAAAGTGAAAGCTGCCTGCGCCGTGTCGGGAAAAATGAATTTCCGCTTACCACGTAAAAGATCTGTCAGAGGCTGCATTATTTCGGCGCAGTGTGGGATAAACCGGCGAAATATGTTAACCAGGCCAGAAAAGTGGCGCAACTGTCGGTAAGAGTGAGGCTCAGGATAGTCGCGAATTGCCGCCACCTTGTCAGGCAGGGGCTGTATGCCTGAAACTGGGATTTCGTGACCTAGGAACGTGATGGTCGTCCTACCTAATTCGCACTTGGCAGGGTTAATGGTTACACCGTGTTGGCTAAGGCGCTCAAAAAGAGCACGCAGGTGCGTCATATGCTCTTCTTTTGAAGAATTTGCTACCAAAATATCGTCTAAGTACACGTAGACATTCTTCAAACCGCGCGTTGCTTCATGCACAAACCTTTGAAAGGTTTGGGCTGCATTGCTGAGCCCAAAAGGCATGCGCAAAAACTCGAATAGTCCGAATGGAGTTGTGACAGCGGTTTTAGGGATGTCAGCCTCTGCTACTGGGATTTGGTGGTAGGCTCTAACGGGGTCGATTCTGCTGAAAACAGAACAACCAGACAGGGTAGAAGTAAGATCTTAAATATGTGGAATGAGGTACGTGTCTGGGATAGTAGCCTGGTTGAGGGCCCTATGGTTACCGCAGGGGCGCCAATCGCCATCAGGTTTAGGAACCATGTGAAGGGGCGAGGTCCAAGGGCTACTGGAAAGGCGCATTATGCCTAACTCTAGCATGTGTTCAAACTCAGCCTGTGCTACGCGGAGCTTGTCTAGGGTCAAGCGACGTGGTCGGCTAAATGCTGGGGGTCCTTTAGTGACAATATGGTGGGTAACGTTAGTGGTCACCGCGGGAAGGGGGCCAGATTGTCTTAGCATTGCCGGGTAAACTGAAAGTAGGTCTGCGTACGGGTGTTCGGCCTGCGGTTCGACGTATAGGGGCGTGATGTGATTCACAAAAGAATTCGAACCGGTTACGGAAAGAGAAGTCTGCCGGTCGAAATGGTCCAGGAAATCGATGCCTAGTATGGGATAAGAGACGTCTGCTACTATGAACACCCAGCGGAAGGTGCGACGTAGTCCTAAGTTGAGCGTGAGTGACTTACAGCCGTAAGTAGCAATGGGAGTGCCATTGGCAGCACGGAGTTGTTGGACTGACGGGTTCGTTGCATCACCTGCCTTCTTTGGAATGACACTTACTGCTGCACCGGTGTCAATAAGGAACAGGTTATTGGAAACTAAATCTCGAACATGCAACAAATGACTGCTATTATGGCTGCCGACTGCGTTAGTCGTCGAAACGCGTCGGGATGTTAGTTTCCCTGTTTGCACCTGGGAAGGTGCAACCGGCTTCGCAGCGCCGGGCCTTCTCCCCAAACCGTTTGTGGTATCGACAGTACGTTGATCGAGATGGGTTAACCAGGCGGTCAGGGGAAGGGCTTCTGAGACGTTTACGTCGGTCAGAGTTGTGATAAGATTTATGGTTTCTACAGTGAGAACAACAAGGAGAGGAAAAATGTCTGAAAGCCCGCTCGAAAACAGCTATCAGAGTGTCCTCAGAGTGTGTTCCTACAGTGGGAGCTGTGGTCTGGGGGCTGCTCGAGTTTGTTACAGCAGTAATTTGTGGATGTTACCGTTCCATAATACCGTCCGCTAGTTTAGCCGCTTCTGTGAGCTTAAGGTGGCTAGAAACCTCGAGCAGTGCTTGAATATTGGGTGGTAGTCGCTGTACCCACAACTCTCTAAGGACGTTTTCCTCTAAAAGTTGCCCCGCCAGCTGCTGCATTTCTCTCAGTAATGCAGATGGCTTCTTGCTACCTAACTCTGTCCCTTGGGTCAGCCGTTTTAGTCTGGACGATTCTGACCGTAAAAGACAAGAGATTACCGCGTCTTCCACGGCTGTGTAACAACTGTTACTGAATATTACGTCGCTTATCTCAGTAGCTACGTCACGGGGAAGGCGACCGATAGTCCACAAGTAACGGGTTCGTTCGCTTGTGATTCGACGTGATTCAAACTCTGCCTCTAACATATGAAACCAGAGTTGAGGGTTATCAATAAAAAACTGAGGGACGGCTAGGGAGACTGTCGAAACGGACGGTTCAGGATCAGGTTTGCGGTCGTTGCTAGCCATAGTTGTAATGGTATATCAAATGCAAAACGATATATAGAGGTCAATGCGGCAACCATGAAACACTTATAATATCGATATAAGAAAAAATATAAAAGGGATATGGTAACAGAAATCAGGAATTTACCGTTTATGTCGGAAAAAGTGTATATGTAAACGAATAAGTGTGATTGAGTGAATTACGAGTGTCCTTCGAGAATTAATTTGTTGTTCGAGCTCACCAGTTTAGGAATTTTCTCAATTAAGTCAGGACCTGCTCCCGTATAGAGTCTATAGCCCCTGGTCCTCGGTTTGTGACACGATAGCGAATATACTCGGCAGCGCGTAAAGCAGAACTCAAAACGCTGGAGCTGGACAACGTGTGTATTGGAGGAGCGTAACGGCGTGCAGATGACGAACACAGGCGGAGCAAGTGGCGCCACCAAAAACGGTAATTGTTCAAATAAACAAATTTGTTAGTCTTTGTTATCGAGTGCTTTACTGGTAGCACTACAGGCTCTACGTGCTATAGGCATGGGGAGTCATGGGTCGTTAGAAAAGAAGCAAAGTAGGTACTGAATGCCTCGGAGATCTCTTGGGAGTTCGTTGTTTTGTTATATATAATGGATGAGGAGAGAGGCTTGCACTGCCTATTTCCTAGTTTCTTCAGCTTGGGGTGACTCAGCGCCCTTAGTCTCGCTTTTCAACGACTTTCATTGCATGAGATAAACGGCCCATTTGTAATAACAACGAAAAATCTCTCGACCTAAGGAAGTTGCGTTGTAATAAAGACAGGGTTTTTTAATCGACAAACACTGTTTGAGTAAACGGAAAAAGCCCTCGATTAACATCAGAAAACAAGGCGTAGGCAAACATGTGTTTTCGGTGATTTCATTCTCAAGCCAATTACGATCACAAACACTGTTTGATTTATCGCTTCTAGGTTATCCTCGGGTTGAGTTGATAACGTCAAGGCATGCATTTAGCGTGGAGTGAAGCTGATCCACCACAGTAAGCAAGTCGTCAGATAAAAGGAAAGTATCCCAGTTCTGGGCCCGAGTAAGTGAGGGTAAGTTGCTTCGGCTAGCTTGATAGAATGGTCTTTAAGCGGCTGGTTTGTGGTCTGTTTGTGCTGGCACCGAAAACTCACACCTTACCAGTAAGTGGTTATATCCCGGGATGCTGTTCATGACCGACGTGTGTACATGAGATAATTCCACCGCAAAAATGAGGTCAAGAATTTGACTGCCTCCAGTTGGGCATATCACTTGTTAAGTCCATCCTCCTAAACGGATGATGGTCAAAAAGTGAAGTAGGTGATGTGGGGCATCCAACGCGGACCAACAGATGCCTGGTGCATTAAAGTAACCGGCCCCCAGTTTGGGGTCCGGCATGTCAGCAACAACGTTCAGATCTCCCAGGATAAGCAAGAAGTCTTCTTGAACAGTATTAGGGGGCGGTAGATGTAACTACTAAGAAAGTCAGAACATCCTGTAGAGCCCTGTAGCCAAACTGAATCCTGCAAGTTATCCAATAGGTGGTGCTGATATATTACGGCTCTCACGGTTTGCCTTGCATATATAAGACAGCCTCCTCCTCGCCAGGTTAGTCTGTTTTCCCTAAAAACTTGGTACCCGGTGATAACGGTATCTTCTTTCGAAGCGTAGTCTGCCAACCGGGTCATGGTAATTGAAATAAGATCTTAATCAGACAGAGGGAAACATAAAAGAAATAACTGATCAGATAAAACAGGGAACATTAAACCATTTATTTCATTTATTGTGACGACGGCCAAAAAATAGAGATAAAGCATCGGAAAAAGTGAACTTGCGATGAAGCGGCGGCTGCAGAAATATTTATCGAAGTCGGGACGATGAAGCTGGAGAGATTCTTGTCACCTCGTAATTGGACAAGTGGAATGAGCCAAAATACTCCAAGCTCCTGAAAGATTGGCCGGGCCGAGCGACGGATGTTCTGTAGAGATGCTTATCGATAATAAATGTGGCTGTGGAAGAATAAGGGATAGAAAAGGTGAGTTCTGACATGATCACGCAGGATCGGTAGGTTTGGCTCGAAACATCGGAGGATAAACTGTGAGAACGTCGGGGGAATATAGGAAAGCGACCATTAGGCTGTGTTGGCAAATGGGGATGGCGGCTCTCTGTACGGCGTGGTGGATCTAACTCGAAAGAGTTCTCTCCCGTCAGCAGCAGTCAATTGGCTGCGGTGCACTGCTTCGAGGGCTTGAAGCTACTGTCCAGTATAGAGCCCAAGTCTTTACTCTAAGAGACCATCTGTAACGAGTCCACACCATTCCCACTAGCCCCTCTATTTGTGGTCAAGCATTGGTCCTTGGTTAGGTTTAATGGAAGGCCCCATTTGCGCGACCAGTTTTTTACTACTAACACGTCAAGTTTTACACCTGCTCCAGCCATATTGACGTCAACGGCAAACAGAAAGGTAGGGTTTGTTACCTCACGTGCTGGATTGTTGATGAAGATGAGAAAGAGCAGAATGTAAGGTTGGTTAGACCTTACTTTGCGGTTTCCTTATTAAACGCGTGCTTTGGTCCTCTGTGCTGCGTGGACCACCTGCACGTTACTCTAATGCTCGGCACTGTACGAATATATTAACCAGAACGGTATTCTCCACGCCCCGTGAGAACGAGAAGGCGATTGGGGGAGGTAGTGGTTAGCGTATATTTAGGAGTGTGCGTGAGAGCGTGCGCAACAGCAACGGTCAAATGACGACCGCGCTTGGCAGTCAGCGTTCAGTTAAACAATAAACGTGGTAAAAGTATGAACGGAGATGGCCGCTACAGGGGCCTCCTCCTAGAAGTCCGACGGAGTTGAGCTTCGATCGTGATGGTAGACCGGAATTATTGGTCGTCCAGGAACTCTTCTTAGCTTGCCTGTTATATTGTTGGTGACGTCGAACGACTGCTGATGAGTTTAACGGTGCCTGCACTCTCGAGGTCCGATGTGCGTAGGTCCAATTGTGTTTTGGCGCCCACGGGTCTCATACGCATGCGAGCCGGAAGATGCCGCGTCAGGTCCATCCAAAAAGGCGTCCAGTTTTCGCCTCCAGTACCACGCTGACCCGTCGTCCCGTTGTCCAGTGAGTGGCTGGCTTCTTGAACGTGCACGGGAGTCAGCGAGGCTACGGATAAAGCCAATGTGGCTGTGTAGATCCGTCTGAGAGAGGGCAAGTCAAACTGGAACAAAAAAGCGCCTGCGGGCGCCGGCGGATGTTGGACTGTAATAACAACACGCGAACGATGTGCGGTGTTGCTGCAGTCGCCAGAAGACCAGAAGAAAATGAAATCATAACTACGGATTGTAATTTCTCGGGCCTGTTGGTTGGTAAATCCATGGTGAACTTCCCAACTTATTGCTAACAGTCGGTTGTGAAAATCGTCACGAAATCGACGAAGTGGACGGGATTTCGTAGTTGACGACCGCGACGGCTACTTCGCGTTGCGGGTACGGTTGGAGAATCTGATGGACTAGCTGCCGAGTCCCCACTAGGCGTAATTAGGGGTGGTTCGATTAATAACTCGCTCGATGCGGGTGACTGAGCGGCTTGAGTAGGTGTATATTGGCCGAGCGGCTCGCACTCCATGACGGCAGTCTTGAGACGGTCGACAGATACGGTGTCGTGTCGTCCGCTGATGTCTATGACAAATGTCTTTGCTCTACGGTTTATCACCCGTGAGTAGCGGTTCCTAACGCAGTTGGAACATAACTTGTAGACTGCTGTTCGCGCGGCGGACTGGCCTTGAACACTCGCATGTGCTGTGTAATGCGCTGAGCATAGTCACCGTAGTCGAAAGTAATGGTTGGTGAGGGGGCTACCAACTCTCCAGGCAGACGAAGTGTACAACCATATACTAGTACGGCCGGTGTTGTGTGTAATTCCTCCTTAACGGTACTACGCAGGCTTAAGAGTGCTAATGGTAGTGTTTCGCTTCAAAGGGGGTTACCATTTGCTCGAAGGGCGGCTTTTAATTGCCGGTGGAAACGCTCAACCATATCATTGGCTTGAGGGTGGTAAGCTGTCGTCTTAACGTGTTGGCAACCGAGCGTAGTGAGTAGGCTGCTAAAAGCGCCGTCAAAGTGTGGACCACGATCGGTGGTCACTATTTCCGGGCAACCGAAATGACTAACCCAACCGGTCAGAAAAGCTTTCGCGGCCTCTTCCGACGTGGGACGTGGGATAGGGATGGCCTGAGACCAGCGAGTAAAACGATCCATGCATGTGAGTATGTAAACGTACCCAAGCGAAGGTGGAAGTGGTCCTACGAGGTGGACGTGCACATGATGAAAACTTGTTTCAGGTTCTGGGAACCTGGCCAACGCCGTTTTAGTGTACCTATGGGTCCTAACACGTTGACACTGCAGTCAAGCACGAGCCCATTGACGGACATCTCGTTTGATATTGTGCCAAACAAAACGCTCAGTTATCAGTTTCACCGAGGCAGTCACACCCGGATGAGCCAGATTATGGAATGTCAGGAAGGTATGTTAACGGTGGGCAGCAGGAACTACTGGCCTAGGGCGACCTTGCGACACATCGCACACGATGGTATTCTGGGAAACTGGGATGGGTATTGTGGTTAAACTCAAAGAACCGTTTCGTCGAAGTTGTTCGATGTCAGGGTCCATAGTTTGAGCCTGTTCCATTGCGTCCAAGCTGATGTTAGGCGTCATTGAAGGACTTAGTTGATGTACGCGTGATAAGGCGTCTGCGACGGAATTAAGTACCCCAGAGACGTGTCGTTTGTCCACAGTAAACTGTGAGACAAAGTCTAAATGGCGAATCTCGCGTGGTGAGTATCGATCGGAAGCTGACTTTAGTGCGTAAACCAAAGGCTTGTGGTCTGTAAACACCGTGAACGAACGGCCTTCGAGTGCATGTCGAAAATGACGGATTCTCAAGTAGATGGCTAATAACTCTCTACCGAATGTGCTGTACCTTGATTTCGCGGGTTGTAGGCGCTTGGAGAAGAATGCTGAGGGTTGCCAAGAGTCGTCGACGAACTGTTGCAGTACTGCTTCAACCGCTGTGTCCGAGGCATCCGTCACTACCGAAATAGGAGCCAAAGAGTCGGGGTGTGTAATGAGTGCTGTGTTGGCGACAGCATCTTTGACCAAGGCAAATGCGGCTTGTGCCGTGTCGGGAAACACGAACTTTCGCGTACCTCCACGCAACAGATCGGTGAGGGGTTGCATCATTTCCGCACAGTGCGGAATAAATCGCAGGTATAAATTCCCCAGGCCGGCAAATTGACGCAACTGGCGAAAAGATTGGGGTTCAGGGTAGTCGCGAATAGCGGAAACTTTATCGGACAGAGGGCGGATACCCGAGGATGAAATAGAATGTCCTATGAAGGTGATATCAGACCGGCCTAATTCGCATTTCGCGATATTGATCGTAACGCCGTGCTTGCTAAGGCGTTCGAAAAGTGTTCGTAGGTGTGTAGTGTGCTATTGCTCTGAAGAACTAGCCACCAAAATATCATCCAGGTATACGTGGACATCTTCCAAACCACGAGTTGCCTCGTGCATGAACCGTTGAAAGGTCTGGGCTGCATTGCTGAGTCCAAACGGCATTCGCAGAAAATCGAACAGCCCGGAAGGCGTAGTGACGGCAGTTTTAGGGATATCGGCCTCTGCTACCGGGGTCTGGTTGTACGCACGAACTAAATCGATACGGCTGAAGACGGAGCAACCTGATAAAGACGAAGCAAGATCCTGTATATGGGGAATCGGGTATCGGTCCGGGACGGTGACTTTGTTAGGCGCTCTGTAATCACCACAGGATCGCCAGTCGCCACTAGACTTAGGGTCCATATGAAGGGGGGAAGCCCAAGGGCTACTAGAGGGGCGTATTATACCCAGTTCTAGCATATGTTCGAATTCAGCCTGTGCAACACGAAGCTTGTCTGGTGCTAACCGACGCGGCCTACTGAACACTGGGGGTCCCTTAGTATCGATATGGTGAGTGACACTGGTGGTCACTGCTGGGAGAGGCCTGGCCTGCCGAAACATGGCTGGGTAGGCGGCGATGAGTTCGCTATAAGGTTGGTGTGCCAGTTGTTGAACGTAAAAAGGCGTGACGTGATTCACTCGCGAATTGGAACCCGCAACAGCAAGAGTGGTCTGACGATCCACCACTCCGCGGCGCCGTGCATCAACTAACAAGTCAAAGTGTTACAGGAAGTCAATGCCTAGAATTGGGTACGGGACGTCGGCGATGATGAATACCCAACGAAAATTACGCTTTAAACCCAAGTTTAAGGTGAGCAACCGCTGGCCAAACGTTGGGATGGCCGTGCCATTGGCAGCGCGTAGTGTTTGGGCCCGCGGCGTGCTATTGTCGCCTTTCGCTCGGGGGAGGATGCTCACTTCGGCTTCGGTATCCACAAGGGATAGGTTATTTGAAATGATGTCCCTTACGTTCAAAAGACGACTGTTGGTCTGATAACCGGCTTCGTGGGTCGCCACCATGGGCCAGGGGGTTAGTTTTTCCTGATGCGCACCGAAAAACGTACACCCTCGTTCGCATCGTTTTGCTCCCTCGCCAAAGCGACTGTGGTATTTACAATAACCTTCTTTTGAAGAGCCGAAACGTCTTCGCAGTGACGGACTATGGAGCCCAGGTGAGCGTGCGCAGTGCCGCTCCTGTGACCCGCTTCTTCTTACTACTAGGCGTTGCAGGCTCGCGCCAATTCTAAACAAAACTGACGCGAGGTCGTTAGATGTTGGCAAGGCAGGCACCGTTGTGACGGACGACATGGTTACTCCAGCTCCAACGAAGTTGTATCGTGACATAATGTCGTCAGCTATCGCTGCAGTTTCCTCCAGCGAGCATTTGCGCGTAGTACTTAGTAAAACTGGAACGCTGTGCGGCAAACGCTGCAGCCAAAGTTCCCTTAAGAGCGGGTCCTCGCCTACCGTCGGTCCTCTCAAGCGCTGCATCTCACGCAGCAGTTCGGAGGGCTTCCTGCTTCCAAGCTCGATGGTTTGAAGTGGTTGCATACGTTGGTCCTGCGTTGGGGTCGTGCGGGCAATTACGGCCTCCTTCAAAGCCTCGTAGCTTCGGGAAGAGATTATTACGTCCCTTACTTGCAGTGTGACCTCCGGCGGGAGGCGGCCTGCTACCCACCTGAAGCGGCTTGTGTCACTGGTTATACGGCAGTTTTCGAATTCTAACTCGACCAGCGTGAACCAGAGTTCTGGATCAGCAGGCGTGAATGCCGGTATGTGCAGCGTGATCGCCCCAACGGTGGGGTCTGAGCAGGGTTTCCGTTCAACAGACATAGCGATTACTTACCAATGTGGCAATGTATTCTTCGAAAGAAAAAAAAATCGCGACGAAATAGACACCGAAAATATGTATGGACAAAATAATTATTTGGTAAGCCGACCAAAAAAAGGACCAACAGATGGGGAAATAATAAAACACACAAAAACGTACGCAGACGGGACCTTGAAAGGTAGAAAACAAGGAAACTCACGTGACATGGGGATCACGTCGGGCTCACCAATTGTAAAATTGATTAGACCTTAATTTGCGGTTTCCTTATTAAACGCGTGCTTCGGTCCTCTGTGCTGCGTGGACCAACTGCACGTTACTCTAATGCTCGGCACTGTACGAATATGTTAACCAGAACGGTATTCTCCAAGCCCCATGAGAACGAGAAGGCGATTGGGGGAGATAGTGGTTAGCGTATATTTAGGAGTGTGCGTGAGAGCGTGCGCAAGAACAATGGTCAAATGACGACCGCGCTTGGCAGTCAGCGTTCAGTTAAACAATAAACGTGGTAAAAGTATGAACGAAGATGGCCACCGCTACAAGAAGGCCGGGCACTGAGCCCAGTGGCACCTCACTAGTTATACCTTCCGATCTCGAGACATGACAACCCTTATTAACAATGAAAGTTCACCCTGATAAAAAACTATCTACCCACTGCCCTGCCTTTCCAAAAATTTCCATAAACTGCAGTTTGACATTTAAAGGACTGTGGCTAAAAGAACCAAACGCCTTGCCAAAGTCTATGTAACAGACAGCAATTGACTGCCCTTCGTTCAGGTGCTTGGTTACCCCGTCGAAAAACAGTAGGATTTTCGTCAGGCAAGATGGTCCTGCCGCATACCTGTGCTGCACATTTGATGCAAGGTTACGTTTAATTAAGTGCCTGGAGATCTGTTCCCCAACTGCTCCAGGCGCTGGGGCAATACTGAAGTTAAGCCAACCGGCTGGGTATTTTAGGCCTTTTTATCGGGTCCGGTCGTGTAAATTCCTGTCACCGTTGCCTTCCTCTAGTCTCCCGGAAAAAATTCAATCTCTAAGTAGCCTTTCATGAAGCTTCGTCATCGGAATCTTCAAGATCTCGGCCAGAGGCTGAACGATGCCTGGATGGATCCCATCTGGCTCTGCGGCTTTGTTTCTATTCAAGGTTTGCAGCTCCGTGCTCACCTCTTCCTCCTCTACATTCAGTTGTTGTGTTGGAGGCGCCTGTGATCCCTCCTTTCTTTCCTCTAAATTATTTGCTGGTTAATATTTGCTCTTAAAGAATGCCAATAGGGTGTCGGCCTTGTCTTCGCTGCTTGGAACCAGTAGTCTCTGTGCCCCTTCCTAAGTTGCTACACTTTCATATTTTTCTGGGGTCTGAACTAAGCATAAAACCGTTCTGGGTTTGTGGGGAACGATGCACTTAACCTTCGTTCAAAAGAACATTTCTCTACGCCCTAGACCGCTTGAGTTCTGTTCTTGGCTGTCTTCTGGCTATTTCATGTCGCCTGAGTTCTTGTAAGGCTTGTACGCTGCCCACCATTGCCTGCGAATGACTGTAGCCTTGCCGAATTTGATTTCCACTGCTATTCACCCTCAGAGGTGCAAACTCCTGTAAGTCTGATAAGCCCCATCTTGATGGCCTCCCAGTTTTTGCCTACGGAGGCGTTTTTGCGACTCGGTGTCCACTGAACTTCCTCCACTGCCCCCTTTAGTTCTTCTATATTGATTCTCGCATAGCGCCTACTTAACTCGATTTTCTTCGACGCCTTGCTAAGTCTTAGTGCGACCCTTAGCGCTACATTACTTTGGCCCTGTGGCTCATCGAACTTAATTTCTTCAACGTCCTGAGGGAACCGCTTTATGATTCAACCAAGGAGAGATGGGTGCTGCCCACCACTGTGTCTAGTAGCCTGCGTCACACGCTGCGTAAGTAAGTGCAACCGGACCCACTGCAGCAACTAGTCGCCCGTTGATCCCCTTGGTGCGATCTCATTTTCCCAGTTGACTTCCGGATGAGGCCCTTCCACCCCCTAATAAGACGAACTCCTTTGTCTGTGCCAGCACTGCGTCTAGCATACGCTGAAGCTCGAAGTTCTCAACTGTTGCTAGCAGTTGATATAGGAAACTGTGATAGTGGGAGACGGTGGAGAAAAAAAGAGGGATCCGTTGCTAGGGATTAGATAGTAATGAAGCCTTGCTACAACGCAGTAGATGGTCAGCGGACAGAGCACAAAACTCATCGTAGAACAGGTAGCGAGCGTTGGAAGAAGTAAAGGGTAATACAGATGGTAAAATTGATTTGGAAGGACTGGATATGGTAAATGTGAGGCACATTTAAAAAAGAATGGACGCATATTACGAGGGTCAGCGGGATGATAGCATGAGAAATGGCCGGCAAAAAGTGCAGGGTGCAGAGAGAATGTATACATACATATGTATGTAAATAGATATGCGAGGAGCAGGAGCAAAGAGCAATGGAGTGCTAGGAGAAAAAAAGTATCGGTGATTGGGAGAGGTAGGTAGGGTCGGATCGAAATGTGTGGGATTGAATCAAGAAAATTCAGACGAATTTCTTATGACGGATTAACATGGTGGATGAGCAAAGAAAGAAGACTGAAGAAGCACAGAAGTGGTGCCGTCTGTGAAGAGTAGATCATAGACGAGGGAAGATAAAGGATGGGATTGAAGAGAACAGGTAAGAATGGGTCTAGTTATTTGATCAATGCAGGTGCGACATGTGGTGACGGACCAGAGGAATCGGGTAGTGGCAAATTAAACATTTTGGAACTGTGAGTGAACATCATGACGTAACGTTGTCTTTACAATCGGTGGAACATGGAAAAGCAGACCAAACTAAAAGGCACACAGAAAATGCCTGCGGCGAGCAATATACGGAACAGGAGATGAGAGCAATGACCGAAGTGACACAGGTGAAACATGACTAATCAGATCGTTTCACTACAATTGAAACACGAAGGAGGCGGAGAAGAAAGAAGCAGGAAGCATCAGGATAGGTAAACCAGTAATAGAACAAAAGGCCCAAGAAATGAATGCGCGACGGAGTTGGGGCAATGGAACTGGAGAGCTGCGTGCTAGCAGCCAATTCAACAGGTGGATTAAGCATGATGATGCTAATCGGGGCACCGCCTAATGGAAAGAACCATAGAGGAATCGCGGAGCCAAGAAAGAAGAATATGGTGGTGGTGATTAGATAACAAATGCTGCTGTAAAAGATGCGAAGTTTGGAGCGGCGAGTTCTAGTATGAGGATTGGTCATGGGTGCGGGTGTGACTGGTGCGTAATGGCATTGGGCATGAGGCGGGAGAACAAGGGGGGATTTAACAAGACGACAGGCAGTGGGGCATAAGATTGCTATCAATGGGCGTTATGAGCATAGGGTGATACCAAGTGAATAGAGACTATAAGCCGCCAATGACGGCAGGTGGAAAAAAGAAATATTGGCGAGCGACGGCAGAGAAGAGTGGGTAGGACGATCATGACGTCATGCAATGAGAGGTGACTTGGTGAGAGGCAACAGGAGCAAGGACGGAATTGGTAGGTGTGCATACCGTGGTAGAACGACAAAAATGGAAAGTGGTAACCGATGATAAGATTTATAGGTGAGCGTGCCGTGGCGGAACTAGGATGGGGAACATGCGGTTTCCAACCGACAGTAGTAGATGCGGTAGTCCGAGGATAGTTAGCGTGCGATTCGCAACCGGTGCTGGTGGGTGGGACTGGCTGTGCGCTGGGCACCCAACCTAAAAAACACTTCGTGAAGTGAACAAAGGGAGTGTGATCTACCAGCCTAATTGCACTCGCACATTGTTGCAGACGGCCTGTAAACCCGATGTGCGCCGGCCAAAGCGGTGGATCTGACCGCGCCTCGCACCGTTGGGAGTGGCACGAGTGGTCATTGATAATTTTGAGAACAGAAGTCAAAAACATAGATTGCACGATGTATCCTGGATTATTTCGCTGCATCTTTACAAAGTGCATACTGCAGTCGAAGTGATTATTTTTATAGCAAAATAAATGAACGAAATGTTTATAAACAAAGGCAAAATCACATGACGCACACATTCACACATGTCTATCGGATGATCACACAATAATTATCACACCTCATTACCACGGCAATGATAAATTGATTACAAGTTCGCGTTGTTTGCAAAGTTCAGGTTTGTGTGCACGGATCGACAGGGCCTCCATGTATCTTAATAGTTTGGTACTGGTGGTCGAGTAGATCACTTTGAACGCTTGACTTGCGTTGACGCAATGTTTGGTCTCGTAAATATGCCGAGCAATTGATGATCTAATTGACCTTTGCTCGGTTGATGATGCAATGGTGGCAACATCGTTGCTCATTGTCTTCTGAAGCCACACTGGAATGTGTTCAGCCATTCGATGACGTAACTGCCTTTCCGTTCTGCCTATGTAGGTGGCTGAGCACTCACATTTGAATTGGTATATGCAGTTTGATTTGGCGTGGATAGGCAAGGGTTCTTTCATCGATGGCCTAGTTAACCGATTAGTTGTGAATATAATCACCGGATCGGCTGCATAGTAGGTGCGGCTGACAGCTGACTTCAAGCGTTTTTTGATCAACTCACTTACATTGTCACCTTTGTAGGGGAGTTTTAGATATACTTTCATCTTAGACACTGTGGTTGAAATATCCTTTCTTGGTTTCAGGTGACGATACTTTGTCAAAAATGATGTTGGATATCCATTTTCCGTCAGAATTTTAGTGATGTGATTTATTTCTTCATCCAAAGTGTCCGCCGTGCAAATCTTCTGTGCTCTGCAGAACAGTGTTTGCACTGTGTTTATCTTGTACTTTATCGGGACGAAACTGCTGAAGTGTAGATATTGCCCCGACCAGGTGTCTTTTCGATAAACGGACCTCCTGATTGAACCATCTTTTCTGCGGAAAATTTCGATGTCTAAGAAGCTTATGGTGTCATTGTCCTCATTGTGGACTGTCAGCTTTATATTTGGGTGTAGATTATTGAGCAAGGCATGCAGCTCTTCACCTTCTTGTTTGCTCTTTGTAATGACAAAAATATCATCCACGTAACGGCGATAGAGTATCGTGTCGGATATTGATATTGATAATTGTACGGTGGGCGAAGAGACCGCGATAGGGGTGTGTGGTCCGGGATCAATTGGTCAGGTTGTAAGACCATGGACAGCGGAGCCAACGGGAACACCGAGTGGTAGGCGGATGTGTAGCAATATTATCCAGATGCACCTGCCAGAGAGATGGTCACCACAGTGCCCGAAGTGGTTAACCGTCATCGAGGATCACTGGAATAGAGAAAAGGGATAGAGAAGCGCAGTCTGAGTGTGCCCCAGCTGAGGAGCAAGGGATACTGAGGAGAGAAAGAAAATAAAAATGATGGATAACAGATGAACGTGGGTGGGCAACACGGTTATCTTATGAAAGCAGAGATAAGTTCGCTGTGGATCAGGGATGGCAATGGCCATAGTTCGCAGCACTAAAGAGAGAAGTTTCGAACATGGAGTATGCCCATTGGCCTGTGGCAAAGATAATAATGATAATAATGGTATATTTCTCGGCCATGGTCGAGACGCACGCGCTAGCGCATGATCATGGTGTGACAGTTCACTCAATAAGGTGGAAAATTCACAAATTCAAAGTATGAAAGTCGAGAGTATCAGCGATAGATAAACATAGCCAACAACAGTTTGAATGAACCATTTTAATAATGGTTTGCGCGGCAGTTTCAAACCGGTTTCGTATCCGGGCTGGGCGGTGGAGATATCAAAAAACCGTTAGCGCAGTGTGAAGGACGCATTATGAACGAGAATGATGCAAGCTGGGGAAACGGAGGCCTGCTGATGTTCTACAGATAGAGTAGATTTTGAACAAGAAGAAAAGGAAGAAAAAAAGGAGAAAAAAATTGTAAAGATGTCTTCTTGGGAAAGTCGGTGCACGCGGAGAGGATAGCGATCGATGAAGACGATGCAGACCCTGAATGTCGGATTTACCGAAGTTCAATAAATGGAATGAGTGTCGAAACGGTGCCGAGACCAATTTCGTGAAAGTGAACACTGGTGGATGTGGGAGAAACAGCAGTCCATAAAAAGGTGAGTTTAGATTCAGGATCAGTAACATGTACCAATCATAAATGAGAAAGCTCAACTGGAAGGTCCTCGAGAAGTGGAGAGTCAATTTCCAACCGGCTATGGTTCGGAGGGAAGGTGGACTATGGTAACGGATAATAAAGTGTGAAATCTCCGCATGGACTTGAGAGTTAATATGCTGTTTCACTGACAAATATATATATATATATATATATATATATATATATATATATATGTTGACGCATTTGCCTTCAGTGATATTCAGCGTCCTTTCTGGTAACGTAAGACATCATAGGGCGTGTTTAGTCTAGCAAGGCAAAGTATGTGTCGGTCAATTGGCTGAGTGTGGTGGTATATTAGCAAGATGCGCATGAACTGGAATGTGTGTTGGTTGCTTTAGAAAAAGCTGAGTGATCTGATAAGCAATTAAGAGTATTTCCTGTCGGGTGGCTTGATTTCGGTCCCAGTTGCTATGGCAGGTTCTATTTGAGTCTCTGTCCGTACGAGTCAAAGTGGCGTTCTTGGTTATCCGGTTTGGTGACTGCAATAGTAGGAGACAACAGACCTGAAATAAAAGGAGGTTGCAGTCTGGACTTGGTTCCAGCTGTTGGTTATGATGATATATGAAGACAAAAGATAATGGGCTGGTTAGGTCTGTGTGAGTGAAGCAAGGATGAAGTTTCATTTGAGCAGTCAATGGCAGCTACTCCACATTCTAAGTAACAATAGGCTCGCGGTGGATTTGTGCTATACTGCTACAGGCTAACGAAGTTCCGTACACTCGTTTGGTAACTGTAAGTGCGTCCCAAAGGATTTATGATTTTGCACTTTGGCACCGTATCGCTCGGATACTAATAAAAGAACTAGGGCTTCTCGGTTTAGAGCAGTTAGAAATGATAACCCCCAATACCGTTTCCTTACGCAGAGCGCAGTTTGACAACGAGGCAATGAGATGGGTTTGAAATAACAGACTGTGAGCCAATGGGACTGGCACACAGTTAGAGTGGCTCTATGCTGTTCCTGTCTCTTCCGGTATAGTGGTTATTCTGCACTGAGTAGTTTCTGAGGAGCCTTAAAGTAGAAGAAACTAGTGGGGCGACAGAGGTGATACATTAGAGGCAATTGGTCACGTGCCTTGGAACGTTAACGTGAGTTCATCTATGCTCTTACCCGATGGTGCTATCGCACTGAGATTTGCTCGAGTATGATCAAGGAAATCGGACGTAGACATGATTGCATGGTTATCGCGGTGTCCTTTTCGTCGTTATCGCATTGCAAACCAGGAAAACACCCATGTGAGGACTGGTTTTGGCGAGCAGTGAGAAATGGGAATGAGATGGGTCCGAATTTTTGTCAGGGAAGCAAACTCTAACGACCTACATTCGGTGCTCATGATAGGAGTCACAAGGGCCTGCTTCAGGTGGGGAGGCAGCACAATACACATCCATTGGCATCCAGCACTTGGCGCTCCAAGAATGATCCACACTTTTTTAGACGTTTTTATTTTATTTTTTTAATGGTTTTATCGCAGTCAGGTATCTGGCTGTCAGAGAAGACGGAGCTGTTTTTGGTCGGCGACCACAGCTCCCACACCCCGGCCGAAACATGGACCGCATGTAACAAGCCGCGTTGGGAATAGGTCGACCATACCAGTCAATCCGTAGCAACACTGCAACCTGGAGACATGAGTCACAAGTGACAAGGATGGTGTGCTTGGAAGACAAAACAGTGGGGTATTTTTTCTCACTTTTTTATGCCAATCTCTACGTTTTGGTGGTCATGTCTAATTGGTGGTCAACTCTGTGCAGGGAGACCATCACGGCCAGGAATGTTTGCGGAAGTGCCGCGCTAACACTCGCCTTATCCGTGAAGTCAGAACCCTCATGCCGTTTACATGGGACAAAAGATGCAGGGGGAGGTAGAGTCAACTGCAACCTGCGATTATTCAATGGGGTTTATGTTCAACAAAAAGCCAGTCTGCACAAGAATGGGGTACGACTTGCAGCACCAACAACGTGCTTAGTCGGGATGATCCACAGATGGTTTGTAGTTTTGCTGGCTAAGTATCAAATGTTGTATAGGCCAGTCATGGAAGATGCTAGAGTTCTGTGACAGGGACGGAAGTTGAGCTGTGAGTGATTAATGGTGACCACTAGATGGAGGTTGAGGAGTCCGACAGGTGCTACGTCTTTGGTTAAAGACGAAGTCGAAGACTAAGTAAAGACAACACTGGGAATGTTTAAAGACTACCTTCCATGCTTCCAGTGGTATTTCATATAATCAAATACGACTTCTGATGCACTGGCCTCGGGCATGAGAGTTACTACGTTTAGGCATTGTAACCTGGTAGGTTTACGCTTAGGTGATGGCAACTATGGTGTATGATGTAGCACATCCTAGATTATCAAGGGTTCTGGTTAGTATCACCCTCTCCTCATAAGCTCTATCAAAAGTCATGTAAGAATTTATAATAGTATATATAGATCAAATCGATCCCCGGGCAGGGAAGCTGAGAGGAGCGGAAGCCAGGATAAGTAGGAGAGGATCGAGGAGTGAATTAGTGGGTGGTAGGACTTAAAGTCTTAGGATCCAGCACCACTGGACAATTTGGTGCTGGGGGAAAACATCATTGGCTAAAACCTTCAGCTAGAGGAGAGTTGCTTTTCATGGCTGCCCTAGTACTATATGGCGAGGGAGGCGGTAATTGTTTAGACATGGTTGTGGAAACCGACTAGCGAATTAGGTGAGGCAGGGATGTATAAGGGTTAGGTGATGGTAGGTGAACGTGGGTGAGTAGCGAGAACCGGCAGGCATCCAGATAGTTATAGTTGTAAACGACAAAACTATCCTTCTGCAGTGTGGGTTATACGTGAAAAGTAATAATAAACGGTAAGACTATCGTCTGTCGTTAGGCAGAGTTACAGTGTGAGGCCTCTTTCAAAGGCCAGATCGGCGGAGGCGAGCTCATCGGTGAGCAGTATAGCATTGGGAACTGTTAAGTATGACACAAGTGCGCGACTAGAAGCGAACGGTGAGGAGGCACTGCGTAAACTAAGGGGGGACTCATTCCTATTTTGGAATAGGCTGACAGAGAGAATCGGGACTTCAGATTGAGATTAGATTGAGGGTCAGGGAGAGCGAAGGCATGATGTCGGACGGGGTAGGAGCAGGGGGCAGCGAATGAGATACGATAGGAGGTGCAGGCCTGATTGTGGATCGGCTTAAAGAGGAAAACTAGGTTGAGCTTCATGCGACGAATCCAGAGAGGCTCGATTTGTAGGAGCTCACAGCGCTGGCGCTATGTTAGGGCTATGGATAGGCCCAACAGCGTTTTGGTGAAGGTGCGCCGTACGTTCTCAAGAGATACAATAGAGGAACGTGGCCGAAGGCCGGAGGTAATCGGACAATATTCTAGGAGCGGTCCTACATGTGAGAGATACATGGAGAGGCGACTGGCCGGTAGTAAGAAACATCGATGAATCAGGCCTAGGGTTCGCTTTGCTTTAGCGATTTGGATCGATGCCTGTTCTGAGAAGTTAAAGGAACAAGAGTAACCTACGTCAAGATCAATGACGGTGGGGTGTATGGGGATGGGTAGGCCGACCAGACAAATTTAGCCGGGCGGTACAGTGCACTTGTAAAGTAGGAGGAAGCTTTTCTCTCTGCGGAGAATTTCATGAACCACGAGACGCACCAGGTTTGGAGAGAGAGTAAGTCACGCGATATGTTGCACAGGATTACGGATAGGTCATTAGGGAGGAAGGATTACATTATTTTTATATCGTCGGCAAAAAGGAAAGGGGCATCGTGGCGAATAGAACAGAAAATGTCATTGATATAAATAAGGAATAGCAATGAGCCCAAGACACTGCCTTGGATGACGCCGCTAGTAATATGTTTGGCATAAGATAAGTGGCCATCAACGAGCATAGCTTGTGATCTGTGAGAAAGATACGAGGATAGCCGGGAGAGGAGAGGGTCAGTAATACCTAGAGACCGGATTTTGGCTAACAGATGCATATGGGGAACACGGTAAAATGCTTTAGACATGCTGCCGGCTTCGGCAGCAGACGATAGGACAATGAGGAAGTCCAGCTGGCAGGAAGAGCAGGAGCGGGAGTTCAAGAAACCATGCTGACCAGGGTTCAGTAGGTTGTTCTATAAGAGGTACTGAGCAATGTGTTTTTTTATAATTCTCTCCATGGTTTTGCAGACTACTGGGGTGTGGTTAGTGGGCCGATAGTTATCTGGGTCGTTTAGTGCACCCTTTTTGAAGCGCGGAGCTATAACAGAGACTTTCCATTGAGGGGACACGAAACTGCGAAGCATGGAGGTGGTGTATACATTAAGTAACAATAAAGGGAGGTCAAAGCCACCAAAACGGAGGAGGGTCGGTGGGAGGTAATCCGGGCCCGGTTTCGGAGAACGTTTCATAGAGGAAACTGATTTTTCAATCTCTAGATGGGTGAAGAGAATCGATGAAAGAGGCAGAGGTGCAGGGATGGGTTGTAGGAGGGGGGATACCAGTTAAGTTTATAAGGGAGGAAGAGAAATGGTCATTGAAGGCCTCAGAAATAGATGCTGGGGTATCAGCGATAGATGAGCCGCAGATGAGGAACTTGGGCGAGACAAGATTAGAGTGATTGGACCTATTACTAAGCCGGTTGGATAGGTAGCCAGTTTTGTTGGGGTGTGCTAGGACGATGGCTTCTTGCCTTCTCAGATGCGACGCAGCTTCAGTTGCAGTTGGTTTATGCGCAGAAGAATTGTAAAATTGCGTGATCTAGCGAAGGTAAGTTGCAGCTTAGCCAGCTTACGCTCTAAAAGTGACAGGCGTGAGCTGCTGGACTTGGGGCGTGGATCGACACATGGGTTAGCGGTATTTAAGCAGTGTAGAAGGTTGGAGTATAGAGGGTTCACAACAGTGAGGGGATCAGAGGAGAGAAAAAAGGTGTCCCAGTTAAGGGAACGGATTATCATTTTTACTAGGGGCCAGTTACATGAACGGTAGGAAGTCGGGACAGGGGGAGGGGATTGCATCGGATGGGAACAACTGAAGCAGCTGAACTTGCACCTGACAATACGGTGGTCACTACCCGGGAAGTGATCAGTAATCTGGGTGGTGATATCAGGAATATCGATGGAGGATACTAGGTCCAAGATGTTGTTCCCCTTGTGGGACAGGAGACATGTTGGGTCCTTCCGCCAAGACGGACACAGGAAAGGAAGGTAGAGAGGGAAGGAAGGCTAGTATAAGAAGACCAGCAGATTGAAGGAAGGTTAAAGTCACCCGCAATAATTTTTGCACTGGCAGGACAGTCAAGAGCAGCGTTGAAGACATCCATGGCAGGGGCAATTTTTGCAGGCTCCAGACCCGAGGGGATGTAGACGCAGCCAAAGAGGAGGCTCTGGCCGGAGGCGTGAATAGATAGCCATAACGAATCCTCAATAAGGAGAAGAGAGGGGTGGTCAATAACACTAGCGTGGATGGTGCATTTGACAAAGGCCCCTCCACGCCTGGACTGGCGAGTGTTAGAGAAGCATTGATACCCAGCTATGCGAACAAGGTCAAGCGAGGCATCATCTGACAGCCAGGATTCAGTAGCTAGTATAATGTCAGCGTTTGAGGTAAATGCCAGAGATCGCAGGTGCGATATTTTTCTAATTATTGATCGAGCGTTAATAAGAACTAGTAGGAAGGAGTTCAGTGTCGGTGTGCACAAAGCATTGATGCTAGGTGCAAGACTATTGGGATCACTGTGGTGATAGGAGTTGGGTCTCAGTGGGGATAGAGCGTCAACAGAAGTGGGAGGGTGGACAATGTTGGATGGGGGACAGAAAGTAGGCAAAGCGTTAGCATGAGGTGCCGCCGATCGCTGTGGGTGATCAATACGGTGGGTGTGCAACAGACTGCTGATGTGGGCTGGAGGGGTGTCACGTGGTACAGGGGGAGGGGGCACGATATGGCAAAGTGAGAGATTTAGAATATCTGTCGAAGCCGGGTGGGCAGGAAGGAGTGCAGGGTGTGAGGTACTAAAGGGCATGACATCGAGGGAGGAGCAATCAGTGACATAGGTCTGTGAAAGATTATCGACATGGTTCATAGGGTGATTAGCGATATGGCCACGGTTGTGGAGGGCACCGGTCAGGAGAAAAATGAGATCTTGACTGCAGGTAACCTACTTGTTGAGCAAAATCAGTTTAAGGCCGGTAGGTCGGCGTGGGGGTGGAGGTATGTGGATGATTAACTGGGAGGCAGTGTGGGGTGGGGGACTTGAATAGAGCGGTGAAATTTGGAAAGGTTTGGAGGCTCATGACGGGTATGGGAGCCGGTAAGTGGGGAGGGTGGGTAGGTGGGTCGTGGAAGCGGGATACAGGTACGAACCTGGAGTATCTGCTAGGTACTTCGGGATTAGATGGGGGCTGGTGGAGGGGAGCAGAGGGGAACAGCGGGGGCATGCTGAGGCTGTAGTATGGAGGGTTGGTGTCTGGGGGGCAGGAAGGGATATGGGGTAGCAACGAAGAAGGAGGATTAGTATGACCCATTCGATCAGAGAGAGGGAAAGACAGTGGAAGTGGGTGTGAGACAATGGGAGGGTACAGGACACTGGCATGACTCTGAAGGTTACTATCTCCGTACCTTCGCCGTACATTTTTACTTATCATGCCATCCCGATCCCCAGAAACTGTATAGAAAATCCATATCGCTAAAGTTGGCAAATCCAAAAAGACCCAACCCCTCCCAACAACCATGCCGTGCTCTGTGGCCCTCGTTGACGTCGACGGTGATGCTTCTAATAGTCCAAATGGTCTCAAGCAGAATTTCGTCGAACTTAGAAACAAGGTCCAGCTGATTGATGAAATCCTTTCAAAGGTTTCACTGCTGGCTGCTCTCCTAGCCGCTACATCCCCCAAGAACTTGGTTTCGGTGGGACACCTCCTCGACTCTGTATCGACCGAAATATACCACCGCACTACCAACTCCAAGAATGCAGTGGTTTTCAATGTTCCAGACCGCATACCGCTTACCTTAACGAAACAGAACATACTCAGTTCGTGCAATATGACTCAGTCCAAGCGACATTATCCCCCCCCCCCCGCTATTCCAATTCATGGACGACCTAACAGCTAGAGGGTTCATTACCAACAAGTTGACAATTGCTGCCATTTCGCCGTTCAAGGACAATAAGACATTAGTAGTATGGCATTGTATCTGGATGACAGGACAAAATTTCCCCGGAAGCACACGATTGTTTTCGCGGTTATTTCTGCTCATCAGGTATGCGTACCCGGTACTCTTCCACCTCAATCATCCTTTTACTTGAGCACTCCACAGTTGGTTTACAGCTGTAATCTCATTTGAATCGAATGGAGCGTGCATGAAAAGAGTCCATTTTTAGAATCACCGTGTCATTCGAAAAATGGACTCCCCGTTCATGCACGCTCCATTCAAGTTAAATGAGATTACAGCTGTAAACATTAAAATATTCCCTGATAAATTCCCCCTCCGACGGGAAATACTTCGCTCGCTGAGAAGCAACTCTGCCTTGCCCATACAGGCTGATCCCACTGGAACCAACATGAAGGTTACCCAATGCCCCGCTGGCAAGAAGTCAAAGGCGAGCCCAGCGCCTCACCCTGTCTACCTGTAGGCTGTCGACCTAGATATGGCTAACTCCCCACCCCCGGTTCCACTTCCACACAAACGCCCTTTTCTACCATCTCCCCCATTAGCCTTTGCCTCCAGTAGCTCTCGCCCCTCCGACCACAGGCCCCAAGCGGCACGCTGCTTCGGTATTAAACCCGCCCTCCCCCATCATAGCCTCAGAGCCAAGACAAGACTCTGGTACAACCATCAGCCCCCATCGTACTACTTTCCACCCGTCCTCAGAGCCGTTGACAAGCGTTATCAACCACTGCTCTCGCTCTAACGAACCCAGAAACTACCCACCTGCTGCTAGCTCAGCCGCGACACTTCGTAGTTATCTTCATTAGTGCCCCTCCAATCCTCCTATGAGTCTACCTGGTACTCCTACCAGGTCCGCACTTGTTCAACTAATCCCTTCGCCCATGAGCCCCCACTCTCAATCAGCATTTGCTTATAGCGTACTCTCAGACCCTATAGGTGGAAACCAGTTGGGCCACCATCCAGATTCGTCTAACGCCATCGTCCCTATAAGTAGGAGTAACCTTCAGAGTCATGCCAGTGTCCTGTACCCTCCCATTGTCTCACACCCACTTCCACTGTCTTTCCCTCTCTCTGATCGAATGGGTCATACTAATCCTCCTTCTTCGTTGCTACCCCATATCCCTTCCTGCCCCCCAGACACCGACCCTCCATACTACAGCCTCAGCATGCCCCCGCTGTTCCCCTCTGCTCCCCTCCACCAGCCCCCATCTAATCCCGAAGTACCTAGCAGATACTCCAGGTTCGTACCTGTATCCCGCTTCCACGACCCACCTACCCACCCTCCCCACTTACCGGCTCCCATACCCGTCATGAGCCTCCAAACCTTTCCAAATTTCACCGCTCTATTCAAGTCCCCCACCCCACACTGCCTCCCAGTTAATCATCCACATACCTCCACCCCCACGCCGACCTACCGGCCTTAAACTGATTTTGCTCAACAAGTAGGTTACCTGCAGTCAAGATCTCATTTTTCTCCTGACCGGTGCCCTCCACAACCGTGGCCATATCGCTAATCACCCTATGAACCATGTCGATAATCTTTCACAGACCTATGTCACTGATTGCTCCTCCCTCGATGTCATGCCCTTTAGTACCTCACACCCTGCACTCCTTCCTGCCCACCCGGCTTCGACAGATATTCTAAATCTCTCACTTTGCCATATCGTGCCCCCTCCCCCTGTACCACGTGACACCCCTCCAGCCCACATCAGCAGTCTGTTGCACACCCACCGTATTGATCACCCACAGCGATCGGCGGCACCTCATGCTAACGCTTTGCCTACTTTCTGTCCCCCATCCAACATTGTCCACCCTCCCACTTCTGTTGACGCTCTATCCCCACTGAGACCCAACTCCTATCACCACAGTGATCCCAATAGTCTTGCACCTAGCATCAATGCTTTGTGCACACCGACACTGAACTCCTTCCTACTAGTTCTTATTAACGCTCGATCAATAATTAGAAAAATATCGCACCTGCGATCTCTGGCATTTACCTCAAACGCTGACATTATACTAGCTACTGAATCCTGGCTGTCAGATGATGCCTCGCTTGACCTTGTTCGCATAGCTGGGTATCAATGCTTCTCTAACACTCGCCAGTCCAGGCGTGGAGGGGCCTTTGTCAAATGCACCATCCACGCTAGTGTTATTGACCACCCCTCTCTTCTCCTTATTGAGGATTCGTTATGGCTATCTATTCACGCCTCCGGCCAGAGCCTCCTCTTTGGCTGCATCTACATCCCCTCGGGTCTGGAGCCTGCAAAAATTGCCCCTGCCATGGATGTCTTCAACGCTGCTCTTGACTGTCCTGCCAGTGCAAAAATTATTGCGGGTGACTTTAACCTTCCTTCAATCTGCTGGTCTTCTTATACTAGCCTTCCTTCCCTCTCTACCTTCCTTTCCTGTGTCCGTCTTGGCGGAAGGACCCAACATGTCTCCTGTCCCACAAGGGGAACAACATCTTGGACCTAGTATCCTCCATCGATATTCCTGATATCACCACCCAGATTACTGATCACTTCCCGGGTAGTGACCACCGTATTGTCAGGTGCAAGTTCAGCTGCTTCAGTTGTTCCCATCCGATGCAATCCCCTCCCCCTGTCCCGACTTCCTACCGTTCATGTAACTGGCCCCTAGTAAAAATGATAATCCGTTCCCTTAACTGGGACACCTTTTTTCTCTCCTCTGATCCCCTCACTGTTGTGAACCCTCTATACTCCAACCTTCTACACTGCTTAAATACCGCTAACCCATGTGTCGATCCACGCCCCAAGTCCAGCAGCTCACGCCTGTCACTTTTAGAGCGTAAGCTGGCTAAGCTGCAACTTACCTTCGCTAGATCACGCAATTTTACAATTCTTCTGCGCATAAACCAACTGCAACTGAAGCTGCGTCGCATCTGAGAAGGCAAGAAGCCATCGCCCTAGCACACCCCAACAAAACTGGCTACCTATCCAACCGGCTTAGTAATAGGTCCAATCACTCTAATCTTGTCTCGCCCAAGTTCCTCATCTGCGGCTCATCTATCGCTGATACCCCAGCATCTATTTCTGAGGCCTTCAATGACCATTTCTCTTCCTCCCTTATAAACTTAACTGGTATCCCCCCTCCTACAACCCATCCCTGCACCTCTGCCTCTTTCATCGATTCTCTTCACCCATCTAGAGATTGAAAAATCAGTTTCCTCTATGAAACGTTCTCCGAAACCGGGCCCGGATTACCTCCCACCGACCCTCCTCCGTTTTGGTGGCTTTGACCTCCCTTTATTGTTACTTAATGTATACACCACCTCCATGCTTCGCAGTTTCGTGTCCCCTCAATGGAAAGTCTCTGTTATAGCTCCGCGCTTCAAAAAGGGTGCACTAAACGACCCAGATAACTATCGGCCCACTAACCACACCCCAGTAGTCTGCAAAACCATGGAGAGAATTATAAAAAAACACATTGCTCAGTACCTCTTATAGAACAACCTACTGAACCCTGGTCAGCATGGTTTCTTGAACTCCCGCTCCTGCTCTTCCTGCCAGCTGGACTTCCTCATTGTCCTATCGTCTGCTGCCGAAGCCGGCAGCATGTCTAAAGCATTTTACCGTGTTCCCCATATGCATCTGTTAGCCAAAATCCGGTCTCTAGGTATTACTGACCCTCTCCTCTCCCGGCTATCCTCGTATCTTTCTCACAGATCACAAGCTATGCTCGTTGATGGCCACTTATCTTATGCCAAACATATTACTAGCGGCGTCATCCAAGGCAGTGTCTTGGGCTCATTGCTATTCCTTATTTATATCAATGACATTTTCTGTTCTATTCGCCACGGTGCCCCTTTCCTTTTTGCCGACGATATAAAAGTAATGTAATCCTTCCTCCCTAATGACCTATCCGTAATCCTGTGCAACATATCGCGTGACTTACTCTCTCTCCAAACCTGGTGCGTCTCGTGGTTCATGAAATTCTCCGCAGAGAGAAAAGCTTCCTCCTACTTTACAAGTGCACTGTACCGCCCGGCTAAATTTGTCTGGTCGGCCTACCCATCCCCATACACCCCACCGTCATTGATCTTGACGTAGGTTACTCTTGTTCCTTTAACTTCTCAGAACAGGCATCGATCCAAATCGCTAAAGCAAAGCGAACCCTAGGCCTGATTCATCGATGTTTCTTACTACCGGCCAGTCGCCTCTCCATGTATCTCTCACATGTAGGACCGCTCCTAGAATATTGTCCGATTACCTCCGGCCTTCGGCCACGTTCCTCTATTGTATCTCTTGAGAACGTACGGCGCACCTTCACCAAAACGCTGTTGGGCCTATCCATAGCCCTAACATAGCGCCAGCGCTGTGAGCTCCTACAAATCGAGCCTCTCTGGATTCGTCGCATGAAGCTCAACCTAGTTTTCCTCTTTAAGCCGATCCACAATCAGGCCTGCACCTCCTATCGTATCTCATTCGCTGCCCCCTGCTCCTACCCCGTCCGACATCATGCCTTCGCTCTCCCTGACCCTCAATCTAATCTCAATCTGAAGTCCCGATTCTCTCTGTCAGCCTATTCCAAAATAGGAATGAGTCCCCCCTTAGTTTACGCAGTGCCTCCTCACCGTTCGCTTCTAGTCGCGCACTTGTGTCATACTTAACAGTTCCCAATGCTATACTGCTCACCGATGAGCTCGCCTCCGCCGATCTGGCCTTTGAAAGAGGCTTCACACTGTAACTCAACTATCTCTTAACCACAGGCCAGTGGGTATACTCCATGTTCGAAACTTCTCTCTTTAATGCTGCGAACTATGGCCATTGCCATCCCTGATCCACAGCGAACTTATCTCTGCTTTCATAAGATAACCTTGTTGCCCACCCACGTTCATCATCCGGTAAATCCGACATTCAGGGTCTTCATCGTCTTCATCGATCGCTATCCTCTCCGCGTGCACCGACTTTCCCAAGAAGACATCTTTACAATTTTTTTCTCCTTTTTTTCTTCCTTTTCTTCTTGTTCAAAATCTACTCTATCTGTAGAACATCAGCAGGCCTCCGTTTCCCCAGCTTGCATCATTCTCGTTCATAATGCGTCCTTCACACTGCGCTAACGGTTTTTTGATATCTCCACCGCCCAGCCCGGATACGAAACCGGTTTGAAACTGCCGCGCAAACCATTATTAAAATGGTTCATTCAAACTGTTGTTGGCTATGTTTATCTATCGCTGATACTCTCGACTTTCATACTTTGAATTTGTGAATTTTCCACCTTATTGAGTGAACTGTCACACCATGATCATGCGCTAGCGCGTGCGTCTCGACCATGGCCGAGAAATATACCATTATTATCATTATTATCTTTGCCACAGGCCAATGGGCATACTCCATGTTCGAAACTTCTCTCTTTAGTGCTGCGAACTATGGCCATTGCCATCCCTGATCCACAGCGAACTTATCTCTGCTTTCATAAGATAACCGTGTTGCCCACCCACGTTCATCTGTTATCCATCATTTTTATTTTCTTTCTCTCCTCAGTATCCCTTGCTCCTCAGCTGGGGCACACTCAGACTGCGCTTCTCTATCCCTTTTCTCTATTCCAGTGATCCTCGATGACGGTTAACCACTTCGGGCACTGTGGTGACCATCTCTCTGGCAGGTGCATCTGGATAATATTGCTACACATCCGCCTACCACTCGGTGTTCCCGTTGGCTCCGCTGTCCATGGTCTTACAACCTGACCAATTGATCCCGGACCACACACCCCTATCGCGGTCTCTTCGCCCACCGTACAATTATCAATGACCACTCGTGCCACTCCCAACGGTGCGAGGCGCGGTCAGATCCACCGCTTTGGCCGGCGCACATCGGGTTTACAGGCCGTCTGCAACAATGTGCGAGCGCAATTAGGCTGGTAGATCACACTCCCTGTGTTCTTTTCACGAAGTGTTTTTCAGGTTGGGTGCCCAGCGCACAGCCAGTCCCACCCACCAGCACCGGTTGCGGATCGCACGCTAACTATCCTCGGACTACCGCATCTACTACTGTCGGTTGGAAACCGCATGCTCCCCATCCTAGTTCCGCCACGGCACGCTCACCTATAAATCTTATCATCGGTTACCACTTTCCATTTTTGTCGTTCTACCACGGTATGCACACCTACCAATTCCGTCCTTGCTCCTGTTGCCTCTCACCAAGTCACCTCTCATTGCATGACGTCATGATCGTCCTACCCACTCTTCTCTGCCGTCGCTGTCCAATATTTCTTTTTTCCACCTGCCGTCATTGGCGGCTTATAGTCTCTATTCACTTGGTATCACCCTATGCTCATAACGCCCATTGATAGCAATCTTATGCCCCACTGCCTGTCGTCTTGTTAAATCCCCCCTTGTTCTCCCGCCTCATTCCCAATGCCATTACGCACCAATCACACCCGCACCCACGACCAATCCTCATACTAGAACTCGCCGCTCCAAACTTCGCATCTTTTACAGCAGCATTTGTTATCTAATCACCACCACCATATTCTTCTTTCTTGGCTCCGCGATTCCTCTATGGTTCTTTCCATTAGGCGGTGCCCCGATTAGCATCATCATGCTTAATCCACCTGTTGAATTGGCTGCTAGCACGCAGCTCTCCAGTTCCATTGCCCCAACTCCGTCGCGCATTCATTTCTTGGGCCTTTTGTTCTATTACTGGTTTACCTATCCTGATGCTTCCTGCTTCTTTCTTCTCCGCCTCCTTCGTGTTTCACCTGTAGTGAAACGATCTGATTGGTCATGTTTCACTTGTGTCACTTCGGTCATTGCTCTCATCTCCTGTTCCGTATATTGCTCGCCGCAGGCATTTTCTGTGTGCCTTTTAGTTTGGTCTGCTTTTCCATGTTCCACCGATTGTAAAGAAAACGTTACGTCATGATGTTCACTCACAGTTCCGAAATTTTTAATTTGCCACTACCCGATTCCTCTGGTCCGTCACCACATGTCGCACCTGCATTGATCAAATAACTAGACCCATTCTTACCTGTTCTCTTCAATCCCATCCTTTATCTTCCCTCGTCTATGATCTACTCTTCACAGACGGCACCACTTCTGTGCTTCTTCAGTCTTCTTTCTTTGCTCATCCACCATGTTAATCCGTCATAAGAAATTCGTCTGAATTTTCTTGATTCAATCCCACACATTTCGATCCGACCCTACCTACCTCTCCCAATCACCGATACTTTTTTTCTCCTAGCACTTCATTGCTCTTTGCTCCTGCTCCTCGCATATCTATTTACATACATATGTATGTATACATTCTCTCTGCACCCTGCACTTTTTGCCGGCCATTTCTCATGCTATCATCCCGCTGACCCTCGTAATATGCGTCCATTCTTTTTTAAATGTGCCTCACATTTACCATATCCAGTCCTTCCAAATCAATTTTACCATCTGTATTACCCTTTACTTCTTCCAACGCTCGCTACCTGTTCTACGATGAGTTTTGTGCTCTGTCCGCTGACCATCTACTGCGTTGTAGCAAGGCTTCATTACTATCTAATCCCTAGCAACGGATCCCTCTTTTTTTCTCCACCGTCTCCCACTATCGCAGTTTCTTGAATCAATTTCTTGCCCCGTTCATATATATCTGTCATTTTCCAAATATCTCCACTTGGACCGGTCAGACTCGCCACCTGAACCTGAACCCCAAATCCACCGGGAGTCTAATTCAGTTCAGTTCAGTTCAGTTCAGTTCAGTTCAGTTCAGTTCAGTTCTGTTTGCACAGGACTTGGTGTGGCTAAAGCCAATCGTGTGTCCAGATAGTTGTGTTGTCGGCGCGTTTCCGTAGCTCCCAACACTGCGTGATTTTCTTTTTCTGAAAGGCAGAAAATTTGTGCAGTATCAGCCTTGGCAGAGTAAGGTGGAAACAATAAGTAAATTGCATCTGACCCTAAAAGCTGCTTAACATAACTCGGGGTATACTGCCACCCACATAGGTCAACTGCTTTCTTAAAAGCCTTCACGGCTGTTGTATTTATGACCTCTTCCGGGAGCTTATTCCAATAAGGTACCACTCTATTTGAGAAGTACTTCGCCCTAATTTGGAGCCTCGAATGTTTCCTTTGTAATCTAAGGCTATGCCTCCTTGTGCCTCTCTCGGGGTTCAGAAAAAAAGGTCTTCTCGACTTATTCCTGACAGTCCTTTCATTACCTTGAAGGTTTCTATAAAATCCCAACGAATGCAACGTCTTTCCATCGAGAATAGGTCTAGGGCACGGAGACGCTCTGTATAGTTAAACCCCCTTTACCCAGCCACCATTCTGGTGGCTAGCCCTTGCACTTTCTCCAGACAGTCGATATCTTTCTGGTAGTACGGTGCCTAGGCCTGCACGCAGTACTCCATATGCGGCCTAACTATGGCTTGCTATATCGGAACGAAAATCTCCGGATCTCTACACGACATAATGGATCTAACTCGAAAGAGTTCTCTCCTGGCCGTATTGGCTGCTGAGGTGAACTGCTTCGACGGCCTGGAGCTGTTGCCCATTATAACGCCCAAGTCTTTGACCTGAGAGACCACTTGCAAAGAACCAACACCATTCCCACTAGTCCCTGTATTTGTGGTCAAGCATTGACATTTGGTGAGGTTGAGTGGAAGGTCCCATTTGCGTGCCCAGTTTTGTACTGCTAACACGTCAAGTTTTATATCTACTTCAGCTATCTTGACGTCATCGGAAAACATAAAGGTGGGGTTTGTAAGCCCACATGCTAGGTCGTTGATGAAGATGAGGAAGAGCAGAGGGCCGAGCACCAAGCCCTGTGGCACCCAATTTGTTACACCTTCCGGTTTTGAAACATGACTCCCCACCTTAACACTAAATGTTCGCCCTGCTAAGAAACTACTTATCCATTGTCTTGCCTCGGCCAGAGTCTGAACGATTGCTGGAATAATCCCGTCTGGACCTGCTGCTTTATTTCTATTCAACGCTTGCAACTCCGCGTACACTTCTTCTTCTCCTACAGTAAGTTCGGATATTGGAGTCGCCTGTGGGCCCTCCATTCTTTCCTCCAAACTATTTTCTGGTCGACATATGCTCTTGAAGAATTCCAAGAGCATGTCAGCCTTGTCTTCGTCGTTTAGAGCTAGTCGTGCTCCTTCCAAGGTTGCTACGCTCTCTCTCATACGTTTGTGAGATTGCACGTAGGCGTAGAATCGCTTTGGGTTTGTGCGGACCGACGCAGCTAACCGACGCTTTAAGGCGTATTTCTCCACTCTTTGGATCTCTTGAGCCCTGTTCCTAGCCGTCTTATAGCTATTCCATGCCCCCTGAGTTCTGTACAGCTTGTACGCCGCTCATCGTTGCCTACGAATAACTATGGCCTTGCGGACTTTTGACTTCCACCATGGAGGTAGATTTCTACTGCTTGCCACCGTCAGGGATGCGAACTCATCTGTAAGTTCGAGTATCTCCATCTTGATGGTCTCCCAACGTTCCTCTACGGAGGCACTTTTGTGTCTCGGAGTCCACTGAATTTCCTCCGCCGCCTTCTTCAGTTCACCTATGTTGATTCTCCCATAGCGCCGACGTAACACGATTTTCTTCGACACCTTGCTTAGTCTTAGTGTGACCCTTAGGACTACGTGATCACTTTTTCCAAGTGGCTCTTCCCACTTAATTTCCTTAACGTCCTGATGGTGCCGCGTTATGATTAAGTCAAGGAGAGACGGGTGCTGTCCACCTCTGTGTCTAATGGCCTGTGTCACATGCTGCGTAAGTTCGTGTAACTAGACCCACTGCAGAAACTTGTCGCCCGTTGATTCCCTTGGTGCGATCCCGCTTTCCCAGTTAATTTCGGGTAGGTTCAGTTTGCACAGGACAGGTAATTGCCACGGTCAACCGAGCGTCCAGAATTCCTTAGATGGTATGCACACCAGTCATGCACTCACCACCGCCGAGTGTATTTCGTCGAATCCCCGCTAAAAATGAGAAGGAAACGGAAAACCTCATCGCACATCGATTGCGAGAGACATTATGCATCGTGAGCTTTCACTAAGACTGTATGCAATGAGCGAAAAAGTCTATTAAAACATACTCCAGAAAGACCACAGTGCTACTCGTCATCCATCTAGTTGATATACTCAAGACTCACTCATGACAGTTGCTTTAGCAATGAAGTATCCACAATCCAGGACCTAAATAGTTCGTTTGATTGACTGTTCTCTTGGACTCCACGTTTCACGCGCAAACCTCAGGTCATCCGACCAACCTGCACTCGGAAGCACCAGACTCGAGTTTCGCTCTTGTTAGAGCTCATCAGTGGTGCATATCCTCCGCCAGCTCTCCATATCAGACTCCAGCATATCCAGCTATGCAATCACTTTCACTTCCTGAGAGCTGTTCATATGTACCACTTTTATACGACTGCATCAGTCCACCATATGTCTACCTCCGGCATCCACTTTGCTACCAACTTCAGACGCTCTCATGCTACTCAGCAAAAAAACTCAGACGAATCCATAATTGTATCATCTTTCACTCATCTATGAACCGCTGCCGCTGCTCCGCCAAAATATCATGGTCAGCCACCTGCACCACAATCCATAGAGTGCTTTTTCTACATCTTTAGCTAACAATCAACTACCTGTAACTTAGGCTGCCGTTATTCTGTTTGTCCCCCCCCAGAAAAAGGCTCAGGTTGGACTTTCCTCAACGTACCTAGTCACACGATTATCTGCGCTTTCCGCAGGCTCCAGTGATGTACTACCCCCAGTTTATTCCGTCAGATATTAAACATATAAACCACTATTATGCCCACTTCGTTGTAAATTTGTATTCCCTATCTGTCAGTCTTGGAGTAACCCCCGATAAACCAATGGTTGAGAACCGTTTAACCCACCCATTATTTACTGCCATTTTTTCATCAGTCCTCCACGATTGGGCATCTACGCCAAAGAACACTGAGAAGGCTATTTCTCCAAACCTTTGCTGGAAATGAACTAAACGTATGCCAAGTTAGCTAAGCTGCGCTGCCCAACGTTTGCCCAACTAGGCTGGGGTTGGGCAAACGTTGGGCTAGCCCATCGCAATGTTGGGCAACTCCATTGAAATGAGTTGGGCAGAGCTACCAGCGCCCAATTGGGCTAAGGCTGGGCATGCCCAAATCATCGAAAAAATCGCGAAAAACGGCTAATAACTTTTCGACAACAAATCCAATTTCGCTCAATTGCCTATTATCATAAAAATATTCTCCTTTCTTTCGAGCTTAACCACTTAATTACCCCTATATATAAATGAGCAAAATGACCATTTTATAAAAAAGTGGATAAATTTATTGAAAACAGTGTCGGATTTATTTTACAAAAAAGCCGCTTTTCCTTCAATCCATTCTACGCGAGGTTGCTCCTGGCTCTTTTTCTTGATGTTCACGGGATCTGGGAAATTAAGGCACAGAAATGCTGATGTTAGTTACATCATTGGCAAATAAAGTAAAAAAGCTTTTTGGTAAGTTTTAAACGTTAGGCATTTAGACAACAATAGTTTCGCACTAGATTTCGTATATATACACATATGTATACACATATGTATATATATATATGTAAATATATATATACATATAAATAAGTATATCTATATATATATTCAACTATATTACCAGACACTGAACAAAATTTCCACTCAGGAAACTGATACGTTACAACGGAGAAACCGGTGATAAACCCCGTGTCTAAGTAAGCATATAAACTGATTTAAACTGCAACAGCGAAAGTATTTAACGAAGCAATTTGCAGGAAATAAAACTGCTATACTACACCATATATAAGAGAATAGAGCACCGTCTTAGCCGTCTTCCTTCGCCTCGATCCCGTGCGTTGATAAACCAGCGCTTTATATGTCTGTCAGTGACAGACCTTGGCTCGTTGGAGAGTCGCTCCATTCCTTTTATAACGTCTGATGTTTTGTACGATAGTAACTGTGACCAACCTACCCTTAGCGGCGGCGATCAACTTATGGTCGCTTGCGGCCTTTCGTTGAGGGCTCCCTAGCCAACAACAGTGAAGGACAACTTCGTCCCCCATGGGTGCGAACAGCACGCTACACACGGTTTCAGCCAAATCGTAATCCGCAAACCACTTGAGCGTAACCACCTGAAAAGGTTCAGTTAAAATGTATATACTTATTATGCTGGCATACACATCGGGCGAGCTCAGAGCCTCGTGGAGTTTCTGAAATTCCCTCCACGTCTCGGCTCTTCGCGCCTTGGACGGCACAGATGATGCGTGCGTGGCACCCAACGCGAAAGTTAGCCCATCAAGGGCATGTTCGACCTTGCGGAAAGGGTCGCTCACAGCGTTTATCTTGCCCATAATCGTACATGAATATATGTAGTAGTCACTCACGCATAACTTCACGCAAATCCCTGCTAAATCCCTCCATTGGCGCTTCGCCTATCGCAGTAGCAGAAATGTTACTATATGATTAGTTGTTCATGACATTTGAGAATTACCGCTGTCCATAGTCTTTCAATGGACTCCTGTGAATAACAGTGACTTGAGGTGCGCTTGCAGCAGTTGGGGTTGACGTGATATTCGGCATGGTGTCAGATAGACTAAATGCATAAGTTTTATAGGAATGAGATAGTTGTACTACAATGGAACTCCAAGTGCTCTCTTCAAAATCGGTGGCGGGGACGGCGGCATTTTGAAAGATCCGCAGGGTTCACGAGATACCAACTTGGGCGACTCTTCAAAACTGTCATCCGACGTTAACTGTGTTGGTACCCTTCGGACAGTGTTAACACATAATCATTTCCACCTCCTGCGAACTGAATAGCGCTGGCCAAACAGTGTTTGTGGTAGTGTCATCAGTGCTGCAGACTGAAGATTCGTTTAGCAGCCTACTTTCGAAAACGAAAGCATCCCCGAAATTGTCTAGGAGAGTTACTTTTAAAAACATTTACCTATGGCGAACGTCTCCACGAATTCATGTGCCGGAACCGAATCAGGCAGTGACGCATCCGAAAGCAGCAACTGCTGGTACGCGCCCTTACTTTTAGTCCGCGGCCACCGGACGCGGTGCCAATCGACCGTCGAATTGCTGTGAACTGCGGCATACGAACTGTCCTCTACAAACTCCACTACGACGTACATCTAAACAAGATCAATTATATGTAGAAAACAGGTGCCACCTACGTCGGTGCTTTACCCGGACAAAATCTGCCTTATATATGCATATATATACATAAAGTATAAGGGGAAAACAGCGGTGAAACCAACAATTTTATAAGGTGTGTAAAATGAGGATGCACACTTTGTAAGAGGTGACCGATAGGAGTAAACATCTACAGGAGACGGTGTGAATGACAGCGGTATGGATGTCGGACTGCAATCCGTCTACTAAAAAGATAAACAAACGCGTTGAGCGCAACGTGTGCGTTAGAAAGTCTCCCACGATATTAAAATAGGTAAAATGAACTTCATCGTTAAAAAATATTGACTACGGTTGCAGGTTTATAGTCTATCACAATGATATTATTGGAATGTACATTAGAGAAAAATATCCCGTTAACGACACACGAACACGGAGCTTTAGAGGAACGAGGCATGGGTAGTAGCGTGTCATCGAGGGCCAAAGTGTTTTGGAGATGACAGCGAACAGTGTTCACTTCGTGCAGCCGCTTGTATAACTGCTTCGCTGGTCTAGCCGGCCCTTTTGTCAGACATTTTAGCTTGCCCAAATGAGATTTATAAGGGAAGCATAAAAAGAGGTCCAAAGTTCCATGTCTTCTCACATCCTCTGCTAGATGAGTCAGACAATGAACATTGTACACAATTGAGTTAGGGCCATACAACGTTGACATCTGCACGAAAGCACGCGAAATTCCTTGGGAAAGTCTAGTAGGTGGACATGTAAAACGGGATGCGAAAAAATATATACAGAAACAAACAAAAGTAGAAAATGGTCATAAAATTCACGGGGTAATAAATCAATCAAACACACAGGACCAAGGTAAAGAGGAACTGGCGAAATTCCGTTGCCTTCCAGCGTTTAATATCACGCGTGTGACGGCATTTTTGCTGGAAGTCACAAGTAAGAGCACTGTGAGTTCCCAGAATTCGATCGCCAAGTTCCTCCGCACTCGACCTACTCAGACGGCAACGTGATGAATGACCGCCTTTCAGCCAGGTGGTAAGTAGTTTCTGAGTTACCCCAAGGCATATTAAATGCATATAATCCAACGGGAATATGGTCACAATATCGAGGGGTGGGGCTAGGAACGGAGTGGTGCCTATGTGGTGACGACGATACTCCCCGGCGCGAAACTTTTCATCCGTCCGTGCGCTAGCCTCGACGACGGGAAAAGTCATCCTCCCATCAATATGCAAGCCGCGTTGGTTGCATTTATTGCAGCCGAAATAACCAGCAGGGCTTTTGATTTGAAGAACAAAGGCCCTAGCTGGAGTATCACCGATAACGGCCTTCAAGCAACATCGTACGGAAGAATTACGATAGCTTAGGCTATTTTGTAGCAGTCGGCCCAGTTCTTTCACTGTGTGGCGCAAGTGATCATGTACTGGATATGGTTTTTTAACACCGCAATAAAATCCAACAGTCATGATTTGCGCACACATTGGCTTCACTATCCTTGCCAAAACCGGCCACATCTGAAATGAAGATGCCCGAAACAACGACAGCCCATCTATATTCAGGTGCAGATTGATAGAATGTGGAATAAATCCATGCTGCTAAGGCACATATTTATTCCGTCTGTCAGTCCAACGTGAATATATATTCCACTGTCCAACTGAATTTTCTCACACGAACGTGGTGTGCGAGAAATAGTCCTTGGATCACGTGGGAGACCCGGCACAAACTTGCCCACACAGGAAATTACGTCTCGCCGCTGTTTCATGCTCAAGTTTGAGATGACGAACAAATCAGACAGCGACTGTTGCACCACATCCATGTTAACGTTAGTGGATATATTTCTTCCAGGCTGCACATCTTTCGTCGCTTGAAAAAAAAGCAATATAGAAACAATACCGTCTTACCCGATGGAACAATCCCCACGGATGTGCACGCAATGGGAAGTGTATATCCACTTATTAGGTCCCCGGGCAATCCTTCTGTTTGTACCTCGGGCTTTCTTGGCTCAGCTTCAAGAAGTGCACCGGAAGTGCTAGTTGTAATTGCTGTTTAACAACTCAGATAAATAAATCCACTATAAGAGCATACTCCAGGTTCTTCCTTTGGGACACGAAGTTCTGTGCTCCCACAAACTGGCACCGTGACATATGGGACACAGCACGGAGCCCAGTTCTCTCTATCCTCTCTTATACCTTTGCCATTTGCTCTCTTTCGGCATAACGAAATGTTTTCTATGGAATTGAGAAACGAAGAAAGAGTGGGTTTCAGCGAGTAACCATTTTAATAATGAGATTTATTTTCCAGGAAATACTGGTTACCTCCATTATGACAATGTCGAAAAAAAATTCTAATTTTATATGAGGTATGAAATGTTTCGAGCAATTAATACCTGCGATACAAGAATTAGACGACAGAACAGTAACAATACAGTCTAAACGATACTTATCCATGACACTTGGACAATTAGACTACCTACCGCAACTATGCACTGAAGAAAACACTCACCTGCCGACAGTGAATGAGAGAATCCAATGATGGCCACCCGGTCACGAGGGCAAGCTGTAAAACAAAGAAGTGTGCAAATGTCACACAAATGTTTGTCACTTATTTGTACAAATTCTATGTACACAAACGGCGCCATGCAGTTCAAGAAGATCCATGGGATTTTTGTTGAATGTATCATCTTCGTGCTCCACCCCAAGGCTCTTTTGGGTAGTGCCCAACAGGGTTGGGCAATGTGCTGCTTGGGTACTGACCTTCCGGTTGTTCCCCAAAAGCCCCACGTCTGACTCTTACCAGCGCATCCTGTTGGGCGGTTCTTTACAGGTTTTGACAGTATCGTTTACGCACCACCCCCATACGACTTCATAAGATCATCGTATATCAACTCCTCTGTCCACCCTGTTGTCAACTTGTGTTCACTAATTAATATGAAACAAACCCTTTATTCGAATCGTGTTTCACTCACCTGTCAGCCTTTGCCACTCTGCTCCACTGAAATTTCCAGGCTCAGGCATTAACATCCACCTCTTTATGAGGGCATCCTCCATAATCTCTTGATGAATAGTGATTACTAATTCAGTGGTAAGACGGACTGTTTCGTTTACGCAACTCCCCCCATCAGAGGACACCACAAATCCTTTGATATTATATTTCTGCTATTTTCCGGGTCATCTGAGCTACTGGTTCAAGTGCGTGTCTTTCATCACCAAAAATTCTCCAATTTTTCGTTGGTACTTTTTCGATGTTTTTTTGTCAGTTTACTCACCCCTACGACTTTACATGGACGCTAACCGAAATACTGCGCGTTTTTACTTCATCCACGCTTTACTTCATCACGTATCTCGACCATACAGCCCATTTCACTCACTTCGGAGAGGTGGGTACGGTCCAATCACTGAAGAGGTTCTGGTGTAAAGCATCACTCAGATGTTGTGACATAAGTGGGGAAAAGACGAATATCGCGGTATAATGCCATTTCCACAGGAATTGATTACTCCCTTTCCTTGTAAAATGCTGACCGGTTTTACTTCTATCCTCTGTTTTTGTTAAGTCGTGCTATTTAATTTGTTTTGGTGAGTTATGATTGGCCCATCGGTCATACATAGACGTTTGTGAGCCGCAGTTCCGTCAGTCGGTTGCCGCGTTCTGTACGGCGTGCTGGGTGGCCAGTCGTGGCGTGTGCGTAAAGGAGGTCGTCGAGGCTCTAGAGCCGCTTATTTTGTGGTAATTTAGTGGTTAAAGTCGAAAAGATAGCCAATATTGTACCGGTGTTTTAAGCGACTGAGCGAAACTGGAGTTATTGGCATGTTATGGATTTTTCTCAATGAATATCTTTACATAAGGACAATGAGTACAATATTTTTACTCGTTCTAAAGGCCTAAATTAGAGCTATCCATAACTATTTATGTATATATAATCTATCAAGTATTCCCCTTCTTAATGAACGAAAAGTCTATTTTTTACATGCTTTCCCCAGTTTCTTAAACTACAAGCCAAAGCAATACAGAAATTTGCAAACCCTACCTCCCCAGCATTGAAAAAGGAAACTGCCATTATAAAAGGGAAAAAACGTAAACCTAAACCAATCTTCCCTTACCAAAACACCCAGTAGTTCAATTCCACCTTACTAATTTAATTATTAAATGGGCCGCCCATGGCGAACACGGCAACCACCCTAGAAACGGCGGTTGCTCAAATTTTTTTGGACTCATTGGACGCTACCCGGAGAGGTGCGTGCACCTGACCTTCAAACTCGAATTTGCCGGGCATTCATTCGTGCGACCACTAAAACCTATACACTTTTGTGCTGCATTTACCCAAATGAATATCCAAGGAACCTTTTTTATGACCTCACTTGTATCATACGATCGTGCAATCAGGCATGCTTCGGGTGTCCCGGAATAAACCATTACTATTATACCTCGTACCACCTGCCATCTAGGGCACCTTTGAAGGACTGGACTGTCTGCAGATCTAGCATTCCACAAGGCAGACCGTTCCAACTGTTCACAACACTGTTGCTGAATAAGTGTCATCTAGCCATCAACCAAGCTCGGGCTTTCATCAGCTTCTTTTCATGCCCCTTCGTTCCGGATTCTATGGCCAGAAGCTGGAGGGTGCCGCGCGGTTTGAATTTATAGTGCTCTCGTCTTCAAACTGAGTTTTTGAATAGTATTGTGAGTTAACCTAGTTTAATTCACAATACTGAGCGTATCATAGTTGCATTTAAGGTGCGGTTTATCCGGAGAATAGGTTTATTCTCCTTGTAGTATTGCCGAGTAGTGTTCGGTGTTTTTTGAAGTGATCTCTTCTCGCTTTTAGTCTTTCTTTTTGTTTTTTGTGTTAGCGGGCTCTACCTGCTAGCGTCAGGGTGCTTTTTTTTGTGTTTGGGCAAAGGGGGCTTGAGTTGTTTTCGCCCTCGTTCTTGTGGTTTTCTATATGGCTCACGTTTTTGACCCGTGTCTCGCACCCAAGTGCGAAAAAGGTGTGATAAATAGTATAGAGTGCGAGGTATGTAAGAGGAGGGCTCACCCAGGGTGTTCAGGAATAACAAAGGGCATCTATGTCCTTCATAAACAGAACCCATGGGCTGAATGAGTCTGTGCCCCATGCAAGGAAGCTGCCAGTCTGGCCTTTAAACTGCAGGCCCAAGGACAGAACCAACGCCCACCAAGTAGTACCTCAGTCATAAGCCCCAAACCACCGCAAGCAGGTTGCAGTAAGTCGTCTGCGGAGGCAGTAGCCACGCCCGAGAGGATAGTCATCAGAGCGGATGGATCATTTCTAAGAGAGCTTGCCAGGCGGTCTTTGCCTCATCTCCTTTGAAGCAGACCGACGAGGGCCAGTGGACTGAGCAGAAGCCTAAAAAGGCAAGTCAGGTCAAAAAGAAGGGTGACTTTAGTATCGCGAAGGGTGGGTTAGCTGGGATGGATGACCCTGCTCTTCTGGTATTGGAAAACAAGGTGAAGCATCTGCAGAGGCAGATCTTGTCAATGGGCAGGGCCTCAAACCACAGGCTCCTGATCCTAAACCAGGAAGAACCCTTTATCAGGGAATCGAAAGCCAGGAGGGACATAGATAGGAGGAGGGTCTGCAATATACTGATAATCGCAAGTGTTCCGTACGCTACTACTCTGAGAAGGATGCACAGAGTGAGGACATGGAAGTCACCACTGGGGAACAAGGGCGAACATACTGCGAGACCAGCCCTAGTGGAGTTCGCTGATGAGGCCACCCGGGATAAACTGCTGGCGAGGGCAGCAATAGTGGCTCACATTACCAAGGGTAAATACCAGATTGTGCCGGACGAGCACAGAGTGAGGCCTGGTGGTCTAGCCCCGGGAGGTAACCTTGCTCGACCAGCCAGGGCTCTGGTGAGAAACCAAAAAGTTCAGCTGAAAGCCGTACTCGGCTCTCGGGCCTCGACACCGACAGTAGTAAAGAAGCCACGTGCGGGGTTGCAAATTGTTGTAATTAAAGACGCGCTGGAAGACGAAAATTGGCAGTACTGTCCAAAGATAGATGACAGCGCGACCCCTGCCAGTCTGGATGTTGTGGCCACTCCTATAGAGATGGATTGCGAGTCGCCAGAAGTTCTGGATCGTCAGCCGGCTTCATGCACACCAGTGGGGACATTCGACGCAAAAAACGTGCCATTATCTCAGGCGTTGCGCCCGAGAAACAGACAGCAGTGAATAACAAGAGGCACCTAGGCGACGGAGCAAACGCGATGGTGTTATATACTAACGCGTGTAGTATAAGAAACAAATTGGTGGAACTTGCCAAAACCGCTGACGAGCATAAAGCGTCAATAGTTGCCGTCACGGAAAAGTGGCTTTCTGAAGAAGACCATGCGCCAGGCCTAATAAGTAACGGTTTTGCAGTCTATAGGCAGGATCGAGAACAGAATCGCCCTGATGGTGGACTAGCCATCCTCGTTAGGTCAGGTACAAACCGTCTTGAGTTTCAGACCAAGATGTGCACTCTCAACATCTAGTTATGCGCCCTTACGATCATCCTTTCAGGCAAAAGGGTTAACGTTGTCTGTGTCTACAGGGCACTAAGCACTAACCGCGAAGAGGATATTTGCTTGCTGCGGACTTTGACTGAGCTAGTTAAGGACGCACAAAAGACCCTTATAGTGGGTGGCTTCAATCTTCCACCTAAAGAGTCCCCACGAGCCTTACGCGCAGCAGCGTTGCACTGCTCCGACCACTTGAAGTCACTGTTCATGATGACCCCAAGGTCTTTAACCTCACTGACTGCCTCTACGGTGAACAGCCCCTGATCATGAGAGACAGTTAGGCTCTCTGTTGGCCTTGACAACAAACAGCTTTTTTCAGCGTTCAGAGGTAGGTCCCATTTATGTGCCCAGTTCAGGACGGTACCTATTTCCCCGCCATGTCCGCCCTACCCTTAGATCCAACGATCTTCACATCATCCGCACAAATAAAGCTGGGCGATTGAAGAGCGGATACTAGGTCAATAACAAATAACAAGAATAGGACCGGGTCTAGCACGGATCCCTGAGGTACACCACTGATGATGTTCACCAAACAGAAGCGCCTGTCCCCCACTTTGACGTAAAAAGTTCTGCGGGAGAGGAAGTCCTTCAGCCACCTAAATACTGGCCCACCTATGTCGAATGTCTCCATCTTGCATAGCAAAAGAAAATGAATAACGGAGTCGAACGCCCTGCTAAAGTCGAGGTACCATACCTCAACTTCCTTAACTTCGCCCAGTCGTCGGGTTACTTAATCCAAGGAGCACAGGAGGTTGGTCAGACAAGATCTCTTTTTCAGGAATCTATGCTGCGCCCGACTTAACATGGAGTGCTTTAGTAAGTGCTGGCAGATATGGGAACGAATGATCTTCTCAAGGACTTTACATATGATGCTAGTTAGGCTTACCGGCCTGTAGTTCTGCACATCCGACTTAGGCCCACTCTCATGTATTGCCACGACTGACGCGGCTCTCCAGTCCTGAGGCAGCTCACCCTGGTCCAGCGTGGATCTGTACAGCCTGCATATTGACTGAGCTACGATATCCGCCAACGGCCTGATGATAGCTGGATGAATGCCGTCTGTGCCTGCCGACTTGTGGCTGTTTAACTCCTGTAGGTACTTACGCATGCTTTCCTCTGAGAGGTTTGGATCATTCAACTGGGGAGCAGGACGCACCAGGGTCAGATCTACTCGTAGCCCACCATCCATTCTATGTACACCACCAAAGTACCCCCCCAGGGCGTTTGCTTTGCCCTGGTCATCAGTGACAATACCATAGTCTCTAGTGGATAGCGGACCTACGGCGTTTCTGGTTGAGCCTTTAGACTGTACATAGCTGTAGATTTTTTCGGCTGTTGTCTTGTAGACTGGGCCAATTTGAGCTCAAATTCGCGCTTGGAAGTTCTCAGAGGGCTAACAGTCTCGTTTCTTAGCTTTGTACGGCGGTTTCAGGCTGGCTGACTGCCGGTAGCTGTTTACTGGCTCCTGTTCAGTTTGCACAGGACTTGGTGTGGCTAGAGCCACTCATGTGTTCAGATAGCTGTGTTGTCCGATCGTGATTTTCTTTTTCCGAAAGGCAGAATTTTTGTGCAATGTCAGCCTTGGCAGAGAAAGGTGTGTACAATGGGTAAGTTGCGTCTGACCCTAAAAACTGCTTACCATATCTCGGGGTTTACTGCCACCTAACATTGGTTTACTGCTTTGGTAAAAGCTTCCGCTGTTGTGGTATTCGTAGCCTCCTCCGGGAGCTCATTCCATTAAGGTACCACACTATTCGAGAGGTACTTCGCCCTAACTCTGAACCTCGAATGCTTCCTTTGTAGTCTAATGCTATGCCCCTTTGTGCCTCTCTCAGGGATCGGACAGAATAGGTCTTCCCGAATTATTCCTGACATTCCCTTTATTATCTTGAGGGTCTCTATCAAATCCCCGCGAGTGCTCCGCCTTTCCATCGAGAACATTTCTAGGGCACGGAGACGCCCTGCGTAGCTAAGCTCCCCTTGTCCAGTCACGTTTCTGGTGGCTAGCCCTTGCACTTTCTCCAGACAGTCTATATCTTTCTGGTAGTACGGTTCCCAGGCTTGCAAGAAATACTCCATTTGCAGACTAACTGTGGCTTGGTATATCGGGACGAAAATCTCCAGCTCTCTGGATCTAACTCGAAAGAATTTTCTCCTGGCCATGTTGGCTGCTGAAGTGAACTGCTTCGACGGCCTGGAGCTGTTGTCCATTATAACGCCCAAGTCTTTGACCTGAGAGACCACTTGCAACGAACCAACACCATTCCCACTAGCCCCTGTATTAGTGGCCATGTATTGACACTTGGTGAGGTTAAGTGGAAGGTCACATTTGCGTGACCAGTTTTGTACTGCTAACACGTCAAGTTTTATATCCACTCCAGCTATCTTGACGTCATCGGAAAACAGAAAGGTGGGGTTTGTAAGCTCACGTGCTAGGTCATTGATAAAGATGAGGAGGAGCAGGAGGCCGAGCACCGAGCCCTGTGGCACTCCGATTGCTACACCTTCTGGTTCTGAGACATGACTACCAACCGCCTGTGGGTTTTTTTTAACTCTCACCATCTTTTTTTGCTTTCATACACTCATCATACGCTTATCTTCCTCTTGAGGCTACTCATCCCACTTCAGTCATGAAATTTTCTACGGTATGGTCTGCCCATTTCTTCGCTCTTAAAAACTTGATCGTGCTTCTAGCATCTCTCAGGCGTCTCCGAAATAAACCCTCAATATTATCGTCATTATTAACGTCTGCGACGCTGCGTCGTTAATGGCAAGTGAAGCTCTAGATTTCGTTGCTTTTCCGCGGCTCTCGAAGAGCATATTTTTGGTTCTAACATAATGCAGCCTTCTGCTGCTGTCCTAAAACTTACGCCACAGATAGGGAAAGTCCCGCACGGAGTCCGAACCTAACTCTCATTGGAGTTTTATACTGCTCCACAAATTCATTGTATTGATCCGGACATCCTACAAGCGCCATCAATTTGACTCCGGGCAGATGCATGACTAATGCATTTTTCGGAAACGGTTTTTCAAACGGTGTTTGACTACTTCACGAAATTCTTCTTAATTTGCTGTGACTCCGCTTGGTTGTGCGCGGCCCGCACTCACCTGCTGTCCAGCTTACTTAAGTCGATTTTCCGGTTCATCATCATCATCATCGTACAGCGTTAAACAGTAGGGCAAGCCCCACTGACCACTGCCTTTCTCACCATGTTGCACGCTAAATTAGAAAGTGTGAATATACAAGATGGACAGGGAGTGGACCTACACGGGTGGGAAAAGGAAAGAATGCCCCAGTAGCCAACACACGGAATACACAGTCTAACTGTACAAACGCACATCGATCAATCATTCTGATCCCACAGAAAGAAAGTGACAACACGATCATCACTGTTCACGGTTCGCTGCCATTTCCTTCAGTGTCTCCAGCCAACTGGTAGACGAATCTTTTGGACCCCAACCACAAAGAAGTGAAGCACCTACTTTTCCTAAGTCTGCTGTACATTTTCTCATTCCTCGCTGCAACGTGATCTGTTGACCTCCACGTGGTCTCTTCCACTCCCTAGGAGGAACGGAGAATAGGATACGATATGGTAGATGTGTGTTTGCCATACGCAACACGTGTCCCAACCAACGAAGTATACTAAGCCGGATACGCCGTGACAGAACAATCTCCCAACTAGTACCCAATACTCGATTTCTGACCTCATCGTTGCTTACTCGGCTATTCCACCCAATCCTAGCGATACCACGTAAACATCGATGGTCAAAAACCTCAAGACGACGAATATCTTTAGCACGCAAACTCCAAGTCTCGCAACCATACAACAAAACTGAACGCACTGCAGCACAGTATACACGGCCTTTCAACTTCAGTGAAATAAAGGATCGAAGCCACAAGTGCTTCAGTCCAGCGTACGCCGCTCGAGCCTTGGATATCCGCGTGCTCACCTCTACTACTGTGCTCCCATCTGTCGGCATGCAGCTACCGAGGTAGGTGAAGTGGTCGACAACTGACAGCACCTCCCCACCGAGCATCAAGCTCGGAATCGTTGACAACCAGTCTTGCAACATCACTTTGCACTTTGAAGTTGCAAAGCGCATGCCGAATGGAGCTACAGCTCTTGACAGTCTATCTAGTGCACGTTGAGCATGTTCCGCGCATTCGAACAAGCAGACAACGTCGTCCGCGTAATCTAGGTCACATAGCTTTTCACCATTTCCTAGTTCGACAGCCAAAACCTGAAGATTTTGCAACGCACTGTCCATTATTTCGTCCATGACGAAGTTGAACGGGAATGGAGAAAGGGCATCCCTGTAGAACACCACTGGTCGTTTCGAACCGGCCGGATAGTTCACCGTAAACCCTTACGCGGTCAGAAGTATGGGAATGCAATTATCTCATTAGGGTCAGATGTTCGTAGTCTACAAAAAATGCCTCTTTATAATCCAAACGCCTGACGAGGCATACAAAGCGGCGCAGGCTAGACTAATGGATCTAACAATACCTGGAGAACCAAACACACCGAAACCTGACACGGGGACTTGCTAGGTGTCTTCTTGTCTATAGTGTGTTTGCCCCTATCCTTCTTCCAGCATGCCTGATTGGTTTTTTTTCCAGATTCTAGTTGAGAACTGTAGATGGTTATTCCGAATTATACCAAGTAAACCAAGTAAGCGGGTCTCAAGGCGAAACAAAACTGATCAGAATGTTCCACGATACTAGAATAATGAAGTATAACTATACAAAGCAAATGCAAACCTCAGGTAAGTGGCCAAAGCGACTTTCAATCCAGAACCAAAGTTCGACAATGTTAATAACCAAGCACGATCAAAACGGTAGTCAAAGGCCAAGCCCAAAATGTGTGATGGTTGAAAAGTCAAAATACAGGCAAGTGCCCAGGTGCGTTGATTGGTGCGCAACGTTTGTTAGAGAAATGATGTTGTTGAGGAATTAGCTCATGTGTGTATACGTCCGTCTGCGACGAGTAAAGTCCACTCCACTATGTCATTCGTCCAAAGAGAATAATGGCTCACTTTGGGAAGCCCAAAGCATGTTTGCACTCATGATCAAATTGTGTATGGTAACAAAGTTCGATTGAGGGGAACAAACTGGAAAGATTCATGCGCACTACTGGATGCGGGAGAGAGCTTGGATCGGCACTGTGGGGAAAGCAGCGCCGTCACCGGGCAAGTATAAGCTGTTCCATTAGCACGCGTCTAAGGACGACTGAAGTGGACAATGACAGCACCAAAATTTAGTCACAAACTGTGGGGAACATGGTCTTACACTTCATCAGCAGTACAAGGAAGCTGGAGAAAGTTTTGAAAGAAGTAAAATAAAGACGTCTTACTTTAAAAATACGAATGGGATTGGATGCAGACTATGTCACGCTCTATTTCGGCCTTAGGCATGGAAGAAATCTCTCACCACTGAAGACGACTTGTCGATCTCGTAGCGAAACCCATCCGCGTCGGCCTCTTAGGATGGGACCCCTGTAGTGATGTCGATGTAATAGACACACACAAACCGGAAATATTTTGGCCGCACCACCAGCTCCGACTGTGCAAACCGTCCGCTGGCTCCTGAGAATAAAAATGATTTTTTCGGGTGGGCCCAGGCACTTTGCGGTGAGTGGTCATCTAACACAAGTCACAACAAAATCGCAGATTTCATGAATATAGAACAGATATGTGCAAGCAAAAGGAACAAAAGAAAGTATGAATGAAAAAGTGATGGTGCCGCCCAAAGGTCAGAGGTCCAAGTCGACTAATGTCATGTGAAGTAGGTTAGGATAGTAAATTTACATACAAGCATAACCGTAAATGATCAAAACAACAATCGGAAAATCAAACACAATCAAAAACTTTCCTTTCAGGATAAGAGGACTATGGCAATAAAAAAATGAAGATTTACCAGCACCCTGCCGAGTATGAAAGGGATACTGATAACTGGTAATCGATAATGCTTTATCTTGGAGAAGCCCGAGACATGCTGCTGCGCATGGTCAGATGGTACAGGTGACGTTAAGATCAGAGGTTCACTGTGGCTATTAAGGATGTGTCGATGCGAAAAATAGAAAGAGAGGTTGGATGATCAAAAATGATGGTAAAGCCCGGCGAAATTAATACTCAAGGTCAGGTGATCCAGTCGGCTGGTAACGTGTCAAGTCACTTGGAAACTTAGGGTGCACACAAAAGTCATCAAAGTGATCATAGTAACTGGGACATGCAGAATCGCCAAAGGATAACACGATCGTATCGAATTTTTATGCAAACGAGAGGCTTCTGAAAATGGAAGACAAATTTATCAGCAAGTTACAAAGGCTGATAGTGATAAGGAAAGAGAACTGAACAATGGACTGGGATGCAATATCAGAAATAGAATATGACGAGACAATGAGGAATTACACCCTTAAAGTTTAGAGGTGGTGTACTGATAGCAATGGTCATACGGATGATAGCCAACACATTCCGTGGGGAGAGTGCCAGAGCGATGAGGGAAGTGATTAAAGGTGACGTAACACACGTTTGAGCAATGCGTAGCCAAGTTCACAACGGATCCCTAAATCAAAAGGCGATTATCCATGAGATTCTACGATACTAGATCATTGAATGAATAATGACACCAAGTAGATACAAACCTCAATTATGAGATCACATGGACTCAACAAACGAGAACCAAACTGCAGCTTACGAGAGAGGAGCACGTGCGTCACGCAGGTCCAGAACAAGGGTATGACAAAGTAGCGCTCTGGGCGCTAACAAACAAAAATTGGTCCATAAAGACAAACAGTGCCTGTAGACACGTCACTAGTGTAGGCAAGTGAGTGATGTTAAGGAAACATTGAACTGCAATGGTTTTAGGGGATTTTCCACGACCGGTCGTTACACCGCTCGCCAAAATTCTCTCGAATCCTAAGCAGAATCAGAGGTTTGGTATAAGGTTAGTGATTCTTCCTGCCTACCTAGACCCTGATGTCAGTGCGCGTGCCTAATGATTGTCGTCAACGTTCTACTCATGGTCACACCTAATCTGTTGGTCACAGACGCGAGGCTTTTAATATCTCCCACGAGAACAACTGACCGATGGCGGGCACGAAGGGGAAACATAGATGCTGTCCTTCGAAGGGCCGTCCTGCTCCGGCTGTATGTGCTTGCTTGAGTGTGTGTGTGTGTGTATGATGTAATCGCCGCTACTTCTACATATGCAAAAGACATTTGAGTGACGTCAACAAATACAAATTGCGAACACAGTCACATGTTTGATAGGGGTTGCGGGGCATAGCGTGCATCGGGTATGTGCGTGCGTGTCTGGATGTATAATGGAATTGCATGTGCCACCACATATCAAAAAAGACTTTCTGTACCCTCAGCAAAAGACTGTGAGCACTGTAACGTGTATGTCGGAGACAACGTGGTGTAAACGAGTATAACGTAGGAGTGTGTGTGCGTGACCTTATCGCCGCTACTTCTACATACGAAAAAGACATTCAGTGACATCATCGAAAAACAAACGGCGAGCACCACCATTGTTTGATAGGGGTTATGTGGTATAGTGTGGTTTAGTGTGCATCGGGTAAGTGCGTGTGTCTGCACGTACAATGGAATCACATGTATCAACATCTATCGGAAAAAACTTTCTGTAACGTCAACGAAAGACTGTGAGCAATGTAACATGTTTGACGGAGACCAAGTGGTATAACCAGTACAATGCAGGTGCGTGTGAGTCGGAGTGTATGATGGATCGATATGTCAGTGTGTCGTGACTGCTCCCACATCGAAAACGACTGTGGAATAGTCTACTGGGACTCCGAGTTATCAGCTTCTCCGCTTTCACTCTCGAGGAGGCTGATACCGCGTATATCTCGAATTACCGCTCAGTTGGCTGTTTTCAACTTCACCTTCCTCATTATTCCGTCAGAGCTTTCGATGGTTTCCATAACCACTCCCAAAAGCCAGGTGCCGAAATGTGCGCGTTCGTCTGCGATCATCATCACATTCCCAACCTTGAATGGTCTTGTCCTCACCAGCCACTTCTGTCTAGTCTGCAGTGCCGGTAGGTACTCCTGCAGCCAGCACATCCAGAAAACCTTGGCAAGACAGTTTGCCTGCTTCCATCCGTGGAGGTAGCTCCCGCGAAGGCCCGCCGGCCCTAGGAAACCCTCGTTCGACCTTAGCGTCAATAAGTCTTTCGGGGTGAGCGCCGTATGGGTGGGGTCACCGTCCATTACTGGAACCAGGGGGCGGTTGTTCAGGATTCTCTCCACCTCAGTCATGACGGTGTTCAGCGTCTCGTCGTTGAGCGGCTGCTGCTCCATGATTGACAGCAATATCCGTCTGGTGGACCGGATCATGCGTTCCCATACGCCGCTTCGGTGGCTGGCCTGTGGAGGGTTGAAATGCCATCGTATGCCGCAGGCCACGGTTCGGTCCTGCAGTTCGTCCCTGTTTATGTTTTTGTGCCAACGCTGCAATTCCCGGTGGGCGCCTACAAAGTTCGACCCATTATCTTCGGTTGATAAATCGCCGCAAGGCCCGGAGGAAGGGGTTGGTCGTCATCGAATGTGCGACTTCTGGGAGTACCGCGCGTGACTTCATGCACGTCATGATACACCCATATCGTTTTTCCAATTTTTTCCCTCACTTGGTCCACAAGGGCCCGAAATAATCTAACCCGGTTTCGCTGAACCACCAGCAGCCCGCAGTCACCCTGCCTTCTGGTAGTGGGGTCATGTATTGCTTGCCCGCCGTGGCATTGCGTCTCTTACAATGTACACAAAGTCGGATTGCACATTTCACAGTCGCTCTTCCTCCCAGCAACCAAAGACGCTTTCGGATGACGCTCGTCACGTGGCCTTCCCCGACATGTCCCTCCACGGCGTGGACGTGTTGGATCATTAGATCTACAACAGGTTGCCGAGCCGGCAGGAGTATAGGGTACCTTGTGGTGAAGCTCAGGTGGGAGTTGGTCAGCTTACCGTTCACTCGCAGCAGGCCATCAATGAGTTTGGAATTAAAGTGCTTTAATTCGCCTCTTGGAGATTATATTCATTCCGCCCTCTGGAGTTTTCGGGCGAAAGCCTCCTGTTGTATCATCATGAAAATATCGTTTTCTGCGGCCCGTTGTTCATCAGGGCTTATCGGACCAACCCGTATCCGGCCTGAAGGGTGTAGCTCTTTCATGACTAGTGAATTTCTTCTGAACCTGGCCAACCAAACTTAAGCACGAAGTGTCTTCATCCAGTAAGAAAATCTGACCAATCTTGGCAAAATGAATGCCGCTTCGACGAAGTCGGTCGTTAGCACTACTCCTTTGACCTCCAGTTCTACTTCCGTAGGGGGTTTTGCTTCGTACACGGGCCAGTCCTGTTTCGGCATTTGCAGGAAGTTTGGCCCTCTCGTCCACGTGTCTAGTTGCCTGAAGCTGGTCGCACCTCGGGGGCAAAGATCGGCTGGGTTATCGCCAGGCCCGACATGCATCCACTGGTCCACGGCTGATTCGTGGTGGATGATCGTGAGTCGGTTAGCAACAAAAGTACTAAACCGGCTCCGGATGTTGTTAATGTAGTACAGTACTATCGTTGAGTCCGTCCAAAAGCTATCCGACCACAGGTAGAGGTAGAAACATCTCTTCGCCGCTCGTACCACCCTGACTGCCAACCCGGTCGCGCTGAGCTCAAGGTGTGGGACCGAGACCGACTTCAGTGGATCAACGTGGGCTTTAGCAAACAGGATCCTCGAAGTATATTGTCCACCTCCCGTGCACCATCGTCCGTACACCACAGCTCCATAACTTACTTCGGATGCGTCAGAAAAGGCATGTAGTTCCCCCATCCGCGTCGCATGACCAGGGCCATGCATCTTGGAATCCGTAAGTCCCCTAGTTTCCTAATGGTTTTCAAAAATTCTTCCCAGTCCAACCGGTCCCCTTGGTCCAGTGACTGGTCCCAATCAACTTTCTTACGGCACAGCCGCTGCAGCAAGATCTTTCCGGGTAGCAGCCATAATGAGACGAAACCGAGCGGGTCGAACAAACTTGAGACAGCAGATAGTATGCCACGACGGGTTATTGGCAGCTCGGGGACGTTTAGCTCGAAAACAAAGTCGTCCGTTTCCGCGTCCCAATGTATTCCTCAAGTGCATTCGGTATGGAGTGCAGAGTTGTCCAAATCCCTAACCCCTTCGGCCCTCTCGGGAGACGGAATGATCTCGAGCACTTCTGAAGCGCTCGACATCCATTTTGGTAGATGGGAGCCACCCTTTCCTGGAAATATTGTTAGGCCTCGGAACCGCGCTACGGCCGAGTCTACGTCATCGAATGACCCAAGATATTCGTCGACTTAGAAGTTTCTGCTAATGCTTTACACCACCGCCCAATGGACCAAATCTCCATGTTTGTCCGCAGATTTCCGAAGGGCGTGGTTCGATCAGAACGGTGACGATATGGCTCCGAAGGTGTGGACGGTCATCTTATAGTTTACCGCCGCGTTGTCCTGGTCGTCCTCCTCCCACCACAGGAAGTTCAACGCATCTCGTTCTCCTACCGGTATTTTCACCTGATGAATCATTTCCCTGGTGTCGGTGGACAAGGCCACTCTACCCACCCTGAAACGGCACAAAACTTCGATTAGTGGCGTGGTCCAGTCAGTTCCTTGTAGTAGGCGATCGTTTAATGACCTGCCCCGGAACTTGGCTGCACAGTCGAAAACCACCCGCTATTTTTCGGGTTTCTTGGGGTTGATAGTCGGGTGGTGAGGTAGATACCATATTCCCTCTCGACCACCGGTGGCTGCAGGCACCTTTTCAACGTAGCCGAGAGCTTCGTTTTGCTTCATTAATTCTGCGTATCGTTCCCACAGATGCTGGCCTCGAACGAAGCGTTCCTCCAGTCGTAGCGGTCGTTGAAGAACATAGTTTCTGTTACCAGTTCACTGGTCAGCAGATGTGCGCCATGGGAGGGGAACCTCGAACCGTTTTTAAGGCCTGTAGTTCCTCGCCGCACTATTTGCAAGGCGAAGTAATCTTCTTGGGACAATTATGGTATTTCTTCTCCAATGTCATGAAACTCCCTCTCACACAGCCGCTGCAGGTGATACTCTATTCGGTCTGCTTCGGCGGATAAATAATTCACGAAACCACGTCCCTCTATTGGACCATATAATATCCATCCCAGAGCCGACGGCATAAGGTGCCTGGCGGTCGCCCACTCTCTGGTCAAGTACCCAATGCGCCTCTGGCACGTCGCAGCCTATGAGGAGATCCACTTCATCATCTTCCCAGTTTACAACGGTTACATCCTGCAGGTGGGGCCACCTAGTCGGAATTGCGTTCACCGACAGTGGTGCTCGCACGGGGAGATCAGCTAATGTAAATGCTTCCGTTGGTTCCATTTGCTCGTTAGTGTTTAAAGGGATGAGCTGCAACCTCAAACGGCCGGCAGTCATTACTTGTGTTCCTCCCACCGTGCTCACTGTTAACGAGGTCGCACCTTTAACGAGTTGGTGTTTGTCGGCAAACCGCTGTTTAACTAGGGTAGTGTCAGATCCACGGCCGGCGAAAGCCAACGCTCTAACTACCCCAGTGGGGTCACCACTCCCACGGCAACTACTCCTAAACGTACTGGTTTACTGGCAGACCGCGAAGTTGAACAATTCACACTGGGCTTGGTGCTCGCCTGGGGTATAGGTTCTCTTGCCTGGTGTAACAATCGATGGTGTCTGCCCGTGAAGCCCTCGTGACCACACCTGTTCCTTGTTCAATAAGCTGCCGCCGGGTGCATGGTGTTGAAGCACATAAAGCATCCTCCGCTCGTTGCAGCCATTCCCCATCTTTCGTCTATCGTGGCTTGGATGAACTTGGGGCATTCCAATAGACCATGACTAGCGTCACAGGACTTGCAACTTGGTTGCGCCATGGCATCGCTTGAAACGGCGTATGCATTGAGCCAAGGCTGATATTTCGACTGTTCCCGAGCAGTGGTTTGAGCCCGCCTAGTACCAGACCTGTTTACTCGGTTACTGTCCCTGATAAGTGGGCCAAATCTGCTGTCGGCTATCTTGGTTTGCTTGTCCAAGTATTCGGTCAGGTCCTCGAAGTTAGCTTATCTGTCGATTCGGTTTATCCGTTCCGCTTCTTCCGCCCACCGACCCTGTAGTTCGGGAGAGAGGTGACGGACTATGCTTTCCAAGGTGTGCATTGCATCTAGGTCAGCCCTCTAACCTAAATGGTAGAGGGCTATTGAGCAGTTTTGCATCTTAATCACCAGGTCGACCATTGTGTAGACGTCACCCTTGGTTCTCTTTGCCTCTGCCATCAAGCCCCCTATTAGGTTACGGGCTACTTTGAAAGGCTGGCCAAACAGGTCACTCAAAATCTTCCTTGCTCTTGTGTAGCCTTGTTCCGGGTCCAGCATGGCACACCCATCAACAGCTTTCCTTGCTCGGCCTCGACAGTAGTGGGTCAAATAGAGAATCCTTTGCCCAGGGTCGGTTATCTTATTTTCGAAGAACGTTTCGAACTACTTGACAAACTTGCAGTATTTCTCATCTCGCTTGTCGAAAACCGTCAGTTCCACTCTTGGCAGATAGATCGTTGGTGGCGTTTATGTTTTATATTCGGCGACCGGCGTAAAGTTCCCTATTTTGTTGTGTCCTGATCTATCGGAAATGTCGTAGTCAATTATCTCATGCTCACGCCCTTTCTGTCTACACTTCTCTTCTGCTTCGTGGACCCGTTTTCTAGCCCATAATAGTTGCTGTTCTAGGTCCAATTTCCTCAGCCTATATAGGCCGACATCCTTACAATCCATATCGCCCTCAGTAACACACGAGCTAGCACTGACAGGACTAGGCGATCTAACATTAACTAAAGAATCAAAGGTACCCAAAACCTCCACAGCGACTTGCAGTATTATTTCCTGCCCAGGTTCCAATTGCTTCGATCCTTTTCCTGGTTCGTTGCGTACTTCATTGTTCCAAGTTGATCAACTTAGTATTGTAACACACGTTTGAGCAATGCGTAGCCAAGTTCACAACGGATCCCTAAATCAAAAGGCGATTATCCATGAGATTCTACGATACTAGATCATTGAATGAATAATGACACCAAGTAGATACAAACCTCAATTATGAGATCACATGGACTCAACAAACGAGAACCAAACTGCAGCTTACGAGAGAGGAGCACGTGCGTCACGCAGGTCCAGAGCAAGGGTATGACAAAGTAGCGCTCTGGGCGCTAACAAACAAAAATTGGTCCATAAAGACAAACAGTGCCTGTAGACACGTCACTAGTGTAGGCAAGTGAGTGATGTTAAGGAAACATTGAACTGCAATGGTTTTAGGGGGATTTGCCACGACCGGTCGTTGCAGGAGGGCAGGTATTTGATCCGTGGATGAGTGGCTCCGTGGTAGGATAGCCATGAAGTTTTAGCTCTTAGACAGTAATATGGTAGTGACACAATCTTCAGCCTTTAGCTAGGGCCGTTTTGGAGACCCCTAGCGTGTAACAGCAAAAGAACAGCGCATGAAGCACGTGCAGTGTACGTGTCCATCTGGTGATCTTGCGACAACGACCAAAACAAAGCTGCATGAAAATGCTCTGGGGCTGATGGCAGAGGTGGAAATCCCAATAGAGAATAAAAATTAGATGGGTCAGCCGAAAAGAGAGCAGCAGTAATTTCTATGTGTATTTAGATAGAACCAGATATATATCGGACAAATAACACATCTGGAGATAGAGTGAGACCACTGTAGTGATAATTAGAAAGATTGCTGGAGGGAGAACGGGTATGAGAACGATCACAATGCGATGGGTGACCATGATACGCCAGCTTGGAAATGACGAGGTGAGTAATCGACTGAACTGAAATGTGAAGCTTTGGTGATTAAAAGTCAGCGACACACAAAGATGGTGACGGAGTAAACGGAAGTTTAGTGGACATCTTTTGGTGACCAATTCCACGAGCGGGACCGAAAATAAAGATATATAGACAGGATGCAGTACCAAAGAACCTGATACAAATAATGGGGTTGGAGTGACAGATATGGAATAAAATAAGCCGTTCGACAGAGACAACTTTGACGAATAATGGTTGAGTGCTGACAGAATTAGTTACATAGCAAAGAAACAACGTATCCGGGGACGGAGAGCGACAGCCACAGTGCTGATTAGGTAAGTTACTGGAGAAAAACTGATAACCGTTCAGCAAGATGATCGAATTGTGCACACACTGCTCAACCCCCTTTCCCGTTATACGACTGAAGTATTAGCCCCAACCGAACACAGACAACCCACCCACCAAAAATACCACCGAGTCCTCCTACGACTGGCCTTTATAAAACCTTTATTACTCAGCCACCGAAACGAATAACGATCAGTGGGCCATCTCGATGTACTACTACAGGCCATGGCAATAAAAGTTGGCTCACACAAAAAAATGAAAGTCGCCGGACTGCAGCTCTCTCTAGAGCGAGCGGTCAACTATGCACTATTTGTGTGTTACAATTGTTCTGAGTGTCTGCTTCCCACATTCCTGCTCTTCCATAGCCAAGGACTGCAAAGCTACCGATGAAAAAATGGCAACAAGTATGTGGTTGTCTTATTATACAAGAAAGAAGCAGCCAACCGTAGTAGTGGCTGACCCCATATTTCAAGCGTAAGGAATCGCTGGTGGAGGAGAAATGGACAATACTCTATACGGGGTAAACATGCTCTTCAGCTCCTCTGAAACGAAAAAATACAAAAGTGCCGAAAATATTTCCGGCCGAGAAGGTATAGGAGTCACGCTTCACGCGCCCTTCAATACCGATTGAACTCCGCATTACTCCAACGACCAGACCCTGCTTACGGGATGCCCTTTGAAACAAATGAGCATGAGAGCTTAGCCTTCAGTGCTTCACCCAGGCCCCGGGGGGGGGGATGGCTTGCTGAACGAGCTCTCCACCTAAAAACCAACCCAACCTCTATCACTGTTGTCTATTCCGGTTCCTTAACCTATTTCCGACCAGCTTGTTGAGGCCGGATTTAGCTGTTCGAGTACATTTCCAAAGTTTAGCCACGTGAATTCTGCTGTGTTCATAATCTTCCTTGTCAGCACGTGGACCAACTATCAACACCAATAGTTTATGCTCAGTAACAGTCTGTAAACTGACCTTTCAAAAATCAACACTGGATAGTCACTCGCAAGTGGCTTGCTACGCAAAAACAGTGGCGACCAACCGCGGCTCTCACGAACCTACGTCATTTTCCCACAGTGCAGATGAGGACCAACGAACCGAACCGGCCTGGTGGGGGGTGCCTAGCCTACGTCAAGGAAATCTACACCACGACCCCTCTTTTACATACGGCACTCGATTCTATCCCCGCTTCTCTCTGGCTCACTATCAACCTCCAGAGCACTTCCCTTTATATTGGCTGCGTGTATCGCTCGCCCAATTCCCCCAGTTCCTTGTTTCCACTTCTCATTAGGTCTTTCGAATACCTCACTTTCCTTCCTTCCAGAACGGAGTTTACCGCCGGTGACTTTATTCTCCTCAAATTTGTTGGCCTACCCTCCCGGCTCTTCCTAATCCTATGGATCTAATTGCTAGTATTCATCTTGGTGGCTGGACACAATATGTTGTCGAACCTACCAGAAATGGGAACATACTAGATATGGTATTTACTCATAGCATGCCTCCCATCGACGTGACCGTTACACGAAATTTCCCCGGCAGTGACCATAAAATGGTTATCAGCCATCTGCCCCTTGGTGGCCCACCTAATCCTGCACACCCCTCCACCAATACATTCCTATGCAGAAATTGGGCCTTGCTAGTCACGCTTATTCGCCAAAAGGACTGGGGTGAGTATTTCCCCAACCATGACCCTCAGCTTGCTGCGGATATTTTCTACTCCTTTTTTCCCGACTGCGTGAAAAACTGTCTAATACTTCCCAGGCTGTACCTAAAAAGAGGTCGCCTGTCTCGCCACTCCATAAGAAGTATCATAAACTTCCCAAACAACTACATAATTCCAACGAATTTTCAATTTCTGATCGTCCAAACCGCCTTTCTGCACCTATTCAAAGGCAGCAAAATACGCGACTTCGTGACCAAGAAGCTAAGACACTGAGTTATCCCAACAAGTCGCAACTTTTTTCTAAGTCTAGAAACGCTGATGTTAAGGCCGACTTCCAACTTCTGATTTCGGAAAACAACTCATCTACCACCTCCCCACCCTGTATGACCTAAGCCTACAATGCATTCTTTGCTTCAGCCATGGCTCCAGCTACAGTCATTGCCCCTACTCCATCTTCACCACTTACTGACTCCGTCATCTCCACGATGTCCTTCGATTCCAGGAGTATTTCTAAGCTACTATCAAATAGCAAACCCTCCCTTCGATTAAGCTTCGACGGATTAACACCAACTGCTCTTTTCAATGACGGACCGGATCTCCCCCCGTTGCTGCTTAAGTTAAGGATCACAATATTAAATATTTATTAAGCCTCAACATTATTAATGACAGCCAACATGGATTCCTCCGTTCACGGTCCTGCATGACTTGCCAGTATGATTTTGTGAACCTCGTCACCGACTCTGCTGAAAATGGGAAATCTCTTGTTGTTCTTCATCTTGACTTATCTAAGGCAACTGATCGTGTTCCTCACCCCCACCTTTTAACAAAGCTACGGTCATTTGGGATTATCGATCCACTTCTTTCTTGGTTCTCGTCTTACTTATCTCATCGTTCACAGGTTGTCTTAATTAACGGGCACACCTGTAACCCTAAGCCTGTTACTAGCGGTATTATTCAGGGCGGTATTTTAGACTCCCTTCTTTTCCTCCTATACACAAATGATATGTTCCCAACAATACTTAATGGCACGCCTTCTTTGTTCGCGGATGACATTAAGATAGTCTACACTTTTTCGCCTGGCAATCTCAGTACTACTATCCATAAAATTTCTGCTGATTTAGCCGCTCTTGATGAATGGTGCTCAACCTGGATGATGAAATTCTCCGCCGACAAGTGTATTTTTCTTACTTACAAATGCCAGGTTCCTCCTGGTGCTTTATGCATTGGCGGTTCACCCATCGACATCCAGCCTTTAGTAAGAGACTTTGGCTTGAGTTATTATTTCTCTTTCAACTTCTCGGAACATGCTGTCTTCCAAACGGCGAAGGCTAAATGTGTCTTGGTCTCCTGTTCAGATCCTTCCAGCTTAGGGAGAGCATTCTTTACACGTACAAAGTACATGCCAGGCCCCTTCTCGAATATTGTCCCCTAATCTTCACTAGTATGAAAAACTCCGACGAGAGTATCATCCAATATATTCAAAGAAGTTTCGCAAAACAACTTACTGGTTGGTCGTCAAACTTAAACTACAGGGAACGATGCTTATCTCTCAAAATCGAACAATAATGGCTTCGTCGCATCAAGTTGAACCTGGTATTCCTGTATAAGCTATTGACTAAGCAGTCCTATTCTTCCAACCAGTTGTGCTTCTCCCCGGATACTGGATATTCACTCCGTAATAGACAGTATACTGTTACCACACCCTCCGAGAGGACTGTTCTACGCTCCAAGTTCTTTCTCTTCACGTACTCCAGAATCTGGAATAAACTTCCTTTGCACATCAGATCTTCTCAGCCAAAGTATGCATTCGTGCATGCTATTGATAAATTCCTTACTGTCCCAACTGTTTTGCGCTTATTCGACGTTCACATAGCCAAAAGTGAAGCTTACGAGATAGGCCTTGACTTTTTAGCCATTGCTCTGATTTCTCTCTGTACCTTACCTTCCGAAATAACCTCACCGCTTTTGAAATTCTGATTGCTTTGTTTGACCGCTTTTCCTAGACTTCGCCATCGACCTGTGTAAAGTATGTCTGCGTCCACTAACTGTTTTTCCATACCAACTTATAGGATCCTGCCAATTCAACATTGAAATAAATCCTTCCAGATGCGCTCGCGTTTATAGAAACCACCGCATTACTTCCCACAGATTGTCAATGTGTCTCACCCGCTCCACGATTTATTAACTTTATTTAGTTATATCACGTCTGCGGCCCTGAAACCAACCTCAACAAGGCTATAGAAACTGCATTAGTACATACAACCTGGTCCGCTATATGTATATATATAAACATATATATATGCATATATATATACATATATAAATTCAATACTGTTCCGTAATTATTAACACAAGCGTGGTGAGTAATTCAACGCTGCTCGATATCTCTCAGCTTACAATGACTCTTTTCCACACCAGGTCCCACCACATACACTTCCGTCAACAACTATGCGATTTTGAACTAAAAATCTAGTTTAGTTTCTCTCACTTAGAGTGGCTTACTAACTGAACTCAACACACTGTTATGACGTCACAAATTCTGCCCCCAGCCAAGCTTCTTCCATAATTTCACACAGAATTTACTTCATTTCTTCTACTGACTAACTTATCTAGATCAAATCTCAACATCGTTACTGAATCTTATTGCTCTCAGTTATCCATAGTTCACAGTTTCCTTTTTAAGTCTCACGCGTCATAGACCAAGCTATGCCTTAGTCCATCTACTAATGGACCATTATTGAGGCCTATCTACCCCGCCATTCTCTATAGTACTCTTTTTCGTCATTCTGACATTTTTATACAAATCTTCATCTGTTTACCTATCCATGTATGTCTCGCTTCTTCAACGTCTCACCTTTTTTCTGGTTTACACTCAAAAGCAATAGAATGGGCATTAGCTCGACACTCCTTGATATCCTTTTGCTTACGTTGCTTCTTTTCCACTCCAGGTCCCACCACACATACTTTCATCAACACCTATGCGACTTTGAACCGAGAAATCTAGTCTCACCTACCTCACTTGGGGGGGATCACTAACTGAAATCAACATCCAGTTATGAAGTCACTCAGCTAAGGTTCCTCCGTAATTTCATGCAGAACCCAATCCTTTCTCCTACTGAACGGCTACTTTAGGTAGAATATAAACCGTTCCATTGAATTTTTCAGCTCCTGTTCGTGTGTTTCCTTTTTTAGCCTCACGTTCCATGGCCTCAACTTGTCTTGGAGATCCGCTGCATCGATGAGCCAGTGCTCCGCCTTTGTTCTTCTATCCGTTAACCGTTGATCCTCAGCTGGCCGTGCCCAAACTGCGTTCCTCTATCTCACTTCCCTTTCCAGTGATCTTCAATGCCGGTCAACCACCTCGGGCATTAGACTGACCCCTTTTCTAGCTGGTGCACCTGGATGATGATGCTGTATGGCCGTATTTCGATCGCTGTTCCCGTTGGCTCTACTGTCCAAGTTCACACAACCCGTCCAGTTGGTCCTGGACGAGATACCCGTATCGTGGTTGCTCACCCCTCCGTACAACGATCAATGAACACTCAAGCCGATCCGATTTGGCCGGCGCACATCGGGCGTGCAGGCCGCCTGCAACGACGTGCGAGCGCAATTAGGCTGGTGGATCACACCCCCTGTGTTCACTCCACCGAGTGTTTTTCAGGTTGGGTGTCCAGCGCACGGCCAGCCTTACCCACTAGCACCGGTTGCGGGTTGCACGTTGCAGCTCTCCTCGCCCTACCGCATTCATCACTGTCCATTGCGAACCGCATGCTCTTACCATTCCTAGGCCACGTTTCGCTCATCTATCGCACTTGTCAGCACTCTTATCACTTCCCTCCCATGTCGCTCCACTTCTGTATGCACCCATCCACTCCGCTCTCGCTCCTGTCGTTTTTCACAATGACAACTCTCCCTGCACGATGTCACTGTCACCCTATCCATTTTACTCTGCCCAAGCCTGAAATACGTTCTTTTCCACCCATTTCGCCCCTGTCGGCTCCTGATCAGTATTCATTTGGTACCTCCATATCCTCATAAAGCTCATTGATCACATACCTCAATAGCCACCATTTTGCGATATCCTTCTTTGTCCACCCTATACTTCCCACCATTACGCACCAGACACATCCGTAACCATTACCATTCACCATGTAAGAACTCGCCGTTTCAACCTTTGCATTTTTTACAACCAAATTTATCATATTTTTACCACCCCATATTTTTCATGTTTGAGTCCGTAATTCTTCCGGGGATCGTCCTCTTAGGCAGTAAGCCGATCAGCAACTTCTGGCTTAATCCATTGGAACAAAGGCCTGTAAGCACGCAACTATCCAGTTCCAGTCTTCCAACTCCGACGCGCGACCATTTTTCGTGCATTGTTGTCCCATCACAGGCCTTCCCGCCCGGATCCTTTTCCTCCTCTCGGTCTTCATCCTGTGTCATTTGAAGTGAAAAGGTCTGATTCATCATCTCTTACCTGATTTTCTTTGGTCAACACCATCGTCTGCTTTGTACATTGCTAGTTACAGGCATCTTCATTGTGCCTTTCAGGCTGCGCTGCTTTTTCGCTTTCCACCTAGTGTAAAGCCATCGTAACGTCATCATTCTCACCTACAGTTTCAAACCAGGCAGTCTGCGGTTACCTGATCTTTCTGATTCTCCACTTCCTTATTTCTCTTCCATATTATTTGCCGTAACAACTGATTCCCCTTTGCCCCACAGTTCTTTTAACCTCCAATTTGCCCTTCCCCAGTGATCTTTTACACCTCTCCAACCACCCTGTACTTCCATTCGCTCTGCATTCTCCAGCCACTTTCGCAACCATCTCCTTGCTGTATAATGTACGTCCATTTATCACCGCTTCACCCATAATAGACCGTCACCACTAGTCACGCCTGCAATAATCAGACTTTTAGATTCACTCTTACCTGTTTTCGTCGATCCCTTCTTTCATATTCCCTCGTTTATCAACTTCTGCTCACAGCCATCAATTCTGGGCTTCCTAGGTTGGTTCTCTTTTGCTGTTGATCTCCTAAGTTCACCCGTCATAAGCAAATTAATTGGGGCTTATCCAAGTTAATTCTGCACCATTTGACCCAACTCTACCTGTCTCTACCAAGCATTGCTACCTCAGTGCCCCTCTCTTCACGGCCATTTTTTCCTGCTCTGATATATAAACCTATATATATTTGTATTCTCCAGTTATTCGCTTGCCAGTTCTTTTTCCACCATGCCACCCCCCCCCCCCCTCATGATATGCGTCCATTTTGTCCATAACTGTGCCTCACATTTACCGTATCCCGATCCTTCCGAGGCATTGATTCCATCTGACTCCCTCTTTGAGTCTAGCGTTGCCAGCTCCCTGCTTTCGAATCGTCCCCGTCCATTTATTGCAACAAGGCATAGTTCATGGCTACTTAGTCCACAGCTAAACTACTCAATTTTTTGTTCTTTTCTTCTCTTCTTTCTTTCTTTCATCTTCATCGTTTCTCACAACGATATTTTCTCATGCCGATTTTCATTCCTCCTCCTGTAAAACTCCCAGGCTCCTTTCTCCCCCACTTGACTCAGCCAGCTGCTCCATCTGACCTCGACCCACAAATTCACCGGGCCCATATTTGAATCCATCCCCGGGTTCACTTGAACCCCCTACATTACTCTGTGGTGTGCACACATATAACTCCCTCTCATATCTCCCCTATTTCTTCCTACCCCCTTGGTGTTAGGTATTTCTAAATTTTTCATGAATTTTTATTGTCAGTCTTGTAACTAGTAAAATTTTGATAATGCGTAAAGCATGCTTCTAGCGTCTCCGAAATAAACTATTATTATTAGTATTATTATGAAGTATGAACTTGAGCAAACTAGTCGTCATCACCCAAAAACCATCAAATTATACAAGATGTAAAACGTTATCACCTCTTACTTACAGAATATAAACCACCCACAGTTGGTTCTAGCAGCTGGCGGTCGGAGTGAAAAAGCCTATCTATTGCCCAAACATAATGGAAAGCAGGAGCACAGATAGCCAGGGTGTCTAACAAAGTCCTCTAAAACATTGTATCAAATCATCTCTTCACCCGGCAATCATCCCAACTAACAGTTAGTCTACTCCTCTACCTGAACAGGTACATGAAAAGCCGATGACCTAATATTTTCAAAAGAGTAAAAATACCTTGGTAAAACGCTCAAATCGAAATTACCCTATAACATGGTGCAGGCCATATAGCGGATGCCATTAGTCAAACTCCAAGATAGGACCCGTCCATTTCTACGGTCTAGGCAAGCTCGTCCATTTCTACTTTGACCAAAACTCATATATATGAGACTTGTCATCCCACCTCAACTTTGCCCCCCCCCTTCTCTTGCTATCACAACCCTCAGCTGGAATCACTTCCTGTCTGATGACCTCCCCATTTATTCTAGGCCCTGATCTATACAGCCCTTTAAAGTGTAATCGTTTACTTCTAATAAAACGGTAATCATAGTCCCCAGCCGTAACATCCTCCAGACTGCCACTTCCCCGATCTGTTTCAGATCATGCTAATTACTTGCACGACCATCAGTCCGCCAAATGTGACTCCCGGATCACCGCACGGATCTGAGGAATTGAATGATCGGGTTGGACTATTTTCCACGTTGAGCGGCCATGGCTTGAACACAAACTGCTGTTGGCCTCTGGATCGATCTCCACGGTGATCACAATCCCACTACCCGGTTTAAAAGTCACGGTAATATTTCTCCGGACCGACACCAAAAGTCTTTATGCACTGCCCTACAGTTAATCCTCACGTACCTCCTAGGTGGCCTCTTTTGTGCTGCATCGTAGTACTCAAACAATGGCCGGAATCCAACTACCGCTTTCTCATTCCCCAACTGCCATCCTCCACGTTTTCAACCAATGTCATCTCGGCCCATTTTGCCTGCTGCCCTAAGCATTTTCCCCATGATCGGTCAGACGTTTCTGATAAGCCCGTCCCTGCTCCGGCCTCAGTTCGTAACCTGCAGCCAGCGACAACCACGATCATTATGAAATAGAACACCGGGCACTTACTGTTGGTTGGAATATGGCCGTATGTTCTTTCATTATAATTGTGAAAAGTTTCCTCTCACACACTGGTAACATCCTTTTCCGCCTCGTGTTTGGTTTTCTGCAAACCTCGGTAACTGACCTTCGCAATTTTATTAATTTCAGCTTCTGATCCCTTCATATTTGCTTTGACGCCTCTGTTCCGTCCTCGAGCTCAAGTTGTCCTTCTATTCAACGACTAAATTTTGAATCCCTGAGTTGAGCCTTTAACTACCGTTTAGGCTGCCCCAACAAATCATTCCATTCCATATGCATTGGTTTTCTTTCCGCCACATTCGGGCGGAACGCCGTTCTTTCCTTGTAGCCATGGGTCTACGTAAAAAAAACCCTTGTAGTAAACTTGTCTGACTCGCTGACATTTATTGTACAGGTTCTCTCCTTCATTAGATATTTCAATCTACAGTTCCTCTAGCCTTCTGATTAGTCCAAATGACACAAGTGGAGACAAACTTATCTATGTGCCGCTGATGTCACTGCTTGCACTCTGAAAGCTCCATGCTGGTTCTACTCTCTGTCATGACTGGTTACCAGTTGGTGAAACTCCTCCTTCAGTTTTTCAGACGGACACTTCAGATATCCTGTAGGTGCTTTCAAGTGATTTTTATCTGTACTTTTCCAATTTTCTCTGATCTTTAGAATTACTTGTTTTCACAAATATCATACATACTGTACGTTCCACACACTTTACTAATGCTTCTTCGGCAGCTTCACGCATGTCTGATTCTCCACAACGACCCATACCTGAAACCAAAAGTGATTTATATTCACCGCGTTAATCGTTACCATTTCAGTTCATTCCAATACTGTCCAGCTTTATCGTATTGTTACTGACTTGTGTGAATCCCAATTTCAAACCTTGTGAATATTTCATGCGGCTGGGTAAAGTACTCATTGATTATGCTCTGCATATGTCTTGATCATAATCAAGAAATGCACTATTATTGTTATTTTATAATCCCTCTTAATTAGGTGTGTGATGATATGTCACATTAAGACGGAGAATGGGCTATAAAACGATCTGGGATGCACAGCCATGTCAATTAAAGGGTGGACTGGCATACGGAGGTCACGATGGAGAACATGGAAGGGGAGCTTACTTTTGTTGGTGATTATCTTGATAGGTAAAGCTAAATAACTGCAGGGGCTGGAGTGGGAAGGTGAATGTACTTGAGCCATGCGGACATAGAGAGGACATGATGGGCTCTAAGATCGGGATAAGGCAATGGAAGGGCACTGTGTTGGGGAAAAATTGGACTGAAGAAGGTTGCGGATGATAATCACTCACATCACTGACTAATGAAATATTACGGAAAGAAACTTGAGCGGGAGACGGTAAATGATTATCATGATTGGAAAATGGAGAGCAACAATAACTGTGTGAATGAATGAATATGTCCGTAGTAACTGCAGTTTTTGTCATGAGGAACGGATATGATTACGGACTAGACTGGTAAGTGAAGAGGCACGAATCTCATGGAAGGCAGGTAAAAGGGAACATGCCAATAACTTTGGGTTACTTATATAAGCGATTAACTTGTGTCAAGAAGAGAAGTTGAGAGCAACTGGTAGGAGATATGCACTAACAATTTTATGAATGGAATAGAAGATATTTAAAGGGGGCAGTTAAACGGAGGCTACTGGCGGAGGTGGAATCTCCAGCGGAAAAGGATAGGTGCTTTGCAGGAAAAGCACACCATGCAATATAGGATGGTTACGGGTAGAATAGGAATGCAATTCGACGTGTAATAGCCTTATATATCATAAAGCCAGAGGAGAAATGCGAAAAACAGAAGTTGAAGCAGGCATGGCTCATGTTATGCCATGGTCACACTAGTCAAACATTTGCGGGGCAGCAGGAGGTGTGTGCCTGGACTGAGGCTATATCACAAGCTTGAAAGGGAACTCAAAAGAGGACAGGCCACGCAGGCCGGGCGGACGAATGCAGACACTGTCCGTGGTGGGAGTTGCTGGATGAAAGGGAAGAGGCGTAGGGAAGTGTGTGCGTTCTATATGCGGATGGTGTTGATGGTCCTTGAAGGGTGCTACGGGGCCGGCTGGGGTCATATGCAGCTTAAAACCGATAAGTGCGCTGTTTAGGTAGAGCCGTGGTGGATGATTGGCCAGGTTTGCACACTGATCATGCGGAACAAAAAATACAGTGTGGAAAACGTACTTCTTGTGAGGAGCGGCCGATGCTGGCTATAAAAAATGACACGTGAAAACCTGAGACCTTATGTAAGTGAAGGCCAAGAAGGTGCTACATATAAAATATACAGGTGTGGCAAGTGGTGAGGTGTGCATTCTGAGCAGACCTACACGGGGAACCAAGACCGCGTGTGGGAGGAAAGGTGAACCAGATAGGCTTTTGCCAGTTTGCCCAACAAAACCGAAGACCAAAAATGGCAAACCTTCCAATGGGGAGGTGTTAAAAATGCACAAACGTGGAAGAATTGTTTTTCGCATGTGAGATGAACCAGCCGTCTTTTACGCCCAATTGAAATATAGGAGTTAAAACGAGGGAAATGTAACCTGAGAGTTGAAGTGCTCAATTTATTCACTAGATCGGAGGCGAGTTTTGAAGGCGGTATCAACACTGACGCAGTCACTGAATAACACGATGGCATTAGAAACCTTGAGGTAGTAATGAAGCACACGCTTCAATACAGACAGGGAGGTGGTGCTACTTGTACCGGGGGCAGTTATGCAAAATTCTGCTAAAACTTTTTCGTAAGAACTGCAAACTCGAAGCAGATTTATTCAGTGGATCCGGAAGGGAATAGACCCAAGTCTGAAGAGTCTGGGAGCCAAGAAGCTGGAGAGACGATTGGCAAGTTGTACTTGTATGCCGTTGGATCTTTTTAAACAAGGAGGTCAAATTCAGCCGAGGGCGGCAGATTCATAGTAGATCAAGCCAAAATAGCTCACATCGTTCACGGTAGCCCCTGGCGGAAGCAGTCCTAACTAGTTTCTTCGGTGAAAGTGCGTTGAACTTTCTCCACGCTAATTATGGTGGGTGAGGGGTGATGAGAAGAGGTTATGGAAGCAAACCGAAGCGGGGGTCGGACGTGGAAGAAACTGACGCACGGTTGACTGTGCTGCAGTCTGAAGCAGCGGAGAATGAGACCAACGAGTCGTGTTGCTTTAGCACCTTGGAATATAATAATGAATATATTTCGGAGACGCCCGATGCATGCCATGTGCATGATCTTGTTGACACAGATGATTGAACGGGCAGACGTAATTCAATAAAATGCGGAAATGTGCGTAAAAGCAGGACAGAAAGTCTCAGAAGGGGGAATAAATTGGGATGGGAATAGGATGTGTGCAAACCATAGAGATTGTAGGTAGTTTGAGTGAACTCAAGGGCGGATTCAGATAGACGCCGGGTGAGTTTGAAAGCCAAGGTCAGATGGGGAGTATGACTGGTCCGGGAGGGGACGTTTGGAGGTAGACAGATATACATGAGAAAGGTTAGAAATCGGTATAAGAAACTGCGGTAGCAAAGGACGATGGAGAAAAAGTGAAGTGCACTGCAGTGGATCAGATATCAATGAAGCATTGGTACTCTGCAGTGGATGGTCGGCGGACGGGGCACAAAACCCATCGTAGAATAGGTAGCGAGCAAAACAAAAGTAGAAGGTGGATTAGATGAAAAGAAATATTCAGGATTGGATACGGTAGATGTGGTGCACAGATGTAGGAGGGACTGATGCATATCACGGTGGTGAGCGGGATGATAGCAAGAGAAATGGCCGGTGAGGAACTGCAAGATGCAGAGAGCGTGCACATATACATATATGCTCAAGTATATATATATATAAGAGGAGCAGGAGCAATAACAATGGGGTCCTAGAAAAAAATTATCAGTCACTGGGAGAGGTAGGTATGGTTAGATCGAATGGTTGTAGAATTGTCTTTGTAAATGTGGTGAATTATCTTCATGACAGGTGCACCTGGAGGCCCAACACAGAGAAAAAAGGAATGCGGAAGCACCGAGGGAGTGACGAATGTGGGGAGCAGTTCATGGAAGGGTGAACATGAAGGATAGGATCAAAGTGAACAGGTAAGAAGAGGTCTAGTTATTTGATCAATGCAGGTGCGACATGTGGTGACGGACCAGAAGAATCGGGTAGTCGCAAATCAAACGGTTTGGAACTGTGAGTGAACATCATGACGTAACGTTTTCCTCACAATCGGTGGAACATGGAAAAGCAGACCAAACTGAAAGGCACACAAGAAATGCCTGTGGCCCAATTGGGGATATTTGAAAACTGTCGGGCGTGCATGAAGGGGGCTAGAAATTAGTGTGGAAAAGGGTGGTAGTGGGAGACGGTAGAGAAAAACAGCGATCCATTGCTAGGGATTATTTAGCAATTACGCTGTGCTACACTGCAGTAGATGGTCAGCGGACAGGGCATCAAAACTCATCGTAGAACAGGTAGCTAGCTTTGGAATAAGTAAAGGGTGAAACTGATGACAAGAATCATCCGTGGGCATTTGATATGGTAAATATGAGGTGCAGATGTAAAGCAGTGGACGCATATCATGAGAGTCAGCGAGAAGTAGCATGAGAAATAGCCGGCAAAAGTGTAGGATGCAGTGCAAATGTATGTATATATATATACACAAGTGTATATATATAAGTACATAAATAGATATGCGAGGAGAAAGAGCAAAGAGCAGTGAAGTACTGGGAGAAAAAATTATCAGTGGTTGGATAAGGGAGATAGGATAGGATCAAAACGTGTAGGATTGACTTTAGAGAATTCAGACAAATTTCTTATGACGGGTAACATAGTGGAGCAATAGACATAGAAGGCTGAGGAAGCACAAAATTGATGCCAGCAGCAAAGAGCAGATCATAAACGAGGGAACGTGAAGGATAGGATCGAAGAGAACAGGTCTAGTTATTTGATCAATGCAGGTGCGACACGTGGTGACGGACCAGAAGAATCGGGTAGTGGCAAATTAAACATTTCGGAACTGTGAGTGAACATCATGACGTAACGTTTTCTTTACAATCGGTGGAACATGGAAAAGCAGACCAAACTGAAAGGCACACAGAAAGTGCCTGCGGCGAGCAATATACGGAACAGGAGATGAGAGCAATGACCGAAGTGACACAAGTGAAACATGACCAATCAGATCGTTTCACTACAGGTGAAACACGAAGGAGGCGGAGAAGAAAGAAGCAGGAAGCATCAGGATAGGTAAACCAGTAATAGAACAAAAGGCCCAAGAAATGAATGCGCGACGGAGTTGGGGCAATGGAACTGGAGAGCTGCGTGCTAGCAGCCAATTCAACAGGTGGATTAAGCATAATGATGCTAATCGGGGCACCGCCTAATGGAAAGAACCATAGAGGAATCGCGGAGCCAAGAAAGGAGAATATGGTGGTGGTGATTAGATAATAAATGCTACTGTACAAGATGCGAAGTTTGGAGCGGCGAGTTCTAGTATGAGGATTGGTCATGGGTGCGGGTGTGACTGGTGCGTAATGGCATTGGGCATGAGGCGGGAGAACAAGGGGGGATTTAACAAGACGACAGGCAGTGGGGCATAAGATTGCTATCAATGGGCGTTATGAGCATAGGGTGATACCAAGTGAATAGAGGCTATAAGCCGCCAATGACGGCAGGTGGAAAAAAGAAATATTGGCGAGCGACGGCAGAGAAGAGTGGGTAGGACGATCATGACGTCAGGCAATGAGAGGTGACTTGGTGAGAGGCAACAGGAGCAAGGACGGAATTGGTAGGTGTGCATACCGTGGTAGAACGACAAAAATGGAAAGTGGTAACCGATGATAAGATTTATAGGTGAGCGTGCCGTGGCGGAACTAGGATGGGGAGCATGCGGTTTCCAACCGACAGTAGTAGATGCGGTAGTCCGAGGATAGTTAGCGTGCGATCCGCAACCGGTGCTGGTGGGTGGGACTGGCTGTGCGCTGGGCACCCAACCTGAAAAACACTTCGTGAAGTGAACACAGGGAGTGTGATCTACCAGCCTAATTGCGCTCGCACATTGTTGCAGACGGCCTGTACACCCGATGTGCGCCGGCCAAAGCGGTGGATCTGACCGCGCCCCGCACCGTTGGGAGTGGCACGAGTGGTCATTGATAATTGTACGGTGGGCGAAGAGACCGCGATAGGGGTGTGTGATCCGGGATCAATTGGTCAGGTTGTAAGACCATGGACAGCGGAGCCAACGGGAACACCGAGTGGTAGGCGGCTGTGTAGCAATATTATCCAGATGCACCTGCCAGAGAGATGGTCACCACAGTGCCCGAAGTGGTTGACCGTAAACCATAGGAGTGACAAATGCCAGTGTGTTGTCACGGAGTTACTAAGCGAGATGAAATATTCACAAACTTCAGGTATAAAAGTCAAAAGTGCCGGCAGTAGCAAAACATAGCCAACGATATTTTATGTGGATCACTCTAATAATGGTTTGCGCCGCAACTTTGAACCCGTTTAGATTTTGCTCTGGGCGGTGGCGTTCCGAGGGGATACCGAGTAGGTCGTTCATTCATACTGCTAGAGGTGCATTATCAACGAGAATGGTGCAAGCCATGAAAAACGGCCGTTTGCCGGGGACCTGCGAACAGCGAAGTTTTAAATAGGAAGAAAAAGACATAGTATGGAAGTACAATCGGGGAAATCGATGCTCGCGAACAGAATAGCAAATCATGAAGCTGATGCAAACCCTGAATTTCGGCTCTACCGGGGTTCTATAAAAGGAATGAGCCGTGAACCAAGGAGAAATTAAACCTATTTATGAATGTACACTTGGGAACTTTGGTGAGTGTGGAGGGAACAGAGGTCCATATCAAGGTGAATTTAATTTCGGGATCAGTAACCTGTACCATTCAGAAATGCGAAAGTACAAATGGAGGGTCCTGGAAAAGTGGAGGATCAACGTCCAGCTGGACATGGATCGAGGGTAAAGTGGACTGCTGCAACAGATACTAAAGTGGAGAATCTCCGCATTGACTTGAGCATTATTATGCTATTTCACTGACAAATATATATATACATTTACATTGACGCATTGAGCCTCAGTGTTATTCAGCTTCATTACTAGCAATGTACAACATTTTACGGGTATGGTTCGTCTGGAGGGGTGAAAGATATGCGTCGGTCAATCAGTCGAGTGTGGCGAGATATGACGGATTTAAATGACGACCGGTATATTAGCCGGTTGCGATTGAACTGTTACTTGTGTTGGCTGTAATATTGATATCAGCAGGAGTGGTTTTGTATTAGAATACACTAATTAATACGATAGGCAGTTGGGGGTATTTTCTGCCGCGTGGCTTGCTTGCAGTCCCAGATGCTATGAAAGGTCCCACTTGGGTTCCCGTCGGTACCAGTCAAGGTGGCATCTTTGGTTATCCAGTTTGGCGACTGAGAAAGTGGGAGGTGACAAACCTGAAATAAGTAGGGATTGCAGTCTGGACGTGGTTCCAGCTGTGGGTTACGATAATATACGGCGACAACAGTAATGGACTGGTTAGGTTTATATGAATAGGGCAAGAATAAAGTTCCATTTAAGCGGTCAGTGTCACCTACTCCATGTTCTAGGTGGAGTAGGCTTGCCGGAGTCTGAGCTATAATGCTGCAGGCTATCAGAGCTGCGTCCAACGGTTGGGCCATTTTGCGTGCATTCTTTAGGATTATTGGTTCGCAAGTTTGTGCGGCAGTGTTGGGATACTAAGAAAAACCTAGAGCTTTACGGTTATGAGGATCTAGAAATGGTAACCCTCGATCTAATTTGCCTACTTGGTCTGTAGTTCAGCACCGAGGCGGTAAAGTGGGCTTGAAAGAACAGAATATGAGTTAATGGAACGGGTACCTTGCTAGCATAGCACCATATTTGTTACGGTCTCTTCCGGTATAGTAGTTACTCTATATTGAATGGTCCCTGAGGGGCCCTAAGGTGGAAGAATTTATGATGGCGTCGGTGATGACGCACTTAAGAAACTTGGTCTCGTGCAGAGAAACATAGCCGTAAGTTTGTCTATGCTCGTACTGGATGGTGCTAGTGTGCTGACGTTATACTTGACTAAGAGCAAGAATATCCGATACAGTGGTGTTTGCCTGGTTACCGTGATATCTTTCTCGTCGTTAGCATATTGCAAAGCAGGAAAACACCCACGTGATGATTGATTTGGAGAGCCGTGAGAAGTGGGAACGGGGTGGGGCCAAATTTTCATCAGGGAAGCGAATTCTAACGGTCTACATTCAGTTCCCATGGTAGGCGGCACCAGGGCCTGCTTCAGTTAGGGAGGTAGCACGATACCCATCCATTGACATCCAGCTCGTGCCGCTCCAAGAGTGATCCACATTTTTTTAGACCTTCTTCTTATTATTTTTTTAAAGTTTCATCGTAGTCGGGTATCTGGCTGTCAGAGAAGGCGGAGCTGCTTTTGGTGGGTGACCGCGGCTCCCACGCCCCGGCCGAAACTTGGCCCGCATGTAACAAGCCGCGTTGTGAGTAGGTCAACCATACCAGTCAATCCGTAGCAACACGGCAGCCTGGAGACATGGCTCACGTATGACAAGGCTGGTATGCCTAGAAGACAAAACAGTGGGGTATTTTTCTCTCTTTTTCATGCCAATCTCTTACTTTTTGAGGTTCCTGTCGTCTCATTGGTGGTCAGCTCTGTGCAAAGCAACAATCACAGCCAGGAATGCTCACAGATGTGCTGCGTTAATACTCGCCATATCAGTGAAACCAGATCCCCAATGCGGTTTACAAGGGACAGAAAATGCGGGGGAAGATAGAGTTAACCACAGCCTGCGATTATTTGATGGGGTTCGTGCTCACTGAAACACCAGTTTGCACAAGGGTGCGGCACTTCTTGCAGCCCCAACAACGTGATGCCATTATACCTGAGTATGCCGTAGGTCGCTATGACCACTCGCCCAGTTTCTTGATACTGGTCCCTCATATATTCCATTGGCGCACCCTGGCTTCTCTCTCTTCAAGTCCTCACCCTTTTAATCTCTTTCACTCACCCACTTCCTGTTTTCATATCATCCAACTGTTTATCGAATTCCGTAGATCGGCGAGATCAATCCTTGACCATCGGATTCATCAAAGCCAATTTTCGGCACCCCATAATGCACATTTGCGCATTATTCCTCCCTCGCTTTCTGTCCACGTTGTGATGTCAGGCTCGTGTTGTTTACTGATTCGTGCTGACGCTGAACTTTTGGCTTTCAACAATAATAGTGCATTTCTTGATTATGATCAAGACATATGCAGAGCATGATCAATGAATACTTTACCCAGCCGCATGAAATATTCACAAGGTTCGAAATTGGGATTCACACAAGTCAGTAACAGTACGATAAAGCTGGACAGTATTGGAATGAACTGAAATGGTAACGATTAACGCGGTGAATATAAATCACTTTTGGTTTCAGGTATGGGTCGTTGTGGAGAATCAGACATGCGTGAAGCTGCCGAAGAAGCATTAGTAAAGTGTGTGGAACGTACAGTATGTATGATATTTGTGAAAACAAGTAATTCTAAAGATCAGAGAAAATTGGAAAAGTACAGATAAAAATCACTTGAAAGCACCTACAGGATATCTGAAGTGTCCGTCTGAAAAACTGAAGGAGGAGTTTCACCAACTGGTAACCAGTCATGACAGAGAGTAGAACCAGCATGGAGCTTTCAGAGTGCAAGCAGTGACATCAGCGGCACATAGATAAGTTTGTCTCCACTTGTGTCATTTGGACTAATCAGAAGGCTAGAGGAACTGTAGATTGAAATATCTAATGAAGGAGAGAACCTGTACAATAAATGTCAGCGAGTCAGACAAGTTTACTACAAGGGTTTTTTTTACGTAGACCCATGGCTACAAGGAAAGAACGGCGTTCCGCCCGAATGTGGCGGAAAGAAAACCAATGCATATGGAATGGAATGATTTGTTGGGGCAGCCTAAACGGTAGTTAAAGGCTCAACTCAGGGATTCAAAATTTAGTCGTTGAATAGAAGGACAACTTGAGCTCGAGGACGGAACAGAGGCGTCAAAGCAAATATGAAGGGATCAGAAGCTGAAATTAATAAAATTGCGAAGGTCAGTTACCGAGGTTTGCAGAAAACCAAACACGAGGCGGAAAAGGATGTTACCAGTGTGTGAGAGGAAACTTTTCACAATTATAATGAAAGAACATACGGCCATATTCCAACCAACAGTAAGTGCCCGGTGTTCTATTTCATAATGATCGTGGTTGTCGCTGGCTGCAGGTTACGAACTGAGGCCGGAGCAGGGACGGGCTTATCAGAAACGTCTGACCGATCATGGGGAAAATGCTTAGGGCAGCAGGCAAAATGGGCCGAGATGACATTGGTTGAAAACGTGGAGGATGGCAGTTGGGGAATGAGAAAGCGGTAGTTGGATTCCGGCCATTGTTTGAGTACTACGATGCAGCACAAAAGAGGCCACCTAGGAGGTACGTGAGGATTAACTGTAGGGCAGTGCATAAAGACTTTTGGTGTCGGTCCGGAGAAATATTACCGTGACTTTTAAACCGGGTAGTGGGATTGTGATCACCGTGGAGATCGATCCAGAGGCCAACAGCAGTTTGTGTTCAAGCCATGGCCGCTCAACGTGGAAAATAGTCCAACCCGATCATTCAATTCCTCAGATCCGTGCGGTGATCCGGGAGTCACATTTGGCGGACTGATGGTCGTGCAAGTAATTAGCATGATCTGAAACAGATCGGGGAAGTGGCAGTCTGGAGGATGTTACGGCTGGGGACTATGATTACCGTTTTATTAGAAGTAAACGATTACACTTTAAAGGGCTGTATAGATCAGGGCCTAGAATAAACGGGGAGGTCATCAGACAGGAAGTGATTCCAGCTGAGGGTTGTGATAGCAAGAGAAAGGGGGGCAAAGTTGAGGTGGGATGACGAGTCCCAGATATATAGTATATTTTTTGACCGTGGTCAATGTGCCCTCACAATGCAAGATCAGAGTATACAGCAGTACATGTCAATGTGAGGTATTCACAAATTCTAAATTTATAAATCACACAGCAGCCGAAATACACCAGTGAAGTAATGTAGTGTTTGAGTGAACAAAAGTGGTAATGGTAGAAGCGGGAATTCCGAATCGGTTTCGAAACCGCTGGGGGCGGTGTGGATAGCTGGGCAGTCGTGGGATTGCTGATATAAGCGGCAATTGGACGGTCACTAACGAGTAACCGGGCGGAAGAGATGCCAAAGAACATTGTTAAAAGTAAGGCAATCATGAGGCTTTCAACGTGCAGTCAGAGGTACTAGCGGAATATTGGACACTGATCCAGCATTGGGCAACTAATTGTGGAAGAAGCATGTGAAATAAAGGCAAGTGAGTCAGAGGTGATAATAAAACGGACCTTTTGTGCAGGTGATTACAGTGTCATATGGGAATTCACATGAAGGCGAAAAACTTCGCGTGGATTTCAGTGAACTTTTGAAGAGCATGAAAGGTGTATGGACGTATAATGGACTTTTAAAGAAAAGCCGTCAATGAAACGGATTAGTGGAGACAAACGTCAATGGCTCGGCTAGGCAGAAGTTGGAAGAGTGTAAATTTTTTTGTATGTGATAGAAAATTGTTACCCAAATTATGGTTGGCTGCAGATGGCGGGTATTCTGTTTCATAAAGACCTTGGTTGCAGGTGGTAGCAGGTAAAAAGGACTGGTTTGACGAAGTGGACGGCGGCGAGGGCTGGGTTCCAGTTATTAGTTTCGTACTGCAACGCGGAAAGAATTGAACTGTTGGGTTGGATTATTGGGATAGACGTTGAGCGGATGTGTTGATGGTTGGTGTCAGGAGTCACTTCTGCGATCCGGTGAGACTTTCATGAGGTTTTGTTAATCCATGTACGGTGCCCCATGTAACGTCAGCAGGCGAGAGTATAGGTTCAAACCATTGATCAAATCGTCCCGTCCTTACGGTAATCCGGGCTAAACGTCAATTTGGCCGATGGCTACCCAAATAACCGATGCAATCTGAAAGAGATCAGGAGTGCGGCAGTCTGGAGAGTGTTCCAGCTTTGGGTTATGATTATCGTTTTGATGGAAACAAGAAGATGAACGTTTCATTATAGGAACAATTAGTTATCGTTTGGCCAGTGGACCGGTCTATTAGGGATCCCTAGAAGGAGACCGGTAGCTTTCTGGGGTAGTTGGGTGATAGTAGAGATTTAGAGCGATATCAGGCAGGTGGTGGATGAGGAGAGGATGTCCGTTTGGGAACCAGGAATAAAACAATGGTGGAGGGTATGGTCTAGAAGAAGAATGAGAAAATAGGAAGATAACAGTCTGGTCAGTTCACCAGCTGTGGTCAAGGACGGCAGACGGTGAAAAGGGAGAAAAACACTGGGTGTTAAGGTGAAGATTCTTCATGTGGGAGCAAACGTGCTGGTATTCCGCAGGGTCAAGAGAAATAAGAGGTATACGGATTCCGGTTGGAATGGGGGCTTAACTTTCCATGAGCATATGCGCACAGAAGTGAAGCCTAGTTGCTAAGGCATGGTAATCTGTGTGGCAAGGCTGCAGTGCACGAGAGGGGCGCAAGAATAACGGGATGGGACGGCTGTGTTTTAATCTGAGACAGGAATTAATTGAAAGCGGGCACCCATCGCTAAAGGACGGAACTGTTTTATTTATATGTATGCAAATTATGTTGTAAAATGGCACAATCTAGTTAAGAAGGGGGAGAAATGTGAGTACAGCATAACCAAGGTATATATACATACATATACATATATATATATATATATATATATATTGCTGTATACGTGGGTGCGATCATCAGACGGGTCATGCGAAAGCGGTCGGACGCAAAAGACTGTGGCGAGGGAGATGAGATAGAGACACAGTTTGGGTATAGCCCAGCTGAGGATCAATGGTTAATGGAAAGAAGAACAAAAGTTAAGCACGGGCCCATCGGTGCAGCGGATCCCTAAGGCAGATTGAGGCCATGAAAGGTGAGACTAAAATAGTAACGCCTAAGTGTGGCTAAATCTTTCAATGGGAATGTTAGTATTTCGCCTAGAGTAGTCACTGGGCAGGAGTAAAGACTATGTTCTGCACGAAATTACAGAAGAGCCTTAGCTTGGGTATAGGGTGGGAGCAGAAATGGTGACGTCATAACTGGGTGTTGAGTTCGGTTAGTGAGCCACACCAAGTGAGATAAATCGGACTGGATTTTCCAGTTCGAAATCGCAGAGGTGGTGAGGGAAGTATATGTGATGGGAACTGGTGCCGAAAAGAGGCATTGTTAGCTAATAGATATCGAGGAGCGTTGAATTACTCACCATGCTTGTGTTAATAATTATAGGACGGCAGTGAGTATATATATATATATATATATATATATATATATATATATATATATAAAGCCGACCAGGGGTTGGTTACTGATGCAGTTTTTATAGCCTTGTTGAGGTTTGTTTCAGGGCCGCAAACGTGATATAACTAAATAAAGTTAATAAATCGTGGGGTGGGTGAGACACATTGACAATCTGTGGGAAGTAATGCGGTGGTTTCTATAAACGCGAGCGCATCTGGAAGGATTTATTTCAATGTTGAATTGGCAGGATCCTATAAGTTGGTATGGAAAAACAGTTAGTGGACGCAGACATACTTTACACAGGTCGATGGCGAAGTCTAGGAAAAGCGGTCAAACAAAGCAATCAGAATTTCAAAAGCGGTGAGGTTATTTCGGAAGGTAAGGTACAGAGAGAAATCAGAGCAATGGCTAAAAAGTCAAGGCCTATCTCGTAAGCTTCACTTTCGGCTATGTGAACGTCGAATAAGCGCAAAACAGTTGGGACAGTAAGGAATTTATCAATAGCATGCACGAATGCATACTTTGGCTGAGAAGATCTGATGTGCAAAGGAAGTTTATTCCAGATTCTGGAGTACGTGAAGAGAAAGAACTTGGAGCGTAGAACAGTCCTCTCGGAGGGTGTGGTAACAGTATACTGTCTATTACGGAGTGAATATCCAGTATCCGGGGAGAAGCACAACTGGTTGGAAGAATAGGACTGCTTAGTCAATAGCTTATACAGGAATACCAGGTTCAACTTGATGCGACGAAGCCATTATTGTTCGATTTTGAGAGATAAGCATCGTTCCCTGTAGTTTAAGTTTGACGACCAACCAGTAAGTTGTTTTGCGAAACTTCTTTGAATATATTGGATGATACTCTCGTCGGAGTTTTCATACTAGTGAAGATTAGGGGACAATATTCGAGAAGGGGCCTGGCATGTACTTTGTTCGTGTAAAGAATGCTCTCCCTAAGCTGGAAGGATCTGAACAGGAGACCAAGACACATTTAGCCTTCGCCGTTTGGAAGACAGCATGTTCCGAGAAGTTGAAAGAGAAATAATAACTCAAGCCAAAGTCTCTTACTAAAGGCTGGATGTCGATGGGTGAACCGCCAATGCATAAAGCACCAGAAGGAACCTGGCATTTGTAAGTAAGAAAAATACACTTGTCGGCGGAGAATTTCATCATCCAGGTTGAGCACCATTCATCAAGAGCGGCTAAATCAGCAGAAATTTTATGGATAGTAGTACTGAGATTGCCAGGCGAAAAAGTGTAGACTATCTTAATGTCATCCGCGAACAAAGAAGGCGTGCCATTAAGTATTGTTGGGAACATATCATTTGTGTATAGGAGGAAAAGAAGGGAGTCTAAAATACCGCCCTGAATAATACCGCTAGTAACAGGCTTAGGGTTACAGGTGTGCCCGTTAATTAAGACAACCTGTGAACGATGAGATAAGTAAGACGAGAACCAAGAAAGAAGTGGATCGATAATCCCAAATGACCGTAGCTTTGTTAAAAGGTGGGGGTGAGGAACACGATCAGTTGCCTTAGATAAGTCAAGATAAAGAACAACAAGGGATTTCCCACTTTCAGCAGAGTCGGTGACGAGATCCACAAAATCATACTGACAAGTCATGCATGACCGTGAACGGAGGAATCCATGTTGGTTGTGATTAATAAGACTGGGGCTTAATAAATGGCTAATAATATTATCTTTAACTATTTTTCCATTATTCTGGATAAAATGAGGGTATGGTTTATAGGGCGATAATTGGATACCTCATGTAAAGGTCCCTTTTTATGAATGTGAACAATTACCGAGCGCTTCCAGTTAGCAGGTACGGTGCTACCATTAAGTGAAAGAGTGAAAATGTTAAGCAACAAAAAAGGGGAGATCCGGTCCACCATTGACGAGTGTAATTGGTGGTAAGCCATCGGGGCTTAATCGAGGGGAGGGTTTGCTATTGGATAGTAGCTTAGAAATACTCCTGGCATCGAAGGATATCGTAGAAAGGACAGAGTCGTTAAGTGGTGAAGATGGGGGCGGGGCAATGACAGTGGCCGGAGCCCATAGCTGAAGCAAAGAATGCATTGTAGGCTTAGGCCATACAAGGTGGGGAGGTGGTAGATGAGTTGTTATCCGGAATCAGAAGTTGGAAGTCGGCCTTAACATCAGCGTTCCTAGACTTATGCAACATATAAAGAAGTTGCGACTTGTCGGGTTGACTCAAAGCCTTAGCTTCTTGGTCACGAAGTCGCGTATTATCTCGTCGTTGAATAATTGTGGGGGGGGGGTTTCGACGATCAGAAATTGAAAATTCGTTGGAATTATGTAGTTGTTTGGGAAGTTTATGATACTTCTTATGGAGTGGCGAGACAGGCGACCTCTTTTTAGGTACAGCCTGGGCAATATTGGACATTTTTTCCAGACGATTGGAAAAGAAGGAGTGGAAAATTTCCGCAGCATGCTGAGGGTCATGGGTGAGGAAATAATCACCCAGTTTTTCTGCCGAATAAGAGTGACTAGCAAGGCCCAATTTCTGCATAGGACTGTATTGGTGGAGGGGTGTGAAGGATTAGGTGGGCCACCAAGGGGCAGATGGCTGATAACCATTTCATGGTCACTGCCGGGGAAATTTCGTGTAACGGTCACGTCGATGGGAGGCATGCTATGAGTAAATACCATATCTAGTATGTTCCCATTTCTGGTAGGTTCGACAACATGTTGTGTCCAGCCGCCAAGATGAATGCTAGCGATCAGGTCCACAAGATTACGAGGAGCCGAGAGGGTAGGCCAACAGATGTGAGGGAGAATAAAGTCACCTGCAATGATCTTGGTTCCAGAAGGAAGGAAAGAGAGGTATTCGAAAGACCTAATGAGAAGTGGAAGCAAGGAACTGGGGAAATTAGGCGTGCGATACACGCAGCCAATGTGAAGAGCAGTGCTCTGGAGGTTGATAGTGAGACAGAGAGAAGCGGGGATAGAATCGAGTGCCGTATGTGAAAGAGGGGTTGTTGTGTGGATTTCCTTGACGTAGGCTAGGCGCCCACCACCACGCCGGTTCGGTCTGTTGATCCTTAGAAGACTGTATCCTACCGAAGATATTTGATCATTGGGAGTGCTCTGGGACAGCCAGGATTCCGTTACTAAGATAACGTTGTAATTATTTGTGAGGACAAGTTTTTTTAGGTGCGGGAAGTTGTCAAGAATGGAACGCGAGTTGAATAAGGCTAAAGGTGTACCATTTGTGGGATGTGGCATAGGCACATCAAGGGGGTAGTGTAAGTTGGAAGGAGGCAGGCTATTGCGATTGGATGGAGCGGAGGTTAGGGTCAAAGGGGAATATGTTGATGTTGAGGCTAGCAGAGGTTCAGATGGGGTGGCTTCCAGCGAAGCTGGATTAAATGTTGCAGTGAGAGGGACTGCTGAGGGGTAGAGAAACTTGGCATCAACGGAGGGGGAAACAACGGAGCAAAGGGAAAAACCTGTGGGGTTTGGCGGGTCTATATCAGACAGGGGCGATTAGGGGCAGTCGAGAAATACCGCCCAGTTGGAATCGAGTATCGGCTGAAGGGGGGTGCAGAAGGCAGGGTTGAAAATGCGTGAGGAGTAGGGGCGTAGAATGGTAGATTAAGCTGCACGTTGTGGGGGGGTAACTCAAGTTGTGTGGAACACCAAATATGGAACAATTAGAAGCGGGAGCAGTGGAGATAGTTGTCAGGTGAGAAGTACGACGTGAAGCAGAGTGGACGGCGTGAGGAGGCCGTATTTTTGTATCGACAGGCAGTGAGCACGGTGAATTTGTAGGGATCACCGATGCATTAGAGCAAGGGGTATTTTCTAAGGTCAAAACCTTATTCGGTGAGTTAAGACGAGCTGATTTAAGAGGAGACGGTTGAATGAGAGAGGGGCTTGTGAGAAGAGTGGGAAGACTGTTAGATTTATTCCTTTGGACGGCGAGTAGTTTATCACCGGAGGGAACAGAGGGAGGTGTACCCAACAGGCGATGAGGTGGGAGAGCGAGGCAATAGTTGGCGTCTCCTACTGGGTAGCAGTAAAAGGGGAGAAGGGGAAATGTCTAGATCAAAAGTAATGGGATTAAATTTTAAAGATTTCAGTACGGGAGCAGATGAGGAGGCAGTGGGCGGTTGTGAAGAGGCAGGAGGGGCGTGTGAAGATAAAGTAGTGGGGACTTGAGAAGAAGCGGTGGGGCAACCAGCCGTCTGTGTCAGAGGCTCAGAACTATCAGGCGTCTTTCTAGTGAGGAAAGTCAAAGGAGATCTGGTAATTTCCCTTTGAAGTGGAGTTTTATCTTCGGCTATTTTTATGTTTTTATAAGGGTAATTAAAAGCTATAGTGTGAAGCATTTTAATGAATTCTTTGGCAGATAGATCATCTGCAAATCGCACAAGGATTGGACGGATGAAGCGCTGAACGCGCTGACGCAGCCTTGTTATTTGACAAGGAAGGTGGGCCATACCACATGCATTCAACAGTGTATGCTTGACATGCTCCAGAGGTATTCTCTCTGGGACACTGAACACGACCGCATTAGGAAAGTTCCTCACTCTCATGAGAACTTCGGACGCAACAGAGTCGATAAGGTGGCCAGCCGCTGTCAGGTTTTGTGGGGTAGAATGTTCTATGCGTTCAGTGATGCACGGCAGGGGGGCGAGCTTAGATATCGTATCTTCCAAATTCACAATCTGAGACTTTATATCTTAAATACCTCGGTCTAGAACAGCTGTCCTTCCGTAGCCAATCCTACAAAGTCACAGAGTTCAACCGAACATTGTTTTAAGGCCACGGGAGTTTGAAGAAGCCTATCTTTCCTAGCAACCGGAGTATGAGTTGACGGGGTAGTATTGGAATTCTTCTTTGCTACGCGTGGCATTTTGAAATGTCAAAAAGACTCTAGGAATGAGGTGGAAAACTAACGGCAAACTAGAGCTGGGTCAGAATTTACCACTGAGAAAAAATACCTGAATTTCCATGGGTTAAAGGAATACCCTAAGAAAGTATAATTTTTAGTATTTCCTAAGACAGGTGTACAGCACGCGTCCGTTGGTGGGAAACGAAAGCTTAGATGGTATTGACGGCTAAATTGTTATGGTAATTGGCATGAAAATTCGCATATGGTTATTACTCGGTTTGAGGGTGTTTTGTTTAATGAAGGTATTTATGTTTGTATCCTGAAAGGTGATTGGTTCATCGGTGATATATAAGCCTGAGCGCACTGGAATTCGCTGTAATTTCGTTGCGTGTTGTGCTGTCGCGTTGCAAATGGAGCGCGTACCAGTGGACGATTCAGTTGTGTTTCGGCGTTTGGTCCGTAGTGTATACCCCGATATCGACGCATTCCAAGCCGATTTTTGGGAGTTTCAAAAAGAAACTTGCACGTCTTTCTTCGTGTACAGTTCCGAGACGTACGCAATGGCCAAAAAAAGGGGCATCCATCTGCCAGATGGTGTGCCTTATTATTTCAAAAAGTACTGCTGCGTTCACCGCAAAAGGAAATGTGATAAGTCGTCCAGGTATGTTATCATTTATCGGTAAATAAATCCCTTTCAGGTATCCTAATTTGGAATGCGGGGCTTTCGTCACGCTTCGATTTGCGGGTTCCTGTTACTGTGTCGTCAGTTGGTCGATGAAGCATTCGCATAGTTTTCAAGTAGGGAATGAGGGATTTTATGTACGAAATCGTAGACTGACACCTGAGCAGGATGCTCATGTGTTGCAACTGATGGACACTTTCAGAAAGAAGTCTGAGCTAAGGGAGTATACGTTTAAGAAATTCAACCGGCGTCTTAATAATGACGATTTCAGTTCGATAAAAAGAAGAATGAACAAGATAGACTTAGTAAGTGAAGTGGAGGAGGTTCAAAAATTGCTGCAGGCCCATGGTTATTCGGAGATAATTTCCGATAACCGTGAGATAAAGTTTATATTCTTCGTCCCTTCTGTAAGCAAACAGTTATGTCCTAGGTTCAGCGACGTTATTTTGGCAGATGCTACTCACCAACTCAACCGTGGTGGGTACATTCTATGGCACACAATGGTAGTTGATGGGACGGGGTTAGGTCGCAGTGTGTTCTATGCCATTCTCCCAAATGAAAGTGGTGACTGCTATCGTAAGGCTGTTCATTTTATGAGAAAGATGCTCCCTGAAACCGGTAATTGTAAGACAATCGTAGTTGATAGGAGCTTGGCGCAGTTTAATGCGTTCACGGATATTTACCCAGAATCTCGTGTGTTATTTTGCCGTTTCCATGTCATGCAAGACATGAAACGTAGATGCAGCCGCCTACATGGAATACAATCCTGTGAAAAGCTACGCATCTTTCAGTGGATGCGTAATCTAGTGTTAGCTCAAACTAGGCTTCGTTTTGAGAGGTTTAGGGCAGCAATAGAATGTAGGAGCAATGAGGCGGCTGCATACCTGAGTAACACCTGGATACCACTTAGGCAGTTTTGGGCTGGATATGTGACACGTGATGCATTAGTTTTAGGCAATTTTACCACTAACAGGGTAGAAACGGAAAACAGGCATTTGAAAGATGGCCTGTCCAACCGTTCAAACATCCTGGACGTATTCAAAAACGTAGTCAAGCGTGTTCGATCGTTGACTGAAAAAAGCCGTCATAGGGTTGCTAAGGATCAGATGGCTTGTTATAGGGCACCAGATGGGATGCAATGGTTTCAACCCTTGCTTAAGAGATTGACGAGTTACGCACGTCATTTGTTGCTAGAGCACTTGCGTCGAGAAGTTGTACAATCAATAGAGCAGATCAACAGCGTATGGTGTGTAGTAAATCGCAGGGGTGTCACGCACCACGTTAGTCTAAACGGGGATGTGAAGTGTGATTGTTCGTTCAGTCACCAGTGGGCACTCCCCTGCAGGCATTTGTTAGCAGTTTGCAAGGAAGCAAACTACCCAGTTGGGGAAGTCTCGTTGGGCCGATGGTCACTCAGCGGAAACATTTCCAGCAGCTTAGTACACCTTCATTCCGTTGAGGTTGATCAACAAAGATCACCGATAACGGCTAAAAGTGATCGGTTATCAGAGTCCGAATTTCTGGCCAAAGATACAGTTGTAGCTTTAAGTATGCTAGGGGAGAAAGATTACAGGTATTATTTGAAACAGTTGGGCTTCCTAAACAAGATTCTGGCTTCATGTCCTGGAACGAAAATTCTGTTCCAAGCTCCAAATAGCGAGACGCCGGTTGCAGTTGAGTGTGATGCGGACATATCCAAGATGGCCGCAGCCGCAAAGAGGAAAACAGCAGTTCAAAATGTTGCAGTTGCCAGCACTAGTCACGACCCTAGTGACCAATCTCAAGCTGTCACGTATGAGGAAGGTAAGTCCGTGCGTCTGTCATCAAAACGGAAATCCGTTTTGACAACAAGGAACATAGCCAATGAAGATCTAGAAATTTCAGGCGACCAACTGCACTCAGTGGCCTTCCGAAGGTTCAAAGTTACAACGTCCACTGTATACAAGACAAATTGTAAAAGACGACGTCTGCAAGTGGATTACTCGCCAATTCGTCAGGACGTCTGCAGCGTCTGCAAAAACAGTGAACCAAACGTGGATTTAGACGAGGACATTCAGTGGGTCCAATGTGGAACCTGCGGACGATGGACACATTTCCGGTGTGCGGCATTTCATAACGAAGAGAACTACCGTTGCGTACACTGCATGGCCCATTGACACCGACGCCGCAACACGTGAACGAACCCAAGGCCCTTTTCAGGGCCACGCCATTCTGATTACCATTTTCGTTGCTTTTTTCTTAGTATGTCAACTTAAGCAGTGGGCACATGAGTCTTCCTTTATGTGCGCAACTCCGGGATGTGACTCGATATTGAATGTAGATAAATATGGATTTACAGTATACAATTATTACCCTTTCGATTTCCAATATTTAAGACTGGAAATACAGCATTCTGTATCAGCCAATGGCGTCAACTAACCGTAGTAAAATTGGGCAGCACTGCCGCGGATTACCCTTCCGCATTGTACACGAGAACGGCTTTCGGCCGGTCGACGATTTCCTTAGTATGAATTCATTGTTTATTCTTGTGAACCGCTATATAAACCACTAAAACTGTCGCTTGTAGACTCAGGGATTAGCAAGGGAGATAATGTCACACAGCGAGCCGTATTACATGTACTGATAGATACACCTTATTGATGAGCAAAGTAAACGTACGAAGCAGTTTCCGTAACCCTTTACAGCACCGGAGGCCTTGTAGTAAGCCACTTTAAAAAAGGAAATCATGTGAGATAATATTCCCACATGATTTCATTTTGAACTGCCTTCCAGTCCGCCGCCGTTGCTACAAACAGTTATGGACGCTGCTTCGTAAGTTTATGTTTCCATTCAATAACCTTTTCCTATCAGTGCATCAAATACGGCTCAATGCGAGACATCATCGCCCGTGCTATTCCGTGAGTCGATCATAGGTTGATCGCGGCCGTAGTGGGTACGTCGATACAATTATTAACACGAAACAACAGACGCAATGCGTGGGACAGAACGATTTGCAGATGAACCGACGTCTGTCATACAGAGGCACATTAAGCGTTGGTTTATCAACGCTGGGGATCGAGGCTACGCCGGTACGTCGTTTTTTGATTTTTTGTTGTTGTGTTCATTCATTCAGGGTTTCTGCGTAACCATTGCTTCATTTTAAACTGATGGTGCAGAATGTCATCCACCAATATGCGTATGGAACTATGAAGTGGTGACACGGTTTATCTATTACAAATAGACGCTGCCTCGTATAATGTTAAATAACAGAACACGCATAATTGTGTGTGCAGTATATACGTTTCTGAGTTAAACTTACAAAATCAGGTTGTTCCATATTTTTCGAACGGTTATTACGTCCCTTTCCACACTTTCATTTTACAGATCCCGTGAACAGCAAGAAGACCCAACAACATTCCGTGAAATACAAGAATGACCAACAACGAATGTCGGAATTTTATGTACACTTTTACCGCCTTTTTATACAATAAATCTATCCTTATTCTTCTACAATTGGCAGTTTCCCTTGTTCATATATATATAGGCAACTTAGTGGTTGAACTGAAAACGTGGGGGAATATTGTAATAGCCGATTCTGCAGTGAAACGAAATTTTGGGTGATTTTTGGAAAGGAGAGAACTATTTTCCGCGATTTTCCTAGAACGTTGGGCATGCCCAACCCTAGCCCAATTGGGCAGTGCTGCTTGGGATGTCATGTAAAACAATTTACCTGTGCATATAGCACTGACGCTGTTCTGCTGACTTTTCATAGCGTCACCCGATGGAAAGGAAAACGGCGTTCTCGATTCCAACAGTGAGCCACCGTAAGTCAGGTATATCATTGACACATGATTCAAAAGCATCCTTTTAATATTGCGATCTACAGAATATCCCTAAATGGACCCCACAAAGCACAAGAAAGAATCAGCATAATGACGGCATTACCTTCTTCTTTTATAGCCATATATATATAGTTTTAACTAGTAAAATACCGCCCTAGGTTAGCCATACCCCTCCGACATAAGTTCAAAACACTCTAAATGAAAGTGCAAAGAAATTCAGCCTAACAGATGTCATACAATACATAACAAACATATAACAGTGCACATGAAATATATGACATGAATAAAATATTAACATAATGCCTATTGTAATTATAATTACCTGGTATATATATATATATATGTATATATATATATATATATATATATATATCAACAGGATGTTCCATTTGAACTCATTTTAGATTACATCAATGGCTAAGAATTTGCCCTTATAAACCAAAAACATGCACCTGTTCACCTACACAGAACTGGACTAATTATGAAAAACAAATCGCCCGCTTGTGACGGACAATAGAAACCACCATAGAAACGGCGGTACTTCAAATTCCAGTGCTGGACTAGTGCCGCCTTACCTATCGATAACAGCACGCAAAACGACCTGGTGTAGCGCAGCAAGGGTCCAAAGATAAAAAAAAAATGAGTTTAGAGCAACGTAAAAATAGACGAGCTCGCCTAGACGGTAGAGGTGGACGGGTCCCATTTTGGAGTTTGACTAATGGCATCCGCTATATGGCGTGCGCCATGTTATAGGGTAATTTCGATTTGAGCGTTTTACCAAGATGTTTTTACTTTTTTGAAAAATTTAGGTCGTCGGCTTTTCATGTACCTGTTCAGGTAGAGGAGTAGACCAACTGTTAGTTGGGATGATTGCCGGGTGAAGAGATGATTTGATACAATGTTTTAGAAGACTTTGTAACGACAGTTCGTGGAAAGTCCCTCTGAAACCATCGCACTTCCATGTTTCCTTAACATCACTCACTTGCCTACACTAGTGACGTGTCTACAGGCACTGTTTGTCTTTATGGACCAATTTTTGTTTGTTAGCGCCCACAGCGCTACTTTGTCATACCCTTGTTCTGGACCTGCGTGACGCACGTGCTCCTCTCTCGTAAGCTGCAGTTTGGTTCTCGTTTGTTGAGTCCCTGTGATCTCATAATTGAGGTTCGTATCTACTTGGTGTCATTATTCATTCAATTATCTAGTATCGTAGAATCTCATGGATAGTCGCCTTTTGATTTAAGGATCCGTTGTGAATTTTGCTACGCATTGCTCAAACGTGTGTTACGTCACCTTTAATCACTTCCTTCATCGCTCTGGCACTCTCCCCACGGGATGTGTTGGCTATCATCCGTATGACCATTGCTATCAGTACACCACCTCTAAACTTTACGGGTGTACTTCCTCATTGTCTCGTCACATTCTATTTCTGATATTCCATCCCAGTCCATTGTTCAGTTCTCTTTCCTTATCACTATCAGCCTTTGTAACTTGCTGATAAATTTGTCTTCCATTTTCAGAAGCCTCTCGTTTGCATAAAAATTCGATACGATCGTGTTATCCCTTGGCGATTCTGCATGTCCCGGTTACTATGATCACTTTGATGACTTTTGTGTGCACCTTAAGTTTCCAAGTGACTTGACACGTTACCAGCCGACTGGATCACCTGACCTTGAGTATTAATTTCGCCGGGCTTTACCATCATTTTTGATCATCCAACCTCTCTTTCTATTTTTCGCATCGACACATCCGTAATAGCCACAGTGAACCTCTGATCTTAACGTCACCTGTAACATCTGACCATGCGCAGCAGCATGTCTCGGACTTCTCCGAGATAAAGCATTATCGATTACCAGTTATCAGTATCCCTTTCATACTCGGCAGGGTGCTGGTAAATCTTCATTTTTTTATTGCCATAGTCCTCTTATCCTGAAAGGGAAGTTTTTGATTGTGTTTGATTTTCCGATTGTTGTTTTGATCATTTACGGTTATGCTTGTATGTAAATTTACTATCCTAACCTACTTCACATGACATTAGTCGACTTGGACCTCTGACCTTTGGGCGGCACCATCACTTTTTCATTCATACTTTCTTTTGTTCCTTTTGCTTGCACATATCTGTTCTATATTCATGAAATCTGCGATTTTGTTGTGACTTGTGTTAGATGACCACTCACCGCAAAGTGCCTGGGCCCACCCGAAAAAATCATTTTTATTCTCAGGAGCCAGCGGACGGTTTGCACAGTCGGAGCTGGTGGTGCGGCCAAAATATTTCCGGTTTGTGTGTGTCTATTACATCGACATCACTACAGGGGTCCCATCCTAAGAGGCCGACGCGGATGGGTTTCGCTACGAGATCGACAAGTCGTCTTCAGTGGTGAGAGATTTCTTCCATGCCTAAGGCCGAAATCGAGGGTGACGACAAATCCAGCAAACTTCTTTCTCTTAAACTCACGCCGGTTGCTTTGCGTCGATTAACGGTTTGCGTCCCTCGCAATAGTAAAGCAAATCCAACCGATCCTTCCAAGGATAGTTCACGGTGAGCAGTAGTAGTGCTGCTAGTTTCGTCATTTTTTGCACACCCCTTTGCTTCTTATGGTTATTGCCTTGGTGAACGAGCCGGCTTTAGGCGCCAGATGGGTTCATTCTTGACCCAATTATTGTTGTTTCCCATGCCATGCGAGATCCTGGTAGTCCATGCAATCCCATCCGACGGAAAAAACCGGAGGGAAGAAAAGGAAGGAAGGTGCCCCTTGCTGAGCGGACGGTCATTTTACAGAGATATACCGGCGTAATTGAAGCCAGCTTTGATCCCGTCAACCAAACTACGTGATGCTGCGGCCACACAATAAAAATCCATGTGCTGGTGCATTATGAAAAGCAGACCAAGAAGATATATAGAACCGTTACAGATTCTACGTATCCCGTCGGTTTTTGGATCTCGCGGAAGAGTCGGTTTCTCTTACTGACGGATGCAGCTATAAATTTCGTGGAGTTTCTTGTCACAGCCGTTTGTAGGGGGTCTTTAGCGGGATTACCTGAAGTCCACTCAAGTCGGCCAACCGGAGGTCGTGAGCAAGTGGAAGCACTAAGCTTGGTCTCTAGGGAGGGTTCCATCTTAACGTAGGCCTATTTAGGGCTTTCCACACCGCAGAACTTTCCTTATTCGACGTCTTCTACGTATTTTTTTCTTTTCGACGAACAATGCGGAAGGGACCAGAGAAGGCCGGTTGTAGTGATAACTGATGACTACGTGGCTGGAGGTCGCTCGGAAGGTAGATCCGTAGTTGCTCAAAGTTTGTTTCTGTAGAAAAATGGGCCTTAGCCTCGCATTCGGTGGCACCACCTTCCTGTTTATTCCCCGTAAAGGACACCTCCGAATGGAAGTTGGGGAACCAGCTCATTTGGAATCCGAAAGGTGCAGCGGTAAACCAGCCCTGCCGGTGTAACAAGCATCCCTGCCTTAACAGTGTTGCGCAGTCCTAAAATAACCACTGGTTACAATCCGCTCCATAAAAGGTTGGGACGAACGCGAGGGACACATTTTGATAAGCGGAGCAGGGGCTCCAACAAGCCTTTGCTCTGGTGCTGATGGGTCTGAAATCGGAAGTGTTCAGTAGACTGTTGAAGGCACCGTCAAAATGAGAACCGCTTTCGGTGGTCATGGTAACATGCCAACCACACTGGCTCCCCGGCGAGTCAGTGGAAAGTTTTTGGCTACCTCCGAAGAGGGTGGAGCACAGGAACGACCTGTGGCCGGCCAGTGAAACGGTCTAGCCACTTGACAAGTTGGACGTAGCCAGGGACGTAACCGGGGACCAGCAGGAACCACACGCACGTGGTCAAGGCATGCTCCAGGCCCAGGAAATGCGCTAAGCTCAGATCTAGTAATAACGTAGTTTACAGCATAACCATCGAAGGCAACGTCACTGTGTGCTTATAATCTTTTGCACTGACAGGTTTTTCCCGCTATCCGCCCGCTTTTTGTTGTCCACAGCGTATACCCGCTGCGAAACCACACTCCACTTCTAAATGTATTGCCGTCGAGCCTAACTGCCAGGTCCAATTTCCTCCTCATCCGTTACGGTGAATTATGAAATAAACTCCCGGCTGATACACGCCTTCTGTCCGATCTTTCTTCTGTCAAGCGAGCAATAGAGGTATATTTCAATCTTTCTATTGTGATCAGCCTGACAAGTTAATGCTTCCATTGGAACACGTGTTTAAAAGGGGCGTTTGTCTATAACGCTCTCTTGACGCCTCTGCCAGCTCATCCATCTCGTTCTCACCAGATTACGTAGTCCACCCGTTTCGCAGCCCCATTTCTAAACTGGACGCCGCTGTTCTTGTCTTAGCCAACAAAGAAGTAAGATTTCTTGTTTTGAGCACGTCAATCATATACGGTCGAGTACCAATACAACCTAACCCGCCATACCCCAACTAGTTTCTCTAGTGATAATCCTCATACACTCAACACGGACAATTCAATGCACTGTTCTTCCCCCTTGAGACACAGTCAGACCCGGGTACCTCAAGATTATCTATTCTAGCGTCAGGCATAAACCGCCCGATTAGCTGCAATCGTGCTGCACACCAAAACAATGTGAAGTGCCCCCAGACAAACCACTCAATTATGTTTGGGCCGGCCAGGCTAAGAAATCCCCTTATTTCAAGGGCTCAGGCCTTTGAGATAGGATCAGGGCACTAATAAAGCAGACATCCAATTTATCCACCCTAGTCCTAATTGGGGAACACAATACACGACACAGAGACTCAATGGTTCGGTCCGACGATTTAGGACTTCGATGCGGTATTTACTCCTTGCCTCCAAATATCCTGTTCAGGATGGGCCAGCACAGCACTCAGTTGCATACAAGGGTCCATGACCTTAGATACTAAATCCGATACACATCGGTCTCCGGCCCGAAGCATCTATATGTTCCTAAATGAAACCACCGCTTTCAGCGGGGTTTCGTTTTTATTGACACCACAGTTGTCAACGCTGTACGCAGAGCTGCATCTCTGTGCAAACTGGTGTTTCGGTGATCAAAAATCCTCTCGAACAACCTCAGTCTGTGGTGGACCGTACCCGCCGCTGCATTTTTGCCCAGTGTGAACCGCCTTGGTACTCTTGACTTCACGGATGTGGCGAGTGTTTCCGCAGCGCACTAGTGAACATTCTTGGCTGTGATTGTCTCCCTGCACAGAGTTGACCACCAATGAGGCGACATTACCATAAAACGTAAGAGGTTGGTATAAAAAAGTAAGAGGAAAACCCTATTGGTTTGTCTTCCAAGCACAACAGCCTTGTCACAAACGACCCATGTCTTCGAGCTGCAGTGTCGCCGCGGAGTGATCGGTGTGGTTGGTCTGTTCCCAACGCGGCTCAACATATGCGATCCATGTTTCAACCACAGCGTGGGAGCTGTGGCCACCCACCAAAGGCAGCTCCGCCTTCTCTAACGGCCGGATAACTCACTGTGATGGAGCCATAAAAAAGCCTTAAACATGCGGATGCCTCTTGGAGAGCCGCATGCTGGAAGCCAATAGATGTGTGTCGGGAGACCACCTATCTGAAGCAGACCCCAGTGCCGTCTGCCATGAAAGCTGAGTGTAGACCCTGGGGATTCGCCTTCCAGGCGAATATTCTGCGCTATACTGTTCCCACATCCCACTGTTTCCGAACCAGCCCTCACGCTGACTATGTCCCGCTTTTTACTAGGCCAACGACGGTAAAGGTGTCCCATTAGCCATAAAATTATCACTTTATGAGATCGCCTTGCCCGTATTCAAGTACAATCTCAGTATGCCAGCACCTTCGAATCGAATCAAGGCTGAACCCACTTCTACTTTTCTCTGTGCGAGACCATATTTTCTAATCCTCCACCACCGATACCCTTGACAGTTTCTCCTGCAATCTTACTCTGATAATCCTCAAACTTTATCCAGTATAGGGAAACCACTAAACCAGAAAAAAGTGGTAACAAATATACTGCTATGCTCGCAGGGTACCAGTCCAATTTACTTGCAAATTATTCTTTTACACCTATCTTACCGCCACGGTTGTAGTCTCCATTTACATGGGCAATCGGTATTGGGGATTACCATATTTATTTCCGCGAAATTGCAGCGACCTGGGTCTTTTCAGTGTCCGAGCTCTGCTGCGCCAACGCGTAAACCATTACACTTTTTGAATGATTACATAGCTGCTTACCCGGTGTCGCGAAATTGCTTATACACAGTAATGTGTATCAATACTCGCAAGGCCCACAACGTTCAGACTAGTGAATTAAAACCAGGATCAGAACTAAGTAAAAGTACAAATGGACGTCCAAGTAAAACTTTATACTCCATCCATTTATATAAACCCAGTCGATTCATGATAAATCGTGGTCACACTGTTATAACCCACAGCTTGCGCCACGTCCAGACTGCATGTGAAGACCGGTAGTGGAAAATTTCTCCAGAAAAACTGCAGTTTAATGTTCACTTGACATCACTCACTCATTCACTCTATCGGCTTGTTTTTATGCACTGTACGTGTAAAGTCCAGCCACCGGAAAGTTTGAGCAACGCGTAGCAACCAATTTCGACACGGTTCAAAACAAAGTCGATTCCAAATAGCTACGGTACTATATACAACGAATTAATTAATTTTACAATAATTAAACCTCAAAAGTGTTCCTTCTGGGCTCTTCTGCTGCAAATTGGACAACAAATCAACAACTGCAGCCGAGTTACCGCAAAAGGTTAGATACAGAAGATGAGATTACTAAATACAGTCACAACGAAGTTCAAGCTGAACGACTCTCGCTCGAGGCAACGGTGGGAGTCCGGTTTGTGACAACGATTTAGAGAAATAAAACGAACAATCGGAATCCCAGCAAAGATAGTTCATACGAATGATAAATTCCGTTTGTAACACGGACAATAATGCATGGAACGGGGTTTCCTGAACTCCTTTACAGTACGTTTTCATGAACCAACGTTTGTTTTTTCGCCTCCAGCGCGCCAATGTGTCATATTTTCCTGACCCGAGTGAAGCACGTGCTCCTTTCTCGCACTTCGCTATTTGGATCCCACTGCAGAAACTTGTCGCCCACTGAGCCCCTTGGTGCGATCCCGCTTGCCCAGTTAATTTTTGGCAGGTTGAGCTCCTTTGTCTGTGCAAGGTCTGCGTCCAGCATTTGCAAAAGCTCGACGTCTTCATCTATCGCTAGCTATGCCCTGTGGGTGCAGATAATGCATGCTGTTCGCACCTCGATCCCGATAAGGCAGGATGCGGCCTGTACATTACCAGAGACCAAGTTGAACGGAGCATCCCAATGGCCTGTGTCGGTCCGTATTAGTAGTGCTACTCCACCCCCGGCCTTCCATCTGTTCTATCCTGTCTGTAGGCAGCGTACCCCTGAAAGAGCATGTTGTCAGTATCTGGCCTTATCCAAGTTTCCGTCAATTCAAAGGCGCCAGACACTGCGATCCTAGTCATCAACTCCCCCTTTCCCTGGAAGACTGCAGGTGTTTGTGCATTAGACTGACGACTCCCTGGTCCTCACTACCGACTTTATTGCGAACTTCACGGCTGGGGTACCATCGGGCGCAATCTCCGAGGTGATGCCCCGTTTTTTGCCTCTGCAGGTGTTTGCGGTGTTGCATCTTGAATATCAGGTGACGCTCTGGGTTTCGAGGCTTTTACTTTCTCCCCGTCGATCTGGCGTCCGGCTCAGCTTGTACAGGGGAAGTTTTCTCCTTTTGAGTCACCATGCCGATGGCCCGGGATGGTCTTGCGACCATCTCGGCCCAGCTGGTTTCCCCGGCTTTTCCTTCTGGTACCTCCAACTTCGCTGGCTGCGCCGGGGCGGACTTTTTATGTCTGTCCTTCAGAATCGGTCCGGCTGGCTACGCTTTCTCAATGCCAACTGGGCTGAATGCTCTGTGAGCCCCCTTCATTTTGGTCTTCTGAACTGCCTGAATTTTGCCGTTTGGTCTACCGGCCTCTAAAGCCACCTTTGGGACTAAATTATTCATTGAGCTTTAGGCGTTGACTTCCCAAGGGGGCTCTTTTCAATTTCGCTATATGAAGAGTCGGCCGCTTCAGATCGGATGTGCCCGTTCTCAACGAGACTGTGGCGTTAACCTGTTTGACAAATGCTGGAATGTCAGGTGTGACCCGAACTATTTCCCGCGTGCCGCTGTCAACTGCTCCTGCCCTGAACTGGAACGTCTCTCCAGTAGACACAGTGGAAAACAACTACCAGGGGTCGTGGCGGTGCTGACTGCGTTCCACACCATACTCCCATTCTACGGCTCTTGACTATTGATGTCATAGGAGGTAGGCCAGCCATCCTAAGAACCTCAGTCACACGCCGGTGGTTTTCGTCCCTCCTGATTCCACCACCGCTTACGATGATTTCCCTGGGGTTATGAAGTAGCTGTCTTCTGCTTCTGCCTTCCATGGCCTCCGTGTCCCGCTCCGTGTGTTGCACTTTACCTTCTAGGCGGTTAACCCGTTCCTTGAGGGATTCTTCTTCCATCAGGAGGCTTTTATCCACATAATTGAAACCTGCAGCCCCTTTGTTTCCTTTACCCTTGAGCTTGGGTTGCTCCTTTTTAGTTTTCTGATCTGGCACGCAGTTTTCACTTTCCCCGAAGCCATGAATGGAATCGCACTCTCTAGTCTTTGTTCCAGTTTCATGTTCCCGTTACTTTTTTCCTAGTTACCCTCGAATACTGCGTGAGCACTTGCTTGCAAACGCGCAGCAGCGGGATCACATCCACTTGAGCGATGAGTACTTGATGTGTAGCTCGAAGTCCCTCTCGACCGGCTTGGAGCACTTTTGGTGATACTAAAGGCAATACTAGTCGCTTTGATTAGTGTACGTCCAAGTTCTCGCATTCGAGGGCTGCAATTTTCTCACGGGGCTTCGACTGCCAAGAGCTCCGAATGTTGTGATTGTTTAGTGGTGGACTGCAAGGAAGAGAATGAAAAGCAGGTCCCCCCTCGAAGAACCGGCAGTCACGTTGGATAGACAGGTTCACTGTTTCAACTTGCTGCCATGCCCACTCTCGAGGAGCTACCGTGAAGATAGCAGAATAAATAAAAAGGCAGCAGTCTGGTGCACTATTACGTTACGGGTAAACATGTATTGTCTTGAAAAAGTAAGAAGTAGAAGAGAGTGGTATAACCCGAGGGTATGCTCGTTTGGCTAGTCTCATTCCGGGAAAACCTCACCACAGCTGTCATTCGGTCGTCCTCTAAACACGGCTACGCTACTCGCAGCTACTACGTGGGGTGGCTGTTTGCTCCACTGGTTCGTAACGCGGTGGGAGAGGAAATGCAGTCGGTCGCTTCTGATGGTCCTGGGTTTCATCACTTCTTGTTCGTGTCCCCTGAGCGTCGGGTCGTTACTTAGAACTAATGGCCTGTCGGGTTCGCACGACCCGTGTAGCTGCTTGGATGTCTCTATGAGGTTCTACCTTAGGAGCTGCATGCTTGGCGAGGACAGGTCGGGTGTTTTGAGGCGTTCTTTGTATGTCTTGTCCCGCGGCCCAGTGATCATCTTAGTGAACAGTCTTTAGACGGTTTCCACCAGCTGTTTGTCCCTGGCTACTTTCGGTGCCCAGACCTAAAAGCAGTGTTCCAAGTGGGGGCCTCATGCATTTTGTAAAGTGGCAATATTGTTTTGTCATCCTGAGACCTGACAGTCCGACACAGCTGAAACATAGAACTATAATCGTTTGCTGCTGTCTCAAAGCACTGCTTGGTGGGCTTAAACGTCGGACCTCAACATATTTTTTAACCCCAGTGGTCTCGATTATCCTGGGTGATTCTTCATCGAAATGCTAGTCTCTCCTGCTCTTCTGACCTGGAGCAGATGTCTGCACTTACCTCGGTTTAAACGGAGCTCCAATGTTTCTGTCCACTCTCGTATTCTTATCAGGTCCTCCTGCATTAGGTTCGAAGATGGCTCCCCCAAAATCTTGAGATCCTCCGCGAACAGGAAACCAGGTGTCCACCAGGTCATTTGTGTAGATCAAGAACGGCAGGGGCCCCAACGCCAACCCCTGTGGATTTGTCTAGCCTCCCGGTCACTCCGTCCAGAAATGATGAGGCTAGTAAGGCACGGTTTTCTCTTGACAAAGGTGTGCTGCCTTATTGTGAGTACCTTGTGGCGTTCAACATGGTCCGTGATCCTGCCTCCGACAACGCTCTCGAGTATTCTTAGTACCCCCCGACAGCTGGCCAACTGGCCTGTAGTTGGGCGCAACTTCCCCTTTGCTGCCCCTGTCGATGAGCACCACCTTGTCTTTTAACCAGTTAGAGGGTTGCGAGACCCAGGCTAGTTACCTCTTGAACAAGTGCGCCAGCGTCCCTGACAATATGCCTGCCAACTGACGTAGAAGGGCTGGACGAAACTCGTCTGACCCGGCCGCCTTACTTCACTTTAACCGGTTGATAGCTAGTCCCACTTCCACTGATTCTGCAACGATTTCGTCCATTTGGGGAGCGCGATAGGGTCCTAGTACTGGCAGCTGGTTTCCGGCACCTGCAGTGCGTACCAACTTGAAGAACTTAAGTACTTCGGCTTGCATACCTACCTTGCCTATTCATAAAATTTCCCACCGCCACCAATGACTAGGCCTTAGACTATACATAGTCGCAATGGGCCTTGGGGCATTTCTTGGCATTTTGTGCCAACCGGTCCTCGTACTGTACCTAACGGGGTTTCTGTACTTTAAGAGCGTGCTCGCTGGCTCTTAGGAACGGCAGAAAGCGAAGAAATTTTGCTACGCTGCGGAAGCGTCTCCATGCGACTCGGTTGCCCGCCTGCGCATTTTCGACCCTGTGGACCCATCGAGTTGGTCAGCCGCTCCACCCGATGTTCCTCATCGAAGCGAACGCATCAGTGAGTCGCATCAAGTTGCCTTTTATGTGCGACCACTTGTCCTCCAAAGCCAGGTTGTGGGCTGCCGATTGTGCACTGTCCACAGACGCCTTAGTGCCTGGTGGTCAGCTTTCCTGAAGTTAGCCCTCAGTTGCCTGACGGACTTCTGGGGGGTTCTCGTAGAACAGGAACCTGATCACTTCATGATCGCCCCTGCCTATAGGAGCGGTAACTTCAAGATGGTTGAATTCCTCCGGAGTTTCAGTGAGTACGGGGTCCAGAGGGCTGGGTATCTAACCTATTCTCCCCCGGTTCGACCGGCTTACGTGTTGTAGCAGTATGAATCTGCACACTAGATCCATCCGTCATATTTGATCGCACCGTTAGCGTTGCATGTCAAAGCTCTGTTCAACACTCCCACGGGGCACCGTCGCCCACCGGAAAATAGAAGTCGGTTCGCATTTGCCGCTAGAACCTCTATTAGTTTAATCCACCCAAACGTTTGCAAAATGTGCTGTTATATTGCTGAAAGTTTTGACTCTGATCTTGCCTTGTGCATGTGTATTGACCACGGTCAGGAAATATACTATACTATACTATACTATACTATACTAAAACTTGTTTACTGAGTAAAATTATACGTTATGATCATGCACTTGCGCGTGCGCCTCGGCCGTGCTCTAGGTATGAACCATTAATAGTTTTAGGCGCAAACCGAACGGCTTAAGCTTCTTCAGACGCCATTTCAAACAAATTGCCCGATGATTAACCAGGCTGGACTTGTCACACAGTGGCGCAGTAGGTTGTTTAGCATGCCAAAACCTGTTGGCGAAAATTGGCAAGAACCAGTGGACCGGGCTGGCCTTGTGCCATATTGCAGATAGTGGTTGTTTCCGAAGTTCAAGATGTTGCCGGTATTGGATGCAGGAAACTGATGCTTTTCGAGTTTTCCAACCTCAGGATCTGTTGCTTGGACTGTTGCAGTTGCTTCTAGATTCACACCCCCTTCCTTAGTGGTTCGTCAATGTTGTTGACTTCTAAGAGTGGGTCTTTTACGGCTTTGTAAGCTCCAGATGCGTGTCAAACGCCAGCAGTAAACTGGGAAGCATAGCCTCGGTTGCGAATTGGGCGCTGTGAGTACCGGTCCGAGGATGACCGGAGAGGGTGCACTAGTGGTTTGTGATTTAATAATACAGGCAACTCTTTGTCACCTTGCTTTGCGCTGAGAATGCCAGCTTCACAACTAACCTGCCAGTAGTTCTCCGCTACATGTGCTATATCGAGAGCCCCCAGGTTGAGGAAGCACCCAAGTGTCAAACCTGCGGACATTTCTAAAAGCGATGACCTCTATACCAGGTGGGTATGAAAGTGTCGAGGTGGGTTACTTAGACTTTATAAGGCCTTTGGTTCCCTGAACTGCTTCTTGCCCCAACAGAAGCTCTAAGGGCTGAGAATAACGATGAGACCTGCATCACGGATGAGGAGTAGTCTAAAGGGTAGGCCATTCCACTTCTGAGCTGACGGCATGAAATCAGATCTAGTCATGGTGAGCAGAGAGATTTCATAAGGCTCCGTACTGGATCAGTTTTTTCCCCTGATTTGTATAAACGACCTAGCCAACCACCTTTGTAACTCCACGTTATTCTTAGCCGACAACTGAGAAACGGAAGGAGATTTCCCCGCAGAAATCAGATCGAGACACACTCCGCACCTGCCAGTGGAGGGCCAGATGGCGGCTGCCACCGAACGAAAAAGGCGCAAAAACTGATAACTGGGGCCAATCCGGGCCGCCCTATAGCAATTACTTCGGAGATTCTGAATTTATGGAACTCGCAGACAAGGTGAAGGACATTGGTGCTTGCGCTGTAGGCTTTACGACACCCATGGATGAAGGCCTTGTGGCCATGGCCAGATCTTCTCGGGAGTCGTATGAAATTGCAATTACGGTAAAGCCCAAGAAAGCCTAGGTATTGGTGCTGCTTTACAAGTCCTCCGTAAGGCCTGACACAGAGAATGGCGTTCAGGCATGAGCTGTAACGAACGTTTGAGCAATGCGTAGCCAAATTCGCAACGGATCCCTAAATCAAAAGACGATTATCCGTGATATTCTACGATACTAGATTATTACAATAAACAATGACATGAACAAAATACAAACCTCAATAATACGATCAAAAGGACTCAACAACGAGAAACCGAATAGCAGCGTGTGAGCAAACAGCACGTGCGTCACGCAGGTCCTGAACAAGGATGTGCCAAAGTAGCGCTCTGGGCGCGAACAAACAACAATTGGTCTATAAAAACAACCAGTTCGTAGGGGCAAGTCAGTAGTGTAGGCAAATGAGTGATGTTAGGAAAAACAGCGAATCGCTAGGGTTAAAGGGGGATTTTCCACGACCGGCTGTTACACCGCCCACCAAAATCCTCCTGGATCCTTAGCAGAGTCAAAGGTTCGATATAAAAATACTGATTATTTCTACCTACCTAGGCTCTGCTGTCAGTGCGCGCGCCTAATGCCCGTCGTCAACGTTCTACCAATGGTTTCACCTAACCCATTGGCTACATAGATGTGAGGCTAGTCTACATCTTCCGCAAGACCGAATGACCGATGGCGGGCGTGAAGGGGCCACATAGATGCTGTCCTTGTGAAGGGCCGTCCTGTCCTAGATGTATGTGCTTGAGTGAATGTGTGTGAGTGTGTGTGTGTGTGTCGGGGTGTACAATGAAATCACAGGTATGACTACACATCAAAGGGGGACTTTCTGCAATGTCAACAAAAGACTCTGTGGCAAAAAATGAGTAAAATGTAGCATGTGTGTGTGACCTAAGATCCGCTACTTCTACATATGCAAGGGACATTCGGCGACGTCAAAAAAAGCAAACAACGAACACTGTCACATGTCTGGTGGGGTTACTGGGTGTAGAGAGCGTCGTGCATGGGTGTATGTGTCGGAATGTACAATGGGATCGCATTCATCACCACATATCGGAAAGAACCTTCTGCAATGTCAACGAAAGACCGCGAGCACCGTAACGCGTTTGACGGAGACCGTGTGGTATATATGGTGTAGTTTTATCCACCTCGATGACCAGTGTGAGAAGGTCTGCTGGGGTTATCAGCTCATCCGCCTTCGCTCTCGAGCAGGTAAGTACTTCGTATGTCACCATTGAGCACTCCGTTAGCTGTCTCCACCTTCACCGTTCTTGTCATTCCGTCAGTGCTTTCCATGGTTTCCGTAACTACTCCAAAAGACCAAGTGCTGAAATTTGCGCGTTCGTCGGCGATCATAGCCACATCCCCAACTTCGAATGGCCTTGTTTTGACCAGCCACTTCTGTCGAGTCTGCAAAGCCGGTAGGTACTCCCGCAGCCAACACATCCAGAAGACCTTGGCCAGATAGTTCGCTTCCTTTCATCCGTGGAGGAAGCTCCCACGAAGGTTTACCGGCCCTTGGAAACCCTCGTTCGACCTTAACGTCAATGAGTCGTTCGGGGTGGGCGCCAGATGGGTAGGGTCACCGTTCAATACTGGAACCAGGGGGCGGTTGTTCAGGATTCGCTCCACCTCAGTCATGACGGTGTTCAGCGTCTCGTCGTCGAGCGGCTGCTGCTCTATGATTGACAGCAACATCCGTCTGGTGGACCGGATCATGCGTTCCCATACGCCGCCTCGGTGGCTGGCCTGTGGAGGGTTGAAATGCCATCGTATGCCGCAGGCCACGGTTCGATTCTGCAGTTCGTCCCTGTTTATGTTCTTGCGCCAACGCTGCAATTCCTGGTGGGCGCCCACAAAGTTCAATCCATTATCTGAGTATATATCTGCCGGTACGCCTCGTCGGTTGATAAATCTCTACAAGGCCCGTAGAAACGAATCGGTCGTCAAAGAATGTGTGACTTCTAGGTGTACCGCACGCGACTTCATGCACGTCATGATACATCCATATTGCTTTTCCGATCTTTTCCCGCACTTGATCCACAAGGGCCCGAAATAGTCCAACCCGGTGTCACTGAACGACCAGCAGTCCGTAGTCACCTTGCATTCTGGCAGTGGGGCCATGAGTTGCTTGCCCGCCGTGGCATTGAGTCTCCTACATTGCACACAACGTCGGATTACGCGTTTTACAGTTTCTCGTCCTCTCAACAACCAAAGGGGCTTTCGGATGACGTTCGTCATGTGACTTACCCCGGCATGTCCCTCCACGGCGTGGACGTGTTGAATCATTAGCTCTACCACAGGTTGTCTCGCAGGCAGCAGTATAGGATTCTTTGTGTCGAAGCTCAGGTGGTGTTGGCCAGCCCACCATCCACCCGCAGCAGTCCATCAATGAGTTTGGGGTTAAAACGCCTCAGCTCGCCTCTTAGAGATGGTATGTTTTTATTGGTCGGTCCCACTTCTTCCGCCCTCTCGAGTTCTCGGGCAAAAGCCTCGCGTTGTATCATTTGGAAAATATCGTATTCTGCAGCTTGTAGCTCATCGGGACTTATCGGGCCGACCCGTATCCGGCCTGAGGGCCGTAGCCCTTTCATGACTAGTAAATTTATCTTGAACCTGGTTAACCAAACTAGCGAACGAAGCGTCTTCATCCAGGAAGAAAACCTGACCAGTCGCGATAGAATGGATGTCGCTTCGACGACGTTGGCCGCTATCACTACGCCTTTGGTTTCCAGTTCTACTTCCGTAAGGGGTTTTAATTCGAATACGGGCCAGTCCCGCTTGGGCAAGTGCAGGAAGTTTGGCCCCCTCGTTCACGTGTCTAGTTGCCTGAAGTTGATCGCACCTTGGGAGCACAGGTCGGCCGGATCATCGCCAGACCTGACATGATTCCGCTGGTTCGTGGTTGATTCATCGTGGATAATCGTGAGCCGGTTGGCAACGAAAGTACTAAACCGGCTCCGCACGTTGTTAATGTAGTAAAGTACTATCGTTGAATCCGTCCGGAAGCTAACCGACCAAATGTAGAGATCAAAACATCCCTTCACAGCTTGCACCACCCTGACTGCCAACACGGCTGCGCTGAGTTCAAGGCGTGGGATCGAGACCGACTTCAGTGGAGCAACGCGGGCTTTGGCGAACAGGATCCTCGTAGTATATTGTCCACCTCCCGTGCACCATCGTCCGTACACCACAGCTCCATAACCGACTTCGGATGCGTCAGAAAAGGCATGTAGTTCCCCCATCCGCGTCGCATGACCAGGGCCATGCATCTTGGAATCCGTAAGTCCCCTAGTTTCCTAATGGTTTTCAGAAATTCTTCCCAGTCCAACCGGTCCCCTCGGTCCAGTGACTGGTCCCAATCAACTTTCTTACGGCACAGCCGCTGCAGCAAGATCTTTCCGGGTAGCAGCCATAATGAGACGAAACCGAGCGGGTCGAACAAACTTGAGACAGCAGATAGTATGCCACGACGGGTTATTGGCAGCTCGGGGACGTTTAGCTCGAAAACAAAGTCGTCCGTTTCCGCGTCCCATTGTATTCCTAAGGTGCGCTCGATAGGAAGTGGGGAGCCGTCCAAATCTCTTACCCTTTCGACCTTTTCGTGATACGGGATGGCCTTCAGCACTTCTGAAGCGTTCGACATCCATTTAGTTAGATGGAAGCCGCCCTCTTCTAGCAATCTCGTCAGACCCCTGAACTGCTTTAGAGCTGATTCCACATCATCGAATGAACCAAGGTAGTCGTCGACGTAGAAGTTCCTGCTGACGCTATCTACCACCGTCGGATGGACTAGATCGCCATGTTTGTTCGCTGATTCTCGGAGGGCGTAGTTTGCACAACATGATGACGATATGGCTCCGAAGGGGTGGACGGTCCTCCTATAATTCACCACTGCGTTGTCCCGGTCGCTCCCTTCCCACCACAGGAAACGCAAAGCATCTCGTTCTCCTACCGGAATCTTCACCTGATGGAACATTTCCCTAATGTCGGCAGACAAAGCCACTTTACCCACTCTGAAACGGCACAGAACATCGATCAGTGGTGTAGTCCAGTCAGGCCCTTGTAGTAGGCGATCGTTTAACGACTTGCCCTGGAACTTGGACACACAGTCGAAAGCCACCCTCAGGTTTTGGGTTTCTTGGGGTTGATAACCGGGTGGTGAGGCAAATACCAGATACCCCTTTTGCCGTCGATGTTGGCAGGCACCTTTTCAACGTAACCGAGGGCTTCGTTTCGCTTCATCAAATCCGTGTATCGTTCCCACAGACTCTGGTCTCGAATGAAGCGTTCTTTCATTCGTAATGATCGTTGGCAAACATTACTTCTGTTGTCAATCCACGGGTCGACAGATGTGCGCCATGGGAGAGGAACCTGGAACTGTTTTTTGAGGCCTCTAGTGCCTTGCCGCACCGTTTGTAGAGCGAAGTGATCCTCTTGAGACAACGATGGTCTTTCGTTTCCAATGTCATGAAACTCCTTTTCATACAGCCGCTGCAGATGGTACTCTATGCGGTCCGTTTCGGCGGATAAGTATTTCACGGAACCACGTACCCCTACTGGACCATACAATATTCATCCCAGAGCCGTGCGTACGGCATAAGGTGCCTGGCGGTCGCCCACTCTCTGGTCAAGTACCCAATGCGCCTCTGGCACGTCGCAGCCGATGAGGAGATCCACTTCATCATCTTCCCAGTTTACAACGGTTACATCCTGCAGGTGGGGCCACCTAGCCAAGATTGCGTTGACCGACCTTGGTGCTCGCACGGGGAGATCCGCTAACGTGAATGCCTCCGTTGGTTCAATTTCCTCCTTAGTGTCTAGAGAGATGAGTTGAAGCCTCAATCTACCGGCAGTCATTACCTGTGTTCCGCTCACCGTGCTCACTGTTGACGAAGTCGCACCTTTAGCGAGCCCGTGTCTGCCGGCAAACCGCTCTTTTACTAGAGTAGTGTCGGATCCACTATCGACAAAAGCTAACGCTTTGACCACCCCAGTCAGGGTCACTACTCCCACGGCCACTATGCCTAAACGTACTGGTTTTTGGCAGATCGTGACGTTGAACAAATAACGTTGGGTTTGGTACTCGTCTCGGGTAAGGTTACCGTCGCCTGATGCAGCAGCTGATGGTGTCTGCTCGTGCAGCCCTCGTAACCACATCTGTTCCTTGTCCTACAGGCTGCTGCCCGGTGCGTGGCGTTGAGACAAATAAAACACGCTCCTGCCATCCTCGCCATTCCCCACCGTTCGTCTACTGTGGCGTTGCCGAACTTGGGGCATTCTGGTAGTCCACGGCTAGCACCATAGTATCTGCAATTGGATTGCGCAGTAGCATCGCGTGAAATGGCATGTGTATTGGTCCAAGGCTGGTATTTTGGATGTTCCCGTGCAGGGGTTAAGGCTTGGCTAGTACTGGGCTTGTTTGCCCGGTTGCTGTCCCGGATGAGTCGGCCGAATCTGCTGTCAGCTATCTTCGTTTGCCTGCCCAGGTATTCGGTCAGGTGTTCGAAGTTGGCTTCTCTGTCGCTTCGGCTTATCCGCTCTGCTTCTTCCGCCCACCGACCCTGTAGTTCGGGAGGGAGGTGACGGACTATACTTTCCAAAGTGTGCATCGCATCTAGGTCAGCCCTCTAACCTAAATGGTCGAGGGCTACTGAGCAGTTTTGCATCTTAATCACCAGGTCGACCATTGTGTAGACGTCACCCTTGGTTCTTTTTGCCTCTGCCATCAAGCCCTCTATTAGGTTATGGGCTACTTTGAACGGTTGGCCAAACAAGTCCCTTAGAATCTTCCTTGCTCTTGTGTAGCCTTTTTCCGGGTCCAGCATGGCACACCCATCAACAGCTTTCCTTGCTCGGCCTCGACAGTAGTGGGTCAGATAGAGAATCCTTTGCCCAGGGTCGGTTACCTTATTTTCAACGAACGTCTCGAACTGCTTGACAAACTTGCAGTATTGCTCAGCTCGCCCGTCGAAAACCGTTAGTTCCACTCTAGGCAGATCCATCGATGGTGGTTTGTAGTCGGCGACCGGCGTGGGGTTCCCTAACTTATTGCACCCTAATCTATCGGAAGTGTCGAGGTCGCTGGCCTCATGCTCTCGCTCTTTCTGTGTACACTGCTTCCCTGCTTCCTGCGCCTGTAGTCTAGCCGATAGTAACTGTTGCTCTAGGTCTAGTATTCTCAGCTTATTTAAATCGACATCCTCACGATCAATATTGCTCTCATTAACATATGAACTAGCACTGACGGGACTAGGCGATCTAGCATTAACTAAAGAATCATATGTATCCAAAACCTCCTCAGAGACTTGCCGTGTTACTTCCTGTCCGGATTCGACTGCTTTTGATTATTTTCTTGGCATTCTGCGTGTTTTTCCTCGTTCCAAATTGATACATTGAGTATTGTATATTTTTTATGTCATTGTTCATGTAGTAATCTAGTATCGTAGAACATCACGGATAATCGTCTTTTGATTTCGGGCTCCGTCGCGAATTTGGCTACGCATTGTGTAACAGCCGATCGTGGAAAATCCCCCTTTTTTCCCTCGCGATTCAGTGTTTTTTCCCAACATCACTCATTTCCATACACTATTGACTTGTCTTTACGAACTGGTTGTTTTTCTGAACCAATTGTTGTTTGTTCGCGCCCAGAGCGCTATTTTGGCACATCCTTGCTCAGGACCTGCGTGACGCACGTGCTGTCTGCTCACACGCTGCTATTCGGTTTCTCGTTGTTGAGTCCTTTTGATCGTATTATTGAGGTTTGTATATTGTTTATGTCATTGTTTATTTTAATAATCTAGTATCGTAGAATTATCACGGATAATCGCCTTCTGATTTCGGGATCCGTTGCGAATTTGGCTACGCATTGCTCAAACGTTCGTAACAATACTCAATAGATCTATTTGGAACGAGGAAAATTCACGCAAAATGCCAAGGAAAGGATCGAAGGCAGTCGAACCCGGACAGGAAGTAATACGGCAAGTCTCTGGGGAGGTTTTGGGTACTTATGATCCTTTAGTTGATGCTAGATCGCCTAGTCCTGTCAGTGCTAGCTCATGTGTTATTGAAAGCAATATTGATCGTAAGGACGTTGATTTATATAAGCTGAGAATAATAGAACTAGAGCAACAGTTACTTTCAGCTAGACTACAGGCGCATGAAGCAGAGAAGTGTACACAGAAACAGCGAGAGTATAGGACCAGTGACTTCGACACTTCCGATAGGTTAGAGTGCAATAAGGTAGGGAACCCCACGCCGGTCGCCGACTACAAACCACCATCGATCGATCTGCCTAGAGTGGAGTTAACGGTTTTCGACGGGCGAGCTGAGCAATATTGCAAGTTTGTCAAACAGTTCGAGACGTTCGTTGAAAACAAGGTAACCGACCCTGGGCAAAGGCTTCTTTACCTTACTCACTACTGCGAGGCCGAGCGCGAGAAGCTATCGACGGATGCACCATGCTCGATCCAGAACAAGGCTACACTAGGGCAAGAAAGATTCTGAGGGACTTGTTTGGCCAACCTTTCAAAGTAGCCCGTAACCTAATAGAGGGCGTGATGGCAGAGGCAAAGAAAACCAAGGGCGACGTCTACACCATGGCCGACCTGGTGATCAAGATGCAGAACTGCTCAATAGCCCTCGACCATTTAGGTTACAGAGCTGACCTAGACGCCATGCACACTTTGGAAGGCATAGTCCGTCACCTCTCTCCCGAACTACAGGGTCGGTGGGCGGAAGAAGCTGAACGGATAAGCCGAGGCGACAGAGAAGCCAACTTCGAAGACCTGACTGAATACTTAGACAGGCAAACGAAGATAGCTGACAGCAGATTTGGCCGACTCATCCGGGACAGCAACCGAGCAAACAAGCCCGGTACTAGCCAAGTCCAAACCCCTGTACGGGAACATCCAAAGTACCAGCCTTGGACCAACACACACGTCATTTCACGAGATGCTACGGCGAAACCAAATTGCAGATCCTGTGGTACTAGCCATGGCCTACCAGAATGCCCCAAGTTCGGCAATGCCACAATAGACGAACGGTGGGGAATGGCGAGAATGGCAGGAGCATGTTTCATCTGTCTCAACACCACGCACCGGGCAGCAGCCTGTAGAACAAGGAATCGATGTGGTTACGAGGGCTGCACGGGCAGACACCATCGGCTGCTGCATCAGGCGAGAATAACCATATCCGAGGCGAGTGCCAAGCCCAGCGTGATCTGTTCAACTTCACAATCTGCCAGTAAACCGCTACGTTTAGGCGTAGTGGCCGTGGGAGTAGTGACTCCGACTGGGATAGTCAAGGCGTTGGCTTTCGTTGATAGTGGATCCGACACCACTTTAGTGAAAGAGCGGTTTGCCGACAAACACCAACTGGCTAAAGGTGCGACGTCGTTAGCAGTGAGCACGGTGGGCGGAACACAGGTAATGACTGCCGGTAGATTAAGGCTGCAACTCATCTCTCTAGACACTAGCGAGGAAATTGAACCAACGGAGGCATTCACGTTAGCGGATCTTCCCATGCGAGCACCAAGGTCGGTGAACGCAATCTTGACACGATGGCCCCACCTGCAGGATGTAACCGTCGTAGACTGGGAAGATGATGAGGTGGATCTCCTCATCGGATGCGACGTGCCAGAGGCGCATTGGGTGCTCGACCAAAGAGTGGGCGACCGCCAGGCACCTTATGCCGTACGCACGGCTCTGGGATGGATGTTATACGGTCCAGTAGGGGTACGCGGTTCCGTGAATTACTTATCCGCCGAAACGGACCGCATAGAGTATCATCTGCAACGGCTTTATGAAAAGGAGTTTCATGACATTGGAGACGAAAGACCGACGTTGTCTCAAGAGGATCACTTCGCTCTACAAACGGTGCGGCAAGGCTCTAGAGGCCTCAAAAAACAGTTCGAGGTTCCCCTCCCATGGCGCACACCGGTCGACCCGTGGACTGACAACAGAAATTATGTTCTCCAACGATTACTACGACTAAAAGAACGCTTCATTCGAGACCAGAATCTGTGGGAACGATACGCGGATTTGATGAAGCGAAACGAGGACCTCGGTTACGTTGAAAGGGTGCCTGTTAACACCGACAGCAAAAGGGGTATCTGGTATCTGCCTCACCATCCGGTTATCAACCCCAAAAAACCCAATAAACTGCGCGTGGTTTTCGACTGTGCGGCCAAGTTCCAGGGCAAGTCGTTAAACGATCGCCTACTACAAGGGCCTGACTGGACTACACCACTGATCGATGTTCTGTGCCGTTTCAGAGTGGGTAAAGTGGCTTTGTCTGCCGACATTAGGGAAATGTTCCATCAGGTGAAGATTCCGGTAGGAGAACGAGATGCTTTGCGTTTCCTGTGGTGGGAAGGGAGCGACCGGGACAACGCAGTGGTGAATTATAGAATGACCGTCCACCCCTTCGGAGCCATATCGTCACCATTTTGTGCGAACTACGCCCTCCGAGAATCAGCGAACAAACATGGCGATCTGGTACATCGGACGGTGGTAGAAAGCGTCAGCAGGAACTTCTACGTCGACGACTACCTTGGGTCATTCGATGATGTGGAATCAGCTCTAGAGCAGTTCAGGGGTCTGACGAGATTGCTGGAAGAGGGTGGCTTCCATCTAACTAAATGGATGTCGAACGCTTCGGAAGTGCTGAAGGTCATCCCGTATCACGAAAAGGTCGAAAGGGTAAGAGATTTGGACGGCTCCCCACTTCCTATCGAGCGCACTTTAGGGATACAATGGGACGCGGAAACGGACGATTTTGTTTTCGAACTGAACGTTCCCGAGCTGCCAATAACCCGTCGTGGCATACTATCTGCCGTCTCAAGTTTGTTCGACCCGCTCGGTTTCGTCTCATTATGGCTGCTACCCGGAAAGATCTTGCTGCAGCGGCTGTGCCGTAAGAAAGTTGATTGGGACCAGTCACTGGACCGAGGGGACCGGCTGGACTGGGAGGAATTTTTGAACACCTTGAAGAAATTAGGGGACATAAGAATACCACGATGTTTGACCCCTGGCCATACGACACGGACTGGAGAACTACATGCCTTTTCCGATGCATCCGAAGTCGGTTATGGAGCTGTGGTGTACGGACGATGGTGCGCAGGAGATGGACAATATACCACGAGGATCCTGTTCGCCAAAGCCCGCGTTGCTCCACTGAAGTCGGTCTCAATCCCACGCCTCGAACTCAGCGCAGCCGTGTTGGCAGTCAGGGTGGTGCAAGCTGTGAAGAGATGTTTCGATCTCTACATTTGGTCGGTGAGCTTCTGGACGGATTCAACGATAGTACTTTACTACATTAACAACGTACGGAGCCGGTTTAGTACTTTCGTTGCTAACCGGCTCACGATTATTCACGATGAATCGGCCACGCACCAGTGGAGTCATGTCAGGTCTGGCGATAATCCGGCCGACCTGTGCTCTCGAGGTGCGAACAACTTCAAGCAACTGGACACGTGGACGAGAGGGCCGAACTTCCTGCAATTGCCCAAACAGGACTGGCCCGTGTTCGAATTAAAACCCCCTACGGAATTGGAACTGGAGATCAAAGGCGTAGTGACAGCAACCAACGTCGTCGAAGCGTCGCCCATTTTATCGCGACTGGTCAGGTTTTCTTCCTGGATGAAGACGCTTCGTTCGCTAGTTTGGTTAACCAGGTTCAAGATAAGTTTACTAGTCATGAAAGGGCTACGGCCCTCAGGTCGGATACCGGTCGGCCCGATAGGTCCCGATGAGCTACAAGCGGCAGAGTACGATATTTTCCAAATGATACAACGCGAGGCTTTCGCCCAAGAACTCAAGAGGGCGGAAGAAGTGGGGCTGACCAATGAAGACATGCCATCTCCAAGAGGCGAGCTGAAGCGTTTAAACCCCAAAATCATCAACGGACTGCTGCGGGTGGATGGTAGGCTGACCAACGCCCACCTGAACTTCGACACAAAGTATCCTATACTGCTGCCTGCGAGACAACCCGCAGTAGAGCTAATGATTCAACACGTCCACGCCGTAGAGGGACATGCCGGGGAAAGTCACGTGACGAGCGTCATCCGAAAGCGTCTTTGGTTGTTGAGAGGACGAGAGACTGTAAAACGCGTGATCCGACGGTGTGTGCAATGCAGGAGACGCAATGCCATAGCAGGCAAACAACTCATGGCCCCGCTACCAGAATGCAGGGTGACTACGGGCTGGTGGCCGTTCAGTGACACCGGGTTGGACTATTTCGGGCCCTTGTGGATCAAGTGCGGGAAAAGATTAGAAAAGCGATACGGATGTATCATGACGTGCATGAAATCACGTGCGGTGCACCTAGAAGTCGCACATTCGATGACGACCGATTCGTTTCTACGGGCCTTGCAAAGATTTATCAACCGAAGAGGCGTACCGGCCGACATATACTCAGATAATGGATCGAACTTTGTGGGCGCTCAACGGGAATTGCAGCGTTGGCACAAGAACATAAACAGGGACGAACTGCAGAATCGAACCGTGGCCTACGGCATACGCTGGCATTTTAACCCCCCACAGGCCAGTCACCGAGGCGGCATATGGGAACGCATGATCCGGTCCGCCAGACGGATATTGCTGTCAATCATGGAGCAGCAGCCGCCCGACGACGAGACCCTGAACACCGTCATGACTGAGGTGGAGCGAATCCTGAACAACCGCCCCCTGGTTCCAGTATTGAACGGCGACCCCACCCACCTGGCGCTCACCCCAAACGACTTATTGACGCTAAGGTCGAACGAGGGTTTCCAAGGGCCGGTAAACCTTCGTGGGAGCTACCTCCATGGGTGGAAGCAAGCGAACTATCTGGCCAAGGTCTTCTGGAGGCGATGGCTACGGGAGTACCTACCGGCTTTGCAGACTCGACAGAAGTGGCTGGCCAAAACAAGACCATTCAAAGTTGGGGACGTGGTTATGATCGCCGACGAACGCGCACATTTCAGCGCTTGGTCTTTGGGAGTAGTTACGGAAACCATCAAAAGCACCGACGAAATGATAAGAACGGTGAAGGTGAAGACAGCTAACGGAGTGCTCATTCGTGACATACGCAGTATTAACCTACTCGAGAGCGAAGACGGAGGAGTTGATAACCCTGTGGCCTAGTAAACCTTTTTCACACCAGTAATCGAGGTGGATAAAGAAACACCATATATACCACACAATCTCCGTCAAACACGTTAAGGTGCTCGCGGTCCCTTCGTTGACATTACAGAAGGTTCTTTCCGATATGTGGTGATGAGTGCGATTCCATTATACATCCCGATACATACGCGCATGCACGACGCACTCTACATCCCGTAAACCCATCATACATGTGACAGTGTTCTTTGTTCGCCTTTTGTTGACGCTACCGAATGCCCCTTGCACATGTGGAAGTAGTGGAGCTCAGGTCAGACATGCATGCTACATTTACTCGTTTTCTTGCCACACGGTCTTTTGTTGACATTGCAGAAAGTCCTCCTTTGATGTGTAGTCATAACTGTGATTTCATTGTAACCCCGGCACACACACACACGCACGCACACACACGCACGCACACACACACACACACACTCAAGCGCGTACATCCAGGACCGGACGGCCCCTTACGAGGACAACGTCTATGTGACCATTCACGCCCGCCATCGGTCATTTGGTCTTGTGGAAGATGTAGACTAGCCTCACGTCTATGTAGCCAATGGGTTAGGTGCGACCAGTAGTAGAACGTCGACGACGAGCATTAGACGCGCGCACTGACAGCAGGGCCTAGGCAGGTAGGAAGAATCAGTACCTTTATACCGAACCTTTGACTTTGCTAAGGATCCAGGAGGATTTTGGTGGGCGGTGTAACAGCCGATCGTGGAAAATCCCCCTTTTTTCCCTCGCGATTCAGTGTTTTTTCCCAACATCACTCATTTCCATACACTATTGACTTGTCTTTACGAACTGGTTGTTTTTCTGAACCAATTGTTGTTTGTTCGCGCCCAGAGCGCTATTTTGGCACATCCTTGCTCAGGACCTGCGTGACGCACGTGCTGTCTGCTCACACGCTGCTATTCGGTTTCTCGTTGTTGAGTCTTTGTGATCGTATTATTGAGGTTTGTATATTGTTTATGTCATTGTTTATTTTAATAATCTAGTATCGTAGAATTATCACGGATAATCGCCTTCTGATTTCGGGATCCGTTGCGAATTTGGCTACGCATTGCTCAAACGTTCGTAACACATTGCTCAAACGTTCGTTAAACCTCCTATGACACCAATAGTCAAGAGCCGTAGAATGGGAGTATGGTGTGGAACGCAGTCAGCACCGCCACGACCCCTGGTAGTTGTTTTCCACTGTGTCTACTGGAGAGACGTTCCAGTTCAGGGCAGGAGCAGTTGACAGCGGCACGCGGGGAATAGTTCGGGTCACACCTGACATTCCAGCATTTGTCAAACAGGTTAACGCCACAGTCTCGTTGAGAACGGGCACATCCGATCTGAAGCGGCCGACTCTTCATATAGCGAAATTGAAAAGAGCCCCCTTGGGAAGTCAACGCCTAAAGCTCAATGAATAATTTAGTCCCAAAGGTGGCTTTAGAGGCCGGTAGACCAAACGGCAAAATTCAGGCAGTTCAGAAGACCAAAATGAAGGGGGCTCACAGAGCATTCAGCCCAGTTGGCATTGAGAAAGCGTAGCCAGCCGGACCGATTCTGAAGGACAGACATAAAAATTCCGCCTCGGTGCAGCCAGCGAAGTTGGAGGTACCAGAAGGAAAAGCCGGGGAAACCAGCTGGGCCGAGATGGTCGCAAGACCATCCCGGGCCATCGACATGGTGACTCAAAAGGAGAAAACTTCCCCTGTACACGCTGAGCCGGACGCCAGATCGACGGGGAGAAAGTAAAAGCCTCGAAACCCAGAGCGTCACCTAATATTCAAGATGCAACACCGCAAACACCTGCAGAGGCAAAAAACGGGGCATCACCTCGGAGATTGCGCCCGATGGTACCCCAGCCGTGAAGTTCGCAATAAAGTCGGTAGTGAGGACCAGGGAGTCGTCAGTCTAATGCACAAACACCTGCAGTCTTCCAGGGAAAGGGGGAGTTGATGACTAGGATCGCAGTGTCTGGCGCCTTTGAATTGACGGAAACTTGGATAAGGCCAGATACTGACAACATGCTCTTTCAGGGGTACGCTGCCTACAGACAGGATAGAACAGATGGAAGGCCGGGGGTGGAGTAGCACTACTAATACGGACCGACACAGGCCATTGGGATGCTCCGTTCAACTTGGTCTCTGGTAATGTACAGGCCGCATCCTGCCTTATCGGGATCGAGGTGCGAACAGCATGCATTATCTGCACCCACAGGGCATAGCTAGCGATAGATGAAGACGTCGAGCTTTTGCAGATGCTGGACGCAGACCTTGCACAGACAAAGGAGCTCAACCTGCCAAAAATTAACTGGGCAAGCGGGATCGCACCAAGGGGCTCAGTGGGCGACAAGTTTCTGCAGTGGGCCCAGTCGCATGCACTCGCCTGGCATGTGGTGCCGGCTACCAGTCTCAGAGCTGGTCAGCACCCATCTCTCCTTGATTTAGTCATAAAGCGGTACAATCAGGACGTCATAGAAATAAGAAGGGACTGGCCACTGGGAAAAAGTGATCATGTAGTCCTAAGGGGCACACTAAGACTTAGCAAGGCGCTAAAGGAAATCGTGTCAGGCAGGGCCTATGGGAGAATCAGTGTAGGTGAACTAACGGAAGCAGCGGAGGGAATTCAGTGGACACCAAGTCACACAAAACGCCTCCGCAGAGGAACTTTGGGAGGCCATCAAGATGGGATACTCGAACTTACAGAGAAGTTTACACCTCTGACAATGGTTAGCAGTAGAACTCAACCCCAATGGTGGAAGTCAAAAGTCCGCAAGATTATAGTCATTCATAGGCAACGATGGCTGTACAAAACTCAGGGGGCATGGAGCAGCCATGAGATGGCTAGGAACAGAGCTCAAGCCATCCAAAGGGTAAAGGAATATGCACTCGAGCGTCGGTTAGGTGCCGCACAATCCCAAAGCGGTTCTGCTCTTACGTGTAGTCCCACAAATGTATGAGAGAAGGCGTAGCAATTTGGGAAGCAGCACAGAGGCGACTAACTCCAAGCGACAGAGACAAGGCTTACAGGCTGTTTGCATTTTCCAAGGGCATATATCGACCATCAAACAATTCAGAGGAAAAAATGGAGGGAAAGCAGGTGCCCCCAACACCGGAACTTGCTGTGGGAGAAGAGGTGTATATGGAGCTGCAAACCTTGAATAGAAATAAAGCCGCAGAACCAGATGGGTACCTCCAGCAATCTTCCAACATCTAGCAGAGGTCCTGAAGGCTTTTGCGACGAAGCTGTATGAAACGTCACTTAGACAGGGAATTGTGCAGAAAGGCCGGAGGAGGGCAATCAGTGATAAGAATTTACAGGGGGGACCCCAGCAAAAGGCCGAAAATTACTGACCGGTCAGCTTAACTTCAGCACTGTGTAAGTGCCTGGAGCGAATAGAAACGAGACAGATCTCTAGGCTTTTGGTTCAACATAACCCCATATCAAGCGCTCAGCTTGGGTTTGTGGCAGAATGATCTTGTCTGACGAATCTCCTGCTGTTCCTCGGTGAGGTAACCAAGCGTCTGGACCAAGGGCAATCGATTGTGGCCCGTTACTTGGATTTCAGCAAGGCTTTTGACTCTGTGAACCACAGATTTCTGGACGTCAAACTGCAGTCCATGGGAATTTTTGGAAAGGCAGGGCAGTGGGTAAACAGTGTTTTATCACGGCGAACTTTCAGCATTAAAGTGGGTATTCACGCCTCAAAACCGGAAGGTATAACAACTGGGGTGCCACAGGGCTCGGTGCTCTGCCCCCTGCTCTGTCCCATCTTCATCAACGACCTGGCTCGTGAGCTTACGGACCCCACCTTCATGTTTGCCGATGACTCAAGATAGCTGGAGTAGATATAGAACTTGACGTGTTAGCAGTACAAAACTGGGCACGCAAATGGGACCTTCCACTTAACCTCACCAAGTGTCAATGCTTGGCCACTGATACAGGGGCTAGTGGGAATGGTGTTGGTTCGTTTCAAGTGGTCTCTCAGGTCAAAGACTTGGGCGTTATAATGGACAACAGCTCCAGGCCGTCGAAGCAATGCACAGCAGCCAATTGGCTGCTGCCGACGGGAGAGAACTCTTTTGAGTTAGATCCATTACGCCGTGTAGGGAGCCGAAGATTTTCATTCCGATATACCAAGCCACAGTTAGTCTGCAAATGGAGTACTGCGTGCAAGCCAGGGAACCGTACAGCCAGAAAGATATAGGCTGTTTGAAGAAAGTTCAAGGGCTAGCCACTAGAATGGTGACCGGGCAAGGGGGTTTAGCTACACAGAGAGTCTCCGTGCCCTGGGTCGGTTCTTGATGGAAAATAGGCGCCTTCGCGGAGGTGTGATAGCAACCTTCAAGATAATAAAGGGACTGTCAGGAATAAGTCGAGAAGACCTTTCCTCCTAGAGCCCAGAGGAGGGAACACAGTCTCAGATTACAAAGGAAGCACTCGACGCTCCAAAGTAAGGCGAATTACTACTCAAGTAGAGTGATACCTTATTGAAATAAGCTCCTGAAGGAGGCGGTAAATACCACAACCATGAAGAATTTTAGGGAAGCAGTAGACCAATGTTGAGTGGCAGTATACTCCGAGATATGTTAAGCAGTTTTTAGGGTCAGACGCGATTTACTCATTGTTTCCACCTTTCTCTGCCAGGGCAGACACTGCACAAAATTTCTGCCTTTCAGAAAAAGAAAATCAAGCAGTGTTGGGAGCTACGGAAAAGCGCCAACAACACAACTATCTGGAAACATGATTGGCTTTAGCCACACCAAGTCCTGTGCAAAATGAACTGAACTGAACTGAGCCACGAGTCCGGTGACCTGATCTGATCTGAACAGTTGACGTCTCTCGCAGTTGATGTGCGATGAGGTTTTCCGTTTCCCTCTCAGTTTTAGCGGGGATTCGCTCAAATACACTCGGCAGTGGTGGGTGCATAACTGGCGTGCATACCATCGAATGAATTCTGGACGCTCGATTGGCCGTGGCCATTACCTGTCCTGTGCAAACTGAACTGAACTGAACTGTCTATTTTCGTTGTGCAACTACGGGTCTGGGGGGTTCGCCCACTTAGCTTGCGTCTCATGTCCTGCTTCGCGAGTCTAGTTGGCCTGGTGCTCCGCGTTTTCCTTACAGCTTGTTCATTTGGCATCCTCAGGTCAGGTCAGGTCGGTTCAGGTCACGGGACTTGCGGCTTGATCCAGTAAACGTCCAGTTTCTTGCACTGCAAGCTCAAGGAGTTCCGCTGTGCTGCGACTTCCAGGGATCCAGTACAACCTAATATTTGAGGTACCTGCAAGGAAGAAGAAGGAGCAGCAACCTCACACTAAAATAGGTTCGACGCCTCGACTCACTGCGGTCCCCAAGTGAAAGATACCCTGAGTCCTCGAATAGTATAGAGGTGTTAATATAGGATGATGACGAGTGGAGTGATATGAAGGCCGTGACGGGGATGGGTGCAGTTAGGAAACGCCAGAGTGGTGAAATGCAGTATAAGATAGTTAGTCGGGAGGAGAGAAAGGACGAATAATAAGAACAAAAAGAAAAGCTTCCTGAGATGGTTACCCATGTAGCACAGATCCCCATGTTAACGTTGGGTTCCGATGGGTATTTGATGGGGATGTTTATTGACTAATTAGTAACAGTCTGGGAATACCTCTGCCCAGCACGCATTCAGTTTGGGCTTAAAGGCAACGACTGAGTTTGCCGTACTACGTGCGGAGGCAACTTATTCCACTTGTTTATGACACAGTGGGAAAAGAAACGCCCTCATGCTCTTACTTGCCCTTGGTTTGTTCAATTTATGCTCGTGCCCCTTGAGTGCATTATTGTGACAAGGAGTCAGTAATGTTCTGTCGGCCGTGGTGATTCCCTTATATAACTTATATCACTATCAGATCCCCCGTTTGCCTACGACGATCCAGGGAGAATAGACTTGGGACTTTCAGTCTTTCTTGGTACGACATCCCTTGCATCCAATTTATCATCCGAGTAAATCTCCTTTGAACTTCCTCTAACACCTTTTTGTCCTTCATTAGGCTCGGTGCCCATGCTAGAACAAAGTCTCCAAGTGGTGTCTTACGGTCACTTTGTATATAGGTATAACAACCCCGGCCTCTCTAGACACCAACGTTCGTCCTAAGTTGAAAAGCGCCGTTTGCCCTGACCGCTGCTGACGTGCACTGCTCGGTGGGTTTGAAGCTCTCGTGCACAGGCACACCTAGGACTCTTAACATAGCAGCGGACTCAATCCTGACTGGGACGGACAGCCCCACGTACCTGTCTTCGCTGCTTCCCCTGCCTGCCAGCAAGTGTTTGCATTTGGCTGCATTCAGTGGCAGCTCCCACTTTTCAGCCCACTCGCTAATCCTGTTTAAGTCGGTTTGCAGTTGCCTTGAGGTTGGTCCACCCACTATTTTGATATCGTCTGCGAACGGGAACCCCGGACAGTCTAGTGTCGTTACCAGATACACTCCGAACCGATTTCGGTTCTGACACATTAATCGTTACCAGATCATTCACATATACCAGGAATAACATTGGTCCCAGCACGGAATCTTACGGCACACCACTGCATGCCTGGGCCGGTGTAGACCTGGTGTCCTCGACCTGTACGAAAAAGGTCCTGTTACTTAGGTAACCCTCGATCCACCTCGCAGTCTGTGGGGCCACTCCAAGTGCGTCCAGTGTGCCCAGCAATCGAAGGCCTTTTGGAAGTCTAAGTAGCATACCTCTACTCGTTCCCCTTAGTCTAATCTGTGAGTTACCTCGTCGAAGAACGGTGGCAGGTTAGTGAGGCAGGACCTTCTTCTAACAAACCCGTGTTGCTGATTAGCAATCAGCTGGTGAGTCCGCAGGTGTTCTGTTAGTCACTCTCTGACCCGTCCCTCTAGTACTTTGAGGGCTATTGGTAGTAAGCTTACGGGACGGTAGTTAGAGGCCACCTCCCGTTTACCTCCTTTATGAATGGGGACAACTTGCGCCAGTCCCCAATGGTCCGGTGGCTCCCCGGTGTCTAGAGATACGTTGAACAGCTGTGCTAGTGGTTCAGCCAGCACACTGGCTAGGACTTTTAGAATGGCGGGATGAACACCATCCGGCCCCGCAGCCTTATTGCTATTCAGACAGCTCGGCGCCAGTTCAACCTCACTATTACTAATGACGACTTCATCCATGATGACCGTCTGTTGGGCTACGGTTGTCCCATGCTGTCTCCCAGTGTCTCGTCTATGCACACGTTCAAAGAAGTTCTTTAGAGCCTGCGCTTTCTCGTAAGCGCTCATTGACTGCACTCCGTTTTTGTTAATTATGCACCCCACGGCTACTCTTGCTGTGGCCTTGGACTGGACACAGTTATAGTAAGCCTTGGGACATGCCTTTACTCTGCGCGCTAGGGCCGCTTCATATCTTGCCTGGTTATCTCGCTGCACCCTAATGGCACGCTCACGGGCTCGCATATATTGCACCAGTCTCTGATGTCCACTTGTTGACCGATAACGATGCCACGCTTTGTGTTGACCTCCACATGGTTTTTTCCACTCCTGAGGAGGAACGGAGAATAGGACACGGTATGGTAGACGTGTGTTTGCCATGCGTAACACGTGCCCCAGCCAGCGAAGTCTACTAATCTGGATATGCTGTGACAGAACGTTCTCCGAATTAATACCTAATACGCGCTTTCTGACCTCATCGTTGCTTACTGGGCTATTCCACCCAATCCAGGCAATACTGCGTTGACACTGGTGATCAAAAACCTCAAGAAGACGAATATCTTCTGTACGCAGACTCCAAGTCTCGCAACTATACAACATAACTGAACACACTGTGGCACAGTATACACAACCTTTCAACTTCAGTGAAATATCAGGTCGGCGCCACAAGTGCTTCAGTCCAGCGTAGGCCGCTCGAGCCTTGGATATCCGCGTGCTCACCTCTACTACTGTGCTCCCATCCGTCGTCAAGCTACTGCAGAGGTAGGTGAATTGGTCGACAACTGACAGCACCTCCCCATCGAGCATCAAGCTCGGAATCGTTGACAACCAGTCTTGTAACATCGCTTTACACTTTGAAGGTGCAGAGCGCATGCTGAATGGAGCTACAGCTTTTGCGAGTGTATCTACTGCCCGTTGAGAATGTTCCGTGGATTCGAACAAGCAGGCAGCGTCGTCCGCGTAATCTAGGTCACATAGCTTTCCACTACTTCCTAGTTCGAGGCCTACATCCTGAAGATTTTGCAGCGCACTCTCCATTATTTCGTCCATGACGAAGTTGAACAGGAATGGAGAAACGGAACATCCCTGTCGAACACCACTGGTCGTTTCGAACCGACCGGATAGTTCACCGTAAACTCTTACGCAGCCACAAGAATCAGAATACAATAATATCAGTAGGTTTACGAACATCTGGGGCATACCTTTTCGATGAAGAACACTGAAAAGTGATGTTCGATCAACTGAATCGAAGGCGCCTTCCAAGTCTAAGAAAACCATTATTGTCGGTCGGTGGTCCATGTGACGCGTTTCACGTAGTCGGCGAAGAGTAGAAATCTGGTCGATGCATCCTCGACCTGGGCCGAATCCAGCCTGTTTTTCGCGGATGTTCCTCTCGCGAGTGGGTGTAAGACGGTGCAGCAGAATCGAGGCTAATAATTTGGTGAGTACCGGAATTAAGCTGATCCCACGATGGTTACTACAGTCATTGCGTATTCCTTTCATGAAGATGGGAACAATCTATGACTCGCTTCATACTAACGGAATACGCTCCTCGTTCCAAATATCACGGAGCATGACGGTAAGTGATTTTATCAACGTCTCACCACTCATTTTAAAAAGAACTGGGGGAAGTTCGTCGGAACCTGTCGCTTTCCCACGCTTTAATAATCGAATGCATGACTCTACTTCTACTTCCGATGAGGGCTCAGTGATACCACCCAGGGAGTAGCAGTTGTTGACACAGGAGTAACTACATCAGCTCGTGGCCAGCTAAACTAATCCCTAAAGTATTCGGCCCAACGGTCAATCCTTTGCTGTTTGCCATGGATGGGTTCTCAATTTCCGTCGCATATCGTCTAACTGACCTGGGTGCGCCATCCACCGGTGTCACGAATAAGTTTGAACAGTCTTTGACTGTTACCTGAAGCAGCTGCTATTTCCATTTCTTCGGCTACCTTAACCCACCAATTTTCACAATCCTCCTTAAGGCTTTTTGTAACTTGCTTTCGTAGATTTCTTCGTATCTTATTTACCTGGTTATAGTTGGATAGATGACGCTTTTGACCCATTAAACTGATCGACTCTTGAGAGATCCAGTGTCTTTGATGGACATCAGATCTAGGACCACAGGCGAAACCTGCTGCCACGTGCATCATCTGCTGAATATGGGCTCAATGCTCATTTACATTATTGTTCGTCGTAGATCCTAGCTCATGTGCTAACTTCTGCTCATAACTGATGCGAACTTCTGGATCACATACGTTAGACGGATAACCGGGTTTGCGGTTTGCGACGATGACCATGGACCCGGAGTGATAACTGCATCGAAGCTGATGCGTGTTCCGAATCTACGTATGTGGAACAGTAAGATCTGCAGTTCTGAACAGAACTGCGCCACCGGTAGCTTATTGCGATATGATCAATCTGGCTTGGAATACATGTAGAGTTAGAGCGCCTTGTGGCTGTGCGACGCGAACTGTGTGGAAAATTTGTACTAGATAGGAATAACCGACTGCCTGCACAAAACTGTGGAAGCCTATCCCCGTTATCTGTACGCTCAGCGGCTAAAGCACAACGGCCACCTAAACAAGCTTCTGACGCACTTAGATTGCCAACTTGTGCATTGAAGTCACCAGCTAGCACTACAATGTCAGAACCTTTACTGCTGCGAATGAGGGTGGCGAGTTAACCATAAAATTCATGTTTCTGCCCGTCTGAGCTACAGTTTGTTGGAGCGTACGCCGAGATCACAAACAAACTGCGCTTAACACAACTATCATTTCGAACGCAAATGGGCTTCTACTAAGCCATCCCGCTGCCTTGTGGATAGGTTCTTGTTAGATGTAGAGGCTTTGGATGAGGACCCTAATCGTTCTCCTGCTTTACGACTAAACACCCTACAAGTACTCGTCCAACATCTCCCATGAACTGCACGAATACAAAGAACCCCATACTGCATCGGTCGTCGTGCAAGATAAACAGGACTGCGCTGCCCATTGCATCGAGCGGGGTGGGTAGTGATAAATGGGCTACTGCGCAGAGTTCTTTCTTTTTCATTCAACCTTTGTCTTCTGTCTTCAACCACCTCTCTTTGTCCCCTCTATCCACCCATAATGCTCCCATTGATAACACTCCTGATACTCGCAACGATTCATTGTCAAATAGTGTCGGGAATAATCCCCAATCTCATAACTCACATTTTGTCAAGCCTCATCAGCCTGTGAGTCTCGGCTCCTTCAATGTGCGTACTCTCATGCAGGCCCGTCAGCAGGCTTGTCTAGCCCTCACAATGACCACTCTGAAGATTGATGTCTGCTGCGTAAGTGAAACTCGTATCCATGATCCGAGCAGTGTGATTCAACTTACTGCTCCTGGTATCTCATCGAGGAACTTTCTGCGCACTTCAGGAGGCGAAGTATCTAAAGCTGCTGGTCAACGTGGTGTAGAAATAGTCTTGAGCGACAAGGCTGAGGCTGCCCTCTTAGACTGGATCCCGATTAACAGTCGTTTATGTGCAGTTAGACTCCAGGGTCAGTCGGCGTTCGAATTGATAGTTGTGTTAAGCGCAGTTTGTTTGTGATCTCGGCGTACGCTCCAACAAACTGTAGCTCAGACGGGCAGAAACATGAATTTTATGGTTAACTCGCCACCCTCATTCGCAGCAGTAAAGGTTCTGACATTGTAGTGCTAGCTGGTGACTTCAATGCACAAGTTGGCAATCTAAGTGCGTCAGAAGCTTGTTTAGGTGGCCGTTGTGCTTTAGCCGCTGAGCGTACAGATAACGGGGATAGGCTTCCACAGTTTTGTGCAGGCAGTCGGTTATTCCTATCTAGTACAAATTTTCCACACAGTTCGCGTCGCACAGCCACAAGGCGCTCTAACTCTACATGTATTCCAAGCCAGATTGATCATATCGCAATAAGCTACCGGTGGCGCAGTTCTGTTCAGAACTGCAGATCTTACTGTTCCACATACGTAGATTCGGAACACGCATCAGCTTCGATGCAGTTATCACTCCGGGTCCATGGTCATCGTCGCAAACCGCAAACCCGGTTATCCGTCTAACGTATGTGATCCAGAAGTTCGCATCAGTTATGAGCAGAAGTTAGCACATGAGCTAGGATCTACGACGAACAATAATGTAAATGAGCATTGAGCCCATATTCAGCAGATGATGCACGTGGCAGCAGGTTTCGCCTGTGGTCCTAGATCTGATGTCCATCAAAGACACTGGATCTCTCAAGAGTCGATCAGTTTAATGGGTCAAAAGCGTCATCTATCCAACTATAACCAGGTAAATAAGATACGAAGAAATCTACGAAAGCAAGTTACAAAAAGCCTTAAGGAGGATTGTGAAAATTGGTGGGTTAAGGTAGCCGAAGAAATGGAAATAGCAGCTGCTTCAGGTAACAGTCAAAGACTGTTCAAACTTATTCGCGACACGGGTGTGGCAGACTCCTGTCCGTGGAAAGATATGCGACGGAAATGGAGAACCCGTTCATAGCAAAAAGCAAAGGCTGGTCCGTTGGGCTGAATGCATCAAGGAGCAGTTCAGCTGGGCGCGCGGTAATCTGGTCACTCCGACATCAACGACCGTAGTTCCTTTGGGAATGTCACTTGAACCCCCACCGGAAGTGAAAGTGGAGTCGAGCATTCGATTATTATAGCGAGGAAAAGCTGCCGGCCCTGACGAAATCCTTCCGGTTCGTTTCAAAATGAGTGGTTGTATGTCGAGAAAATCACCTTCCACCTTCATCCGTGACGCTCGGAAAGAGAAGTGTATTCCATTATTGTTCCTCGAGTCATTGATTGTACGCATCTTCAAGAAAGGAATACGCAATGACTGTAATAACCATCGTATGATCAGCTTGGTTGTGATAATCACCAAGATATTAGCTTCTATTTTGTTATGCCGTCTTACACCGACTCGCGAGAGGAACGTCCACGAACAACATGTCGGATTCCGCTTAGTTGGGGTATGTATGGACCAGATTTCTACTCGTCATCGGTTACTTGAAACACGTCACACACACCGTCAACCGAAAATAGTAGTTTTCCTCGACTTTAAAGGCGCCTTCTATTCAGTTGACCGAAGAATGATATTTAGTGTTGTTCATCGCAATGTATGCCACAGAAGTTCTTGAATCTACTGAAGTCGTTGTACTGTCATACTTTTGGCCGCGTAAGTGTTTATGGTAAACTATCCAGTCCGTTCGAAACGACCAGCGGTATTTGACAAGGATGTCCCATTTCTCCATTCCTGTCCAACTTCATCATGGACGAGATAATGGAGAATATCTTGCGAACTCTTCAGGATGTGGGTGTCGAACTGGGAAATAGTGAAAAGCTATGTGACGTGGATTATTCGGACGATTTTGTCTGCTTGTTCGAATACACGGAACATGCACAACGTGCACTAGATAGACCCGTGGGAGCTGTAGTTCCATTCGGCATGTGCACTGCACCTTCAAAGTGTAAAGTAATGTTGCAGGACTTGACGTCAACGGTCCTGAGCTTGACGCTCGACGAGGGGATTCTAGCAGTTGTCGACAACTTCACTTACCTTGTCAGTAGCGTGACGACGGATGGAAGCGCAGTGGTAGAAGTGAGCGCGCGTATATCCAAAGCTCGAGTAGCGTGCACTGGACTGAAGCACTTGTGGTGCTGACCTGATATTTCGCTGAAGTTGAAAGATTGTGTGTACTATGTCGCATTGTGTTCCATTTTGTTGTTTGGCTGTGACACTTGGGGTCTGGGTGCAGATGTTGGTCGTCTCGATGTTTTTGACCATTTAGTAGTAGTAGTAGTATTGCTAAGATTGGATGGAATGACCGAGTGAGCAATGTTGGGGTCAGAAATCGAGTATTGGGTACCAGTTCAGAGAATGTTCTATCAAAGCGTACACAGCTTGGTAGACTCCGTTGGTCGGGGCACGTGTTACGTATGGTAAACACGTCTCCCATACCGTGCGTTCCTCCTTGAGAGTGGAAGAAGCTACTTGGAGGTCAACAAGTGATGTGACAACGGGAAATGGGAAAATGTATGGTGAACTTAGGAATAGTGGATGCTTCACGTCTTCGTGGTTGGAGTCCAAAAGATTCTTCAATCAGTTGACTGGAGACACTGATGGATATGGCCGTGAACAGTGGCGATCGTGTTGTCGTTTTCTTTCTGTCTAATCAGAATGATTGATCGATATGCGTTTGTACAGTTAGACTGTGTATTCCGTGTGTTGGCTGCTAGGGCGTTGTTTCCTTTTCCCACCCGTTTTGTATATCAATTCTTTCTGTTTCTAGGTGCAACTTGGTGAGAAAGGCAGTGGTCTGTGGGGCTTGCCCTACTGTTTAACGCTGTACGATGATGATGTCATGACTAATACGTTGATTTCGTACGGAAAATCCATCGCTTCAATATAGACTCGTGATTTAAGCTTTTGATGTGAAACTGTATGTTGCTCATCGGTCGCGGTGAAATCCTTAATTTCGATAAAAAACGGTATTTCGTTTTTTGAGTGTTTGAGAAGTTAATATTTATTTTTCTTTCAATTTCTCTGTAGCTTAGAAGCACCCATGATTGCCCATTGGCTGCCGTGTCACATAGCAGCGGATCACGCAGATGCTGATGTTGAGTCTTTGTTCATCAGTCGTAAAAGGTAAGCCTGCAATTATTCATCAACAAGAAAATTACCAAACATGCTCCCCTCAGTTGCTTAGACGCAGACTCTTCATTTGCATTCAGTGCCAATATTCGCGGCAGACCGGTTCGTGGCAAGAAATTAGATTTACCGGCACCATACACGTCAGTGGTAGTGCAGTCAAATGGTCAGTTGGCTGACGGAGAGCCCGAACCGCTTGTTGTTACGCAGAAGCTTAAATCTATTATTCTTTGGAACCTTTCAGAAACTCCTCAGGTGTCGGATAAAATCCCCTCTGCTTTTCTGTGGCTTCACTTAGCCGATGCACTCCATTCGTAGATACAAACCACAAAGATAAGAGCATATCTTTCACATTTTTCACTCGCCTTTATGAGCTCTTTCGTTGTTTACCGTCAGATATCCACTATTGTTTGTTAAGAGACTTGATGAAGTGCATTTATCTTGAATTCACATAGACCGCTTAAAGATAGACTTCATTTTAATATTTTTGATATGAAACAAGATTTACCGCACAGTTTGTTGTTTTCTTCGTTCATGTAAAAACTAGAATCAAGATCTGAGGGCGTTCCCTGTACATGCTTCCATCCAACCATTGGTCAGAGAGTGCGGCCACTGCGCAACAATTTTGAGTGGCATTGTACATGCACGAACTGCACCATACCACCCACAATTAAACGGTTAGGTGGAACGATCTGTTGATACGCTAAAAAGATATACACAAAGTACCCGGGGTGAACAGCAGTTGGACAACATTGACCTGTTTTTACTTAATTATGGAATTTCTCCAGATCCAAACGTTCCAGGTGTATTACCTAGCGAATGCTTGATTGGGCGAAAAATAAGGACTAAGTACAAAATGATGCTTCTTAAACCGCCAGCAGACGATCAGCAGATGGGGAAACCCGAAGTTCAGTTACAAGAACCTGGACGTGGATTCGGTGTAGGCGATAGCGTTTATTTAAAGTAATTCAGGCAATGTCATCCTACATAGACTTCAGGAAAGAGAGGACAAGTTGTTTACGAGCTGCAAGTCGGAACAGAACAGTGCATCAGGTACGTCAATCAGCTTCAAAAGAAATGCTGTCAAAATGGACTTGCTGAACGCGACGCCGGTAATCACTCACACGCGTGGTTAGACGATAGTCCGACGCGGACAGCACAAACACAAACCGTGGGACCATACACGTTGGATCTATACCATTTCAAGATTAATCTGAGAAACTATCACATAGATTGCCGAAATTATCACTTAGATTTTCGAGACTATCACATAGATTTGGTTAACTACAGGTGTAATTTTCATTTCTTACACTCATGTGAACTTGCGTTCTCCGTACACCTGTACTGGAATGCAACGTTCTTCACCGAAACTCCATTCTTGTGCAAATTAATAACCTTTATCAACAATATCAAGAGTTTCTTGCTCAATTCACTTCAGACAGTCATCAACCATGCACTGGGTGCGGTGGCTTTAGCTGCTGTCCCTTAGTAGCAGCCTCAATGGAAAATAATGAAAAAAAACAAGAATATGATAGGAGTAATAGGAAGACTACAAAAACTGGTATCAAATCGGTGGGGAAAGTTTGTGGATACAAGAGCGCCACTGATCGCAACAGCTAGCTATATCCTCTAGTGTATCTAACTATAGGGTGGGAAGGTCTCTTTGCCCTTACCCAGGAAGTCTAACACGCTCTAAATGGCCGAGTCCACTGGTTAATTTCTCATACCTTTCTTCCATGTCATGGATTGACAACCCCTACTCATTTTCTAACCGTCACTTTCGTCAGCAAACACTGCGCGCCGAGGAATCCGGTCAGGGAACATTCGCAACATATGTCCGAACCATGTTATCCTGGTGAGCCTAAGTATTTCATCTCATGATTTGATCCGTGAACCTAAGACTCTCCACCGAACCTTAGCATTGCTTATACAGTGTTCTCACCAGATTCGAACAGTGCTACGAAAACATTGGTGTTTTTGCTCGTTGACCGTTTTATCGTGATTTATGGGCACCTGCGAGATCTACGGCCTTGGTGCAGTGATATATTAAGTGAACCCAGCAGGTTTGCCAGCTGAGATCGAACGCCTTCAGCACAGTTACAATAGCCAACACCGCGGATCTTCAATAGCTGTCACAAGCAACGGAGTACAAACTACAACACAGTATACGTGGGATTCTGGCGTATTCTCCGGCGCTTTCGCCACGGTAGTCTATCTGGGTGACAGGACAATTCCTTCGGAAGCGCACCACCGGTTTCGCGGTTGTTGCCGCTTAACAAGTGTACACACCCGGTACTCTTCTCGGCCACCACTATACTTCAGCACTCCACAGTTGGTTTATGGCTGTAGTCTCATTCAAGTCGCAAGGAGCGTGCGTGGACGAAGAGACCATTCTTAAAACCAAAGTTATTTCGTCCGTTAACACGGCCAACCTTCAGAACCAGGCAACATGGTATCAAGTTTGGATTTTCACAATGAGCGGTATGGTAATGTATCTGCATGATAGGAGGAAATTCCTCCAGACGCACATAACCGGTTTCGCGGTGGTTTTCGCTCATCAGGTACTCCAGATACATGAGTGCTACTCATGACGAAAATCCAAACTGAAGATTAACCGTGTTAACCAACGAAATCACTTTGGAAGAACCGCCTTTTTAATTCTAAAAATAGACTCTTCGTCCGTGCACGCTCCTTACGATTCAACTGGTATTGCAGCCATTCACTGACACTTTGTTGCGTGGTTCCAATGAGCCCCCGTGAACTACCTAAAAAACCTATGATGTTCACATATATGTACTAAAGTGCAACATTTGGTAGTGGTCACTGCAGAAGAGCCTACAAACTTCCTCCTGCAAATGATCAAGTAACGTCTTCTATAACTGCGTAGGCATACGCCCCGATGGCCGTGTTCGCACGAAAGGAGTGACCGCTCTTCGGGAGTATGTTCTAGAGGGGATCACTGTATTATTATAATTATACCGAGCCTGCAGTCGAACATGATGTCATGCACACATATAGAAGCGGGTAAAGAAAAGGGGATATTAAATAAAAATAAACTATTCTTTCGAGTGTTTCAAAGCAGACATTTTTGGAGGTTTCGTTCAATATTTGTGGGGCCCTGAGCACACTGCACAGCATTCACACAGCTGGTTTCGGCTCAGCCATGTCCCTCAACTTCTCTAACCAACGACAATACTCGTACCTTGAACCCTAACCATAGAGTCGGAACGCGTCAATCGAAGTCAATACTAACGTCGACTTCTTCATCCCTCTACATCAAGTTATGATTTGACCACCACATCACTCCTTCCACCCGTACCTAGGGAGCACAAATAGCGCTCAGATTAGGAGACGACGGGTGGGCATGCGTAAAACGTGTCCAAGCCACCGGAGGCTGTGTAGTAATTATTTCTGTCAGGCAGCGGGTATCCATACCCAACATAGGACGACGAACCTTGTCGCTGCTTATATGGTTTCCCCACCAAACGCGAGCCATGATCTGGAGACATCGGTGGTCGAATAAAGCACAGGTTGTTGACCACGGCAAAATGTTCGGATTCGCGCCCCAGACCCTTAATTTTCGATGAGTGCATCAACCAATCCCGACTGTGAATAATAAAATCTCCCGAGATGATGATATGGCAGTTCAGATCTGTCACATCCAAGTGCCCAATGTTCTAAGAAAGGAAACCGAAGATGGATGAGTGACCACTGTTGGGTAGTGATTAAAATGGGGAAGTCAAAGCTTCAACCACATCAACTGAAATTCACGGTTGGAGAAGCTAGGATTTTGTAGTCTGAACGTGGCGACTGATTGGTGGACAAAAGCTTTGGATAAAACATAGTAATAGAAGTTGGTTGGGGAATTGAAGGTTGGTGGTGTCTGATGAGGGGGACATTTGAGTTCCGGTAAAAATAAGGCAAAAGAAGATTAGGGAAACTGCTGCACACAATCAATGTTGTGGTCCATTTCGCGAATGTTAGTGAGGGTGATAAGTTTGTAGTTGTTTTACTTGTGAGCGTATTTTCATGATTCATATTGTGAGTAGGAAACCGGCAACCATGATCCTGAGACTTGAAGTGTCGAACCACACAAGGCCTTAATAGATCAGGTGTGGTGATGGGCCGGACGACAGCAGAGCCGTCTACCGTAGGCATACAAGAAGATAATGATCATATACACTAGGAAAACCAGATGGTAAAATGTTGGGATAGAATGATGGTTTGAAAAGGGAAAGAAGGTTTCATTTAAGAATCAGGCTTGCACAATCCCCAGAACAGTCAGAGACCCCTTTAGAGGAACGGCTCAGCTTCGACAGGTTGTAAGTGACAGCATGTGCTACCGTTTCGCACCCCAGGACAGGGGACGTTAAAATCCCCGTGGGTGGTTACGCTGACGTTGATATCAATTACCGAACCACTTTCGATGGCCTGCGACATTTATTCGAATAAAAACAGTCATTGCTGTTGGGTGAGTTGCAAAAGGCAGACTTAGTGGATGGAAGGTGAAAACTTGAGTTTTGATTACATGAGCCCAAACTCTCGGTTGGAATTGAAATTGGGTAGGCGGAAGTTCGTGACAGATTTGGGGATACAAGCACCCATTTTTAAAGAAATGATAAGAAGAGAAAATATTTGGAAAAATGCAGACATATTTTCAGGGGTGGTCGAAATTTAAGTTTCGGACGAAATTAGGGCCAGTGGCGAGAAAGATTTGAGACAATGGTTCGTTTACAAGTGTTACGGTTTAGTTCACTAGTATTTGTAGATGCAATGAGCTAGTCGAGAGAATGTAAGCGACCGTATGACAGATGGGTAGACATTGCGTCGTCCATGTAAGTAATGACATGACCGAGCAATCCAAACAGAGCAAGGTAAAACGGATTTCATTTGGAGTCCTTATATCCGATCCGCATGTGGAATCTTTGCTGCCTAAAGGAACCGCTACTCTGATTGGCTCATTGTTTCCCGGCTATGGTTAGCTTTTATGTTGCACGTACTCAGTCATGTAGGAGCATTTTACAATTTGTTAGTAGGAAACACATCGGAAACATTTCCAGGCACTAGTTCATCATGCTCAAAAAGCTTGCAGTTTTTCCTCAGGATCATTACGAACTCGATGCCCTCATTTTTTCCAGATGGGAAAGTGCCACGCCACTATCATCAAAAGGACACATCGCTAAGACCGTGTTACTAAAGAATTTAGCTGAAAGATAGCGGAGGACATAATTCTAATTTGCACCAGCTTTTTTAGTGAAGTTCGGCGAAGAACCATTATGGGCCTGAATTCGGTTACAGATATTCACGCAGACCAGTTCCGTTCGATTAACCATTCACCGCATGTGCCTATCTCGGTTGCCGTTTCACAGCGGGAACTGTAATCAGAAACCATACCAATCAGGTGTATGAAAAATTATGATGAGAATTACAAATAATCGTATCAAGTTGGTGAATGCATGAGTGCCACTGGTTGCGACACGTAGCCATGTCCTTTGGGTTAACACTTTTCCACCCGGGAGAAGTTTGGTGCCATTATACTCACGTGAAAAAGGCGGTCTCCAGGACCATGTCAATTGCGTAGTTAGTGAGAAAAGAACAGAAGGGAGACAACCATGGCGTACACTACCTCTCGTGAACTCGAGTGAAAGATCACCAAAAAGCCGAACCTGGTTTCGGCTGTTCAGGTATAGGGACTTTATGATGAAAATGGATTTCTTTTGTATAGTCTTCAACAGGAGGCAGCACCAGAAAACTGTGCGGTCGACTCAGTGGAATGCTGCTTCGGGATCAAGAAAAACAACGACGGTAGGCTTACGTAAGGAATACCTAAGTTCTAAAATTTGTCGCAGAGTGAAAATATGATCAACACAAACTCAACCAGATCTAAGCCCAGCTTCATTCTCGCAGGAGCACTGTTCGTAAGCGTTAGATAACCGGTGAATAATAATAAAAATAATACCAGCAAGTGGTTTGGATGTGATACTAATCGGACGTATTCTTCTGTGGTTTTCACAGGATGAGCCGTCCCCTTTTTACAGATAAGCACTACTCTCGATTCAAACATTCTCCGGAACTTGGCCCGTCGTGCATAACAAACCTAGGAGTTTTATCAATTACAATACAAAGACTGGACCGTCACTATTCATTCAGAGGTCTATTTGTGAAAACAAAATCCGCAAATGCATTTTTCTATAAGAGGTAGTTCCGTAGAAGTGTGCGGTCAGGTGAGTCAAAAGCGTCGCCCAGATCAAGAAAGGTAATAATAGTTGATCTGTGGAAGTTGTTTCTTCACAATCTCTCGAAAAATGAAGCTATGATCAATACCACCTGGATCCGGTTCTGAATTCTCTTTGTACTATATTCTTTTCAACACTACAATTAGAGGAAAATAGTACCGGTGGGTGACTTGAATTCAATGTTTACCAGTATGATTTCTCCATAATTTCTTCAAAGGCGCTCATCCCCTCGTAAATTAACTTGAACTCCGATTCGCGGCATCTATTTTGGACTTTCACCGCCACTCGTCTCAGGCACAGGTTCTAAGTGTTGAAACTAAGCCATCGTTTCGGAGGATATGCAAATGAGCCATTCATGTAAACAGCAAGGTATCTCACTGAAAACATCCACCTCTGATGGATGATAGTTTTCTACGTGACCATTGCCTTTCTCGCCGTGTAGTGTTAGCATTCTATGGTTATGACGGGAATTATTGACTCGGTGGCCAGACCATATTTACATCTGTGGAAAAGTTAGTGTCAGCACTGGTGTTTATCAGTGCTTCATGATTTCCTGGTTGAAGCCCAAGGAATTAGGCTTGTTGTGGCTTAAAAACGTTGGAGTGTAGGACTCAAGGTCATATTTGGTGAGCAGGATAGAAACAATAACATGATCAGTGTTCGTGCTAATCATATTCATTCTGAGATGGTTCACAGTTCGTCAGTAACACAAGTCAAGTAATCGCTTTATGCACCCGGAGGTGAATATTCGGTCCCTACATAAACACTTAAATGCAGACACAAAGGGAGTAAGTCACAGCAATAATGAGAGAAACCGTCTAGCTTCGTCAGTTTTTCAGTTCGTTGGTAGGAGATCTGGCGAGATAGAGAACCAGCAGATGATCTTAAAGTGTAGTGGACAGGCTGTTGGCAGCCATATGGGCGTTCAGTAAATGTAAGTGTATGATCTTATTGATGCATTTGCTGGGCCTTGGGCTCGTGGAGCTTTCTTTCCTGTGCTTTGTAGATCGAACTCAAGCAACCCCAAGCGGAGGAACACTGGTCCTTGCATACTATAACAGTCAGTCCAATGGAACGACTAAGTGAAAACGCGCCGTGACAACGTAGCCTAGGTTGAAGCAGTCCATCTTACCGTCACAAAAGTTCAATAGGTCCGATCAGTAACGAAGCTCAGCGGTACAGAAGTGAATTACATGAATCAACGTAGAAAAAACCAGCACAGTAAACAAATGTCACCAAGTGAGGTAAGATATATGCGAATATAAAGCGTCTTATTAAATAAGATGGAGTGAAAAGGATTCAAGTTTTAACAAGTAAAAGGTTAAACGTTTAAATTTTAGGGAAGCAGCACTGTAATCACTGTTCGACAAGATGCAGTGGATCCTGTTAGGCAATCTCTTTAGCCAAATAAATGCCAAATTACCGTTGGATTCTCTGTCGACATAATTAAGTAGTTGGTTTCTTTTACCGTTTGTTCCCTATAGTCTGTGGTCATAACACGCTGAACACGTGAAGTAAAATGACTGTATTACTCATGAAAAACTTCAAGTAGACCAAATAGTCATTTGATGAACACGGATCATTTGCCATGCCATTGCTTCCACTTGACTGACACCCATGAACACTTCACCATTCATCTGTCTCACACCGTCCAGACCGAATAAGCAAGGCGGTAATCTGCCATAATGTCCCATTGGGGAGCTTATAAACAAAACTAGACTTGTGCACACGGGGATTGACGATCGATTTCCCCGTAACTGTGTGATTTTTCCGATCCACAAGTCTACCTGGGACCAAATGTTTTTCTCAGTCACATTGTACGTCAGCGACGGTGAATTCTGTGGAACACCGAATTGGACGAATGCGCACCGACGCAACTCATCAATTCTCCATGGCCACGAAAACGTGAGACGGGTAGGTGTGAACCAGTGGTCGGCGCGTGCTCCTCGACCGTCAAACATGAGTATGCCAACTATTTGTCCCTGATCGTTTCGGAACTCGATTCGCATACGTGGGAAACCAACGAAAGCGTAACTGGTGCCTGGAGGATAACCTGGTCGAATCCAATGCTCCAGTACCGGACTACGAAACCAACATTCACATCGACTACTGTTTGTAACATCTCCAAATCTGATCGGTTGATAACCTGGTGGACTGACTAGCCGCTGGTACCACAGATGACGAAATGAAACTCTCAGTCTGGAATCAAGTGCTAACAGGAGTGGATATGATGCTAATTTCGGATCATTGGGTTGGCCCTGATCCCACAGACTGTAGGGTATCGCATAGATACGTAGTTCATCGGCCCGATTCATGGTCCATTGGCAATCACTTTGGAATCCGAATTTCTGATCTGTCTGATTTTGTTCGTTTTCTATGCAGCGACTTGTGAATGGCATTCCGTAGAGAAGCATTGGATATCGATTATCTGCTGCTCGGTAACATGCAGTCAAGGGAGAATCCAAGTCGGCAATCAGCAAATAGGTTTTCAGCTCTGAACAGAATAACGATGATGATTTCGAAGCATCCGTATCTTTTGACGAGCGTCGTGTGATAGAGAACGGTGTGGTCCTAAAAAAAATGGTTATACACAAAGTAAAGATTTATCCCAAAACTATCAGCTGGTCATTTGAGTCTTACATTAAAGAAATAGTCTATCTTGCCTTGGCACTTTACAAGCTAACCTAGAACGTGACGCTCATGTGAGGATTCAGTTAGGAATGAAGAGATTATCGATAAACCATATTTCCCGAGGTAAGATTTGGATCCAGAATTTCGGTTAAGTTTAAGAAAATGAATATTAGGTAAACTTGACAAACTGTTTGTCATCATTCTCAGGTCGAGTTAGAGCTTGCTGAGCTTTAACCAAAGCTAACTGTGTGCTGAACTATTTGCCACTTTGACATTGAGGGTTTGATGGAGTAGGCTGGCCCGTTGCCAGTGGACGGCTTGGTGCGTTTAGTAGACACAACTATGGTTTGACGGGCATCCCGCACGTCTTCGCCTGACCTGAATCGAGGACAAGATTGGAACGAACGAAGCGGATCGAAGGCCAAACCAAATGCCAACTGTCGACTGAACCGAATCAAGCAACTGGGTTCGCAGACAGACTAACCACTCCGAAGAGCCGCCTGTGAATAGCAGGTGGACCAATAGGTGCGTGTGTGACAATTTGGTTGTGACCACCACGCACCTAGTTTAAATTGTCGTTACTGTACGAATCCATCGAGATGATTTGATACCGGAAAAATTCTTCTCACTATACCTTTTTAAATTCAAGTGCGGCCGTTGTGACTTCAACTGAATTCTGAGTGACTTCAAGTGCCGCCCTAATCGCACCACTCTGCAAACACAGACGAGTAACTAGCTTGACGGCGGTCAATTGTCACCTGCCCACCAAATCTCTCTTCCCCCTTGCTGACCCACTTCGGATGCCGAAATAAACTGCATCCCGTTTATTTATTAACACTTCTAATTTGCACCAGATTATGGCAATGCATTCAGTTGTGTTGTGTGCTATCAGTATTACAAAAGCAAACATACTTCCACGTCCACTGTTAGCGACTCGAAATTGTTTCATCGATAGAACTCATTCACCATGCCCGTCATCTTCGTCGGTCCTCGAAAGGAAGATTCTGCTGCTCTGCAAAGATATACCAGCTTCAGTAGTACGAGGCACAAAATCATGAGATCATATGGATTGGCAAGAGCAACTTTAATCTGGATTCTTCGCAAAACAACAGGAATGCGTTGAAATGACCGTGCCCATACTTCATTCAATATTGTGATGTCATTGGAAGCTTTGATAATATCTGCTGCGTATGTAGCCCAATAATGCCACTCTTCGGTTAAAACCCCGTTCGTATCAGCCCGTAGACTTTGACGCCTTTCTGCTATCAACAATCGAGGTACCATGAATCAGTCAGTGATAAAGGAAAATGGGTATCAACTTTCCAGTATCCCTTATCCCAGTCAGCAGTGTCGTCTTCACATTTCAGTTTCGCTAATTCTCCCAATAGTCACCAAAAGGTCACCATTATCTTCGTTTCTTTCCTCCATCAGTCACGGGGTTCATCGTCCACTACACACAACGAACGGTGATCATCGTAATATTCTGACACAAGGCCAAATAACGCTGTCATTTTGTTTGTCGTCTCAATTGGTCCCTGGTCTTTTGTCCTTCAATTACACAGTCAAGTCAGTGGTCATTTTCTGCATTAGAAAAGTGAACTATCGATCGAACAAACCACGGGTCATACTTTCCGTGCGCGTCACAGTCACTGGAGCTTTCGTAGCAAACTGTGTGCCGACCTCCCCTCCCCCAGCTGCACCGGCTCTCGCACGGACTGTTGCACTTATCAACGAGAATTCAGTTCCTTGGTAGTAGAAGTAATCACTGCGATGTGGGTCAGCATGGGGAAGACAGTTTTGGTGGGCAGGTGATGAATAACCGCCGTCAAGCTAGTCACTCTTCTGGGTTTGGAGAGTGGTGCGATTGGGGTTGCACTTGAAGTTGCAACGGCTCCACTTGAAGTTAAGATGATAACGTGTTAGGGGACAGAAACAAACCGGAGAGCGTAGTACGGAGTGGGTTTTTCGGGTTAACACGCGACAAAGTCAAACTCCATCCAGGAATCGAAGTTCTGAACTGAAAACATGATGGTCCCGTCGCACTGTTGAATCTTAATGCGCATGAAATGCGCTTCAGACAGTAGACTCCTTTTGGGGAACTTTATAAAATGTGCGTTTCCCGGTATGAACTTGAGGGAAGGAGACATCCGAGTAAAGTTGCACATTATACATCCGGATAGATTTCGCTGTATCAGACGAAGCTCACAAACTTCTTGAGGTCGACGTCATAAATACAGTAGACTGCATCTCAAAAATGAACAATGTTCCGAGGTATGAAACCGAATGTCAAGTGTGCAGTTAGAAAGACAAGGTGAAGTGTCAGGACATAATATTACCACAGGAATGTCAGCTACCACTCGGTCATTCATCGGTGAGACCATTGAGAAATCGCGTACACCGCGTAATAATCAACTGCCTCAGATCAGCAGTCTGTAGAAATTGCGCCAAACCCCTGTGCCTTTCACAATCATCGTACCAATAACCAACTCATCTCAGGTTGACTAAACGGTTGGCCAAACTATCGAGGCTGGTTATCAAAAGATATAAAACGGAAGCTTTGACGGTAGTTTTTAGTCAACCGAGGCTCTTGCAGTGACACTGATTCCATTTTTTGCGGTCATCATCTCAGCTGCCACCCCTCGTCCAAGCTTTGTTTTATTACTCTGAACCAAGCTGCGTCTGGTTCGACCACCAATTTTACACATGCTCTTTTGAGTAATCCCTGACCGTTTCTCGCCTTGTACTCTTTGCTCTGCAGGTTCACATAAATCTTACGCGGCTTCTGACGTTGGTCTCCTGATTACTAGCGAAAGATAATTCAGTCCGTGGTTGTGGTTATCGGTCACATCCGTAAACCATTTGTCTCTATGGCCTAGGACGCTAAACTATCAAAAGTGGAGATCTGCAACTATTCAGCAGGAGTATTGCACCTCTGTTCATCAACATGCTTCTGCCAGAAAGAGCTGATTTCCTCTTTGGCTACGTTTACGAGGAAAACAGTTATGGAAGTTCTTGTGAAGAAACTGAGATGCTTCATCTTGCGGTGTAGTGAGAACGTCTCAATTTTGAAGGCAATTACGTCCTCATAAGTGAACAAGTTCGACTAAGGAGTCCGCCAGACCTACACTTGGCCGATATCTTCATAACAGACTGGACGAAACCACCGATGAAGCATGGCTCCACTGACTTGGTAAAGCCCACTGAAGCATCCAGCTTCCTGTCGAGCACGAATGTGCGGAAAAATCAGCATTCTCAGATATTATGATACACAGGTATCCAGACAGTAGAGAGAGCAGATTCGTGTGTCGATAATCCAGATGGTCTGCCTGGTACCAGCGCATCAATATCATAGTATTTTCTGTTTACTGGTGTGAATACTTAGAGGGGTAGAATAATTCAAGGAGCAATTTAGTTGACCGCGCGCTAAAGTAGTTGCTCAGACCTCAACAACTGTGATTCCTTGGGGAGTGTCACTTGAACCCCCATCAGAAGTGGAAGTGGAGTCGAGCATTCGATTATTATAGCGAGGAAAAGCCGCCGGCCCTGACGAACTCCTTCCGGTTCTTTTCAAAATGAGTGGTTGTATGTCGAGAAAATCACCTTCCACCTTCATCCGTGACGCTCGGAAAGAGAAGCGTATTCCATTATTGTTCCTCGAGTCATTGATTGTACGCATCTTCAAGAAAGGAATACGCAATGACTGTAATAACCATCGTATGATCAGCTTGGTTGTGATAATCACCAAGATATTAGCTTCTATTTTGTTATGCCGTCTTACACCGACTCGCGAGAGGAACGTCCACGAACAACATGTCGGATTCCGCTTAGTTGGGGTATGTATGGACCAGATTTCTACTCGTCATCGGTTACTTGAAACACGTCACACACACCGTCAACCGAAAATAGTAGTTTTCCTCGACTTGAAAGGCGCCTTCTATTCAGTTGACCGAACAATGATATTTAATGTTGTTCATCGCAATGTATGCCACAGAAGTTCTTGAATCTATTGAAGTCGTTGTACTGTCATACTTTTGGCCGCGTAAGTGTTTATGGTAAACTATCCAGTCCGTTCGAAACGACCAGCGGTATTTGACAAGGATGTCTCATTTCTCCATTCCTGTCCAACTTCATCATGGACGAGATAATGGAGAATATCTTGCGAACTCTTCAGGATGTGGGTGTCGAACTGGGAAATAGTGAAAAGCTGTGACGTGGATTACTCGGACGATTTTGTCTGCTTGTTCGAATACACGGAACATGCGTAACGTGCACTAGATAGACCCGTGGGAGCTGTAGTTCCATTCGGCATGTGCACTGCACCTTCAAAGTGTAAAGTAATGTTGCAGGACTTGACGTCAACGATCCTGAGCTTGACGCTCGACGAGGGGATTCTAGCAGTTGTCGACCACTTCACTTACCTTGTCAGTAGCGTGACGATGGATGGAAGCACAGTGGTAGAAGTGAGCGCGCGTATATCCAAAGCTCGAGTAGCGTGCACTGGACTGAAGCACTTGTGGTGCCGACCCAATATTTCGCTGAAATTGAAGGTCGTGTATACTGTGCTGCCATGCGTTCAGTTTCGTTGTATGGTTGGGAGACTTGGGGTCTGCCTGTGGAAGATATGTGTCGTCTTGATGTTTTCGACCATCGATGTTTGCGTAGTACCACTAAGATGGGATTGAACGACCGAGTAAGCAATGCTGAGGTCAGAAATCGAGTTTATGCAGTTAGATTGCGCAATCCGTGTGTTGGCTACTGGGGCCTTCTTTCGTGTTTCCGCCGCTGTATGTCCACTCTGCGCATCTTGTCTATTCGTTCGTTCTGTTTCCAAATGGAAAATGATGGGGAAGGTAGTGGTCAGTGTGGCTTGCCCTACTTTTTAACGCTGTACGATGATGGTGATGGTGTGAATCTGTGAGAACCACGGGTGATAGAGCCAACAGGTTGTGTGTGTGTGTGACAACCGAATTCTCCACACTCTGCCTCAAATCAGTGTTGCAGTGCGTCCCATGTGTAACGCTCTGCTGTGTCCGTAGTTAGTAGCAGAACACGCAATGTTGGCACTGCATTTATGTGCACGAGCGTAAACAGAGAAACCGGCCGTGGTGGGCGAGCAAGCGGCAAGCAAACAAATGAGTTCGCATAAAGAGCTAAACTACGTCTGCTGACAGGCGCAACAGAGTAAGAGCAATCATTACGTAGCAAAATCGATAAGTCAATACTGCTGACTTTAAAGCATGATTAAAAATCGAGACAAAGCAGGCGTATGTCCATTCGTGAGAGAAATATTGATCAATTGTCCGCGTAGTGTGCGAGACCCTAACCAGACACAACACGCTCGAATGCATTTAACTCCTCACGCGTTAGGGCCACCAGGTGAGACGTATAATAGCGTTGATGACTGAGACAAACCACATACAGCGCGTACGGCTGCGTCTGGTGTCGAAATTCAGTCCACCTGTCGGTCACGATTGTCACCGAGCCGACAGGTATTGATCGAAACCTTTGAGTGAGAGTATCCGTGCCCGTGTGCACAAGCAAGTATTAAAACCGGAATTCAGAGCAGCTGATTATCGACATTAGTTTGTTTTTCAATTGTAGACATACTGGGTGGGGGGTGGGGTGGAAATCAGCCGTTGTCGATCGTAGCGATGCTAAGCCAGAATGAGAGGGTTCGGTTTGTTCATCTGTTTATTGAGAATCACCGGAACGCTTAGGAAGCTGCAGACATTTCTAATAAAAAGAATCAGCGGAAAATGCAAAATTTCACTTGATGTTCGCAATCACCTGTATAGAACAACACTATGTTGGTGGGTTTCTTTTGCAGACATCATGCGCTCTTGCTAATAAGCCTTCGCTCCCATCGAATCACCTGTGGATGAGATCATACTGTCACTGCAGCTTCGGTTGCTGATTATGATGTTACAGTATTATTGAATAAGACCAGTCTTGCTTACACCGTAGCGGTCCAGTCTCGGCTACACACAAGTGGTTACTAGGCCGAAACCATGTATTTACGGCTAAGGTATGGAACACAGAGACCTGTGAGGGTTCGGTAGTTGTGGCAAGTTAAGTTCCCATTACTCCGAGGTACGGAAAAACGGGTCATCTCGGGCTATGGGATCTCAACTTTGAGCCCATTCTGGGGATGCTTTTTTGACTAGGTCTTATTTTGGAACAGAACTCATATTAAAGACATCCAGAAAAATCGATATCCTCTTAAATTACATCAGTTTAAGAGAACAACTACCATCCCGAATCGATCGCTTCTTGCCAATCCGGTTTAGCACATTTTGGGCATGTTGTTATCTTTTTGGTGATGCCTGTTTCTCAAAAATATAGTAGCTGAATGGAGCGGTCAGAATACTGAAACAGTAAGGCTTACAGGCTACTAAGTAGTAAGGTACTGTTCTCCAGTTCCGATTTCGGCCACGGATAGACTTCTCGAAGTAGCGACTTCTGAAACCAACCGTAGTTGCCCGTGTATTGGCCATCGAAAACCAGTTGGACTTGGGGTTGTCCGGCGGTCCATAATTCTAACAATACTCGGTCAAACGTTCCAGGTGTCCATTGATAAAACTGCGGATTTACAAACAGGTTGCTACGGTCGGTATTATGTTGTGCTGTCTGGTCGTAAATATGACGGTATCGGAGCCCAGATCGAGCTCGAATAGTCAGCATTAGAATTCCTCCTTTGTGTGTGGCCGAGTCTTTCCAACTGTGATGATTTGGATAGCAGTCTAATTTGATATTTGCAGACTGGGACTGATTTTTGTCATTATTCAATTTGTTTTTGTCCATTGGTGGAATCGTAGACGGAGTGAGCGTGCTGAACGCTGCCTCTTCACCAATTGAGCGTACTGTGAAAGGGCTGGAATCTGTCGGAAGTCCTGTACTTTGATTGATCTCGTTATGGGGACCTGGCTAGAAACAAAATGAAACAATGAGTAATCATGGTAAGACGACGGAGAACTTTGGGAACTCTTATAGCATTTTTCACAATGAAATTAAATAAAATACCGTAAGAACCGTGCAATTCATCCTAGAAGACATGGGACTCCAAACAAAAGGCGCACTGCAGGCAGACATGTCTTCGATGATTCAATAACCATCTACTGTCATATTCTTGATTAAGTAGCAGATAGGGATATTTGAAAAAATCGGTCGGTTTGTTATTCTGTCTACCAGTGAGACGATCGATCGATCTGTCAAAAGACGAGCGTAATGGTCACCAATGACCCGCCCATAAGTGACGAAATGGTGAATTTTTGCAACGATAGATAATGAAAAGCATGTGCTTTATACCGCCGAAAGTTGTCAAAAAAACACTTGCTGTCTTCCTGTGAACCAGCTTTTCAAGAAATTACAATCACGAGCAGCGCTTTACATTTGACCGTGGATTTCGGACAGTACACGGCTCTTCCGGTAACCTTCCAGTTCTTTATTAATTAAGACATGAACATAAGTTGATTGGACAATCCGTAAAAATACCTCAGATAGTCCAAATAAGTCAATGGTCGTGGATACGAAAAATATCACTGCCTGCCCCCGCCATACGTGGCCAACATTTCAGTAGATTCGGGGAGGCCTGATGAATAATTTACAACTCAGGTGCTCTGGGAATATAGAGTTAAGCTCATCTAGAATGAAATACAGAGTCACTCTGGTCTTTCTATTGCGTAAGAACCGTTTTGTTGTTGTTGTTATGGTAGTGTGATCGGTTTATGGTAGATGTGCTGGGCAGAATATATGTATGTGATGCCAGCAGACAGAGCCCCACGAGTTCAGCATATTCACTTCTTGTCCCATCTGAAGTCATCCAACGAACAGACGTAGAGGCTCTTCAATGAGACCAAAATAGCAAACTCATTTTAAAATGCGATTGCTAGCCCAGAGCTTGGATACGCCTTGTTTATAAATAAGTATCTATAGTTAGATTTGCTATGGGATTGATAGCCGCTCCTCAGGAGCTCATTCAGTTCTGGCATCAGGTCTTCGACTATCTATAGGTAGTTTTGCATCTTAACCCGAACTAAAATTCTTTATTGTCACATCTAGTGGCTTACAGTTATGCACGATTGTACCTCAAGGTACTTAACCACATCCAGAGCGAGTAGGTCCGTTGCGTAAGACACATGTAAGATGGATGGCTCTCATCAGTCACCCCTTAAGGTACATAACTGGTCGATCAAACGCTGGATAGTCTCTTTGATAGGTTAGTAATTCAGGTTGGCTTCAATCTCATCAGTGGACTGGTTATTTGAAGTCTGTTTGTTTAAGTCCGTGCCTTCCTGCTTTGACTCATGGCTGTTTCCTTTCCAGTGGTTCTGGGAACTTGACGCACCTTGGCTTATCGGCTCCGGTCATTAGACCTCCTGATCTTTCATCTCCTGTCAGTCTCACAGGACCATCTATATAACCACCAAATCCATCAAGGTCTATTGTCTTCTCCCATTTCAAAGGTCGGACGGGAACCGTTCACGAATCTAAACAGAGCTTAGGAGGAATTCTTCTATTACAAAGACTTCGAGGTCAGTTCGGTGGATTCCAGCCTCTATATAAAGAGTTCAAAAACAAATTTGGACATTTGTTTTACTGCTCAGACGATCAGAAAATTAACGAGGGTATGTAGTTTGATGTACGTTTCATATAGTGAATAGCAACGTTGTAGGAAATGTGTTTTCAAGCGGATTTTCTATGACTGTGAGAAGCTTTTCACAAGGCAACCACTTCTGGATTTTGAAGTCACGATTCGTAAATACCGATGTTTTAGATTTTCGTTTCTGTTGTGCTTTTTCGTCTGACAGGAAAAGCCCCAAACATAACTACTGCCAATGCTGCTAGCAGCCAAAATAGAAATTCGAAATTCACGGGGTTGATCCAGAATCATAGAATACACTGTACCAGCTGACCCAGAACGCATCAGACAAAGTTTGGTAACGAATTGGGCCGTAATAGATTACTGTCTACCACCAAAATGAGCGACGGTGGTGGTGGGATTCGGGCCTCCCCCCTGAGGTGAGGACCGTTCTAAGCCACTAGATCACCACCGGTCGATATATTCCCGGATTATGATAGTAAAATTACAAGTATTTTTCCGAATAGTTTGATGAAATCACCGTACCACACAGTTCGATTTGTTTAAATGGGTGTTGCACTACCAATAGAGGACTAAGGTGCTTCTTGGTCTTTGGTGTTGGGTTACCATTTTTCAATTGAGTAATCACCGCAGCTGTACGGTCACTTGCCATCAATATGTGAATATTTAATTTGTGTGTAACTTACATAATTTTTAGTAAATAAATAATCGAATTACTGTCTTTATGACCATGGTAAGGTATCTCGACATCAAGTCCCATCTTCTGAGTAACATAAGTATCGTTGTGAAAAGAAAGCTCATAACCGAGTAAAGATTGCGTTTATAGGAATTCACATTTCTCAAACATCTCTCCAATTCAACATTATACGTATGACTGCTATTCATTTGTCTGCGCAAAATATGAATGGCCTTTGTTCTTAGTTCGATGGGATCCCACAACGAGGTTGGCTCACCTAAACTCGATATGTTCACCTTTAGGAACTAATGTCTCATGAGGATATTTCCATCGGTAAAATTATCTGTAATGATTCAGTAAAATTGATAAATAAACTCAATGAAGGACCGTTTGCACCTTTTGGATGAGTCCACCCACAAAAATCTATGGTGCACTGCTTGAACATGGGTAGCTACTAGGTACGCATAAAAGTGAAGGTCAGAGCTGCGCAAGAGTATTGCTCGACGATTTTTCGCGGATAGGGTTTGTTACAGAAACTTCAATGAAAGTTTTGTCATGTAGGGATGTCATGAATTTTACTTCGTAAAGCTAGCCGGGAGCACTCAAGCTTTTTCTTGATGAGTGATATTGCAATCAGGGAGCGAAATGGTGAAAAGGAAGTAATCACATAAGCAGTATCATTTTTAGTGTGGAGTTTGCTGAAAGTACGTATTTCAACCATGCTATACAAGATAAATTTTGCCAGAAGGACTCGTGTCAAATGGATAAACCTAATAGCTACTGGGTATAATTCGTCAGTGAAGTTTGTGATTTCGCGATACGTCATCTCAAAATTCATCAAAATTTGATACAAAGACAGCTTACTAGCATCACGATTATCGCTCACTTTATTGGTTTGTGAGTCACATCAACTAGCACGAGGCGGAAACCCTCCAGTCCCAAGCAACTAAATTCTTTAACACAGTTGCTGACTGACCCGGACAAGCCTCGGTCAACATGATTAGAACTCACCAAAACCTAGTGATCCAGTGATTCTAACTTCTTTCTTCTTTGCGTCTCAAAGGACCACTTCACCATTAGCCTGCAACAAGACTCTGAGATCTGGAGTGGAGAAACACCTAAAGTCCCCATACGTCAGGTGTGGTAACGAGATAGAAAGCTGATTTCATATCGCTATACAAAAGTGAGTATCCAATTTTGGGAGGCAAAAGAAGTTTTCGAACCTATTTGACCCGTAAATGTTTCTTGTTTGGAGGGGGGAGGGGGTAAAATCCCAATGAAAGAGTTTTTTGTTACGTTCCGGGGGGCTTACTGTATGACAGGAGGTTTTCTAGAGAAAATTTTCTTGCACAGTGTTGAATCTGTTTTGCCTGTTTGAACCCTGCTCATTCAGCAACACCTACCTATGCTACGTTTCTACCGATTTGACATTCCTAATTCATTTGACATTGACCACATGACTGCACGACTGTCAGTCCACATGATTCCTCATCGCTCTCAAGCGTTGCCCGTCCGTCACACATACACACACACACACACGCTGAACCACCACTCGGTCGATTGACTAGACCTGGACTAGACTGCTCGATTGGGCACCGAATTCTGATCGGCTGCACCCGGCAGGCATGTTCAATCACGCACATGTACTGACGCATACACACGCACCCACACAAGACTGTGACCTGTTCGACCCGTGACTAATCGTGTATTTGCGTGCCTGAGTGAATCCTTGCCCTACTCACTGGTTGGTCAGAACCATCGATCGATTTCCGCCTGTTCGCCTTTCTATTCGTTCGTGTCCCTTATATGCGCGTTCCTTTCCTTGTCATTGTTTGTTGTGGTCGTTTCGTTAACCTACTTGGTGACTTGTGCCTCGGCCAATTGGCGATAGTACGTGTTATCCATTCTGAACTGTACGGAACGTTAGTAAACGGTGATTCCCCTGAGGACGCCACGTTTGAGGTTTGTACACTTACCCCTTTGATTGAATATTGTTTGCAGTACCGCTAATAAATCTCAGCTAGTTTGATTTGGTTTCTGAGGCGAGCGCGTCACTCCAACTCGGCCTAGACACCGGATAAAGTTGACTATAGTTCAGGAATCGGATGTACGTATCTAACACACAGATAAAGAGTTTCTTGCATTCAGGATGGTTGCAATTTTGGAGAGGACTATTGTATTAATTCAAATCAGATGTAATTGACGCCTCAAAGCGGCTGCAGAGGAAACACTTAATAATTTGGTTTAACAAGTCAGAGGATTTCGGAGAAATTTGAAAATGTCTCATCGGCTTTGAGATATTATAATGAGCGACATCATCAGTTCTTTAGAAATAAAGTTGTTCTGTTACCTTTAGGTACATGGAAGCCTTCAACATGTATTGTTATTTGTTAGATACGAACAGGACATTGATATTTATTCCATTGTATCTTTATAATAAGGTGCGTAGTCCTAAGACTTACAACATATTATTACCACAATATTGTGCGGGAAAAGTGCACTACATTATACCCGAAAATGATTAAATTTAGGAGTCCTTTGCAACCCTCATCTATTTCTGATTTATGTCAGTTTAGTCGTCGTGACGTCTTCTTTGTCAACAGAATGTTCAGACGGACCTCGACCGGCGTGGACAGCTGGGAGTATCTGAATTTTCCATTCAGGCACTCAATTCCTTGCACCATCCAGACAACACATATGACTGCGTCTGACAAGTGACTTCGTTGAGCTCGCATATCCGTCTGTCAGGCTGGCATGTATTTTTCCCTGCCGAAAGTGCTCACTGGAAACAAACCCGTAATTGCAAAGGAAAGATATATCCGGTCCACGATGCGGATACGCAATGATATGTAACGAGCACTACGACTATTCTTTTCCTCACACTGCTTCATACTCCGGATGGTCGTTTTGACCACTGATTTCTCCCTCTCGAAGCTTCTGACTCGAGTTAGACTGTTGAATCGGAAACACTGACAGATCAAATTTGGGTGTGAGAAAATTTCGATGAGCCCCACGTGATCTACGTGTAAAAATCAGCAAATACATAAATGCGCAGTATTGATTCAAACTGAACATGCTTCACTTCCCGTGGATTGTATTAACATCCAGTGAATAAAATACCAACAATAGGATGTTCGCTCCTCTATCGCCCTTTTTCACCAATGAATTAAGGAGTGGGTAGCACGGTTTTTCGTCAGAGACGAAAACGTACTCCGCAAGATTTTCAAAAACCGATTTGATTCATCAACCCTCTAAATCATTGAATGCAGGATTTATTGGTGTAGAGGCTTCTCTTAAGGATATGGTGTAACAGCCCCCTATTCCGATCGCTCCAATAATACGCACGTTTGATCCGATGATCTACAACAATACGATACGCTAGGGTTCCCCTGATTGTTCGGCAAGATATGTGATGTGTTTCGTCAATCCAACCCACCCCCGTTTTCCGTTGACTTCGTGCCATCCAAACTTCCGTGACAATTCTTTCTTTTAATTTTATTCGTCTCAGCTTTCTTAGTTTCCGGAATCTGATACATTTTTTCATCGTCACCGTATGCCCATCCAAATTTCAGGATGTCGAGAGACCTGCTGCCAGAATTGGGACGCAGTTTATCTTGCATTTGCACCATGGTGATTGTTGTGTCGCAAAAACCTACGGTATTATCATCAATCTCCAACCGAGTAATCACTCGCCAACGAGATCCATCGTCACTCGCGTTGTCAACCTATTGACCAGTCATGTACATCCAGCTACTGGCTATCAATACTGCTAATTGTATGTCATGATTGAAGTACTAGCACAACATACACTCAGATTTCAATCGACCAGATCTCTTACGGTGCGCTTCTGAGTATCATATGTAATAATTAGTGGACGGTCCATCCGAGTGTTACTTTAAAGCAGGCTTAACCCCCTCCCGCCCCTTCCCCACCACAGGATGATTGGGATAAGGGGCATGACTGAACCACCCAGGGGCAACTGCTGCTCAATTCAGAACAGCTTTTAGAATCCCGAAAGTCTATGAGGTGGATAAAGACCACTGGGGTGCGTGCGTGCATGTAACACTACATGACTGGACGGTCGCGGTGGCCGGACTGGCGGAAATGTGGGGTGGAGGGGTTAGGACCAAAAAAGTGAGCGGTTCGAACCTCAGACTCGGCCGCCACTTTCAATGGAAAATCATATCGTACAAACTAACACGTGACATTTGAGCAGCGCTTTGAAAGTAAAAATACTGTGCGAACGGCGACGGAAAAAGGTGAAAATATGGTCAATATCATGCGGTGAACAAAGCCAAAAATGCCAGTACACCAAAGTGTTTAGGCTGACGACGTCGGCGGGGGCAAACCTATACACCCGATCAACTTACAACAAGTCCAACCAGCGAGGGATATTGCGTTATCTGACCTCTGACCCAGACGTTCAGATAAAGGAGCACCACCCACCAACTCAGCAGCAGCGGTCAAGGAACGCGAGCACTAAATCAACAGCTGTTGCGCAGTGGCCTACAGAGAAGTAAACGTACTGGAGCTCCCGTACAAAACTTTCGTCGGATCACTTCTCAAAAACCAAGTTTGGGCTCAGATCCTCGTCCTGTATACACCTTTACTTGACGATGTTCCAAGGCACTTGACCAGGGCTATCCGTGAGCAATGGTGAATATGTCAACCGCGATGAATGCCCAGCGTTCGAAAAAGTAAAATTTCATATTTTTTCGCTAAACGGGAAGAAATATGGCTGAACCACCACAAAACAACACCTCAGTCGTAGGAAACAAATTTCTCAAAAATCAAAGAAATACCCACCAGCTATAAGCATTCCATACCCGCGGTGGTCAAACGGTCATCGTGATGGGCTTCTGGCACTTCTTTCCCGAGTACGAATCCTCACACAACCGCCAGTCAACTCCCCAACTGTCAGCTTTTCATCATCCAAGACTGCCCGCTTGAAATAATGTACTACTACTATACAATGAAAAAGAAGTCAAGCAAAATACAAATGAACGAAGCCAACAGCTCCGGCCCACAAATCCTATAGACACTGAGGCCACTTCAAGAACACTTTCAAAAAAGAGTACATTCTTGGATCTGACGATAAGCTATTATACTCTACTCGCCACATGAATTCTCATGTGGCACACCTTTCTCTGTCATCAAATACATTCAACAAGACATACTCGATGACTGACTTGCAGCTACTTCTCATCCACTGAATACAAACCTTTCAATTGTCCGTCATCTAAGTGAAAACCTCATCTCCGATCCTGTCTATTCTCATGTAATATCCACTGCACTTGTGAAACAAAAATTCAGTTCTTTTGCGCTGCCGGATGATTATCAGCCGTGTTTCCTAAATCATAATGTAATGCTCGGCGTAAGTACTCAAATTACACCACAGTGAACTGGATAACTTTAGTTAATAATGTGCCATTTTGTACGGTTAAAAACATGGAACGGTAATCTTTCTTGCAACTTACACTACGGTCGTGACCTAGTACTTGATAGTCACTATAAGCTAGGATCGATCGTATGTCAAAGTCTAACTACAGCTATCATTTTCAGTAGCATATATAGAAATTCGACCCTCCTGGGAGAGGATACTCTTCGGAGACTACATTGTACGACGTGTCTGTGGTTTGTCTCGGTTGTGCACGTCCCCATGCACTTCATCTGACTTGTTTAGACATAAGTGGATGACCCTTTTTTGCACGAGACTACGACTAGGTTTTTAAGGTTGCCGGAGCCTAGACAAAATGGGTCACAGGTTTCTCGAGCGAATTCCTGCGGCCGTGGTTCGTTGCGTGCTACGATGAGCGAATCATCGATCGATAGTCCGATGTGCTCCCTCAATCAAGGAAGTCTGATTTTTAACTAAAGAGCATTACAACTGAACTGGACGCAGAATGGCACCAAAAACTGATACGAGTGCAAACAGACAGCAATAAATGGAAAGAGTACAAAAGAGAAACTCATTGAAGAGCAAGCTATCGAGTAAATGTGACATTACCAGAGACATACCTCAGAGTAAACCGTACGGAAAGTAAATCCGAAATGGTGTCCGGAAAATGCTCATTTTCTCGGAACGATCAAGAGCGAAACTTTCATTTAGGCATATAAATAACCATCAGTATTATCAAGCAAATCGAAAATACCCGACTGAGTCATCATAACACTCGGTAGCGAAAAAGCTTGTGCTTCCCAGTGTTTTTTTGCCATATATTTGATTAGATGGGTTTCTTGAACTCCACTCGCAGAACCCACAGATCTACACAACCAAACCTCGTTGTGGTTTTCATATCTCTCTGACTGGCTTCACTACTTTTCCGTGTAAACAAACACATCGAATTAAAGTAATTTACTCGGTATAGCCACTGTATTCAGTCATACTTGGTCAGAAATATCTCTAATCCAACAGACTATTGAATTCTCTGCTTATTCAAATTTAACCGATCATTTATATCACGAAACTCCCCCTACAACCCAAAAAAACGAACCCATGCTGGCTAGCAGGCTGCTCTTATTTGCATCTCTGCGGCGGTGCTGTCCGTCCCGTCTCTGTTAAGTACCAACATACGTTTTCTGATCGTGTAAATGTCGGACCTTCGCGTTGTTCTTCGTTCTCACATTCGTGTTCTTACACGTGTTGTGCCCGTACAGGAATCGTGGCTAAAGCCACACACTGCTGAAGTACTCGTGTCAATACATGGCTTCAAACTGTTCCAGCAGGACAGGACTTCCACCAGCAAGAAGACTGAAGGCGGGGGGGGGGGGGGGGTTCACATATGTCAACTCCACCTGAAGTGGCAAGTTCGAAGTCGTTTATTCATACTCAATGAAAGGTACTGGTTTTTAGTTAGGCAGTGCCATCCTAAATTTTCTCTCTATGGGAGTATCATCATAACAAACTTGTACGTAGCTCCGTTTTCCACACAGAACGCTAATTCATCTTTCTATACCTCTTTTTTATGTTTCCTTGTTTCTTTGAGAGATGAGAGTTTGCACATCATTGTAGGCGATTTTACTCATGCTTCCACCCAACCCCTCACCGCGTTTGATTTAACTGGTCCTTGAGTTTCTCCAGCTTGAAGCAACTCCGTTTTAAGATAGGGTTATCACCAATCATCCTGAATTATTCTCCCTAGAGTTGTGTGCACCTGTCTCAATCAGTGCGCGTTGTCTGCTTATGTTGAAGCCCAAAATGTACTCCTGGTCTTCTTTCCACGGTCTCAGGTGAACTAGCCAAATTTTACACGTGACAACATTCTTCTCCTACAGAAATCCTTTTCTCATGCATCTTCCTGGTATTCTTTCGAATAGTCGCTAAGTAGTAATGTCAAACTTTCCGTAGAGACAGTCAATTTAACTTTCAACATGTGCTGCCCCTTAGAAACCCTCTTTCTCTGTGACGGCCGTGCCACCTCTGCAACGATGAAGTCCTTAAGAAGATAGAAGGAATGTTTCTACTGACTCCGAGACAACTCGAAAAATACATTTCTATTTTGATAAAGAAAGAAATTAAACTCATGGACTCGCTGTACGCTAGTCATCTACGCAACCACAGCAGTAACCGACTATAGCAAGGCTTTCGGCTGCTGTTTGGAAAAAGGTGAAACAAGTGAAAATTGCTGCGCATATTGACACTTTCAACAGTGCTTTCATCCACCCGTCAAATAACTCTCCAATTACATTCATTCTAGAAGATGGTACGCACATAATCTCGTTCTCTACAGAAGAAGTATTCAAGCTTCTTCATACTTCCAGAATAACCTCAGGTATTGGTTATGATGGCCTGTCATCATCACTTTTGAGACAAAGTACAATCGCTCTGACCGACATATTTACTTCTTTCTTAAACAAACCTTTGCTCTCATTTTCTATACCCGAATGCTGCAGGCTGATCACTGTTGTTCCTATACCCGAACCTTGCAAATCTGGTGTCAACAGTAAACGCTTTCGTCCCACGGCTCTAACTTTATCTGGTCTTAAACATACAGAGTGTGCCATTCTAAAAAGTTTGAATTCTTCCATAAACTCTCCCCACGATCCCTTGCAGTTTGCCTATAAATCGAACAGGTTCACTGTGGATGCTATCGCTTCCTTAGTCCACCATGCAACCAAATCCTTGGATGGATCAGCGAAGTCTGTTGGAAGAGCTTTTCTATACTACTCATCCACTTTTGATTCTTTTCCGTGGTCTGTCCTCTGTAAACTGGAAGCTTTCGACTGACCCACACCTTTGTTAGCCTGGCTGCCTGATTGTTTTACCAACAGAACTCAGTGCACACGACTGAGTTTTAAAACATCCAAACCCTTGGTGGGAAAATCAGGAGCGCTTCAGGGAGCTGTCCTTTCTCCTATTTATTTTCCACCTACATTATTGATCTTTCATCCAGTTCTCCTGCACAGCTATTCAAATGTACCGGTGCCGTGGCTCTTTGTCAAGCTTTTTCTGTAACCCAGAATTTCAATAACTTTCCCACCAATCTGCCCCATATCTATGATTTCTCTATTCGATCCCGTTTAACTTCCAATTTGTCCAAATGCTTTCAATGCATAGTTACCTTTCCTCGACCGCCTTATCCTCGTGATCCATCTGTCGTTTCCACAGAACCACTAGTTAGAGTGAGTTCTGTCAAATGATCAGGAGTCACTATCGATGCAAATTTGAAGTGATCATCTCACATTTCAAACCGCGTGAAGAAACTACGCTGGCTATTTTACCAAATCCGAAGGCACTGGCATTTTGTTGTTAAACAGAGTGCTATTGTCGTTTATCAATGTTTTTCCTGTTCTACTTTACTGGTCTTCTGTTATTTTTCCTGGTCTACTGAAGAAGAATTTTAAAATTCTTCGTAGAGGTCTATCTATTGTCAGTCGGTTATCTTCCATATTCCTAACTGAATTATCTGCTAAGTAGTGCGAACTATACCTGATCGCATGTGAAAAGTTTGTTCACAGAATCCTTGCAGACAACACTCACTCCACACATTGATCTATCCAAACGAAACTCTCTCGGTTCTACATGTTCCTTCTTTCAATTCATACCTTTCTCCCCTTGTCTTAATAGCATCTACAAAAAACCTAGTTTTCCTTACCTGGCCCGAATCCTCACAAACCGGGCACGAGTATCGGTCGACTTTTCACTGTTTTGTACACGTTTTATTGTTTTATCAAATTAATGAAGAGACATTTTCAACTGACCCGCAAGTGGTTACCGCTGATAGTTCTCTCTGCGTTGCTTGTGAGCGTTGTGTGACCTGTGGCAATGAAGGCCGACCTCATACAGTTTCAAACACTATTTTAGTGCACCCACTGCAACTCGGCAGCCTACTGTGGAGTTATTAGGATCCATTCTGTTGGGGAAATATCCTTCTCCATATATCAAGGCCGAAAAATTCGAATCTTCAGTCAGATTTTACCTATCTTGCGTATTTTTGGAGATAATTGAATAAGCGCTCTGAAATTGAATAACGCGCGGTTGAATTTGTGCGGAAACTGTATAATTCACCTTCGCCGGCGCACGATATGTTGTTTTAATCTTCTAGGTCATTGAAATTGTATATAAGCAGCCGTGTTGCAATGTACAACTGCCTTTGGTCCAGCACCAAATATATGGCTGAGCTGAAAGCCTTGTCTTCGGTGTTCTTCCTTGCTTGTGTGGGTTGTCCTGGGATCGAGTACCGGTAATAGCGCGAGAACTGGGACTGTGGGATACCGACCGCTCGATACTCGTTTGGGGGCTCATAACACATTCAGACGACGTGCAACCGCTTGTCCAAAAGTTGCGTCGAACCTAACTTGAGGAACAATTTTACGTGGCTGGTGTGATGTCAACTTGCTGAACATTGGGGACATACTGTGAGCCACCCCATTTCTATTTCCGTTACACGTGTTTCTGTATACTAGTATTTTGTTAGCATACTTATTTTTTGTCTCGCATCTCTATCGAGCCGCCACAAATCTTTTTTTGACTGGAATGCCGATATCTGTCGTCGCAAAAGTCTGATCAAATACAAATACGAATACCGTTACATTGGCGATTTAATCGTACCCCATTCAGCCCTTCTATTTGAATATGCCGATTACGTTTTTCTGGCCCGGTCTGTTTCCCAGCAGTCCGATTTAGGCAAATTAATTAAAGATGGTGCAGAAATTTTCTGAGCTTTCTGGTCTTCGGTTAAACAATTACGAAAGCCCAACAGAGCACTTTTGCACGTTGTGATCCCCTTTTGTAAAAGACACTACCACCATTAACTCCACTTCTTTTGCATGTGTAAACTATGCGAAATATCTCGGTGTAAATTTACGATAGAATATTTATTGGTTTTTTATATATAGGACTTACTCCACCATGACGAGACTGCTCCCTGGCGTGGTGGGATGGCTTGCTTGCCTAAATGACCCAAAATCCTATGCAGGATGGCTTTCTTAAGCCATTGGGCATCTATCGCCCACCCAAGTTGAGCAGCCCCCGGTCCAAAGGCTGCTGCCTCGTCCACGTTCCGCACGCTCCATTAAGTGCATGGGACCGAGGACTGACTCCGAAAAGAGGATCAATAACAAAGCACTAGCGAAGACGAAACAGAATACTTGCAGCCATCGGGTCCCAGGTGATAGACCAGTAGGATTTCATTCACAGGTTTTTCGATCACGTTCCCATGCTGGGTTAAAGCCCCACTGCCCTGTGGGTCTGACTTCTAAGTCAAAGGTCCCGGTTAGGTTTCCCAAAGAGAAACCCCTTCTGCGGTGTGGGCATCCGCGAAATACGATGTGCCCAAAATCTCCATTGGTCCATCGAGAAACATTTCTCACCTCTGTGCTCTTCACCCTTTAAGTTGCAATGCTAAGTGGGTACGAGAAGCCACAATGAGTCATGACCGAGAACTTGTAGCTCTCCGTTAGGGCAATAACTTGCAGACAGCTGGAAATAGAGAGTCGATGCTCACACCTAAGCGTACTCTTCATTTCGCTGCTTTCAACGTCCGCACACTGCCAAACAGGGCAACAGGCTGCCCTAGCCAGGACTCTTGAAACCTTTAAAATAGATGTGTGTTGTGTCTCAGAAGCTCGCTTACAAGACCCAACTTCAGTGAAAGCACCTCGCTCTCTGGACGCAAGCTCGGCTTCTGGTTTCACTCATCGCTTGTAGAGTGATCTGGTATCTAGTGCTCGTGGTTGGATTGACTCTGGTATCGCTCTGAGCATGTAAGCTTAACGTTCACAGCCCTACTGGACCCCAGTCAGCAGTCATCTGTATGCAGTTCGGTTGAATGGTTCTGTGCATGTCAGGAGCACTGGACTGAAGCACCGATGCCTGTTCGTGGTTTATGTGTATGCCTCAACTGACTGCAGCTCTCCTGAGGCCAGAGACGAATTCTACAATGATTCATCTGAGCTGCTCTGCTGCTTGCGCTCTAAGGGCATAATGGTTGGTTTTGGTGATTTCAATGCTCAAGTCGGAAGCCTAGAGGAGACGGAGGGGAACATAGGAGGCCGATTTGGCATTCCAGTTGACAGAACAGAAAATAGTGACCCACTTGTCCCACTATGTTACGGCAACGGACTATTTTTTGGAAGCACAGATTTCTCGCATAAAAAGCGGCACCGACTAACCTGGAATCCTCCTGCACGTTCACAAGGTTGGGCTCAGACCAACCATATTGCTATCATTTAGAGCTAGCACGGACCAATTCAAGGTTTTTGAAACAGTGGGTCCCCTTTATCCAATTCATTAGAACAGAGAGAAGGCATAAGTCGCGAGATACAAGCATTTCTTTTAGCCAGCATTCAGTGAAGCTATTCTAATCATGATACTTCAGCCAGCACTCTGTGCACAAAAACGATTGACTCAAAATATTTGTTTACCTTGGCGTTAACACGACAAACTTCACTCTCCCCAATGTACGTACTGCAGGAACTTTCGGTCGTGCCGACTTTACTGTTGCATTTACCCCCCTAGGGTACATACAATTTTAAGATTGTCGATCATTTTGGTTCACGTTTGTTGACACTGATCGGGGTCTAGTCCGCGAGATTTTCAGCCTACTTCTCATCGTTGGCCGAAATAACACCAAAGCGAACCGTCCCCCGCAGCTGCTACTACCACTGATCTGCTTTCCAAGCAGAATTATCCACACGGTTATCGATGAAGCCAAACGCTCGGAATTCAGAAGAGCGATGGACAGAGACACAGCAGGCCCTACGTGAGGCTGCAGTTGCTGCCCAAGGCCCAGCAACTAGACCCAAATAGAAATGACGGATATCTGAATCATCAGCTGCACTATTAGATATGCGCAGATTGATTCCTCCGGATTCCATATACGATGAGGCACGGAGATGCCTCAAACGCTAACTAATTCGGAGCCTCAGGAACGACCGTGAGCAGTGGTGAAATGTGAAGTGTAGGGAGACGGAAAAAGCTGAGGTAATTGGCAACAGCCGCAACCTTTTCCGTCTGATTAGACAAACTGGTCCGCGTAAACCACGCGTTAGTGAATTGATCAAAGAGGCGGACAGCTCACTGATTCTGATTCAGGAGCGTCGTGTAATTCATTGGGCGGAGCAGTTCGAGAAACAGTTTGGTTGGCCCTCATCCACGACAGGTTTGATCACTAACGCGAAGGTTACAACTCTAGCCGTAGATACCAGTGCTCCGTCAGAAATGGAGGTTCACCGTGAGATAGGCTACCTTAAACGACATAGGGCTGCTGGACCATGTAGGTCGCCTCCGTCAGATCCTGGGTATGCAGACGCCGTAGTTCTTCTAAATAAAGATCCAGGTAAGCTGCAAGCTTTTCTAGACAGCTTGATGGAATACTTAGCAATGTTCGGTATGCACGCTCAAGATGCTGTTGCAGGACTGGGTTGGTTCAATGCCCATTCTTTCAGTGTCTGGGGAGACTCTAGACATGATGGGTAAGCTCTGTTATCTGGACAGCTGAATTTTACGCAGCACTCAGATATCGGATGAGGCGTTTTTGCATATACGGAAGGACCGTTTGGCGTTTGCCAACCCAAGTCATCCGTTTATCTACCAAGGGTTGAGTGTACGCCACAGCAATCGAGCCCATGCTTTTGTGTGGTTCGTAGATGTGGCCACTAAGGGCGAAGGACATGCGAAGATTGTCGGTATATGAATACCGATGTCTTCGTGGCCTTGCTGGAATCTGGTGGGAGCATATCAGCAATGCTGAGGTTCACGAGCCAAATCATTAGATGAAGTACTGAAGGTCATCAGGCCCAGATGGTTAAGACATCCGTTGCGCATGTCCCCTGACAGAATTCTTCAGCATGAAATATCGGCTTAGGTGGATACCTGTTGGAAGATGAGTAGGGGTGGTCAGTCCATGACATGGGAAGAGCGTGTGAAAAAATAACCAGCGTACTTGGTCATGTGATCATGGGTGGAGTCCAAAAGGCCCTCCTACTCAAGGGTTAGTTACGTTGGGTATATGGATAGATGCCGCCATCAGTGGCGCTCTAAAATCCACAAACTTTCTTCATAGACCTAACTCCAATAATGTAATTCCCCTCTTACTCCTTTCATACTCTTCGCTCCTTCATTATTTTCCTTTGAGACTGCCGCTAGGAGATAGCAACCAAAGCCACCAAACCCAACGCATGGCTGATGGTTGTCTGAACTCAACCGAATTATTAGAATTACTGTTGGAAAAAAGCGTCGACTGCCCTTTCAAATTTGTAAACTTCGACCGTTTAGTACTCTGCAGTCCTTTATTTCCTTCTTCGTACACCGTTTTATATCTCCCAGAATTCTATATTGTTCTGGTCTGTGCATCATCAGTCTTGTTTCTGGCATGCCCTTTAGAAACTTCTTATTGGACTTATGTGATAAGCGCATAATGGCATCCATTGTGTTTGTCGAAAAGATCATTACTGAATACTCACACCTTATTCACTGCATTGCGGCCTTTCTACTAGCCAATCCCACTCGTTGACTAGTTCCAAGTTCCGACTAATCCCTTCAAAATTATAGCTGTACAGGACTTTCGTAGTTCCGTAACTAGTTCGTGTTTTAACAAATTAGGATGTAGTTTTATCTGGGCCGTTAACCCGTTTTCGCACGTGGAACTCACGGTCGTTTTATTTCCCTACGACAAAAAAGCGCTGTAAGACGTACTCAAGCCAGTCTAATAATAATTCAATAAAATAATCCTAATATCAATGTTCACGTACCAATAATCTCTGTCGCACATTCACTATGGGTGCGGAAGTTACGAATAACTTATGTGGGTTCTTAGAAAAAATATTACAATATTTTCGTTTTTTTCGCTGTGTACTTCATGGTATGTACTGAAGATTTCATTTTCTTTTCCCTGTTTTTAAGAGACACATTAGTTTACAAACCGCGTCGTAAATCAATCGGGAGACGTATGCATTTTGTTCTTTGATAGCATTACCGAAAATGAAAAACCTTTCAATCAAGCATATACACTACTCACGAGTAGAACAGCAATATTTGTGGTGTAACCGCAGGATCTATAATGTTATTGAACGTCATAGGAATGGCAGTTTTCATTCTCGACAGAAACCCACAGCAAAAATACTGCGAACATTAGTAATCTGGCGTAAACGAAATCATCAGTCCGAAAATCGTGACAATGTGTACCGAGATAGTTACGGTGGTGGTGGCGTAATCCAAGACGCAACCACCGCCAAAATGTACTCTAGAAGCCAGAGAACTGTCTGTCCGTCTTTCTGACTAGATATCTAATTAACCAGTGGTCATTTTGTGGATTAGCACAAGACGACAGCCTGATGAGGAATGGAAAGGCCGATACGAAGCCCAGGAGCCGAGCTCGGATCGACCTCTCGGAAGGAAACCATGATAACCATCTCACCAGCCCCACACTCGATGTTGTTTATTAAAATTGGTGACAAATTCAAAAAATAAGTTATCACCCCCAAATGTCTCGTTGTTTCTCGATCTCATTACAATTGACTAGAGATGGGCTGTTCTGCAGTACTAACAACACTATTGATCAGCGAATTCTCATAATAACCAATAAGTGAATAGACGATACCACCCAAATAACTCATATCCACCACACTATAGCATAGAATCGACTAAAAAATAAGACTGTTCTGTTCTGTTCCGTTCAGACAACCATCAACCATGCGTTGGGTGCGGTGGTTTTGGTTGCTATATCATAGCTGCAACCTCAACAGGAAATAAAGAAGGCGAGAAGAGTATGAATGGAGTAAGAGGGGAACTACATTAATGGATTTAGGTCGATGAAGAAAGTTTGCGGATGCTAGTGCGCCACTGATCGCGGTGTCTAGCCATATCCCTCAACGTATCTAACCATTGAGTGGGAGAGTCTCTTGGAAGTCTAACATTCCTTACAAGGCCCAGTCTACTAGTTAGGATTTTCATACCATGTCATGGACAGGGAACCCACTAACCCTTTTCTCAACCCCGTCGGGCAGTGCGCAACAGCCTGTGCAAGTCCAGCACTAGAACCAGATCCCGATTATTTTGACGGTGGACTGAGAGTCGTCGACAGTGAGGGATGGAGAAAGTTTGACTTATTTCTTACTAAAGAGCTTACGAATAACAATAACCAATGCAAAGACTTTATGCATGTTATACTTCGAGGAACTCTTTAAATTCCGGAGGATAATCTTTAACGATCTGTAGGTGACTGAGTTTGTGCAAATTCAATAAATGAAATAAATTTAGCTAATTATCCAACCAATCGTGGCAAAGGAGTAGCCCATTCCCAGTAGAGCTTCGCTTATTCTTTATCCAATTTTGCTAGTAATAACGAGTTCCCGCCAGGTAGAATTGATATTTTTCATCGTTCGCAAGCTAGTACCCTTAGCTAGTTCGGTTTACCATATCGTCCTAGTCCTGAGACGTGATAAAGAGTGCAGGTGCATACAATACAAATGACCGTTGATGTGACCGTTTTAACGTCAGGGTCATTCTTCATTTTTCGTTATAAAGGCAGGGGTCATCTATCTCGTGAAAGTCTCACAGCTACAGATCAGAGAAATAGACTCAGGCATGAGTGACCAGCCACCACCTCTTCAGAAAGACGTCAAGCAGACTCTTGAATACCTAGTCATTGGGTTTTTCTACCTTTTCATGTGAAAGCACATTCCATAGATTGGTTGCCCTCCGATAGAGACTGTAGATCAAAGGTAGGCCCGCCGACTGCTGCTTCTTTCGTAGGAGCATATGACCCCGCATGCCGTCATGATGACAGAGAGGAAGTGTTGTATGTAGTTCCGGTTCGAAATCGTCTCGGTTAAGTCTGGTGAAGATCAAGTCACTTGGGACTTTCAGATGTACCAATGGAAACAACGCGGTAATCTGCAGACGACCTTCGTGGCTGACCCTATGTAGTCCAACAAGACGATGATATGAGGCTCGCTGCACTCTTTTCAGTTTTGCCACTTCCGCCGTAGTACATGAAAGCACAGGTGGTCACCTATATTCGAGTTTATGTCGTACGTGTGAAACATGCAGAACTTTGAAAGCTTCGACTGAGAGTTGACCAAATGACCAGCAAATACCTCTAAGTAGACGGCCAGTAGGTGCAGAGTTTTCCGTGTTGGTTTCGGTTTTCATTTAAGAACTAAAAATCACACCAAAGTATTTTTCAAAAACAGAGTGTCACCACATACCTACTATTTCACATTATTGTATGGTTTTCTCACGAGCACACACGAGCACACTTTTCGGCGTTGATTGATAGGGACCGTAGATCGGACTCTCTTTTAAGGGCCTTGATTTCCTCCTGAGGGACGAGGTCTTTTGCATTTGATGTGATCACCCGGCAGAATTTAATGTCTTCCTCGTAACTGAGACACGGTGATTGGGAAGTTGTCGGTAAATCATTTATGTAGAAAAGGAGTAGCAGTGAACCATAGCCGATCCTTGCGCCACAAAACTGGTGGCCATCTGCTCCGTCGACACTAACTGTGCAACTCGTACAGCAGAGATCCTCGCTTTAGGGAAATTCTCGACCCAAAAAACAAATGGGTCCAAAACACCTAGGGCTTTGAGCTTACCTATTAGACGGTCAAAGAATTTAATAAAGTTCACTAAGACTACTTTCGTAGTGTCCCGCAACCACGGTGTTCATCCAGTGTTTCCGTGCTAGTAGCAAGTTTGTAACACTGAATCTGCTTTCCCATAAGCTGTCTTGTTGAACACGCAGTAGGTTTTTTCTACCTATATTTTCCCGGAGTCTAGAGGTCAGTATCCGTTTCATTACATTTTCAGCTGGCAGATCGATAGCTGACATCTTCTGCCTTCACTCCACCTTTGCATAGTGGAACAACAACGGCTTTCTTTCAGTCCTGGGGCAGCTTTCCCGCTGATAACAACGTGTTGAACAATCTAGTGACTGACTGATGTTATATAATAACCAGACCCCTATAGCTCTATGGGAAGTGCACTATCTAGTCCTGAGGATTGGTTAATTTTGATGGTACTCAGAGTGGTAGCTCCCTCTCCACTTTCTCAGCAAACTCCTTGTTTGACATAGAGAGGGCGTCTACTGCAATCCGTGGGAGATGACGATGCCGCAGTGTAGGGGTAAAGACTGAAAAGTATGGCTAGGGACAAGTAGTACTACCTTGCACTCGTCTCTCACTACCAAGGAGTTGTCATCCTGCATGGCTGGAATGGTAGTTGTTGCTCTGCTCCTCCGCCTCAAGTAGGCGAAAAAAGTGTTGGCTCGCGAAAGCCAGCGTTTCCTCGAACATGCGTCGCTTGTCTCATTTCAGTATGATGCACTGATTCCAAATTCTACAATAGCGGTCGTGTTCCTCTCGGGTTCCGTGGTTTGATCTCCGAGCACAATTTGGACGCTTTAAAGGCCGTCTGAGTTGTGATTCAAACCGAGGAGGACTCATCGCTTGCAGTGGCTGTCTGGACCGTGGAGTATAGGTATGAAATAAATAACAGATTCCATCGCAAACTATTACCCAAGCCTTGTCCATGTCATGTGCATCTTGTGGATACTACGAAGCCGAGAATATGGCTTTCCGAACTTATTGGAGCGGCATTCGCCAAATGTTGTTTCAGTCCCGAGGTCTGGATATGAATATCGCTCGTTGCTTCTAGCGGATGGTCAGCAGTCGGTGGTCACTTCTGCCTGATGGAGATAAGCACTCGAAATTTCCCATAACCGAACATCTGGGAGATAAGAATGTCTAGGACTGACGTTAGGTATTGAGTTCTTGGGGGCATCCTTACGTGTAGGTGCAACGACGGCTACTCCACAGCTGAAGGAAGCTCACGTGAAAACTAATCTACTTCCGAATAACATTAATAATGTACCAAATCGATGTTCGGTGAGTCGAAGTCACCTAGAATTAAATAAAGACTGTCACCAGTTCTTCGCACGCCAATCAGCGTTTCTGGGGGCCAATAAATGACACCTGCCGACTAAAATCCATTGGCGGTATTAGGCGGCACCAAACAGAATTGCCAGGACCTTCTGGGTTTGCATGGCGGTTTGAATGTAGCGAAGAGACTTCAGCTCGCACATACTCCATCACGCTTCCCCTCCTACTCACGAGTGGCTTCGGTCAGCGTGGAAAGGCTTGTACCCTGAGAGGGCCACCCCGAGTCCATCACCTCCCCGGTAAGCCTCATCTCCATCAATGCAACCAGCATTGACGAGTGCAACAGCACCCACGCCTGGAGCCTTTCCCGTTTATTCAGCAGACCTCTGACAACAGACAACTGGAAGTGATCTTTTCCGAGCTTATACTCTGACCAAATGGGACTCTTAATAGCATTTCCACTGAGAGTAATGCCTAGCTCGCAAGAATGAGCGGCTTCCATCTGATTTGGAAACGCTTCCCTAGTACCCGAGAATCTGGGATATACAAGTCTTCTTCCTCATTTGTTCGGTGTTCTTGTAACTCATTCAGTGCCAACTTGAGCTTTTCTGTCCTCTGAGTCCAGATCTGGAAGGAGATGTACCTTCTCGCCTTTCAGTCTCAATGACCACTGAAATACAAAACGCGCCCTTTCTTTGGAACCAGGGCCCACCTTCAGCAGATATGAGCTACTTTTTCGTTTAACTTCCCTAGACAGAAGACAGCTCTTACCAATATGCTCTTTGCTGAATTTGCCTCTTCCGGGAGAAAATTATAGAAAATAAGTCCATTAGACGAGGGATTGAGATTCAGAGGATTCTGTGCCACGGATTTAAACGATTTAGGAAAGTTTACCACAAGGAAGCACTGTGTCCTGGGTAGCTGCATTGTCCGTTGGAGTGGCTTCAAGGTTTTCAAAGGAGCTGTGGTTTAAAGCTAACCAGGAATGGGGGTATGCCTCCTCCGGTGATATCAGCTACATCAGTAATCATACTGTTGTGACAGTCACTTTTATTTTCTCAGGCCAATCGGTACTAAGGTTTTCTCTGAAACCACGGATTTCTTCCGACGAAGTTTCTTAGCAACAGCAGATGGGCCGCTTATGACGGCTCGAGCGACTTCCCCGTGGAAACTGATGCGCTTTGAACCAGGAGCGGAGGGTGATAGATCCTCCGCTGCATCAGATTCAACTGCGTTGCTTTTTTTACGACGGAACAATCAATGACACAGCTCTCGAAATGGTGGTGTTCAAGGACTCAGATAATGATATTTGTTCACACCCAATTTCTGTACACTTTAGGTGAATCCACCTCACACAGCAATGACATCAGGGCTTCAGCCGGATAGAAAATAATGTGCTTGCAAACAACAGACGCACACTAGTCATTAGGATCAATTGAACTTTGCTAAAAAATCCACAGGAAGATCAAATCCTGAACTAGTACAGGCTATTATGCACTGCTCAAAGGGGGTTGAGAATAGGGTTATTGGGTTCCCAGCCCTATTTTTGATAGATTCTATGCTATAGTGTGGTGGATATGAGTTATTTGGGTGGTAGCGTCTATTCATTTATTGGTTATTATGAGAATTCGCTGATCAATAGTGTTGTTAGTACTGCAGAACAGCCCATCTCTAGTCAATTGTAATGAGATCGAGAAACAACGAGACATTTGGGGGTGATAACTTATTTTTTGAATTTGTCACCAATTTTAATAAACAACATCGAGTATGGGGCTGGTGAGATGGTTATCATGGTTTTCTTCCGAGAGGTCGATCCGGGCTCGGCTCCTGGGCTTCGTATCGGCCTTTCCATTCCTCATCAGGCTGTCGTCTTGTGCTAATCCACAAAATGACCACTGGTTAATTAGATATCTAGTCAGAAAGACGGACAGACAGTTCTCTGGCTTCTAGAGTACATTTTGGCGGTGGTTGCGTCTTGGATTACGCCACCACCACCGTAACTATCTCGGTACACATTGTCACGATTTTCGGACTGATGATTTCGTTTACGCCAGATTACTAATGTTCGCAGTATTTTTGCTGTGGGTTTCTGTCGAGAATGAAAACTGCCATTCCTATGACGTTCAATAACATTATAGATCCTGCGGTTACACCACAAATATTGCTGTTCTACTCGTGAGTAGTGTATATGCTTGATTGAAAGGTTTTTCATTTTCGGTAATGCTATCAAAGAACAAAATGCATACGTCTCCCGATATTGCGAAGTCGTTTTCGAAATGTGGTTGGTAACTTGTACCTTGTTATTGTTATCCCCATTATTTTTTATACTATGGGATTACTTTCCGTCAGAACAGATCCTTATTTCTTCGTACACCGTTTGAGCGCGATTAGTACATTTCGTGTATTGCTATGTTGTACATATTTGTTTTCATTCCTGATGTTTGAAACAATGATTTCCACTTTTCCTTCAAGTCAGCAGTCATAGAGGTGCAGTTTATGCTTCTGTTAACCTCATCATGGTGAACGCTGTGGCCTGGACTCAAGCATAATTACCACTTCACCATATCACGTACTGTTTCTAGTTTCATCCGGAAGATTTTATGGTCCAACTCTCGTAACTCTTTAGGAGGTAATGAGGTATAGTACTTTGTGACTTTCAGAAAGGAGTTACACAGAAACGGTGTTTCAGTGAACCACATCTTCCGTAGCGTTGACGGGTCCTGGAGCGTGCTAAGTAGCGCTGCTATGCCCCCAGGAGGAAAATCCACCAATGGCTCCGGTAGCAAATCGAGTAAAACGCATACCCCAGTCCTCATCTCCGGTAAGAACCCGGTTACAGACCACTTATCTGACGGAAAACCCTATATTTGGTCCCAAATAGCTCCACTGTGAGGCAAGTGGTGGCCCGCTGAGCGTTTTCTAGGTCGGCCTAGTCAACAGTGGTACTCCCTCCAAAGATGCATCGGCGAGATAACCTATCATCATAAGAAAATCGTTGAAGCTCACTGAGGATACGTCTGACTTGGGCACAGACATTACTCGGGTGATCTTTGGTTTCCGATGATGAGAAACAGTTTACTCGAATTCATGTTCGCAGTCAATTGTTCACACAGAGGCCACAAACTTGCTGTAATCTCCAATATCTGGTCAGCGATTTTGGTGTGCGTAGGAACAATTCGATGGGCTTACGGGAATGACGCACACGGAAAGTCAACAGCTTACCACATCAGTTGCATCATTCAATATTGGTCTGTCATCATCAAAACAAATCGGACGCAAAAAAATTCAGATGGCAATCACAAAACAGGTCATTAGGAAATGCGAGGAGTGCCTGGATTTCATGCAATAACCTCTGTGGAGACCAAAAACCAGCTGTCAAGTAGATAAAGACTCGGAAAGTTACATAGAGCTCCTCGTTGATCCACCGTAGTTTTCATAATACTCGAACTGATAGGACATATTGAAATCACTCCAGCCCAAGACTGCGCAAACCAAAGTAGCAAGAAAGCCAGGATGCTAATTTGCACGCTAACAGTATTGCGGAATTGATTTGTATAATAAATATGTTAAACCAAGGAAAATAATTGGTAGATTACATGTTGGCTAACCACGGTCAGCTTTTGCAACACCTGTCCTCAGAGTTCCTGGTTGTCCAAAGCTCTTTAGGGTACGTAGCCATGAAGCTCTACCCGGCGGCATCACGTGTGATGTCTGATGTGTCACCATATCCATCCAAACAAAGGGACCTCTGTGCATATTTGATGGGGTTTCCGGAGCAGTCGATTCTTTGGGGGGAAAAGGTATTCGAATGCCCGGGTGAAGATTCATGACCTTCTTTTTTGTATTTACGCCGCAGTTCCCAGGTCATCAGTGAGTTACTGAACAACCTGGTGGCTGGGAACCGAATGACATCAGCCAAATCTCTGCTTTTTGTCTCTCTCCCTCTGAGTGATTCGATGACGGACATGCTATTTCACCTGTGATATCTACTTCATGAGAACAGATTGGTAGACTAGCATGCGTTTATGGGTCGAACTGTCGATCGCTGCACTGCTATTCAATGCCATCAAAAGCAGTTACTGAGTCAATGATCTACTTAACTGGCGAATTTCTTCCAACTAAAAAGGCCAGCAAGTATTCGGAAATAATGCGTATGTTTCGGTTCGCTTTATATGAACTGTGAGATTGTGAATTCGAAACAGCGAGGTTCGTACGCAAGATATCCACTTGAAATACGAATGCGAGCCATTGATGTATGTAATGAGGGCGAGGACTGGCGAATCTTTGCTAGATGTTGTGGGGTCAAATATAAAACGGCGCATTCTTGGAGGAGATCTTTGACTGATCAGTTGATTCCGAGGAAAAAAGACGTCGAAGCAGAAAGATTTCTGATTCTGAAGTAGGCAAGATTTTGGAGTGGAGAGCTGAAGATTCAAAGATCACCCTGAATGAAATAAGAATCAGGATGTATGCAAAATATGAAAAAAGCCGTCAGCGTTTCCGCCATCACTAGGTACCTAGATGGAAGGTTGATGGCAAGTAAATCAGTGCCTTCGGTACCTGTTAGTACCAATATATCAATATAAACAAAAAGGGCGTAGAAATCTTGCGTAGAAAAAGTGTTGAAATTTGAGACCGAAAACGGGCTCCTGGTCTGGATCGATGGAACGAGTTCCAGTTTATTTAGTCGGAGAAATCCTGGAAGATCGTACCTGGGTGAACGGGCTTTTATGAGGACGGCCAGTTCACGTGGGATGAACATATACACCACAGGATCTATGAGTGAACGGAGTGTGATAGATATTGAAATCAAAAGTGGGTCTTGCACAAATGAAAAGTGCAAGAAATGGCTGTGCAAAACCTTGAATAAACTGAGGGAACGGAATAGAGTTTTAGTTATATTGTTGCTGTGAATGCTGGAGCAACAGAACGGTGTGAACACCAAACCGGTCGGGATAACCAGTCGAGAGCCACAGGCCAAAGAATAGATGCTGAATATGTCGGAAGCATCCCACAACAGACAAAAAGAGGCATTCGGACTTGCAGAAACAAAGCAGCAACATCTTTAGCACCCAAGAAGATAGCCCAGGTGATGGGCTACCGATCAAGCCGCCAAGTGGAGCAATCAGACCGCTCAGACGGAAATAAAGTGCAAAAGAATCAAGCTAATGGTCACAGGAAGCTGGCCAGAACGCAGCCAGAGGATCATTGTTGCTTTAGCTCGATTTGGAAAACGGACTATATAAACAAGGGTACATATTCCACGAACTTGACTCGTTTGACCGCCCAAATACAAGTGTCCTCACTCGTCTTTCCTTCTTTGGTACAATGTATGATAACGCTCGTTGTCACCCGAAATCGGAATCAGTTTTCATAGGACCAAATCATACACGAGCTGAATTGCTCCGGCTAAGTTCGTATTCTTCAACGTCGAATTCTATGAGAAACATACGGAGTGTTCTGAAGTTGAAAATGAAGAGTAGTATGCGGCTTGGATACATGGCATTGTTGCATTGACCTCCGGATTCTACAGTAACCAAGAACGAGTGGCTAATATCTTTCCTAGAGAAAAATGCGAGAGATATCCTTAACGAGTCCAATGATTCCCTTTGGCCAGCCTTCATCGGTCACACATAGCCATATTACATGGCAGCCCTTAATGAAACCAATTTATTGTGTATTTATTTTGAGTACTATACATTTTGATTTCGTTTCAGAATTTGTCTTCCTGACTGTAAAATGAAGTAACAATGGGATGTTATCGGGATTGTTAGCGGAAGAATGGGATGCCGGTCTTGGGCACATTCTGCTTCGATTCCGCGAAAGTTTTGTGCTTACGAGGTAAACGGGGATCGAAGACGTCATGGCCAGTGATATTACCCCGAGAAAGTGATTCTAAGCATCAGCTTCGTTAGTGCAAGTAAGGTTACGAGCCGAAATAAATCCGACATAAGGAAAAGAGGAATCGAGTAGGCGGGAAATTGCATAGTTACTTCAGAGAATAAGTTTAGGCAAACAACTATTTTCCAATATTCATGGTCATGGCGTCACGTTTTCTGTGACGTAACAACCAACGATGTAAAAGAATGATTAACAACATATCCAGCTGGTATGTGTGTGTGTGTGTCTGTGAAATGAAATGGCAGACCCGGGGTCAAATGATTCCCATTGAAATGCCGATTATTTGAATGTGGTGTGTTTCTGTGTGCGTCTGTGTGAACGCAAGCCATAGGAAGTGGAGGGAAAGCCAGTCAATCCGTTCTGGAAGGAAGTACAAAGAAGAGCTGCACTCAAGTCAACACAGGGATGGCATAATCTGGTGGTTGCCACGTATACCAGAGATAAAGCGCGCAGCAGCTATGGGGAATTCCTGCAAACTATTTTCTCGTGCAAGTCAACGCTAGAGGACCATTGCAATAAACAGCGACTTTTCATAGGCTGGGCGGAGCACTTTAAGACATGGTTTAGCTGATGTCCAGTGTGAGATTCACACAGCTATTCCGGCACTGTTTCGATGGATCCACATGTTGAGCGGAGATCTACAAATAAGACCAAGTTTGAGGACGTCACAAAGCCCCAGGCTTGGATGCCTTTTCCCAGGGCCCCGTTCAAAGATACTGGTGCGCAGCCTGTTAGATCGTGATTTCCACCCCCACTTCCCCGAATTCCTACTTAGTCTCTATGCTAAGTTACCTAGTTCATAGTTCCATCATATTGTTAACTTTGGGTAACTGTATTTAATGGATGTTGACAACTGATTAAAAGAATGCAAACTTTATTGACTCTTCTGCCCCGCAGTTTTCTTCTGTTCTACTAAAAGACAGTTCTGATTTGCGAAGAAATCTATAGCCAAACTACAAGGCTATCAAAATGGTCCCCAAGGTGAAAAACAGTAGTAGAGCTGAACATGTTAAGGTTTTACCTGTGAATTTACGCGGTCGTTAGACATTTGAACCACCAAGACTATTACTTAGTTTATTCAGAGGCATACAGTCGTTGTTAGAGATTAGATTAAATTCAACTGTTCGGATAATTAATAATTTTGACGCACTTATTAACACCAATATCAGGACAGAGTTGCAAGGTAATGAACCATTCTTCTTGAACCATTGCCCGAGGATATCATGGATGCATACATGTCGGCACTACTGAAAATCCAGTTGAAGGGAATTATTCAAAGGTAATTTCATTTCACCAAATCAGCAAATTTTGTGATGATATTCTGTGATCAAAGACTTACATCAAAAGAAATTAGTGAAAATGGAACTTGTATTTTCTGCTTTGATCGTAATGCAGTTACTGTAACCAAGCCCTAATTTACACATCGATCTGAATCGGCCCAAGAATACCCTTATCACGAGACCAGTAGATCAGGTTTTTGTAGGTGCGTAGTGTCGGTAACACGAAACAGAAAATACACGCTCATAATTATTGTACCTGTAAGCCCATATATTTCGATATCCGAAGTGCTGTCTAGCCGTCACTCAAAGACCGAGCCGAACTGCAGTCTGTCATTCGTACGACTCAATAGTTTATTATCACCACTGAGCAACGGTGATGTCTGATTGGAATTGGGACACATTTGCTCTATTGTGACCGCACTCCAGTTCTCGTCTCCCATTACTACTCTGGAAGTCAGTCCGTGACCGCAATGTGACTTCACCTGTTTTGTCCATTTCGTCCACCTGGGATTGGAAAGCCGACTGAGGCCTTCCTCTGTCTACTGATCGTGTTATCGATCGTGTCTCGATCACCTGGTTCGGTCACATGATAGGTTCTGAGTCTCAGTTCTAGTCACGATTGTGCAATTGTGGACACATTGTGGTGTGATGTGCAAACGACGGGCGCACGGTGCGGTCACCTGCGCGAAATGCGTAAGTGATTGGTGCGCCGGTATTGCGACCAATCAAGAGGATATCTAAAACAGTCAATCGGGTAGCACTTCCGACCAATTTTCACCTGTCTCAGAGTATTGATGACAATTCCAAAGCAGTGTGAAAAATGGTGTAGAGTTGGCAGGCCGGATCGGGACAGTATCGATTGAGAACAGTGGTACAATAAGGACCACAGTTGAAGCAACACACGGTTTTCATAATTATTTGAAGTGAACCACTAAAATCATCCGGCAGTTTGGAGGTGTGTGAGGGCACACTGATTCAGCATATACCACTGACGTTCGCCAATGAAATCAAAGGGGAAAGCCTGTGGAGTGTCACTCTCATGTGGTTGGCAGAGTATAGTGTTGAATGTCATACACGCATGCTCTATCGATGCGCGTCTCACTGTCTCTTATCTAGAGCAACTCGCATCGGACACTGCGTGTACACCAACCTTGTTTCTAGTTTGCTGTTTTCTACTCCGATGTCAGCTGACCTAGTTCCTGATTGGTTGTTACGCCCTCGTACTTATTAGTTATGGTCAGAATACAGTTTCCGCTTACAGTGCGGTCGTTTGTCTTGTTGTTCTTGCGTGCGTTCGATTACGGATACAATACCTACCTACAAAGACGGTGCTGGGTTGCAGTGACGTTATGTGCTGGAAATAGCGCCCGTGGTTGCCACGTACGCGAAACCTGTGGCGAAATTCGTGTTGCCTATGTGCCCAACCCCTTTGAGTCGAGGAACGAAACAGAATGCCGAGTAAGTCAGCGATGTGAACTGCCTGGGCTAGCCAATGGACACGTGTGTGTGTCAAGCCTGAGCGCAAGTATGAAAACGGAGACGCAAACAACCAAGCAAGTACGTGGTTCCTAGTCAGATGCCAGTGAAAAAGCCAAGCCAAGCGTACAATTGGACCAGGTCAAACAATGCTTTAAAACGTGACAGTCTCTGATCTGTCACCGCGGTCTGGAATGAAGCATGGCTGCATCAACCCAGTGTGCGTGTGTCTGCATGGTGTGCGGGTGCGTCCGAGACTAACCGCCCGTGCAAGTGACTACTTGTGCCGAACGTCAGAAATGACTGTGTACACGATCGGAAATCGTGTGCGGAAAAATGGGATAGTTGGGATGGTCGCAAAGGTCAGTAAATTCGAACAAGTGATCATATGATCGCTATATTAGGCCATTCTCGATGTTCATTAACATTCGATCATCATATTTTTTGGTATGGAGAAACAACTTGAAGCTTTATCAAGGACACCATATGAAATTTTCACTAATGTGGTGGAGTGTGAATAGTACTTACTGAACAAGTAAGTAGCTGGTTGCTTAAAAGCGAGCAATCACGGAGCGATAATAAACGTTAAGTTGCACGAACTGAATGAAATAAGGCGAAGAAAGTCATATAAACCACATAATAGAATCTCTCGAGCGGAATACAACCGTCTTTAAGTAGATTGGATACCGAGGACGCAAATAAACGGTTTAGTTATTCTTCGCTGACTCTGTCTATATGCAAGTGCGTGGGTCAAGGACGTGTGGATAATTTTCACTCTCGCCAGCGGTGCCTCAGCTGAGTTGTTATCAGAATGCACGCATTCAGCAACGAGACCGCATCTTACATCAGAGGAAAGCAGTTCAAACTGTCCTATTGATCTCATCAGGGTTTTGGTTTGGTCATCATCACATGTTGCCTGCAATGACACGAGTTGCCAGCCCCTGTATGGTTAACGGAATCTAGTTGCGATGAGTTTAACACTTAGGCATGCTTCGCGGTGGACTAATGACTACTTGTCCAGGATTCAACCAATCAGACGTAGCCAGAGGCTGGTAGTCAGAACATCCTGATACATCCAGATAACTTTTACGATTGACCAGAACACCGCTTGCTAATGGTGCCATGCCCTACATCCAATATAACCGAAAACGCAGTGATAATAAGACGACAAAATACTTCCAATTCTAGTCTTGTGAATTCTAAATGTGCCTAGTCCCAGGTACGAGCACACACGGTTAACCGGCTAGATTCAAGTATCACACTAGTCTAAACCTAAGAAAAGTTTACGTGATGATGCACTTTATTCGATGTTCGTAGCTGGAGCAGTAGAATGTAAGCAGTCTGTGGCACGTATTTTGGAAGTCTGCTGAACACTTGATCGGTTTGTGGATCACCCTAAGAAAGCATAAGCAGGACAGAATTTTTTGGATGGCAGGAAATCATTCAAATGAATAAACATGCTTGAAGACTGATTAGGTTTTTGATGTAGCCCAGTCACCATTACTTCTATTTCTATTAAAAGGGGTCGGGAAAAGTATGCCAAGATAATGATCTGGAAGGAAAATAGTAGCATCCGTTTTCAACGAGTGATCTGAGTCCGACATCAAATGCAATAACAAACAGCTGAGATGTAGGCGGGATAGCTTGGGGTTAGGTGTTCAACACACAGTTGTTCACCCCGGGTTCGAGTCACAGTGGAGGTTCATTTAATGGACACCGTTGATTATTCCTAGTGTGGTGAGTGTATATGCTACTCGGTAAGTAGTTGACTGCTGAAAGCGGAGCTATGGACAGTGGTGGATTATCAACATCTTCATCCCCAAGAGACCAAGGGCAATAAGGTGAACGACGACAAGCGAACCACATGACTTCTCCTCCGTCGGATGATGACTGTCTTCAAGTAAACAGGACAGTGACTTTGCAAATGAGCATATTTGAAATCTTTGGTTTGTTTTGTTGATGTCCAAACAAGCGGCGGGGCCTAAATAATTTGCTACCTGGGCAAGGTTTGTGGATTGCGACACCGGTAAGACAAATGAAACGGTTCTAAAGTGCTCCCATTGGTTTCAGTTGGTAAGCTGAGCGTTAATACTGCATGGTGAGTCATGTTACACAAGTCTAGTCTCCTACAGCTCCTACTCAGACGTAACTCAGATGAACAGTTCCACGGTCAAGAAAACCATTTCGTTCGAACGAACATGAAGTGGATCGATCAAGGAAAACTTTGGAGTACCCACCTACCAAAGCCACTGGCCAGTCAACTTCCATTGGACAGTATGGACTAAGCCCTTAGGACTGGAAGTTGAATTTTTAGTCATCAGGTCGCTGACCACCTACAGTTCCAGATGAACAGTGGTTGCACTTCGTCTGTGAATAAATATACTGCTGATTCTGTTGCTACTACTGCAGCTGAGATTAAGTCCTTGACCGTTTCCCGTTTTCAGTGTCCTGGAGCTTACGTAAAAGGAGTTGCTTTTAAAATAACCGCCATGTAATTGACGGACTGTTCACCTCGGTGCACAAAGAACATATGATCAATCACTGAGAAAGGACAAAGTTACGTAAGAAGTAAAATAAAGTTGATGTCATCAAACTTTGTCTGATATCAAACTTACTTTCACTCTGGTGACGTTGGACGAAGGATTTTGCACTTTTCTTTCAGGTTGACTGAGAATTTTCATTTTATCCGAAGTGTTCCCTTTGTCTGAGACAGTTTCATCATTCGGTCTGGGTAGAATTGTGGGTAGCATTAACTTGGGACCAGAAGTATGCAAAGAACGCTCGACGATCCATCGCGGACGTTGAATGACTCCGGCACTACTGTACACGGGAATAGGCCGTAACACATACTGTCCGACTTTGGAGAACCAAGGTGACAATGCGCCTAGAGCGGAATGACCTCTCCATACAGGTTCACGCAAGATATTGCTCGGGTTTTTCGGTTTATTCAGAAAAACGCCAGGCTGCATGTGGATTGCATACAGACTTCGTATTGGTTCCAGATGAGCCGTGTTCCTTTGATTTCTCGTGTCGATCTCGTCACCACCCGTGGGGAATTTGCTCATCTGAACGTGCACAAGCTGCGCAAAGTCATCGGCATGTTTTTTGTTCGCATGCTGTGAACTTACAGATTCAGGACGAATTTTCTCGAGGTTTATTGAATTGAATGAGTTGACGGAAGTCTTAGACGTTGCGGAGGATTTTATTGGACAGGCGCATGCCATTTTAACTAGAGAAAAATCGTTTGAGAAAAAGGAGTGAGCAATCAACTTTTCTTCTCACTTCTGACTCAAAGTTCATAAGTAAAAGGAAGATCCAACACAGGCTAACCTCAAGTGCGATTAATTCTTCCAGTATGCATATGATCATAAGTTGTTTTTGTGTTAACTCCTTTTCCCACACCATTTTAACTTTACCTGAGATTGTCACAGTCTTAATTTTTATTAGTTGCTTGAGTATGAGTATAGTGTAACGGTATACCTCATAGCCATGAAAGGAGCGGAGAACCAGATAAAGGTTCCAATGGGTCAGGTGTGGTGATAATCCGGACGACGATTAATTACTGCCTACCATCGAAGTAACCGGCGATGGCGGGGATTCGAACCTAGGGCATCTGATATGGTAATCAAAAGCTCTTGACCGCTCGATCACCGCAGGTCTACCAATTGCATTGGTATCTAAACAAAATTGCGTGATTGGCTTGGAAGTGGTCCCTCGTCACCTACCCACTCAATCTCTCCACCCCGTCATGACCCACGTTCGCAATCTTTGAGGCAATCACTAATGAACTGATAAGTGCAACAAAACGTGCGACAACGCGCATGGAGGGAGGGGTGCCCACTGTTTTCTTCGAACTCCATTGTGACTGTGAAGAGTGTCAGGGCGTAGTGAAAATCTCGAAGCAAAGTTATCATACCATTCTGAGGCTGATTTAAGAAATTATCACATTGATTTGTGAAATTATCGCGTAGATTTGGTAAACTATGGGTTTGCTTACAGAACCGAACGCAATGGCTGGCAGTCGGTGTAAAGATTTATTGAAATCGGATATGAAATTCAGCTCGCCATATCAAGAAACTCCGATAAACTGGTTTCGTCCCGATCCCATGCTATCTATCTCAATTGTTGTTTTTACCCAACAGTTCGTTTGCTTTCCACGCACTTTAACCACTAGTTTCCAAGTCGACCACCATACCTCCGCTTCCACGTCCGCCTGATAATTTATTTCTTCAGTCTCATTGCGTCAGGCAATTTTAGTCTTGTTGCTATGACAAGCGTTGACTAACCTTAGCTGGCATGAGTCTAATTAATGGTCTTATCTGTTCTTAGTGAACTCTAATTCTGAACAGATTTCATCACTTACATAATCTTTCTTCCCCGTTTTAAAATCCTTGGGCCCAGAGACACTGGTATCCATGACCCGTTCTGTTATTACGTCGTAACTGCCTGAGTTACTTGACAAGGCCCACAAGTTTTGACGGATTTATCTCTCCCACTCTATCAGCCTTATCCGTGGAAATGACTGAACTTCGGCCATCCTAATGTGATCATGCTAAACTCTCATAGCCATGCTATTGCAATTGAGTAGTAGGAGATTAGATTTGTATAATATGATTCATCATTCAGCTTGAACGCTCAACTCACCATTGAAATCCATGGAAGCACCGTACAGCTGTTTCATCTTTGCTGGGAATCATCAGCAGTGCACATCCATCGAGCCCCCATGAGGACTCGAATCCGGGGTGAATGATCGCGAATCGAACACCTTAACCACAAGGCTATACGGGCTGGCTCTCAACGGTTTGTTGAACATTTACACTACATGATATAGCACCCTTCCGTCACTGGCTTTGAACGGTAACAACCCGCTTCCCGCACAGCGATCGATTCCTATGATGGATGACTTCTCTGTAGGGGCCTGAGTACAACGTTGGCATTCCGTTATGAACAACCTACATAGCTTGGTTACTATCTGCAATTGAGTAGTAGGAGATTAGATTTGTATAATATGATTCATCATGCAGCTTCAACGCTCAACAGTGTGCTATATCATGAAGTGTAGATGTTCAACAAACCGTTGAGACTCCTTGTCTTGCAACCATACAAAACACTGGGCGCACTGAGCAACAGTACACACGACCTTCCAATTTCAGTGAAATATCAGGTTGGCACTATGAGCGCCACAGTCCAAATGCCACGGATCAAGGTGGTGAGTGATTTTATCAACTCATCACCACCAATTTTGAAAAGGAACGGAGGAAGTTCGTCGGGACCGGCAGCTTTCCCACTCTTTGGTAATCGACTACTTTGATTCTACTTCCATTTCCGATGGGGGCTCAAGGGATACACCCCAATAAATCACAGTTGCTGACGTAGGAGTAACCAGATTAGAGCATGGCCAGCTTAACTGTTCTGTGAAGTAGTAGGTTCAACGGTCCAGCCTTTGCTCTTTGCCATGAATAGGCTCTCCTCTTCTATCGCATATCATCTCTCTGACTGGAGTTCGCCGTCCACCGGTGTTGTGAATATGTTCAAACAGTCTTTGACTGTTACCTGAGGCAGCTGCTATTTCCATTTCCTTAGTTAACTTGATCCATCAACTTTCGCGATCCTTCTTGAGGCTTTGTGTGACTTGCTCTTGTGGATTTTTCCGTATCCTATTCATCTCCTTACAGTTTGAGAGCCGACATTTTTGACCTACTAGACTCAGTGACCCTCAAGATATTCAGTGTCTTTGATGGACATCGGATTTAGGACCACATGCGAAACCTGTTCCTACACGCATCCCCTGTTGGATATGGGTCCACTGCTCATCTACATTACTGTTCGTCGTCGTTCCTAGCTCATGTGATAATTTCTGTTCATAACGGGCGCGAACTTCTGGATCACGCAAACGTTGGACGGCTAACCGGGTTTGCGGTTTACGTCGATGACCATGGATCCAGAGTGATAATCGCATCGAAGCTAAAGCATGGTCCTGCTGTACGTACGCGGACCAGTAGGATCTACAGTTCTGAGCAGAACTGTGCCACCGGTAGCTTATTGCGATACGATCAATCTGACTCAGAGTACCCGTAAAGTTTCAGCACTATGTCATTGTGCGACACGAGCTGTGTGGGAAATTTGTACTAGACAGGAATAATCGATTGTCTGCAAAAAACTGGAGTGGCCTATCCCCGTTATTTGTGCGCTGAGTGGGTAAGACACAAAGCCCACCCAAACAAACCTGTGATGCACTAAGTTTGCCAACTTGTGCGTTAAAATCACGAGTTAGCACTACAATGTCAGAACCTTAGCTCCTGCGAACGAGGGTGACGAGTTCATCATAGAACTCATCTTTCTGCGTGTCAGAGCTGCAGTCTGTTGGGGTGTACACCGAGATCACAAAACAAACTGCGCTCAACACAGCTATCCTTTCGAACGCCAAATGATCGCTTGAGTTTTACAGAATATGAACGACCATTAACCTGTATCTAATTCAAAAGGGCAGCCTCACTCTTATCAGTCAAGTCTATTCACATACCACAATGACACACAGTTCTAGATTCTTCGTCTCCTGGAGTGCACAGGGAATATCTTGATGAGGTACCAGGGGTGTCAAAGAGTCTGAAATCTCCCTGAAAACACGTCGTCAGCGAGCCTGCAGTCCTCAGTCTTCCAATCCATGAACAAGACGCTTTGTTAACACCAACTGTTGTGCTCTGAATTAACGGAAATCATATTACACAGCAATACGGTTTACTAGCGCATCAGTAAGCACGTAAGTAAGTAAGCGAGCAAGCACGTGAATCTTCTGTGGGCAAGTGCAAGCAGTACGTGTGGTCGAGTGCAGTCTAGCCGGTCCACTCAGTAGCACCGAATCAACGAGCAGGTTTGGCTTCATGCTTAAGTCTCATCGGCTACCGCAAGCGGTCCGTGAAATAAGTGAAGTCACAGCGATGTGCCTACATGCATACTTGCGTGTGCGATAGTAGTCGTCAGTAGTATTTAAGAACGAATGTGTCTTCAGGTACACGGCACGGTAACCGCAAGCATGATAATGTTACAAGTCAACGAGAACAAAGAATCAGTGTCTGTCTCACGCGGAGCTAACTGCGTGTGGATGGTAGAGTGGAACAATTCAGAGAGTAGTATAGACAGGCATCGCTCACGTGAGTGTAAGGCCAACAGGACCGGAATGAATCATGTGTGAACGCCAATGACACATGGAATGGCCACACAATACCAACCAATGACAAGACTGGCATATCCCGCGCAACAGTGCAGTTATAACGCAAGTGTCTATGAACCAACCAGTCCATCATCCGTCTTTGTTCACAACAACCGTTGACAGACAACCCACTGCTTATCTCTTATACCAACCATCCAACCAGTCAGACGCATGAAACACTGTGGTCTGAATTACCCAATCAAAGTTGAGCAGCAATCCTGACAATTAATAACACCGCCATATGTTTGCGTGTATCCCCTGCTTCGTGCTACTTAAAGTGTCGATTTTTGTTTACACTTGAATACAGTTTCCGCACTAGCTTGTGGTCAATTTTCCTTTGGGATTGGATGATCGAGGAATCACCGAGCGAGGATAATCCACAGGCTTTCGCGTGGATATAACAAGCAGCATTTAGCTGAGTCACACTGCTCGAATCCTGGGTACGCGTTTCCCGGAAGCAGCAGATATCAATCGCCAAAGAGTCCATAGTGAGTGCTAGGCGCGCCTACTAACCGGGCTGCATGAGTGTACACACGTTATAGGAGGCGGGATTCAGGGGCTGACGAGGCCTGAGAAAATGTGAGTAATAAGATTGTGGATTACTTGGGACATTATCTGGCAACGGGCCGTTGCGAGTATCGGGCGTGTTATCAGTGGCAGCATTATGAATGAGTAGACAGAGGGCAAAGAGTGGTAACTGGGGGCACAACGGTCCTTTCCCTATACACAAAAGGTTTACAAAACCATTACAAATCAACCCGCAATTGAGCACACACGAAGCATGAACAACTGCGAGCGGAGATATCAAGGAACCGGTCAGAATGTGATAGGACAGTCCCTTTGATCTTTGACCTCCAGTACGTTTTGTTCTACGGTTTGACGAGAGACGCGCACTTTTCAATAATCCGAATAAACTGGAGTCTCTCGTGTGATTATGTTCTTTGCCTCTCATCCAGTTTAGGCCGGAAACTTATCACAAGGGACTTTGTTGCCAGGAGGGCGGAAGAAAATGGGCCACGAAAGCAAAGGTCGCTTTTCCTAAGGTGACTCGTGCATTCTACTCAGCCCGTCCTCCGAATACGCACTGAATGTCCAATAGACATTTTTCAAACTCAGTGATAATGAGTAGGTATTTTATCGAGTAAACCAGGACTGAACTAGGTTTGGAGGTTCGATATTGTTCTGTATTGGATCTACCGCCCAGGAATCAACTATAAGGGAGTTATTTGTCGACCGAAGAGATGGGTGAAATTAGAGGTAGGTACACACACACCAAAACAAACTTCATGAATAGTGGTCATCTTACCTGGATTTGGACAGATAATCAAACTCGGATCAAACATGTCTACCGAGAACTCTCTATAGTATTGATCATTATCGATCAGAAATGTTCGTGCCTCATTCCCATTGGCCAGCAAGCGAACACCAGATTTTGAGGCACCCTTCAACCCAATACTGAACACATAATCAGTTCTGTTGTTCAACAAATATCCAAGCTGTTCTAATCGCGTGTGATTGCCACTTGTAGATGTCTCCTGTTGGGATACAGCTGGGCCCCGAATCGGCTGGTGTGCCGCATCCACTGCGTCAAACAGTCTATTGTGGAGTGTGGACGTCTTTTCAACATGAATCTCTGGTGTCCTGTGTGTAGTACTTAAACGCCCGGTACTGAGTAAGATAACAACACGTATAGCCTCATTCAGTGTGCGATTATTTCGAGTCGGAAATACTGCTGATACGGTCCCGGTGATAGCACCGCCCAAATTCGCCGAAGAACTGGATCCGCCCAGATGTGGTAGTTTTCGGATCGCACTAAGCAAATCCGCCAGTGTTTGTACGCGTGCCGCATTGATCGCCAAAAACAGACGCTCCGAGTAGAGGAGGACGGAAACCAAAACATTTTGTTTGCCAATATGAAACTATTGAAAACGGGGAAACAAATATGTTTGAAATAAAATAAAACAATACGATTCTGAACGCTTATTTATGCAATGAATAAGTTCCATTGTAAGTCACTCGTCTCACTTCGAATGGTTCGATTTTCTTAAGTGCAGGTAGAAGACTTGGGCTGTGCAATGCAGATGCTTCTTTCCCTTTTCTCATTCGCAAACGTAAGACATTATGTTCGATATAAGTAGCATGGTACTGCATCTAGAAGACAGAGGAAATTCCCCCGGAAGTACTCGACCGGTTTTGCGGTTGTTGCTGCTCATCCGATATGCTCATGTAGATACAATACCATGCTATTTGTATCAAGAATCCAAACATGAGACCTTGTGTCCTCATTCTGAAGGTTAGCCTTGTTATCCAATGAAATAACTTTGGAAGAATCACCTTGTGATTCTAAAAATGGACTCTTCGTCCATGTAAGCTCCTTACGGTTCAAATGAGATTGTAGCCGTGAAACAGGATCAGGTACAACTAGGATACACAGAACAAAGTGGAGAGGGTTCATTGTTGATAACTACGAATCAGACAGCGAGTAACAATAGTGCTCTTGATTAGCCATTGAACGGGTTGAAGGTCATTGTTACAATTACCATCCGAAAGAAATCAGACAATGGTCGAAAAGAAGACACGAGCCATAACGGAATCCTTAAAAGTGGGGCGTCAATAACTACCTGGAATTCGTTACAAACTGACCATCGATCAAAAGTCGGTTGACCTCGTGTACAGCAAGAAAGGCTCCGTTATTTAAAAAAAATAAAAATATCCTTCGAAGGAGAATGGAACTTCCATGTTTCAACTATGTTGCTGTTTACCGTCCCGGTAAAGAAAACCTCGCGGTTCACACTATGTTACGGGTTGACTACACCTCAGTCCTTAGTACTGAGTCCCAAGAAACTCCACAACTCATTGTGCCAGCCAGGTACCACAAGGCTGGAGCGCTTCATGAGGGTATTTAACTTGCCGTATTCCCTGAAAAATCGGTCACTCAGTGCACAGCTTGTGCAAAAGACAAGCCTCCCTTTTCCAACCGATCACACGATACCTTCATCAAAGCAACACCTCTTTTGGAAAGATTAAGTATCGATTCAAAGGACCATTACCGCCCATTTCCACAATCCGGTACCCACTCGACTGCCCTGACGAGTACTCCGATGTCTACCACCATCAAATTCCTCCGCCAGTTGTTCGCAAAGATAGGCATGCTGTCATTCATCTATTCCAACAGAGGGTAATGTAATGGCCGCATTGTCCGAAATGGAATCAGAAGACATACCAAATGACACTGAGATGTACTGATTTATTAACAAATAAAATATGACATCTATATGCGTGTAAAGTACTCAACGGGACGCATATACACATAAGTATTGATCCAGCAGCAATGTGACTGGTAGGTACAAATTTGCCAAAAACCGCCACGTGATATGGAAGCATATCATGGGCGTGAGACATACATACTGCGATAATCAATATCCATGGTTGCATTAGGATTTGTCATACAAGTAAGGTGTATTTGTTTATGTGCGGAAATTTATGGACGCTCATTGCAGAGTATATAGAACAAATGAACTCTGATTGGTTGAAATAGGTTTTTTCGGAATGCCTATGAATAGGACAGAATCGCCGCAGATACTTGTCTGCGTTCTCAGAACTCCAAACGTTTCTCCACAGAAAAGAAATCGCAACCAGTACTACGGCAGGCTACAATCCCCATGCCAGCGATCAAGTAGAACGGCTAAATGTAACACTATGGCGTACTATTCTGTTGAGAGCATAGAGCAGGGGACTATCTGTCAGTCAGTGGGAATGTGTCCTCCTGGACGCTTTCAATTCTGTCCGACCACTCTCCTGCACACCCATAAATGCGTTCCCTCCCAAGGCGATTATTTTCGTGTTTTTACGCGTCCACAATCATCAAACATTAAAGTAGGATCGACTGGTAGACGAAGCGGTGATCTTCGAATATAATCCCCTGCATGCTCGAGTACGCTTGCGAAGTAGACGGGAGGAGATTTTTCAACTAGACAGTTAGGGCGGGCAGGGGAAGCTCAACACAACAACTCTGGTTTACCTCATTCAACAGATCCTCATGGTATAGAAGAGGACATTCCTTGTGTAATTCAATGTACAGTGTTTTTTAAGTGATGAAAAAAATCTTGGAACTATGTCCCTGTCCATATGAACTGCTTTCTGCACTGGGCTACTTTTGTGCTTGTCAGTAGGCACATTATCGAAAAATCCTCTTGGGTCAGAGAGGCTAACCTGATGGCTTAGACCGTATATTTTTCACACTGAAAAAATTCCCGCCGTAAAAGCTCCCATGAACCAAGATTATCGGTGGGCAAATATCAGCATCTAGTCAGTTTTTCGGTACTCTGCAAGGTGGTAGTTTAGTTGGGAAGCTGGTGGTTCAAACTGTTTCCGGACAGTCGTATTTTACGCGGTAACAAGTTAATGTTATCAATACCAATTCCAGCTTCGCTCCGGGGGCTTACAAACGTGGATTGGTCAGAACTAGCTTCAACGGAGCCCAGGAAGTCTTCACAGGAGAACAAGTGTAAAACAAAGAGGAGTTCGTAGAACGAACGTTGCTGGTCAAAGGTTATTCGGAAAATTTTATCAAACAACATCATAAGCTGAGACTTGTATGCGAGAAAACAGTGAAGGTAGAGAAGAAGCAAGTTTTTATCATTTTGCTTTTTAAAGGAGATAATATATTTAATCAAGTAAATTGTATTCTTAAGTCAGCTCTGATGCACACATACACAGCAGCGCAGTTGCTTTTGCTACAAAGGACCAAAAAGTTGTTTTCAAAATCACTTAAACGGTCTTGCTGATCCCAAAGTCTCACATATTGTCTATCAGTTCACTAGCAGTTGCGGTTATGTATACATTGGCAGGATGGATTGCTGTTTGAATCAACGGATTCCAGAACATATACCTAACTGGCCGTCAAACTTGATGACGCAACCCGCTGGGGCATTAAGTAACGACGTGAAACCGCCAGCTTTCTCGACTTCAAGATACTTGATTGCACTAGGTAACAAAATTGACCTGACTCATTGTTTTGAAGCATTGTTGGACAATCCAACACTGAGTTTATTAGCGTTCAGTGAAGCGATTCTAATCATGATGCATCATCCAGCACTCTATTTACAAAAACGATTGACCCAAAATGTTTGTTTACCTTGGCGTTACCACGACAGAACTTTCGATCTTGCATACTCTACTGTTGCATTTACACCCTACTGTATAAATACTGACACGTTTTACGTCCGCGGTTGACAAGAACAAATGAAATGCTTGTATCTCGTGACTTTTGTCTTCTCTTTATTGTAATGAATACAAATTCCGTCTGAATACATCAAACAATTAAAAACTTGAATCTGTAGAGCTTGTAAGAGAATTAAAAATGTGATCTATAAGATGCATATAAAATACCTTGGACGCATGTAAATCTTATTTTAAAATATCCGTGATATGAACCATTAGGAATATTACCAATCAAACAATGGAGCAGATGTTGTAACATCTCTAACACCATGCATTTACTCGACAACTGATTACTGGACACAATTGGTGTTCCGCTCAGACAGGTCTTCTAATAATTAACCAAACCAACATCACCAATCCCACTACGGGTTAAATGTGTACATTGTGTTCGACTGCAATAATTCAATTCAAAAGCCTCATCATGTTATCAAATAGGGATTGATGATAATCACTACACACGTGATGGTTCTTCCTTCCAACTTCCCTAGAGTGACTAATTTGGAAAACAATAAAGTTTGTTCTGGTAGGATGCATAAGAATTGCGATTATTGTGTGCATGATCATTTGCGCGTACGATGTAACTTTTGACATACTTTGTGCTGGGTCTTAGTTAGCACTAGAAAGTCGAAAGAGTCCAACGGGAATTTGGTTGGTTGTAAAGACTGAATAACTTGGTTTTCGTAGCAATTCTTTGAAATTTCATGATTTTCGTGATGCTAAATTTTGTGTCCTCCCTCAAAATTTCGTTGAAATTTGGTAGTCAGTTCACACTTCAGGAAGACCCGTAATCGCTTTCCAGGACACAAAGACAAGGTGTTCAGGGCCACCCCATTATATAAGCACAAAGGCAGTGGCCACTGCCAAAACGTTTTGAGCTAGTCTGGATCGCACTTGACTCATGTGGACCAGCATCATGGCTGAGCTGTGTACGGCTGCTATGACGGATAAACTAAGCGGTTGTTCGTTTGCACCTCTGAGGCTCAACGTATGCACTGAGTTGACTGTGTATTTGGGGACGGAAAACTAGTGCCGGATAGAGACGGTCAGCAGAGTGAAAAGGTTACTTGGAAGCACCAAAATAACCGCTGTGCTTTGTGACTAACACTCAACGGATTCTTTGACTGAAGGTAAAGAAAAGTAAAACCAATAGGCCTTTGGGGGATTCATTTTTTTGAAGACTACCGATACGCGCGTGCATGTGTTCATCAACTTATGGAGGATAGGATGAAACCAGTCATTGGAGGATTTCATTACACCGGACTGCGCGAGTGTGTTTGACCAGAAAAACAATTCGCCGCTTAAGTGGTAAGGGATGCAGCGACGCAACATAGACTGACGAAGTCCTTGACAGGAAAAGTGTGTTGGGGTTGTACCAGTGATCAGTATTGAAGGAGCTTTAGAACATCTACCAGAAAGACATACTGGTCCCATTAAGGCAGCGGAATGGACACATGGTATACTGCCAGGACAAACTGAAGGTTCAGAAGCGCAAAAATAACCTTAGTCTGTTGGACATTCATCATTTTCGAGAAGTACCGATACAAACTGACATGCCAAAGTGACAGTCCGGACGGGATTGATTGAAATTGCAGTGATGTGCATTTGCGCTCATTGTGTAATTAGATCATATCTGAATGAAGATGGTGGTATACCCAATACATCTTTATCTACTTAGGGTGGTTGTGATTACAGGATGACATAAACGAGTGCATATCATGACAATTACAACTCAATTCATTTACTTCGACCTTTCTTCCCCTGTTTCAGACGACTAACTGAAGGGGTTATGGCGAACATATGGATGCACATTTTGTAGCTCCATGTTTGTGAATACGTACTAATGAAGTGGATAACCATTCCAGTTTGGACTATAATATACTGGATGGTCAAAATTGATAACAAAATGTGAACCACTTATCCCCCACCTGATCTACGATCTCGCTCCCAAGTCACTTCACTTTTGAAACAGCTTTCTGACTGATTTAGTGGTGCATTAACAGGAATACCAGTCTTTAGCATGTCTTTACTGAGATGAATGGGTGTGGGCATAAGCTTGTTTGACAATGTCTTCTATCTTCCGATCTGTGTCACTATCAAATGTATTCCATCTACCTTTATATACCGTACCATTAACGATATGGTCGAATAAAAGAATGAAATGATTTTATTCAGAAATCTAAGCCAATACATGATTCACTAGAATTGGTTACTTTTAACACAAGTTGATTGCGACTTTTTCCAGTTTTGTCGAGTTAAGTCAAATTGTGGTATTGGTGCACGGTTTGTCGCATGAAGCGAAGTGCTCCTCTGTTAAGAAACTGGTCGAATTAGGGTGAAAGATGACCCTGAGTAGTGATACTACTTCGATGGACCTTTCTAAAATGATAAATCTTTCACTAGAGGATCGGCACGAATAATAAAAGAGCAACAAACTCTAACGAAAACTGTCGACATGTCAAAGATTCTCCAATTTCCCTGATATGCTACTTTAGCATAACAAGCAAAAAGCTGCCACACAGTAGAAAGACGAGGGGAAAACCTCGACAGAATGCTGACATGTCCGTACAGACACCTTGCATCATAAAGCCAGAATCAGTGCCCCCCAAAAAAACTGGTCAGACCAAATTCGAAAGCCAATATTGAGATCTTTTCACATATACCGAATTTATTCGGGGAATGGAAACAAACCATGGAACACCACTTCAGCGAAACTATGAGGAAACGCGTGAAACTTATCATTAGGAAATGTTACGAAACTTCAATAGATTGCTATGAAAATCAATTTACTCGATTTTTACTACAGGCCAATGTCCCCTAGGATTCCCTCGGTATTCTAATGCTAATAAAGAGATAACGCAAATTATGCTAAATGCTACACTAAACGGGCAAATAATCGTGCACACAATAATTGCAGTTACTTTGTATTCCACTAGAATGAACAAAAGTAATCATCATCCATCTCTGTTTGAAAGCTTGATAAAGCTGAATCAATCAGCTTAGCATTGAAAACTTCATGACAATACACGGTTCCCGATGAGTAGTAGAAAAAAAATGATGGCGTTAGAGAAGCTGCAGTATCTGATCTGCCGTGTGAGTTGTATTACTCGTGATGGTTCACATCAGGGATCTTTTGCAATAAGGTTTCACATACCTTCAAGGAATTTTATATTCACCATAAGGATCGTAAATTTCATTCTGTCACTATTGCGACTGATTCAAGTTTTTAATTGTTTGATATATTCAGACGGAATCGGTGTTGATAAAATGAACTTGTTACCGCATGCAATAAGACTGTAGAAAAGTAATCTGGACCACTGGCTTCATAATCTTGTGGGCTTCAGAGGGGTTTATTACATATTGGTATCTATCCGTCGATAATCTCGGTTTGATCGCAACTTTTTCTGCCGACAGTTTTGTCGGTATGCAAATATAAGGCCTATGGAATCAGGCCGACACTCACACCCCAAGTGGATTTTTCGGTAATTTGCCTACTGCCTAGCATGGCAGTAGTTCGGTGCGAATGCGGTCTAAATGAGCCAAGACAAGTCTCCAAGGTGTGTCCCATGACTTAAAAAACACCGTGCCGTCTGAAGATTAAGTCCGATGACAGTCGATTACGGTTGAATTCCGTCAAATTCCAGTTTTCAGTACTGAAAGTGTCCACAGTAGCCAAAAATCAACCAATCGTTGTGCATTGACGAGGAAGTCCAGTATACCGTACCCATGAACGGAAGATCAATGACACCGCTGCCTACTTGTTTTGACCGCCACGAAAGACTTCCAGATGCATAAACCAGTATTCTGAGATGTCCATGCATCGTGATGGCTTGAGGTGTTTTGCGCACTTGTATTATGCTTTGAATCAATTCGTTACGATCTGTATAGTACACGGCAGCCATCTGATGGATCATTTGGCAGATTAATACTTCATCCGCGATTCGTTAATATCGTTTTTCACCCATTAGTGTACAGAAATCTGCTATTGTCGTCTTCATCCACTAATCTGTAATTTTACTTGGTACTTCCTCTTCGATTTCATGGTTCCACTTACGGAGTGTATGACTTTCCAATAATATAGATAACATCGGGAGGATGGATGATGTGGAATGAGAGTAACAAACAAAGTCATTTCCTTTGGCATCGCACCAGAGAAAAACTAACCAGAACTGTACCATCGTGCTGGAAGTACCACACTGTTGTTCTACGTGAATCGTATTTCGAACCGTCCTTAATATAACTTCTGCTGTTTTTGACGTTACAAACAATTCTTCCGGGGTATCCTTTATGAGCGAGCGATGTATTACTCAGCAGCCGACCCGTAGACTACACAAGCCTCATTCATTCGGTTGCTCGCTCAGTTTATTGGCAAGGCGTACGAACTAATTTTTGGGGAAGTATCCCAAAAACTAGATTCTCTGGTAAGTTGCCCAGATTTCTGATTAGTAACTTTTGCACACTTCAAGCTGCTGTACTTTCCCCCGTTTTCTCATAATTGCGTAAACAACCTCTCGCACGGCCTCTCCAGAAATGCAATGCTAACGTCGTATATATTAGCCTTGCTGTATCAGCTAATAACCCATATGATAATCATCAAAACATTCTGAGTTAGAATGAATAAAGCGGTCTTTTCCGTAACCCTTCCTGGTGTTCTGAATAAATGTTCATCCCATCTATCAGCCTTTCCGAATGATACCTATACTCCGCGCACCATTCAGTCACACGGGGTTCAATCTTCTGAGTACCTCGATATGAAGTTTAACAGTGATCGTCGTATTTCATCGTTTGAGTGCGCGAATAGCCTTGTCCTGTGCTTCAAATTCGATAACTCGGGCAATTTTTGGTTAATTCTACTTCTGTATCTTCCTTTGTTTCTCAATGCGTTTTACCAAACGTACTCTGTTTCTCCTCCGCATCATCATTCACAATATTACAGTTTAAGACATTCACGTAATCAATCGTAAATCTTCCAAACCGGATTTTTAACTGAGCAAGAAGATAAGTGATTCACATGTTAATATCTGTGAAAACATGGTGGCTTCACGTGGATTCACTTGAATTACCAAAGGCTTAAACTCAATTCAAATGAATATAGATACGTTATCCTGTCGTGATGCTGCGTTTTCAGTCTTCTGCACCGAGAGAAACAATAAACCGGTCTATAATCGTCACCTCCATCAAGCAACGTTAGATGATCCAAAACACCTCCAACATTAGCGAGTCACACTCCACATTTCGCACCGTTCACCAGAAAATCACACTAGCATTAGTGATGCAGCCAAGGCAACGATACTGGACCGCTCGACACGTCTGCTAATGATACTCACTCGGGCTGTGGTCACATGTTAGCTGAGTTCAGCCGACTACCCCTGGAATACTTCACCAGTCCGTGTGTTTTGGTCAACGCACATGCAGACGGCTTGACTGATGTTGTGGTGTTTGCTGAAATCGCGATCCAATCACAGTGGCTTGCCAAAAGTGACAGACCTACCTCACACGGTGCTTCAACAAATCACAATAGTTTCACTGGGATTGGCCGTTTTAGTAGGATTTAATAGGTTGGCGTCACAAATAATCGATGAGAATCTGGTCCTGGTGACTCATTGTGGTGGAAAATGACTGACCACGTGCCACGCGATAACTCAATTCCGTGATAACTTTAAGACCATTGTTAGGTGTGTCACTGTTTTATTCCGTCTTAGAGAGTTTAAAGAGAAAGCGAAAACGTAGCGTCTGTGTGAATGTGAGCATGTTTACGCTGACTACAACACGGACTGGTGAGATATTCTAGGGATAGTCAGCTGAACTCAGCTAACATGTGACCACAGCCCGAGTGAGTATCATTAGCAGACGTGTCGAGCGGTCCAGTATCGTTGCCTTGGCTGCATCACTAATGCTAGTGTGATTTTCTGGTGAACGGTGCGAAATGTGGAGTGTGACTCGCTAATGTTGGAGGTGTTTTGGATCATCTAACGTTGCTTGATGGAGGTGACGATTATAGACCGGTTTATTGTTTCTCTCGGTGCAGAAGACTGAAAACGCAGCATCACGACAATATAAACGTAACTTTATTCTATATGAGTAATAGGAGATTAGATTTTACATAATATTACTTCCATCACACAGTGTGAATGTTCAAACCAGCTGTTTCATCCTCGTAAGGAGTCATCAACAGTGCACATCCAACGAGCCTCAACTGGTATTCGAAGCCGGGGTGAACGACTGTGAACCGAACACCTTAATCACAAATCTATCGGAAAGGGCCCACAACGGCTTATTGAACTTATACACTACATGATATAGTGCCGTTCCGACACTGGTTTTGAATGTTTGTAGAGCATTTCCCGCACAGCGAGCGATTGTTGTGACGGATGGCTTCTCCGTAGGGACCTATGTGAATATATTCATTTGACTTGAGGTTAATCCTTTGTTAATTCAAATGAATCATATGTAACTCCACGTGAAGTCAGCAGATTTTTCACAGATATTAACAATCGAATCACGTATCCTCTTGCTCAGTTAAGAAATGCGGTTTTGAAGATATACAATTGACTGCTTGCATACTTCGAAACCTGCATTGATAACGTGGAAAATATTACTAGGAAAGAATTGTTGAGGTTTTGTAAAAGTGCGTTGAGAAGCAAAGGAAAAAGCGAATGTACGTTTAACGCAGAATTAATTGAAAATACCCGGCTGAAGGATCAAACCACTGGGTAGAGAACGAGATGGTTTTTGATGCTTCCCAACTGGCTTAATAAAGCGTGTTTTATAGGTATTCAGGTTCAGACTATAGAAGAAAGAACAAGAAACTTGGTAGTCATTGAGACAACAAATGACAATTTGTAATGGAAAATGCACTTGCTACTAGCCGGAATCGAACCGGCGACCGTTCACACACCGGGCAGGTGCTTTACCAGCTGAGCTTTCGCTACCCGGTCAGTGGGGTGTGAATACCGCAAGTGAATAATCGGTGATGCGCAAACCACTTTTCCAATGATACACAGCAACTATTCTGGTTTTAATCATTGAGCTAGCCTCGTCGGTCAATTCCCAATGACAGTTTTCTGTCCACTTTGTTACAGTACCATCGGTATCTCTAGAGCTAGTGTGTTTGTTGATATTTGTTATGAAGAATAACCTGAGCTATGGAATTTGAAATATAAGTCAGTGCCATTCGCGCACACAATTGACATGAGAATATCAGTTGTTGAGTCTGTTTGCCTGTTTCCAAACCTGCTCATTCATCAACACCAAATTATGCTACTTTTGAACTTGTTTCGACATGGTCGTGACTCATTAGACGCTGATCATATGGTTGCTGTGTTATCAGTTCACGATATTCCTCCGCTCTCTCAAGCGTTGCCCGTTTGCCACACACACACACACACACACACACACACACACACACACACACACACACACGGAACCACCACTCGCTTGATTTTATTTGACGTGGACTAGACTGTTTGATATGAGCAACGAGTTCTAATCGGCTCCACCCGGCAAGTGTGTTTAAGCAAGCACACACTGACGCACATACACGCATCCACACAAGACACAGTGACTTGTCCGACCCGTGACTAATCGTGTATTTGCGTGCCTGAGTGAGTCCCTGCATTACACACCGTTTGGCCAGACCCGCCGATCGACGTCGGCGTGTTCGCCTTTCTATTTGGTTGTGTCCCTTAGAAGTGGGTTCCTTTCTTATCTGGCACCGTTTGCTCGTTTCGTTAACCAGCTTCGTGATCTGCATAATATGATTCATCATGCAGCTTGAACGCTCAACTCACCATTGAAAACCATGGAAGCACCGTACAGCTGTTTCATCCTTGTTTGGAATCATCAGCAGTGCACATCCACCGAGCCCCCACGGGGACTCGAACCCGGGGTGAACGATTGTGAGTCGAACACCTTAACCACAAGGCTATCCGGGCTGGCTCTCAACGGTTTGTTGAACATTTACAATACATGATATAGCACCCTTCCGTCACTGGCTCTGAACGGTAACAACCCACTTCCCACACAGCGATCGCTCCTGTGATGAATGACTTCTCTGTAGGGGCCTAAGTACAACGAAGACATTCCGTTATGAACAACCTACATAGCTTGGTTACTATATGCAACTGAGTAGTACGAGATCTGTGTTCCTTGGCCAATAGGGCCGTACGTATTCTATATGAGTGTTTTACTTCACTCCGAGTTACTTAATACCTTCAACTTCGTGTAATCGAGTAGTGCGCGGAGTATACTGGTCATTCGGTGACGATGATCGAAATGAGGTTAAGATGCCATCAGATCACTCCGTTCAGAATAGCTGGCAATGTTTGAAGAATATCAGATAGGTTATTAAATTCCTTTTCGATTGATACAGTATGACAAACATTTACGACATCAGCATGGGTAAGTACAGTTCCGAAGGAACCAGACAGGAAACTGATAATTTCTATATGGGAAAAAGTGTGAAAGAGTAGAAACTCGATGAACACGAGATTCATTACTTAGGAACCCGTAAGACCTGCAGGCCAATCTAATGAAATATACACGTAACAGATCCAACAAAATTGTGTTGCAATTTATGGGTAGAGTAGTTAGATAAAATGCACCACAGTATTCAACTTGGCTGAGACTTCAGTGGTGTACGTAGGTTTTTTTATTCAGAGGAAAACGTCGATGCTCTGGCACTTCAATATTAAAATATCTCGGTCGGCTGTCGTGAGGGATACCCGGGGATAACCCGTTTAATGTCACAAACTCCAGAAGTAATATACAGGTTGCTCAGAAAAAAGGGTTCACAGAGAAGGGAAAAATAATAGTTCCTGTAAAATGCTACAATTCTGGATTAACCTTTGGCGTAGTACAAACAGAAATGATATATTTTATCACTCTCATTCCACATCATTCATCCTCGCAATACTATCTAAATGGTTAAAATTCTTACATCTGATAGAGTAGGACCATGGGACCGAAGAGGAAATACCAAATAAAATTAGGGTTTAGAAAACGAGGACGACAATAGCAGTGTATTGTTAAGCGGTCAGAGAAAGTGGGACTCAACCAATCGTGAATTAGGTATCAAGTTGTCATTTGGCACATAAGTTGGTTCCCGTGATCAGCGCACTGAATTCAAGTAGCAAACATTCACAAAAAAGGTGCGCCCCACGACGGTACGGAAATATCAGTACATTTTTTGTCTATTTGGAAGAAGTTAATGGCAGAAAAACGTAGCACACAATGGTATCATTGACCGCCCGATCGCGAGCACATCCGATTTGGTCTCAATACACTGCGGATTTATGATGTTTGGGTACTGACAATTGTTTCAGTAGTGAAAGCTGGAATTCGATCGATATGGACTGTCGTGGGATTCAGTTTACAAACGCTACCTCGGATTCCGATGTGCCAGAGTTAATGCTCCCTTACATATCACCCCACAAAATACACCAGAGGTAGTTGACAATGCCGGAGAACTCACTACTCAACAACAATGGACTATATCATATTTTTCGTGCAATCGAAGAGCCTGAACCCATGATTAGCTCTGTATTTTGGTCTGGGTTCTTATAATCGCGAAACCTAGACATACACGTTCGAAAATATCCAGATCTTTACCCAGTGATGTCTGAGAATTTTTTGAATTCGCTTTCACCGTAAAAAAACAGTCCTGGTTCCATCTCAGACTGTACGTACTACTACACCTTTTCCCATCATGCTTTAGCCAAAACCTGCAATTCTTTAGCCACGACCCACAATCCTTTAGCCATGACCCACCCTTCTTTAGCCACGACCCATCATTATTTAGCCTTGACGCACAACCTTTAGCCATGCCGCTGCAAGCCAGTCAGGCCAAAAGTGTCGGAATATAATGACATCAAGAGATATTGGAAGAATTCGTTTTTTTCACAAAGATTGGTGTTCCAAAGCTAACGGAACAAATGAGAAAGTGTGACGATCACACGCTGCTCAGTTCACCGTGGTAAATGTATCAAATGCTGCACCGCAAATCTATTGGAGAAGGTTTAAATGATGTGCCCGTATCGTCGAACCATTTGGCACAGCCCTTATTACTGTTGTATTTTCAGTGAACCAGTTCCTAATGTACTAAATAATATAAACAAATTATTATAGGAAACATTTTACCTGTCTGAATTCACTGAATGCCTTTTCCAGGGGATTGAAAAATGGACTATACGGTGGGAGAAGACGTACTTGGTGAGCAGTGTAAGAGAAACTCAATAGAATTACGCCATGTAACCTTTGTGTGGCATTCATACTTCAAGATACTGACGACAGATGAACAAGATAATATGTCCACGTTAGGTCCTTCAATTGACGGTAGAATTCAGATTGCTTTACTGCCTATTTTTAGCGTCCATAACTACGACTACACCATATTTTGTAGTTGGTTTCATCAATATACAACCTCAAAGTTGCTGTACCTGATCGTTGCAGCCAGTCGGCATATTTTGCTCGTTCAGATTTGACTGTATCTGAGTTTTGTTCCATAAGTTGAATAGTTAGTTTTATTGATTTCATCAGTCCATTTATGATGCAACATTTGACACCATTACTATCTCCGAACATGTAACTGCAATAAGGGCTGTGCCAAATGGTTCGACGATACGGGCACATCATTTAAACCTTCTCCAATAGATTTGCGGTGCAGCATTTGATACATTTACCACGGTGAACTGAGCAGCGTGTGATCGTCACACTTTCTCATTTGTTCCGTTAGCTTTGGAACACCAATCTTTGTGAAAAAAAACGAATTCTTCCAATATCTCTTGATGTCATTATATTCCGACACTTTTGACCTGACTGGCTTGCAGCGGCATGGCTAAAGGTTGTGCGTCAAGGCTAAATAATGATGGGTCGTGGCTAAAGAAGGGTGGGTCATGGCTAAAGGATTGTGGGTCGTGGCTAAAGAATTGCAGGTTTTGGCTAAAGCATGGTGGGAAACGGTTTAGTACGACGAGAGGAAAAACCTTGACAACGAGTTGTGCATAAGGACACCTCTCGTAACTCCAGAAACAGCTGTCCCATTCGAAAGCTACTGATGATATCTTTTCGAAGATACCGAAGTTGATATCCAGAAATGAAGCGCAACTGAGAAATGCCCATGCGAATCCGTCACATTATTTCTTGAAACGAGGTACTTTGGCACTTATCGTAAGTATTTGTTATTCACCAATGTTCCGGCAATTAAGTGACTCAAAGCCATATTTTATAAAACACAGAGTAATGAATGAGCTGAGAGAAATGTCGAAATACTGTGCGCATAAGGTGGTACACGGGGTGCATGGGGTGTATGGAGTGCCTTAGAGGAGTACCACCTCTGAGTTGGCTGGCTGTCGTGTCCCTTGGGGCATCCTCCATCTCTTTGGTCTCCATCATTTACCTGTGGCTCCACGAAGCTGAAGCACATATCGGCGGCCACACTCCGGCAAACCGCTCGACAGGAGGGCTAAAACAGGTTGAGGGTTACTGAGGTCTCAAAAACATCGGCGAGACTGTGTTCGGCATGTGAAGACAGATACTACTGAATGAGCGGAATAGATCTATTGATCCAACGGCTACAAGGGAAAACTATCCAACCCACGGAACCCGGTTTTCCGGAAGAGGAGTATGAGTAGCACAACAGCCCACTGGCTCGTCTGGAACAACCCTGTTGCCATGTACGCTGCAATTGGGTGTGTAAAGGCTAGAGATGCATCCTTGAACAAAAGGGTTGGATGAGGTACCGTCAACTTACTTCCTACTCCGGACTGGGCGACTGACTAGTACAACAGTCCCGAGCGGTGCTGGGGACTGCATCTTACCATATTCCCGTGAACATTTATGAATGACTTTGAAAGTATGCACTCTGATCACGCTATGGCGTTCCCAGCAAGCGAAACTTCTCGTAGTCCAGTGGTTGAGGTGTCAAGACAACAGGCTGGATTATTCCGCTGCAGGAAACAGGCTCATACAGCTTGTTGGAATGCACGGACAGTATTGGACGTGAGCAGGCAAAGTCTCACAATGAGGACACTGCTCAGTTTCAACATCAACACAGCTTGTTCCTTCAAGGTCCCCTTAACTAACTTGGGCACTGGGTACATAAAAGTTCCAGGAGAAGAGACAGCTTACTGGCTTTATCTTAGCGGTCCGACAGAAAACTCTGGGTTCCACGGCATTACATTCGCCATTAGTAATAAAGCCAGCAGTGCAATGATCCCTTGGGAGCCGATTTCAGCAATACTAGCCTTGGCACGTTTCAAAGGCTCCCCGTAGAACATAACGATGATTGCGGTCCCCTGGTCCGATCTACGCGGTGGACAGCGAAACAAAAGAGGAACTGTTCGACAGTTTCCAAGAGTTAATCAATCGGGTCCAGATAATTGGCATTCTGTTTATCGCCGGAGACTGGAACGCTCGCACGGGTGCCTCGGATTCGTCAAGGTAGCACGTCCGGGGAAAGTTTGGTCTTGGTCAGCACTGTGAGAATCACTATCATCGTACAGTGTCAAAAATCAGGACGAGCCCCAATGACCGCTACCTTTCTTACCATGTTGCACGTATCAGCAGAAGGAATGAATATACAGTATGAACAGAGAGTGGACCTACAGGAGTGCTTCCGAACGGTTAGGAGAAGAATGAAGTAATACTCTGGATAGACAACGCCGGAAGGCATTTCTTCAGCTACATCGGGCGTTGTGGACCCGCAGTGATATTAGCTATCAGATTGAGATGCGTATCTATAATGCCGCTATACGCCCCGTACTCATCTACAACTGCAAAACCTGGCTATTGAGAGCCGAGGGTACCAAAAAGCTGGAGGTGTTTGATCACTGGTGCCTGCGGCGTGTTTTGAAAGTAAATTGGAGCGACAGGGTATCCTGCGGTGAGATTAGCAGGCGGTTCTGTGAAATTGACGAACTCCCAGACTTCCGCCAATGCGGTTGACTGCGGTGTCTGGGTGATATCCTACGGCGTCTCTAAACGAAACTAACCAAACAAACACTCTGTTCCGAACCCTGTCCTGGATGTCACTGTCACCTTGGTGGCCAGCCCAAAACTTGGATCAACACTGTCGAGAAGGATGTAGAGCGCCTAGGCTTACGGTCGATCTATGGTGCCCGCCAAAGGAAGAAAAACAGATCACGATCTGCACCGAACTCATTTCCCACCGCCGCGTATGGTCAGCTATGATATGAGATATTCATGGAGCCGACTCATCCTCTGGCAGGAGTTAATCGCGTACAAATAAGTACGCATACATATGGTGCACCTGTAGGGCAACTGAGAAGTACTGAAAAATTTATCTGTTGTGAGATTATAACCTTTGTTCCACAAACCATTCATGAATCTCAAACCGACATCTTCAGTCCGGGGTCGACCACATCTCAGCCCCTTTTGAAATGCTCCCAGTTATAGCTGCATAGTGTGAACACACTCCGTTTTTGTGTTCACAAGCCTCCAAAATTTGACATCAAATCTGTCTGGCGTGTGTGGTATGTGTGTCATTGGTTTGCTTTTCTTTTTTTAGAAAATATGATGCTTAACCGGACAAAGCCTGTCACAGATCACGAAACTCGGAAACGGCTGCGATCAAATGTTTACACTTCATAATAAAGAAACTGAGTGGTTCTTACTGTATACATCACGCGCACATTGGAATCCAACAAAAGCCTTCAGTTCGTTCATTGATAACGACAGTCCTGAACTTTTCGTGTATTTCAGCACAGGGCGTAGCAGTGAGTCGCCAACAGATACGTGCATATCTTTGGTACAAACTTTCCGATTTACTGGGAGAGCGTGTACAACGTTTTACACGGAGTTTCTGCCGCAGCTAAGATGGTCACCTTCGTGATTCAATTGCATCCAATTTTACTGAATACAACTCGTTCCATTCGTCTATTCATGAAAAGAATTAAGCGAACATTCTGGTTCATATCCTTGATTTTCCATCCTCAGAAGCACTGGTTCGTGTCAATTCACAATCCATATCAACATCATAAATGGAATTTATCCAGCTGAATACAATCTTGGATGAGTTGTCAGCACAAAGCACTCCATGCTATTTATACCATTTTATGATTGACTTGAGAAACTATCACATTATTTGCGGAATCATCACATAGATTTGCGAAATTATCACTTAGATTTGCGAAACTATCACATAGATTTGGGAAACCATAAATTCAATTTAAGAACCGAACGCAATGGTTGGTTTTTGCGTCGATAAAGTGTATTTCATTGGTCAACTAGCCACAAGCCTCTCTGGCCGAGCATTGTCCGTTGTGACCGCCTGTCTTACCACGCTCTTCCCGTGCAAAAATGGCACAGACCTCAGTCGTGCGACTGGTCACAACCACGGACGGACATCGATCCGGTGAATCAGTGGGACCATGTGATCTCAGCCAGAGCACCAAACTGTCCTCAACCCAACAATGGAAACGACAGCACGTTGAGTTAGATGCCTTTGGGCTAGCGAGAACGTTTCGACTGTCCTGTAGACGGAGTTGCGATACTAGTCTCTGAATAACATCAGGATTCGGTTCATCGACATTAAGCTGAGGTGGAAATATATGAATCACTTTAACTCAGGGAATATCTTGGCACTCCGCCGCGTTGGAAAATAGCTGAGTAGATTTTTTAATTCTCATCCTGAAAATTAGTTTCTCACGAAGAGTGTTTGTTATATGTATATATGTAAAGAATATGTGCAACATGCTTAAGTTCATGTTATCATTAAAATGTAGCCTCCGTGCTTCCCATATACATGCGTCCTGAGAATCAACAAGAAAGAACATATTCAATTAGATATAACCTATGGAATCTCACGTTGAAATCGGAAAATCCTGGTGGCGCTTCACGAGAAGGTGAATAGTTTTAGCTGCCAGTCAGTACATTCTATGAAATTAAATAGAACCCTCCTATATTCCTTATTTGGGATGAAAACTGCAGAAAACGAAGTATGCGCTAAGTCGTAAGCAGTGAAATATTCTGGGGAAAATGTTGATGTCTCCGATCGTCATAGCATATACGTCCCATATTTATAAATGATAGGCTATCGCTATGTCGCCACTAGGAACAAGAAGTTCTAACACTGTACCGGTGGCAAGCCCAGTTACCATGCAAGAAGCGTGCTTGGGTCGCAAGCTGAATCGGTACAATTATGTGACCTAAAAAGCACGAGATTTGGCGGTGTGCACTGTTTGAGGACGGATCAGATAACACAAACCGCCATCAGTGCCCACGCGTACACCTCATCCTTCTGTCCTAGAAAACGATTTGGGTATTCCTAGAGCGCGAACCGATTTAAACAAAATTTGGAGGAAATACGCGAAACTTGTCTTCAGGAGAAGTGAAGAAATATTGGTGAATTGCTTTTAAACACAAGAAAGTTATTCTATTTTTTACTGCGAGCCAATGTCCCCTGGGAGTACCTCATCGCAGTTCCTTCCGTTTAAGGCCGTTGTCTTCTAATTTTACGCTTACTGATACGTTTGTGATCACGACACAACTATATTTTAGTAATTTTTGTATTTCTACTGGCACTGGGAAGGATAAGTTCGTTGCTTTGATGATTAAAAAGGAAATGAGGATATCAGAGCACTCTCGTCCTAAACATACACTGGATCAAGTACAGTGATAACGAGCTGACTACATTATTTGACAGATGCCATGGAAATTCTATCACGTTTTTTTAAATCAAAGACGGCCACTCACTTTTCGTACCACATTATTCATATAGTCCTTTACATAGAATTCGAAGACGAAGCTGTCCGTTGTGTCAGATGCGTCCACAATGAAGACCAAATTCGCATGCAATTTTCGCAGGCATTCTGAAGTAAAAACGAAATATTCCGTGTAATCGAAATGATGAAAATAGGGAACTGACTTATTGGAACAGCTGCAGTACTTCCCGTGGTTGTGTAGCCTCCACTTATGGTTTTTATCGTCCACTTACTTAGCCTTGCTAACAAGCTGTTTACTGAGTAGCACAACAAAATCCTCCAAATGCCTCAGTATGGTCCGGGGTGGGTGTCTCAGGCTCCGAGATGCCTGCTCGTCCTGAACACCTCTCGAAATGCTCCCAAGTGACCGTGCGCCTAACACAGCCTCTGCAGCCTCCCCGTGGCTGAGGTGTTCCCACTGAAGTGAGTGGACGAAAGCAAATGCCCGAAGCTCTCCACCGGGTTGGCTGACTAACAGCCAGTTCAGGGGAGATGGCTAAACCTTGATTCCAAACCAACGGTGGATGGAGTATGCGGCGTACAACACTACGCTCACCGGAATCTGTGGCGGAGAGGTGCACTTGGTACTCAGGATGTTTGGCCTCATTCGAAGGACCTATGAACTGAGCATTCAGTCACCGGCCACCAGTAAGTTACGGACCCCACGTTTTGTCCAGCTGCCTTGGGTGTTTAGCTGTGGCTTGGGCAACTTGGCAGTATTGCGCCCACAAACAAAACAAAAGGAATCTGACTTCATCTGCCCCTTACTCCCCGATTGTACCATGTTTTGTTTGGCTCACAGTGAAATACTCACATACACATACACATACAACACAACAAAACGTCCCGGCATCCAATCTGTACTTTTATCAGGTCAGAAACTTTGACGATCAGGACAATTCAGAGCGAAGCTCGTTTTGGCTTAATACGTGGTCGGATTGATATGCGAGTTAATGAACCGGCACCGTTTGCTACCTGCTAACATGGGCCGTCGCGGTAGTTCACCCTTTGACAAACTGTTCATTATGGAGAAAGTGATGAATAGTGAATCCCCGATAGAAAGTAGCTGATTTGAACAAGCTGAGAATATCCAACCATACAATGTTTAATGAAGACAAAACGTATCGTTTAGTGTGCTCGGAATGCAAACTATCTGATGTGCCTTGTTCGGACTCTAGAACTGAAGATCAAAGCAAGCCGGGCTATTGTGAAGCTTGGAAAAACCCGTGGAAATTTGGATGATGAAAATGTCCAAACCTTATGCACTTTGGTGGATGACATTCCTGAGTGTTGTTCAGTTCAGCTGAAAATGAAAATGCAGATTGAAGTAACACCAGTTACTTTATATGAGGAAAAAATTGACCGTACAACCAATCCAACGTAACCGATCGGACGTAGAAGACCAACGAGTTGATTTTGTGCAATGGCTCACCACGGAAGACATAGCAAAATTACGACTGTATATCGATGAAACGGATTTCAACATCTGGTGCTTACGTTCATACGGACGATCGAAAGTGGCACACCTTGCGTTCGATCATTCCTTTCTTCCAAGGGAGCTAACCTAAGCATTTCGGCTTGCGAATCGGTCATTAGAATCTTGAATTACGAATGTCATCTCCGATTGACTTGGTCTCATTTCAGCAATTTTCTTGAACACTGAGTGAACTGTTTGAAGTTCAACCGAATATTGAGGCAGTCTTCATTTTGATCATGCACCGATCTATAGACGGGCTAATGCGGTTAATCCTAAGTCTGGACATTCGATTCGGTAAGTACCACCATAAAGCCGTTTATTTAACCCAACAGAAGCCTTCAACAAATTCAAGTTCATAATCAAGAACCGCATGGTGGAATGTCGAGGTGATTTAATAAAAGGGCACGAAAACCACCTATATCAGTTGCTTGAGACTACTTCCCATATTGCATTGCAGAACATTTCCTCTTTCATTTGTGCTTCTTATGACCACCATTCTCTGATGTTCATTGAAAGGGTTTTCGCGAAAGTGGACTTAACCTAAATCAATTTGATAATACACTAACAAGAAGTTGAGAAACCGTAAAATCCTGTTCTTTTTGTGCCACTTTATAGACCGCTCGGTAAAAAAGCTAAAAACCAGTGAATGTAGGCTAGAAAAGCCATGTGCAAAGGCCAAATAACCAAGGAAAACACTGTTGTCTAATTTTCGGTTGAATTTTTTCAAACTTTTTTTTCCTAGTTGCAATCCTCCTTATCGCCTGAAGTTACACTGTTTCTTTCCTCCGTGAAACTAACGATCAGATGTGTCGGGGATTTGTGAAATCTGTAATTCGAAAACGGCATGTGGCAACATTCTGTCCACCGAGCCGGGTCCGTATGGCACACCGGCTCGACACTAACGAACAGTGACGAGGTATATCTTCATCCGATACTCAGCCGCAAACTGTAGTTCCGTCTTCAAAGCACAATTCAACGGATAAATTCCTGCAAAGCTACAGTCACATCTGTGTTGGATTGGACGCGCCTTTACTCCCTGCCTGCTTGTCATCTTCTGACCTACTCGGGGACTGCAATGTGATTCCATCTGCCTAGCCTGCTTAGTCCACTTCAGAAATGAGAGCTGACGGAGAGATCGAGGAGTCCGTCCTCCACTCGATCACTGATCGAGTCACTCGGCCCAATCACTGATAGTCGCCGAGGATAGTAACCGCGGTCACGACGTCGCCACGTGTCCATAGGCCATGGACCGATGTGCAGACAACGAGCGAACAGTGTGGCTGCTGATCCGAATGGGATGGAGGAGGTTGACATATTGGGCTCCAGGCCAATCAGGACGATATTCCGACTAACCGTTTAAATTGCAAACCTGGAGGCTTTTGATATAATGACGAGCCAAAACCGTGAGATAGCACAGATTTCATGAAGTAGTCAGGTGAACGACCGCTTGGGCCTTCTGAGGCTTTGAGTGCATGCAAATAGTCTAATAGAGTAAAATTTCAGATGATATAAACGTCATTTTGCTGTAGATCGGTAGTCACATAAGTTGACATAACGACGGGTTAAAATTAGTTAGTTGAGATGTCCCAACAGCGTATTCGTTATACTAGACCGGAATGTTCACAGAATGCGTGATTGATTATTGTTTGTTAACCCTGGCCTTACCGCGATAGCTCAGTTGATAAGTTATCTATCCGGCAAGCGGAGTGTCACTAGTTCGATATCGGCTCACGGCGTTGGATTTCTGGACGCAAGAAATGCAAATGGATCTTCCACTACATAACCATGGATTAATTTGAAAGTGCGAGCTGACTGGGTTTTGCGAGCAATGTGAAACCATTTGTGCATTCAAATTCCGATCATGTACACCCCCCGTCAGCTCAGGTCCCATCCTATTTCTTTGTACTTTTGAACTATATAATTTGTGCACATCAGAAGTTTAAAATCTACAATCGGCTCGACTTAGTTTTGATTTTCCAACTGAGGTGTAACAGGTTTCGGAACAAGCCTAGTGCGGTCTGCACTGGGCCAATTTCGCAGGATGTATGGGCACAACAGTGACACGTACCAATGTTTGTACGAGAACCGCAGACGTGATGAACCGGCTGGTGAATACTTGCACGCGACTAGTGGGAATGGGATAAGCACGAAACAAGACGCCCTTGGGTGTCGGCAGTGGCCAGATCGGATGATAACTCCTTTCTCAGAAAACATTTCAGCAGTCACCCAGTCAACATGGTGACCCAGTTTTGACTTAGAAAAACTATCGACCGATTAGTTCGCCGGTCATACTTGGCATACCTGTCACAGTCACTACGGCGCTCGTATCAAAGAGAGGGTACAACATCCCTTCGTGCATGTTCTCACACACTGTTGCACTTATCAGCGATAATTCAGCTCACCTGTGATGGCCTCAAACATTACGAATGGAGGTTGTGACGGGGTGGAGGGATTTTGTGGATAGGTGGAGGGTGACCGCCGCCAAGCCGATCGCGTATCTGTGATTTGATGGTGGTGCTATTGGTAGCTTTACTTGAACATATAAGTGGAATTCACTTAAATTTACGTCGTGTTCTCTTGTAATTATAACAGCTTCATATGAAGTGAAAGTGGCATGGCATACTGTAAGCCAACCGTTGAACGGACCTAAAATCGCCGTTGTCCGTTGAGAGGATACATAACCAAGATGTCCTCCCAAATTTTCCAGGCACCGTGTTAGGACGTTTAAATACACAACGGCATCTGTTCAAGGAACACAAGACTTCACACTAGAGACAACTTTTCTTACTGTTCGTGTCTAATGTAGTTTGTCGCATGCAAATTGAAGAAAAACAGCGGAATTCAGTTCGGAGTTGATACAAGTACTTAAATCTTCAGTCTGAGCGGGATTCCAAAACGCGCATTAATGTAACCCACGTTTGCAATACCACGTACTACCTACCAGCTTAGCTGTGACGCTGCGCCAGAGATTAGCGTTTTGTTCCGTCCCACTAGCTCTAGTGAGAACTCAGATCTGCACAAAACAAATATATGGGTTGCCCTCACATGCACCAACTCGTTGCACACAACGCGTTGGTCCGACTGGTGTGGATGACCGCACCCTGGCAGGATTCGTTTCGTGTATCGATTCACGACATCGATCGGCTGTCCTGACGTTCGTGATTTCGTGGGCTCGGTAGTGGCCGGTGTTGACGCACTATCTTCTAGTGAGATTAAACCGTCCATCGATCGGTGTGTCAGACCATACCCTCACAACTAGTATTTGAGAAACGACGTTCAATAATCTAGGATATTGCTCCCATCTTCCCAGACCGAAGATGTTTTGTTGCTTGTATCATTTGCTCTACACGGCGAACATAATTGTTCAATTGCATTGACCTCTGCAACTCTGATGCACTTGCTATTTGGTTAGGCGCAGCACACACAAGTTGCCTGCTGGCCTTTTCTGAGATTTTTCTTCGTATTTCACGTTTCATCTAGGATGTATAACCGCTTGGATCCTTCGAAAATTCCCGGATAAATTCCCATTATCTGTGAATTCTTTGGCTATATTTCTCATAGTATACCGTTTTCCGCATTTTTTCGAAATTAGGTCAGTTATTCGGAAACGCCATCCAATTGGTTGTCTGAGATTTCCTGCAGATTGGTCTGTAAGCCGGCGCATCAATCACCCTTACACATTCCGCGTAGGTGGCCATACTGTGCGCTCGTCGTCTGGGCCTCGTGACATCATGTGCGACCACAGGTTCGTACATGGACTCGACCCCATCGTGGCTAGAGCTGAGAACCCCGGTGACTGTCATGTGATTGAATCAGGTGATCGAGGTGTAATCAATAACAAGACCGGTAAACAGAGGCAGGCCTCTTGGCGTTACGCGTTCCAAGTGGGCGAAGTGGACAAAGCGGGAGAAATCATACTGTGGTCAAAGACTGACTTTGACGATAATATTGGGAAACGAGAACTGCAGTGCGGTTACCATGGTGCAAATGTATCCGAATTTCAATCCCTCTTCACCGTTGCGGCACGGTGATAAAAATTACCGGGGCATGCGAGTAATAGACTCTAGTGTGGCCCGGTCTACGAGTGGCAGCTAAGCTATACTTCGGATGTCAAAATGTATACATTCGCAGGTACAAGAATTATGAGCGTGTTTTATCTGTATTTTGTGTTGAAAACTTGTAATTTACTTTATTGTACTGGGTAAGCTTCGTTCACAAAACACCCATGGTTTGAACCTTATTCAATGACATATCACGAAGCATTGCTCAAGACAACCGCTATGTATGTGATTCAATCCGTCAGTGATCATGGGTTGTACTAAAAGCACTTTACCACCACCTCCCACCCCCCCCCACCCCAAGGCACCCTATTCGGGATGAAACCAATTTTCCCTGGTCAAAATTCAAATCTGGATACAATCCCAGTATGGCGATGGGACAAGACACACGCACACCAGATTTCGCTATCCCCCACGTATGCATTCGCTAGAAATCGCAGAAAAATGTGGACGCACCAAAAGTTCTTCGTGCATTGTGCAATTTTTCAAAATGAATCGCGTTAACTGCCAGCACTGATTACTGTGACACATGGTATATTCCAGCTCGTTGTTGTAGTTCAGTTACTGTTAGAATTGTTTTGCGCAAACTTACACCCCGTCAAATTTTCATCTATACTAGGTTTCTCCTGACAGATTTGAGAACCTGACAACAAGTAATACCCATTCAAAAAGCCACATCTATGAGTGGTAAAAATCTGGTATCTGAATTCACTAAGGATCGATGCGAAATAAAATCAATTTCTCACAGTTCCTATTCAGTATAAATCGACAGACGAACAAGATTATGACTTTCAGTGCACTGTTCGCCTAAACTATATCACCTGATTATCAGGATCTCTCTCTCTCTCTCTCTCTCTCTCTCTCTCTCTTTGTACATCTATTCTTTCGGCCAATAAGAAAACGGATACCTCGTACGAGTCGAATTTTTGGGAATGGTGCTTACCTGACCTCGAATCTGGAAGTTTTCCCGTAAACACGAGTCTGGTCAGGAGTGTCAGAGTAAATAGTGTCCGCGAGAACATTGTTCAGGTCTAAAACAAAGTCGAGTTCGACTTGAAATTGTCTCTTTCTGAACCAACAGAATTGTCAAAAACACTTCTGCAAACCGATTGATTGAGTGTTGACAGAAATACTGATTGGTTCAGTGTACAAAAACATACTGCTGTTGTTCTCGATCAGGGATTGATTGATTGATCGATCGGTCAACATGCGGGCAGATTTATGCACGCGGAAGTTTCCCCGCATAGGTGTTTGACTCCCAAAAAGCGGAAGGGACGGGATATTGAAAGTCGATATCTTTTTGGCAAAATGTAATCGCGTGGTCCGTGAGAGGAGAATAAAATACATGACAGGTGATGCCTGAACGACACTGGTTCTTTTGAATTCGAGTCCACCATCGATATGAGTTTATTATTGGGTCGTACGCACTACTGATCCGATGGCACGTTGTTCAAATTAGATGAACCCAGAATATTGTATGTAATGAAAGAGCTCGTGCCCGGAACCACGTATGCCCTCGGAAAGCAGAAGGCCGGAATAGCGGGGACTGCCAGTAATAAAACGAAACCTTTCTGTAGAATTCTTTAACTCTACAGGACACGCAACTCTCGATTATACACAATTCCGAATGATTCAAAGCAACCCAGAAACAGTGGAGGAGGAATGTCTATTGAGCAGTAGACAGGACTGAATCAATCAGAACTGGTTCTACATATGTGATGGATTAGTAAACCGGAAAAGCGACTTATAGTCAACAATTGAGAACGCGGGGTGATCAGACAGTAGCCTCAGCCGAAGATCAGTGGAAAAGAAAGAAACAGACAGCAGAATAAATAAACGAACGTCGAGTGGGTTTAACAAATAGATTATACCAGAGTCCAAACAAATATCGTTGGAGTTAGTCCAGCAGAATACAGACAGCAGAAACCTGTAATAAATCAGTTTGAAAACGTGGAAACAAAAAGTACAGCTGGTGCTAGAAAATGCATCTAAGCCAGCCGTAGACAGAAGGGTAAGGCAATCAGTCAGAGCTACTAAGTGCGGAATGATGAATGCATCCGTCGAGAATCAATAACACACTCGCACGGATGGCTGACACAGGCGACCAAAAATAAACCAATATGCCCAAGGTCAGACGGGTCAACAGAAACGTACCAATCAAACTCAAGACTGGACAGATATACGTGAGCAGAGAAAATGGACGAGTGAACAAGTATGATCGGTGAAATCAGCAGAAAAGATATCAGTGGTACGACGATGCAACCGTGTTGGCACGACAAAAGTAACGTATCCGAGTGGACTCAGAAACGCGTACTTGCGTGTATGTGTAGGTATTCGGCGGCCGGTGGTTAGGATTCGCACTGTGGGGAATAAACACCCTCAGTATGGGACACTCATGCAGAATACCAAAATGTCCGTATATATACGCAATGTCCCTTATTTGGAGGTTTTGCGGCATTTGTAGGTGAAATGGAGTCAAAAGTGAAATGTCTTTTACTCCGGCGGGAGTTGAATCCACGCAATGAAGCCACCCGCGCTGTAGTACCACGTTTGAAGTACCGACTGAGCTCCGAGGCAACAACAAAGGCTTCGAGCTTTTCGCAAATGGATCCTACAGTTTACCCAACCAAATTACACTCAAATCCTTGGAATATCGTGCACCTTTTGGAAAAGGAAAAAGTGCTATTTTTGAAAAACTACCAAATTTTGAAGTTCGGATGTTCTGTCGCTACCAAAACCTCACAAATAATAAATTTCTGATGCTGATAATAACGAAAGAAATTCAAACCAAAAAATAACAGCAGATTTGTCATTTTCTCTACTCTTTGGTTATTTTGGGATATTTCCCATTGATTTGAAACCATTCGTGGTCACTTGGAAATGTTAGTGAGTACTTCATCTTCGCATTCGTCCATATGTTTCTTACTTTCTTTTATTATTGATGCATCACATGCACCGTAGAGTTTCCGGAAGCAGACCGCGATCGAGTGCTAGGTCGCTTGTGCGAAAGTGAACCAACACGAGGAGTTTCAAGTTCCTAGTATTTGGTTCAATGCAATTCGTAAAATACTGAAATAAAGTAGCAAATAAATTCACAAAAACCTCAAGCCCATAGACGGCACGGAATTCTCGGCAAACTCGTTTATCCATTTGGAAAAAGTTCATGGCAGCAAAGAAGTGGTACACAACGGCATCACTGATCATCGATCACGTGCACACGACAGGATTTTTCCATTAATCCGCAGCGGTTAACGAGTGTTTGGCTACTGACTTCTGTTTCAGTAGCAAGAACTAAAATTCGATCGATATGGATCGTCATCGGACTTATTGGAAGGAGTGTACAGTTTTCCTTAAGCTGTGAAAAAAAATTCCTGAGATGTCGCAGCCCAACTGAACTGCATTCTGCACCGGACTACTGTTGTGCTTCCCAGTAGGCAAATTAATGCAAAATCCTATTGCTGTCAGAGAGACCAGCCAGGTTGCTTAGACCGTAAATCTTGCACACTGAAAAATGTCTCGCCCCTAAAAGCTTCCGTGAAATGAAGATTATCGATAGGGAAGTATCACCTTTTAGTCGATTCTTCGGTGCTCTGAAAGAAGTTAGTTTAGTTTAGATGTTATGTAGCTAGTGGTTCAGATTGTTTCCCCGACAGTCGCATTGTATGCGGTAAAAAGGTAATGTCATCAATACCGATTCCGCCTGAATATATCAAACAATTAAAAACTAGAATCTGTAGAACTAGTAAGAGAATTTTCGTTTGATTGACTGTCCTTTTGGACTCCACGTTTCACGCGCAAACCTCAGGTCATCCGACCATACATATAAAATACATTGAAGGCGAGTAAATCTTGTTTTAAAAGATCCCTGATTTGAACTATCAAACAGCGAATCAGATGTTGTAACATCTCTAACATCATAATTCTTTTTCCATCACTCATTAGGAACAGCAAACTTCATGACGTTTTAAATAATAAACCCATGAATTCAGTTGTGCCAGAAAGGAAACTTGTTACATACTTCAGTGACAAGCGGTATCCCACTCTCGACCAGAGATCAGTTAACTAAATGCCATACAACTCGTCCTTGCAGTCCAAACTACCACTTATCGCAGGGCGTACTTGAATACACGTTTCTTCTTATATACATGCTTTTGTTCGACAACTGATTACTGGACAAAATTGGTGTTCCGCTCAGACAGGTCTTCTAATAATTAACCAAACCAACATCACCAATCCCACTACGCGTTAAATGTGTACATTGTGTTCGACTGCAATAATTCAATTCAAAAGCCTCATCATGTTATCAAATAGGGATTGATGATAATCACTACACACGTGATGGTTCTTCCTTCCAACTTCCCTAGAGTGACTAATTTGGAAAACAATAAAGTTTGTTCTGGTAGGATGCATAAGAATTGCGATTATTGTGTGCATGATCATTTGCGCGTACGATGTAACTTTTGACTTACTTTGTGCTGGGTCTTAATTAGCACTGGAAAGTCGAAAGAGTCCAAGGGGAATTTGGTTGGTTGTAAAGACTGAATAACTTGGTTTTCGTAGCAATTCTTTGAAATTTCGTGATTTTCGTGATGCTAAATTTTGTGTCCTTCCTCAAAATTTCGTTGAGATTTGGTAGTCAGTTCACGCTTTAGGAAGACCCGTAATCGCTTTCCAGGACACACAGACAAGATGTTCAGGGCCAACGCATCACGTAATCGACGTCTCGCATAGCTTCTCAGAAACTGAAAAGTAGTATCCTAACGTTTCAAGTATTTGCCATGCCATATCAATCAAAGAGAAACAAATAACCTATCTGATAATCTTCAAAACGTTGTGAGTTTTTATGACCGAGGTGATCTTTCACGTAACCCCTAGTAGTATTCTGAGTGTATCACCATCTCATCTGAGTCAGCCTTCCCCAATGATGAGTATTATCCGAGCACCATTCAATTACACAGAGTTCAGTCTCCTAAGTACCTTGGAGTGACGGTATGCACTGATATTCTCATGTTTTCAATTGTGTGCGCGAATTTTGCTGATTTATCTTTCGAATTTGATAGCTCGGGCTATTCTGCGTGATAATTATCAACACACTTTCTCCCGTGACACCGATAGTACAGTAACCGTGTGGATAGGAAAATGTCATTTGTTGTCACCATGACTGGCAAGTTTTTTTCGTTCTTTTTTCCATAATCCGAATCCAAATGCGTATAAAACGTTATATTGAGCCAGTTGCGAAGCCCCAAAAACAGTCACGTTCTCTGACGGGTGCCCTGATTCTTCCGTCGGATATTTTTAATTAATGCTGCGTTAAATCTGCATTCACATTTTCTTTTGTTTCTCAACCCACCTTACAAAACCTACTCGGTATCGTCCCGGTGGTTGCACGCCACACACACACGTCGCAAACATGTCACGTGAGACGTATTAAATCGTGGACGAGTAGGACAACTATGGTCAAAGGGCTCAGCTCCATCCGATATCGAAATGCAATCCACATGATGTTGAAACCCTGACGGTTAAAGGACCACGGTGCAGACAGGCCTTGGTTGGAAGCTGTCAAACTGAGTAAGCGTACCTGTGTGCGTGCACACGTGCACAATCTAGGATGAGCAGCGAAATTGTCTGCCTGATTTACATAGACTAAGGTTTTCTATCCTGAATGTAGCACAAATATTTCGTGTCTGAACGGGCGTGCGGTACGCATATGTGATTTGGCAGAGGTGCGTTCATCAGCGAGAGTACAACTCAACCTGCGTATACACATCACTGCGTGGTTGACGCGTGCGTCAGTCACAAGCCCTGACCAGCTCGACTGCCTTTTATTTTTGTTCCTAGCATGTGCCCACGTGCACTAGGGCAGAGATGCTCAGTCGCCAGACTTGGACAACAGGTGTTTCGATCAATACCACTGACTCGAGTGAGGAGGCTTCTTTGCCCTCGAACCATCCCAGTTTATTGGTAAAGCCCAATGAACACATAGGTTGCTGGGCTATGCGATCGGGCACAGTGATAACCTGCATCTCATTCGAAGATAAAATATCGTGCATTTTTGTGGTGATTCAGCAGCTGTCGCGCGTGATACGGCCATGTGCAACTTCGTGGCCACGCTCGCGGACGAGTATCAACCAATCAGGGCTCCAAGTGGCACAATAACCAACGCTGTTGGGCGAACGTTGGGATCAAATGGCTCGTAACATGTGCCTTCAAAGACGGCATAGTGATTTGTGAAATTTTACGAGAAATATAATAGTAAAAGTATCACAATATTTACTAAAATATATCTGCCTTACAAAGACGACATATTTTGTTCTACAAGTTTCCAGTATACCGTTTTTATAGTAAACTATCTGATTTTCACAAACAAAGCTTATTATCAGTGGTAAGTTGGCGGTTGAGATCGAGAGGATGGGTAATGGGCAAAAAGACCAAGAAAAAGGCAGTTAAGATGGATTAGGAAAAGAATAGGTACCCACTTCCAGCGATTTTCCCCGACTCTGGGCTGGTCCAACGCGCTCCCATTTGGGCGCAGGCAGCGCTACCCAGCGTTTCTAATGATGTAGCCCAACGTTAGCTCAACATGGCCCAACGCTGTTTGGGATCGCCACGGACAAGTACGACAAAGCTTCCTGTGATTGATCATCTTCTAGTCTACGAATTATCTTCTCTGATTGAACATATTTATACAAACCAGTTCTGCAATACAACTAACGTGCTGTATCGCAGCCTTCGTCTTCTTGCTACTTTCGTTCGCGTAGTTCTGGGTGGGGGGCAATTTCGATACGGACTATCAATTCAGTTCATTAAGACTATTACAATTGGCGTCGTGTCATGGAGCTGCCCAGTATTGAACATCTGAACCTGCACGCTAGTGCATCTGAAACGGAAGACTAGATTGAACGTTTCGAGTTATGATGTAGCATACGAAAGGATGTGAAGAAGGAGAACCAGACTGCATTCTTCTTGACAGCTGGCGGCCGTTCATTTTACTCGTTGATGAAAAGCCTTACATATCCGATAACCCCTGCTGCAGTTCCGTTCGACGAGTTAAAGGTTTTACTGCTGGACCACGTGATTCCGGTCAATTTCCAGGCTACCGAAAGTGTCAAATTCCATTCGCTGGTTCGTGACCCCTACGTGAAGTTTCGTGAATTCATCCTGACACTTCTGACACAGGCTGCGAAATGTAACTTCGGTGATTAATTGGAGACTCACCAGCTTCACCGCCTCGTTGGCGGTATACGTCATCCAAAGCTGCAAAAGGAGCAATTTCTGAAGCCCGACCTTACTTTCTCTGAGGCCCGGTCAACCTGCGAACAATTCGATGACGTAGCCGATGAGACGGCTGTACTTTCCGTAGTGCACTACCAACACGATCGTCTCAGTAAACCAGCCCGGCCGACCAACATAGTGAGTCCTGAACGCAAACCACTGCATCCGAATCGTTGCTTCTCGTGTGGCGAATTCCACCTACGTTCATTCTGCAGCTTTCGTAACGCGGTATGCCATCCTTGTGGAAAGCCTGTTCATGTTCGCAAGATATACCCTCAATCCAAGTGCAATGTGACGAATGCCATCCCTGGAGATCCGAAAACTGATGATAGTGCGGTATACACGCTGAAAATTTCGAGTGAATCAAACCAGTTCCTGTTCAGATCAGTCCATTTCTAATGCCGCTTGAGACATCAGTTCGTTGTGGATATCGGGAGCTGAGAGTCCATTATTCCGAAATCAGTGTTCGGCTTAATTCAGCCCGGTGAACCCCATACAACCCACTGCCGTGCGCATTCACGGTGTTACTGGTCTTCGACTTTCACTGCTGGGCGAGACTACAATAATGGTTCGGTTGGAGGGCGACTACACACCGGTACGATTCCTGATTTCCGTGGACAATTCGTCGATTCTGGGCTTGAAGGCCCTGTGTGCCTTGGAGGAATCGGTAACCCTCAAAAAGACTTCCGACAATCCGGTAGATCAGCTTGTTCTTCAGCAGCTGATCACACAATGCTACAATAAAAAAGGTGGCATGGCGGTTGAGCCCGTGTGGTTGGAAGTGGATGGTGATCCGGTATTCCTGAAACATCAAGTGTGGTCGTACGGCCAGAGAGAGGGCATTCTGAAGGAGCTAACCAGAATGGAGCGAGACGATGTTATTGCGCGTATGACTCTTCCACTTGGGAAACTCCGATTGTGGTGGCTATAAAGAGCGACGGACAGACATCCCGGATTTGTGGTGATTACCGGCTGACCTTGAAGCCTCGTTTACGGAAATGCGCGGCAACTACGGTGGGACCTGAGGAGTTCATGTAATGCATGCTTGGTGGCAAGTATTTCTCGAAAATCAATCTGGCTAATGCCTACTTGCAAATTCTGCTGCGAATGGAGTCCAAACCACTAATAGCCATTACCACTCCATGAGTCATGTTCCAATACAATTTTCTGCCGTTTCGTCTGCACGTGTCATCCGGGATATTCCAGGCCACAATGGACGAGGTGATCCATGATATCGATGGGGTGATGGTATACCAAGATTATGTGCTCATTTTCGGATCCACGAAGGATGAACATGACCACAGATTACAAAGGTTGCTGGAGAGGTTCGTGAACAAAAATGCGTCCATCAAAGCCCCTAAGTGCAAATTCAGTCTCATCGAATTAGATTTTCTCGATTTCACTGCCAGTGCGAACGAATACCGACCCGATCCAGATCGTTTAAAACCCCTGATTGGCATCGAGTCACCAAAAAATCAGGTGCACTTACTATCAGTTCTTGGTTGCCTGCAATACTACTCCAGGTTCATTCCGAACTTCGCAACAAGAGCCCAACCATTGTTTCTAGCTCAGTCTTCCGATATGTGGCAGTGGAACGAACAGTGTGAGCAGATACTGCGAGGTCTTATTCAAAATATCATTGACCGACCGAGACTAGCCCTATTTGCACCTTTTAGGCCGACCATGCTGATCGCTGATGCGTCCGAGGTCGGGATAGGAGCAGTCCTGGAACAAGATGGATGTCCAATCATCCATACAAGTACCTATTTGGACTGAAGTTTACGATTGTCACCGACCACCAAGCTCTTCAGTTCCTATGTAATCCAGATAAATCTGTCTCCAAATCCAAGGCTGCTATGTCTCAATGATGGAGCATTGCCTTGGCAGCCTGTGACATCCTGCATCAGCCCGGCAAGACATTCCCAGCAGGCGGAATTCCTGTCACGATACTCACAATTCTCAGCGGCAAACCAATGCAACTTTATTTCACCTGCTGTACCTGTGTCGAGGGAATAATTGAGCAAGCAGACAAAAGGATACTAATTATCGGTGGTTTCGGCTATCAGGAAGGGAAGGTAGCCTGAAGTGAGGCGGAAGTTCCCTCGGGTCTGCTTACTGCGAGAAGAATTCAGTATCCAACCCGAAGGCGTCCTTCGTCGAGGTGACTGGCTTGTCATTTCACCTACCTTGCACAAGTCGGTTTTGGATGAATTGCACGAGGGCCACCTGGCCATGGACAAAATTAAGTCACTGGCTCGACAGAGGTGTTAGCAGCCAGAACTGGGTGCGGATATTCATACCACGACAAAGAACTGCGAAGCGAGTCTGCACAAAGTTCAGTCGAGACCAAACAACGGGAATCCATGTCCCGAAAGCTACTTTCCACGGCAGAGAGTTCATGCTGACTTCTGAGGTCCATTCTTCAACCGGAATCACGCCCTTGCACTGATCGACTCCTACTCTAAATTGCCGGAAGTGTCCTTGAAGAATTCACAAAACAATTCGTTCGTAATCAAGGAGTTACGGAAATGCTTCAGCCGAGAACGAACCTGTAGAAATCGTATTTAACCGGCCAATCGTACATAATGAAATACCCTGGACTCGGACTACGTGCACTGGAAGAACGACAAGACCAGACGAGAACAGCGAGAATGTATTCTGTTGCATTTGGCTGGTGCTCACTCGTTTATATACAGAAATAGGCATGTATTCATTGGCAGACAACGTCCCGACCAATCATACGGCGACTTTGCTGTATTTGTATGATCTAACATTTACGGTCCGGCTTTACGCGATTGGGTGGATACTGGAAATGAAGCTATAACGCATTGGGTCACGTGTGGAGACAGTCGAATCACTACAACCTTCCTCCCTCAGAAGTTCCTCGTCGATTTGCCTTGCTTGACGCACAGATCTTCGGACTGGAGCAGTAGGCTATAGTTGCGTTTCATCGACTGTTTCATCTTCTTCGTTTGGAGCAGCACGATGACCATTCTCGGCCACCGTTTCTGCTGCGCATTCAGGAGCTTCTCTGAAGTGAATTTGACGAAGGTGGAGCCGGTGTACTGTTGGGTCTTTAAGGTCCGTGATCTCGATCATGGATCGACTAAATGGTCTGGTAATAACCCCATTGGCTGGTCGGAAATAGTTGCCTCGAAAGTACGTTACATTGCTGGAATCCAAGAATCGTAGTGACGATCTGAGACTTCTTGATTAGAATAACGTGGTTGGAGTCTCTTTCGTCGTCGAATGCAGTGCTTTCCGATATTGCCATAGGAAATTGTCCAGAAACTTGTCTCCAATTCTGGCAGTGTCGTCTGACTGGCTGAGGCCATAGCACTCTTTACAGCACGTACCAAATTTTCCACAGCACCGTTAGAATATGGGTGGCGAGGTGCCTTTCGAAGATGTCAATAGCCAATGCTATCCAACCAACATTTCAACTCATATGCTCAGAACTGGGAACCATTATCGGTGAAGAGCACTTGTAAGATACCTTCCCGGCTGAAGCTTTTCCTTAGAGCCTGGATTACGAACAACGTGGTTGGCGCTGATGTTAAAAATACTTCAGGCCATTTTGAATATGAATCGGTCAGTACGAGGGCATAGTATCTGTTCAGGAAAGGACCGCAGAAATCAGCCTGTATACGTCGTTATGGTATGTAGCTGTCGAGCCAAGGGCTCCAGTTGTTTGGTTTCGACTTCTCCCTATGTAGGCACTCATCACAGTTCTTGGCTGTTGTACACATGTCCGCATCAACCCCAAGCCACTGACACATTTGCCGAGCCGGAGACTTCATCTTCTCGGCCCCCAAGTGGCCTTCATGCAGATCGTCTAGAACCGTTCTGCGTAGGGGAGGAGGTATGACCAACCGATCACCACGACGCAGTACTCCGCCAGGTTGTATGCATAATTCCTCTCGATTCACAAAAAACTCTGGATACTTCCGTTTAATCTCCGGTTGCCAGTCTTCCTTAATAGCAAAAATTACCGACGGGTAATACCGTTTAGTGTATTTGCGTAACTCCTCTCTCGACACTAGAGCGGCAGGTGACTTAAAATAACACTGTTCAGCTGCGGCAAATCGCTAGAATCTCGATAGAAAATCACCATGCGGAATTGTTTTACCAGGCCGATGTAGGATATCGTAATTATACGCGGCCAGGGCAATACTCCATCGTTGCATCATGGCAGCTGTGGACGGGACAACAGACTTATTCTGGTCGAATAGAAACTATAGCGCTTGGTAGCCCGTGTCAATTGTGAGATTTAACCAAAACAGGTATTTATGAATACATCGTACCACCCAGAATACAACCAGTGCTTCTTTCAGTGTCTGCGAGTATCCTCTCTCAGCAACATTCAGAAGTCAAGGAATACAGATGATTGGGCATACATCTTGTTCAACTACTGCACCAATTCCAACCTCAGATACATCCGTGATTAGCACTGCATGTTTCGATGGTGCAAATGGGGCTAAAGTTGGCGTTCAACTATGCTGTAAATGAGATCTCGCAGGACTCTTCTATTGGTCCGTCCACTGCCACACATTGGATGACTGGGCGAGGAACAAAGGCTGCTCCTTCGTTGCGAAATTCGGTATGAACTTGGAATAGTATTGCAGGCACCCAAGGATTGGCCTCAAGTGTGCTTGATTCTTTGGTGACTCCATTTCGGAAACAGGTTTGAAATGATCTGGGTCTGGCTGGCATCTCCTGGCGTTTACCGTGAACCCAAGGAACCTCAATTCCCGGACACTAAACTTGCATTCTGAAGGCTTGATCAGAACACTCTTCACTACAAATCGTTTCAGGGCCCGCTTCAACTGATGATCATGCTCCTCTTTTGACGCACCAAAGGCGATAACATCATCCTGATATGCATTTACGCCTGTCAAGCCTTCAATAACTTGGTCGATAGCAGCCTGAAAAAAATTCCGGACGAAAAGTGCAATCCAAAGGGTAGAAAGTTGTACTGAAACATGCCCCAAGGGGTGTTGGTGGTGGTAAGCAGTCTCGATTCTGGGAGCAGCAGAATTTGTAGGTATGCGTCAGCGAGACCAATATTCGAAAAAATGAACTGCCGAGCATGGACTTCATAAAATTTTCCGGTTCCATGGTAGTCGCCGCACATCTTCGTAGTCGTGGATTCAAAGTGAGTCTGTAGTCCCCATCGCTTTTTATGGCTAAAACTGTTAGAGTCGTCCAAGACGACGAACTGGCTGGAGTGATTACACCCTTCAGCTTCATTTGCTTCAGTGCTTTCAGAACACCTGTTCTTTGACCGTACGGCAGCACTCTTCGCTTGACGAACACCGGATCACCATCGACTTCCAACTTTATCGGCTCCACCGCCATTCCGCCATGATTGTTGGAGCATTGTATCACCAGCTGTTGGAGAATCACAGGATCAATGGGGTTGGCTAATGCTGTGTGGAATGAAAATGAGTGGCTGATGGCTCGTAATGCATTCAATCCCAGGATAGACGGACTGTCATCTGAAACCAACAAGCGGACTGGAACATACGTCTGCTGCTTGGATTGTACTGTAGTGACCTCGATCGTTTTGAGAAAATGACTATTTTCTGGACACCATTTTGGATCTATTTTCTCCACGTTCTTTTCTGACGTTTGACATTGACCTCAGTGTTCTCCGGTTGCCTACGTTTTACTGTACTGACTTTTCCAAGGTTTCCGTCGACCTCGTTTTTAAAGCACTTTTACTTTCGGTCGTTCGCTCGCGGTTCGCTTTCTGCACAGCCGTCGCGTTTCGTTTCGTTTTCCGTTCGGTGTATCTCTCGTATCTGTACTGTTTCGGTGCCACGATATATAGAATACACCTCGCATCTGTAAACCGACTTGCGTCTTCTCTATTCGTCCGATAGAGGGGATATCGTTGGTATTCGCTGCTAGACCCGATAGGAGACACGTTCGCCAGCCGCACTCGAACGTCTTCTATAGTACCATTTGGGTCGTTTCACCCAACAGCGTGAGGTTGTGGCCGGTTGCACCCTGAATGCGTATACCGGTAGGTTTTATGGTTTTCCGGGGAGAAATCATCTTCTTCATCTTCTCAGGAATGACGGACTCACAACTTCCCGTATCCACAATGAACTCATGTTGAAATCCGCATTCAAAAGACACAGGATTTGTACAGGAATTGATCGTTCTGACCGGTGGTCTTCACTGTGTAGATGGGTTTGGTATCCTCGGGTTTATTTCATCCCGGTCACCTCTATCATGTTGCACTTGGATCCCCGGCATCCCTTTCGTATGTGGCCTGTTTTGCCACATGCACTGCATACGGTTTGACGGAATCGACACGTTGAACGCAAATGGAAATCTCCACATGACGTGCTTCTACTCACCGGTTTGTGAGACACGGCAGCATCGGAATAGCATGACTGGTTTACGTGTGCTTGGTGGTTACGGCGCGAGTGCGTTGACTTGGACGTCTTTTGTTGAAACATAATTGTGGTCTCGGGTGTGACGGCGGATTGCCCGTCGTCAAACTGCTCACAAATTCTGCGAGCCTCTGAAAAGTTTAAGCTCTTTTGTTCAAGTGAGCGCCGCTGTAGCTCGATGTTTTTGATTCCCTCAATAGGTCGATCACAAAGCATCTCCTCCAACCGATCTCCATAAGTGCATCCGGCAGCCTTCGTATTCAGTTGTAGAATGAATTCGCGACAAGATACGCTTTGTCCTCGCACGAGTGAATTGAATTTTGTGCGTTCGGTGGCCTGGAAATTGACTGGCATAACATGGTTCAGCAGAAGTTCTTTCAGTTTCTCAAACGGCAGCTTTGCGGGCGCATCGGGTTATGCGAAGTTCTGCAACAACGAATACAAATCGCGGCCACCCGCAGTGAGGAGTACAGCCGACTGGTTTTGCTTAGCTACTTTACGAATACTGCACCAGAGCTCGAATCGTTCGATCCGTTTTTCGATTTAGGATGGATTACTGTGCAAGTTCAAGTGTTCAATAGACAGTGACCCCATGCCACGACGCCAGTTGTAGAATTCGTATCTACGCAGCCAGTCGTACATAATGAAATACCCTGGACTCGGACTACGTGCACTGGAAGAACGACAAGACCAGACGAGAACAGCGAGAATGTATTCTGTTGCATTTGGCTGGTGCTCACTCGTTTATATACAGAAATAGGCATGTATTCATTGGCAGACAACGTCCCGACCAATCATACGGCGACTTTGCTGTATTTGTATGATCTAACATTTACGGTCCGGCTTTACGCGATTGGGTGGATACTGGAAATGAAGCTATAACGCATTGGGTCACGTGTGGAGATACTCAAATCACTACTAATCCCTCAGGTAAGATTCACCGATAGTGGATCTCAATTCTGTACGGTGGAGCTGAAATGTTGATTTGATAGAATTAGATGTTTGCATGTGCGTACGGCGCCACGCCACCCGTGTTCTAACGGCGCAATATAGAACTTGGTGCGTTCTGTCAAAAGTGCAATAAAAACCAGCAAACCCGAGAACATTGCCCGACTTGGAAGCATTTCTTTGAAAACTGCTTGTGGCAGTACAGAAACGCAGTGTACACAACCACTAGGGAGAGTTCAGCCGTTCACTTCAAGTTCAGAAGATTACGGTCATCGCTAATGTGTCTTGATTCCAGCGCTGTCGCATAATTCCGTGGCAACGAGCTTTGACCAACTCGCGGAATCATCACGAGACAACTTGGTTATTCTATGGTCGAGAATACGGACTTGGATGATGCATCGGTGCATTGGAGCCACCTCAGCCAAATCCATTTCAAAGTGGCAACCGACGAAGTAACCGATCACACGGCTGAGATGACGGACGATCACAACGGTGACCGTGTTGATGGCAGTGCTTCATCTATTCGGCCAACCAAAACGACTGCCGCAGCGGTCAAGCCATAACCAACAGCTCATGTTCGAATATATCAGAGCAGCAGGCGAGCTAAATTGACGAAGAGATGTTGAGGGAGGAAGGTTGTGATGATTCAGCAGCTGTCTCACATGATACGGCCAAGTGCAGCCTCGAAGCCACGCACGCGGAATAGCGTCAACCAATCAGGACAGCCGCAGACAAGTACAACAAAGCTCCCTGCGATTGGTCATCTTCTAGTCTACGAATTATCTTCTCTGATTTAACATTTTATACAAACTAGTTCTGCAACACAACTAACGTGCTGTATCGCAGCATTTGTCTCCATGCTACTTTCGTTCGCGTAGTTCTGGGTGGGTGGCAATTTCAATAAGTCCTATAAGTTCAGTTCATTATGGTTACTACAATTTTCCATCTGAGGAATCAGGTTGCTCTGCCTAATGCATGAATGTCTAAAACATGCCTCTGTGTATGCATGGCGTCGGTGGACACATACACACGCGCACACGCACACACGGACTGTTGGGACGTGTCTTTCGACAGGAATTCAGCTCAACTAATAGGCCTTTCTGGGATTAATCGTTCGTCAAGTCAAGTCAACTCAAGTATTTGCTCTATGCACCCTGGTGCATGAATATTCAGAAGTACAAAGCTACACTCACAGCAATTACACGAAGAAGAATTCGGCAGATAGAACAGAAAAAACGCAATGTTAAGACATGATTTAGTAGCTAAGGCAATAAATGTTGTCGAAGTTCAGCGCCGATGCTTCCTGGGTTACATAAGAATCGAGCCAAGTAAGGGACAACCGAGGACCGGTAGGCAGTCGTACGCGCATAAATCATTTTAAGATTATTGCGGGTGGAAGAGGAGGAAGCACACACGCTGAAATCCCTGTGAAGCGGGTCAAGTGAGTCATTCAGAATTCTCTCGCCGAATCTTTTGCACATTTTATGGTGTTAGGATATAATGGAGTTTGTGAGATCTTTACGACGAATGCCACTTGCGTAGAATAAGTGCTTGAGAGACCTTTTTATTATGGTGAATCTTTAACGTGTAAGCCAAGGAAGAAGACGGGAGAATAATACAACCAGTGAGATAATATACATGCAAGGACAAAACGTTGAATGATTTAAAGGGGTACAGACATTGCTCTCAGATGCAAAACGTAGCAGGTTAGTCTTCTCGCTTTTGTAAAAACGCAGGAAACATGTTCAGTCCAACAAAGATTATGGGTGATCGTATTCCCAAGGTACGTGGCCGATAGTTGGCGACGAACGGAGATGTTTCCTATGTGAACGTCTAGACGGGATTCCAGAAAGTTCACATACTTAGAGCCTTTGAGAAGAGAAAAGTCAACATCTGGGCATTTACAGGAATTTAAGCTTAGGTCGTGGCCTTTGGACCAGTGGTTAATATCTAAGAGACCAGATTGGAGCTCAGGTGTAGCTGATGCATCAAGATGGAGTAACCTAATCGCAACATCATCTGCGTACTTTGTAGTGAAGGAACGGTCACTGACAGGCATAAAAGACGTGTGGGTGGAGAATAGAAGAGGGGAGAGGATTGAGCCCTGTAGTACGCCTTGGTTTGAAACAGAGATGGAAGAGGTTTTGCCCCTGTATCTCGTAGACTGTAGCCGACTGGAGAATTAATCAGACGAAAGTCCAATGAATGAGAGTTGTATTCAGTTATTTGAGAGTATGTCGAAAAGCTTTCGTCTATCAACACTGTTGAATGCATCACTGTAATCCAGGAAGCAGGTACGCACAGCCTTTGATTTCTTGTCCAGCGACGACAAGACATGATGAGTCAAGGAAGCAGTAGCATCCAAGGTAGAGCGGGAGCGGTGGTAGGCGAACTGGTTTATGTCTCGTATTGTCAAATCACTGGACAGTTCCTGGAGTAATAACTTCTCAAACACCTTAGTGCAATGGAGGTACAGGCAATCGGACGGAATTTTGCCGTTCCTTTCAAGAGGCACAGTGTTGTTGTGTTCACAATTCGGTAGTCAGAAGAAAGGCGCACTTGTACGGATAAACGTATATCCTGTAGCAACGTGCCGCAAGTACCAGTACAAGCGAGCAAGTGAAAACGCAAACGAGAATGCAAGTGCGTGAGTCAGTCATGTATGTAGTCGGAAGTATAAGACAACGGTACAATCGGATTAAATCGTGCAAGGTCGTGCAACACGTGATACGATCTGATTGGTCATTGCCGTCCGAGACGAAACACGGTAAACGTCAACTGTGTATGTGTGTGTACGATTGCAGGCGAGCGTGTGTGAACGCATGACTGTACGAGCCAAACACAACAGGAGTGATGGCCACTGATCTCCAACAGCCGAGAATCCTCTTGCAGTACAAGCATTGAAAACAACTCTCCCGACACAAATTTGAACACAGAAGTCAATAGGATTAGGTTGCACGATGTATTCCAGACCATTTCGTTGCATTTTCACTAGTGCGTACTGCAGTCATGGTGATCATTTATAAATGGTAAATTGATCGTTCTCATGAGATCAAAGGCAATAGTACGAACAGACACACACACAACTAATGATAGCAAATAAAAACGCTACCAAAGCAAGACTAACGTAATTATCCATTATCGCTCGTTGCACAGTTGAGGGTGACGTTGGTTAATCGCTAGTGCCTCTACGTATCTCAATAGTTGCTGATTGTTTGTGACATTAGTGACGAGGAAAGCCGTGCTCAGATTAACGAAGTGATTTGTCTCCCATAAGTGTTGCGTAATGGATGATTTGAGTGTTCTGCGTGCGCTCGATGACGTCGCTGATTGCGTCTGTCAGCCCATTGTTCTTTGTAACCAAACCGGAATGTGTTCACCCATTCTATTACGTAGTACAAAAATTGATTGAATAATTCTTTTATGACTGACATGCGCGTGCTTGTGTTCGCCAACCACAATACGCAGACAGTGGTGAGATAATCTTATGGAGGGTAGGATGAAACCAGTCATTGGAGGACTTTAATGCACCGGAATGCGCGAGTGTGCATGGCCAGAAAAGCAATTCGTCGCTTAAGTGGTAAGGGATGTAGTAACCCGACATGGACTGACGTGAATCTTGACAGGAAAAGTGTGTTGGGGGTGTGCGAATCTCTAATCACGAATCTCAGAGCACTTACCGATTATGGTTTGCGCGAGTTACAGAACAAAATACGGGTCCCATTGGGGGAGCGGAATGGACACATGGTATACTGCCAGGACAAACTGAAGGTTCAGAAGCGCAAAAATAACCTTAGTCTGTTGGACATTCATCATTTTCCAGAACTATCGATGCAAACTGACATGCCAAAGTGATAGTCCGGACGGGATTGATTTGAAATAGCAGTGATGTGCATTTGCGCTCATTGTGTAATTAGATCATATCTGAATGAAGATGGTGGTATACCCAATACATCTTTATCTAATTAGGGTGGTTGTGATTACAGGATGACATAAACGAGTGCATATCATGACAACTACAACTCAATTCATTTACTTCGACCTTTCTTCCCCTGTTTCAGACGACTAACTGAAGGGGTTATGGCGAACATATGGATGCACATTTTGTAGCTCCATGTTTGTGAATACGTACTAATGAAGTGGATAACCATTCCAGTTTGGACTATAATATACTGGATGGTCAAAATTGATAACAAAATGTGAACCACTTATCCCCCACCTGATCTACGATCTCGCTCCCAAGTCACTTCACTTTTGAAACAGCTTTCTGACTGATTTAGTGGTGCATTAACAGGAATACCAGTCTTTAGCATGTATTTACTGAGATGAACGTGTGTGGGCATAAGCTTGTTCGACAATGTCTTCTATCTTCCGATCTGTGTCACTATCAAATGTATTCCATCTACTTTTATATACCGTACCATTAACGATATGGTCGAATAAAAGAATGAAATGATTTTATTCAGAAATCTAAGCCAATACGTGATTCACTAGAATTGCTTACTTTTAACACAAGTTGATTGCAACTCCTTCCAGTTTTGTCGAGTTAAGTCAAATTGTGGTATTGGTGCACGGTTTGTCGCACGAAGCGAAGTGCTCTTCTGTTAGGAAACTGGTCAGCTTAAGGTGAAACATAACCCTGTTTAATGATATTACTTCGATGGATCTTTCCACAATGATAAATCTTTCACTAGAAGATCGGCACGAATGATAAAGGAGCAACGAACTCTAACGAAAACTGTCGACATGTCCAAGATTCTCCAATTTCCCTGATATGCTACTTTACCATAACAAGCAAAAAGCTGCCACACACTAGAAATACGAAGGAAAAACCTCGACAGAATGCTGACATGTCCGTACAGACACTTTGCATCATAAAGCCAGAATAAATGCCCCCCAAAATACTGGTCAGACCAAATTCGAAAGCCAATATTGAGATCTTTTCACATATACCGAATTTATTCGGGGAATGGAAACAAACCATGGAATACCACCTCAGCGAAACTTTGAGGAAACGCGTGAAACTTATCATTAGGAAATGTTACGAAACTTCAATAGATTGCTATGAAAATCAATTTACTCGATTTTTACTACAGGCCAATGTTCCCTAGGATTCCCTCGGTATTCTAATGCTAATAAAGAGATAAAGCAAATTATGCTAAATGCTACACTAAACGGGCAAATAATCGTGCACACAATAATTGCAGTTACTTTGTATTCCACTAGAATGAACAAAAGTAATCATCATCCATCTCTGTTTGAAAGCTTGATAAAGCTGAATCAATCAGCTTAGCATTGAAAACTTCATGACAATACACGGTTCCCGATGAGTAGTAGAAAAGAATGATGGCGTTAGAGAGGCTGCAGTATCTGATCTCCCGTGTGAGTTGTATTACTCGTGATGGTTCACATCAGGGATCGTTTGCAATAAGGTTTCACATGATTTCAAGGAATTTTATATTCACCATAAGGATCGTGAATTTCATTCTGTCACTATTGCGACTGATTCAAGTTTTTAATTGTTTGACATATTCAGACGGAATCGGTGTTGATAAAATGAACTTGTTACCGCATGCAATAAGACTGTAGAAAAGTAATCTGGACCACTGGCTTCATAACCTTGAGAGCTTCGGAGGATTTGATTGCATATTGGTATCTATCCGTTGATAATCTCGGTTTGATCGCAACTTTTACTGGCGACAATTTTGTCAGTATGCAAGTATAAGGCCTATGGAATTAGGCCGACACTCACACCCCAAGTGGATTTTTCGGTAATTTGCCTACTGCCTAGCGTGGCAGTAGTTCGGTGCGGAATGCGGTTTAAATGGGTCTGGGCATGTCTAAAATTGATTTCTGTACATAAAAAACGTGGTACTCTTCATCCGAAACCAACTTGTAAATGACAATGAGTTTTTAACTTTAATATAGTCGATGAAAATGAACAGCGAAATTCTGTTTCCAAAAATTGCAGAGTCATCCGTCTAACCTAATTATATCTTCATTTTCTCGGTGAAAAAGTCATACGCTGATGTTGAAGCGCTTTCCTGCGGCGAATTTCTCCTCCTCTACCTAATTATGTGATGTTTAGGCAAGGTGGAATTTAGAGTACAACTTGATTTGGTGACGTTTCTTACAGGATCGCTTTGTGAAACGAGAATCGTAGGTCGATATTGTCAAGGTTTCAGAAATCTCCCTGAAAACACGTCATCTGCAAGGCTGCAGTCAGCTTTCTTCCAATCCACGGACAGGGTGCTTTGTTAACACTAACCAGTGACAAGGCCTGCGTATCCAACATAGAAGTGCAGTCGTGACGCTTGTGACCATGAACCAATCAGTCTATCACAAGTCAGTTTTCACACCGACAACTTACAGACAACACGACAGCCTACCTTTCACACCAACACGCTAACCAATCAGGCTTCTGGCATACTGTGATTCGATTTAACCAATCACATCTTTGCACCACGCTGGGTAATTAGTAACGACGCCATATGTGTCCGTGCACCCCGCGCTCCATCTTATATAACGTGTTCATTTTTGGTTAATATTGAACACAGTTCCTGCACATGTTCGCAGTTACGTTTCCGTTGGGATTGGACGATTGGGGAATAATTGACCTGGGATAATCCAGAGGTTTGCTCATCTACACAACAAATGTCGTTCCATAAATCTAAACAACCGGCCCTACCCGGGGTGACAGAAACTATTGTTGGTTTTTGCTGATGTTAAAACTAGGGGAGAATTCCAACTTTGAATACCAGTAACAGTGGCTCTCAGCATACTACACATTTGTAGTTGACGATCCTTCCAGCTGCCCTGTCAGACTCCCTGTCCGCCTCGGTAGTGGTCCCTGACGTAGACTTGTATTAGACATTGGTCGTTTTCGTTCTGTCGTGAAAGTCCCCCGTTGCCGTTACACCAGTATTGCTCTGGATTACGTCTGACACCCAGTCAAATGGGTTCGTTCCTTTTGAATTACCGACCAAGCAGTTTATTTGTCGCACTTGACTCGCCGTTCACCTTCCAGAGGAGTTGCACTAGTAAGGAAAGACTGGTGTTTGGTTATGAATTGTTCATAAAAGTGCAAAGCGGTTGTGATTTTTAATCAACACACTTGTCAAAGCAGTGTTCTTTCAGAGTAGAGTCGTTTGGTGGCGAGAAGTCACCAAGGCGGCGACCTCGTTAGGGCTTGGTGACCAGGATCTAGACAAATTGGGTCACGGGTCTTTGGAGCTGATTCCAACGGCGGTGATTAGTTCCGGGATAGGATGACCACTCTATTGGTCTTCTTGCGGCCTCGGATCGTAGATATCCTGTGGTGTGAGGTTTGGCCAACGAGTCCAAGATCACCTGAGTTCGGTCTAATTTGAGTTTCTACTAAGGAAGGGTTAGTTGTGCAGTGGTGAATGAAAGCTACGTGTAAGAGATCTTACTTAACTAAAACACTCTCCCTCTAAATGTCAACAGCGTTCTCAACCGCAAACAGACTGAAGAGGAAATTTGAAGAGACGAGATCCGATGGAATTCAAAGGATATGTGTTATTCCGAGAGAGCCAGAATTATTGATATTCAACGTTGGAGCTCCCCCTTCTCCTTTTAACGGCAACAAGAACCGATGACGTCATGAACTGTTTTATTCAAAGACTAATGGAGAGAAGGAAGGTCACGTTTACTGGGCTTGCAGAAGTAGTGAAATTGTAACAAAAAGGCAAGGCCAGTGAAATACGCCCACATTTGGCCAGCCGCACAAGTAAAGTCGGTAAAGCACGTACAACTGTGTTAATAGTCCCTTTTCCAGACCACAGTGTAAAAACATCGAGCCTCCCGCTGCCTGAGCATTTCGGCTCCTCTCTAGCCAGGCACCTGCGGACATTAGGTTGATTCTCTTGAGCATCATTTCCGTTTCATTGGTCCGCTTGCTCCCATTGAAGACATGATCGGTAGCTTACCACATGTGCTATCCTACTGGCTGCCTGAGATTCCCTTTTTTTAATCTATTAGTTTGCAGGTCTCATTTTTGTCCGTCGCGGGAAGCTCGCACCGTATTCATTGTCTCTTCTTTGGTCTGTGGTTCTCGAATAATTGGCCCGATCGCTCTGATACTCATCTCTTATGATCCACCTACTCGGAGCACCATAGTTGAAAAAAACTAAATACCCCGAACTCTCATCAAAACTGATCTCCTTTTATCAGTCGTGTGTCCCAGTTGCTTTGAATTATCTTTCAAATTCGAAAGCTTAGGTAATGCCCCGGTAAATTGGTACCTATATCTACCTTTGTTTCTCAATGAGTTCTCATCAAAATCAATATTGTTTTCCCGTAATATTTTCTATGTTATCAGAGCAGGATTCCATATTTTATTTCGAGTAGTATTTCCTCTAACTCGTTTTCTGAAATAATCGACAATAATGTGATTTACACGTTAACACCAGTGAAAAACATGGCAGCTTTACTTGGATTCACGCGTGATTCATCCGAAGTAAAAACAACATAAATTCAAGTTACAACAGTATTTTTACGTTCATCCTGCAATGATACTGTGCTTCTATTCCTGTTAATTACGAATCGTAATTAGAGTTTGTCCTTTTGTCTTCTGTTTAGTTACTTATTAGTAGTGAGTACATGCATCGTGAACCCCGGACATTCGTAATGTATTTTCCCTGTTTCTAAGATATCACATCAGCTTATACTTGAGTTTCATGGTGCTTATTACATGAACAGTTCACGTATTTGTTCGTAACCTTGTTTTTCCGAAGGTCTACACTTCTACTGTTATATAATCTTTCTGAGTGTTTCATTTGTACTGCCGAGCGGAGACTCGAACTCCCAGTCTTAGCGTTCTGTCAGTGCACTCCACTATTGGCCGTCATTCGTCAACAGCATTAACAGATCTATTGCCGGATTCGCCCATTCATGTTGGCACGTACTCTTGTTTACTCCACAGACTTAGCTTATTTGTACTTATTTGTTAATGGCACTTTTTACCATTGCAACCACAGTCCAATTCACGCGTTTGTAATCGATTTATTGATCTTCGACAATAAACGTTCTTGATTTATCGATTGTACCACAACCGAACTGCGCTAGTTTCGTTCAGCTGCCTGCTAAGTGGACCGTTTTTATTTTCTACGCTGTCCCGATTTTTGGAAGCTTACTGCCCATTGTTCTTGGTTTCTCACCTGGCTGTAAGTCTTTTATTTGCGGTATATTTATGCTTATTGTATTATTTAGAACCACGAATCATCGATAAACACGGTTATTCGATTGGAATTTGTTCTGCTGCCCGTAATCGTGTTCTGCCCATATCGTGCGTGTAGCTAGAGAAACTAAGTTACTGCTAGATTCACAGCCCTAGACATCGGGATAGTCGCAACAATTCCTCTACCCTAAGGGGAACAGTAAGCTGTTCTTTAATTGTCATCCCCACCTGCCATGGTATGTACACCAAAGACTCCAGAGATACCAGTGAGTCACACCTCACTTCTTGCGTTGTTCCTGTTTTCATTGTGAACCGTTCTTTCGGCTACCCCACTAGCATTAGTGACTCAATCGAGTCAATACTTGCTGAACCACTACTTACATTCACATTTAACCGAAACTGGTGCTCTTACGATACTCATTCCCACTGTGATACACGAAGTCGATCTACGAGCAATGACGTACTAGCTGGGTTCAGTCAGCTATCCTTAGAACATCTAAACAGTCTGTGTGTGGAATCGATAACGGGGTTACATACAATATTGTTAACTCAGCGTATAAATCTCACCTGGTGATTGAATATCGGAAGTTTCATCATGAGTACACGAGACCATTTTGTGGGTCCCACTCACACTCGGCATTGAAGTGCTATTCACTCGTCCAGTGAACGAATTGTGTTCGCTACGAAAACTAAATAAGTTTTATTTAGAGAGATCATTGTTATAAGACGAAAACAAAGAGAAAATCGGTGTTTGAGCATTGACATCTTTGTCGAAATGCTAAACATTGCGGGGAACATAGTGTCAAGAATTCTGAGATCACTATTCGAGGTTTGGGAACGGAGGTCGGTTTCTAGAAAGTGCGTAGTTTGAACAAGTTTCAGTGGCTGTGGTACTTGCATACCCGTCGATAAATTCCATGTGTACATAACATAGTTCTGATCAAATACTGCATCCAGCCTGATAGTTACGATGCAAAATTGCATAAGGAAAGACAATTAGGCTCGGTCCAGTTTATTCACAAGAAGCGAGCTCAAATTCATTGACATTCTACTAGCATACACTTCGGGAACTTTATGTAATCAAAAATTGCAAATATGAGGCTATAACTGACAAATGTCAGTGTCCTCGATATTCCTTTCAAGGGGTCAGCCTAGCGGATTTTTTGTAGCTAATATCACATAGTCAACAGGTAACTGCTATATAGCAATATTCACCATTCAGTAACAACGCTCAAATGACCACTGGAACCAATGGAAGCACTGTAAAACTGTCCCAACCGTTCTGAAGGGAATTATCAGCAACGCATACCCAACCAGCCTTTACCGGGACTCGAACCCGGGGTGAACCATTGCTAGTCAAGCACCTGACTAGGGTGTCAACCGGTTATAGAACATCAATACCACACGATATTTCGCCATACCGTAACTCACATTTCACTACTGTTTACGTTATCAGTAGACAGAACAGACATTCGAATTTCAATTTATGGAACCAGATCCACATGTATCTCGCGAACACCTGCGAGTAGTGTGTGGGATTGGTGATATTTTGCATGGCTGACTGTCCTTTGGACTCCGCCATTCACTCGCAAACCGCAGGTCATCCGATCAGTCCTGCGCTCGAAGCACCAGACTCGAGTTTTTCTCTTGTTAGAACTCATCCGTAGTGCATATCCTCAGTCTCACCCTTGAAAGCCGTCGGGCTTTGTTGGCTGATATAGAGGACGACATAGGAACAAAATTAACTCGGTGATTCGGATAAGCCCCGGAAGGGAGCTGGATGGTGCAGTGGGCAAGTAAACGTCTTTGAGGTGAAAAGGCCTATGTTAAAACCCAGGGTGCACCGAAGGATATGCACTAATGATGAGCTCTAACAAGAGCGAAACTGGAGTCTGGTGCTTCCGAGTGTAGGTTTGATCGGATAACCTGAGGTTTGCAAGTGAACCATGGAATCCAAAGGCCAGTCAGCAAAGCATTGGAACCAGATCCCTTGGACACTGGTACCTAGGATAGCGGAACGGTCGAAGGTCGTCAATGCAGAAAGGTATCAAAACCCAATCTACTTCGGGTTTTAGATTGTTTGTTGAAGTCCCTCTGACAAACGGTAAAAAACTTGTTTTGCGGCTACCGTTGTTATTGTATTCCCTCCCCACTACCAGCTCGCGAGATTCCGATTGACTCTTATTTGCATCACGCTGTCAGTCATTTCATTGGCACGCCATATTGACGTGCTGAAATCTTATGCGTGAACGGTAGGATTGATGCTCCACTAGCCAAGATATAAACGCTCTTGAAAACCTTAAGAAGCTGCAGTTATCGGACAACATATGGTTAAAAATGGAGAAACCGTCAGCCAACGAACTTTGGCAAAACACAGATTGTAAACTTCCAAGGCAAGCTATGAAGACTGGATGCAGAATGGAATCATGACCACAGACGGATAAAGCTTACGCAGGTAGCAATATTCCCTAGCTAACCTACCCATTTAGTGATTCATTGCCACCTTCCTCAACCCAATTACTTCTCTGTTATACTTCTCCTGAAACAAGAAATCTCCGAAATTCTACTTTCATTCATATTATGTCCTAGATAGATACTCCTCAGTGGTTTAAGTGATCAGAGCATTACCATTTACTGACAAAATAACGGGCCTTCTAAACTTCCTTGAGCATATGATGGTTTCTTCTCATATCTTCATTTAGTGTTGTCTAAACGCTTTTAGTTTACTTGTAACTAAGGTCCTAGAGCCAGCCATCCCCAATCAACTACATTCCTCTGTTCTCACTGTCTGCGGCACCCAGTTAGATTGCATACAATCCTAATAAATATACCTTAGATAATCATTTCATATTTGTTCACTTTATTGCGAAGTGTTTTAATGATTCAACCAGATCTACTCAATACGCTCACCTTGAGTACCGTCTAGTCTTTAACTCAATCCTCACTCACCCCTACATCATAAACTTCTTCAGTTAATTGCGTGGATAATACCATTTTCCGGAAAGATTTAAATACACCCTAGTAGGTATAAAGCTCTCCAACCTATTGTTATACAACACGGGTGTTCTTCAGGTACTGTTTCTTAAATGTAATTTCTACACAGATCCATAAATTTTTTGACTACACTCTCCAAGATCGTCATCATACTGATGTCCAGTTATTATGTGTGGGATCCTGCTGATGAACTCACCGAGCCTTTGCGCTCATGGAATTTTCTTCTCTTTGCTTCTTGTAGGTAGAACACAAGAAACCCTCGCTGAAGAACACTGGTCCTTGCATACTACATACTGGCAACCCTACCAGTGGGACCGAGTAGAATAGGGGAGGGGGGGGGAAGTGTTGATAAAGTGATTTTGAGGTGCAGAGGCCGATAGTAATTTTGTGAAATAGCCTGCCCGATGAACCGAATACTCCTAGTTTGTGCGCGATGAGGGAGTATATTACAATGTGGACAGAGCTCTTTTTGTTGAAAGGAACAGTGTAGGGAGCAAGCTGTCGGCAGCCATGTTGGTGTTCGATTAATGTAGGAGCAGGACGCTGTGATGCACCCACCGGGCTTCGACTCGTGGAGGCTGACTTCCTGTTGTGTTTTGCAAATTGAGTACTTGCAACCCCCAGGGAAGAATCTGTTCTTGCAAGCCACAGATAATGCTCAGTGCCTAGTTGTTCCGGAACCTTAGGGTCTGACGATAAATCCCTCCAAATTTATTTCTAACCGTTCTCCACCGACCCACTCCTGGCTGCCTATCAATAAACAAAACGACAAGCTTTCTAGAAATAGCCATCAACTTCCAATCACTCTCACACTTACTGTTTTGGTTATCTATCCTCTCTCTTCCTCTTTCTCGGTAGACGGAAACCACGGTTTCCAGGTCCGCAAATATAGTTTCGGCCGGTGATGGTAGAGTCGTTTATGGTTTTAGCCTACTATCTCAAAGGCCCGAATCTTGCCAGCCACTTTAGTGATGGACAGTAATCCAACGTCACTTGGCGCGTTACCTCAGCTAATCTGTTGGGACCTTGTGCAGTTTTGCGTTGCAGTTCTAAGGGTCAATTTGCCGGTTATCCCTGATAGTGCAGTGAGCCTTTGAGGCTGAGTCTTCCCTTTACTCTGTACCCGTGCGCAAGCATGCAGTAAATAAGATTCTCTTTCTCGTGATTTTAGCTGGAGATATGAATGCCAGAGTCAGTCGACTGTCTTCGAACGAGGCGCATTTGGAAAGCACTTTTGGTTTTGATTCCTGCTGCTCAAAAGACGGGGAACTGTCCTTGGCTCTCTGTCTGATCACCGCCTGTCTCTCGCCAGCACGAACTTCAAACTTTCTGGTCGCCGGTAAGCCATGTGGCGTCCCACCTCTTCGAGTCAGCAATGGACCCAAACAGACCACGTCACAATCAGCTACAAATGGCAGGGCTGTATACAGGACTGCCGGTCGTACTGGAGCACTCTCCTTGACCCCGAACACGCATTAGTTTGCACTAAGCCGTCCAGGTGCTCTGTTGGCGTGCCAAACGTACGATGAAGCATCGGTTAGACTGTGATATGGTGTCTGATCCATCTTGCCTCCCAACTTGCCGAAACGTTCTAGCTGTGGAGCTGGGGTCAATGCCACCAGATAACCAACCGGCACTGGTCGTTTATTAGGAATGCTATTTATTCTGCTGGCAAAGTGAGTGGTGGTCTGACTCGTCGTGTCGTTACACCCTGGATTTCTGCTGAGTCTCCAAGTCTTCTTGATACACGTCAATTCATCCCGACTGGTAGTGAGCATAATGCAGCACGGCTCACAACGAGACGTGAACTCACCGCAAGTCTGCGTGGGAATCGCGAAATCTGGTGGTCTCAGAAAGCATCACAGATGAAACATGCTACTGCTGCGGGAAATCTCCGCAAGCTGTTCCATCTCATCTGAATCACCAGTAGGAAGCCAGCGGGTGTGGGCGAAGCGATCTATGAAGCTGACGGTTCGCCCATCCACAGTCTGCAGCGACGTCTTGTACGCTGGGCGGAGCACTTTAAGGCACAGTTTAGCTGACATCCAGCGTCAGCCTCTCCCATAGTTGTGCCGGCACACCTCCCGTGGTCTGTTTCGACAGGTCCGCCTTGAGGCGGAGATCCGTAAGGAAATCCAGGCCTAGGACTTCACAAAGCGCCGGACTTCGATGGCTTTTACCCAGCTCTGATTAGGGTTGGTGGAGTGGAGCTTGTGAAAACTTCAAGCTTTGTTACCCAAAGTCTGCATTCTGAGGAAGTACCCTTTTGTGGGTGAAGTCGGTCGTTGCCTCCATCTTTAAGAAGGGCTTGCGCAGTGACTGTGCTAACCATAGTCTCATAAGCTTAGTCCTGAGAGTGTCTTGGCTCCTAGCGTCCATCATTCTTCGCAGGTTGTACAACACGCGTGATGAGCAAACTCGCGAGGGACAAGCCGGACTCCTTACCGGTCGTGGATGCATCGATCAAATTGTCATCCTTGGATAGCTCTTAAAGCACCGTTACGCTTTCCAAAGGCCAACGATCATTGTGTTCCTAGATATTCGTGCGGCCTTCGACTCCGTCGATAGGTCTGCATCGTGGCATTGTTTTCTGAGAAATGGTGCACCCGAGAAGAGTTGTATCGCCATACCCCAGGTCGGGTAAGGGATTATAGCTAGCTTACGCTACCGTTTGCCGTCTCCAGTAGAGTACGACAAGGCTATCCTTTATCCCCGTTTCTTTTCAACATTGTTATAGGATGTGCTACAGAAAGCTCTCCCTGGTCTTCCAAACGGCGGAGTTGAACTTCTCCCAGGGAACGGAGTTTTTGACTTGAAGCACGCCGATGATATCGCCTTGCTGAGCGACAGTACACAGGAAATTCAACACACATTGGACCGCTTGGTGATCGGGGTGTCCCGATATGGTATGTGCCTTGAACCTTCAGAATGCTCGGTACTTCAAGACTGGCAGGAACTTGTGCCTGCACTTACCCTTTGTGATCGGTTAGAGGTAGTCGATGGTTTAAAGCACCTCGGGAGCCTGATCACAGCTGCTGACGGTGTTCAGGAGGAGATCACATTACGAACTGCGAAAGCCAGAGCAGCTTTCGCGAACCTGTGCGATCGGTGGCGCAGCTATGAAACTGGGCTTTCCTTCAAGGGAACGGTGTACATTGTCACGCTTCACAGGGTTTTTCTTTACGATTGCGAGACCTGACCCCTCCGCGTTGAGGATGCCCGGATACTTTCTGCATTGAACCACCGATATCTCCGAAGTATTGCTCGTGCCTGGCGGGCAATGACGAGGTTCGTCATCATGTGATCGGTGCTGATACTCGCCCTCTGACCGAGATATCCGCTCTACACCACCCCTAATGGCTCAGGCACCTTTTGCATATGCCTGTCCATCGTTTACCCTTTCTTGGTCTTTTTGCACGTGCTGAGGAAGGCATGATGAAGTTAGCTTTGGCTGGTTCTTCCCACTTTCCTGTTTAGGGCCCAAGAGATGCGGACTGCCGTTGGTTAGAGACGCTGAGATATGGTTCGGAACCGAATCCAGTGGCGCGAATGCTGTATGACCTCCTGTTCCCCATAAAAAACTGAAAAGAATTTACAGAACGTGTACGGTGAAAACACTAAGAAAAATTGATTTTACTTGTTGTAATCTTTGTGTTGACTCACCCCCCGACTTTGAAACTTAATTCCTGTTATTGTTGTTTTGGGACCATGCTTGTTGTCAAGCCGGTGCAATATATATATATATCGTTCACCCCGGGTTCGAGTCACCGTGGGGGTTCGGTGGATGTGCACTGCTGATGATTCCCAACAAGGATGAAACAGCTGTACAGTGCTTCCATGGTTTTCAATGGTGAGTTGAGCGTTCAAGCTGCATGATGAATCATATTATATATATATCTAATATTCTCCTGTTCAGTTCAGTTTTCACAGGACAGGTAATGGCCACGGCCAATCGAGCGTCCAGAATTCCTTCGATGGTATGCACCCACCACTGCCGGGTGTATTTCGTTGAATCCCCGCTAAAACCGAGAGGGAAACGGAAAACCTCATCGCACATCAACTGCGAGAGACATTATGCATCGTGCTTGTCTCTCAATTTGTTTTTCCTATTTTATCCCACAATTCTCCTGTCGTTTTCGTTGATTCTCCGAATAAATATTCCCACGCACTTCGTCGTGCACTCTTGACCATCGGTCTAGCGTCTATGAACCCATTAAAAAAGACCCGACCACTAAACTTTGTGGAATTTATTTAAAACACAGAAACCATGTAGCCCTTCGTGATAAATTTTTTAGCTAGTTGTCACGACTTCACTCCATCATTCACCAACTGACCTTTACAAAATCTCTGTTATTCTTTCCTTGATCTGCATACTTACAAGCTCCCAAATTCCTCACGAACTTTAGCCTACAGCTGATCGTCGAGATGATTGGCGTAATTTTGACTTAAACGTGAGCATGTTTACAAAAAGTACGACTGTTTCATTGCTTATCCGACCTCCTTTAGTACATCCGATGAGGGTATTGACTGACGCATCGATAAGTGGCACAGTTTCGTTAGCAGACAGCACGTCACTGTGCGCCCAAAATCGATGGCAAATCTCAGACCAGCGAAGCAGGTCGATGGCCCAATCATCCAATCAGCCACCTTCACCCAACAGAGCGGAACCAACCAATTAGCGGCCAGGCGCTGTTTTAACTGAACACAACGGGACCAATCAGTCAGTGACCAAGAGCTGTTTTAACCAACGGCAACGAAATCAGCCAATCGGGGGCGTAACCAGAAGAGCCAGTCAGAAGACCCTGTTATGGGAAGAGTTCCGGACCAATGCGCTTCGTACCATGGTTTTGGCTGCAGTCACCTACTATCTTATTCAAGCCGTTTGTTTTTTTGTGTAGTAAAAGGAGATGGTTTGACGGTGGAAGTTTTCTAACTAGAGCCACCGGGACAGAACAAACACACATTCCTTCATCCAATGCTTTGATCTGCCTTACCCTAGACCAGACGATCGATGCTGTGAGATTACGATGGAGAGCAGAGCGCTGAAGTGACCGATACCAAGGACAAAATATGAACTTTTTAGCGATGGATTGAAACAGTAACAAACAACTAACATCTTATGACAAATAAATAGCACACTATGTGAGTTAATATTCTAATCGTTTGAATTCGAAGCGGAAGCTCGCATTTTTAATGCACTACTTGCTATCCTGGGGTACCTGGTCTAATTCTGGCTGGATAACAAAGACACGACAGAGGGAGAAATAGTTGACCATTTCAAATACACACATTACTATTTGCAATTTAATTACAATACTAGTAACAGTGATGATAAGAGATTGCTACAGATCAGAAAAAAGTGTTGTTTTCTTTTTACAGCGGAGGTAAATAGGCAACAAGAGAACGGACGGACGGGCGAGTGAATGGGAGTGTGTGTCATGTGTTAGTGTGCGCTCATGTGCATGTGTGCGTGTCTAGCGGTGCAAATTAACATGTGTACAGTGCAGCCCTAAAACCACGGTAGAAAAGAATGCAAACAAAAGAAAAAACGCACAGAGGCACACAAACGAGGGATAAAGTTGCTCTAGGGTAACTCTTTCGGGAGTGTAAGGTGGATGAAAGTGAGGGGCGATGGCAGAGTATGGCTAGGACACAGTGATGTGGGGGTCGACGGGAGATCGGTATAATTTACATGGATCCAGCACCACCACCGCCGCTGCCACCACCGTACATGGTTCCACCAGCTCCGAACGCACCCGGTGGATGCTGCATTTGTCTGGGTCCGCTTGGGGGAAAGCCATGCATGGACATGGGATGCGGTGGCGGATTAAAGGGCTGTTGTGGTGCACCACCGACAATCGGGCCTGGAACCGCAGCACCGCTGGGCATCCGCCACGAGCCCGAGAGCATCGGACCGCCGGGACCGGAAGGTTCACCGGCAACGACAGCTCCAGGTCCAGTGAAATCGACGGGACCACTAGGTAGCCAGCTACCGTGTCCTTTGAATGCGCCAGTTTTCGGTCGATGCTAAACAATCGATACAGAGACAAAGAGAGAATCACGACCACGACCATAACCACAACAACAAAACTCATTGTGAATGTGACAGGTGTTTGAATAGTTTGAATTCAACTTAATCACCAACCGGGCATGAAATCCTAAAACGCTGATGAAATAAAGCGTTCCAAATAAAAACTACAAGAATGGTTAGTCATGCAGATTCGATGCGTCGACCCACCATTGACTAACCGAAAGATGAAATCTAAACGAATCTGTGAATTTCCGTTCGGGCTACCGAAGGGATAGTAGGCGGTTAAATGTTACAAAGGTAATGCCAGCTGAAAAAAATCATTAGTTTGGTGCTATGGGCTGGTTAACTAACCCCACGAAAATTAATCACTACGCGATGAACCTTATTAAAATTGGCGACAACTGTAACAGTCTGTGCGAGAGCCTCCGTGGTGGGGAGAGGTCGTGTTGAGGGCTCGCTTCGAATGCTGTAGTGACCATTACATGTATGTTGTGAACAGTGTATAGAAACGAGAGCTTAGGAAGCGCAAACCAATATCGGTTGAAATCGCTAATCCGATTGACTATTTTTCAACATGCACAGTAACCATCACGACGAGACTGCACCTTGACGTGGTGTGATGGCTTGCGCGCCTCTGTGACCCAAATAGCTATACAGGATGGCTTCTTTAAGCCGGAGATGCAATCATACCTGACAGGCCAATGGGTAGAGGCCAGACAAAGTCCAGTCTCCTGGTCCTCCAGGTTGGCGGTCGATCTCAGCTGGCAACTCAATCGGCAAAATCAGTGGAAGAATAATTAATCCAAGCAAATGGGCTTCCACTAAGCCATCCCGCTGCCTTGTGGATAGGTTCTTGTTAAAACTAAAGGCTTTGAATAAGGACCTTAATCGTTCTCCTGGTTTACGACTAAACACTCTACAAGTACCCGTCTAACATCTCCCATGAACTGCACGAATAAAAAGAATTCCATACTGCATCGGTCGTCGTGCAGGATAATCAGGACCGCGCTGCCCATTGCATCGAGCGGGGTGGGTAGTGATAAGTGGGCTACTGCTCAGAGTTCTCTCTTTTATTCAACCTTTGTCTTCTGTCCCCAACCACCTCGCTTTGCCCCATCTATCCGCCCATAATTCTCCCACTAATAACACGGTCGACACTCGCAACGATTCACTGTCAAATAGTATCGTGAATAATCCTCTATCTGGTAACTCACATTTTCTCAAGCCCCGTCAGCCTCTGAATCTCAGCTCCTTCAACGTGCGTACACTCATGCAGGTCGGTCAGCAGGCGTGCCTAGCGCTCACAATAGATTTTCTGAAGATTCATGTGTGCTGCTTAAGTGAAACGCCTATCCATGATTCGAGCAGTGTACTTCAACTAACTGCTCCTGGTATCTCATCGAGGAACTTTCTGCGCACTTCAGGAGGCGAAGTATCTAAAGCTGCTGGTCAACGTGGTGTAGGAATAGTCTTGAGCGACAAGGCTGAGGCTGCCCTTTTAGACAGGATTCCTGTTAACAGTCGTTTATGTGCTGTGAGACTCCAAGGATCAGTTGGCGTTCGAAAGGATAGTTGTGTTAAACGCAATTTGTTTGTGATCTCGGCGTACACCTGAACGGACTGCAGCTCAGACGCGCAGAAAGATGAGTTCTATGATGAACTCGCCACTCTCGCTCGCACCAGTAAAGGTTCTGACATTGTAGTGCTAGCTGGTGACTTCAATGCACAAGTTGGCAAACTTAGTGTGTCAGAAGCCTGTTTAGGTGGGCGTTGTGCTTTACCTGCTGAACGTACAGATAACGGGGATAGGCTTCTCCAGTTTTGTGCAGACAATCAATTATTCTTGTCTAGCACAAATTTCCGACACAGCTCACGTCACACAGCGACATGGCGCTCTAACTCTACAGATACTTTGAGTCAAATTGATCATATCGCCGTAAGCTACCGGTGGCGCATTCTGTTCAGAACTGCAGACCTTACTGGTCCACGTACGTACAGTCGGATCATGAATTAGTTTTAATGCGATTATCTCTCCAGCTCCATGGTCATCGTCGCAAACCGCAAACCCGGTTAGCAGTCCAACGTATGTGTGATCCAGAAGTCCGCACTTATTATGAGTAGAAGTTAGTACATGAGCTAGGATCTACGACGAACAATAATGTAGATGAGCATTGGGCTCATATCAAACAGGTGATGCATTTCGCAGCAGGTTTTGCCTGTGGTCCTAGATTCGTTGTCCATCAAAGAAACTGGATCTCGCAAGAGTCGCTGAGTATAATGGAGCAAAAGCGTCAGCTTTCGAACTGTAAGGAGATGAATAAGATGCGGAGAAAGCTGCTAAGACAAGTTATGAAAAGCCTTAAGAATGATCGCGAAAATTGGTGGGTGAAGGTAGCCGAAGAAATGGAAATAGCCGCTGCTTCAGGTAACAGTCAAAGACTGTTCAAACTTATTCGTGACACCGGTGGACGGCGAACTCAGGTCAGTGAAACGATTTGGGATAGGAATGGAGAACCCATCCATAGCAAACAGCAAAGGCTTGACCGTTGGGCCGAATACTTCAAGGAACAGTTTAGCTGGCCGCACGTTAGTGTAGTTACTCCTGTGTCAACAACTGCGATTCCTTGGGTGGTATCACTTGGGCCCCCATCGGAAGCAGAATTAGAGTCATGCACTCCATTACTGATGGGGGAAAGCTGCAGGTCCCGACGAACTGGGTGGAGATGCTTTGATAAAATCACTTACCGTCTTGCTCCGTGACACCAGGAACAAGGAGCGTATTCCTTTAATACGGAGTGAGTCGTTGATTGTTCCCATCTTCAAGAAAGGAATACGCAATGACTGTAGTAATCATCGTGGGATTAGCTTAATCCCGATAGTCACCAAAGTATTAGCTTCGATTTTGCTGCACCGTCTTACACCGGCTCGCGAGAGGAATGTCCGCGAACAGAAGGCTGGATTCCGCCCAGGTCGAGGATGCACCGGCCAGATTTTTACTCTCCGCCAACCGACAATATCGATTTTCTTAGATTTGAAAGGCGCTTTCGATTCAGCTGATCGAGCAGCGCTTTTCAGTGCCCCAGAAGTTCGTGAATTTACTGAGATCGTTGTATTATCATACTTCTGGCCGCGTTAGAGTTTACGGTGAACTATCCGGTCGGTTCGAAACGAACAGTGGTGTTCTGAGCCGTATCACTCAACATCTCTGACCAGTGACAATCCTCATCCCTCAAGCCCCAACCTGGGAGTCGGGACGGATTAGCTCAAGCCAGTGTTGGTGTCACCTACTTCATACTCCTATCCCGAATCATTGTCTGACTGTCACGCTTCTTACAGCCATGCCCGGAAGCGCATGGAGTGTTAGACGATGGGATGGCCTGTGTAAAACGTGTCCAAGCTACCGCAGGCTGCGCAGATTGATTGTTTCCATAAAGGGGCGGCTATGCACACCCAGTTCACGGCGACGAACCTCGTGATTACCCACATGGTATTGTCACCAAACGCGGGCCATGCCCCGGAGACATCGATGGTTGAATATCAAAAGTTGCCGACTGTCCTCAATGAGGAGCGGCCAGGATTCACAACTGTAGAGGAAACCACTGCCTTCTGCAGTTGTAGGCCGAGGCCGTCCCACTTTCCAAAGATGAACAAGCATAGTTCCTGAACATTCGCGCGGCCTTCGACCTTATCGATGAAACTGCACTATGGAATTGTTTGTCGAGAAGAAGAGCACCTGAGAATTAGATATCAGTCCTCAAAGAGTTGTGCAGGCACACGTCAAGTCGAGTAAGGATCTACGGCCAGCTTTCATCCCATTTCGTCGCCTCCAGTGAAGTTTGACAAATCTACCATACGTCACCATTTCTTTTCAACTTTGCCATAGAGTATGTTCTGCGGAATGCCTTATCTGGTCTTCCAAACGGTGGAGTTGAACTTCTCCCACAGTACAAACTTTCGACTTAGAATATGCCGATGATATCATCTTGCTGAGTGATAATGCCCAGGCAATGCAACACACTCTAGACCGCTCGGCGATTGAGGCATCCAGATATAAATATAGATACGCACTTTGTGCCTTCCAAGTGCAAAGTGCTTTTGCAAAGTTGGTAGGAGCCTGTTCCTGCGCTCATTCTTTGTGGTGATCGGCTTGAGTTAGTTGACAACTTTAAGTACCTTGGGAGCTTCATAATAGCTGGAGATGGTGTTGGCAAGGTGATCAGTTCATGAATAGCAAGAACTGGAGCAGCTTCCACAAACCTGAGACACCTGTAGCACCTCTACGACATCCGGATCTATCTTAAGAGACGGGTGTACATTGCCGCGGTCCATAGTATTTTACTCTACGGTTGCAAGACCTGACCACTCCGCGTTTAAGGATGCTCGGTGTTATTCTGTGTTCAACAACCGATGTCTCCGAAGCAATACCCGAGTCCGGTGGAAACATCGAGTGAGTAATGACGAGATGCGCCGTTGCGTGTTAGGCACGGATAGTCGCCCTCTTAACGAAATGATCGCTTTACACCGCCTCTGGTGTCTTGGTCAGGTTTTACGACTTTCCCGCCTACCGTCCATCTTTTCTTTTTTCGCTGTATTCACACGTGCTGGGTGGGGCGGGAAGAAGCGACGCGTAGACCAGATCTTAACGTTATGCTGAATCCTTGAACACAGCTATAAATTCCAACAACCCACCACAGCGTGTTTCATTGACTTTCGGGCAGCATTTGACTCCATTGATAGACAGTCACTGGAGCGTACTGCGAAAAGACGGAATCCTCGAAAAGTACATCAGGTTGGTAGGGTCATACTACTCGGCAACACAGGGGCGCGTCCACGCCTACGGCGAAGAGTCTCAAGAGTTCCGAATCGACTCCGGCGTTCTCTAAGGATGCCCTCTATCATCAGTCCCATGGTAATGCGTCGCGCCCTCAACAACTTTCGAGGAATAAGATTTGACCACGACTCTGGGGTTACAGACCTCGTAATCGCCGACGGCACTGTCATCCTGGGAGAGGACCTCTGAACTCTGAAGGCGGTTCTTGACCGTATTGTACGTGAAGCCGCGACTTCACGTCACTCTATACGCGTCAATAGTGAAATCCATAACATGTGCACCACTTCAAGTACCTAGGTTCTACTATCCAGCCAAACGGCCAGGTCAGGGACGAGGTTAAGCTTCGTGTAGACTGCGCAAGGAGACCGTTCCTACAACTTCGCAAATCATTCTGGTCTCGCAGCGAAATACGCCTCCGCGCGAAGCCGCGCGTATACCGAACTGCCGTTCACCCAGTTCCTACGAACGCCTGTGAAACTTCGCCGTTGAGAGTAGACGACAGCTTTAACCCCTGATGCCTCCGCTAAATGGCCAAAATCAAGTGGTATGATCGCGTTACAAACTTTGCTGTGCGAACACAGTACGACTTTTTTCTTCCTTTCGACGACGTCGCTGACAGTGGTTTGGTCATGTCTTACGACGACCCGAAACGGAACTTACGAATAGGAGCCTACATCCATCACCCTGTTCAGACTGCGAATGTCGTTTTGGTGGCCAACTGAAAAGATCGGTTAGCACTAATAAGGCAGACATGGATCGCCTAGAACTTCAGTCGGTCTTCGGAGTATGCGACTGGCGCAACAACTGGATTTTACGGTGTGCAGACCACGCGTGGACAGCTGCCATTAGCGACATCCAAGAAGCCGAATTATCCTCTTGCAGGAGATAAACGCATAAAAGTAGAAGTGAGCTTATTATATTGTTTTGGAACCACAAATTATTAATAAACACGGTTTTTCGATTAGAATTTGTTCTGCTTCCCGTAGCCGTGTTCTGCCCATATCGTGTGTAGAGCTAGTAAGACTAGTTTCCGCTAGATTGATAGCCCCAGACATCGGGATGATTGCAACATGAATGGTGTACGGTCTGTCCCGGGAAATCTTGTGTCACATAAACATAAAAATGTCTCAGACGAACAACATCAAAAAGTATGCGATGAAAAAAATCACACTTTTTCACTCACCGCTTCGTATACTCTGTTGTATCTTCCTTCCCCCCCCTTTTGTATTTGTTAATGTTGGGTCAGCACCATGCTTGATTTCAAGCCGGTGTAAAAATATCTTTTATATATAACTGAGTTCTATACAGGGGGTGGGGAAGTGGGGAGAGATAATCGGTTCGCAAAAAGGAAATCGATCTTGCTTGCAGCACGAGAGGCAGGCAATGAAGCCAAAAGGGTGGTGAAACAACTGACGGGCTCGAGGGAGAGCACGAGTTAGCGGAACGAAGCAGGATCGAGAAGAAATTCAAAAGAAGAAGTGATCGACGTTTCAGGGTGATGGATAGAAGAGAGGTTTTGGAATCAGTGAAGAGATAATGATTGTACTAAACCGGGTCCCGATATCGGTACTAACCTTCACAGTTAGACTACAAACGTCTCAAGGTAAGTATAAAAAACGGGCCAACACAATCAGAGAACAACAGACGTGCCATATAATAATGATACCATTCATGATAAGAGCATCTTAGATTTCTACTTACCATGCCATGCGAGAAAACTCGGGGAGGTCGACCACCACGGGGATGACCGGCCATGGAGCGCATGTAACTGCGTACATTTGAAGAGTGCAGAGAGGGAGATAGAAGTGATAAGTCAAAACAACAGTATTTCACTGATCGATGTGCACATATTCATCGACGAGCAGACTGCAACCACAGACAGCATGTGCGTAATCAGATGAGTTAGATTGAAAACGATAATACAGTATGAAACAGCACTGGAAGTGGAAAGGGAGAGAGTGGTAATATCCAGAAAATGTTCAGTCTTTTGCTCCCAAGCCCCATGGATTCGGTATGCTATACATTGCTTTGCTCTCACTTGAAATTGTATTTGAGATTTTCACCAATACTCTGGATGAACTCAGCTATCTTACTATACAGACACAAGGAGGTAAGTGAAACGATATCTGAAGCTGACGGTGCACCAATTCACGATTAGCAACGGCGTCTCGAACGCTGGATGGAGCGCTCTAAAAGGAAATTCTGTTATCCCTTTCGCCACGAGCTGGCTTCTGCCAAAAACTACTTCTCTATACACGCCATGTGGTCTACTTCGACGGTACCATCAACACAGACCGAGATTCACGAGGTGATCCATGGCCCAGACCAACACAAAACGCACGGCTCCGATGGCGTAGCCCCAGTCCCATTTAAAGATGGCGGAGTTCAGCTTCCCCGGCAACTTCACATCATATTTTATAATTTGGAGTTCTGAGCAGGTTCCATCCTTGTGAGGAGAATCGATCGTTCCTCTCATCTTCAAGAAGAACTCGCACAGTGATTGCGCCAATCAAAGAGGTAGAAGCCTTATCCCAACAGCGTCAAAGCCGTTTGAGACTGTCATAATTCTCAAGTTGTACGAAACGAGTGAGGAGAAGACTCACGAAAACCAATCTGGGCTTCGTGTCGGTCCTGGATGTGTTGATCACCCTCCGACAGCCGCTTGAGCACGACCTTACCATCGAGAGACCAACGACCATCATATTACTGCATATTCACACTGCCTTTGACTCCGCTGGAAGGACAGCAGTATGGAACTGTTTACTGAAAAATAAGGCACCAAAGAAATGTGCTAATCCACAAAGAATTGTATCGTCACACCTGAGGTCAGGTTAGCCTCTGCGGCCAGCTTCCGTCCGCTTTTGTCGTCTCCAGTCTTCGACAAATCTGCCCTATGTCCCGATTTCCTTTCAACTTTGCCATAGAGTATGTTCTGCGGAATGCCTTACCTGGTCTTCCAAACGGTAGAGTTGAACTTCTCTCAGAATACAGAGTTCCTGACTTGGAATATGCCGATGATATCGTCTCGCTGGGCAATAGTGCCCACGCGGCCCAATGCGTTTTGGTCTGTTCGGAGAGTGGAAGTTCCAAATGTCCTTTGCACAACATACGTGCAAAATATTCTTTCAAGACTGAAGGAAGCTTATACCTACTCTCATTCTTTGTAAACATATTTTGCACCGGTTTGAAATCAAACATGGTGCAAACGCAGCATCACAAGATACCAAAATAGGGGAGAGAGTAGAACGCAATAAACGAAACAGATAAGGTTAAATGCTGCAATAATATTTCTGTTAACAATACACATCTTTCGATGACTCTTTCGCCATCTTATTTGTCGGAATGACATTTCTGTGACTACGCATCGCTTCTTCCCGCCCCACCCAGCACGTGTGAATACAGCGAAAAAAGAAAAGATGGACGGTAGGCGGGAAAGTCGTAAAACCTGACCAAGACACCAGAGGCGGTGTAAAGCGATCATTTCGTTAAGAGGGCGACTATCCGTGCCTAACACGCAACGGCGCATCTCGTCATTACTCACTCGATGTTTCCACCGGACTCGGGTATTGCTTCGGAGACATCGGTTGTTGAACACAGAATAACACGGAGCATCCTTAAACGCGGAGTAGTCAGGTCTTGCAACCGTAGAGTAAAATACTATGAACCGCGGCAATGTACACCCGTCCCTTAAGATAGATCCGGATGCCAGAGACGTGCTACAGGTGTCTCAGGTTTGTGGAAGCTGCTCCAGTTCTTGCTATTCATGAACTGATCACCTTGCCAACACCATCTCCAGCTATTATGAAGCTCCCAAGGTACTTAAAGTTGTCAACTAACTCAAGCCGATCACCACAAAGAATGAGCGCAGGAACAGGCTCCTACCAACTTTGCAAAAGCACTTTGCACTTGGAAGGCACAAAGTGCGTATCTATATTTATATCTGGATGCCTCAATCGCCGAGCGGTCTAGAGTGTGTTGCATTGCCTGGGCATTATCTCTCAGCAAGATGATATCATCGGCATATTCTAAGTCGAAAGCTTGTACTGTGGGAGAAGTTCAACTCCACCGTTTGGAAGACCAGATAAGGCATTCCGCAGAACATACTCTATGGCAAAGTTGAAAAGAAATGGTGACGTATGGTAGATTTGTCAAACTTCACTGGAGGCGACGAAATGGGATGAAAGCTGGCCGTAGATCCTTACTCGACTTGACGTGTGCCTGCACAACTCTTTGAGGACTGATATCTAATTCTCAGGTGCTCTACTTCTCGACAAACAATTCCATTGTGCAGTTTCATCGATAAGGTCGAAGGCCGCGCGAATGTTCAGGAACTATGCTTGTTCATCTTTGGAAAGTGGGACGGCCTCGGCCTACAACTGCAGAAGGCAGTGGTTTCCTCTACAGTTGTGAATCCTGGCCGCTCCTCATTGAGGACAGTCGGCAACTTTTGATATTCAACCATCGATGTCTCCGGGGCATGGCCCGCGTTTGGTGACAACACCATGTGGGTAATCACGAGGTTCGTCGTCGTGAACTGGGTATGCATAGCCGCCCCTTTATGGAAACAATCAATCTACGCAACCTGCGGTAGCTTGGACACGTTTTACACAGGCCATCCCGTCGTCTAACATTCCATGCGCTTCCGGGGCATGGTTGGAAGAAGCGTGACAGTCAGACAATGATTTGGGGTAGGGGTGTGGAGAAGGTGACACCAACACTGGCTTGAGCTAATCCGTTCCGACTCCCAGGTTGGGACTTGAGGGATGAGGATTGTCACTGGTCAGAGATGTTGAGTGATACGGCTCAGAACCGAAGCCGAATATTTAGCGGCGTGCTTACGAAAATCACGGACATTATATATATATATATATATATATATATATATATATATATATATATATATATATATATATATATATATATATATATATATATATATAGGCTACTAAATGATCACTAAATGACAGGGAAACATGTAGTATCCTCGCGTGCTAAAAAAGAGGTCTCCAGGGCCATGTTGAATACGTAGTTAGACAGGAAAGGATAGAGGGGGTAACCCTAACGTATATCACTTCCCGTTGTGAACTTGAGTGAAAGATTATCGTGAGCCTGAACTCGACTTCGGCTATTCCTATAGAGATTTTATGATGGAAATGACTTTCTCTGACACAGTCTTCAACAAAAGGCAGCACCAGAGAACTATACGGTCAACTGAGTTGAAGGCAACTTTTGGAATCAGGAAGGAAGAGTTGAACCATTGCCTCCGAAAATCGACGGAGGCGAATCTTGCAGTTTAGCAATCTTATGCCATCTAAGCTATGATGCTCGAAATGTTGTTAACTCCACCCTGTTTTTCTGCGATAACTTTAAACCAAGCCACTTAGGATGACCAAATTTGGCATTCTGGTTTGTAAACCTACTACAATACCAAATATACACAGATCTTAAGTAAGCAACTAGCGAATCGATTTATCCTGGAAAGTGTGCCTCAGAGGGTGCGAAATGCTATTAAACCCACGTCTGGACAAATGACAATACATCGAATTTGTGTGCAAACGCAACGACTCATTTTCGATGCTCAGGGATGTTTTACTGAACAGGTTTCACACCACATGCGATTTGTGAGCGGATTTCACTCAAATTATGCATTCTGATTAGAGATCTCTGATTCATCAAAACAAAGGGATGGTGCAAAGTCCAAGCCTCTGTGATACAACAAGGAAAAGTGATCGTACATAAAAAATCAAGAATGAGTATACGTTAGATTTCCAAGGGGATTTCCGGATCAGCAACAGTCATTCCCAACTTTCTGAAGGATCTCGATCACTATGTGGCTTAGAGAAACAGTGCAATTCGGAGAAAAATCTTTGAGCATGGCACAAGAAGACTCTCGCGCGGTTCATCGAATCAATTTAAAAGTACATTTAAGCTGCAGAGCTCCTTGCAACTGATTGTAAAGTGTTCGACGTGTACAACAACATCTGCAGTACAAAAAAGATGAGATCACCACCTTGGATAACTGATTATCATTTTCAAAATCGAGAAGCATGGGCCAGAAATCATATTACTTGGAATGCTGAATGGAATAATGTGATATTCAGCGATGAGAAACTGTTTAATTTTAACGGCCTGATATAACTGCGTACTACTGGCACAACTTCAAAAGAAACAACATGAGATTCAATCGTCGAGCCTTCGGTGGTGGCTTTGTGATGGTCAGGGGTGCAGTCTTTCAAGAAGGGAGATCTCAGTTAACAGTTTTAGAAGGGAGGCAGGCGACTGGTTTATACAACAGAACACGGAGTGAATTTTTGCTTCAAAGATTCGTGAGAATCGACTAAGGACCATGAAATTTCAGCAGTGCAAAGCGGCCATAGCTATGGCCAATCTCAAAAGAATGTCTGTTGTACCGGAAATTCAAAGGCTACGAATCGGCTCGCTCACAGTTCAGATTTGAACCGTGTTTGGGGTCTGTTAACGAGGTGAGTCTGTGCGAACAGACGAGTCTTTGGCACTTTGTATCACTTGGTGCCCATCATCCAAGATGAATGAACAATATAAAGCACGAGACCATCTGTAACATCAACGCAAGCATGGCTGGATGTGTTTCAGTCATTATCAATAAAGGTCGGTGTGTTGTATAACCCGCTGCTTCTTTTTGCCATTAGTCTAGGAATGGGTTACATAGCATCTCCCAACCTCCGGGGCACATTTTCCGGGATAGATCAATTTATTAGTTGCCTGCTTAAGATAAATATGTACTTTTGGTATTGTGATGGGTGTATACATCAGTATGACAAATTTGGTTATTCTAAGTGGCTCGGTTTAAAGGTTATCGCAGAAAAAAGGGTGGATTTGATGGCATTTCGAACACTAACTTATTTCACACAGAACTTCAGCTTCTGTTGGGGGCTTGATATCTGCATCCGGAATCCTATCTCTTGTGCTACTCAGCACGTTTATTGTAGATGTAGACCATCAAAAGGGTCTCTCAAAATGCTCCGCCCAACGATCCAGACGACGTTCTTCAGAATCTGAATCAGCGAACCGCTAGCTTCCTTGATCGGTTCGCTAACCCCTAAATTCCGCGAGCCCTTATACTTCTAATTAGACGGGAAAGATCACGGCTGTTGTCAATCGCCACAGCCTTTTCCATCACCATTCACTCAGCAATCCATCATCGCACGCGACTAATTCTCAGGCTCTGAATCAGTTTGCATCTAACGCACCTCGGTGCATTTTCATTTCCAGAATCAGGAGGAATCAATCTGCACGCATCTGTGTTGGGACTTTATGCAGCAATAGAAGTCTCAACCGGAGCCTCCTCGATCTGGGCCCATCGTTCATCTGCATCTCGAGTATCTGACTGCATTGACAACCTTGTGGGTAATTCTGTTCGCATAACAGATCGACGGTTTTCGTTTAGTAGCAGCTGCGGAGTACAATTGGTTTTGGCAGTAGTAAAAATTAAATGCGGACAAGAGCATGATCAGAGTCAACAGATGTGGACCAAAATGAACGACAACTTTTGGCCAATTCGTGCTTATATACATTCTCTAGTAAAAACCCCTCGGACAGGCGGTGAATAGAAACGTTTATGGACGCATCAACGGATGAGGACCAAGTAAAAAATCCGAATGGGAGAAAATCGGATAGCGAGTCTGCAGAAACCACGTTAGTGAATGGGGAAACAATAATTTATCTTATGAGTTCACAGAGAACTCACCCATCTGGAACTCCGCTATGTGGATGTGAGGAGCTGACGCCCATGTTTGGTCGGGAGAAACGCGTCGAGGAGGGATTCTTGCGTGAGATTAGGGCCCCTCGGGATTGCGAACTGACGCGATCGGTGTGCATACCAATCGTAGGTCCAGATTGGGTTTGACCAGCTTCCATTCGTTTGGCGCTAGTCGGTGAAATCGGGATAATTTTGCTGGCCGAATCAGAGGTCGGTGTGGGAACAAGCGTCGAAGCCTCAGTCGGTGAAGCCGGGGTGTCTGTTTGAGCTTTGATGAGCTGAAATAGAAAAAAAAATGCGTGAAAATGGGCAAAATGATCACAAAGAAACAATGGTATGTATGATGATAATGAACATGAACGTCTAATGATTAACTGACTCAAATGTACAATAAAGACCAGCAGAAGTCGAGTGATATGTCTTTATCGCCTCTGAGGGTAAGAACCGCGTGACCGACGACCGTATTGGTGACAGATAGTAAACCACTGTCGTTACCACGGCAGACCCACTGGGACCTTATGTGGTTTACCATCACTTCAAGTCTTAGAATCATGATTGCTGATTACCATAGACAATGTGATAGGGATTTGTCCGCATGCGTTACATTACTTATACTGCACTCATAAACAAGCACGAAATAAAGAAGAGACTTCTTGTCGAAAAAACCAGACTATTACAGTAAATTAAGAACAAACCAACTGTTAGCGCTTTTCGGCTAAATTTTTTCTCTCAATTATGATTAACTTCAGATGGATTTCAATTGCTGAAAAAATCCACGGTTGTAAATAATACAAGTGAAACCAGGGAAAACCACACTCGGCACTGACTAAACACTCGAGTGTGATCGTCTCAGAATATATCCGTCGGCCTGTCGGAAGCTTTAGCTTGTGAGCAGAAACCATGTTATACTAATGGAACAATCCAAACAGGACCCAGTTTTGTCAATAGCTATCGCCCCTAGGCTAAGAACTGGACTGTGAAAATACAGAAGCCAAAATGTTTTTTTATGTGCGCTTCTCAAGAGCAGTCAGTGAAGATGATTCGTTCTGTAGAATATTAAGCTATCGCGATCGTTCTTGACCTATGGGATGACAGAGAGACGAGACTTCTCGAGTCTCCCGAAATTCGCAATAACGCAGTGAACATAGAGCAGTCAAAAACGACATAAATATGGAACTGAGTGCTGCTACAGGCCTCTGGAAGCTTTTCAAGATTCAATGAGAAAAATCAGACTGGAAACAGCCACCACCAGTCCTACTTCACAAAGCCAACAACGAACTACAATGAAGTGAGAGAAACTCATGAAGAGCAGTCGATCATTCTGATCAGGTAGTCAGCTGATCTAAACCTAGCTGAGCAGTACGAAACAGACCAAAGCCTATTCCCATTCGAACAGAAGTAACGCCAGTCAATACATTTTTGAGTACAGGCACATCTACCACAGATTCACAATTTGTCTTCCTTGATCTGGTCTTCGACTTAGTCGACCGCACAGTTCCTTGGCGCTGCCTCTCCATGACGTGTGCCAGGGAAATTTATTGTTCTTACACAATCTTTGTATAGATGAAATAAAAAATACTGTTCATCTGAGTGAAGATCCAGGTCAATTGCAAGCTTTTCCAGATGACTTAAACAAGAAAATAGCAATATTTGGGATACGTTCTGCACCTACAAAGTGTAAAATGATGCTGCAGGACTGGGTTGGCGCCACACTAACCCTTGTCTTGGCAGCCGAAGCCCTAGTTGAAGTAGACACGTTTGCTACTTGGGCAGTTACATCTCACTAGTTGGTCGGATATTGGATGAAGTATCATCACGTACACAGAAAGCGCGTTTGACTTTTGCTAACCTCAGTCATCCGTGGCGCCTGCGAGACATCCGATTGTCTCTTAAGAGTTGAGTGTGCACTGTGGTGTTTAGAACTGTTCTTCTATTCGGCTCAGAAACATAGCCAATAAGGGTAGAACATAGGGGAAAACTGTCGGTGTTTGAGCATCGATGTCATCGTAGCATTGTCCGAATTTGGTGGGAAAACCGCATCAGCAATGCTGAAGCTAGACGTAGGGTGTTGGGAACCAGAGGTCGGTCTCTGGATCAAGTACTGAATCGAAACACGTTGAGGTGATTGGGACGTGTGTTACACATGTCCACCAATAGACTTCCTCAACGTACGCTGTCCTCCGAGGCAGGCAGTGGTTGGAGGATAGGTCGAGTTGTTCATTCCATTTTTTAACTACATGTTTATGCAGGAGTACAATGGAAGAGGTATACCCCATAAACACAAAGGCCCATTTCACTATTAGGGGTAACCCGCAATCGGACCCTGAGATTGGAGTGGAGAGCCACACGAGTTCCCAATAAGCCAGGTATGTTAACAAGTCGGACGACAGTCCATGACATGCCAAGAAAGTACGAAAACCTAACCAGTGAGCTTGGTCAAATGGGACGTGTTAGACTTCCGGATTGAGGTTCGCGAGATCCGCTTCCCAGCTGGTTGGAGACAATGCGCAGCACCTACCCATGTCACTTAGTTGCATTCGTGCTCTTTCTTTCTCTTCACAATTTCCGATAATTGCTTTTTTCGACTCCTTTTCACTTTATGCCCCTATTTATTTTGCCCATGACTGGACGCTGCCATGAGGTAGCAACCAAAACCAGAGCAAAGAAATGTGAAGCTGATAGTTGGATGAACTGAACTGAAGTGGTCAGCAGGACACCAAGTAAGAACAAGTTTCCAGATTATGGTGTACCATCAGAAATCCTCATCACTTATCTTCCTATTTCGCTACCCCCATAACTGATTCTGTTTCACACAAAACGGACGTCAAAAAATCTCCGAAGACTGAATACTTCTATTTTGTCTCCAGTACCAGAAAGAGGGATGAAGACTGCTCAAAAAATAAGATAGAAACGGTCACACCGACACAGAAACTAGCTACTCCCCACGATATCGTTTCCAAGCTAGGGCGGAAAACGTAGTGGTCACAAAAAGAACAGAGATATTCACTTTCCTAAGACTGTAACCTGCAGCGTGCTACAATTCACTCCTCCCATGGACTGGTTAACGGAGGTTAGGGCTAAAGATTCACTTGTATATGACCAAGAGACCATCTTGAGAAACTTGCGGTGAGTCAACTTTCCCTCACCTCGTGCACTTTAGTTGTACTCCTCGGTTAAATATACGGCATATGATGTTGTATTAACCAGAAAAAGAATCACTGGGAACGACCCTCATGCAACACGTCGAGCTCTGCTGTTCACGAATACAAACATCGGAACCAAAAGAAAGTTACGAACCTCATATTGTTTTGATTTTGACTTTGTGTTAGCCACCGAACTGGCATCAATCGGGCGCTCTCCTGCGATTACACTTTTATTGGTTCTGTCCATTGCACCGTCGTCCGTCAGAATGTGGTGAGACGGTGAGACGTGATTTGAACCTGAGTCTTGAATAAGATTGCTATCGGAGCCAAAAACTGGACTCCGGTTGGATACGTCTCCCTGAGCTGGTTGTTTGGAGGATTCCGTGGGTGTGGGGGCACTGAAATCCAACAAGACAATGAAGGCATAACATCTCATAAGAACGTGGGAAACTATTGCACAACATGAAGGAGGAAAGATGTGCAAATAACAACCGTGAATGCGCACAATACATAAATGACAGTATTTCAGCGCGATAACAGAGCTCCGGCTCTGTCACCACCTATGGCATTGGTGATGGAAAGTAAACCACGGTCGTTCGGCTTGTTACCGCAACTGATAGACTGAGAAGTATGTTGTAAGGTATAAGGTTGCCTATTATCCTTGATAATGTAGTGGTTTTTCAGGGTTATACAGGTATGCATATATTTCCCTCTTCACTCATGATCAAGGATAAACACAAGTTAGACAACAGCAGCCGAGGATACTGATCCAAATCCTGATGAATACATTTGATTAAGATAGATGATACAAACAACTCAGTAAATGAGTTCCGTAATCTTAATGCTTAGATCCATGTAGTACCCATGCACTATAGGTTTTTCGTAATAACATAATGCTTTTAATCCACTTGGACTTCTACGGAGAAGTCGTTTGTCACAGGAGTAGGCCCTTATGTGAGAAACGGGTTTTTGCCATGCAGTCAGTAACGGAAAAATCCCATATCATTTAGTGTTAATATTTGACAAACCGTTCACCATTAGCTATGGTGGTTAGGTGTTCACTTCGAAGTTGTCCACCACGGGTTCGAGTCTCAGTGGGGCTTGGCGGATGTGCACTAATGATGATTCCTAACAGGATAAGTGAAACAGTTCTAGTGCGTTCAAAAAAAACGTGCCACCCCGGCTACTGATAACATTGGTAGTAGCTAGTTTGGGAGGTTTTCCTGCTCAGCCGAAAAAATCCGACAGATTGTCTTCACGAAACCGGTATTTACGAATCGTTACCTCAAAAAGGAAAACGTTAACCCCGATATGATTATACAAATATACTGACTTGTTCCAACGTCCCTGTTAGAGGTATTTTCTTGAGTACAAGCCACTTAATTGTGATTAAGCAGCACCGCCTGGCAACCTGTACATTTTACTGTAAACCCATGGTTATCCGCGGTAACTGAAACTTCGCCTGATTACAAGAATATTCGACGACGTTGTGTCATTTAATACCGAACATTTACATCTGACTGAAAGTTTTCTTTGGTTTTCTAACTGCCCAGAGGCGTGAAACAATTATCCACTAATGCTTGTGAACGTTGCATAGCAGATTCAAACTATGACACAGGAAATGTATCATGCATGTTCATTGGGGTTCATGAATCAATGAAATTTACAATCCAAATAGAAATGGGAGACCGGACCCCCTGTCTTGATGTGTACCTCATCAGAAACCAGGACGGCTTTATTTCACGTAAAATATACGGGAAGAAGACGTGGACAAAGTTTTGCACCGATTAGACAGAAAAGAAACTTAATTAAATTTTAAGTATCGGGAGCGAAGACAACTTGTTAACCAGAGGTACTTCAAGATGAACTTATTTTCACCACAATCTTCTGAAGTAACGGATATCTAGACAAGTTCATTCAACGTAAAATGGTAGGACAGAAACGAAAACCACCGATAATCACGGCTTTTCAAGTGATACCCTGTCAAAACCCTCCGAAGGCTCGTAAATGGCACCGTGAGAGATACCCTGGACGCTGCACGATCAAGATGTTCGTTCAAATATTCCCCTTCGATAATAATTCGGAACAAGGACTAATTGCTGATACTGACAGACTCTGTAGTTATTTATTCATTCAAATGCGTTTGTGATGCATTCTACGTCGGTTAAACGGCATGACAGCTGTCTCTCCGCGTGAAAGAGCACCACCCGCGTTGGTTAAGTCGATGTTAATCTGAAACAATTTCTAGCGTGATTCTCGGTCATTTGGTCGACACTCGTCATCGAGCAGATCCCAACCAAGCATTTAGGATACTTTATCAGGTGCCCCAAAATCGGTCGAAGCAAGTCCGAATACACAAACTAGCTATCGCCGAAGACGTGGGAATGAGGCAATTAACAGCGAACCTGTGTGCACCAGGGGCGATTATTGCACACCCTCCACCTCCCATTGCAAAACGATCGCGCAAACACACACCACATACAAACATTTGTGATATTCCCGCGAGGATCAAATAACTCATGGGCCATAACAACTTGACCATATTTCTTAGTGGGACGGCACTATGACCGTGTTCATTTCACTTCTCGTTACACACACACACACCGATTCGATATTTTGTTATCAAATTCTCTATCCCCTAGGTTTTCAGTCTTACAAATTGTAATGGCATGATTATGAATTTTTTTGAAAACAGTTGTTCACCTGAACTTGCATTCTTAGTGAAAGTAAGACCTGAGGTTTGTGCGTGAAAGGTGAGTCCAAAGGACAGTCAGTCACGCAAAATAAGGATTGATCCCAGGGAACGACGCATTTGTTGTGATCATTGGTAGCTGTTATTCACCTTTTCTTAGTTCCTTCTGGAAAATTGTTGCACCTGTTACTCACACTGATGACATCACACACTGATAGTTTTTCCACCTACTCTATTACGCCTTGATCTGTCTTTTCCTCCTTGTGGGCTCAGTGTTAGATATGTATCTAAATACTTTCACTGTATATGACTATGCCTACAATAAGCATTTCTGGTCGTAGTGCAGTACCTCTTGATCCTACAGTTTATTGTAAAAACAATTCTTTCAGTAACTACCTGCACCTCTTGCGCACTGACTGTAGACGTGCACGCACCGCCGAGAATCGAAATGAGCTCAGATCATACGCTCGTTCGTCCATTTAATAGACTGTAAATCTGCCTCCAGGAAGGTTACTCGCGGTAACGGGAACTTCGCATGAGCACATACAGTTCAGACAAGGTTGTTATTTACTATCTGAGATTTACATAGGATTGCACAACTTCCTTAGTTTTCTGATTGTTGGAGTTGCGAAACTAGTTCACGTAGTTATTCTGGCTCAGCAAATTTGAAATGCCTCAGACACACCTGCGCATGTTATTCTGAACTGTGTCCATGGCTCATTCGTGTTTACAAATAAAAATTCTGCGTGTGTGGTGGTGGTCATTTTACTGCTTCCCCCAACGAAAGAACACTGACCGCAATGTTATGTACTCCATCACACGCAAACCAGGAGTATTTGGTTAATTGGGATTATTCATCAGGTGGACCATCCCACAAAACCACTATTGGCTACTGCGCCTCAAAATCAACCAATTATTAAGGCCTCCCAGTTTACATGGTCCCATTGACAGGGTCGCTAAATTGTACTACGCAAGGATCAGTGTCTTCCGTGGGGGTTGCTCATGTTCGATCTACAAAATACAAAAACGCAGAAAACTCCATAAGCGAAAAGGATCAGTAAATGCATCAACAGGATCCAACACTTACATTAATCGAACACCGATATGGCTGCTAACAGCCTGCTCATTACAGCTGTATGTCAGTGAGCGCGCACTACCACTAGCGGAGCAGTCACTTGATGTTTCCACGATCGACAGAGTCTGATTCTTATGATTTTCAAAATCTGAGCGACCATGCTCATGACCACACGGCCACTTACCTGTACAGTATGTTCAAAAATACTGTGGATGCCCCGAGGAGGCCGAGATTTGGGACTTACTACTTTAATACATGTTAGTAGACAAAATATTGTAAGTACCACAAGGTATTGTGCATTCCATAACTCGAAAACCGGACACTAGACCAAGTCATGCGAACACAAAGATGCACGGATGAAAACTGACAATCGCGGCAACCTCAAAGTAATGGGTATACTCAGGTTGAGCTGAATTCGCGCTGATGAACGCACCATTTCCAAACCACACATCCGTACCATGCACGTTCAGACACTAAGAATTTGTACTACGTTCAGAATAGGGGGCCTCAACGTATGAAAGTCACGTAAAGAATTGGTCGTTCTGAATTTCGGTGCTGGTCTTAGATTGTGCACACGTACACCGATGCGTTCATTCAGTCACCAAGGCCAGTCTACTCCGTGATCCTTCTGATCGCCAGGTGGACTGAAGTTCGACACTGAACGGGGCTCAGCACGTTGTCCGTGGTTCTTATCAGTTGCTCACGCTTCTATGCGCCTCAAATGGCATACTGCGTATTTTGACCTCCCTAGGGTGTCCACGGTATCTCTGATCACAATGTACAGTGCTTTCATTAGTTTCAATGGTGAGCTGAGTGTGGCTACTGCATGACGAATCACATCACAAGTGGGCGAAATGGACAAAGCAGGTGAAATTAAACTGCGGTCACGGACTGACTCCGGGGTAGTAATGGGAGACCAGAACTGCAGTGCGATTACAATAGACCAAATGTATTCGAATTTTAATCAGACCTCACTGTTGCCGCGTGGTGATGACAAATAATTAGGTAATAAGAATGATTGACTGTAGTTCGGCTCGGTCTTTGAGTGACAGTTAGACAACATTTCAGATATCAGAGTGTATGGGCGTGCAGGTGCAAGAACCATGAGCGTGTTTTTTTCGTGTATTTTGTGTTGCCGACGATACACATCCACAAAAACCTTATCTAATGGTCTCGTGATAGGGGTATTTTTGGGCCGATTCAGATTGATGAGTAGATTGGGGCTTGCGGAACCGATCCAAACCTGCGCCATATGGGCTTTTGCAAACTGGATGCACGCGCGGGTGTGCATCAATGGTCACACAAGTATGGTCCGTCTATAGAGTCAAACAATTAGCATATATAATCATTCTGAATGAGTTCTGAATTTATGTTCTGTTCACAACCAAAGTAGCCAGTGTGTGGCATAGTTATCCCGAATAGTGTTTTGTCCAGAAGGCAGAGCATAAACGAAAGATCTGTTCACTCGCCAAGTCTCTTCAAACCGATAGTCAGCATTTTTTTCGAAGTAATGTGTATTGTTCATTTAGCTTTAGTTAAAATGCGAAACTGTAAATTCGAAACCGCGGGGCTTGTACGGCAACATGAATCTGAAAGATATATGAGTCGCTGATGGATATAATGAGAGTGAGGGTTGGCAAGAAGTTGCGGAGTAAAGCATAAAACGGCTCCCTCTTGGATAAAATCTACGAATGATCACTTGATCCCCAGTAAAAAAACGAAGTAGTGGAAGTATATCATGTTGATTGTGGGCACGTGCTGTTTTAAGTTCGTGAAAGTTTTTATGCTTATGAGGGGAAAAGCTAGTCCTTTTAAAACAAGATAAGAACTTTGAATTTCAGCGTCGTTAGTGAAGGTAGGATTACGGACCGGAATAGAAGAGTTCAATCGGTGGAAAGTGTCCACAGGCATACTGAGAAAATAAGCACAAGTGAACAACTGTTTTGGAGGATTTATGATAATACCGTTGCATTTTATATGATGTAACAACTCAGGGAACAGAGAAGTAGCTAACAATATATCCAATCGGTGTGTGCTATTGTATATGTGTATGTAAAGTGAAATGGAGACAGTCATTCCGCCGTCCTGTTGAGAATTGTGGTATAGTGATTAAGACTCTGGGATAATTGATTCGCACTGCAATACCGAATGCATGAAAGTGGTATGTGTGACGGTGTGAAAGTGGGCCACTGGAGGTGGAGGGCGTGCGTTGATCGTTTTGTACATAGAGGTCAGGTCAACAGGTTTTTTTCACTCTCGCCGTCAAACACCTTTTCAAGTCTTTTGTTTGTATACTACTGTTTCTTCGAAAATCACCCCTATCATGATGCTTTTAATAAAAACTGAGACCCAATCAGAAACGCACCAGTGGAATATGCTCGAAGATGAGACCCTACATCCTGAGATGATTCATTTTTCCGGACTACAGAGATGGAGCAAACTGCCACCACAGGAAATTCCCGTAAGACGTTTTATCTCATTCGAGTCACCGGTGTGAAACCATTAGGTTTAAGCTAGACGATCTGTGAAGTCGACAGTTTGGCAATTCACAGCCAGCAGCGGTGTCTCAAACGCGGGGCGCAGCAATTTCGGACACTGTTTAACTGGCCCTCAGTGTCATCTTCATACAGCTATGCTAGTACTCGTCTGGTGGTCTGTATTCTTTTTTCACTTCCTTTTTTAATCATTATACAGTAAAGTACAACAATTCGAGAGGGCCGCGACCAGAGAAAGGCTGTCAAACAGGAAGATGATCGGCGGTGACGGGAATCGAACTCGCGTTGTTAGTGCCGAAAGTCTACGATGATAACCGTCTAACCACCACCGGTACCGACAGAACCGCCTACTGAGGCGGAGATCCACAAAGAAGGTCGGACCTCGGAATATCACAAAGGAATGGGCTTCAATGGTTTTCTTTGACCTCTGTTTAACGATGAAGAATAGCTTGTTAGGTCAGCATTCTCCCGGATTTCTAGTGTTTCTATGTTCAGTCACTTAGATAATAACTCATTTATACGACGTGAACATTATGTATCAGATATAATGTGCGCTGACAACTGGTTGAGAGCATGCAAAATTAGTGAGCTACGCTTCCCACATCGTTCCGATTACTGAGATTCTTAGCTCTGGTCACGACAAGGTCGGGTGCACGTGCGTCATTGAGATCGCACATTATGGTGCGATTCGTAGACGACGAGTGCACGGTGCGGCCACCTACGCAAAATGTGTAAGGGTGATTGATGTGCCGGTCTTTAGAACATTAAGAAGGATATATCAAACAGCCAATCGGATGTTACTTCCGAATACTACTGACATAATGCCGAAACAATGTGAAAAATGGTGTAGTGTCTGTCAACGATAGCCTCAAAACTGCAACGTCTCACCACTACATGTGCATGTAAATTTACCAACATATTTGGACAGCCTTGTTAGTGATTTATAAACAAACAGGAGACCGCTTTTTGTGAACAGGCTGGTTGTTCAAAGTGAAACTGATTACTTTATTACACACATGTAGGATACCAAAGAGAACATACAAGTGTAGGCCGTAAACAGACCAGCAATTAAGGCTGTGCTAGTGAATGATACAGCACTGGGAAACTACTCTATTAATTTGGACAAAATAGGGATATAAATGTATGAGGGTAGTAGCAGACACGAACGAAGAAGCCCTGGTTCGGTGGTCAGACAGCACGCCTTTGCCCGTTCAGAACTAAAGACAAGAATGGACTCAGCAAAGTAGGTCGTTGGTTTGGCAGGCAGCCAACAGCTCATCGCTTGTCCAGAATCAAGGAAAGGATTGTGGTCATCGAAGCCGAGTGATGGACCAATCAGTGGCCAAAAGTTGCCTGAACCGGTCGGAGCCGAATCAGCCCATTGGTTGTCAACCAGAATAGCCAGACAGAAGAGTCGCTCGTTAATAACAATTGATCCAATAAGTTTGCAAGCAAGGATTTGGTTATGGCCACCGCACACCTTACATAAATGATCTATTTGTTGTCGATAAATCGGGATGGTTCAAAGGCAGCATAATATCACTAGAGTTGGTGGGATAGTTTCAAACAAAAGGTGCGTTATGAAATGCGCCTTGATTCGGGTGCTCCATGCACTTGACTGGTGGCATGACCAACATGATGCATATATTAACAAAGAATGAGCCCGTGTTTCTTGATGAATCATTAACAGGACTGCCGTGATGTGCAGTTAGCCTTATACACTCCTTTCGGAGTTAAACATTTCCATTGCAAAGCTGTACATGACAGACACTGGTATCGATGATCCTCCGCTCAGGAAACAATACAACGAATTTATTCTGCCGGCAACATTCATATTAAGCTATTAGCTACTATTATCGTTCTTAGTAGCCAACATCGAAATTCGGACGGTCAAAATCGTCTGCCCCATTCGTTCACCTCGTGGTTCTAACCACTGACTTTTCTACCATGTAGCACGAAAGTGGTAAACTTCGAATTCTGATTTTCTTCGGATGCCTAAGAGGCTCATTAACATTACAAAAGAGTAGAATGAGCGACGGCAACGTGACAAATAAAATATAGTTAGGAAACGCACACGTACCTGGAACTAAATTTCTCAAATATATTATCTCGTTGATCTGGCTGTCCACCAGAAACATCGATGGCATTCGTATCGAATGGTTCACTTGATGAATTTGCACGATCAGCGTCAGATGTGACAGGGACATCAGTACCACCGCCTGAAGCTGAATTAGGACCAGATGTGCCGGAGGATGAAGTTGAAGATTTGGCACGCAGCTTATCCACGATATCACTGATGCGACGACGAGGTTGACTGCTTGACAATACCGCAGAAGTATTTGCACACGGTGCTGTTGTTGTTGCGGTGACGTTACCAGTAGGTTGCTGTTGTTGCTGCTGCTGCACTTGTGAACTGGCCCCAATAGGGGTTACATCTGATCTGACAGAATGGGAAGTATGCACAGTGGAATGCGGCACAGCCGGGGTATGTGAAGTCAGGCAATTAGGTAAATTCTGACCGGATGAGTATCCCGTGTGATCGGAACTATCTCTCGCTAACTCTGTCAATAACGGCTTGCCTAACTGTTTGGAGCCCATATCAATGGGTGTTGAACTTGATAATGAATTGTTTGCGCTTGAGTCGGATTTCCCCAATCCAGGGGCCGTGAGAACCGGATTAGACTGATTATTCGTCTTCTTTTTCGGGATCTTGTAGCCTTTAATCAACCCTACCGTAGTTCCGCCTGTACCACCGGGAGTGCCCAAGCCACTGGAAGTGGACACTGTGGGTCCCTGTGAACTCAACGTGTACGATGGTGCGGTGGATAGTTTAGATGTGGGATTTGAGCTGACTCCCGTTCCTGTGCGACCAGTTGTTGGATTTGAATTCCCTACCGCGAATGAGGCCGAGTGTTTCGTGATGTGCTTTAGCGTACCCGAATTGGTCGATCCAGCAGGATCACAACTGGCGGATGATGTAGTTTGTCCGTCGTCCGATTCAGAAACCGAACTGCCCGACAAGTTGAGAACATTAGAACTCATGGAATGTCGGCTGATATCGCTATGTTTCCGTCGTTTTAGCTCACCCGAGTCGCTGTGAGGCAGTGTGGCTCCAGTGGTTGACAAATATTGTCGTTTCATTGGCTGGCTCTCATCCCCAATGTTTAACATGCCGGACAGAGGTGAAGACGTGACTTTCTTCCGACTTATAACACCACTTCCACTCGGACTTGGCAGAACAATTGCTCCCGAAGAACCCATGCGTTCTGTGATGCCGGAGGAATTCAGCTGCAATGGTTTAGTTCGACTCCTTTCTACACTGCTCTCACGAGAACGATCAGATTTGCTTGACTTCATGGAAAAGTCTGGGGTCGTGTTCACGGATAGGGTGGATTCACTGGCAGAGATAACCGGTGCATCACTGGGGACGGTGCGGGTTGTCACAGAGTTGACGCGGTCAGTCATCATGTGTGTCATGCGTCGTTTTCGTTCTTTTTTGACAATCGAATTTGCGTGACTTAATGCCACGTTTGACTTGGCCAGTTTCATTCCAGTCAAAGGAGCTGTGGAATGGATAGTGCTCGTATTGGCGGATGTTGGAGGTTGAAGCATTTGTAACATGTAGGACGATGGTTTGCCTTCAATTGAACGACGTTTTCTTCTCTTCAAGCCAGGGACTGTAGCCCCACTAGCCAGATGTTTGGGTTTCATCTCTGGGGAGCTTAATTTGTTGCCACTGCTGATCACCTCGGTAATTTTGGATTGATGCTGTTGTTGTTGAGGCGGTAATGTCTTAATAGTCATTTTCAGACTGGCTTTTCGCTCCACTGTTCGCTCGGTGACCGGACCAACCGAACTGGCGTTTACTGCCGAGGAAAGACCAAGGTTGGGTGGATGTACTGACAAGCTAGTAGATGACGGGGCACCGGATACGTAGGTGGAAGACGGATTGGCTAACTTAATGGTGTTTGTGGTTGAACAAGATTGATAGCTTGCGGATATTGTGTTGTTTTGCGGTAAATTAGGCATATCAAACGAAGAGTTCGGGTTATCATCGAAGTCATATACAGACTTTCCTGATGAGGCGGAGGTTGGAGCATTCGGGCCCGAGTAGCTCGTACTTGGTGCAGTGGGCAAAGAGGAGGAGGAGGACGATGGCGTAATCACGAAATTGTTGACAGTGCCGGTAGCAGTATTACTTGCACCACCAAATGTGCTACGGTGAAGTGAGCCATGTGGGATTGTGGAACTTTCCATACGAGAGTGTTTTATTGGAGTCGAATTATTGGCGGCAGACGATGGCGTAGAAAGAGAGCCAACGCCTGACACCGGATTCGCATTCGAACTGGGTTTAAAACTTGGCGCAGCGGATGAACTATCCGTTCCAGCACGACGTCTTTTGCGAACTTTTTTCATCACGGGGCCCGCGGTGGTAAGAACTGAGTCCACCGAACCGGGTAGATTATACGCATCTGCAGTTGGTCGAGACTTGGTGGATGTCGAGCTCGTCATTAAACTACCGGTGCTGCGTGGAGAATGAAGCCCAGTAGATTTACTTTGTTGAGTAACTCCAGGAATGTGAGGTGTTCCGCTTGAGAGACAATTCCCAATAGTGCCCAGAATTTTTCCAGATAATTTGTCCTGAGGAGATGAAATATAACGACCGGGAACGGTAGTTCCAGGCATAGCGTAAGGATCTCTCGCCGTGTCCGGATAATTCGTAAGTCCAGGAGGCGGTTGGGTAGGTACGGGACCCAACCGTGGGGACGGCAAACAATGGGTGGCTGTGGATAACGAGGGTGTGACCGGAGGTAACGGATCTTCATTTAAGAGATTGACAAGCATGGAACCACTGTTTGGCGTCTTGCTTGAAGTTGCATTGGCTAGAAATAAATGAAAAATGAGATTCGATGAAGTACACAGTCCAGTGAGAGTGAAAAGTCAATAGAATGACCGGTTTGCCTTAGGCAATTCTGGTCATATGGACGTGATTGTATGACAAAACTAAGATCACAATAACCCTGTAATCAGTGTTTACATGTAGCATACCACTGAGTCCAAGTCTGATGGCATACCAACGAACGAATCCGAACTTTGGTCCAGATATGCAAAGTAGAGTATCAGCCCTTTTAAGGGAGTGATTTATGTAACATGCCTAACTGGAGATTTATCACGATCAGGATGAACAGTGGTGGTCAACTGAAAAAGTCTGTGACTATCACATCTGAGGTAGGATATTCGGACCGTATCAGCACTAAGCAACTTCAATAGTAGAAGGTGCGCCGGTGTTATCCAAATCTCATGCGATTATCCACTTCAAGTACCGCAGGCAATGTTGCCCATGTTTCATGACATTCGATAAGGCCCATGTGGGTACGAGTACGCCAACTATAAGGATGAACAAGTAATTCATGTCACCCTACTAGATAAGAAAGACCAGTAATCCATACACGTATGTATCAGTTTGCGTGGCTGTCTACTCGAAAATGGAATTACGAGTCGTGAAGTAATAGACCCAATGTCACCAAGGGACCGTTTGAAGACAGCTAGCTGAGATCCTGAAGAGAATAACAACACTGAGTGAGTGCAATGAATCGCACGGCGTAAAAAATCACAGGAGCATACGTCAAGTGCCCGAGACAACACGGTCAGACAGCAAACCAAAGCAAACTACATGTGGGCGATTGCCTTTCACTTCGTTTGATAGCAATAACAACAAAATGATACGGCAAAGCGCAGTGAATATCCAAGTGCGATAGTAACTAAACAATTTGGTCCGGTATCGCAAGCAATCATAACGCGAATACAGTGGAAACTCTGCACTATCGAGTTCGTTGGTGAATAATTCCAGGCAATTTCGAGCACGAAAACCGAGGGCATTTATCTATGGTCAGTGGTGAATTTCGAACATAGTGGATCTAATCCATAAGGAAACGCGCGCCCCTTGAACAGATACGCTACAATTCTGGTCCGTTTTCATTGAAATCATTTTTTTAAACGCAGTCCTTTATCGCGATGTTGTCCTCGCGAAAATATTCAAAACAATTTGTTATCAATAAAGGACGTGTCGACAAGTCTCGGGTCACCTACTGTCAAAGAACGATAATGCGAATCGGATCTATCACATGAGGAGACGCAAAAGGGCCGGATGGCTGATGGGCCTTAGTCGCACATCACCGGATCACATGACAGTTTCCAGCATGTTGTGCAACTGCGTGCGTTTCCTGTTCAACAAGCTTTTGGACCTAATTTACTTGCAGTGGCTCGTGCCTTTCGAAATACGTGTGTGGTATGCCTTCAGGAAACCTGACAGAATGCTGATGTGGATGATTCTGTGATCAAAATGGGAAATTATTCATGCTTTCGCCAGGATAGGCAGAATTCCACGAAAAGAAGTGGTGGTGTTACCACATATATCAATTCAAAATGGTGTAGTAAGTCCAGTGTCACTTTTCCTACTCCTCTAATGGGATCAACTGCCATCTGTCTCACGTCATCGTATATTCTCCCGTTTTGACTATATTATCATCACGAATGTTTGCATAGCACCACAAAGCTCACAAGGCCTAGTTAAATTTTATGACTCATTCTTACCTTTCCTTGCGCCATTGACAGACGACGATCTTCATGTCATTGTAATAGACTTTACCCATGCATCTAAGTAGTCACTTTCATCATTTAATCTCAATGATATTTGTTCTGCCCCGACCCGTTACGAGTCACAGTCGGATTGTATCCTAACTAGTCGTCCAGAACTCTTTTCCATTCGACTTAGTGCGCCCCTTGATACCACTGATCACAAATATATGACATCTTTTTCCAAAAATATACTTAAAATATTGTCACCTATCCTACACACTGAGTAAGCAGATCCGTTTTTCTCACCGGAACTTGTCTGAAGAAAACCTTTTACCGTTCAATCGTTCTTTGTTTCTCACCACCTCCTGGTTACAATACAGCTTTAGCCATCCCCTGTCGGTATATCTTACGACTGAAACCATAAACCACATCTTTAAAAACTACTATCCCACTGAAACGGTTTACTTTCATCTAAGAAGAGTTGTCTCACCGTATCTAAAACGGTTACACAGCAAGGAGTTAGCCTACAAAACGCGCAAACCCACCTGAGGTCAGCAGAGTATCAAGTTTGATGAAAAAAGAAATCGAACGTCTGAACTTTATATTCTCTCAACTGTTTTTATACTCCAGGAACATCAAAGACACGGCAGGAGATCAAACTACTATGTGATCGGAAGAAAAGTCTCCCTTCTGATGACATGGATGTTGACCATCTGGGTTCTCAGTTCACTCATCACTCGAGTGATCCATTTCCCGTTTTTCATCAGGCTAAAAATCCAGAAATTGAAAAATTATCCAGCAAGGAAGTTTTCAAGCTCCTCAAGTCGACCAAGTTATTGGGAGCTTCTGGACCGGACGGCCTACCTTCGGCAGTGCTCAAACACGGGACTGGGCCTAACGAATAGTGTTACCAACCATCTGCTTGAATCGCTCTCCATTCCTGACTGTTGGCATCCTGTCACGATCATTCCCATACCAAAAGGGTCGACTAACCAAACGAGAACCAAGCAATTCCACCCAACTGCACTTTCCTTGTCGGTGTTGAAGCTAGTTGAACGTGCTATACTTCAGCGCATTCAAAACACGGTCAGAAGTCTCACTGACAAATACCAATTTGCGTATAAACCCCGGCGTTCCACGACCGATGCAGTAGCGTGCATAGTCCATTACACTACAAATCCTCCAATCATTCATGCAAATCAGTAAGGTCTGCCTTTCTCGATTACACATCGGTGTTTCGCAGCGTACCACGATCCTTGCTTCTCAAAAACTGGGATCTTTTAGCTACCCCACATACTTATTTAGCTGCCTGAAAAACTAATTCTCGGGTAGAACACAATGTACCGAAGTTGGAAGAAAGATTTTCGGATATCTCTTAAGCAATGACGGTGTTCGCCAAAGCAGCTGTTTTTTTTTCATACATACTCACTACTTACATTAGTGACTTAACTGCAACCCACCCAGCCCGCCTAGTCAGATATGCCGATGACCTTGTTTTGGATCGGTCTGTCTCCCCTCCCAGTAGTCCGATTTAGATAAGTTTCACGAAATTATTGCACATATCCAAAACTTCTCTGGGCAGTCTGGTCTTCTGTTAGGCAATACCAAATGCCAAGATTGCGTTTTTTTCCACTTTGCGATCGTGTTTTACAGAAGACAGAACCACCATTACTACAACTTAAACTATTAAAACTACACCATCGATTAGATAATGTGTCGGGCGATCACCGATTACCCTGTATCCCGATACTTTTTTCATTGAGTTGAAATTCACGGATATCATTATTATCATCAACGTATATCGATTTCCACTGACAACTGCATTTCTCACCATGTTGCACGCAGAAGTAAGAAGAATGAATTCAGAAGATGGGCAGAGACTGGATCCACATGGGTGGGAAAAGGAAAGAATGTCCTAGAAACCAACACACGGAATACACAGTCTAACTGTACAAACGCACATCGATCAGTCATTTTGATTCGATAGAAAGTGACAACACGATCGCCACTGTTCACGGTTCGCAGCCATATTCTTCAGTGTCTCCAGTCGACTGGTAGACGGATCTTTTGGACCCCAACCACGAAGAAGTGAAACACCTACTTTTCCTAAGTTCGTTGTACATTTTCTCATCCCCGTTGCTACGTCATCTGCTGACCTCCATGTGGCTTCTTTTATCCCCGAGGAGGAACGCAAAACAGGGCACGGTATGGTAGACGTGTGTTTGCCATACGTAACACATGCCCTAAGCAACGAAGTCTACTAAGGCAGATTTACTGTGGCAGAATATTCTACGAAATGGGACCCAATACTCGATTTCTGACCTCAGTATAGCTCACTCGGTTATTCCACCCAATCTTAGCGATGCTACGCAAATATCGATGGTCGAAAACCTCAAGACGACGAACATCTGCACGCAGACCGCTAGTCTCGTAACCATACAACAAAACTGGACGCATCGCGGCACAGCACACACGACCTTTCAACTTCAGTGAAATATCAAGTCGGTATTGCAAGTCCTTTGGTCCAGGGTAAGCTACTTCAGCCTTCGATATGCGTGTGCTTACATCTACTACCGTGCTCCCATCCATCGTCAAGCTGCTGCCGAGGTAAGTGAATTGGTCGACAATTGCTAGCATCTCCCCATCTAGCATCGAGCTCAGGATCGTTGACGTCCAGTCTTCCAACATCACTTTACACTATGAAGGTGCAAAGCGCATGCCCAATGGAGCTACAGCTCTTCCGAGTCTATCTAGTGCACGTTGATCATGTTCCGTGGATTCAAACAAGCAGACAATGTCGTTCGCGTAATCTAGATCACATAGCTTTCCACTGTTTGTCAGTTAGACGCCTATAGCCTGAGGATTTCGCAAAGCATTTTCCATTATCTCGTCCAAGATGATATTGAACAGGAATGGAAAGATGGGACATCCTCGGCGAACACTGCTGGTCGTTTCGAAAGGAATGCTTAGTTCACCATAAACCCTTACGCGGCCAGAAGTATGAGAGCACAATGATATCAGTGATCCACGAACTTCTGTGGTGTACCATTTCGGTGAACAACACTGAATAGCGCTGTCCGGCCTATTGAGTCGAAGGCACCTTTCAAGTCCAGGAAAACCATTATCGTCAGCCGACGGTATGCCTGACGCGACTCAAGTTACTGACAAAGAGTAAGAACCTGGTCGATGCATCCTCGACTTGGGCGGAATCCGACCTGTTGTACATGGGCGCTCATCTCGCGAACCCGTGTCAGGATACGCAGCAAAATCGAGGCTAATACCTTGGTGATTACCGGAATTAAACTGGTCCCACGATGATTACTGCAATCATTGCGTATTCCCTGCTCGAAGATGGGTATAATCAATGACTCGCCCCATGATAACGGAATACGTTCCTCTCTCCAAACGTAACGGATCAAGGTGGAATGTGATTTTACCAACGCACCACCACTAATTTTGAAAAGAACCGGAGGGAGTTCGTCGGGACCAGCCGCTTACTCACGCTTTAGTAATCAAATGCATAACTCCACTTCCATTTCCATTGGGGGCTCTAGTAATACTGCCCAAAGATTCGCAGGTGTTGACGTCGGATTTAATATATCACCGCGCGGCCAGCTTAACTACCCTTTGTAGTATCCGATGGACATCGGATTCAGGACCATATGCGAAACCTGTTCCTACGTGCATCACCTGTTGGATATGGGTCCACTGCTCATCTGCATTACTGTTCGTCGTAGATCCTAGCTCATGTGATAATTTCTGTTCATAACGGGCGCGAACTTCTCGATCACGCAAACGTTATACGGCTAACCGGGTTTGCGGTTTACGTCGATCACCATGGAGCCAGAGTGATAATCGCATCAAAGCTAACGCATGGTTCGACTGTACGTACGTGGACTGGTAGGATCTACATTTCTGGACAGAACTGCGCCACCGGTAGCTTATTGCGTATGATCAATCTGACTCAGAGTACCTGTAAAGTTTGAGCACCACGTCGTTTTGCGACGCGAACTGTGTCGGAAATTCATACTAGACAGGAATAACCGGTTGTCTGGAAAAAAACTGGAGAGGCCTATCCACGTTATCTGGGCGCTGAGTCGGTAAGGCACAAAGCCCACCCAAAAAATCCTGTGATGCACTAAGTTTGCCAACTTGTGCATTAAAATCACCAGCTTGCACTACAATGTCAGAACCTTAGCTCCTGCGAACGAGGGTGACGAGTTCATCATAGAACTCATCTTTCTGCGTGTCAGAGCTGCAGTCTGTTGGGGCGTACGCCGAGATCACAAACAAACTGCGCTCAACACAGCTATTCTTTCGAACACCAACTGATCCCCAGAGTCTTAGAGCACATAAACGACTGTTAACCGGGAGCCAGTCTTAAAAGGCAGCTTCAGTCTTGCCAATCAAGACTATTTTCACAGCACTTTGGCCTGCAGATCTAGCTATTTCGGCTCCTGATGTGTGCAGGGACTACCTGGATGAGATACCAGAAGCAGTTAGTTGAATCACACTGCTCAAATCCTGGATACGCGTTTCACTTATGCAGCAACATCGATTCTCAGAGTCTATTGTGAGGGCTAGGCATGCCTACTTACCGGCCTGCATGAGAGTCCGCACGTTAAAAGAGCAGAGATTCAGAGGCTGACGAGGCTTGAGAAAATGTGTTACAAGATAGAGGATCATCCACAAATTTATTTGACAATGAGCCGTTGCGAGTATCGGGCGTGTTATCACTGGGAACATTATGGGTGAATAGAGGGGGTAAAGAGAAGTGGTTGGGGACAGAAGACGAAAGTTGAGTAAAAGAGAGAGAACTCTGAACAATCGCCCGCTTATCACTACCCACCACGCTCGATGCAATGGGCAGCGCGGTCCTGATTATCCTGCACGACGACCGATGCAGTATGGAATTCTCTGTATTCATACAATTCATGGGACGTTAAATAATGGTGGGGCATATCAGTTGATGCCTGTTCATTTTCGTTAGATGGCTTAGTGGGATCACATGCACCCCTGCTGATTTGCCACTGATGTAATCCCTAAACTTCCGTTTTCATCCGGCGAATCAATACTCTATTTTGTCAAAAACCCCAAGACCAGACTGGATGTCTAAATATGACATCTAGTTAACAGGAAATGTTTCCGGACAGTGGGCGAGGAAATTCTATACAATCGGTGTTGAGACTGCATGGATGAATATAATAACTAACCTGCAGTACCGGATTTGGAGCCTAACAGTGGGTTGATGATTGGTGAGCTTTGTGTGAACGTTCCAGGGATTGAAATATTTGGCGTGCTAACCGAGACACTTCCTGCGCGAGGCCCAAGAGACGAGGACAGTCCATAAGGAGTACAACTGTTGGCAATATTGATGTAATTGCCTGTACCGTTGTGACCAGATTGCGGGCCGGTCATTGTGGCTGACTGTTTCGGAGACACCGTACTACACAATCCCGGGGAAGTGAGCTGTTCCGGAGTGAATTCGCGCATGGCTGCAACAATTTTCGATTGTGAGCCCACACCACCTCCTTGCGTCAGATTTGTGGGAGGCGCGTTTGAGTTGTAAGCGGGATAATCACTGACCACAGCGGAACCGGTAACCGGTAGCACTGTCGAACCAGGTGTCGAGTTGGAGACTGTGGACATTGAGAGACAGGTTGTACTTGCGGTTGTGCAACTGGAGAAACATTGTTGAATCACGTTGCCAATTAACAGGTCATCCAGACGCAATCCACGTGAACCGGGTGTGATCACGGAAGGCGAGGGAACGCCGGATGTGGACAGTGATTTACCGGACGGCTCGATCCCACGTACAGTAGACAACGCGTTGGTCATCATGTCTACTAAATTTTTTTTAATCGGGTAACAAACGAAATGGGAGTAGTGGAAAGATTCAGTCAATCGTTGGACAATGATAGTTTGGAACTGCACGACTGGACTTCACGACGAGTGCACATATCTAATTAAACTGAAAAAAGAAAACGCATATCTGTGTGCTCTTTCATCGAAGATTCCTAAAACGGAATGTAGCTCAGCACAACCTCGGAAATTCGGTCTCGGATGCCGGTTATCATTGGGGTTTTGGCAAACTTTCTCGCCTCAGTGTGACTGCGTTTAAAATCCTTCAAACTGATGGTTTCCTCTTGTGTCGTGAAAATAGAAAAGTTCATGATTTGGCCTAATTCCTGATATATTTTGTGGGGCACGGTATCACCGAATTTTTCAGAGTACAGTCTATTAGCATATACAGCTTGTCAGTCACACAGACTAGACAGAATCGACCAACATGTAACTGAACAGGTTTGAAAACACCGAAGGTATTTCATATTTTCGTGAATGAGCTTCCCGTTAGAGAACGCGAGTAACAGAGCTGCGAAATAATATCACTTACGATTTTCTGGGCTTCATTTACATCGGTGATTGTAATTTTCATCGGACGTTCAGTTCAATTCAAACAACCATTAACCATACGCAGGGTGCAACGGCACTGGTTGCTATCTCTCCATGGAAGCCTTAATCGGTAATTAACAAAATGGAATCCACCATAGTCTTTCTTCGGTGTGACTTATACTACTAACTCCTACGATGCTGTTGTTTCCACGCAACGCGAAGACGGTTTGGACCGCTGATGAGGATTGTTACGAGTACGGTTGTCCACATTAGAGAATGTTTCTATCAGACCACTTTTCAAGGACAGTCAGAAGGGACTTCGTAGAATAAGGAATTTACTCGTATATCGGAACCGAATGTAGTTCGGAGTGTTCCATAAAACGACGCATCACATGATACGTAGACGTCTGATATTGAGTAACCGGCGTTGTCGGGAATGTTGGTATTCAGCAGTCGACTATGAATCTGCCACGTGGAAGGTTACCTTCGGCAGTCGAAATTTCGGCTAATGAAGCACTTTCAACAGCGCCGTATTAATAAGTAATGAATACATCTAAGTATATGCACCGCTGCATCATTGATGAAACCATGTACCACTACCAGTTTTACACTGACATCGATAGCTATAAAGTGTTTTGTGGTCACGCATGTCAGTTAAGTGATATCACACATGACATGCAAGGACAGAACAGACAGTGTTTTCCTCTCTCTACTGAACTGCATACCCCAATAGTGACAAAACCCCTCAATTTCTAAGGAAGATTCAGGAAACGTCACCAATGTTGGCTACAAGCCGGACTCAACAGCGTTTTCAATTCGGCAGCGTCAATGAAATTCCTGAATCACGGGGCAGAAGTCAAATGATGGCGCGGTTTGGTCACGGGAACATAATATTGAACTTTTTAGCTGGTTGGCTGGTTACTTCCCCGACAGGTGTTACTTTGCTTGCCTCGAGGATCCTAAGTAATTTTCTTTTAGATGAATTATGTTGTGCTGCAAGATATAAGTTTATCGCCAGTTTTGTCCTGATTCCATGGTAATGAAAAACAAGTTCTCAAAAATTTAGCATCATGCCGTTACAATCAAAATGACATTAAATCCAGGGGACAGGGAATTGATTAACAACTGCGCTGATCGGGATGTACGTGTGCGTGTGAAGCGGGAACAATCATGGTGCCGTCCCACTGGGAAATGTGGTAGAGGAATCATGAACCGGGGTCAGTTGATTCACATTTAAATGTCGAGTGTCTGGATCAGTGTGTGTGTGTGTGTGTGTGTGTGTGTGTGTGTGTGTGTGTGTGTGTGTGCATCTACAATAATTCGCTGAAATCGAATTAAGGACTTGAGTTAAATAGATAGTATTGGCTAAGAATCCAAAAACATTTTCTATACTCATTTAACATTACCGCCTCAGTAATCAGGAGCTCATGAACACGTTGTCATAGCATAAAAATGAATTTGTGCATTCGCTTGTATCATGTGCTCCGAAAAGTTGATTACTTGCATGATATCGTTTTTTACTACATGCTTCAGCATGAGTGCAGCGGATGACGTATATCACATAGCATCGCGAGTCCACTGCACTATTAGGGATAACCAGCAAACTGACCCTGATACATGGAGTACAGAACCACCTAAGGTCGAGTGGTCAAGTGGTTCAGAGCATTGGCTTGATATCTCGGAGGTACGGGGTTCGAATCCCCGCCATCACCGGTTACTTTGGTGGTAGACAGTGATCCACTGTCGTCCGGATCGTTACCACACCTGACCTATTGGGACCTTATGTGGTTCTCCAATCCAAATCTCGGGGTCTGGTTGCCGGTTTTACCTGATAGTGCAGTGGGCCTTCGTAGCTACGGGGTATATACCTCTTCCATCGCACTCATGCACAAGCATGCCTACCACCGACGTAACCGGCGATGGTGGAATTAGGGTCCCTGACCTCCAAGGTGGTAAATGCTTTGAATCACTCGACCACCACCTATCACCAAACTGTGACGATTCAAATTGGCATTAAAATTCTCTCTCACACACTACATTTCCACCCTGATGACATGCACGAAGTTTAAATTTGCGGAACGATTTGTTGCTCTGTTATCGCTTGCCTGATTGGATCGTTTATTCCAACAACAAAAAGCTTACACTGAAGGAGATCAATAACGAAAGAAAGTTATTTTTGCCGCTCTGGTAGCTTGGACCGCACTTTATCAGTGTGCCTGTATCCATTTTATCCGATTTCATAGAATAATGTCATTTCATTCGAAAGTAACTGTCTTCCTGGTCGAGTGACTGTGTTCGGAAACGTAGTTGGCTTTGGTTGGGAGACATCAAAACGAAGTAACTGACCCAGCAACGGATAACGAGCAATATATACTTACAACTATTGTTGTGTTCCGTGTGGGGCAAAACGGGCGGAGGAGTAGCCAGGACTCCCGGTGGTAATTGGGACAATTTTAACGAGCCACGTGCACTCAACGCTGGCATCGTGGGAAGTGGATGCAACAACGGAGTGTCCAATTCTGGAGCGGCAAATCGATCAGCTCCGCTCAAAATGCCCCCAGTTCCGGTGGCTCCCTGGATGAGCACCTGAGATCGGGCACGATTCAGCATTGTACGCAATTGTTCCAGTCGTGTGGTATTTGTGAATGCGTGGTGACCCAATGTCAATCCGGGACGGCGATCTGACGTGACGTCATTTAAGGCAGACATCGAACGCGACGACTCCAAAACTCGAAGACTTCGCTGAACCGGGCAACCCAAACGAAGTAGCAACCATACAAGACCGACGGGTAGGGAATGCGAACGAGCGAAAATTACTGTAGAATCCAAGTTGGTCATGACATGCGCATTAGCATCCGAAATGAGAAAACCATCGTCCAGCTTTGCTCGAGTGACTCCGAATGGCCCGATATCGAGTGACACTGTGGGAACAGATGACGATACACATTGTAAGATCATTAAAAGCATATGATTACTTGACTAATCAGTTTTTTTTTGTTGAGGAATAAGTGGGTGATTTGTCAGAATGGCTTGCATCATGTTCAACTCAAAGAGGTGACTGGTATTTTCATTCATTAGGGAATGTATGAGACTTAGTCAGAGAATACCAACAAACTTAATGCCTTTAAACAAAACTACTAGTAATTCAATTCGTTACTCTACCAACGTGCTTGTGCACACCTTTCGTTCGAAGTTCTAAGTCGATGCGGTAGCCATAAGCGACCCCCGGACCTGCAAATCCGATTGTCAGCAGTTCATGAAAATCAGAATATGACAGTAAAAGTCAACACAGAACACTCGAGATTGAGGAACTCTGCACAAAAGGCGCCAGTCAAGATTTTGGGATTGAACTGACTGGGTGTTTGCCATAACTCTTTGCGTCCTGGTGGCGGATGCGCCATTCTTAAACCAGGGTTTATAACTCATGGCAGATCACGCGAGCTTCCAAGTACACTGCGTGATAATAATCAAAACCAGACCACTCAAATCCCAGAGTAACAGATTCCCCAACAAAACCAAATCGATAGTAGGACCGGTCTGTCTGGTTTCCCTTTTTTAGATCAGAGCGCGTTCGAATATCACAAGCACAAGTGACAGTGCATGTGGTACGAAATAGTCGGCGGCGACCATAGGTCGCCTCCAATCCAAATGAAGCAGACGATTTGCATCACGACGACAGTTTAGTTGAATTTATCAGACAGAATTTCATGACAGGAAATTTGACACAGAAGCCACCTTCCCGATCGGTGTTCCTGAACGGGATCATACAAGTGGTTATGGGCATTACATAAACGGACCCTAATTATCGCCCGCCTAGATGAGGCAGCGCCTGCACGTGAACAAGCACGTGCGACCGAGCCAACCACCCCAACGTCACTCATCCATTCACAGACGCGATCAAGCGGGGCCACATGTACGCACTACATCGGTGACCTTGGACTGCAGCTGTGTTGTTCAATCAGCATGCAGCTTAGGCGTCTGCTATTTGCCAATAGTCAATAAGCTCTGATATGAAGTGCACGTGCATGCTCGTGTCATGGATTCGCATGCAGATGTCGGAGTTCATTGTCTATGATCACAGGGTTTTTCGCAGTCACGGTATACAACAAAGGTGGCTGAATAAGCCGCAAAATAAACTGATTCAACAGCTGTGGCACTCACTCGGATTTAATGATACTACCAACACCACAAATGACTGCCGGCCGTGAAGGCTAATTGGGATTTTTTCCGCATCATCAGGACGAAAGTAACTGCCTGGTTGATGAAAACTTTTTAATTACATTATTGTCCGGTGAGAACATGGTTTGGCAAAGGATTTAACCAGTTCTCCAGTAGCAATCTATATTTTCATAGTCTAAAACGTAAAATGCTGTCTGTTGGGTGCACACACGGTATGTCAATCCAGCATTGAAACTTTTTCACGCTAATACGTTTTTTTCATTTATGGTTTTTTCCACACTATTGGCTCGCTCATTATTTCTCGACTCATGTCATTTTCCTCACTTGGTAATGCTGAAAGAGATGATAACTAAAAGCAGCGTTTGTGAATAATATTCTCGAGCCAAATCTGATAGAGAAAAAATATCTCCCGTTCATACCTCATGCTGGGTAGAACGGGAGAGCGGAGTTATAGAAACGATGGGGGAGGGGACAAGAATCGTCATTGAAATGTGTATGAGTGAATAAATGGAACCAATACAGAAACTCACAACCCACTCTGCGACTCGGGTCGCACGGATGATCGAAAGAAACACGAAGTGGCGCCTCCGATGAGATCTCAATATCGAAGCGAAATGTCAACAAATCATCTGCAAGGGAACACATAGAAGGGACAGAAACAACTCTGAAAAAAAAGCTATTACGATCAACTAACTTGACATAATGGCACAAGTGCACGTGTATTGTATTCCTTTTATAAAAGGTCAGCGGAACTACTTAGTTGTCGACTGATAAAGTTATGGATAATGTGGAATCGAAGCACAAACAACAATTTGTTTGGAACAGGGACAATGGGAGATTCTCTATTTCTTTGCAGGCTTTATTAGTACTACCACTACAACCGTACTGAGTTTTTGTATTCCATACGTATGAACCATTACAACACATTATTTTTCATAGTTTCGGGGCAAGGCTTCTGAATAGCAAAGAATACTGGAAAAGAGGTAAATTACTTAGCGGCAGTGACCTGATCGGATATTGGGAAGAACCGGAAAACTTGGTCCTTGGATATCGAGTGCTGGCTCGTACAAGGAGGTCCCAACAGGTCAAGCGTGGCGGTGATTTTGCTTAACATTGAATTAGAGCCCTGTGGTGGTGGGGAAAAGTTCCCTTCCCCACAAGTCGATGGCGAGGAGTTCAGATTTGCGGTTAATTTTAGTCAACCTTACCTACTTTGGAAGAGATCCGGATTTCGCCTCGAATTCGAATTACACGTGAGTGAACTTTTGGACAAAACTGTACGACATATCACTGCCGGAACGCGTTATGTTGTTTTAACTTATGATGTCACACGAAATTCTATACAAGTAGTGGAGCACCCTTGTTCGTTTGCTTTTGATCCAGCACCAAATACACGGCTGAGCTGAATGTCTTGTCATCTGTATTCTTTCTTGTGTGTGTGGGTCTCTCCCGGGTTGAGTTACCAGTCATTGCACGCGACTAGGAATTGTGAAGTGTCGGTTGCACGATATGAGGTTGCTGCTATGTTACGGACAAAAAATAGAAAAGTTACATCCCGATTTATCATTCGCACATCTTCGCTGCATTGCTCATCGGCGAAACGTGTTCAAAGATTTTACAGTTGGATCATGAGCCTAGTGTGATCACAAACCCAGTGGACGTTAGAGGCCATGCTCTCAGCGACCGTCAATTCAGTCAGTTGTTGGAAGGTTCGAATAATTACTTTGCCGATACGTCATTCTACACAGAAATCCGCTGGTTGTCATGTCACAAAGTGCTGAGATTTTATCCGCTAAGACAAGAAATAGTTATCTTTTTGGAGATGAAAGGTCAAAATACAGATAAAATAAAAGATGAAATGTTGATTCTAGAACCTACCTTTTTTAGCTGATCTTGATTTGAAATTACTAGGCCAGAACAAAATGATCGTTCAGTTGCGTGATGAGATCAAATGATTCATCACAAAACTAAGCTTATGGAGTTCTCAGTTGTAGACTGATAACTCAGTTCGTTTCTCCATTTGTGAAGAGCTGTAAAACGCCGCCAATACCGAGTATGCAATTTGTTTCGCTAAGTATACTATCCATTTGGATTTTTTGTCAAAAGAAATTCAAGATGTGCACCACTTTGCACTATTCTCAGCACCACAAACATTTGGCGCTGCCGAGGCAGACTGCCACGCTGCGTATGGAACTATTATAAATGCAGTCGGATTCTACATCCAGAGCAAAGTATTTTGAAGTGAAGATACACCTGGTTTCATTTCATACCCTCCTGAAAAGTACAACAACTTCAGAAAGTATGCCACAAGAATTATGGCAAAGTTCGGTTCTACATGTGTGTGAACAGTTATGTTCCTTCATGAGATCAACAAAAAATTATCAGAGAACAAGGCTAACTCGTTATCACTGATAAAAGTTGGAACTGCAGACACCTCAAAAGTTGTCACTAAAAGGAAGTCTCAAACTTCGGAAAAAAAACATTACAACTGATCAAATGGTCGTAAATAAATGTTTATTTCGAACTGTTATAATTGTTGTACAATGCTTTGTTGCTACTGCACACAAAACCTGTCGCCGTTTAAAATCTCGTTCTTTCCCTTTTGTTGAACTACTTCATTACTTTTTATTTACGAATGCGGTTAGTCTCTAAACCACTTGCATACACATTGTACGTTTCTGAGTTCAATTATAAATTTACAATGCAGTAATTTTTAATCTATGATTTCGATCAGTTGTTGTGTGTGGCCCTCGTGACAACGCAAATGTGACCCAAATGGTCCTCGAGGAATCTTCGGCTTGGCATGCCTGGTGTAAGAAATGTGCTGAACTTTTGGATTGAAAATCGCGGACCCGAGACGAAGAGAGGGCACTTGTCTGATACACTAAGTCAGTGATATTCACTGGGGCCTACACAACAGGACAGATTCCTTCTGGGCCAATTCAAGTCTCCACGAACCCGTTACCATCGACTGATGCCCTCCTTCGTCCATCATACCCTTTCAAATAAGTCACGTTTAATGTGCGAACGCTGATGCGTACAGGACAACAGGCGGGTTTAAACTCGTACGCTTGAGTCCCTTGCCATCGATGTATGTTGCATCCAAGAATTAAGTTCCAGCATTCGACAGACGCCCCTGTTCACTTTTTCAGTGAAGCTTCACTTACGTGTCATTGGGTACCCTCAGATTGCAGCTTTTGGACTTGGTGGCGTTGGCATAGTTCTCAGTGACACGGCTGAAGAGATGCCACCATATAGGATCTCAGTCGACAGTTGGTTATGCTCGGCGAGACTTACAGGTTCGTGCAAAGCGAGCAATCGCCGTCCTGATAGACGCAACTTGTGACATATGTATCCACCGACTGCAGCCTAGATTGAATCGAAAATAAATTTTACCAAAACTACACGACCTCCTACGTAAAGAGAGCCGGGCGGATATCCTGATATTGGTGGGAGACATGAATGCTAGAGCAGGCTGGCTGTCGTCGAACGCCACCCGTTTCTCGCCAGTACGAACTTCAGACGCTCCAATCGCCGATACGCCACGTAGCGTCCGCCTTCGTCGAGTCGGCAATGGGCCAAGATCGACCACAATTGAATAAGCTATAAATGGCAGGGTTGCACACCGGACTACCATTCGTAATGGGGCAGCACACATTGACTCCGACCACGCACTAGTTTGTTCCGGTGGGCGTTCCAAACGCAGCGACAGCTAGATCGCGAATAGGCCTTTCAATCCATCTCGTCTGTCCGTCTTTCAAAAAGCGCCAGCTGAACAGCTAAATGTGGCCCCACCCGATGAAATAAACCAGCACTCGTCATCTATCAAGGACACTTTGCATTCTGCTGATTTAGTGAGTTGCTGTGGTTTGTCCCGTCGTGCCGTGAAGTCCTGTGTTTCTGCGAGATCTCTGCGCCCCATCGGCATTTGCCAGTCAATCCCATATAAAACCGGATATACCGAAATACGGCTTGCGAGGAGATGTGCGCTGAAATCAGGTCTTCGTGGGGACCAATAAACCCGGAGGTCGCAACGTGCATCAGAGATGGAACATGAGAACGTGGGAAATTTCCAAAATCTGTTCCATCTCGTTCGAGTCACCTGTAGAAAACCATTACGTGTAACTGAAACAATCTGGAGCTGACGGTTCGCCAATTCACAGTCAACAGCGGCGTCTCAAACGCTGGGTATAGCACTTCCAAACAATTTAGCTGACCCTCGGTATCAAGCTCCTCATTAGCTTTTCCAGAACACATCTCGTAGTCTGTTTTCACATATCGAGCAAATGAGGCGGGGATCCACAGGAAAATCTGAGCCTTAGGAGGTAACAACGTGCCGGGCTTCCGTGGCCATCCCCCAGCCCTTGGTGACCGCGCCAACCATAGGGATAAAAGCCTAATCTAAACAGCGTCAAAGCTGTTTACGCCTAGCATACTTCGCAGGTTGTACCAAACGTGTGAAGAGCAGACTCAAGAGCAGCAGGCTGGGTTTCGCGCCGGTCGTGGATGTGTCGATCAAATTTTTACCCTGTGATAAATACTAGAGCACTGTCCCACATTCCAAAGACTGACAATCAGTTCCTGGACATTCGCGCGGCCTTCGACTCTGTCGACAGGGCAGCACTGTGAAACTGTTTGTAGAGAAATGAAGTATCTGAGAGGTATGTCCCAATCCTCAAAGAATTATATCGTCACACCTCAGGTAGGGTTGGAGCCTACAGTCAACTTTCACTCCCTTTCGTTGTCTCTCTCGGCGGTAGACAGCATTTCACTGTCGTCCGGATCGTTACCACACCTAACCTATTGGGGCCTCATGTGTTTCTCCACTCCAAGACTCAGGGTCTGGTTGCCGGTTATACCTGACAGTGCAGTGGGCCTTCGCGGCCATGAGGTATATACCCCTTCCACTGCACTCATGCACATGCATGTAATAAAAAAATACGACGAGGTTGCCCTATATTTCTCCTCAATTTTGCCATGGAGGATGTACTACGGAATACTTTATCTGCTTTTCCAAACGGTGGAGTTGAACTTTTCCCACAGTACAAGCTTTCGACTTAGAATATGCCGATGATATCGCTTGGCTGAGCGATAGTGCACATACAATACGACACGCTCTGAACCGCTTGGCGATTGAGGCATCTAGATTTGGTATGCACTTTGCGCCTTCCAAGTGCGAAGTATTTTTGCAAAATTGACAGGAGCCTGTCCCTGCGCTCACTGTTTGTGGTGATCAGCTTGAGTTAGTTGACAACTTTAAGTACCTTGGAAGCTTGACTACAGCTAGAGGTCGTAATGAGGAGATCAGTTCACGAATAGCAAAAACTAAAGCAGCTTCCATAAACCTGAGACACCTGAAGTGCCTCTCTGACATCCGGATCTCTCTTAAGGGAGGGGTGTACGTTGCCGCGGTTCATAGTATTTTACTCTACGGTTGCAAGACCAGACCATTTCGCGTTGAGGACGCTCGGTGTCATTCTGTGTTCAACAACCGATGTCTCCGAAGCAATACCCGCGTCCGGTGGGAACATCGAGTGAGTGATGACAAGGTACGCCGTCATGTTTTGGGCACGGATAGTCACCCTCTTGTCAAAATGATCGCTTTACATCGCCTCCGGCGTCTTGGTCATGTTTTACGAATGACTACTCACCATCTACCTCTCTGTGTTTTATTGGCACGTGTTGCCAGGGCTGGAGGAAGCGACGCGGCGGTCAGGTCATGACTTGGCTCAGAGGTACGGAGAAGCTAGCTTCAGCACTGGCTTCGGCTGGGGTTTCCCGCCTTCTAGGTTGGAGTTCATGGGATGAAGACTGTCATCGGTTAGAGACAAGGAGGGGCATAGCTGAGAATACCGGTCAGTGGCACTAATGGTGTGCGGTCTGTCACTTAAACTCTCGTGCCACATAAACACAAAAGTGTCATTCAGACAAAAAAATGACAAAAAAGCATCAAAGTGGGTACGGTTAAAAAGAAAAAAGGTCACACCGCATCATGTCCTTGTACTGACTGCTTCTTGCGAGAAACAGTTAGTGTAATTACATGATGTGACACTTCAATGGTTTTGTTACTGGTTACTGTTCGCTTGAAAACTCCAACGGGACCGCAACGCTTTCAGTTTCTAACTACCGACACTAGACAGCATAAGATAAAGTTTCACAGGATGCGATAAAAATTTCTGCGACCGAGTACATTTTCATTCCACTATGTGAATCTCATCTATTTTGGGTAATGGCGCGTTACTCATCGGTCCTACTTTCGAGTTCTGATTGGATCGAACAAAAATAATGCCCTTGAAATCCTCAGACGTGACAATTTAGTTCAAACGGTAGCACCTAAAAACTGCACTCTTCCTCGCATATGTCATACAGTCATCACGCATGTGAGCAGTTGCACTAGTGATAGCTGATAACCTGAGAACAATGTTTTGTCGAAGAGAGGCAATATTAAGGAGCAAACAAGGAGAACAAATAGGTACACCGTACCTTTTTCATATGGTTTGGATGGATGTAATACGAAAGTTTCGTAGAATGCCACCAGCGACGCGTGCTTCCGAAGAACGGCGATGATGGAACTTATCTGACTGGAACAGGTGAACGGGACGGTGTGTACCATGAATCCGCGCACGTGTGATCGGATCGTGTACGAATGTTGGGTATAATTAGGTAGAAGCTGAAATAAAATACCGCCGTCAGTGGAGGACAATAATAAATATGAGGTGGTTTATGATAGGAAATAGAAACTCAATAGCAGATTGATTGTTATTTCTCTCTTACAAGGGGGTTTTAAGGGTGAGCGAAAACAGAACAGCATGACTAAGGGAACACACTTGAAAAGCAGGTGGACAAGGAAGCAAAAGTATCCTGTGAAAAATTTCATTACGTAATGTAAAAACCAAACCCAAGTATAAACCACGCTGCAAACTAACTTACCAAATATAAACACACATAAGCGATACATATGCAGCAATAATTTGAATTCACCCATAGCTTCGGAGGTAGAGTCAGCAGGATTGACCAGGAACTATGGACAGCTAACACATTCAATGATCGGTATGGAACTTCTGGAGGTTGTACTCTTCCCTATTCACGGTCGGCTGATAATGTACTGGAAGTTCGTTATAAAGTTTTGGATCCATTTGTTGACTATTCACAATGCTTAGTATGCAATGTTGTAAGAAAAAAATACAGAAAACCAGTAAAGAATGTCACTCTTTCACAAGAGTACGAATAGCGCAGTGTTTGTATCTGCTAAAGTGAGCTATGCTTAATATCTAGTTGCATTGTGGTTCAGTTAAATGAGTCAAAGTCTCCGACCAGGTTTTCCAAAGAAAACCGAAAATTCGAATTCTTGTTTCTGTTTTCGATTTTCCAGGCACTGATCAGGATTCAAATGTGAAGCATTAACCCGGAAGCCTACACGAAATGCGTCATCACACCAAGCACTGAAGCTTTTCAGGCTATGATGGTTGGGATGTGCCATTTTTGACTCCAGGTGCACCGTCCCGGTGAACAAATTTCGCCGATACAGGGGATATAGTTGTAAAATGACTAGGGGTCTACAGGACATGCCATGAAAGAAATGTATTAAAACCCGAACCATTGAACGCGTTAGCGTGAGCAGGGATCCGAAAGAAACTGCGGGGTCCAGCAGCCGTACGTTGCGGTCAATGGTGTTTCTGTATTCACAATAATCCAATACCTAGTTGATACCTTCGTTCATAGTTCTCTCCTTCCAGTGTTCGTAATCTCAATCTGTTGGGTTGATAAAAATTCCCGCTTAGGCCTAGCAATCAGAATCATCGAGTCCAGTGCATGGTTAGCGGTTCTTCAAACTGAACTATTTCATGCTGACGACCAGAGAAAAGACAGTTCATTAAACCACTAACATCGCACCTCTCTGCTCTGGGTTCGGTTGCTACTTCCCGGCATCGTTCAGTCAAGAACAAAATAAATAGAAGCATAGAGCGAAAAAAGCCCAAAACAAAGTAGGAAGCAGAAATCACGAAGACAAAGGAAGAGTCCAAATGCAACTACGCCAAGGCGACACCTGGCCATGTCACTTAATGTATCAAACCAGCTGAGAAGCTGGTCTCGCGGACCACAACACGAAAGTCTAACGCCCTACTCAGTCAAGTCCACTGGTCACGGTTCGCGTACCTTTTTGCCACGTCGTGGACCGACCACCTTGACCTACCTGCCGTCTACAAGAACAGCGTACGCCGAGGAATTCTATCGGTGGGCATGTGTAACACATGCCTCATCCACCTCGCTTGTTTAGATTTGGTACTTATTCCAATGGTTCACAACACCCTGCGCCTAACCTCAGCATTGCTGATACGGTGTTCCCACCACATTTGAACAATACTACGAAGACATCAACACTCAAACACCGAGTCTTCTTACTTACATTTTACTTATACGCGACCATTTCCTGCGGGAAAATAAGTCGGCCCCATGGATATCACGGATCATTGCTGATCACGCGCGGCGGTTTGAGGTGACCCCGGTACAGGTCATGATCAAGTTCTTTTTCCATCGTCGGGCTTCATGGACCGGCCGAAGGCCTAGAACACTACATCTCCTGTAATGCTGGTCCAGGGCAAGGAGCAGGACAGAATGTTTGTTTGGCTAGCCCTGACTCGGGTCGCCCAAGAATATGGGCGAACCACTGCAGCCTTCGACGTTGGAGGAGGATGGAGAATGCGTCGATGTCAGAGCACCGTCTCCTCACTTCTACTTTGGACACCCTGTCGAGTATTTTGGAGGTGCAAAATGTATCCTAAACATTACTACACTATCGTTTTGACTATATAGAAAGACTTGCAGATTACTCGGATCTTCACATAGAACACTTTTTCCGCGTATTCTAAGTCGGGCAGTTTATTGTGTGAGCAATGATCGATGCCGCTATTCTCACACGAAGATGGGGCTATCTCAAGAACTATTTCAATCAGAAAACTGTAAAGAAAGGGCGACATAGGGCAACCCTGGCGAACGTCAATTCTCGTGGTGAACTCGGATAAAAGATCACCGTAAGTACGAACTTCACTTCGGTTGTTTGCATACCAGGATTGCAAAAGAGAAAAATATTTCTCATGCACACCCTCCAATGAGAGGCAGTGCCAGAGAACTGTGCAGTCGATTGAGTCGAATGCCACCTACACATCACGAAAGACAGAGATTGTCGGCCCACGGATGACGTTTCTATCGAAGGATAAAGATGTAGCCAATACAACTCCGATCAGGTCTGAAACCGACTTGATTCTTATGCGTACACTTTCAAGGGCGTTGAATAATTGGTGAAGAATCATCCTGGTAAGCAGTTTGGTTACGAAACTGTGGTAATTCCATCATATACATATGCAATGCGAGAAAACCCATTTGGAACAACCAGTTTTCATTCGTTCAGTATTTACTCCAATCAGCATCCATGCATTTCCGCAAACAAACAAATACACCGTGCTTGTATGACTCATCTTATAGCAACCCTGAATATCATCGCAGTTCGCATGTCTCGCGTGCATGATCTGCTTCCACATCACGTGACAGTGTTTGGCAAGTCTGTGCCTACCAATCACACAGCGTGCGTTCCGTTACGTATTGGATGCCTATAAAAGTGCCGTATTTTGTATGCTAATACATAAATACATTTCAGTTCCCGTTGGAGTGTCTTCTGATTCCATTTCGGGCAACTCGGTCATTAGAGATACTTACCAAGCTTATTGCTCTGTGGTTTTCACAAGACAGCATGCCGCTTTTCTTGTAGGTCGGCACAATCACCGATTCACACTATTCCCTGGGAATCTGCTCACTATCCCTAATATACCCGGAGGATTTTTAACTCCGAAACCAAAGCTTCGCCTGATTGATTTAAACCGACAATAATGTGGAAAGAGTAACAATGACCAACAACTCACAATATGCGGATTGATTCCGTACAAATAATGTTGATTATGCTGTGCCAAGATCAGTCGTGTCAAATCATCCTCGTCTTTGTCCAGCAACTCGGGATTTTTTAAGCCTGAAATAAAACAGATCACGTCATGATGGGGAATCATACTATTGAAAAGCGATGTCGATCAGAGCTTTTTGAACATATACCGAGTGAACTGTGAATTGGAAATAACAAGTGTAAACTATATTCGCTGACACCATTGACCGCTGGTGGTGGTAACACGGTCGTTATGGTGAACGTTAGTCCCTGATGTCACTAGGCCGCAACTCCTTTCCGGAAATATTGTTAGGTCTGTATTTTAAACGAAAGTGAAATTATGTAATGGGAAACCCACTTGTATTTTTCACATCGACGTTGGACTTTTGGATGTGAAAAATTCAGGTGGATTTTCCATTACATGAGATTCAGGCTCCTCGTGCCAACATTACATTAAAAAATCCCAGTAAGGGGGTTATGACGAAAACATTTTCTCCATACATGTAAGATAATTCTTTTAGGATGTTTGAAAAAAGTGGAAAAAAATTCACACCAGGGAATTGAAATAACCGAGTATCTAATTGATTTGCCGCACAACAGGTATATGGTGATTTCTATGCGATTAATTAAAATGTGCTAAATTAGACGAAGCGGAGGGGGGAATAATACTCGTGATCACCAAGATTCACAGCACTATCAGAGAGGACCGGTGGCCATGACCTTGAAAGTTGGAGTGGAGAACCACAAAAAGTCCCAATAGGGCAGGCGTGGTGGTAACGAGTCGACGACAGTAAGGCGCTGTTTTCTGGCAGTAGAATGCGGTGGGGGGGGGGGGGAAGGTAGTTGAAACTTGTATCCGATTGTCAGCAACTTATCCCATTCGACCACAACCGGTCGGTTATACTGTGAATACCAATAATCTATTGGTTGACTTAGCCAGTGGTAGTCAAGTCGTTTAGAGCGTTTGATTACCACCTCCTGGGTCAGAAGTTCGAATCTCACCACATCCGGTCACTTCGGTGGTAGACAGTAGTCCACTGTCGTCCGGCTCGTTACCGCAACCGACCTCTTGGTACCTCATGTGGTTCTCCTCTCCAAGTCTCAGAGTCAGATTCCCGGCTATCCCAAGTAGCTCAGTGGACCTACAGGGCTGTGAACTGTACCTCTTGTGCTGTATTCACGCGCATGTATGTTAAAAAATAAGACAACCTCTTGACAGTAACCCTTACCTCAAGTCAGTGGTTTCAAATCAACGTCACACCTCACTAATTGCTTCGTCACATTGGTTGAGATATTTTAAAAGGACGAACAAAAGTTTTGTCTGGTATCTCAAACTGAAATTGAGGTCCAGCAAAGAAAGATCGCCATTTTCGGTGAATTAGATAAATATCTTCCTCTCGATCTAATAATCACACTACTGGTCGCTGCCTAGTTTACCATTTATCCAAATAATAGAAAGAGATGGAAAGCGATCAAATAACAATCTTGGTGACCGCACTATAGACGCATTTTGTAACAAATGAAATTCGACAGAAAATTACATGATTATCATTGGTGGAGAATTACGAGTCATTAACAAAAAGGAGAGGTGTTTCCTCGTAAGGCACTATCTCATTTGAGGCAGGAATTCAGAACTGACATAAAATTGTTTGTGAGTAGCAGGTTAGATTTTTACATCTTTCATCATGCGGTGCGAACGTTTAAATGCTACTGAAAACCATGGAAGCACTGTACAACTGTTTCATCCTAGTTATGAGTAATAACGGTTCAGCCTCATCATGGCTTTGACTTGCCAGCAATGAACATGTATCGGAGATACTGAATCCGACCGTTGAAGTTTTCTCCAATGAAATGGCTTAATTTGCCTTGTGGGGAGTGCTAGCGTGTTTTTCAGTATACACGTGATTCTGAATCCTCGTGCCTTCGATAAATAATACCAGAACTGTGAGTAAAAGGGGATTAGACTTTACATAATATGATTCATCATGCAGTGTGGGGGTTTAACTCACCATTGAAAACCACGTAAGCACTGTACAACTGTTTAGTCCTTGTTAGGAATCATCACCAGTGCACATCCGCCGAGCGTCCACCGGGACTCGAACCCGGGGTCGACGATTGTGAGTCGAGCACCTAACCAACAAGCTATTTCACCTGGCTCTCATTGTAAATAGGCCCCGACAAAAAAGACGAGCATCAGAGCAGTCGATCGCTGCGCAGGAAATGTTCTGCCAGTATAGGAAGGGCGCTATATCATGTAGTGTACAAGTTCAATCACCGTTGAGAGCCAGTCCGGATAGCCTTGAGACTGAATTGTTCGACTCACAATCGTTCACCCCGAGATTCGAGTTTCAGTAAGAACTTGGCGGATGTGCACTGCCGATGATTACTAACAAGACTGAAATAGTTGCACCGTGCTTCCATGGTTTTCAATGGCATTCGAACGTGCACACCGCATGATGAATACTAGTTTGTGTAAGAATTTTGTCAAGCATACCGAATCCTTCAGCCGATGTACAGTATGTTTTTTACCCCACTTATTCGATCCACTTGCTCTCTGTCAAGTTCCGCAGGTGTTTAAGAAAGTATAATTCCACTGAAACGACCAACGCATCAGCCATATCCAGTGATGCTGCCGCTCAGTTGCAATAAATTTGACTGCAGGTATGACATAAGTACGCACACGCAACACGAACCCCGGAAAGACTTCAACAGACACGCGGCACTGATGATTCTTAGAAAACCTACTCGAAATCATTTCGTAAGTTGCATTGGTGAATGACTGATAAGTCAGTTGAGTATTTCCTATTAAACTTTCTGAACCCCTGAATAACGACAGTCAACTCCCCCAATCCTAGAGATGCTAGACTGTGCATCTGGTTCTGTCACTATCCACGAAAGATGCGAAGCAAAATGATGAACAAGGAAAAACAGACTGACTGGTTTGCAAACCTTCATAACTGTTTTTCGGGATATGATCCCGTTTGATCTCGTCAGATAAGATGACACGAACGTGACTAATCACCTCAGAGACTCTGAGTGCCATAAGATTTCGAGCGTCCTAGGTGAGCAAACATTTTGTTGAGTGGAAACCATTAGATGGAAGATAAAGGACGATGGACTATTTTGCTTGTCAGTTGATGATCGTTTCCCATCACGCAATCCAAACACACCAGGGGTAAGTTTACGTGTTTTCCAATTGGGGACAGTCGGTGGTTGTTCAGTGGGGTTTCAGTCTAGTTTCAGTTTATGCAACCACTAACCTCGCACGTGTGCTCTGGTTTCCGCTGCTACCTTCCAGCAACATCCAGTAGAGGGCAGAAAGAACAGAAGCATAGAGTGAAAAAGATTCTATCATGACGAGGCTGCACCTTGGCGTGATGTGATGGCTGGCGTGCCTACATGACCCAGACAGTTATGCAGGATGGCTTCCTTGAGCCGGAGATGCAATCATGCCTAAAAGGTCGATGGGTAGAGGCCAGACGAAGTCCAGTCTCTGAAACAATTGCTGAAAACATCTGGTTCTAACCACTATGCCCCCGGAGAGGACACTCCAGCGAATAAACACGGAGAGAAACAGACTACCAGTCTAAAAACCTCCACCAGACGGACATGAGTGGAGTACCTGAAGGTTCTCCCGACGATGGGAGAAGTCATCGCACTTCATTGGGCAGCTATCGCCCGCCCAAGCTGGGAAGCCCCCAGCCCAAAGGATGCTACACCGTACACGTTCCGCTTGCTGCACTGGGTTCATGGGGCTAAGGACTAAATCCGAAAGGTGGACCTATAACAAAGCACCAGCGAAGACAGGACAGAACGCATGCAAGAATCAGGTCTCACGTGACAGACCAAAAGACGTTCCTACACGGGTTCTTTGGTCACGCTCCTGTGCTGGGTTAACATACCACAGGTTTTTCGGTCAGGCTTTTGAGTCAAAGACTTCGGTTGGGGTTCCCAAGGAAAAGCCCTTTTTAAGGTGTGGGCAGAAGCGAAATATGATTCGCCCAGAAACTTCCAATATCTTTCTTGTAAAGGGTCTTACCTATTTTTATTTACCTAATTCAAGATCGATACAAAACGCCACGGGTTACTGTGGCTCTGAAGAAATCAGTAGTTCATGAGTTAGTTATATGTCGAATGCACTTCTTAAGCCTAAATGTTCACTTCATTTGCCTACCTTCAACGTCCGCACACCATGTCAGGGCAACAGGCTGTCCTCAATAAAACTCTAAACACTTTCAAAATAGATGTATGCAGTGTCTCCGGAACACGCATACAAGATCCCACTTCTGTGATCACTCTTTGCACCCCAGATACAACCTCAGTCTCTCGCTTTACTCTTCGTGTGTCGGGTGATCTGGTTTCTAGTGCTCGTGGTCAGGCTGGCTTTGGGATTGGTTTGAGCGCGGGGGCTGAGCGTGCACTGCTAGACTGGATTCCAGTCAGCCGTCGTTTAATGCAATTCATTAGGGTATGTATTTGACTATTTGGAGTCTGGAGTGCCAGGTTCGAACCCGACTTTGCCAGGGGTAGACATTGCTGCTGTTGTCACCCGGTTTGTTACCCCATACCCGAACTTACTGAGGCTTACTGTGATACTTCATTCCAAGTTTGAGGGTTATGGTTTTCGATTATCCCGGACAGTGCAGTGGACCATAGTGGTTTTAGGCGTCGTCTTTTCATTGGATTCACGGACAAGCATGGAACGGAAAAAATTCTGACGACGAAAATATCGGAACTCTAAAGCCGTTGGTTCAAGCGAATATGGTTTATTTGGATGGAACTGCACGGGTTGTCGAAACCTGTTATTTTCTTCGGATTCTTGTACCCAATTTTTATTTTTATATCATGAAACTGGGTAAGAATATAAAATTTAATAATAATCATAATTGCCAGTGTTAATTCTGTGGCGATCTGTGGGGTAATCTGAACACTGTGGTTATGGTGTGTTACAATGGTGAATCTTCCTGAAGCTGGGTAGTTAGAAAATTGGCAAAATGCTGGATATTTGTGTCTGTATTTAAATGACTTTTGCCGGCACATATACTCACATTTCAGCAAAAAGTATTCGTTCACAAACCATCACGTTAGGACTTCACAGGATACATAGAAGTAAAATGAAAATTAAATTAAAAAAAACAAGTGAAGTTTTTCTTCTCACCGAGAGCAGTGCACATCTCAGTCATTATTCTCCGTTGATCAATGTGCGAGTCAAATACGGAACCGGATAGATCTTAGGAATGCTTATACGAGAAAAGACACACCGAAAATCATTATATTTAAAACTAAGACCCAATAAAATTGGTTTTCACAATTGATGAACAAATGCTGATACTATCTCAAGCAGTTCTCTTGCTGAAGTATAGATCATGTGTATCTAGCAGACAAAGGTAAAAGCAATGCAAACACATTTGGAGATCACGATGTTATCTTACGGCTCAACAGAGAATTCGCGTTTGACGGTAGACTCGCTGGAAAAGCTGTAAATTTATTTCGAATGCATGACCTTGAAATTAAGGCCCTATGAAAGTCGTCCGCTAGACTTCTATTTGTAGTGCGCAGGGTGTAGGCAGCCATATTGCTATTTGCTTAGTTTAAATGCAGGATTCTGTTGGTGCTGTGCCTCGGCTCATATAGGTTTTCCCTCTTGCACTTTTGCAGATTGGATAGGCGGAACCTCGTTCGGAGGGGCGCTGGTCCTTGTGTACTACACACAGTGCTTTCGCGATGATAGAGAAGGCGACGCACAGATCCAGAAAAATTCACTACTTTAGTAAAAAGCCGGAACACAAGATTCTGTGGCAGACACTGCACGGAGTCTCCCTGTATTCCTGTGAAACATGGTGTAACAATAAGACACGGTGGTAAAAAGCCAACACATTCCGACAAGGACACTGATGATTTCAGTAAGCTGCGAAAAAAGAACGCCCAAAGAGCAAATGTATCCAGAAAGATTTCCCGGTAAATTTGCCGCACACCATAGCGAAGAACGATGAAATGAGATAAACTGTAACATCTTTCGGCTGATCTGAAGCCAGCGTTATAAGCCCAACAAAGGTGATCGCATGTTGCAATCGCAAAGGGATCTTAACTGCATCGATATTCGTTATGGTTATCGATTTACATGTTATGTTTTGTGGCTCACAAAAATATGACAAGATATTCCTGAGTAAAATCGATTCAATGAGTTTGAGGTTGCAGAACTCACCAAACCGGTTGATAGTGGCTGCATTAAATCATGGCCAATCTTACTGGTGAGGAAGTACTATTCACGACACTGCACGGCACAGAATTTATGGGGCTGAATAAGATAAGTCTTCAATCTTTCAGATCAACATCTCCTCTGGGAAGACTCATTCAGTGTAGAGTAAAGTATCAAGTTGGATCTTATATGACAGTCATCATAAAGCTGTGGACGTATCCACTTATTTGTTATAACACTCCACAGTAGCGAAACCACGGATAATTTAGAGGTATCGTATCCACAATTGTACCATACCAGCCAGGATTTGATTGTGATGATGAGTTTATTTTCAATACTAAGGAAACAAATTAATATAGGCTGGAGGCGAAAAATGCACTTAACGGAGCACAGGATAATGAATGGTACATTAACTAGGTTGGTGGACTCCATGCCTAATAAACTTAATTACGTCATTATTAATTGAGACAAATCAACATATTAGCCGAAAAAGAATATTCACCTAAAACATCATGGTAGAAGTTATCACGTAAACAAATACCTCCAATTGTTCAACTTATGGTTCACATTCTGTCGTGTCATGTCGTGTCGATGAAGTGAACGAAATGACCAATTTATTCTATTTATCGAGGTACGTTTGTCCCTAAGAAGAAAAACAACCCAGAATGTCATTATGTTTATTAGTCACGAATTGATAACATAAAACGTTTGTACCAGGGTGCAACGCTGTATGACAGGGGGGGAGGTGTAGATCGGTTTCAAGAACCGCGGTGTCCAACGGATTTCGATAACACCTACAGTTTTTTCTTACACTACCAGAGTTCAATTCAGTTCGGTCAATCATTAAACTCGTATCTAAGTAAAGCAGTTCCGGTCGCGCAAAAAAGTCAGAAATGGTAAATCAAAGCACATAGAGCCAGTCCTCAGAAAGTCTCACTACCAATGCACAATCCGCCGCGACACTGCTAGGACACTCGGTGTCATTAACTCACTACTACTAAAGTGTTCTCCATAGTCTAAGAGCCTTGCGATGTTGCACAAATAATTTTAAACTACGACGTTTTTCAAATAAACCACGGGGAATACTGTAGTAGGCGAATCTTGCGGACCGTAATCAGGAAGCTTACTAATTTATGCGTGACGACATCTACCGGTCAATGTTAGCATGTCTGTCCGCATGATTTCTGCTTGATGTCTCCCACGTAATTGGTAAACGGCTTGAGAATGAATTACTAAAGAAAAAAAATTATTTCACCAAATTGGACTTTTATATGTTACCATAACTGCATGCTGGATGGCAACCTGACCGGTTTGACCTGCCTTTAAACTGATACCAGCCTCAGTGTATAAAATGCGTCATAAGGGCAATATATGTTTCAATAAATGTAAACCATGTATATCTAGTGTCCAGTTCTGTGACTGACTTTGAGTATTTAACACAACATATAAATTTGGTAGTTCTTGTTTTATGTTGATACCAGACTCGATCAATGCTGCGAATGTATTAATTCTCGGACACTGATAATCTTCACGCACTTTGCACGAATTGTAACCACCCGGTTGATGAACCATATACTAGACTCTTAAAGGATCAACAGATGTCACGTCAATGCCACAACTGATTAAGGCTTGTAAGGTCAAATACGTTTTCCTTATCCACATCCTAAAAGTGAGGGGTCATGGTGCAACGGTATCGTGAGGGCATGGGCTGATTCGTCGTCGATAGACAGCCAAGCTTCGTTATAAGTCAGCACGTCAGCGCCTGTCCAAAATGCAAGTCGAGGTTTGAATTAACGGAATTGCGAACGACAGGTCAACGGACCAATAAGAGGTGGCTGGTCGTATCGACAATCAGCCAATCAGAAGAGACGTTACCCTATGCCAATTCGGACCAATTGGTTTGTAGTGTGACAATTGGTCAGAACGACTCCTGCACTCTATATAAACTATCTGTCCTCCATTGATAAAAACAGATAGTTCGAGGCCAGAATAGTCTTCTCACTAGAGTTAGTGGGACGGAACAGAACGGGTCCGACGTTTACCTCCAGAAATCAGATGGTTGCATGTTCGAATCACGTAGGGTCCCCGTTAGGTTTCGATCGGTAATGGTCTACTGGTACAAACCTTTATCATTTCTGGAGGTAAAAAGTTCAGATTCCTATCACTGCCGATCACATTGGTGGTGGACGGTATTTTTCCGAGGCCCGGTTTGTTACCCCGCCTGACCTATTGTGGTACCCCATCACTTTGAGTCTTAATCTCGGGGTTACCGGTTTCCTTCGCAAGCACAATAGACCTTTGAGGCTACGGGGTATGTCTCTTCCGGTGTGTCTGTTTAACAAGCATGGAGCAGAAAAACAAACTGTTTTCGTATCAGTAGAGGTGACAAACCAAGCTATTACGTTGTCATCTAGGAAGATATCCCTCTCACCTGATGATGGACTTTCCTAGATTAATGTTACCTACGGCAACAGAGATTAATGAGTTTTCGTCAACCGAATCATTCGTAAGGCCAAAGTGATATTCGAGGTGCGATCAAATACATATTGTGTAAAGTGAGGTGCTCAGAAAAGTTGTTAAAAAATAAATAAATATATACTCTTTTTACTTCTTTTTTAGTATCCAACAATGCATAACAGTTCAGGAAGGGCTCTGCGGCCAATGAAATGCCGCCAAATGGGACAGTGACCGACCATGGCGGAAATCGAACTCGGATCGTTACTGTCCAAAGCCCACGATGATAACCGTATGACCACTGCCGGTTAACGTAATAGTATAGGTCTTTCATTTATGCATAAATATAATATAAGGTAAAAAGACGAAATGCAATCAGTAATTTTCCAGACTTGGTTGTATTCAATGGGATATTTTGCGCACAGTAGATCTGTATCAATGGGAAAGAGCAAAGAAATATCCCGCGGTAATATTGTACTCATTTAGTCGCTTGAATTGGACACTTCCGTCTCTTTTCTCCATCGATTTTAATGTACCTCACGATAGGTGGGTATCGAGAAGTTGGCTGGTTATTCTCATTCACTTATTCCCCTGGCTCTAAGTTTCCCATTGACTAACACTAAAAATGTTGCTGTTGATTAAAACTGCATCACCATAACCACACTTGCGACACATTCGATCATTTGACAGGGCTTAAAATTATCGATTTCAAACCGGTTCCTTTCACCGTCATGTGAATCCTTTCTTACTGCCCCTTAATTCTGGTATTTTGTTGCACGGCCGTGCGGCTCGTTTTGATCTAGTAAAGCACATGCGAGGTAAAATATATACGCCTCTCCTTCTGCACCAAACGATGAAGATATCTACTCGTTCAGCGATAGCATATAATTATGACAGACGGTTCCCGAAGTTGGGCTTTTCTGTCACCGAGCCCGACCTTAAGAGTGGATAAAACATGTGGACGGCAATAGGATCAATATCATGAGATTACAACAGTTTTGTGGGACGCAAACGTTCCTGAGTGCAATGGGTCACACCTACCGGTTATCAGTTCCAGCTCACGCACAGCTTCTGTCGGGAGAGGAATGGGTGGATCCAGATAGAGGACCAATTCGGCCTCGAGTGCCACACACTTTAGTTCGTCCGGTTCGGCGAAGTCTGGCACACTATCCCCAAAACTAGTTTCACGCAATGTCACCAACGGTATAATTGGCAGATGCTGAACGGTAGACTGAATGGTTGCAAACTCATTGAATGGCACTCGAGATCGTAGTCCCACTCGAGCGGAAAACCCGTGGTTAGACAGTATTTCTACTGCCCCACGAACAGATGTGCCACGAGCTGTCAGGGAAGATCCAGGGAAGCCAGAGGATCGTGAACTCTTAATTGACAAGCTTCGGTCGGCTGCTTTGGCCATGGCTGTCTGGGCTGAAGTGATTAGATAAGTGAGCCTGGCCAAACGTCCACCACTTCGATTAAGAAATAAACCGACTATAGAGGAATTCACCATCCGTTGTCGATCGGTCAGATCCATGGTGTGCACCGCCAAAGGTCGAAGCGCAAGAGCCGCATTTCGTTCGGCTTCTGTCAGATCAGCACGTAAAGTTTGGCTAAGCACTGACAAGTCCTCCTCCAACACATGCAAACATAGATATGCACGAACACGTTCCAAGCTGAAAGGAGACACAAGCGATAGGCAGTATTCTAATAACACGGAAAACTCTCAGAAATTTAGTATTTTAACAAAGTTAGTCGAACAAACTAAACGCCTTCTATAAAGCAGCGAAGCACACATGATAAGAGATGGACCGGCGAGCACAAAATGTACGTTGTGCACTCAGAAAATCCGAAAAACCCCATCCTGAAAGTTCGGATATTCAGTATTAAAAAGCCTTGATGAAATAAAGTCAGAGCCGGGGCGCAACGACTTCGTTTGCCACAAAAGTGAACGTTGCGTAGAAATCGATTTTTCACACTACAGAAGATCATAAGCATTGCGGAACCACAAATAAGGCCACAGCAGGTCAGGTATGATATTCAGAAAAGACGACGATGATGCTGTTTACCATTAGAGAAGATCGGCGCTTCTGTTCATCTAACGTCTCATCGAAAGCACGGCAGGTGTAGACACACGAAAGGGTACGGCTCTACATTTAATTCAATATCACCGTTTACGTGTAGTTCCGTGCGTGTATGCCTGTGTGTATGCCCGACATGAATCAGTGGCACTACTACAGTCGTATTCAGACACCTTTTAAGGCCAAAACAAATAAGGAAAATAGTTTAGCATGAACTAACTTTTTTGATTATATGCTTGCGCATGAGTGCAATGGAAGGAATATACTCCATAACCACAAAGGCCTACTGCACTATTATGGATAACCGGCAACTAGACCCTGAGACTTGAAGGGGAGAACCACGCAAGGCCCCAGTAGGTCAGGTGTGGTAACGAACCAGAAGACAGAAGATTTCTGTGTACCACCGGGGTACCTCTAACTTCTGAGGTAGTAAGTAGAAGCTCTAAGCCACTCGACCACCATCGGTCGTTGTTCTTTCCCCTCGTTTTTGTAAGCGGTTTTGTGTTGGAACAATGCCTGGTTTTAAGCATATATATATATATATATATATATATATATATATATATATATATATATATATATATATATATATATATATATATATATATATATATATATATATATATATAATCTACCACTGGCTTAAAATCCCAGTGAGTCTATCACTTAAAGAAGCACTCTTGGTTCCAGAAGCCAGCAATCTGTCGCTCAGTAATCAGAATACTTTTAACCAGAAGGAACAGAAATTGCGGATTTGTGAGAAAATGGCGGAAAAAACTCACTTGCTTCCAGGAATTGAATAAATCGTCATTAGGCTATTGATGTGTTGTGCTAGCGATTCAAACTTTCCGGCATTTAGATCTGCGACCAATTCCGGTGACTGTCATAGGAAAAGAGTGAAAAGCGATGGAGCATCAGAGTTCATCTATCTGAAAGCTGATTCGAGAACAGCAACATATTCGGTCCAAACACTGAAGTTGGATCAGAATTCATACGCTGTTTTCGATAAGAACTTAAGCCCTTTAAAGAGCATAAGCTTGTCCGGTGATAACTGAATTCTAACACAACTATCATTCTTACCATAGACTGTTCTTGACTGAGTTCAAAACATACGGCGGACACATGCACCAAATCATCAAAATTGTTTGCACCGGGGACGAATGCGGAACCATCATAGTCTGATGACGAGGTACTAGTGACACAAATTTGAACGGCGAAGCACTCCGAACCCAGACGCCATGCAGACGTTCGATGTGTCGTGGTATCCGCAGATGTGAGTGGAGTAAGCTGCAGATTGTGTGTTAACGCCACACGTCTAAGAAAACTGAGAAGTGTGGTGTAACGAATCACCGGTCTTCCATCGGGACCGACTCGAGTCTTTGTCATCCCGAAACGGGACATTGATTCTGAACTGCTAGCGCACTGTCGTTCCAAAATACCGTCCAATTTCGGACTCAAATCTAAAATAAAAATGAAAAATATTCGTAAACTCCGATTTTTGAAATGAACATACAAATTTATGAAGAAAAAATATACTACTTTACCAACGTAAAAAGTGAAGCCAGCGTCATCACTGGCTTCTGTTGGTGCTTCCCGCCTCCCTAGATGAGGCCCAATGGACGAGGATCGTCGCTGGTTAGAGGCGTTGAGAGAGATGGTCAAGAATGCGATGCGGTCTGTCTGTCGAAAATTCGTGCTCTTTAATCACAAAAATTGTCATTCCGACAAAAAATGACAAAAAAAAACATCTAAAATTGTACAGTGAAAAGCAAAAAAAGCGTTTCTTTTCTCGTTAGCTAATTGTCTGCTTTATTATATTCTACTCCCCTTCCCCCATTTTGCAACTGTCGTTGTTGCCTTGGCACCTTTCTTGATTTCAAACAGGTATATATATATATATATATATATATATATATATATATATATATATACGTAAAAAATGACGAAGACGATGGTGATAAATATGATTACGATCACACAACGACAGATATACAACGTTTTGCTTGGTGCAGAAATCTTCCAACTTTCTAATCATATAACTGAGAAATACACACAGCCTTAGCACTAACAGTTTCGGTTGTTGAATTTCAGAAAAATGCGGGGATTGGACGAAATACATGACATACATATATCGTCTAGCTCAGTTAAGCTATTGGAGGAATATCGCTAAGAGGCCATCTACAATGCATCCTGAACTCATCATTTCACGAGTACTAACAACGTGCCAGACAATGACTATCTGCCGACAGCCTCGCCTACAGATGGAAGAACGCGTCTTATAGGAGAATATATTTTGTTCAACAAAGTCAGTTTTGGTTACCTGTTACCCTCATCTACCTAATTACGGTCGAGTGGCTTAGAGCTTCTACTTACTACCTCAGAGGTTAGAGATACTCCGGTGGTACACAGAAATCCTCTGTCTTCTGGTTCGTTACCACACCTGACCTACTGGGGCCTTGCGTGGTTCTCCCCTTCAAGTCTCAGGGTCTAGTTGCCGGTTATCCCTAATAGTGCAGTAGGCCTTTGTGGTTATGGAGTATATTCCTTCCATTGCACTCATGCGCAAGCACGTAATAAAAAAGCAGCGACCGTCCGGAACAAGTATAAGTCTCAGAACAATATGTTAGTGCTCATCTTTATCCACGCCCCTTGAAAGCTTTATATAAGTGAAGAACAGACCCACTGACGTTTAAAAAACGAACCAAAAACAACTACATAAGCACTGTTCTAAGGCTGCCTGTTATCACATTCCAGGTCATTCGCGCGGCCTTTGGATCTGTCGGAAGAACTACACTGTGGAATCGCATGTTGACAAACGGAGGAGTTGAAAGGTGTTCTGGTTTACCGTCATACCTCAGGTTTGATAAAGGCACAGTATCAATTTTCACAGCAGCATATCGTCTCCAGCTGAGTGCACTAAATCACGAACACAAACACGGCCATGTTTCTGAGCCGTATAAAAGAACAGATCCAACCGCCGCATCATACACGCTATCCTTAACAGACAATCGGATGTCACGCCGGCGCCACAGATGACGAAAGTTGGAAAAATCCAAACGCGCCCTCCGTATACGCGATGACACTTCATCTGATATCTGTCTACATGGTGAAATGTAACTTCCCAGATAATGAAATTTATCCACTTCTGCTAGAGCTTCTCCTGCCAAGAAGAGGTTTGGTGTAGCGCCAACCCAGTCCTGTAGCAGAATTTTACACTTTGAAGGTGCAAAACGCATTTCAAACATTGCTACACTGTTGTTTAAGCTATCTAAGAGAGCTTACAGCTTACCTGGATCTTCACTCAGAGGAACAATATTGTCCGCGTATTTCAAGTCACAGCTTGCTGCCTGAGCAAAGATCGATGCCGCTATTCTCACACGAGGATGGGTCTATCTCAAGAATCAATTCAATTACATTATCAAAGAGGAAGGGCGAAAGGGTACAACCCTGATGAACACCGCTTCCCGTGGTGAACTCGGGTGAAAGATCGCCATGAGCACGAACTCGCCTCCAAATGTTTCAGTATGGTCGAGGGTGGATGCCTTAGGCTCCGAGATGGCTTCCCGTCCTGAACGCCTCTCGAAATGTTCGCAAGGGTTCGTGCGTCTACGAACTTTCATAACTGTGTCTACAGCATGTATGCGCGCAAACTTTAAATTTATATTTGCTCCCACCTCTGCATATTGCAGTTCTGTTTTGCTGTATCATGCTCGTTTGCTTGTGATCCCGTGGAAATCACAAAAAACCTATGAAACTGTTTAGTTGGATGAAAACCACCATAATTCGCAAATATTTCCCGGATTCCGTATTTTTATACACACAGATATAATGTAAATGCTGATAATCCACCCAATCAGGTGCCTAAAGCTACTACTAATTTGATATACATTATCGGATGCTTATCCACTGCCTAGAATCGATGACGTGATATCTAAAATATCTCGATTTTTTTAATTTCCAGTACGTTGGATCTGCGAGGCGCATAACATCAAATATCTATGAGAAAACAAGATCAGTCATACCCTGCCGGGTACTGTTCCGGAGTGACGAATGGCATTGCTTGTTTTCAGCGCGCTATCGACGAAATTATTAGTGGGGGAAACTGAAAAGGAACCTTCGCTCTCATTGACAATACAACCCTGTCTGACGTAAACAAAGATGATTACGATAAGAATCTTGTTACCTTTCTTAATGTTGTCAGAAAGTACGGGCTCACTCTGAATGAACAGAAGAGTTTCATCGGTACGAAAGAACTTAAACTCTTGGGTTATGAAGTTTCACACGGTCCGGTGAAGCCCTACCCTAAAAGATTACGACCCCTTCGGGAGCTCCCTGTTCCAAAAAATATGAAATCTCAACAACGAGCAATTGTTTTATTTTCATACGATTCTCACTGGATACCTCACTTCTCGGACAGGATTCATCCACTGGTCCATAACCAATCAAATGCGAGCTCAAACGTGCTGTCGTCACCACTATCGACCCCGAGGTACCACTGGTCGTTGAAACATATGCCTTGGATGCAGTTATCTCAGCCACACTCTTTCAAAATCAAAGGTCGGCCGCATTTTTCCCCCGGACTGCTCAAAGCGAAAAGTACCTTAACAATAACTATTGTGGAGGCTATCCGGAAGTGGAGGCATTATTTTCTGGGTACACATTTCCGACATATGACGGATCAAAAACCGGTAGCTTTTATGGTCGGCTCCTAACACCACGGAAAAATCAAAAATGATAAGATTTAGAGGTGGTGAGTCGAATTATTGTGCTACAGTTTCGACTTTATTTACTGCTCCACCATGAGAATGTGGCGGCCGACACAGTCTCGCAGCTTCTGCTGTGTCTACGCCACTTGAATCACTCAAAGAATTACACAAGCCATTCCGCCACCCGGGTGTTGTCCGTATGCTTCGTTTCGTCAGAACAAAGAATCTCCCGTACTACGTAGATGACTTGAAATCTGTTACCGGTGGTTGTACACTTTGTGCCAAATGGAAACCAGCTTTGTTACTTACCTACCGGGAAGCTGAATAAAGCCACTTCGCCGCTTGAAAGACTAGAAATCGACTTTAAGGGGCTGTTTTCCTCAGCATCCAAAAATCAGTATCACGGACGAGTACTCCAGGTTCCTGTTTGCTTATGCTTGCTCAGACTTTTACTTTTTTACTTACTTTTATGCGACAATCTCCTACTAGAGAATGAGTCGGCTCCATGAATATCTCGTATCACGGCTGACCCCGCGCGGCGGTTGGAAACGAGTTCGGTGCAGATCGCGACTGACCGTAAGCCTAGGTGCTCTACATCCTTCTCGACAGTGTTGATCCAAGTTTTGCGCTAGCAATCACGGCAACAGCGCCATGCATAACAGGGTTCGGGACGGAGTGTTTGTTTGGTTAGTTCCGTCTCGGGACGCCGCAGGATATGACCCAGCCACCGCAGTCGACGACGCTGGAGGAAGTCAGAGAGTTGGTCAGTCTCGCAAAACCGTTTCCTAACTTTAGCATTGGATACTCTGCCATGCCAATTTGTCTTTGAAATAAGTCGCAGGCACCAGTGATCAAACACCTCCAACTTTTTAGCAAACTCGGCTGTCAATGGCCAGGTTTCGCAGCGGTGGCTGAGTACGGGGCGTATAGTGGCACGGTAGATACGCACCTTGGTCAGAAGGCTGATTTCACTGCGGGTCCACAACGCTCGTCGTAGCTGGAGAAATACTTTCCTGGCGTTGTCCATCATCCTTTGGAAGCAGTGTAGAGCCAAGATGCTTGAATAATGGAACACATTCGCTCAGTTGGTCATTGATGGACAGCTGTTGGGCTGTTGACCCTAGGCAAGTTGACGTATTTTTGGTTTTCGTATTTTTTATTTCTAGCCCGATGGACTTTGAGAACAAATTGACTCGGTCAAGGACTGTTTGGAGCGTGACGGGAGACTCTACTAGCACAACAATGTCATCCACGAACTCTAGGTCCGAGATGTACATCTGATTCAGTTGGATACTGGAATAGTCAGTCAGTGTCTTTCTCATTGTCCACTCGAAGCGTGGTTGAACAGCTCTGGTGAAAGAGGGCAGCCCTGTCGGACGCCCGTAGAGAGTGTGAACTCGGATGACTCTTCATCATACATATCAACCCGCGCCCTAGTGGACGAACAGTATCCTCTCAGAAGCCTTGCGACCTTAGCGGGCATCTCGTCGAACGTGCCGACCGTTGCAACCATCCGTTGCCTCTCCCAGTTGCTTTCGATTTTCGGTATGCCGTCCTACATTCATTCGAACAGGGTTTCTTCCTTCATGCCTGAAGAACTGAAGAAATTCCTCCATCGTAAAGGTATTGTAACTAGCAAAAACCACGGCCTGCGATCCTCAGTCAAACGGACAAGTCGAGAGACTCAATGGAAACCTCTGGAGAATCATTGTTTTCGCAGCCCAGTCAAGGGGACTATCATGTACCCAGTGGGACGATGTTCTTCCGGAGCACTCCACTCCATCAGGTCACTGCTATGCACTGCAACAAATGAGACATCACATGAACGACTATTCACTTATCATCGTAAATCAACATCAGAGTATCAATACCTACCTGGTTGAATAGTCCAGGGTCGGTATTGATGCGTCGTCCGGTGAGGCCAACAAAATACGAACTCCTGATCAATGAAGTTGAACTGATTGGATGCAATCCGAAATACCCTATGTTCGTTTCCCCGACGGAAAAGAAAAGACAAGGTTTCTACATCATCTGGCGCCTGAAAGCCAAGCCTCAGAACCACCGACGGCAGTAGGATTTGCTGAAAATCAACCTTCGACTCTAAATGGTGACTCTCAGCTTTCACCCGACACCGTCTGTAATCCCCTTGATGCCCAAGAATACACAGACAGCCCCTCTTCTCATACACTGATATCGGAACCATATATTACGAATCCAACACACCCGTTAGTAAAAACACAACGTCGAGTTCATCCCTATAACCTGAGAAACAGGGGAGCTTGAAACATTTCGAACACAAACTTTTTCGATCAAAACAGTTCACGGGGGCGAATGTCATTTTCAGTTGTTATTTCCTGTCTACCTCAGTTTTATTTCCATTATTCTCCTGAATTTCCCCTTCGTTGTTTCCAGCTCCTACCGTTTAGTTGTATGTCGAATAGAGTCTGAATTCCAGGTCTCGGTCTTCTGTTCGTCTCAACCACTCGGATTTCGGAATCGCATACGTATCAATGGGCACGCCAAAAACCATGAATTTCCGATATAACAAACGACATTTTTAACCATCGAGTAAACGGGTCTGATGTATTCCTAAACTAAATGAAGTACTTGAAATAAACGAAATGCATTTTTTGAACCCAGAAATACACTAATATTATTTGTAAAAGCAAACAGTTTGGTTTCGACAGAAACCAACCTCATTATAAACGATACCGAGATTCTTTATGACCTATTAGCGGAGTTCAGTCAGAAAACAAGTGAATAAGAATGAGCAAACCATTCAAATGCACACCGTGATTAAAGAGCGTAGATACGTAAAACTTGATTTTACTAAATGGTTAAACAGTATTCTCAAAATCATACCGACAGACAAAAGGCCAACAAATGCTAGTTTAACATCAGAGTTTAAATTTACTGATCGGGTGAGCTGACTACGCGGGCGAGCCACCCAAGTTTTTACACTTCATTAATGTTGCATTGGTTTGTGAACCAGACCTAAATTTTAGTTCCTTGAGAAAATCGTTCTGTTGCCGAATAGGGCAAACTGTGATGCATTCGAAAATATTCGGAAATCTCTAATAATAGGACCGGTGGTTTTCGATTGGCTCAGAGCATTTGTTCATCAGACCCGAAATCAGTGGTTCGAACGCCTTCACTGTCGGTCACTTTGGTGGTAAACGGTAATTAACTGTTACTCGGCTCGTTTCCACGCCTAACCTGTTGAATTATGTGGTTCTCTACTCCAAGTCTTATAGCTTCGTTGCCGGCTATACCTAAAAGCACAGTGGGCCTTTGAGACTAAGAAACATCCACCTCTTAGACTACGCTCATACGTAAGCATGTAATAAAAAAACAGGGCTGTCCCTTGTTTCTCGTGCTGTTCAACTACACCATCGATTGGATAATGTGTCGGGCGATCACCGATTACCCTGGTATTCAGCTGTGCCCCGGTGCTTTTTCCACTGAGTTGAAACTCACGGATATCATCATCATCATCGTATAGCAATCCCCACTGACAACTGCCTTCCTCATCATGCTGCACGTAGAAGTAAAAAGAATTAATATAGAAGATGGACAGGGGGTGGACCTACAGGGGTGGAAAAATGAAACAACGCTTTAGTAGCCAATACACGGAATACAGTCTGTACAAGAACGCATTGATCAATCATTCTGAATCAAGTCAAGTATTTGCTCTATGCACCCCGGTGGATGAATATTCAGAAGTACATAGCTACACTCACAGCAATTACACGAAGGAGAATTCGGCAGATGAAAAAGAAAAAACGCAATGTTAAGACATGATTTAGTAGCTAAGGCAATAAATGTTGTCGAAGTTCAGAGTCGATGCTTCCTGGGTTACATAAGAATCGAGCGAATTAAGGGACAACCGAGGACCGGTAGGCAGTCGTACGCGCATAAATCATTTTAAGATTATTGCGGGTGGAAGAAGAGGAAGCACACACGCTGAAATCCCTGTGAAGCGGGTCAAGTGGGTCATTCAGAATTATCTCGCCGAATCTTTTGCACATTTTATGGTGTTGGGATATAATGGAGTCTGTGAGATCTTTACGACGAATGCCACTTGCGTAGAATAAGTGCCTGAGAGACCTTTTTATTATGATGAAATCTTTAACGTGTAAGCCAGGGAAGAAGACGGGAGAATAATACAACCAGTGAGATAATAAACATGCAAGGACAAAACGTTGAATGATTTAAAGGGGTACAGACATTGCTCTCAGATGCAAAACGTAGCAGGTTAGTCTTCTCGCTTTTGTAAAAACGCAGGAAACATGTTCAGTCCAACAAATATTATGAGTGGTCGTATTCCCAAGGTACGTGGCCGATGGTTGGCGACGAACGGAGATGTTTCCTATGTGAACGTTTGGACAGGATTCCAGAAATTTCACATACTTAGAGCCTTTGGGAAGAGAAAAGACAACATTTGGGCATTTACAGGAATTTAAGCTTAGGTCATGGCCTTTGGACCAGTGTTTAATACCTAACAGACCAGATTGGAGCTCAGGTGTAGCTGATGCATCAGGATGGGGTAACTCAATCGCAGCGTCATCTGCGTACTTTGTAGTGAAGGAATGGTAACTGACAGGCATAAAAGACGTGTGGGTGGAGAATAGAAAAGGAGAGAGGATTGAGCCCTGTAGTGCGCCTTGGTTTGAAACAGAGAGGGAAGAGGTTTTGCCCCTGTATCTCGTAGACTGTAGCCGATTGGAGAATTAATCAGAAAAAAGTCCAATGAATGAGAGTTGTATTCAGTTATTTGAGAGTATGTCAAAAAGCTTTCGTCTATCAACACTGTTAAATGCATCACTGTAATCCAGGAAGCAGGTACGCACAGCCTTTGATTTCTTGTCCAGCGACGACAAGACATGATGAGTCAAGGAAGCAGTAGCATCCAAGGTAGAGCGGGAGCGGCGGTAGGCGAACTGGTTTATGTCTCGTATTGTCAAATCACTGGACAGTTCCTGGAGTAATAACTTCTCAAACACCTTTAGTGCAATGGAGGTACAGGCAATCGGACGGAATTTTGCCGTTCCTTTCTTGGGCACAGGAGTGATGGACGCTGTTCTCTAACAGTCGGGAATCTTACAGTACAAACATTGATTAAATAATTTTTTCATGACTGGTGTGAGTATTTGTGCACATTGCTTTAATACAACTGTGGGAAGATTCTCGACTGAAAGTGTCAACACAATCGACGCTGTTCACGGTTCGCTACCATATCCTTCAGTGTCTCCAGTCAACTGGTTGACAGATCTTTTGGACCCCAACCACGGAGATGTTAGGAACCTACTTTTCCTAAGTTCGGTGCACATTTTCTCATTTCCCGTTGCCACGTCATCTGCTGATCTCCACGGAACTTCTCCCATCCCCAAGAAGAAACGGAAAATACGGCACGGTACGGTGGACGTGTGTTTGCCATACGTAACACATGCCCCAACCAATGACGTCTACTAATCTGGATAGGCTGCAATGGAACATTCTCCGAACTAGTACCCAATCCTCGAGTTTTGACCTCAGCATTGCTTACTCGGTTATTTTATCCAATCACAACGATACTACGCAAATATCGATGGTCGAAAACCTAAAGACGACGGATATCTTTCGCAAGCAGACTATATGTCTCGCAACCATACAACTGAATGAATGTAATGTACCGCGGCACAGTATACACGACCCTTCAACTTCAGAGAAATATCAGGTCGGCACCACAAGTGCTTCAGTCCAGCGTAGGCCGCGCGGGCCTCGGATGTACACGTGCTCACATCTACTACCGAGCTTCCATCCGTCGTCACGCTGCTGCCGAGGTAAGTGAATTGGTCGACAATTGCTAGCATCTCCGTATCGACCATTAAGCTCAGGACCGTTGACGTCCAGTCCTGCAATATCACTTAACACTTTGGAGGTGCAAAGCGCATGCCCAATGGAGCTACAGCGTTTGTTAGTCTATCTAGTGCAGAGTGTGCGTGTTCCATACATTCGAACAAGCAAACAAAGTCATCCGCGTATTTTAGGTCACAACTTCTCACTATTTTCTGGTGTGACGCCCATATTCTGAAGATTTCGCAAAGCATTTTCCATTATCTCGTCCAAGATGATATTGAACAGGAATGGAAAGATGGGGCATGCTTGTCAAACACCACTGGCCGTTTCGAATGGACTTGATGGTTCGCTGCAAACTCTCACGCGGTCAGAAGTATGAGAGCACAATGATCTCAGTGATCCACGAACATCTGTGGTGTACCATTTCGGTAAATAACACCGAACAGAGCTGTTCGGTCAAATTAATCGAAGACGCCTTTCAAGTCCAGGAAAACTATTATTGTCGGTCAACGGTGTATGTGACGCGTTTCAAGTAATTGACGAAGAGTGAAAATCTGGTCGATGCATCCTCGACTTGGGCGGAATCCGACCTGTTGTACATGGGCGCTCATCTCGCGAACCCGTGTCAGGATACGCAGCAAAATCGAGGCTAATACCTTGGTGATTACCGGAATTAAACTGGTCCCACGATGATTACTGCAATCATTGCGTATTCCCTGCTCGAAGATGGGTATAATCAATGACTCGCCCCATGATAACGGAATACGTTCCTCTCTCCAAACGTAACGGATCAAGGTGGAATGTGATTTTATCAACGCACCACCACTAATTTTGAAAAGAACCGGAGGGAGTTCGTCGGGACCAGCCGCTTACTCACGCTTTAGTAATCAAATGCATAACTCCACTTCCATTTCCATTGGGGGCTCTAGTAATACTGCCCAAAGATTCGCAGTTGTTGACATCATCATCATCATCATACAGCGTTAAACAGTAGGGCAAGCCCCACTGACCACTGCCTTTCTCACCATGTTGCACGTTGAATTAGAAAGTATGAATATACAAGATAAACAGGGAGTAGACCTATATGGGTGGGAAAAGAAAAGAATGCCCTAGTAGCCAACACACGGAATACACAGTCTAACTGTACAAACGTACACCGATCAAACATTCTGATTCGATAGAAAGTGACAACACGATCTCCACTGTTCGCGGTTCGCAGCCATATCCTTCAGTGTCTCCAGCCAACTGGTAGACGGATCTTTTGGACCCCAACCACGAAGACGTGAAGCACCTACTTTTCCTAAGTCTGCTGTACATTTTCTCATTCCTCGCTGCCACGTCATCTGTTGACCTCCACGTCGGATTTAATGTATTACCGCGCGGCCAGCTTTACTGCTCTTTGTAGTATTCGGCCCAACGGTCCAGCTTTTGCTCTTTGCCATGAATAGGCTCTCCATTTCTATCGCATATCGTTTCACTGACAAGGGTTCGCCAACCACCGGTGTCGCGAATACGTTTGAACAGTTTTTGACTGTCACTCGAAACAGCCATCAATTTTCGCGATCATTCTTGAGGCTTTGTGTGACTTGTCGCTGTAAATTTCTTCGTATCTTATTCATCTCCTTACTGTTCGAGACCTGACGTTTCCGCTCCGTTAGACTGAGTGACTCTTGAGAAATCCAGTGTCTTTGATGGACATCGGATTTAGGACCATATGCGAAACCTGTTCCTACGTGCATCGCCTGTTGGATATGGGTCAACTACTCATCTACATTACTGGTCGTCGTCATTCCTAGCTCATGTGATAATTTCTGTTCATAACGGGCGCGAACTTCTGAATCACGCAAACGTTATACGGCTAGCCGGGTTTGCAGTTTACGTCGGTAACCATGGAGCCAGAGTGATAATCGCATCGAACTTAACGCATGGTCCTGCTGTGCGTACGCGGACCAGTAGGATCTACAGTTCTGAATGGAACTGAGCCACCGGTAGCTCACTGCGATTTGGTCGATTTGGCTCAGAGTACCTGTAGAGTTAGAGCAGCATGTCGCTGTGTGACGCGAACTGTGTCACAAATTCGTACCAGACAGGAATAACCGACTGCCTGCACAAAACTGGGGAAGCCTATCCCCGTTATCTGGGCGCTGGGTGGGTAAGGCACAAAGCCCACCCAAACAAAATTATGACACACTGAGTTTGCCAACTTGTGCATGGGAATTACCTGTTAACGCTACGATGCCCGAGCCTTTAATCCTGCGAATGAGAGCGGCGAATTCATCATCGATCTCATACTAATGTGTGTCAGAGCTGAAGTCCGTTGGAGCGTATGCCGAGATCACAAACAAACTGCGCTCAACACAGCTATCCTTTCGAACGCCAACTGACCCCTGGATTCTTACACCACACAAAAGACTATAAACCGATATCTAGTCTAAAAGGGCAGCCTCAGCATTGTCAGTCAAGACTGTTCCTCTACCACTTTGGCCCGCAGCGCTAGCTGCTTTGGCTCCTGAAGTGCGCAAGAAAATACCTCGATACCAGGAGCAGTTGGTTGAATCACGCTGCTCAAATCCTGGATACGCGTTTCATTTATGCAGCAGATATCAATCGGCACAGAGTCCACTGTGAGTGCTAGACATGCCTGCTGACCGGTCTGCATGAGAGTACGCACGCTAAAGGAGTCGAAATTCACAGGCTGACGAGCCCGGAGAAGATATGAGTTACCAGATAGAGGATTATTCACGAAACTTCGACAATGAGCCGATGCAAGTATCGGGCGTGTTATCAATGGGAGCTTTATGGGTGGATAGAGGGGGCAAAGAGAGGTGGTCAGTGATAGAAGACTGAGCCTGGATAAAAGAGAAGGATATGGCCACCCTGCAGTCGGTTCTGAAGCGCGTAGAATCCTTCGCGAAAGTCATGGTATCAGATATCAATATACCGAAGATCGAGATCTTTTCAACTTGCGTTACACAACCTATTCGATCGATGTACGTCAATGGCCAACAAATCGAGCATTTCCCGGCGTTTAAAGATCCAGTTTCCGCGATCCTCCCAAGCGGCCAAGACAGAAGCGAATTCGAATTGCGCAGTGACAATTCTAAGGGAGCGCTTCTCCAGCTTCGCAATGCACTCTGGATGCACAGCGAGATTAATCCCTGGGCCACTACCCATCCATTACTGACATACGGCTACAAAACGTGGCCACTACACGTCGAGGGTGTAAGGAAGCTGGAACTTTGATCACTGGTGTTTGTGGTGGATCCTCAAAGTGACTTGGCGCGACAAGTTTCAAACGACGCGGTGAGACAACACTACTTCGATATCGGAAAAATGTCAGTATTCCTTTAACACTGAAGACATGAATGGTTTAGGCATGCACTGTGACGTCCAAACATAGTCTACAAATGTGCCTGTCCTCTGTTACATGTTCAGGACGGTGCTGTTGTCTTGGTAAACGGCTGAAAACGCGGACCAACACTGTCAAATTGAACACTAAGCATTTAGAACTTCAGTCTGCCCACGGCATTCGCAAGTAGAAGCAGAATCAGATCTCTCTGTACACAGATTTGGTCTCTAAGCTTCGCTCGCGGGCATGCCTTATCCGTGACATCCATAAAGCTGGATCACCCCTTAGCAGGAGCTTGTCGTATAAAAGTAAGCTTTATATATTCTACTATCAGATCAATAATATGCAAGATCAGTCGTTGTTATAATGACTGATTATGAAACTAATTTTGGAAATCCGAAATATCAACGCCCAAGCATGGCTACTAACGAGGAGTTTATTAATTAGGCACTATGGCTTACTGTTGTATTTGCAGGAAGTGACGGTCATGATCTTGATAAATCGGTGGTGCGTCACGTTGGACCTCAACAGGCCAAGCGCGTTGGCACTTTTACCACTAAATGAAAAATGATAGTTATTTTGCTCTATGGTCACGGCGATCAATGATTACGGTACACATTAGAACAAACTGAAAGACGGTGAAATGCGTATAACTGAATGCTACCTTACCATGTACCCTCGCGCGTTGTGACCATTACAGCTGCTACTGGACGGTGACCATCGACCTGTTTTCGAAACAGAGTTATCCGTCAGGTTATCGATGCAGTTAGATGCCCAAGATCCAGGTGGACGATGGACAGAAACCAAATAGGCCCTATTTGGGGCTGCTAATGTTGCCCAAGGCCCAAGAACTAGATACATACAGAAACGGTGGATATCTATATCCTCGAGTGCATTGTTATATGCGCGTAGATTGAGTCCTCCGGACTCTAAATATGATGAAGCATGGAGATGCCTTAAACGCCAACTGATTCAGAGCTTGGAAAACAGTCGTGAGCAGTAGTGGATTGAGAAGTGTAAAGGTATGAAAAAGGCCGTGTTGATTAAAAATAGCCGCAACTTTTCCCGTCTAACTGAAAATATTGGCCTACGAAGGCCAGATGCTAGCAAACTGATAAAAAAAGACGAACGACTCATTGACATAGACCCAGGAGCGTTATTTAGCCTGGTAGGCAGAGCATTCAAAAGAACAGTTTAACTGTTTTTTACTGAGTAGCACAATGATTACTCCTGGATGTAAATACCAATCCTCAATCAGAAGAGTGGGTTCTCCATGAAATAAGCTACCTTAAACGACATAAGACCGTCGGAAAGGATGGGCTACATCCGTCTATTTCCAAAGATGGTGGCTCAGCACTATCATGAACGTTGACAATTTTTTCGATTTGGTAGCTGGTAGCTAGGAGACTATGGACCAAGTGGATAAGCTCTGTTATCTTGGCAGCTGCATCTCACCCAGCGGTCGGATATCAGATGAGGTGTCTCCGCGTATACAGAAGCCTTGTTTGACATTTGCCAACTTCAGTCATCTGTGGCGTCGACTTGGTATTCGTTTATCGGTCGAGTGTACGATGCGGCAGTCAAGCCAGTGCTTCTTTATGGATCGGAAACAATGGCAGCCGCGGGTGCAGGATATACTAAAGCTATCGATATCTGAACACGTGTCTTGATGGCATCGCTAGAATCTGGTGGTAACATCGCATCGGCAATGCTGAGGTTAAACGCAGAGTATTAGGTACACAAACTGAACTATTAGATGAAAACACTTAAGCTCACCAAGCTAAGGTGGTTGGGACATGTGTTGCGCACGTCCCCTGACAGGATTTCTCTGTGTAATGTTCCCTGAGGGGGTAATAGTTGGGAAGTGAGTAAGGATCACCATTCCACGAAGCGGAAGAAATTAATGAAAAGCTCAACGAGTGAACTGGGGCATGCAGGACGTGTTAAACTTCCTTGGTGGGGTCCAAGAGACCCTTGCAATCAGTGGTTCGATACTTTGGAGGATACAGCTCGGTGTCGCGATCAATGGAGCTTGTGTTCACAAGCTTTCTTTATCGACTTGATACAACTGCTTTTAATTCGCTTATTACTCTAATCATACTAGTAATTTCATTAATTCCGACTGACAGATAGCAACCAAAGCCACCGCACCCAGCGCATGACTGATGGTTGTTTGAAGTGAACTGAAATGCGTGTTGGTATATGGAACTTCCGTCACTACTTTCTTCAATCGCACAGATTATAAGTATTCTTGAATGAAGAGATCGGATGAAACTTGGAAACACTTTAGAATACATAATGTAAATTAATGTTGATGAGTTGAATCTCACGACCTTTCATTGGCATCTGACTTACTTATTTCATCGAGCAAGTGGTCTATCTCTCAGAAGACAGTAGCTAAGAAATCACCCACGTGATCAGGAGAATTCCCCTAAAATACAATCGCCAAACAACTACCCTCTAGTAACAGCACATAATATCAGAAATCAATGAATACTCTTACCGCGACGCATACTATATTCCTTTAGCTTTTGAAGAAAACGCTCTCTGTTGACATTGGTCAGTTCAGTTCAGTTCAGTTCGTTCAATCATTAACCTCGCACTTCTGTGTACTGGTTTCGGTTGCTACCCCCCAGCATCGTCCGGTAAAAGGCAAAAGGAATCAAAGCATATAGTGAAAGATACAAAAAAGACAGTCCGAATGCAACTACGCCACTGGCCGCGACATCTAGCCATATCACAATGTTTTCAAACATTTGGCCGACAATGATCCGAAATTTTAGAGGGAAAAGTAGTCGTTTGTTTCTGATGTTTAACTCATAAGCATGATGCAATAGAAGGGACGAGTCGCACTTTCAAAGAATTGTATTACGTGAAACCTCAACATGCCTCATTCTCAACAAGCCATGTGATAGGTGGTCGAGATGGTCATTCACGATTCGCAAAATATATGCGACCAACATCATCTTGTCGAACTAAGAAGACCCTTTAGGGAAAAATGGGGCGCACCATAAGCTGTGATTCCGAATGATTGATACACACATTTTACGGTGTTTGCATCAGAATACAGAGGGCAGTGGTGGCTTTTCTATCCAGAATATCATTAATCATGAAATAACGTGCGACGATCTTGTTTAATGTCTCTCATCCGACTCGTAAAATGAAAGAGCACGAAAACACTAAATATAGTGAGTTAAAAGACTTATGAAATCGGCATTTTGGTTTATTTGGTGAGGATATAATCGTTGTGGAAAGAATAGGAATTGTAAAATAAAATTGCCTTCGCAGCCTAGAACCAAAATATCAATACGAAGTTGAAGTCACGAAACTATTCATCAATCCCATCGAAATGTGATATTGAAGCCATTATGTTATAGTCTACAACCGTTGAACTGGAGACGACAACTGGATACTTTTTTGGGTGGACACAATAGAACATTTCTGGCTTGAGCGTACGAGACAAACGGGTACTTGGACGCGGTTGATACGTCTTTTGACGGACACACATCGAACCTTGAGAGTGCGGACGTCGTCAAGCTCTCGCCATCGGTCATTCGGCGTCCCTTTAGGAATACAAGGGCGAGCCACAAGGAGTTCATGGGCTATTAATACACCCGATTCACAGCCACGATCGAAGTCCAACTCCGTCAGTTATTGTTAAACTGCCAGCTGATTGTCACGCGCGGTTCCCATTTGATGGTTGCACTCGCGCACTATTTAAGCATGCTCTCAAATACAGATTAGCCACCAACCAGGTCGCACTTCTTTAACAACGGAGTAGTGAACAACTGGAACAGTCCGCCTGGTGGAATGATAAACCTGCAGACCGTCCAGTCCTTCAAGGGGGCTCTAGATTGCAAGTGGAGCGAGATTATCACTGGTAGTGCATTTCGAACATGTTCAATAGATGGACGAATTGAAGAACTATGGTCCGTCCGCGGTGTATTGTAACTGACGTTTTCGTCTATTGCATACTGCATTAGTGAACGCTCACGATGCACAATGTCTCTCGAAGTTGATGTGCGATGAGGTCTCACGTTTTCCTCTCATTTTTAGCGGGGATTCGACGAAATACACTGTGCAGTTTTGGGTGCATAACTTGTTTGCATACCGTCGAAAGAATTCCAGACGCTCCATTGGCCGTTGTCATTACCTGTCCTGAACACTATCTCTCTCGATCGCCTTTCTGTCCTTACTAGGGAATACCGTTTTGGTTAGTGTTCACTCAGCGCCGAGCATCAGAGTGAAGTACAGGTGGTTCACACGCAGTGCAAGAGAATGAAAGCGTTTACTAAGGAAACTGCATGGCGAGGTTTGTCTGCCCCACACAATAATGAAAACTTAGAACTATGACGGCTGTAGCCGACTCGTAAATCCATGAACCCATAAGGGGATAAAAATCTCAACCAGCGTGAAATCAGATATGTATATTGAAAAGCAGGACTTAGTACTGAAGACAAAAGTGACTCTCCACATTCGAGTTCACGTCAATGGACTTTCACAGAGGGCAACGGTCATCTGGAACGTTTTAGGGGGGCTATGCTGGGCGGTGAGAACGATGCTGGGCTTAAAGTGCCTTCAAACAGATATAAAGAGGCAATGTGTGTGAACGTCATCTTCTGAGCTGGAGGCCACACAAGCTAACTTAAATGGCTAACACGGCATGATTCTCATACCGTCTACAACCAAGAGTCTCATTAATACGCCCCACGCTAGGAATACCCTCCAAAAAGTATAAACAGTGAGTGCAGTTGTTATGCAGTATATAGGGTAGAACATGTTTACATCGTATAAGAGAAATCCAACTTCGCTTAACAAAAATTAGGGACACCGGCAAGCAGTAAAATTACGTACTGGCACTTTTGAACTGCATTCTGACTGCATAAACCTCGCACGTAGATTGTTTTTTCGGACACTTTCCTAGAACTAGTCCATCCCCTTAACACCAACTACAAGCAATACACACCATAAGACCAGAGAAAATACAGGACTCGTTTATGCGGCTCCGTCCGATGAGTAACCGTATCGCAGTCAGTTCAGTTCAGTTCAGTTGTCTTGAAGTCTTGAAGTCTTGAAGTACTACACGGGTTCGAGGCTTTGAGCCCAATTGTCCCAGTTCTTTAGGGAATCTTTGATCTTCTGTCGGATTCACCGAGCTGAAACGAGAGCAAAAAGAAGGGGGGGGGGGCGGGGGTGGCAGCGAAAACAAGATACATATAACCTCATTCAGTGTCACACTGTGAACAGTGCCTTAGGCTGAGTGGGGGTGCGGCATTCATGAACATATATGCGATAAAAGACAACTATTTTGTTTGTTTTTTTGACAAAGGGAATTATTGGGAAAGACCCAGGTAGAGGTCTAGCTTTTTCTTGAAGATAGTTTTGTTCTGCGAGAGAACAATATCTTCTGGAAGTGCATTCCACATAGTAATAACCCTTTAGCTAAAAAAGTTAATCCTTAGTGAAGTGCGTGGCCTCGGTTTGAAAACTTTTCTGCTGTGACCACGGAGAGAGGAGGCTGGACAGACGGAGAAGAAGCAATCGCTTTGACCTGTTTCAAGAAGCTGAAACATCAAAAACAGATCACCTCTTACGCGTCTTACGTCAAGGGGATAGAGGTTGAGGAGTGAGAGGCGGACGGGATAAGGTAGATGGGATAGACCACTTACTGCCTTGGTGGAGGCCCGCTGAACCCTTTCTAGGATCTCACGGTCTCGGACAAGACCAGAGTGCACTATCTGACTACCGTACTCCAGCAGAGGTCGGATATAAGTGCCGAAAATTATGGGGAAATCATCCTTAAATATGCGCGGGAAGGACCTTCGAATCATGTTTATGACTCGAAAGGCAGACTTGCTCGCAAGTTCGTGATGATGAGAGAAGGATAAGTTACTATCTAACCAGAAACCGAGCACCTTGTGCCGGTCAACCCTTGGCAGAGTGGCTGCTCCATTAATGGAAAACGTGTGACCAGTCTCTCTGCCGAAAGACATGCTCACGCATTTGTCATCATTAACTGGGAGGTTCCAATCCTCGGACCAGCGTTTTGTTTCATAAACTGCAATTTGCAGGTCTTCAACGCTTGAACTCCAGAGGGTTACATCATCTGCGTACATGGCAATGTTCGCAGGAAGGGCTGTCGGTAGATCGTTTATATAGATCAGGAAAAGAAGGGGACCTAAGACCGACCCTTGGGGGACCCCAGTTGTTACTGGGGAGGGTTGAGACCAAATATTCCCGACTTTAACCACAAAGGTGCGGTCGGTAAGGAAGCTACGTAGGATGGCCAACATGGAGCCTGTGATCCCGTACGTCTGCAGCTTATAAAGAAGAGGGGCGTGTGGGACCTTATCGAAGGCCTTAGCAAAATCGATGAATACAGCGTATGAGAGCTGGCCATCATCATAGGCTTTCGTTAGACTATCCATGACAGTAAGCATATTGGTGATGCATGACCTGCCAGGAAGAAACCCATGTTGGGACGGGGAGAGGATCTTATTTCTATGAAGATGGGAAAGAATCTCACTCTTAAGAATTCCCTCAAAATTTTGATGGTGATGCTAGTGAGGCTTATGGGTCTGTAACTAGAAGCAAGGTGTCTACTACCCTTCTTATAGATGAGTGCGATCACTGCTTTTTTCCAGCTACTGGGGAAAACTCCATCGTCAACACATCGCTGAAAAAGCGAGGCATAAGGAGCAGCTAATGAATCCGCGGCTTCCTTGAGAATACGGGGGTGGATTAGGTCAGGACCCATAGAGCAATATTGGTTGAGCCGTTGGAAACCTTGAGCGACTGCACCAATGGGAATAGTTACGCGGTTAAGGGTAGTGGTCAGAGATGACGGGTGCATAGTAGGGTGGGATGATATGGGAAAGGAGCTAAAAATTGTACGGAAGTAGGAGCTGAATGCTTCGGCTACTTGGCTAGGGGAAGTGATTGGAGATCCGGCACTATCTTTGAGAGCTAATGGCGTCGGAGCTGTGCCCCTTAGACGGCGCATGTACTGAAAGAAAAATGCCTTATTGGTCCGTGCTCGATCAAGTACAGATCGCTGGAATGCATTCTGATAGGACCTAATCTTGTCTTTGCATATGTTCCTTATGATCCTGAAGTCTTCTGCATCACGGGCAAGGCCTGTGGCTTTATATCTAGCACAGAGGCGTGCGCGTTCGTCTAGAATGCGCCTAATGGGGTGAGGGAGGGGTCGCTTAGCGGTCTGTGGGCGACGAATTCTGGGGACAAAATGCCTATCAGCTAAGGAGATTCACTCTCTGAGATTCTCTGCCATTTCATCCGCAGAGTTACCTGGGTTAGTTAAATTTAGCCGGGAGCGAAAAAATGCACAGACTTGGTCAAAGTTGGTCCTTTTGAAGGATCTCAAAATTTTAGTTTATGAGGGAAGAGGAGGCCATTTCACGATATAATCGAATCCAATGAGAATGTGATCACTTTTGCCGAGGGGCGGCAAGTAATGCACCACATCTATTAGGAACCGATCATTGGTGATGACCAGGTCTAGTAGGGACGGGGCGTGGCCTGTGCGATATCTAGTCGGATCTCTTACGTTCTGCACCCATGAGTTTTTCAGTACGAGATCAAGGAGGGGTTTACCAAAAGTGATATCCGGGGCATCAGCTCTTTGCCAGTTTGTACTGGGAGAGTTGAAGTCACCAGTGACTAGCAGATGGGTGAAGTCTGTATAGCCTTTCAGGGAGCCTAATAAGTCTATGAGACCTAGGCTATCAGTTGAATTGCATGCGGGAGGACGGTAGACAACACCAAGCAATAGGGTATCTGTCCTAGAGAGGTTAAACACGGCCCACAAACAATCAATACATGAAAAGGTTGGTGTTGTCAGTAAGGTGGGAGGAGGGATCGAATTATCGTAGTATATGATGACCCCGCCGGCACGACCTCTACTGGAGTCCCGCCTTACTGTGAAGTATCCCGGAATGGATATTTCGGCATCAAGTATGTCAGGGGTGAGCCAGGTTTCTGTGAGGACTATGATCTGAGGCTCCTTATCCACTGCAAGCTGCCGAAGCTCCAGGATCTTATTCAACACATTCAGGCAATTGCTGTAGAAACACTTGAGCACATGCTCAGGAGTTGTTGCAGAATCGCCAGAGGCAGCTGGTTTCGGGTTTGAGGAGGGGGAAAGAGGGGGATTTGAGGATGGAAAGGAGGTCCTGTGGGAGTCGGGGGCCGAAGATATTGGGGGGCTAGAATGTAAGCAGACTGCTGGGGGGACCGGTATGTTTTGATGTCTAGTAACCTGGGGGGTAACAATCCAGGTGGGCGGCCTACATCCTTCGGTCTCCGAAAAGGGTGGGCTGCCTTTTGTGGTTTGCCCTTCTGCGCACTGCTTGATGCCCTATTCTGAGTTCTCTTGTTGGTGAGCTTATTTTTCATGACAGCACCAGATATATTATCTGGTGCTTGAACCTCCTCACTGCTTCTTTCAGTAGAAACAGGTTGCAGGTTCATGTCTGGGCTCAAGGATGAGTGAGTCTCGTCCGTTGAAACAGTCTTGTTGGCTATGTTGGGGCCTGGGATGCTTTTCGTAGGCGACCGATGTTTAGTGGCACTAGGCCTACTACTAGGAGTACTTTCGGCGACGGGAAATGGTGTCAGTAGGGAAGCGAGGGATGGTGGGCATGCAGCTCGGTCCTCAAGGCGAGTTACCTGGACAACTGGCAGCACTCTGAGCTTAGGATCGGCTTTTGTGGAATTTCTGGCTTAGTCTTCTCACTGCGGAGACTCAGATGAAGTGGCTTATCAATAGATACGCCCTTGAGCCCTTTAATCTCCTCCTTGAGCTTTGCGGCCAAGGAAACAATTCGTTAGGCTGCATCTGTGGAACCCATTACAATGAGAATACCGTGAACCCGGTTGGTGCGTTTGGTTACCAACGAAGTGGACCGACCTTTAAATGGGAAAGGGAGCTTAAGGCGGTTAAACACCTGGGCGTAGGTGTCATGAGGGTGATCTGAACTGAGGAAGCGGCCCCAAAGGATGACTCGCTTGGAGCAATTCTCGGTATCTTGTAAAATCTTTGCGGCGTCAAGAATTTGCTGCTCAGAAACTACAAACCTGATCGGCTGCCTGGGACACCGGGAGGGACTTTATTACCAAACTCCTCAGGCTGGACAGCTCATCCTTAAGGGTGCGGACAGTGGCCCTTAGCTCGGCTATCTCTGAAGCCTGACTTTGGACTGCACATTTCAGTGCATCCGTTTCCAGCGCATTATGAAGGACCGTTTCGTCCGGATTGAGGAGTGAGGCATTGGCCACAGAGGGGGAATCGCACTGCCTCATGGGGAAAGTAGCCTCATCTGAGCAAGCGGTTATATCAATGGTGGGGGGCATTGACATTATTCAGGATCCAGTCAGCACAGATAAAGATAAACTTAAATGGAGGGGGACGAGCTGTGTGTTCTAAAAATTTCAGTCTGCACAGGACAGGTAATGGCCACGGCCAATCGAGCGTCTGGAATTCCTTCGATGGTATGCACACCAGTTATGCACCCACCACTGCCGAGTGTGTTTCGTCGAATCCCCACTAAAAATGAGAGGGAAACGGAAAACCTCATCGCACATCAACTGCGAGAGACATAATGCATCGTGAACGTTCACGGAGACAGTATGCAATGAGGGAAAAAGTCTGCTAAAACATACTCCAGAAGGGCCACAGTGCCAGCCGTCATCCATCTAGTTGATATCCTCAAGGCTTACTACCAGTAAAGATCTCGCACCACTTGCGATCCGGGGCACCTTTGAAGGATTGGACTGTCTGCAGATAGACGGCTACTGTTGCGCTACACCAGGTCGTTTTCCGTGCTGTTATCGATATAGTTTTCATTCATCTGTCTTAGGAAATACTAAAAATTATATTTGCTTAGAGTATTCCGTTAACCCATAGAAATTCAGGTATTTTTTTCTCAGTGGTAAATTCTAACCCAGCTCTAGTTTCCGTTACTCTTCCACCTCATTCACAGCATCTTTTTGATATTTCAAAATGCCACGTGTAGCAAAGAAGACTTCCAATACTACCCCGTCCACTCATACCCCGGTCACTAGGAAAAATAGGCTTCTTCAAACTCCCGTGGCCTTAAAACAATGTTCGGTTGACCTCTGTGACTTTGTAGGCTTTGCGATGGAAAGAACAGCTGTTCTAGACCGAAGTATTTCAGATATAAAGTCTCGGCTTCTGAATTTGGAAGATACGATATCTAAACTCGCCCCCTTACTGTGCATCACTGAACGAATCGAAAATTCCACCTTACAAAACCTGTCAGCTGCGGGCCGCTTTATCGACTCTCCGAAGTTCTCATATGAGTGGGGAACTCTCGTAATGCAGTCGTGTTTAATGTCCCAGAGAGAATACCTCTGGAGCATGTCAAGCACACACTGTTGAATGCATGTGGTATGGCCCACCTTCCTTGTCAAATAACAAGGCTGCGTAAGCGCGTTCAGCGCTTCAACTGTCCAATCCTTATGCGATTTGCAGATGATCTGTCTGCCAAAGAGTTCATAAAAATGCGTTCCACTATAGCTTTTAATTCTCCTTATGAAAACATAAAAATAGCCGAAGATAAAACCCCACTTCAAAGGGGAATTGCCAGATCTCCTTCGACTTTCCCCACTAGAACGACGCCTGATAGTTCTGAGCCTTCAACACAGACGGCTGGTCGCTCCACAGCTCGTTCTCAAGTCCCCACTGCTTTACCTTTACACGCGTCTCCCGCCTCTTCACAACCGCCCACTGCCTCCTCATCTGCTGCCGTACTGTACTCTTTAAAATCTAATCCCATTACTGTTGATCTTGACATTTCCGCTTCTCCTCTTTTACTGCCACCCAGTAAGAGACGCCAATTATTGCCTCGCTCTCCCACCTCATCGCCTGTTGGATACACCCCGAACTCTAACTCGCCATCTGTTCCCTCCGGTGATAAACTACTCGCCGTCCAGAGGAATAAGTCTAACAGTCTTTCCATTCTTCTCACAAGCCCCTCCCTCATTCAACTGTCTCCTCTTAAATCAACTCGCTTTAACTTACGGAATAAGGTTTCGACCTTAGAAAATACCTCTTGCTCCAATGCATCGGTGATCCCTACAAATTCACCGTGCTCACTTGTCCTTACAAATAATTACGACATTATCTTAATAACGGAATCCTGGCTTTCTGAGAGCACTTCCAATGATCAAGTATCTTTGGTAGGGTACTGTCTTCTAAGGACCGATAGACCGAACCGGCGTGGTGGTGGGTGCCTAGCCTACGTCAAGGAAGCCTACACCACGACCCCTCTTTTACATACGGCACTCGATTCTATTCCCGATTCTCTCTGGTTCACTATGAACCTCCAAACCACTGTTCTTCACATTGGCTGCGTGTATCGATCACCAAATTCCCCCAGTTCATTGTTTCCACTTCTCATTAGGTCTTTCGAATACCTCTCTTTGCTTCCTTCTGGAACCAAGCTTATTGCGGGTGACTTTAATCTCCCTCACATCTGTTGGCCCACCCTCTCGGCTCCTCCCAATCTTATGGACCTGATCACTAGCATTCATCTTGGCGGCTGGACACAACATGTTGTCGAACCTACCAGAAATGGGATCATACTAGATCTGGTATTTACTCATAACATGCCTCTCATCGACGTGACCGTAACACGAAATTTCCCCGGTAGTGACCATAAAATGGTTATCTGCCATCTGCCCCTTAGTGGCCCACCTAGTCCCGCGCAACCCCCAACAATACATTCCTATGCAGAAATTGGGCCTTGCTAGTCACGCTTCTTCGGCAGAAAGACTGGGGTGATTATTTCCTCACCCAGGACCCTCAGCATGCTGCGGATATTTTCTACTCCTTCTTTTCCGATTGTCTGGAAAAATTGTCCAATACTGCCCAGGCTGTACCTAAAAAGAGGTCGTCTGTCTCGCCACTCCATAAGAAGTAACATAAACGTCTCAAACAACTACATAATTCCAACGACTTTTCACTTTTTATTCGTCTAAACCGCCTCTCCACACTTATTCAACGACAAGATAATACGCGACTTCGTGACCAAGAAGCTAAGGCTTTGAGTCATCCTAACAAGTCGCAACTTCTTTCTATGTTGCATAAGTCTAAAAACGCTGATGTTAAGGCCGACTTCCAACTTCTAATTCTGGATAATAACTCATCTAACACCTCCCCACCTTGTATAGCCGAAGCCTTCAATGCATTCTTTGCTTCAGCCATGGCTCCAGCTACTGTCATTGCCCCGCCCCCAAATTCACTACTTACCGACTCTGTCCTTTCTACGATACCCTTCGATGCCAGGAGTATTTCCAAGCTAATATCCAATAGCAAACCCTCTCTTCGATTAGGCCCCGATGGCTTACCACCAATTGCACTCGTCAATGGTGGACCGGATCTCCCCCTGTTGCTGCTTAACCTGTTCACTCTTTCACTTAATGGTAGCACCGTACCTGCTAATTGGAAGCGCTCGGTAATCGTTCCCATTCATAAAAAAGGACCTTTACATGAGGTATCCAATTATCGCCCTATAAACCATACCCCCATCTCATCCAGAATAATGGAAAAAATAGTTAAAGATAATATTATTAACTATTTATTAAGCCTCAGTCTTATTAATCACAACCAACATGGATTCCTCCGTTCACGGTCCTGCATGACTTGTCAGTATGATTTTCTGAATCTCGTCGCCGACTCTTCTGAAAGTGGGAAATCTCTTGTTGTTCTTTATCTTGATTTATCCAAGGCATTTGACCGTGTCCCTCACCCCCACCTTTTAACAAAGCTACGGTCATTTGGGATTATCGATCCACTTCTTTCTTGGTTCTCGTCTTACTTATCTCATCGTTCACAGGTTGTCTTAATTAACGGGCACACCTCTAATCCTAAGCCTGTTACTAGCGGTGTTATTCAGGGCAGTGTTTTGGGACCCCTGCTTTTCCTCCTATATATAAATGATATGTTTCCGACAATACTTAATGGCACGCCGTTTTTGTTCGCGGACGACATTAAGATAGTCTACACTTTCTCGCCTGGCAACCTCAGTACTACTATCCCTAAAATCTCTGCTGACTTAGCCGCTCTTGATGAATGGTGCTCAACCTGGATGATGAAATTCTCCGCCGACAAGTGTATTTTCCTCACTTACAAATGCCAGGTTCCTCCTGGTTCTTTATGCATTGGCGGTTCACCCATCAGCAGCCAGCCTTTAGTAAGAGACCTTGGCTTAAGTTATTCTTGCTCTTTCAACTTCTCGGAACATGCTGTCCTCCAAACGGCGAAGGCTAAAAAGTGTCTTGGTCTTCTGTTCAGATCCTTCCAGCTTAGGCAGAGCATCCTCTACATGTACAAAGTACATGCCAGGCCCCTTCTCGAATATTGTCCCCCAATCTTCACTAGCATGAGAAAATCCGACAGGATTATTATCGAATGTATTCAAAGAAGATTGACAAAACAGCTTATCGGGTGGTCGTCAAACTTAAACTACAGGGAACGATGCTTATCTCTCAAAATCGAACCACTATGGCTTCGTCGCATCAAGCTAAATTTGATATTTCTGTATAAGCTATTGACTAAGCAGTCCTATTCCTCCAACCAGTTGTGCTTCTCCCCGGATACTGGATATTCATTCCGGAATAGACAGTATACTATTACCACACCCTCCGCGAGGACTGTTCTACGCTCTAAGTTCTTTCTCTTCGCGTACTCCAGAATCTGGAATAAACTTCCCTTGCACATCAGATCTTCTCGGTCAAAGTATGCATTCGTGCATGCTATTGATAAATTCCTTACTGTCCCAACTGTTTTGCGCTTATTCAACGTTCACGTAATCGAACGTCAAGCTTACGAGATAGGCCTTGACTTTTAAGCCATTGCTCTGCTTTCTCTCTTTACCTTACCTTCCAAAATAACCTCACCGATTTAGAAATTCTGATTGCTTTGTTTGACCGCTTCTCCTAGACTTCGCCATCGACATATGTAAGCATGTCTGCGTCCACTAACTGTTTTTCCATACCAACTTATAGGATCCTGCTAATTCAACTTTGAAATAAATCCTTTCAGATGCGCTCGCATTTATAGAGACCACCGTATTACTCCCCACAGGTTGTCAATATCTCCCACTCGCTCCACGATTTATTAACTTTATTTAGTTATATTGCGTATGCGGCCCTGAAACCAACCTCAACATTGCCATAAAAACTGCTTCAGTATCCAACCCCTGGTTGGATTTATATATATATATATATATATATATATATATATATATAAGATATATTTTTATATTTGGATATACAAATATATATATATATATATATGTACATGTATATATAAATATAAATATGTATATATATATACTCATTACTGTCCTATAATTATTAACAAAATCATGGTGAGTAACTCAACTCTCCTCGATATCTCTTAGCTTATAATGCCTCTCTTCCGCACCAGGTCCCACCACTCATACTTCGCTCACCACCTCTGCGATTTCGAACTGGAAATTCCAGTCTGATTCATCGCACTTAGCGTGACTCACTAACTGAACTCAACACCCAGTTATGACGTTACCATTTCTGCTCCCACCCTATCCCCCAGCTAAGGTTCTTCTGTAATTTCATGCAGAATTTGGTCTTTACTCCTGCTCAATGACGACTCTAAGCGAAATTCTAACTTTCCCATTGAAAGTTCTAGCCACACTTAGGCGTTTCCCCTTTAGTCTCACGTTTCATGGCCTCAATGTGCCTTTAGGATCCGCCGCACCGATGAGCCCGTGCTTAACTTTTGTTCTTCTTTCCGTTAACCGTTTATCCTCAGCTGCGTCACTCTATCTCACTTTCCTTGCCATAGTCTTTTGCGTCCGACCGCTTTCGCATGACCCGTCCGATGATCGCACCCACGTATACATCTATATATATATATATACCTTGGGTATGCTCCACTCACTTGTCCCCCTTCCTAACTAGATTGTGCCATTTTACTACACACAATTTGCGTATATATAAATAAAACCGTTCCGTCCTTTAGCGATGGGTGCTCGCTCTCAGTTAATTCCTGGCTCAGGCTAGAACTCAGCCGTCCCATCCTGCTTTTTTTGTGCCTTTCTCGTGCACTGAAGCCTTTCCACACGGATTACCATTCCTTAGTAACTAGACTTCACTTCTCTACGCACATGCTCATGGTAAGTTAAGACGCCATTCCAACCGGAATCCGTATGCCCCTGCCGAATACCAGCACGTTTGCCCCAACATGAAAAGTCCTCATTTTAACACTCAGTGTTTTCCCCCCTTTTTACTGTTTGCCGTCCTCGACCACAGCTGGTGAACTGACCAGACTGTTATCTTCCTGTTTTCTCATTCTTCTTCCAGACCATACCATCTACTATTGTTTTATTCCTGGTTCCCAAACGGACAACCTCTCCTCATCCACCGCCTACCTGATATCGCCCCAAATCTCCACTATCACCCAACTACCCTAGAAAGCTACCAGTCTCCGTCTAGGGATCCCTAATAGACCTGTCCACTAGCCAAACGATAACTAACTGTTCGGATAACAAAGTGTTCATTTTCTTGCTTCCATATAAATGATAATCATAACCCACAGCTGGAACACTCTCCAGACTGCCGCACTCCTGATCTCTTCCAGATTGCATTGGTTACTTGGGTAGCCATCGGCCAAATCGACGTTTATTCCGGATTACCGTAAGGACTGGACGATTTAATCCATGGTTTAAACCTATACTCTCGCCCGCTGACGTTACATGGGGCACCGTACATGGATTAACAAAACCTCATGAAAGTCTCACCGGATCGCAGAGGTGATTCCTGACAGCAACCATCAACACATCCGCTCAACGTCTATTCCCAAATAATCCAACCCAACAGTTCAATTCTTCCCGCGTTGCAGTACGAAACCAATGGCCGGAACCCAGCCTTCGCAGCTGTCAACTTCGTCAAACCAGCCCTTTTTTACCTGCTTCACACAACATTCTACCTGCAACCAAGTTCTTTACGGAACAGAATACCAGCCATCTGCAGCCAACCATAATTTGATTACCAATTTTCTATCAAATACAAAAAAACATTTTACATTCTTCTAACTCCTGCCTAGCCGAACCATTGACGTTTGTCTCCACTAATCCGTTTCATTGACGGCTTTTCTTTTCTTTAATAGTCCGTTATATGTCCATACACCAATCATGCTCTTCAAAAGTTCACTGAAGTCCCTGCGAAGCTTTTCGCCTTCATTTGAATTTCCATATGACACTGTAATCACCTGCACAAAAGGTCCGTTTTATTATCACCTTTGAATCACTTGCCTTTATTTCACATGCTTCCCCCACAATTAGTTACCCAATGCTGGATCAGTGTCCAATATTCCGCTGGTATCTCTGACTGCACTTTGAAAGTGCCACGCTTGCTTTACTTCTAACAATGTTCTTTGGCATCTCTTCCGCCCGGTTACTTGTTAATGACCGTCCATTTGTCGCTTATATCAGCAATTTCACGACTGTCCTGCTATCCACACCGCCCCCAGCGATTTCGAAACCGATTTGGAATTCCCGCCTCAACCATTACCACTTTTGTTTACTCAAACACTACATGACTGTACTGGTGTATTTCGGTTGCTGTGATTTATAAATTTAGAATTTGTGAATACCTCACATTGACATGTACTGCTGTATACTCTGATCTTGCCTTGTGCATGTGTATTGACCACGGTCAAGAAATATACTATACTATGCTATAGATCTACCATTTCACCAGGCAGACCGTTCCAACTGTTCACAACCCTGTTGCTGAAGAAGTGCAATCTAGCCATCAACCTAGATCGGGCTTTTATCAACTTATTTTCGTGTCCCCTTGTTCTGGAGTCTACGGCAACTTGGAAAAGACTATCTGGTCTAAGGCCAGAAAAGCCCTTCATTACCTTGAACGTTTCTATGAGATCCCCTCGACGTCTCCTCCTTTTTAACGAGAAGAGATTCAGGTCACAGAGTCTCTGCTCGTAAGTCTTACCCCTCTGCCCTTCAACCAATCGCGTGGCGAGACGTTGGACTTTCTCGAGGCAGGCGGCGTCGTTTTTGTAGAAGGGTGACCAAGCCTGCATGCTACCTTCTAAGTGAGGTCGTACTATAGCCATGTAAATAGGTACGAATACCTCCGGCTTTCGGCAGGACAAAGCCGATCGCAGTCCAAAGAGCTCTCCACGAGCCTTATGCGCAGCAGCGTTGCACTGCTCCGACCATTTGAAGTCACCGTTCACGATGACCCCCAGGTCTTTAACCCTACTGGCTGCCTCTACGGTGAACAGCCCTTGATCATGAGCGACAGTTAGGCTCTCTGTTGCCCTTGACAACAAATGGCTTTTTTGAGCGTTTAGGGGTAAGTCCCATTTGTATGCCCAGTTCAGGACGGTACCTATTTCCCCGCCCAAGTGCGCCCTACCCTTAGATCCAAAAATCTTCACATCATCCGCAAAAATAAAGCTGGGCGATTGAAGAGTGGATGCTAGGTCAATAATAAATAGCAAGAATAGGACCGGGCCTAGGACGGATCCCTGAGGTACACCACTGGTGACATTCACCAAACTGGAGCACCTGTCCACCACTTTGACGTAAAAAGTTCTGTGGGAGTTGAAGTCCTCCAGCCACCTATATACTGGCCCACCTATACCGAAAGTCTCCATCTTGCGTAGCAAAAGACGATGATTAACGGAGTCGAACGCCTTGCTAAAGTCGAGGTAGCATACCTCAACTTGCTTACCTTCGTCCAGTCGTTGAGTTACTTCATCTAAGAAGCACAGGAGATTGGTGAGGCAAGATTTATTTTTCATGAATCGATGCTGCGCCGGGCTTAGCATGGGGTGCTGCAGTAAGTGCTGGCAGATATGGGCACGAATGATCTTCTCGAGGACTTTACGGTCGTTTCAAATCAGTTCAGTTCAGTCAGTTTTCAGTCTTCAGGTAAAGTGCAGTGGGAAGTCATCCCGTATGAGCCCCATCACATCGTACTCTATTGACTCGGCTGGATGTTGGTGCTCCGCTAATACACCTTCAGGGTCTGGTCCAATTTCCTCTTGAATATTGTCTCGGTTTCCTCTTACACCACTTCGGTCGGTAGAGCGTTCCAGAGATTGGTCACTCTCCTTGATAATCGATAGATGGCCGGTAAGCCAGTGGAATGCACCTTACGAAGCGTCAGGGTGTGTCCTCCGGTACGATCATTATTCCCGGCCCAACTCACAACGGATTATTCGCCTGGCATAGATGAGGTCTCCTCGAAGACGTCGATAAGCAATGGGAAACAACTCGGTGACTTATAGGCGTTCCTCATAGCTGAACCCACGCAGCCCGGCCACGATGCGTGTGGCAGCACGTTTCACTCTTTCCAGTTTGGATACTTCGGCCGCCGTGCCCGGGTAGACAGCCGGACCACCATATTCCAAACGGGGACGTAAATGTGGGACATAAAACAGTCGGAAAGTGCCCAGGGGTAGGGGCCCAAATGGACGGCGGATGGGACCAAGCATCTTCCACTCTGAGGCGCACGATCTCCCAGTGTGTGCTCTTGTCTCTAGACTGTTGGTGACAACCACTCCGGAGTCATTTTCCTCCTGAGTGGGAAGGAGTATTATACTCCCAAGGCAGTAGCCGGAATTATCGTTGGGGCTACCAATCCTCATGCTGGCGCATTTGTCCACGTTTATCGGTCGACCCCAGGTGGTCGACCAATTGACAGGAAAGTTAATGGCCTCGGCTAATCCAGCGCCCAGGTCTCGTTCGATGGTATGCACACTGGTTGTGTGCCCCTCACTGCACAGTGTATTCCACCGGCTGCCTGTAAAAATAAAAGGGAAACGTGAAACCTTATGGCGCATAAACTGCAACGGACATTATCCATCTTGGACTTTCACCGAGAGAGTAAGCGACTAAAGAAAACGTCAATTACAACACACCTCAGAAGGACCACTGTGATACTGTAGTATGCGGGATACAGGGTCCACAGTGGGTCCTGCACGTGCACAATCTGCGAAGACAGAAAGAAAACTAGTTCAGCCGAGGCTCAGTAAGTGCATAAGCAGGCATCAACACTTACACCGATGAAGATGAGAGTAGCGATCTATCTGAGCGCGTCAAAATACGCGTCATCCATCCAGTGAAAAAGATAACAGCTCACTACAAGATAATTTCTCGTACTACTTATGATCTGGAGCACCGTTTACCGACTGGACGTTCTTCAGGTCTGTAGGTATCTGTACATTTCCGACTTCTTCCATGATTTTCAACGTCCCTTGGCGCAACACTCCTTTGTTGTACCGACGTTTTAATGTAAAACACACACAACTTTTGGTCGTCATCACCGCGCAATACAAAAAAGGCTGTCAATAAATCTTTCATTCTGGCACGGTCTCATCTTCTGATTTGGAGTGTCTTGGAATCATATCAGTCAGAACTAACTGTGGGAAACAAAACATTTTAAAAGCTTCCACGGCGTCTCTTGGCACTTCGCTCAATACCATCCTGTTCTGTTCAACGGATGACTGTCAGACCGAACTGAACTGAAGACATTGGCGGTAATCGTCTCTTCGGCGCTCATTTCCTGATCACAACACCGAACAACTGTGAGTTTGGGTCACACCTTTTGTTTCATTTTAATTCCTAATGTACACACCCTTCTGGCCTTTTTATCACTGCACGCGCCTCCGCTCATCTTAGTTTGCTAGTGTAGTCTTAGATATTGTTGACAATAATTCAGTGCACCACATAGACAAGGTAGTACGCTACAAAACTGTTGAGCCTATGTTGTTTTTCTATCCTCTAGCAGTAGTTTTATTCTTTTGGTCCAAGTTCCACACGATTCACCATGTCTGACACCGAATATATTGACATCCACTAGGTTGCTCTTGAACTGCCCGTTTTTGCCCCGGCCAACAAATAGAAGCCATATTTACCACTCGACGTATAACCAGCGAGGGTGTGAAATACTCCCACGTTGTCCAAGCTCTTCCCTTTGACGTCGCCGTTGACGTGGAAGATCTCCTCGATCCAATTCCATCAGAAGCTCCTTACACGAAGCTTAAGGAGGCAGTCATTCAGCGTGCCGGAACATCAGCCGGAAAAATGCTCCGTGAACTGTTCACGTCGGTGGAGCTCGGAGACCAAACTCCCTCCCAGCTTTTGCGCCACATGCGGTCGCTACTGGCTGGACGTCAAATGGACGAAGCCATTTTCCGGGAGGTATGGGTTGATAAACTACCTCTCCCGATGCAGCAGGTCCCGTCAATGCTGGAACCCACTACTGCTATTGAAAAAGTTGCGCAACATGCCGATAGAATAATAGAATGCTACCCGGCTGGTAGACCCTGTGTTCACATGACGTCGCCCGCCGAAACCACTCCGACGCAAGAATTCCCCATGACATTACCAAATCCTGCCCCAGGTCGCCGTGGCGATGGTTCTCGCAGTCCTGCTTCCCTATCCCATCACTCTGCTATCGATAGGGACATTACGGACCTAAAAGAAGCCGTTCGCGTGTTGTGCAATCAGGTCAGTGCAGTGTGCGACGCGTTACCTACTCATCAACCTGTGTCCGTCGAAATACCTCGTCGACCTAGATCACGGTCCAGAAATCGCCCGTCACAAACCTGGTGTTGGTACCACCACACACTCGGCTCCCAGGAACGCCGCTGTGATCCCCCATGTTCATTTCGCACTTCCACCTCACAGTCGAACGACCAGGCCAGCCAGTAACGGCGACTACTACGGCTGGCTCTCCACATGAAAGTCGCCTGTTTTATATCGTTGACCGATCCAGTGGCCTTCGATTCCTCATTGATACCGGCTCCGAGATCAGTTTAATCCCCCCATGCAAACATCATAGCCTCAAACCATCTCACTTCGCACTGCAAGCAGCAAACACAACAACTATTGCGACATTCAGCCAACAGTCAATCACTCTTGATTTAGGCCTCCGACGATCTTTTCAATGGGCTTTCATCCAGACGGATGTTCAGACTCCCATTATTGGCGCGGATTTCCTCTCACACTTTGGCCTAACTGTGGACTTCAAAAATCGCAAGCTGATAGACACCACAACCAAGCTTTGTGCAGCCGGTATTGGTAAATGCACCACCTCCCTGGGTATTCGGCTAGCGATCCCGCAATCACCGTTTGCTCACATTTTGAAGGAGTTTCCATCCCTCACTAAACCGTGTCAGTTCACCGACCCAGTCCCTCATGCTGTGCGTCACCAGATCGCCACAAAAGGCCCACCGGTCAACTTTCAACCACGACGACTCAACGCCGACAAGCTCCGTATTGCACGCCATGAATTCGAACATATGATGAATCTTGGCATCATTCGACCATCTTCAAGCCCATGGGCCTCGCCTTTGCACATGGTTCCAAAGTCATCTGGTGATTGGAGACCCTGTGGAGACTATCGTGCCCTCAACAACGTCACCGTCCCCCACAGGTACCCGATCCCACAAATTCATGATTTTGCACAGAATCTCTCTGGGAAGACAATCTTTTCCACGGTTGACCTCGTAAAGGCATATCACCGAATCCCCGTGGCCGAAGAAGACGTTCCCAAGACAGACATCACCACGCCTTTTGGCCTGTTCGAGTTAATTTACATGCCATTTGGATTGAGAAACGCTGCTCAGACGTTCCAACGATTCGCCGATGAAGTGTTTTGAGGTCTACTCTTCTCGTTTGGCTACATCGACGACATCTTAATTGCCAGCGCCTCTCCATCAGAGCACGCCATTCATCTGCGTCAACTCTTTCAGCCTTTTCAACAATACGGACTTCAACTGAACCTTAGTAAATGCGTGTTCGGCTTTCCGTCCCTCGACTTTCTCGGGCACCATTTCGATCAAAACGAGTTGACACCCCTCCCAGATAAGGTGCGCAGCATCTTCTAATTTCCTGCACCTCAAACGATCACACAGTTACGACGTTTCTTGGGAATTTCGAACTACTACCGTCGCTTCATTCCCCATTATGCGACCATCGTTTCACCTTTAACCGATCTTCTCAAGTCCAAAGTCAAGACGATCGATTTCACTCCCGAGGCAGAGACAGCTTTCGCAGAAGCCAAAAAAAGCTCTCGCGGATGCCAACATGCTGCATCATCCACATTCGGATCCTAATAATGGGTTAGTTCTAACGACTGGTGCATCAGATACTGCGGTCGGTGCATTGCTTCACCAAACTGTGGACAATCAATACAGCCCTTAGCGTTCGTCTCGCAAAAACTCCAGGCGGTACAGACAAGATGCAGCACGTTTTATCGTGAACTCCTGGCTACTTTTCCATCCAACATTTCCGCCACCTTTTGGAAGGACGACAATTTCGTGTGCACACTGACTGCAAACCTCTGATGTAACGACCGGTAGTGGAAAATCCCCCTCAAGCCTTTGCGATTCAGTGTTTTTCTTAACGTCGCCCACTTGTTTACACTATTGATGTGTTTTACGAACTGTTTGTTTTTGTGGACCAATTGTTGTTTGTTCGCGCCCAGAGAGCTACTTTGTCATATCATTGTTCCGGGCCTGCGTGACGCACGTGCTCCTTGCTCGCACGCCGCAATTCGGTTTCTTGTTTGTTGAGTCCTTGTGATCTTCTTATTGAGGTTTGTATCTTTTTGGTGTCATTGTTCATTCAATAATCTACTATCGTAGAATATCACGGATAATCGCCTTTTGATTTCGAGATCCGTTGTGAATTTGCCTATGCATTGCTCAAACGTGTGTTACAATACTCGATGGATCAATTTGGAACGAGTAAAAACACGTAATATGCCAAGAAAGTGATCGAAAACTTTGGGATCTGGACAGGACGTGATACGGCAAGTCACTGGGGAGGTTTATGGTACCTTTGATTTTTTAGTTAACGTTAGATCGCCTGGTCCTGTCAGTGCTAGTTCATGTGTTACTAGAGGCAATATGGGTTGTCAGGATGTCGATCTAAATAGGCTGATGATATTAGACCTAGAACAACAACTGTTATCGGCTAGACAACAGGCCTACAAAGCAGAACAGAGGTGTAGACATAAAGAGCGTGGGCCAGAGACCAACGACTACGACACTTCCGATAGACCAGGGCACAACAAAATAGGAAACTTCACGCCGGTCGCCGACAATAAAACTCCAACGATCGATTTGCCGACAGTAGAACTGACGGTTTTCGACGGGCGATCCGAACAATACTGCAAGTTCGTCAAGCAGTTTGAAACGTTCGTCGGAAATAAGGTAACCGACCCCGGGCAAAGGCTCCTCTATCTGACTCACTACTGCCGAGGCCGAGCAGGAGAAGCTATCTACGGGTGTACTGTGCTCGACCCGGAACAAGGTCACACAAGAGCAAGGAATATTCTAAGAGACTTGTTTGGCCAGCCTTTCAAAGTAGCCCGTAACCTAATAGAGGGCCTGATGGTAGAGGCAAATAGAACCAAGGGCGACGTCTACATAATGGCCTACCTGGTGATCAAGATGCAGAACTGCTCTATAGCCTTCAACCATTTAGGTTAGAGAGCTGACCTAGATGCAATGCACACCTTGGAAAGCATAGTCCGTCACCTTTATCCCGAAATACAGGGTCGGTGGGCGGAAGAAGCAGAACGGATAAGCCGAAGCGACAGGGAAGCTAACTTCGAAGACCCGACCGAATACTTGGACAGGCAAACCAAGATAGCCGACAGCAGATTTGGTCGACTCATCCGACACAGTAACCGGGTAAACAGGTCTAGCACTAGTCAGGCTCAAACCAGCGCTCGGGAACTGTCGAAATGTCAACCTTGGACCAAAGCACACGCCGTTTCACGCGATGCCACGGCGCAACCAAGTTGCAGGTCCCGTTATGCTAGCCATGGACTACAAGAATGCCTCAAGTTCGGCAGCGCCACAATAGACGAACGATGGGGAATGGCGAGGATGGTAGGAGCGTGCTTCATTTGTTTCAACACCAAGCACCGGGCGGCGGCTTGTAGGACAATGAACCGAATGTGGTTACGAGGGCTGCGCTGGCAGGCAACATCGATTGTTACACCAGGCGAGAGTAACTTTACCCGAGGCGAGCACCAAGCCCAGAGTTATTTGCTCAACGTCTGCCAACAAACCGGTACTTTTAGGAGTGTTTGCCGTGGGAGTAGTGACCACAACTGGGGTGGTCAAAGTGTTGGCTTTCGTCAACAGTGGATCTGACACAACCCTAGTGAGAGAGCGGTTTGCCGACAAACGCCGGCTCGCTAAAGGTGCGACGTCGTTAGCAGTGAGCACGGTGGGCGGAACAAAAGTAACGACTGCCGGCAGGTTGAGGTTGCAACTCTTCTCTTCAGACACTAACGAGCAAACCGAACCAACAGAATCATTCACATTGGCTGATCTCTCCATGCGAGCACCAAGGTCGGTGAACGCAATATTGACTAGGTGGCCCCACAGGCAGGATGTGACCGTTGTAGACTGGGAAGATGATGAAGTGGATCTCCTCATCGGCTGTGACGTGCCAGAGGCGCATTGGGTACTTGACCAGAGAGTGGGCGACCGCCAGGCACCTTATGCCGTACGCACGGCTCTGGGATGGATGTTATACGGCCCAGTAGAAAAACGTGGTTCCGTGAATTATTTATCCGCCGAAACGGACCGCATAGAGTATCACTTGCAGCCGCTGTATGAAAAGGAGTTTCATGACATGGGAGACGAAAGACCATCGCTGTCTCAAGAGGGTCACTTCGCTTTACAAACGGTGCGGCAAGGCACTAGAGGCCTCAAAAAGCAGTTGGAGGTTCCCCTGTCATGGCACACATCTGCTGACTCTTGGGGTGATAACAGAAATTATGTTCTCCAAAGACTACTGGGACTAAGGGAACGCTTGGTTTGCGGCCACGCCAGGTGAGAATGAAATGCGGAATTAACGAGGCGAAACGAAGCTCTCGGTTACGTTGAAAAGGTGCCTGCCAACACCGACGGCCAAAAGGGTATCTGGTATCTACCTCACCACCCGGTTATCAATCCCAAAAAACCCGAAAACCTGCTGGTGGTTTCCGAATGTGCGGCCAAGTTCAAGGGCAAGTCGTCAAACCATCGTCTACTACAAGGACCTGACTGGACCACGCCAGTAATCGAAGTTTTGTGTCGTTTCAGAGTGGGTAAAGTGGCTTTGTCCGCCGACATTAGGGAAATGTTTCATCGGGTAAAAATACCGGTAGAAGAACGAGAAGCGCTGCGTTTCCTGTGGTGGGAAGAGAACGACCGGGACAACGCAGCGGTAAATTATAGGATGACCGTCCACCCCTTCGGAGCCATATCGTCACCGTTCTGTGCGAACTACGCCTTCCGGGAATCTGCGAACAAACATGGAGGTCTGGTCCATCGGACGGTGGTAGATAGCGTCAGCAGAATTTTCTACGTAGACGACTACTTTGGGTCATTCGATGATATAGAATAAGCCCTAGTGCAGTTCAGAGGCCTGACAACATTGCTAGAAGAGAGCGGCTCCCATCTAACGAAATGGATGTCAAAATCTTCAGAAGTGCTCTAGGCCATTCCTTACCACGAGAGGGCCGAAAGGGTTAGAGATTTGGACGGCTCTCCACTCCCTACCGAACGCACTTTAGGAATACAATGGGACGCGGAAACGGACGACTTTGTTTTCTAGCTAAACGTTCCCCAGCTGCCAATAACCCGTCGTGGCATACTATCCGCTGTCTCTAGTTTGTTCGACTCGCTCGGTTTCGTCTCACCATGGCTGCTACCCGGAAAGATCTTGCTGCAGTGGCTGTGCCGTAAGAAAGTTGATTGGGACCATTCACAGGACCTAGGGGACCGGCTGGACTGGGAAGAATTTTTAAACACCCTGAAGAAATTAGGGGACATAAGGATTCCGCTATGTTTGACTCCTGGTCATACAACGCGGACGGGAGAACTACATGCCCTTTCCGATGCATCCGAAGTCGGTTATGGGGCTGTGGTGTACGGACGATGATGCACAGGGGATGGACAATATACTACGAGGATCCTGTTCGCTAAAGCCCACGTTGCTCCACTGAAGTCGGTCTCGCTCCCATGCCTTGAACTCAGCAAAGCCGTGTTAGCAGTCTGGGCGATAAAAGCGGTGAAAAGATGTTTTGACTTCTACATTTGATCGGCTAGCTTTTGGACGAACTCAACGATTGTACTTTACTATATCAACAACGTCCGGAGCCGGTTTAGTACCTTCGTTGCTAACCGACCCACCATTATCCATGATGAATCAGCCATGAACCAGTGGAAGCATGTCGGGTCTGCGATGATCCAGCCGATCTGTGCTGCCGAGGTGCGACCAACTTCAGGCAGCTTGAGACGTGGACGAGAGGGCCAAACTTCCTGCAAGTGCCTAAACAGGACTGGCCCGTATTCGAATTAAAACCCCCTACTGAAGTAGAACCGGAGATCAAAGGCGTAGTGATAGCGGCCAACGTCGTTGAAGCGACATCCATTCTATCGCGATTGGTCAGGTTTTCGCCTGGATGAAGACGCTTCGTTCGTTAGGTTGGTTAACCAGGTTCAAGAGAAATTTACTAGTCATGAAAGGGCTACGGCCCTTCAGGCCGGATACGGGTCGGCTTGATGAGTCCCTATGAGCTACATGCTGCAGAATACGATATTTTCCGAATGATACAACTCGAGGCTTTCGCCCGAGAACTCAAGAGGGCGGAAGAAGTGGGACCAATCAACAACGAAATATCTCCAAAAGGCAAATTAAAGCATTTAAACCCCAAATTATTTGATGGACTGCTTCGGGTGATGGTAGGCTGGCGAATGCCCACCTGAGCTTCGGCACAAAGTACCCTATACTGCTGCCGGCGAGATAACTTGTAGAAGAGCTAATGATCCAACACGTCCACGCCGTGAAGGGACACGCCGGGGAAAGTCACGTGACGAGCGTCATCCGAAAGTGCCTTTGGTTGCGGAGAGGAAGAGCGACTGTAAAACGCGTAATTCGATGTTGTGTGCAATGTAGGAGACGCAATGCCACGGCGGGCAAACAACTCATGGCCTCACTACCAGAATGCAGGGTGACTACGGGCTAATGTCCGTTCAGCGACACACGGTTGGACTATTTCGGGCCCTTGTGGATCAAGTGCGGGAAAAGATTAGAAAAGCGATACGGATGTATCATGACGTGCATGAATTCACGCGCGGTACACCTAGAAGTCGCACATTCGTTGACGACCGATTCTTTCCTACGGGCCTTGCAGAGATCTATCAACCGAAGAGGCGTACCGGCAGATATATACTCAGATAACGGGTCGAACTTTGTGGGCGCTCACCGGGAATTGCAGCGTTGGCACAAGAACATAAACAGGGACTAATTGCAGGACCAAACCGTGGCCTACGGCATACGATGGCATTTCAACCCCCCACAGGCCAGCCACCGAGGCGGCGTATGGGAACGCATGATCCGGTCCGCCAGACGGATATTGCTGTCGATCATGGAGCAGCAGCCGCCCGACGACGAGAAGCTGAACACCGTCATGACTGAGGTAGAGAGAATTGTGAATGACCATCCACTGGTTCCAGTAGTGAGCGGCGACACCACCCACCTGGCGCTCACCTTGAACGACTTATTGACGTCAGGGTCGAACGAGGGTTTCCAAGGGACGGCAAACCTTCGTTGGAGCTACCTCCACGGATGGAAGCAGGCAAACTATCTTTCCAAGGTTTTCTGGAGGCGATGGCTGCAAGAGTAACTACCGGCTCTGCAGACTCGACAGAAGTGGCCGGCCAAATCAAGACCATTCAAGGTTGGGGATGTGGTGATGATCGCCGACAAACGTGCACGTTTCAGCACCTGGTCCTTGGGAGTAGTTATGAAAACCATTGAAGGCACTGACGGAGTGATAAGAACGGTGAGGGTGAAGACAGCCAACGGAGCGCTAATTCGTGATATACACAGTATTAGCCTACTTGAGATTGAAGGCGGAGAGGCTGATAACGCTCAGACCCAGCAGACTATTTCGCACTAGTCTTCGAGGTGGGTAAAGAAACCCCATATATGAGAGCAATCACGACACACTGACGTATCGAACCATCATACACCCCGACTCACACCCACCTACGTTGTGCTCAATATACCACGTGGGTTCCGTGAAACACGTTACAGTGCTCAAAGTCTTTCGTTGACGTTACGGTTTTTTTCGATATGTGGTGATAAATGCGATTCCATTGTACATCCAGACACATACACACGTACCCAGTGCGCGCTATGTCCAGCAACCCCTATCAAACATGTGACGGTGTTCGCAGTTAGCTAATGTTGACGTTACTGAAATGTCTTCCGCATATTTGGCAGCAGCGCCGATAACAGCATACACACACTCACCCACACAAGCACATACAGCCAGTGCATGACGGCCCTTCCGAGGACAGCATCTGTGTTTCCCCTTCAAGCCCGCCATCGGTCAGTTGTTCTCGTGGAAAATGTAGGATGGCCTCTCGTCCATGTAGCCAACGAATTAGGTGCAACCATAAGTAGAACGTTGCCGATAAGCATTAGGCACGTGCACTGACAGCTGAGCCTAGGCAGATAGGAAGAATCCGTACTTTTATACCAAACCCTAGACTCTGCTTAGGATTCGGGAGGATTTTGGTGGGCGGTGTAACGACCGGTCGTGGAAAATCCCCCTCAAGCCTTTGCGATTCAGTGTTTTTCTGAACGTCGCCCACTTGTTTACACTATTGATGTGTTTTACGAACTGTTTGTTTTTGTGGACCAATTGTTGTTTGTTCGCGCCCAGAGAGCTACTTTGTCATATCATTGTTCCGGGCCTGCGTGACGCACGTGCTCCTTGCTCGCACGCCGCAATTCGGTTTCTTGTTTGTTGAGTCCTTGTGATCTTATTATTGAGGTTTGTATCTTTTTGGTGTCATTGTTCATTCAATAATCTACTATCGTAGAATATCACGGATAATCGCCTTTTGATTTCGGGATCCATTACGAATTTGGCTATGCGTTGCTCATGCTTGTGTTACACCTGACACACGCACTTCATGCCAAGCCTAACGGACATTCATCCAGAGACATCAGCTATTTGGATTATATTTCTCAGTTCATAACAGACATCCGCTACTTGCGTAGAGTTGATAATGTTGTGGCTGATGCTTTATCCAGACCTGACATCAACACTGTGCAGACAAAATTCAATCTTACGGAACTGGCAAACCTCCAGCGTGATGATCCATCCTTGACAAACTGCGCACATCCTCCACACTCCATCTGAAGGACTCCCCTTTACCTTCAGCCGATGGCACAGTCCTATATGACTGGTCCACAGGTAACCCTCGTCCTGTCGTTCCAACCTCCTAAAGGAAAATCCTTTTCGACCATTTTCATTTTCGTTCCCATCCTGGTATTCGTGCATCTCGCAAACTCACTTCGGCCAGATTTGTTTGGCCCAGTATGAATTCTGACATTGCATTATGGTCTAAACAGTGTTGACAATGTCAGAAAAACAAAGTCCACCGCCGCACTTTTTCTCCTCCCAGTACATTTACGGTTCCCGATGTCCATTTCACACATATTCACGTCGATCTTGTTGGTCCACCACCACCATCAAATGGACATACCCACTCATTAACCGTTGTTGATCGTTTCACACGCTTGCCGGTGGCGGTACCTATTTCCGACACCTCAGCAGAAAATATTGCGAAAGTACTACTCCAACACTGGATTGCTACATTTGGTGTACCATCTACCGTCACCACAGACCGTGGCAGCCAATTCCAATCGACCTTTTTTCGTGAGTTCACTAAACTGCTTGACTGTAAACACATCAGAACAACTGCATACCATCCTTCGTCCAATGGCATGGTAGAGCGCTTACACCGTCAACTCAGAGCAGCACTGACATCACAGCCAAACCCCAATAACTGGAGCGACAACCTGCCACTAGTTCTCTTGGGTCTGCGGTCATCAGTCAAAGACGACCTCCACAGCACGTCGGCTGAGCTCGTTTTTGGTACCACCATATGCCTTTCAGGTGAGTATGTTCAACCCAGCACTGATGCCAGTCCTAACCCATCCCAATTCGTCCAACAACTCAAAGACCGTATGTCACATCTACGTCCAACACCCACTCGCTCATCATCCATACACGTTTTTGTACCTAATGATCTATAAAAGTCACCTCTCGTTTTTATTCGTAACGATGCTGTTCGTAAACCACTCACACCATCGTTTGATGGTCCGTCTAAGGTACTTAGTCACACAGACAAATATTTCGTGGTTCAGAAAGCCGATAAGCCAGACACTGTTTCCGTTGACAGACTGAAACCCGCGTATTGTGATACACCTCCATCACCAGCAACACCGACGCCATCACCATCTACAGACACACCACCAACAAATCCTGTTGATGATCCACACTCTATCATCACACCAGACAATACACCACACCCGCCAGCACCACCACAGACAAAACCTTCCCTGGTAACCCGCCGTTCCGGCAGAAACGTTCGACATCCTGTCAGATTTCAAGGCTTTGTTAGCTGACGTTTTCTTTCGCTAACCGTTTCCTCTTTCTATTTTTCCATCCAGCGTTTATTTTGTACAACAAACTCTCTGGCGAAAGAGTTGTGTAGGTACCTGTACATTTCCGACTTCTTCCATGATTTTCAACGTCCCTTGGTGCAACACTCCTTTGTTGTACCGACGTTTTAATGTAAAACACACACAACTTTTGGTCGTCATCACCGCGCAATACAAAAAAGGCTGTCAATAAATCTTTCATTCTGGCACGGTCTCATCTTCTGATTTGGAGTGTCTTGGAATCATATCAGTCAGAACTAACTGTGGGAAACAAAACATTTTAAAAGCTTCCACGGCGTCTCTTGGCACTTCGCTCAATACCATCCTGTTCTGTTCAACGGATGACTGTCAGACCGAACTGAACTGAAGACATTGGCGGTAATCGTCTCTTCGGCGCTCATTTCCTGATCACAACACCGAACAACTGTGAGTTTGGGTCACACCTTTTGTTTCATTTTAATTCCTAATGTACACACCCTTCTGGCCTTTTTATCACTGCACGCGCCTCCGCTCATCTTAGTTTGCTAGTGTAGTCTTAGATATTGTTGACAATAATTCAGTGCACCACATAGACAAGGTAGTACGCTACAGGTCTATCATCCCACCAGGTAGACGGTTCACACCGTTCACTACGCTGTTACTAAAGGGGTGAGATCCAATCACCAACCTAGCTCGAAATTTCTTCAGCTTCTTTTCGCTCCCTCTCGTTCTGGGATCTTAGGCCATTTCGAATGGACCAAACGGCCTAAGGCCTGTAGTGCTACCCATACAGCACTCGATGACAAAAACCGCCAAATTTGCTTATTTGAACAATTGCCTTTTTTGATGGTGCCACTTGCTCCGCCTGTGTACTTTGACTGCACGCCGTTGAGCTCCACCTGTACACACGTTGTCCCGCTCCAAAGTTTTCAGTTCTGCTTTGCGCGCTGCCAAGTATGTTCGCTATCGTGTCACAAACCGAGACCATAGGCTATAGACTCTATACCGGAGCAGGTCCTGACTTAACAGAGGACAATTCTAAAGGCCAGAGAAACCCTCCACTACCTTGAACTTTTCAATGAGATACCCTCGACGTTTCCTCCTTTCCTACCGAAACAGATTCAGATCGCAGGGTCTCCGTGTATGCGTCTTACTCCTGTGCCCTCCAACTATTCGCGTGGCGAGAAGCTGAACCTACTCGAAGCAGGTGGAGTCCTCTTTTGTAAGGGTGCCCAAGCCTGCAAACTGCCTCCTAGGTGAGGTCGTACTATGGCCATGTAACTAGGTACGAATATCTGGCCGCCGGCAAGACAATGCAAATCGCAGTCTAAAGGGCTCACCAAGAGCCTTTTGTGCAGCAGCAGTCACTCGTCCGGCCACTTAAAACCACTGCTTGCAATGACCTCGAGGTCTTTAACCCTACCGACTGCTTCTGCGGTGAACAGCCCTTAGTCTCCGGCAACAGTTCCTGTTTCGGCTTACCTTGAAAACAAATGGCTTTTTCCGGCTTTCAGCAGTAAGTCCGACTCGTTTGTCGAGTCCAGGGCGGTTCCTATATTCCTGCCTAAGTTGACCCCGCCCTCAGATCCAACAACCTTCCCGTCATCCCCAAAGGTGGATACCGGGTCGTTAATAAACAAAAAGAACAGCTTCCGGCTTAGGACGTACCCCCGAGGTACACCACTGGTGACATTCACCATACCGGAGAATCTGTCCCCTATTTTGACTTAAAATATCCTGTGGGAGAAGAGAGTTCGCCGGCCACCTATATACTGGCTCTTCCACTCCAAAAGTCAAAATCTTGCACAGCAAAAGACGATGGTTAACGGATTCGAACGCATGCCAAAGTCGAGTTAGCATACCTCATCTTGTTTACCTTTATCCAGTCGTCGAGTCGCTCCATCCAAGGAGCACAGGAGATCAATTGGACGAGATCTACTTTCTAGGAAGCCAAAATGGGCCTAGCTTAGCATGGAGTGCCGCAGTGAGAGCTGATAAATGTGCGCACGGATGATTTCCTCGAGAACCGTTCGTAAGATTCTAGATAGGCTTACCGGTCTGTAGTTGTGCGCAGCCAACTCAGGTCCGCCCTTGTGTATCCACACGACGGCCGCGGCTCTCTAGTCCTGAGGCAGCTTAGTCTGGTCCAACATAGACCTGTACCGCTTTCATACCGATGGAGCTATGACATCCGCCACTCGCTTAGTGATAGCTGGGTGGATGCCCTCTGGACCCGCTGACTTGTGGCCGTTTAACTCCCGTAGGTACTTACGCACGATCCCCTCCGAGAGAATAGCCCTTTTGAACTGCGGAGGAGGATATCCCAGGGCCAGATCGACTCATACCCCATTATCTATCCTATGTACGCTACCAAAGTATTTCCCCGTAGATTCTTCTTTGTCCTGGTCACCAGCGGCAGTACCGTGGTCTCTAGTGAATAATGGGCCCATGACACCCATTGTTGAGCTCTTTGACTACACATAGCTGTAGGATTCCTTCGGTTGTCATCTTATGCTTTCAGCTAATCTGAGCCCATATTCTCGCTCAAAAGTTCGCGGAAGGCTCACAGTCTCATTTCTAAGATTTGTATAGCGGTTCCAGGCTAGCCGAATGCTAAAAGCTTTACTAAGGTTACAGCTGCGGTTTCTACGCTTGATAACCCTGGCAAATGCAACCTTCTACCACATAGGCTCACCCGCTCCACTCCCTTGTTTCAAGGGCATAAACCCGTCCTGGAGGCAATAAATGCAGAGTGCGTGTGTGGAAATCCCCCCTAGCCTTCTTCATTTACTCGTATTTTTAGACTACGCGCTTTATCTAATTGACTCTCGAACCAGTACAGCAAGCGTCAACCACTACATTTGAGCACTTCATTATATTTTTCCCGTGTACAGTGGCATATTTTTGATCCGAACTTGGACCGCCGTGACGATGGTACCTGTCACTGACCTTTAGTTGAACCTATGTCCTCGTTACTAAACGTTGTGACCGTACAGTTGGGGTGTGTACATATTTTAATGCGTATAATTTGTTAATCCAGTACCGTCGAATAAGCAAATCAATCTTGTTCTGTCTTTGAGATTCGTTAATTGGGCTACGCTTTACTCACAGTCGAAATAACTGTTACAGCACTCAACTTGGAATCTTCACGAGGAAATCAGTCAGAAGTGCCAAGAAGGGGACAAAAGCTAACCAAGGCTGGACAGGAAGTAACTCGGCAGGTCCCTAGCGTATTTTTCGGTGACACTGATTCCTTAGGTATTGCCAGGTCTGCTGGTCCTGTCAGTGCAACTTCATGTATTTCAGCCACTGATACAGAATTTAAACGTGACGATACTTATAGATTGAGAATATTAGAATTAGAGAGTCAGCTTAGATAGGCTAGGGAAGAGGCTGAGTCAGCCAGGAAATAACAGCTTCGAAGACTGGAACGAGAGTCGTTCTTGGAGACCACGAAGCTTGCGACCATTCAGCCTAGCAATTCGTTGAAATGGTTGAAGCCAACTTGTGCCAGCGGAACACACTCAATTTACTTACCAAGAGTGGAGTTGCCCCCATCTGACGGAAGCTCAGAGCATTACTGTGAATTCATTAAACACTTAAGAACTCTGTAGAAGGCAGAGTAACTGATCCAGGGCGGAGACTCTTGTATCTCCTACGTTACTGTAGTGGAAGAGCCAGGGTAGCTATCGACGAGTGCTCGATACTGGATCCCGAAGAGGGTTACACCCGGGCCGGTGTGGTCTTGAAAGACCCGCTTGGGCACCCATTTAAGGTCGCTCGGGACTTGACCAACGGTGCGCTGTCAGGAGCAAGACGTTCCTAGGGCGAGCCAGGTTTCCTAGTCAGTCTGGTGATAAAAATGCGAAACTGCAGCACCGCCCTGAATCACCTAGATCATCTATTGGACCTGAAGGCAATTCACACATTGGAGATCATAGTGCGCACTTTACCCACGAAGCTACGGAGTAGATGGGCTGAGGAAGCCGAGGGGATCAGTAGATTTGGGCAAGAAAACACGTTTGAGGACCTGAAGCAGTTTACAGACCGTCATACCCAAATAGCAAATAGTCGTTTCGGTCAACTTGTGCGCGAGATAAGCAGGCTACGTAGGACCGGGACGACACAGCCGGACCGGAGAATCAACTAGAGGCCAACCATGGGCACACACGCACTATCTCGCAAATGTGAAAACTTGCCGGAGTGTGAGGTTTGTGGGACTCTTCGTCGCCTAGTTGAATGTCCTCGCTTCCGTACAGTAGACGTCGACGAACGATGGGGAATGGCTAGGAGACTGGGCGCGTGCTTCGTTTATCTCCGCGGTTCACGTCGAGCAGTGGCGGGCCGAATGAGAATCAGTTGTAGTCAGGATGGATGCCACGGGAAACGCCATAAACTAATGCACAAACCCAAGAAAATGAATGCCGAAGGAATTTCGAAGCCAAGTGGGGTCTGCTTAGCGTCCCACTCCACCAACGAGCCCGTTTGCATGGGAGTAAAAGCAGTTGGCGTAGAAACCCCGGTCGGAGTGATAAGAGCGTTGGCCTACGTAGATAGCGTTTTGGATGCCACTCTGGCGAAAAGGGAATTCGCAGGTCGATATGGGATCAGGGGGCATCAATCTTCGTTAACAGTGAGCACAATGAGTGGCACCCAGATCATCCAATCGAACAAACTGCACCAAAAACTCGTTTCCTTGGACAGCAACAATGGGACAAAAGGCCCAGATGCAGTCACCATAAAAGGCCTGCCAATGAAAGAACCTCAGTCGGTGCAATCTATCCTGACTCAGTGGCCGCATCTCGACTGGGCTAGGGTCGAGGGGTGGCAGAATAACGAAATTGATCAGCCAATCAGTTGTGGTGTACCGAAAGTGCACTGGGCCGCGGATTAAAGAATAGGAAGCCGCAAAACACCCTATGCAGTACGTACTATGCTCGGCTGGACATTATATGGTAGTACAGATGGAAGATGCGGCCAACAAATCCAAGTCAGCTGCACTTCGGTGGAAAAGGCAAACGTTAAACAGGCGTTCCAGCAGCAGTGTAGCTCCGAACTTGACGACGTGGCCATTGATAGAGGGGCCCCATCGCGAGGGGATAGGTCGGCTCTGAAAATGTTAGCCGAGGAAGCAAAGGATGTAATAAATCGCTTCGAGCTCCCTGTCCCATGGAGACCCAATATGAAACCAATGCCGAACAGCCGAGAAATTGCTCTGAAACGGTTATTAACCTCAGAAACAAGCTAATTCGAGAACCACAGTTAAGGACAGAAGATATGCGAGCCATGCAACGTAACAGGCTCGAATGGATACCGCTGTAATCAGCGCAAATTTGAGGTGGCATCCACCCCGTCATCCGGTTGTGAACCCGAAGAAACCGGGGAAGGTCAGAGTGGTCTTTGAATGCTCTGCAAAATGTCAGGATGTGTTACTCAGCGACCATATACCACAAAACCCAGACTAAACGACGCCATTAAACGAGGTTCTACGTCATTTTCGGCTAGGACAAGTGGCCGCCACTGCGGAGGTACGTGAAACGTTTCTACAAGTGAAGATGCCCGTTGAAGATAGAGACCCCTTTTGTCTTCTCTGGTGGCCCAAAAGCGACGTAATCTTACACCAGAGGAGTAAAGCCTGACCGCTTATCCCTTTTAGACGGTATAAGCCCCCTTTCGTGCTAATTGTGCCCTCCGGGAAACCCTCAAGAATTTCGGTGGCACCGGCAATCTGTTAAGGACAGCAGTAAACCCGTTCTACGTGGACGGTTTTCTGCGTTCCTTTGACCACCCAAATACTGCTATTCTATATATAACCAAACTAGCCGCCACCCTAAAGGAAGGAGGATTCAATCCCACAAAATGGACTTCAAACAGCAAGGAGGTTCTCAATGTTATTCCGATGTCCGAGAAAATGGATTGCGCTGGAAAGCTTTTGAGATCCTCCTCACAAATGAAGCGCAAGCCTGGAGTTCCATGGAAGCCCGAAGGTGACAAATTCATATTCACTCTGGACCTACCCAAAGGACCAGCCAAACGGAGGAGACTCCCATCATCATTATTCAGCCTTCATGATCCTCTAGTTTTCGTTTCTCTATGGTTGACACCGCAGAAGTGCTTGCTGCAATTGCCGTGCCACAGAGGGACGGGTTGGAGTGAACCTCTCCAGGGCGATGATGACAAGCGATAGCGTGACTAGTTGTACAGCCCGGATCAACTTGATGATATCAAGATACAAAGATGCTTGACAGGAATCAAGCTTGCAAGGGATGCCAAACTCCGCTCGTTTTCAAAAGCACTAGAAGTAAGCTACGGGGTAGTGGCTTATGGCTGCTGGGTAGGCGAAAATGGTGGACGGCACAGCCAGATAGTAGTAGCAAAGGCGAGAATGGCTCCACTGAAGACTGTGTCCATTCCGAGGCTCTAACTGACTGTAGCAGTACTGGCCGTGAAAGCAGCGACGCTGATTGGAAGGCTCTTCCATCGGATGGACTGAGAACCAAACTTTTGAACGGACCCAGCAACGGTACTTTATTACATAAACAACATTACTACTCGTTTTAACACTTTCGTGGCCAACTGACTCACTATAATCCACGAGTCGACTAAGGCAGATCAATGGCACCATGTACAATCCACCAGTAACCCGGCCGATCTCTGCTCAAGGGGCCTAAAAACACTAGAGAGGCTTTGGAAGTGGATACCTGGACCGGACTTTCTAACTTCATCTAAAGGAATGTGGCCAGAGCTACTATATACCTAAGACTGATGATAGCGATATCGAAATGAAAAGACTGATACTGGCTACAAAATCCACGGGGAGCATAAGCCTAACAGAAAAGATGTGCCCTTTCCCCTACCGGATAAAAGCGTTAAGAGCCGTGGCCTGGTGGAAGCGATACAAAATACTCCTATTGAGTTTGAAAGGCACACGACCACAGGACACGGTAAACGTAGAAACGACGCTACAGAGAGAGCTGAACCAAGCCAAAATCGATGTCTTACGCCCCCACAACTAGATGCCCTCCCGTTCGAGACCCGTGGGCTGGCCAGTATAGATGATAACACCAAGGGAAGCAGGCTGTTGTACGGCGGTATCCGAAGCCTCCTTCTAGACTGCTAAAACCTCGCAACTCGAGCAGCAATGACAACAATATCTCATTCCCTATCAAAAATAGCGCCCACCTTGACTCGCCAGAAGGTATAGCTGAGGCCTTAAACTGCTATTTCGCCTCAGCTCTTATTACGGACACCAGACCTCCGCCATTTTTCTACCCCATGCTCACACAGGACGCGATATCAACCATAACATTTACCATGGCCAACATCAGGGAATTCCTAGCCAACACTAAACTTTCTTATCATCCAGGGCCTGATGACCTTCCACCTATCCTACTTCGGTTTGGGGGACCTGACCTGGTGCTCCCATTGCTGAACCACTTTACATTATCCATTTCATCCGGAATCTACCCGGCTCATTGAAAGGCTTCCTGTATAATTCCACAACACAAAAATAGGCCTTTGCAAAATCCGGGGAACTATTGCCTCATAAATGACACTTCGATTGTTTCCAGGCTCATGGAGAGGATAGTAAATGACCAGCTTGCAAATTTCCTCACTTCTCGGAACCTTATCGACCCAGCTCAGCGTGGGTTCCTCAAGTCCCGTTCGTGCCTCACTTGTCAACTGGACTTCCTAAATTTTTCTCTTCTAAAGTAGACAGCAACAAATCAATCATCGTCACCTTTCTCGACATGACTAAAGCGTTTGACGGTGTGTCTCACGCTCGCTTGCTGCCAAAAATAAATCCCACGGAATCGCTGGCCCCCTTCTGTCCTGGCTACCATCTTACCTCTTCGAGCTTTCTCGAACCGCCACCGTCAACGGGACATCTCCTCGGCCCAAACGAACTACTAGTGGGGTCGTTCGGGGTAGCTTTCCAGGTCCTCTCCTATCTCTTATGTACGTAAATGATTTCTTCCAAGTAGTGCATCATGGCATGACATTCCTCTTTGCTGACGACATAAAACTAGTCTGCACCTTTGAGGCGAACTCCGTGCACTCAGCTGTCGGTGATATTCTGTCAGACTTGAAGTCCCTTGACGAATGGTGTACTCAATGGCTGATGAAGTTTTCGGCAGCTAAGAGCTCTCTTCTGTCTTACAAATGCCTTGTTCAACCTGGCTCCCTGACAACAAATGGTCTGCCAATTCCCTCTACTCACGTGGTAAGAGATCTGGGCCTGCATTATTCACGTTCCTTTAACTTCCATGGACAAGCTTTGACCCAAATTGGCGAGGCAAGAAGGACGATTGCACTTATCCCCGGAACATACAGTACTCAGGAGAGCAAGCTCCTGATATTCAGGACGCACGCCAGGTTGCTGTTGGAGTACTGCCCCCTGGTCTTTACGCTGATGCAAAAGGCCGACCGGGTCAATATAGAAAACGTGCAACGCTCCTTCACCAGAAAAACACTTCTCACCTCTTTCAACCTTAACTACAGAGCTGGGCGCGAACTACTCCGGCTTGAACCTCTATGGTTAAGTCGTATAAAGCTCAATCTTTCATTTCTCTTCAACGTCCCGCACTCAAAAGTCCACTTATCTGATAACCCACTTGGTTTCTCTAGTGAGACTCCTTACTCCCTCCGTCACAGAACAATCACCATTACGACCCTCCAATCTAGGCTTTCAATTAGATCTAGATATTTCTCGGTTATCTACCCCGGCCCCTGGAATAAGCTTTCTGACTCGCTGTGATTGTGTCGCACGCTAAAAGAATTTAAAGGGGCACTATGCAGAATCATAGACGCATCTTATGTAATCAGCATGACCCGCAGTAACATTCGCATGGACGAAGCATATGAGGACTGTCTTGATTATTGGACCACAATGAGCCACAGTCTTTTGCGTCCGACTCCCCTCTCAAGACCGGTCTGATATTCGCACCCACGTATACAGACATCTATATATATATCTTGGGTGTGCTCCACTCACTTTTTTTCTCCCTCCTCGTCAGATCGTGCCATTTTACGCCATATTTTGCTTGCATATATTTCGCCGGCAATTAAAAACCACATCAAAGCTCTGTTAGAACAATGCCAATCCGGTAGACGTCACCTGACTGTGACTCACTGTGCCTGGTGTTCGGTTCCCACATATGCTTGTCTACCCCACCTTTCTCAGTTTCAGTCTCTTTGGGTTCCCTGCAAAACCCATCACCAGCTTGCTGATGTCCGATGCAGTAGTAAATACGCGGTTGGAACATTTATACTATGCTACCTTTGCTCTGACGACGCCCCGGTATTGATATGCCTGCGGTTCACAGCTATGGGCTAAACCTCTCCTGTACTGGTTGACGGAATGAGAAACGTAATCATCGCACTTCTATAGCTTACCATCCACAACTTCACCTTTTCTATGTTCTTCTCGAGCCCACACACCAATAGTGATGACAATAGTCGGAGGTGATTTGTCTGCTACGTTCTTGACTCACCTACCCATCTAAAATGTCCACTGACACTAGCTCCCTTTGAAAAAACCGTTTTTTCTTTTAGTGATAGGTATTCGCCTTCGCTTAATTCCTCTGTCTCAGGCTAGAACTCAGCGGTCTCATTCCGCTTTTCTTGCGCCTTTCTCGTAAACTGGAGCCTTGCCACTCGGATAATTATTCTTCATTACCTAAACCTCGCTTCTCTGCGCATATGCTCGCGGTAAGTTAAGACCCAATTCCAACCGGAATCCGTATACCTCAAATTTCTCATGACCCCGCGGAACACCAGCCCGTTTACTTTCACATGAATAAGCCTCACCTTAACCCTGGATTTTTTCATTCCTTTTCACTGTTTGCCGTCCCCGGCCACAGCTGGTGAACCTACCGGACTGCTATCTTCCTATCCTTCTTCCAGATCATACCCGCTTCTATCGTTTTATTCCTGGTTCCAAAATGGACCTCCTTTCCCCATCCACCACTTACCTGATATCTCCCTAGACCTCCACTATCACCCAACTACCCTAGAAGACAACCAGTCCCCGCCCAGAGATCCCTAGTAGACCTGTCCACTAGCCGAACGATTGCTAAATGTCCAGATGACAAAATGTTCATTTTCTGGTTTCCATCAAAACGACAACCACCACCCGTAGCTGTAACAATCTCCAGACTGCCGCACTCCTGATATTTTTCAGATCGCCAGTTACTTGGGTAGCCATCGGCCAACTCGACGTTACTCCCGGACTAGACGATTTGATCAATCGGAATGACAACGGTTTAAACCTATACCCTCGCTTACTGACGTTATAAGGGGCACAGTACACGACTGACCTTAATCCTATAATCGGAGTGAGAAACCCTCACGGAAGTCTTACCGGATCGCTGAGATGATTCCTGACACCAATCATCACCCCACACCCGCTCAACATCCACTTCCAGTAATGCATTCCAACAGTTCAATTCACTCCGCGATGCAATACAGAACCAATGACCGAGACCCAGCCCTTGCCGCTGCGTTCTCAACCTGTTCTGCCCACTTTATCAAACTGGCCCTATTAGCCCGCTTCCTACACCATTCTACCTGCCATCACCTGCAACCAAGGTCTTTATGAAGCAGAACACCAGCCTTCTGTAGCCAACCAGAACTTGAACAGATTTTATCTTTTACACTCTTTCAACTTCTGCCTTGCCGCATCAGTAGCGTTTGCCTCCACTGGTCTGCTTCTTCGATGGCTCCATTTTGAAAGTCCGTTCTGCGTCCATACACCATTCATGCTCTTCAAAAGTTCACTGCGTTCCTTGTGAATTTGTTCTCTTTCATGTGAATTTCCATGTGACACTGAAATTACCTGCACGAAAGATCTGTATTGTTATCAAATATGACTCATCTGCATTTATTTCGCATGCTTCCCCCCACAATCAGTTACCCAATGCTGGATCAATCTTCTATATTTCGCTTGCCTCTCTGACTGCACGTTGATAGCCCCATGCAGACGTTACTTTTAATCTCGATCTTTGGTAATTCTCCCATCCGGTTTCTCGTTAGCGACCGTCCAGCTATCCAGTTGGCACACCCTCGCGTCCTTTTCTGGATGCCGTGACCCGTCTCAGCCAGCTTTCGGCCCCCCGTAAGGCATATCCTGTACTACTCCAGTCTCAAATTGCTGTCCATGTTGTGACATCCGACCTATTGTTTTTCTGTTCCTTGCGACTACTGCACCTTTAAACATTCTCCGATGTCGCCTATATCAGCATTCCAACGTTTGTCCAGCTATCCACAAAGCCCTCCCCGAATTCGAAACCGGTTTATAATTCCCGCTTTAACCGGCACCATTTTAGTTCGCTCAAACACTACACGGCTTTACTGTCCTATTTCAGTTACCGTGTGATTCTTCAATTTAAAAGTTGTGAATACCTCAAATCGTTACGTACTGTTGCATTCTCTGATCTTGCCTTGTGCATGTGCCTTGACCACGGCCAAGAAATATACAATTATCAATTATCATTATTAGTGCTCTTTGGCAGAGTACAGTGGGAAGGACGACAGTGACGTACAATGATAAATGACATGGTGAGATTCGACAGGAGCAAGCACAGAATGATTGGGTGTGCATATCATGGCAGAGCAACAAAATGGAAACTGATAAGTGCAGTGACAAGAATGTCGAGTGGGCTTACCGTGGCTGAACAAGGATGGTGGGAGCATTTGATCCGCGACCGACAGCATTGGATGCCCTAGGGCGAGAAGAGTTAGAGCATGCGATCCGAAACCGTTGATTGTGGGTGGGGCTGGCCGTGCGCTGGACGTTCAACCCAAAAAACACCTCATGAAGTGGACACAACAGGTTTGATCCACTAGCAAAATGGCGCTCGCACATCGTGGCAGACGGCCCGCAGGCCCGACGTGCGCCGGCCAGAGGGGTGGATCCGACTGCTGCCCTCCTCGTCTGGAATGGCACTAGTGACCACTGATATTGTATAGGGGGCGGAGCAACCGCGATAGAGGTGTGTGATCCAGGACCAATTGGCCAGGCTGAGGCTATAGAAAGCATAGCCATCGGCAACATCGAGCGGTAGACTGCCATATGGCATCATTATCCAGACGCACCTGACAGGGAGGTAAGCAGCACAGGGCCCGAGTTGGTTGACCGTCATCGAGGATCACCAGTAGCACCCGCCCATCGCCGCAGGCCTCCTGCACGCCCGATGTGCACCGGCCACAACAGTGGATCTGACCGCGCCCTGAGCCTTTGGGATCAGGATTAGTTGTGGCAGTGCCTTCAGTCAAGTGGACAATGGTCTGGTGGCTGTGTTTCTGGGGGTCCGAAGATCAGGGCCAGTGGAAGAGTAATCGAGTGAGGTTTGGATATGAAACCGTACCGACCGTCCATTTTATAAATCCAGCGAGAAAAATGTGCCCAGTGGATGGGATAGGCAAAAATGTCCTTGGTCAGTATGTCCTAAAAAAAGGTGGAGGGGCTCTGCTGTCTGGCTTTTGTGGGTGTGGATTTAGGGGCAGTCCAGCAACGATGTCATGGAGGAACCTGGGCGGAAGATAGAATGATCAAGAATAAAATCAGGCCATGAAAACGATAAGGGTCAGGTCTTAGGACCGAGCGACAAAACTAAAAGAAAGTTTGCAAGGACCTAGTTTCGGAATATCCTGAGTCTTGGCGTGAATTAGCAGTGAGACAAAAATCAGGAATGAGCAGACCTATATGCAAACAGATGTGCCCAAGTTGATTAGAGTTACCATGCGGCTGAGTGCAGGGTCAAAAAATAGTTGTGAGGCTAAGGGTAAGGGCAATGATTAGGGCCAGAGGACGACTGGTGGCAGCCGATGGGTTATGTATAGAGCTTGTATAAAGAAGGAATTTGAAATTCAAGACTTACCAGGGCATGAAAGGTTTCTCGGAAAGGAAACGCATATAGAATGAGGTCTTAAAGATCAGCTGAAAGTCAGGGTCTACTTCAAAAGCTCGAGCCTCAGACATGTTAGTGTCGGGTAATGTCAGGGCGTTGTTAACTGTAGGGTAACATGCTGTCCATACTTCGATGTGGATTTGGGAAAACACATCGACGAGGTGCAATGAGGAGTTTATTCCAAAGCCTGAAATATTTTAGCAGAAAGAAGACAAATCTCATGGACAGCCCAGATTTCGGAATAACAAGACGCTGGTCTCCGTGATGGAGGGAGTAGGGAGCGGTCGATTGGATACATGGTTTGTCAGTGGAAGGAAATGCTATGGGAAAGATAAGCCTGAGGAGGAAGCAAAGGTTAAGTCTCCTACGGCGTGGCCAAAGAATTCCAACGTGAAGGACGGCACAGCTCGTTCTTCATAGCCAAGTGCGACAGGATAACCAAGTAGTTTCATGAATGAGCGTTGTACTTTTTCTAAGATTATTCTGTCGGTTTGGAGAGTATCAGCGGAGATGATAGAGCAGCACTCTAGGCAAGGTTGAACAAAGGACAGATACGATAGGAGTTCTGTATCGCGCAGGATAAGGGAGCTATGTAGAAATCCCAAGGGCTTACTTGTCTCGGCAGCCTGGAAAGAGGAGTGTTTCGAGAAGTTAAGGGTGAGCAAGTAACGCAACCCAGAGTCTCATACCGATGGGCCGTGCGGTTTAGGGGAGTTGTGCATAAGGAATGAACTCTGAGGAACACGACAGCTTAAATTCATGAAAGCTCATTTTTCAAAAGAGTTCCGTCTATCAGGAGTAATACCATTGTTAAAGGCTTTCCAGACTGTACTGTACATTAGGAATGGCATCATTAGGTCATAAGGTGAGGGTTCCTATACAGTTTTATGTTATCTACGAATAGGAATGAGGTACTCAGATGTATTGTAGAGAATAGATCACTACTGTACGATAAGAATACAAGTGGTCCTAGCGAGCTTCCTCGGATGATATCAGAGATAACTGGAGAGGGTTGTGAGAGATGGTTATCGACTGAAACATATTGGCTCCGGTCAGAAAGGCAAGAGAGGAATCAGTTGAGGAAAAGGGGTGTGAGTCGAAACGCTTCGAGCTTGGTCAAGAGCCGCGAATGAGAATCACGGTTGAATGCCTTAGTCTAAGAATATGACTATCAGGCTTTTCCTTTTGTCTGTGGCTCTAGTGACCATTTTAAAATGGTCAGGTTGACAGGTGGTACAAAGCCGAGTTTTAAGAAAACCACGTTGGCTTTTATGAGCCGAGTCGTTGGACAATAAACACTCAAAGAGACGCTTTTAACTAAGCTTTCAAGTGGTCCGGAATCTATGGTGTGTGGCCATTCGGTCGGTATTTCGAGCGGCCAAGGAGAGGACCATTGTTGTGGCGAGGGACAGTGGTGAACGTTTTGTACTGTGACGGAAAAGTTTGAAGTTTCAAAAAGAAGTTGAAGATATTCAGAAAAATATTGCAATATCAGGCCCGCCAACCCAAAGCGGCGCTGGAGGGATTTTATCGAACTTGGGGTGGAATGGGGGCTTTATTTTACGGAATAAATTAGACACTTCACCGAGAGTAAGTTCCATATCGGACAGAGCGGATGCAGTAAAAGGAGCTAGTGGAGTGTGAGCAGCTTCAAGATAAGTAGTCATAGAAGAAGAGACCGAGTTGAGATCCTCGGCCTTCGCTGCGACATTATTGACCTGTGTGCCCCTTGGTAACTTCAGGTATGAAATATTTGGATAAGTGTGCGTTTCTGTTCTCGATCATGCGTGAACTCCAAAATACTTTACACGGCGGGCAAAGAGGAGAAGCTTTCTGCTTTATGTAGAGTTTTTCAGTGGTGACTCGAATAATATTAGGGGGCCTGCGCGGGAGGATGAAGAAGGAAGAGTCATGAGAATTTCCGTACGATAATAATGGTGAGTTGAGCGTTCAAGCTGCATGATGAATCATATTATATACAAATCTAATCTCCTACTACTCAATTGCAAATAGTAACCAAGCTCTGTAGGTTGTTCATAACGGAATGCCTTCGTTGTGCTTAGGCCCCTACAGAGAAGTCATCCATCATAGGAGTCGATCGCTGTGTGGGAGGCGGGTTGTTACCGTTCGAAGCCAGTGACGGAAGGGTGCTATATCACGTAGTGTAGATGTTCAACAAACCGTTGAGAGCCAGCCCGGATAGCCTTGTGGTTAAGGTGTTCGATTCACAATCGTTCACCCCGGGTTCGAGTCCCCGTGGGGGCTCGGTGGATGTGCACTGCTGATGATTCCCAACAAGGATGAAACAGCTGTACAGTGCTTCCATGGTTTTCAATGGTGAGTTGAGCGTTCAAGCTGCATGATGAATCATATTATTTATAATAGGAACGCTTTTTACTTTATTTGCGAATAAGTGGGGGCGTCGGATTGGCTGCGAGATAATGGCAAATAGTGATCCGACTTAGGCCTTGAATAAGTTTACAACATAACTGATTTTGTTTCAACTTAGGGTCCATGAGTCAAAGAAAAGTCACTCCTACTCTATGGAGCGAACTGACTCAGTAAGTCTCTGCTATTCGTGGTGAGGAAACAGAGGCAAATGGGCCATGTGTGTTGTTGCAAACAAGGGCACCAAAATTACATAAAACCACTCTATGATCACTTCCGGGGAAGTGGTTAAGTTTGTTAGTTTCCACTTTGGATAAGCTTAAGGTGAAAACCAAAGCTGGTATATTATTCTTCCCGGTTGAAGAGAAAAAAAGCTGAATCCTGAATCCTACTTGAGTACAGGAGAGGGAATTATATAAATGGTGCTGAGAGGTGAGCATTCCCCGGTTGATATCGGGTGCAATAAAGTCACCAGCGATCAGCTTGGCCCTGAGGTAAATTTTGGATAGGTAGTAGAAAGCATTGTTGATGGGTATGAAGTCAGAAGCAGCTACAGTAAAAGGTCTAGACGCAGCCAATGTAGAGGTGAGTGTGGGCAAGTTTGAAGCCCACTCATAAAGAGTCTTGTAACGCATTCAGGATGGGGTGTTCGTAATAGGTCGCAGTGAAGGTGCACCCAAAGTAGGTTAGGAGCCCGCCACCTCGGCCACACCTGCTTTTACTAAACATCTGATGGCCCATCAGAGAGACTTGGGCGGGCGGGGTGGAATCACTCAGCTCAGTCTCAGCAGTGAGGACGAGGCCGGGGCTATGCAGGAGTGCGAGGCTTTGTAGCGAGTCAAATCTGTTGAATCAACCGGCAATTCATGAGAAGCAGAGACAGTTTAGCGGGGTTTTTTTAGTCCGAGAGGGACGACAGTACGACTGTGTGTCCCTACTGGGACGTCTGTGGGTATCAGGGACTGTAATTAGTGGACGTGCGGCTGATCAGGAAGGCTGGGGAAGATGAAATACTTTTACGGGATAGCTTGAAGAGGGGTAAGAAGCACACTGAGGGCTAAGTGGGGGAGGAATGAGGAGGGGGTTGTGGGTATTTTACTCGGTGCGGGGAGTAAGAAAAAGCTTGTAATAAGCGTTGGGGCTGCTGATGGAACTAGAAAAGGTAGTGATGCAAGGGCTAAGTTAGGTGGGTACTGTAGACTAGTGGGCAATGGTTGGATAGCGCGCTGGGTGCCCTGCGCAAGAAAAGGCTTGGGATGAAAGGGGTTTGGTAACGAAGACCTGGGTGATTTGATAGTTGGCGGGTAGGGGAAAGGTGGGATCCAAAAACGCATAGATAGTGGATAGTTTTGATAGTCGGGTTGGAATGATGGAGCTGGCGGAGGAGGTATGAATTGATTGGGGCACACTGTGCTTGAGAATTCCAGTGGACGGGAAAGGGTCTGACGGGGGCTGTAGGTTGATACCACTGGGAGATTGTTGATGTGGGCGTAGTGTTGGGGGTAGATAGTACTCGAGATAGGGCGAGCTGTAGATGCTAAATTGGAAAGTTCGCCAGTCTTGTCTCTGGCCGGCTGATCAAAGTACCCTAGTGGTTGAGGTTCATGCCGTTTAGGATGGAGAGGCCCGGGGCGGGGTGGAAGACTTGAGTACCCGGAAGTGTCGACCCAGTTACCGGTGTTCCTTCGGTAGACTAGGGTCCCATTATGGGCCAGGGTTTCCCATGGGGATGCAATAAAAGGCACGGGAGCTCAATACCACTTGGCCCGGGTGATCCGTCGAGGTGGTCAGATGTGGATTGCAGGTGTGTCGGAGGCTGCCCTTGATCTGAGACACTGACGGTTGATGTTTGTGTAATTCAAGGCTGCTGGTTGGGTGATGCAGCTGGTGTACTGAGGCTCGATAGGCTACATGACTTAGACAAGGAGGTACAGGAGAGTGTTCCTGCCAGACAGATTTGCCTTGGCAGGCTTGTCTCTCCTGAAGAAACAAGGTTGCTTGCCAGCTTCAAAGGCTGGGAGGCTGGAGAAAATGTGTGTATTGAGTCAAAGTCTACGTCTGGTTGCGGAAAGTTGCTCAGCCCTGTTTGAAGGTAGCTGCTTTTGGTGCTCTTGGGTTACATTTGGTGGGTTTAAAGCCAGTAATTTTGAAGGGGTTGGAAATCTCCTCTAGAGCTCTCTTTGAGGAGGTATTTTGTCGGACTTTGTTCGACTGTTCCTCTAGGGTAAAGCAGCAGCTATAGTGTGCTTCTTTTTGATGAAGTTGGTAGCTGTTGGCCTGTCAGTGAATAGGGGAAACAGTGGATAGTGATAACTTTGGGTTCGTGTGCGCTATCGAGTGCAGCTACATGTTTCCATTTCCATGCTGCCAGATTACAGTAAGGTATGACTTTCGACTTGCAGATGAAGCCTGTCGGGAATGTTAAACAAAATTGAGTTCGTGGGGCTTTTTATTCGCTTAGCAACCTTAGAAGAGGTACTGCCTATAAGGGTGCCTGATAAAGTTAGGTCACTGTCACCCCTCGTCGGCAGAGGCTGTGAAATGTTTAGGAGAAGTGATAATTTTTTGTGGTCCGATCCATAGCCTCCGTTCTTGATTTAATTGAATTCACTTGTAGCCTTAGGCGGAAGCACTCACTGGCATTGTCCTCGAGTAGCTTGTCGAGCGAAACAAAGCAGGATTTAGTAACCGGGATATCGATTAATAATAATAATAATAATAATAATAATAATAATGGTTTATTTCGGAGACACCCGAAGCATGCTCGATTGCATGATCATATGATACAGGTGAGGTCACAAAAAAGTTCCTTGGATATTCATTTGGGTAAATGCAGCCTAAAAGTGTACAGGTTTTAGTGGTCGCACGAACGATTGCCCGGCAAATTTGAGTTTGAAGGTCGGGTGGACGTACGCTTGCGAATTGAGTGAAAAAGGCTCCGCCGTCGAGATACGTGATGAAGTAAAAATGCGCAGTATTTTGGATAGCGTCGATGTAAAGTCGCAAGGGTGAGTAAACTGACAAAGAAAACTTTCGAAAAATCACCAACGAAAATTGGAGAATTTTGGGTGATGAAGGACATGCACTTGAACCAGTAGTCCAGATGACCCGGAAAATAGCAGAAATATAATACCTAAGGATTTGTGGTGTCTTTCGAGGAGGGGGAATGCGTATATAAAACAGTCCGTGTAACCACGGAATTGGTATTTGCTATTCATCAAAAGGTTGTGGAGAACGCCCTCATAAAGAGGTGGATGTAGCTGCCCGAGCCTGGAAATTTCACTGGAGCAGAGTGACGAAAGTTGACAGGTGAGTGAAACACGATTCGAATAAAGGGTTCGTTTCAGGTTAATTGGTGAACACAATTTGACAACAGCAGTTGATATACGATGATCTTATGAAGTCTCAAGGGGGTGGTGCATAAACGATACTGTCAAAACATGTAAAGAATCGCTTAACGGGATGCGCTGGTAAGAGTCTGACATGGGGTATTTGGGAAACAACTAGAAGGTCAGTAAACTGGCATACGTATAGTTCATTGCCAGCAAATGTTTGGAGAAATAGCTTTCTCAGTGTCAAACTATTTTTGTCCTGGATTGTGAATACTTCATTGCCAATGCAACTGTCATGAAATGCAAATGGCTGAATGAGAAAAGGTGCAACGGAAGGATACACTGAACATAAAGGTGGTGTCACGCCGAAGAAGCGCTGGAAGGAGGACCATTTCGTTTTGTGTGGAATTGTTGGCAGGTGAGAGACGAATCTTTAAATGATGGTTTTGTTTAGATAAATGTAGTTGTGACATACAAATTACCAATTGGATGAATGGTCTCTTCAAGAGTATACCAGGAATTGTCATATTCATAATGAAGATCTGAACAATGAAACCGTTTCATGTTTTGGGGTACAGAATCCGGTAACTGGATATAATAGAATGAGGGTAAACATTGCATCAGCTAAGACAAATAAAAGGTAAGTCGATGGATATAAATGCCGGTATGTTAAACCTTGTTCAGGAACGTTGGAGGAGGCAATGGGTGGCAGCAGTAATATGCAGGGGATGTTGTTTTTCAATCCGCAGTTGGCACTAGTGGGTGAGGCTGGCCGTGCGCTGGACACCCAACCTGAAAACCAATTCTGGTGACAGGAGGTGCGATCCGCCGGCCTAGTTGCGCCCGCGTGTCATTGCAGTTGGCCTGCACGCCCGATGTGCGCCGGCCAAAGCGGTGGATCTGACCGCGCCTCGCACCGTTGTGATTGACATGAGTTTTCTTGGTGGGGCCAAACGGCCGTGGGCATCAGGAAGTCCGCGATCAGGCGACCAGGCACCAGGGGATCCCGGAACGTAACCAAGGAAGCGTCATTCGGGTAGCGTATGAATAGCCAACGGTCAGGTTGATGCGTAGGCCGGGTTAGTGACCGGTGTGGTCTCCAGAGTATTAAGAGTCATCGAGAGAAAGGTACGCACGAATGAAGGTCTGGAAATAGAGAAAAAGTAGAGGAGCGCAGTCTGGGATGCTCCCAGCTGAGGATAAATGAGAATCGATACAAAGAGGCAACAATAATAGACAGTGACTCTCTGAGACTAGTTTTTCGATTGATCTGAGGGCTCCAGATTTCTGGGTAACTATTTTTCCGAAGCAAAGCGCATTGAAATCAGATATTTAAGTTGACAAGCGTGGTAATAATAATAATATTAATAATAACAATATTAATATATTTCTCGGCTATGGTGGAGATGCAAGCACAAGAGCATGACTGTGGTGTACAACGTGACTCAGCAAGATGAAATGTCCACAAAGTTTAGGAATAAGAGCCAAAAGTGTCGGCCACAGAAAAGCGTAGCTAGCTATGGTCTGAATGGATTACCCTAATAAGGGTTTGCGCTGCAGTTTTGAACCGGTTTTGAGTTCTAGCTGGGAGGTTGAGCACCTTGGGGTTATCGAGAAGATCGGTAATGCACAGTGCTAAAGATGCATTATAAACCAGAAAGGTGCAAGCCATAGAAAATGGAAGCCTACTGGAGTTCTGCAAACACAGTAAGTTTGAATGGGAAGAAATAGAAGGGAAAAATTTGTATGGAAGTACACCCGGGAACTTTGATGAGTGCGAAGAAAATAGCAATCCATGAAACTGATGCCAACTCTGAATGGCGGATATGCCGGGGTGCAATAAACGGAGTAAGTTATGAAACAGGGAAACATGAAACAAATTGATGAAAATACTCTCAGGAACATTGGTGATTTTATTTCCAGGGTCAGTAACCTAAATCATTCAGAAATGAGAAAGAGCAACTGGCGGGTCCTGGAATCCTGAAGACGCAATTTCCATCCGGCTACGGTTCGAGGAAAAAATGAACTCTTGCAAAGCATTCTAAAGCGGAAAATCTAAGCGTAGGCTAGAGCCTTTTATGCCATTTTGCTGACAAATATATATTGGCTTATGTAGCCCCATTGGTGTTCACCTTTAATACTGGTAATGTACATCATCCCGTTGGTATGGTTCATCTAGCCGGAGTAAAAGATGTGTCAGACAATCAGCCGGTTACGGCGAGGCGTGACGAATGAAACTGATGACTGTTATTGACCGGTATGGAAGCAGGTTGGGCGTGAACCTTTATTTGTGAGGCTCCGATCGCGCCATCGGCAGGGGAGGTACTACTTTAGAAAACGCTAATTGATCCACTGAAAGGCTTTTGTGAGTATCTTCTGTTGGTTGATTGCAGTCCAAGTTGCTACGAAAGGTTCCTCTTGCGCCTTTGTGGGTACTAGTTTAAGTGTCATCTTTGGTTATCCAGTGTGGCGACCGAGATAGCTGAAGGGGACGGATCTGAAACAACTGGGGATTGCAGTCTAGACTTGGTCTTAGCTGTGGGTTATGGTAATAGATGACGACAATAATAATGACCTGGTTAGGTTTATGTGAATGGGGCAAGGGCGGAGTTTCATTGAAGCGGTCAGTGGCACCTACCTCACATTCTCGGTAAAGTAGGCTGGCAGGGGGTTGCTCTACACTGCTACAGGCTAGTGAATCTGCGTACACCGGTTGAGCAACTATGTATGCATTCCAAGGGCCTACTGGTTTGCTCGTTGGCTTGGCAGTGCTTGGATACTAAAATAACCTAAGGACTTAAGGTTGGGAAAAATTCGAGGTGGCACCCCTCAATACCTTTTGCTTACGCAGGATGCAGTTCAGCACCGAGGCTATAAGATAGGTTTGAAAGGACCGTATAAGGGTGAGTGGGATTGGTACTCTGCTAGCATAGCACTATATATGTTATTGTCTCATCTGGTACAGTGTTTATTCTACACTGAATAATTTCTGAGGAACAGTAAAATAGAAGAATCCATCAGGGTGTTTGAGGTGATGAATTATAGAAAATTGGTCCCGTACAGAGAAACGTAGACGTTAGTTCGTCTATGCTCCTACTCGATGGTGCTAGCGTTTTGAGATTATACCTGAGTGGGTGCAAGGAAATCTGCTGTAGTGGTGATTGCACAGTTACCGTGGTATCTTTGTCGTCGTTAGCATCTTGCAAACCAGGACAACACCAGTTTGAGGACCGGTTCGGAAAACCGTGAAGAGTGGGAGCAAGATGGGACTGAACTTTCGTCAGGGAAGCGAACTCTAACGGTCTGCATTCGGTACCCATGGTAGGCCGCACTAGGGCCTGCTTTAGGTGGGGTGGTAGCACGATACGCATCATTTGGCATCCAGCATGTGGCGCTCCAAGAGTGATCTATACTTTTTAAGACGTTTTTAATATTTTTTAGTTTTGTCACAGTCAGATATCTGGCTGCCAGAGAGGGCGGAGCTACTATTGGTTGGTGACCACAGCTCCCACTTCACGGCCGAGACGTGGACTGCATGTGACGAACAGCGTTGGGAATAGGTCATTCACACCAGCCAATCCGTGGCAACACTGCAACCCGGAGACATGGGTCAAGTGTGGCAAGGCCGGTATGCCTGGAAGACAAAACAGTAAAGCATTTTTCTCCCCTTTTGTGCCAACCCGTCACTCCTTGATATTCGTTGCCCCTTCGGTGGTCAGCTCTGAGCAGGGAGACGGTCACATCCAGGAATGTTCACAGATGTGCCATGTTAACGCTTGCCATATCAGTGAAGTCAGAACATCAAGGCGGTTCACATGGGACAAAAAAAGCAGGGGCAGGCAGATTCGACCACAGCCTGCGATTATACTATGGGGTTCATGATAACCCAAACACCAGTTGGCACGAAGTTGAAGCATTACTTGCAGCACTAACAAGGTGATCGAAAAATGCCCTACTAGCATATCGGATCCGGACCGGCGCCGGACCGGTTCCGGTGAAGTACCGGTAGAGTTCCGGGGATTTTCCGGTAGCATGTCGGTGATTTTCCGGAAACGCTCCCGGTACCGTGCTGATACAGGTACTGTAAACGGTGGGCGAGCAAAAACCTACATACTCTAGCCCATACTGCAACTCCAAGTATCTGTTAAATCCAAACACCTTTCATACTTTAACATCGCTTCTTTATCCATCATCTAGGTTTGCTAGCAAACATTGGCTGGAAAGCCACACTATTCTAAAGCACCAAATTTTCTGTTCTACTAATATTTTTCCATCGACGGTCCAAGTACATCATCGACCTTCCGTGTATAGCTAATGCTTAAAGCTCTCGATCGCGATCGGAAACAAACTCACGTGAAAACACCAAAGGGTAAAAATTGAAAGGCATTTGTGAGTGATAAATGTTTATTAAAATAATTGTACAAGAAATTGTCGTAACTATTCTCGCAGTTTCACGTTTTGCCGGCAGGATCTGCCTTGCGAAAGCAAATGAAACGGTGGTTTAGCAATGTGAACAATACGTTATATACATAAACTCTGCATGGGTTGCAGTGTGCATTAAGAAACTAAAAATTAGTAAATTGTGGTACATAAATGAAGTATAAGGTTTGCTGTACCTTCTTACGCGGGGATTTGAGCCTAACTGGCACTCCAGCGGCCGAAGTACCTGTCTCGGGCTCCCGTAAACCACTTGTTTATAATGCGATCGATATCCAGAGGTGGCACCTCTTAGAACCGAGTTGTCGTTTTGACGGCTTCTGTAAAATTACCTGTAGTGTTGATGAAACAGCACTGCCTATCACAGCTAAGAGAAACCGATAATTTCCAAGCGATAGTTTTCCGAGCTTTCTTGTCCAATTACACCGGAGAGCCAGGTTTTCTCCAACTAGCGAAGACAGCACTCTCCGCACAGTCAATGCGAGATCAGTGCCAACTTGACGTTGTGTCGCTTTCGCCTTTCTTTTTGAGCCCGACTAATTGTGCAACTTACGGTGCAGTTAAAATTACTGTCTGTTTTAAGCTCTTATCCCAACTTATCTAGTTGGGCTTCTTCCTTCGGCTGGAACCACCAGTAGGCAGAGGCTACCCACTCCTCTCCACGGTCAATGAAACCGTCAGTTTTCCTTATTAGAAGAGGATGGTCGATCAGCATATAGTTGAGGCAGGAGAGAATACACTGCATACCGTCTGTATGTCAATGGTTAAGTTATTAAAGCAATCACCTTACCATCTGTGAAGGAAATCCCACACCTCACCGGCCGGCTAATTCGTGGTTATTAGGTGGGACGAGCTATACGAGGTGTCCTTATTGTCTGATCTAATAAACTACTAGCCTCGGAGTGACAAATGAGGCTCTTTCTTCCATAATTCCGAGGTTCCCTTTATCTGTCAATCTTGGTGAACTACACAGAGGTATGATGAGGAAAGCTGCTTTTAATTTACCCTGGTGGGGGGTGAGCCAAGTCCAAAACTGGCCCTGAAGACATTAGTGATTGTGCGGCAGGGTCCATACGAACCAGCTGAGCTAGGAAGGGTCCCTCGATACTCCCACTCGAAGTAAATGTTATGGGTGATCTCAGAGAATAGGGAATGAAGTGATAACTCACCTGCCGCGGACCGAGTAGCGCTCGGCTAAGGGCGTCTTCGGTAATGTATCATTCAAAGACTCTGATTTGTCGGTTTCACCTCTAAACTTCCCCTGGAAGTCCACTGCATCCTTAAGGTTATCTGACAGCTTAGGAATATACTCCAACTTTTACAGAGTGGTAGGCCTCAAGACATTCATAATCTGGAAGACTGTCCACCAGTCTTGAACCTTCCCACAGCAATCACTGATTCATCTGGGAGGTGGATGACTTAGGCCAGCGAACCTGTTTGTCGTGCACCAAATAGGTACTTTGGACGATGGTCTCAGAGTTGTCAGCACGGAAAACAACCCCTAGGGAAATCTAAAACGGTTAGCTGTTGGTAACACGTAGTGTTATTATTCTTTATAAATTTCAAGTTCCAGATGCATATCAACAAGTAAGTAATATGGGTACGATTACACGAAGGCTGCCAACAGATATCGGGAAGCATTTACAGACAATGCTATTTACAGAAATTGCTGCAATATCACCCTGCACACCATCAACGGAATGTACGTACCGTGTGATCAAAGAAAGTGTATCCACCCTTGGAGGATCAAACTTCTTCATATGCCAATGAAAACGAAAGGAGTAGTTAGGTTTTGACATCCGGGGGGAAAACTCTCTGGACTGTATGCATGAGATGGTGGTGACCGATATCAAGATTTGCTAAATAAAATGCCAAAGGAGGTTCACTTTAGCGCTGAGCGACCGCACAAAACTGCCGACATACTTCTACCCCGCTGCTGATGATATATCAACCAATGAGGACGCGCCTATTGCTGACAAACTGGCCGTGTTGTTCAATTTTGAAGTGCTTGTATGGGAAATGCGAGCAAAATAACAATTTTAGTAATATTCACTCGAGAGTATATTATCCATTGGCCCATTGATCATCACTAACCTCTTCCTGGCTCAGTTTCTTACATTCACATTGGTCTCCTGAGTTAGTGGGTATTTGGTAGATCTCATTCCCGCATAACTACCCGTAACAGACCACTGATTGAGGTGACTCGGTGATTCCTACTCCTCAGCAACAGCCTAACTTGAGGATGAAAACAATCATCATAGTTAGAATTAAAGAAGAAAGAGCGAATATTACTTAAATTGTTGTTTAGCTCGGATTTATCATACAAGCACTTCAAAAATGAATAACACTGCCAGTTTGTCAGCAACAGGCGCGTTGGTTGATACATCCTCAACAGCGGGGTAGGAGTATGTCGGTGTTTCTGTACGGTCGCTCAGCGCTGAAATGAACCCTTTTCGACATTTTAATTAGCAAATTTTGATATCGGTCATCGTCATCTCAAGCTTGCAGTCCAGAAGCTCGACCCTCCAGGGGTGGATACACTTCCATTGAACTCACTGCACAGGTGTCAGACTGCATGAGTTCGCTGAAAACTGACACGAGTTTTTAAATTTTTTCACACTAACCGATGCCTAACATATGTCGACAATTCCAACAAGTTTACCGTCAGCAGCGGCTGTGTTGTTCGGTGGGTCAGAGCAACAAATAATGCTCTACTGGGACAACTATTTTTGCATCCTCAGAAACGGTGGATTGGTTGTCAAACGTCATCTTGCATGTAGGCAGTAGACTACGGGTTGTCCGAAGTAATACGCCCGCACTAAAGATGGTACAACTGCAGGGCAGGGTTTCTCGGGCCAAGATGTGATTCAAATGGCAAACAGGAAAATTTGTCCAGTATCCCATAATTAAAACATTTTGGGTGGATGCTTTGTCAAATGGGAATTGCATATAGTATACGAAAAACCGTAAAAAGAGGAGAATTTTCGCACAAATGTACTTAAAAGATCCCGGAGGGGCATCGCATGATAAGTGAGGAACTGAGTGGCACAAAATTTAAATGGCAGCCGAGCGCAGCATGAGATGTTCTTACGCATCCTCACTCAACAAACACTTCAACCAAACAGGTCCCAAATACAATAGGAATGTACGAAACTCCGTGGATTTCCACCTGTCTATATTATGAACATGGCGGTAAGGCTACTGAAAGTCACACTGGATGGTGACATGCGAATGGAGCTTCCTATTGCCAAGGTCATCACGAGCAATTTTATCCAAGCGACCTAGTGAATTGCAAGGTCCATGCAACCAGAAATCCAGAAATTCATTCATCACACTAAAACAGACAAGCAGTCTAATGGGAAAACCTGAAACATGTCATTGGGGAGGGAAACAAAGAGACGAACGCCGATGTGACGTTTTCGACGCCGCACGGCACGAAGTGCCTTGTCGTCACGAAAGGAAGAGTCACCATTTTTTCACAATGCAAGCTGAGTTAGATACACTCATCACGGCCAAAGTAGTGGGTTGGGCCCTTTACTTGTTTAATGAAACTCCGGCCCGGACCACTACGGATCACCGACGACAGTCGGCATTTAATGCACCTTCTGACAAAAGGTATTTCTTCGATTTACCCTTTGCTCACCTCCATCAAGCATTCACTCATAAAGGTTGATACTTTGGAAGGTCTGCCCAAGCAACAATAAAAACCGACGGTGACAACTGTGGGGCAGACAGGCAATAGCACTCTCACTAATAATGGACACAGCCGCGTACTTGAGGAAAGATAAACCGAAGTACCATCACAAATCACCTGAATGTTCACTCCTTCAGGGCCTGTTGTAATGCTCGTAAGCAGTCTCGTCAGAAAGTTATTTGGTACCATATAAAAGTGAAGGCCGTCATCCAAGTATGTGATAGGTCACACGCCTGGTGTACTCAAAGATATCCTTAAAGCCCAAGAAAGATTTGGTTTATGTTCACTGACTGCTCCCAAGACTCCCCTAGGTTGAACCAAAGGCCGTCGAGAAAGAGAAAGACCTCTCCCACGGAGCTCAAAGACGAATTCCAATCGTCAGCAGACTGTTGAGCAGGTAGTAAGCAGTCCAAAGTAGCAACTGGTAACTGGAGTTAACGCTCCAGAGACGAAACAAAAGCCAGTTGTTCGTGGCCGTCTTCAGAGATAACAGCTTCTTTAGTGGGAGCCTCAACTGTTGCTAATAAATGGGTCAGTATGGGTATTAAACTGATTAATTCACTCATCTCTGCTGGCTGCGTCAAGGAGGTCTTCGGAACAGTGTCGTATTGTAAGCATGCTTCACACTTTTGGCCGAGTGGCACGCTCTTTGGAGTCATAGCCCCGCTTTCAGCTTTCGCATTCATAAGCAAAGTCACTAAAATGAGAACAAAAGGACTAACGATACTTTCACCTGGTGAATTCAAACCTGGGCGGAGCAAGCGGTGCTCCCACAATGTTGCACCTCGCGAACAACACACTCCACAGAGCTGAGTTCCTTCTTCTTCATACGATATCTCCCCCACTTGCTTACTTCAGCGATTGCAGCCGTGTAATAACAAGCGGTATGCAAAAATGTATCAAACGATTCACCGTCAAGTGTAGAGAATGGTGGAAAGGCAGAATGACCCAAAACCATACTTCATTTGCCGCACGACACGTGCCGGAATCTTCCGGCACCTCACAGGAACGGTGCCGGAAACATTCCGGACCCCCCTCGCACGGCACCTAAAGTAGACACATTCTGACCTCACAACATGGGAAACATCATTTAACTCCAATTTATGCTCTGTTAGCGTTTATTCCTCACAGCAACTTACTTGAGTGAGCGAAAAATAAATGCTTTCCGCTGGTCCTAAGACCAGTGGTAAATGGCCTTCCGGTTTCCCTTTGCTACTTGGAACAGTTAAGGGCCAGACCGTAAATACAAACCTACTGATCACTACAGCAAGTAATGCACGCTTTAAAATCCACAGCCACCTAAAGTGGCGATAAACTCACCGACGGAAGCACATGATATGGGATACGAAATACAGCCCACATGGAACTCATATCTGACCTCCATCTGGATAAAACAAAACGTCAGGATGGTAACACAATTCGTGGACATGAATATGAATGAAAATGGCACATAATTACTCATAAGGCTATTCGAAGGTTAATTAAGTGACTTTTCTCATAAAGTGTCCATTATTACTCTGCCCATTTGCTACCGGTATGCTACCGGAAAGTAGCAGTGGGCTGTGTCCTGCTTGGGTGATTATTGTACAGGTTGGGTTTACGTATGCCAGTGAACAGAGCAACGACGACAAGGAGGGGTTGGCTGAGTGGTGAGGCACCGTCAGGAGGACGAAGAGTATCGGAAGACGGAGCGTGAGAGCTACCTTATAATTACCAACCTATAGGTTATTGATTGTCAGTAACTTGGATGCGAAGCTTTCCGTTAACTGCACATAACTTAAGTACGAAACAAAAATAAAATTCTGTAGGGAGAAGCCTGAGATGATTACAAACAGGATTAACAATGTACTTTCACTGTATGAATGAAGGAGTTTGACCAAAAAGGAGTATATGAATGAATGATGTGATTTAGCCAAAAAGTAGTGTTTTATGGATGGGCTAGCAAGGGTTGTTTGTTGGTAGGTATGGGCTTAGATGTATCAGTAAACGGTTTACTGCCTTTTCGTGGTAACAATTAACAGATTTACAGTAGAGTTTCTCAGTTGTTACCTCTGAAAACCTAACGCTTTTACATGAATAGCTATTGCCACAAGATGTGACACAGAACCAAGCCCGAGCGATGGAAAAAAAGGGAAGACAACACCACCCGATTTAAAGGTCAAGCTGACGTTTCTAATAAGATTGGGATACCAGGCTCGAAAGACGTACCACAGGAGCTGCCTCAAGTGGGTTGTGTAAAACTGCCACAGTGGCCATAGTTCGCGCTAGGCAACTGTACTAATTAACTGTGAGAAGGCATCATCACCTCCGCTTGAGGCCCCAGCCACTAATTTTGGGGTTTTGAATTTTTGGTAATGATTATCCCCACATCTTTGACCGTGCTCATCCTTTCTGGAACCATCCCAAATTTTCCCAGGTTGATCCAAGAGATTTCCCGCATTTATTTAGGGTTGATTTTGGGCTCCCACTATGGGCCCCATAGACACTTTCCTCTCAAGGGCACCCTGCAAGGCACCCTCCATAAGGTCTCCCACTACCCAGATCATGAGCTAAGTCTTCATATGCAACAGAAACAGGAGAGGATCAGGAACCAACCCTCGTGGGACCCAGTTGGTGAACTTACCCATATTGGACCAGTGTCCCTCCACGTCTACGCAGAATTTCCTTTCTCTGAGAAATTCGGATATCGAGTCACATAGCAGTGGATAAACTCCACAAGCTGTAGGCTTGTTCACTACCAGCCCTTGAGGGCCTACCTGGAGACCAAATAACAGACTCCTACTCTTTCCATCATGAAATCTGCTCGTAACTTCAACCAGGCAGCAAGCGAGATGTGTCACAGATGGGATCTTCCCCAATATCTTCTCTCGGCTTCGGTCGATATACCGTCAATAACGTTTGCAACTCCGGTGAAGCCGTTGTAACTTCGAGTGAATATTTCGTACCGTCAAATGAATCTTACTAATCTTCAAGTAAAGCTCAAGTGGCATCACTCAACAATCACGGATATATGATTTTCTTGGCAGTGATCACTTGTCACCTGCTCACGAAGTCCCTCCGTTCCGTGATCATCGACATCGTGTTAGTAACTCGCGAGTCAAATTATCATTCATACATGCAATGGTACATGCGAGAGCACACAAGGGAAGGGATGTGGCTACTGAGTCGATGGCGTGATTGAAGAGCAAGGGACCAAGGACAAATTGGGACGGCCAACAAAGCGATGGCTTTGAAGGACCTTGATTCTGTGTGTGTAGCCTAACAAAACTGAGCTAACCCATACACGTGACTAAGCCGAGCTCTGTATGTGGCCTGGTCGCTCGTGAAATGACTAGTTCATTTTACCAGAGATGAGTTTGACAACGGGACGCACGTTTCATACACCGGACACCAAGCCACGTGTCTTAAACGCGTATGAAACTGGGGACGACTGGTGTTTAGCAGCTAAGGCAATGGGAGTCAAGAGAAAACAGCAATGAACTGGTTAGACGAAACGGTGCAGCTCATCCCACGTTGACCCACGATGGGATGCGTTTCAAAACGTTTTCCTCGCATGAATTTGAGAGGCCATTTTTCTGGTTGCAGCGGGGTCCACACTAACACTTTAAGCAAAGCGGCACTGACTGAAGGTTGGATATGACAAGGATGTTTCTATCACCACTGTCAGCGGCCATCTTAATTGACAGGTGATGACGCCCAAGAAAATTCATCGGATATCCGTACCTATGAATCTATTGCGCTACAGGTAGAAGAGGAACAGGTATGTCGGTAAAAATTCTTCTAACATTTTTTGGCATAGTTACGTAAAGCAGCTGCCGTGGCACTAGTCGCACAGTCACGAAATCATAAGAACAGACGAGCTCAGCCTTAATCTGCACTGGTTACGAGACTTTGGTGGAGCCCCAAGGGGGATGAGGGCACGAATAGCAGTGGAAAGCATCAGAAGCAAGAATCTGCACATGATAAGTGCGGGTAATGCGGAGGGTCTAATAAATCTAACGGGAGAAGAGCGTTCACAGCTGTGGCTTGTCTACAGTGAATGAGCGGCCCTATGGGTCGTCCTTGGATCACATAGAGAAGTCGTTTGTTATCTTCTGTGAAAACGCACCTTGTCTTTCCGGAATGGAGGATTCAGTGGCAATCAAGAGAGTGAACATCATTAAGCTTGCGCCATATTTATCCACACCTACTCCGATGTAAGTGATATGGAATGCGCCGAACCGGCAAATTTAGGCTGAAATCAGAAAAGCTCACACTGGGATAATAACTGGACCACCTGAGGGATTCAAGGGCCGACGAGATTGGTGAATGTCTTACTTGGAGACAATAGCCACGAACTCTAAATATACCGTCACCCGTACACACGGCTTGAAAGCAGCACAGCTCGTCCTTGCCCAGTAAGATGATGTTAAAAAATGGATTGATTTGCGGCAAACTTTGGTTTGCAAAACTGAGTGATGGTTCTGTTGCACTCCAGTATATGAGAGGGGACCAGAACCCTACGTGACAATGAAAATGTTTTTGTCTTACTTTTGTGTTTGCAATTCCATTTCACCTTTCTTCGCGGCAAACTGGGCTTCTAAATATTCGCATACGCTCCGGAAGAATAACAATGAATTGAGGCTGAATAACCGAAATGTAGGGGTAAGCTCAGAAGTGGCCGTCAGACTACGGGTGTGGTCGCTCAGGTTTTGGGCAGACCAAGGCTGAGAAAAACAAATGGGTTCTCCCGCATGACAAATTTTCACTAGTGGAACATAACCTCCTATTGCTGAAATTTATTCCGGACCCATTTGTAGGGTGAAGTGGATAAGAGCATCAAACATAGAGTGGAGAGGTATCAGTGTGGAAGTTTTTTGAGTCTAAACCTCACCAAGCCATGAGTTTAGTGAGGAATCCATGGAACAAGACTGCCTATTTCTGCCTGGCCAATGCACTGCATAAGTGATGTTCGGACAAAAGGTGGTAATTTGGGAAGGGTTTTATTGCTGACCGCAAGTGAATGCGGTCGTTGGTTTTTACAAGAAACAAATTTTTCAAGAAGCGCGATCAGAAGTCGGAGGTTTCATAACTTATGACGACTTCACTGGAGACGACTGAGTGAATACTTCCGACTAAATATTGATAGGTAATTACGAAACTTCCAGAGGTATACACCTGTTTCTATTTGACGTTTTTTCGCTTTATTTCGCCAAATGAGACTTTTTTTGTCCTTCTGGAGTTTTACCCTCAGAAATAAAAACGTTCTCAAAGTTAGGCCCTCGAGCCTTTTTGGGTAAAAAAGTAGTACGAGACTGGGTTTTAGTTTTGGAGAAACACGGTTTTCAATGTCCATGTCTACTCATTGTGTCCTCCAACACCACTTTGTATGAACTTCCTTTTGACGGCCATCGAGGAGGATATGCAAAATGCTAACACTGCCTTTACCGGCCTGTTTTAGTGCCCTGCGATTGAATGACCTATGTTTCTCCTAATCAGTTCATTGCTGTTTTCTCTTGACTCCCATTGCCTTAGCTGCTAAACACCAGTCGTCCCCAGTTTCATACGCGTTTAAGACACGTGGCTTGGTGTCCGGTGTATGAAACGTGCGTCCCGTTGTCAAACTCATCTCTGGTAAAATGAACTAGTCATTTCACGAGCGACCAGGCCACATACAGAGCTCGGCTTAGTCACGTGTATGGGTTAGCTCAGTTTTGTTAGGCTACACACACAGAATCAAGGTCCTTCAAAGCCATCGCTTTGTTGGCCGTCCCAATTTGTCCTTGGTCCCTTGCTCTTCAATCACGCCATCGACTCAGTAGCCACATCCCTTCCCTTGTGTGCTCTCGCATGTACCATTGCATGTATGAATGATAATTTGACTCGCGAGTTACTAACACGATGTCGATGATCACGGAACGGAGGGACTTCGTGAGCAGGTGACAAGTGATCACTGCCAAGAAAATCATATATCCGTGATTGTTGAGTGATGCCACTTGAGCTTTACTTGAAGATTAGTAAGATTCATTTGACGGTACGAAATATTCACTCGAAGTTACAACTACTCTACTTGGTGTTTAAATGTTATGATGCTTCTTTTGGTGCCCGGGCTTTTCGTAGTTCCAGTACATCCTCCGGCAGCCTATTTCAGCAGAACTCTACCCTATTTTTGAAGGGGTGAGCCCGGGGTTTTCAACCAGGATCAAACCCTCCTTTAATTCTTTTTATTACCTTGTTTTTCATAGTCTGTTTCCTCATGCGCTGGGCCTCCTGATTGGAGCCCACAAAGTTATTTATGCCTGTATTGTCTCCGTGCGATCCCGTTGTATTCCCTCGTTTCCACAAAGAAAAGCCTATGGTTCCGAAGCTTCTGCTCGCAAGCCTAGTCCCCTGAATTCCACTCATTCGTGTTGCAAGACGGGATGCTATTTCCAAACGGGTAACATCCTTTTTGTAGGAGATCAACCATGCCAGAATATATTTTGTAGAGAAGCCATTTTACGGATGCGCTCTCTCATGCATCCTCTTGGTTGTCGACACAACAACACTAGTCTCAACCTGGAGATCTCACGCAAGCCTTTTTCTGCAGCTGCCCTAAACTTGTCAGGCCACTTCAGGCCGGAGTTCAACAGTATCCTAAGGTCTTTAACCCTGTTCACTGCCTCCATCGTAAATGGGCCCTGGTATTGTACAATCTTCACGCCTGTCAACATCCCTGAAAACCAATGGCTTTTTTGAGCACTGAGAGGTGTGTCCCACTTGTGTGTCCTGCTTAAAATGGCAACTATGTCTCTGCTCAGCTCCACTCTCACCTGGGCTCCTACCAATTTCACGTCATCTGCAGAAGGGAATCTTTGTAATAATGGTTTATTTCGGAGACTCCCGTGGCGTGCCAGGTGCGTGATCAACTGTTTACAAGTGATGGAACAAACAGACAAAAACCCTTGGAAATGTAGACGTTTACATGATGGGGGTTGAAAAAACGGCTAAGAATAGGGAGTAACGTGGGACAAAAGTAGGCGAATGTATACACACCAAAGAAAATGTACTGGGTTTAAATGGATCCACGGACGGATTCAAATGGGCCATCGGTGAGTTTGAAAAGTCAAAGTCAGGTAGATATTTGGCTGGTCAGTATAGAGACATCTGAAGGCTGACTGATATACATGAGAAAGGCTAGAAATCAGCATGAGAAACTGTAATAGCGGGAGACGATGAGGAAAAAGTGAGATTCACTGCAGGGATCAGGTAACAACGAAGCATTGGTACTCTGCAATAGATGGTCAGGGCAAACAGGGCACATTACTCATTGTAAAACAGGGAGCGAGCAAAGTGAGACGTAGAAGGTGAATCAGGTAAAACAAGTAGTTCATAGGAGTTGGACACAGTAGATTTGGGTTATAGATGTAGAAGGAATGGATGCATATCATGGCGGTCAGCGGGATGATAGCAAGAGAGATGGCCTGTGAGGAAATACAGGATACAGAGCGAAAGCGTGTACACATAAGTGCGGTTGTTTATATATATATATGCATATATATATAATGCTGGTATATTTCTCGGCCATGGTCGAGATGCACGCTGTAGAGCATGATCATGGTGTAACACGTTACTCAATAGGATGAAATATTCACAAATTCTGAATATGAAAGTCGAGAGTATCAGAGATGGAAAAACAAAGCCAGCAACAGTTTGAATGAATCATTCTGATAACGGTTCGCGCTGCAGTTTTGAACCGGTTTCGAATCCGGTCTGGGCACTAATGCGCGGCGGAGATATCGAAAAATCGTCAACGCAGTGCCAAGGACGCATTATGAACGAGAATGATGCAAGCCAAGAAAACCGGAAGCCCACCAAGGTTCTGCAGATGGAGTAAATTTTTTAGCAAAAGGAAAAGGGGGAAAATTTGTAAAGAAGTGTGTTTGGGAAAATCAACGCATGCGAAGAGGATAGCGATCATGAAGACAATGCAAACCCTGAATGACGGATTTACCGGAGTTCAATAAACGGAATGAGTTCTGAAGCAGGGGGGCATGAGACAAAATTTGTGAGAGTGAACACTGGTGGATGTGGGAGAAACAGCAGACCATAAAAAGGTGAGTTTAGGTTCAGTATCAGTAACATGTACCATTCTGAAATAAGAAAGCGCAGCTGCAGGGTCTTCGAGAAGTGTAGAGTCAATTTCCAGCCGGCTACGGGTCGTAGGAAAGACAAACAGTGGTAACGGATGATAAAGTGGGAAATCTCAGCATGGACTTCGGAGTTATTATGCTGTTCCACTGACAAATATATATGTATGCGTTGACACATTTGCCTTCAGTGTTATTCAGCGTCATTTCTGGTAACGTACTGCATCGAGTGCGTAAGGTTCGTCTGGCAGGACAGAGTATGTGATGGGCAACTTGTTCCAGACTTTGGAGTAGACAAGAAGGAAGAAACGTGACCGTATGGCCAACTTAGCTATACTGGAAGAGACAGTAAAAAACCTGTGTCGAAGTGAGTAGGGGGTTTAACGGGAGAAGTTTACTGGGTCAAACGAAAAAGACCGGTTATGGAGCAGATTATACAAGAAGACTCAGTTTAGTCTTAAGCGGCGGAGCCAGAGTGGGTCAAGTTTCAGATTTTGGCGTTGTTCTCTATAGCTTAAAGACGTGGACCAGCCGAGTAGTTGTTTGGTGAAACGCCTTTGTATGCTTTCAATCGCAACCCTGTCGAATTTCTTCATGTTAGAAAATATTATTGGGCAGTATTCGAGTAAAGGCCTGATGTATGCTTTGTAGATGCTGATGATACTGTCCCGGAGACGAAAGGAGCGGAAGAGCAGGGCCACACTTCTTCTAGCCTTGGCTGCTTAGATGGCGGCGTGCTCGGAAAAGTTGGGGGAGCAGGAATAGTTGAGGCCCAAATCGCGGATAGTCGGTCGACTGGCTATTGGGGACCCACCAAGAGTTAAGGATCCAGGGGGCAATTGGAACTTGTAAGTTAGGACCTCGCACTTACCAGTGGAAAAGCTCATCCTCCAGGTGTGGCACCAGCGGTCAAGTGCTGCGAGGTCAGCGGAAATGTTGCAAAGAGTAGGGACAGCATCATTAGAATTGAAAAAGTAAACTATCTTTATATCGTCTGCAAACAAGAATGGCGTGCCGTGGTGTACTAGATCCAATGAGTCGTTAATTTACATCAGAAATAGGAGAGGACCCAGTACGCTTCCCTGTATAACGCCACTTGTAACAGGTTTCGGTTTGGAAGTATGTCCGTTGGCGAGGACCACTTGCAAACGATGAGCAAGATAATATTTCAGCCAAGAAAGCAACGGGTCACCAATGCCGAATGAACGCAGTTTGGAGATAAGATGAAGGTGTGGAACACGGTCGAACGCCTTCGATAGATCTAGGTAGACAACTACTAAAGCCTGCCCGCTATCAACAGCCTTAGTGACTAGTTTGAGGAAGTCAAACTGACATGTGGTGCATGATCGCGATTTGAGAAACCCGTGCTGCCTATCGCTAAGAAGGTTAGAGGCGAGAAGATGGGTGGTAATGCCATCTTTGATAATCATTTCATTATTCTGGAAATGATAGGAGTATGGTTGATGGGACGGTAATTAGCAAGTTCGTGGACAGGTCTTTTTGTGTCGTGGAATGGTGACTGAACGCTTCCAGTTCGACGGCACCAAACTAAATTTGAGTGACAAGGTGAATAGGTTCAGTAGTAAAAGTGGAAGGTCCGATCCACCGCTAATCATTGCAGCTGGGGGCAACCCGTCTGGTCCAGGACGCGCAGATGCTTTATAGCGTAAAATGAGCCTGGAAATAACGTTTACTTCAAAGGTTAGGGTAGATAAGGAAAAGATGGTAATGGCCAGAGGATTTGGGGGTGCTGTGCCTGAGGCGAGGGCCATGGACTCGGCGAAGTAATGGTTGAAGGCCCCAGCGATATCAGAAGAGGAGGTGGGCGAAGCTTTATTCGGTAACACAACATATTGGATCATAGTATCCGTTGCCGAATTCCTAGATTTGTGTAGGAGTGCGAGTTACAATGCTTTATTGGGATGCCTAAGGGCTTTGGCTTCTTCGTAGCGGAGTTGCTTTTACTTAAGGTCCCGGATAATATCAGTAAGACGCGTTAGTCTCATGAGAAGAGAGAAGTCGTGGTTTTGGAGGTAAAGTCTTTGCATCTTAAGGTACTATCGTTGGAGGGATGCAAGCTTGGACTTCCTAAGGGAGGAGTTTTGGGATATTGGGCCAAGTTTAAGGAGGCAGTTTCCCATGTTAAGGTAAAAGTGATCAGCCGCTTGTTGGGGGTCAGCAGTCAGAAAAAAACCGCTCGTATCTTGATTACGGATAAATTGGGCAGAGGGTTCCAATTTAAACGGACGGGATTGTTGACCGGGGTCAGATAGTCTGATGGATAAAGATGGAATGAAAGATTACCGGCCACTATCTTATGGTCACCACCCGGAAATTTATTCAGAACGGAAACCGAAAAGTGGGAAACGCAGTGGGTGAATATAAGATCTAGGATGTTCGCTTTCCTAGTAGGGGTTATAACGTGTTGCACCCAGTCCCCAACGTGAGTATGGGACACAAAGTCTATTAAGTTGGGAGGAGCCGTGAGGTTTCTCCAGGATGTTTTAGGCCAGTTAAAATCACTGGCTATGATTTTCGCTGCCGAAGGTAGTAGTGAAAGGAAATCAAAGGCTTCAATTAAAGAAGTTAAGTCTGCAATAGTAGATGAGGGCGGGCGATAGATACAGCCAATGTGCATGACTACAGTTGAGAACCGAATTGTGAGCCATAGAGAATCCGGAATTGAGTCGAGTGTGGCATGTCTGATGAGGACTACTGAAAAGGCGTGCTGTACGTACACAAGGCACCCACCTCCGCGTCTGTCGATCCTATTTACCCCAAAAACCTTGTACCCTTCAAGCATAATTTCGCTTGTGCTGGTGTGTTCGGTGAGCCAGGTTTCAGTAATAAAGATGATGTCAGGACTGGAGGTTATGACATAATTTTTAAAGTGATGAAGCTTATTTAAGATTGATCGCGAGTTAAATAAGATGAATGACAACCCACTCATGTGGAAGTGAGTGTCAGGGTTAAATAACGTATAAGACTTGTTGGTCAAATGAAGTGCACGGTGAGTTGGAGCTATTACCGAAGAGGAGGAAAAGTGAGCGTTGGATGCCTCCGCGATGGCTTCGGAAGAACCAGCCGCGGACGAACCGGGAGTAATTAATTTAGGGTTATTACGGGGTGAAAGAGAATACCTTAGACGAAGTAGTCCTGCCACTTGTCCTGATTCGTTGGGATCGTTCGATGCCCCGGTGCAGTGATACAATACGTGGTTATGGAAGGTATTGGCTTGCCCACTTGACAACCTTGGTATTGGTTGTTGTGTGGTAAGAGCAGGCCTCAGAGGGTAGGGACTGGAAGAGTTTGGAGTGGCTTCGCCGCCCATCGATGCGACTCGCCCGAGTGGGGTAGGATAGGAATCGGCGGCTGGTAGGGGGGTTATATGGAGGTCATTTTCAAAGGAGGTACTGGTAATACGCAGTGTTGCGTAGCTGGCCTCCGGAGTTCGGTGTGCTACCGAAGGTATGGACGACTGGTAAGGTGCCGATGTTGAAAAGTGGTTCATCAGGGCTGGAAGAGACGAAAGATTGTGGAATTGTATGCCACAGGGTGGGGAAAATTTACTCGGAGGGGGTCTGTGAATGTATCCCGCGCGTAAAACGCCTGTGATGGGGCAAAACGAAAATTTTGGTATGGAAAAGGAACTAGCGAGATAAACGGTGTTGGCACGGAAAAGTTGGGAAATGAAGAACTAGGCAGATGCAGCTTTGAATAATAGCTGTGAGGTGCTTTGCGAGCATCGTCCGTATAAACGCGCGTAGAGCTTAGTTTCTCTGGGGGGAATTACGGTTTGAGAAACTATCTATTTTGGGAACAGAAACTGTAGGTCTCGGCATTAGTGACATCTCACAAGGGTGTCTGTTCGCTTCTTATCTTTGCATGACATTAGGAGTGCATCCTGGTGATATGAGGCAGTCGTCGCCTAATGAACTAAATGTTGAGGCCTTCAGTAGGGATGGAGTGTGGGTTGCCGAATTCTGGATTTGCGGCCATGTGTTACCGTTGGTATCGACACTCTGCATTGGGGGCTGAGTGTAGATCGTTACCAACTTTCGGCCCATTGGTGATAAGTTAGATTGCAACAGTGAGGTTGTGTCCTTAGGTGTGCTACTTCTTGGCAGCTTGTTTACGAGAGTATGCCCTGAATTCTGACGGGTTTGATTTGAACGAAAATGACCTGGCAGTGGTATGGTGCGGTCACGCGGGTGGGTTTTAGTCGTGGCTATGTGGTGTGAACAAAAACGACCATACTTTGATTTATGTGTCGCCTTGGGAGAGTGATGCAAAGTTGTTAGGTCAGGGAGGCTTCGCGACTTAGGTAGCTGCTTCTGATGCACAGAGCTAAGCTGTCTGGCAGGACTCGGTGGATTCCAGTCCCAGGCATCTGCGACACTATTGACGAGCCTAGGGCGCTTGGAGACTGGTGGATTTGGAGAAGGCCCAGGCATTGCGTCAAGGTCTACATCAGACAGTTATTGGCTGACAGACGTCGATTGCATAGAGTAGGTTAGGGGCTGACGGTGTTAGGTGTCTTTTGGGCGGATTCGTGCCTTGGATGTTTGTGAGAGTTCGACTTTCTCAGCACTCCTCTTTGTAGTGGCGTTTTGTCGGGTGCTATTCGAAAGTTCTTGTATGGCGAATCAATAGCGATAACTGATTGTTTATGAATGAACTCACTGGCTGTCAGTGAGTCCGGAAATTGGAAAAGTAGAGGGCATTGGTGTCGTTGTGTTTGTTTGCGTAGTCTGCTGCTACGGCATATCACACGTTCCATTTCAACGGCCTTCAGCAAGGTACTGCTGACCACGTTGAGTGGGGCCCTATCGGAAATGTCAAATACAATGGCGTGATTCGAGTTTCGTATTCGTTCTGAAGCCCCTGCTGATATGCTGTAAATAAAGTTACACGTGGCAACTAAGTTACAGCCCGTAGTTACCATAGAGGGCTCGAGGAGTTGAGCCAGTGGTGTCAGAATTCTGGTGGCCCTGTCAAGAGCCGGATCAATAAAAACGGAGTACTAGAAAGAAATTATCAGTTATTAGGAGGGGCAGGTTAAGTTAGGTTGGGTCAAATGTTTGCAGAATTCACTTTAGAATATGGTGATGAATTATTTTCATGACAGGTGAACTTGGCGGATCAAAAGAGAGAGTGAAGAATGCGTAAGCACAGAAAAGACGACGACTGAGAAGCAGCTCGAAAAAGGGGAGATGAAGGGAAGTATCGAAAAGAACAGGTAAGGATGGATCTAATAACCTGACTTATGTAGGTGAGACATGTAGTGACGGTCAAGAATGTGAGAAGCATTATTAAATGGGCTTACTTTATTCAGCAAGAAGATGGTGGCGATGGAGATGGCTAAGCAGCGCAGAGCGATTGTGCACACAAAGTGGAGAAAGTTACCTGGGAGGCGAAGCTGTCCGTGGTGCAAGATGCAGGGGCTGTGACCGCAAACAGCGTGGGAGAGGAATGAGCAAAAGGGGTACTTGAGGGTAATGGCGGGTCAAACGGACTGAAGCTGTAAATGAGAACCATGACGAAACAGTGAGCTTACATCAAGTGGCAAGTGAAAAAGCAGAATGGTCCAAAAGACACGCATAAAAGTCCTGTGGCAAACAGTAGACGAAACAGGAGATGGGAGCACGGGCCGAAAAAGACAGGTGAGACATAACCAGTAAGATCAATCCATTACAGGTGGAACACGAAAAGGGCAGAGAGGAAAGAAGCACCGGGACAGGTAAACCAGTGGGCAAACATAACGCATGAACAGTAGATGTGAGTCCGAGTAGGGGACATGAAAATTGGGAGCTGTGTGCATGCCGGAAATTGTACAAGTGGATGTAAATGGATGGTACTAATCGGAGCACTGCCAAGTGGAAGGATCCACAGAGGAATCGCGGAACCAGGCAAGGAAAATAGAGTGATAGTGACTGGATAATAAATGTAGCTGTGAGAGATGCAGAGTTCGGAACGGCAGTTCTAATATGAGGATTAGTTATGGGTGCGGGTGGGGCTGGCGTGTAATGGTGTTAGGCATGAGAAGGGAGAACGAGGGAGGGCTTGACAGAACGGTAGGTAGTGAGTCGTAAAAATGCGATCAGTGAGCTTTATAGGCCGAGGGTGATACCAAAAGAATAGATACAACAAGCCGGCAACGCCGACATGGGTGAAGAAATACAATATTAGCAGTCGTCGGCAGAGTAAAGTGGGTAGGACGATAGTGATGTGCAATGAGAGGTAACACAGTGAGAGTCGATGGGAGCAAGGACAGAATGGGTAGGTGCGCATACCATGGGAGAACGAAAAAATGGATGTGATGGGAGCGATAGGTGGGAGTACAGTGGCGAACAAGGATGGTTGGAGCATGCGGTCTGCAGCTGACAGCATTAGAGCGTGCGATCCGCAACCGGTGCTAGTGGGTGGGACTGGCCGTGCGCTGGACACCCAACCTGAAAAACACTTCGAGGTGAACACAGGGAGTGTAATCCACCAACCAAATTGCGCTCGAACATCGTTGCAGACGGTCTACACGCCCGATGTGCGCCGGCCAAAGCGGTGGATCTAACCGCGCCCCGCACCGTTGGGAATAACACCAATGTTTATTGATGGTTATGCATGTGGGGCGTAGTTCAACTATGATAGTAGGAGATATAAGTTCGGAGGTGGGATGGTCAGGTTGCAAGAGGTTCTAGAGGACGGAGCCAGCGGTTATAAATCGACCAAACGGCGGCGTTATCCAGGCGAGTATACCAACTTAGAGGGTGAAATGCACGCAAGGAGAGAACTGAAAAAGGAGAGCAGATAAAAAAGAGCAGTCAGGGTGTGACCCTGTTGTGGATCAACGGTTAGTGGAGGCATATAAAAACGAGTAAAGGACGAGACATAAGAGTGATAGAAACTACGGGGTGAGGTGGAAGCAAAGTGGTTGAAACTAGTGGCATTTCAATTTGTTTGATTCATTAGGGAAATGGACATATGTAGTTTAACCTTGAGAACTCAGTCAGATAGATGAACCTGTCTATCGTTGATTGCGTCCTTAATTGAAGGTGGCAGGGTCGGAGAAGGGGTTGGTCTTAGAACTCGAGGCCACTCTCGTGAGCTACATTTTCTGCCATGCAAATATTAGATAACTGTAGTGCACGGGTGACGCTGAAATATGGGATGAGTGCCGACAGAAACTGGGATTTGGTTTGTGAAGCTCGAAAGGTGATGGGCAACTTGTTCCAGACTTTGGAGTAGACAAGAAGGAAGAAACGTGACCGTATGGCCAACTTAGCTATACTGGAAGAGACAGTAAAAAGCCTGTGTCGAAGTGAGTAGGGGGTTTAACGGGAGAAGTTTACTGGGTCAAACGAAAAAGACCGGTTATGGAGCAGATTATACAAGAAGACTCAGTTTAGTCTTAAGCGGCGGAGCCAGAGTGGGTCAAGTTTCAGATTTTGGCGTTGTTCTCTATAGCTTAAAGACGTGGACCAGCCGAGTAGTTGTTTGGTGAAACGCCTTTGTATGCTTTCAATCGCAACCCTGTCGAATTTCTTCATGTTAGAAAATATTATTGGGCAGTATTCGAGTAAAGGCCTGATGTATGCTTTGTAGATGCTGATGATACTGTCCCGGAGACGAAAGGAGCGGAAGAGCAGGGCCACACTTCTTCTAGCCTTGGCTGCTTAGATGGCGGCGTGCTCGGAAAAGTTGGGGGAGCAGGAATAGTTGAGGCCCAAATCGCGGATAGTCGGTCGACTGGCTATTGGGGACCCACCAAGAGTTAAGGATCCAGGGGGCGATTGGATGTTGTAGGTACTGTAGGTAACTGTAGGAATGAAGCTAAGTCACTTATGAACATAAAGACAGTAGTGGGCCTAGCACGGATCGTAGAGATACTCCACTGGTGACGTTTTCTGATTTGAAGTTCTTGTCACCTATACAGACATAAACGTTCTACCGGTGCAGAAGCCCATTAGCCTTTCCCGAAAGTGCCTACTTATACCGAAAGACCCCGACTTGATTAGTAGAAAGCCATGGTCCACCTAGACAAGTCCTCTGCCAAAGTCAACCTGCTTGTCCCCATCCATCCTTCGACTGACTTCGTTTAGGAAGCTTAAGAGATTGGCTAAGCACAATCTGAAACCTTAGGAAGCCAAGCTGCTCAGGGTAAGGCATGGAATTCTGCAGTAGGTGCTTGCAGACATGCGCCCGGTTGCTCTTTTCTAGCACGAGACGCTGGATAGACTAGCCGGTCTGGGGTTTTTATTTCAAACCGAGGTCCCTCTCCATGCAGAGGCAGTATGGCCTGTTCCGGTCAGGTGGGTTCAGTTCAGCTAAGTGTGCGCAGCACTGGTAGCGGCCTCGGCCAATCGAGAACACAGGTTTCTTTTAGCTGTAAGCACTTGAATAATTGCCCACCGCCGGGGATTTTTGCAGGCTCTTCCCGTCTGGTACTTTTGGCAGAATCTTTCACTGGAGCAGTTTTACTAAATAGGAAGAGAGTGGAGGCATCCTCTCACCTTCCAGCCGAGGAAAAGCCGTTTTTTCAGCCTGTCCCTATAAATGGCAAGTCTAACTTTGGTCTGCAGGAAGCCTGGCCTGATTTTCCCCCCAAGTTTCCCTTTCTGCTTGAAATTTCCCTCTCCAAGATTATCTCTCCGTTTGCTGTCTAGGATTTTTTGAAGGACTGTACACCTTTCAAACTTACCTGTTCTCCGGCTAGCTAGTTCAACCATCCAACCACCTTACTGCAAAAGATGTTGGTCCTAACATTGAGTTCTTAGCTTGTTTTCCAAAGTTTAATACCGTCCTGTCTTTTCTGTCCGTAAAGAACACCAAAAAACCTTTTATTGGTTTCTAGTCTCTTTAGGCTTTTCAAAAATTTTAAAGTCTTCTGAGGGGTCTTCTTTTATTCTTCTCTCTTTTGGAGAAAATGCCCTTATATTCTGCAGTCTCCGGCAGTATTTCTTTCCTTTCCGACCCTCCACCATCCAGGTGACTGACAGCTAGTTTTATTCAAGCAGGCCACATCCATTTGAGGAAAGTTATCCAAGCCTGCACTCCCCATTAGAAGTGAGGTCTCTCTGTACTGGGTGAGAACACGTCTGATGGTTTGCAGGAAATTGTTGATTCAAGTCCGGAGCGCTCCAGTCAGCTTACTCTGCTCCGCCTTTTAAAGTCTGCTGACATAACCTCACCCAAATCTTTGATCTGTTGCTCCACGATAATCGTGAAGGGTGGATTTTATCCACTTTTGTGTAAACCCACTGAAGCCGTGGTCAGTACATGACTTTTACCATCTTTTAGGGGCATAGTCAGTGTTTTCCCATCACAGCACATTTTCGCCATTACTAGCCAGTGACTGGACACGAAAATCTTCACATCTGCAAATATGAAGCGCGGGAGCCTCAACACCTTAGCCAAGTCACTAATGTAGCCGAGGGATAGAAGAGATTCCATAACTGATCCCTGACGGACACCTCTGTCCCGGAGTTAGCACCTGCAACACTAAAATAAAAATTGTTGTTGGTAAGGAAATCAGTTATTAAACGTCCTAGCAGCCCGTCTATCCCCCAAGTCCTAAATTTACCCAGCAGTGGTCTGCGGCCCACACAGTCAAAAACCTCACTGAAGTCCAGGCAGCGGACTCCCACTATTTCTCCTTCACCCGATTGTGTTGTGACTTCGTCCAAGAGTTTTGGAGGGTTCGAAAGACATGACCTTCCCGTTGGAAGCTCATACCGTACTTCACTCAGTAGCTTGTGTTCTGCCAAATTCTCTTAGGCTTGTTCTCTTGGCTATTTCTCCATGTGTTTGCCCAAGATAAATGTAGGACTATTAGACCAGTAGTTTTGCCCTTGAGAGCTCGGTCCACACCTGTGGATGACCAGTTTTGCAGCTGCCTTCCCGTAGCTCAACAAAACACCTTCCCAACAGACGCACAAAACAGCCGACAGACAGGATAGCTTATTTCGGCACCTGGCGGTTTTATGGTAGCTGGGGGCAAGCCATCTGGCCCAGCTAACTCGTTTATGTTCAGCCCCTCCAGTATGATCCATGTCTCACCCGTAGTTATAGACATGGGTCATATAGGGCGCCCATGGGGGTCTTCTTTTATCGCGTGATGCTACCAGTTCCTCTGCTACACACTTTTGAGGTACTTTCTTAGAGCCTTTCCCCTGCGGTGACCTTCACAGACTCATATCCCACCGCCCGATATCAGTATTCTGGCCCCCTTTCTAAGAACACCTCTTGAATAAGGACATAAAGGTTATCTCCTAGGATTTAGCATAGATCGTTTTGTCAATGGTGGTCCAAAAGTTTTCTTTGAGCTCTTTTATTTTGATAGCTGAGCTTTGATATTCGCCGTACAGCAGCCACTTTCTCTCACCCTTGACTGGTTTAGACTTCTGCTGACTGCTTCCCAACTTCATAGTGGATTTTTGAACCGCTGTCACCGGTCACCCAAGCTTGTTTTTGTGCTGGTCCTTTTTAAGTGGGGGAAGCTTTTCCTGCGGCGCTAGTAGGTTTGGACTGATGGTCTACCACTTTCTCCTACAGCAGCATTTTCATCTTTCACGCTCCAGTCCAGGTCAGCTGCTTCTGTATTTGGTTTGGCAGCTTTCGGCCTTCCAAAATTCCAACGAAATTAATCTGTGACCTTTGAATGATTGGGGCGGAGTGTGAACTTGAACAACACTTGATCATTCTTGCCAGAAGGTGGATAAATGCTGAGCCCACCTGAGTCGCTTTCATATCCCGTGGTCACTAGGCCTAGAAGGGATGATGGGCTTCCCGCAGTGCATTTGATGCTTTCTCAAATGTGCTTTAGTAAGGTCCCTTCGTGGGGACGCCGGTTAAGGTACTCCTAAGCTGAGCCGCAAACACGGCTTCCCGTGTCCCAGCTCAATTCTGGTGGGTCAAAATCACAGGTCAGGACGGCTTTGTTCATCATTCACAACTTAACGGGGTCTACCAGATCAGCCAGTTTCTGAAACTGGTGAATTCTCCAATCTCCAGGCTCTCGGATATTATGAAGAACCGGCCCTTCTCCGTAGGTTCCTTTGGGAAGGATCCCAAGAACCAAATTATCCTAGCCAATTGGGAGAAATTAAGGTTAAACTCGGGATAACATAACACGTACCTTTAAAGGTCGCAAAGATTATCGCGAAATTTAACGTTTACAATAATAATAATGAAGGTATCACAGTGTTCATCAGTGCATATCCACGGTTTATTTTGTTTCACTGAATGTCCTTGTAACCAGACAGTGCCATTCTGGCTTTCCTTGTGCCCTGTGGACGGTATGAGTTCTTCGGCTTTTCCTATGATGGGGAAGTGATTCATCACCCATAGAGATAACTAGATTGCACTTCCAAAACAATATAAACTCCTGCAGGCTTTTGTCCCGATCTATATACTATTTAATTTATATATATTCGGATATACGTGTAAACACTCATATATTTTTGGAGAATAAGATAGCCGCTTTGTGGCCTTGCTTTTTGTGAAATTTATGCAGTATCTGGTACTAACCGCCAAGCAACCTCGGCCATTCATCTTCAGATTCTGGGAATCAGAATACATTGCCATGCCTGGAGACGGCGAAGAAAAAGTAACTAACGGGCAATAAGGTCCTAAGCAGGAAGAAACACCTCATTTGTGGCAAGGCCACATTATGAGGAGACCGGCTTTTGCGTCATAAATCACAGTCAAATGGTATGCCAAGAAGTCTGAATGTGGTCAAGTAGTCCTTAATTCTTTATGTATGATAGGCATGGCTACTCCTGGTGCCAACGCTGTTGGAGTAGAGCCACGAGAGATGGACCAACAGCATGATTGGAATTTTGATTTTTAATTATGGGTTTATTCACTACCAGTAGATCTTCCATATGGGTTAACGTATTTGCGAATAAGCTAAATTTTTCAAGCCAGTCAAGAGATACAGCTTGGAGGGAGAACTGTGTGTACCGATATCAGCGTGGATGCTTTTTTACGGCTCTGGTCCGACAATTTCCTAACATTCATGCTAACCATGGGACAACCTCTTGGCCTGCTGCACGCGTCGAGCTACCAATTGCTACTTGCTTTGCTTTGCCCGAGATGAACACTTCATACGCAAAATCTGTGATGGGCGGCTATCATTTCCCTTATGAATCGTATTTGGGAAAGCCCAAGTCGTTCACCGAGAGTCCCACAGAACCAGCGGAATTACTATACAGAAGAGTTCACGAAGTCAACTGTGTGCTCTCCGAAGAGAAGATAATGTTACTCTGGGTACCAAACTTCTCGATTCTGCCCCACGGATTCATCCTGTGTTCCGTGTGTTTTACTCCACCATGCAACCAGGTAAAATTGTCATCCACAAAATAACCCCACGGAAATTGTACGTTGTTGGATACTGTACCCCTTTGCTGTCTTAACATTTGGCCAGTTTTTTCCAGCAACTTCCCTCAAATCATCTGTCCGCCGATGGTGTACTATTGTGCACACCCCCTGCATTCATTCTCGCAACCATATGGGGCGCATCAGGCAAGGGGCTTGGAGTAGGGCAGGAAACTCTGGATTAACCTCGCAAGAGCTCCATTCTTATTTGACTCCAGGGTCATGCTTTTGTTCATCAAGTCCGCCTGATCAATCGCTTCATGGGATTAAGGACTAAAGACAGACAAAAGCAGAGGGACCGGAAAGTGACAGAGAGCTTTCCGTTAGCCATACTGGCCTAACTTGACTGAACTTGTGTGTTGCCGCGTGACATAAACTTTCAAAGTCCTGTATTCTGTCGTCATCTTCTCTTCTTGGTGGTGAGACGACAACCGCTATTTCACTAAACCTACTTTCTGCAGTTATACTCAAGACGCACTTTGTATTTGGGGCGTATTTTACTTCAACTGCCCTAGTTTTGGCTAAGAGCTCTTTGCGACAAAGCGTTTCTTGTGCCTTTGGTGGTTGTGTTTATTCCCGTAATCACCATCACTGTCTGAGTATCTCGGTTTGCAATCTTAACATCCTTTTTTGGTTTATACTCGCTTGTTTTTCTGATCTAATGATGAAAATACGCAACGAAAATTCACGTGAGGTTAGTGGTCGCATTGGGTAAGTTGGATCAGGCACGCAATAAGACGGGCCCAATGGACGGTGACATCAGAGCTGCTCTCCTCCGACCGAGAAAAAGATGAGCTGTGCAGGGAACAAGAATTTTCGAAACGGATGTTCCGCTACTTTGCTGTGGCAGAAGAGGGCTCTCGCGCTCTACGGGGATGGCCAGACAGAAAAACGGGGGCCACTATGGAAAGTTCGCCGTGAGTTACCAAGTAGTCCACTACTGGCAACACGCCCAGCTATTGAGACTAAAGCAGCAGGTATAGAGGGGCAAACTGTGCACTGATGAAGCACAAAACAAACTCAGGGAAGCTGGAGGGTTGGAAGCAATAGAACAAAACGTAGGAAAACTAGAAGGTTAGCTAAAATTGAGGTTCACGACCAAAAAAGTTGTTGTGAAAGGCAGGCGTCCTCTTCTGCATAGTTGTGCAGAACCTGTGAGCAAGGGGGCGCGGAGCAGAACGGAAGCTGACCATGCGCACGTTATCAGTGTTTGGAATGCGGCCGGGTTGCCTATCAAACGCAAACATGGAGAGCCATAGATTAAGGCTTTGAAAGGAAACCAGTGCGCTAAAACCGAGACCACCTCTTATCGTAGCTGCCAGCACATGATGCAGGCACCTACTGCTAGGCCGGGTATCAAGATGAGCATACCGCAAGGGGATGTGAGGGAGATATAGAGAAGACCAGTTCAAGTGTTCGACTAGCTTTGCAAATCTAACTATATTTGACATTGACTTGCTGAGCTAATCCATACACAATCCATGCGAGCTTGAGTGCAAATGGAGCATTTCGAATTTCACCTTGAACAGTTTCACATTGTCACGTTTAGTCCACGGGACACTGAACCTTCGGGTTTTACTCTCAAGTCTATTTTGGGGCATGCATGAATACCGCGAAAACTACTAATCACTGTTGTTCATTTTTTCGGGTTTTTGGGAACCGGCCATGTGTTGCTCGAAATGCTATTCTTGTGACTCACGGAGTGTACTTACGCACCATGCCAGACATTCCCTACGGTTCACGGGTTGCAACGAACCTGAATTCGCCGTACCTGTTGAAACCGGGGCACGAGCTGCTGGTTCTAACGGCGGCGACAGCAGACGACGAACCTTTTAGCATATGTGCTCCGAAGGAGGCAGCCACTGATCATAGCCAGGCTGGAAAGCAAAAGCTCAGCTTAACGGCTAACAAATGCGGGGCTGACGGAGTTGTAACTTTGAAAGTACCCACGAGGAGTATGAAGAAGTTTGAAGCTCAGCAAATACACTTTCTCAAGTAAGACGGTGTGGCGGGAAAGGAGGCAAAAATATCGGCGACGCCAATCTAGTTCAGACCGAGTGCCAGTATTAAGGACGAAAGGAGGAAAGCTTAATGATCCCTGAATCTTTGATATCCTCAAGGCGAATCTTTATCCTCCCTGAAGATGCAGCTTTATGAAATAAACTCCCACCTAATATCCAATTCACTTACTTCTAAACCATATTTAAGTCTTGACTACAAGCAGAGCTGGACATTCAAAAAGTAATCTCCCTCATAAATTCATACATATTCCTCTTGATAGAGCCTTCAAAAATGTGTTGTACAATAATCTGAACCATCGGTAATCACCAGGTTTTACTGTGCCATTCAGTGTCTTTGTCCCAACCGCATCATAAACCTTCCAGTTTGCATGGCCCAAACTTTGTTTTTTTATGGCTGAGGCCAGTGCTCCTAAAGTTGTCGCTGAGTGTAAGTGATACCGCCAGTTGGACGGAGGGTAACCTTAATACAGCCTTGCACTATTTTTACTTTAGCCTCAGCCTCCCCGTCACTAATCCAAAATGCAGCACCCCTCAGACTCCCTTAAGTCCGTCCAGTGACCACCCTGAATCAAAGAATTAGGCTCACGTCGCTTATCTCTCCTTTTCGTCATAAGACTGAAGAGGTGACCTCTGCCCATCACAGATCACCCTTCCATCAAATACCACGACGTTCTCTTATCAGCAGCCACCGTAAGGCCTTTAGCACTCAGTCGCCAAGGCGAACGACCATCTGTGGGTCGTCTCGGTGCACCACTGCAGGTTTTGCTGACTTGAGGCGACTCACGTATAAACTGTAGGCCATCGGGCTCCAGCCCTATTGAAAACGGGCGTTTAACTATACATTCCCCGAGGTTTCGGCATCGTTACAAGTGACTGTTTTTCCATATTCCCTTTCCTCCATAGCTAGAAGCCGCGGCACCACCGATGGAAAAATGGCAACAAGTCTGTGGTTGCCTTATCATACGGGGAAAACAGCCAACCTAGCATTGGCGGACCCCGTGGACCACACGTAAAGAACGGCGGAAGGAGGAGAGAAAGGCCGTATTTCTCTTGGGATGAGCACGCTGTCCCACTCCTATGAGACGAAAATACGCCAAAGTACCAAAAAGGCTTCTGGATGCAAAGGTGTTGCATTCATGCTCCATGCCACTTCAACAAAGTTTGCATGCCCCGCAACAGCCCGACACGGCCCTGCACATGGGGTGCCCTCAGAACAACTGAGCGTACGAGCTAAACCCCCAGTAATTCTGCCTGACTCTGGGTGGGGTGACAGAGTGCCAAAAGAGATATTTAGATGTAAACCGACCTCACCTCTCCCAGTTTAAGCCATACTGGGTTTACTAGTCCATTTCCGATCAGCTCACTGACGCGAAATTCCGTTGTCCATGCACGCTTCCTGAAGCTTTACCATGTGAAGCCGGCTATGTTTATAACGTTTCTTGTCGACACATGGACCAATTATCGCCAGCTCTTCTTTACGCTAAAGAATGTTAGGAAAACTAAATTTTGCCCGAGTCTGCCTTGGATACCTACTCATAAGTATTTTGCGACCCAAAAGTGGTCGGGAACTGCCTAGGTTTCCACGCGCAAAAGAAGTGTGAGCAAGGGCATCCTCCGCGGTAGCTTCAGACCTCATACTCCAAACGAAGTCACACTACACAAGGTTCACATCTTTCTTAAATTTTTCTTCAACAATATAAACCAATCACGGCTGACTCTAGCCGCCGACTATCGGGGTGACACCAAAGGCACATCTGGTGCCCGTACATACTAGAACGCCGAAGTCCAGATACCCACAGAATCCAAAGCAGTCCTCTGAAATTCCGTATCATATCATTTTCAACCTAGCCATCGTCCCAACTGAAAACTAGTCTAATCTTCTATTTGCGCAGGTATATGACAAGCCGAAGAATTGAAATTTATCTGAAAAAAGAAGAATCTTGGGGAAATGTGAAAGTCAGAATACCCCATAACACGGTGCACGCCATATTGCAGGTGCCTTAGTCAAACCCCATAATATGGCCGGTTTGTCTTTACGGTCTTGAAGAAGTTGGTCTGTTTCTCAACCGCTCTGAGCTCACATATCTAAAACTTGTTCTCCCAACCAAACTTCATCTCTTGCAGTCAGAACCCACAGCTGGAGCCTCTTCCAGGCTGATGACCTCCCCTTTCATTCCAGGCTTTGAGTTTTAGGTTTCTTTAAGTTGTTACTCTTTGATTTCTATTAAAACTCTTATTTCTAGCATCCTTAAGATTGCCGCATCCCCGATCTCTTCTCGACCAAGCTGGGTACTTGGGTGGCCACTGGCCCACAAAACTTCACTCACGGATTAAAGCGTGGAACTCACGAATTGATAGATCGGATTGGGCTATTTTTCACGTAAGACGGCCATGGCTTAAACACACACTCTTTCTGGCCAATGCTGTTTGAAACCTTTTAACTCGATCACCAAGGTGATTACAATCCTACTACCCGGGGGACAGGCCACCATAAGGGTTTCACGGGACCTCACGGTGGTTTCCCAACACCACGTGATTTGATGCACTGCCCCAAAAATTCCTGTCCATATATCCTCCAAACGGTCCTGTTCATACTGCTTTGTAGTACTCAAACAACGACTAGAATCTATCCATCACCGTTTCAATCTCAACTTGCTATCATCATTGTGTCAGCCGATACCATCTTAGTCCACTTTTGCCTGCTACCTCAAGCATTTTCATGATGAACTATCAGTCGTATCTGGTGAGCCCGTCCCTGCTCGTGCCTCATTTCGTGACCTGGAGCAGTCGACAAATATGATCATTAGGAAATAAAATACAAGACAATAGCTGTTTGTTGGAACATGACTACACTTCCTTTTATTTTAATCATAGTAACTTTTCTTCTCACACTAATAACATCAGCTGTCTCCTCGTGTCCGGTTCTTTGAGAACTGCAGCAACTGGCCTTTGCGTTGTAGTTCACCCCACCTCATGATCTCTTCCTAATGCTTTGGCGCATATACTACATCTCCTGACTCTCACTGACTGTTTTTTCAACGGATCCGTTTTGAACTTCCCAGCTTAGCGCCCAATCACTATCCACACTGCTATAAAGCACATCGCTTTTATTGTGAAATATGCGTCTTTTTGCCCATTTTCAGGTGAAAAATCTTTCGCTCAATATCACACTGGAATTACCTAAAAAGATGCCCTTAATGAGCCAACCTGACTCACTTGCGATCAGTTCACAGGCTCCCTCCCCATTGGACTTTCGAGCTGTAGTCTTCTGGCCTGCTTTTCGTCGGGATGACATCAGTAGAAATAAACTTCCCTGTGTGTCGCTGACATCATTGACTGCAATTTTGCAATCTCACGCTGGTTGTGTTCTCCGTCGTGACTGGTTATTCGTTGGCGTAATTTTCCATCCGGCTTCTTGATATGGATCCCTCAAATATCCAGCCGGTACCTTCACGTGTCTTTTTCTACACTCGAGTTTTCTCTGGTCCTTCGGTGATTCATTGGTTCCACTTATTTCGTACCCACTACATCTTCCGCACGCTTTTTTACTATTTTTTCAGCAGTTCCACGATTGGCTGATTCTCCACAGTGTCTTGTTTCTAAAGTGAAAACTGCTTTCTATTTGCAGAGTTAACTGCCTCTACTTGAGTTCATTCAAACGCTGTTAGGCCTTATTGCACTCTTGCTGGAACGCGTGAATTCTACAAGCGAAGTTTGTGAATATTTCATATCGCCGCTTACTGCTGTGCCCTATGATTACGTCTTGCGCGCATCTTTACTGCCGTCGAGAAATACACCGTTGTTATTATTATTTCGGGTCAGGGATTATCACTACCATGGAGACGCGGCTGAACGAGGAGCAAAATGCTAAGCAACTTCGAGGCTACATTGCCTACAGACATGAAAATGTAGGCGACGGGTTGAGCAGAGGGGTACTTGGTCTCGTGGGAGCTGATTACAATCTGTGGGAGGTCCCATTTACTCTAGCACCACTCAACACACAAGCCGCAGAATATTGCGTTCTTCTAGGTTGTCTGCCGGGGTGGGGGTAGTCTGTGTCTATAGGGCCCCAGCAACAAGTGGGGAAGAGGACTCTGAACTACTCCAAATTCTCCGCGAAGTGCTGATTAGGTCATAGGGCTTTATTGTATCGGGAGACATGGATCTTCCAGAGATGAACTGCGGCGATGGAGTTGTCCCCAAGAGGGACCGTCGGAAAAGCTCTCGTCATGTGGCTTAAAAGCCACGCTCTCACACGGCGTTCAAGAGAGGCAGCAAGCCTTCTCATTGTGCAACTTTCATTTACCCTGAGTCTGCTGGCAATCAGGTGCAGATATGAAATTACCTCTTTAGTGATAGAAAAGTCATTGGGGAAGGGCGGTTACGCAGTTTTGTGCAAGGTTCACCGCGAGGCACAATGAACCAGAACCAAGGTTGATTCGTAACTACGCTGAAGCGGATGAGGACAAACTGAGGATAAGGGCATGAACCATTTGTTCGCACCCAGAAGTACCGAATTCGTCTGCGGAGTTAGATGGGGGGGGAAGTTAGAACCGGGATAGTAAACTTGACAAGCGAGTTTGCTGCGATAACACGGCAAAGAAATAAGAGCCGGTCACCCCGGCGGAGGCCAACAATGGCAAGAGCAGAAACTGTTTATAGGAGGCCATGGACACATTACTAACTCCATAGCACGCACCACGCATGAGCCGCCTACAAGACAGACAGCAACAGGGCCGAGGCCCTGCAACGAGAAGCAAAGTATGAGTATGAGAAAAAACTTACCAACAATGTGAAGGCAGATCCTAGGAATTCCCACACTTGTGCGCAGTCCAAGAAACAGCACGTGGGAGCGTAGGCACCTTGGAAGTACCCAACGGATGCTTCGCTTTTGAAGACAAAACAGTGGAAACCTAACTTGCTTTTTAAAGAACTTTTATCATCAAGATGAGATGCTTGTTGCGGCAAGATCAGATACGGTGAGTACGCCAGTGTTCTAGGAGCTCACTGTAAGTGAGGATGAGGTGAAACATGAACTTGAAACTTTGTGGAAGAACACAGTAGCCGGACTAGACACGATCCAAGCGGCAAATTTTCATCCTCTTTTCGATACTTCGTCTGGGTCTGTGCGAAGCATTGCCAACGGGGATGCGATGCCAGAGGACCAGCTTAAGGCCACCACTGTAACCATACCTAAGACAGGATTCAGGTAGAAGGCGGAGAATTATGGACCGGTCAGCCTGACTTCGGTCTTGTGTGGGTCCTCGAGACATAACCAGAATGCGACTGTGCCTGCGTGTGACTAATGACGACCTACTGAAAGCTGCTCTACATGAGCTCGTCAAAAAGATCGAGTCTAACAGATCTACTGCTGCTCTTATACTAGACCACAGGACGAATGGATGAAGGCACTGCGGTGGAGGATTTTAGTTGGCTTTAAGCAAGGCTTTCGACGATGTAAGCCGTCGCCCGTTGGATCATATGTTGCAACCCTTTGAAATAATCTGGAAAGAAGTTGAATGAATGGCACACTTTGAAATTGTAGTTTCTGTGTCAAAGTCGTTGTCATCTGTCGAGCTCTTACAGCAGGTTACGAACGGAGTGCCACAGGGTCAGGTGCTTGGACCTATGCTCTCCCATCCACATAAATCAACCAGCCAAAGAAGTTAGCACCACGTCTTTCGTCTCTGCGGATGATTTCAAGTTAGTTGGGAGTGATTTAGTGCAGGATATGAAAGCTGTTCTAAGATGAGCGGGTAAATGTGGTTTGCCCTTCAATCTCTCCAAATGCAAAGTTATGACTGCCATCGTAGACGGGACGAGCAGTATTCCGTTCCAATGAATGTCAAAGGTGAACGACCTAGCTGCAGTAGTCGCACGGGACTTCACGACAGTGCCAGTGAAATAAAAACTCGTCCAGGGGGTGTAAACTGGAGCATGTTATTCCGTCGCATGCAAAACCAGAGGCCTTGGTCCCATTTCGCAAGGTCTTGAGGTGACCTCTTCTGGAGTGTTGTGCACAAGCATGGGCTCCTTACTACCGCAAGGCTAAGGAGTGTCTGGAACAAGCGCAGTGGCCTGCTACTTGAATAACCACCAGTGAGAGGGGCATACCTTACCCCCAGCACTAGAGGATTTTATTCACTTCTCTTTAGTGCTTCTTAGAGGCCTGGGTGACGTACTAGAAACGTTAGAACTTATAACGGGTCCGTGGGGTATAGGCTTGGTGTGTTTGATTCTGCCCTCCGGTGCGGCACTCAGGGATGTGGGGCACACTCTGGGCTGGAAATATTGGCTGAGTTTTTCACAAAAGGCGATACTTCTCTAAAGAGACTGCCGGAGGAAGCTGTTAGGTGTGACGAACCGATTTTATAGAAAGATGTTTATCCACCTCTGAATAAAGCGCTCCTAGGGCCAGTTGCATGAATGATAGATGCAAGATAATGCACCCCTGGCATTTGTGCTGACGAACTTACTTCCTTGAACACTATACTTTCCCGCGAAATTCAGCCTTCTAGATGATAAATCAGTTACGCGGTGTTAAAGGCTTTGGCGTCTTGCCGACAACACTACGAACCCGAAGCCCGATTGACCTCGACCAGTTTAGTCCAGTGAAAATGTGACAGAGTTGAGCCGAACCGAAGCCATCCCTCCGGGACTTACCCTGTCTGTGTCAAAAGACGTCCACCGAAGATGGGTCATTTATCTTTCTCAAGTTTATTCCGCTGACTTGCAGGTCTCACTGGTAATCACCATCTCTTAATCCCAGTTCTTGTAGGGTTTTCGTGAGTTGAACCTTGCCCTCGCAGTCTGTTGTCCCCTGGATTCGAAGAACTACTCACCAGGCCAAGCCGCCGTGTCCACCCCCTTTTTAGTTCTAGGCACTCCTAATAAATCATCTCTTTTTCTCATTCTTTCAGTGGAGGCTAGGCTTTCGGAAAGTAGTCAACAGACTGTGTAGATTGTTCTTTATGCAGCTATTTATTATCATGCTTTTGTATCGTTACATAAGTACGTGCGACCCTGGATTGGGAGAATAAATAGCCGCGATTCTTACTTCAAGCTGTTGTGTTCTTCTGTTCATTTAGACTTGGGATAATCGCTGTTATTTGTTCACTGTGCTAGGAGTCCACATTTATCGTCATGGAGGTCATTTGCCATCATGCGGTCCTGTAGTGCGGAATTTTTGGATTCAAACGTTCCTGTGAGTGGGACTGAAGATTATTTTGAAAGATTCAAATTGTGATGCATTGCTTGTGATAAAATCCCGGATGAACGCAAAACTGCTGTCTTCCTGATTACTGCTTACAATCCATTAAAACAGAGAGGAAACATAAGTCTGGGGATGCAAGCTTTTCGTTGACTGTTGTCAACCGCGGACGTTAAACTCGGTACAGTAGGGGGTAAATGCAACAGTAAAGTAGGCACGAGCGAAAGTTCTTACGGTGCGTACTTTGGGGAGAGTATAGTCTACAATGTTAACGACAAGGTAAACAAACATTTTGGGCCCATCATTTTTGTGCTCCGCGTGCTGGCTGATACATTATGATTGGAGTCGCTTCACTGGACTGTAATATTTTCGGTGCTGGATTGCCCAACGGAGCTTTGAAACACTGGGTGTAAGACATCTTTGGGCAACGCGTAGCCAAATTCACAACGGATCCCAAAATCAGAAACCGAGTATCCGTGAAATTCTGCGATACCAGATTACAGAATAAACAGTGACACAAAGTAGATACGAACCCCAATTATGCGATCACAAGGGTTCAAAAACGAGAACCGAAATGCGGCTTGCGAGAAAGGAGCACGTGTGTCACGCAGGTCCAGGAGAAGGATATGACAAAGCAGTGGGCTGGATACGAACAAACAAACGTTGGTTCATAAAAACACAGTGCATAAAACAAGTCAGTAGAGGAAATAAATGAGTGGTATTAAGGAAAATATGGAACTGCAGTGTTTTTGGGGGATTCTCCACGACCAGCCTTTACACTGGGTCAGGTCAACTTTGTGACCAGATGTAATCAAATGTCTTGCAATCGAAGAAGCTGACGGTTTCACTTCGCTGTGCATTGCTCTAGCAGGTTGCGTCATCACGTTTGACAGCCACTTGGGTATGTGTTTAGACACTCGTTGAGTCAAGAAAGACCCGTTGCCAAAGTATACGTCGCCGCAACTGCAAGAGAACTGATAGAGGATATGTGAGACACTGGGCTACGCAAGGATGTTTGAGTGATTTTGAAAACAAAACCTACTGGTCGTCTGCAGCAAATGCAACTGCGCCGCTGTGTATGTGTGCTTTTGAGCTGACTTAAGATTACAGCTTATTTGAATAAATAAATGATTTTCTTCAAAAACCAAAATGATAAAACTTGCTTCTTCTCTACTTTTACTGTTTTCTGCAGCACAAGCCTCAGCTTGTGATGTTGTCTGTTGTTGACAGGAGTAGGCAAACTGCTTGCATCTCGCGACTTATGTCTTTTCTCTGTTCTAATGAATTGGATGATAGGGATCCAACGTTTCAAATGTTGTAGAAAAGTTAGCGTATTCGCATGTTGGTAACTTGTCCTTCCCATAGAAGCCAGTTTTCTTGAAGTAGGAAGACATAAGAATCTTGTACTCCCCCATACCAAGCCAGTTAACCTCGAAATCGCCGAACGTGTGGAATTTTACGAACTTGAACGAAAAGGTTTGCAGGATATTCGGGACTTAATTATTCAGCTCTCAACACAATCCGCCTATTGCAATTTTAGAGACCAGCCAGAAAAGCAACTTGGTGACGCTCTGATTGCTGGCTTTCATGGCCAGCAGTTGCAACATAAGCTGCTTCGACTACCCATCCCTACTCCTCAACATGTTACTGAAGTTTCGAAGCAGTACCAAAATGTGAATAATCTTACGAAGTCTACACCTCATATCATGTTTTGTACCCGCTGTTTTGAACAAATAAAAGAATATCCAGCGACTCCTCTGCGATCCAAACAGATGAGTACCTGTCAATCGCAATTTCCGAAGGCTGACTACGACACACTTTAAGCAAGCGCCGTATTTGGTTGAAGTGATCAACCTGGAAAATTACATTCTCACATCACCAGTGATTTCCATGGTGCTTGGTTTTTCACGTATGCCAGTACTGGTCACATTCAGTTAGTCTGTGGGCACTCTCAAATGTACTATTCCCGCTCACCGTACCTTTCGATCCCATGCGCTTCTTCCATTTTTTATTCCACGGGGAGTATGGCGGCACGAAAACATATTTTGCTTTCTTTTCTGGTTGGTGTTATGCTTCGGCGTGTTTTCATTGTGGACTTTGGCAGTGCAGAGTCGTCCATTTCTACTTTTACTTCACGTCGTGTCACTTCTGACATGCAACCATACCTAAACGACGTTGTTGTCAACTGTATCGCCCGAAGTACAATGCTAATTTTGAGCTCATATGATGCTTTTCCTCACGGAGGCAACTGAGATTTCGTTTAACTTTGCCCTTGTCATCACTGAGACTTGTCCGTCTATACTTAAGCCGAAGGCCAACAAAGACATTGGCAGTTCTATGCCACTCCTATCACGAAGACACGTTTCGTTGTCTGAACTAATATCACGGTGAACCAAGGCCTCCGGTGGTATGAAGATGAGCCCTGCAAAGTTGGTTCTAGATGGAGATCCCGTGGTTGTGAAGCGTCGCGCTTTGCTCTGTGGACCCCGTGAACTCGTGAGGAAGGTTGGCTGTACTTTGGTTGTCAAGAGGGTTCCTGAGCCCCTTTCATCCTCTGAGTGAGCAACGCCCGGTGATACTCCACTGAAATCTGACAGACTTAGCCCAAGAATACGCCACTATTATCGAACCACTTTGAATAGGACTCTCCGTCAGCCTACATGCAGTACTGTGGAAGAAGAGGACATACTGTCTCACTTTCGTGGCTCCAATCGCTTTTCACTTATTGACTTGAAGGATGCTTACTTGCAAGTACCTTTATATGAAGGTTCCCATGAGTTCATTAACGGTAGTGCCTCACCTGGTTTGTATAGATACAAGTTTCCGCATTCAGAAGTGAGCTTTTCTCCAGTCCTCTTTCAGTCGGTCATGAATACTATCGTTGAGGGACTCGTGGGTGTCGAATGTTACCAAAATTATGTGGTCATTCATGCACCCACCCAAGCTTCTCACTATTCTAGACTTAGAGTTACTGCAACCTTTTTGTGAGTTGAACATTACCATTAACCTGTCTAGGGGTGTTTTTGATTCCACTTCTCTTGATGTTTTGGGACGTCACGTAACTTAGGCTGATTACGAACCTGATAGCAATCGTTTCTCTCCTTTGCTTGAAGTTTGTATCCCTAAATACATTACTGAACTGCATTCTTCGGTCGGTTCACTCCCATACTATTCGCCTTCTATTACGAATCTTTCTTTCATCTTGGAACCTATTTTCACGGTGCTGTCATCCGGCAATTTCTCATAGTTAGACAGACAATTAAAATCACTGCTTCCTACTCTATCCTGCCTAAGGCCGAGATATTTCTACTTTTATTCACTCATGAACTACATTCCATTCACATTACTGAGGAGTTACCCACTGAATTTGATGCTGTGTTAGAACTGGATGAATACACTGTCATTCGTTTTTCACGTCTACCCATTATTGCTGGAAAAGGCTAATCTCAGAGGCAACGCGAAGCCTTGGCCGTCTACTGGTCCGCCAAAAGGCTTCATGAATATCTTTTTGGATCCAAAGTCACGTCTATTCTTGATTGTAAAGTACTCCTTTCCATTTGTGACCCATCCTAAAGAATGCACAAATCAACTGCTGCAATGGTCCCGTGATGGTGCACAGCGCTGTCCACATATGATTACGATATCCAGCATCGTAGTGGTAAACAAGTTCCACGTGTGGGTTATCTACCCAGACACATTCGGTCGGATGCCCCGTGTGACTCTGATTCTTTGCTTGTACCCCCGCTTTCTGTAAGCCCACAGGACGTAAATCGCAATTCGCGTATATACTTTGGATCTATTTTTTCTGCAAATAAACGATAAAGGAGTGCCAAAATCAAGCTTCAGTTTCCTTATTTGGTTTCAAAAACTGAGGAGTTAGCTGTGACACCGGAAGAAATTCTGTGTTCAAGAGATCGCTTTGTGTTTTCTCCATCACTCCGGGAGCTCCCGCCCAACACCGCTTGATGCAAGCAACCCGCCCGGGACAACCATCAGGTCAGCCAGAGGGGACTTGGGGACGGAGATAGCACAGTATCTTTGGGAAGCACTGACACTGTCAAATATCTGGGGGGTGTTGACCACGGCTGATTGCAAGAACCGGAGGCAGTGTTTGGAGGCCTCAAGGAGAGGCAATAATGCCCTGTCACAGTTTACTGAGAACCGTTGCCTCGCGGAAGCGGTTGGTACTGTCAGTGTCAACTACTTCTTTGTAATTTGTGTTCCGACGACATTCTCCTTTGTCCTACTCATGAGTAGCATGTACAAGTGTCATGTGCCTCGAACATTCACGATCTAATTCTCCGCTTTTAATGCTCTGACACGGCTAAGATTTACTTTTCCATGTTGTTTACTGCATGAACACTCTACTTTTCCGTATCTGACTCTGTTGTTCCATGACTGTACTTTTCAGTTTTAAAAAAGTTTGCCCAGCATTTCACTCACGCACAAAAACTGCCCGCTGGGGGTTTGGTCTTCCGACCTCAGCCCCGCTGTTCACACCCCCAACAGTCGGACAGCGGAACACATACGTGGCGAAAAACATCTTCCGCCAGATTCATCGGCCCACGTCATCGCACACCAAATTTTGTCATTTTTAACTGCTACTGTTTGTGCTTCCATGTTAGTGACGTCTTGGAATGTAAACGTTTGCATATTTCAATTAGAGAATATTTTCTTATATCATTACTGAAGCTATTATTTCTTCCCTGCCAGAGAGCTTCTTCATTCACTACCTGTACCGCAGCCGTGCTACGCAACAGTTTCGCTTGACTCCTTGCCTCGTGGATCTTTTATGACCGCACTGTTCCGATTTACCGGATAACCTTCTGCACTGTTTTTCTTGTCAACTCACCTGGTTGTTAGTCATTTGCGTTTATGTAATTGTTTGTGTCGCTTTAATTAGAATCACCAATTTGCGATAAACACATTTGTACAGCTGGAACTGATTCTGTAGCCCGTAGCCGTGCAAGGCCCATACAGTGCGTAAAGCCAGTGAGACTAAGTTTTCTGCTATAGTGGTGGCCCAAGTAATTGGTGCAGTTGCCACAGTTACTGTTGTACACAGCCCACATAGGGCTGCTTCTGGAGTATGCCGTTTAAACATGGCATCCAAAACTTATTCAGGACAGGCAACTGATAATAATAATAGTTTATTTTGGAGACTCCCGAAGCATGCCAGGTGCATTGTCAAATTTTTACTAGCAATAGAATAGACAGACAAAAGTCGTGAAAATGAGGAAATATGCAAGGCAACAGTAAGATAGTCAGGCTCGGAAGGAAGACTGGGGGAAGATAAAGATACGATAAGTATAGGCACACCAAAGAAAAATGTAGGGAGTTTAAGTGAACCCAAAGGCGGATTCTAATAGGTGCCCGGTGAGTATGAAAATCAAGGTCAAATGATGAGTCTGGCTAGTCCGAGTGAGGACATCTGAAGGCCGACAGATACATAATAAAGGGGCCAGAAATCGGTATGGGAATCCGTGTGAGTGGGAGAAGGTGGAGAAAATATGAGGCGCACTGCAATGGATTAAATGGAAATGGAGCATCGGTACTCTGCAAGATATGGTCGGCGCACAGGGCCCAAGACTCACTGTAAAACGGGGAGCGAGCAATGAATGACATAAAGGGCGGATCAAATGGCGATAGGATTGGATACGGTAGATATGAGGCACAGACGTAGAAAAAACGGAGGCATATCAAGACGGTCAGCTGAATGATAGCATGAGGAATGGCCGGTAAGGAACCGCAGGATGCAGCTAGAATGCACGTGTACGTGTATTTACACACACACCTATATGTATATAAACCACCAGGAATGTCACTATACTGGAGCAGTGCTCCTGGGACTGACGGAGGGTCTCAAAAAAACCAACAAGAACAAACCTGATGTGTTGTACTTCTCGATTTGCCTCTACCTTAGCAACTTGCGGTCAGAACGTGATGCAGTAGAGGGAGCCAACGAGCCTTGTCCGCGGAAGTCAACAAAAAAGTGAGGTACAATGCAAGACTGCCAAAAAATGCATGGTTTCAAAAGTGTCCCTGGGGAAATCGAGGAAACCTAAACGCCTGAAAACCAAATGTCAGAAAAAGTAGGTCGAGCTTCTGATCAAAGAGGCAAAGGGAATAGGGATGCAGGGGTCTGCCTCCCTGCCGTTACGAAACAGGAAGCAGCACGTAACGCATTGCCCAACGCACAACTGGTCCTTAACCTGTTTCGAAATAAGGCGGAATCTGTTACAGAGATTGGCTGGTGTTGCGTTGCAGGCTGAATCCTAGTACGGCTTAGTGTCCCACATTTGGCATGGTAATTGAGCCCATTTTCACTGTCACCAAAGCCAGCATAGCTGGTACTTTTAACCATTTCTGAGGCGTTTAACTTCTGTTTCTCCTATTCCCTTATTTCCAAGTGTCATTCTTTTAGTTTTCATTATCGTCACACAGTTTCTTGTTTATGTTTTTCCTCTTCTCTGGTCTTCAAAATTCACTACATAAACAGTCGTGCTTGTGGACGGAGTAGAAAGATGGAAGGCCTTCGGCATCATCCGGGTGAACACCCCTGCGGGGTCTAGACGGAGAACCAGAGAATATGATCATCATAGTCCCACCTTCCAGGAAGACTGCTCGTAGCACTAACATGTCTCATAGCCCAGTGTGATACCAGGCCACTTGTACGTCTACCCTGGTTCTCTTGCCTCTGAGAAGAGCAAATGGACGATCATACAACTAGAAACCTGCTGCGTTGTGGCGATCGCTGGAAGGAACGCTATTTTTTTGTTTTTCTGCTGCAACACTTGAAGATCTTTTCGGGCTTGAGTGCAAAAAATGGATACAAATTTGGCTCAAGCCTTCACGTCCTGTGATCTGATCGGATCTGGCCCGACCTGATTTGCATCCTGGCCACTTAGAAACTGAGAAAATGAAAGCCCTGGCTCGCCCGACCTGCGGGTGGCCCGGGATCGATTGCGACAATGCGCGATTCACCAAACCCTTTGGACTTAGTGTGCACAAAACTTGTTCTCTGCATTCATGCTGATTACTGTGGTCAGTTCCCTAGCAAACGTTTGGCTTTGGTTATTATCGATTCCTATTCTCGTTGGCCGGACACATGCTTCACAATATCAGCTCATGCGGATTTCACGCCGACCACCTCGAGAAAGGTATTAAACCGTGAAGAAGTGCCCCATGCCCTGATTACTGATAATGGAAGCCGCTTCGCTACTGGAAAGATTACCACCCGGCTTGGAGGAGTAGGATGATGTCACACGCTTGGTGCACCCAGACATCCACAGTCAAATGGATTGGCCAAAATCTCCTTTCGCACAATTAGGAGTGCTGTGAAAGCAATCAACCCGTCAAACACCCAAGAGCTTGAGCGATGGATAGGCAGTTCCCTACTCCAGTACAGAAAAGCCGCTCATGGTACCACACATTCTAGTCCGGCAGCGTTATTCAAGTGTCGGGTGCTCCATCCTAATTCAAAGTGCATGGAATCCGCCGATGTATCCTATAGACGAGGAAATGGTTTACGACCAGCTTCTTTATTAATGTTGAGGCAACTTGGTAATCGCGTGGTACGAATTTTGGATATAGATGACGTGTTGGTGCACCAGAGATATGTTGATCAAATTTACTATTGAGTTCCTGAAATTTCTTGCTGGTACAGATGGCATCCCAAACATCACATGCTGATACTGATTTACAAGTACCTAGCGAACCCATCTTGAGACTTCCTGAAGGCCTGGCCACACTACCTACGAAAGACTGCAAAAACCTCCAGCTTCATCCGAGCTGTGGTCAGTGTGGCGATTGTCTATTAACCTTCATTCTTTATCATGCTTTTGTGTCATTACACACACGCGCGATCTTGAATTGCATAAATAGGCAGCAGTGGTTCGTGCTTCAAAATGCTGTGTTAAGCTGCTCATCCAGACTTGAGATGATTGCTACCATTCATTTACTGTGCTAGGATTTCACAACTCCCGGTCCTATGCACGACCTTTAGTCAGCACGCCGACATCTGATGCATTGGTCAATACACGGTTTGGATAGTTAAACCATATGGCCTCGGCTGTCCCTACATCCCAGCTTTGATGCACCTAGATTTTACAATAACGAGGCCAAGTCTATCCTGTACGTGATAGCTCCAAGCTGGAATGTAACCATAGCACATTTTAGTTTACTATCGAAAGCTACTTTCTCCGTGTTTTCCTTCAGCCCGAGCATTCTCAGCGCGTCGTCCAAGATCAGATGTGGATGGCCTGCTTCGAAAGTCGAAGGGCTTCTCGGCTCAAGCCTCTCTTTAAAACATCTGCCATTCCTGTCTCGGGCGCAAGCTCATTGGTTTCACTGCATATTTCATGCTCCTTCTCGTGAGCCCGAGCCTTACCACGCGGATTAATACTCTCCAAGAGTCATCAATTACTAATTTGTGCATATGCTCATGGTAGATGAGAAACACGTTCTACTTAGCTGTTGTGTGCCTCTGCTTCTGCGCGGCCACTACGGGAAAGCACCACATAGGAAAACTCTGCCACAACTCTAGGTATTTATTCTTTCTATCCGGTGTCTTTATCTTCCTCATTCACAGCTAGTACCACTGCCAGCTTGAAGTCTCTCTGCTCCTCCATTCCTCTTTCAGGTCCTGGTGTATTACAGGCAAATCCCCGCCCCGCCGGAGGACCGAACCTCACAAAAGTATTTCTCACGGAAATCACTCCAGGATTATCCCTGGACTCTATTTTGGATAAAAGGATACTACGAATGAAAATCTAAAAGTTACGTATACTTATCTGTAACTGGTCAAGTCCCGTCCTGCCATGGTTCGGCGATCGACCACAGTACAGGGGTACTTACTGCAATGCAAACGGATCAGGGACGTTGACATCCTCCCCTACTCCAAAACGATTCGCCGTGTTGGATAGACGCACCCGATGACGCTAAAATTAACGTTACTGAGAGCATATTCTCCATGTGCACACTGCTGCGCCCTTCATACACGGTGACACCAATCATCCCCATCTGTCATGCCCTAGGTCTCTGCAGAAAACCGCATGAGACTGAAAATCAGCCACGGTGGACCTCGAATGGGTCCACCTCCCACGAATCCGCCGAAACTGGAGTGCACATCAAAGCACCTGGCCATGCTCCTTAGCCCTACTACTGGTTCTCCGGAATGGTTGATTAAACCACTTCTCCGTTCACGCAGGATGACCAGGGATGTATTTTGTACCCGTGCCTGTTGGTGCCTAACTGGAACCACTCATGACAACCATGAGTACAATCAAGCCACTCGACATACAGCACTCTCTTAAGCCTCATGAGACCGATTATTGTCTGATGCAGCTTCTCCCCTGTTATTATCACTTAGTATCTGCGCGAACGACGGTTCCTACTCTAACTGGTACTGCACCAGCCACCAACATTCACCGGCTTTATCAGCCTTACCTCACCTAGTCCGGCTGGCCTACCAACAAATAACTTCCACCCCAACGGATGGCCCATAAGTACAGGACGATGCAAATCGCCAATGGCAGCTGCTGTCTAAATACTCCTGAATTCTATTTGGAACATCTCGACACCTCGGATGGAACTCGAAACAGGAATTTTCTGTTGGCAGAACTATAATACTCCGCTGAAAGTAGGGTCATTTATCCAACTCAACTGAGGCATACTGAGGCTCATTGGGACAGTGTTTATCAGTGTGACAGCGCAATAGAGCCCTTTCCCGCGTGAAGAGACTTATCCCTGTGTCCACTACAAGATTTTGTTTTTCCAAACTATCCAACATGTGTTTTGTTCCATCCCAACAGCTCCAGCTAGAAAGCTCTTCTACCTCTGAACCACCTCGCCCATGAATACCGATCTTGGCATACGCTTCTCTTTTTCCTTTAACTTTTCAGAACAGGCATCGTTCCAAATCGCTAAGGCTAAGCGAACCCTAGGCCTGATCAATCGGTGTTTCTTAATACCAGCCAGTCGCCTCTCCATGTATCTCTCACACGTGAGACCGCTCCTAGAATATTGTCCCATTACCTCCAGCCTCTGGCCACGTTCCTCTATTGTATCTCTTGAGAATGTTCAGCGTACCTTCACCAAAAGGCTGTTGGGCGTATCTCTAGCCCTAAAATACCGCCAGCGCTGTGAACTCCTACAAATTGAGCCTCTATGGATTCGTCGCATGAGGCTCAATTAGATTTTCCTCCCTAAGCTAATCCATAACCTGGCCTACACTTCTTATCCCATTTCATTCGCTGCGCCCTGCTCCTACCCCATCCGGCACCGTGCCTTCTCTCTCACTGTCCCTCATTCTAATCTCTGTCTGAAGTTCCGATTCTTTCTGTCAGCCTATTCCAAAATCTGGAATAAGCTGCCCCTTAGCTTACGCAGAGCCTCCTCAATGTTCACTTTTAGGCGCGCACTTTTTTCATACTTTACAGTCCCCAATGCTATATTGCTCACCAATGAGCTCGTCTCCGCCGACCTGGCATTTGAAAGAAGCCTCACACCGTAACTCTACTACCTCTGCCTCGCAGGCCACTAGGTACACCCCGCGAAATAAGGCCATTGCCTTCATTGATCCATAGCGAAACTACATCCTGCCATCATAAGATAACCCTATTACTCACCTACGTTCATCTCTTATCCATCACATTCACTTTTGTTCTCCTCAGTATCCGTTGATTCTCAGCTGGGGCACACCCAGACTGCGCTTTTCTATCCCTTTTCCCTTTCCAGTGATCCTCATTGACGGCCAACCACTTCAGGCACTGTACTTACCATCACCCTGGCAGGTGCACCTGGATAATATTGCTACACGGTCGTCTACCACTGGCTGTTTCCGTTGGCTCTCCTGTCCATGGTCTCACGTCTCGGTCAATTGTTCCTGGTTTACGCACCCCCATCGCGGTCGTTTTGTCCCCTGTGCAATTATCAATGAACACTCGTGCCACTCCCAACAGTGCGGGGCGCGGTCAAATCCACCGCTATGGCCGGCGCACATCGTGCTTGCAGGCCGTCTGCAACGATGTGCGAGCGCAACTAGACTGGCGGATCACACCTCCTGCGTTCACTTCACGAAGTGTTTTTCAGGTTGGGTGCCCAGCGCACGGCCAGTCCCACCCACTAGCACCGGTTGCGGGTGGCACGCCCTAACTTTTCTTGAACTACCGAATCCAATGCTGTCGGTTGAAAATTGCATGCTCCTCATCCTTTTTCCGCCACAGTTTGTTCACCTATAGCTCTTATCATCTGTTTCCACTTCCCATTTTTGTCGCCCTACCACGGTATGCACACCTAGCCGTTTTCTCCTTCCTCCTATCGCCTCTCTCTACATCAACTTTCACTGCATTGAGTCACTATCGTCCTAACCACTCTTCTCTATCGACGCTCGCCAATAACTCTTTTCCCACCTGCCGTCATTGCTGGCTTCTATCATCTATGCGCTTGGTGTTACCCTCTGCACAGAACGTCCATTGATAGCTTCCTTAAACCTGTCGTTCTGTTAAATCCCTCCTTATGCCCAATGCCATGATGCACCAATCGCACCCGCACTCATGGCCAATCCGCATAGTAGAACTTGCCGCTCCGAATTTCGCATCTTTTCCAGTCGTATTTATTATCTAATCACCACCACCATATCTACCTCACTCGGCCCCGCGATTCCTCTGCGGTTCTTTCCAGTGTCCTGATTAGTATCCACCTGTGCAATTGTCTGCCGGCACACAGCTCTCCAGCTCCATTGCCTCAACTCCTTTGCGCATTCATTTTTTTGGCCTTTTTGCTCTATTACTGGTCCACTTATCTCGGGGCTTCCCGCTTCCTTGTCCGCCTCCTCCGTGTTTCATCTGAAGTAAAATGATCTGATTGGTGATTTCTTACCTGTGTCTCCTCGGTCATTGCTTTCATCTCTTGATCCGTTTATCGCTCGCTACAGGCATTTTTTTGTACCTTCCAGGGTGGTCCGCTTTTCCATGTTCCACCATTTTAATGACAACGTTACGTCGCGGTGTTCTTTTACAGTTTCAAATTGTTTGACCTGTCACTACCCGATTCCTCTGGTCCGTCACTACATCTCGCACCTGCATTGATCAAATAATCAGACCCATTCTTACCTGTTTTCCTTGATCCTGTCTTTCATCTTCACTCTTTCATGAACTGCTCCTAACAGTCTTCATCAATTCTGTGCTTCCGCATTCCATTTTTCTCTCCGTTGGGCTGCCATGTGCACGTGTCATGAAGTTAATCCACCACGACATTCCAAAGTTAATCCTACAACCAATTGATCTAACATTACCTACTCCTCCTAATGACTGATAATTTCTTTCTAGGACCCCATTGTTTTTGCTCCTGCTTCTCTTATACCTATACACACATATATATATAATAAATCTACATATATATATATACATACAAAAACTTACGCATATATATCTATGTGCACGCGCTCTGCATCTTGCAGTTCCTCACCGGCCATTTATCTTGCTATCATCCCAACGACCGTCATCATAGGCATCCATCGAATCAACATCTGTGCCTCACATCTACCGTATCCAATCCTTCTAAATCGTTTTTGTCATCTGATCATCCCTCTACGTCTTGCATTGCTCGCTGCCTGTTTTACGGTGAGTTTTGTGTCCTGTCCGCCGACAATTCACTGCAAAGTACCAATGCTTTATTGACATCTAATCCACTGCAGTGCACCTCACATTTTTCTCCGTCGTTCCTCACTACTGCAGTTCTTTATACCGATTTCCAGCCTTTCTCATGTTTAGCAACTTGCCTCCACATGTAATCACCCAGACCAGCCACTCAGTCCACCTGACCTTGACTTTCAAACTCACCGGACGTCCATTCAAATCCGCTCTTGAGCTCATTTAAACTCCACGCAATCTCTATGGTGTGCATACGTTTATCCTATTTTCATTCTACCTTATTCCCCCTTCTGAGCCTTTTTATCCAATATTTTCATGAGAGCCTCCATATTTCCACGAATTATATCTGTCCATTCCATCACCTGTACCTACATGGTCATGCACACGGCATGCTTCGGGCGCTTCCAAAATAAACCATTATTATTATTATTACAGACAGTTTAAAGGGATCGCCAGATGACAGAAATCAGAATCGTCGTAGGAAGCTATTGGTTCACAGCTGCTCTTGTTACCGGGTCTTCTAAATGACCATATCGTTCAAGTCCCCGATTGGCTGATTTTTTCGGTCTGGCAAAACAAATGCTGGCTGCTGATTGGGTGAGGTTCGTTCCTTTCGATTAGAGCAACTCGAGGCGTTTTAATGGTTAAATCCGTTGCTTCCTACCAAAAACCTAAACCCCCATCGGTGCATCATGAAAGATCCTCACTCATGGAATTCTATTCTCCACTGACCGGTAATCACTCCTTCTTCCTCCAGTGGCTCATCCTCTTCATTTGAATGACGCTGGTTATTGCCCTGGGTGATCAACCCACCTTTTTATGAAATGTTGCTCTTCTTTGCATTCATTACCCTTCGCTTGTGCACTGTTATACAGCTTTTCCCTGTCTATCTGTTTCGTAACTGGCTCCTTTCACTGCACCTCGGTGAGCCCCCGTCATTCATGGCTTGCATCATTTTTGTATATAATATATCCCCTTGTTACTTTGTTTTACCACTCTTTTCAACATTTCCATATGTTGCAACTAATGGATTTTAGGCACGAAATTGTCTTGCATTTTCCGTGTAAACCACCATCATTTTGTTCCATTCAAGCCCTGTTGTACTGTTGAAGTTTCCGACCTCTACGTTGAAAGCTGGGGCTCTTTTTCTCGTGTTGAGCGGTGTTGAAAGCCAAGATTACGCATTTACTCGTGCACCTTGATCACGGACGAGAATCATGCTGTTGAAATTATTGCTACTATTATTATTACCACTCCCAGATCCCCAGACTCGGCTGTTTAAGCAAGCTCCGCCTGTTTGCCTGGTAGCTTCATGTAGGATTTTGCCGCAGTTCCGTCCCATCAATGAAACCCCGGAGTTCTTATATGTTGAGAAGGAGATCCTAGGCCACCCTTTACTCATTTACTCTATCCAGATCCCTGTACGGTGTAACCCGCAATCGTTTTAAGTGGCTTGATGTCATCCGCAAATTTTAGATATTTGCCCTACATTTGGCTAGTCCGCCAATGAACAGGACGAATAGCAGGGGACCCAAAACAGATCCCTTTGATGCACTGTTATGTATCCTTCCCAGGCTGAAAAAAACTTCCCCAACGTCACCTGAAGCTCTCTTTCAGTGAGCCCTCTGATGACCCATCTCTCTACAAGCGGGCTCATCCTGAATTCCTTCAGTCCACTCGATAACAGCCGGTGATCCACAGAATGAAGTGCTTGATGGAAATAAAAATAACGCACATCAGCTCTTCGCCTTTCATGGTTGTCTGGCCATTCCCCGAAGATAGTGCGTAAGGTCAGAGAAGCTCGACTTTCGGCGAACAAATCTGTGCTGGTGGGGTGATACAAATCTATGGCTCCCAAGAAGCTTGATCATGCGGCTCCAGATTACCCCTTCCTTGCCCTCCGGTTTTTTTGACGTGGGGTTTAATGGTCGGTAATTCTCAGGTGCCTCACTGTCGCCCCCATTTTGTGGATTGGAGTGACTGAGGGTGTGAACCAGTCGCGTGCCACCCCAGGTACTCCCAACTCTGTTTTGAAAAGAGGCACGAGGTTAAGGTAAACAGGTCAGTTGATGACTTCACTACTGCAGGATGAACTCTATCAGGTCTCGTTTTCCACGAAGTCTGGCTTCTCCGAGGTGTACGTGTTATGTCTGACGGGTTTTCCGGACGGGCCTTGCTCTGGCCCATAAGCCACCTGAACGAGTAGCGGAGGATTCACAGCTTTTTTGTTCCGAGCTCACCCCCATCCGTTTTCATCCTTGGCCCCCCTGCTGCTTTTCTCGAGGTGGCCCCGAATGGACGTATTCATAGAACATTGGGATTCACCTTGACGTCTGCAGCAGTTCTATCTCCGTAACTCGCCCGCTTTCCATTTGTAGCCTCAAAAACCCCTTTCCTGGTTGCCCTGTGCATCAAGAAGACCCAGCGTCCATTTGAACGGGTATTACTTTGTCAGGTCGTCTAATTTTGCTTGACGGTTTTATCTAGCCCACTGCACCACCATGATGAGGTGCAGTTCTTTAGTTTTCCCAATAAAGCCATCTCATCGGCGACTCCTAACTTTTCCCAGTGTGCCACCACTGCGACTTCACGTGGTGTTCCCCTTGCCACTGGCCACTTGACCTGGAATGCGAGTTCCCACGGTTGAGCACTTTCGATCAATGTGCAGCCAATTCATGCTAATCTCAAATTTCGGGCGAGATTGTTTCGCAAATTCTAGGACACTGAATTATGAAATAGACAAAGGCGCAAGTACACACAAACTTCAAATATTCCTTCACTAGGACTTAAAAGGAGACCCAAGTTAACGGCTTGCGAGTAATGAGCACTGGAGTCACTTGGGCACAGACACGATACGAAGAATCCTGCATTTGGAAGGAATAAACAAACGTCCGTGAACGAAAATATGGACTTTCCAAGTCCCGCAGGTACAGCCCCAGGATATTTTGTTTATTCTGGATAATTTTTTTCTTTTTTCCGGCACCCTTACTTCTTGGAGTTCCACTGTTATTCTCGGGACTCAATGGCATCTGTTATCAATCGGGTTATCTATGTTACGATCAGTCTTGGCAAATCCTTCTTAAGCACTCAAATACCGTGATTTCGTGAAATTACTCACATTATTTACGTGTCTCGTACAGTTTCCGTTTCTGTGAACTAACTTTTTTCACGCACAACGCTCTACTTTGTCACATCCTGCCTTGAACCTGCATGGTTCGCGTGCTTGTCTGCCTCACCCCATGATTTTGGTTCTCTTTTTTAAGCCTGGGTGACCGCACATTTGAGGTTTGTATGTGTTTTATGATGTTCATTCAATAATTCAGTGTCGTAGAAATTACCAATCAATCTTGTTTTGGTTTCGAGATTCGTACAAATTCAGCTGAGTATTGCTGAAAGCGTGTAGTACTCTTTCTCACTCGTTTCTAGATCGGTTGAAGCCCTCGTGATCGGTAAGTTATTGAGTAACGCTGCCTGACCACCCCTCCATCTAGCGACCTGCCTCACTCCCTAAAACCGTCCTCAGCCTTTTAAATTCTTCCAGTCTCTAGCCTTAAGATCCCACTGGGGCCGTTTTAGCTTCCCAATCTGTTCCCTGTGCCTTGGAATCTTCTAGCATAAGTGTCTTTAGCCCTGCACTTACCACCCATATGAGACATAACAGCTATTCTCCGTCTTCATTTTGGCAAAATCCTGGATTTTGATAAGCACAAACTAATATGGTTCAAGGTCTCGTCGTAGTGACAATCACCTCTATGTTGCGTATGTTAAGTAAAACATAAAGGCCGCCTAAAAGGGTGTTACGGTGGTCTGCCATTAGTATGAGAACTACACCTCCAAAAAGACTGTCACCCCTATTGACGAATGGGCTCTGTATTGTTCGGATGCAGCCCACTAATGTCCTCGGTTGGCTGCAACATGTTTTGGTGAGCTCTATGACGACTGCACTCACTGTCTTTGCTCGCAGCTCTGGCCAATTGTTCCATACGCTCGCTGCCTTCATGTAGACCACCAGCAGCTGCGCTCTGCCATGACTTGCTCATGACCCGTCAATGGGAAACTTAAGCTGATCACCCGAGGGCTCTGACCCGTTTTGTAAAACGGTATCTTTTAGCCCGCAGCTTTCGCTCAGTCCTCCGGACACGTGCCTGCGCCAGCTTCATCGGAACGCGCTATATCCTGTTATTAAAGTATCTTAGGGCCATGTCTGTCTTTTATTTGGTTTTGTATAATCAGGTGTTATCCGAATAATACCTCATGTGATAAGACGTTTGCTTTCAGCCGCACTGAAAACCTGTATCTACTTCGCGGGTTGGTGAACCAAACAAGTGTCAGAAGTGCCTCGAGATTTTCTTTTACTTCTGCCTTGGTCCAATCCCTCAACGGCGGCACTTACTTGGGGGAAACACGGCCAGAGATATTCACCACCTGAAGAGAGCTCACTGCGTGGTACCTCACGGACCTATTGCGCAGTCTGCCCTCTATCGTATAGGGTTCAAGCGGCTCTGCTTTTTTCGTAGATTCTTTCTTTGTTCGACAGTAGCTTTTTTATGTGCATCCTCTTATCCTCTTCCTCGGGCAGTTTAGGATTCCCTGCAACAGTCTTAACTATTGCTTTCTGTGGTTCAGTTTCTTGCAGCTTCTCAGGAGAAGTTGAACCCTAATAGGTTAATTTCCTGGCTATCTTTACCTTTGAGCATTTTGTCGTTCCTCTCGCCCCGGGCCACTTGCTCCTATGCCCGGACTGCCTTCCAATCAAGCAGCAGCCTACGAAGTCTTGGGGTATGCTTCCACACTCTTAGCACATCCAAGCCAGCACCTAGCTTATGCGATAAGGTGAATGGTGTGAACTTGCTAGACCTCCACGTCTCCTGTGAAACTGCATGTAAAGCCTGGCCGATCAAAAGTTTAGGCGACGCGCAGCGACCTTTTTCGAAGCAGCTCAAAACATAGTCTACTCCAAATAGCTACAGTGCTACGTAAAACAAACAGGGCCATTTTAAAATAACTAAACCCCAACAGTGTTCTTCTGGGCCCTTATACACCAAAATCGAACAATAAATTAACATTTGCAGCCGACGTACGGCAAAACATCATAGGCAGAAGATGGGATCACCGAATGCGGTCAGGGCAAGGTTCAAGATTATTGACTCAGGTTGAAGGTAACGGCGATGGTCCGACTTGGGACAAAGGTATGGTGCCGTAAAACAAACTGTGGGAAATCCGGCAACGACGGCTCATGCAAATTATATAATGTAGGTTTGTGATATGAAAGTTGATGAACAGAAGATGGTTTCTTGATATCCCCTGAACCCTCAACCACATGTCGCACTTGGCTGCACTTTCATTAACGGGGCCCTCCGGTGGCTGCTTACCTCCTTGGCGTCGCCTTTCGGTGTACTTTTGCCAAAAGGATGAAGAAGCATTCCTATCTGTGCCCAAAACATGTAACTGAGATGTTAGCAGTCACTTGAAGGTATCCAACTGAGTTAGCAAGTGAACCAGAGGGAGTAAATAGTTAGAATCTGAATGTGGTATGAATGTGCAGAGATGTGAGTCAAAGTGCTCTCCAGGCAATAAACCGAAATTTTGCTAACCTGCCTCATCTGCTAAAACCTATAGGACCACCGACTGGTCCTCTTTTAGGAGGGTTCTAGGACCCTTTTCAAAAGCTTTTTTCACAGTTTGTTCTCTTTTTAAAACATCGGTCTCAAATCAGCTTCACCACGGGAAGTAGCAGAGTCCGCTTTACAGGACTTGAGGCTGGACTCAGTGAAACAGTCCAGTTTTTGCGGCAGTTTGGGTCGAGGTGAATCCCACCGTGCTGCGACTTGTAGGCTGCCTAAAGCCTCTTCCATCCACTTTGCGGATTAGAAATGTCTTGGAATCATTTCGCTTTAGGGAGAGTGCAGCAGTCTCAGGGTTGAAAACTGGGCCAGTTTCCAAATCCAACTGCTCCAAAGGATGCCACAGATAGAGACATTGCCTCGATAAATTGTTATTAGCTGTAACGTGGACGGGAAGAAAATTTGATAAATAACGGCCGAGAAGGGCCGAGGGTGAAGGTGAAAATGGTAGGCACATTGCCAAAGGTTAGAGGTCACTAAGAAGGGAAGGGCGATGGGTCAAGTATTGCCATTTTGATGACGAAAGCTAAGGTGTGCTCAGGAAATACATCATGCCAACAAAGGTCCAGCGTCGCCGTCACGGCCACTGACTCGTAGTAGCGGATTCCATATGGAAAGAGCTCAGTGAATTCATTTAGGTCCATCGGGGGTGGCTATTGCCTCATCTATAATCTTTTGAAAAACTGCTCCAATTTCCCCTTCCCTTTACGAGATATTCGAACAGCTGGTTCTTGGTCATTCGGTAAACCTGGTTTGCTTCTACTCGTACCATCAGCCTGATAACGAGCACAGAAAAGCACCATTTGCAAGATCATGATCTACTACTGTGCAGCGTTTTGATTCCAATTCAGTAAATATAAGCTTTCGGTTTCTCAGAGGACCGGATCGGTTGAATTTAATTAAAGACAAGTTTTGGACCCTTAAGATTTCGTTCTTCAACGCTGGCAGAGGCTATTATTTCGTAGTGTTGTCCACTTGCCTCTAAACTTGCCACCGAAGTGGCAGGCACTACTTCAGTTAGAAGTGCCTTCCACGGTTGACAACGCAGCATCCAAATATTTTTTCTCGTGTTCTTCAGTGCTCTCCATTTGAATAGCATATACTCGTTTCCACTTTGCCCATACTAACAGCGGCTCTTTTGCAACGAACAGTCCTTTAATTTTCGCGATGGCTTCTGTGAAACCACCTCTGAGCCTCCAGCTCTACATAGAGGGGAGATTTTGACGCCGGCGTCCTCTGTGGTAACTTTCTGTGCCCGAGACTCGGGTAGTTTCTAAACAAGTATGGCTGGTTCCTCTCAAGAACAGCAGTTTCCTGCACAAGAGCAGAAGTTCAAGCTTGGAGACAATGTTTCGGGCCTGGCCCAAAATGCTTTGTGCAGAAAGACAACATAACCGAAGCTCTATAGATGCCACGATACGCGGGAATCGGTGCAGAGCCAGACACCGTGGGAGCTCTACCCAGAGCCTATATTCCCAGTGACAGAGGCTGGTGGTTCACGAAGTCAAAAGCCTTTTGGGAGTCCAAATAAAAGGCACCGACTAGTCCACCCCCAAATAGCCGGGCCGCCACCTTGTCCAAGATCTTTTTTTGACAAACCCGTGAGTCCTGTTCAGAATTATCCTTTGTTTGAGCCATGCTGTTGGCCAGGCTGTCCTTATCAGTTTGTCCGTCGTTTTTCGACAGTCAGACCGGCCAGTGGTTTCGTAGCTCTTCCTTAAACCAGCTTCCGTTTCTCGGGGTATCTTCGGCCATGAGCTCACTACAAACTCCGTAGCACACACCACGCATGAGCCGCCTGCAAGACAGACAGCAACAGGGCCGAGGCCCTGCAACGAGAAGCAAAGTATGAGTATGAGAAAAAACTTGCCAACAATGTGAAGGCAGATCCTAGGAATTCCCACACTTGTGCGCAGTCCAAGAAACAGCACGTGGGAGCGTAGGCACCTTGGAAGTACCCAACGGATGCTTCGCTTTTGAAGACAAAACAGTGGAAACCTAACTTGCTTTTTAAAGAACTTTTATCATCAAGATGAGATGCTTGTTGCGGCAAGATCAGATACGGTGAGTACGCCAGTGTTCTAGGAGCTCACTGTAAGTGAGGATGAGGTGAAACATGAACTTGAAACTTTGTGGAAGAACACAGTAGCCGGACTAGACACGATCCAAGCGGCAAATTTTCATCCTCTTTTCGATACTTCGTCTGGGTCTGTGCGAAGCATTGCCAACGGGGATGCGATGCCAGAGGACCAGCTTAAGGCCACCACTGTAACCATACCTAAGACAGGATTCAGGTAGAAGGCGGAGAATTATGGACCGGTCAGCCTGACTTCGGTCTTGTGTGGGTCCTCGAGACATAACCAGAATGCGACTGTGCCTGCGTGTGACTAATGACGACCTACTGAAAGCTGCTCTACATGAGCTTGTCAAAAAGATCGAGTCTAACAGATCTACTGCTGCTCTTATACTAGACCACAGGACGAATGGATGAAGGCACTGCGGTGGAGGATTTTAGTTGGCTTTAAGCAAGGCTTTCGACGATGTAAGCCATCGCCCGTTGGATCATATGCGACGCCAGAGGATTGGCGTAAAGCCATCAATGTAGCTACACAAAGAATAAGATCCAGGCAGAAGGCGGGAAATTATGGACCGGTCAGCCTGACTTCGGTGTTGTGTGAGTGCTTGAGACACATAATCAGAAGGCGACCTTACCCTCGTCTGATTAGTAGCGACCAAATAACAACTGCAAGACATGTGTAAAGAACTTCGGGATACCCGTTCCATGCATTAGCATCAACGGTACAAATGATATTTTTTATTCGTATGAACTATCTTTTCCAGAATTCCGATTGTTCGTTTTATTCCTCTAAATCATTGTCTCAAACAGGACTCCTACTGTTGCCTGGAGTGTGAGTCGCTCAGCTTGAATTACTTTGTGACTGTATTCGGTAATCTCATTTTCTGTGTTAACCTTTTGCTGTATTTCAGCCGCAGCCGTTGATTCGTTGTTCAATTTGGAGCGTAATAGCCCAGAAGGTGTGATTATCGTCGAATTAATTATTTTTTTGTATGTAGTAGCGTTGCCATTTGGAGTCGACTTTGTTTTGAATTGAGTCAAAATTGGTTGCTACGCGTCGTTCGAACTTTCCAGTGGCTGAACTTTACAACTCCTGTTTATTAAGGCAGATAGTGTTCGACAAAACTGCTTCTGCTCCTAGACGAGACCACAAGGCAAGTGAATGAAGGCACGAAGGAGGATGGTCGTTATTTGGATTTCAGTGCAGCTTTCGACTCTGTGATTCATCGCCCGCTGGGCAGAAATTTGTAGACAATGACAATGATAATGATAGTGGTTTATTTAGGATAACCCCGAGGCATGCTGTAACGCACGATCGAACGGTACAATTGGAAGCAGAGTCCGAATTCCAAGAGGGTGATTCAGGTATGTGCACTCGATATAGTATAGAAGAAAGTGTTTAGGTTACTCTGTAAGAGGGCGCCTGGCAAGTTTAAATTCAAGGTCGGGTGGCCAAGCCAGGTAAGTTGAGGTGGAGCTGGTCAGAAGTAGTAGACTCTTTCTTAAAAGTACAAAAAGAAGGACTGTGCAACGAGAGAATCAAATGGAATTGACGGAAATTTTGTTCACCTCGAGGAAAGAGATCTCCAAGGAAGTTGTGAACTAGCCGCAGCGCTCCGCGGAGTATGGTACGGCTTAGGGTTGGAAATCAGCCGATGGGGGGAATAAATCTGCAGACGAAGAACAAGCAAAATCTTTCGAAGATTGCCCTTGTAACGTTCAGCGACCAAATATCGGCCGAGTCAGTTAATTATCCAGTGAAGGACTCATTTGCAGAGAGAGATTGCCTAAGTGATGGTGAAAGAATTGGCCCGATGTAAACATTTATTAGATGCGCACATCGTTTACTTTCAGAAAAAAGGAACGTGATGCACCAACATAGAAACGGGGACTGGGCGACAAATCAATTTGTGATGCGTAGTCATGATAGTCGCAAAAACACGGTTTGCAAAGGAGACGAATATTCGAGTGACAAGTAAGTATTTACGTATGGTTGTCGTTATCTAAGGGCTGAACATAATAACCAGAGAGTTGCAAGGATCAAAATTGTCTGAAAGGATTTACCAAGACAGAATACCTAATACGACAATGCACCAACAACCGACAAGTACGTTTGAAAAGTTGGGCGGTGAAGTAGTTGACAGGTAAAATATTATCTGTTGGTATTCTTTGTGAAAGGTGATTCGTGTGATGACGAAAGATCAAAACGCTGCGATACAGATATCTCTCATATGAATATATGGGGATGGCACGAGTCTTTGCAAGGTGAAGATATTTCAGCGCTACGGCCGTGCGGGTGAACAGAAGGACTGATAGAGAGGGCGAACTGTCTCAATATCGTCGACTGTTGGGATGCTCTGATGACAAATATTCCTCAGTGAAATATACTGTCTGGACGTTGTGGAACGGAAGTGTATGGCGAAGATAAATGTGACCTTTTTCAAATATATCGGTAACTGTGACAAAAAAGAGCGAGTTTCGTCTTGGGGATTGGTTAAGTTTGCGAATGGGACAAGCGGGTGGTCTGGCACGAGTCCTCGGGGAAAAGGACCATGAACGATAAGCCGAGTACGGAAACGGTCTCTTAACCCCGCGACAATTATGCGCTAGGGGAAATAGATTTTGCCGGGCGTAGGAACCGGTAAGTTAAGATGGCGAAGATAGAGACGAGTACGACGGAAAATAGGCGATAACTGGGGGAGAAAGTTGTATATTTGCAGCATTTCGGTTGTATAAATGTTTTTTTGCCACAACCGGTGCTGGTGGGTGGGGCTGACCGTGCGCTGAACATCCGACCTGAAAACCACTTTTGGTGACGGGAGGTGCGATCCGCCATCCTAGCTGCGCCCTCACGTCGTTGCGGACGTCCTACATGCCCGATGTGCTCCGGCCAAAGCGATGGATCTGATCGCGCCCCGCACCGGCGGGCTTTGTTTGAGTGATATTGGCGTTGTCACATAGCTGTAGAGATCGAATAGCCCAGGAGCTTGCGACCAAGTTGCGAGGGGTCTTGGATAGCAGGGCCAATGTGGTAGATACGAAATGACGGACAGGTATCGAATTTTCAGCGGGAAATGTGGGCCGGGTATTATGCCGAGTCATCGAAGGAAAGGCACACATCAGTGGTTGTCTGGGGGGATAAAAATGGAAAAACGCAGTCTGGGATGCTCCTAGCTGAGGATCAACGGTCGATGTTAAAGAGAAACCTCTAGTATCTGGAAACTGGAGCTACTTTTAAAAAATGCGGGCTAAGAGAGGAAGGGATGATAGGAATGCTAGAAATGGCGAAGACAATGAAGAAGGATAAAGATGATTCGGTAATTATTAGTGGTCGCCGGGGTGGGATCCTGGGTTGAAATGCCAAGGCAAACTAAGAGAACAAGAAGGAGCCCCGGTTGGACAGAGTGAAGTGAATTTGGTATTATGCAGATAGGGGATAAGCACTGGGGCTGAGGGTTACCGTTGCCATATTAAGTGAATGTTTTCCAGGCAAAGTAGTGCTACAGAAAATGATAGAACAAATGAACCTAAATGATAGTCGAAGAGTAAGCTAACTACGATTATGGTGGGACTATGGCACGTAAGAAGAAAAATTTGACGGCCAAACTTTGAAGAATTGGGAGCTACGAGATTCAGGGATGAGGTTGAGACTGGACTTGAAGTAACCACTCTGCATAATAAAAACGAAATTCTGCGTGAAATCATGAAACAACATTAGCGGTAGGAAGGTGTATTGGGAACAGAGTGAGCGGCAACATTACTGTAGGCCGAATTTAGTTATTTAACCAATTCCCGTAAGAGGACAGTGACTGGATTTCCTGTCCATGTTTGCGGAGGAATTGGTAAAAGTTATAAGGTAGAACGCAATCTGGAATGGAGGTAGTGTTAGTAGAAGTATATAAGGAGGCACAGAGTTATTGACCCTGCTGGTGCCACGGCGCAAGGGTCAGGGGTGTGTTGTACAGACACTGAGTTTACTTTCACGCAAACGGAAAGTTTTATGAACGCATCTTATTAACCTGCGGGACCAAGCAACTTAGGTGTATGTTTGCTCCGTGATATTGAATGAACAGGGGTAGTATATGCCCAGGCCACGTACTGATGATTTGTTGGGGGATCAGATGACCACCTATACTAAGCGTTTCGGGAGAGACATGACACTTGTGTGTAAGAATGCAGCTTTTGCCCGCCGAGAGCCTCACTACCCAATCGGTTCACCACGAATCAAGTATCCGTAAGTCCCCCGGTATTTTCGCTATAGTATTGCCCAAGGAGTTGTGGTCGGAGACGTGCAACAAATTTACGTCATCAGCGAACAAAAACGGAGTTCCATGGTGAACCACGGTAAATATATCATTTATGTACACGAGGAACAACAGCAGGCCCAGTACACTACCTTGGATCTCACCGCTCGTTATAAGGCTGGGTGTGGAAGCTATGCCTCAACGTTTACCACTTGACTGCGCGAGGACAAGTTCGGGTCTAGCCAGGCATTTAGTGGGTCAACAATGCCATATGCCTTGGCCTTTGACAGCAAACTAATGAGACACCCGGTCAAAGGCTTTAAACATGCCTAAAAAACTGAGGTCACTGCCTTACCATCATTGACAACTATCGTAATAAGGTTAACGAAGCCAGGCACACGATTTGCGCAGGATCGATGCTTTACGTAACCTAGGTGACCTTCAACTATGAAGTGATTTGTTAGGAGGTGATCCGTTAGTTTACCATTTATTATTCCTTCCATAATCCTCGATACTAGTGGCCACTAGTTGGCCGGGTCTTCCCCGTCCCCTTCTTATGAACTGGAATAATAACCGGAGTTTTCCTCTGCAAAGCGTACCAGCCAAACCGCATAGACAAATTGGATAAGTGTGACAAAAGAATAAGGATGTCTGGAACGTCCAGTTGTAAGATGGCCGATGGTAACAAGTCCGATCCGGGGCCGAAAGACATTTTGATATTTGAAGTTAAAGGCTCAATTTTGGAGGGAAGGAATCGTACAGAAGAAAGTGGCTCGTATGAGGGTACTGGTGGATTGTAGAAAAATGGTGCCGTGCCACTAGCTAAGGAAAAGTAAAAAACTTGTTAGGTCCTTCTGCTATATCCAGCGGCCTGTCGAGTTACGTGTTATTGAAAGAGATAGGAGAGATAGATGAACTTGTTTCGAGGTTCCTCGACTTCATCACTTTTGCAAGAATCTCGAATTTCCTGGAATGACATGAAGCTCTACGTTCCTGTTGTATTACTTCGCTCTCGGAGTACAGTTCTACCGTTTCAGCTAAACGATTCAACTGAATAAACAGTCAAAAGTTCCTTGTTTTAAAATAAAGGCGTTGGAGTCAGCTTAACTCCAGGTTAAGATGGGACAATCTATTTCCTTAAGGGCGACAATCGGCAATAATCGGAAAAACAAGTGGTTGTCGGGTGCGCTCTCTTGAGATTCGTAACCTCTTCTTCAAGGCGGATCATTACCTATCGAGGCCGGGTAAGGTTACCGGTGGTGTGCCACGGGTTCGGCACTTGATATTCGTTCCGTACATGAATGACCTAATGAAAGAAGTCAGCAGCCTCTGTTTCATCCTTGCAGATGACGCGAAGATGGCGGGAATGGGACTAGTACAGAATATAAATGCCATTTTCAGGTGGGCAGAAAAATTGGATTTGCCACTGAAACTCGCCAAACGTCCCAACTGCCAGCGTAGGCGGAACGAACGGTGTTCCTTTTCAGTGAGCGTAGAAATTAAAAGATTTAGGTGTGATAGTCACTCAGGACTTCGAAACAGTGCCAGATACGCAAATATGGTCGAAGAGGTTACAACCAGGTTATGCAGTACTGTCAAATACAAAATTGGAAGTCTTCACCGTGTTTTACAAGATTTTGGAGCAACCTCTTCTACAGTATTTTATGCATGCTTGGGTACCCTACAATCGTGAGGACAAGGGATGTTTGAAAGGGGTTCATCGACCTGCAACTAGAATGATCACCGGACAGAAGGGGGAGTCCTACGCCCGGAGCCTAGAAGACCTTAATCCCTTCTCTTTAGAGCTTTTCAAAGACCGAGGTGACCCACTAGAAGCGTTGAAGGGTAAAACGGGTCTGTCGGGTAGATATGTGAATGAGTTCACTTTTCTTCCGATCGTTATCTGGCTTGAAATTGATTCTTCACTAACGCAAGGCCTTCAAAATGCCCCCCTTTTTTTCTGAATGATACGGGTTATTGATCCTGAACCTAAGCTCAGCTTTATTATGGACTGCTGGTTCCTCCACATTCATCAGCGTTTCCTAGTCCACTTCCGCACAGTTTGTTCATATCTCCCCGTTTCATGACGCACTCCGTTTATTGAGACCCGGAATATCCGTCATTCCGGGTCATCATCATCTTCAGAGAGCCATTCTCTTCATGTTCACCAAAGTTTACGAGTTTGCTCCCATTCATTTCTTTCATCTCTCCATATTCATAGCTTATTCCTTTCATGGAACCCCAATAGGCCTTCGTTATTCACAGCTTGCATTATTTTGGTTTATAACGCATTCTTAGAGCTATATTTTTATGACATATTCCGCATTCTCACGGGCCACCACCAACCAACCCGGATTCGAAACCAAACCGTAATTGGCGCTCAAATTATTATCATTTCGGTCCATTAAACCCAACTGTAGCTTTATTGCTTTGCCTCTGACGATTTTGACGCGCTTTCTTGAAGTTCTTGCACAGTTTATTGTTTTGCGTAACGTTGTTCACCATGATCATGGACTTGCGCGTACGTCTCGACCATGGCCGAGAAATATACCATTATTTATCCGTTTCTGCCCCTGAGTGCTGCAACAGGGGACATAGTCTTCGGCTACAGGGGCAAACTCAAGACTTAGCACGAGAGTCAAATTTGCAACTCATATGTTTGTACTTATGTGGAATCGACTGTCAGAAAATTCTGTCAGATTGAGCAATGAACCAATATTTAAGAAGACCCCAGAACTGGTGGTATGAACAAGGAGTAAGGTGACGAGCCCCTGGTATGTTGGTTGATGCATTTATGTATATGACGGTGGTACTGCCTCGCAATTTCCGCCCTTCAGAAAGAACAGTCAAGGCGCAGTGTTGGGAGCCAAGGGATCTCGCTGGCCACTGGAAGATCTGGGAGAATGGTGGTCCCCGTCCACCTTCGTCCCTCGCAAAGTGAACTTCACAGCACAGATTTTGTCGCTGGCCGTGCCCAATGTGTCATTCCCCAGCCTTTCTGTGCCTCTGAACTTCATTTCCCTAGTTCCATGGCCGTTTCAAAATTTTCGGTTTTTCTCACCATTTCCGATCCTTTCGCAGCCCTTCCACCAACAAGAAGCTTCAACAAACCCCTTAGTGTATATTTTCACCTCCTCGTACCATGGAATAATACCAATCCATCCTCCATGCCTCACCAAACCATTCTTCAGAACCAGCTTCTATTCGGTGGTGTACTTGCCAGTTGGCATACTAAATTCAATGTACTTCTTACCCAACATTGCTTGTCCCTATTTCCTTTTTCCAGAGTAATCTAACAATACCCCTTCTGCCCCAACTGGAGCCGCTGCTCTAGCGTGCGACAACATCAGCCAACACCCTTCCATCTCCTACCTTTCAGGATCCGCTCCCTAGGTGCAAAACCAATCACTGTCAAGGTTGCCACGTTGGGTGACCCACACATTCTAAGCCAGTGAAGCAGTTAAGGCTCTTCTCTTGTCTAGCCCTCTCACCTGCAACCACCTCCGTTAGCTTGCACTTCTTTCATTCTAATGAACTAACGAGCGTTGTATGCTGGCGTAGCTAGGCCCCGCAGCCTCATAAGTCCCCCCCCCCAACCCAGACACTGGAGAAGCTGTTCAGCCCTCCCTGATCATACCGGGCTTTAAGGTACTTTGCTTCCTGGCTCCCTCAATATGAATCCTACCAAGGCCTATACTTCCAATCCCTCACCTTGGCGTACCATGCCCTCTCTATCTATACTATGTGACCCGTTTGCTCACATATCCAGCTCAACCAATAGTCTCTCCTCATTATTAATAATATCCGCTCAGTAACCAAAGAAATTTCCCAGATGAGGGCCTAAGCGTTATATGCCAACCCTGGGATAATCTCAGTCACTGAGGCATGGCTATCTCAGCAGTCCCACCTGGATCACATATGCATTGCTGGTATGGCGCGCAGGGCCAACGGGACATCGAACGATGCTCCGCTGGCTATCAGAAGTCCGAAGTCGAACCACAGAGGTGTTTATGAGAACCTGAAGAAAGAGAAACAGTCGGGGAGGATTCACAAGAAAGTTTGTGCTTGGCCGTTAAACCGAGGGCAACTTCGTTCAGGGTGATAAAACAAAGTTTACCCATGAGAGAGCAATAAAGATGGTGATTTCCAGAAATTATTGCAGTGTAACTACAAAGGATAGCAGCCTCCTGAACCCTCATCATTAGGAACAGGGAGATGGATGCCTAGCTTTTATATGGTATGTTATCGCAGCATTTTCTACACAGAGCCGTTTTCTGGAACGAGCAGGCGACCCGCTCTGGTCACCATTTATCACTGGTAACCATGAACCCTATCAGGTTGTTGCCTTTCTCCTGGAGAAGCAACCACTGCGACTGACACCACTGCCGATGCGTATACTGCAGCTTTAGTTCATCACGCGGAAGCAAAACTCGCAGTGGACGACTTTGACTATCCCCAGATTAGCTGGCCCTTTAATGCGAGCATGCCCGCTCTATCTGATTATCTTTTGTGTGTTCTCATTAGGGGCTGTTTTGAACGTAAAAACACCAAATGCAGGGCCAAAGTCCTTCACCTAGTCTTCACATGCAGCCTCTCTGGCGTTAGAATGCAGGTCACTCGCCTAGTCATGGAAGGTGATCACAAGGCAGTCAAGTGTATATGAAACAGCCCTTCCAGTAACCTTCATTCTTACAACGTCAGCAACCAGTCTGGCCTCTGTAATTAGAATCAAATGCCAAGCACGGTTCGTTCTACGGCCTGAAAAGCATTCTCTCCTGCTTGAAGACCCAGATTGCAGCCAACTAATGTGACTGCAACTAGAAACGCTATTTTAATAGCGCTTGTTCAGTCTCCATCCCATTCACTCAGTGCCGGATCTCAAGAACGTCGAGGAGTGAGCCCAAGTTGTTGGGCCTGCAGAGAAATGTCATCATGCAAAAGATTTTTCCCTTCCGCTGTTCTTCAATAGGACCAGCCTCGAGCTCCACTGATCCACCAAAATGCACCTTAGAGAAGAGCAACAGCTCTCTCTAGAGCATCCCAACAAATTAAAGCTTTCGTCCAATTTCTGAGTACAAGATCTCAAAGCTTCAACAGGAACTCCCTCAGTTTTTCAGTTTACGGCTTTACCACCATCCAATCACTTATGCTAACGTCGAACGCTTTTAATTGGTATTTTTCTCCTTGCTCAAGTGTCGTGCTAGTGCCATTTTCTTGCCATTCATGTCACTTCAAGCGCGACTTCCAAAGCTAACAACTTTGAGTCTTCTGAAATGAACTAGTCAGTCCTCAAGATCAGATTCTAGCCGGAACCCGGGCTGGACGGAATACCTCTGGCTTTTTTCTGTTCCGGTGGCTCTGACATGGCCTTTTAATGCTTATCACATTAAAGCTTCACACTAAAAATAACGTGGTTCTATTGCGACGGAAACCTCTGTTATCCCTCCTTATTTTGAAAGGTGTTCAGAGCACAACCCTGGTAATTACCGTATATAAGAAGGACTCCTGTGGTATTTATAACAACAGTTTATTTCGAAGATACTTGAGACACGCCAGACTCATGAGCACATTTTTACAGGCACTAAAATTGAGGGATATTCCATAAAAATGTAGAAAAATGTAAGAAAAGTTTAAAATGGCGGAGTTTTAGGAGGAATAGATAGGAAGTAAGTGTAGGATAGGTGCATGCTCTTCGAGGACTAAAAGAGGGGTTTTGAACAAACCCGTTGATGGATTCAAACGAAAGCCCGGTAAATTTGCAGGTCCAGTTCAAATAAAAGATCCGAGTTTCACGATGGAAGACTGAAAATCGATATAAGCAACGGTGGAAACGACAGAAAATGAAGAACAAGTTGATTCGCATTGAAAACGATTAGAAAGTAATGAAACATTGCTACACCGCGGAAAAAGGTCCATGACAGCATTTAAAACTCGGTAAAGACAGAAGGCGAGCCATAATAATCGTAAAAGTCGAGGCAAATAGCAAAAATATTCGAGCTGTTTGATATACGGTGGCTGTGAGGCAGAGACATGGGTGAAATAGACGCATATCGGGAGGGGCAGCAGGATGATAGCAAGAAACATGTCCGGCGAACTACTGGGAAATGCAAAGCGAATATGTACGAATATATATATATAAGAGAAGCAGCAGCGAAGAAAAATGGAGTGGTAGAACACGGAAAAAGCAGTGGTTGGAAGAGACAAGTAGGGTTAGATCAGATGGTGTAGAACTTCCTGGGAAAATCATGATCAATTTACTTTGTGACAGGTGAACGCGATGGATCACCAGAGGGAGAAAACGACTTTGGAAGTATGGAATTGATGACGACTGAGAGGAGCAATTCGCAAGCAAGAGTAGATGGAGGAAGGAACCGAAAGGAAACAGTTAACATTGAGACTGTTATTTTGACCAGTTAGGGTGCATCATGTGATGACGGTTGAAACTAAGAGGAGTGGTACCCATGGACGTACATGATGCGGCAGAGAGATTGTTGCAATGAAAATGGTCGGGAAAAGCAGCACGAATAGAGCGACGAAGTTGTCGCAGTAGTGTGCAACATCAGCGGCGAAAGGTAACTGGGAAGTGAGACGGATTGTGGTGCAAAGATGCGGCTGCTACGACAGCGAACAACACAGGAGTAAACTTTACATATTTAAAATAGTAAAGATCAGGTAAGAGCAGATCGTACGGTTTGGAACTGTACGTGTAGACCGGGAGGTAAAACTGTCTCCACATTAGGTGGAACGTGGAAATGCAGGACAGTCTAAAAAGCGCACAAAAGATGCCCGTGGTTGGCAATATAAAAAGCTGGAGATGTGGGTACTAACCGAGGAGAGACGGGTAGGAGATGACCAATCAGACAGTTTTGCTACAGGTGTGACGCTATGAAGACTAAGAAAAAGGAAGCACCGGGACAGGTGAAACTGTGATGAAGCAATCGGCGGGAAAAATATGTCCGCGACGGAGTTGGGACGATTGAACTGGAGAGCTGCGTGCCCGCAGCCAGTTGCACAGGTGGATTTGGCCACAAAATTCTAACTGAGGCACTCAGTACTATAAGGATCCACGGGAGATTTGCAAAGCCGAGTGAGAAACATACGGTGGTGGTGAAAGGCTAATACATGTGGCTGTAAAAGATTCCAAGGTGGGAATGGCGATATCTATAAAGGAGATCGGCCATTAGAGCTGATGGATCTGGTGCTTTATGGCATGAGGTATGGGAAGGGAGGGCAGGGCAGGTTATGAAAGCAAGGTAAGCAATACAGTATAAGAATTCACTCAGTGGGCCGTATGAGGGAAGAGTGTTACCAAGGGAATAATGACATTGAGCCAGCAAGGGCAGTGGGTTGAAAAATAAAAAAATGGCGGACATTGGGAGGGTGAAGTGAATTGGGTGATAGTGACATCATGCGGTGAGAGCTGTCATGATGAGAAAAGACAAGCAAAACGAAGTAGGTAGGTGTGCATGGCGCTGTAGAACGATGAAGAAGAAAAGCGATAAGTGTGTGGAAAAGAACGATAGGTGAGAGTACTTTGGGGGCAAATGAATGGTGGAAGCAAGCAATCTGCAACTAGCAGCGTAGGGTGCAGCAGAGTGACAAGAGTTGAAGAGTGCGATCAGCAACCGGTGCTACTGAGTGGAGCTATTCAAGCGCTAGGCTTTCAGCCTGAAAGGTACTCCATAAAGTGAACACAGGAGTTTTGATCCACCAAACTGTTTGCGCTCGTTCATTTCTGCGGACGGCCTGCATGCTCGATATGCACCTGCCAAAGCAGGGAACTGACCGCGCCATACACCGTTAGGATTGGCGTGAGTGATCACTGTAAGTCGAATCTCGCAAATCGAGCAACGCGTAGCCAATTCAAACGAATCCCAAAACCAGAACAAGATTGATTCGTAGTTTCTACGGTACTAAATTGAAATGCACAAAGGATACAAATATATACGAACCTCAAGTATGCGGCCAAATAGACTTCACAGTAAAACCCAAAGGTCCAAAGCCCCGTGGCTCAAGCACGACAGTCAGAAACGGTTCAAGGCCAAATTCAAATGTCTCACATGGATAAACAAACGTGAAAATGTGTGGTGTATGAGCGAGGTTTCCAAGATAATGTTGAATATAGTCAAATTCACAAAGCACGTTGAACATTGAGAAGGATTTTCAGTATTCGTTCGTTACACCGCCGGCCAAAATCCTTCCGCGAAAATGGTTGTCTAAGGTTCAGGAAGGGGTCATGATTCTCACCCTATCTACCTTTAACTTATTGTCAGTGCCTGTGGATACTAACTTCCTGTGTTATCTGAACGTGAAACAGGTTTTTGCCGTAGTCATCATCGCACAATCCATAAGGAATCAATTCCAAATCCCGCTGCACAACTTGAGATTGACATATTCATCAGGAGACCGGCGCATATAGTCAGACGCACAATGAAGATGAAGGCTTCGCAGAGTGAAGTGTTTCGCCGCACGAAATAAGTCTAAGCATCACAAGCAGTAACCCATTGCAGCAACTGGTTAGACTAATTTTGTTTACAAGCTTGAGCGCAGAAGTTGAACGCAGGTGCAACGCCTAATGAGATATCGCGTAAAATTGACAGGTCACGAACCAGTGTAATTACATAAAATTAACGCACCAAATCTTCCGAAAGAAATGAAAACCGGTTTCTGATTATGAATAAATTTCGAAAACAAGTGTACGGCGGACAGTATCGAAATACACATGAACACGGAGATTGATTGAATACTGGCATCTATCAGAGTATTTCAAAGTTTTTCTGTGCACAAAATATGTGACAATCAATATTGTATAAAATGTAAATAAATGTTCTTCTTTAAAAATAATAATAGTTTCACAATGTGCTCGCAGCTAGTATGCCTCACCTGAACTGTTCAAGTGAAATACTGGTGAATTTCTCCTCTTCACCTATGTGCACGCTAGATAGAAACTGGAACTAAGTAAATTTGCAACCTTTCAGAAAAAATGGGTCCAGTTGATTAGTTGTAGGGCATGAAATGCAATAAAGTGCTGAGTAACTCGGAGCGAGGCAATCTGCGAGCTACTTTGTCTTTTGTATGTGGTTTCGAGCTCGAATCATCAACATTTTCCTCGCTGTTTCCTGCTACGAGTGGATTAACTCTCTGATGTCTCGAACACGTTCTTCGTTTCTTCCGTTTCCTGTAATGTAACACAACTGTAGGATCTGTCCAATAGGCAAGGCTCAGTTCGGCGGTGGTGCAGTTCTCTTTTAGCATTCGTGCTACCTTAAAACCCAATACCAGTGCAATCGTTTTGAGCTCGTTTAGGGATACTGACTTCAGCTCAGCAATTTTTGTTTTGGCAAAGGGCACTTTGTTTCGCCGCCGGCCATGCAGTTCCACCCAGGTACCGTACACTGTCACTGGGTCGGCAAATTCCAAGCTGCTTTGGGTGACCTGCTGGTGTCCTTTTTTGAGATATTTCAAAAGCCTCCGGGCAACTTTTCCTTTTCTCAATAAGTGACTTGACGGTGGTCTCTCCGGTATAGCAACTTCATGTTGCCCACTGTGAAGTCCCGTCTTTGAATTCGCCATCGAAAGCGCCGACTGATCCTTCGGGTGAACTTCGCTTTCCTGAGATGGACCGTTGGATTCAATATCGAAAGGCTGATCGTGTTCTACCGAGGCACTTCTCTCAGCAACATTTGAGCAATTTATTGATGCCGATTGTTGAAGTTCGCTCGTCAGGGGTCCGAGAAGTGTCCAGCCTAGTATCGTTCGCGTAGCGAATGGTTCTTTTCGATTGCTTATGCTCTGTTCAAGCACCCAGTGAGCCTCTGGTACATTGCATCCAATTAGTATGTCAACGTGGGGGCTAGAAACTTCTTCGAACTCTATGTCCCTGAGATGAGACCATCTCTTGGCGATCGATCTAACAGAGTCGACTGGTCTCATTGGTAAGCTGTCTATTGCAAAAGCTTCCGGAATTTCTACGGTCCCCTCATCAGATAAAGACGTTAACTGCAGGGTCAGCCTCTTAGAATTGCTAACATGACCCCCTGCAATCGTGCTGATAGTGAGCGAGGTAGGCTCGCCTACTAGTTCACAGCTTTCTACAAGCTCGCGAGTAATCAGCGAGGTATCCGACCCCGTGTCCAAAAATGCATTGACCCTCCTCAGTCCTTTAGGTGTCACGATACCGACAGGTACGATGCCTAATCTTGCCGGTTTGAAATCATCATGTCCCGTTGAACAGACAATTTTGGGTTCATCTGGTTGAATAGGTCTATTGTTGAGAAGGCCATGCAGTAACGAGTGATGATTACCCAAGCATCCGTCTTGGTTGCATTTCACTCTTAAGCTGCATTCAGAGGCTCGATGAGAGTTGTTCAAACACATAAAGCATAAGCCAATCCTTTTTACTGTGCACCACCGATCGGGTACACTCATCCCATGAAAGGTCGGACAATCTGGTAACCGATGCAGGGAGTTGCATAGCTTGCATTCAGCTGACCTCTCGGGTTCTTGACTTATCATGTGCATGTTAGCCAAAGACTGGGTTTGGTTACAGTCCTTCTCCACAATTCGAGATGTTGGTTCCCTTCGCGCCAGTCTGCAACTTTCGCGTACGATTTGTCCAAATCGGCTGTTGGCGATACGGGATTGACGACCTATGAACTCCGTCAAATCGTTGAACGTAGATTCCCGCTCAAGCATATTTATTTTTTCAGCTTCCTCTGCCCATCGGCTCTGTAAATCAATAGATAGACATCGGACAATGCATTCCTGTGTGTGCAATGCATTCAGATCAGACTGGTATCCTAAGTGCTCCAGTGCTATACTGCAATTCTGCATTTTTATCACCAAACTCGACAGTGATTCAGCCTTGCCCTCAGTCCTTTTCGCCTCCAATAAAACACTATCAATTAGGCTTCTAGCCACCTTGAATGGTTGTCCAAACAAATCTTTCAGGATTCTGCGCGCCCTGATGTACCCCATCGGTGGATCAAGCATCGCGCAGCCTTCGATAGCACTTTTGGCTCTCCCACGACAGTAATGTAATAAATACAAAAACCTTTGACCAGGATCTGCAACTTTGCACTCAACAAAATTTTCGAACTGTTTCATGAATATACAGTATTGCTCGGGGTGCCCGTCGAAGTGGGACAGCTCCACTCTCGGCAGGTCAAGAGCCAAAACCTCGGTAGTTTCAGGCTGTCTCAAGGGTTTATATTCGTCGATCACAGTGCCTTTTCGATGTTGACATTGTGAACTACGTGGACTCTTTGCTGGCTCTCTGAGACCAGTTCCTTGTGTAAGGGGCTCTGCTTCCTTTCTGGCTAACCGCAGCTCGTTTTCTAATTCTATTACTCTCATTCTATAAGTACTAATATCGTCAAACGCATCGCGGTTAGAAATATATGACCTGGCACTGACAGAGCTAGTACACTTAGTATTATCTAGAGAATCAATAACACCCGAACCATCCCCAGAGACTTGCCGAGTTATTTCCTGTTGTCTCAAAATGTCCTTGCTTCCTCGTCTGGGCATTTCCAATGAGTTTTCTTGTCCAGGTTCCACTTGAGTACTGTAAGTCGAATCTCGCAAATCGAGCAACGCGTAGCCAATTCAAACGAATCCCAAAACCAGAACAAGATTGATTCGTAGTTTCTTCGGTACTAAATTGAAATGCACAAAGGATACAAATATATACGAACCTCAAGTATGCGGCCAAATAGACTTCACAGTAAAACCCAAAGGTCCAAAGCCCCGTGGCTCAAGCACGACAGTCAGAAACGGTTCAAGGCCAAATTCAAATGTCTCACATGGATAAACAAACGTGAAAATGTGTGGTGTATGAGCGAGGTTTCCAAGATAATGTTGAATATAGTCAAATTCACAAAGCACGTTGAACATTTAGAAGGATTTTCAGTATTCGTTCGTTACAATCACTGATGATCGTATAGACGACAAAGCAATCATAATAAGAGTATGCAACCCAGGAGCAGTTGGTCGGGTTTCGAGAAATTGGACAACAGAGCCAACGGAAACAGCGAGCGGTAGACGACCGTATGGCATGGGTGTCTAGATACACCAGCCAGGGGGATAATCAGTATAGTTCATTAGGTGGTTGAACGGCACTGAAGATCACTGGAAAGAGAAGTAAGATAGGAAAACGCAGCCTGGTATGTCCCGGTCGAGGGTCCAGGGATAACGGAGAGGGAGGAAGTAAGGCACGGGCTCATCGATGCAGAGGGTCCCCATGTAAAAACAGGGCATGTGACGTAAGACTGAATAAGGTAAAGTTGAGCTTTGGAAAGCTAAGAGCCATATAATTCAGTAACTAGGTTATATATGATCTAGAATATTCAGCCTGTGGAAAAGCAAATTAAATCCCGTATGAAATTACGGAAGAAAGAAGGCTGGGGGATAGAATGGGGGCAGGATGGGTGGCGTCGTAACTAGATGTTGCGTTGAGATAGTGAGCAACCTTAAGTGAGAGAAATGGGACTGAATGTTTAGGTCCGAAATCGCTTAGGGTGACGGAAGTATATGTGGTGGGACCTGGCGTGGGAAAGAAGCGAAGTGAGCAAAATAGATATCAGGGAGCTTCGAGGTAATGCCCCTTCTGTTGCCATATGACGGCAGACAGAATGGACGGTGAAAAGCTGAAGGCAAAAGATGTGCATGAATCGGTAATCAGATGAGGATTCGTATAGAAAAACCAGAATGACGATAAAGAATACTAAAGAAAACTGTGAGATAGAATGATCTCAGTGGTGTTCGAATAACGGAGCAAGTATACACTAGGAAGGACTTTCAGCTTGGTTTTTGCACGACTGGCCTAAACTCTTCCTCGAAAATCGCGACCTAGAATTCAGGATAGGATTGTGGTCCTCGTACTACCTACCTGTTGCTCACCGTCACTGCCTATGGCTAACAACTTTCTGCTTTGGCCTTTTGTACTATAGGTTGCCATCGAAGCCATTATTGCCACAATTCAGGGTGAATGAATTCCAAATCTCACTGCATAACTCCGGATTGGCTTATCCATCAGAAGACCACGGCAAGCACTAAGACTCACAATCTGAAGGCAGAGGTTCATGAGCAGGACAGGCTGTCGCAAGAGCTCGGGCTAGGTATTCCAAGCAGAAAGTTGTTTCATCAGCTGTTTGAGGTGACTTTGCACAGAAAAACTATGAAGTTGAGCGTTAATGCAAGGTCCAAGTGAGACATCGCGCAAAGTTGGAAGGTCAAAACAGGGCAGTTGTATAACACCAACGGGCCAAATTTCCGCCAGGAAGTAGACATCGGTTTCTGAATGAAAATCGGCTACAAAACTGAGTATAGGACGGCGAGTATCAGTGACACAAATGAACACAGAAATTGATGGGGTGCTGACATTAATAGAGCGTTCCAGAATTTCATATACGCAGTGTGTGACAAGTAATACTTTATGAACCTCGAAAAAACTTTCTTCTCCGAAGGCTGGAATCACTTTGCAGTATGATTTCAGTTATTATTACTGGCTTGAACAGACCAGGTGAAATCTTAGGGAACTTCTCTTTTTTGCCTTCGCTCAAGCTGCATAGAAAATTGAAACTCAGCATACACTCGCTATTGTTCGGTGAAAAAAGGCCGACTTGAAAATGTTTGGGGGAAGAATAAAGCCCGGGTAGCACATCCCAAGTCTGATTCATGAGGCTCGCATGGGGCGAACTTGGAGCAAGATTGGGGCTTCCCTTAGCTTACTATCGAAAATGTGGAGTAGAGCTACCAGGGCCTAAAGATCGCCTCATCTGGCCAGCCCCGATGTTGCCCCAAGGAGCAGGCCCTGAGCGGCGAGGCAAACTCGGAGCCATATCCAACCAGCGGCAGCCCCATGGGGCAAGCTTAGGAATAGCCCAAATATTTGTACTACCGTAAAGTAAATCAATTTTGACGGCATCCTCACAAAAACCTATTGCAGTGTTCGCTTCTACATTGGTGGTTTGCTTACGCATCCAACAGTTACATATTGCCGTGGAAATTCGAAATGGAGATTGAAGACGAGTTTTTGAAACCAAACATTTATTTACACCCAAGTCTCGTATATCACATACAACTCCGCTCTATTCCCTCAACGTTGGTTATCGTCTAACTTGAAGCCAGCTGTTCTGGATGGCTGTACCCGCAGAAATGAGAATTGACTAAGGTGTTATCAAAGAAAGACCAGTAAACCTCATAAAAGGTATGTAACAAGAGATGACGGCAGCTGAGGCAAATTAAAAAAACAGCATTGCATTTTTCAAAGCTGCTTGCAAGGCAAACACAAGAAATGTGTCTGACTCGATGTTCCTTGAGGAGATCCCCCGTCGATATCTACTGAGCAAGGTAGGCTTGCACTTGACTACTGTCTTTTCACACTCTCTCGTATGAAGCGGACAGGAGAAACGGCGCTTGGCAAGAGAGCAGAAACCGGCAGTAGCTGATTAAACTTTAAGTGTATCTCGAAAATTGGCCTCATACTGAATGTGTTGCTCTTAACCATTATACTTGGCATCTATTCCTTGATCACGAGCTTTGTGGAACCAGTTTCTGATGTGCTTTTTGAAGTTCACAGTTAGTTCGCCGGTAACGGACGGACTGAATCTGGTGGCTTCTCGTACGGGATGAGACTTTCATCTGATAAACTTACTTTCGATTGTTCTACTTAGTCTGTGATCGCAAAAGGCCATCCTCTTGGGGCTACTGAGTCTGCAGCACTTCATTGCAAGATGTAGCCGACGACAAATGATAACATTTGCTTCACCGTATCATACAGAGTTCCTGGTGGATGCTACCGAAGCTTTGTGACCTAGAAGTGTCACCTATGCCCACAGTAATTCATCGTCTTACAGAGGGCTTTTGGTGTACCTAAAACATGGTGCAAAAGGTCCATATTATTCAAATTGTTTACCACCGCGGGTTACTGCGACAAGTTTTTGATGACTCCCTGGAAGTAGCTTAAAAATATATAACAGCAGTGGTTATTCTATCCGCATTTCTTGCATGAACTTCCGCGGGCGCAGAATTTTTCTGGGTTCACCAAAAAATAACTCACCGATAACTTATATGAGCTTGAATATTATTAGGCACAGGTTGGGGCCAAGTTGGTTTGAGTAGTGCCGCCGCTCGAAAAGCTACTTTAAATTAGAAAACTAGAAAGAAATGAGATTGCTTGTTGACTACATTGAGAATGCGCCGGTTTACGATCGCCAGGAATGTCAGCCTTGACGCGCAATGCGCAACGAATTTTCGCCAACTCCAGACCCAGAATTCCCGAAGTTCGATAAGTCAGATTTACTGAAAAACGACGCTTTCATAATAATTGAAGCGGCATATGAATGTGAACCTAACACAAGTCAGAATTTTGCAAGTCGCACTCGGCTGCGCACGTTACCAGGCCGGTCGTAAGAACGGACCAAAATCAGCTTTGCTGAACGACCTAGAATCAAATGTCCGAATGCTTCATAAAAAGCAGGATATTGAAGCAGTTAAACAAACGGTTGAGAAAAGGGAGGAATAAGCGATTCCAATGAATCCACCGAGTTTAGTGAAACTTTTCCTATAATGGGTTCCCTAGGACTCGCCAGTGACGGTGTAAATCGACACTTGAGTGTTAGCCGATACAGATGAAGGACTGCGAGGAATATAGAAGCGAGGTAACGGGATTCGGAGATGTGTAATGGAAGCTTAACTTTGAATTCCCGTGAGACTTTCCAAAGTTTCTAGTTTCGGTGGTGGTATTTCCAGTGTAATTGGTTTTACAGCCGTTTGAATCACGTAGGGACTTTCATCGGGGATAGGATCAGCGGAAACCGTCGAATGTGTGAGGTTCAATGGTCACTTACCTCTTCCTTGTTGAATAGTGTAGAGAAGGGTCTCTGATCCTCTATTTCATCCGCGGATGTAGCAAGTGACCCCGCTATCAGCTGACGGTTAATGTCAGTAGCATCCTAGGTTAGTTTACCCAAGGGTAACGCTATTTTTGACTTACGTTTTTATTACTGCCTTCCCTGAAGTAGTAGTCTTTGCAAGAATCCAGAGCTGACTTCCTGGATAGCAACAGACATCCTTATTCTGAATAGAGTTTGCTATGTTTTTTTAATAAAAAGCCGAAATTACTGATGATCAAAGGCGGATATCCATGGGCACGAAAAACGGACATACCAGGTATACATACACCCATAACTACTCAGGTACTTATCGCTCTAGGTATACTGTTAGTTGACTGCAGCTTATCACTATATGTATACTTCTTTGTGGCTTTGCGACAACTGATCTGTCAGTCGACATGAGCGTCGCATTTTCAAGGTGCTTCGTGGGCATCAGTCTTGGGGCCGCCCCAGGTTTTCCCAAAAGTATACCCATTGAGGCCACCCAGGCTTCGGGTCAACTCAAACTCGCTCCTTAGTGCCAATAAAAATGCGCATACTCGACATGCCGAAAATGGTTATTACGAATCTCGCAATGAAAATGTGAAACATGCCAGCCAGAGAACACAAACCAACAGTCACGTGACAGGTAAAACCATGAATGCAAAAATTGTATCAAGGTCAGAGTAGACACCGATTTCATAAAACAAAAAGGCCGTACTAGGGGTGCCTCTAAATGGTAAACGGTGCACATAAGATCAAAATTCTAATTGCTTCGTGGCCAAATTTGATCTTTTCCCCATGAAAAAAATATTTGGGGCAAGCTTTAGGCATGTCCCAGGTTCCTCCCGAGGGTTGGGGCCAAGTGGTACTTAAAGATGCTGAAACATTCAACATGAGGCGGCCTGAAAACTGCTGCAAAACTATGCAGATAGTCCCCACTGTGAGTGGTCAGCGTATTCATTATCGTTTCCCTCTAAGGATACATAAAACTCCGATATCTCCCACATGCTCTTCGCGTTCTCTATTTCCTGTAATGTTGCGCAACTGCGCCGTCTGTCCAATGTACAAAGCCGAATCCGTTAGCGTCAGGGCGCCCTTTCAAACTTTGAGTCCATTTATGGACTCTGAACTCAGCCGGTTACTGCTGCTTTGGCAAAGGGTAATTTGTTGCGACCACACAGTTCTGTTCAGGTGTGGTACAACGCCACTCGGACGGCCGTCTACAAATTGCTTCGCGCGGCCTGCTGATATTCAAGTTTCAACTGGTTTCATAAGAGGTCTCTTTTCGAGATATGTAAGAAGCTTCCGGGCCATTTCTGGATCTCCTGTTGGAAGGTTTGCCGATAGTCACTTGGGTAGGACGATTTGTATTGACCGTCGTGATGTTTTGTTTTGGAGTTCACCATGGACAGCACCGATTTATTTTCCCCTGGATGAACTTCACCTTCCTTGGTTAGACCACTGGATTCAAAATCAAGAAGCTGATTGTGTTCTATGTGGGCTCCGCTCTCAGCTACGGCTAAGCACCTTAGCAATACCGGTCACTGAACTTCGTTCGTCGGTGGTTTGGGGAGTGTCCAGCCAAGTATCGCCCTCTTGGCGACTGGTTATGCTCGACTGCACATGTTCTGTTCAGACCCCCAATGGGTCTCCGGCCGGTTGCACCCAGTTAATATATAAACATGGCGGCTCGATACTTCTTCGAACTTTATATTCTTGGGTTGATGTCACCTCCTGGCATCGAATCTAATAGAGTGAACTGGTCACATTGGTAAGCCTTGTATTTCAAAGGGTTTCAGAATTCACACTGTCTCTCCAGCAGTTTAAGATTGTCACAGAAGAGTCAGCTCCACCGATTCAATAGAATGACTCCTTAATACCGTACTGACCGTGATGGAGGTGAGATGGACGAATAGTTTGCATCCCTCTCAAAGCTCGAGCGTATTCAGCTAAGTATCTCACCCCGTATCCGAAGATATCATGATCCGATTCGATCTTTTAGATGTAACGGTGCAGACGGGTGCAGTGCCCAATCCCACCGGCGTGCTATCATCACTTCTTGGGCATTTGAAATCCGTTTTCTAGCAAAGGTTGTACTTCAGTGCTGTTGGTCTGAAAAACCACAATTCCGGCAGCGCGTAACCAACTCACAAAAGATCTGAAACCAGAAGAAAATCGATTCGTAGTTCCTATGATACTTAGTTGAAAATCAAAAAATTACCAATACATAAAAATCTCAAGTAAGCAGCCGGACAGAATTAACAGTTAAACTTGAAGATTCGGCATCCCGCAGTCGAAGCACGGCAGTTGGAGGCGATTGAATGTCAAATTTAGGCGACCCATGCAAAGAAATAGACGTGCGAGAGTGTTGTGTTCGGGCGACCTTAGCAAAGTAATACTGAATATAGACACATTACCTAAGGGAGTAAGACATTCGAAAGGATTTTCAATTTTAATTCTTTTGCATTTGCTGCTGGCTTTGGTCCTAGCATTCAGGGATAATGTGAGAAATCCTTCCGGTACGATAGGCTGTCGGACACCATACTGGGTCAGGGTAGGTCGGCAAAAGATCAGCTGAAATCTGGCAAGCGCTATTATACTCGGTGTTGGTGGCTCTTGAACCATGCCGCAACTTTTGTGTCTCATGCGGGGATAAATTTCTGCCCCCAAGTTAGATGATAGAAAGCTAGGATCGCTTTTTATGAAGCACTCCCGGGATAAACTCAGGGTATCTTGGCTACCGTTGCGAAAAAATCAACGTTAGGTGAGTCAGCGGAGGCTGCTAATCAACAGCAAGCGCAGGCCTTATACTCTGTGCGACACACAGCCAATGACCCTAAAGTAGACCAAGCTAACACAGTGAAGCTTTTAGGCAAGCGGATGAAGTCGCTATCCTGCCAGGTTATCGCACTGAAAGCATTGCAACCAAATGTGGGGTCTCGCAAGGAAGGAAGCCCAGATCGTCCACTGAAGCTTGGCTTTACAAACCCTGGAGTATTTCGAAACCACCACAACTTTTTTTGGATGAGCGAAAATGTACTAAGCACTGCGATACAATTCTGAGTGCCACGGAAATGCGTGAACCGATCGGGGTGGGCGACAGCTGCTTCAAGCCTTTTTCCCACAGTTTCGCTTTTCATAACCCGCAGAATATCTAAAACATATATCCTAATAAACGTCAGTGCACAGGTAGATATAATTCCATCTAAATCCACAGACTGCCCGAGCCAGGCGAAAACCCAGTTGGTCGCAGCTGGTGAGACACCAGTATGGACATTTTGTGAGCGACCTCCCACATCGAATCCAGGTTTGTACTTTAATCTACGACGGGTTTATTATTGCTGACCCTCCCGATTGGACCATTGCCATCAACTTTCTTCGGTACTTTGACCTAATGGTCGGTCCGTATGGCCCCCGTATTCTGAATGAGACTACAAGCGTCTCAGCAAACGGCCCTCTGTCAGTTGAGCCGTCTCTCTCTGGTCTTGGCACACCTGTCACCAAAGGCAGCTACTAGAAGCCCCTGCACGAGCTCTCGGACCATTCCAACCTAGTAAAGTGCCGCCACCGGTAACCACTGATGCACTGTACTGTGTAGCTACAGCTGGTCCATAAATTCGGCGCCGTCCCAGCAGCTTAACACCCGACAAACCAAAAATTGCCAAGGTCGAGTCTCAGCACACGCTGGATCCCGGTTTTGTAGAGCCATTATAGTGACCTTGATCTTTCTGGGGAAGAGACCGTTTCCTAGACACAGTTTTGGACCTATCTTCCCTTCGATCGTTTCCTACATTTGATATCAACCGCACTCTTTTACTCGGTTGCGTACGTTCGACTGGACTGACTTTGCGAGGTGTCCGTTGACCTTGCTGTTGAATCACTTTCACCTTCGGTCCTTCGCCGATTGTACACACCTGCAGTTCGCTCTCTGCTCAGCCTTTGCGTTCACTGTCACACGGTCCGTTCCTCTCATCAATACTGTTTCGGTGCCACGATGTGTAGAAAATGCATTCGCATCGGTCAACCGATTTTCGTCTACTCTTTTCTTCCGACAGAGCGGATTACTTTGGTATTTCGCTGTGAGGCCGATTAGAGGACACGTTTACCGGCCGAGCTCAGACGTCTCCTATGCCACCGTCAAGCCAGCGAGCTTCTGCGCTACATATAGTACCAAACGCTTCCTTGGATGACTGCGGCCCTGTGGCAGTTATCGGTCACCAAATGTTTGCAACACGCCAGATTGCTACTAAATGCCACTTACTCCTGACCTCAAGACAGGTGTAACAGGTTACAAGATTTCCAGCGAAAAACGTTTCCGCTCCCATTTCAGTTTGATACTGAAGCTACTGCCAAAGAATTTATCAGCCGGCGGTCCTTCTTTGTTTCTGATACAGGAGTCAAGAGAGCAAGAATACTTCCTGAAAAACCCCTCTAAAAAGAGGGGTTCACCAAAGCCGTGCCAAAAGCCATAACCCTGGTACACATTTACCCAGTAGTCCCCCTCAGTTGGTCAGTTTACCAAGATTCAGCCGTCATGTGAAGGCCTCTTCAGTGATTGGTCACAAAATAGCTGTCAACCTGGATAGTTCGTCAGTCTCCACTCCATCCGAGCCCCGTCGCAACCTTCAAAACTTACAGAATAGCCTCAATGAAATGTTTACCTTATTATGCCCCTGATGTCCATAGAAATGCTAAAAGTCCCCTTGACTCAAAAACCAGTACCAAGTTATAGTACAAGAAGCCCAAATGACATGGTTTCCTTGACTAGCCCAAGAGGTGTCCGGTCAAACTTACGAACAGCATCCACAGCATATATTTTGAAAATCAAACACTGACCCTCGCAGTAGCCCGAAATCAAACACCCACCCGGGAAAACAGCCCTAAGCCTGAAATCAAATCAATAGTTCCTCAACGGTTAACGGCAGAACTATCTCATTTTTGCAAACCCCAGGAAGGCTCGTGATTGGATGTATTTGAGCCGGTATCCATAATAATTCGAGAATGAACAGGGTGACATTATCCGCTAAATCAATCACCTTACCTCGGGGACCCGGGCCTCGCCGTCCGATCATAGTCAGTTCTTCGCCTCCAGGTAGAATGAAATATAACAACACTCCATCGAAAGGCGAAAAAGGAAGTTTTGGCGAAAATATTCAGATTGTCATACCAGTACCTTATCCAAATGCAACTCCGGTTGATTACTTACGGCCCACCGAAGCACAATACGCATCCTTCTCCGCATTGACGAGTAGTTGTGGGATTTCGGACTCAATGCCGCCCCATTCAAATTTGCCAGTTTTTCCGTTTCCTCTGAATGTCCTACCTTCTCTCACACCACATCTCTCCCCAAGTCACTCTACGGTCCACCAATGGCGGCACTTTCTCTAAACTTGGCGGTCTATTTAAGGGGCCATACATTCAACACACTTCACGTCCGTCACAGACAGTTTTTCTATTGCACTTTTCAAAGCTGGTTCAATTGTGGATTAACTGACATCCGTCCGCTCCTCTGCATTACAATGTCACCCGGATGTGATCCTCATAAATGAAACCAGACTTATCGATAACCCCCCCCTCCCCCCGACATATCTGCATACCAGGTTATATTATGTTCTGTACAAACAGATCTGGGAGACGTGGTGGCGGATGTCTTGCTTGCGGTAAGAACAGCCTTCGAACATATCTTCTCAAACTTCCTGTCCATGAGAAGATCCGAGACTCGGTTTGGATCTATATACCACTTCTTCAGGGCCAGCTCGCCATTGATTTTTCTACCGTCTACCGGGTTGCAACACAGGTGATGTAAATGCGATTCCTGATGCTTTCTGTTACGCAGCTGAAGTCCCGCACACTGGTAAAACCATATAGGCGGAGTTCAACCTCCCAGGCATTGGTTGGGCGACCTCGAAATTCTCTCCGATACAATATAATCTTATCTCACGTATCTGTGCAGGCGGGTGAAAGTCATGCATGACATCACTAACCAGGGGGAACAGTATTCTCGGCCTTATCTTGCTTCAGTGCTCCGGAATATAGAGGCGTAAGTCCTTAGCCACTTTCCTGGTTGTAACCTTGAGGTCTTAACACGTGCATCCCCTGTACAACTGTGCCACCATGAAAGTCTTTAAAATCAGAAATCTTTCCGGAATGCAAATTAGGACATTTCATTCTCTTTCCTGGGTAATCAGACCTGAGATATCTTCTTCTTAACATGTGATACTCAGCTGGCGTCGAAAGTGATGTACTCTAACTTATTCTCTTCTCTTAACACCATAATTCCCGGGATAGTCAAAGTCAAAGTGAGAAAGCCCCATCAGTTACAAAAAACTCAACGTAAACTTGGGAGGCCGCAACAAGCCTACGAAGGGACCAACGACCTATCCACACCTCTTTGCCTCATCCACCTCTCACGTCAGCTACTAAGCAAAAAAGAGAACAAGCTGGAAAAGCAAGAACTGTATGCCCTCAACCAGCCTAATAAAGCAGCCCATCTCTCCGGCCCTAATAAAACGAGGAACCCATACTGTACAGTCAAAATACCATATTTGCTCCCGTCAGGGAACATTTATATTAGCTCTCTGCAGTTAGTCGCTGAGGCATTCGATAATTTCGTCGTCTTTACCCTCATAACAGACCACGGTGGTTCAATCCCGGATCTCACCCCATTAAATTTTCATACCTTGTAAACCGCAGTATTCTCAGTCGGTAAAGTCAGGCAGCTGGTAAATACCAACCGGACTCTAGCCCGCTCTGGAACCGATGACATCTCGTCAGCTCTGTTTCTTTTTTGCGGCCCAGACATTGTGACGCTTTTGTTGAACTTATTCAACCTCTCCATGCCACAAGGCATTTTATCATCCCGGTGGAAAACATCCGTTATCATTCCTCTTTAAAGAATCGGAGCCTTACAAGATACTGCTGACTACCGCCCCTAAACCACATCCCCGTTATATCTAGGACAATGGAGCGAGAAGGCAAAGATAAGATTGTCCAACTCCTCACCCGGGAGGTAATAAATAGTAATCCACACGGCTCCCCAAAGTCAGTGTCGTGCCTGGCCCACCAATTTGACATCCCTTATCTAATCACAACATCGGCTAACTCTAGCAAGGCACTTATCGTTAACTTGATATGGCGAAAGCATTTGAGCGCGTACCTTATGCTCAGCTGCTAACCAAGGTTAAACCCGACGGCATAACGGACCCACTCTCAGCATGAGATCTCAGGCAGGATACAGTGAAGTTTGCCCCCCCCTCACCCTAGACAGTCACGAGTGCTGTCATACAAGGCAGTGAGTTGAGCTCACGTTTATTTCATCTCTACGTTACCCAATTATTCGAAGTAACACGCCATTACGTAGTGTTTCTATCGGCCGATGATATCAAAACCATCTTCCCCTTTGAACCTTATACCATGGCCTACACCCTTACTAAAATAGCTGACGACCCAAACGCACTTGACTTATGGTACAATACTTCAAAACTAAGTTTTTCTGCTGCTGACAGTGCCATTCTCACGTGAAAATGCCTCATTTATCCTGAATCTTCCACCCTAAATGGCTCGTACATTCCCAGTAATCTGTTAGTATGAGATCTCCGACTCCAGTTTTCCTTCATCTTTGCCTCTCATGAACAAGCCGGCTGCCGGTTAGATAAGACAAAGAAAACAATGGTCCTCATTTGCGGGGCCCTGAGAACGCGCTGCAGCCAGCTTCTGGCCTTTAAATCCCACGCCAAACCGCAGCTCGAGTACGGCCCTCTGATATACACTCAGGCGCGCAAGTCTGACGGACTCTCGATTGGAAGAGTTCAGCAATCCTTCGCTAAGCGATCACTCGGCTCATCATCCCCCCATCCTGAAGTACAAACAGGGATGTGAGCTACTCAAACTAGAACCCTGTGGCTACGACTTATGAAACTCAATCTTCATCTCCTTTTCAAAATCTCACATTCTAGGGCGCATACATCCAAAACTCATCTTTATTCCGCCCGAGAAGCACCCAACTCCTTCGTAACTAAAATCGTAACACTGAGGTTCCATACTCCAGGACAAAGACAAGAGGAGGATTCTTCATTTCTGTCTTTTCCTGAGCTCGAGACAGACTCCCCGAAGATATTCGGGCCTACCAGACACTAGAACAATTCAAAATGGTCCTTACAAAATTTCTAGATCTCTCCGCAGTACTGCAGTTAACCCATTCATGCACCGCATTGGAACGACCTTATGATAGTAACCCAGACTTTTGAATAGGTGAGTGAATCATGACCCAGGTAACACCCCTCGTAACGTCGACATCACCTATCCCGTAAGCTTTCTCTATCACCAGCATGTTCGTATCCCATATAATAATTTACGTTACGGAAGCTACTCTTGTTGGGTTCTCCCCAATTAACGAACTTCGGCGACTGCTATCCATCTCCATCATACCTAGATCGCTTCATTTGTTACAAACTGGCCCCATTCCCTTCCTTTATTCTGCTCTAGCATTGAAAACCAAAGTCCCGTTCCAGCGACCATCATTCACCCCAAAAACACCATCCCTATTCCTAGTTTTCACCGCTGTTTTTGTATTTTCATTCACTCCCAACGGCTCACGGCAGTTGTTTTTCCCAGAGTAGTCTGTATCTAGATAGCTAGATGTTTCTTTTAACCATTGATTGTTCGTCCTTAGCTGAGAGAATCCCAGATTACATCTTCCTGTTTTTGTTTCCAGGCACCATCTGGCTCGTATCTCCCCTTTGTTCTCTTGTAATGTCCAAGGTCATTATCCGTAAAATGTCTGGTCCACTGTCCCGGCTGGAAACCTGATACGCTTCCCTGATTTCTTCACTTCCTCATTGATCTTGTCCTCTAGGATCCCTCGCAACCCGGTCAAAAACTCCCTGACCATCCTATCTTTATGGCAGTGTGATCTCTCCAATATCACCCGTGCAAAGCCCGCCAGCTCCGGGCGCGGTCAGACCCACCACTTTGGCCGATGCAAATCGGGCAAGCAGGAAGTCTGCAAAGACGTGCGGGTGCATCTAGGTAGGTGGATCGCACTTTCTACCTCTGGAGGAGGTTTCAAGGTTGGGTGTGCAGCGCTTGGTCAGCCCTATTCACTAACGCCAGTTGAGGATTGAGGAACAAGGAAATAACCATTCATACAACAGAAATGCTACCAACACGCTCCCGCCTCCTCCGGCTAACATCGACTTTCCATCAAGCCCGCCTCCACTTCCGCCATGAAAACGTACCGTTGTTTAGGCCCGGCAAAGTTTGCTTTTCCTGGTGCACGATTATCGTATATTCAAAAGCCCATCAGCGTTTTTGGATCATCGTTAGCCGCTAACTTCCCCAAGGTTTCATGCCAAACTGTTCACCAATACCATTCGTCAACTTAACCATTCCTCGAGATAAAACTTACCCATTCTTACGGTTTTCACGGATATATGCGAACATCGAAATGCTAGCGAATTCCAGTCCACTTAGTACCACAACCTTCAAACAGTATGTATCATGGAGAGATATGTATGCGCAGATTCCTAATACTCGATGCTTCCGTGATTGTTTGCATTCTCCGTCAGTTCCGCTGTTCGCCCACTTGCTGTTGTTGCATTGCGATATCCCCATCTTGCATGGCACCATGTCCCACGTATGCACATTTGATAAGCACTTGTGCCACCGAGTTCTGTTCTATCGCCATTTTACGAAAAACACCAAGAGATGGCCCTTTACCTGTTGCTCCGCCGTTTTCGCCAGCCACATGCCTTCGCTGCCGTCTTAGTTAGCCACCACACATTGATTTACCACCAGCTTCTATTTTCATGTTGATGTATTGTATTTCTTTCTTCTGGAAGCAAACAACCCACTCATAGTCCTCATGTTTCTATCCGGCCACTTCTTTCACCATCACTTTGGCAACGGCAGTCCAGGTAAGTTGTCCGTTTGGTATTCAACTGGCCCAGCCGATTTACTGTAGCTGAAAGTTATGACTGTAACCCTCGACTGATTTTTCTCGTTCTACGTCCGTAATACCAACTCTTTTTATCGTCTAAATTTTATTTCTAGCCCCTTTATTACATTGCAAATAGCTGTTGCTCGAATACGTCTCCTTCAAGAACGTTTCTTTTTTTCTTTTTCACTTTAGCCAAATAGCCTTCAACCCAGTCTGGTTCAATTTTAGAACAGCCTTCCTTCCGCAGGACTTTTGTGTTCCTTTACTATCCCCAATCAACCACAACTGGAATCTGCCGGCTCGACCACCTGACTTTACTTTATGTTTGCCGGGTGAAACCACAAAAAATGACTTAAACGCTTTCCCCACACTTTATGGAGTGCACATACTTGTACGATCCTCCTGAAACTAGGATTTCACTTCTGTTTCTACTGTTTATCAATGCTTTGCGGCAAGCTTCGGGGTCCTCTGAAGAAACTGTTTTTTATTATTATTTTACTTGCGCATATAATCAGATTTACGGTGGTTCTGGTGGCGCTCCATACAAAGCTGTGACCACATCACTCGGTCTATTTGGGGCGCTCCGAAAGCCATTCAGTCTTCATGGTGTGGCACAAACAAACTGGCGGCTTGAAAGTTAGGTCCACCGAATCTCACAAGCAGTTTACACGTACTTTGATGATACCTCAGTCACCAGCGCCAACTCTGACGATCAAACTGTACAGTAAAGGACAATTTTTTATTGCATGTTCCTATTTGGGGCAACCATCTACGCAGCGGAATGCTTCCTTGGTCAAGACGGTATTACAGTCTCTGGTAACTCAATATCATCCGCAAGAGTTTCGCCCGTTTAGGAAAGAGCGCAAACAATTCTTGAATATGCCGGAGTTTTTTGAAAACAGCGTGGCCCATTTTTACCGTCTTTGTTCCCGAGTGTGCCCAAGTAAGGGAATCTCTCGAAGATTCACTACGAGGTAAAAACAAAAAATCGAATATACCGAGGAAGCCTGTTTCGATATTGTTGACCTGAGGCACGCCATCTCCAAAGAGGCTGCCGTTGCACGTCACTAACCAAATGCTCCCCTGGCATGGTTAGCTGAGTCTCCGTACTTGGCCGTTAGTGTTGTTCTACAACAGTGTGTACGAGGCAACTGGTGGCCTAAAACCATCCTTCTCCAGGGGTCTACAGTCGGCCGAATCCTGATATGGTCCATTCGGTAGTGAATTTCTTCAGTTACCTTGGCTCTCCGTCATTTTCCGCACATGCTGGAAGGCAGACAATTCACCGACTTCACGGCCCACAAGCCCGTAATCTTCGCTACGCGGTCATCTACAGACAGGTATTTGTCCAGGGAGTCCCGCAACCTCGACTACATCGCTCGATTTACACAGGATAGAAGGCTAATCTCAGGTGAAGTTTACCTGTGATAGAAGCACCAACCAGTGGCACTGACTTAGCAGCCACCGCATCAGCAAAATAACATGACCCGAACGTCGGGCAAATTTGTCACAAAAATTCCTTCGAGCTCAAACCTATGCTACTCATTTTATAGAAGGGTTCCATCTTGAGTGGCATGTAGCAAAACGCCTCACCTCCGGTATTACCAATTACTATTTCGGAACACAGAATTAGACTGTCTAAAGGTTACGCTTCCCTATTCTGGCCAAATATTGAGGTCAAACGCAAAGTGCCTATTCCGTTCTAGCAAAAACTGAAGCTGTATTGTGGTGTGGTAATAATTTCAACGTAAACGAACAATTTAACTGGTTGCACTTAACTCGGATTGGGAAACATCTAGCTGCTAAAGTTGTGCAAAAGCTCTGAAATAAAGTTCTCCTTCCAGAATAAAAAAAAATGAAAACAATATTTTGCAACGCACTTCGGGACTACAGGACAACCGAGGCTGTCTGCGCTCAACAAGACTGTTATTTGTTGCCCAGTCTTGAGTCCCTCAAAAGGATGACCTCACGCAGGGGCCACGCGTTGGCACAACGAGACAGGCTAACGGTACGCGGAAAACAACCAATCAAAAGAGGAGTCGGGTTCGCACACACGGCGAAGCTGTATGCTTACTGAGCCTGGTTCTCGTCCCTCCAGGACTGATGCAAGTATGAAGGAGTGCGTGTGTAGGGGGTCGATAAAAATGGGAACGAATCGGTGGAGTAAATGAGGATCTACACGAAGTGGCCGAAGCAGACGAGGAGCCTAGCATGTAAGTCGGCCTGACGGAAGAACAGTAGCCATTGCGTACGCAAACGAACTGGGTCAAAAGTCCTTGCACAGATAACAAGCAACGTGTCCGTGCTTTGGTCGGATAGGCTACACGATCGTTAAGACTAGCGTGAACCAGGCCATGCGTGAAACCTTTTATGAGAGGAAACAGGCGAACGTCAACGGGAGCAGACATAGCGGTTGAGGAATGGAAAGGCGGGCAAAGTAAACTAAGAACATCATTATGCAAGACAGAATAAACACTATTCGCTTTCAGAGAGGTAGCTTTTAGAACACCTTACCGATTGTCACATCTCGACACACAAGTCTCACCTAAACTCGATGCTCAACATTTTTTGTGGCTAAAAGTGAGAACGGATATAAGTACATGGGTTAATAGTTGTCTAGAACGTCAGCAATGTTGACTAAGAGGCGACACAAAAGATCCCCCCGACATATTCGCCAAAACGGTTTCACTATTCTATCATGCGCACGTCAATCCAGTAAGTGCTCTGTTGCCATACATGAAGAGTAGAGTTTTTGTTACAATTTATTGACGGTTGTTCCAGGCGGGCTGGGGCGATACCTCCAAGCGACTGCTCATCCGAAACAACGAAACATACTTCCGTGGAACGGCGGATAGCCTGGTTTATGTACCATGAAATTGTGGCTACCGATGGTAGAAAGTATCTCCAAGGGTCATTTGGTTTTTTGATGGATACATAGGAATGCAAGAGGGTGAGAACTAAGGTGTATTACTCATCCTATAACGGTGTAATCAAGCTTTCACACAGACAACCCCGAGCGGCCCCAAGAGCTCGTATGAACCGGGTGCGGCGGAAGACTCTTCCTCTTGCCTTGTGGGGTATTGGACATCAGACGAAAGTGGATTTTTACGTTCATAGTCAAACGAGTTATTGTTTGGATTTTCCTCCCTGTTGCCAGAAAGACTTAAAACACAACAAGTTTGAATTAGCTTCAAAGCCCTTTACATACAGCTTTCTTCCAGAAATAACTCGAATTTTTCAATATGAAGCTCGGATCCCTGAAATACACCCCTGCTTGCTCACATTACAAAAAACCCCACTCCCGAAATTGGTTTTGATTGAAATGACGCCGCTTGCGTACTGTTGTTTCATTGGAATTCGGCTCCCGATTTCAGTCTTTTGGAATATCGCCTGAGGTCCGTATATGGCGTGCGTATGTGACCTTTATAATAAGCACCGTAGAGTCTGGAAGTCAAGCTTATTTTTACTTTGGTATTCGTCTTATCAGGCTACTTTTTCATGAAATACGATTCTTCTGATTTACGCTGCTCAGAGTGTGTGGTTGCACGGGAAAATCAAAACGTACCCCAAGGAAAGGAACAAACTATACCGACTTCGGGCAGGATGCAGTTCGATAAGTCCCTGGGGGGAATATGGGTGGTTATGTTTTTCTGGGTGTTGCTACATCTGCTATTTCCATCAGTACCGCTTCAAGTGCCCTGCCATATACTTTAGAATACGAAGTCTGATATGTGTAAACTTTGAACATCTGAACTAAAGGACCAGTTGAATTTCGGGCTGAAGCAGGTGAATACGGTTTGTGCAAAGCCCGGGGACCTAATTTCCAGCAAAATTTCCAGCGGAACCAAAGCAGATCAACATGTTCGCCAACTAGAATTCTAGCGGTCAGCTGAAGAAAGTTTACTCAATAGGTTATCGATGGTATTCGGGACAAGAGCCCTCACAATTCATGAAATATTGCCGTGGCTGCGCTCCATCTGCGATAGAAGGAAGGACGATCTTGGATCCTGAGATAGGCTAAGAAAGGGTTCGTACTCCTCTGGAAGACATTTTGTGCAGCGCTTCAGTGTAGCGCACAAACCGACTGGCTGAGTAAATCTAGAGTTCAGGCCCCTGGAGGAGAGTGCACTTTTGCTAGCTAACCCAGTGATGCAAGTGCGGAATTGCACCATCGCCCTCAACCTACTAAACTACTGTTCCGATCTCGTTGCGCAACACATACTAGAATCCACTGTTTACCGCCCGTCCGCCGAGATACAGAGCCACTGAGCCAAGGATGCAGAATGGGAAAGCCGTTACGGAAGTGAGGGTTCATTCCAAGGCCTGACCAGATACATCAACGGCTAGTCGCTGATTGCGACCGACTAACTTAGGCAGATTGTTCGCGAGAGGAGGAGTATCTAGGCCGAGGTGACACAATCTACCAATCGGACAGAAAAACGAGCCAAAACATCGACCAGAGGGAAGCACCCACACTATCTTGCACGAGAAAAAGCATTCGGTGAATTTTAAATTATGTGGAGCGACTCGTCGGCCGTCAGAAAGTCAACGTTTTCTGGAGCTGTATACAACCCTAGTGGGGGTGAAGGTGCACAGAAGAATTGTTAGGGCGGCTGTTCTCCCGGATACTGGACGCGACAAAGCGCTTGGGACACGTTCATGCAACGACATGGTCTTAAGTGAACTCACGTCCTTAATAGTCGGCGACGAACAAGCCACGCGTTTAATTCAGTCGGACAAAATCAAGCCAAGACTGCCGTTACCGATGATTACGGAAATAAAGAACGTGCCAGACGTTTCTGCGGCAATGGCCACCGATGAAATTCACAGAATCCAAGAAAACTTTGGCAGATCGGTGGCCCCATCTGCGAGGTATACTATTCGAGGAAACGACGAAGTCATAAGTTGACCTCCTGATTGGCAGTGGTGCGCCGGAACCCCTCTGAGTTCCAGGGACTTGGAAGTGCACCGTATCCGGATGGACACTATGCGGACTACTTACTGCAGGCACTCATGAAACCTCCAACAATTTCGATTTATTTGAAGCTAAAAGGTGTCATTTTCCGTAAGTTCTACGAATGCGAACTTTTGCACATATCTGAAGGTCCTGAAGAGCCTTCGCGAGGGGACAGAACAGACTTGTTGATAACAAATGCTGCGAGGCGGTACGAAAAATGACTATTTGAAGTGCCAGAATATTGGCGATTTGGAATAAGCCACCCACCGGAAAATTGACAGAAGTTTCTGAAAAGGCTGGTGCATATAGAGAGGCATACAGATGAAGATCTACAATCTAAAAAGGGCTTCGCAGAGAACGTAGTCGTACTCTCGACTTAGGCTACCCAACAGGAGCGCCTCGCCCAGATAACAACGAGAAACCAAGGTGCCTACCACATTGTCGAGCAAAAGACCGCAAAGGAACTCACAGGAGTGACAATGGTCTTCCACGATGCTTCGGAATACCGCACGGTTTCAATGAATGGTTGCATTCTGCAGGGTCCTGACCGGACTACCTCTCCGACCTAGGTATTGTGCCGCTTAAGGCCATGCAGGGTAGTTGTACCTGCGAACCCACTGAAAATGTTCCCTCGGATCAAAATCTCTGCTTCATATGGGAATACTTTTAGTCTACCATGGTTGCCGAATGGAGATACCAGACAAAGACCCAAGGAACATTTTTTGGTGTTGCATCCGCTCGGGACTATTTCTTCACCATTCGGCGCAGACCTTGTCCTGAGATAAACAAATAGACAGTACGGATCTTACGCTCAATCCACAGTTCGGGCTGAATCGATTAAAAACTTCCAAGCTGATGACCTACCTGGATCATTTGAGGAAGCCGAATCTGTTGTGCAACAGATGGTAGAGCTGGCGGTAAACATGAAGCCAGGGTATCCTCATTTGAGGAGCTGGAAGTGGAACTGCAGGCTGGCACCCGAAACCATGTAGGAGGCATAGGGAGCCAGCGAACGTCAGGGATTTTAGGAGAACCCTTCGCCTGTTGCACTCAACCAGGTCGTGGCCCGAAAGTGTCCGACAGATCTCGAAGACAGGCCTTTCCTGGAAAACCTAAGTGAAAAGTGAGTATCAACAGGACATAAAAAGCAGTTTTAAACTGGCTGTCCGAAAGAAAGTTCACGATACTTGGACAGGATTACACGGCATGTGATGCAGCAAATACCTTTTCCGAAGAAATAGCCATTGCACTGAAGTCGTTGTTCATCTTTGGAATGCATATAACTGTATCCCTTTTGGGTCCTCAGGAAAAGACTATTTCACGGGGCACTTTGCCACAGTCCGATGGAACTCCGAACATTGGACAGACTCTGCATTTGTTTTACAATAAAAGCAGCAAGGAGACTGAAGAGTATAATGACGATACCAGGCAGGTGTGTCTGCCTGAGAGGGACGTCACCAAGGATGCTCGCCAAAAAAACATTCCCATGACCTACCGATACAGATGGAAGCTGCGTTTATCTCGGTTATTTCGCAATGACCTTCAAAAAACTTTAAAGTTCTTCGTCTCACTCTTGACACGGTTTGCACAAGTGACAATGGAAACAATTGTAGTTGCTCCCCCGGAGCACATGCCATGCAATTGATTTGTGAAGGAGCCCGCACATAGAAACATCCATTTACTGACAGCTTACACACAGGTTTCCCCCTCGACAGATTTCCCTGCTGTATTATTACCCAATCAATGTTCGTACTGCTTCATGTTTTATTACGCATACATTACTGCAGCCATTCCGTCACCGCCGTCTGAACTTAGCTTTAAAATACGTTGTAACTAACTTTATCACTCTCCGAAGCTTTTTGTTTCCACTCTGATCGTTTTACTCCAGTGGCGAACTCCCTTGTCTGGCTCATTCCTAAGACGTTTACCCTCCCTGACTTTGCTTCAACGTAAGCTTCCGCAAATCGATGGATGAGCCCCATATGAATGGCAGACGAAGTTTCACAACGGGATGTTGGGAGCGAATTCACAAGAAATCGTGCCTACCAAAAACCAGCAACATACCAGACGCGGCTACGCACAAGACGGTACAGCTAGACAGGTAGGGCGGGAAGCAAGACCCCTTCTCAAAATTTGGACGTCAAAAACGGCGGAAGGGTTTTGGTGGGAGGAATATTGCCCGGAGTTACCCTCACGAAAAAGTCCCTACTAATTATTTACAGAGCATACTCATCCTCCAGTAACGTGAATTCGTCACTGAATGTCCCACATTTAACCGCACAGTTTAGTCAGCACACACTCAACACTCCTCTCTATATTGCACGCTTATCTTGACTGTTTCTCATTTTGACTTCACCGAGCAATCAGTTTGGAGTAGTCTCTCCTTGAATTGGACGATGTTTGGCTCTGGTTCTTGCTTGGTAATCCTTGTGGCTGCGTAGTTTTAGGACCGTATTTCAGAAGATTTACAATTCATGTGACACGTAGCCTGATTAGGCGGATCCCAAATTCGGAGTAGGATTCGTTTGTAAACTCTACGGTGCTGAATATAAAACTCGAGAATGCGTACCGATTACAAATCTCAAGCATATTTCCAAGCGACTGAAATCAGGAGCCGAAACCCAACGAAACAGGAGCACGCAAGTAACGCCAACTCAGTCGAAACCAATTTCAAGTATGCGGTGAGGTCCAGTGATTGCCTTCAGTGAGCTTACTTAATTGCATTAATGCTGTAACTGAATCTCTCTTGAAACGGGTGGATGACGCTGAGATTCGCAATATATCCAATGACCGTAGGGCTGTCTCCTTCGGCGGTCACAATCATCGGGCTATTGTAAGGGCAGCCACCCGAGAGGAAGAGAGATTTGACATACCCGCGCTTGGAAAGCTCCAGATGAATAAGTCGTCACACAACAGAAAGATCCATCGGAAAGATTCGGAACACCCCAAAAGTCGACGGCTTGGTAGACCGTCACTCAGAATGGGGCATGTAACCGCGATGAACGAAGGTACTTATCAGGAAAGGGTACAGAGGGTAAGCCTCGACACACAAAATGTTGGTTGTATGTGCCATCAAAAGTACCCCACCGTGATTCACCCAAAAAAACCAAGCAACGTTCAAATAACTTTCGATTGTGCGTCAAAATAGCGGAAGCTGTCAAGGAATAAATGTATTGCCCGAGATGAAACTGCCCTGAGGTTTTTGTGGGGGAGCCAAAATAATCCAGAAAAAAACGATGATGGAATACTGCGTGAGAAACCATGCCACCGGCAAACTAACCCTGCCAAAGGAGATTTGAAAAACGACAGTACCGAGGGCAAATTTGGAGGTGCCCAAAGCACCTATGGAAACTATAGAGAGGTATGAAAAGTAAAACGTGTCCAGTTAGGGGGAATATCAAACCCATAGACCTCGCCGTATTCCAAAATTGTCTCATGATTTTTAACAATACTCCATTATCCTGCCAACCATGTTCTTCTGGAACGATTCGCTACTTTCCCCTTGCGCTTCACTCTTCTTTGGCATTTTTGCTTGGTAAATCTTGACCTCTTCCAAAGCCCGTTCATTCACATTTCTAGGCTGCGATTGAATGAACCTTGAGTCCTACGAAGATTCTTGAACTCTGTCATAAACTTTTTGACATAACTTAAGTGCCTGAAATCCTTTGTCAAGTACGGATATTTCATGCGGAATAGATAAAAATAATAATGACATTATTAATAATGATATATTTCTCGAACATGGTCGAGGCGCACGCGCAAGATCACTGTCATGATGTGCAACGTTACCCAGAACGATGTATTATACAAGAATCTCAAGAACGGGGGTCAACGACGTCAGAAGCAAAACAATATAGCTATAAATAGTTTGAATGAATCAAAATAATGATGGTCTGCGCAGCAAATACGGTTTGGTTTCGAATTCAAGTTGGTTTGGGGTGACCAGTGAGGATACGGAAAATGTCGTGAATATATAGTGCTAAGGAAGCATTATAAACCAAAATGATGCAAGCCATGGACAGCGGAGGTCTGTCGGGGGTCCATGAAGGGAATAAATTCTGAAAAGGGAGAAATGAGAAAAATGTATGATAGTACACTCGTAAAATTTGATGAGTATGAAGAGAACAGCTCTCCAATGGGACGATGTGAGCCCGGAGTAATGGATATTCCCGGGTTCAATTAACGGAGCGCGTTATGAAACAGGGAAACATGAAACAAACTGTGTGCATCTGCACTCGGAAACTTTGATGAATACGGAGGAAACAGCGATCCTAATAAAACATGAGTTTAGGTTCAGGATGAGTAACCTGTATCATTCCGACTGGTGAGGGGTTACGGCAGAGGCTTCTGTTTCTTGAATGCTCTCTAATTCACTTCTGTGCTTCGCGGATTTGAAACTGTAATCCTTCGTTGTCTTGTCCGTTATGTTCATTTGGGTTCATTCGTGGCCATTTATTCCTTCTTATCAGACAACACGGGAAAACCCAATGAGCTGAAAACGTCAATAAATAGCTATTTTGTAGAACGTGTAACACAAACTGGGGCCGATGGCCTCCTGAAGTGACAAAAGTGTGCTTTGTGGAGACCAACGGCCTCGCGAACCCCTCAAAATCGAGGCAGACAAAAATTGATGGAAGGGGTTGTTCATAGCCCAGCGTGAGCAGTTCTGCTTTTTTGTTTCTTTACCATATTTGGGTTGTCGTTTTTTAATAATCTTTACCGTGTATGCCGTTTCATTTTTCCATGACACTAACGCAGGAGCAAGGAAGAGAAATCTATCTGAATGTCGTTTGAATTTCTAAAAACGGATTATCATTAGGTAACCCTTTGTGATAATATTCAACCCTTTGGGGTAAAACTCAGTTCGGAGTTTACGGAGTATCCTTTGCGGAGTGACGGCACGCCCATCAAGTTCTCCACAGGTAAACTGACCCCACCTCTCTCTGTTCACTTCCCTTCCTGTTCCTCACTTACCCCGGACCAGCTCGCTGATGCTCAATTCTGCTGTCCGTAAGTGCTTTCTGAAATTAAATCACGCGAAGTCTGCCATGTTTATAAATTGTTTGATACATGGACAGGTTAATACCGGTACCTTGTCGAGCTCGAGAGAAATATGAAAACTCATTCTTTCTTACTTCAACCTCAGATACTTACTCATAGGTATTAAGCTCCTAAAAAACCGTAGAGGTACACCTAGATTTTTATGCGCGCACCTGGTTCTCTCTGAGCGCAAACGGGATGTAAACACGCGCATCCCACTTGTTAGCCCTGGACTTTAGCTCCCCAGCTTCCTCAGTTTTACCAAGATGTGTCTGTGCTCCTTGCTTCGAGAATATGGACTGCGCGCCGTCGACTCTAGTCCTGACGACCGGAATGGAAACCGGAAGACTATCTAAAGCCAGCCCACTAAGGCATGCAGGTGCTCAGGTAGCCCCGGTATCCACCACATTCCTTCTGGAGCTCGGTATGACATCATAACTTAACCTAGCAATCGCCTCAAATAGCAAAATTCCGCTCATTTATTAGCGTAAGCCCCAGTGAAACTCTCTTATGGAAAACTACAAAACATTTCACCTGGGCGTTAATTCCGATATCGGTCTTTGAAATCATGCCCGCCATGTATGGACTATCTAAATACGACCTCTGTTACCGTCATCTAGGGGAAGCTCCTCTACCCCTCCACCGCTGCTTATCATGCCCCAGTGGCCTGTTCGTCCAACTCAACCTCATTTCACGCGGTAGCCGGCTCTGCGACACATGAAAAGCTCCGCCTTGTAGCATATGGCACAATATCATGGCCCATTTTCTAATCACACTTTTGAATGCATGCACATGGTGCTCACCCGGTGTCCGCGAATTAGTCTGCATGATGTCTTATACGCACTGTATAAGCCATAGCTTGTTCTTGTCAAAATTCCTTTTTCAGGCTTTTTGCTACCGAAACTTGTAAATCAGAGTCCTGTTCAGTGTATTACCCATGTGCCATAGACAGCTAAAATTGGGCCTTACCCTTGCCAAATCTATAATAAAGCTTCCAGGTAATTATATACTGCCTTCATTTATTATTCTGACCCACAAGTTGAAGCATTTCCAAGAAGCAGACCTCCTTACTTCTCCCAGGCCCCCAGTAATGTGTAGTAGCCAACTGGATAGCACGAACGAATTCTGCAATTAAAGCCCTTGAATGGCCGATCCTGGGTTGGTTCTATGTTATACCCTATCTTGCTGGCTGCTACCATTTGCGATCAACTAAGGTAGACCACGGCTGGCGCTACCTCTCAAGGTGGTCCTAAATTCATTCTCAAATCAAAGGCCTCATAGTTCCCCATCGCCTGTTGAACCAACTGCAAGTCCGTACTTTTTTTGGCACACAAGGACTCAGAACCCGTTGACATCTGCCCCCTACAATGACACCACTCGCTGGATGCTTTTACCTTACCGTCGCTCTAAAGGAGCTCCTTCACCACCTGAGTCGACGCCCGACCTTCATTGCACGCACCAACATGCATGATCGTCTCACTTCATTAGGTTTCACGGGCTCACAAGTAAAATGAAAATGTCACACGGCATCACAACATTTTATCCGGCGACTATCTCCGTCTCCTTCCTTCCCTCCCCATTGTATAAATATTGAAAACTGCCATATCCGCGGCTGCAAATCCACACGTAGTTGCTTGGTCGAGAACCACTTCTACTGACAGGTTTTATTTCCCCTAGAGAGTTTCACGATATCCCGGGCATTGGTCTTCAGGTTGTGACAATACGTTTTCCAGCTGCATGATCGATTTTCCGACTCTGCTATATAAAAACCGAAGGAAATCTTTCTTTGAACAGTATCTGCTTTTTGTATGAACTGGCTTGTCTGGTTTCCAAAAGAAAGCCTTCTTCATCTTGTTTGCATACAGCTAAATCCTTAATGCTGCTCGTACCCGAAATCAAAGCGGATTTATGAGTACTGCGCAAAACGCAATCATGTTAATTCATTTAAATTCCTCTTATTTTCGCCTTACGGAGGCTTAACTTCGTTACCCCGCTTTTGTAGCTTCAGGGATGTTTCTCCTTCAAAACCGACGTCGTACACACATTTTATGCGTACGTCTCAAACAAAATCGAGAAATATGCTTGTTACCATTTGCACGAAAGAGGGCTCTGGAAGATCCAATTTTTTACTTGTACCAACTCAGTTCTTCCAGCTGAAAACCAAAGTCAGGGTCAGAAGTTTGCATGATGTGTTCCAAATTATCTTACTCTTCTTTCCTAGTGCATACTGCACTCAGGGCGATTGTTTGCGAAGCAGAAATTAAACGCCCTCATGGGGCTGAAGAGGAGGATGAGCACACGAGGGTGACTAATAACAGCTAATAAAAAGTGTATCAAAAAAAGCCAGGAGATTTGTTCTCGGCGCTTGCGCACCCGAAGGTGGTGGTGGTTAACCGTTGGTGCCTCCATGTATCCCAGTAGTCGTTGCCTGGTTGTGACGAGTGAGGGTGAAAGCTGTGCTCAGATTAACAGTGCCCTGCTTTTCACAGTATTTGGCTAATAGATGACCCGTGGGCTCTGTGAGCGCTCGATGACATCACCGACAGTTTGTGTCCTCTCATTGCTTTTTGCAGCCAGACCAGAATGTGTTCAATCATTCCAATACGCAGTTGTTTCTCCGTTCTAAAGACGTACCTGGCTAATCACCCATACTTTGCCTTGGCCTTTGGTCTCCTGGGAACCTCATGTTTCCTACTTATAAACGATTACCTTGGCTGCAGTATGCGCCAGTAAAGCTGCGGCAAGATGGCCCGGAGTACATAGTATATTTTGAATTTATTGACTTCCGTGTTGAAGATCTTGTGAGGAAAGTTGTTTTGAGTTTCGTCATTGATGGGTTTTATTGCCCTATATCCCTCGATAAGTTTCAAAGCTGGTTTAAATTCACGAACTGATTCTCCACTACTGTAAAATGTTTAAGTTGGTAGTTTTCTATGATTACATTATTCACGAACCTTTTTGGTTGTGTAATGTTTCATTGCCATTTTAATTCCGTACTTGTAGTATGCCAGGCCAGTGTCTTCCTCTGGGGTTGAAGGTGTGCAATCTGCGAAGAGGCAAAAAGAGAAGCCTCGTGAGCGGAGGCTCGGTGGCTGCATGGCAAAATTATAAACCTGCTCTAAGTTGACAAAAGAATGGCTCCCTACAACCTACTTACCAAGTAATTTGTATTCAGTTCTTCCGCGCATATCGTAAACAAGGTTACTTTGCGATAGTTTTCCCTCCTGGAATAAGTGGCTTGGATTCGCTCGGCAAGATTTCTCTCCTGAAAATTTTAGCGCTTTATTCGTGCTTGCCAGGATGTCTTCGATTCTTAGGTCGACAAACCAGCCGTGGTCAGTTGGGCAGAATATATTAAGGGAAGTCAGACTAACTTGCAAATGTGGTACTCGATGCTGCTGGAGAAAAAATGGGAAGCGAAATGGCCCAAACCATTGCAATCTCCTCATAAAATGATGGGGCCACAAATAAGAAAGGCAACCGTGTGCACACAAATGAAAGGGCATTTACTTTACGGTTATGTTGATGGGTTGAGAACCACAATCCCTTGCGAAACCTCAAGAAAGATCCAGCCCGGAAGGATTTTGGCCCCGCTGTGTGAATGGTGAGTTCAAAACGTTTGTCTGAAGTTCTTGAGGTGATACTTGGGTTGGAAGCTCAACCTTAATGGACCTCGGATCTAGTACGTTCTTTTCTGTTCCAGAATAAAAGCCGCTGGGAAGCTTAGACGTACCAGGCTGGATATGGCTAGTGTGTCAGGCGGAACAGATTGCGTAAAGTAAAATTGCAATTATAACGGTTCGACCAATGTTGTTAATAACACCTCGATAATACGGTAGGGCGTTTGGCAATGGAAAAAGGGATAACCCCATATGCACCTCTAGCTTTTGCCTAAAAGCCTCTTATATCCGGGCGTCCACGACCTTTTGTTGGAGTTTATTCCAAACAGGACTCAGCCTTGAAGTGAGAAAATGCTGGAGTAAGGATGTTTGTAGGCAAAGCTCAAACAGTTTCTTAGTAAGTCCTATAACAGCTTTCAGGTGTGGTCACATGAAGAATCGATCAGCCAGCCCGGAAGAGGAGAGACGGTTAAGTGGGGAGTGATCACCTCGAACATGCTCCATATCCAGGGAATAGAGGATGAGCATGGTTAGTCCTAAAGAGTAAGAAAGGTTGCTTAGCCCCTGCACAGCTTTTGAGGCCCGTCTGATGAAGAGCTTCAGGTAGTTTCCACCACTGACGAGCAACGTGTGTGAAGTCTGGCTCCAGTATTCTGGGATTTGGCGGGCGTGCAAGCCGTAAAGAATCCGAAAGTTTTCCTTGGATGCATATTGGAGCGTCCTCATAAGGTTTGAAATTCGGGAGGCAGCTCCGCTAGTCTTCAGCTGATTACATGAGAAAAGGAGGGCACTGGTCAGCCTGAAACCTGGTATCAAATATTGGTCAAATCTGGAGTTGCGATGTCTCATCAGATGAAAAGGATAACCCACAAAACCACCGAGGGACACATTGATGCATCTATCGTCGTCCATCGGTGGGCTCCAGCGCACAGACTAGAGCCTGGTTACTTCCATCCCCGATGGCAGTGGTGTACTGGGAGAGTCCAAGATAATCACACCGGCCGCGCATGTGGCTACTTTGAACCTCAAGGTCTCTGGGAGGCTGTTGGTCTAGTTCATGAACAGTAAGGCACCTGACAGGGGATCCCAAGGGAATCCTACAGAGACTGGGGGCAGAAAAATACGAAGCGCCTGCAAACACAGTAAGGGCACACTGAGACGGAAAGCTCTTATGTACGAAGAATGGTTTACTGGTGATAACGAGCCCTTCTAGCTAGTGCAGCAAGGGTGAGTGTGGCACTCTGTCGAAGGCTTTCGCAAAATCTGCAAAGATGGCACGGGAGGTTTTACTCCAGCCGTGGTGCTGCGCCAAACTATTTGCGGCAGTTAGCATGTTGACGATGCATGATATGCCTGGTAGAAATCAGCGCCGGAAGGGAGAAATAAAGTTATTAGTCTGCAAACGGAGTAACATTGCTCGTTTGATGACGCACCTGAAGACCACTCTATGGATACTAGCTAAACTTGTCGGTCAGTAGCTAGTTGAGAAGTGCCTGTCACACTTTTTGAAAATAGACATCAACATGGCTTTCTTCAACGAGCATGGGAAAGCGCTGCAATCTAGACAACTTTAAGGTAGGAGGAAGTTTTGCGGAAACTGGAATGTTCTTGCATTCTTCCAGCATCCTGAGGTGAATTCCGTCCGGGCTCACTGGTCTATGCGGGTTGATGTGCGTGAGTTTCAGCTCTGCCTTCAGGACGGAGAGGTGGACGTTGTCTAGCTTTGTTCTGCTGTATTTATGGAAATTTCAGGGTATGCCTAAATTGGTAACTGGTCGAAAATGGAGTACAGTTGATCCACAAGGATTTCAGCCACTTGCTGGGGCGGGGCTGAGTGGAAGCGTTTTGCACATTGTTTTCACGGAATTTTGTGACAGTACGCGCCCTGGTGTTGTTTCTTACCTCTAACTTCGGTGCAAAACCGGTATGTGCGCTCAAAAGGCTTTGTTTAATTTGTTGGTCAGTTGTGTTTTCATCAGCAACTCAGAAAATGTGTTCTAGTTGAGATGTCAGATACTTCCCAAGCCGAAAGGAGTTGGTCTTTCAAAAAGGTCTTTCTATTCTGAGAGACGAACTGAGCTATGACCATTTGTAAAAAGTCAAAGCTGACGAGTTTCTGGTCACATTCCCCTGCCGGGAGGAGTAACAAACTTTGTCCACCTGGTGCAGCCTGTTCTTGATGGAGTGATCAAGGAATGTGGTGCTCGCTCTTGGCGATGCCTGACTGGGCTCGGGGCTCGCTGCTCCCAGGACATTTGAGATAGTATGTCTAGTAGCCGGGCCCTACACATCGGGTTTGCGGAGCGATAGCTAGGCATGTCTATTGAGAGAGAGAGAGTAGAGGCCCCTCCCCATCAAAATGTGGGCGAATTGGAGAATAACATTAAACTCCTTCATTTGTTCAGTAAGTGTCGCCAATTCTTCCTGTTGGCACAGTGGCGGCTTTCAAGCTGCACCCACTTCGAGTATTTCTTTATTAATAAGCGTCATTCTCATCCAGAGATAACCAATGGGAGGGAGTGACTATGAATAATTGATGAAAGCAAGCCGTAGCATTACATTACTTTTGGGGGAAAAACTACCATCTTGACATCGCCGGGGTTCTTTTCGGACCGCCGGTTATCCGTTTTTACCTGTTCCTCCAGCCGATATATCCCGGATGAGCCAGGCTTCTGGAGCACCCATTATGTGGGAGTTCTTGACTGTCAATTTTTCTCTAAGTTCTAGTATCTTCTTTACGCCCTGCACCTTAGCTTCACTCAGCTTGACTTGTTGTTCATAGTAGGGAACAAAAACTGCAAATCCTTTCAAATGCTCTACGTCCTTTGTGAATTAGACTACATTTGACATTACCTTGCAAAGCACGCCCATACACCACACTTTTGCATATTTGTTTGTCAATTTGAGACTTTTGAATTTGGCTTCGAACCGTTTCTGATTGTCGTGCTTGAGCCACGGAGCTTTGAACCTTTGAGTTTTACGCTGGAGTCTATTTGGCCATGTACATGAGGTTTTATATATTTTTACCTTTTGTGGATTTCAATTTGGTACCGTAAAAACCACGAATCAATCTTGTTCAGTTTTTGGGATCCGTTTGAATTGGCTACGCGTTGCTCGATTGGCAAGAATTGACTTACATTCATTGTGAAATTCGAGTCTTTGTAATACACACCTGCTTGCCAATTTTACACAAACCCGCTTAACCGAAGTTAGTTTTTGGTTGAAATGACAACACCTGCGTACCTTGTTTCATTGGAATTCGGCCCCCGATTTCAGTCGTTTGGAAATATACCTGAGGTTTGTTTATAGTATACATTCTGGAATTTCAAAATCAGCACCGAAGCGTTTGTGAATGAATCTTATTCCCAATTTGGGATCCGCCCCATCGGGCTAAGTGTTGCATGAATCATGTCTCTTCTGAATTGCGTAGCTTTTGCTCCCTCTAAAGAGTCCCAAGTACCTCAAAAGACTAATTCAGCGTACGCCTAACCCGAGCACAGCACCGAATGACGAACCGGCTATGACGGTGAATATACCTAAGGAACTGTCTACGAGCACAGAAGTTTCCCGCCCAAAAATAGTACACGACATTTCGTTCCGTCCCTTTATTAAAGTCCACATCCAGCTCTAAATCCGAAAGAAAAGTGCTGCATCATGGAACCTAGGGTTTTGTTGAGAAATCTTTTCAATAAATGGGCCGAAACCGACTTTTACGGATTTGAAGACGCCTCTACAGTGTCCAGCACCTAATGTCATGCCCACATTCAATCTATAGCAGAAGCTGGCACTTCTCCGACTAACAAAGAAACCCCGGCACAAAGTGGAAGTAGCCGTCGGGTCATGCTGCGGCCCGCATATCTCGTAGCTACCGCTTCTTTGATGCCTCACTACTAGCAGTACTTTGTTGTTCTTTTACTTCTCTCTGAAAAAGCAGAGCCAAATACTTATTTAAGGCTCATTTATTTTTCTTTCCATGTCGGGCCGTTAAGCCCTCACCTACCTGTTTTATTCTTTCTACTGCCTCTCTAGTTTCTTTTTGTTGTGAGTGTTTTTACGTCAACAGAGCACCTATCTGCGATAAGGGGCGTGCTTTAGGAGGGTTCACTCCCACAGCTTCTTCGACCAGGTTCGTCGGGGAAAGTTAACGGGAAAAGGCGGTGGAGTGCAAATTGCGATTTTTCTCAATAGACCCAATTATGGGGACCACACTGTGGCTTGTGCTGGGGAAGTGTGTGGGTAGAGGCGCTGGCTGTTTTTGCTGAGGCAGAGCAAACAGTTAAAAAGATGAGGTGTAGAGTGGTGGTCCGATCACTCCAGATGACCCTTCTAGGAGACCGTTTCCAAGGCCTATTTTGGGAGTCTCGTGAGAGGATGGGAATGTCAGACTCGACGAAGCCGAAGAAACAAATGAATTTTTACAGTTCCTTGCGACTTCGTTACCTTTTGTGGGGTTGCAGCAGAGCTTTGAAGTTACCGGAATCCTGGTGGTGTCTTCTGTTGAGTACCTCCTGTCGTCTGGCAGGCAAAAATAGTGACAACAAAAAGAAACGCAAGTTTGCTCTGGAAAGAAGGAATTTATGAGAAATAGGTAGGCAGCATCTTGAAATCACTTCTCGTGCGCTGGGAGCGGGGTAAAATTCAAGTCCGCCAAGAGGGGGTTAGAAAGCTCAGAAAAAACAGACCGTTGTACTAGGTAAGGTGTTGTAGGTGCCTGTAGGTTTCCGACGTTTTGCATGATTTTCAACGTCCCTTGGTGCAACACTCCTTTGTTGTACCGACATTTTAATGTAAAACACACAGACCTTTGGGTCATCATCACCGCGCAATACAAAAAGGCTGTAAATAAATCTTTAATTCTGGCACGGTCTCATCTTTTGGTTTGGAGTGTCTTGGAATTATATCGGTCGGAACTAGCTGTGAGAAACAAAACATTTTAGAATGTTCGGCGGCGTCTCTTGGCACTTCGCTCAATACCATCCTGTTCTGTTCAACGGATGGCTGTCAGACCGAACTGAACTGAAGACATTGGCGGATATCGTCTCTTCGGCGCTCATTTCCTGATCACAAGAACACTGAACAACTGTGAGTTTGTGTCACACCCTTTGTTTCATTTTAACTCCTAGTGTACATACCCTTTTGGCCTTTTTATCACAGCACGCTCCTCCGCCTATCTCAGTTTTCTAGTGTCGTCTTAGATATTGTTATCAATAACTGAGTGTACCATATAGACTAAGTAGTACGCTACAGTGTGACGGAGCAGTATACTGAATAGGACTGCCGCTAGTCACCATCTTACAGAGGAAACCCAAAAGGCTGAAAGAGGGAAGTAAGATTTTCCGGTGCTTACGTGATGATGTTACTGGGTTTCACCGAGCTCAACCTTAAACAACATATAGAGTTTCAACCTTATGAGGTGGCGTGGCGGTCTAGCCTCCCGATGATTCGCATACCTCATGTATGGATAACCAGGGTGAGCCCCGTGGATTACTAAGATGAAATCCCATCGGAAGGCAGCTGAAATAGTGTCCTTGGCGAAATTGTATGTAGTTGGGGTGCGGAATCCCTTTCAAACTACGAGTATTTAGTAATGGGGTCGGGAGAGGACCGATGAGCAAAAGGTCGATCGAAGCTTTGTGGTAGTAAAAAGGTAGATGGCCGCAATTTGGAAAAGAACTTCATGCAAGGAGCAATAGCGTGCAGAAACATGGCGAACTCGTGGAACTTTTTATTAATCCCAGCAAACTCTTCGCTCCGTTATTGAATGAAAGGTACTATATATGTAAAACGGAAGGGTTTCTTGATCGTTCAGCCTCTATTTTAAGCCTGGGAGACGGCTTTGTGAAGAGTTTTGGTAGAACGTTTGGTCAATAAGGTCGCCGGTGTTTGTGTGGTCGGCGAATGAAAAGCCGGGGTAGAGGGTCCCGGCTCTATGGAATTCGATGGGGTGATATCGTACCGAACTGATTAGGCCAGAAAACGTGGTTCAGGCAGGTTCGCGATAACCGCATCTTTGCAATCCTTTTCGTCTTCGAAGGGCGTATTCTTCAGGCAGTTCGGGACCCCTTAAAGGCCGAGGCAGGGTCGTTGCATAGGAAGGGGCGCAGCTGGTACAAGGAAAGCGTGCTTTCGAATTCAGAGGTGGGTGCGTGCCTAAACCATGTTATATTGTTCCTGTGCCACTGGAGGGTATAAATTACGCATCTATCTTACTGACCCTGTGGCATAATCGGTTTAGTTTAAAATGATAGTAGGGATAATTTAAAGATCGCTATTGCGTATGGGGAAGAATAACCTCTCTTATCCCACCGCCTGTAAATTTATAGCGGGTGACTTCAACGCCCCGGGCGTAAACTGGTCCTCCTTTACTGCCCCATACAAATATTTGCAATTCGCCTCATGCCTTCGCCTGGGCCAGCCCACCAGAAAGGATAACGTCCTTGATCTGGTATTTACCCTGGGTCTCACAAACGTCTCTGCCTCCGTACTAAACGACTACACAGGCAGCGACCATAAAATCGTCAGTTGCAGATTTGAAGTCAAGCCACGTACTGTTAGCCTACCATGTAACGGTCCCTCCTTCCGTCACTTTAAATGGGACCATATTCCCTCTCAAATTCGCTCCAGAAACTGGGACGAGTTCTTCCTAACAGCAAATCCCCAGTTCGCCGCTGACCTCCTCTACTCAAGTTTACACTCATGCATCGAAAACATATCACGCCCCTACCATCCATCCAGACCAGCAGGTAACCATATAGCCAGGCTAAAGCAGAAACACGACGAGCTTCGACGGCAGTACCAACGAAATAGAGACTCTTCTACAGTCTTCAGACTGGAACGCCTCTATCACGAAATCCACCGCAAGGCCCGTGACCTACAACTAAAGCAAGAAACCAAAGCGTTACGCCACCCAAACAAAGCTCAAGAGCTAGCCCGGCTGCACCGGGCTTGTGCTCCACTATCAACTCGATGCATAAAACAGATCATCCATTTGAATAATCTCATAACCCTACCTCGAAAGAAAGCTGACACGTTCAATACTTTCTTCACAGCCACCGTGTCTCTCAGCCAGCGTGTACTCAGCTTGTTACTCCGTCTGTCACAAATTCCTCACTCAGTTCTATCACGGTTCCACTAAGGATATGAATAGATACATCCACACTTTCAAACTGGCCTATTACCCCGGACCTGACGGCCTACCATCAGCAATATTCGCTCTTGGCGGCCCGGATATTCCCCTTCTACTACTGAACCTAAACAATCTATCTCTGCAAACCAGTCCCTTCCCCGGCCAATGGAAGAAATCCATTAGTATCTCCAGGCACAAGAAAGGCTCAGTGCATGACATTGCCAATTACCGCCCGATTAATCATGTGCCAATGATCACGAGGCTGCTAAAATACTTGCGAAACACTACCTGACCGACTGCCCTTCTGCACATAAGCTCATCAGCCCAAGCCAGCGCAAATTTCTCAGATCACGGTCGTGTTCAACCTGCCAATTCGACTTTCTGAATTTGGCAACAACAGCTGCCGACAAAGACAGAGAACTCGTCGTCATCTACCTCGATATGACAAAGGCCTTCGACAGAGTCCCACATTTTCAGTTGCTCAACAAGATTAGAGGATACGGGATTGAAAACCCCCTACTCAGTTGGTTTAACTCCCACCTACAAGAGCGTCACCAAGTTACCTGCATCACAGGCCAGATGTCAGACCCCCGCCCAGTAAACAGCGGGGTTATCCAAGGTAGTGTTCTAGGGCCGCTGCTCTTTTTACTATACATAGATGATATTTGCAGTGTCATCACCTATGGCGGAATTTTCTTGTTTGCCGGCGATATGAAGATAGTCTACGAATTCAAACGAGGAAACCTACCTGTAGCACTGAATAACATTACGGTCGACTTAGAGTCCTTATCCTCCTGGTGTGATCGCTGGAAAATGGAATTTTCAGTGAACAAATGCAGTTATCTCTCATTAAACTGCAATATTCCTTATGATACGCTTAAGATTGGAGGTGTCTCACTCCCATATTCCCCACAATAAGAAACCTTGGACTGCAATATTCCAACACTTTCAATTCCTCTGAACACAATTCCTACATAACTGCACGGGCAAACAAGTCCCTTGGCTTGTTGCTGAGAACTTTTCCTCTCACGAACAGTAAGTTAGAGATATACAAAACGCATATTTGCCCATTCCTAGAGTACTGCACACCTGTGTTCTCAAATATGCATAAACGTGACATTATCGACATTGAGGGCGTACAGCTTTGATTTACCAAAACACTGTTTGGGCCTTCTACGACCCTGAACTACAGACAGCGATGTACACTCCTGCGGCTTGATCCTCTGTGGCTCAGGAGAATAAAACTCAACCTTGCATTTTTGTTTACTTTTTTCCACAAACAAGCTGTATCCTCTAGCCAAGTTCGGTTCAGTATAAACTCGACACTTCAGATGCGCAATAGGGAACACCGTATAATGATCCCTACTCTTTGGAAATCCTTAAGGCAAAACTTCTTCCTCCTGAAATATGCAACTTTGTGGAATAAGCTCCCGGCTGATATCCGTTCCCGAGATTCCCTTATTATCTTTAAGTCTAGACTACACGTAGAGCTGGACATCCAAAAACTGATTGCTCTTATAAATCCTCACGCGACTTTCGATAGAGCTTATGAGGAAAGCTTAGGATGCTAACCAGAACCCTTGATAATCTCTAAAATGGGCCACACCATGCGCCGTAGTTGCCATCACCTAAGCTTGAACCTACCAGGTTACAATGCGTAAACGTAGTAACTCCCATGACTGAGGCCAGTGCCTCTGAAGTCGTATTTGATTATATGAAATACCACTGGAGGCATGAAAGATAGTCTTTAAACTTTCCCGTATTGTTTTTATTTAGTCTTCGCCCAAGACGCAGCACCTGTCAGACTCCTCAACATCCATCTAGTAGTCACTATTAGTCACTCACAGCTCAACTTCCGTCCCTATCACAAAACTCTAGCATCTTCCGTGATTGGCCTATATAACATTTGACACTTAGCCAGCAAAACTACAGACCATCTGTGTATCCTACTGACAAATCACGTTGTTAGTGCTGCAAATTGTACTCCATCTTTGTGCTGACTGGCTTTTTGATGAACAAAAACTCCATTGAATAATCGCAGGCTGTGGTTGACTCCACCTCCCCCCTGCATTTTTTGTCCCATGTAAACGGCATGGGGATTCTGACTTCAAGGATATACGTTTCAAATGAACTAAACGTTTTTCCTCCTGGCTACTAACAGCCTGTTAGTAGTCACATTCTATATGTGAATCTCTTCCAAGTCATTCCTCTGTGTTGTTGGCACAAAGTTGGTCATTCTACTGAATTCAGTCCTGACTCGTGATTGGTCTTTAATCCAATCTGACGGTGGCGTGACAATATGGTTTTATTCAATTCACATGAATTTGATCTTACTCTTCCATGTGATCTGAACTGTCTTATTCGTTTCTCCCTTTCTGACATTGACCTGCATTTGTTTAAATGAACATACGACGCACCAGCCTGTTCCAACAATAAATTCGACTATCCACGATCTGTGTCTCGCTCGGTTCGACATTTGGCTGTGTGTTTTGTCTATTCATTGTTCATTGACGTTGTACTGATTATATAATCGTGTTTCGGATTCATACGTCTATCAGTTGAAGTCTTTTGAAATTTGTTCGAGACGCGAATTAAGCCACATCGAGAAGAAGCACCCTAGAAAGGCTTCAAGCAGCTAGGTCGTACGAAACTGAGTGGAATCCAATCGAAACGGTCAAAGTTGACAGTCGAAAGGATTTCGCCTACGTTTGGCCAATTCTCCAAGCAATGCGGACCAATTCAGGCAAGTCATTATCGGTCCTTGAACTGGAACGTTACGCGACTGAGTGAGAAGGAATTTCGGATCTCCTCAAGGAATTTAAAGAACGTTTGCGGATGTTGGAGTGCAAGTTGAACATGAAGAGTGAAAATATGAGGATCAGTAAGCAAGAGCTACCACATTCGAAGAGAAACCATCCGGTGTTGAGTCCCCAGCGGCCGAACGATCTCGGCCGCTGTCCATATTGGTATTTGGGGCCAGTGCCCCAGCCGCTTTCGGGTTTGATACAACTTCATTTCCATTAAATAAGACCATTGGTTGTCAGAAGTTTAGTCAGGCACCTTTATCTCATTCATTCACTTTACCACAAAGTGAGATAATTTATTTTGATGGAAACCCGAAAAAGCATTGGCTGTTCAAGAGAAGTTTTGATGGTGCCATTGGGAAACGAGACATGGATGACGAGTGTCGGCTATCCTATTCAATACATTACTGTAAGTGTGAGGCTAAAGAATCCATCGGGAGCTGTTCTATCCTGGACCCAAGCAAGGGATACCAAGACCCCTTAGAAATTCTCCGTGGGAGGTTTGGCCAAGCCCACGTGATAGCCAGGGCACTCCTAGATAGCCTCGTGGACGGGGCCGTCATTAAAACCATAGACCCAAATGTGCTGACGAAAATGGCCGGGAAAATGCGGAACTGCCAAAACGCTCCGAGTCAGTGAAATCGTGTTGCCGACCTCAATGCATCTAGGAAGCTTTCGGAAATAGTACGCAGATTGCCTCAAGCCCTCCAGTTTAAGTGGTCTGAGGTAGCCTCGTCTATCATACGACTAAGCCGAGAACCAACCTTCTCGGATTTGACGGAGTTTGTAGATGAGAGGGCTGATGTACAAATGGTTCATCAATCCTGTTCTGTCACTTGGCCGAACTTAAAAGCATGACCTCCTGCTGATCGGAGCACACTGCACAGAGCGGTACTACATAACTTACAAACAACTATAGCGCCTTCTGTTAAGCCGACAATGGTAAGCAGGTGCTACATGAAGTGCGAGGGAGACCATTATACGGACCAGTGTGGGAAGTTCATAGCGTGGAGTGTACCTAAGAGGCTTTCCTTTGGGGAGTTTAAAAAACTGTGTCATTTATGCCTGAAACCAATCACGAGTCCGTCACTTGCAGGTCAAGCATGACCTGTGGTGTAGGACGTTGTACTCTGGGTCACCACCCCCTACTACACCCGCAAGAGCCAGTGAGTACGGGGCGGACTCCGGTGACTATCCAAGACAACGCCCGTTGTCATGCGACTTTGGCTGGAAATTGTACAACCTCTCTGGGAATCATACCAGTCAAGGTGTTCGGGCCACTAGGATCAGTAAAAACCTGTGCCTTCCTAGACGGAGGTTCCGACTCCACTCTTATAGACAAGAACCTGGCGAATGAGTTGGGCTTAGCCGGACAACCAGCCACGCTCACAGTTCCAACCAACATGCAGACAACTGAGATAACATCTGAGGTGGTTGGGTTTCAGCATTGTTCCTCAGAAGGAGGAGAGCGTATAGAAATCAATCGAGCTTGGACAATCCGACAGCTCCCCGAGTTAAAACGTTTTGTTCCTGGCCGAACTAACGATGAGACTCATCTGCGCGGCACCAACCTTCCGACAATTGAAGGCGGGAGGGTACCGATACTGATAAGTATGATTGTACCAGCGGTGCATTGGGTGCTAGAATATCAATACGGTGGGAAAGCGGATCCTTACGCTATACGTACGCCCCTCGGTTGGGCCTTTGTGAGACCAGTCTTTGGCCATGACCAAAGAAAGTTTAGCGTTGGTTATATAAATGAGGGCAACCCTCTTATGGACCGGTTAGAGGCTTTATGGGCCTCGGAGTTAAACAAATCTACAGCTTTGGGTAAATCAACATCAGCGAAAGATGAGCAAGTGCTCAAAACCCTAGAATCATCTACTCGGTTCTTAAAGGGCCATTTGGAAGTCCCGTTGCTCTGAAAAGATGGTTGCCCAAGCCTTCTGAACAACCAGTCCATAGCCTAGAAGTGTTTGTTGCCGTTGAAGACCCGACTAATGAAACACACTGACCTCAAAGGAGTCTGCGCTGAGATGATGAATTGTTACATAGCCAAAGATTACGCTGAAAGGTATCAAAATTTTATGTAGGACTTCCCGGGTCGAGTTTGGTGTTATCCCCATCACCATGTTATCAACCCCATGAAACCAGAGAAACTAAGGGTGTTTTCATCTATGCAAGTAAGTATCAGAACACCTCTTTGAACCCTCAGTTATTTACGGCTGGCAAATCCAAATACACCCAACTCCTCCCAAAAACCAGGCCTTGCCCTGTCACCCTCGTTCACGTCGACGGTGAAGCTTCTAATAGTCCTAATGGCCTTAAGCAGAGTTTCGTTTAACTTAGCAACAAGGTCGAGCTGATTAGTGAGATCCTCTCAAAGGTCTCGCCCCTGGCTACTCTCCTTGACCCTGTAGCCGCTACATCGCCCAAGAACCTGGTTTCGGTGGGACACCTCCTCGACTCCGTGTCTACTGAAATATACCACCGCATTGCCAACTCCAAGAAAGCAGTGGTTTTCAATGTTCCAGACCGCTTACCACTTTCCTTGGCGAAACGCAACATACTAAGTTCCTGCGATATGGCTCACTATAGATGCCATTGCAGGAGGCTACGTAAAACGTCCCAGCGACATAGTTGCCCCTGCTATTCCAATTCATGGACGACCTAACAGCTACAGAGTTCATTAGCAACAAGTCGACAGTTGCTGCCCTTTCGCCGTATAAGGACATCAAGATATTCTCTGATAAAACCCCCCTCCAGCGGGAAATACTTCGCTCGCTGAGAAGTAACTCTGCATTGCTCACGCAGGCTGACCCCACTGTAACCAACATGAAGGTTACCCAATGCCCCTCTGTCAAGAAGTCAAAGGCCAGCCCAGTGCCTCACCCTGCCTGCCTGCAAACTGTCGACTTAGACATGTCTAACTCCCCACCCCCGGTTCTACTTCCACACAAAAGCCCTTATCTAACATCTCCCCCAGTAGCCTCTACTAGCAGTAGCTCTCGCTCCCCGACCACAGGCCCCACTCCACTTCAGTATTAAAGCCGCGCTCCCCCGTCATAGTCTTTGAGCCAAGACGAGACCCTGGTACAACCATCAGCCCTCGCTGTACTACTTCCAATCCGTCCTCCGAGCCGTTGACAAGCGTTGTCAACCACCGCGCTCGCTCTAACGACTCTGCCAACTACCCACCAGCTGCTAGCCTAGCCGCGACACTTTGTTTCTATCCTCATAAGTGCCGCTCCAATCCCCCCATAAGCCTACCTGGTACTCCTACCAGGTCCGCACTTGTTCAACTAATCACCCCACCCATTACGCCCCAATCTCAATCGGCTTCTGCTTATAGCGTACTCTCGGATCCTCCAGGTGATAACCAACTGGGCCACCATCCGGATTCGTCTAACGCCATCGTCCCTTTGAGTAGGAGTGACCTTCATGGCCCTGCCAGTGTCACTCACTCTTCCATTGCCTCGCACCCCGTTCCTCTGTCTTTCCTTATCTCTGATCGAATGGGTCACACCAATCCTCCATCTCCGTTGCTACCGTACATCCCTCCCTGCCCCCCAGACACCAACCCTCCATACTATAGCCCCAGCTTGCCTCCACTGTTCCCCCCTGCTCACCTCCACCAACCCTCATCTAACCCTGAAGTACCACGTACATACCCTAGCAGATACTCTAGGTTCGTACCTGTATCCCGCCTCCTCTCCCCACCTCCCCACTTACCGGCTCCCCTGCCCATCATGAGCCTCCAAACCTTTCCAAATTTCGCCACTCCCTTCCCGCCCCCTACCTCACACTACGTCCCAGTTACTCTCCCACATGCCTTCACCCCCATACCGACCTACCGGCCTTATACTGACTCTGCCCAACAGGTAAGTTACCTGCAGCCAAGATCTCGTTTTTTCCTGACCGGTGCCCTCCGCACCCGTGGCCATATTGCTGGTCGCCCTATGAACCATATCGATAAACTTTCACAGACTCATATCACTGATCGCTCCCCCCTCGATGTCATGTCACTTAGCACCTTACACCACGCACTCCCCCCTGTCCACCCCGCTTCGATAGATATTCTTAACCACTCACTTTGCCATATGGTGCCCCTCCCTCTGCACCGTGTGACACCCTCCGGCCCACATCAGTGTTGTGCTGCACACCCACCGTATTGATCATCCACAGCGATCAGCTGCGCTTAATGCCAACGCTTCTCCTACTTTTCGTCCTCCCCCCAACACTGCCTGCCCTCCCCCTTCTACTGACGCTCTATCCCCACTGAGACCCAACTCCTATAGCCACAGCGATCCAAATAGTCTCGCACCTGGTATCCATGCTTCGCGCACACTGACACTGAACTCATTTCTACTAGTTCTTATTAACGCTCGCTCAATAATTAGAAAAATATCGCACCTGTGACCTCTGGCATTTACGTCAAACGCTGACATTATACTAATAACTGAATCCTGGCTGTCAGATGATGCTTCGCTTGACCTTGTTCGCATAGCTGGGTATCAATGCTTCTCGAACACCTGCCAGTCCAGGCATGGAGGGGGCTGCTTAGCCCTTGTCAAATGCACTATCCACGCAAGCGTTATCGACCACTCCTCTCTTCTCCTTATTGAGGATTCGTAATGGCTATCTATTCACGCCTCCGGCCAGAACCTCCCCCTTGGCTGCGTCTACGTCCCCTCTGGTGTGGAGCCTGCAAAAAATGACTCTGCCATGGATATCTTTAATGCTGCGCTTGACTATCCTGCCAGTGCAAAAATTATTGCGGGTGACTTTAACTTTCCTTCAATTTGCTGGTCCTGCTATACTATCCCCCCCTCGCCCTCTCTACCTTCCTTTCCTGTGTCCGTCTCGGTGGATTGACCCAACATGTCTCCTGCCCTATTAGGGGGAAAAACATCTTGCACCTAGTATTCTCCATTGATGTTCCTGATATGACCACCCAGATTACTGATCACTTCCCGGGTAGTGACCACCATATTGTCAGGTGCAAGTTCAGCTGCTTCAGCTGTTCTCATTCGATGCAATCCTCTCCCCTTGTCCCGACTTCCTACCGTTCCTGTAACTGGCTCCTAGTGCCAATGATAATCCGCTCCCCTAATTGGGACACATTTTTCCTTTCATCCGATCCCCTCACTGTTATGAACTCTCTCTACTCCAACCTCCTACACTGCCTAAATACCGCCAACTCATGTGCCGATCCACTCCTCAAATCCAGAAGCTCACGCCTGTCACTTTTAGAGCGTAATCTGTCTAAGCTGCAACCTACCTTTGTTAGATCACACGACTTTACAATTCTCCCGCGCATAAACCAGCTACAACTGAGGCTGCTTTGCACGGTCGATTCGCATCTGAGAAGGCAAGAGGCCATTGCCCTAGCACACCCAAACAAAACTGGCCACCTGTCCAACCTGCTTAGTAAAAGGTCCAATCAACCCAAAAATACCTCGCCCAAGTTCCTCATCTGTGGCTCATCTACCGCTAATGCTCCAGCATCTATTTCTGAGGCCTTCAATGAGCATTTTTCTTCCTCCCTTATAAGCTGTCCTGGTATTCCCCCTCCTACAATCCACCCCTGCACCTCTGCCTCCCTTTCATCGATTCCCTTCACCCATCTAGAAATTGAAAAATCAGTTTCCTCTATTAGACCTTCCTCGAAACCGGGACCAGATGATCTCCCACCGGCCCTCCTCCGTTTCGGTGGTCCTGACCTCTCTTTATTGTTACTTAATATGTATGCCACCTCCATGCTTCACAGTTTCGTCCCACCTCAATGGAAATCCTCTGTTATAGTTCCGCGCTTCAAAAAGGGCGCACTACACGACCCAGATAACTATCGGCCCATTGATCACACCCCAGTAGTCTGCAAAATTATGGAGGGAATTATCAAAAACATTGTCTAGTACCTTTTATCTAACAACCTGCTGAACCCTGGTCAGCATGGTTTCTTGAACTCCGGTTCCTGCTCTTCTTGCCAACTTGACTTTCTCAATGTCCTATCGTCTGCTGCCGACGCCGGCAACTCTGTAATCGTCCTGTACCTCGACATGTCTAAGGCTTTTGACCGTGTTCCCCATATTCATCTGTTAGCAAAAATCCGATCTCTCGGTATTACTGACCCTCCACTCTCCTGGCTATCCTCCTATCTCTCGCACAGATCACAAGCCGTGCTCGTCGACGGCCACCTATCTTCCGCCAAACCAATTACTAGCGGCGTCATCCAAGGCAGTGTCCTAAGCCCATTACTATTCCTTATTTACATCAATGACATTTTTCCTTCTATCCGGCATGGCACTACTTTCCTCTTAGCCGACGATATAAAAATAGTGTACTCTTTCCTCTCTAGTGACCTATCCGTGACTCTGTGCAACATATAGCATGACTTACTCGTTCTCCAAACTTGGTGCGTCTCGTGGTTCATGAAATTCTCTGCGGGTAAAGGCTTTCTCCTACCATACAAGTGCACGGTACCACCCGGCCAAATTTGTCTGGACGGCCTGCCCATCCCTATACACCCCATGGTTACTGATCTTGGCGTACGCTACTCTTGTTCCTTTAACTTCTCCGAACAGGCATCATTCAAAATCGCTAAGGCTAAGCGAACCCTAGCCTGATCAATCGGTGTTTCTTAATACCGGCCAGTCGCCTCTCCATGTATCTCTCACACGTGAGACCGCTCCTAGAATATTATCCCATTACCTCCAGCCTCTGGCCACGTTTCTCTATTGTATCTCTTGAGAACGTTCAGCGGATTTTCACCAAAAGATTGTTGGGCGTATCCCTAGCCCTAAAATACCTCCAGCGCTGTGAGCTCCTACAAATTGAGCCTCTATGGATTCGTCGCATGAGGCTCAATTAGATTTTCCTCCCTAAGCTAATCCATAACCTGGCCTACACCTCTTATCCCATCTCATTCGCTGCGCCCTGCTCCTACCCCATCCGGCACCGTGCCTTCTCTCTCACTGTCCCTCATTCTAATCTCTGTCTGAAGTTCCGATTCTTTCTGTCAGCCTATTCCAAAATTTGGAACAAGCTGCCCCTTTAACTTACGCAGAGCCTCCTCAATGTTTGCTTTTAGGCGCGCACTCTTTTCATACCTAACAGTCCCCAATGCTTTATTACTCACCAATGAGCTCGTCCTCGCCGACCTGGCCTTTGAAAGAGGCCTCACACTGTAACCCTGCTACCTCTGCGCCACAGGCCACTAGGTATACCCCATGCCCGACACCTCCCACTCTCTAGTGCCGCGAACTAAGGCCATTGCCTTCATTGATCCATAGCGAGCCTACCTCCTGCCATCATAAGACAACCCTATTTCTCACCTACGTTCATCTATTATCCATCATATTCACCTTTTTTCTCCTCAGTATCCGTTGACTCTCAGCTGGGGCACACCCAGACTGCGCTTTTCTATCCCTTTTCCCTTTCCAGTGATCCTCATTGACGGCCAACCACTTCGGGCACTGTACTTACCATCACCCTGGCAGGTGCACTCGGATAATATTGCTACACGGTCGTCTACCACTCGCTGTTTCCGTTGGCTCTCCTGTCCATGGTTTCACGTCTCGGTCAATTGTTCCTGGTTTACGCACCCCCATCGCGGTCGTTTTGTCCCCTGTGCAATTATCAATGAACACTCGTTCCACTCCCAACAGTGCGGGGCGCGGTCAGATCCACCGCTATGGCCGGCGCACATCGGGCTTGCAGGCCGTCTGCAACGATGTGCGAGCGCAACTAGACTGGCGGATCACACCTCCTGCGTTCACTTCACGAAGTGTTTTTCAGGTTGGGTGCCCAGAGCACGGCCAGTCCCACCTACTAGAACCGGTTGCAGATGGAACGCTCTAACTTTTCTCGGACTACCGAATCCAATGCTGTCGGTTGAAAATTGCATGCTCCTCATACTTTTTCCGCCACAGCTTGTTCACCTATAGCTCTTATCATCTGTTTCCACTTCCCATTTTTGTCGCCCTACCACGGTATGCACACCTAGCCGTTTTCTCCTTCCTCCTATCGCCTCTCTCTACATCAACTTTCACTGCATTGAGTCACTATCGTCCTAACCACTCTTCTCTATCGACGCTCGCCAATAACTCTTTTCCCACCTGCCGTCATTGCTGGCTTCTATCATCTATGCGCTTGGTGTTACCCTCTGCTCATAACGCCCATTGATAGCTTTCTTAAACCTGTCGTTCTGTTAAATCCCTCCTCATGCCCCATGCCATGATGCACCTATCGCACCCGCACTCATGGCCAATCCGCATAGTAGAACTTGCCGCTCCGAATTTCGCATCTTTTCCAGTCGTATTTATTATCTAATCACCACCACCATATCTTCCTCATTTGGCCCCGCGATTCCTCTGCGGTTCTTTCCAGTGTCCTGATTAGTATCCACCTGTGCAATTGTCTGCCGGCACACAGCTCTCCAGCTCCATTGCCTCAACTTCGTTGCGCATTCATTTTTTGTGGCCTTTTTGTTCTATTACTGGTCCACTTATCTCGGGGCTTCCCGCTTTCTTGTCCGCCTCCTCCGTGTTTCATCTGCAGTAAAATGATCTGATTGGTGATTTCTTACCTGTGTCTCCTCGGTAATTGCTTTCATCCCTTGATCCGTTTATCGCTCGCTACAGGCATTTTTTTGTACCTTCCAGTGTGGTCCGCTTTTCCATGTTCCACCATTTTAATGACAACGTTACGTCTCGGTGTTCTTTTACAGTTTCAATTTGTTTGACCTGTCACTACCCGATTCCTCTTGTCCGTCACTACATCTCGCACCTGCATTGATCAAATAATTAGACCCATTCTTACCTGTTCTCCTTGATCCTGTCTTTCATCTTCACTCTTTCATGAACTGCTCCTAACAGTCTTCATCACTTCTGTGCTTCCGCATTCCATTTTTCTCTCCGTTGGGCTGCCATGTGCACGTGTCATGAAGTTAATCCACCACGACATTCCAAAGTTAATCCTACAACCAATTGATCTAACATTACCTACTCCTCCTAATGACCGATAATTTCTTTCTAGGACCCCATTGTTATTGCTCCTGCTTCTCTTATACCTATATATATATGTATATATACCCACATATATATATATATATAAACATACGCATATATATTTACGTGCACGCGCTCTGCATCTTGCAGTTCCTCACCGGCCATTTATCTTGCTATCATCCCAACGACCGTCATCATAGGCATCCATCGAATCAACATCTGTGCCTCACATCTACCGTATCCAATCCTTCTAAATCGTTTTTGTCATCTGATCATCCCTCTACGTCTTGCATTGCTCGCTGCCTGTTTTACGGTGAGTTTTGTGTCCTGTCCGCCGACAATTCACTGCAAAGTACCAATGCTTCATTGACATCTAATCCACTGCAGTGCACCTCACATTTTTCTCCATCGTTCCTCGCTACTGCAGTTCTTTATACCGATTTCCAGCCTTTCTCATGTTTACCAGTCGGCCTCCATATGTTATCACCCAGACCAGCCATTCAGTCTATCTGACCTTGACTTTCAAACTCACTGGGCGTCCATTTAAATCCGCTCCTGAGCTCATTTAAACTCCACGCAATCTCTATGGTGTGCGTATGTTTATCCTATTTTCATCCTACTTCATTCCCCCTTCTGAGCCTTTTTCTCCAATATTTTCATGAAAGTTTCCATATTTTCATGAATTATATCTGTCCATTCTATCACCTGTATCAACAAGATCATGCACATGGCGCGCCTCGGGCGTTTCCAAAATAAACCGATACTAAATAACACATGCGGAGTAATAACACGGTTTCGAGAACGCACTTTCGCCGTAATAGCGGATACTGAAGCCATGTTTCATCAGATAAGGTACCTCAACACCAGAGCTCATGCTTCAGGTTCTTGTGGTGGACAGAAGGAGACTTGGAAAGTGCGCCAGAAATATGCCAAATGACTGCGCACCCTTTCAGGGCGAATTCCTCACCATGTTGTGCCATATTCGCTTTGAACAGAGCAATTGCCAATAATACGAACCAATCATTAGAGTTTGACCCTAAGTATCTGTAAAGATCCTTTTATGTTGACGATCTCCTCATTAGCTGCAAATCGGTTGGAGAACTCCGACTAGTGACAAGCCAATAACAGTCGGCGCTCCGGGAATCGGGCTTTTACCCGACGAAGTGGCGTAGCAACTCGGCCGACGCCCTTATCGATGTGCCGGTCAAAGACCAGCCTGACAAAAACTTGTGTCTGGACTTGGAACCAACAAATACTGTAGGACTCTCGGCCTCGAGTGGAACAGGACGTCAGATACTTTCAGTTTTACTACCAAACCACCTGAACCCGTTATCAATAGAAAATCAATTCTGTCACGCGTTGCCTCGTAGTATGATCCGTTAGGCTTTGTGGCACCTGCCTTGCTTCCAGCAAAGCTGTTGCTACAAGAACTATGCCGACTGAAATTAGGATGGGAGGACAAGCTCTGTTTTCAGAGGCATCACAGTATGGCTATGGAGCGGTAGTATATTTACGCATGTGTGACAGGCATGGTGTTTCGACCACGGCATTCTTGATGGGGAAGTCGCGTGTTGCTCCTCTCGAAGCTATCACTATCCCCAGACTCGAGCTCGCGGCGGAGGTTCTATCCTTTAAGCTGTTGCTTCAGATAGAACTTGAATTGACTATCGTTATCGACTCCAGAACACTGTGGACTGAATCTATGGTAGTCCTACAACTGATCCGTAACCCCTCAAACCGACCGGAAATATTCGTAGCAAACAGTATATCGACTATTCGGGTTTATGCACACCTTTGCAATGGCGTCAAGTGAACTTCAAAAGCAACCCAGCTGACTTCGCATCAAGTGGGTCAAGAACCAGCCCGCTGTGCAAGGGTATACGGTTTTCCGGCCCAGAGTTCTTGACAAAGAAGTATGATGAATAGCCGCGGGAACCCAAAGGAAAAGCTCCCCCTTCAATCGATGTAGCCGCTACGGCTGTTGCGACCTCAGTAGGGGAGAATAATCATTGGATCCTTAGGTTATCGACTTGCGATAGCTGGACCAAACTCCTCAAATGGGTGGAGTGGCTAATCTTGTTAAAGGATACTTGGTAGAAAAGTACCTACGACATGCACTGCCCCAACGTAACTATCTTACCGTCGCTGAGCTGGAATGAGCAAAACAAAATATTTTCATGCTGGCCCAGCAAGAGTGTTTTGAAAACGAGATTGAAACCCTCCACGTCAATTACACGGGAATTAGCAACAAAAGGCTAAAGACTACGAATAGTGCACTGAAAGGCCTTTCATCTTTTATGGACAGAGGTCTGATACGCGTGGGAGGACGACTTTAATTCGCGCCGGTGTGTTACGAAACAAAGCATCCTATAATTTTACCAAAAAGTCACTTTGTATGTCGATTGCTTGTGAAACACACCAACTAAACGAATAGCCATGTCGGCGTAGCGCTCACGAGCGCTATTCTGCGGGGGGAGTACTGGATCTTACGTGCTGTTTTGATTGCAGACGCTGGCATTTACTTCCTTATAGACAAGTAACGGCTCCACTACCGGCCGATCGTTTGGAGCCTTTAAACCTGCCGTTTACGGTCGCGGGGGTTGACTACTTTGGGCCGTTCCAAGTTAAAGTGGCCCGAAGATTCAAACGGGGATATTGTTGTTTATTCACATGCCTCAGCATTCAAGCCGTTCACATAGAAGTGGTTCAAAACCCCAGCAACGATTCGTTTATCTGCGCGTTTGCCAGGTTCGTCGCTAGACGAGGATGTCCTCGGAGGCTTTACAGTGATAATGGCCTCAACTTTAGGGCGCCGAGAACGAGGTCAACGTTTTACTACGAGGATGGAATCAAGCGCGCATGACTAATTCGCTTACACAGAAGGAATGCGACTGGATATTCACGCCACCTACAACTAGTCATCGAGGGGGTGTGTGAGAACTCCTCATACAATCCCTCCGCAGAATACTTCGATCATTGGTCGGGTGGCAATCCGTAACGGACGAAATGTTCATGACACTGATGACCGAGGTGGAGAAAATCATGAACGACAGGCCGTTGGTGAAGAATAGTTCTGACCCTTGCGAATATGCCGTGCTGACCCCGAACCATCTATTACTTGGCTCTCGCAATGCATCCTCCAACAAAAGTGAAACAGAACTGTGCAAGATGAATCGACGATGGCGGCAAGCTCAACATCTCACAGGAAATTTTTAGGCGTAAATGGATCAGGTCGTACTTACCACTACTGCAAAGCTAGCAGAGTTGGTCAGAAACGGTTCAGAAGCTGAAAACCGGTGAACTGATGCTTATAGTTGACAATAACTTGCCTAGAGACGGACGGAATAAGGGTATTAATAAAGAAACACGGCTTTCCAAAGACGGTGTTGTTCGCGATGTGTGGGTTTAGACGGCCGGAGGACGACTCTTAAGAGACGTCCGATATTTGTGTTCATTGGAAAACCATGTTTCAGAGTACGAATAACTTGGGGGCTTGTCAAGTAAGCAGCTCGAACCCTGCTGGGAGGGTACGTTTCGTATGAACTAAACGTTTTTCTTCCTGGCTACTAACAGCTTGTTAGTAGTCACATTCTATATGTGAATCTCTTCCAAGTCATTCCTCTGTGTTGTTGGCACAAAGTTGGTCATTCTACTGAATTCAGTCCTGATTCGTGATTGGTCTTTAATCCAATCTGACGATGGCGTGACAATATGGTTTTATTCAATTCACATGAATTTGATCTTACTCTTCCATGTGATCTGAACTGTCTTATTCGTTTCCCTCTTTCTGACATTGACCTGCATTTGTTTAAATGAACATACGACGCACCAGCCTGTTCCAACAATAAATTCGACTATCCACGATCTGTGTCTCGCTCGGTTCGACATTTGGCTGTGTGTTTTGTCTATTCATTGTTCATTGACGTTGTACTGATTATATAATCGTGTTTCGGATTCATACGTCTATCAGTTGAAGTCTTTTGAAATTTGTTCGAGACGCGAATTAAGCCACACCGAGAAGGAGCACCCTAGAAAGGCTTCAAGCAGCTAGGTCGTACGAATCTGAGTGGAATCCAATCGAAACGGTCAAAGTTGACAGTCGAAAGGATTTCGCTTACAAAGGATAAAGCGAGTGTTAGCGCGGCACTTCTGCAAACATTCCTGGCCGTGATGGTCTCCCCGCATAGAGTTGACCACCAATAAGACATGAGCACCAAAGGGTAGAGATTGGCGTAAAAAATGAGAAAAATACCCCTCTGTTTTTTCTTCCAGGCACACCAGCCTTGTCACATGTGACCCATGTCTCCGGGTTGTAGTGTCCCTACGGATTGACTGGTGTGGTGGACCTTTTCCCAACGCGGCTTGTTATATGCAGTCCATGTTTCGGCCGGGGCGTTGGAGCTGTGGTCGCCCACCAAAGCAGCCCCGCCTTCTCTGACAGCCAGATGCCTGACTGTAATAAAACCATAAAAAAATAATAAAAAACGTCTAAAAATTGTGGATCATTCTTGGAGCGACACTTGCTGCATGCCAGTGGTTTTGTATCTTGCTACCTCCCTACCTGAAGCAGACCCTCGTGCCGCCTACCATGAGCACCGAATGTAGACCGTTAGCGTTTGCTTCCCTGATGAAAATTCGGACCCATCTCATTCCCATTTTTCACGGCTCTCCAAAACCAGTCCTCATATGGGTGTTTTCCTGCTTTGCAATACGATAACGACGAAAAAGACGGCGATAACCATGCACTCATGTCTACATCAGATTTCCTTGCTCCCACTCGAGCATAATCTCAGTACGATGGCACCATCGAGTAAGGGCATAGATGAACCCACGTTAAAGTTCCAAGGCACGTGACCAATTGCCTCTAATGTATCACCTCTGTCGCCCCACTAGTTTCTTCTACTTTAAGGCTCCTCAGAAACTACTCAGTGCAGAATAACCACTATACCGGAAGAGACAGGAACAACATAGAGCCACTCTAACTGTGTGCCAGTCCCATTGGCTCACAGTCTGTTATTTCAAACCCATCTCATTGCCTCGTTGTCAAACTGCGCTCTGCGTAAGCAAACGGTATTGGGGGTTATCATTTCTAACTGCTCTAAACCGAGAAGCCCTAGTTCTTTTATTAGTATCCGAGCGATACAGTGCCAAAGTGCAAAATCATAAATCCTTTGGACGCACTTACAGTTACCAAACGAGTGTACGCAACTTCGTTAGCCTGCAGCAGTGTAGCACAAATCTACTGCAAGCCTATTTTACTTAGAATGTGGAGTAGGTGCCACTGACTGCTCAAATGGAACTTCATCCATGCCCCACTCACAAAGATCTAACCAGTCCATTATTTATTGTCTTCATATGTTATCACAACCCACAGCTTGAACCACTTCCAGACTGCAATTCCTCGTTATTTCGGGTTCGTTGTCTCCCATTATCTCAGTCGCCAAACCGGATAACCAAGGATGCCACTTTGACTCGCACGGACAGAGACTCAAATGGAACCTGCCATAGCAACTGGGACCGAAATCAAGCCACCCGACAGGAAATACTCCCAATTGCTCATCAGCTCGTTCAGCGTTTTTTAATGCAACCAACATGAATTCCAGTTCACGCGCATGCTGCTAATATACCACCACACTCGGCCGATTGACCGACACCTACTTTGCCCTGCCAGACAAAGCATACCCATACGATGTAGTACGTTACCAGAAATGACGCTGAATAACACTGAAGGCAGACGCGTCAACATATACATATATATTTTTCAGTGAAACAGCATAATAACGCTCAGTTTCGTGCTCGGATTTCCCACTTTATTATCCGTTACCACAGTTTACCTTTCCCCCGAACCGTAGCCGGCTGGAAGTTGACTCTCCACTTCTCGAGGGCCCTCCAGTTGCGCTTTCTCATTTCTGAAAGGTACATGTTACTGATCCTGAATCTAAACTCACTTTTTTATGGACCGCTGTTTCTCCCACATCCACCAGTGCTCACTTTCACGAATTTGGTCTCGTCTCCATTTCGAAACTCATTCCGTTTAATGAACTCCGTTAAATCCATCATTCGGGGTTTGCATCTTCTTAATGGATCGCTATCCTCTTCGCATGCATCGACTTTCTCGAGAAAACTTCTTTACAATTTTTTTTCTTCCTTTCCATCTTGCTGAAAATTTACTCCTTCTGCAGAACCTTAGTGAGCCTCCGTTTTCCTCAGCTTGCATCGTTCTAGTTCGTAATGCGTCCTTGGCACTGCGTTAACGATTTTTTGATATCTCCGACGCGCACCACCGCCCGGCCCGGATTCGAAACCGATTTGAAAGTGCCGCGCAGAACATTATTAAAATGATCCATTCAAACTGTTGCTGGCTATGTTTTTCTGTGGCCGATACTCTTTACTTTCATACTTTGAATTTGTGAATATTCCACCTTATTGAGTAACGTGTTACACCATGATCATGCGCCAGCGCGTGCTTCTCAAACATGGCCGAGATATATACCAATATTGTGTTATTATTATTAATACGTGCGGAGGTTTTGGTACGCCCAGACATTTTATATGGCTACCACTAAAAGTTATTTTGCTGGCAGGCAACTCGCTGTGACGGCTTTGCTTACTCGACCCAAAAAGAACATATTCTCACATCACAAATATCGGGGTAATTATCAAGCCACAGAGCAATCCTGCAAACAAAAGATTGCACCATTTTGAATAATTTTCCTCTGCCTACAACACACGATAAACTACTGCTTATCCGCACCCCGTTTGTTATCATCACCACTTTCATCGTTTTTTCCAATCGTGATGCTATTTTTAAGAGAAACGAACACTGCAAAACTCAATGTTTCAAAGACATTTTTATCGCTTTTCCTATGAGGGAGGTTGCGTGGTTACACTGCATCCATTTCCGGTAGTCATCATCTCTTTCGCCACAACAGGTAAGAAATTTGTTTCATCACTCCGAAGCAAGCTGTTCCTCGTTCGACCGTCAATGGGACACACGGTCTATTGAGTCCTCCCCGGTGGTTTCTCGCTCTGTACCCTTTGCTCTCCATGTTTGCATAAAGGTGTCTCTGGCTCTCATTTGCTTTTCTGACTGCTAGCGAAGCATCATTCGATTCGTGACTGCGGTCGTCCACTGCATCCAAACGCCATTTATTCCGTAAGCCACGTAAGCTGAAGTGAAAAGATACCGATACCGAATAAATTCTGCGTTGTTATATCCAAAAACACCCTCAGTTTGTTCTAAATGAACTCGCTGAATGACAGAGGGAAAGGGCCTCTTGAAATCTGGATGAAAGACTTCAAGCAAACTCCCTCATTCAGCTGCTAAGTGACGCTAAAGCGGCTGTCCTCAGAGGTCAAACCCATTTAAAATGTTGTGCAAGCTTGAAACCTGGGTATGCCCGGCTTATGAATAGGCGTCCGTAGTTAGGTTTACTATCGGAGTGATAGCCGCTCCTCGGAATCTCATCCATTTCCGGCGTAAGGTCTTCCCCTAGCAATAAGTCGTCTCAAATCTCGAATCATTCTTCACGGTCACATTCTTTATAGTTACATGAATTGGTCGACAGTGAGGTGCAACAATACCCCAAAGTATTTATCCACATCCAGGACACAGACTTATTTACAGAAGTCCCGTGGGAAGTTTGCGCGACTCTCCTTCGCCGTCCATTGAGATGTGTAACTGGTCAATCAAACATTGATCAGTCCCTGGTAGGTAGGACTTCAGGTTGACTTCAGTTCCCGCAAACGATTGTTGGTTTCAAGTCTGCTTCTTAAAGTCAACCCAGTGTTTTCCTAGATTGATTCATCGCCATAACTTCCTACACGGTAGTGAAGAAATGGCCCGTCTAGGCTCGACAACTCCGATCACTATCTCGTCTAGTTTCCCATCAACTGTCAGCCCAACAGGACAACTTGTATAACTAAAAATCTAAACACGCCTGCCGTTTTCTCTTTCTTACCTTTGGAGGAAAAACGTACCATCAATAGCAGCTCGCACATCTAAATTAATAAGCTCTCTTCAATTATTTTTTTCACGTTATTCCTAGTGTTTGTTTTGTTTTCGTTTTTACGCGCCTATTGATATATTTTGGGGGTTTTGAATTCAGTCCGTCACTAAATATTTGTTATATAGCGGTCCTTTCGTTATCAATGAATCCAGGTTAAATATGGCCGGTTCAGTGATGCATGAAAAGTCTTGTGTGGTTTTTTCAGTGAAGGTATTGCAATTTATTCTTGGGAGCCATGCCTTCTGGCGGATCCACCTGGACGAACCGCTTGCCGCTCCCAGAATCATCCCTCAGCAACAAAAACGTGTGCTTCCGGTGATGAACTCCATTTACCTATCGCTGAAATTGTCGAGAATCTCGTCTCCAGTGTAACGATAATTCCGATCGTGAGTAGCTCGTAGCCAAATTAACGAATCCAAAAGTCAAAACAAGATTGGTAAACCGATTTTACGGTACTGAATTGACAAATTATACGCATAAAAATTATGTGCAAACCTCAACTGTACGACCGCAGCGTTCAGCAACGAAAACCAGAGTTCTGCAAAGGTCGCTGTCAGGTGCCAACTTCACGGCAGTCTGAGTTTGGATCAAAAGCATGCCACTACACGTGAGCGAAATATAAACAAACCTTCAAGTGTTGTGGTCGATGAGTGCTGTACTTGTTCGAGGGTCAATGGGATAAAGAACTTAGCTTCAAGAAAACAAGTACGTGACAACGGCTGGGGAGGATTCTTGCACATGAACGTTCCATGCAGTTCACCCGAGGACAAACCATGTTATGCGCTTTGGCAATCCATTTTAAGCGCACCCCCGTTTCCGAAAGAAGAGATCTTTGCCGGTTTATTAATGTTCCCCTATGTGACCAGGAGCCTTCATACCCTTGTGTGTGGCAACCGGCTCAAGGTTTTCAGGCTGACGTTTGGTGCTGAAACAGCCTTGAAAGCAGCAGCAAACCGAACAACAGCAGTTCGCCCTGGGGCTTTCTGTGGGTAAGGTATCACTACGAAGCTTATTTGGGGAGCCGGCCATTTCATAAAAACGGCCTCCGTCCAAATTACGCGGTGCTTTCAACCGTTCACAGAAGCCACGAACGTGGCTTGGACAGATATGACTGCGCAAGTTAGTCCCTTTGGTGTGGATGCGGCTTGCAATTAGCGATCACCCACGAGCAGCTTCCCGTCCCGCCATCGCCATCGCACTGCCGCTCATGATCCTCACTGTTCAGCGCCTTTCGTTGCTCACCCCAGAAAGTGGTGTTAGTGTCACCACCGTCATCATGCCTGCGTTTGAAGATGCACGCTTCAGTGCGCCCTCCGTGACTATCAGAAAAAACGCCATCCAGAGAGTAGGCATTTATGAGCTCGTTAGCTTCCGGTAGCCCCGCAGTCTCCTCCTTATCGAAGACCACACCCTCACAGAATTGGGTTTGGAATGACGCTGGCGCACAAGTGGGCGTCATTCCCGCTTAACTCGATGGCTGGCAGCCGAACTGGGTTACGTTGAAAACGTTGGTCAATGCTGTACGTTTGGTCTCCAGAATTCTTAACAACTGTGAGCTCGTTTAGAGGGATTCAGTTCGTTTTGCAAGTATTGCAAATACTTTTTTCTGTCTTTTCACCTGACCACTCTCCTCTGCCAATTTTAGTTTATTAGTGTCTTCCTTGATTGTTTTGTCGCGAGTTGACAATGAAGTTGCGAACCTGTGAGAAGCCGTTCGCATCTTGTACAATCAGGTCAGCGATATGTGCAATGAACTGGCTACTCTGAGATGAGTCGGATGAGGTACTCCATCGACCTAGATCACGATCCCGCAATCGACGTTTACAATCATGGAGTTGGCACCATTGAAATTTGGCTCTCAGGCAAGCCGGTGTGATTCTTAAGGTTCCTTCCGTACTTTCACCAAACAGTCAAACGACCAAGCCAGTTGATAACGGCGACGACTGAGGCTGGTTCTCCGCGTCCAAGTCGCTTATTTCACACCTCTGGCCAGTCGAGTGTCCTCCACTTCCTCATCGATACCAGCGCCAAGATCAGTGTCATCCGGCAGCATGAACGCCACAATCTCAAACCATCACAGTTCACACTACAGGAGGCGAACAATTCGACTATTGTGACACACGACCAGCGTTCAATCACCCTGGAATAGGATCTTCAGCGTAGTTTTCAGTGGTGTTTTTTTCAAGCGGAAGTTCAAACTCCAATAATTGGCGCACCTTTCGTCATACTTTGGCCTCACCACTGACAACGAGTAGCATAGAATCTCCCTGGGAAAACAGTAGTTTCCAAGACTGATCACGTGAAGGCTTACTAACTAAGCCCCATGACCGATAAAGACATACCCAAAGCTGACATTGTTCCAAGTCGCTCCATTAACTCTAGTGAGAAGGCTTTTCTGCCCTCAAATCACCTCAGCATACTAGCACGGATCACATTGTTTTTATGGGAAGAAACAGTCGCTGTCATCAATCGTTGCAACACAGACTAACTGGTTCACATTTGCATCAGGTGAACTGTCTTCTGATTGGTTGACTGATGATACGACAAGCTACCGTTCGACAGGAATCCGTTGACTTTTTATCGATACGCTACCTTTTCACTTGTGAATCCGCCGGCATAAGCACTGACCTGGATTCTAGACGGGTGCTGACATACCGATTGTTAACACCACTTAGTCGGTTATTGACCATGAGTCAGCACACAGTCTCACAGCCATGACCACATCTTTTGGTCTGTTAGAAATCACGCACATGACATTTGGGCTACGAAACGCTACGCAAGCGTTCCAATGTCTTGCCATTATAGTGCTTCGAGGTCTGCCCTTCACGTTTGGCTACATCAACGATAATCAAATCTCCAGAATTTCCCCATCGAAGCATGCATTATTTCTGCGTCAAGTCTTCCAACATTTGTAACACTACAGACTTCAATGAACCTCGATAAAGGCATATTCGGAGTCACATCCTTCGAGTTTATCGGGCATCATATAGGCCAGTACGGTTTGAAACCTCTTCCAGACGAGGTGCAAAGCATACTCTCATTTCCCGCTCCTAAGACAGTCACACAGGAAGGCTGTTCACTGGATACTTTGAATTACTGTCACCGTTTTATCCGCATTGCGCATCGATTATTTCCCTTTCAACCGACCTGCTCAAGTCCAACACCAAGGCGATCGATTCCCCCCCCCCTTCCGAGACCTAGGTGGCATTCACACAAGGCAAACAAACTCGCCGACACCAGAATGCAACATTATCCTAACCGTGACCCGTACATAGAGGTAATTCATTCACTCCTCTTTATGAAGGTAAAGGATATCTATCTCGTGAGAACCTCATCAAAACTCAGGGATGCGGACCCAGGAGTGAGTAAACAGCCGCCACCTCTTCATAAATACGACAAGAAGTCTCTTGAACACATGGTCGTTAGGCTCCTTCACAACTTCAGCTGACAGCGAGTTCCATAGATTGGTCACCCTCCGGGATAAACGATACCTACCAACTGCTGTTCTTCCAGTGACCCTGCATGCTGTCGTGATCGCAGAGAGGGAGCTCTGTACGTAGTTTTGTTCCAAAGTCACCTCGGATGATACGTCTGGTGAATATCAGGTCAACTTGGAGTTTTCGATGTATCACTGGAAACAACCCGATAATCTGCAGACGACCTTCGTAGCTGATCCCACGTAGTCCCCCACACAAGACAGACTGCGCCACATTGTACTCCTTCTAGCTTTGCTTTACGGATGGTCACTATTTTGGATCGAGATGATTTTTCCAGCCCTAGATCTCATGTTAGCTGGGTACAGTTCAGCGAGCAAGGTCAGTCTGATGCTATCTTCCCAGTTGAAGCACCAACTGATAATTCTGATCTAGATAATGTCGAATCCGAAAATCCCACGGAACAACCAACCAACCGCAGATTTGAGAAAATCCATTTAATACCACTAACAGAATACCATCACCCTCACTTCATTTCGGCGTGCGGGGAATATGATATTCAAGATTGACTCTTTCTATTTTGCTTCACCATATTCTCTGTGTGATACTACAAGTTTTTACGTAATTCCGTGTATATGAAATAGTACGGTACATTCTATACTGGAGTACAGTTTTTAATTCTCAGTAGTTTTGTGCGGGGTTCAGTCTATTCAGTTCATTCAATATTGCCTTTCTTCCTATTCGGTTATACATCATCCCTAGATCGGTTTGGGGCCATTTTTGACCATCTGACCGTGGGTAAAATTTGCCGCGCGACCCTATGACTATCTCTTTTTAACTAATTCGTTTTCCCTGAAATATTTCATTTATTTCCGTCATTCCTTTTGCAAAGTATGCTAAGTAATTCGCACATTTACACTCTGACCAGGCATTTTGCGTGCATTTTGACCATTCACGAGAAATAACCTATTATCACCACTGGCACCGGTTGCGAATTGCACATTTCCACTTTTATTCTTCTACTGCTGTGGCATGCATACCTTCACCGTTATAATCTTATCCTTATTGTTTTCCGTTGTGCTCCTTTTTAGATACATGATCTCATTATCGCTGTATTCGCTTATACCTCCCATACCTAGAAAAACAATTTTCCCTTCTACGTCCCGTTTATTTACTTCAGCACAAACAGCCGTTTACCTATTCCTCTGACTTTTGTAGTGAGCGGGCTGTTAGAAGTCATATTGGTTTTCGACTAACGTAAGTGTAGGATCCTGTTGATGCACTTACTGAGCCTTGGGCTAATGGAGTTTTCCACCTAAACAAGCAACCCCTGCGGAAGAACCCTTGTCCTAATATACTACACATTCACCGTCTTTTGGTAACCTTCGGAACTTTTGGCTTGTTGCCCATTCCTTGGGCCATTCTCGGGATCTAGTTAGTACCCGGTAATCCAGATTACTGACCCCGACGTAAATGTTTATTTCTTTTTGTAAATTCTTGAGTACCGGTAAACCACATCATCAATTTTAGTCGGAGGTAAATCAGTTTTTTAACCAGTTTTTCCACTGCATTGGTTGTTTTTCACTTCTTCGAATCATTTCAATTTATTTTACCAGTTGCATGATGAGCGACCCTATACTTTTTGACGCTTATGTGAATGCACTTGTCGTCCCGTTTGCACCGTTCAGGAAAAGTAATCCTAGGGCTTGGTTTGCTTAGCTAAAACCAACCTTTGCTGTGCGCAATGTGACTACCGAAAGTAGCAGATTTCACCAAAAGGTCACAGCTCTTCCCTCACACACCTTCGATAAAGTATAGGATGTGTTGGAATCAGAAGAACCTAACCCTTACGAACGTATAGAAGTAGCGGTGATTAGTCGGGTTGGCATGTCTGACAAGCACCGAGTTGTCCGTTCATTTGCAGATACCGAGCATGGAGATCACAAACCTTCCCAATAGCTTAGGCACATGCTCACTCTTTTAGGAACTACTAGGATCGATAATAGCCTCCGAAAAGAGATAGGGATCTAGAGTCTCCCAGGCGATATGCAGAAGGTTCTTTGTGTGTCCACAGAAGAATGTCTAGAAAAGCTTGCCGAGACGGCCGACAAAATTAGGAGAACCTGCGAGCCGAAGGTCATTCGGGCAGATTCCTCAAGAACTGAGTCGATCGTTGTCTCTTTAATAGCCACTGTGTAGGATCTTGTCTCAAAGGTCGAGGCTCTCAGAGTGTCGTCAGCTGGACGCCCAACTCAGGTATCATCTAACAGGCATTTTCTCCGAAACAGATCTTCTAGTAGCACCCGTATAAAAATTCCGGCTCAGCCATCGCCAACTGACGCTGTCTGTTGGCATCATCAAAGGTATCGTTCTAAGTTGCGTTATTGCACGCAGCTTTTTTGGTGGTCCCAGCCGTTCCAGGAAACGAGGAGGCTAGTGAGTAGCTGTGACCAACGCTACTGGTCAAGGTAGTCGCCTATTCCACATTATCATTCACAACTCAGGGACAAGCTACTTGGTAAAAAGAGTTGTTGAAGTTAATGTGCTCTTACCTTCAACTGAAACTATAGATAGGTGCCCATTCTCTAACTCAAGTGCTGCTAATGGTACTACTATACAAATTTATGGACTAGTGTCGGAGACGTTAGATTTGGGTCTTGGTCACATTTTTCGTTTGGTTTTCTTGATTGCAGGGGTTCAAAACGCCATACTTGGTATTGATTCCTTGCATCACTTCAACCTCTTGGTTGATTCCTGCAGCAAACTTTTTCTGGAACGTAACACTGACCTGTGTGTGAATGGGATTTCGGTTGATTCTAACCCGATCAGTCCTGTTGTACTCAAAACGACTGATTCGCATTTGTTCGGTGACCCAAAAGTGCTGCACCCATAGTCCGTAATATCTGCCGTAACCAGCTCGGTCGGTCATCCCATTGGCACATCGGGCCTTCCAGTTTTTGCTAATGCACGCCAGCTTGCACTCGACAAACTTAAAACCACGTGGGATGAGTTTGAGCACATGCTTCAGTTGGGTGTTATTCGTGCATCGAATAGTCCTTGGGTTTTGCCACTTTACACGGTTCATAGAAAGTCAGAGGATTGGCAACCACGTGGAGATTATAGAGCTTTCAATAACGCCACTGTTCCAAATAGGTATCCCGTCCCACATATTCAAGATATCATTGCTAACCTCAACTGCTCTCGTGAGTTCTCAAAAATAGATATGATACGTACCTATCACCAGGTTCCCATTGCAGATGAGGGTATACCTAAGACAGCGGTCACAACAGTTTTAGGCCTCATTGCATTTCTACGCATGCCGTTTTGTTTGCGCAACGCTGTACGAACCTGACCAAAAGGTTTAGATTTTAGATGAGTGAGCGATTTTAGCAGATACAATTCCCGCCCCGCAATTGAAATGACAAAAGGCGACAGACATTGATGGATTTGGTAGTTATATTAACCATCCTGATGGATTGACAGAAGATGGGACGCTAGACGAGTTAATAACCGAAGCCGACGAGCCAAGGTGCGCCAAGTTTCCAGAACCACTTGGAGAGAAATGGCCACCAGTGACTGCAGAAGGCAACAGGTCGACTTAAACAAAAAGGCTTCGAACAACTAGTAGATTGAAGGGATTGAAGCTAACCTGCATTATTATCCTACCAAAGAGACTGGCCAACTTTTGATTGGCCAGCTATGTACCTTAATGAATGACCGATGAGAGTCACCTACGTCACACAGGACCTCTAAAACGGAACCATCTGCCCTGGATGTGGGCAAGTTCTTTAAAGTACGGTTGCATCTGACTGTAAGCCACTGTAAGCCACTTCAGGTGACTATAAGGAAAGATTTGACTAAGGGTGTAAAACTACCTATAGTTAGTAGAAGACCTGATGCCTGAACTGGATAAGCTCCTGAAGAGCAGCTATCATCCCGATAGCAAACCTTACTACAGATGCCTACTTATAAACAAGGCGCATCCAAGCTCTAGGCTCGCAATTGCATTTTAAGTGAGTTTGATATTTTGATGCCAGTGAAGAGCTGCTACGAGATTTTGTTTTCGCCCACATAGAAAACTTGCTAGAAATTATTGCTTCTGAAGATCCACATAAGCAACACCTACATCGATTGGTCGGGCATTTCGCTGCACACGGTAAAACTGAAAAAGCGGACAAAGGTATTTTCGGTCAAATTTCAGTTAAGTTTTAGGCCATACAATTGATGATCTTGGAACTCAGCTCTTGAAATGTAAGGCACAAGCCATTCGTGACTTGTTGTCACTTAGTTCACCGGCCGCCGTCCAACTGGATGGTAAGCCATTATCGGCTTTTCAGCCCAAACTATGCTCAGTTAATGGAATCTTTATCAGATTCCTTTAGAGGTGCTAAAGATGGTCCCGCAGAATTACTCGAGGATGCTAAAACTTCCTTCAAGGCAGTCGAAAACGCGTTGGCTTCTGCTACTTTGCTGGTTTATTTCGACGCAGAAGCCCAATGCCTTTGACAAAGCGATTGGCGGCGTGCTTCAGCAGTGGTCCACATCACAATGGAAACCACTAGCCTTTTTCTGTCGTCGACTCCTACCAGCTGAAACTAAGTATTCTACATCTATTCGGGAACTGATTACTGTTTACAGTACTGTTAGACACTTCCGACATATCCTCGAAGGCAGAAAATTCATTTTCTTTACCGATCATAAACGATTACCGTACGCTATTCGCAGCCAAACCGATAAACACTCACCACGTGAGTCGCGTCATTTAGACTTCGCAGTACAGTTTTCCAGTGATGTTCGTCGAGTTTCTGGCACCGAAGACGTTGTGGCTGATGCCATTTCTCGAGTAGACGTCATTTATAATCAGCTGCGGGTCACGGACCTCGAAGCTGATCGAAACTTTTGAGCTGCTGTGAACAACGTGATCTGGCTGTCATGTGCATTGTCCAAAGCGTCTCGTAGACAGTGCCCATTTTTATCCGACTTAACGTTTTCACCGTTTGACGCTTCACAAAACCATTTTTTAAACAAAATAACTCCGTACATTTTAAAATGCTTGTATTGCACCGTCCGTCCAAGGTAAGTTCCTTCCATTTCGTTGTTACTCATTTGTTTTATTTTGCATTCCCGTTGCATGAACCCCCAGGAAAATCGTGTACGTGTATTTTGTACGGCATATGCTTTTGTTTGCCAAACTTTGGTTAGGGCCTGGTAGATGACAGCAAGGCACGTGCGCATTTTAGTTAACTTCCACCGGCGGCACAAGCAGATTGTGACACTGTAACATGGTCGCCTAGACGACTGATGACACACGAAACTCAATCGAAGGGTTAGTTAGACAGTTCCCTTCTAGTGATCGGAGTTGTTGTAGCGACCCGGGATGATCGAGTTTGAATGCGTAAGTTCGAGACTAGAAATTACTATAGACAAATAATTAATTAATACTTAGTTCGACCACGCAAATGTAATCGAAATCGTTTCAACACAAACCGTCCTTCACCTATCCCACTGACTTTCACCGCCTTTTGGCAACCGTTGGAACTTTCGGCTTGTTGCCCGTTCCTTAGGACTTTCTCGGGATCTAGTTGGCACCTGGTAATCCAAAGTACTAAAGTCGTACGTGTTGACAGCGGAGTTACCCCCCAGCAGTACTATGAATTGTTAGATTCAGAAAAGCTTTAAACCCGAAAATATAATTTCACTTTACTGAAACATTGTTTGTCAGCCCGGTCTGCAGAAAGAGAGACTCAAAACGGTCTTTTCGGGGACCAATTTTACCACGTAGCACAATTTGAAGGCTTGTTCCGGTTGCATTATTTATGGGCTTGTAGCGACGAAAAACATGGGACTAAACCTTTACTTCTTGGTAGAATGCCCGTTTACAGGGATATTCAGCAGCCGAAACTACGTGCATCAGATGGCGTGTGCTCGGAAATTGCTGTGGGAAGGGGGTTCTTCAATGCACAGGTGAATTACATTTCCCCAAGGAAATGGAAATCGCAGCTGTTTCAGGTAACAACCAAAGACTGCTCAAACTTATTCGCGACACCCGTGGACGGCGAACCCCTGTCAGTGAAACGATATGCGATAGAAATGGAGAGCCCATTCATAGCAAAGAGCAAAAGCTCGACCGTTGGGCCGAACACTTCAAGGAACAGTTAAGCTGGCCACAAGCTCTTGTAGTGACTCATGTGCCAACAACTGCGATTCCTTGGGGAGTATCACTTGAACCCTCATCAGTAATAGAAGTAGAGTCGTGCATTCGATTGCTAAAGCGAGGGAAAGCGGCAGGTCCTGACAAACTCCCTCCAGTTCGAAAACAGAAGTCAAAAACATAGATTGCACGATGTATCCTGGATCATTTCGCTGCATCTTTACGAAGTGCATACTGCAGTCGGAGTGATTATTTTTATAGCAAAATAAATGAACGAAATGTTTATAAACAAAGGCAACCGAGCAAAGGTCAATCAGATCATCAATTGCTCGACATATTTACGAGACCAAACATTGCGTCAACGCAAGTCAAGCTTTCAAAGTGATTTACTCGACCACCAGTACCAAACTATTAAGATACACGGAGGCCCTGTCGATCCGTGCGCACAAACCTGAACTTAGCAAACAACGCGAACTTGTAATCAATTTATCATTGCCGTGGTAACGAGGTGTGATAATTGTAGTGTGATCATCCGATAGACGTGTGAATGTGTGCGTCATGTGATTTTGCCTTTGTTTATAAACATTTCGTTCATTTATTTTGCTATAAAAATAATCACTTCGACTGCAGTATGCACTTTGTAAAGATGCAGCGAAATGATCCAGGATACATCGTGCAATCTATGTTTTGACTTCTGTTTTCGAATTCGTAGCGGAGAAAGGTTGTTTCTTGTCCCTCCAGTTCGTTTCAAAATTAGTGGTGGTGCACTGATAAAATCACTTACCGTCTTGCCCCGTGACGTTTGGAAAGAGGAAGGTATCTAGCTATTATGGGATGAGTCACTCATTGCACCCATCTTCAAGAAGGGAATACGCAATGACTGTAGTAAGCATCGTGGGATTAGAATAGTTCCGATAGTCACCAAGGTATTAGTCCCGATTTTGCAGTGCCGTCTCACACCGCCTGCTAACAACAGACCTCGTTCCGCACAGGTCGACGATGAATCGAACAGTTTTTTACTCTTCGTCAACTACTAGAGGTGCGTCACACACCGTCGACCGACAATAGTGGTTTTCCTCGACTTGAAAGGTACCTTCGATTCAGTTTACCGGACGGCGATGTTCAATGCTCCTCACTGGAAAGGTATGCCGCAGAATTTCGTGAATCTACTGAGGTCATGGTACTCATACTTCTAGCCGTGTAAGGGCTTACGGTGAACTATCCAGTTGGTTCGAATCAAGCAGTGGTGATCGGCAGGGATGTCCAATTTCTCCATTCTTGTTTAACTTCGTCATGGACGATATAATGGAGAATAACTTGAGAGATTTCCGAATGTGGGCATCGAACTAGGAAACAGTGAGAAGCTGTGACCTAGATTACGCAGACAACGTTATCTGCTTGTTCGAATGAACAGGAACACGCTCAGCGTGCACTAGATGGACTCTCAAGAGCTGTAGCTCCATTCGGCATGCGGTTTGCACCTTCAAAGTGTAAAGTGATGTTACAAAACTGGACGTCAACGATTCCGAGCTTGATACTCGATGAGGAGGAGCTAACAACTGTTCACCGCTTTATTTACCTCGGCAGCAGCGTGACGATGGATAGGAGCACAGTGGTAAAGGGTAACATACCTATATCGAGGGCTCGAGCGGCGTACGCTGGACTGAAGCTCTTGTGGCGCCGACCTGATATTTCACTCAAGTTGAAAGGTCGTGTATACTGTGCCGCAGTGCGTTCAGTTTTGTTGTATGGTTGCGAAAGTTGGAGTCTGCATGCTGAAGATATTCGTCGTCTTGAGGTTTTCGACCATCGATATTTACGTAGTATCGCTAAGATTGGGTGGAATAGCCGAGTAAGTAATGATGAGGCAAGAAAGCGAGTATTGGGTATTAATTCGGAGAACGTCTTGTCACAGCGTATCCAACTCAGTACACTTCGTTGGTTGGGACACGTGTTACGTATGGCAAACACACGTTTACCGTACCGTGTCCTATTCTCCGTTCTTCCTAGGGAGTGGAAGAGACCACATGGAGGTCAACAAATGACGTGGCAGCGAGGTATGAGAAAATGTACAGCAAACTTAGGAAAAGTAGGCGTTTCACGTCTTCATGGTTGGGGTCCAAAAGAACCCCCAACGAGTTCGTTGGAGACACTGAAGGATTTGACAGCAAACCGTGAACAGTGGCGATCGTCTTGTCACTTTCTATCGAATCAGAATGACTGATCAATGTGTGTTTGTACAGTTAGACTGTGTATTCCGTGTGTTGGCTACTAGGGCATTCTTTCCTTTGCCCACCGGTGTAGGTCCACTCCCTATCCATCTTGTATATTCATACTTTCTGGTTCAACGTGCAACATGTTGAGAAAGGCAGTGATCAGTGGGACTTGCCCTACTGCGTAATGCTGTACGATGATGATGATGTGCGCTCAGAAATTGCGGTGGGAAGTGGGTTCTTCAATGGACAGGTGAATTACATTTCTTCGAAAACGAAATGAGTAAGATTTTCGTTGAATTGTCGACTGTAACACAGAGCCAACAGCGCTGCCCTTAATTTTTGGGTATTTAAGGATGTTCTCTGTTCAAACGGAAATTGTTAAAAGGTAATAAACAACATCTTACGACGAAATAATGTAGTAATTTAGTGGAGTTCAAAAGTAACGAATATGTGCCACTGCATTCATGTATTCAAACGTAGTCCCAAAATGTCCTTGGGTCGTTTCCAACGACATTATTTCACGACCCTCTTTGACTAATTCGGTGACATGGGTTTCCAAGTAGCACAATTCGTATCGGTGTCGGGCTCCTCCCAACAGAACGTTTGGGATGGCCTACATGAGCAACATACTTCAGAAAAAAATGACGTACTTCGTCATTCGTCGTATTAGTGATGCCAAATTACGTCACGACTTGATCGATTCGTTGTATTGAATGCCTTATAACCAGACAGTGCCATATTCATTATATAGTGACCAGTCAACCACCTCCGTCTGCCGCATGTTTGGCTGTACGTCTCACGCATGCGGGAACCCCTGGAGCTGCTTCCGACACTTCCTTGGCACAAGCCAGCGTGCGATCTTAGTACTTGAGTCCTATGGGGATACAGACGGTTGGCTCTCTACGGTCTTTTCTTGTAGATCTCTTCGACGAACGGAATCGTACGAGCTGAGGAAGGAGTGCCTCTTATAATTAGTTGTTCTCTGCTGATATTTGGATTTCTTGGATAGTGCTGTAGTGAAAGTTTGTATCATGGATATAGTAACGTAGCGGATCTGTAGTGTTTTGGTTTATTCTATGTATATATTCTTCCAGCTGCGAGCGCTTTAGGTGTGCTACTTGGGACGTTGTTTTCGCTTTCAGCATATATCAAGTTTCAGATAAGTAAGACCTAACACACCAGGAGCTTCATTCTCTTTTCTGTTTGGACTCTATCTCGTGTTCCTCTCTCAATCGCACAGTTCTGTTCTGTAGCAATTTACTCATCTGCTACTAAGAACCTTTATCTCCGACCGGATCGTTTTGCAGTGGTACGAATTCCTCTGATGCTGCTGACGAGTGGTAGCACTGGTATTTCACATTTGTAAAGGAGAAGTGCTTGATTCTACATGAAAAAACTAAATCGCAGAAAAGCACTGTTATTGGTTAAAATGGTTCATATTGTTTGTCACAAAAGCGGTCATTTTAAAGTAGAATGCAGAAATAAAAATTAGCAATATGGGTAAAAAGGAAACAGATAAGTAGGAACAACAAACTTGGTGAATAGAATTTTTCTCGCTTGCATGAAAAAAAAGTCACGATGAATGAAAGGAGTTTATGTGTTAAATTCTGTGTACGTGATGTCATGACGATAAGATAAATGTTCATTGAATGGTCGAGCCAATTGCGCATCAGCGTAAATTGTAAGCTGCAGCTTCCGAGACCGCTTTGGGAACTGATCTGGGTCCGATAAGTGCGTGCAATTTTTCATCATCCCATAATTTGGTATGTGAGGCAATGGGGTTCGGTGCCTGACGGGTTTTAATACCCATCCCGGAAGGCGAGGTGCTGATCGATGAATCGGATTTGATGGACTCGTCCTGGAGTCGATCCAGTGGACCCAGTGACATCAGGTCAAAATTATTCAATGCCGCTGTAGAATGCCTACAGTGGAAAACAACCATTAATCGACGCAGACTGCACAACCAAACACACTCATATGTGATATGATCAATTACACGAATAATCAAAACCTAAAATTCGAAAAATAGTAACTGAGGAAAAGTGAAATCCAGGTCAAGTAGGAAGTTGTTCGTCAACTAAGATGCGTAAAATAACGACCAGCGATTTTTCAAAGCAAACCATGATACAGAAGTTAAGATGCCATATCCAACACATTCAAGCGGCCAATCAGTGAAACTGAATGGAACAAATAAGCTGAGCTAGTCATTGGTGACATAAAGTGGAATTTTCATAAGGATAACATGACTTGTGGTTCAGTCATCCAGTCGTGCTGGCCACAACATTGTTCATTCCCTTGTCCTGCTTTCAACGCACTAAGAAACCATAGGGAACATGAAAGCTAGCGACGAGAGAAAAATAAACTATTCATTCTGTAAGTCTGACGGAGTACAATTGTTCGAAGCAGACAATTTTTATTACACGACAATGCAGAAACGAGTACAGAACAGAAAGCACGTTCAATAAAAGAGATCGTTGGGTAACCAGGGCCATGGGATTTAAGGTGGAAATCTTCATAAAGACCCAAAAGTTCAGGACTTATAACGAGTCGCGCGATAGCAGAACCGCCTACTGCCTTTACAAATCAACTTCCGTATACAGTGCAGTGGCCTTACATTCATTTCTGGGAATCCAACTCTACTGCCACCCCTGCGTAAGCCAACTTTTATCGCCCTGAATCAACTTGTTAACAGCTCGGCTGCTAATACGACATGTTTCTGTGGTACCCTGTACCCTCTACTCGTCAGGTTCTCATTGAAAGCTCGTGACTACGGTGTTCTGATCACTACCGAAGTATCATTTGATCCGCGATTGCAGTCATTGGCCAGTTCCGTACATCCTACACCATCGAGTTTCAGGAAGTAAAAAAACAGACACACGTATCGAAGTGTAATGTTATCCTACTGTGGTGGAGTGTATATACCACTTGGTAAGTAATTGGTTGCTGAAACGGAACTGAGGACGGTTGTGGATTACCAAACGCTGCTATGTTCAAGAGACCAAACGCAATAAAGCAAACGACGGTATGCAAACCACACAACTGCTCGACCGTCTGAATAGCGACTGTCTTCAAGTACACAGGACAAGCTATTTGCAAAGAAGTATGTTTGTAACATTCGGCTGGTTTTGTCGATGTCCAAACGAGCTAGTTCCCAGGCGCGTCTTGTGGATTAAAACACCACGACTTCCGTCAAAGTGCGATGACCGAAGTAATTTGACAGAAAATCGTCTAAATTCACCCAGCGCACAAGCCCAACATAGTCGAACCAGCCGTGGTTTGCACCTGCGACAAAATGCCGGGTGTTCCAAACAAGCAAACGACAAGTCCAATCAATTGTACCAATTCGTGAGTGGGTCCCCGGCTGCCTCCCTAGACGGAATCGAGCATCGGCTTGGACAAAGAGTGGCCGGACGCATCCTCTCGTGGGCCAATAAACTGGTGAACGGATCACAGTCGAACGGTCAAGGCCAGACCAACGTCATAGACCAACATCATCAATCGCCCGCCACTTACTAGAAAGTGGACATCGACCGAACGTGACCACATTGCTGAAAAGTGTTTTCTTCGCACACAAATGTCGACTTCGCCCGTTTGCTGATGCGGTTTCAATCGGGCGATGGAAATGCTAACTGCGCATGCAAAATATGTTAAATGTCACTTTTGCTTCAGATTGGTAGAAATGTGAACACTACAGCTACAGCTCAACGACGGCAACTGTATTTTTTTTGTTCGTTACGCATTGATTGTAGTATGCTTTTAACAACAGATACGGTGAAAATATTCCAGATATAAATTGCAAGACACCTCGCGGGTGTTCCTTTTTAAGCTCATAACCGACAAAATTTGTTCCAAATCCGGTTTCGTCAGTTTCAGCTTGAATCATCCGGGTCCTATGCGGTTCATCATTCCAAGTTCTACGGAGAGATCTGTCCGTTTTTCCACAGAATATCACAGTAGGTTCTCGTTGCTTTGCAATTTATCTCATCTGTTGTATTCAACTCCAGTCAATTGGAGCCAGCAGTAGCTTGGAACATCCCAAAACTTTCTGGGTATGAATTAAAAATGAGCGTTCTGATGGTAGACGGAATACTGACCTCATGTAACTAAGTCACAATTTCCTGTCATACGGTTTGTCATTTTTTTAGAACAATGCAATCCTATAGATAGAGAATAAAATGACCGGCTTTGGAAGAATTTTTGAATCAATTCGCCATTTCGTCACTTGCACTGAGGACAGCAATCGTGATTTTCTCAATGGAGCCTCCATAAACGGGACATACCTATATTCCTAATGTGCTTTGGTGGACACATTCAGACAAACTCAATCGATTTCGAGGATAAAGAAATCAACGCTAGCAGCATTTAATAACACAATCTAAGGGAATCAGTTAAATCGGCATGTGCCATGTTCAAAACACGGATACGGATATTAGCGTGTCCACTCTTGAATGTTGCAGTCACATCCGAAGCGGAACCTAATTCTCGTCGTGATTCTTAATCTATCTTGACAGACCTCAGTACAAGGCCGGCCACCGTATGTTGGCCTCCATCTTGCAGCCGCTAAATCATCGATGGGCAGTTGCATCATTTTCTGTTTCTGATCACCTTAATCATGGATTCTGTCCCTGAAGCTCACGTCCACCGTCCAAGTTTCCATTACACTCATTGTTCACTCCCGTGGATAATTGGCAAGCCATGCACACGCGTCTGTCCAAACTTGTTGCACGGTTTGTTTAAGCTATTCATTTCCCCCGAAAACTGTGAACTAAAATATAACCTCACCCACTCCTGTATTCCTTAATTTTCATGACCTGCGCACTTTTCGGTGCAGAATCGACAGTTACTCCTACATGAATTTCCTACAATTCACCACCTTTTATACAGTAGGTTCATCAGTCCAGTGCAGTTCGAGCAACCATTAACAATGTACTGGGAGCCGCACTCTTAAATGCTATCTCAACAGGAACCTCGAGCGGAAATTTAAAAAAAATCGACTGTGGAAAAAATGCAAATAGTAGGAGCAAATCGATAAAGAAAGTTGGTGAACGTAATAGCACTAATCATCGAATCCCTTAGCCGCATCCTCCAGTGTATTGAACCACTACGAAGGAAGAATTCTTGGACTCAACTCTGGAAGCCTATAACACCCTAAATAGTAAAGACCACATGTGACGCTTTTCATAACTTTCTTTTATGTCATGGACTGGTCGCCCTTGCTCATCTCCCAACCACTACCTGCCTCAGCGAACATTGTACGTTGGTGAATCTTAGATGGGGACATGCGCAGCACAATACCCGGATAGCTAGCCTGGAGAGTTTCGATGTTTCGTCCAATTACCCGTTCCGCGTGCCAAGTACTCTAAGGGCAACCGCAGCATTGTTGCTACGGTGGCCCAACACACCTGAGTACCGCTACAAAGACATCCGCTTCCCAATACCGATACTCTCTGCAAATGCTACAATTGCCGTCGCCAAGTTTCCGAACCACAAACACCGAGTGATCCGATTTATGCAGCATATAGTCGACCTTAGTAGATATGGCCAAAAAATACCCATTGCATCATATAGAAGTCCAAATCGGCGAAACAATTGTTTTTCAGTAATTCATTCTCAAGCCATTTACAGATTACATAGTAGACATTAGACAAAAGATCATGAACATAGACATGGAATAAACACCAATCATGGGTAGGGGTTTGTCAGTCAAGTTATCCTTATCATGTGATTGGTTTATCTAGCTGACGCCTTCTAGGTAACCGGACGGTAGATTCATGCGGCCTTGGTCAATCTTGGGCTAGGGGAGTTGGAGTGCCCGGACCAAACGCTTTTGGGCGCACAGGTCAGGGGTCAACTTCCTTATTCCGATTGCCTCGGCTATCACTAGAGTGCGCAACTGAACACCTTTGCATTTGTTTTGGGGGACACGATAATGAACTTTGAAAGCAGCTTCCGGATTCACCTGATGTCCGGTGTCGACCAAATGCGCTAAGACTGCGCTATTTATCGACCCAGTTTGTCCTTGACTCAACCAGCGCGGATGATGCTCTTTAATCCTTGACTCAACCAGCGCGGATGATGCTCTTTAATCCGAGTTGAAAGCTGTCGTGCAGTTCGACCTACATAAGATTCGTCACAAACACATCTGAAAGAGTATACGACCATTGATGAGGTCAGCATCGGCAGCCTATCATTGTGGATCATGTGTGGATTGACCAAGGCCGCATGAATCTACCGTCCGGTTACCTAGATGGCGTCAGCTAGATAAACCAATCACATGATAAGGATAACTTGACTGACAAACCCCTACCCATGATTGGTGTTTATTCCATGTCTATGTTCATGATCTTTTGTCTAATGTCTACTATGTAATCTGTTAATGGCTTGAGAATGAATTACTGAAAAACAATTGTTTCGCCGATTTGGACTTCTATATGATGCTATGGGTATTTTTCAGACATTAAAACAATCAGTGGACACATGTGGTGAAGGGACTAAATCAGTTCCTAAATTGCTCCGCTCCGCTGAGGCGAATACTGTTCTTCAGTTTTTAATGAACTGTGTACATCGAAATCAGTATCCGAAACAATATTGGAACTCTCTCCGACGACATCGGACCTACCCAAATAGTAAATCACTACGGTGGTGTGTGTTAAATCAGTGTGACACTTTACGTTCTAAATTATCGGAATACGAACGGAATATTTCACAACGTCAGCACTTCATAGATTGTTTAAATGGAGACTTGAAAGTAATGTTTCTTAACTACGCCGGAGCTATCCTGGATTCTCGAACAAGGAAGAAACAAAATGCATTGACGAAAGGGATGGAAGCCAAGACTCCTCAGTGTGTTTTCCCTAATCAACCCAATCGGTATGTGCATAACTACTCTAACTTGCATTTGAGTGATCATATGATCGAGGCCTTATCACTTGGTCCTAAGTTCTGTATCCCTACGCCAAAACGTGACAAGTTTGATTACGAGGTGCATTATGAAACCCTATATTCTCAAACTCAAGGGTTGATGCCAACATCTAATGAAGCATTAGAGGAACTCAAGTCAACCCTAGTGAACACTTGCCATTCATATCGACAGATTTACCCGAGACTAATAAGGCCAGTCAAAAAAGAGCATTCAGATGCAGTGAAGGAATTGTTGAATAATAAAGATATCTTACTGAGCAGACCTGACAAAGGTAGTGGAATAGTGGTGATGGACAGATGTGACTACATTGGAAAACTCACAGCAATTCTGAGTGATGAAACCAAATTCAGCACTAGTCCTGGTGAGACAGCTCAACTCAACAGGTTGAGCGCCAGATAACAACTACTTTGAAACACAAGAGGGATGCTGGTTCTGTTTCAAACCAATTGTACGAGCAGCTAAGACCCACGGGATCTACAATCCCCAGGCTGTACGGACTCCCCAAGATCCACAAATCTGTAACACCGATTCGCCCCATCCTACCAGTGACAAATTCACCCTACCATAATGTCACTCGATGGTTATCTGAATTACTGGAACCAATCAAAAAACATATGGCTATACACAGTCTCAACGACACATTTGATTTCATAGAGCGAATAAAAGATGTCAATATGAGTGACAAAATAATGTTTTCGCTTGACGTCGAGTCTCTATTCACGAATGTATCACTAACAGAAACCATCGACTTCGTGGTGAACTTCATAAAAGAGAATAATATGAACGTCGGTTTACCACTAGAGGGTTTGCGCGAGCTCTTGCTTCGATGCACATTTAATGTTCAGTTCCTATTTCATGGAACTTTGTACAGACAACGGGACGGTGTGGCTATGGGATCACCACTAGGGCCATTTCTTGCCGATGCAATCCTAGCGAAGTTAGAAAGAACCAAGCTGAAATCTACAATTGACAGCACTGATCATTTCTATCGTTATGTGGATGACATATTCTGCGTGACTGACGTTGATTGTGACCTTGATTTTGTGCAAATATTATTCATTGGGGCACACAAAGCAATACGCTTTACAACTGAACGCGAAATAAACAATCAACTACTATTTCTCTATGTGACTCTCACGAGAATGGAGGATGGTCGGATCCAGCGAAATGTGCACCGAAAACAAACACGGAGCGGCCAGTATCCCAATTTCAACAGTTTTGTTAGTATGCAACAGAAGCGAAACTTAGTAAAATGCCTGACCTTCAGAGCGAGGGAAATTTGTCCCGTAGAGACTTTAGATGATGAATTAATGCTTATAAGAAACACCCTACGTGAGAACAGTTACCCGGATCGGTTTATCGAAAGAAATCTTATCGAAAGAGATCCAAAAATCACCGTGGAAACCGTTAGGAAGAAAGATCTTTATATTAGTTTGCCATTTAAAGGCGATATTGTTAGTGAAATCTTAAACCGTCGACTGGGGACAGAAATTCGGAAAACTTTCAATGCCGCCACACTACGTTGTGTTCCGAGGTGCTCCTCTAATCCAGATTCAGAACAAGGATAGACTGCCGATGCTGACCTCATCAATGGTCGTATACTCTTTCAGATGTGTTTGTGACGAATCTTATGTAGGTCGAACTGCACGACAGCTTTCAACTCGGATTAAAGAGCATCATCCGCGCTGGTTGAGTCAAGGATTAAAGAGCATCATCCGCGCTGGTTGAGTCAAGGACAAACTGGATCGATAAATAGCGCAATCTTAGCGCATTTGGTCGACACCGGACATCAGGTGAATCCGGAAGCTGCTTTCAAAGTTCATTATCGTGTCCCCCAAAACAAATGCAAAGGTGTTCAGTTGCGCACTCTAGTGATAGCCGAGGCAATCGGAATAAGGAAGTTGACCCCTGACCTGTGCGCCCAAAAGCGTTTGGTCCGGGCACTCCAACTCCCCTAGCCCAAGATTGACCAAGGCCGCATGAATCTACCGTCCGGTTACCTAGAAGGCGTCAGCTAGATAAACCAATCACATGATAAGGATAACTTGACTGACAAACCCCTACCCATGATTGGTGTTTATTCCATGTCTATGTTCATGATCTTTTGTCTAATGTCTACTATGTAATCTGTAAATGGCTTGAGAATGAATTACTGAAAAACAATTGTTTCGCCGATTTGGACTTCCTTAATATATAAACGGATTTCATGTCGATACCATAGGTGAGTGAGACTGGCAAAGGCCAAACCGTAATAGGCTTGTAGACCATGCTATTGATTGCTTTCATCATGTAAACTAGAGAAAATTCCCATTGACCAACCTATAACAGGATCTGGAAAGGATGCGCGGCGTTATTCCGTGTTCAGCAACCGATGTCTCCGAACCACCGCTTGCATCTGATGGGAGCATCGAGTGAGATGCACCGTCGTATTTCGGGCACGAATAGCTACCCTCTCACCGAAGTGATCGTTTTACACCACCCCTGGCGGCTAGGTCATGTTTTACGAATGCCTGCCCACTGTCTGCTTTTCCGTGCTCTATTCGCACGAGTTGGGCAAGGCTGGAAGAAACGACACGGTGGTCAGGCCATTACTTGGCGGGAGGTATGAAGAAGCTAGCACCAACAGTGGCTTCGATTGATGCATCCCACTTCCCTAGATGGGCCCAAGGGACGAGGAATGTCGTCGGTCAGAGACATTCAGGGACATGACTCAGAATAGGGGTCAATGGCGTGAACGGTGTGCGGTTTGTCTGTCAAACTCTCCCGTCACATAATCACAAAAGATGTGGCTCCGAAAAAAACAAACTGACAAAAAAATCACAATGTGTGCTGTGAAAAAAGAGAAAAAGTCACATAATGTGTTACCTTGCATACTGATAGCAAGTAGTATGTAAACGAGTGGACAAAATTTCCCCGGACGCACACAACCGATTTCGCGGTTGTTGTCGCTCATCAGGTATGCGTACCCGGCACTCCTCTGCCCACTTGTCTTCATACCCGTACACTCCGATGTTATATCTTCACTAGAATCTAATTTGAATCGTCTGGAGTGTGAATGGATACTCTTTATTGGAGAATCCACAAATGAATCATAACAGTGATTTCTAATAGTTATTCGTGTCTGGGCCGCTGTTAACCCAACGAACAACGAGGCTGCATGTGCAAGCGCTCATATTGATAGTAAGTAGTACGTAAACGTGCGGACAATATATATATATATATATATATATATATATATATATATATATATATATATATATATATATATATATATATATATATATATATATATATATATATATATATATATATATATATATATATATATATATATGAGTCACCTAATCTGTTCCATTCACTTTCCAAACAGTTCATGTTAGAAGATAAGGGATAAGCTGACGCAAGTACCAACATTGACTCGTTTTTTTTTGGTACAAGCAGTTTACCTCAAATCAAAAGAAGCACCTCCGGTCGTTCGACAAACAGTATGTCATCATAACTGAGTTAACTAATTAGGGGACTAGCCAAAAGCAAACAAACGTTAACCATCGCTCTATGAGGTGAACTGACCGTCAGATCAAAGCAGGCGGAGCGTTTCGCCCTGTCTACACTGTCAAGGTGCCACGTGGGCGATAGACTCATGTTCGCCTATTAGCCCTAGCATAGGTAAACCTGAATCCAGTTTGTGTCAGATCTTCAGACCAACTTTGACCATCTACGTAGATACTAACCAGAGTAACAGAACTTCAGGAAAATGGAGGTGCGTGTGTCACCGTCATCATGATTCTTGATTTTTCTATATCTCTTTGATCTCAGCTAGTTTAACTCTGCATAAAGTGTACGCGCAAGGAACGAACAAGGCACACTCTTGAAACTTAAAAAATCCAGATATACAAAAGGTTGTCATTACCTGGCTGTTTCATCTTCTATTCAGTAAATCGCTTCTTAGTGCCTCAAAAAGTTGCTGATCACTGTACTTCAACTAAGAAATGAGTAGAAACTGATCGGATTGTTATGGATTTTGTGAAGAACACCGATCAAATCGAATGAAAAAGACAATCAGAACTACGGTGGAAATTTTCACGCAGAGCGAGAATACTCCAATGATCATGCAGAAACTTACAAAACCACGGATTTTAGAAACTGCACAGCTCCGTTTCTCTCCGAGCGTTCTGATGACGGCGGAGACGAAGATGATGAAGATGTGAGAGCCGGAGATTCACGAACGCTTGATTTTCTAGGTGTATCAGACGGAGGCGAGAAGCCCGAAGATATCGGGGCATCGACAGCTCCACCAAAACTGACCGGACTAGGGGAGTTTGAACGAGACAATGAGCTGCTAGTATTTTTGAAATTCAACACGGGAGGAGAATATCGCAACCGTTGTGCTGCAACCAGGCGTGTGTGTGGAACCTATGGGAAAAAATTCGAAAGAGACACGATGAATAACACCTAGGAAACGATCTATCTCAAACAGACAGTCTTGTGACATTCGAAAAAGAGCACGAGATATGCACGTGGGCAGACATTTCGTACTAAAAAAAGTACATCTTGAACATACAGCTCACTGAACTGCGATTACGTGGCTTTTAAGCATCTACATTTAGAAACACGTGATAAAATCACGACGAAATAAAATATCCTACTGGTACCAATCCATTAGTATCCGGAAGTAGTACAGCAGCAAATTTGGAGCTTCCTCTGGAAAGCTTGTATACGGCTGACGAAAAGTAAGGCTCATATAGCTCACCACGTTGGGCATGGAAGTTGTTGCCGATGCAGTAAACAAATACATTACGTGGGCATCTGCAAATATGGCCTTTATATCGATCGATCTTCTAACATGCTGATTTCTGACCACATAGACATCACTAAAGTGTGGGTATTGTTTGATTTCATCACATTAAGTGTACAAACACGGTCGGTTTCGTCGAAGTGGTTGCAGATTTGAATTTATTTGTAGTCAGTGGAACAAATCATGATTCAAGTGTTGGCTTTGACAATGATTTGATTTAATTCAAGGGTCGTAGACGAGATTTTCCCCTGGTATCGGGAAAATGCCAATATTAGTCACGAAATTGGGCGACGCGCCACAGGGAAGCAGTTCAGATCAAAATGAATGATTAATCAAGAACTAGAAGTGAATGCACACAAAATCCCTATTAAACACTAATTTGCTTGACTACGTATTATTCGGTTCGCTAGCAAGCAACCATCAACCACGTCTTACGGTGATGTTGGCCTTTTCTTCTGGTTTGTATTTATTGATCAAAACAAATTATTAACAATCTGACGGTGATCTCTTGAGATGCCGCAAGTCAAAGCTGTAGTTCGGCAGCGAACCACCATATAATGCGTAAAACAGTGGTGAGCCAAAAACCGTATCAAGATCTGGGTACGCAAATATCAGAGGGGGGAAATTTCATAACCACGGCGAGTGGTCTCCTCCAACTTGGATGATGAATCACACAGTCGACGTTCTTATAAATCCACTGTGCACGGATGACACGTTTATGCAATGGGTGTAGGGCATCGCGGTCACCTCCCTGAAGTCAAGCCACTAATCGGATTGAATATACCAGTTAGGCCCAACTAATCCCACACACACGGAGCATGTGGCTGAGCCAGCCGTGAGAATATTGAAAACCGGGGCCGATCTAACCAGAGAAAAAAACCTCAATCAGCCAGGCCCCATCGGGCAACAGTCTGACTGAATGGGCTTGTTCGAGAAATGGAGTATCTGAGGTGAATGTATCAATGCTCAGAGAATTGTACTGTCACACCTCAGATCCAGTTAGGGCTTACGGTCCGTTTCCGGTCCCCTTTACCGTCCCCAGTTGGAGTTGCCCTATACCCCCACTTCATTGCAATTTCGTCGCAGAGTATGTCCCACGGTACGCATCGTCCGGTCTTTCAAACGGTGGGGTTGAATTCCATCCAGGGAACAGTTTTTGACTTCCAATATGCCGATGCTGTCGCCTAGCTGAGTGACAATGCACAGGTAATACAGCACACTGAGCGGCTTGGCAATTAAGTCATTCACATATGGCACGCATTTTGCGCCTTTCAACTGCCGAGTCCTTTTGCATGATTGACAACAGCCTGTGACCACACTCACCCTTTGAGATTAGCTTGGGAGCCTGATAACAACCGGGTGTTGTTGGGATATCGGTTCACGAATAGTGAGAGCTAGATCAGCTTTCGCAAACCTGCGACACCTGTAGCGTCGCTGTGACATTCGGCTCTGTTAGGGGACGGGCGTACATCGCCGCGATTCGTATTGTTTTGCTTTACAGTTAGAGACCTGGCTACTCTGCGTTGAGGATGCATTCAGTGTTCGACAACCGATGTCTCCGAAGCATTGTTTGCGTCCGATGGGAACACCGCTCCTGGTGGCTCGGTCATGTTTGACGAATGCATGCCCATCGTCTACCTTTCCGTACTCCATTGTTACGCGCTGGGCAAGACTGAGAGGAACAACGCGACGGTTAGGCCATTACTTGGCGTACAGGTATGAAGAAGCTAGCATCATCGGATATGCGTACTCGGTAATCCTCTGTCCACTCATCTTCATACGCGCACACCCCGTTGTTGTATCGTCACTAGGATCTAACTTGAATTATACAGAGGAGTACCGCGTACGTATACCCGATGACCGCCAACAACCGCGAAACCAGACGTGTGCTTCCGGAGAAGTGTTCTCCACACGTTTACATACTACTTACCATCAATATGAGCTCTTGCACATGCAGCCTCGTTGCTCGTTAGGTTACCAGTGACCAAGACAAGAAAAACTAACAGAAATTATAGTTGTTATTCACTTGTTAAGTCTTCGATTAAGAGTATGCACCCACACTCAAAACCATTCAAATTGGATCCTAGTGAAGACATATATTATGCGTGCGCGAGAAAAGTAAAGAACACCTCTTGTTTTTCAGCGTATATCCGGTTTCGTATGCTCTAAAGAAACCGTATCTGGTCAGAGCGGTCAACTGCATAATGCCGTGCGACTTTCCAAATTTAAGAAGAAAACTATGCCCTATGCACAGTAGTATAGGAACCTCTATTTGGGTGCGCTGTCCCACGGAAAAATTGGCAGAACCAGAAGGACCATTAAGCCTGGCAACAAACTGATTAGTTAGGCATTCGGATATGGGGATTGACAAACCCTTGAGAACCAGAATCACATTATTCTTGTGCACCGGAGCAAGTGATGCAACCTAGTGACCTAGGTGACATTTATTCGCGTTGGTTGCACGCATAAACCTTGCAGAAGTCACGCCGAATTTTGACTGCTCAGTGCCACACGGAAATAAACTAACAGATTTTGAGAAAGGCGAAATATCTGCGTTCTACCAAATGGGAATCAGTTCGCGTGAGATCTCCAGACAATGCAAAAGATCGAGAAATGTCGTATGATGGTATTTTGAATGAAATGAGCAATGTGCGCCTAAAAAGCGAATGGGTGGTCCCATAAATCTGATGAAATTGGATGAAAGCAAATTAATTTGCCTAGCCTACAATAACGTTCTGTACGGACGTTGAGAGTCTTGGTCGCAGTAAGTGTTTCGAAACGAACGACACAAAGCAGTGTCGTGGATGAAATCCAAAAATGAAAAGATACATTGTTCTCGCATCGTTGCATACAGGACAACGCTTATCCTGGGCTTAAACACACGTAGCGCGAACAATTAAGTGGGAAAATGTCGGCTTCAGGGACGAGAAAAACTGTAATTTGAATAGGCTGGATGCTTGGAATTATTACTGGTACGATATCAGAAAAAGGATTTTTAGTCAAAGAAACAACGACAAAAGTTCGGTGATGGTTTGAGGAGCCTTCTTAGCCAACCGCCAAAGTGAGCTAGTTAGACTTGAGGCTATACAATATTCCGTTGCGTATATTCGTACGTTGGAACAGCTTTTGCTCCTGCTAGTGGCCAACAGATTACAAGATGATGTCCACTTGTCACGTACCACAAAATGTCTTCTCTTGTCCTGTGGGATCAAGGTTATGCAGTGGTCATCCTACATCCAGATCTAAACCTTACTGGAAATCTATGGGGCGCGCTTGCCAACCGGGTGGACAGACTACACGGATTACATGGTTTACCGGTCAGAGTGAATTGACAACGATGCTCGAGCGAGAATGGATGAATATCTACCATGGGACAATCACAGGTCTTGAAAAAGTATGTCGGGGTCCCCTAGCAGAATGGTGGTTTCACACGACTTTCCGGTGGCAACCATAAAATCCCGGCTGACAAGAGTCTACACTCTTTTTACCCTCTTCTCCGCATATTTTGATTTAATTTGCTCAAAATAAATTATCTTGTTGTGAAGTTTTATATTCTACATCGTAGTGGATATTCGATTGTTCTGATTAGATGTAGTTTCGTTTGAGAATACAGAACCAGAAATAAACGGGAAAACGAAGAAGATCCTATATTCTCGTCACACACATAGTATATGCAAACGCGGTGGTGTTGGTCCCGGCTCGGTCCTCATTGTGTATACACCGATCAGCCGCGAGCTCATTTGCCAAAAACAGCCCAGCTCACTTGAACCAAGTTTTCATGTGCGCTTTCACTTCCCTTTTTTGTCCTGCCACTGAAATATACGGCAATGATTGCACGCGTGCACTATCTGGAAGGTACGAGATACAACAGCTTAGGCTTGACTTGCGGTGGGTGTGGCCACGACCACGCTGACAGAAACGCGCACACACCACAATCACACATTCGGTGTTTCGCCGCGTATCAACCGGTTCCCATGTAACAATTGCTCTGCTGCACATCATGGCTGTTCGCACTTTACATCACATTACATATACCGATTGAATGATGCTAACCATTTTTCTCCTCCTTGGGTTTCACGTCTTGCAACGGCAGGAATTCGAATTTCCGAAAACAATTATTCATCAAAACTTTATCTACATTTTGCTTCCTTTTTATACAGAAATGGTAAAGTACTTCATGAAGGACTTCGTTGCCAATTACAAGCTGCCGAAAGGAAATTGACCGGCGGTAGTGTTCTAAATGCGGCTATGCATAATAAAGGGAGATTATGAAGGGTTGGAATGATGCTGATAATTCGAAATCCGATAGCATTTTAGCATCCGAAAATCCACGCCGCGAGTCAGAATAGAACTGTTGACCTTCCACATACAGGGCAGTTGCTCTACCACCTGAATTATCACAGAAAGGTCGACCAGACGCGAATGACGCAAGTGAATATCCAATGATGTGTAATCGTTAATTCAATGATGAACAGCAACTGTTCCCGTTTAAGTCACCGAATTAGATTTGTCGGACACCTTCCGGTGGAACGAACAGCACACGGCTGAACGAGATCCAAAGGACACTGTGATTACCCTTTGCATATGATTGATTAACATAGCGATGCATCCGGATGGATCAGTTGACGTTTCGAATTGGATAAGAATATAGAATATTACAGAAACTTATTGGAAGTAGTTCATAGATAGAAATTTTACAGAGTTTTGGCCTGTATTTGGTTTACTTAGACTATCTATTGCATTGTATTCTGTCTTCTCTTTTCTCCTCAGCTGGAACGTCCAAGCACCAGCAGTGAATCACTATAATAACCGTCGCACAAAACCCAATTAACAAGGGAAAAATTCGAAGATCTGGTTGAGTATGCCTGAGATAAACAATTCATGGGATGTCCAATCTCGATGGACGGTGGATTGCGGAAAGTCAGTGACAAATTACTGGACCAAGTTGAAATTCATTCACGTGACACGAATTTATTTCATCTGCGAGCTGAACAGTATCAGTACAAATGGATTCCGATTATCACCGGAATACAGCAAACGAGCTTCGTGCAAAAATATAACCAGACTTGATTGAAGAGTTCAAGTTCGATTATTTTTAACGTGCACGATCTTGATCGCGTAGATACACTGAAAACAGACCATAAGTTATGAACACCATCACGGTAAGACCACTCAATTAGGGGCATTTTGGTCTTCTCGTGAGTGCTCTTTACTCAGGGGTTTTACTGTGGTAGGCAAAATCATTGAAAACACAAGTAGACTGTAAAAGGGATAAAAAAAATTTGAACATGATGCTGTTATGTAGTTTGGCGGGCTATCTAGTGTTCAAAACCCACGGAGAACATAAATAGGCAAGCTGTAAGTATAGTGCCCATGTGCTGCTTCAGTTGGTGTGAATCATTTGACATGATCGGTCATGGCATACTTAGGTGTAGAAACAAGTTGACAGGTATCCTTGAACCGTACCGCAAACACACATTCTGAAAATAATACAAAGACAGCTCAGTACGAGTGTGAGTCGATGCTCTTCCTAAAAGAGACCACTAGGGGATCACAATTTTGGCTGCCCAACCATACACATAACTTGCATCTAATATTTCAACTAGCGACTGCACGGTCGTCGATCTCGAGGTTACCTGGGACTGGCCCACGAAGAACGACCAGCGAATTACCGTTATGAGTTCTTAGGGGACACTTCTATCAGCAGTATCCACTCACACTTCTGATGCACATCTGGTGGGTGGCAAGTACCACGAAATCGACCGCGTGCTTCCGAGAAACTTTGACTACCCATTTACACGCTACTTAATTCCCACAGTTCCGGGCGGTTTTAGACTGCCTTTAAGGGGCTGCAAATAAGCCTGTCCTATTGACAGAATACAATAGATGCATTAGTCCATAACGCATGCAAATATTTAAGAAAAACGAGTAGAATGCAATTCAATGGGCCAATAAGTCGAAAAACAAAATGCGCGCGAACACGAGGTTGTCCGAAATTTGGTTCATGAACTGATTACGTCGCTCGGACATTTTCATTTGGAATTCACTAAGTGTCTAATGCACATGAAAAAGGAATGGGATTCCAGCTAAACCAAAAATAATCGGCGGTAGTTGGATGCTGTTATCACTAATGGCTCGGTGTTTCGTTGCATCCCACTAACTCCAGTGGGAATTTAGTTCTGCCTCCGAACTGTCTAGTTTTATTTGTAAAAAGCAAAGAATATATAGGTAGTCAGTGTTTTGTTTCGTGCCACTAGCTCTAGTGAGGAGTCAGATTTGCCTTAGAATAACTTTGGTTTATCAGCACAAAACAAATATATAGGTTGCCCTCACCCACCCGTTGCACACAACGCATTGGTCCGACTGGTGTGGGCAACCACACCTTAGGCCTTGAATGCCGTTGGCAAGATTCATCTCGTCTATTGATTTACGCCATCGACCGCCTGTCCGGGCGCTATCGATTTCGTGGGCTCAGTAGAGGCGGATACTGACGCACTGCCTGCTAGTGAGACTAAATCGTCCACCGGACGATGTGTCAGATCACACGCGCACACTCAGTTCCACTGGTATCCTAGTCTCGAACGTTACCAGCCTTGCCACCGACAGCAAATATGCTCGATTAGCAGCCTCCTTCCAGCTACGTGTCCTACAACAACTGTTTAGTGAACAACGTGAACGGAAAGTCTTAGGATCGGATTGCCGAATATTGCCAATAGCGCAGTGGACCTCAGTGGCTATGAGAAAATTCTTTCCCACTGCACAAATGCGCAAGCACGCACTACAAAAAGTCCGCTTATCTCTTCTCGATTCCGTTTCCATAATTGACATGACCCTAGGCATCTGACGCTCAAACATCAAACTGAGTGTCACTAAGGCCACAGAAAAAAGGTTCAGTTCAGTTCAGTTTATACCACCATTACCCCTGCACTTATGTACCCTCGTTTCGGTTGCTACCCTCCAGCATCGTACAGTAAACGGCAGAAAGAATAGCACCATACAGTGAGAAAGATCCGAAAATCAAAGTAATAAGCGGATATCATGAAGACAAAGTAAGAACCCAAATGCAACTACGTCACTGGCCCACACACCTAGCCACAGCACTTTTTGTTTCCAACCATTTGGCAGGCAGATCACATGCGCCCCGGCCCAGAAGTTTCACACGTCCTACTTGGACAAGTCCACGGGGTAAGGTTTTCAGACCGTTTTCCAATGTCAGGGGCTGACTACCTCGACCTATCTTCCAACCATTACCTGCCTCGAAGAACAGCATACGCCGAGGATGTCTATTTGTGGGCATCGGTAACACTTGTCCCAACCCCCTTAACCTGTTTAGATTCAGTACTTGATCCAGAGACTGACCTCTGAGTTCCCAACACCTTACGTCTAACCTCAGCATTGGTGATGCAGTGTTCCCACCATATTCGGGCAATGCTACGAAGATATCGGTGCGCGAATGCCGACAGTCTTCGCGTGTCTTCTACCCTTATTGCTCGTGTTTCTGAGCAGTAAAAAAGAACAGATTCAACTTCCGCATTGTACACTCGACATTTGACAGACAATCGGATGTCACGCCGGCGACATTGATGACGGATGTTAGCAAAAACCAAACGCGCCCTCTGTATACGCGATGATACTTCATCCGTTATCTGTCCACCTGGTGAAATGTAACTTCCCAGATAACAAAATTTATCCACTTCAGTTGGAAATCCCCCTGCCGACACGAGATTTAGTGTAGTGCCAACGCAGTCCTGCAGCAGCATTTTACACTTATAAGGTACAAAACGCATCCCAAACATTGCTATACTGTTGCTTAGGATACCTAAGAAAGCTTGCGATTTACCTGGACCTTCACTCGGAACAACAATATCATCCGCGTATTCCAAGTCAGACAGTTTACTGACTGAGCAAAGATCGATGCTGCCATTCTCATACGAGGATAGGGCTATCTCAAGAATTCATTCAATTACAAAATTGAAGAGAAAGGATGAAAAAGGGAAACCCTGACGAACACTACTTTCCGTAGTGAATTCGGGTGAAATATCACCGTACGCACAAACTCGGTTTCGACCGTTCGCATACAAGCATTAAAAAAGAGAAACAAACTTTTCTGGCACACCCTTCAATGGCAGGCAGCGCCACAGAACTGTGCGGTCGACTGAACCGAACGCCACTTTCAGATCAAGAAAAACAGAGTGTAGGCCTACGGGGGATGTGTCTGTACACTTACGTTTGTCGAAAAAAAATATGTGGTCGATACAACCACGAATGGGTCGGACACCGGTTTGATTCTCACGCGCACACATTCCGCGGGCGATCAATATTCGATGGAAAATAAGACCGGTGAGCAACCTAAACGCGATACTTACTAAGCTATTTTCTCTGTGGCTTTCAAAAAAGGATCTATCACCTTCCTTGTAAATCGACACAATCATCGATTCACATCATTCCCCGGGAAGCTGCTCACTATCCCAGATTACTCGGAAGAGTCTGGTTAACTCCGGAATCAAAGCTTTGCCTCCAACCTTGAATAAACATGGAGACAACCCATCCCGTCCAGCAGCTTTGCATCTTTTCAAGTAACCTATCTCTCGCATAACCTCCATTTCTGATGGAGGAGTGATACCCACCTGCATCGTTCCTCTGGAAAGTATATTCGGAAGGTCCATTGCAGAAGTGGGCTAACTGAATCGTTCTTTGAAATTCTCGGCCCAACGATCCAGACGACGTCCCCGGGAATGAATCAGCGAGCTCTCGGATTCCTTGATTGATCCACCTACACCAGACTTCCGTGTTACGGTACTTCCAATCAAACGGTAAAGGTTGCGAGCATTGCCAGTGGACACAGCCTTTTCCATTTCCTCACATTTCACAACCCAGCACTGCTGGCGGTCATTTCTCAGGCTCCTAGACAATTGGCGTCTCAGGGATTTACGCGCTTGAATGAATGTGGCATCCGGGAGGACGAATCTGAGACCATCCAACAGAGTAACTGATGCCGAAGATATCCATCGTTTGTGAGGCCTACTTAATCCAGAGTCCTGAGTCGTATTAGACGCGGAATGGGTGGCATTTACATTGGTGCGACCACGAATGAGACGTAAACAGAAGCGAGCACATACCAAGGCGTAATCTGATTCCACGGGCGTAGACCAAAATGAACGACAATCTTCAACTGATCCACGCCAGCGGTGACCAATCACAATATGGTCAATCTGAGTCCAACGCGCTGTGAAGACGTAGGAGGACGTCGTCAGTCTGTACCGCTTCTTGTGATAGAAGTTCATACTCGACAGAAACAAACTGTGGTCGTAGTACAGCTGGATGAGACGATCACCGTTGTCAATGCGATCGGCCGGGATAGCAAATGGGCCTCCGATGTAATTTGGAATCTTCCAGATGGCCACCTTGGTCATTGAAATCCCCAGTGATGACCACGTCCGCTGAACACACGATTCGAAGCAGTTGAGGCAAATCCTGATACAATTCGTCCTTAGTTTCAGAGGAACTGTAGTCAGTGGGCGCACACAGAGACACAACGAACAAGTATCGACGCTTCAGTTTGTTGTTGTTGACATGCACAGAACCATCCAACCGAACTGCTCACACAGAAAATACGTCTAACTTTCAACAGCCCCAGCTACCGACAAGGCATCTGTTCACCCATTGAATGTCAACCACACCCCACAGCATTTGCACTAGTACTCCCGTAAAAGCCAGCTGATGTAAGACGAACCGGTTCAATAGTGGAATTTCAGCAAAACAAATGTAGTCTGAAACGACACAAGAAACGATTAGGTTAACAATATACTCTTCGACCTCACTTGCTATGTTGGTAGGCTAAACCCGTAGAAAATATGGAAAACCATTGTGAGGATGAATGCGGATCCATGGGTTCAATAAATTCAACTACTGTAAACTTTACAGCTGACCTGAGTTTACCAGATCAAGGGATTTGAAACCCGGATGTCTCTGAACACGTTCTTGGCAGATGAAAGCAGCGGTTATATTATTAGTTTTGTCCACACACTAGAAGACTACATATGCAACTCTTCCCAGGTAGTTACAACGATTAACAAGCCTAAGTATGTCGATTCGAATCACGTCATCGACGATCAACTTTGATGACTGATAAATTACTGGGACTCTGTATTATTCATCGTTCAGGGGTCGATGTCCAGGCTGTCATTTTCTCTCACAGTACAGCGAACACTGAGTTCTCCGCTCCTTTCGCCGTACTCATGCCCGAAAATCAAATGAACAATGGGTCTTGATAAGTCTTTGTTTAGAGAATGTTCGAAAAAGGGGGAAATGATTTCTATGATGGCAGTTACCGTCTGACAAGAGAAACAAGTGACCAGCCGTCGGAAAGGATATCTAATTTAGTGTTCATTCAGTACCCATCCCTGGATAGGGTCAGAACATACGGGCTGAAATGTAGCGCGACTGAAGTTATGGTACCACAATATGTGAAACGGTTGGAACTGAAATTGACGTAAAATGTTATAGTGCGACTTTCGTTTGGGTGCGTGCCACAAGGGTATTTAAGGTTGTAACCGTCGTTGACCGTGATGGCTGTCAGTGCTGCGGGTGCAGCTGTGGTTGGTGGTTCTGGAGCATTTTTTTTCCATAGTTCATGATACGTAAAAACGTTTTGCAGATTTTAAAAATGATTTTCGGGGTTTTCAAAGGGAAACTTCGACTTTTTTCCATATTTATGACAGTGTAGTTACCGTTGGCTGTATAATTCACCAAAATGGGTGTCAGTTGTCGCGCATGTTTGAAAGATGCACCTAAAGTAGCGTTTTCCCTCGCCCGTATGTTTGGTTTATGCCCCCATCCCCAACCCACGAGGTGCATTTTGTGTGACTTGTTCAGTCATGTGCTCACAGAAGCACGCATGATCTACACCGCGTGCGATCGTGGACACGCATGCAATCGCGCACACACGTAAACAGTTGACGTTTGTCGCGTCTCGTCTAATCAGATTGTATCACTTGTTGCTTGACCTTGCGCACCTTAATCCAATTGCACAATTGGCCTGCACTTTCGATCGCACATATCGCAGACTTACGTGGTTGCAAACGATTTTGCGCTTTCAGTTGACTGTAGTTGTGTTCGCTACAGCCCACGCGTTCATCCGCACAAGTGCGCCTTCCTTCTGCTTACCTAATTCGCGACACAACATAGGCATCGCGGGGCTCGGACTTGTACGCTGTTACATCCGCTACATGTGAGCAGTTTTTACCATTATGGGAGAATTCGTACATTTGGAGATTTAACGGAAACTGCTGCCGAATGGTTCCGTTTAACTGCTGATTTCTTTGCTGCCATCAAAACAAAACACGAGTAGGTTATCCGACTTCTTTCTCATGTTCATGATTATGTCCCAGTATGGGTCCACGAGCAAATGAACGGGAGACTGTTACTTACGCTACCAAATCAACCTAACAATTGTGGACGATTTTCCATTTACCGAGGACTCAACTAAATTATGATACGTACATTTGAACGAATGCATTGTAGCTCTACTAGCAAGTATACACGCGGAAACAAGTGCAATGGAATCCAGTATGCTGCTTTATTCGGAGAAACAATTCACTCGAAACTACGTTACCACATGAAACTTTTGTGGCGAGCGTTTACGTTGGACATCTTTTTTGATCTCCCGGTACGAGCCCTGACAACATTCTTCCCGTTCTCGTTCGCATTTGGCCCGTATGTACACCATTACTACGGCGCTGGTTGATCGCCTGGACATTGTGCTATCACTGTTAGCACCACTATTATGAGGGAACGTGGTAACCCAGCACTGGCGGACAGCCAAGTCGCGTTGGCAGTCAGCACTGGTGCGGTACCAAGCCCAAGGCGTGAGACAACGGAATCTCAAATAACTAGACAGCCGATCGCTGGAGTGGATCGACAGGAGATGATTCTCGTCAGCGTTGTTTAAGCCTCAAGGCGGGGGCACCGACACCAATCTGACCAATGCGTTGTGTGCAACGTGTGGGCGAATGTGACAACAACCTATATATTTTTTGTTTTTCGCTAATAAAAGTAGATTCTGAGGCAGAGTTTTCCCATTGGAGTTAGTGAGAGGGAATAAAACAACAAAGCATTAGCTTCGATGCAACTGCCACTCCAGCTCCATGATCATCGTTACAAACCGCAAACCCGGTTAATCGTACAACGTTTGTCTGATCCAGAAGTTCGCACCAGTGATGAACAGAAAATATTACATGAGCTAGGATCTACGACGAACAGTAATGTAGTTGAGCATTGGGTCCATATCGAACAGGCGATGCACGTGGCAGCAGGTTTCGCCCGTGGTCCTTGATCCGATGTCCATCAAAAACACTGCACTTCGCAAGAATCGATCAGTCTAACTGAGCAAAAAACATCGACTCTTGAACTGTAAGGATATAAGATACGAAGAAATCTACAAAACCAAGTTATGAGAAACCTTGAGAATGATCGCGATAACTGATGGATTAGGTAGCCGAAGAAATGAAAGTAGCAGCCGCTGCAGCTAACAACCAAAGACTGCTCAAACTTATTCGCGGCACCATTGGACGGCGAACCCCTGTCAGTGTGACGTGCGATAGAAATGGAGACCAAAGGCTGGACCGTTGGGCCGAATATCTCAGGGAGCAGTTTAGTTAGCCACGCGCTAATGTAGCGACTCCTGCGTGAAGAACTGTGATTCGTTGGAGAGTGTCACTTGAGCCCCAAAGAAGCCATACATTCGATAACGAAAGCGAGGGGAGGCGCCCGGTCATGAGAAATTCCCTACAATCCTTTACAAAATGGTTGGTGGTGTATTGATAAAATCACCTTCCACTTAATCCGTAACGTTTGGAAAAAGGGATGTATTCCGTTATTATGGAGAGTCATTAGTCGTTCCCAATTTTACGAAGGAAATACGCAATGGTTGTAGTGACCATCATCAAATTAGCTTAATGCCGATAGTTGTCAAGGTATTAACCTCGATTTTGCTGGGCCGCCTCACACCAGCTCGCGAGAGGAACTCCCGCTAACAACAGACCTCATTTCACCCAGGTCGACGATGCATCGAACAGATCCTCACACTTCGTCAGCTACTTGAAGCACGTCACACATACCGCCGACCGACAACAATGATTTTCCTCGACCTGAACGCCGCCTTCGATTCAGTTGACCGAACAGCACTATTCAGTGCTCTTCACCAAAACGTCACGCCCCAGAAGTTCGTGAATCTACTGAGATTATTGTACTCTCATACTTCTGGCTCAGTAAGAATTCAAGGTGAACTATCCAGTTCATTCGTAACGATCAGCAGTGCTCGACAAGGATGTCCCATTTCTCCATTCCTGTTCAACTTCGTCCTCGGCGAGATAATGGAAAATATCCAGCGAAATCTTCAAGATAAGTGTCGACTTAGGAACTAGTGAAAAGCTGTGTGGTCTAGATTACGCTGACGATGTCGTCTGCTTGTTCGATTGTGCGGAATATGCGCAACGCGCACTGGATAGACTCGCAAGAGCCGTAGCTCAATTCGGCATGCGCTTCGCACTTTCAAAGTGTAAATTGATGTTGCAAAACTGGACGTCAACGTTTCCCAGTCTGACGCTTCATGCTCAACGAGGAGGAACTAACAACTGTTGATCGCTTCACTTACCTTGGCGGCAGCTTAACGAGGGATAGGAGCGCGACAGTAGAAGCGAGCACGCGTATTTCCAAAGCTCCAGGGGCGTACGCTGGATTGAAGCACTTGTGGCATCGACCTGATATTTCACTGAAGCTGGAAGGTCGTGTGTATTGTGCCGCAGTGAGTTCAGTTTTGTTATATAGTTGCGAGACCTGGGGTTTGCGTGCACAAGATATTCATCGCCTTCGGGTTTTCCACCATCGATGTTTGCGTAGTATCGCGGAGATTGGACAAAATGACCGGGTGAGCAATGCTGAGGTCAGAAATCGAGTACTGGGTACCACTTCAGGGAGTTCTCTATCACAGCGTATCCGGACTAGTAGACTTCGTTGGTTGGGACGTGTTAAGTATGACAAACACATGTCTACCGTACAGTGTCCTGTTTTCCGTTCCCCCTGGGGAATGGGAGAAACCACGTGGAGGTCAACAGATGACTTGGCAACGCGGAATGAAAAAATACACAAAACATCCCTTAACCAGTTGGCTGGAGACACTGGAGGACATGACAGCGAACCGTGAACAGTGGCGATCGTGTTGTCGTGTTTTCCTGTCGAATCAGAATGGCTGATCAATGTGTTTCTAAAGTTAGACTGTGTATTCGGTGTGTTAGCCACTGGCGATATAATCCAGAAGACGTGCCTGAAAAACACTCGTTCGGCGGTCAACAAAATTATTCAGACGTAACAACCATGCTCATGTACGTATCGGCGATCCAGTGCACTTGAAGACAGTCATTCCCCAGACGGAAGAGCAGTCGTATGGTTCGCATGCTTTCGTTTATCTCATTGAGTTTGGTCTCTTGGACATAGCGGCGTTCGTTAATAATCCACAACCGTCAATAACTGCGTTTTGAGAAACTGACTACTTGCTTATCCGGTAGGTAGTATGTACACCCCACGTCGCTGTCATTTTTTCCTTTTCCCACGTCTGTAAGTTCACTCCCTGCACACCTTGCATATTCATTCTCCCTGCTGCTGCGTGCAACATGGCGAGAAAGGCAGTGGTCAGTGGGGATTGCCCTGCTGTTTACCGCCTTACGACGATGATGATGGTGTGACTGTTCCTAACACTACTGTGGCCACTACTACTGTTGTTACTAATACCGGTACTAGTATTGCGACTGCTACTGTCACTGCCACTGTTGTTGCTAATATTGTCATTATCAGCATGGATATGTCAACCCACTGTGTTACGGAGTTACCTCTTCGCGAGGGGAGATGTTGTGTAGGTGAATCAATTATATGATGCCATGAAGCTTGTCCATGCGCCGTGAACATCCGCTCCTGATTCACTCCTGTCCCGTTCGTCCTACAAATGCGCATCCGATACTTGTCTGCACCACGATCTGCACTGTCTTATTATACTAATCACATGCAGATTATGTCGTGCCCGACTTATATCGATTGACAACTCACGTTCATTTGGACATTCTTCTGGTGCTGATGCTCGTACTTTCCGTTCGTTGATTCTGAATCCACGTTCCTCGTACATGTGTGCATTTGTCCTATCTACCGAATCGGGGAACAACAGTACACCTTTGACGTTCAGGGGTTTTCAAATGAATATTTTACTTCCTTTGTGTATTACGCGACGGTATGCAATATTTCTAGAGGGGAGCCACGGTGAATCACAGACTACCGAGTGGGGAAGGGACCGGCTGTGGCAAGAATCGCTCCCAGGACGTCAAGAGCCACGATGATACCAAATGAACACCGCCGGCTTACATCTATCTATCTATCTTTCTTAGAAATCTCCACCACACAGATATTCGGAATAAGCATTTAGAAGCGGTTCTGACGCTCACAATAAAGCAACGTTGCTAAGTCACACGCATGTGGGGCTTACGACCCTGACCTCTGGATCTGGGAGCATTTTGAGATCGTTTATTAGATACACGATGCTGGTCAACGGTAAAAAGGATGGAAAAGCATTCGTGTAGCATTTCGAAACCTTTTATTAACGATCTATTCCATCGTAATTTAGCCCCCCAACCAGTGAATGGTACTAACATAATGGTACTTCAGCATATCAACAGATGTGCGTGTCACGCAAGCATCTATGAGGGCATCTTTGTAGTCATAGATGAATGGTACGCAAACCTGCCCACCTGTTTTTCCGTCGCCGACTGAATGGTCTTCCAATCAAGAAGATTAACAACTGAATATTAGGAAATAAACACCAACAATCTACTGTCGCCTAGCTCATCATCACACCTGATCTATTGGGGTCTTGTGTGGTTGTCCATTCAAAGTCTCGGAGTCAATTTGGCGGTTATGAATGATGGTACAGTGGACCATGAGGTTTTGGAATATACCCCGACCACTGCATTCATACATAAGCATGTAATATTAAGGTTCATTTACTTTCGAGTGCTCGGAAATCGAATAAATTATTTAGCAAGTCAACAACAAATCAGCAACACTTTAACTACGGTTAGCATAAAGGATGCATGTAGAGAACGCGTGACCGACATGAAACATGAAAGTCTCGAAACATGTAAGTACACGTATGCACAAGGATAAAAGTCTGAGCGACAAGCACGTGACGCAACAGCGATAGATTCAAGTTAAACTGCAAGTATATATGGACACGTGATCTGCTATCTGCTATACAGGTGAGATTTTCCATGCACAGACAAACACATTTTCGAGTCTAAACGTAAATCCATCTGGACGTGTAACCTCAAATTGAGACACGAATCGATAAACTGAGCAGCATGAACGCTAAACTAATTGTCAATCGCTCCCGCCAACCAAATGCGAACATCTTATCTATCCAAACGAGCTATAACTGCGATATTCGAGTCCAACTTACCCATGTCTAGATTGCGCTTGGAGAAGTAGTACAGTTTGCTTTCGCCTAAACAGGCAATAACGAATCATACGCTAGGTGAACATTTTTGTGGCTGTTTTACAGCAAACTGCAGCAAGAAAATGAATGTTTGAGAGGAATGAAATACCAAAAGAGATCTGAAGGGGGAAACACTAAGTAACGAAGAAAGTGTGAATAGGAAAGCACAAGGGGTGGCGATGTTTCAAGCTACTTAATTACTGAAGAAAAATATCGTAGACCACATTCGGAAGGTTGAACGGACCCAGTGCCTAGGGTTTTCGTATCATTCTACCACACAATGGAGTGAACGTTATCACTGGAGTACTTGTATCAACAAGCGCTGCACGTTCATGTACTTTTTTACTGAATTACAGATAAGAGATACCAACAACATGAAACCGGAGAGAATTGAACTTCCGTGTTGTACGGTCGTGCGTTCAGTCTCAGAACTGCAGATAAGTTTGTTACCTGGACAGCTACCTTCCATCAGGCGGAGAGATAACGGATGAAGTATCATCGCGTATACAGAGGGCGCGTTTGGTTTTTGGTAACATCCGTCATCAATGTCGCCGGCGTGACATCCGATTGTCTGTCAAATGTCGAGTGTACAATGCGGAAGTTGAATCTGTTCTTTTTTACTGCTCAGAAACACGAGCAATAAGGGTAGAAGACACGCGAAGACTGTCGGCATTCGCGCACCGATATCTTCGTAGCATTGCCCGAATATGGTGGGAACACCGCATCACCAATGCTGAGGTTAGACGTAAGGTGTTGGGAACTCAGAGGTCATTCTCTGGATCAAGTACTGAATCTAAACAGGTTAAGGTGACTGAGACATATGTTACGCATGCCCACAAATAGACATCCTCGGCGTACGCTGTTCTCCGAGGCAGGTGATGATTGGAAGGTAGGTCGAGGTGTTCGGTTCATTACAAGGCAAGAAGGTATAGAAACCTTAACCCGTGGACTTGGCCAAGTGGGACGTGTCACACTTCCGGGTTGGGGTTCACGCGCCCCACCTACCAGATGGCTGGTGGAATTGTGATACGGCTGGTTATCGCAACAAGTGGCGTAGTTGCGTTTGGGCTCTTTCTTTAACTTCATGATATCTGCTTACTACTTTGATTTTGGATCTTTTTCACTGCATGGTGCTATTCTTTCTGCCGTTTACTGTACGATGCTGGAGGGTAGCACCCGAAACCAGAGCACAAGTGCGAGAATAACGGCTGAATGAACTGAACTGAACTTCTCGAGCGACGAAGTCAGAGCAGAAGGTTGACAGTCGCCATCTCACTTCTGAGGAGTGAATCAACAATTTAATTCACAAGGAAGCGGAACCGAGCAAGATATCCGAATCTTATCAGGGACTATGGCTAATTATTAGTCGAAAGTCGTTTAAACGAAACTGATACATCGACGGTTTCCGATTTGCTTATTGTTCAATACAACTTGTAGCCTTCGTGGCAACGGTTTGTAAACCCCGTTTCTGCAAGTTCAAAAGCCAGACTTAACCAAATCTCCCAGGTGAGCTGTCAATAACTAATCGGGTTGGTTATAGCCAAGATCGCCGATATTCCACGCAAACACTGGCCACAAGATGGTAGCCGGTAGGGATTCTCCAATGTATGACATCAGCACACACAATTAAGAACATTTCGAGAGGCAGAAAGAAGAACTCTTACCTTCGCCAAAGTAGCAGGACTGTTAAAGAGGTCTATTCAAGAATACAACAACCACATGACCCAAACATTATTTGACCTAACAATGTTTCTTGCATCTAATTCTTTTTGCATGGCACCCACGTTGCCGGTCGAACTTGAGCAATATTTCGCAGAAATCGGTGTTCAGATACCAACAACCTACATGCTTCCTCGAACAACTAGGGTAGCAGAGTCCATCCTCCGTTTACCTGTGAGGTGTCTGAAGGCGAAAAAATAACCACATTTGGCACAGGATTGTTTGTTTTATTGTAAACAAACATGGTATACACTGAGCAGAGATAAAAGCGGAGTTGTGGAGTTCATTTTTGGCTGTTGCTACTCAGCTACAGCATGTCCCACGGACCGAGATACCGCCACTGTCGCACTGCATATCTTGAGCAAAAATTCAAAACAGCGTTTTAGTTGCAATCCGTCTGAATGTCTGGGAGCTTGTTTCGAGTAAAACGTGTCGATTGCCAACAACTGATTGTGGATAAGCTTGGGATATTATGTGAACAGACTGAATGTGATGAATGGGGTAGAGGCATGTGGAAACACTCGGGCAGAGCAGGATCCCTTTTGTTATCAGTGGTAGGTGGCAGTCAGTGCTTTAGTCACCGTAATCCACAATCGGGCATTGCAAGTCCCGCAGAAATAGGATATAAAGAAGTGGACATACAGAATGCCTCCATCTAAAACAGATGGGGAAATGTTGGACACCAAACAGTTGTCAGTCTGCAATGGTGTCTGCGAAGAAACCTAAATTCATAGAAACGCAATTAACTGTTTTTTTAATCGGCCAAATTATCTTGTCGAATCGGGATAAGTCTCTGTCATTCATCAATTGCTACAGGTATTATCATCACTAGTAACTGTAGGATAGCATGGATATGCACGCGTGCTTGTCAGGAAGCAGATAACTAATTTTAGATGACATGTAATCTTCCGGAAAGCCAGTGATAAGAAAGTAATAAACTGTACCACCCGAAAATGGTAATCCACTGGACGCCCAGGTTGTACAGAGGTGCTTAGAAGAAACACGACACACGAAGACAATCGGCACGCGTGACGCAGGTCAATTGAGTGGACAGCGCGCACTGATTGCAACGCAATCGTTGGTTACGCGTCATTAATGGTTGACAGAAGATGGTACCAGTAGAGAAAACAACACATCCGCAAAATAAATAGACACGGAAAAAATAAGATTGACAAAGGAATAAAGAAAGCAAAGGGGAAACCAAGAAATCAGTGCTTACCATTATTGACAACAAAAGTCAAACTCCGCAAACAGTCGGAAAAAGTATCTGCGGTGAAAATCTCCACACCTTTGTGAGCACTATTAGGAATAATTTGCCAGGTACAGTTTAACCGACTGCCAATAGAAAAACCAGGAAACTTCCACTCAAAAGAGATACACAAATAAGTGCACTTTTCAACTCATATCCTTGTTCGTTCCTACAGTCATTTATATCTCTCGTTTAATGTGATGCCTCTCGGATGTTTGTTTCTAGCAAGACCAATATTTACATTCGATCGTACAAGACGATATGAGATGATTAATTCTCTGATATATATATATATATATATATATATATATATATATATATATATATATATATATATATATATATATATACTGCTTGCATGTGTATGTATGCACGTATATTTAAAATATTTGGTTCCTGTCCTGAGTTTGAATAGAGAGAAAAAAAGGTTTGGTTTGAACCATGTATCCAGGATCATTTAGCTGTATCTTTACAAAGTATATACTGCAGCCATGGTAAGTGGGATCTTATGTGGTTCTCCACTCCGAGTCTCAGCGTCTGGTTATCCCTAACAGTGCAAACGGATTCATGGCTATGGAGTATATACCCCATCTACTGCACCCATGCACAAGCATTGTGATATACATACAAATTGGATCGATTGTGATGTATACGGGTGTCCGATAAGCACGTTCTGTGCTTCTTCACGACATCATTACCGCAGAACCATTTAATTTCGTATGTATCACAACCAGCAAGTAGTGGTGACGTTTTATGACAATCGCCCTTGTGATCTGCTTGTATGCGGTGAATAGGTATTCCCAGAATTCAGGCAAAACCATATTCTTGCTACTACCAGTGGGTCATAACCATGACGGAATGCGAGTCTCTGAGGGGAAATGGGACAATGTTATTTTACATTGAATTAACCCAAGCATTACTCAGAGCACAATGATCATGCATGGTATTAAACATGTGCTCTGCCGTTAATCTTTTTCACGGTCTTATCAGCATAGAGTCCACCTTGTAGGTTATGAAATAATTTTTTATCTTATACACCACCACATGTTGCACTTTTGACTCCAATAGCCAGTGTGTAGGAAGCCCTATGAACGCTCTCTTTAGAATAGACAAATTTTTACGCCTACGTTTAAATCTGCGCTATTAGTGAGTGATTGTACGAACTGGATCTTGAATTTGAACATACATTTACAAGGCTTACAGTGAATAATTAACAGACAAATCGTTCTCCGATTACGAATACGCTGTGTTATTGAGCAATAAAATTTCACCATAACATTTCACATGACGCATCGATTTTTTGATACACTCCGAACCGATCTCGGTTCTGACACATCAACGTTCTCCATGACTTCATTTACAAACCTCTCGTGGAATGAAGCATGAAGCATTATCTTTAAAAACTATTACCTATCCAGGTAATTTGCTTCCACTGAATTCTGAGACTTTTTCAGTCGTATGGGTGAAGATTTCCCCAACATTCGAGACCTCTCAAATTGAAGTCCACTAACAAAGCTAAACGTGTTTCATTCCGATCCAAATAAGTAATGATGGTTGGTGAGATATTTCAACTTTCGGCGGGATAATTTTTTGAGGAATATTCGTACAACAAATGACATTTTCCTGAGCCTTCTACAGTTCATCATGTACCAAGCGCTCGTACGATAACCAAACCAATTTCCAAGATGATAAGCCTGCTGATTTGAATGCCCCGATGAAACAAATACCTCGGAAATACGTATCTGGGGTGGTTTTTCGTTAATTTATCCGATAATTGATGCTCTCGTTAGCGTTAAAACGCTGAGCAAGATACGGCAGAAAGATTTAAGATTACAGGCCTTTGCAATTCAACTTTAATCCTCTTTAAGGTGTCGAGAAATCTCAGTTTCAGTGGATTTTTTCATCGCTATTGCGATAACAATGTAAGCGACTAACGAAGTGCGTCCGAATGACCTTGGACACAACGTTCATACTGATGCGAACTGGAATTTGCTTCTTATATTACGTCTGCCAGTCATCATCGTAAAGCATTTTTAAACTATATATGTCGTGAAATCGCCAAATAATGAAATAATTCCTCTTAACCTTATATTATAGGCATAACCTTCAAAAATATATAGGCCGAAAAAACGGCTTCTATCAAACTATCCGAATAATAAACCTATATAAATACAACCTAGGTTAATTTATGTGGTCCACTTGAGCAGATTAATTACACTCCCATACCCTGCCCACTGTTAGCTTACTTTGCTCAGGACGTTTTACCTTGGCAACCAAGGTGACACACATTCAAATACCCATAGCACAGCAAAAGAACCAACGTAAATTAAGGGAAAATTTACGTAAATTAGTACCATTACCCGATGGCCTGATATACCTTAATTAAGTCACGAAGCTCGAAATATATACTGGGTAAGTTTTCGTATGAATCACAAACGACATCATTATATATATATATATATATATATATATATATATATATATATATATATATTTAATGTACGTCTACATACTACTTATTATCAATATGAGCGCTTGCACATGCAGCCTCGTTGTTCGTTGGGTTAGCAGTGACCCAGATACGAATAACTATCAGAAATCACAGTTGTGACTCATTTGCGGGATCTTCAATGAAGAGTATCTATTCACACTCCAGACGATTCGAATTAGAACCTAGTGAAGATACACATATATAGTCACGAAAAACAAGAATTGGGAAACAAAATTGTGAACTCTCAATGAATGTTTGTTGCTAGGGCGGGCCTGAGGAGATGAACCATTCATGCTCCTTACAAAGATCGGGATTTGGATTGCGAGTGATCAGGGCTTCTGCGCAACTGAGCAATCGTCGGTTGTCGCTAGACTTGACGACCTCAAGTGAGTCGTATGGAATGACGCAATAGCTCTTCTCCCGAAGGTGTTACGTGATCAACGATCTGGAACCTTTTCATCCCTTTGGTAACATACACTAATTAGTTCTTCGTAATGACGAATAGGAGAAGGAGGTGCTTCCGAAATCGAAATCTTTGTCAAGTTCGATCTTATGCTGCAGTCGGCTGCGACTCTTGATAATCCTATCGGTCCTCTCGACCACAGACCACCTACATGTTACACTCTTCGGTGAACGGTCGTGTGACAATAATCACGACATCTTCGATTACCGTCACACACTTAGGACGGGTGCAGTCGCACAAGATGGGCCGTTCAGAGACCTTAGAAAAACAGCGCATAATAGGAGCCCACGTGAGGGAATCTTCATAAGACAACTCATAAGAAAAAAACATGAATCCAGTCTAAATGTAATAATATCTCATGCGTTCGGGATGTACTGCTGGCACGATCACCAGTTATTTTTCACCAAATTTCAGGGGTTTAAGTGGCGTGTTTACGAGTTTCTTGTCTTTTCCGTGTAAGATCCAAACAGCTTTGACGATCATAAAGAAAAAGCTTGTTATTTTATCACAAGAGTTCACCGAACTTTTCTACATGACTGACTACTGAAAACTGGTAACGGAGTAACAGGTAAGACTCCCTGGTCAAATGTTATACTGACTTGGGAGATAGCGGCACTCACTGTCATTTCAATTATTGTCCAGCGATAAGAAGGGTAGGTGCGATCCGGATGATACAATGAAAATCGCCTAATCATCACTGACCATATGGAACGATCGTTCACACCTAATAGGCTGAATTGTGCAGAAGCTAAGTCATCACTTGGATGGTTCCCAAACTATACACAGATGTCCCCACATTCCCTGCTGTGTATTCATAGTCCTTGAAAGTAATGAAAATAAAAACCAAGCAGGGATATTTAGGCGCACATATGCAGACGCCGAATGCCTCCAGACACTTACCATAGTCGAGAACGAGCCGGGTATAGCAATGGGCGGACTTGAATGTTGTAACGCTTCAATTATGTGTTCCGTAAGAGACCGAGCGCCATCACCGATGCATACTGAATGATCCTCAGGTGCAACTACTGTGTTTTGGTCGGCTGTATCAGGTAGTGATCAGCAAAGAGAACTGATTGAAAGTTTTCTGGTAAATTGAGTTCACATATAACAATGAAAAAACGGTACTGACTATGGTGGGAAACCGATTAAACCTCTCACCCGGACAGAAACACTATTATAAATGAGATCCGAATATATATATATATATATATATATATATATATATATATATATCACCTGTCTGGTTTCAGACCGTATGCCATACGAAAGATGGTACAATCGGGGAGGAAGGGGTAGATAGTCCGGGTCCATGATTTGCTTGTGGGCGCAATACTGCTAGGTTGCCCAAGCCAAAGCAGGTGGCTTTCTTAGGGATCCACAACTGGAGCCTTTAGCTATTCAAAGCTTAACCCGCAAGGCAACAGAACGAAACGTGGGGTCCGTAACCAACTGGGGACCAGTGACTGATTGCTCAGTTCATACGCCCTTTGGATGAGGCCAAACATCCTGGGTGCCCAGTGCACCTCTCCGCCACAGATGCCGGTGAGCATACGGTTGTACGCCACATACGTCATCCATGGTTAGTTTGGAATCAGGATTTAGCCATCTCCCCTAGACTGACTATTAGTCAGTCAACTCGGTAGAGAGCGACCAGCATTCGGTTTCATCCTCTCACTTTAATGGGAACACTTCCGCTACGAGAAGGCAGTGTGTGGGATTTCCTCAGCAGAGGCTGTGTTAGACATACGGTCACTTGGGAGCATTTCGAGAAGTGCTCAGGGCGGGTAGCCATCTTGAAGCCTGAGACACCCACTGCCGACCATGCTGAGGTCCAACAGGAAATTCCCTTAAGCATACGGCTAACAGGAGACTCCTTTTTGACCATGGACAAACACAACGATCGTGTCTGTCCTGTAGCAGTGAGATCAAATACGAAAATGAGCCTCGTAGAACCGCAAACTTCGTCGACCGGAACCGAGTGCAGTTAGTATTTTACTATACTGCAGCTGGCTCCCTGGAGGAGATAAGGCAGTTTCATGAATGTCTCTGATCGTGGCTACCCATGCCGGGCGGTTGGCAGCAAGGTCCTTGCAAGAGAGCATGTAGACGACATGATCACAAAGTAACAAACTAGAGAGTGAGAAGCCTGAAACTTTCACTAACTTATTTCAAAAACAAGTCCCTAGAAACCAGCTTTATCAAACTCATAGACATTCACAACGATCAGCACAAGTTAACCATATCAACGTAATCAGTAGCTACTTAAAAGGGCACGGGTTACAATCCAACGAACAACAAATTATTTGGTAAACGGACTGTGATATTGTCTGGCTCCGTGATGATGCTAACGGTGAGTTGAGAATACCGGGTATGCTGTGCTCTTGAAACGTGTGTGGAAGTGGGAAAGAATTTTGTCAAACAGCGCTGAGTAGGGAATTTAAAGACATTTGGCTCCGGCTTTCATGAGGTGAGAAAACCTTCATCCGCGACATTTGAAACGAAGAGCGTACTCCGTTATTATGGGACGAGTCATACACTGTCCTCATATTCACAAAGTAAATGAGCAATGACTGTAGTACCCAACGTGAGATTAGCTTAATTCCGATAATCACCAAGGTATTATCCTCGATTTTGCTGTGCCGTCTTAAACTGGCTCGCGAGAGGAACGCCCGCGAACAACAAGCTGGATTCCACCCAAGCCGAGGATGCACCAAACAGATTTTTACTCTTAGTCAATTACTCGAAACACGTCACACATTGCCTCGACCGACAATGATGATTTACCTCGACTTGAAGGGGGCCTTCGATTCACCTGATTGAACAGCGCTATTCTGCGTTCTTCAGCGAAAAGGTATGCCACAGAAGTTCGTGAATTTACTTAGATCACTGTACTCTCATACTTCTGGCTCCGTAAGAATTCACGGTGAACTATCCAGTCCATTTGAAACGACCAGCAGCGCTCAACAAGGATGTCCTATTTCTCCATTCCTGTTCAACTTAACCATCGACGAGATAATGGACAATGTTTTGCGAGATACTCATAATGTGGGCCTCGAGGTGGCAAATGGCGAAAAGCTGTGTGATCTAGATTACGCTGACGACCTCGTCTGCTTGTTCGAATGCACGGAACACGCGCAACACGCACCAGATAGGCTCACAAGAGCCGTAGCTCTATTCGGCATGCGTTTTGCACCTTCAAAGTTTAAAGCGGTGTTGCAAGAATGGCCGTCAACGGTTCCCAGCTTGATGCTTGATGCTCGATGAAGAGAAGCTGGCAATGATCAACCGCTTCACTTACCTTGGAAGCAGCCTAGCGACGGATAGAAGCACGGTAGTAGAAATGAACACGCGAATATCCAATGCTCGAGGGGAGTACGCTAGACTGAAGCACTTGTGGCATCGACCTGACATTTCACTGAAGTTGAAAGGTCGTGTGTATTGTGCCGCAGTAAGTTCGGATTTGTTGTATAGTTGCGAGTTCGCACTCACTACTGGAGTTAGACAGGACTGTCCTCTCTCACCGGAGCTGTTCAACTACACCATCGACCGGACAATGTGACAGGCATTACACGACTACCATTGTGTTCAGCTTTACCAGGAAATATACATCTCGGACCTGGAGTGCGCGGATGACATTTTCGTGCTAGGAGACTCCCCCGCTACGATGCAACCAATCCTCGACTGAATCAATTACTTCGCGAGGTCCATCGGACTTGAAGTAAATTCGGCCAAAACAAAGGCTTTCACAACCCATCTAGACCCGACGATTCAACAACCTTCAATCACTAACCAACCAGTCGAATACGTCCCTTCATTCAAATACCTAGGCTCAACTCTGCCACCGGACGGCTAGGCAAAAGATGAAGTGGTACTACGGATCGACAGCGCCAGGAGAGCCTTCCTTCAGCTAAGACGAACGCTGTGGACTCGCAGCGAAATCAGCTTAAGAACCAAAATTCGTGTCTACCGTACCACCATCAGACCCGTACTCATCTACGGCTGCGAAACCCGGCCATTACGAGCTGAGGATACCAGAAGGCTGGCGGTTTTCGACCACTGGTGCCTGCGGCAAATCCTCAAGGCTAAGTGACGCGACAGGGTATCTAACGACGAGGTAAGGAGACAATGCTCTGATATCGATGCGCTCTCCGTCCTCCTCCAATATCGACGACTTCAGTGGTTCGGCCATACGCTTCAGCGACCCGAATCAGAGATTACCAAGCAAACACTCTGCCCTAACCCCTGCCCTGGTTGGCGTTGTCGACTTGGTGGGCAGCTCAAAACGTAGATCAGTATAAGAGAGAAAGACATAGAGCTTCTAGGCCTTCGGTCGGTCCAGGGAGCCCGGCGATGGAAAAAGGATTGGATCAGGATCGGTATCGAGCTTGCCAAGCCACACTGACCACTGCCTTTCTCACCATGTTGGACGTTGAATCAGAAAGTATGAATGTACAAGATGGACAGGGAGTAGACCTACAGAGGTGGAAAAAGGAAAGAACGTCCTAACAGCCAAACACACGGAATACATAGTCTAACTGCACAAGCACGCATTAATCAATCATTCTGATTTGACAGAAAGTGACAACACGATCGCCACTGTTCACGGTTTGCTGTCATATCCTTCAGTGTTTCCAGCCAACTGGTTAAGGGATCTTTTGGACCCCAACCACGAAGACGTGAGGCACCTACTTTTCCTAAGTTTGCTGTACATTTTTTCATACCGCGTTGTCAAGTTATCTGTTGACCTCCACGTGATTTCTCCCATTCCATAGGGGAAACGGAAAACAGGGTACTGTACGGTAGACGTGTTTGTCATACGTAACACGTGACCCAACCAACGAAGTCTACTGGTCCGGATACGCTGTGATAGAACATTCTCTGAACTAGCACTCAGTACTTGATTCCTGACCTCAGCATTGCTCACCCGGTCATTCTGTTCAAATACCGATGGTGGAAAACCCGAAGGAGATAAATATCTTAAGCACGCAAACCCCAGGTCTCGCAACTATACAACAAAACCGAAGTCACTGCAAGACAATACGCACGACCTTTCAACTTCAGTGAAATGTCAGGTCAATGCCACAAGTGCTTCAGTCCTGCGTACGTCCCTCGAGCCTTCGATATACGTATGTTCACTTCTACTACTGTGCACCCATCCGTTGTCACGCTGCTTCCGAAGTAACTGAGGCGGTCAACAGTTGTTAGTTCCTCCTCATCGAGCATCAAGCTCGGAATCGTTGACGTCCATTCTTGCAACATCACTTTACACTTTGAAGGTGCAAAGCGCATGCCGAATGGTGCTACAGGTCTCGCAAGATATGGACTGATAAACTAACACCACCAATGCAACTGGTTCTATCCATGCTCGAATCCTCCATTTGCCTAGATAAAATGGCAGAACAACCGGGCAGAATACATAGAATACACACCCATCTGTTTCGATCCGACCCACTAACGCTAGCGAGACGTCTTTTCTGCCTGCGAATCATCTCCGTTTATTGGTTAAGCACAATGAACATATAGTTTATTGGTCCCTGTATCCACTCGTTGCACACACCGTATTGGTTGGACCGGTGTGGGCTAGCATGCCTTGAGACATAAACACAACTGACGGGATTCATCTAGCCTTCTGTCGATCTGTGCCATCGATCGGCTATCCTGTCACTCGTGGTTTCATGGGCTCGGTACTGGGCAGGTGCTGACGCATTATATGTCGGTGAGACTAAGCCGTCTGCCGAACGATATGTTAGATCATACCCTCACACCAAATGACTTCGCGCGGTTTATCTCCCAACACCACATCCGAAGAAACTCCTACCCGCACTTGCGACTGTGCAGTTTCTTACAATCCAACTAGATATTCCAACCCTTCTAATACCACCAGTGACACTTCCGTGCTGGAAGTGACTAGCATTTATAATGCACCTAGGTCAGCGCCATAGGCAGGACAGTGCCACCCAACGGCATGGGTCATCGAATTCCCCTGGTCAATCTCGATCACGGTCGCGTAACTGTTGATTGTAAACTTGATGCTGATATCATCACATCTTTAGTTCTCAATCACGCCAATGTGATCCAGCATAGTCTTTTCGCACATTTCCGGAACAGTCGTGCGACCAAGCAAGCCAGTATGGACAACGATTGCGGCTAGCTTTCCACATCCAAGTCGTTTGTTTCGCATCGCAAATCGGTCCAGTGGTTTTCGTTTTCTAATTGATATCGGCGCCGAAATCAGCATCGCCACGTCAAACCGCTTGTTTACTCTTCAAGAGGCGAGTAACACGACGAGCGTGACATTCGGACAACGGTCAATCATTCTTGATCTGAGTATCCAACGACGTTCCCAACGTATTTTTGTCCAGGCGGACATGCAAATTTCTTGTCACACTTTGGTCTCACATCGGACCTCGAAAATCACAACCTGGTTGACACAATAACTATGCTTTGCGCATTCGACACAGGTAAATTCACTATTTCACTGGGTACTTGGCTGGCGATCTCGCGAAATATACTCCCGGTCTGCTTTTCAACCTTTCAATCAAAGCAAATTAAAATCAGTGCGCAAAACTTTTCACGTGAAAACATCGTCCTCCTATGCATCTTCCTGGTTTTTCTTGGAATCAACTCCAAGTAGCAACGTCAAACTTTGCGTAAAGGCGACCAATTTAATCTTCGACATTTGCTGTACCTTAGAAACCCTCTTGCTCTGTAACGGCCGTACCACTTCTCCGACGCTTAAATCCTTAAGACGGAAGGAATATTTCTACAAAGCCGGGGATAATTTTAAAGATAAATTTCCCTCTTGATAAAGAAAGAAATTAGACGCACTGACTCGCTGTATGCTAGTTAACTTCTATGTAGCCACAACAGTAACTACCTACGGCAAGACATTGGGCTTGTGCGCGGAAAAACGAAATGAATGAACTTTGCTGTGAACGGTGACAGTATTACCAATGCATTTATACACCCATGCAACGACTCTCCAACTTCGTTCATCCCAGATGGCGTGCACATAACCCCGTTCCTTACATGAGTGTTTATCTTCCTTCGTAAGTCTAAAACAGCCTCAGGTATTGGTTATAATGGCTTATCGTCATCACTTTTGTGACACTGTGCTGTTGCTCTGACTGATGTATTTTTTCTCTTTCAAACACATCTTTGTGCTCGTATTCAATTCCCCACTGCTAGAGGTCCGTCAATATTGTTCGGATAACAAAACCTTGCAATCCTAGTGTCCTAAGTAAACACTTTCGTTCCAATGCTCTAACTTCATCTGGTCTGAAAGTTACAAATATACTACTCATAAACGCTTGATTCCATCTATAAACGCTCCCGAAGATCCTTTTCAGCTTACCTATAAACCGAACAGGTCCACTGTGGATGCTATCGCTTTCTTGGTTTATCATATAACCAACTCCTCGGACGGATCAACGAAGGCTGTTCGATGTGCATTTCTATATACCTACCCTGAACGGCCGCGTTTCTGAGCCGTATAAAAGAACGAATCTACTCAACCCGTCCTCTAAACTCTAACTGCCCCGGAAAACCATGTACAACGAGGAAGACTATCTGTGGGAGTGTAACACATGTACCAACCATTTCAAGTTGCTTATATTAGACGCGCGCTCCAGTGACTGACCCCTGGTTCCCAACACCTTACACCCAACCTCAGCATTGCTGGTGCGGCGTTTAAATCATACTCGAGCAATATATCGAAGACATCGATGCACAGATACGGATAGTGATTATCAATTACTGGAATGACAAACAGTGGAACACATCCCTGTCACCAAAAGAAAGTTATAAGCTTACTTGATGGAAATCGTTCCTTATGCGCGCCGCCTGTGCACAGGCAGCTATCAACAGATCTGACTGACGGTAATTGCTCACCAGGTAAGCAGGTAGGCTGAGAACGTTCGTCAAACGACGGTTCAACGACTGTGGAGCATTGTTCCGTCGATTTTGTAACGTCTTCTTCTTGATCACACTGGATTTGAAGAGAGACGCATTTAATGAAGGCTGGTAAACTACTTGGGAAAAAGTAAGAAAGGCTGAGCCTCTACTGATGTACACTTTATTCTTCACATAGAACATTACTGAATATACGGAAAAACCCTTTGATGAACATCAGAAAGCAAGATGCGGGCGAACATTTGTTATCGCTGATTTCATTCCTAAGCCGTTACAATCATATCTATATGCAAGCGAAACAAAGGACCGGAAGAACACGTGTGGTCAATTAGTCAATCAGTCAGCAAGTCAACTGATGCACAGAGGACAAGGTAAAATTATATGTCATAGTCAAAGACCTAGATCAGCATCACATGACTGATTGTCCAACTGACTACGCGTGGTCCTTCGTTCCCTTTGTTTTTATATGTGATAGTAACGGCTTAAGAATGAAACTACCGCAAACATGTGTTCGACTACGCCTTGCTTCCTGATGGAGCGTTATCTTCCTGATGAAAACAGCAACTTTTGAAATGCAATCGATCGGACTATAAATTGGGATTAAAAAATGCGGGCAGAAGTGATATTTGTTTTGATTTAATTTGGACGATGCAACAGAAATAAAGTTTGCAGTTACCAGGTTTTCCGTTTCATTTCATCGGGTTTCTCCTTTTGGTAGTATAGCTGACTTTTAAACTCGTTTTTACCAGCTATTAACCATATAATTTTGTTTTGACTGTGGTTTTTTTATTTGCCATATACTGGAGCAAGAGCGATAAAGCGGAACAAAGAAAGGTGAACATAAATAAATCAGATCAATGCGACAGTCCCAATGCAAGTATCCTATTTAATGCAACACTCTTTCATGTTGCTCAGTGTCCTCAAAAAGAGATGCATCTCGTAAAACCCAACAATTCATCCGAGGTAAGGTCTGCTGGTTATGGCTTGCATGTTTTCGTCGTCATGAACTGGCCACGTCCACTTATACTAGAATCCCTATCTGGCTTGGCGAATGGTGCAAACTGAGGAATTTACTCATGACACAAAGCCAATGTAGCCCGTTAAACTTCAGCGGGTTCAACTCATGTCCATAGTATTCCATGCCTTGCCTTAACACAGCTCATTATGCTGTCAAACGACATTTCAGTAATGCCGTGAAAAGATCGATTAATATGCATAGTGTAGTGGTCACCTGATCACTCCTCATCTACCACTCATTTTACTGTACGTTTTGCATATGAGACAACTGCTAGCGCTACTTTCTACGCACTTCCTCGACACAAACCAGCGTGCGGTCTTTGTACTTAGGTCCGGTGAGAATAAACGCAGTTGGCACTCCACGGTCTTTTTCCCGTTGATCACCTCGACAACCGCGATTGTAGGAGCTGAGGGAATGTGTCCTTAATAATTGGTGAGCCCGTTCTTTTTATCGTTTTTTAAGTTAACTGCATCCAGGTAACCTAACCAGGTCACGTCTCCGGTAGGTCCTTTTTCCATCGGCCATGTAATTTGCTCATCGTTGGTTTTCACGATGCATATACACACAGGATACCTTCAATCATTGGTGCATTTTCTTCTGGAAGAGGCACGACCATATTCAATCTGCATTTGGTTGTCGCCATTTTTCCATTCGATTTTTTTGCTCATATAATTTGAGTTTCCGCATACCAGGTGTCACGGACGCTGACTTTAGAATTCAAACCTAGTCCGTTTCCAAAACAAATACTAGTTTTCCGTGATGAGCAGACTCTAAACCCGAGTATGAACCGGAGTGCTAATCGGCACACACGACAATATCGGATTTCATGTCCGAGGGTCCGGACTATTCCAGACTCCCATTTCCAGCAGGCTCGAACATCTTGACAGCGGTTCAATTGCAATAAACTCCTCTTGGCCATCCCAACCAACATGATTCCTCAAATTAGGGACATCGTTCAGGAAAACCACTTTAGTCTGAAACGACACAAGAAACGATTAGGTTAACAATATACTCTTCGACCTCACTTGCTATGTTGGTAGGCTAAACCCGGAGGAAATATGGAAAACCATTGTGAGGAAGAATGCGGATCCATGGGTTCAATAAATTCAACTACTGTAAACTTTACAGCTGACCTGAGTTTACCAGATCAAGGGATTTGAAACCCGGATGTCACTGAACACGTTCCTGGCAGATGAAAGCAGCGGCTAAATTATTAGTATTGCCTGCACAATAGGATATTACATGTGTGGCTCTTGTCAAGGTGTTAAGACGATCAACAGGCTTAGGTTCGGTTCAGTTCAGTTCAGACAGCCACTAACCATGCACTGGGTGCGGTAGCTTTGGTTGTTATCTCCCACCGGCAACCTCAAAAGGAAATAGTGGAGAAGAAAAGGGTATGAAAGGAGTAAGAGGAGAACTACATTTTTTGAATTAAGTCGGTGAAGAAAGTTTGTGAATGCAAGAGCGCCACTGATCGCTGCATCCAGCCATATCCCCCAACGTATCTAACCATTGAGTGGGAGGGTCTCTTGGACCCCACCCAGGAAGTCTAACACGCCCTACATGGCCAAGTCCACTAGTTAGGCTTTTCATACCTTTCTTCCACGTCATGGACTGACAACCCCTACTTACATTCCAACTGGTACCTGCCTCAGTAAACATAGTACGCCAAGTAATCCTGTCAGGGGGCATGCGCAACACGTCCTAACCATCTCAGCCTGGTGGGCTCAAGTGTTTCATCTAATGATTTGGTCCTTGTACCTAAGACTATTTGCCGAACCTCGGCACTGCTCACACGGTGTTCCCAACATATTCGAGCAATGCTACGAAGATATCAGTGTTCAAATACCGACAATCTTCATATATCCTCCGTCCGCAGTGGCTACTTTTCTGAACCATACACAAGTACGGGCCTGACTTCTGCAGCGTACACTCGACCCTTGGTAGATAAACGGATGTCATGTCGACGCCACAGATGACTCAGGTTGGTAAAAGCCAAACGAACCTTCCGTATACGCAAAGACACCTCCGATATCCGACCTCCGGGAGAAATGCAGCTCCCCAGATCACGGAACTTGTCTATCTGGTCAATAGTCTCTCCAGACACTGAAAGGTTTGGTGCTGGACCGAGCAAGTCCTGCAAGAGGATCTTGCACTTTGAAAGTGCGTAACGCATACCAAGCATTGCAACGCAGTCTGCCAAGCTGCCCAGAAAAGCTTGCAACTTACCCTGATCTTTACTTAGAAGAATGATGTTCGCATATTCAAAGTCTGACACTTTTACACCCGGGGAAAATTCAATGCCACTATCAGCACCTGACAAAAGTACGGTCTTCAGGACTATATCAATCACAAAGTTAAAAAGAAAAGGTGAGAAGGGCAATTCTGACGTACACAACTTCCCGTGGTGAACTCAGATGAAAGATCACCATAAGCCCGAACTCCGTTTCGGCTATTAATGTAAAGTGCCTTTATAATGGAAATGAATTTCTCTGGTATACCCCTCAACGAGAGGCAGCACCAGAGAATCATGTGGTCGATTAAGTCGAAGGCCGCTTTAAGATCAAGAAAAACGGAGATAGTGGACCTACGGAAGGTGTGCCTATGTCCTAAGATTTGTCGAAGAGTGAAGATGTGAGCAATACAACCTCGACCATGTCTAAACCCAGCTTGATTCTCGCGCGAGCACTGTTTGCGAGCGTTGGATAAGCGGTGGGGAATAATACCAGCAAGCGGATTGGATGCGATGCGGACAAACTTATTCCCTTGTAGCTTTCACAGGAGCACCTGTCGCCCTTCTTGTAAATCGGTACGATCACCGATTCATACCAACTCTTTGGAACTTGTTCCCTATCCCATACCATCTTCCCACACTTCGCAATCCACCACCGCTCACGGCCGTTTCTCAGGCCACGAATCAGTTGGCGTTTAAGGCATCTTCGTGCCTCATATTATCTGGATTACGGAGGAATCGATCTGCGAACATCTAACGGCGTAATCGAGGATGCAGATATCCACCATTTCTTTGTGTCTGGTTGCTGGACCTTGGGGAGCATTAGCAGCCTCAAATAGAGCCCCGCTGGATCTCCGTCCATCGCTCTTCTGGATCCTGGGCATTTGACTGCATCGATAACCTTGTGGATAATTCTGGTTGGAAAGCAGATCGATGGTTATCGTCCAGTAGCAGCTGCGGGAGACGGTTAGCTTTGGTGTTATTTTGGCCACCGACGAGACGTAGGCTGAAACGCGCACGGACAAGAGCGTGCTCAGTGTCTACAGACGTGGACCAAAATGATCGACAGTCTTGAACTGAGCCGCGCCAGTGGTACCTGATAGCAATGTGGTCGATCTGGATCCGACGCTGTGAAGGCGAAGGAGGACACCAGGTTAGTCGGTGCCGCTTTTTGTGCGAGAAATTAGCACTCGCTAGGAATAGTCCACGGTGGGAACATAGTTGGATGAGTCGGTCACCGTTATCTGTTCGATCGACTGGAATGCCAAATCGGCCTCCTACATTTCTCTCCGTCTCATCTAGTATTCCAATTTGAGCATTGAAGTCACCAGCAATAACCATGATGTCCGTAGAGCACACGCTGGGGAACGGTCGAGACAAATCTTGGTAGAGTTTATCTTTAGTCTCAGGAGAGCTACAGTCAGTCGGGGCATATACAGAAACGACAAACAGGCAACGACGCTTTAATCTAGTGCTGTTGACATGCACAGAACCATCCAACCGAACCGAACACGGACGACTGCTGACTGGGATTCAGTCGAACAGTGCACGCTGAGCTTTCATGCCCAGAGAGATGCCAACGCCAGCCTAGCCACGAGCACTAGACACCGGAACACCCGAGTCGCGACGAGTGAAACAAGAAGCCGGGTTTGTAGTTAGGGAGCAAAGTGCTAACACTGAAGATGGGTCTTCTATGCGTGTTTTGGAGACACAACACATCTATGTTAAAGGTTCCAAGAGTTCTATCTGGAGCAGCCTGCTGCCCCGTTTGGTAGTGTTCGTATATCGAAAGCAGAAAAGTGAAGAGAATGCTTAGGTCGGAGAATCGATTCTCTTCCTTCTCCTGTCTCCCAGTTGCTACCCGCACCCAGTTAGAAGTTCACGGTCACAACTCACTCCGGCCTCTAGTATCCACTCAAAGCTGAGATACGAAGGATGAAGAGCAGAGAGATGAGAAATGTTTTCCGAGCAACAGCTGAGGACTTTTGAGCACCTCCTATTTTGCGGCTGCCCACACCGCAGGAGGAGCGCATTTCTATATTTTTACATTTTTCTATTTCAGCGTATACGCTCAATCTGTTAAGCAAATAAAGCCCATATTTTGGACCTTTAGTCTCATTCTGACGTGATGATTGTTTGGTCGAAACAAGGTATACAATAACTAATCGCAATACACAAACAATATATATATATATATATATATATATATATATATATATATAATCATTCTTTCGACAGATGTGTGTACTTCCGGTGATGTTCACTCGAGTCGGACAAGACCACCATTTTCGTGAAGCTTCGTAACACACTTTATCTGATGAGCAGGTGCCAAGTGCATCAGATAGCGCGAACTATGCTCATCGGCATCTGTGGAGGAAGAGTGCACTGGGTACCCAGAATCTCTAGTCTCATCAGAAGGGCGCATGAGCTGAGCAATCAGTCACCGCATCCTAGGGGTTCCCGGAAGACACAAATGAACCACACAATTGGCCACCGGCCCATCTGGACCAAAGCTTCTGCCTTGCAAGATGCGCTCAGTTACGCAAGGGCTAGAGGTGCATCTTCGAATAAAAACGTCTATTCTGGACCGGGCGACCGAGTAGTACAGTAGCCCACAACGTTAACAACAACGCAAATGATGGTATTCTTACAAATGTTCGTTACGCTTTCCGGAGACATGGGCGCACCGATACTCTCACACCGCGAACACATTGGTTATTCTAATTCCACACCTCAACTAACCAAAACACATGCACACCCACAAATCTTCATATTTCGCGGGAACTGCAGTCGGCCGTACTTGCGGTAGTATCTCTGAAGGAAGTCCTGTTCCTGTTCTCTTGCGTCCTACTTCGTCTAGCATCCAAGTCTCGCCGAATCAGCTTTCACCCGCTGATGCTTTACTTCGCCCCCGGCGTCCTTTTAAACCAACCACACTTACTTTGCGAACGCTAATGCGTACAGGACGACAGGCGTGTTTAGCTCGCATGGTGGAAATCCTTGCCATCAACGTGTGTTGCATTCAAGAGACTGGCATATGACTCCAGCTCGGTCGTTCGATTGATGACCCCATCTAACCCTTCTGCAAAGTTCCACTTGCGTTTTTCAGGGGATTCTGGGGCTGCGGCTGCTGGTCTTGCTAGTGTAGGTGTTGCTCTCAGTGAGAAGCTGCGGCTGCACTATTGGACCGGATTCCAGTTACCGGCCGGTTGTGCGCCATCAGATTTCGAGGTTTGTGCAAGATAAGCAAACGCCGTCCCGATAAACGCAATTTGGTTGTCGTCTCGGTTTATACCCCTAAAGACTTCAGCCCAGATCCAGTCAAAGACATCTTCCATCAAAAGTTACACAACCTTTTACGTAAAGCAACACGGGGTGATATCGTGTTTTAGATGGAGACATGAATGCTAGAGTAGGTCGGTTGTCTGCGAACGAGACGCATTTGGGAGGCCCCTTGGCCTCGATTCCTGTCATTCAGAAAATGGCGAACGGCTTTTGGCTCTGGGTTCAGATCACCGCCTGTTTCTCGCCAGTACGAACTTCATGCGTTTTCGTTGGGGGTACGCCATGCACAGTCCACCCTCTTTGCGTCAGCGATGTTCCCAGATAAACCACGTCAAAATTAGCTACAAATGGCAGGACTGTAAACAAGACCATCGATCTTACTGGAGCACTCTCTTTGACTCCGACCACGTGTTAGTCTGCACTGAGTTGTCCACGTGCTTCCGTGGGCGTGCAAAAAGTACGATGAAGCACCGGTTAGACCGCGATTTGCTGCCCGGCCCATCTTGTCTCTCAATTTCCAAAATGGTTCTCGCTGAAAAGCTTGGATCAACGTCACCAGATAACATCAACCAGCACTAGTCGCTCATTAGGAATGCTTTGCATTCTACTTGCAAAAGTGAATTGTGACCTAGCCCGTCGTGTCGTGACACGATAGATTTCTGCTCAGTCTTTACGTCTTTTTGATGCACGCCGGTTCATCCCGACTGTTAGTGAGCGTGATGAAACACGGCTTACAACGAGGTGTGCACTCGAAGCAAGTCTCCCTAGGGATCGGGAAATCTGGCGGTCTCAAAAAAACCTCTGAGATGGGACATGTTGCCGCTTTAGTGTTGAGCCAACCCCGTCCTGCAACAGCATTTTACACTTTTAAGGTGAAAAATGCATCTCAAACATTGCGACGCTGTTGCTGGTGGTAGACGGTTCTGCTATCGCCCGGCTCACTACCACGCCGGATCTAATGAGGCCTTATACGATTACCACTTTAAGTCTCAGGATCATGGTTGCCGGTTTCCTTCACACTATAAATCATGAAAATACACAACACACGCACTCACTCTTTTGCTCCTTCGAGAAACAAGCACGAACTCATCACCCTCACCAGCATTCGCGGAATGAACCGTAATATCGATTCTGTGCACCAATTTCTCCAATCCTCCTCTCCTCTTGAACTAGGTTAGACCGGAACCCAAATCTTCCCCTCATCAGACACCAACCACCTCCAATTTCCCAGCTATTCCTTTCACTCCTCTTTTTCACCCAAAGGTGGCGTCTGTGCCTTTGTCCACCAGTCAGTCGCCACATCCAGAATCCAGAATCTTGACTTTCCCAATCGTGAATTTCAGTTGATGTAGCTGAAACTCCGACTTCCTTATTTTAACCACTGCTTTTGTGTCGTTTACCGTTCACCCAACAGTACCGATCCATCGATCTCTGATTTCTTATCTTCGAACATTGAGCACCTGTTTGTTACGGATCCCAACTGTCATATCATCATCCCAGGAGATTTTAATGTTCACAATCGAGATTGGCTGATTCACTCATCGGACACTTCGGCTCTGTGGAGCGAAGCCGAACATTTCGCCGTGGTCAACAACCTGTTAACTTCCCCACGCGTATTCCCGATCGAGCTGGCGATGGTGCCCATATCCTTTATCTTATTCTTACTTCTATTCCTTTTCTGTTCTCAGGCATCTCTGCTCTCCCTCCACTTGGCTCATCTGACCACTGCATTATTTCCTGTCCCATCAGTTTTACTCGCCCCGATCCTCCATCTACCTCGAAACACACATTTTGGCGTTACAGTTCAGCCAACTGGGATAGTTTTCGCGATTTCCTAGCTTCCAATCCCTGGAATGGTTGCTGCTTTATTTCAGACTTTTCCGCTTCCGTTTCTAATTTCACTGACATTGTTCCTCAAGGTATGCAACTTTTCATTCCTGACATTTCCAAACCCGGCAAACCCGAATCCCCCGAGTGGTTCGACCACGCATATGATCGTGCTGTACGTTTGAAGCGTGCTGGCGCCGCTCACCCACTCCCGACTCCTACCACTGTTTCGTGCAAGCCAGGAACAGATGTTCGGCAACCATACAGAGAGCCAAAGAATGCTTCGTCCGCTGGAAAGCCGAACGCTCACTCTCATCTGCCACCGACAGCCGAACATTTGCTCCCTTGCCAAAGCAGTCTCTTGCAATTTTAGCCCTTCCAATTCCCTTTCCATCTGTAATTCCTCTGCTGATCTTGTTTGTGAACCACACGAGAAAGCCGAAGTTTTTGCTTCCCGGTTTGCCTCCAACTCTATTTTACCCACTTATCCCACACCTCCGATTCCTTCTCTTCCCTCTGTCTCCCGTTTTCAACCCCATATTAGCACTAGGAAGATCCGCCAAGCGCTGCGTTCTCTGGACGTATCCAAACCACCCGGTCCGGACGGTATACCACCCATCGTCCTCAAAATGTATGCCCCTGAGTTGGCCCCTCTCTTACGTCATCTTTCCCGTCTCTCTCTGCAGCTTTCTACTTTTCCGATTCCCTGGAAACACACCGTGATTCTTCCTATTCCCAAACGCGGTGATCCTCCTGACCCGAATAACTATCGTCTTACTTCCATCACATCTGTTTTCTCGAAAGTACTTGAAACTGTAATCTCTGACCAACTGCGTACGTTTCTGGAACGCGAAGGACTACTGAATGGTCGCCAATACGGATTTCGACCTCACCGTTCCACCGGTGATATCCCGGCCCTCGTCTCATACTCCTGGTTGGTTGCAGTCGACAATCAAGGAGTGACACATATGGTGTCGCTCGACATCTCTAAGGCCTTTGACCGAGTTTGGCACGAAGGTCTACTGGTGAAACAGCCATCTTTCGGGCTCTTCTCCGCGCTCGTATCGTGGACATCAAGTTTCCTCAGTAAGCGAACCATCTCCGTTCGAGTTGATGGGGTCCTGTTCCAGCCATTTCCTGTGAACGCTGGTGTTCCCCAAGGTACAGAACTTGCACGCACCCTAGTTATTTTATTTATTAATAATCTTTTATCCACTACTTCCAACCCAATCCATTCTTTTGCCGATGATGCCGTCCTTCATTCTTCCATTGCTTACAGCACTCCTCGACATACCAACACCAACATCGACCGTGACTGCAGTGCAATCAGTGTATCTTCAGAGTCCGATCTCGAACACATCTCCTCATGGGGATCCCACAATCACGTTGCATTTAATGCTTTCAAAACTCCTCTTCTCTCGATTTCATTGAAACACCATTCATTCTCCCCTCACCTATCCTTTGATTCAACTGCGCTGCCTGTCACAGATTCTATTTCTCTTCTTGGATTATCTATAACCTTCTCTCTATGTTGTTCCGTTTTCATATCTCAGCTGGCCTCTCGTGCTGTGCGCAAAGTTGATTTTCTGTTCCGCGCCAGACGCTTTTTCCCACCAGCTCACCTTCTTCTGTTGTTCAAAGCTCAAATCCACCCCGCACTCGAATACTGTAGTCACGTGTGGGGTGTAGCTTCGTCTGCCTCTCTTTCTGTTCTTGATCGGGTTCAACGAAAGCTCGTCCGGCCGATCGACGACCCTTCTTTAACCTCCAATCTGCAGTCACTAGCCCATCGTCGGGCTGTTGCTTCGTTGTCCCACTTCTACCGGTACTATTCTGGATTTTGTGCTTCTGAGCTTGCTTCGGCAGTTCCTTTCCCTAAAACTCTCTACCGACCATCACGTACCCAGGCAACTAGTCATCCCTATCAAGTTTCTGTGGCCAGATGTCGCACTTCCATCTTTCAATCCTCTTTCCCCGGACCGTTAAGTTATGGAACACTCTTTCTCTTTCTGTCTCCCCATCCACTTACAACCTTTCCCTCTTCTAATCAGGATAAATAAACTGGTTCTTACGTGAATGTCCCTCCTCAACCCACTTTTACAGTATGTCTTCTGATTATGAGGTTTACCCCTTATTCTGTAATTCATTTTATGTGTAATAAAAAGACCATCTAAAAAAGCTTACAACTTACCTGGATCTTCACTCAGAATAACAATATCATCCGCGTATTCCAAGTCAGACAGTTTACTGACTGAGCAAAGATCGATGCTGCCATTCTCATACGAGGATAGGGCTATCTCAAGAATTAATTCAATTACAAAATTGAAGAGAAAGGATGAAAAAGGGAAACCCTGACGAACACTACTTTCCGTAGTGAATTCGGGTGAAATATCACCGTACGCACAAACTCGGTTTCGACCGTTCGCATACAAGCATTGGAAAAGAGAAACAAACTTCTCTGGCACACCCTTCAATGACAGGCAGCGCCACAGAACTGTGCGGTCGACTGAACCGAACGCCACTTTCAGATCAAGAAAAGCAGAGTGTAGGCCTACGGGGGATGTGTCTGTACACTTACGTTTGTCGAAAAAAAATATGTAGTCGATACAACCACGAATGGGTCGGACACCGGTTTGATTCTCACGCGCACACATTCCGCGGGCGATCAATATTCGATGGAAAATAAGACCAGTGAGCAACCTAAACGCGATACTTACTAAGCTATTTTCTCTGTGGCTTTCAAAAAAGGATCTGTCACCTTCCTTGTAAATCGACACAATCATCGATTCACATCATTCCCCGGGAAGCTGCTCACTATCCCAGATTACTCGGAAGAGTCTGGTTAACTCCGGAATCAAAGCTTTGCCTCCATCCTTGAATAAACATGGAGACAACCCATCCCGTCCAGCAGCTTTGCATCTTTTCAAGTAACCTATCTCTCGCATAACCTCCATTTCTGATGGAGGAGTGATATCCACCTGCATCGTTCCTCTGGAAAGTATATTCGGAAGGTCCATTGCAGAAGTGGGCTAACTGAATCGTTCTTTAAAATGCTCGGCCCAACGACCCAGACGACGTCCCTGGGAATGAATCAGCGAGCTCTCGGATTCCTTGATTGATCCACCTACACCAGACTTCCGTGTTACGGTACTTCCAATCAAACGGTAAAGGTTGCGAGCATTGCCAGTGGACACAGCCTTTTCCATTTCCTCACATTTCACAACCCAGCACTGCTGGCGGTCATTTCTCAGGCTCCTAGACAATTGGCGTCTCAGGGATTTACGCGCTTGAATGAGGACCATCCAACAGAGTAACTGATGCCGAACATATCCATCGTTTGTGAGGCCTACTTAAACCAGAGTCCTGTGTCGCATTAGACGCGAAATACAAGGCCTTTTTGATCTCTTGCCAGCGTTCACCTGGGTCGTGCACATTTGACTGCATCGATAACCGTGTAGACAGCTCTGCCTGAAGAGCAGATCGTCGGTTATCGTCCACAAGTAACTGTGCGGAATGAGTGGCATTTACATTGGTGCGACCACGAATGAGACGCAAACAGAAGCGAGCACATACCAAGCCTTAATCTGATTCCACGGGCGTAGACCAAAATAAACGACAATCTTCAATTGATCCAAGCCAGCGGTGACCAATCACAATATGGTCAAGCTGAGTCCAACGTGCTGTGAAGACGTAGGGGGACGTCGTCAGTCTGTACCGCTTCTTGTGATAGAAGTTCATACTCGACAGAAACAAACTGTGGTCGTAGTACAGCTGGATGAGACGATCACCGTTGTCAGTGCGATCGGCCGGGATAGCAAATGGGCCTCCGATGTAATTTGGAATCTTCCAGATGGCCACCTTGGTCATTGAAATCCCCAGTGATGACCACGTCCGCTGAACACACGATTCGAAGCAGTTGAGACAAATCCTGGTAGAATTCGTCCTTAGTTTCAGAGGAACTGTAGTCAGTGGGCGCACACAGAGACACAACGAACAAGTATCGACGCTTCAGTTTGTTGTTGTTGACATGCACAGAGCCGTCCAACCGAACTGCACATAAACGACTGCTAACTGGAATCCAGTAGAGCAGTGCACGCTCAGTTCTCCTGCTCAAATCAATCTTAACGTCAGTCTGACCACGAGCACTAGACACCGAATCACCCGACACGCGAAGAGTAAAGCGAGAGACTGAGGGTGTATCTGGAGTGCTAGGCGTGATCACGTAAGTGGGGTCTTGTATGCGCGTTTCGGGCACATAGCATACATCTACTTTGAAAATGCCCTGAGTTTTGGTGAGGACAGTTTGATGCACTACCTGACGTAGTGTGTGGACGTTAAAGGCATCCAAGTGAAGCGAACATTTACCCTTAAGAAATATTTTTTTGGCTGATTATCCTTTGGACTTCATCATTCATGCACAGACCTCAGCTTATCCGACCAACCTGCACTCGGAAGCACCAGACTTGAGTTTCGCTCTTGCTGGAGCTCACCGGTGGTGCATATCTCCCGCCACATCCAGGGTTTGAACCCGCGTCCTTTCGCCTCGAAGGAGTGTTTCCACAGCGCCACCCCGCTCCCGTCCGGGCTGATCCGAATCACCAAGTTAAGCTTGTTCAGATGTCGTCCTCTATGACAGTCAGAAGTGTCTGAGAGCTTCGGGCTTACAAAGTGCATTCGATTTACGCCCAACTCCTGAACTGCTGCTTTCACCAGAGGCACAATAACCCGTGGCACTTTGTATCGATCTTGAATTAAGGAAGGAAAAGTTGGTAAGGCCATTTACAAGAAAGATACTGGAGGTTTCTGGGTGAATCATACTTCATGGATGCCCACACCACAAAAGGGGTTTTCCTTTGGGAACCCTAACCGAAGTGTTTGACTCAAAAGTCTCATCCGCAATGCAGTGGGGCCTTAACCCATCACAGGGAACGAGACCGAAGAATCCGTGGGGGAACCTCTTCTGGTCTCTCACGTGAAACCTGATTACTGCATGCTTTTTGTCTTGTCTCCGCTGGTGCTTTGTTATCGATCCGCCCATCGGGTTCAGTCCCATGCTCCCAGGGGAGCAAGCGGAACGTGGACGGGGCAGCATCCTTTGAGCCGGCGGCTGCCCACCTTAGCGGGCGATAGCTGCCCAATGAAGTGCGATCACTTTTCCTACCGTCGATAGGAACCCCAGTTACTCCACTCTTACGTCTATCTAGTGGATGTTTTTAGATTGGGAAACTTTCTCTCAGAGTTTATTCGCTGGAGTGTCCTCTCCAGAGGCATAGTGGTTCGAACCAGATGTTGCCCATTAACTGGTTCAGATACCGAACCTTATCTGGACTCTACTCAATGACCTGTCAAGCATGATTGCAATTCCGGCTTAAGGAAGCCATCCTACATCGTTCTTCAAGTCATGGAGGCACGCGGACCGTCACACCACGCCAAGGTGATATCTCGTCGTGATGACTTGTCCCCTCTACCTACGCATAATGCTTCCACTGATAACACGGTCGATACTCACAACGGCTCATTGTCATATAGTGTCCTGAATAATCCTCCATTTTGCAACTCACATTTCCTCAAGCCTCGTCAGTCTCTGAATTTCGGCTCTTTTAACGTGCGTATTCTCATGCAGGCCGGTCAGCAGGCTTGCTTAGCAATCCCAATAGATTTTTTGAAGGTTGATGTCTGCTGCGTAAGTCAAACGCGTATCCATGATTCGAGCAGTGTGATTCAACTAACTGCTCCTGGTATCTCATCGAGGTATTTCTTGTGCACATCAGGAGACGAAGCAGCTAGAAATGCGGGTCAGCATGGTGTAGGGATAGTCTTGACTGACAAGGCTGAGGCTGTCCTTTTAGACTGGATACCGGTCTGTAGTCGTTTATGTGCTTTAAGACTCCAGGGATCAGTTGTGTTAAAGACAAACTGTTTGTAATCTCGACATACGCCCCAACAGACTGCAGCTCTGACACGCAAAAGATGAGTTCTATGATGAACTTGCCATTCTCGTTCGCAGAAGCAAAGGTTCTGACACTGTAGTGCCAGCTGGTGATTTTAATGCACAAGTTGGCAAATTTAGTGTGTCAGAAGCTTGTTTAGGTCGGCGCTGTGTCTTACCAACTCAGCGCCCAGATAATGGGGATAGGCTTCTCCAGTTTTGTGCAGACAATCGGCTATTCCTCTCTAGTACATTTTTCCGACACAGCTCGCGTCGCACGGCGACTTGATGCTCTAATGCTACAGATATTCTGAGTCAGATCGATCATATCGCAGTTCTGTTCAGAAATGTAGATCCTAATGGTCCACATATTAAGAGTCTGACCATGTATCAGTTTCATTGCGGTTATCACTGCAGCTCCATGGTCATGGACGCAAACTGCGAACCCAGTTAGCCGTACAATGTTTGTCTGATCCAGAAGTTTGCACCAGCTATGAAAATAAATTAGCACATGAGCTAGGATCTACGCCGAACAGTAATGTAGAAGATGAAGATAAGTGGACGGAAGAGTACTGGGTACACATACCTGGTGAGCGCCAACAACCGCGAAGCCACTAATGTGCTTCCGGAGAAATTCTGTCCACATGCTGACACTACTCACTATCATATATATATATATATATATATATATATATATATATATATATATATATATATATATATATATATATATATACGGGACACCGGCGACAGAAAAGAAAAGGGTTCCCAGACTATCTTCGCCTTGACAGAACTGATTATTCAAATTCTAGCAGTATTCCTGGCTTCGAACAGACAGTTGAAAGCAGTCATTTGTGAAAACGTAGAAATCCCACTCTGAGTGCTGCAAATGCAAAAAGCACGCGCGACAAGGTTTGTACCATCAATAGAAAGTAATGTTTCTCTCAGTAACTGATTTATTAGTAACAGATGCTATGTTTCGACGTGAACACGACGTTGTTCTCTTCCGAACATATAAATGTTGACATAGTTATCGGATTACCGACAGATTACATGCACCGTTTGTGCTTAGGAGTAATTAGAAAGCTATTAATGTGAAAGGACGTGCCAATCAAAAAGATGTCCGTCTACATCGACAACAGCTCCAACCTATGACAGATCAGAACAATACCCATTGGAATAACCTCTTTATTTATTTGGAAATAGAAGGAACATGGTGACTCGTACTTGCGATGAACGCACTCTCAGTGTAGCATCCATAACGTAGCTAAACTCTGTTTGCTTGCACATAAGGTAAATGATCAACGGGAATAAACACCGTCTCATTTATCTAAATGTTCCGAATCTACAACTTCGACTACTTAGATTCCTCGTCAGATAAACTCAATATAAGAAAGGCCACCACAGAAACTGATTTACGATAGTTTCGCCTTAACAAAGACAAGACCTAATAACTTGTTGCCAGCAAACAGGTTCCCACCATTAAGTCAACTGAATGGGATAACTCTGGTATCATACGAGTAGGCTTTTGTCTATTTGTTCACGTAGATAACTCGTTTGATGGCCCACTTCCGTCTGTTGAGCAAAACATTTCCCGTGAGAAATCTGACGCCTGTTTTGGTTTTTTTCATGCCCACAAGATTCGTTGTGAGTGTGTTTACTCCACAGAGGACGACGACTACTGCGTTAATCTTCTACTCATACATTTCTAGTGTGATAACTACGCCTCGCACCATCGAACTGACCTGTACAGACATCTACTGATAAACGCAAGCTACGGGACTTGCTTCTGTTCTGCACTGGGTATTGGCTTCCAAAAAGCTAACACTTGAAGTTTTTAAATGGCTACAGGTCTTTGGTTCTTTCAGTCGTCACTCTTTGGGATGATGAGAATGAAGATGTCTGCATTATCAGTCAGTCATGGCTGACGCCGGACGAGACATGTATACGTGCCTAATGTGGATAGTGCACGTTCTCGCTACATCCATAGTGACTACACGAAAATGGGTGCACCTGTGCACGAATACAGATTGTGCTGGAAGGGACCGGGTAACGGTGTGTCAAGGCTGAGTATAGAAGGGAAAACCTGCATTCTTTCCCACTCAATCATGTGTCACTGGATGCAATAATATCAGTAGCAAATGGGCTTTAATAATGTGGTCCATACTGATTCCCCTCCAGCAGGACAAAAATCGACTAACACGGAAACCGAAGCATTCCGGTTCTACGTAATCAAAACTTCTCGTAACAAGATAAATAAATACGCAAGTTATCATTCGAAACTGCGTGTGCATCAGCGCACTGAAATTTGGACAACGTTCCCAATCCTTCGATATATGGGTGGGCTTTTACTGTTCGTCTAAATGAAATAAGAAAACCATTATAGGAGGAATACCAACAGCTGTAACAGCATAGAACTAAATAATCAACTTTTTATTCAACAAAATTTCATCTGCAGTAAGACCAACCATTAAGCCTTGACAAGGGGTCTTCGAGCATTCATGGGTGCATCCCGGAAATCCCGATAAATTCAAACCTTGGCATGATTCACAAAGAACACAAAGTTCACATGACCTGAAGAAGAAAGTTAGACGGAGAAAATATCAAACTACGGTCTGTAGAAGTATATACGCCTGATCTCTGACCCACAGATGGAACAAACTTTTGGATTTGTTTCATCCTGTGAGCTCTCATCGCTTATCACAGCCCACGAACAACTAGACGAATTAGAGCTGTTACGATCGGGGAGGAGATCCATGACAAATTTAGTATGCAAAGACCAGTGTTCCTTCACGGGGTTGCTCGTCTTCGATCTGCAAAATACAACACAAAACACTCCATGAGCATCATCATCATCACCGTATACCGTTAAACAGTAGGACAAGCTACACTGACCACTGTCTTTCTCGCCATGTTGCACGTTGAATCAGAGAGTATGAATGTACAAAGTGGACAGGGAGTAGACCTACAGAGGTGGAAAAAGGAAAGAATGCCCTAACAGCCAACACACGGAATACATAGTCTAACTGCACAAGCACGCATTGATCAACCATTTTGATTCGACATGAAGTGACAGCACGATCGCCACTGTTCACGGTTTGCTGCCATATCCTTTAGTGTCTCCAGCCAACTGGTTAAGGGATCTTTTGGACCCCAACCATGAAGACGTGAAGCACCTACTTCTCCTAAGTCTGCTGTACATTTCCTCACTCCCCGTTGCCAAGTCATTTGTTGACCTCCACGTGATTTCTTACACTCCTCAGGAGGAACGGAAAATGGGGCACGGTACGGTAGGCGTGTGTCTGCCACACGTAACACGTGCCCCAACCAACGAAGTCCACTAGGCTGGATACACTGTGATGATCACAAAATAAGTGTTTCTTTAATTGGGATGAAAACGTCTATGGTAGTTTTGATTTTTTTCGCCATGCCTGCGCATGAGTGCAGTGGAAGTGGTATACACCCCACAGCCATGAAGGTACACTGCACTACTAGGCATAACCGGAAACCAGACCCTGTGACTTGGAGTGGGGAACTACATAATTTCCTAATAGGTTGGGTGTGTCATGATATTATCATTTGCTGTATTTGCATAACCCATCATTGAGTTTCTCTATTTACATTTCAGCCACTATGTGCCTGTTATCAAAGTAAAGAGTCGATTACTGCTCACCATGATCTTTTTGATTCTGCTATTTGAAACTCCTAATCTGCTGCTGTCATATTCACAACAGTGTGGTAACGAACCGGGCGACAGATGATTACTGTCTACCACCAAATGATCAAGAGTCTTTCTTTTTCTTCCCTTCCGGACCCCAATCGATATGCGCAACGAAGGAAATACACAACAGACCAACAGTGACTGCGAACTACTCCCCATTATATTTTCTTGAACATGTTGTTGTAATGTATTGCACATGAAAGAACGCGACCGTGTTCTACGCAATACGTGTATCCACGTCTTCGTCTGCTCTCTCCATCGTTCGTGCGTTGGATCGTTGTTGTTCGCCTTTTGCTGATATTTTCGCCCGACATTCGTCATAGTTTAGCGTCGCGGACAGCATGTATGTAGAATACAGCCCGTTATCTCCTAGAATGAAATAGTCATTCGCTGAAGTTTGAGAACTGCGTGTGCAACGGCAACCGGCCTCACCAGCCAACGCCGTTCCATCTAAACGACGATTTTGCCTCATGGGAGTTCCAAGATTCAATTTACCCGACTAGTGTTGATCAGGAACAATCAGACCCATTTTTGCTGAGTTTCTTGAGAGAAGGGACTGCGAAAATTGTACGGGACGCGGGTGTAAATCAACAACAGCAGCGGACGACGTTCGAACAATGCTGAGACAACTTTTCTCGCCAAAAACAAACTCCATCTCATTGGAGAGAACAGATTCTGTCAAAAAAGTAGTTGATTGGTAAAACCGCCAACAAATTTCCATGGGCCGTGCTGGATTTCATAGTAAGGTCCCATCCTACAGAATCGAGGGAATGGCGAGGTAAATCGGTGTGAGCGACTTTGTATGGGTCTGGCTGAGGAACGCTTGAGGAGTAAATTCATCTACAAGCCTACAAAATTAGTCGAAGAAGCCCGTCAAAGGGGACAAATATCAGCCAGTTAACGTATGTTTGACTCCTAGCAGCCCCCGTGTTACGCTTCGCATCACGCGGCACGAAATATAAAGGAACAAAAAAAACAAGGACTTTGGAGGACGAAGAAAAACTGCAAACACATTCTTGGATTTGAACGTCTTGCACAAGATTAAGGGCACAACCCGTCTGTACGACCAAAAACCCAACCACGTGGGTTAAAAATCACTGTGTAATTACGTTTCTCTTTTTAACGTTGCTAATGTTACCGCTCAACCGCTCCCAGTAAAAAAACGGATAGATGAAACTTATGTGATTTCTGATCGATACTTGTGCCTCCTGTTCCTTACTTAGCAAGGAGTCAGCTAAAAGCAACGGTGAGTTGGCCGCCGGATTGATAGAGGTAGCTCACCAAGCATCACCCCGTACGGAGTTCATATGGATCCGTATGGCAAACTGTGGGCACTATCATCACGATGTTTGAGCAGCGCTACCGGGGCCTATGTGGGCCTGCCAGCACCGGAAAAAGCACGGGAAATGGGTATCCCTTTTACGGCTCCCGAATAAAACTTCCCCAGGCTTTACTATAATTAACCTATTCAAATTTCCCCATTCTGTCGTCCTAAGCCACTGCCTTTTCAAGCATGTTCGAAAAGGATAATCTGGGACAAAATACATATCCACTACGCAAATGTACGAATTACGCTCACTACCAGCACTTTGGGCAAGCGTGACGATTGCCCGTAGCCGAAGCAGCACTCCCAGATGGACACCACCTCAGCAAACGCGGGGAATGAGTAGTTCCACGGAAAACGATGGGCATTGATGCGTGGATGACCGCACTAGCTGAGCAATCGTGCACAAGATAAGGTGTCAGTTGCGCTAACACCGCTCACTGGTGAGCTATGGCAGTCGACCTTTTTCATGATCACAGATAAACCAATCAGCGGCAGTTTGGCGACAAAGTTTGTCAAACGCGGTCCAATGACCCTAATTTTCGACACATTTTGACCCCACTTGTGCTAGCTGGGTTGTTATCGGGGTCCCAAATGCCCAGTCAGCACAGGGGTGCGCATTTTAGTCCCAAAATAGTACCGCGGGGGACTGTGTTTTAGTAATCAGTTTGAGAAGAGTTTCTGTCATATTGTCAGATTCGGACAGGTCTAAAATATGGAAGAATAATTTTACTTCATTTAAAAGCACTGTTCTACCAGCCGGGTCAGCACAAGGAGAGAGCATTTAGTCCTAGAAATGTCCCTCAAGGGACCATTTTGGTACTATTTTATTAATGTGGTATAAGTCGGAGAATTTCGCCCGTTGCTTCAAGTACGGCTCATGACATGAAAGTACACCTTGGCCTCTTTGTAAAGTGCTACGTTTTACAGGGATGCTGGGCACCAGAAAGTACTCGAGCCGTGACAAGTAGTTTTCGAGGGTGTTCACGAATCATGTTATGTTCTCCAATGGAAATCAACGAAAGCCTTTTAGATGAAATAATGTAGCATAGCGTGCCGAAACTTAAGGGTAAAGCACGTAATCCCCTGCAATCTTGGTGTGTTTAAAAGTAGTCTTGAAAATGTCCCCGGGGTGTTTCAAACGGGACTAAACTGAGACGAATCCGGGACTAAATCGGGACTAATGTGTTGATTGGGTGGCCTTAGCCCATCGTCCAATTTTTCCTGCAAATGGATGCCTTTTCCTACTTTCCACGTCCCGAATTCCTCCTTTGCGATTTCTTATTTTAATCAAATATCATTATTCAAACTGGCCCCGTACTCTACCAAACATGTGCACAGAATTCGCCAACAACGACAAACCATGAATACATTGGGGAAGGTAGCTTTTTAGCAATTTTACCTTAATTCTCATTACTCGGTGAATTTATGTGATAATCGGAAAATTTCATGAGAGTTCATCTAATTTTTTCTTTATGAATACATTGTTCTGCTCAGCGCTAACTGATTTTGCCCAGCGTTAGCCCATTACAGACGAGCACAGCTCCGTCCTGGACATTGTGTAGCTTGGAAGCAAGCTATGAGCTATGTGCTGCTTCGGCCAAGCGAATGGTTCAACAGTAACAGCAAGCGGCAGAAAAAGACACGTCGTCGACGCGCCCATTCCAAACCCTTAATTCATCTCATCGAAAACCCAGACTGACGTTATCCGAACACCAAAATGGATGCAAACAGACCGCCCCGGGCAACAAAACCAGTTCAGTTCAGTTCAGTTTAGTTTGCACAGGACAGGTAATGGCCACGGCCAATCGAGCGTCCAGAATTTCTTCGATGGTATGCACACCAAATATGCACCCACCACTGCCGAGTGTATTCCGTCGAATCCCCGCTAAAAATGAGAGGGAAACGGAAAACCTCATTGCACATCAACTGTGAGAGACATTATGCATCGTGTGCGTTCACTGAGACAGTATGCAATGAGGGGAAAAGTCTGTTGCAACATACTCCAGAAGGACCACAGTGCTACCCGTCATCCATCTAGTTGATATGTAAGGTTGATTAGACCTTACTTCGCGGTTTCCTTAGTAAACGCGTGCTTCGGTCCTTCGTACTGCGTTGACCACCTGCACGTTACTCTAATGTGCGGCACTGCACAAATATGTTAACCAGAACAGTATTCTCCACGACCCGTGAGAACGACAAGGCGATTGGGAGAGATAGTGGTCAGCGTGTATTTGGGAGCGTGCATGAGAGCGTGCGCAAGAGCAACGGTCAAATGGCAACCGCGCTTGTCAGTCAGCGTTCAGTTAAACAATAAACGTGGTAAAAGTATGAACGAAGATGGCAACCGCTACAGGGGCCTTCTCCTAGAAGTCCGACGGGGTTGGGCTTCGATCGTGATGGTAGACCGGAAATATTGGTTGTCCAGGAACTCCTCATATCTTGTCCGTTATATTGTTGGTGACGTCGAACGACTGCTGATGAGTTTACCGTTGCCTGCACTCTCGAGGTCCGATGTGCGTAGATCCAACTGTGTTTTGGCGCTCACGGGTCTCATACGAATGCAAGCCGGAAAATGCCTCTTCAGGTCCATTCAAAAAGGCGTCGAGTTGCCGTCTCCAGTGCCAGGCTGACCAATCGCCCCGTTGTCCAGAGAACGGGTTGGCTCCTTGAACGTGCACGGTGTAACAGCCGGTCGTGGAAAATCCCCCTTTTTCCCTCGCGATTCAGTGTTTTTCCTAACATCACTCATTTGCCTACACTATTGACTTGTCTTTACGAACTGGTTGTTTTTCTGGACCAATTTTTGTTTGTTCGCGACCAGAGCGCTACTTTGGCACATCCGTGTTCCGGACCTGCGTGACGCACGTGCTGTCTGCTCACACGCTGCTATTCGGTTTCTCGTTGTTGAGTCCTTGTGATCGTATTATTGAGGTTTGTATATTGTTTATGTCATTGTTTATTGTAATATTCTAGTATCGTAGAATATCACGGATAATCGTCTTTTGATTTCGAGATCCGTTGCGAATTTGGCTACGCATTGCTCAAACTTGTGTTACAATACTCAATAGATCAATTTGGAACGAGGAAAAATCACGCAAAATGCCAAGGAAAGGATCAAAAGCAGTCGAATCCGGACAGGAAGTAATACGGCAAGTCTCTGGGGAGGTTTTGGGTACATACGATTCTTTAATTAATGCTAGATCGCCTAGTCCTGTCAGTGCTAGTTCATGTGTTATTGAGAACAATATTGATCGTAAGGATGTTGATTTATATAAGCTGAGAATACTAGAACTAGAGCAATAGTTACTATCGGCTAGACTACAGGCGCATGAAGCAGAGAAGTGTACACAGAAACAGCGAGAGCATGAGACCAGTGACTTCGACAATTCCGATAGATTAGGGTGCAATAAGGTAGGGAACCCCACGCCGGTCGCCGACTACAAACCACCATCAATCGATCTGCCTAGAGTGGAGCTAACGGTTTTCGACGGGCGAGCTGAGCAATACTGCAAGTTTGTCAAGCAGTTCGAGACGTTCTTTGAAAATAAGGTAACCGACCCTGGGCAAAGACTTCTCTACCTTACTCACTACTGCCGAGGCCGAGCAAGAGAAGCTATCGACGGGTGCACCATGCTCGACCCGGAACAGGGCTACACAAGGGCAAGCAAGATTCTAAGGGACTTGTTTGGCCAACCGTTCAAAGTAGCCCGTGACCTAATAGAGGGCGTGGTGGTAGAGGCAAAGAGAACCAAGGGCGACGTCTACACCATGGCCGACCTGTTGATTAAGATGCAGAACTGCTCAATAGCCCTCGACCATTTAGGTTACAGGGCTGACCTAGACGCCGTGCACACTTTGGAAAACATAGTCCGTCACCCCTCTCCCGAACTACAGGGTCGGTGGGCGGAAGAAGCAGAACGGATAAGCCGAAGCGACAGAGAAGCCAACTTCGAAGACCTGACCGAATACTTGGACAGGCAAACGAAGATAGCTGACAGCAGATTCGGCCGACTCATCCGGGACAGCAACCGAGCAAACAAGCCCGGTACTAGCCAAGCTCCAACCCCTGTAAGGGAACATCCAAAGTACCAGCCTTGGACCAATACACACGTCACTTCACGAGATGCTACGGCGCAACCAAATTGCAGATCCTGTGGTACTAGCCATGGCCTACCAGAATGCCCCAAGTTCGGCAACGCCACAATAGACGAACGGTGGGGAATGGGGAGGATGGCAGGAGCATGTTTTGTCTGTCTCAACACCACGCACCGGGCAGCAGCCTGTAGGACAAGGAATCCATGTGGTTACGAGGGCTGCACGGGCAGACACCATCGGCTGCTTCATCAGGGAGAGTAACCATATCCGAGGCGAGTACCAAACCCAGCGTTATTTGTTCGACGTCACGATCAGCCAGTAAACCGGTACGTTTAGGCGTTGTGGCCGTGGAAGTAGTGACTCCAACTGGGATAGTCGAGACGTTGGCTTTCGTTGATAGTGGATCCGACACCACTTTAGTTAAAGAGCGGTTTGCCGACAAACACCAGCTGGCTAAATGTGCGACCCCGCTGGCATTGAGCATGGTGGGCGGAACACAGGTAATGACTGCCGGTAGGTTAAGGCTGCAACTCATCTCTCTAGACACTCACGAAGAAATTGAACCAACGGAGGCATTCACGTTAGCGGATCTCCCCATGCGAGCACCAAGGTCGGTGAACGCAATCTTGACTCGATGGCCCCACCTGCAGGATGTAACCGTTGTAGACTGGGAAGATGATGAGGTGGATCTCCTCATCGGATGCGACGTGCCAGAGGCGCGTTGGGTGCTTGACCAGAGAGTGGACGACCGCCAGGCACCTTATGCCGTACATACGGCTCTGTGCTGGATGTTATACGGTCCAGTAGGAGTATGTGGTTCCGTGAATTACTTATCCGCCGAAACGGACCGCATAGAGTATCATCTGCGGCGGCTGTATGAAAAGGAGTTTCATGACATTGGAGACGAAAGACCGACGTTGTCTCAAGAGGATCACTTCGCTCTACAAACGGTGCGGCAATGCACTAGAGGCCTCAAAAAACAGTTCGATGTTCCCCTCCCATGGCGCACACCGGTCGACCCGTGGACTGACAACAGAAATTATGTTCTCCAACGATTACTACGACTAAAAGAACGCTTCATTCGAGACCAGAATCTGTGGGAACGATACGCGGATTTGATGAAGCGAAACGAGGCCCTCGGTTACGTTGAAAAGGTGCCTGTTAACACCGACAGCAAAAGGGGTATCTGGTATCTGCCTCACCATCCGGTTATCAACCCCAAAAAACCCAATAAACTGCGGGTGGTTTTCGACTGTGCAGCCAAGTTCCAGGGCAAGTCGTTAAACGATCGCCTACTACAGGGGCCTGACTAGACCACACCACTGATCGATGTTTTGTGCCGTTTCAGAGTGGGTAAAGTGGCTTTGTCTGCCGACATTAGGGAAATGTTCCATCAGGTGGAGATTCCGGTAGGAGAACGAGATGCCTTGCGTTTCCTGTGGTGGGAAGGGAGCGACCGGGACAACGCAGCGGTGAATTATAGAATGACCGTCCACCCCTTCGGAGCCATATCGTCACCATTTTGTGCCAACTACGCCCTCCGAGAATCGGCGAACAAACATGGCGATCTAGTACATCGGACGGTGGTAGAAAGCGTCAGCAGGAACTTCTACGTCGACGACTACCTTGGATCATTCGATGATGTGGAATCAGCTCTAGAGCAGTTCAGGGGTCTGACGAGATTGCTGGAAGAGGGTGGCTTCCGTCTAACTAAATGGATGTCGAACGTTTCAGAAGTGCTGAAGGTCATCCCGTATCACGAAAAGGCCGAAAGGGTAAGAGATTTGGACGGCTCTCCACTTCCCATCGAGCGCACCTTAGGGATACAATGGGACGCGGAAACAGACGACTTTGTTTTCGAGCTAAACGTTCTCGAGCTGCCAATAACCCGTCGTGGCATACTATCTGCCGTCTCAAGTTTGTTCGACCCGCTCGGTTTCGTCTCACCATGGCTGCTACCCGGAAAGATCTTGCTGCAGCGGCTGTGCCGTAAGAAAGTTGATTGGGACCAGTCACTGGACCGAGAGGACCGGTTGGATTGGGAAGAATTTTTGAACACCTTGAAGAAATTAGGGGAAATAAGGATTCCACGATGTTTGACTCCTGGCCACACGACACGGACTGGAGAACTACATGCTTTTTCCGATGCATCCGAAGTCGGTTATGGAGCTGTGGTGTACGGACGATGGTGCGCAGGAGATGGAAAATATACCACGAGGATCCTGTTCGCCAAAGCCCGCGTTGCTCCCCTAAAGTCGGTCTCAATCCCACGCCTTGAACTCAGAGCAGCCGTGTTGGCAGTCAGGGTGGTGCAAGCTGTGAAGAGATGTTTCGATCTCTACATTTGGTCGGTGAGCTTCTGGACGGATTCAATGATAGTACTTTACTACATTGACAACGTCCGGAGCCGGTTTAGTACTTTCGTTGCTAAGCGGCTCACGATTATCCACGATGAATCAGCCACGCACCAGTGGAGTCATGTCAGGTCTGGCGATAATCCGGCCGACCTGTGCTCCCGAGGTGCGAACAACTTCAGGCAACTAGACACGTGGACGAGAGGGCCAAACTTCCTGCACTTGCCCAAACAGGACTAGCCGGTGTTCGAATTAAAAACCACTACGGAAGTGGAACTGGAGATCAAAGGCGTAGTGATGGTGGCCAACGTCGTCGAAGCGCCATCCATTCTATCGAGACTGGTATGGTTTTCCTCCTGGACGAAGACACTTCGTGAGTTGGTTTGGTTAGCCGGGCTCAAGACAAGTTTGCTAGTCATGAAAGGGCTACGCTCTTCAGGCCGGATACTGGTCGGCCCGATAGGTCCCGATGAGCTACAAGCTGCAGAATACGATATTTTCAGAATGATACAACGCGAGGCTTTCGCCCGAGAACTCAAGAGGGCGGAAGAAGTGGGACCAACCAATAAACACATACCGTCTCCAAGAGGCGAGCTGAAGCGTTTAAACCCCGAAATCATCGATGGAGTGCTGCGGAGGACGGTAGACTGAACAAGGCCCACCTGAGCTTCAACACAAAGTATCCTATAATGCTGCCCGCGAGACAACCTGTAGTAGAGCTAATGATTCAACACGTCCACGCCGTGGTGGGACATGCCGGGGAAAGTCACGTGACGAGCGTCATCCGAAAGCGTCTTTGGTTGTTGAGAGGACGAGAGACTGTAAAACGCGTGATCCGACGGTGTGTGCAATGCAGGAGACGCAATGCCACAGCAGGCAAACAACGCATGGCCCCACTACCAGAATGCAGGGTAACTACGGGCTGGTGGCCGTTCAGTGACACCGGGTTGGACTATTTCGGGCCCTTGTGGATCAAGTGCGGGAAAAGATTAGAAAAGCGATACGGATGTATCATGACGTGCATGAAATCACGTGCGGTACACCTAGAAGTCGCACATTCGATGAGGACCGATTCGTTTCTACGGGCCCTGCAAAGATTTATCAACTGAAGAGGCGTACCGGCCGATATATACTCAGATAATGGGTCGAACGTTGTGGGCGCTCACCGGGAATTGCAGCATTGGCACAAGAACATAAACAGGGACGAACTGCAGAATCGAACCGTGGCCTACGGCATACGATGGCATTTCAACCCTCCACAGGCCAGCCACCGAGGCGGCGTATGGGAACGCATGATCTGGTCCGCCAGACGGATATTGCTGTCAATCATGAAGCAGCAGCCGCCCGACGACGAGACGCTGAACACCGTCATGACCGAGGTGGAGCGAATCCTGAACAACCGCCCCCTGGTTCCAGTATTGAACGGCGACCCCACCCACCTGGCGCCCACCCCAAACGACTTATTGACGTTAAGGTCGAACGAGGGTTTCCAAGGGCCGGTAAACCTTCGTGGGAGCTACCTCCATGGGTGGAAGCAAGCGAACTATCTGGCCAAGGTCTTCTGGAGGTGATGGCTACGGGAGTACCTACCGCCTTTGCAGACTCGACAGAAGTGGCTGGCCAAAACAAGACCATTCAAAGTTGGGGACGTGGTTATGATCGCCGACGAACGCGCACATTTCAGGGCTTGATCTTTGGGAGTAGGTATGGAAACCATCAAAAGCACTGAGGGAATGATAAGAACGGTGAAGATGAAGACAGCTAACGGAGTGCTCATTTGTGACATACGCAGTATTAACCTACTCGAGAGCGAGGACGGAGGAGCTGATAACCCTGAGGCCCAGTAAACCTTTTTCACACCAGTAATCGAGGTGGATAAAGAAACACCATATGTACCACCTGGTCTCCGTCAAACACGTTAAGGTGCTCGCGGTCTTTTCGATGACATTACAGAAGGTTCTTTCCGATATGTGGTGATGAATGCGATCCCATTGTATATTTCGATACATACACGCATGCACGACGCACTCTACATCCCGTAAACCCATCAAACATGTGACAGTGTTAGTTGTTTTGCTTTTCGTTGACGTTACCGAATGCCCCTTGCATATGTGGAAGAAGCGGAGCTCAGGTCACACACGCATGCTACATTTTACTCGTTTTCTTGCCACGCGGTCTTTTGTTGGCATTGCAGAAAGTCCTCCTTTGATGTGTAGTCATACCTGTGATTTCATTGTAACCCCGGCACACACACACACGCGCTCACACACACACTCAAGCACGTACATCCAGGACCGGACGGCCCCTTACGAGGACAACGTCTATGTGACCCTTCACGCCCGCCATCGTTCATTTGGTCTTGTGGAAGATGTAGACTAGCCTCACGTTTATGTATCCAATGGATTAGGTGCGACCAGTAGTAGAACGTTGACGACGAGCATTAGACGCGCGCACTGGCAGCAGGGCCTAGGCAGGTAGGAAGAATCAGTACCTTTATACCGAACCTTTGACTCTGCTAAGGATCCAGGAGGATTTTGGTGGGCGGTGCAACAACCGGTCGTGGAAAATCCCCCTTTTTCCCTCGCGATTCAGTGTTTTTCCTAACATCACTCATTTGCCTACACCATCGACTTGTCTTTACGAGCTGGTTGTTTCTATAGGCCAATTGTTGTCTGTTCGCGCCCAGAGCGCTACTTTGGCACATCCGTGTTCCGGACCTGCGTGACGCACGTGCTGTCTGCTCACACGCTGCTATTCGGTTTCTCGTTGTTGAGTCCTTGTGATCGTATTATTGAGGTTTGTATATTGTTTATGTCATTGTTTATTTTAATAATCTAGTATCGTAGAATATCACGGATAATCGTCTTTTGATTTCGGGATCCGTTTCGAATTTGGCTACGCGTTGCTCAAACGTTCATTACGCACGGGAGTCAGCCAGGCTACGAATGAAACCAACGTGATTGTGTCGATCCGTCTGAGAGAGGGCAAGGTAAACTGGAACAAAATGGCGCCTGAGGACGCCGGCGGATGTTGGACCGTAATAACAACACACAAACGATGTTCGGTGTTGTTGGAGTCGCTAGGAGACCAGAAGAAAATGAAATCATAGCTACCGATTGTAATTTCACGGGTCTGTTGCTTGGTAAATCCATGGCGAACTTCTCAACTAATTGCTAACAGTCGGTTGTAAAAATCCTCACGAAATCGGCGAAGCGGACGGGATTTCGTAGTTGGCGACCGCGACGGCTACTTCGCGTTGCGGGTACGGTTGGAGAATCTGATGGACTAGCTGCCGAGTCCTCACTAGGCGTAATTGGGGGTGGTTCGAGTGGTAACTCGCACGATGCATGTGACTGAGCGACTTGAGTGTGTGTAAATTGGCCGAGCGGCTTGCACTCAACGACGGCAGGCTTGAGACGGTAGATAGATACGGTGTCGTGTCGTCCGTTGCTATCTATGACAAATGTTTTTGCCCTACGTTTTATCACCCGAAACGGGCCAGTGTATGGCGCTTGTAGTGGTGATCGAACGCCATCGACGCGAAGGAATACGTGAGTAGCGGTTCCTAACGCAGTTGGGACATAACTTTTAGACTGTTGTTCACGCGGCGGACTGGCCTTGAGCACTCGCATGTGCTGCGTAAGGCGCTGAGCATAGTCACCGTAGTCGAAAGTCACGGTTGGTGAGGGGGCTACCAACTCCCCAGGCAGACGAAGTGTACAGCCAAATACTAGTACGGCCGGTGTTGTGTGTAACTCTTCCTTAACGGTACTACGCAGGCTTAAGAGTGCTAATGGTAGTGTTTCACTCCAAAGGGGGTTACCGTTTGCTCGAAGGGCGGCTTTTACTTGCCGGTGGAAACGCTCAACCATACCATTGGCCTGAGGGTGGTAAGCTGTCGTCTTAACGTGTTGGTAACCGAGCGTAGCGAGTAGGCTGCCGAAAGCGCCGTCAAAGTGTGGACCACGATCGGTGGTCACTATTGCCGGGCAACCGAGATGACTAACCCAACCGGTCGGAAAAGCTTTCGCGGCCTCTTCCGAGGTGGGACGAGGGATATGGATGGCCTGCGGCCAGCGAGTAAAACGATCCACGCATGTGAGTATGTAAACGTACCCAAGCGAAGGTGGGAGTGGTCCTACGAGGTCGACGTGCACATGATGAAAACGTGTTTCAGGTTCTGGGAACCTGGCTAACGCTGCCTTAGTGTGCCTATGGGTCTTAACACGTTGACACTGCAGACAAGCACGAGCCCATTGACGGACATCTCGTTTGACATTGTGCCAAACAAAAAGCTCAGTTATCAGTTTCACCGAGGCAGTCACACCCGGATGAGCCAGATTATGGAGTGTCAGGAACGTAGGATAACGGTGGGCAGCAGGAACTACTGGCCTAGGGCGACCTTGCGACACATCGCACACGATGGTATTCTGGGAAGCTGGGATAGGCACTGTGGTTAAAATCAAAGAACCGTTTTGTCGAAGTTGTTCGATGTCAGGGTCCATAGTTTGAGCCTGTGCCATTGCGTCCAAGTTGATGTTAAGCGTTTGTGACAGACTTAGTTGATATACGCGCGATAAGGCGTCTGCGACGGGATTTAGTACCCCAGAGACGTGTCGTTTATCCACAGTAAACTGTGAGACAAAGTCCAAATGGCGAATCTCGCGTGGTGAGTATCGATCCGAAGCTCTGAAGAACTCGCCACCAAAATATCATCCAGTTATACGTGGACATTTTCCAAACCACGAGTTGCTTCGTGCATGAACCGTTGAAAGGTCTGGGCTGCATTGCTGAGTCCAAACGGCATTCGCAGAAACTCGAACAGCCCGAAAGGTGTAGTGACGGCAGTTTTAGGGATATCGGCCTCTGCTACCGGGATCTGGTTGTACGCCCGAACCAAATCGATACGGCTGAAGACGGAGCAACCTGATAAAGACGAAGTAAGATCCTGTATATGGGGAATCGGGTATCGGTCCGGGACGGTGACTTTGTTAAGCGCTCTGTAATCACCACAGGGTCGCCAGTCGCCACTAGACTTAGGAACCATATGAAGGGGGAAACCCAAGGGCTACTAGAAGTGCGTATTATACCCAGTTCTAGCATATGTTCAAATTCGGCCTGTGCAAAACGAAGCTTGTCTGGTGCTAACCGACGCGGCCTACTGAACACTGGGGGTCCCTTGGTATCGATATGGTGAGTGACACTGGTCGTCACTGCTGGGAGAGGTCCGGCCTGCCGAAACATGGCCGGGTAGGCGGCGATGAGTTCGCTATAAGGTTGCTGTGCCGGTGGTTGAACGTAAAAGGGCGTGACGTGATTCACTCGCGAATTATGACCCGCAACAGCGAGAGTGGTCTGACGATCCACCACTCTGCGGCGCCGTGCATCAACTAACAAGTCAAAGTGCTGCAGGAAGTTAATGCCCAGAATTGGGTACGGGACGTCGGTGATGATGAATACCCGACGAGAATTACGCTTTAAACCCAAGTTTAAGGTGTGCGACCACTGGCCAAACGTTGGGATGGCCGTGCCATTGGCAGCGTGTAGTGTTTGGGCCTGCGGTGTGCTATTGTCGTCTTTCGCTCGGGGGAGGACGCTCACTTCGGCACCGGTATCTACAAGGAATAGGTTATTTGAAATGATGTCCCTTACGTTCAAAAGACGACTATTGGTGTGATACCCGGCTTCGTGGGTCGCCACCACGGGCCGGGGGTTTAGTTTCCCTGATGAGCACCGGGAAACGTACACCCTCGTTCGCATCGTTCGGCTCCCTCACCGAAGCGACTGTGGTATTTACAATACCCTTCTTTTGAAGAACCGACGAAACGTCGTCGCAATGACGGACTATGGAGCCTAGGTGAGCGTGCGCGGTGCCGCTCCTGTGACCCACTTCAAACTGCTAGGCGTTGCAGGCTCTCGTCAATTCTAGACAAAACTGACGCGAGTTCGTTAGATGTTGGCAAGGCAGGCACCGTTGCGACGGAGGGCCTGGTTACTCCAGCTACAGCGGGGTTGTATCGTGACATAATGTCATCAGCTATCGCTGCAGTTTCCTCCAGCGAGCATTTGCGCACGGCACCTAGTAAAACTGGAATGTTATGCGGCAAACGCTGCAGCCAAAGTTCCCTTAAGAGCGGGTCCTCGCCTATTGTCGGTCCTCTCAAGCGCTGCATCTCACGCAGCAGTTCGGAGGGCTTCCTACTTCCAAGCTCAACGTTTTGAAGTTGTTGCATACGTTGGTCTTGCGTTGGGGTCGTGCGGGCAATGACAGCCTCCTTTAAAGCCTCATAGCTTCGGGAAGAGATTATTACGTCCCTTACTTGCATTGTGACCTCTGGCGGGAGGTGGCCTGCTACCCACCTGAAACGGCTGGCGGCACTGGTTATACGGCAGTTTTCGAATTCTAACTCAACCAGCGTGAACCAGAGTTCTGGATCAGCAGGTGTGAATGCCGGTATGTGCAGCGTGATCGATCCAACGGTGGGGTCTGAGCAGGGTTTCCGTTCAGTAGACATAGCGATTGCTTTATCGAACACAGACGGGAAAAGAAACCAACGATCAGTGGGGCACTATAATCTTCGCGAGAAAAGAACAAAAATCACGACGAACTATACACACAAAATATGTATGGACAAAAAAACTTATTTGGCAAACCGACCAAAAATATCAACAGATAGGGAAACAATAAAACACAAAAACGTACGCAGACGGGACCTTGAACGGTAGAAAACAAGGAAACTCACGTGACCTGAGGATCACGTCGGGCTCACCAATTGTAAGGTTGATTAGATCTTACTTCGCGGTTTCCTTAGTAAACGCGTGTTTCGGTCCTTTGTACTGCGTGGACCACCTGTACGTTACTCTCATGTGCGGCACTGCACAAATATGTTAACCAGAACAGTATTCTCCACGACCCGTGAGAACGAGAAGGCGATTGGGAGAGATAGTGGTCAGCGTGTATTTGGGAGCGTGCGTGAGAGCGTGCGCAAGAGCAACGGTCAAATGGCAACCGCGCTTGGCAGTCAGCGTTCAGTTAAACAATAAACGTGGTAAAAGTATTAACGAAGATGGCAACCGCTACAGATATACTCAAGGCTCACTACAAGGAAAGATCTCGTACCACTTGCGATCTAGGACACCTTTGAAGGATTGGACTGTCCTTGGAAGATCTACCATTCCACCAGGCAGACCGTTCCAACCGTTCACAACCCTGCTGCTGAAGAAGTGCGATCTATCCATCAACGTAGATCGGGCTTTTATCAACTTCTTTTCACGTCCCCTTGTTCTGGAGTCTACGGCCACTTGGAATAGACTATCTGGTCTAAGGCCAGGAAAGCCCTTCATTACCTTGAGCGTTCCTATGAGATCCCCTCGACGTCTCCTCCTTTCCAACGAGAAAAGATTTAGGTCACAAAGTCTCTGCTCGTAAGTCTTACCCATCTGCCCTTCAACCATCCGCGTGGCGAGACGTTGGACTTTCTCGAGGCAGGCCGCGTCCTTTTTGTAGAAGGGTGACCAGGCCTGCACGCTACCTTCTAAGTGAGGTCGTACTATAGCCATGTAAATAGGTACGAATACCTCCGGCTTCCGGAAAGACAAAGATGACCTCAATCTTAAGAGCTCTTCACGAGCCTTATGAGCAGCAGAGTTGCACTGCTCCGACCATTTGAAGTCACTGTTCATGATGACCCCAAGGTCTTTAACCATACTGACTGCCTCTATGGTGAATAGCCCTTGGTCACGAGCGGCAGTTAGGCTCTCTGTTGCCCTTGACAACAAATGGCTTTTTTGAGCGTTTAGAGGTAAGTCCCATTTGTATGCCCAGTTCAGGGCGGTACCTATTTCCCTGCCCAAGTCCGCCCTGCCCTTAGATCCAACAATCTTCACATCATCCGCAAAAATAAAGCTGGGCGACTGAAGACTGGATGCTAGGTCATTATTAAATAATAAGAATAAGACCGGGCCTAGGACGGATCCCTGAGGTACACCACTGGTGACGTTCACGAAACTGGAGCACCTGTTCCCCACTTCGACGTACAACGTCCTGCGGGAGAGGAAGTCCTCCAGCCACCTAAATACTGGCCCACCTATGTCGAAAGTCTCCATCTTGCATAGCAAAAGATGATTAACGGAGTCGAACGCCTTGCTAAAGTCGAGGTAGCATACCTCAACTTGCTTACCTTCGTCCAGTCGTCGAGTTACTTCATCTAAGAAGCACAGGAGATTGGTCAGACAAGATCTATTTTTCAGGAATCCATGCTGCACCGGACTTAACATGGAGTGCTGCAGTAAGTGCTGGCAGATATGGGCACGGATGATCTTCTCCAGGACTTTACGTACGATGCTAGTTAGGCTTACCGGCCTGTAGTTCTGCACATCCGACTTAGGCCCACTCTTATGTATTGCCACGACTGCCGCGACTTTCCAGTCCTGAGGCAGCTTACCCTTGTCCAACGTGAATCTGTACAGTCTGCATACAGATGGAGCTACGATATCCGCCAACGGCTTGATGATAGCTGGATGAATGCCATCTGGGCCCACTGACTTGTGGCTGTTTAACTCCTGTAGGTACTTACGCACGCATTCCCCTGAGAGGTCTAGATCATTTAACTTAGGAGCTGGATGCACCAGAGCCAGATCCACTCGTACCCCACTATCCATCCTATGTACCCTAACAAAGTATTCCCCCAGGGCGTCTGCTTTGCCCTGGTCATCAGTGACAATACCATAGTCTGTGGTGGATAGCGGACCTACGGCATTTCTTGTTGAGCCTTTAGACTGCACATAGCTGTAGAATTTTTTCGGCCGTTGTCTTACAGACTGGGCCAATTTGGAGCTCAGATTCCCGCTTGGAAGTTCTCAAAAGGCTTACAGTCTCGTTTCTCAGCTTTGTATAGCGGTTCCAGACTAGCTGACTGTCGGAAGCTTTGTATTGGTTCCAGCTGTGGTTTCTATGTCTGATGGCCCTGGCTACCGCAGCCTTCCACCACATGGGTTTTCCCTCCCCACTACTTCTTTGTAAGGGTGCGAACTTTTCCTATAGGGCAGTCAGAAATCCCTTTATGGTCTGCCAGCGCTCCTCGACAGTTGTTACGAACGTTTGAGCAATGCGTAGCCAAATTCGCAACGGATCCCGAAATCAGAAGGCGATTATCCGTGATATTCTACGATACTAGATTATTAAAATAAACAATGACATAAACAATATACAAACCTCAATAATACGATCACAAAGACTCAACAACGAGAAACCGAATAGCAGCGTGTGAGCAGACAGCACGTGCGTCACGCAGGTCCTGAGCAAGGATGTGCCAAAATAGCGCTCTGGGCGCGAACAAACAACAATTGGTCCAGAAAAACAACCAGTTCGTAAAGACAAGTCAATAGTGTATGGAAATGAGTGATGTTGGGAAAAAACACTGAATCGCGAGGGAAAAAGGGGGATTTTCCACGACCGGCTGTTACACCGCCCACCAAAATCCTCCTGGATCCTTAGCAAAGTCAAAGGTTCGGTATAAAGGTACTGATTCTTCCTACCTGCCTAGGCCCTGCTGTCAGTGCGCGCGTCTAATGCTCGTCGTCGACGTTCTACTACTGGTCGCACCTAACCCATTGGCTACATAGACGTGAGGCTAGTCTACATCTTCCACAGGACCAAATGACCGATGGCGGGCGTGAATGGTCACATAGACGTTGTCCTCGTAAGGGGCCGTCCGGTCCTGGATGTACGCGCTTGAGTGTGTGTGTGTGTGTGTGCGTGTGTGTGCGTGCGTGCCGGGGTTACAATGAAATCACAGGTATGACTACACATCAAAGGAGGACTTTCTGCAATGTCAACAAAAGACCGCGTGGCAAGAAAACGAGTAAATGTAGCATGCATGTGTGACCTGAGCTCCACTACTTCCACATGTGCAAGGGGCATTCGGTAGCGTCAACAAAAGGCGAACAAAGAACACTGTCACATGTATGATGGGTTTACGGGATGTAGAGTGCGTCGTGCATGCGTGTATGTATCGAAATATACAATGGAATCGCACTCATCACCACATCTCGGAAAGAACCTTCTGTAATGTCAACGAAGGGACCGCGAGCACCTTAACGTGTTTGACGAAGATTGTGTGGTATATATGGTGTTTCTTTATCCACCTCGATTACTGGTGTGAAAAAGATTTACTAGGCCACAGGGTTATCAGCTCCTCCGTCTTCGCTCTCGAGTAGGTTAATACTGCGTATGTCACGAATGAGCACTCCGTTAGCTGTCTTCACCTTCACCGTTCTTATCATTTCGTCGGTGCTTTTGATGGTTTCCGTAACTACTCCCAAAGACCAAGCGCTGAAATGTGCGCGTCCGTCGGCGATCATAACCACGTCCCCAACTTTGAATGGTCTTGTTTTGGCCATCCACTTCTGTCGAGTCTGCAAAGCCGGTAGGTACTCCCGTAGCCATCGCCTCCAGAAGACCTTGGCCAGATAGTTCGCTTGCTTCCACCCATGGAGGTAGCTCCCACGAAGGTTTACCGGCCCTTGGAAACCCTCGTTCGACCTTAGCGTCAATAAGTCGTTTGGGGTGAGCGCCAGGTGGGTGGGGTCGCTGTTCAATACTGGAACCAGGGGGCGGTTGTTCAGGATTCGCTCCACCTCAGTCATGACGGTGTTCAGGGTCTCGTCGTCGGGCGGCTGCTGCTCCATGATTGACAGCAATATCCGCCTCGGTGACTGGCCTGTGGGGGGTTGAAATGCCAGCGTATGCCGTAGGCCACGGTTCGATTCTGCAGTTCGTCCCTGTTTATGTTCTTGTGCCAACGCTGCAATTCCCGTTGAGCGCCCACAAAGTTCGATCCATTATCTGAGTATATGTCTGCCGGTACGCCTCTTCGGTTGATAAATCTTTGCAAGGCCCGTAGAAACGAATCGGTCGTCATCGAATGTGCGACTTCTAGGTGCACCGCACGTGATTTCATGCACGTCATGATACATCCGTATCGCTTTTCTAATCTTTTCCCGCACTTGATCCACAAGGGCCCGAAATAGTCCAACCCGGTGTCACTGAACGGCCACCAGCCCGTAGTTACCCTGCATTCTGGTAGCGGGGCCATGAGTTGTTTGCCTGCTGTGGCATTGCGTCTCCTGCATTGCACACACCGTCGGATCACGCGTTTTACAGTCTCTCGTCCTCTCAACAACCAAAGACGCTTTCGGATGACGCTCGTCACGTGACTTTCCCCGGCATGTCCCTCTACGGCGTGGACGTGTTGAATCATTAGCTCTACTACGGGTTGTCTCGCAGGCAGCAGTATAGGATACTTTGTGTCGAAGTTCAGGTGGGCGTTGGTCAGCCTACCATCCACCCGCAGCAGTCCGTTGATGATTTTGGGGTTTAAACGCTTCAGCTCGCCTCTTGGAGATGGCATGTCTTCATTGGTCAGCCCCACTTCTTCCGCCCTCTTGAGTTCTCGGGCGAAAGCCTCGCGTTGTATCATTCTGAAAATATCGTACTCTGCCGCTTGTAGCTCATCGGGACCTATCGGGCCGACCGGTATCCGACCTGAGGGCCGTAGTCCTTTCATGACTAGTAAACTTATCTTGAACCTGGTTAACCAAACTAGCGAACGAAGCGTCTTCATCCAGGAAGAAAACCTGACCAGTCGCGGTAAAATGGGCGACGCTTCGACGACGTTGGTTGCTATCACTACGCCTTTGATCTCCAGTTCCAATTCCGTAGGGGGTTTTAATTCGAACACGGGCCAGTCCTGTTTGGGCAATTGCAGGAAGTTCGGCCCTCTCGTCCACGTGTCCAGTTGCCTGAAGTTGTTCGCACCTCGAGAGCACAGGTCGGCCGGGTTATCGCCAGACCTGACATGACTCCACTGGTGCGTGGCCGATTCATCGTGGATAATCGTGAGCCGGTTAGCAACGAAAGTACTAAACCGGCTCCGTACGTTGTTAATGTAGTAAAGTACTTTCGTTGAATCCGTCCAGAAGCTCACCGACCAAATGTAGAGATCGAAACATCTCTTCACAGCTTGCACCACCCTGACTGCCAACACGGCTGCTCTGAGTTCGAGGCGTGGGATTGAGACCGACTTCAGTGGAGCAACGCGGGCTTTGGCGAACAGGATCCTCGTGGTATATTGTCCATCTCCTGCGCACCATCGTCCGTACACCACAGCTCCATAACCGACTTCGGATGCATCGGAAAAGGCATGTAGTTCTCCAGTCCGTGTCGTATCGCCAGGGGTCAAACATCGTGGTATTCTTATGTCCCCTAATTTCTTCAAGGTGTTCAAAAATTCCTCCCAGTCCAGCCGGTCCCCTCGGTCCAGTGACTGGTCCCAATCAACTTTCTTACGGCACAGCCGCTGCAGCAAGATCTTTCCGGGTAGCAGCCATGGTGAGACGAAACCGAGCGGGTCGAACAAACTTGAGACGGCAGATAGTATGCCACGACGGGTTATTGGCAGCTCGGGAACGTTCAGTTCGAAAACAAAATCGTCCGTTTCCGCGTCCCATTGTATCCCTAAAGTGCGCTCGATAGGAAGTGGGGAGCCGTCCAAATCTCTTACCCTTTCGACCTTTTCGTGATACGGGATGACCTTCAGCACTTCCGAAGCGTTCGACATCCATTTAGTTAGACGGAAGCCACCCTCTTCCAGCAATCTCGTCAGACCCCTGAACTGCTCTAGAGCTGATTCCACATCATCGAATGACCCAAGGTAGTCGTCGACGTAGAAGTTCCTGCTGACGCTTTCTACCACCGTCCGATGTACCAGATCGCCGTGTTTGTTCGCTGATTCTCGGAGGGCGTAGTTGGCACAAAATGGTGACGATATGGCTCCGAAGGGGTGGACGGTCATTCTATAATTCACCGCTGCGTTGTCCCGGTCGCTCCCTTCCCACCACAGGAAACGCAAGGCATCTCGTTCTCCTACCGGAATCTCCACCTGATGGAACATTTCCCTAATGTCGGCAGACAAAGCCACTTTACCCACTCTGAAACGGCACAAAACATCGATCAGTGGTGTGGTCTAGTCAGGCCCCTGTAGTAGGCGATCGTTTAACGACTTGCCCTGGAACTTGGCTGCACAGTCGAAAACCACCCGCAGTTTATTGGGTTTTTTGGGGTTGATAACCGGATGGTGAGGCAGATACCAGATACCCCTTTTGCTGTCGGTGTTAACAGGCACCTTTTCAACGTAACCGAGGTCCTCGTTTCGCTTCATCAAATCCGCGTATCGTTCCCACAGATTCTGGTCTCGAATGAAGCGTTCTTTTAGTCGTAGTAATCGTTGGAGAACATAATTTCTGTTGTCAGTCCACGGGTCGACCGGTGTGCGCCATGGGAGGGGAACCTCGAACTGTTTTTTGAGGCCTCTAGTGCATTGCCGCACCGTTTGTAGAGCGAAGTGATCCTCTTGAGACAACGTCGGTCTTTCGTCCCCAATGTCATGAAACTCCTTTTCATAAAGCCGTTGCAGATGATACTCTATGCGGTCCGTTTCGGCGGATAAGTAATTCACGGAACCGCGTACCCCTACTGGACCGTATAACATCCATCCCAGAGCCGTGCGTACGGCATAAGGTGCCTGGCGGTCGCCCACTCTTTGGTCAAGCACCCAATGCGCCTCTGGCACGTCGCATCCGATGAGGAGATCCACCTCATCATCTTCCCAGTCTACAACGGTTACATCCTGCAGGTGGGGCCATCGAGTCAAGATTGCGTTCACCGACCTTGGTGCTCGCATGGGGAGATCCGCTAACGTGAATGCCTCCGTTGGTTCAATTTCTTCGTGAGTGTCTAGAGAGATGAGTTGCAGCCTTAACCTACCGGCAGTCATTACCTGTGTTCCGCCCACCGTGCTCACTGCTAACGACGTCGCACCTTTAGCCAGTTGGTGTTTGTCGGCAAACCGCTCTTTCACTAAAGTGGTGTCGGATCCACTATCAACGAAAGCCAACGCCTTGACTATCCCAGTCGGAGTCACTACTCCCACGGCCACTACGCCTAAACGTACCGGTTTACTGGCAGATTGTGAAGTTGAACAGATCACGCTGGGCTTGGCACTCGCCTCGGATATGGTTATTCTCGCCTGATGCAGCAGCCGATGGTGTCTGCCCGTGCAGCCCTCGTAACCACATCGATTCCTTGTTCTACAGGCTGCTGCCCGGTGCGTGGTGTTGAGACAGACAAAACATGCTCCTGCCATCCTCGCCATTCCCCACCGTTCGTCTATTGTGGCATTGCCGAACTTGGGGCATTCTGATAGGCCATGGCCAGTACCACAGGATCTGCAATTTGGTTTCGCCGTAGCATCTCGTGAAATGACGTGTGTGTTGGTCCAAGGCTGGTACTTTGGATGTTCCCGTACAGGGGTTGGAGCTTGGCTAGTACCGGGCTTGTTTGCTCGGTTGCTGTCCCGGATGAGTCGGCCGAATCTGCTGTCAGCTATCTTCGTTTGCCTGTCTAAGTATTCAGTCAGGTCTTCGAAGTTGGCTTCTCTGTCGCCTCGGCTTATCCGTTCAGCTTCTTCCGCCCACCGACCCTGTAGTTCGGGAGAGAGGTGACGGACTATGCCTTCCAAAGTGTGCATGGCGTCTAGATCAGCTCTGTAACCTAAATGGTCGAGGGCTATTGAACAGTTCTGCATCTTGATCACCAGGTCGGCCATGGTGTAGACGTCGCCCTTGGTTTTCTTTGCCTCTGCCATCACGCCCTCTATTAGGTTACGGGCTACTTTGAAAGGTTGGCCAAACAAGTCCCTCAGAATCTTTCTTGCCCTTGTGTAGCCTTGTTCTGGATCGAGCATGGTGCATCCGTCGATAGCTTCTCGCGCTCGGCCTCGGCAGTAGTGAGTAAGGTAAAGAAGCCTTTGCCCAGGGTCGGTCACCTTGTTTTCGACGAACGTCTCGAACTGTTTGACAAACTTGCAATATTGCTCAGCTCGCCCGTCGAAAACCGTTAACTCCACTCTAGGCAGATCGATCGATGGTGGTTTGTAGTCGGCGACCTGCGTGGGGTTCCCTACCTTATTGCACTCTAACCTATCGGAAGTGTCGAAGTCACTGGTCCTATACTCTCGCTGTTTCTGTGTACACTTCTCTGCTTCATGCGCCTGTAGTCTAGCCGAAAGTAACTGTTGCTCTAGTTCTATTATTCTCAGCTTATATAAATCAACGTCCTTACGATCAATATTGCTTTCAATAACACATGAGCTAGCACTGACAGGACTAGGCGATCTAGCGTTAACTAAAGAATCATAAGTACCCAAAACCTCCCCAGAGACTTGCCGTATTACTTCCTGTCCGGGTTCGACTGCCTTTGATCCTTTCCTTGGCATTTTGCGTGAATTTTCCTCGTTCCAAATAGATCTATTGAGTATTGTTACGAACGTTTGAGCAATGCGTAGCCAAATTCGCAACGGATCCCGAAATCAGAAGGCGATTATCCGTGATAATTCTACGATACTAGATTATTAAAATAAACAATGACATAAACAATATACAAACCTCAATAATACGATCACAAAGACTCAACAACGAGAAACCGAATAGCAGCGTGTGAGCAGACAGCACGTGCGTCACGCAGGTCCTGAGCAAGGATGTGCCAAAATAGCGCTCTGGGCGCGAACAAACAACAATTGGTCCAGAAAAACAACCAGTTCGTAAAGACAAGTCAATAGTGTATGGAAATGAGTGATGTTGGGAAAAAACACTGAATCGCGAGGGAAAAAGGGGGATTTTCCACGACCGGCTGTTACAACAGTAGCCTCCTCTGTCGTGTCCCAGGTCAAACCCATCGCCCTATTACGAAGCCTATCTATGTCCATACTCCCGAAATTCCTAACCAGCCTTGAGGGTACCTTCGGTTGCCGCATACATAGGACTATTTTGACACACACGTGGTCACTCTTTCCCAGCGGTGCACAGTAATGCAGCCCAGCCACATCGTAGGGGAAGTTCGATATAGCTAGATCCAGCAGGGATGGAACGCATCCAGTCCTATATCTGGTATTCTCCCTAATACGCTGATGAAACGCATTATCATGAAGCCATTCTAAGTAGGTTTGCTCCTCCGACCCCGGCACGCGGACCTCAGAAACCCAGTCGATGTGCGGGAGATTGAAGTCACCCACGATGAGGGTCTTTTGTGCGTCCTCAACTAGTTCAGTCGAAGTCCGCAGCAAACAAACGTCCTCTTCGTGGTTAGTGCTTGGTGCCCTGTAGACACAGACGACGTTGACCCTTCTGCCTGGAAGGATGATCGTGACGGCGCATAGCTGGATATTGCGAGTGCACATCTTGGTCTGAAACTCAAGGTAGTTTGCACCTGACCTAACGAGGATGGCTACTCCACCACCAAGGCGATCCTGTTCTCGATCCTGCCCGTAGACTGCAAAACCTTTACTTATTAGGCCTTGCACATAGTCTTCTTCAGAAAGCCACGTTTCCGTGACGGCAACTATTGACGCTTCCTGCTCGTCAGCGGTTTTGGCGAGTTCCGCCCATTTGTTTCTAATACTACACGCGTTAGTATATAACACCGCCGCGTTTGCTCCGTCGCCTAGGTGTCTCTTGTTATTCACTCCTGACTGTTTCTCAGGCGCAACGCCTGAGATGTTGACACGTTTTTCGCCTCGGATGTCCCCACTGGGGTGCATGAAGCCGGCTGATGGTCCAGAATTTCCGACGACTCCCAATCCATCTCTATAGGAGTGGCCACAACATCCAGACTGGCAGGGGTCGCGCTTTCATCTATCTTCGGACAGTACTGCCAATTTTCGCCTTCCAGCGCATCTTCAATTACAACTATTTGCGACCCCGCACGTGGCTTCTTTACTATTATGGGGGTCGGGGCCTGAGAGTCGAGCACGGCATTCCGCTGAATTTTTAGGTTTCTCACCAGCTCCCTCGCTGGTCGAGCAAGGTTACCTCCCGGGGCTAGACCACCAGGCTTTACTCTATGCTCGTCCGGCACAATCTTGTATCTGCCCTTGGTAATGTGAGCCACTATTGCTGCCCTCGCAAGCAGTTTATGCCGTGTAGCCTCATCAGCGAACTCCACTAGGATTGGTCTCGCATGAAGTTCGCCTTTGTTCCCCAGTGGTGACTTCCATGTCCCCATTCTGTGCACCCTTCTTAGAGTAGTAGGGTACGGAACACCTGCGATTCGCATTATGTTGCAGACCCTCCTCCTCTCTATGTCCCACCTGGCTTTCGATTCCCGGCTGATCAGTTCAGTTCAGTTCAGTTTGCACAGGACTTGGTGTGGCTAGAGCCAATCTTGTGTCCAGATAGTTGTGTTGTCGGCGCGTTTCCGTAGCTCCCAACACTGCGTGTTTTTCTTTTTTAAAAGGCAGAATTCTTGTGCAGTATCAGCCCTGGCAGAGTAAGGTGGAAACAATAAGTAAATTGCATCTGACCCTAAAAGTTGCTAAACATAACTCGGGGTATACTGCCACCCAACGTAGGTCTACTGCTTTCCTAAAAGCCTTCACGGTTGTGGTATCTATGACCTCTTCCGGGAGCTTATTCCAATAGGGTACCACTCTATTTGAGAAGTACTTCGCCCTAATTTGGAGCCTCGAGTGCCTCCTTTGTAATCTAAGGCTATGCCCCCTTGTACCTCTCTCGGGGATCAGAGAAAAGGTATTCTCGTCTTATTCCTGACAGTCCTTTCATTACCTTGAAGGCTTCTATCAAATAATAATAATAATAATAATAATAATGGCTTATTTCGGAAGCGCCCGAAGCATGCCATGTGCATGATCATGTAGATACAGGTGATGGAATGGACAGATATAATTCATGGAAACATGGAGACTCTCATGAAAATATTGGATAAAAAGGCTCAGAAGGAGGAATAAGGTAGGATGAAAATAGGATAAACATATGCGCACCATAGAGATTGCGTGGAGTTTAAATGAGCTCAAGAGCAGATTTGAATGGAAGCCCGGTGAGTTTGAAAGTCAAGGTTAGGTGGACTGAATGGCTGGTCCCGGGCAATTACATATGGAAGCAGACTGGTAAACATGAGAAAGGCTGGAAATCGGTATAAAGAACTGCAGTAGCGAGGAACGATGGAGAAAAATGTGAGGTGCACTGCAGTGGATTAGATGTCAATAAAGCATTGGTACTTTGCAGTGAATTGTCGGCGGACAGGACACAGAACTCACCGTAAAACAGGCAGCGAGCATTGCAAGACGTAGAGGGATGATCAGATGACAAAAACGATTTAGAAGGATTGGATACGGTAGATGTGAGGCACAGATGTTGAGTCGATGAATGCCTATGATGACGGTCGTTGGGATGATAGCAAGATAAATGGCCGGTGAGGAACTGCAAGATGCAGAGCGCGTGCACATAGATATATATGCGTAAGTTTATATATATATATGTAGATTTATTATATATATGTATGTAGGTATAAGAGAAGCAGGAGCAATAACAATGGGGTCCTAGAAAGAAATTTTCAGTCATTAGGAGGAGTAGGTAATGTTAGATCAATTGGTTGTAGGATTAACTTTGAATGTCGTGGTGGATTAACTTCATGACACGTGCACGTGGCAGCCCAACGGGGAGAAAAATAGAATGCGGAAGCACAGAATTGATGAAGACTGTGGGGAGCAGTTCACGAAAGAGTGAAGATGAAAGACAGGATCAAGGAAAACAAGTAAGAATGGGTCTAATTATTTGATCAATGCAGGTGCGAGATGTGGTGACGGACCAGAGGAATCGGGTAGTGACAGGTCGAGCAATTTGGAACTGTAAAAGAACACCGAGACGTAACGTTGTCATTACAATGGTGGAACATGGAAAAGCGGACCACACTGGAAGGTACAAAAAAATGCCTGTAGCGAGCAATAAACGGGTCAAGGGATGAAAGCAATGACCAAGGAGACACAGGTAAGAAATCACCAATCAGATAACTTTACTGCAGATGAAACACGGAGGAGGCGGACAGGGAAGCGGGAAGCCCTGAGATAAGTGGACCAGTAATAGAACAAAAAGGCCACAAAAAATGGATGCGCGAAGGAGTTGGGGCAATGGAGCTGGAGAGCTGTGTGCCGGCAGACAATTGCACAGGTGGATACTAATCAGGACACTGGAAAGAACCGCAGAGGAATCGCGGGGCCAAGTGAGGAAGATATGGTGGTGGTGATTAGATAATAAATACGACTGTGAAAGATGCGAAATTTGGAGCGGCAAGTTCTAATATGCGGATTGAGCATGAGTGCGGGTGCGATTGGTACATCATGGCATGGGGCATGGGGAGGGATTTAACAGAACGACAGGTTTAAGGAAGCTATCAATGGGCGTTCTGAGCAGAGGGTAACACCAAGTGCATAGATGATAGAAACCAGCAATGACGGCAGGTGGGAAAAGAGTTATTGGCGAGCGTCGATAGAGAAGAGTAGTTAGGACGATAGTGACTCAATGCAGTGAAAGTTGATGTAGAGAGAGGCGCTAGGAGGAAGGACAAAACGGGTAGGTGTGCATACCGTGGTAGGGCGACAAAAATGGGAAGTGGAAACAGATGATAAGAGCTATAGGTGAACAAGCTGTGGCGGAAAAAGGATGAGGAGCATGCAATTTTCAACCGACAGCATTGGATTCGGTATCCCAAGAAACATTAGAGCGTGCGATCCGCAACCGGTGCTAGTGGGTGGGACTGGCCGTGCGCTGGGCACCCAACCTGAAAAACACTTCGTGAAGCGAACGCAGGAGGTGTGATCCACCAGTCTAGTTGCGCTCGCACATCGTTGCAGACGGCCTGCACGCCCGATGTGCGCCGGCCATAGCGGTGGATCTGACCGTGCCCCGCACTGTTGGGAGTAGCACGAGTGTTCATGGATAATTGTACAGGAGACAAAACGACCGCGATGGGGGTGCGTGAACCAAGAACAATTGACCAAGACGTGAGACCACGGACAGGAGAGCCAACGGAAACAGCCAGTGGTAGACGACCGTGTAGCAATATTATCCAGGTGCACCTGCCAGGGAGATGGTAAGTACAGTGCCCGAAGTGGTTGGCCGTCACTGAGGATCACTGGAAAGGGAAAAGGGATAGAGAAGCGCAGTCTGGGTGTGCCCCAGCTGAGAATCAACGGATACTGAGGAGAAAAAAGGTGAATATGATGAATAAGAGATGAAAGTAGGTGAGCAATATGGTTACCTTATGATGGCAGGAGGTGGGTTCGCTATGGATCAGTGAAGGCAATGGCCTTAGTTCGCGGGGTGTACCTTGTGGCCTGTAACGCAGAGGTAGTAGAGTTACAGTGTGAGGCCTCTTTCAAAGGCCAGGTCGGCGGAGACGAGCTCATTGGTGAGCAATATAGCATTGGGGACTGTTAGGTATGAAAAGAGTGCGCGCCTAAAAGCAAACATTGAGGAGGCTCTGCGTAAGTTAAAGGGGCAGCTTGTTCCAGATTTTGGAATAGGCTGACAGAAAGAATCGGGACTTCAGACAGAGATTAGAATGAGGGACAGCGAGAGAGAAGGCACGGTGCCGGATGGGGTAGGAGCAGGGCGCAGCGAATGAGATGGGATAAGAAGTGTAGGCCAGGTTATGGATTAGCTTAAAGAGAAAAATCAGGTTGAGCCTCATGCGACGAATCCATAGAGGCTCAGCTTGTAGGAGCTCACAGCTCTGGCGGTATGTTAGGGCTGGGGATACGCTTAACAGCCTTTTGGTGAAGGTACGCTGAACGTTCTCAAGAGATACAATAGAGAAACGTGGCCAGAGGCTGGAGGTAATGGGATAATATTCTAGGAGCGGTCTCACGTGTGAGAGATACATGGAGAGGCGACTGGCCGGTATTAAGAAACACCGATTGATCAGGCCTAGGATTCGCTTAGCCTCAGCGATTTGGAACGATACCTGTCCTGAGAAGTTAAAGGAACAAGAGTAGCGTACGCCAAGATCGGTAACCATGGGGTGTATAGGGATGGGCAGGCCGTCCAGACAAATTTGGCCGGGTGGTACCGTGCACTTGTATGGTAGGAGGAAGCTTTTCTCCGCATGAACCACGAGATACACCAAGTTTGGAGAACGAGTAAGTCATGCGATATGTTGCACAGAGTCACGGATAGGTCACTAGGGAGGAAAGAGTACTCTATTTTTATATAGTCGGCAAAGAGGAAAAGAGTGCCATGTCGAATAGAAGAGAAAACGTCATTGATATAAATAAGGAATAGTAATGGGCCTAGGACACTGCCTTGGATGACGCCGCTAGTAATTGGTTTGGCGGAAGATAGGTGGCCGTCGACGAGCACGGCTTGTGATCTGTGCGAGAGATAGGAGGATAGCCAGGAGAGGGGAGGGTCAGTAATACCGAGAGATCGGATTTTTGCCAACAGATGGATATGGGGAACACGGTCAAAAGCCTTAGACATGTCGAGGTACAGGACGATTACAGAGTTGCCGGCGTCGGCAGCAGACGATAGGACATTGAGGAGGTCAAGCTGGCAGGAAGAGCAGGAACGGGAGTTCAAGAAACCATGCTGACCAGGGTTCAGCAGGTTGTTAGATAAAAGGTACTAGACAATGTTTTTGATAATTCCCTCCATAATTTTGCAGACTACTGGGGTGTGGTTAGTGGGCCTATAGTTATCTGGGTCGTGTAATACGCTCTTTTTGAAGCGCGGAACTATAACAGAGGATTTCCATTGAGGCGGGACAAAACTGTGAAGCTTGGAGGTGGTATACATATTAAGTAACAATAAAGGGAGGTCAGGACCACCGAAACGGAGGAGGACCGGTGGGAGATCATCTGGTCCCGGTTTCGAGGAGGGTTTAATAGAGGAAACTGATTTTTCGATTTCTAGATGGGTGAAGGGAATCGATGAAAGAGAGGCAGAGGTGCAGGGGTGGATTGTAGGAGGGTGAATACCAGGACAGATTTAAGGGAGGAAGTATAATGCTCACTGAAGGCCTCAGAAATAGATGCTGGAGTATTAGCGGTAGATGAGCCACAGATGAGGAACTTGGGCGAGGTATGATTGGATTGATTGGACCTTTTACTAAGCAGGTTGGACAGGTGGCCAGTTTTGTTTGGGTGTGCTAGGGCGATGGCCTCTTGCCTTCTCAGATGCGAATCGACCATGCAACGCAGCCTCAGTTGTAGCTGGTTTATGCGCAGGAGAATTGTAAAGTCGTGTGATCTAGCGAAGGTAAGTTGCAGCTTAAACAGCTTACGCTCTAAAAGTGACAGGCTTGAGCTGCTGGATTTGGGGCGTGGATCTGCACATGGATTGGCGGTATTTAGGCAGTGTAGGAGGTTGGAGTAGAGAGAGTTCATAACAGTGGGGGGATCGGATGAAATAAAAAATGTGTCCCATTTAAGGGAGCGGATTATCATTGGCACTAGGGGCCAGTTACATGAACGGTAGGAAGTCAGAACAGGGGGAGAGGATTGCATCGGATGAGAACAGCTGAACTTGCACCTGACAATACGGTGGTCACTACCCGGGAAGTGATCAGTTGTCTGGGTGATCATATCAGGAACATCAATGGAGAATACTGGGTCCAAGAAGTGTTCCCCCTAGTAGGGCAGGAGACATGTTGGGTCCATCCACCAAGACGGACACAGGAAAGGAAGGTAGAGAGGGCGGAAGGGCTAGTACAGGAGGACCAGCAAAATTGAAGGAAAGTTAAAGTCACCCGCAATAATTTTTGCACTGGCAGGGTAACCAAGCGCAGCATTAAAGACATCCACGGCAGAGTCTATTTTTGCAGGCTTCAGACCTGGGGGGACGTAGACGCAGCCAAGGAGGAGGTTCTGGCCGGAGGCGTGAATGGATAGCCACAACGAATCCTCAATAAGGAGAAGAGAGAGGTGGTCGATAACACTAGCGTGGACAGTGCATTTGACAAAGGCTAAACAGCCCCCTCCACGCCTAGACTGGCAGGTGTTCGAGAAGCATTGATACCCAGCTATGCGAACAAGGTCAAGCGAAGCATCATCTGATAGCCTGGATTCAGTTATTAGTATAATGTCGGCGTTTGACGTGAATGCCAGAGATCGCAGGTGCGATATTTTTCTAATTATTGATCGAGCGTTAATAAGAACTAGTAGGAAGGAGTTCAGTGCCAGTGTGCGCAAAGCATGGATACCAGGTGCAAGACCATTGGGATCGCTGTGGCGATAGGAGTTGGGTCTCAGTGGGGATAGAGCGTCAGTAGAAGGGGGAGGGCAGGCAGTGTTGGGTGGGGGACGGAAAGTAGGGGAAGCGTTAGCATTAGGCGCAGCCGATCGCTGTGGGTGATCAATACGGTAGGTGTGCAGCACACCGCTGATGTGGGCCGGAGGGGTGTCACACGGTGCAGAGGGAGGGGCACCATATTGCAAAGTGAGAGGTTAAGAATATCTGTCGAAGCGGGGTGAACAGGGGGGAGTGCGTGGTGTAAGGTGCTAAGTGGTAGTGCATCAAGTGGGGAGCGATCAGTGATATGAGTCTGTGAAAGTTTATGGATATGATCCATAGGGCGACTAGCAATATGGCCACGGGTGTGGAGGGCACCGGTCAGAAAAAAAACGAGATCTTGACTGCAGGTAACTTACCTGTTGGGCAGAGTCAGTATAAGGCCGGTAGGTCGGTATGGGGGTGAAGGCATGTGGGAGAGTAACTGGGACGTAGTGTGAGGTGGGGGGCGGGAAGGGAGTGGCGAAATTTGGGAAGGTTTGGAGGCTCATGAGGGGCAGGGGAGCCGGTAAGTGGGGAGGTGGGGAGAGGAGGCGGGATACAGGTACGAACCTAGAGTATCTGCTAGGGTATGTACGTGGTACTTCAGGGTTAGATGGGGGTTGGTGGAGAGGAGCAGAGGGGAACAGCGGAGGCATGCTGGGGCTATAGTGTGGAGGGTTGGTGTCTGAGGGGCAGGAGGGGATATAGGGTAGCAACGGAGATGGAGGATTGGTGTGACCCATTCGATCAGAGAGAGGTAAAGATAGTGGAAGTGGGTGTGAGGCTATGGAAGGGTGAGTGGCACTGGCAAGGCCATGAAGGTCACTCCTACTCAAAGGGACGATGGCGTTAGACGAATCCGGATGGTGGCCCAGTTGGTTATCTACTGGAGGATCCGAGAGTACGCTATAAGTAGAAGCCGACTGAGATTGGGGCGTAATGGGTGGGGTGATTAGTTGGGCAAGTGCGGACCTGGTAGTAGTACCGCGAATGCACCGTCTTTCCATCGAGAACAGGTCTAGGGCATGGAGACGCTCTGTGTAGTTAAACCCTCTTTGCCCAGCCACCATTCTAGTGGCTAGCCCTTGCACTTTCTCCAGACAGTCGATATCTTTCTGGTAGTACGGTGCTCAGGCCTGCACGCAGTACTCCATAGGCGGCCTAACTATGGCCTGATATATCGGAACGAAAATCTCCGGATCTCTACCAGACATAATGGATCTAAGTCGAAAGAGTTCTTTCCTGGCCGTATTGGCTGCTGAGGCGCACTGCTTTGACGGCTTAAAGCTGTTGTCCTTTATAACGCCCAAGTCTTTGACCTGCGAGACTACTTGCAACGAACCCACACCATTCTCACTAGCCCCTGTATTTGTGGTCAAGCGTTGACACTTGGTGAGGTTTAGTGGAAGGTCCCATTTGCGTGCCCAGTTTTGTACTGATAACACGTCAAGTTCTATATCTACTCCAGCTATCTTGACGTCATCGGCAAACATAAAGGTGGGGTTTGTAAGCCCACGTGCTAGGTCGTCGATGAAGATGAGGAAGAGCAGAGGGCCGAGCACCGAGCCCTGTGACACCCCACTTGTTACACCTTCTGGTTGTGGAACATGACTCCCCACCTTAACAATAAAGGTTCGCCCTGCTAAGAAACCAATTATTTATTGTCTTGCCTTTCCAACAATTCCGATAGACTGCAGTTTGACGTCCAGAAATCTGTGGTTCACAGAATCAAACGCCTCGCTGAAGTCCAAGTAGCAGACCGCAATCGATTGCCCTTCGTCCAGACGCTTGGTTACCTCATCGAGGAACAGCAGGAGATTCGTCAGACAGGATCGTCCTGCCACAAATCCCTGCTGAGCATTTGATATGAGGTTGTGTTGAACCAAATGCCTAGAGATCTGTTTCCTGACTATTCGCTCCAGGCACTTACACAGTACTGAAGTCAAGCTAACCGGCCAGTAATTTTCGGCTTTTTTCCGGGGTCCACTCTTGTAAATGCCTACCGCTATTTCTCTCCCACAGTCTCCCGGAACAATTCCCTCTCTAAGTGACGTTTCATACAGCTTCGTCACCGGAGCCTTCAGGACCTCGGTCAGAGTCTGAACGATTGCTGGATGAATCCCGTCTGGACCTGCTGCTTTATTTCTATTCAATGTTTGCAACCCCGCGCATACTTCTTCCTCTCCTACAGTAAGTTTGGGTATCGGAGGCGCCTGTTAGCCCTCCATTCTTTCCTCCAAACTATTTTCTGGTCGATATATGCTCTTGAAGAATGCCAAGAGCATGTCAGCTTAGTCTTCGTCGTTTAGAGCTAGTCGTCCCTGTGATCCTTCCAAAGTTGCTACGCTCTCTCTCTCATACGTTTGTGAGATTGCACGAAGGCGTAGAATCGCTTTGGGTTTGTGCGGACCGACGCAGCTAACCGACGCTTGAAGGCATATTTCTCCACTTTTTGGATCTCCTGATGGGCGGCCTTGAATTCAGTTCAGTTCAGTTTGCACAGGACAGGTAATGGCCACGGCCAATCGAGCGTCCAGAATTCCTTCGATGGTATGCACACCAGTTATGCACCCACCACTGCCGAGTTTACTTCGTCGAACCCCCGCCAAAAATGGGAGGGAAACGGAAAACCTCATTGCACATCAACTGCGAGAGACTTTGTGCATAGTGAGCATTCACGGAGACAGTATATAATGAGCGAAAAATGCGAATAAAACATACTACAGAAAGACCACAGTGCTACCCGTCATTCATCTAGTTAACATACTCAAGGCTCACCTTAGGGAAATATCTCGTACCACTTGCGATCTAGGCAACCTTTGAAGGGCCCGACGGTCAGCAGATCTATCATTTCGCCAGGCAGACCTTTCCAACTGTTCACTACCCTGTTGATGAAGAAGTGCTATCTAGCCATCAACCTAGCTCTGGCTTACGGCATCTTCTCTTGTCCCCATCTTCTGGAATCTAAGGCAACTTGGAATAGACTACCCGGTCTAAGGTCAGAGAGGCTCTTCATTACTTTGAACGTTTTATTAAGATCCCTTCGACCTCTCCTCCGTTCCAACGAGAAAGGATTCAGATCACAGAGTTCCTCCACGTACATATTGTTCCTCTGCCCCTCAACCAATCGCTTGGCGAGACGTTGAATTTTCGCTAAACAGGCGGGGTCCTTTCTGCAGAAGGGCAACCAGGCCCGCACGCTACCTTACAGGTGAGATCGTATTATGGCCGCGTGAATAGATATGAATATTTCCGGTTGCTGGCAAGACAACGCTGATCGCAGTCTGATGGTCTCACCAAGAGGCTTTTGTTAAGTTCATTAGTCGAGACAATTCGAGCACCCTGATTGTTGTGTTGTCGGCGAGTGTCCTTGGCTCCCACCACGGTGTTCAATGTTCTGTCTGAAAGGTAGAATGTGTGAGGCAGTGTTTTGGTCGAACTTGCACGATTTTCGGACTCGATTCCCGTCCAGCGAATGGAGACGCAGAACGACAGCAATTGATGGGTTTTAGTAATTATATTGGTTACCCTGTATAAATGGCAGGAGATGGAAGACTGAACGAACTAATGGCCAGAGCTGATGAGCTGGAGCGCGCCTTGCCGCCTGCGTAGCGTGACGTGAGTTTTTCGATGCGATCGACCTCTCCGGTACCAGGTGGACTTATACAAATCAGGCCTCAAGCAACCAGCCGATTGGAGGAACCAAGGCTAAACCAAATTCCTGACCTATTGGAAAGCCTGGTCAGTGTTTGCTAAGCCAGTTACGTACCTCAATGGATGACTGGTGAGGACCACCTAAATGTCCCACAGGGTTTTTAAGATAGGCCGATGTGTCCGACCGAAGAAGATTATAATACCGCACTGGTAAAATCGGGTCTGGATGAGTGAAAGTAATTTGAAGTTCTTTTGTCCCGACTATAAGCCACTTTATGTGACCTGTCCCGGTGCTTCTTCCCTCTCTGCCTTTTTCGGGTTCCACCTGCAATGAAATAATCCTACTGGTTATGCCTCACCTGTCTTTTTCGGCCCGTGCTCCCATCTCCTGTTTCATCTACTGTCTGCCACGGACATTTTATGCTTGCCTTTTGGGCCGTTCTGCTTTCTCACTTGCCACCTAATGTAAACTCATTATTTCGTCATGATTTTCATTCACGGCTTCAGTCCGTTTGATCTGTCATTACCCTCTGTTACTCCTTTTGATCATTCCCCTCCCACGCCGTTTGCCGTCACAGCTGCTGCATCTTGCACCTTGGACAGCTTCACCTCCCAGGTAACGTTCTCCACTCTGTATGAACAATCGCTCTGCGCTGCTTAGCCATCTCCATCGCCTCCATCTTCCTGCTGAATAATGTAAGCCCACTTAATAATGCTTCTCCCATTCTTGACCGACACCATGTGTCTCACCTGCATAAATCAGGTTATTTGATCCATTCTTACCTGTTTTCTACGGTACTTTCCTTCCTCTCCCCTTTTTTGAACTGCTTCTCAGTCGTCGTCTTTTCTGTGCTTCCGCATTCTCCACTCTCTCTTTTGATTCGCCAAGTTTACTGTCATGAAGATAATTCACCACGATATTCCAAAGTTAATGCTACAAACATTCGACCTAACCTAACCTGCTCTTCCTAATAACTGATAATTTATTTCTAGGACTCCATTGTTAATGATCCAGCTTCTTTTATATGTATGTATATGCATATATATATATATATATATATATATATATATATATATATATATATATATATAAACAACCGCACATATGTATATATGCATTCGCTCTGTATCCTGTAGTTCTTCACAGGCCATCTCTCTTGCTATCATCCCGCTGACCGCCATGATATGCATCCATTTCCTCTACATTCATAACCCACATCTACTGTGTCCAATTCCTATGAACTATTTTTTTTACCTGGTTCACTTTTCACGTCTTACTTTGTCCGCTCCCTGTTTTACAATGAGTTTTGTGCCCTGTTCGCCGACAATCTACTGCAGAGTACCAATGCTTTGTTGCTACCTAATCCCTGCAGTGAATCTCACTTTGCCCTCATCACCTCCCGCTATTACAGTTTCTCATGCTGGTTTCTAGCCTTTTTCATGTATATCATTCAGCCTTCAGATGTCCCTATACTCACCAGCCGAACCCCCCACTTGACTTTGACTTTTCAAACTCATCGATAGCCCATTTGAATCCGTCCATGGGTCCATTTAAACCCGGTACATTTTCGTTGGTTTGCATACATTTGCCTACTTTCATCCCACGTTACTCCCCATTCTTAGCCCGTTTTTTCAAATCCTGTCACGTAAATTTCTACATTTTCTGGGGTTTTGTCTGTTTATTCCATCACTTGTAAACAGTTGATCATGCACCTGACATGCCTCGGGCGTCTCCGAAATAAACCATTATTATTATTATTATTATTATTATTATTATTATTTCTACTATAAGCCACTTTATGTGACTAAGAAAACTTCGAAAATGAAGATTGCCTATAGTTAGAGGAGGGCCTGACACCGGAATTGGCTGCTCCTGGGGAGTGTTTGTCACTCCAAAGTAAATCTAAGCAAAAATACTTGTTCGTAAATAGAGCGCGTCTGAGTTCTAAGCTCGCAACTGCATTTCAATGAGTTTAGTGTCTGCGAAGCCACTACATCAGCCCCCCTCCAGAAGGAAGACCGAGTAGGAGAACCTCGACCTAAGAAAGCCTCGCGAGTTGAGCCAGAACCCAGATGAATATTTCCAGCTCAGCACCTCTAAGGTGATCTAAGGGCCGCCGTGCCATATAGGGCGGCAGAGAAGGTTACTCAAGCACGAACTAGTGGGGTATCCTCTCCCCGCGCTCTCTATCTAGAAACCTTAAATGGGGACGGGGACGTGCCAAATCATGTACATGGCACGCAAACAACAACAAAAATGGTAATGTCCATGTGGTGACACATATCCATTATTAGTGGCTGCAACTCTTGAACAAGCATTTGTCAACCTTTTTTAGAAGTGTCTCTTTTTCCGTGACCTATTTGTAATATTATTCAACCTGTGTCTAAGTGGATATAATTTGTGAATCGAGCACACTTATAATGTGATAACACTACACGTTGAGCCCCTGAAGTTCGAGTACCCTGTAGCTATCTCTATTTTTCACCACGAATGCCCTGTCTTCATCTTGCCACGTACTTTACCCTTGTTCGGGCAGCCTTTTTGTCCACATTCCGTAATCTGTCTACGCATCCCGATCACATCGAAGCCCGTTTTTCGTGTACGGATAATGTCGTATCATTCTCAGAAGAAACTGTTGGACGTCGAGAGATGGAGCATAACCTCGACAAACCAGCGAGCGCGTCTGCGACTGGCCAACGATGGACGAAGCCTGTAGCGACCTGCGTATGTACCGACTTATGGCCTAGGTAGGTTATGGCGAATCAGTACCCTTGTTTACCCCCTGGATTTTGACTGCTTCATGGGAGGACTTGGTAAGTGGTGTAATATACATGCGCGGAAATCCTTTCTAGCCGTTGTCATTTACTTGTATCCTTTAAACTATGCCCTATTTGACTGACTCTGGAACAAGTACAGCTTGCATCAATCACTACACTTCAAAATTTGTTTATTTTTTGCTCACTTGAAGTGGCATAATTTTGATTCGAACTTGGACTGACGTGACGGTGGTACCTAACATTGGCCTTTGTTGAACTCTGGTCCTCTCTGTTAGACTTTGTGGCCTTACAGTTAAGGTTTGTACATATTTATATGCGTATAACTTGTTAATCCGGTGCCGTAGAAACCACGAATCAATCTTGTTCTGGTTTTTTAATTCGTTTTGAATTGGCTGCGCGTTTCTCACAGTCGGAATAACCGTTACAATGTGAAGTACAACCGCCGAGCGCACCGCGGGTAAGTGGTTTGCCGGCACCGTTAGAGACGGAAACTCAGCCAAGGTTTTGGCGAAGATGTAGCTGGCTTAAGGAGATACGGACGGTCGAACAACGTTGACGAAGCAGACAGATCCAGCAACGGCACGATGAGTCACAGAGTCGGCTAACTTACGAGAAGCCGGATGTGACGAAAGGGTAAAATGATGCAGAAAATCAACACATAAGATGAGCTGGGAAACATCAACAATTACAAAGTCCACTGAAAAAAACGATGCAAACCCGGACCTTATTTGAGACGCTTGGTACTAAAAGTGGATATACGAGACTCATTGACAGCAAAAAGCTCTCACGTGTGTCGAGGCTGACGGTCAGAACGGTTAGGTGGATGACACTGATTTGTGCTCCAGTGTCGATCAGAAACTGACGGTGTGAGATGAGGTCCTTGATAAGTAGAAGGCTGCAGGGCGACTGGAGGCCAACGAGAGCTCCTGCACCGACTTGTTGGCCGAGGAGTTTCCCTGGTTTTCGTGGAACGTGCGTGGGGGTGTACACTTACCAGCCCTGGCACGATACTGGCGGTGATACAAAGACCACATCCAAGTTTGTGCATCTGGGGAGGCTGGCCTGGGAGGAATACGAGCGCAATAGGCCGGCGAGTGCCAGTCGGGGAGAGGCTACGACTTGCCGAAAGAGTAGACCGTATAGCAGTCACGTCCGCCCGAAGGGCACTAAGTTGTGCAGCTATACCTGTAAGAGTCGCCCCCGTGGTGTTCGTGGGCGACGAACAAACTGACTAATTAAAGCGGAGGCGGTTTCCACAAAACGGTCCGCCGCCAAAGCCAGTCTGTTTAGTGAGAATTCATGTACGAGAAGGGCCAGAGTGCATCGTGCTTGTTTGGGTAGCTGTTGCATCCACCATTCGCGCAACATCATGTCGCCAACTTGGATGCCTTTAGCCGGTTGTCGCATGCGACGCAGAAGCTGCTAAGAATTCTGGTCACCGAGGGAAATGCCACTAAGCAGCTGACGAAGACCTTTTGAGTCGGAGACCTCGGTGTACAGACCGGTCGTGGAAAATCCCCTAAAACCATTGCACTTCCACGTTTTCCTAATATCACTCACCTGCCTACACTATTGACCTGTCTTTACGCACAGTTTGTTTTTATGGACCAATTGTTGTTTATTCGCGCCCAGAGTGCTACTTTGTCATATCCTTGTTATGGACCTGCGTGACGCACGTGCTCCTCACTCGCAGGCCGCAATTCGGTTTCTCGTTTTTTGATTCCTTGTGATCTCATAATTGAGTTTTAAATCTTTTTGGTGTCATTGTTCATTCAATAATCTAGTATCGTAGAATCTCACGGATAATTGCCTTTTGATTTCGGGATCCGTTGTGAATTTGGCTACGCATTGCTCAAACGTGTGTAACACCCGGTGCTTTCTTGGATAGTCTGGCGAAGCACGTCTTACGGCTTTTCCGTGGCAGGGTTGGAGGTGATATCCTCGACAGCTTCAAGAATAGTTAAACGAAGTTCAGCAGCGAGATGCTCATCTCTCTTTTGCTGTGGAGTGATTCTGGAGGCAGCAAACCGGTCTTCCATGTAAGTCATCCAAAGGGAGGGATTACGCAGAATAAACGGCAACCCCTTTGCTGGGTGCTCAGTAGAGAACGTTTCAGGCACCGCAGGCTCCGACATAGGTAACCTAGCGTCGTCCATACCAAAAAGGACAGTAAAATAGATATACGGTGGCAGACCGAGATCGACACCAGTGAAACCTCAATACCTGTGTACACAACAAAAACAAAGGGAACTTTGTAGGGCACGGAGTATATAAAAAAAATTAATAATGACCTGGAACGGGTTCACCAAATTGGTGGCACGCACAATTTGCGGACTCGATTCCCGTCCAGCGAATGAAGACGCAGAATGACAGCAATTGGTGGGTTTTAGTAATTATATTGGTTACCCTGTATAAATGTCAGGAGATGGAAGACTGAACGAACTAATGGCCAGAGCTGATGAGCTGGAGCGCGCCTTGCCGCCTGCGTAGCGTGACGTGAGTTTTTCGATGCGATCGACCTCTCCGGTACCAGGTGGACTTATACAAATCAGACCTCAAGCAACCAGCCGATTGGAGGAACCAAGGCTAAACCAAATTCCTGACCTATTGGAAAGCCTGGTCAGTGTTTGCTAAGCCAGTTACGTACCTCAATGGATGACTGGTGAGGACCACCTAAATGTCCCACAGGGTTTTTAAGATAGGCCGATGTGTCCGACCGAAGAAGATTATAATACCGCACTGGTAAAATCGGGTCTGGATGAGTGAAAGTAATTTGAAGTTCTTTTGTCCCGACTATAAGCCACTTTATGTGACTGAGAAGAAACATTCGAAAAGGAAGATCGCCTATAGTTAGAGGAGGGCCTGACACCGGAATTGGCTGCTCCTGGGGAGCGTTTGTCATTCCCAAGTAAATCTAAGCAAAAATACTTGTTCGTAAATAGAGCGCGTCTGAGTTCTAAGCTCGCAACTGCGTTTCAATGATTTTGGTGTCTGCGAAGCCGTTACGGTTTCAATTTCACAGACATAAATTTGTTGGCAAAATACCAGTGGTTCAAATACTCACCACATGTTCACACCGCTATCCCTGGGTACTCTGTGTTTCAGCGAGATTCTAGGTTCTTCATGAAAGTTGGTACATAGCTGCACCCAGCGACATTCTGTGACAGTCTATTACACATATGTATAACCCTACTTCTAAGAAATTTGGCCTCTTTTAACTAGCCTCGAGTATGCCCTCTGTAGTTGAGATAGTGGCCCCTGGTGCCGCACCGAGGGGCAGGAACGAACAAGTCAGCCATGTCTGTACCTCAGAGACCCTCTATAATCCTGAAAGCCTCTATTATGTCATCTCAGCCTCTAGGACACTCCGAGAAGTGATCAAGATCCTCTAAAGGCTGGGCTAAAGGTTTCCCCCTCTGACCGGTGATCAATCTAGTTGCAATTTGCTGCACTCCATCCAGACATCCTCTATCCTTGCGATAACAAGAGCCCATGGTTGCACACAATACTCCAGACGAGTTCGCACCAAAACCTCGTAAAATGGGACGAAGACTTCTGTTTTTGCATGCGAAAGTATCGCAAACCGCAGTCAATGTCCCTCTGGTCTTGCTTGAAGCTCTCTGGCACTGCCTTGAATTCTAGGTCCTTTACCTCCGACACCCATTGAAACTGAATACCTTTTGTTTCGTCTACGTTATTGGTTAGGAATTGACATTTGGCGAGATTCAGTGGTAAATCCCATCGTTCTGCCCACATGAGCGCGGCCTTTATATCCTGTGCTAAATCACCCCACGCTCTCTTCCTGTCACCTGCAAAGACGGAAAAGAGGCTGCCCGGTTCTCCGGCTGGTTCACTGATATACAAGAAGAACAGCAAAGTCCCCAGTGCTGAACACGGCAGTTCATCACTGGCAACTCTCTCCGGCCTCGATAGATAATCACCCACCTCAACAGAGAAGCTACTATTCCTTGGGAAGTGTTCTACCCAATCTCTCGCTTTCCCGCCCATCCCATAGGCCTGCAATCTATAGTCCAGCAGGCAATGACTCGCAGAGTCGAAAGCCCTAGTGAAATCCAAACTGCAAACCTCCACCGTCGTACCTTTATCCATCCTTCTTGCGGTCTCTTCTAAGAACATCGGAAGGTTAGTCAAACGCGATCCTTTTTACCGAGTTTATTTTGTGCTTGGGTTATTCGACCGATATTACCCACATGCAGGCACAACTGCTTTCTGATTATACATTCCAAGCAACTGCACAACACTGATGTTAGGCTGACCGGTCTATAATCCTCCGGCTTCTGTCTGGATCCTCTCCGATGCATTGCCACGACAATGGCCTTACTCCAATCCTCTGGCACCTCACCCTCCTTTAAGGGCGCTTGGAGCAGCTGGGTAATGGCCCCCGATAAGATATCGGAAATGGGCTCAACAATGGCCAGACGGATTGTATCCGGTCCGGCCGCTTTGTGATTGCTCAAGGATTTGGGCTTATGAACCACCTCGCTCGCACTTAGAGCAAGCTCCCGAAGCACAGGGGTACTCACTATATCCGATCCCGCCGCACTAAGCATCTGGTCCCGACTATACATGCCCTAAAGGAATGCAATGAAGTTTCTGCTCTGTCCCTGTCGTCGAGAGCAGTGCTTCCGTCCGGACTTCTAAGACACCTACTCTATCACGCGTCTTTTTCCTGGGCTGCACATAAGCGAAGAACCTCTTTAGGTCTGCCTTCAAATTTTTGGCTGGTTTCTTCTCACACTAGTCCATTGCCTCTCGTTGCAGGGCTCAGGCCCTGATCTTCGCCGTCTTGTGAGAGGCCCATGCTTAATGCGCACTATGAAGTTTGTAATGAGCCCACAGTCTTCCACGAACAGGTGGTGCCCTCGCAATCCTGGGCTTCCACCAAAGCGGCCGGCTCCTATTCCGCTGCGGTTTTGAAGGAGGGTACTTTTCTGACAGGCCTATTAGCCCTGCTGTTATTGCCCTCCATCTGTCCTCCACAGCCATGTCCGGGACTTCCAACTACCAACATATGCTTCGTGCTCTTACTCTCAGCTGATCCTCATCCACTCTAGCGTAGTTCCGAACCAACCTAGATTCTGGTTTTCGCCCCCCACAGTGAACCTCGCCGGCAAGACTTCACAGTTCAAATCCGATCTTAAGGTCTTTAGGCAGTACCAGGGTACGGGGCAAAGCCAATATGTTCCCGGATGTCGTGCCTATTTTGTTGTCTGGGTGTCACCAGATCAGGTCAGGTCGGGCCAGTTCAGGTCACAGGACTTGCGGCTTGAGCCGGTAAACTTTCAGCTTCTTACGCAGCTAGCTCAATGAGTTCCCGCCGCTCTGCGACTTTCGGGTGTTAAATGTTATTCGGCACTTGTAGTGGATGAGGGGGCAGAAAGGGAAGCAGGCCCGCTCCCGGGAACAGCAGTCTCACTCTTATTTGGGTTCGGCTCCACAACTATACACAGTCCTCAAGTAAGACGTACCCAAAGTCCTTGAATTATACAAAGAAGTAAGTATGAAATGATTGTGAGGAGGGCGATGTGAAAGCTGTGATGGAGGTTGGTATGGTAATGAAACTCCAGAGTGGCAAGATGCAGACTGAGGTGGTTAGTCGTGAGGGGAGAAAAAGGACTGACGATTTCGGACTTTTGGTCTATCTGGGTACGACTTCCCCTTCATCCCGCTCATCATTCGAGTTAACCTCTGAATTTCTTCAAGTACTTTTTCGTCCTTCTCTAGGCTTGATGTCCATGCTTTTACAGAAGTCTCCGGTGTATGCATTACAGCTACCTTGTATATAGGAAGCATTGCTCCTGCCTCTCTGAACACCAACTTTCGTCTCAAATTGAAAAGCGCCCTATTTGCTCCAACCGCTGCTGACGTACACTGCTCGGTGAGCTCGAATGTCTGGTGCACAAGCTCACCCTGGTCTCCTACCATAGTAGCAGATTCAATCCTTGCTGGAACGGACAGGCCCACACATCTGCCTTAGTGGCTTTCCCTGCCTGACGTCAAGCGTTTGAATTTGGCTGCTTTCAGTGGTAACTCCCACCTTCCAGCTCACGCACTACTACCGTTTTAGTCGGTCTGCAGTTGACTTGATGTCGGCGCACCCACTTGTTCGATATAGTCTGTGAATAGAGACCCTGGGTCTTCCGGTGTGGCCGTCAGACAATTTGCATACACTAGGAACAACGGTGGTTCCTGCAGTGAATCTTGCGACACACTCCTGCACGCTTAGTCTGGAGTGGACCTGGTGTCCTCAACCTGCACGAAGAAGGTTCATTTACTTAGGTAACCTTCTTTCCACTTCGCTACCTATGGGGCTACTCGAAGTTCCCCCAGCTTTCCCAGCAACAAACGGTGGCTTGCCGAATCAAAGGCTTCTTGAAAGTCCAGGTAGCGTACCCCCACTAGTCTTCTCGGGTCTATTACGCGAGTTGCCTCATCGAAAATGATGGGTAGTTAGTAAGACAGGATCTTCCCTCACCAAAGCCGTGTGGCTGGCAAACAGTCAGCCAGTGATTTCGTAGATGCTTTGGTAGCCGGCCTCTGAACCTTCCCTCTGGCACTTCGAATGCTGCTGGCAGTAAGCTTACAGAATGGTAGTTGGAACCCACCTCCCGTTTGCCTCCCTTGTGAATGAGGACAAATTGCTCTAACCTGGCCTTTAGGGGGCTCCTCGGTGCCTAGAGATACTTTGAACATCTGTGACAGTGGTTCGGCCAGGGCACTGGGTAAGGCCTTCGGAATGGTGGGATGAAGGCTATCCCGTCCCGCGGCTTAATTTTTATGCGGCCTACTCAGAGCCATTTCGACTTCACTACTACCAGTAACGACTTCATCCGTGGTGATCGTCAGTTGGATTTCGGTGTTCTGCGTTGTCTCCCTGTGTCCTGCCCACGTATATGTTCGAAGAATTTCTTCGGAGTTTGCGCTTTCCCGCAGGCACTCGTTGATTGCACTCCATTACCGCTGACTACGAGCCCTGCGACGAGTCAGGCTGTGGCTTTGGACTGAATGTAGCTGCAGTGAGCCTTGGGACATATCTTTGCTCCACTCGCTAGGGCTACTTCACATCCCTCATGACATTCTAGCTGCGCCACGTGGTCGCTCCTCAAAAGAGGGGTGGTAAACCGTAGTTCGCTTACTTCCTCCACGTACCTGGTGAACCTCATGTCAAGTACACTCGGACCTTGCACTTCCCTTTCCCGGGTTGGCCGGTTAGCGTTCCAAAAGGGTGGCGTGTAGTCCGCCAGCTTGAATAATTTCCTGCCAGAGAGGGCGTCAGTAGGAGAAGACAGACTCTCGCAATTCGTTTGGGAGTGGGCAAGTGGGAACACCCCGTTGTTAGAATCCGGGATGCCCATGAAACAGTCATGAGTAGATACTCTGGCAGTTGAACATCCTCTTCCGGGGTCACTTGTTGCCTGATGTATGAGTTCACTTCATGCATTAGGGGCCTCGGGGATGGCAGGCTGTGTAATGAAGTTGTGGCCGTACAGTCGAGTACAGTGGAAACTATAAATCAATCTTGCTCTGGTTTTGGGATTCGTCTGGATTGGATACGCGTTACTCACGATCGGAATAACCGTAACACACGTATCAACGCTCTAAGTACCCACCCAGGCAGCACAGGTCCGCTTTAAACTGGGGTGCTCGGCGTATAGTTTGGGGTCGCCGACAGAAAGCTCACGGCACTTCCAATTGCACCATTGTTCGCATATAGAAAACATTTTCGTCCATTTTTACCTTCTTAAGGCAATTTTGGATGGCACGCACAGGCATAGACATTGTCACTGAGGTGTAACTTTCCAGTCCTTTGAGTTATCTTAGTTAAAGTTCCAAGATGAATGACTACTACCCTTCCTGAGAAGGGAAAAATAGTCAGGCTCTGGATACTTCTCAGCAATGGAGAATAATAGACGGGTTATTTACCAGCTTACCTTATGGGTACGATCACTGATCGTAAAGTCCCATTGGGCTTACTTTATTTCCATTCTAGTGATTCCTGTCCTCCCAAAGTTTCGTCTGAATTGCAATTGAGAGCACTTCACGAAGTTTTCCGGGCCGGTTTTAGCTGGCCTTTCTCGTGAAGTTTTTTCCAAAATATTCGATCCCATCGCGGCTTCACACCACGGTCAAGTAAGATCAGAAGACTTGCGGCTTTGGCCTGACAGATAAGTCCAAAGTATTGCATTACCCAGCTCCAGATGAATCCTACTGCGCTGAGACCAGACCAGGTTACAGAAAATGGAGGCTTAAGCCAAACTTGTGTCCACTCTCTTACACCCGAGAACCCATTGGCCCTCGCTTGCTGCAACAGAGAAACGGAGCTTGGCATTCTTTCCAGTGGCCACGAGGAAGCTACACAGCAAGCAAAAGAAGGGTTGAAAAGGCCCCCAAAAAGACTTTGTCTGCCCTGCTTGAGCCCCTTTTCCAGTAGTCTCCTGCGGCCGGTTGATTCCAGGTAGGATGGTATGCCGGCTGCCACGTCAAATACACCCGGCAAATGAGCCTCATGCTCATATTTACAACCCCGTTGGGTTTTAAGTTAGAGTGGAGGCTTCTGAGCAGGTCTCGATGGTAACACTTCCGGGCGGACAAGCAACTAATGAGTTCTCTCGTGGAAGACTTCCCAGTGCGGCTTGTGAACGTGTCTTCTGCCCAGTCTTACGGTGACTTACAGAAAAACTCTCATCTATCGAACGATTAACGAAGGCCTGAACCGTTAGACAGATGCGAAAGTATATATATATATATATAGCGGCACCGAAACAAGGCCGATACTGGGAATACTCGAAAGTCTAGTTAATGCTACGGCCAAACAGAAAGCAAACCGATTGTGCGTGCAGTCGGTGAGGAAACGAAGGTAAAGGTGACCCGAAAGTGAAGTCGACGGAAAGCCCTCAAAGGTCATTTCAGTTAGGGAAACTCAGCCGAACAAAAACGGTGGTTGCAACATAGCACGATTTATGTCCGGGACTATTTCGCCGCATCTCAACATGGTGCATACTGCAGAACGATACTGTTTATATAAGTTCATGTAAAACCCTTGCGCTCGACAAATATGAGGAAAATTACAATAGTCAAGTTACGTCACCATGGTAAAGACACATTAACAAAGAGCTGTTTCTGCTGACACAATGTAGGTTTCCATCGATGTGTGGCAATCGCTTCAGCAAACCTCAAAAGCCCGGTATTTTTTGCCACGTAAATGACCCGAAACGCAGTGCTTCGGTTGGCTGGATGTTGCGTCATCAGGAGATGACGAGCGACTGCCGACGACGGGATCTTATGGTTTCGAACGTTGTCATTATGCCTTCGATCTGACCCTGATTGCGTCACAAAACGTTGTACCCAATTTGGAATGTGTTCAATCACTCGGTTACGTAACTGCCGCTCTGTTCGACCCACGTAGGTTGCTCCGCAACTACACTGAAATTGGTAAATCAGATTCGATTTGGTCTACAGAGATGGACGTTGTTTCACCGAGGGTGTGGGGATCCTAATCGTTCGATGAACAATTCTGAGGTCAGTTGCATAATATGTTCGGGCAAGCGCTGATCCAAGTCGTCGTTTGAGCAAGCAACTGACGTCATCACCTTTGAATGGAAGACAAAGGGTGACTAGTGATTTTTCTACTGAACAGTTCATTTGTCTGATGACTTTATGCTTGCTGTGCCTTTCGATAAACGCATTGGGATAAGCGTTTTCTGTCAAGGCTTTTGTCAGCTGTCGTATTTCATTGTCAATCATGTCTTCTGTGCAGATACGTCTAGCTCTTTGAAATAATGTTCGGACCAGGCCACGTTTATATTCCACAGGCACAAAGCTGTCAAAGTGCAAGTATTGGCCTGTCTAAGTTTCTTTTCGGTAAACAGATCTGGCGACTGTTCCGTCATTCCTTCCAGTCATATTAATGTCGAGAAAGTGCAGTGTATCTTCTATTTCTGCCCCCATCGTAAATTGTATATTCGAATGCAGACGATCGAGTTCATCCATAATCCATGTTGTCTCTTCTAGACTTCTTGTGATGATTAGAGCATCATCATCGTATCGTTTGTAAAGTTCTGAACGTTCCAGGATTTTGCTCGTCTTTTCCTCAAGATGAGCCATAAATATATTTGCCAGAATAGGACCCAATGGACTTCCCATTGCAACACCGTCAATTTGTCTGTAAGCCCGACCAAGGAAGGAAAACGATACGTTTGTTGTGCACAGTAGTAATTGTTGTTCCAGAACTGATACTGGTATACTGATTTTGAGTTGGTTTTACTCGACATGGTCACAGAAGATGCGTATGACCTCCCGAACGAGAACATTCGTAAACAGTGATTGGACATCAAATGAAGCCATGTGTTTCCCTTTCATATTAACCTGGTCCAAAAGCTTTACTATTTCGAAACTGTCTTTGATAGTGTGTCTGACCATTGATTTTTGAGCAGGCTCAAGCAGTTTCACCAGCCATTTCGCTAATTCGTGTTGTGGTGAATTTGTCATGGATAGTATTGGTCGAAGTGGCACTCCGGGTTTGTGAGTTTCGGCAAACCATACAGTTGTGGAGTTTGAGTTCTTTTGGCTTCAGATGGTGAGCTGTGCTTTCATTGATGAAGTATCCTTCTAGTAGAAACTGTATTTCTGCCGATATCCGTTGTTCTAGTTCTTTGGGGTCATCACAGTTATCTTCGCGTACAAACTTTCTGGGATCGTCAAGAACACTTTCCATCTTCTTCTCATAGTCATTCCGATCCATCAGCACTGCTCCGGGCCCCTTGTCAGGGCGTAAAATTAACAAATCAGGTCGCAGCAGTAGCTCTTTAATGGCGGATATGTGCTCAGGTGTGAGGAGCGACTTACGTCAGGACGATGTCTTCCGGTACTGTCGTTCCAAGTCAACCAGCTTTGCATTGAACCAAGTCTCCGCTTCCTTTGAAGTTGGTTTGACTATTTTTATTTGTTCGAATAGATATTCGAATTGCGCCTGTGTCTCTATACTGTTTATTTTACCCGGTGGTATGCAGAAACGTAGACCACAAGAAGGAGCCAAAGTTGCTCCCTCGACAGCAGTGAAGTAATATCACTGAAGAAAATCCGTAGTTACTGACAAACAAGCAGCAGCTGTTAGTTCAGTAAAAAGCTTTGCTGTTTTGAAGTGGTTGAATGAGTCGCTGTCGCAGAGTGCATTAAATCACGACATGCCTCTTCTACGGGACTTATTTGCCAAGATATTCCATATGCGGGAGGAAGACCTGGAAAATAATATGAGGGCCAGAGTCATCTTTTGCTTGAGGAAAATAAATGAGAATGGCGACCTTCGTCCACTCAAGGTGGACTTGGGTTCTGATGAGTAATTCCGTTCGGTCCTGTGGACTTGAAGAAGAGAAAATGCGTTTTTCTCGAGACCTTGACCCTAAGGACCAAAGAAGGCTTCAGCCGGAGTCGAGGGGGAGCTCCGTGAAAGCTAGACCAATAGGAACACAGGTATTTTTATCCGGATTTTTTGTGTGCGACGGAGGAGTCTCCAAATGCGGTGGAAGCCGTTCACTTTCAACGGCATCTCCAATCAGGCGGTTCCAGCAGTTGAGATGCAACGAGGGCTCGCACGGAGAGCAAAGACGAATGGGGACAAACACTTATCATGTTGTCTATTGTCAGGAGTCCGTTCAATCAGCGAGAAAAGCTTCAGATATATGTGGTTCATTACTCGCCCACATCGGTCGCCCTTACAGGGGCGTGGCTTACCAGGGAGGCGGGAGATTTGAAATTGTTTATCCCAGGACACGTTTTACCGTGCTGACAGGAGCCAGGCTCTTGGAGAGGAAGGCATGGCGATGTATGTCCGAGCCGACCTTCTTTCGCTATTGTCGAATAGCCGGACAGACCCGGAGGGCTTTGGAGAGTCTCTCTGGAGTCGCATGAAGCTAACATTCGGTGGATTTTAGTCGATTGAAGTCATTTTTCGGTCCCCGGGAATAGATCCTCCGGAAATACTGGCTGGCGTACAACTTTGGGCTGGCGATGGTCACTGTCTAATCATGGGTGACTTCAACTGACTGAATGCGGGCTGGGAGAACCTACGGTTCAATGCAGGAGCGGACTTGCCTTCCCGCAAGATCCTTCAAACGGCACTGAAGCTTCCCCCGTACAAACACGTCAGGAAGCCAACCCGAACTCAGGAACACCAAACGTATCTCCTGGACTTGATGATATCTCCAACACTTTTTGATGTGGAGCACAACGAGTGCTTACCTCCACTTGGGAGCGGTGGCCATGGGGTATTCACCATCAGGTGGAGGGGAGGAGGGTTTCAATTCCCGGATCACAGAGAGGAGCCAACGCTTGACGAATGCCGTTCCAAGTCATGGGGACCGCATCCTCAGCGACGCGGCTTCCACAGAGTCCGTACGAGGTAGACAAAGACTTTACCAACAACTACCCCAGAGATGGACCTCGACTTTTGGCTTCAGAATAAACCCCATTTGTCCTCTGTTTGAGCGCCTTCAGTTCAACAGCTTCCCTGGCATTTCTGTGCCTTGTAGCATCACGAATAGCGCGTTTTTGCCTGCTCCTTCTTTATCTGGACAGCTGTGTTTGATGCTGGTAGCTTATTGAATGAAACTCCCCCGGTTGCTCCGTTTTCCCATCCAGTGGCCCTCGTGGTATGCGGAGGCATTACTTTTCCAAAGTAAAACTGCAGAAGCACATCCGTTTCAGAGCTCAGTGCCCCCTTTGCAGCCCGGTTATTCTTGGTCTGGGCAGAGCCGCACCGGTGGTGCAACTCATCGCACCTACGGCAGTGCATACCTGATTCAACGCACTGATTGCACTCACTAAACCAGCACAAATTTTCGCAGCTAACGTTCATCACACTGTCAGATAAACCAAAAAGTTAAAACCAGAAAACGTTTGTTAATTGTGTGAACAAGAAACCCCAAGCAGTGATAATATTGGTATAGTAATAATGGTGTATTTGTCAACCATGGTCGAGGCGCACACGCAAGCGCATGATTTTGGAATACTACAACACTCAATATGATAAAATATACACGAGTTCTGAGAGCAAGAGTTGAAAATGTCAGCAAAAGGTCGACGAAGCCAGCGGGAGTTTGAAAGGGGCCAAAACCATAACGCTTTGCAGGGCAAATACGAGCCGGTCCCGATTTCCAGTTGAGCATCGGCAACCCATGAAAGATCTTGAAAAGAGCCTTGAATCAAAATGCCGGAGATGAGTTGTGTACTAAAATGCAAACCACAAGCGACGGAGGCCTACCCGAATTCAATTACCAGCCTGGTTTTTGAAAGATTCAGAAAAGTGAAAAACATATGGGAGTACACAAGAGAACATTGATTAATACGAAAAAGGACAACGATCCGTGGAAAGATGAGTTTGCTCTCAGGCACAACTACTAGTATCACGCAGAGGAAAGAAAGCGTCACTGGAGGAACCTCGATCAGTGAAGAAGAACTAATGATACTAATGGCGGCTTATTTCTCGACCTTGACCGGGAGGCAAGCACGAAGGCATGATCAGATTGTGCCAATTTACTTGGTGGGACCAAATATTCAAAACCTTTAGGAATGGGACCCTCTTTGTTTAGCAACAGGAGAATAAAGACAAGGAGAGTTTCAAGTAAAGTAAAGTGACGAAAGTTCACGTGGCAAGCGAGATTCAATTTTTGAATCAGTTGCGGGCTGAGATTGTTGAGAGAGACTTTAGCTTTGGATGCAGAAAATACAATATTTACAAGGATGGGGCAGACAGTGATCCGTGATGCTTACTCTGCATCAGTGAAAAAGATGACTGCTTACAAGACTAGCAGAATTCTTTGAAGCCACCAGGCTCAGAAAAGATACTGCCTGCGGCCTCCAACTCGAACAGTGAAGTTACCATTTATGTGCACGAAGACAGACAGCATCCGTTGAGACATTTTGGGGAAAACTTTCAGGATGATAACTCACAGCTGGTGGAAGAAGGAAATGGTCCTCATTTTGATCCACCCTGCCCCCTTCAATCACTGCTCTGTTATATTCTCACGCTCCACACCAACTACTAGATACCCAAACCATTACCAAGTCTCCATGAGAATCACCTCTGTGCCTCACCTAACTTCCCACGCACACAAGACTCATCCATTCCTTTTGGTCCAGTATTGCTCCCCCAACCGTTGTCGCTTTTTTCCTGCTGGCCTCGTTGAAGAACATTCACAGCTTTTAAACTACTATTTTAAGCAGTATCTCTCCACCACTCCCTTCCCATACTGCAATCTGCAGGCTTTAACTTATCAAATCCTTGGAGCAACTGAGGCACCTCTCTAATCCCCGCAGTATTCATCACCAGAATTACCGTCTTCATCATCACTGCCAAGACCCTATCACCTCCATCATCAGCATCATCACCAATACCAGCAACATCTGCTTCAATCATACTAATAATATCAAAAATAGTTTACTTCGGAGAAGCCCGTAGCATGACCTACCTACGATCAAATTTTTATGAGCGACAAAATGGACAGACAAAATTCATGAAAAAAATTCGAAATATGCATGACAAAAGTAAGGTAGGTAGAATTAGAAGGGATATGAGAGGGAGGTAAACGCATGCACACCAGGGAGTAATGGAAGGGACTTGAGTGAACCCAAGGATGGATTCAAATGTGCGCCCGGTGAATCCGGAAGTCAGAGCCAAATGGAAGAAATGACTAAGCCAAGAGCAGGAGATTGCGGCCAGGGAGCTGTACGCGAGGAGGATTGAAAGTCGGAATGAGAGATTATGGTAACCAGAAACGATAAAGATAAAAGGAAAGAAGAGAAGGAAAAGAACAGAAAACCTAAGTTTACTGACAAGGGACTATAAAGCCATTGTAATAAAAGAGCGGAGTCTGTTTAAAAACACGGAGCGAGCAGCCAAAGATGTAAAGAGTGGGTCAAGTGGCAGCGACTGTTTGGAAGAATCGAGATGGGGTAAATGTAAAGCACAGATAAAGAAAAGTGGACACATCATGAGGAGCAGCGGGAAAGGGGAGAAAAATCTGGTCGGCAAAGAAAATGGGAGGTGCGGAGGAAATTTATGGATATATATAAACATATATATATGTAAGTGAAAAGAGCAGGAGCAAAGAACAGCAAAGTGGCAGGAAACAGAAGTAGCAGTGCTTGGAAGTGAAAGGTAGGGTTAGATCAAATGGTACAGAATTAACATGGACAAATCCTGAAGAATTTGTGAGAGAGTGAAGCTAGCAATCTGAACAATGCTGCTGCGACATGTGGTGGCTATCAAAAATGAGCGAAGCGATAATAGGTGGTTGTACTTCATGGAGCTAGACGATGGCTGTGAAATTGGCTGGAAAACCCAGAGCGAATGAAGCTACGGAGTGGCCGGAGTATTGTAAGATATCAGTGGATAACGGTGACTGGGGGCAAGACGAATTCTGATGCGAAGTTTCGGCAGTGTTAACAGCAAATAACGTAGGAGATACATTAGGAAGTGGAGAATCAGAGAGATCTTGTAATTGCAGATCATATGGTTTCCAAGTGCACGTGAAAACAATGACGTGCTGACACCTTCAAATTGGGCTGAATGCGGAAGAGCAGCACAGTCTGAAAGGCACACTGAAAAGGCCCATGACTAGCAGTATATGAAACAGATGATAGTACTGACCAAAGCAAAACAGGCAAGAGATGACCAGTCAGATGGTCTTGCTGCAGATGAAACAGAATGACCACTGAGAAGAAAACAAAGAAAAGAAGCTCTCAGGCGGTTCAACCTCTGACGGAACAAAAGGCACGATTTGGGAAAATGGAACTGGAGAGCTACGTGCCTGCAGGTGATTGCACAAATGAATTGAGCCAGAGGTTGCTAGTCGGGGCACAGCCTAAGATGAAGATCTACAAAATAGTTGCAGAGGTCAGGCAGGGAAATACCGTGGTGGGGGAAAGATAATAGAGATGGCTCTAAAATATGCGAAGGTCAGAACGACGAGTTCTTATATAGTGATTGGCCGTGGGCACCGGTGGGTTTTCAGTGTGGTGGATGGAGGTATATGATTGAGGGTTAAAAAAGGATACAACAAAATAGTAGCTAGTGATGTGTGCGAATAATGAGCTTCATGAGTATAGAGGTACCAAGTGAATAGAGATAAGGGACCGGCAAGAGCGACACGGGTGGAAGAGGAAATATTGTGGACTTGGGCGGAGTAAAATGGATAGGGTGAGAGTGACATCATGCAGTGTGGGCTGTCACTGTGAGAAACGATAGGAACAAGGACATAATTAGCAGGTGTGCATACAGAGGTAGAGCGACATGAAAGGGAAGTGTTAGGAGTTCGGACTGAAAGGATAGATGGGCTAACCTTGGGGGAGCAAGGATGGTGGAAGCATATGATCCGCAACCGACCGGATTCGATGCGGTAGAGCGAGGAGAGTTAAAGCTTGTCAACAACAACCGGTGCAAGTGTGTGCGGCTTACAGAGCGCTAGAGGCCAAACCTGAAAAGCGCGTTGTGAAGCAAACACAGGAGGTGCTATCAGTCAGCCCAGTTGCGCTCGCAAGTCATTGGAAACGGCCTGCAAGCCCGATGTGCGCCAGCCATGGAGGGGGATCTGACCGCGTCCCACACCGTTGGGACTGGCTTAACGGTCACTGATGATGGTAAAGAGGGCACAGCTACCACGATAATGGTATATAATCATGGATCAAATAGTCAGGTTGTGAAAACCTGGGCAACAGCGGCGACAGAGACGGCGATCGACAAATGGCCATGCAGCAACATTATCCAGGTGCGCCAGCCACGGGCTAAACAGTATCGTGCCCGAGGTAGCTGACCGGTGTTAAGGATTGCTGGAAATGGAAACGAGGTAAAGAAACGCAGTCTGGATTCATCCATTCAATACTTAACAAAACTGAAACCTCCGGAAGCGTTGCCCAGAACTGCCACTTTGATAATATCATCGCAACTGAAACTTGGTTAGCGGATTCCGTCCAGGCAGATTGAGTCTTCCTAGTTGGTTGGCAGATGTTCCGAAGGAACAGGCCTCGTTATGAGAACGGCTGTTTAATCTTTGTCAAAAAAGCTCTGCCATCTTTTACAATCTCACATACTACTTCGGACGCCATTCAGGATTCTTTGTGGTCACAGATTCCCCTACCCAACTCCTACTTTCTTATTGGTGGTACCTATCGGCCACTGGATTCCAGCACCACGGATCTCACTAAGATTGCTGACGCATTCAACCATCTTCCACTGCTGCCTTTTTCCTGTGGATCCATTGTTGGTGGCTTCGATGCCCTCACCATTTATAGGAACACTCCGGCTGCCCCAGATAATTTACTGGGCCTCGTGTCACCCATCCGCACAAGGGGCTGGATCTAACGAATAACTGTCCCAACCAGAGGTGCCAACATCCTTGATCTATTGTTCACCATTGGTCTATCTAATGTTTCGGCTCGAAAGAGCGACCTCCTCCCAGGTAGTGATCGCATAACCGGTTCCTGCTTCTTCGATGTTCTTCAGGCTCTTGATGACCTCCTCTTAACCAGTCATCCCTCTTCTACAGTCAACTGGGATAATCTTGTCTGCACTCTTCGACCATCAAACTGAGACAACATTCTGCACATCGACCCTCAGCCGGCTTCTGATTTGCTATACTCTAACTTATCCAACCTCCTGTCCGCAGTCACTACAACTCGTATCATATCAGGCCGAGTCCGTAGTTCAGTCCTGACCTAAATGCATAGCAAATACCTGAATCTTGAGAAGATATTTCACAGTAATAGTGGCTTATCGTCGTTTTTCAACTTCAGGGTCTCTCGGTAGCTATCAGAATCAAAGCTGAAGATAAGCTCATAAAGCAGGAAGTGTCTGCCCTGCAATGCCGTGGTACTTTCTCTAGGTTAGAAAGCTTACTGAAGAACAGTAATTAACGCAAGTCAGCTGGCCTCTCCCCTCTTAATGCGGCAAAAATGAACACATCATCCCACTGGTGGCGATAACCGTGGGGCCTGACTCCCATTTCGCAGCTTTCGTGACTAACAGCCCTCTCACTTCACCTCTAAGCATAGACCCTGTCACCGCGCAAATATCACGCTTCAGAATTTACTCCGAATGAGGTGATCATCCTGCTTACTCGTGTACGGAAGTCCTCACAAGGTGGTCCCGGCGGTGTTCCGCCATCACTTCCACGTCTTGGAGGAACTGATATCTCAGCCCTACCAGTAGAGGTCCACAGTATACCCATCAAGTACGGCGTGTTTCCCCCACAGTGGAAGACTGTGGTCATCATCCCAACCCACAAGAAGGGACCAGTACACGACCCATCAAACTATTGCCCCGTCAACCACGGTCTAATCACTTTTAGGTTCATGGGAAGCCTCATCACAAAACCGATGTCCGAATTCTTAATGCTTCGCAACATCCTCCACAGAAGGCTACACGGCATCAAAAAGGCACATTCATGCACCGCTTGCCTGTACGACGGTTTAAGCTCACAATGACGGCAGCCGACAACAATAAATCTATCACTAATATATCCCTCGATATGATCAAGGCTTTTGGCCGTGTCCCGTACCCTTTATTACTAACCAAACTCAGAGTTCATGGCTCCCCCAGCATCCTTTCCATCGTGGCTATCGAACTGTTTACAAGTTGCTTTTATGGATGGGTGTTTCCCCCAACCCGTTCCAGGTACCATTGGGGTTATGCAGGAGGTGTACTCGGTCCCTTGCTTTTTCTCATTTACGTGGAAGATATATTTCCCATCTTACACCAAGGCATCAAATTCCTTTTCGCTGACGACATTAAGAGTGTCTATGAGTTTCCCCGTTAGAACTGCAACACTAGGCCGGATGAAGCTAATAGCGGTCTAAAGCGGCTCGGAGGCTAGTGCATTTCTTGCAGTATGAAATTCTCAACCTCTGAGAGCTGCTACGCAGCCCTCAGGTGTCAAATGGCCTTCGGGACCCTGCTCATCTCCAGCGTGTTCATTTCGTTCAGACCGTTAGTTTGGGACCCTGGTCTTCATTACCCTTGTAGTCGCGTGTTTTCTGAATATGTTCCTCTCTATGTTACCCAGAGGAGAAGAACCGCTGGTCTTACCTGCGGAACTTTTCGGGTAAACGATCACAAACTGCAAACGTATAAGTCTCACTCCAGGCCTGCCTTTGAATACCGTCCTATTATCTTCACCAACGTAAAGAAATCTGATCGTATTTCTCCAGAGCCCGTGCAGCATCAGTTCACCAAACAACTAGTAGGACTTTCCTCCAGTCTGTGTTACGAGGATCGATGCATCCCACCTAGTAGTTATCTTTCATGGCTGCGTCGCATGAATCTCAACTGATGCTTTCCGTTTGAGCTATTCCACCGCATGGCCTTCTCATCTACCGAACCCAATCGTTTCACACTCTTCATGAATAATGCCCTGCGTAATTCCCACTGCTGTCCTCTATTCTTAGATCAAAGGTAGTGCTGAGACCTAACGTTTTATTCATGAAAACTCAAAGTTATGGAATGAACTCTCGATAAACTTCCGCGACAGCCTCTCTATCTCTCGGTTCGGAGGCTCGCTGGATCACTTCGTGACCGTTCCCAAAGTGATTCTCCTTACGGGCCAGAGCGAAACCGAAGAGTTGGCCTACGAAAACGGGTTTGAATACTAGGCTTATTGCACCATATCCTAGAACTGTCAAGAAGGATAAAGTCCCTGGGTCGCCTCCATGTATCACTACAGGTGGAGCTGACAGCCACTGGCTTTCGTACAAACTGAAGTCGGCGAACTCCTGCCTTGTAGGAAGCGAGCGATCGGCAGTATATTCCCCGAGTGCTGGAATCATTCCGTGTGTCTGTTACCCACATTCTTTCTCTTCCGCAACTGAATACCGCGTCACTGCCGACAGAAAAACGGGAACAAGTCTGTTGCCGTCTTATTATACAAGGAAAAACAGCCAACCCCAACACTGGCTGACCCAATGGGCCCCGCATTCTGGATGACGGGCGGAGAAGAATGGAAAGTACTCCCTATGGAGTAGGCATGCTCTCCCGCCCCTCCGAAAACAAAACACTAAATCACTAGAGATGCTTCCGGAAGCAAAGGAATTGGGCTCATGCTCTACCTCCCTTCAAGCATGGATGAATATCCTGGTACAGCTAAGGCCCAACCCTGCTTATGGGATGCCCCAAAAACAAATGAGCGTACGAGCTAAGCCCTCAGCACTTCTTCCTAACACTGGGCAGGGTATTAGTTTGCCGAAAGGGCCCTCCACACAAAAACCGATATCACCCCCCTCAGTTTTAATCCCCCCGGGTTCGTTGCTCTATTTCCGACCGGTTCGCCGACGTCAAATTCCGTTGTCCATGTAAGCATTTCAAGGGTTAACCACGAGAAGTCAACTGTGTTCACAATTCCTCGTGGCGATACATTGGCTGACTATCACCAGCACTAGTTTACACCCAATAATTATATGGGGACTAACCTTTCTAAAGTCAACCCTGGATACTCACGCGTAAGAGGCTCGCAACCCAAGAACTGTTGCGATTCACCTGGGCTTCCATGAGCCCGCGTTGTCTTCTCGGGGCGCGAGACTGACCGAGGTACTGGTGAGCTGGACTCTCCACATATGATTATCCGCCTACAGCTCTAAGTTTTAACAACCCTATGCCCTTCCACGCAAGCTTGGAATGTACGAAGAAGTCCACTGCAAAAACACCGGGGGAGCTTAATCTTGTCCAGTTATCTGGGCTTCGAGTCAATATATCAGACGGTAAATACGTCTCATCATATCGCTGGACATACATATGTAAATATGAATATTATATATATATATAACCATGTAAAAAAATGGAAGAACCCCCCCCCTCCTCATTTTTCGCTCAGACCTATCTTTTCTTCTTCTCTTCGTAAGAAAGCAGTGTCTCATCTGTCTTAGTATCCAACCCTCTTTCCATTTTAGAGCCGAACCTAACTGCAACCTTCCGTATACCGAGGCCCAGAACCAATCTGCAGCGTTAGACTAGTAAGTGCGCCAAGATGGAATGTGTCGTATATTCTTTAGACCTGCCAAACAGAATTGCCATTCAGGCTCCTAGCGCTTTTCAACCGCTTTCTCGCGACCTGCAATTGCCACACATTTCTTATTGCTTTCTTGTCGTCTTCTCACATAGCTTTTGGACCCAAAAGCTCCGGAGCGCCCAAACGGCCTAAAAAACCTAGAGCGATAAGATTTTCGGGTAAGCTAACGACCTAGTATTCAATAACCAAGCCTTACGGTGCAAGCGCGGTTAGCCCTTACGAACACAGACCATTCGTCATTAAATTAGGTGCTTTTGCACAGCGTCCAACCTGGTTTATTGTAGACGGGTCTTGTTGCGAGAAGCTCCAAGTAAACCCTGGAGGGACGTATGGGGCAGTATCCGAACTACCTGTGGACAAACCCTGATAACCAGACAGTATTCACAGCAGTCGGTAATAGGCTCGGTTGTGAACGGCTGGAAAGGCAGATTAACATTCTGCAAGATATATAACAGCCAAGGGGTACCGTGACTGGCGGATTCGAAGGAAATGTGTGAGGGACGGGGTAGCCAGAGAACGGCAATCTAGCGGTTCTAAGCCAGCGCTAATAAAAAAAGCTGGCCATGCGCTGGACTTCCGTCCTGAAAAACCTCGAAGGGTAGAAGCGGGAGGTGCGACCAGCCATCCTAGTTGCGCTAGCATACCTTTTCAAACCTTTTGCGTCCCCGATGTGCTTCTGCACATACAGTGGATCTGATTGTACCCCGCACCCTTGGGCTAGGGAAGACAGTACATTGCTCGATTCATCAGCCCGAGGCTCTTGCCGAGTTGACGACAGACAGTCTTTTGATACCCAGGGCACCATCAAGTCCAAGAACCGCAGTTTGACAGCTTGAAAAGGGGGTGATGCAGAGACGCAGTCTAGGGCCTGTCCCAGCTGAGGATCAAAGATTATCAGGAAAAGAGTAATATTAGGACGGATCCACGTGAACGCTGCGATAAGATAGAAAGCACAAGTGGTTACGATATATTGCGTGGAACATGACTATCTAAATGAATCTGCGACCAGCAGAAAGGCTCCCAGTTTAAGGCCGGTTGATGGCTGGCAATAAAACCTGAAGAGGGAGCTAATAGACGTTGTGATAAAAGGAAGTGAGTCGCCTAGGCTAGGGGCAAATTCTGTTTATGGGGCAAAACAAATGAAGGCTTTGGCTCAAGGGTGCTTGGGCTCTTAAGGTGAAGGCCGGAAGCCAAGTGAATGGATGAAGATGAAATCGGCTCGGGGTAGTGGCGACTCCACTGCTGTGAGAAGGAGACAAGGAGCACCGTGAAACTTAGAAAGAGTAAGGGGTGCAAAATTCAGTAAATGGATGAGGAGTCAACCAGAGAAACCGGATTAAGGGAAGAAATAACGGGAAACGATGGGAAAGATGAGTTCATATGACAGAAGAAAGTAAATGGGCTACTATAATGTTGGGGCTATGGCAGGTAGGGAGGAAGAAAAAAGGGCGGCCAAACTTAAGAAAAGTACCAGCTACAGGGTTCAGTAGCCAGGTTGCAACTGGACTCAGAGTAACCAGTCTGCGGAGTAAAAAGCACACCTGAATCGGAATATGGAACAAAATTAACTGGAGGATAGAGTGAAGAAACGGAGCGAACAGCTTCTTGAGTTCAGGTAGTGAGCCGTATCCATTGAAGGAACCAAAACCAAATTCCCTGTTCATTTTTGACTAGAAATTATCAAAAGCCGATATGATGAGACACAAAGTAGAAGAAAGGCAGGACGGGTAGAAGGACACTAAGAGACTTATAGTTATTGATGATGCCGTTTCTATGGCATGGAGGGCAGAGGGGATGGTAAAACAGTGAGTGGGTAAGATTTGCAAGACTGAATAATTAGTCGATGAGCTTAACCATACGGATAGCTTACCGGCGGAGGAAAACAAAATTCGAGCCCAATTAGGACAGGGAAGCCGAAATTGCGTATTAGCTTTATCGGTACCTCAGTCCTATTTGAAAGGCTTGAACCCTTGAACAGTAAGAACTGCTCTGCCTGGTCAACTTATTCACCGTTAAGGCAAAGCTTATTTCGTAGTTGAGAGCCACAGAATATGGTGATATGGCTTGAACTTGTCGCGGCTTCTTGTTTCAGATTGGAGCTCACTTATAGATGAGGGAGGCTGATCTCAATGCAAGCTTAGGCAAAAGAAGCGAAGCCAAAACCTCACTGTCAAGTAAGAAATAATCAGGAAGGGTTCTCGCCCGCAGTGTTGAAATGCATAATTAGTTTTGAGATATTGTGAAAAAAGCGCATTCTCGTGCGGCACGTCCGTAGGGGATCGGCCTTCAGCAGATCGCGCAGTCCCTTTTGAAACAATAGGCAGAAAGAACTTGGGAGCTGTTTAGAGAAAGCTTTTTGTACGTTCTTAAGAGCTATCCGATCTCTCCGTTGCATGTTGTACCGTATTTTAGGAGCCGAAGCGGGACTTAAAAACGACTAATTTTCATTTCCGGTGTCAGGAAAGCTTGACGCATGAGAACGACCGTCCGGCAAGCTTTAATCACTTGGATGGTTGCGTGTTCCAAAAAGTCAAATGTACATGAATGGGGTAGGAATATGTAGCTAATACTAAATGTTCCAGTAGAGACACGACGCCTACAAATCAGACAACTGCTACTACCATTATTCAAGGAGCTGACGGAACGCAGTTCCCTTGTGGTGTCTCCTAAGATGGGAGCTAAAGCTGCAGGCTCAGAAGTGGTAACAATTCCAATATCATATGCGAACGGGGAGGAAACTCCTTGTTGGGTGAAATAAAATGTTTCCTCTACCTACTTTGAGAAAAGAGTTGGGCCGTGCTCTACCTTGTATTGCACAGCTAAATGCGAGCCGGGGTTCAGACGGAGTTTCGCATATATTTGCTGTACGGTCTGGAGCTGATAGATAGGGTGAAAACCAAGTTAGCGTCGGGTCCACAACTCAGTATGTTTAATCTCCAGTTATCTGGCGTGGAATACTCGGTCAAAAGCTTTGGCCATGTCCAAGAAGATCACAATCGCCGGTTTACCAATATTGACAGCCTCCTGGACTTGGGTGAGGGAGCCTGTCAAGCATGCCGCGAGCGGTCGTATTTAGATATTTGTGCTGATTAAATTTTGTGCGATTATAGTTAGGGGGGTTAGCTTGCCAGCCTTTTCTTAATCAAACTTTCCATTATTCTGGACACGGCCGGGGTGAGGTTTATGGGTCCATAATTGGATGGATCCAGAGGTGATCCTTTTAAGCACATAAGTGTGATAATGGAAGTCTTCCACTGAGCAGTGAAAGGATCGGACCTCAGTGACAAAATGAATGTCCGTTACAAATATGGAAAAGTTGTTTAGCCCAGCCAATGGGGCTTTCGGGCGAGGCGTAGCAATCACTTTCGACACATCTCAAAACAAAAGCCGATTCCTAATAGCTACGGTACTACATACAACAAAAATAAAGTAAATTACAATAACAGAACCCCAGTGGTGCCTCTTGTGGGCTCTTACGCTCAAAATTAGTTCAGAGACAGAAGATGAGATTACCAAATACAGTCACAACAAAGTTCAAGCCGACCGACTCACGCTACGGGCAAAGGTGAGGATTCGGGTTTTGACAAGGATTTGGAGCAACTAAAAATTACATCAGAATTCCGGTAAAGGTGGTTCATGAAAACGGAATAGTGTTGTTTTTAATAGGGATGCTGATGAATGGTACAGGATTTCATGAACTCTTTCGCAAATGTATATACCATCTAGGCCGAAAATGGCCGGCAGTAAAGCGTCCGGATCAGACCTGCTGGACGGTCTTGTTTTTGCTACCACGGGTGCCACCCCATCAGAGTGGAACACTACAGTTCAGAAAGTTGCCGATATCTCCGGATCTAGAAGACCAGCGGATGTTCTATCACCGGTCGTTAGAGAGGGGCGTGGTAAGCACTAAAAGCTTCCTCAATCAAAGGAGGATCAATCTAGTAGGCATTGTTATAGTCTGAGTATGGGGTGGCTTTACTAGATTGATTGCTTCTGACCTTCACCAACACAGCCAGTGCTTCCACGCCGTTTGGGTAAAATGAATCATCTGGGTTTTCATTAAATGAACCCAAAGTCTACTTTATTGTTGGGACAAGGTTTCTGTTTAACGACACAAATGAAAAGCCCCTCTTTTTCAATGAAATTTCGTTGGAGTTTGTTTGCACTACCGTTGAGACAATCTGGGGAGTTTGGCAGTTTGCCTATCATGGGCCTCGGGGTGGGAAAGATTTCGTCTAGGTAGCAGTTAAGATCAGGAGAAAAGAAGGCTACCCCCACCCCTGGGTCAAAAGATGATCCACCTCCTCCCACCTTTGGGAACCGATAAAAGAGGGTAAAGGACTCCGGCAAACTCCTTGGTATTGTCTACTGGTTTTCGGATGGAGTGTTCCTGCTGACATATTGGTGTGTAACCAGGGTGCCGCGAAAAATAGAATACTATCCTACGGTTGCTGCTGGTAAAGCGACTTATGATTTAAGAGTCTAGATTCTTGACACCACTAACGAAAATCAGGTGTAGTATACTGTTCCCCCGAGAGGGAGATAAAAATTGTTGTGCCCATTTACCAACACGGATGCACGAAAGAAAATCATGGAGCTTTGGGGGAATAATCAAGGAATGCCGGCAATTCTCAGGCACATCGAATTTACCAGCAAAGATTTCGGTGGTTAAAAGGATGTCAGAGAGAAAGTTGAACGCATTTGTTATTGCTGTCCACTCATGTTTCTCCTGATTCGGCTGAAGGTGAATGCATCCTGTAGCTTTACGTTGGATTTCTTAGATGGCAAGCCAGACTAAGACCAAAATGTTACCAAGAATAAGATGCTATAATCTACTCACCATGAATATGTGTCTCGTATAGATGGCGCAGCAACCTCCGGGATTTTCGGATCAAACTCTAGCAGTGGCTTGATAACCAGGTATGGAAACTTGGTCCAGCTGGGTGTGATCAGTCAGCTAATTCTGGGTAGCCAGTAAGATATCCGGGTGTGGGTCTAATGCAAAAGCACGAAGCCTAATCAAAAGGGTTCGCCAAAAACCGGTATTTCTCTGGAAGCGGATCAAAAGGAGTAAAACACTTCCCGAATAACAGAAGCACTTTAGCAAAAGCTGTTAGTCGTAGCTTTTGCAAAATATGTATCCGTAATTTACTAGCTAGACGAAAAAATGGCAGCAGAATGAAACTGCTCGAAAACTAAAACCAAGAGGCAATCCGGTTTAATTTGCTGGTCGGGGCCAATCAGGTGTCCATATCTCCTCCAGTAGTAGGCACCGAGGTCTGAATCCACCACTGCTAGCTTTGTGGGTTACCCAAAACTTGCTCCTGGTGTTAATTTTACCGACACCTAAAAGGCCACACGTCGTTGTTAGTGGGGCTGGAACAGTTTCACTTTCACCATAGCAGTCATCGCTGTTTCTTCCAGACATTTTCCAAATTGCTGTACTTCTCTTTACCCCCTCGCCTATCTCCCACCTTGAGTGTTCTGTGTCACACCTATCAGTCGTAGTCGTGAAAGCAGCGGAAATCCAGAAGGTCTTCAAAGCCATCCAGGCCAGCACCTGTCAAGGTAGTCTAAATAAAAACCAAAGAGCCTAATCGTCCAGGTCTCATACGGTGCTGTGATTCATCATCGTTCGCTGAGGTCTGGGGTTAGGGCTGCCCCTTTTAGAGCTCTCTTGTAGTACTTGTGTCTACCAAACCAATCGAGCACTATGAAGTAGCTCGCAAATGGACCACACGCACTGAGGAAAGTCAAGATCGAGCAAGAACAGCAAGAAGGTATTTCTTCACATTTTGTAGATACTTATTCGTTTATATAAGCGGAGTTTTGCCGTTATTGCCTAGTGAGGTGATAAGTAACCAATAGGTAAATTTGTTGTATGAACGCGATCTAACTGTCCTGGTCCGGTTTCGCGTTGCCGGTTGGATAGTGGGAGTGAAATTGCATCACAATGGATTGTCAGTAAAAATACTTCAATCACAGTGGTTTCTCCGTCCATTTAGCTGACAAAACAGCCTTGACGGAATCCTTCATTTGACGGTAAGAGAGCTCAGTAAGATCGTGGGACCCAGGGTGGTACTCCGCCCTCCTGATGTGGTCGCATTTGAAGACCTGATTGGGTTTGTGGAGGGGTGTGGATGTGAATTGAGCCTGGCGGTCGAACAAAATGTTGAAAGGCACCCCAACAGAAGCAACCCTAATGTCTGCAAGTGTGCATTATCCGTGAGGACGCAAAAGACGCTATTGCTATGCCACTTGGTTTGTTTGAATCCCTTCGTACTCCTGGCTTCAGAAAGGCGGCACAAAAGTTCCTGTTGTTTGTCGGCCAAATTCTTCGCGGTCTCGACTACATGTTCGCTTTTGTTGACGTCGTCCTGACAACCGCTAGAGAGGAAGTTGAACAATCTCGTCATTTTGAAGTTAACAGGCGACTCTTACCCAGTTGTACTTAAATCCGTGCAGCAAAGTGATTTTCCGAGGTTTCCAGCCTGGAATCCTTGGAGCACCCCACGGGAAATCGAGGCATCCCACATTTGCCAGGGAAAATCAGTGCCTTATCGAATTACCCGTTCCCAGAATCCATAACGATGCTATGCAGGTTCCTTGAGATAGTACACTACTATCACCGTTTGATTACAATCCGGGCAAATGCCCTAAAACCCTTTACTGACCTCCTCCAATGCAATCCGAAAAACTCGCCTTCCTGTCTAGTATGAGTTTCCAACACCGAGAAGCGGCGCTTTTACTGTGAGGGAACAGTGAGCCGAGTTACTGGTAGAAGAGTAGGCTATCTGTGAAGCTATTCTGCTTAGAACCGCAAGTCATACTGGTCCATATACCTAGAGTCGGACCATGCGTCAGGTTTTTGCTTTGATCACTCCAGCTCTGTTTTAGTCTATGCAAGCCACGAACATCAACCCCTGTATCCTTAATATGTTCTTCTGATACAGAAGTTCACGTCCGTTATGAGCAGGAACTGTGGCGTCATCTTAGATTGAAGACGAACGCCAACGTGGAGTGGAAATGGTGCAGTAACAAACGGGTGATGTACGTGACAGCAGGTTTCTCCTGCTACCCTACATCCGGCGTCCATCGAGAACTATGGATTTCTAGAAGGCCGGTGGGCCTAATGAAGCACGAGCTTCTGGTTTGGAACCATAACTGGACGAATAATGTACGAAGACATCTGCAAAAGAAAGTCACAAAAATCTTTGGGAGTTATGTCGGAAATTGGTGGGTTGGGGTAACCAGAGATGTGGAAGTGGCGGCTGCTTCGGGCAATGGTCAAAGACTGCTGAAACGTAAAACGAGGGACGACAAAAGCGGTCGGTGAAATCGTGTGTCGTGAAAATAAAGCCCATTTGTGGTGAAGGTCAGAGGCTTAGTCGTAAGGTCAAATATTTTAAAAAGCAGTTTAGCTGGCCACACGGTAATGCCATTAATCCGACGTCAACAACTGTGGTTTCTTGCTGAGTATCACTTGGCCTCCATCGGAAGTGGAAGTGGAGTCAAGCGTTCGATCACGGGGGAGAAGGAAAGTGGCCGGCCCCGACGAGTTCCTTCTGGTTATTTCCGAAGTGATCGATGATGCGCTGAAATAATTACATACCACCCTGTTTCGTGACTTTTTGAGTGGGTGGCGCACCCCATTACCACTGGGCTAGTCACTGATTGTGCCCATTTTAAAGGAATACTTGGCAACAAACCGAGAACAGTAAACATCATCTTGCAATTTCCCGTCGAATCGTAATGACTGAGCAATGTACACTTGACAGTTAGACTGTGTATCTTATGTGTCGGCTACCGGGATCTTCTTTTTGATTCCAACCAGCCTAGGTCCACTCTCTATCCGCCTTGCGTACAAATTCCTCCTACTTCTCCGTGAAAAAAAGCTGATAAGGTCAGTCCCTACTGAGGACCGTCTTGCTGGTTACATCCGTACGATTAAAGCGACGATGGAGGAGGCAGCTAGAGTAGCATTCGCAAGTGTGTAACCCTCCATGCCACTTCACTTCCTTGGTGCCTTTTAGGTCTGATGCGGAACCCACTCCAGTGCTTGATTCCGATGCATCCCAGACACCAGCTTCGGCTACATTTCATCTAGTTGGCAACACTGGCCCCGGGCCTCCTACTTTCACCTCTGAACCCACATACTGCTGAAGTCAGGCGTAAAGGACGTACATCAAAAACACTTTGTGAAGATGTATATATTTGTCATTACTTCACTAAGCTCGTCCATACACAACACTTTTACACGCTTGTTCGTTTGTGTGGGACATTTGAATTCGGCGGCGAACCGCTTCTGACCATCGTGCGCGCATCGCGGGACGTTGAACCTTTGGGTTTGAATGTTGAGTCTCCTTCTCCGCATGCTTGAGGTTTTCACATATTTGTACAGTATGTCATTTTCGATTCAGTGCCGCAGAAACTACGAATGGATCCTGTTCTGGTTTTGGGACTCGTGTGCATTGGCTATGCGTGATCCGAATTGTGATTTTGTGACTTACTCCGGGTGCGGTAGCTTTGGCTGGTTATCTAGCTTGTCATAGAAAGCCTCTGTTGTTTGCTAAACTGCGGTCTTTTTTGTATATCTTCATACCACATGGCATCCACATATGCTCTCCGAAGCGCCAGAAATCGGTATTCGCTGGGAGCGGTCAGAGTAATGGACTGCATGTATCTGGTTCTGACTGAGTTATGGATGACGCGTTGTATACCTTTTGATCATTTGTTCTCTCATCCTAACTGGTCTATAAACATAGCCACCGCGAAACGATCAAGTGACGAGTTCCAAAGGCTCCGTTCCCACTCACGTATGACGTTCGTCGAGTACCGTCAGTTCTACACCAACGTTTTTTCTATTTTGTTCCAGCTACTAAATCTAGCCCCCACGTCTTTCATGATTTTCGGCCACCGATTTACTATCACTTCTATCCAATATCCTATTCCGGGGCTCGTTCTTCTGCAAGACTTTTTACTTATCGTTCTACTTAGTCCAGAATGTTCATATATGTTTGCTCCTAAGCGAAATGCTCTTTATCATTCTAAGTTTGTGGGTTTTATTGGCTTGGTTTCACCACACCTGGCGCTTTGTTTTGCTGGACAGTTCTTTTAGGCGCATGCATATCAAATTGGTATGCTTCCTTTTCCGTGCCGGAGGTTTGCCTACGTAACGAATTCCCTCATCTTTATGCCTGTGGGTCTTGCGCTGTGCCCTTAGAAGAAATTTCCACCAGAACCGTGGCACAAACGTCCGTAGACATTGAGGTTGCTTCTGGTTGGTTGCCTTCTAACATTGTGCTCGACGGCCGGGCTCAGTTCGCATCCACACCCTTCCATGATCCCAGTCAGTTCCTCGAATGCGGCCACAGTAAGAATGCGGCGTACCACCCCGCGTCCAACGATCTCACCGAGTGTCCTTACCGTCAAATGAAGGATTCCATCAAGGCTGCTTTGTCAACTAAGTAGACGAGGAAACTTTCACAGATATTTCCCAGCTTCCAAAATATAATCAAAAAGGATCCAAACGGTGACCTATTGAAATTGTTCGCGGCACCACCCTGAGTCTGCCAGTCCAGAAGCTCAGCGGTCAAGCTTCTTTAGACCTGAACTCAGCATCCTATGCATTGCACCTACCAAGCTTGCCGTATTAGGCCTACGATAAGCTGATCTCACGAAACAAGCTTTTCATGATTTATACGCTGACTGTCCAGTTTTGTTTGGATTGCTTCCGTTTGTATACCACTCTAACCATAACCAGATGACCAAGTTCATCGTGTGAAAATTAGTGATAAGAAATTTTCATTAACGGCAACAAAAATGATAACATTCTAGCTTTGGCGGCCTCTGGTTTCTTCATGTTGAGTCCGCATCTGTGCCAGATTCCGTCATTACTTTGCCCACATCCACAGACTGGGAGCTTTCCCAATACCCTTCACCAACTTCAAATCCACCAATACGATGGACACAACCCTGACCAACATCGTGGTGGCTACCTTTCTTAACATCACTGGACCCCCGGGGTTTCAGGCTACGCGGTATAGGACTTGGTTCGAAAGACCTGTATCCCTCTTGCTTGGCATTCAAGAATTAGCTCCGTAAACAACTTCACGTAGGGCTTTTTTTTGTCCATTTTTTCTCACCGCCATTGGAGGATCTCTGCGGTATTCTCTACTTATAATAGATTCTGTCATGTCTCTTCCGTGGCGTTGTACATGAAAGTTTTCTGTTTCATGGGTTATCCGAGACATTTTCTTTGCCCTGGAGAGTGGGTACCGAGGATCTTCCTCAGCGTTGTTCATGAGCCTTCCAAGACCTATGGCCAAAACACGAAATTCACACAATCAGAGAAGTCATTTTTGGTGCATCTACGGCGACCTTTCATCCAGCACTGGGGTTGGTAAGATGAATTCTGAACAGCTTGTGGCAGCCTGGCCGTACGTTCCGGCCCTGGTTATGTCCAAGAAAACAGTCGGTAGTAGTCCTCCAGACCACTGATTGCTCAATGCAATCAAAATCCTCCCCAGGACGGCAAGCTGCTACGCTGAAGCGGACGGAGCAAATTCCCCGGGAAATTTCTGGGTTTGCAGAAGACCAAGGTACATTGGGTGACGGAAAGAATGGTGAACAAGAAAAAAGGTTTTTTTCGGTACGTAGCAATCCGTCGGATGAACCTTCGCAAATGGAGGCAGCCAGTGGAACCGATTTTGAGTGGTCGCCAACCGACAGTGAACCAGGAGGAACTTCCACACGGAAGTAGAAGGAAGAAAAGATATGGATAGAAGACAAGTATATGACATACCGCGCGTCGCAGGTGTTTCCAATTTTTCCCTCTCGAAGCGAGTACTCGAAGCGGAGACACGAAAGTCTCCGTTCGCGGGAAAGTGCACGGACAACGAAAGACGGATTCCGGTTGGGTTTACTTGAGTTGTCAGGGACATGTTGCTGCCTAGTGCCGAAATGGTAGCCCGCATCATTTTGGACAGTCGCCTGGATGAGCCAGACAAAAGCAAATAAATTCTGTATGATTTTGCGGTAGATATTAACGGGGATCAACCAGCTAGAGCGGCAGCAAAAGGCCTACGATTTCAAAACAGCACAGGACTCTGCCTTCGGTCCAAAGCACCGATATCTCTAGGCGGGCCACTAAATGTGCCAGGAATAGTGATCACCAGGGACGTTTTGGAAGGTGGGAATTGGAAGCCTTGTCCTCAGGAGGAGGATGACTCAAATTTGGCTTATCTCGGTGTGGCTCACCGCAGTTGGAATGAATAAGGAGACGTCGGGTGGCTTAGATTATCAATGCCCTTCATGCCTTCTAATGATGAGCTCAGTTGCAAAAAACTGGCCACTACCCCGGGCATTTGTCTAAGACAAAGGTTGGTTCAGCAGAGGTAGATATCTGTGTGTTGAAGCGAGTGAAGTAGTGCTACTCACCAGAGCAAGTAGCACTGAGGACAAACGAGAGGAGCTCTCCAAAGCGGCTAGAGAGCAAAACGCGCCAATGATTTCTTTTGATGAGGCGGCCAACTGAGAACTATGTGCCACGAAAAGAATTAGCTGCTTTGCAATCCGTGGTCTCGAAAGGGAACAGGGCTGCTTGTAGGGAACGGTGGCCTTCCTCATTAGGTTAGGTAAAAGCCATCTCGACTGTCAGGCCAAGGTTTACACTCCAGTGGCCAGCTGTGAACAGCTGCAATCGTTCTCCCAGGAAGAAACGCAAAAGTTTGCCGTTTATGCACGGTCCCGGGCAAAAACCACGATGAGGTCATTCGCACAGCCCTGACGACAACTGAAACCGCTGAGGAGGCATTTTTAACCTCATGTGTAGAAGTCTTCAGCCTATCAGATAGCGACTGGACGGCTGGAGTTTGGGCTCCGCGGTAGCAGCAGGGAAACCACTGGAGCAGCTGCGCGTAAGTACATTGCACCAACATATTCGGAGGGTACCAAATGAAGGTTAGGAGGTGCGCTATCCTCCACTGATTCCGTGGCCAATGATCGCCAAAATGAGACATCGGAAAGTCAGTTCTGTGCACCGCTAAGCTAGGATTATCCGTTGGGCGTCAAAAAACACCAAGTGCTTGTTGCAGCCGAAAGTAGCCCAAGACTGGTTGGAGACTTTGGCAGAGTGGCATGGATTAGGATGCTGGGATGCTTGACTCACGGAGGCGAAGGCCTGCAAATAATTGTATCTACCCGGTCAATCGTGCGTGATAAAGTGGCCTGATTCCGGCCCACAAGAGCTGGAAACGACGAGACCGAACAAGACCATCGGGAATGTATCCTGTCACACTTGCTCGGCAACAGCTACTTTGTATACCAAAGGAGGCGTGTTCTTATTAGCAGGTGACGTGCTGACCAGTCACAAAGCCATCTTGTAGTATCTATACGATTCAACAGTCACGTCCAGACTTGCGTGATTGAATGGATACTGGAAGTGAAGCAGCAGGGTGCTGGACCACCTGCGAAGGCATTTAAACCACTACAGCCTCCCTCCCTTAGAAGCCCGCTGCCCATTTGACTTGCATGAACTGCAGATATTGAAACTGATGGTGTAGGCTGCCTTTGCCATCCATCAGCTTCTTTGTCTTTGGCATTTGGTTCAGCTTGATCATCACTGTCAGTTTTGGTTTCTGCCGCATATTTGAGAGATTCTTTAAAGTGAAGTAGGCGAAGGCGGAGCAGGGGTTGTGTCTTTAGGGGCCGTGAGCTTGACCACGGATTGACTGAGTTGCCTGGTAATAAGCTCGGGCTGGCCTGTGTGATCTTTCCATCTCAGTGAAAATCTGATACACCTAGGGTTGAGCAGCATGGCTGGAGTTTCTGATGCAGTTAAATGCACTGCCCTCCGATACAGAAGCAGCGGGTTGTCAACAGATGCTTAAAGTTTTCACAGTGTCTTCGGAATGGCCCACGCGAGGGCACTACTCACAGCAAGTGCCACGTTTATAAAAGAACAGTAAGAACGCAGGCGGCGAGGTGCCGCTCTCAGGTGCTAAGAGCCAATGGTATTCATTCAACATTTAAAAACAGAAGCTTAAAGTTGAACAATGTTGCCGGGAACGAGCGCTTCTTGGCTGAAGCTCCAGCCCAGTACCTTGGTTAAAACGGCATGTTCGGCCTCTATGCTGATAATACCTCCGTTCATTTCGACGGTGAATCGATCGGCTCATAGCAATTCGGGTCACGCATAGCCAATGCACACGAGTCCCAAAACCAGAACAGGATCCATTCGTAGTTTCTGCGGCACTGAATCGAAAATGACATACTGTACAAATATGTGAAAACCTCAAGAATGCGGAGAAGGAGACTCAACATTCAAACCCAAAGGTTCAACGTCCCGCGATGCGCGCACGATGGTCAGAAGCGGTTCGCCGCCGAATTCAAATGTCCCACACAAACGAACAAGCGTGTAAAAGTGTTGTGTATGGACGAGCTTAGTGAAGTAATGACAAATATATACATCTTCACTAAGCACGTAGAACATCTGGAAGGGTTTCCGATATGCGTCCTTCACACCACAAACCAAAACTCTCACTTTAAAGTCGCTGTCTAAGGTTCAGGTTGGGGTCATGACGCTCATCCCACCTGCCTATAGCTCACCGTCAATGCCTGTGGTTACTACTTTTTGTGTTGGCGGTGTGTACAACCGGTTTCCATCGCTGTCATCTTTTGCACAATCCATAAGGAATCAACTTTAAATCTCCTGCACCACTTGAGAGTGGTATATTTATCACAATACCGACGCACACAGTTGGATGCAGAATCAGAACGCCCATATTTCGGAATAAAGCATTTCGTTGCACGAGCCTAGGCTATGTGTCCCAAGCAAGAGACTGTTGAAACAACTGATTAAACTGATTCCGTTCATAAGTTTGCGCGGATAAATTGATCAAAGATACAATTTTCAAGTAACGAGAAGAAAGGGAGTGAAAAGGAGAGTTCATGAAACGGTGGAATTACGTAGGATTACTACGCAAAATTTTATGTAGTAAGTAGAAACCTGCTTGTCTTTCCAAATCAGCTTCGAAAACAAGTTTAGGAGGGAGCGTCATTAAACGCACATATAGTGGAAACGTTCGAAAATTACCAAAATGTTCGCTTCAGAGTTTCGTGTACAAAAAGTGACCAGTAATATTTTATAAACTGTAAATGAGCGACTTTATCCATAGTCTGTAGTATTTTTACAACGTGATTTCAGCCTATAAGCCCCACTTGAATTGTCCAAGTGTAATCCTGATGAGTCTTCCTCTTCACTCCTGTGCACATTGCACAGGGAACTGGAACACAGTACCTTTTTGAAATTGTTCAAGAAAATAAGGGTCGAGTTGAATATATGTAAGGAATGAAATGAGATAAAACGACGAATCAGCCGGCGCGAGGCGGTCTGCAGACTGGTTCATTCTTTTGTGCGCAGTTTCCGGTTTGAATGGTCGGCGTATCCATTACTGCTTCCGCTCACGAGTAGATAAAACCTCTGTTCCAAGCACGCTCTCCGTTTCCCCCGTTTCTAGTTATGTACCACAATTTCAAGATCTTTCTGATGTGCAAAGCTCGATCCGATGGTGGAAAAGTGCTATTTCATCGTCGTCGCTGCTCTTAGACCCAATAACGACACAGTCATTTTTAGTCCATCTGTGGGCTCTAGCTTCAGCTCAGTGATAGTTGCCTTAAGAAAGGGTTATCTGTTTCTCTTCCGGCCATGCAGTTCCATTCACGTACCGTACGCTGCCACTCGATCGGCCAGTCCCGAATTGCGCTGCATGACCTGCTGATATTCAAGTCACAACTGGGCTTCGCATAAAGGTTTGTTTTCGTGATATGCCAAAAGTCTTCGGGTCATTTCTTGGTTACTTCATGGGTGATTCAACGGTGGTCGCTTCGGAAGAGCAACTCTTTGTTGCCCGTCACAAGGCCCTGCCCTCGATTTCTTCATTTTGACTCATGTGGGGAAACGTTCCACGTCTTTTTGGAGGGCTGCTCCAGGTGCATTAACATCTTTGCATCATACACAATGGTCTGCCATAGATTCGACCCATCGTTTTGGACTTCTTTGCCGCAGGGCTGAACAGCATATCGGTAATTACATAATAATCTAGCCTTGGTCTGGCTCCACTTGTTAGGTCGGGGACAATATACGCTGAGCGGAGGAAGCGCAAATGGCAAAGCAACTTCTGTGCTGGTGGTGTGGGCAAGTCGCTGAAAAGCCTCACGATGTGAATTAATTAACTTTTGCCAAGAGCGCAATCTTCGAGGGCAGTCAGTCAGATCTCTAACTCATTCTTGAGCAGCAAGGGTGAGTAAACGGCTACCAGCCTCGAAGGGACTCTAACGAGGAATTAACTTCGGCACATTGGGGTCCAATGCGACACGTGAAACCCTGTGCTAGCCGTGAAAAGGCAGGTGAGAACTGCAAATAGGAAGCAAGAACACTAGGAGCCCTAACACAAACATACATTACAAACTCCTGTAGCGATATTCCAGGTTTGGCCAAAAAAATCAAGGTTTCAGAAAACGGGACTCGTCAGTTTTTCCGGAACCTGAGTCACCCTCAAGAACGACCCGCACTCATCCTATTACAAACAAGATTATTTCGTTAGCATGAACTATCTGTACCGGAATCTCAATCGTTTATTTTAATGCACCACATCTTAGTCCCAAATTAGACTCTCACCTTTGCCTCAAGCGTGAGTCACTCATCTTGGGCTTTGATGTGACTGTGATCGGCAATCTCATCTTCTGTCTCTAACGTTCTGTTGTTATTTAGCTGCAGCTGCTGATTTAGTGTTCAGTTCGGAGGGTTAGAGACCAGAAGGGACTCTACTGAGGTTAAATTATAGTGAAATTGCTTGACTTGTTATTTATAGTACCGTAGCTACCTGAAATTGACTTTGTTTTGAACTGTGTTGGACTCGCTCTCTAAGCGTCACCTAAACTTTCCATTGGCCGCAATTCACAGCCCTGCTTACCTTAACTACCTAGCCTCTCTCCGCAACTGCAAATGGGAGATTGTTGCTGCCCTCCTACATAATATCACAACAGCAGCATATAACCCTTTTCCTTTAGTCTAAGGTTCTTACCCTTCAATGCTTTCCATCAGCGCCAAGTAAACAAGTGTCGGCAGGTCCCAAGATATCGGGTTCCGAAGGCCACTGCTTTACTTCTCAGGTTTTCCGGCTCCCTTCCCGTACATGATAGCTTCTAGTTCCCTCGGCTTTCTAGCCTAGCCCTGATTGGACTGCCTCAACTTTCCCGCTGCGAATCCTCTTATTCCAAACGCCCACCTTTCATCAGCCGCCTGTTGGCCTCGTTTACCCCGTCTCACTCTTTCTGACTCGGCCGACGGTCGGCTTGGCCCTGGATTCTGAATCCTCCACCCACCTGAAACTACTGACTTGCCCACTGTCTGTACCATACCACCTTCAGTAAATGCGACCAATCCTACTCAAGCCACTTGAACTGGAAGGGCTCCTGACAATGCCAGGCACAATCCAGTGTTGGGCGATACTGGTGAACATATGCAGGCCCGTGCTATACTAAAACAGCTGCAGATGGAAAATCGCTCTTCTGAGATCTACGTCGGCTTTTCACCCAAACAGACGCACCCCAGGTCGATATTATGTTAGAAGACAGTCGAATTTCTCGATAAATAGCACGTGTTGGTGATACTGTAATTTTGAAACGATTATATCCGTGATATATGGCCCAGGCAGTAAATTCCTCCTGACTTTGTGGTCAACCGCGCGGAAAGACCCCACGGACAGTTTGAAGAAGGGTACTGCCCATCAGGAGACAGCGCAAGCCATGCGACTGCCCTTGTGGCAAGCCGCTCAAAACTGAGAAAGGCCGGTGTGCAGCAGCTCATCTTTCCGAACAGAGAAAGACGACCTACCTGTGCAACTCTTAAGGCCCCAAATTATAGGGGACATCAGAGCGCCACAGGTTCACTGAATGAAAGAACCAGCCCCTAAAGAATCGTCCGATCACAGTCTGCCGGGCTATATGTGTAAGAGCCTGACCCAGCACGTTGTCGAGCAGGCCAGATCGGGGCGAGGACAAATTTTATCTACTCCGGTCCTCGTGATCAAAAGATGCCTAAAGGGCGCTTCCAACCTCCAGGCTGAGGTTCTGTCAGGAAAAAACCCGACTGAGCTACGCCGTGGCTAAATGGTTTTCAGTCACCATCAGCAATTTCTGTAGGATTTCAGGAGTTTGCTTAGCCTTTCTGCTGTAAGTCATCCCGGGGCGTAACGAAAAGTCTTACTTTTTTTCCCGACACTCGTATTATGCCTGCTTTTGAAAAATACAGACCGAAGAATAAAGTTAAGGAACCACTAACAAAACAGAAACAGTGCTCTGTACCCTTAGTGGGCCTCTTGAAGGATGTGCATTACCAGGCACGCATCCACCGGGACATTAGGAACATTGCAACAAGGCCAAATATCCTAGATGACTTCGTCTCCAAGTTCACTGCATCAACATGCCTAATAGGCCCTACGGCCAACTACTCGCAGCCGCAGCTTAAACCTGCTACTGACTTTCTTGAATCTGTTTCCACTAAAATCTTCAAGCACATCTCAAACAGCAAAAGTGCTGTAATCGTCAATCTCACTGACCGGGGCCCAATGTGACAACTAAAATCCACCCTGCTCAGAGCCGCCGGCATGGGATATCATTCATGCACTTGCACAAGACCAGGAGAACTCTCACTACACCAAACTAGTCTTATCCTCTTCTCATCCCCTCCCCACCCAATAGCAAGGGAGTTTGTCAAAAAGCAGCATTTGCTTTCCCTCAACTCCGCAAATAAATGAGCCGGAACTACGGCCAAGAATACCTTCCCCCTTCAAGGGCAAGGTTCAGGGGCAACCATCCATTCATTGAGGTCTACATTTGCCTCACAAACCAGTCACCGGCGGACAACGGCCCCATCCATGCAATCGCCAAGCTGCCAAACTGTTCCCTCTACACCTGTTCATGCACCCGTCGACTTCGACAGTTCTTCCTTGTCGGACCCCCGTCTGCATGCAGCCAACGGCAGACAATAATTGTAGCTCCCACCTGCACCTGTCCCGTATCTACCCTCTCTGTTCCTAAAAATATTACCGTAGAAATGATATCGAGGACCTCCCCGTCTCTCACTTGCCCCTATCAAGCCAGCCGTTTTTCAGGAAGCCTGTCACTTCTAGCCCCTCAACCTCATTCAGCGGGCTCATCGACCCATCCCAGCTGTCACTACCAGATCTCCCAGAGCGTGTTCTGGTCCTACTGAGCATGCAAGCACGCAAACTCTAGGCTCACTCCGATCCGACACCTCACACAAACGGATCAGATTAAACCTCACCTCCAGGACCACTCTGCCTTGAAATCTGCAGTCGAACCGGGAGGTAACTGTCAGGCTTCTAGGAGCTTCCGGCAGAAACTGCATCGATCCGTCCCTCCACATGCGCCCAAGAGTCCACATTGCTTGCCACCCAGATGCATCCGCCACAAAAGCGGCCCCTGCGTGGCTCGGTTCGGGACGGTTATTCTAGTAAAGGCTTTCACAAAACTAACTCACCGAAGACTCACCAGCCAGGGGAGGGATGACACGGTTCCGCCTTCAAGGAAGCCATTCAGCGGCTATCACCGGCTTGTACGTTGCATCACTATCCCATTGTCAACATGCAACTTAGTGTACCCCCACCTTCACTTCCTTCTTACGCGGAGCCTTCCCTCACGCCTACTTTAGCTCGCCCTCAACAACCACGGCCCCTGCCCCCAGACGGACCTAGCCTACCAACTTCGATTCCCAATCTGTTGTCCCATACCAAGCTCTTTTTTACCCCAGCACTCATAATACTAAGGCCACCCGCCGTATGCCTAACGGAGCTTTTCGCCCCCATACCGACCCACTACCGCCTCTACTAACACTCCCCCAACTTTATCACGTTTTCCCCAAAGGCTCCAGGAGACTCCGCTACCGTATTTAATGATGGTCTGTCCGGCAATACTCACCAGCCGCTGCATCTGGTGCTGCTCTCAACCAGACTTTCGGAGTGTTCCACTCAACACGCATCCTACGGCAATCAACCTATTGAAGTCTCCATAGAAGTGACACCAAGCAACCGGGTCTCTAGTTATGGCTACCACACCGTACCCTAAAAACCATTACCATGTAACCCATCTGCTAAACTCTCCAGCCCAGTTACTACTCCACCTGTTGAAGCAATCCCGGTAGACAACCTGGCTGCCGGAGGGTTTCTCGGCTGTAACTGGCATCCGCCGCTCACAAGTGGAGCCCTGGAGCCCTGTCACCTCTAAAACGGGTGGAATTTCCCTTCTGTTACTGAATTCCCGTTCGCTGTTGAATAAACTTATTGACTTAAAGAAACTAGTAGACTAAACTAGTACTTGTTTCTGGTTTTGACATTGTTCCGGTGGCAGAAGCTTGATTAGCCGAGTACATCCCAGCTGATCTTGCCTGGTTGGTAGGCTATAACTCCTTTCAAGCAGGCAGAGTGAACAGCCGAGGCAATGACTCTCTCACACACATTCAACAAAATTTATTACCACTCTCTTCCACCATCTATTGCTTTACTGTATCCCCGAAAGTCCTGGGTTCTCCGTCCAAGTCCCTGGAGGTGTGATGCTTATTGGGTTCGCCTATCGAGCACCTTCTTCCGGTTACTCCAAATTTCGGCATATTATCAGGGCTTTTGATAGCACCTCCACCCTACATTTAGGTCCAAATATCATGGCAGTAGACCTTACCATTTCAAATATTTGTTAGAATGCATTGACCACCATCTCTAACTTATCCGATTTTCTTCTGAACACCTACGCTGCGGGATGGATACTGCAAGTCTCCGTTCCAACAAGACATAAAAACATCCTTGACTGAGTCTTCACTCATGACCTCTTTGATGTGAGGGTCTCCTCCACGCAAAACCTTTCCAGTAATGACCACGAAATGGTCACGCGTCACGTCGCTGTTACACATGAATGACGCCTCACTGAGGTAGAGTAAACGAAGAACCAAAACACCCACGGACTGGCTAACTGGGTTCAGTTGCCTACTTTCCCCCGAGGCATTGGCTAGTCCGACTTCTTCTCAACTTCTGATCGGCGAAGGGCAGCTGACGTGTTCCGTGACAAATTGCTCTCCTCCGTAATTTGCCTTACCCCAACCGATAGACATAACAGAGCCAAGATCATCAAAACTGAAGGATTTCAACAACAGTTCTGTAAGCTCACAAACTCATTCCTCAGGAGTCGGGATTTCTCTCTGACAATAAGAATGAGCTGACTCTGCTGCGATCTTCAAACAAGCAGCTAAGAATAAGCTAAAAAAGCAAGAAGAGACTGCAGTACAACAGCCTGATAGTGTGAAGCACCTCTCAAGACCTCCAAAATCTAGCAACTCGCGCAGAGCTGGAAACAATATCACATTCCTCATCCAAAATAGCACCCACCTTGATTCGCCAAAAGATATGGCTGAGGCTTTCAGCTGCCATTTTACCCCACCTCTTATTACGGACACTTTACCTCCGCCACTCTGCCATCCGGTGCTCACCCAGGACGTTATATCCAGCACAACATTCACCACGGACACCATCTGGAAACTCCCTGTCAACACTAAACATTCCTATCATCCAGGGCCTGATGACCTTCCACCTGTCTAATGTCGGTTTGAGGGACCTGACCTAGTGCTCCAATTGCTGAATCCCTTTGCGTTATCTATGTCGTCCTGTAAAATCCCACATCACAAAAATGGCCCCGTTGCCTAATCCGGTTAATTATCGACCCAAGGACCAAACTTCGATTGTTTGCGGGCTCGTGGACAGGATGATGAGGAACCAGCTTGCGAGTTTCTTGACCTCTTAAAGTCTTATCATCCCGTCTTATGATGTATTCCTAAAGTCCCGTAAGTACCTCACGTGTCAGAAGGGGCTTCGCACTTCAATCACCTCCAATGCCGACCACAAAACGTCAGCCGTCGTCATCTTTCTCGGAATGACTAAAGCTTTTGATCTCGTCTTTCACACTTGCTCATTGTCAAAAGTTAAGTCCTACGGAGTTTCCGACCCCCTTCTGTCCTTGCTATCATCTCATCTCTTTGGACGTTCTCAAACCGTCGCTGCAAACGGGGCATCTCAGCCTAAACAAACTACTGGGGAGGTCGTACAGGGCAGCATTCCAGGCCCTCTCTTACTTCTCATGTACATAAAAGATGTCTTCCAAGCGGCACGTCATGGCATGATGTTCCTCTTTGCTGAAAACTTAAGGCCATCCTACACTTTTGAGGCAAGTGCTTGAGCTCCGCTCTAAGTAGCATTCTGTCAGATTTAAAGTCCCTTGATGAAAGATGTCCTCAATGGCTGATGAAGCTTTTGGCTGCTAGGAGCCCTCTTCTGTCTTACAAGTGCCACGTTCCACCCAGCTCTCTTTCAATAAACGGTCTTCCGATTCCCACTACTCACGGGGTAAGAGACCTTAGCCTGAATTGCACCTGTTTTTTTCATCCTTGAACAAGCTTTGATCAAAACAGGCAAAGCCAGAAGGACGACTGAACTTATCCTCAGAAAATACCGTGCTCAGGAAAGCAAGATCCTGATATTCAAGACTCTCGCTGGGTCGTTGTTGGAATGCCACCCCTGGTCTTTACTTTGCCCCGAAAGGTTGACCTAATCAATGTAGGGAAAGTGCAACGCTCCTTCAAAGAAAAACACCTGGCCCCTCCTCCAACCCTAACTACAGAGCTAGGCGCGCACTAATGTGGCTTGAGCCCTTATGGTTGCTTCGTATAAAACTCAATCTTTCACTTCTCTTCAACCTTCTGCGTCCAATTCCACTCATCTGACAACGCACGTGGTGTCTCCAGTGGTACTTCTTATTCCCTTCTTCACCGAAAATTCGCCGTTCCAACCCCCCAATCTAGGCTGTCAACCAGGTCCAGACATTTTGTGGTCTTTTACTCTAGCCTCTGAAATAAGCCTCATGACTCACCGCGATCGTATTTCACGCTAAAGCAACCTAAAGGAATACCGAACAGACTCCTTAACGCATTTTCTGCAATCAGCATGACCCGCGTTAACAAAAACATAGGTCTAGCGTACGGAGACCGTCAGTCATTAGACCACGATGAGCCACAATGTTCTGCGTCCGAATCTCATCTCACGACCAGTCTGTTATTACCACCCATCTATAAATATATATATACACTTTTTTTCGCTTGCTCAGGATCCAACATAGTTTGGTACATAGTTTGGCGGCACTTAAGGTCAAGGTCACCCCGACTTGAAACTCAGGTTGTCTGCTTTTCTTTTTTTGCTTATATCACTGTTTAGACTTGTAACAGTGTCCACACTAGTATATGCCACCTAACTACCTGAAACCGTGACCTAGTTGTGTAAGCAGCTGCGGCACACCAGCATGCAGCCACTAGTACTTATCGCGAGTTGGAGTTATAGACCGTATTGGTTTTCACTGCTCCAATTCCATTCAATAACATTCTACATGGCTTACCTAGCAAGCCTCCCCTGATTCTCGCCACAATAAGATCCATCTAGCGTTCTTACATAACCTCGATATAACCCAACTCCCACCTTATTCTCGCCAAGCATCCACCGCTGCGCCTTCTGAAGCTTCTGTCCCACTGTGCCCTTATTTATTTGTTCTTTCTTCCATAAGAGTGCATCCTCGTTCCACCCGGTCCATCGACCCTACATCTACAATATACCTCCCCGCACAACCTGCCGTTGTGATCCAAGCAACAGTTAAGTACTCACTGTATCCTGTGGGGTTGCACCTGTGCAAACCGCACAGAAAAATTTGCTATCTCACTATTCCTTATCGTTTCAAGTCTTTTAATCCCAGTTATATATAAAGTGGGTCATATAGCTCATGCCTGTACCACATTGTTGTGTAGGTCTCATGTAGGCCCGTTCGCACGAAGCACCCAGATGCACTCACTGTCTGCTCAGAGCTTTGGCTTGTCTCTGTCTGGTTGACCGAATTTCTGTTACCTTATTACCTCCGTCTTATATTCTTACATATCATGCCATTCCGGTCCCCAACCAGTGCTCGGAAAATCCATATCGCCAAAGCTGGCAAATCCAAACACACCCAACCCCTCCCAAAATCCAGGCCGCGCACTGCCGCCCTCGTTAACGTCGAAGGTGATAATTTTTATAGTCCTAATGGCCTTAAGCAGAGCTCCGTTGAACCGAGAAACAAGGTCGAGCTGATTGATGAAATCCTTTCAAAGGTTTAACCTCTGGCTATTATCCTTGATTCTGCGGACGCTACATCGCCGAAGAACTTGGTTTTGGTGGGAAATCTCCTCGAAACTTTGTCTACTGAAATATACCACCGAATTACCAACACCAAGAAGGCAGTGGTATTTATTGTTCCACAGAGCTTACAACATTCCTCAGCGAAACAAAGCATTCTAATTTCGTGCAATATGGCTTACTATAGATGCCATTGCACGAGGATACGTAAAAAGTCCCAGCAACATAGTTGCCCCCTGCTATTCCAATTCATGGACGACCTAGCAGTTAGAGAGTTCATTGGCAACAAGTCGGCAGTTGCTGCCATTTCGCCGTATACGGACACCAAGATATTCTCTGATAAAACTCCCTCCAGCGGGAAATACTTCGCTCTCTGAGAAGCACTCTGCCTTGTCCATGCAGGCTGACCCCACTGTAACCGACATGAAGGTTACCCAATACCTCTCTGTCAAGAAGTCAAAGGCCAGCCCAGCGCCTCACCCTGCCTATCTGCAAACTGTTGACCTAGATATGTCAAACTCCCCACCCCCGGTTCTACTTCCACACAAAAGCCCTTTCTGCCATCTCCCTCAGTAGCTTCTACTTCCAGTGGCTCTCGCTCCCCGACCACAGGCCCCAAGCGGCACTTCACTTCAGTATTAAAGCCGCGCTCCCACATCATAGCCTCAGAGCCAATACAGGACCATGGTACAACCACCAGTCCTCGCTGTACTACTTTCAATCCGTCCTCCGAGCCGTTGACAAGTGTTGTCAACCACCGCTCTCGCTCTAACGACTCTGCCAACTACCCACCAGCTGCTAGCCTAGCCGCGACAATTCGTTGTTATCCTCATAAGTGCCGCTCCAATCCTCCCGTAAGACTGCCTGGTACTCCTAACAGGTCCACACTTGTTCAACTAATCACCCCACCCATTACTACCTGCTTTCGATTGACATCTGCTTATAGCGTACTCTCGGACCCTCCAGGTGAAAACCAGTTGGACCATCATTCAGATTCGTCTAACGCCATCGTCCCTTTATACAGGAGTGACCTTCATGGCCTTGCCAGTGCCACTCACCCTTCCATAGCCTCACACCCACTTCCACTATCTTTACCTCTCTCTGATCAAATGGGTCACACTAATCCTCCATCTCCGTTGCTACCCTATATCCCCTCCTGCCCCCCAGACACCAACCCTCCACACTATAACCCCAGCATGCCTCCGCTGTTCCCCTCTGCTCCTCTCCACCAACCCCCATCTAGCCCTGAGGTACCACGTACGTACCCTAACAGATACTCCAGGTTCGTACCTGTATCCTGCCTCCTCGCCCCACCACCCCACTTACCGTCTCCCTTGCTCCTCATGAGCCTCCAAACCTTTCCAAATTTCACCGCTCTCTTCCCGCCCCCCATCCCACATTACCTCCCAGTTAATCATCCACATACCTTCAACCCCACGCCGACCTACCGGCCTTATACGGACTCTGCCCAACAGGTAGGTTACCTGCAGTTAAGATCTAGTCTTTTTCCTGACCGGTGCCCCCCGCACCCGTGGCCATATTGCCAATCGCCCCATGGACCATTTCGATAAACTTTCGCAGACCCATATCACTGATCGCTCCCCACTCGATGTCATGTCACTTAGCACCTTACACCATGCACCCTCGCCTGTCCACCCCGCTTCGACAGATATTCAAAACTCCTCACCTTGCAATGTCGCGCCTCCTCTCCCTGTACCGCGTGACACCCCTCCGGCCTACATCAGTGGTGTGCTGCACACCCACCGTATTGATCACCCACAGCGATCGGCGGCGCCTAATGCCAAAGCTTCTTCTACTTTCCGTCCCCCACCCAACACTGCCCGCCCTCCCTCTTCTACTGACGCACTATCCCCACTGAGACCCAACTCCTATCGCCACAGCGATCCCAATAGTCTCGCACCTGGCATCCATGCCTTGCGCACACCGGCACTGAACTCATTCATACTGGTTCTTATTAACGCTCGATCAATAATTAGAAAAAATATCGCACCTGTGATATCTGGCATTTACCTTAAACGCTGATATTATACTAGTAACTGAATCCTGGCTGTCAGATGATGCTTCGCTTGACCTTGTTCGCATAGCTGGATATCAATGCTTCTTGAACACCCGCCAGTCCAGGCGTGGAGGGGGCTGTTTAGCTTTTGCCAAATGCACTACCCACGCTAGTGTTATCGACCACCCCTCTCTTCTCCTTATTGAGGATTCGTTATGGCTATTTATTCAAGCCTTCGGCCAGAATCTCCTCCTTGGCTGCGTCTACGTCCCCCCAGGTCTGGAGCCTGCAAAAATTGACTCTGCCGTGGATGTCTTTAATGCTGCGCTTGACCATCCTGCCAGTGCAAAAATTATTGCGGGTGACTTTAACTTTCCTTCAATTTGCTGGTCCTGCTATACTATCCCCCCCCTCGCCCTCTCTACCTTCCTTTCCTGTGTCCGTCTTGGTGGATTGACCCAACATGTCTCCTGCCCTATTAGGGGGAAAAACATCTTGGACCCAGTATTCTCCATTGATGTTCCTGATATGACCACCCAGATTACTGATCACTTCCCGGGTAGTGACCACCATATTGTCAGGTGCAAGTTCAGCTGCTTCAGCTGTTCTCATTCGATGCAATCCTCTCCCCTTGTCCCGACTTCCTACCGTTCCTGTAACTGGCTCCTAGTGCCAATGATAATCCGCTCCCCTAATTGGGGCACTCCCCAAATAGTGTGATCTAACAAAGGTAGGTTGCAGCTTAGACAGCTTACGCTCTAAAAGTGACAGGCGTCAGCTTCTGGATTTGGGGAGTGGATCGGCACATGAGTTGGCGGTATTTAGGCAGTGTAGGAGGTTGGAGTAGAGAGAGTTCATAACAGTGAGGGGATCGGATGAAAGGAAAATTGTGTCCCAATTAGGGAAGCGGATTATCATTGGCACTAGGAGCCAGTTACAGGAACGGTAGGAAGTACTGTTGAATCTCTCTCCCCCAGTTTTCGGCGTGGAACCTTCAGATATCCTGTAAGTGCGTCCACGTATTTTCGTTTCAGTGCATTTCCAATTTTCTTCGATCTCTCCAGAGAATAATTGTTTACACGATTATCAACTATACTGCATGTTTCACAACTTATTGACGCTTTCCAGCAGTTTCACGCATGGCTGAGTCGCTGCAACTCCAGGTTCCCGAAAGCAATACAAGTTTATATTAACCACTCTGCCCGTACCTATTTCAGTTCATTCAAATACCACCTAGATTATAGTACTATAATTAACATGCATGAATCTTACTTCTGGAGTTTGCGAATTTTTCATACTGCCTTGCAGTGATGCACTCAACGACTATGCTTTGCGGGTGTGCCTTGATCGTGGTCAAGAAATATACCATTAACAGTACCACAGAGTACTCCTCTTAAAGCTGAACCTTTGCTGACTAGAACACACAGACAAGGAGCGATGTAGTTACCAGTTGGTAGACCAGATACTGTTGAAGGAAGAAAAGGCTATCAAATAGGAGGGCAAACTAGGCGAGGAGGCCCACTGAGGATGACCTTCTGTCACTGATAGGCAGAGGAGCTTTTCTAAGGAGGGTTGGTCGGAGGGTTGCTTGGCCCTGGTAGACCAGTTGGGCCCGGAGAGTCATCCACGGGAAGAAATCTGCTCCGGTCAGATAGCGAAACAGTGATGATCGCATATGTTGCCCGTGATGTTTACTAGAAGGAGCTAATTTGGGTCGGACTCAGGACAAATACAGGATGAAGCGCGAAGAGCTTGAGCCAAAATCGCTAATTACGAGTATGTGGGGTCCAAGGTGCTCGAAGAGGGGCTATTGGAAACGTGAGATCCCTAGGGCCGAGTAGACACCTACAGCCACGAGAGGGTAAAACCCTTCAACGAACATTTGGGCAGAGTAGTAACAAGAGGACGAGGCCTAAGGCTTCCGCTTGATCGCCGTCGCAGCGGCTCTTCAAATGTCAGCGAGAGCCATCACAGTAAGCTAGGTGCTCAGTGTTCTAAGTGGCTTCATAAAGACCAAGTCGGCTATGCCTGACGGCATCCGACGGGCGATCTTCGGGAGCCCCTGGTCAGGCCACTGACTGAGTCATCCAAAACCTCCATCGACAGCGAGCGCTTACCCCAGAATTTTCTCAAAGCCACAGTCACCTCAATCCGCCAAGCCGGGAATGGAGAGAACTGTCTCAAAGAGAGACCCCTAAGTTTAGCTGCGGTATTGCTAAGGGTACTGAGCGTGTTTTACGAGAAGGGACTGGTAACCGAGAGACTGTCCGCAGACTGATCACAAGAAACCGGTATGGTTTCTTTCGTTAAAGGCCCTGCCTGCCAAATGTTTCCGTCTCATTGATGTAGTTACCCAAAGCCAAACCTGGGGGATAGAGCAGGAGTGTACCATCTCAACTTCCAAAAGGTATTCGGCTCAGTTATCCACCCTTCATTGCTGGAGACGTTGAGTGCTGTTGGTCTGCCTTTAAAAATTGTCGCAAAGATCCACAGGTCTAAAATAGGTGGGATGATCAAAGCGAAGTTGGAGGAAAGCGTGTCCCAGGACGGGCGTACGCTGAGTGGTATGCCCCAGGACTCCGTCTTGGGCCCTATGGTGTTCATCTCATTTGTAAGCTAATCATTGATGGGCCTGAAAAACCTATACTTCCCTCTTGCCGGCTTCGCGAGGTTAGCTCCATATCAAAAGGTTCAGTGCAGAATACCACTAATCAGTGGTCTGGGACTCACCGTGCTACGTCAATATGAGTATTCACTAGGTAGATAGTAGAGAACCTCAAATGACTAGGGACCCTAGGGGGGCCAATGAGAGCACTAAAATCAAGAAAGCAACAACAACCAGAAATCGTGGGATGACTGTATCTGCAAATTCCGATCTAAAGCTCAGTGCTGAGCGGCTAATCGAAAAGTCTCAAGTGGACTTCTCAGGCTGAGGAGAACCACAGCTTCTTGGAACTTCAGTGCGGTATTGCGGTATTATAAGGTGTTCACTCCGCCCCACCTAAAATATCTCGTCCGGTCAGGGCAGCCCTTCCTGGCGAAGGACACCAAGCATCTCCAACAGGCTCATCAACGTTTCACCAGGTGGTTTTCCAGCCCAAAAGGGATTAAAACACAAGCCAAGACTCGAAGCAATAAACGTGTTCTCACTGGAGCGCAGGAAGCGTGGAGGCGAGCTGTGGGAAGCGTTTAGGGTCCTCAAGTGGTAAGCTGAACTCTAAGGGTTAATCACCTCACTGGTAAGCCTCAGCTATCGTGCCGCAGCCAGAGAGATCACAATAAAGTTGAGGAGACAGTTCCAAGCTGCTTGTGCAGTAATTCCCTCCCAGTCATGATTGTGAATGATCGGAACCGGCCTCCAGTGGGGGTGACAACAGTTGAGAGATCTGTGGAGCCAAACTGTCGGACGGACCGCTGCTGGTATAGTATGCCCGCCAAAACCAGCGGACAGGTGTTCTTCCTAGCTTTTATTCTCTTTGACCTTCCTCATCATCATTACCGTTGCTTTTTCATGCGTCCTCAATAAGCCTTTTTTTCGGCCCTTCCGTCTGTCCTTCCTATCTATCCACCCCCAAGTTCACCACTATTCCTTTCTTCCAAAACGTTCGTCCGCCACCGCTCCATCAGAGCCATCTCTTATTTCCTTTCACAGCCTCTAAATGATCAGCTTGTGTCCCTGGATATTAGCAGAAACTCTTGAAGAACAGGGCTTCCTCTGAGATGCTAGAAATTATAGTTAAGCGACGGAAAGTCATCTCCTTCGTTTATCTTTACTGGGTGGCCAGGAACGTCTGTGATCTTCCATTGGTTGTGGCGCTGGAAGACCAGAGAAGCTTGCTACGGCCGTGGAAGAGTTGTAGCGGATTTCATATGGAAAATGCTTACTAAATTCAGATGGCCCATTGGAAGTGGCCATTTGTTCATCACCATGGTGCTTAGTTTCACTCCTTTAATTTTCTTTCTCTACATACTGTTCGGAAGCCTGATTCTTGCCCATTCAGCACACTGATCTAATTCCACTCTTATGATTAGCCTGCGAGTGTGCACAAACAAGTCCATTTCGCAGTTCCCATCCATTATTGTTCAATATTTAGATGCCTCTTCAATTACCAGTAATGAAAATATTAATAGCAATAGTTTATTTCGGATAACCTCGAAGCTTCCTGCAACGCAAGATCAAAGGGCACGAATGGAAGCAGAACTCGGATTTCAGGGGGCGACACAAATATGTGCACTCGATATAGTATAGGAGGAGGTACTTAGGTTACTCGTCATGGTGGCACCCGAAAATTTGAACTCAAGGTCGGGTGGCCAGACCGGCCGAGTCCAAGTGAAGCTGGTTAGAAATAGTAGAAATGGTAGACTTAGATACAAATATAACAGAGGGAGGGCTGCACGATGGGAGAATCACACAGGATTGACGACAATTTTGTTTGTCTTGAAGAAACAGAAATGCCCAACGGGAGCGTAAACCAGCAATAACGCTCCGCGATGTATCAAACGGGTAAGAGTTGGAAACTGAACCATAAAAGGGAGTGAAATTGCGGTGAAAGAACAAAAAAGTCCTCCGAAGATGACATTTATAACGTTTGCTGACCAAATATCGGCTAAGACAGTTGCATACCCAGTGAATATTCGTCTGTAGAGTAAGATTCCCAATTTGGTGGTGGGAGAAATGTCCAGATGGAAACAGGTAACGTTGAGAATATTGTTCGCTCTCAGGGAAGTGAAATGTACTGCATCAACAAAGAAGTGGAAACTAGGCGACACGTAAATGTGTGATGCGTAGCCACGAGCCTCATAGCCTGCAGAAAAGATGAAGTAACTGACAGTTAAACACAATCTACTGACAATCTTTATAAAAGGCGGATCACGTGATGGCGGAAAAGTTGAGTGCTGTGGTACAGGTGTCTCTCAGATGTGCATGTACTGGGGACGGAACGTGACGCTGTGCAGAGTGAGAGTGCTGCAAAGCAACAGCCCTACGCAGGCAAACAGTGGGACGGCCAGCGAGGGCAAAGTGCCTAAAATCGTCGACTGTTGGAATACCTTGGAGATAAATATTTCACGATGAAATATGCTGTTTGGAGATTGTGGAGCGGAAGTGTACGGTAGCAATAAATGTGACCGTTTTTCAAAAATGTCAATAAAAGTGAGGAAAGGGGGCAAGTTTCATCTTGGGGCATGGCCAAGTTTGTGAATGGGGCAAGTGACTGGTTTGCCACGGATCCTCGGGAGAAAAGGACCACAAAAAGTGAGCAAAGAATGGTAGTGGTCTTTTAAATATGCGATAATTATGCGCTAGGGAGTATAAATTTTGCCCATCTTAAAAAATGGCAAATTAGAGTGGCGAGGATGGACGCGAAAAGGATAGGAAATCGACGATAACTGGAAGGGACGGTGGCATACCTGCAGCATTTCTGGTATACAAATAGATTATTCTGCAACCGGCGCTTGTGGATGGGGCTGACCGTGCGCCGGATACCCTACCTGAAAACCGTTTTGGTGATTGGAGATGAAATCCGTAAACCTAGCTGTGCCAGCGCATCGTTGAAGACGTTCTGCACGCCCGACGTGCCCCAGCTGCAGCGGTGAATCTGATCGCACCTCACACCGGCGGTATTCGCACGGGTGATATTGGCGTGGTCACTAGATGTAGAAATCGAATAATCTCGGGGGCTTGCGACACGTGTGCGATAGATCCTGGAGAGCAGGGCCAATGGAGTAGCGACTGAATGAAGGGAAGCTATCAAAGACTATCCTCCCGGTCCGTCGTACCTCGATAACATGAACTCCTGCTTGAAATCATTTAGGTGACCTGGGCTTACCATATTGCAAAGAGGAGCAAGCAGAACACTTACTTGCTGACGGCCTTCCAAAACATCTTGCCCGCGAAACCCACCCAGTATTAGTGATGAGAATTTCTACCTTGCACACATTTCAAAGGTGGTTTTGTCACTTCAAACTGATTTCCCTGATTTTCAGCCACGTGGTTATTATTTACATTGTTCGTCAGAATTTTCGCTGTGTTTTATTCCTGACCAGTAAGCCTTTTACTACTTGCATTCTCTAAAGCTGTTCACCCATTCTGAATACCTCCAAGCGTGCTTCTCTACATAAGTGTAAAAATCTGAAATCATTACAAGACGAAACTCTTTAAAGGGATGCTGGGAATAGATTCACAAGATACTGTGCAAAGAGTGCAAGCAACTGACTGGCAGTAGACGCAGCCCAGACTGAAAGACGTGATATTATTGATAATGAAGGTTTTTCGGAGAGGCCCGAAACATGCGAGACCAAAATGTCACAGACGAGTACAGAGACGAATATTCCTTGATTATGTAGAACGGAGCACGACCAGTATAAGATGGATGAAGTCAATGTAGGTACAAGTGAGATAAAAGTAAGACAAATATAAGATAAATGTGAGATAAATCTGTACGACCCACGGAATAGCGGACGCAGTTTTAAATGGACCTTCTGATAAGTTCAAATTGACGCTCGGCAGATCCGAAAGTCAAGATCAAATGATGAGCTTTGACTGATCCGAGTGGAAATAGATGTGATGTGGACGCTGTACATGTGAAAGACCGAAACAAGGTTGGAAAAGCTATGTTAACAAGAGGCAATGAGAAATAAATCTATCTGCACGGAGAAGGAGTTGACAGAAATGATGCACTGCTACGCTGCGATAATTGGTCAGTGAAGGTTGCAGAACTCTGCAGAACATGGCGCAAGCTTAACAAGCCTTAAAAGACGGGTCAGATACAAAATATGTTTTAGAGAGGTTGGCATACCGTGGCTGTAAGGTGCGGATATTTTCCGAAAAGGCGCATATCACGAGAGGCGGCCAGGTACCACAAGCGAGAAAGCCGTCGAAAACTGGAGGATGCATAGAGAAATTGTGCCCCGTGTCAACAATTTAGTGTGAAGTATCGGCGGAAAATTATAGATTATTGGTTCCTTTGTGACAAAGGGAACGTGTTGGAGCCTCGGAGATAAAAATTGGCCTACGGGCACCGAGATGCTGCCGTCTGTGTTAAACAGTTCGTGAGGGACGGAGGAAGTTTTCGAAAGAAGCAAGTATAAGTTGTTCAAACAACTTGTTCAAAGTAAGTGCACAATGAGGTGACCACTAAAAAAGAGAGGAGTAGGATGTGGAAGAACACTTTGAAGCAGCAAGACGATGATGATGGGGATGACTAGGAAAAGCGGGAAAGTGTGTTTGGTAAGTGGTAGTTGTAGCGGGGACTAACAGCTGCGAAAGCGAACTGGGCTGTAAACCGGACTGAGTTGTGTAGATACAGCAGTTGTAAAGGCGAACAATAGGGAGAAAAACGAGTATGTGGTAGGTCAGAGGGGATAAGTTGAGGCAGAGCACATGAGAGCTGCTAGTGGAATTCACAGTGTGGCGAATTCTCCACACTAGATGGGAAGTGGAGAAACAAGGCAACATGAAAAGCACGGGAAACATGTACATGGAAAGTAAGATGTAAAACGGGAGGTGGGTAAGTAAGTGATGAATAACGATCTCTTTGCTACAGGTGAAGCGCTTTATGAGCCGAGGAATAAGGGGACTCCAGGACAAGAAAACACGGGATGGAAATGAATGAAGAAAAATATACGTACGCAGCAGGGCCGGACGATGGATCTGGAGAGCTGCGTACCTGCAGGCAGTTGCATAGATGGAATAAACCAAAGATGCTAATCAAAGCGTTCACTGATGGAGAGACCAAGAGGGGTCCTCAGAGAAGCACCAAATACATGGTGGTTACGAATCGGTAATAAATGTGGTCATCAAGGATGTTCGGGGTGGACGGCAGGCTCTAATCTGGGGATTGGGCGCGGGTGCAGGTGGTGTTAATAATGGAAAACGGTAAAAAACTGATAAAACGGACAAGTGTGCAAATGGTAGTGGATTGTTGACGGTCGTGGTATGGACTAGGTGGCTCGGTGTCCATACGAGAAGTTAAAAAGGAGGCCGTTAGTGCGATCAAACAAAAAATCGATAGGTGAGCCCACAGCAGTTGAGCTGAGGCGATGAGAGCAAGCAATTCGCGGGCGGTTATAATGAATGCGGTGGGTCTGTGGCGGTGAGAGAGGGAAGTCCACAATCGTTGCTACTGGGTGGGGCTGATCGTGGGCTAGACACCCTAAGTAACAACCATGGTGGTGACACGAGGTGCGATCTGCCAACTCAGCTGCGCCTGAAGACAGATGCAGACGTTCAGCAAGTCCGATGCGCTCCAGCAAAAGCGGTGGAACTGACCGTGCCCGGCACCACCGGGAGGGGCACCAATGATCATTGATGATTATGCATGTCAGTCGTAGTTCGTCTATGGAGGCATGTGATCCGCGATCAGATGGAAAAGTTGCGAGGTTCACAAGGGGCAGAACCAGTGAAGCCGGCGGTTGTTAAAAACAGTAGAGCAGCTTTATCCAAGCGCGTTCATAAAAGGGGTGTGCATAAGGAAAGAACTGGGAAGGGAACACAGATAGAAAAGGGCAGTCAGGGTATGCCACTGCTGTCTATTAACTGTTAACGGAGGCAAATAAGAGCCAAGAAAGGGAGAAGCATTAAGGTGTCTGAGACTCTGGAAGAAGGAGAAGCAGGGTATAGGAAAGTATTGGTATTTCAACTCCTTTTACTCAGTACGGGGACGGCGCAGACACTAGTGTCTAGATGGATTACAGTACTATGGTGCCTCTTTCTCTCTACTTTCGTGTTCCCTCACTTCATTGCTTTCTCCTGCCGCTCTCCTGCATTCTCCGGTTCTTCTCCAACCATTTCCGTTGAGGCTTTCTAGCTGCGCCTCACGATCTGTGTTAATTCCGCCTATATAATGGCCTCACATCCACTGTATTTCGACCTTTCCAACCATGGTTGCCATCCGACCCACTATTTACATCTTTCACTGCTTGTTTCATGTTCTCAAATCCAGCTTTGTACTCTGGCACCATCCGCTTATCGCAATGTGGTATATTTCACGGCTATCTAATCTTTTGCCACATAAACCAAATTTTCTCCCCATCGTCTCTCTTCACTACGGTTTCTCGTGCAGATATTTTGGTCCTTCTAATTTGAAACTGCCAGCTTCCAGCCATATCCACTTGGTTCAATCAGATCATTCATTTAACTATGACACTCGAATTCACCGGGCATCCATTCAAATCAGTCCTTGGGTCCACCTAAACTCCCTCCATTATCCTTTGGTGTGCATACATTTATCTCCTCGCGCATCAGCCGACCTAGTCTACCCACCCTAAGTTTGCCGTGTGTGTTTCTAAACTCTCACATATTTTGTCCGTCCATTTTATCGCAAGCAAAACTATGACCATGCTTTTGGCATGTTTCGAGCTTCCCCGAAATAAACGGTTATTATAATCAAACCGTCCTACTCTTACCGAAAATCACGAGCTAAAAAGAACACCGAAATTGACGGACTACTATGACAAATGATGGTTTTGCTTCAGGACTTTTTTCAAACCGTAAATTTCCCCAGAATTGGGAATAAACCGGATCTCTCTGGTTCAAATGAAGCGAAACGGGACAAACTCAAACAGAAAGATAAGACTGCGCTACGTGAGCCTGAGTTAAACGCTTCTTTCAAAGTTGCCAAAATTTCGTAACGCGGTCAGCACAAAAAACATCTCCGCGTTCTTTATTCAAAATTGTGTCCTCTTTGATCCTACATAGGACGCCGCTGAGGCCCGCAGCTGATTCCTGTCTCATCTGTTGTTATGGGTGCCAACCTTCTAACACACAAGACGTGATATTACCTAAAGCAATTATCATGGAGAATATGACATTTCTCGCCAGCTCTAGGCTCTCGTATTATTATGGGCTCGAATACCTCCCACCCGTCCCATTTCAGATAGGGGACTTGACCTGGAATTCTATTCGCTCAAACCGTTTACTCTATCCACATGATCTGGGATCTTTGAGGTTCGACGGAAGGCATCCTTTATAGTCTCATACTACAAAAGCGGCCTGCAGTATAAGCCAGGGAGTTATTGTTATTAGTATATTTTATTTTGAGTTGGTCCTCAGGCTTGCTCTAAAGCTGTGCCAAACAGTTCACGTGAGGTCAGTACGACTTACGCTAACAGCAGATAAGTATATGCAAACCAGGGTAAATGAGGAAGATCGTGTACGCCAAAGTGAGCTGGTGATACCCCTGAGAAAATTTGAAAATAAAGATCCGGCGGCCAATTTGAAAGAGGTGAAACCTGGCTGGCCCATATGCTGGAAAATAAACGCAAGTCAGATAAAAACAGATGGAGCCAGTGAGAGGCCAAGTGGGAAAAAAGAATACTTCAAAAATGTATTTTACACCGGAAGTAATAAAGGACAATGAAACACTGTCAATATGAGCAGAAGGCAGGGGGAAACTATTCATCGGCGAAATAAGGCAAATCGATCAATGAAATGATTGGTAACGATTGACGGACGACATCTGAAAAATATGTTTCATTCGAAGACGATCACGCTCTGGGAGGGGGGTTGCAAACGTTTTGATAAGGAAATTGACAAGCGAGATCGGTGGACTTGGAGCAATGGATTTTCTTGAGATGGCGGCAACGAAAGAGAATGGATAGAAATGAAAAACCAGGTAGGCGTAGGGTAGCAATGGCAGCCGCCACCTCTTTCCGAAATGGAAGAAATTGCCCACAGAAAGTAGGTAAAGGTGAATCATTTATTATTTTTCATAGGTTATTCACCGCATATCCATAGTAAATAGTCTTCACAACGAACAGACCTACGGTGATCAACAATGCAGCAGATATGGGGCTGCACAAAAACATTATGTTGCAGTGAGAATTCTCACTATATGTGGTCAGTTGACTTGTTGGTGTGAGCAGATACCCATCAATCAGATGGGATACAGCCGGGAGTGCATGGAGGCGATTCGGCAACAAATACGCCATCCGGGTGTTGCTTTTTGGCCTAGTTTGGGTATATTTGAAGTGGTGACGAAAGTGTTGCAATGGTTGTTCCGAGTGTTGTCTTCGGGAATAAGAATGCTTCGGAAAGTTACTTGTGAATAATTCTGCTTTGAAAGTTTGGAAAGCAAGCTAAGTGGGTGTTGCCGGGGGGCAGAACCGAAGGTTATGGGGAATTCCATCGTTTTGCGTAATAGAAAAAGGTATCTGGGAGAGAGGGCTGTGGCAGATGGGACGAGCGAAATTGGAATGGTGTATTTTGCCGGGCATGTTAGCGCGTATCGAACACGGACTTTGAAGGACCATTTTGTCAGCTGAATTACCCCTCAAAACCCCTTCAACACACCTCAAAGTAGATACCTTAGTCCCGTTTGTGCCTCATTTGTCAAATGGACCTCCTTGATCTAGTAACGTCCAAGGACAACTAAAATTAGTCAGCCGTTGTCATCTCCATGGATATCAATAAAGCATATGACCGCAAATCTCACTCTTGATTACTGTCAAAAGTTAAATCCCACGGTACCACAGACGCAGAAAGGAGATCCAAAAAGACTAGTTGAGACGCGTGGAATGAAACTCAGTGGTTCATTAAAGGGATACCTGGAAGATCAGTATCGAAGGACCGGAGGGGGAAGGGAAGTGCTACCACAAGGCACGACTGGAAGTAAAGGCCGCATGTGGTTATCAAAAGGCAAGCGGAGATACCAGCCGCCTACAAAGATTGGTTCCAACATTGAATAACTAATTGTGAAGGAAGCCTGGGATATGGACTTGAGTCGGATATGATAATATGGTTAACCTCTTTTGTAAAGGTAGTTGCCAGTGCCATATGGGGTTTCACAAGAAGGCGAACAGGAAGGCTAAAATCCACTAGGAATAGAGTGTGCATCCGAAGAGCATGAACAGTAAGTTGAAGCTGAGCGGGGAACTTCAAAGATTAGTTGAAAAAATAGCCTGTTAGAGACAGAAGACGCTGCAGATGCTACCAAGCAAGTATGCAGAGGAGGTGAGCTGAATCAGGGGAGGCGGGACCAACTCGACAGCGGTAGTTAAATGAGTGTCAGAAAAAGCCCTTTCTTTGTGCGTGATAAAATAGTAAACAAACAAGTTCTGACTGAATGCAGGTAGTCAGTGTTTTATTTCACAATTGTCCTCCCTACAACCTCAAGCAAAGAGCTGGGTGAAAACTGCTTCGGCCTGAACCTTTATGGTTTTTCCGTGTCAAGGTTATTCTTTTAATACCGTCCATCCTTTAACACTAGAAGATTCACTCACATGACGAAACACTTAGTTTTTCCTGTGACCCTCCTTATTACCCTCATCCCAGACCGTTCACCATTGCAAACCTCCAGTCTAGGTCACCAACCAAATCCTAATCCTTCGATGTCATTCTGCAGCCTTCGGAACGAGCTAGCAGACTCCCTGCCTTCCTGTTGCATACCAAAACAATTTGGAGGATCGCTGGGTAAGTTGCATAATAAACCATCTACAAACATGGTCTGTGCTACCGTACACGATTCGTTACCTAATCCTTCAGTGTCTCCCGCCATCTGGCTGGAGGATATTTGGATCCCAACCACGATGACATGAAGTAAATACTTTTCAGTTTGAGGAATATTTCCTCATTCCATGACACCATCTCCTGACCGAGCACTGAGCATTAAGGCCGGAAACCTTGGGGTGAGGTCTTACAACGTCACTTTACACCTTGAAGGAGCACAGAGCATGACGAATGGAGCTACGGCTCGTGTGAGCCTACCTAATGCACTTAGCGGATGTTCCGCCCATTCAAACAGGCAGATGAGTTCGTCAATGTATTCTAGGTCACACAGCTTTTCAACGGGTGTCAGCTCTAAGCACACCACTGGGGATCTCGCGAAACAATCTCCCTTACCTCGTCCACAATGGGGTTAAACAGGAAGGGCGAAATAGAGCATTTTTGTTGAGCATCGCTCACCTGTTCGGATGCACCTGATGATTCACCATAAACCCTTAGGCAGCCGTAAGTATGGGAGTACAACGACCTCAGTAGAACCACGAACTTCCGTGGAGTAAGTTTTCGACGGGAGCACCCGGAAGAGCTGTTTGTTCAAGTGAACGAAGGAGCCTTTCACTTCGGTCGAAAGAACAGCGTCATTTTGTGCTCTTACTTTGCACATCTTTTGAGGGAGGAGGGTCTCTTGCCAAAGTGCTCTTTAGCCCTCAGGATCACAAGGCTTCTGCATCCACAGAAGTGAACTGTGATCCCTGCGTAGAAAAAATCACGCCCATAATGTACACTTAAAACTGCTTCAAAATTGAACGATGGCCAGCATTTCCTCTCCGTTGGCTATGTGAATTTTCCACCTTCGCTGCAAAGCTGGCCAGGAAATGCGATGAAATTTGTCCGTCCGTCCTATGCCTTCAGAGACAGAAAAGCATCAATGGCTTGGTCGCTGGCGTTTGTGTCTAGAGCAAGAAAGTCTTCTGTGCATGAAGTGCCGGTAGAGGCTAGTATCGGTGCAAAACATCCGGTCCAGCAGCTCCTCAAATTCTTCCAATAAACATGAGTCCCAAGTGAACGGGACAAAACGCCTCAGCGGGGTTTCGACAGGCTTTGCATCTTGAGCAAGTTATAAATGTACCCAAATAATCTGATCCTAAACCCGTAAACCGGTGAAAATTATCAGCAGATCAACGTATTGGTGGGACAGCTATGAGCGTTTCAGGGTCATATCGTTTTCCCAGTGCGACTTTTCAGCGTCCCGAGAAAGTCACTTCCGGTCTTGGGAGTTCACACTTTGGAGTCTCTGGCTTAAACCCAGCCTTAGACTCGCCGTAAGTGGCCGTCGAGTTTAGAAGCAGCTATTCCACAGACGACTGTTATTCGGATATACCACGCAGACTTTGTAAGTCGGTTCTGGCAAGTGGAGCAACGCGTAGCCAATTCAAAACAATCTCAAAACCAGAACAAGATTGATTGATGGTTTCTACCGTACTAGATTGAAGTTCACAAAAGGTGAAAATGCATATAAACCTCACGTATGCGGCCACAGACTCAACAGTGAATCCCAGAACTTCAAAGCCCCGTGGCGCCAGCACGACTGTCAGAAACGGTTCAAGGCTAAGTGCAAACGTCACACACAAATAAACAAAAGCGCAAAAGTGTGGTGCACGGACCAGCTTTGCAAAGTAATGTCAAATAGAGTCAAATTCACAACGAACGCAGAGCACGGAAGGCTATTCAGTATTTGTCCTTTACAGCCGTGAAAAGCGGGTTTTCCCAGATTAATTTGCAGTGATGTCTTTAGGGTGGCTGGTGCATTGCTTAGTCCAAAGGTCATGGTCTGAAATTCTTACAGCCCTGTGGATAGAACGGGGGCAGTTTTGCAAGAATTATCGAGACGAACTTTTAATTGCCAATAGCCCGGGACCAAATCGTAAATGCTAAAGCGCGTCGCCCTTCCTAAATCGTCCAAAGTTTGGTCTACTCTGGGTGGCTGAAATGAACCTTCCTTGCGATGGCATTCAGTCGTCTATAATCGATAAGCGACCAGAGAGATTCGTCTTTTTGCTACAAGGGCATTACGGACAAAGTCCATCCTGAATTTGAAGGCTAGATCGTACCTTGCTCTAGCGCGCCATGTACCAGTTGCTGTAATAATAATAATAATAATGGTACATTTCTGGACAGTAGTCGGGAGGCAAGCATGCAAGCATGATCAGAGTTTACAATATCACTGAATGAGATGGAAAATTCACAAATTTCAAAGAGAGGTTCGCACATCACAGCAACAATGGAATAAGGCTGAGGAGAGTTTATGTGAATCAGAATGATCAATGAATGCGCGGCGAATACGAACTGATCTCGAGTCAACTGCGACAATGGTATTGAATCGGCGGGATGTAGGAATGTTTAGACGGACATTGGCTAGGGACGCAGGAAATACAGTATTCACAAGAGTGATGCAAGAAAATGGTCAGATGTGCATATTAATAATCACTTAAAAAGGTAATTGGAGTTGAAACAAAGGAGGCAGGAAAGAGTTTCATGAAGGTTCGCAGAGGATTACCTATTTTTCATAGATTTGCGGATATGGAAAGGAATAGTACCCCCCGAAAAGGTGAGACAATGTCCATGAGAAGTGGTGTGTGTCATCTGGTGTCGGCAGTTTGCACGTGGTGGAAGATGGATGAAGTTCCAGGAGAGAATAATCAGCAATCGGAGTGCCGTGCCCACGAGAAACAAAATAAGGCAAGACAAGGGTGAAAACCTTTGCAATAGATCGGGCTATGCTGGTAAATTGGCGAATACATCATTCTGTTTAGTTTCTTGTGGCTTTTCTCTGTCCTTGTAGGGCTTTTTGGGCAAGGGTTGGCTGCGGTTTTGTTCGCTGTTTCATCATAGGAAGGGGGCGGGCATCGCCGAATCTGGGCCGATCACTATTTACTTAGGAGTCCCAGCAAGGTGGCTCCGAAATCGTGAGGGTCTTGTAGTGAGAATTCGTCAGTTAGCCTCAGAGGGGCATTTGCAGCAGTACCAAGACTTCTTGTGAGTCAAACCCGGTGGCTAGATCGTATTCGCAGTAGCCAGCCTTTGGTGCGGCTGTAGACGGGCAGAGAAAAAGATAAGCTGTCTGCACGATAGATTACAGCCAGAAAACGTGAAGGCCGGATGGTTCTGCCGGTAACGTATTAGTACTCTTCACAATGGGGTGCGGAGAGGTTGCGTATCGCCGGACTCGACTTCATGTAGTGCCAATGTTGTGCGGTAAACTTTGTCGTTACTTGTTCAGCAGCTAGTTTATGTTGTCAAGCTGCGACGAATGTACAACTGGGGCTACCTTTGGTGTCACTGGTGGCCGAAGCAAGGCACCGTCTGATACGACAGGAATCACCATTTTTGTGCCCGACCGAACAAATTGAAGAATGTCTAGTACTCACTGCACCACACCTGAAGCATTATCAACTTGGGCTTCGTGGCTGGTGGGAAATTTGCTACCTAACACAGCTGCCAACGGGAGTAGATTACCCGTTATCATAGGGTGGGTAGTGTGAAGCGAATCAAACTGGATCGTTATTTGTTCGCTGCCTCGCGATCTGGCAGTGTACCTTACTTGTGGAAATTCTCCATAGCCATTGTCAAGTACTTGTATTGTTCAGACTATGCTTTTAACCTGGTTGAACCTCGAACAAATACAGCATGCATCGATCACTACACTTAGACACTCGTCCATATTTTGATCACGTGAAGTGACATAATTTTGATTCGAACTTGAAATGCCATGACGATGGTAGCTGATATTGAGCTTTGTTGAACTCTGGTCCTTGTTGCTAGAGGTTCTGGCCTTAGAGTTAAGGTTTGTACATATTTATATGTGCACAGTTTGGTAATCTATTGCAGTAGAAGCCACGAATTAATCTTGTTCTGATCTTTGGGATTCTTATGAATCTGCTGAGAGTTACTCACAATCGGAATATCCGTAGAAGGCAGTGCCGCCGCTCGCTGCCAGTAAACCATCAGCCTTGCACTATCGGGTGCCTAAATGATCCCACGCCTGACACCCGAAAAATAAACAGCATGCAGCCCTGATATCGGCAAGTGCCTGAGTCAGTCTACCCCACAACCAAAACGCCCATCGTTAGCGACCTGAGACAATGACTTGAATATTGCAAAACGTGAACGGGCACCGTGGACTTACTTGGTACGCTGCGGCCTAACGCTTGCGCGTTGATGCCATGCCAGCAGCAGTAGTAACAATCCTTCCCTAGTCCGGGCAGCCAAGTTGGCGGTTGTTGTGTAAGCAGTGTACCAGGCATCTAGTCTCAGGTACGCTGGCCGTATTTCGATAGACATTTTGCTGTTGAGAAGGGCCTCGAGCCTACCGGGCCAAAGGTGCAAATTGCTGCTTCGTGATAGCTTCGTGGGGGACATTAAAGAATCCCTCCAAATTCCGTACTTGCTTTTGGAATGCCACCCCATTTGACAACAGTTTGTCGGGCTTGCCCGCACTCTGCTCTTTTGTACTTTCGTTGTTTATGCGACACTTGAGTTCGGCCTCCCACCTTTTCTGACTGTCTGACTTCAACCACGGGATGTTGAACCTTCGGGTTTTGCCAATGAGTCTATCTTGCAGCATAACTGAGGTTTGTATATATTTGTGCCCTTTTGTGATTTCCATTTAGTACTGTAGTAACCACGAACCAACCTCGTTCTGGTTTTGAGGTCGGTGTGGGATCGCTAAGCGTAGCTCGAATTGCAATTCTTGTGACTTACAAGCTATGTCGCAGCTTGAATATGTTATCTGTGGCGCCGTTATCCACAGCTTCGGCAAATGATGAAAGTGATCGAAGCAGGATTTGTTTTATCAGGTGGTGTCACGACACCAAGCGTATCTGCTTTGGTACTTTAGCGTCTCCCTCCAGGTGGTCTCGATCGGGAAAGGCATTCTCTGAAGTGCCTTGCATATCTTGCACCGCAATTGGCAATCTTTCACCAGGAAGTTGGACGCGTCGTTTGAACGGTAACACATTCTCACGGATGGAGGTCTTTGGCTAGAAGCAGCCGCGGTTGGAGAATAGTTTCCCGCTTTATAAGCGGGTCGAGGATCCCTTCATCCCTGAAGACCTCCCGGACCTCATCGTCCAGTGGTGAGAGGATGGTCGATCGGTGTTCATTTTCTGAGAAAACGAAAAAGATAGTCCTGGATGCCTGCCATCCGTCGTCGGAATTAGCCGCCTGAACCGAAATTTCCCGGCTATGGCACAGATGGAGCCATCTGCTCGTGGACAGCATCCCATGTATCACTGATATAAAGAGCGAAACCAGAGGCGACAGAAGTGGTCGCATCGAAGACATCGCTGTATTTTCATAATTTTTGTTCTGTTTCCCGGTCTTTCATGTTTTTGGAGTTGCAGTGAGTTCAGCCACCTTTATGGCACCTTAGATGATCCTAGCATGACACCAAACACTTAGTATTCCGTTGGCGAACTCTTTCACACAGCGCATGGTCCGTAGGGGTAAAAGAAAACTTTTGGCTGATTGACTCGTTCCAACCATGGTCACTCGGTGAGAACATAATGTACAAGGTGAAGAATATTGTTCCACGGGGTGAAAGAGAACCTTTGGTACGTCAACGTTTCAGGTGATAGCGAGTCTTTCTTTAAAGACAAATCTGTTCAGTTGCAGTGTCCGTGCATGGCGTCAAACTGCTCATTCGGCCGGTTCCTGATCACCATCGCTGCCAACCTTGAAAGACAGGAAGAATATGTGCATTAAGTGGCGGTTAATTCAACATCACCCGCCAAACCACACCTGATCTTGTTTTCAACATGCCAAGAACCACATAAATGTCCCATTCGAGGCTTTTTCTCACACTCCATCGCGTTCTCATATTACTCTAATTCTTCCACAAAGTTTGATTCTTCAAGGACTCCGCGTATCTCTCGAGTTCGTGCTGCGCCAATTTACCAAACTGTTGGTGGGATTTTTCTCCAGTCTGTATTACAACGATCGATGCATCCTACTCATTCTTGACCTACTATTGCTACGTTGCATGAATTTAAGTTATTGCCTTCCTTGTAAGCTATATAACCGTAAGGCTTTTCCATGTAGTGAATTTATTCGTTTCACCTCATCAACGAATTATGTCCTACGCCATCGGTCTCTGCCGCTCTCTATTCATAGGTCAAAACTAGCTTTGAGATCTAAATTCCCCTTATGAAATATTCAAAGATATAGGATAAACTCCGAATAAACATCCACGAAAGTCTCTATTTTTTCTCAATTTAGAGGCTAGCTAAATCACTTCTTGACTGTTCCCAGTGTGGTCCTCCTTACCGGCCAGAGCGTCATCAAAGAGCTCACCTCTGAATATGGGTTTGATTATTGGGATTATGGGACCAGAATTTTCATTTCTTGCCTAGTGACAAACGCCAGGGCGACTATTTTCTTTTACGTTATACTGCACAGTCTTTACTACAGTAGCTACAGCTCGTTGACTTTTATAACTATATCTAGTTTAGGGTTTTATGGTTCCCCTAATTCTAGACAATGTACACGCTCTACCGCCAACCATCTTCAGGATTTTAGCCTTGGGTAACTCTCCGGACAATAAATATGTGGCTTTGGATCCTAAAACACTGAGTTCCGCAGTTCACAACTTCACCTGATCTTTTCCCTCCTTTCCCGCTCATTATGGCTACGGCCACCTGCCTGGGTTTTATGTCGAACCTCATTTCGCTATCCCCAGTTATCTCACTCAAGTATCTTTAACCTCAAACGTCCATCTTCTAATATCTGCTTTCTGGCTTGTCCTCTCGCCCCTTCTTCGTATCTACCATCCACCAACCACTATCATCTTTCAGCTTATGCACCATGATACTTTCCATCAGCAGGGCCAAACATATTTACACCAGCTAGCCTGGAATGGTCCCTGATGGTCTAAGGCTTGATCTAGCATTGTGTGAAACTGATACACGTATGCTGGCCTGTCTTTTACAACATTCGCTTTTAGGTGCGCAATTTTGCTATGCCTAACAGTCCCCGATGTTATATTGATCACCAATAAGTTCGTCTCCGTCGATCTGGCCTTCAAAAGAGGCCTCACATTGTAACCCTACTACACCCGCGCCACAGGCAATAGGTACACTCCATGTCCGACACTTCTCTCTTCAGTGCCGCTACCTCCAGCCATCGACGTCCCTGATCCACAGCGAACTTATCTCCTGCTTCCATAAGATAGCCCTGTTGTTCACCCAAGTTCATCTGTTATCCGTAGATTTTGTTCTCTTTCTCTCCTCAGCTTCCGTTGCACCTCAGCTGGGACGCGCTCGGACTGCCCTTCTCTATCCATTTTACGTTTTCATTGAACCTCGATGACGGTCGACCACTCGGGGTACTGTACTGACCATCTATCTGACAGATGCAACTGGATAATACTGCTACACGGCCGTCTACCACTTGCCGTTCCCTTCGGCTCTGCCATGCACGGTTTCACAACCTGACCAACTGATCCTGGATCACACACTCCCATCGCGGCCTCTATGCCATCGTTCAATTATCAACGACCAATTGTGCCACTCCCGACGGTGAGGGGCGCGGTCAGATCCCTCGCTTTGGCCGGCGCACATCGGGCTTTCAGGCGGTCTGCAGCGATGTTCGAGCGCAATTATGCTGGAGAATCACACCTGTGTTCACTCCGCGAAGTGTTTTTCAGGTTGGATGTCCAGCGCATGGCCAGTCCCACCCATTAGCGCCGGTTGTGGATTGCACGCTCTAGCTATCCCCGGACTACCCCGTCCATTACTGTTGGTTGAAAATTGCATGCGCACCATCCTTTTTCTGCAGCGGTACGCTCACATATATACTTCTTATAATCCGTTGCCACTTTCCATTTTTGTCGTTCTACCACGGTTTGCACACCTATCCATCCTGTCTTTGCTCCAACGCCTCTCACCACGTCACCTCCCATTGGATGATGTCACTATTTTCCTTGCCACTCTCCTCTGCCGTCGCCCGCCAATATTCCTTTTTTCCACCTGTTGTCACTGCCAACTTATAGTCTCTATTCACTTGGTATCACCCTATGCTCATAATGCCCATTGAAAGCACTCTTATGCCTCACTGCCTGTCGTTTTGCTAAATCCCTCCTTTTTCTCCCTTCTCATGCCCAATGCCATTACGAGCCAGTCACACCCGCACCCATGACCGATCCTCATATCAGAACTCACCGCTCCAAACTGTGCATCTTTTACAGTCTCATTTATTATCTACTCACTACCCCCATATTTCCCATCCCTGGCTCCGCGATTCCTCTGTGTTTCTTTCCATTAGGCGGTGCCCCGATTGGTATCCTCCTGCTCCGTCCACATGTTCAATTGACTGCTGGCAGGCAGCTCCCCGGTTCCACTGCCCTAAAGCCTCCGTGCATTCATTTCTTGGGCCTTTTGCTCTATTACTGGTTAACCTATCCTGGTGCTGTTCTCGTCAAATATCTCTGAGGCCAGTTAAACAAAATGCTCTCTGGGTTCTTAGCACTTATTGCTGCCTGCCGCCAACTACAATCACAACAGTAGCCTAGACTTCAAGCTCTCTGACGTGGATAGCATATCTGGGCAACAGATGACCAACATCTGTCCCATTTAAGTTCACAAAAATAAACGTGGAGAACTGTTCCTACCTTCCGTCCCCAACTATCTCTCCTCACTTACAAAAAAAGGTATTCACGCAATCGCCACTTCATGAGATTTCCTCGCTCCCATTCAAGTTTATTCTCAGTAAGCCAGCATCATCGAGTAGGAACACCGACGAACTTACGTCTACTTTTCTCTGCACGGCACCCGTTTTCTTTCAGAGTGTTACCACCGGTGCCCCAGCAGATCCTTCTGCAATCTCACCTAACTGTCCCTCAGAACTTTCAGCATAAAACAACTACCAGGCCAGAAGAGACGGTTACAAATATAGTGCTATGCCAGCAGGGTACCAATCCCGTTTACTCATACTGCCCCTTCATACCTGTATAAGTGAGATATCTTACCGCCTTGGTGCTGGTCTGCATTCTGCGTAAGCGAACGGTATTTGAGTTTACCATTTCTAATAGGGAGCAAACTATTTATCCTTCTAAAAACAGACGCAGTCGCCCTCCCAGTGTACGCTACCCTGCTAGTCTGCAGCAGTTTAGCTCAACCCCCTGCCAGCCTACTTTATGCAAACTCTCGAAACAAAATTTAGATCAGAAAATGGAACATATGCCACTGAAAATTCACGTATACCCCGCCGGTTTACCACTAGGTGTCGTTATTTACTATCGTAACCCACGGCTGGAAACACATCCAGAAAAGAAAACCCCATTTATTTCAGATTTGACTTCGCCCAACCTCCCGAGCTCCACATTCGATGACCATGGTTTACATTGTGACCCCTACCGACAGTGACTCAAACGGGATCTTTCATACCAACCGGGATTGCAGTCGAGCCAAACGACCTGAAACACCCCCAACTGTTTACCAGTAGATTGATTGGCGTCTCCAAAAGCAACACCACTCCTACTGGTGTTGCTGTTGGAGCCCAAGCAGAACGACAGTTCATGCACAACCTGCTACTGATTGCTCAACGCTTCCTTTACTCCGCCGAGTGAACGTCACCCACTGGACGATGCACGTCACCTTGGTTTTACGTGAAACAACCCGGTATCTGAGCCAGAATAAGAACAAAGGAATTTGTCGCTCATAAAACTTCTATACGCCACCCGAAAGCCAGTCCATTTATCCTTCACATCCGTGGTTCCAAACAATGGCGCTGGACAACACTGGGAATCTATGAGTTAATATATTTTCGCCGGCGTAACAGAACAACAAAGCGCGAGCCTATGCGGAGGTTTTGCACTCTGGTATCTGTTGCGAGATTTCATTTTTCTTTCGAACGGTATCCGGCTTGAAATTGCTTCATCAATAATCCGGGTTCCTTAGGTTATTGATCCTGGAACTAAACTCACCTATTTATGGATTGTTGTTTCTTCCACATTCACCAACCTTCTCAAGCGCACTTTCATACAGTTGGTTTTATGCCTCCCTGCCTTATAATTTCCTCCGTTTACTGAGCCCTGGAAAATCCTTCTTTCTGTGCTCACAAAGTCTTCATGGAGAGCCGTTCTTTTCATGTTAAGCAAAGTTACCGAGAGTACTTTCATACATTTCTTTCATTTCTCCCTGTTCAGGAATTATTCTTTTCACGGTACCTCAATAGGCCTCCGTTGTCCATGGCTCGTATCATTTTGGTTCTTGATACCTCCTCAGTACCTTGTATTCACGATATTTTCTGTAACCACACGGCCATTACTGCCCAACTCGGGTTCGAAACCAAGTCTCATTCGCCGCAAAAACCAATGCCAGTCTGATCCATTCAAACTATTTCCATCTATGTTATTTTGTTTCTGACATTCTTGACTGCTATTCTTGCAGTTCGTGCATAGTCCATCTTTTTGCGTAACGTTGTGCGACATGATCATGCGCCTATGCGTACTCTCCGACTGTGGTCCAAAAAGGTAAGGGTATAGCCAACAAACACACTTTATTTGAAGTCCTTGCCTTAGGCCTTCTAGCCTTGGCTTTGATTCTCTGCAAACCACTCCAATCGAGCTCCGAGTGCTCAGATTTCATCCTTTCACATGATTTCCACGTGATTCTTTTGGCTCATGCACTCAGTTTTCTGACTTTAGTTGACCGTTTCTTCAAAGCCCCAACTTTGAATAAAACCAGTAGATTATCCATTTACAATCGATGAAGTCTGAACCGTGTATCACCCCCCTAAGAAGTATATCTTCGTATCCACTTTCAAGAGAAGGGTAGTCCTCTGCTTCTCTCCTTTGGAATCACCCATCCAAAAAAAGGTCAGCCGCAATAGAATTCTCCGACTCACTTGGCGATACCTCCAACTTTCCCCGGTGATTTTACTATTGTACTTCCACCATGGTTCCCTAGCTCATGGATTTGCCCTGATGAATCCAGTGAAAGTAAACGGTCTCAAAGGCTGCAGACATCGGTAATCGCTTTCTGATAATCTCGCTCCAATTTTGTTCTCCAATAAGACCAGTTATTTTCCGGAAAACTTGCCACTCCGTCCCACCAAGTATTGGTCCTCCCGATCTACTTGGGCATGCACCCGCTCACTTCTATCTGTAAGTCTCAGTGTTGCTGTGATTAGTCCTCCTTTCCACCATTTGCACTCTCTCTGAGCATCACGTTCTCTTAGCTGATATGCGGTTGTTTTATGCCGTTTGACCAGTCAGAATAGTTTGTCAGCGCACTGGCTAGGCGCTCTACCAGTTACCCAAGCCTTGGTTTTCTTGTTTACCTTGTGATGCTTGCTACCAATTAGGTCGGCGATCCTTCCAAGCTCCACTGGCTGCTTTGCTCAGCGAAGGCAGTACGGTGCCCACAGATGAGCTTTTGAGTCTCATATGTGTACATCGCTTCTGCTTTCGGCAACTGCCTTCCCCCCATCTTGTACATGTTTCACCAAACTTTTGCAGCTATCCATACCTTGAATCAAACCTAACCCATACCCGCCATGTAAACCTCTTATTTTTCTTTACCAATGCTCAGTCCTACGGAATTATAGAGTGACTGGGACTTGTTGATGCTTCTTTCAAGAGTGCCAGGTATTCCTTCTCACTGAGTAATGTAGTACACCCTGATCGTGTATCTAAGCGTGTCCCTCTACCACAGCCGGAAAATATACAACCATCATCGTTGTTAATAGTATACGCTGAGATGTAAGCCCATCAAGTCGCAGGAACAGTGTCAGGCTGATTTTCGTTGCTGCGCTCTGCATCTGCAACTGAGAGCGGTGAGGCAGCGCGTTTGAGCTTTAAGTTTACTACGTCCTTCTAACTTTGTACGTTGGCTTTGGCCAAGTCTCAAGTAAGTTCGGTGAAAACTATTGCGATTCGTGCTCTGGATTCGAATGCCGTGGTTTCCAATCCAGATAATTACAGTTGGCATAAATGGACGTGAAATGACTGGTGACTGGTTTGGTTCTGAGTCCCTTCAACGTAAGTTTTGTATTATATGAATGGTGGTAAAGATCGGTCGCCGTGGGCCGCTTCAAATGCGGTGCCGATATTCAAAAAAGCCCACAGTCCAAGACGTGGCGACACGCGAATCAAGTCTGCTGCTAATTCAGAATAACCACAGTAAGCGGTCAGGGTTTGGCGGCTTCAACCGCCGGCGTGAAGTTGTCAAGATTGTGGAGGGTAATACTGACCGGTTTTTGGTTTCGACGGTAAAGAATAATACACTCAGTCAAGCTTCGTCCATGAGGCTTCTGAAGAGTCATCTTCTAATTTTAAGATGACAACGCATGTGTCCTTGACCTGAAGGTTCGAATGCTTTTTAATAATATATGAGGAAGGAACATCTGGTGTGTCTATGTACCTGGGGCCGTTGATCATTAGGGGTTAAGGAGTATTTACAGAGAATTGGCAGGTTTGATTCAAGCTGAGAGTCAAAACGGTAGCCCGAAATGGTCAAGGAAAGGAAGTATTTAATAAGGTTCTTCATGTTAAAGACAGATTGTTTGAGGAGGTTTTGGGTTAGGACATCTTGCGAAGTCCTCAGACGAGACGCCCATAAGTTGTTTTTTGGAGGGACTTGTGCCCAGAATAACTTGTTTAACTTTCGTCTGATTCTGCAAATTTTTTTTCATGGATTCAGATTTGATGAAGGCTTCATTGTTTGTCAGATAGAATCACCTTCATGTCTCTAAGCCTTTATACTGCTTGTTGGATAAGCTTCCGGTAGTGAAAAATAGTTGGTTTGGTGTGATTTAGCATAAAATTGACTGTTGCTGCTTTGTGACCTAGGTTACTCTACGGCTGGACCCACTTACTGTTTTGCAACAGCCTGCTTGCTCGGTCTAAAATGACTCAGTCTACATCGGATGGCGGTGACATACGTCCTTCTGGTTAACGCTTCGGGGACGCATGCCGGTAATGTTGGATCGGTTAGAAACCATCAAAAAACGGAGTCAACTCTGTCTCTGTCGTTCTTTTTGACCTACCTACACAGTCACATGCAGCTCGTGTGCCGGGGCAGTTGTGGTGCCGCTTGATGATTGAAGTAGCTTGTCTCTGCTCCACCGTCGTGTGCGGTCTACTTTCCGGTCGCTTCCCTGGAGTATGTGACTGCTCACCGATGGACAACTCCGAGCTTCGGACTGTCACAAAGAATTTATACGTCGTCAAGGTAAAAAGTCAAACAGAAACCTTTTGAGTCCCACTTGCGATCACAGTTGCCTGATCCAAAAAATACCGTGAAATCGGCTGACAGCCTCTGTTCTCGCGGCCCTGTTTAGCTGTGTCAGGTCTTCCCTATTCCGGTAAACGGTGTCACGCACGAAAGCTGGCCGCGAGAATCAACTCTGTTACACTATGGACTACAGGGATTTCTCGAAGATGTCATGACCAAAACATAGCCTTTCAAGTGCCTCAGTATGGTTGAGGATGGGTGCTTCAGGCTGTGAGATGGCTACCCTTCCTCGAAGCCTCCCAAATTGCACCCAGGTGACCGTGCTTCTATCACGCCCTCTGCTGAGAAAGTCCTATTCACAGCTTCCCCCTGAAGGGGGTGTTCCCAATAAAGTGAGAAGACGGAAACGAAAGCCCGGCGCTCTTCTCCGGGCTGACTGACCAATAAACTGTTTAGGAGGAGGTGGTTACACCCCGATTCAAAACCAACCATTGATGACGTGTAAGGTGGACAACGGTATACTTATCTGAACTCGTGGCTGCGAGGTGGGTTGGGCTCCCAGGATATTTGGCCTCTTTCGAAGGGCGTCTGATCATCCGCTCCCAGTGGGTTACGGACCCCATGTTCCGTCATGCTGCCTTGGGGGTTAAGCCTTGGCTAGCCAAGGGCTCCGATTTTGGACCCCAAAATAAGCCCCCTACTTCGGCTTCAGCAACCTTGAAGTATTGCGTCCACAAGCGACTCATGGACTCCGACTGTTTCTACCCAGCCCCTCCCGATTTTACCACGTTTTGTCTCGCGCAGTCTTAAATTGGACAGGTTTGGAATACACGTATCTTTCCGAAGCTGATTAATGAGGCATTTATTGGGTTTATCAATAGGTCAGGCCTGAGCTTTCATACCGTTGTTGATGCCATTGGGCTTCAGTGGCATCTTTTCACTAGAACACTTAGGGAATTTTGAATGACCGCCTGAAGTCTATTGAGAAAACCTCCAGGTGTCGGTTATTTACCCAGTCTTAAATTTAACGGCTGTCTAGCAGGCCGTACATCGGAGACACTCTTGCATCTTACAGTGAAATAAGGTCAAAGTGCTATTTACGGTGGCTTTCTTGCGGACAGCATTACGGCAACTGGTCGGCCGTAGATCTTTGGTGAATATAGTTTCGGTTTTTTTCCCAGATGGGTACCCGAAATTGATGTTCGTATTTTCAGTCTTTTTCTTATTCCAGCTTTTTTATCTGCACAAATTCGTCGTTACCTCTACAAAACAACCTTTGTTCCTGGTTCAAGGAAAACTAGATAGGCTACTGCATCGTTCGAAACCGTTCCTTTTGCGGTCTGCCCAATGACTACGGCCAAGCCTAACTCTGTGACTTGTTGCTTTTCCACGTCGGAGTACACTGGAATATTCTATAGTAGCTGGCTTGGACGCATCCGCTGTTCATTTGTTCCCGTTAAAGATTGACTCTCGCGCGTCACTGGTTGGACGGTAACAAAAAGTTTCTAATGTTTGGTCACAAAGTCGTCTGGCTGGTCTGCGTGCGTGATGACAGTCCTGTTCGGGCTTTCGCCATAGCAACGGTCGCCTTCTGTTACAGTTTGTAAGTGGGGACTTCTAAGAATCTAAAGGTCAAGCATCGTGTGCTTGCAAGGGCGAGATTTTCAAACCCATTGAAATTGTGTCCTGCAGGAAACCAATAAGCTCAGAGGTTCAAAGAGGCCAAGCTCTAAGCGGTACTCCAAATAAACACTAGTGGTTCACCAACTAAATGATCTCCCTTCATTGGCCCCTAATCCATTATGTCCTTGCACAATAGACAAATTGCAGCAGTCGGCAGTTTCTTTATTTCTCATGCCGCTGGACCTGGTAAAAGTCCAAAAGTCATGGGCTATCATAAAGCAGCAGCAGCCCGAAAATGGCTGGCCAGGGTTAGCAACTCTGGAAAAGATCCCCACTAGATCAAACAGTCTAACCTCCTAACCCTTCTACTATTACTGCATCAGGCCCTGACGAAGCAGTGAACGGCCCTAAAATTGCAAGAGGAGCATTTGGTTCCGAGCTGTTTAAGTCAAGCCTGGCCCATTCCCAAATGTCGCTTGCACTTATTCAGTGTCGCTGATCAGAGTGACAAAAAAAGATTGCATTCATGAATTAGTCCGACCCGAGTGTTCAGTCGAATGTCAAAAGACCGTTTTATAGTTGGGAACCACCAAAACAGTTTATGGCCCGGTAAGGCACAATTCATCGTTTGTAAATACATGGAAACAGACCTCAGTAGTGATCCTTTTGGTCAAAAAATCCAAGAATCGATGTGGAAAATAATTCATCGTCGATGAGCATCAGTCATACTTCAATCACAAAAGCCAGACAGTGACAAAAAGTGTGACGCCGTTCAATAATCGGTGAGTTGGTCAGCAAGGTTTTGGATGAAGATGACAAAAGAAAGGTCTATGACACCGGTTCTATTGATGGCCCGGTTAACAATCACAAACAAACCCAACGGTGCGTTCCTTGTACACATAGCCATCAGCCAAAATACAGGCAGCCCTAGTCCAATATTATTTGGACCAGGCTAGATCTCACCCTTACTGTCGGGGAGCAAATGATCAATCAAGATCGATGGAGCTATCACTGAGCAGTTCAGTAACACCCAACCGTTTCCTATAGAGCCGCTCGGGAGTGGGCAGTAAAGGGTAATTTAGGATACAGATATTAACCCGCCCTTCAAGCCACACCATCAAAACATCTCTGTTCCATACCCAATTTAGGCGGTTTGGTCTCCCAACAAGCCCACGGATACGTGTAATCGTTTTTTTCCTTAACAGACTCCACGGATACCATCTAGCCTGCTTTTATCAGTTACTTTCATATATGAAGTGTTAAATGAGGAAACTCAGAGGCCTCAGAAGCCACTTGCACGGCACCTTGCATGTTACTAGTTAAATTCTCTTCTCCCCCCTCTAAGCCAACAACCCCTACTTTTCCTGCCACAGTATTATCCCTTATTGTCTAATCCCCTCGAACAAAATCCGCTTTATCACTCCCAACATAACCGCCACACTAAACTTTGTCCTGTACTTCTGTATCTACCTCCGACACCTTACCCCACCCTACTTGTCCATCAGCCCAACCTATTCATTTCCTTGCCCCTCTAGCATGCAGGTACGACTTGGTCGTTTATTCATCAGGCCAACCTGCACCAATGTCATCCCATCACTGACCCAAGCCATGGCTTTTCCCTGAATAGCCAGCTTTACCGCTGCCCTAACTCGAAATTGCTACAGGTAAGACGACTGATTTTCAGTGCACAAGTTATTACCATAGAGCTGATAGCCAGAACCACCCAGTTCTTAGAGCCAATTCAACACACATGGAGGGCTTCCTACGTCATGCTATAACTTTGGATAATTTTCCACCCAAAAAGGCGGCCTACGCAGCCCACCATCACGAGTGCAACCCTCAATAATCCACTCGGCCACGGTCCGTTTTATGGTTGCTTCCCCGAATAATGCATCTCATTACCTCTCACTGCCACCTCCGGCAACAAAAATTATGGCCGGTGACTTCAATTTGCTAACAGATTTTGGTCTACACTCACAGCACCTTCAGACCTATCGGAATTTGTTTTCTTGTATTCAAAAAGGGGCAGGGCACATTTAAAAACCATCAACAGGAGTGTCGACACCATAAGCCTAATCTTATTCCGCAGTGCTCCAGACTTTTCGGTCTCCGTCCTATACCGTATTACAAGCAGTGACCAGAAAATAGCCAATCGTAACTTTTTATTCCACACTGACCCACCTGATCACCCGACATGCATCGATAATTCTCTTCGCCTAAACTGGAACCTTCTGCCTAACCCCACGCATGGGCTGAATTTGAAAACATTTTTCTCGCGGCTCACCCAAAACGGGCATTTATTATTTTTGTTTCATCAAAAGAAACTGCCCGTCGCAGCTAAGTTTCACTACCTGAGGCCCTACTTTTTGAGCCTAAAAGGCTCCCTTCTTTCAGCAAGGGTATCTCAAGAAGCAATGACCTCATCTCCCAACTTATGACATTTTGCCCCTCGAAGGACCAACCCCCTCTTCTGAAACTATGCAGAGGCTAAAGCAAACCCTGACTCGTAAAGAAGAAACAAGGGTCCTAAATAATTCAAGCAAATCTTTAGGACTGACCCTCTTGCCGACCAGAGGAGGCCGAAAGAAGGGCGAGCGGCCCAAAATCCCATCGCGTGTTTTCCACTGGCTTCGGTCCCGCAGATGTGAGGAATCACCCCTTGTTACTATCGGTCATTCAGCACGCCGAGAATAAGAGATTCGAGACAGGGTTGGAAATAGTATTCTAAACCTTATCTTGCTGTCCAGCCGTTTGTCTTGAAGCTCATTGGCAATACCAGTGGTAAGATGCTGTCACGGTTTTTATCTTAGACTCTTTTTCGTTGTCCTATTGTCCCGTTATCCTGTGGACTATCCTTTAGCCCACTGGAATTATTCAGATAACATGACAGCCACAAGATCTCAGAAAATATGTGCTGAAGGCTCGCGCCTCTGTGTTACCTCGAGACTACACATTGTTAGGAACGTGTAATATCAAATATTTGTTCAGCATAATGTGTTGCCAAATATGGCTCCGTCATTCCCTCCCCTAGCGTCCTCATGGGATTTGCTCATTGTGGTCCCCGCCACAGCCACCGCCGCCCATATTCTCCCGTCATTATCATCCACTGTATCCAGCCTAGCATTTGATATGAACAATGCTTTTGGGCCATACTCACGCTAGAGGAAGCCCGTCCCTCCAAGTCTACAGGAACTGAATCCAGGCGCGATCATCATTGGTAGATCGGAACTTAAAGTATTGCTGTCTCTGTTCTCATTGTATTAGGCTCCGGTTTGGTGTCATCTGACTAGAAGCTTTCGGTCGTCATGCCGAGGCATAAAACTGGCCCCCTCGCGGATTTGGTCATTACTGCCCCCTCAACCAAACTCACGCCATATTCAGAATAATGGAAACAAGTGGCAACTGGAGCATGGTTAGGTATCATTTCTGCTTATACCTCAGCAATAGACGGCACAGTTTTCCCAAATCTCGGCCACGCACTACAGTAAAAATACTAACTTGGTGTGACTGCAAAAGCGACTTTTCGAGGTGTGAACGGCCAAAAAGGAGAAACCGCACCTCCTATGCGTGCTTGCGATAGTAAACAACTGAAAACCGACTGATAAAGGAAAAGAGCAAGCGAGCGTGGGTCACAGAGCACGGATGGGAACATCTCAGAACCAACTTAGGATTCCAATTTCGTCATACAAAAAGCCATGAATGGCAACCAAGCTCGTTCTCGGTGACATCATCCTCGTGGATAATGCAGTTATATCTAATAGTTGGAAATGCATAACTTATGAACGCTGTCTGTGTGTTAAAGTGTGATTGGCTACTCACAAAGATTCGTGTTGTGTATTGAGGTAAGGATAAAAGGGGGAATGTTGTTGTTTCTTGGTTGTGCAAAGGACAGGTGAAACAATGAGCATGGGTTTTGGGAATACCCATTTTCGGTTTCAACCAAAGGGTAAGCGTTTTGGTCACACTGAGTTTCCGGGTCGGTCTCGGATGGTGGCCAGGGCAGTTTGGGTGATTTGACGAAGCTTTTTTGAGAACAAAGTGATGAATCAAGTATCACGATTGCCACTGCCTGTTCCGTTGCTGGATGTTGCTTTTAGGCGACTTTCGGCGCGTTCAAAGGAACTCTGTGGATTATTTCGAGCTCGTCGTTGTTTGCGTGGTGTTCAGTGTCTACAAGGCATTCCACAGTTGCATTGGTGACGGATTTTCTGCCTCCCGCCGTCATCATAGCTGCTTTGTGCTCTCTGCTCCTCTGTGATGGTTGCCTCGTTGTTCTCCCCGTAATGTTCGCCGAGTATGAGCTTTCGATCATTAGGAATGGCGCGGGTGAGGCTGTAACAGCCGGTCGTGGAAAATCCCCCTTTGTCCCACGCGATTCAGTGTTTTTCCCAACGTCACTCATTTGCCTACACTATTGACCTGTCTTTACGAACTGGTTGTTTCTATGAACCAATTGTTGTTTGTTCGCGCCCAGAGCGCTACTTTGGCACATCCTTGTTCAGGACCTGCGTGACACACGTGCTGTTTGCTCACAAGCTGCTATTCGGTTTCTCGTTGTTGAGTCCTTGTGATCGTATTATTGAGGTTTGTATATTTTTTATGTCATTGTTCATGTAATAATCTAGTATCGTAGAATATCACGGATAATCGTCTTTTGATTTCGGGATCCGTTGCGAATTTGGCTACGCATTGCTCAAACTTGTGTTACAATACTCAATAGATCAATTTGGAACGAGGGAAAACACGCAAAATGCCAAGGAAAGGATCAAAAGCAGTCGAATCCGGACAGGAAGTAATACGGCAAGTCTCTGGGGAGGTTTTGGGTACATATGATTCTTTAGTTATTGTTAGATCGCCAAGTCCTGTCAGTGCTAGTTCATGTGTCAATGAGAGCAATATTGATCGTAAGGATGTTGATTTATATAGGCTGAGAATACTAGACCTAGAACAATAGTTACTATCGGCTAGACTACAGGCGCAGGAAGCAGAGAAGAAGTGTACACAGAAACAGCGAGAGCATGAGACCAGTGACTTCGACAATTCCGATAGATTAGGGTGCAATAAGGTAGGGAACCCCACGCCGGTCGCCGACTACAAACCACCATCAATCGATCTGCCTAGAGTGGAGCTAACGGTTTTCGACGGGCGAGCTGAGCAATACTGCAAGTTTGTCAAGCAGTTCGAGACGTTCTTTGAAAATAAGGTAACCGACCCTGGGCAAAGGCTTCTCTACCTTACTCACTACTGCCGAGGCCGAGCAAGAGAAGCTATCGACGGGTGCACCATGCTCGACCCGGAACAAGGCTACACAAGGGCAAGCAAGATTCTAAGGGACTTGTTTGGCCAACCGTTTAAAGTAGCCCGTGACCTAATAGAGGGCGTGATGGTAGAGGCAAAGAGAACCAAGGGCGACGTCTACACCATGGCCGACCTGGTGATTAAGATGCAAAACTGCTCAATAGCCCTCGACCATTTAGGTTACAGGGCTGACTTAGATGCCATGCACACTTTGGAAAACATAGTCCGTCACCTCTCTTCCGAGCTACAGGGTCGGTGGGCGGAAGAAGCAGAACGGATAAGCCGAAGCGACAGAGAAGCCAACTTCGAGGACCTGACCGAATACTTGGACAGGCAAGCGAAGATAGCTGACAGCAGGTTCGGCCGACTCATCCGGGACAGCAACCGAGCAAACAAGCCCGGTACTAGCCAAGCTCCAACCCCTGTAAGGGAACATCCAAAATACCAGCCTTGGACCAATACGCATGTCATTTCACGAGGTGCTACGGAGCTACCCAATCGCAGATCCTGTGGTACTAGCCATGGCCTACCAGAATGCCCCAAGTTCGGCAACGCCACAATAGACAAACGATGGGGAATGGCGAGGATGGCAGGAGCATGTTTCATCTGTCTCAACACCTCGCACCGGGCAGCAGCCTGTAGGACAAGGAACCGATGTGGTTACGAGGGCTGCACGGGCAGACACCATCGGCTGCTTCATCAGGAAGAGTAACCATATCCGAGGCGAGTACCAAACCCAGCGTTATTTGTTCAACGTCACGATCAGCCAGTTAACCGGTAGGTTTACGCGTTGTGGCCGTGGAAGTAGTGACTCCAACTGGGATAGTCAAGGCGTTGGATTCCGTTGATAGTGGATCCGACACCACTTTAGTGAAAGAGCGGTTTGCCGACAAACACATGCTGGTTAAATGTGCGACGTCGCTGGCATTGAGCATGGTGGGCGGAACACAGGTAATGACTGCCGGTAGGTTAAGGCTGCAACTCATCTCTCTAGACACTAACGAGGAAATTGAACCAACGGAGGCATTCACGTCAGCTGATCTTCCCGTGCGAGCACCAGGGTCGGTCAGCTCAATTCTGACTAGGTGGCCCCACATGCAGGATGCAACCGTTGTAGACTGAGAAGATGATGAAGTGGATCTCCTCATCGGCTGCGACGTGCCAGAGGCGCATTGGGTGCTTGACCAGAGAGTGGGCGACCGCCAGGCACCTTATGCCGTACATACGGCTCTGTGCTGGATGTTATACGGTCCAGTAGGAGTATGTGGTTCCGTGAATTACTTATCCGCCGAAACGGACCGCATAGAGTATCATCTGCGGCGGCTGTATGAAAAGGAGTTTCATGACATTGGAGACGAAAGACCGACGTTGTCTCAAGAGGATCACTTCGCTCTACAAACGGTGCGGCAAGGCACTAGAGGCCTCAAAAAACAGTTCGAGGTTCCCCTCTCATGGCGCACACCGGTCGACCCGTGGACTGACAACAGAAATTATGTTCTCCAACGATTACTACGACTAAAAGAACGCTTCATTCGAGACCAGAATCTGTGGGAACGATACGCGGATTTGATGAAGCGAAACGACGCCCTCGGTTACGTTGAAAAGGTGCCTGTTAACACCGACAGCAAAAGGGGTATCTGGTATCTGCCTCACCATCCGGTTATCAACCCCAAGAAACCCAATAAACTGCGCGTGGTTTTCGACTGTGCAGCCAGGTTCCAGGGCAAGTCGTTAAACGATGGCCTACTACAGGGGCCTGACTGGATCACACCACTGATCGATGTTTGTGCCGTTTCAGAGTGGGTAAAGTGGCTTTGTCTGCCGACTTTAGGGAAATGTTCCATCAGGTGAAGATTCCGGTAGGAGAACGAGATGCCTTGCGTTTCCTGTGGTGGGAAGGGAGCGACCGGGACAACGCAGTGGTGAATTATAGGATGACCGTCCACCCCTTCGGGGCCATATGGTCACCATTTTGTGCAAACTACGCCCTCCGAGAATCAGCGAGCAAACATGGCGATCTAGTCCATCGGACAGTGGTAGACAGCATTAGCAGGAACTTCTGCGTCAACGACTACCTTGGGTCATTCGATGATGTGGAATCAGCTCTAGAGCAGTTCAGGGGTCTGACGAGATTGCTGGAAGAGGGCGGCTTCCATCTAACTAAATGGATGTCGAACGCTTCAGAAGTGCTGAAGGTCATCTCGTATCACGAAAAGGCCGAAAGGGTAAGAGATTCCGACGGATCTCCACTTCCTATCGAGCGCACCTTAAGGATACAATGGGACGCGGAAACGGACGACTTTGTTTTCGAGCTAAATGTTCTCGAGCTGCCAATAACCCGTCGTGGCATACTATCTGCTGTCTCAAGTTTGTTCGACCCGCTCGGTTTCGCCCCATCATGGCTGCTACCCGGAAAGGTCTTGCTGCAGCGGCTGTGCCGTAAGAAAGTTGATTGGGACCAGTCACTGGACCGAGGGGACCGGTTGGATTGGGAAGAATTTTTGAACACCTTGAAGAAATTAGGGGAAATAAGGATTCCACGATGTTTGACTCCTGGCCACACGACACGGACTGGAGAACTACATGCCTTTTCCGATGCATCCGAAGTCGGTTATGGGGCTGTGGTGTACGGACGATGGTGCGCAGGAGATGGACAATAAACCACGAGGATCCTGTTCGCCAAAGCCCGCGTTGCTCCACTGAAGTCGGCCTCAATCCCACGCCTTGAACTCAGCGCAGTCGTGTTGGCAGTCAGGGTGGTGCAAGCTGTGAAGAGATGTTTCGATCTCTACATTTGGTCGGTTAGCTTCTGAACGGATTCAACGATAGTATTTTACTACATTACCAACGTCCGGAGCCGGTTTAGTACTTTCGTTGCTAACCGACTCACGAGTATCCACGATGAATCAGCCGCGCACCAGTGGAATCATGTCAGGTCTGGCGATAATCCGGCCGACCTGTGCTCCCGAGGTGCGAACAACTTCAGGCAACTGGACACGTGGACGAGAGGGCCAAACTTCCTGCACTTGCCCAAACAGGACTAGCCGGTGTTCGAATTAAAAACCCCTACGGAAGTGGAACTGGAGATCAAAGGCGTAGTGATGGTGGCCAACGTCGTCGAAGCGTCATCCATTCTATCGCGACTGGTCAGGTTTTCTTCCTGGATGAAGACATTTCGTTCGCTAGTTTGGTTAGCCAGGTTCAAGAGAAATTTACTAGTCATGAAAGGGCTACGGCCCTCAGGTCGGATACGGGTCGGCCCGATAAGTCCCGATGAGCCACAAGCTGCAGAATACGATATTTTCAGAATGATACAACGAGGGGCTTTCGCCCGAGAACTCAAGAGGGCGGAAGAAGTGGGGCCAACCAATGAAGACATGCCATCTCCAAGAGGCGAGCTGAAGCGTTTAAACCCCAAACTCATCAACGGACTGCTGCGGGTGGATGGTAGGCTGACCAACGCCCACCTGAGCTTCGACACAAAGTATCCTATACTGCTGCCTGTGAGACAACCTGTAGTAGAGCTAATGATTCAACACGTCCACGCCGTGGAGGGACATGCCGGGGAAAGTCACATGACGAACGTCATCCGAAAGCCCCTTTGGTTGTTGAGAGGACGAGAGACTGTAAAACGCGTAATCCGATAGTGTGTGCAATGTAGGAGACGCAATGCTACAGCAGGTAAACATCTCACGGCCCCACTACCAGAATGCAGGGTGACTACGGGCTGGTGGCCGTTCAGTGACGCCGGGTTGGACTATTTCGGGCCCTTGTGGATCAAGTGCGGGAAAAGATTAGAAAAGCGATGTGGGTGTATCATGAGGTGCATGAAGTCACGTGCGGTACACCTAGAAGTGGCACATTCGATGACGACCGATTCGTTTCTACGGGCCTTGCAGAGATTTGTCAACTGAAGAGGCGTACCGGCCGATATATACTCAGATAATGGGTCGAACTTTGTGGGCGCTCACCGGGAATTGCAGCGTTGGCACAAGAACATAAACAGGGACGAACTGCAGGATCGAACCGTGGCCTACGGCATACGATGGCATTTCAACCCCCCACGGGCCAGCCACCGAGACGGCGTATGGGAACGCATGATCCGGTCCGCCAGACGAATATTGCTGTCAATCATGGAGCAGCGGCCGCCCGACGACGAGACGCTGAACACCGTCATGACTGAGGTGGAGCGAATCCTGAACAACCGCCCCTGGTTCCAGTAATGAACGGCGACCCCACCCACCTGGCGCTCACCCCGAACGACTTATTGACGTTAAGGTCGAACGAGGGTTTCCAACTGCCGGTAAACCTTCGTGGGAGTTAGCTCCGCGGATGGAAGCAAGCGAACTATCTGGCCAAGGTCTTCTGGAGGCGATGGCTGCGGGAGTACCTACCGGCTCGCAGGCTCGACAGAAGTGGCTGGCCAAAACAAGACCATTCAAAGTTGGGGACGTGGTTATGATCGCCGACGAACGCGCACATTCCAGCGCTTGGTCTTTGGGAGTAGTTACGGAAACCATCAAAAGCACTGACAGAATGAAAAGAACGGTGAAGATGGAGACAGCTAACGGAGTGCTCATTCGTGACATACGCAGTATTTTAACCTACTCGAGAGCGAGGACGGAGGAGCTGATTACCCCGAGGCCCAGTAAACCTTTTCACACTAGTCATCGAGGTGGATAAAAAAAACAACATATATACCACACGGTCTCCGTCAAACACGTTAAGGTGCTCGCGGTCTTTCGTTGACATTACAGAAGGTTCTTTCCGATATGTGGTGATGAATGCGATCCCATTATATATCCCGACGCATACACATGCACGACGCACTCTACATCCCGTAACCCCATCAAACATGTGACAGTGTTAGTTGTTTTGCTTTTCGTTGACGTTACCGAATGCACCTTGCATATGTGGAAGTAGCGGAGCTTAGGTCACAGACACATGCTACATTTTACTCGTTTTCTTGCCACACGGTCTTTTGTTGACATTGCAGAAAGTCCTCCTTTGATGTGTAGTCACACCTGTGATTTCATTGTACACCCCGGCACACACACACACGCACTCACACACACACTCAAGCACGTACATCCAGGACCGGACGGTCCCTTACGAGGACAACGTCTATGTGACCATTCACGCCCGCCATCGGTCATTTGGTCTCGTGGAAGATGTAGACTAGCCTCACGTCTATGTAGCCAATGGGTAAGGTGCGACCAGTAGTAGAACGTTGACGACGAGCATTTGAAGCGCGCACCGACAGCAGGGCCTAGTCAGGTGGAAAGAATCAGTAACTTTATACCGAACCTTTGACTCTGCTAAGGATCCAGGAGGATTTTGGTGGGCGGTGTAACAGCCGGTCGTGGAAAATCCCCCTTTGTCCCACGCGATTCAGTGTTTTTCCCAACGTCACTCATTTGCCTACACTATTGACCTGTCTTTACGAACTGGTTGTTTCTATGGACCAATTGTTGTTTGTTCGCGCCCAGAGCGCTACTTTGGCACATCCTTGTTCAGGACCTGCGTGACACACGTGCTGTTTGCTCACAAGCTGCTATTCGGTTTCTCGTTGTTGAGTCCTTGTGATCGTATTATTGAGGTTTGTATATTTTTTATGTCATTGTTCATGTAATAATCTAGTATCGTAGAATATCACGGATAATCGTCTTTTGATTTCGGGATCCGTTGCGAATTTGGCTACGCATTGCTCAAACGTTCGTTACAGAGGCCTTGCCAGGCAACTAGCAGTTTTGGATTTTTAAGATTGCTTATCACCTAGTGAAGCCGAGGCCTTGTGCAACGGCGGGAAAGGTGCAAGCGAAGGGTTTCTCCAAGCGTATTTTTGATAACCGCTTCTGTCATATTCTTTGAAAAGCAGTTGAATGTTCAGTTTTTTCTTCCTGACAGTTGCTAACTCCTGTCTTTTTGCTTTTTGCTATCCCCCCAGTAGAAGCAGTCAGGCTCCGATGTCCAAAAACGAATGCTTTTAGATGTATAAGTCTTCACCCGTTGTCTCATCCAAGTAGATCACCCGCACACGTGCTGCTAGAGAGCTATCAAGAATACGTTTACTCCGACAGGTACAAAGCTGACGGAGTTGGTAAACTGGCTTTTTCAATTGGGTTTGCGACATGCTCGACGGAGCAGTTTGCCATCGTCACCTGGCAGAAGAAGTGCACCTGGAAAGTGGAAAGTAGCCCTTTCTCCTACTTCCTCACCTTACTACCGATCCACGCTTGCCCTGCTCCTTCAGCTTTTTATCATTTTTTCTGTCTCCCATCATACAGCAACGGATTGGAATTTAGCACAACCCTCCTTGATATCCTTTTGCTTACGTTGCCCCTTTTCCACATCAGGCCCCATCACGCGTACTTCTATCTCTTTTTCAGCGATTTTAGGCTGAAACATTCAGCCTCATTCCTCCCATTTGATGTAGCTTATTAACTAAACTCAACATCCAGTTGTGAGGTCACCCGTCATGCCCCAGCTCTATCCCGTAGCTTCGTTTCTTCCATTTTTTCATGCAGAAGTTATTTTCTTCTTCTGGTTGAATACTCTAGTTCGAGTTCTAATCTCTCCCCCGAACCTTATAGTTCCCATCTTACCGTTTTTCTTCCTAGCAATACTTTTCATGTCCTCTTCTTTTTCTTGGGGACCCGCCGCATTGATATGCCTGTGCTTCACTCTGTTTTTCTTTCCGTCAACATTTGACCTTCATCTGGGAGATACCCGGACTGCGTTTCCCTATCTCAATTCCCCTTCCAGCGATCTTCATTGCTGGCCAACCACCTCTAGCACTATACTGATTACCTCCCTGGCTGGCGCACACAGATAACAATGCTACGTGGCCGTCTGTCGATCTCCGTTTCTATTGTCTCTGTTGTCCAGGTCCTCACGACCTGACAAATTAATCCTGGATCACATATCATTATCGTGTTCGCTCTGCTCTCCGTACAGTCATCAATGGTCACACACGCCAATGCCAACGGTGTGGGGTGCCGGCAGATCTACTGCTTGGGCCGGGGCACGTCGGGTGTGCGGGAAGTTTACAGTGACGCGCGAGTGCAATTAGGCTGGTGGATCACACCTTCTGTGTTCGTTTTTACGAAATTGCTTTTATGGACGAGTGTCCAGTACGGGGTTAGCCCCAACCACTAGCGACGGTTGCAGGCTGCGCGCCATAACTATATTCGCCCTACCGCACTCATCCCTGTCGGTTGCAAACCGCATTCTTCTACTATTTATGTCCCGCCACGGTTTGCTGATTTATCGTCCTTGTTAGGGCCTCAATAACTTCTCTTTCGTATCGTTCCACCTTTGTGTGCACACCTACCCATTCTATCCCTGTTCTTATCGTTTCTCTTCATGACAGCCCTCACCGCAAGATGTCACTCTCGTCCTATCCATTTTAATATGCCCAAGCCCTCAATAATTCCTTTTAAACCCCAGTCGCCGTTACGGAAGCCCATTCTCTATTCAAAGGGTACCTCACTAGCTAACATTTCGTCATATCCTTTTTTTGTCCTTCCACCTTATACCTCCCTTCATCACGCACCAGGCCCTCCCGCACCCATGACCAATCATCATATAAGAACTCGTTCTTCCAATCTTCGCATTCTATACACCCACATTTATCATCCTTTCACCACCACCAAATTTTTCCCGCTAGCCTCAGCAGTTCTTCTGGGGATCTTTCCTATAAGCAGTGCCCGTACTAACAACTTGTGGCTCAACCCATTTCTACACTAGCATGCTAGCACGCAGCACTCCAGTTCCATTTTCCAAATCAGACGCACACAGATTCCTCGTTCCCCTTGTTCCTTTATAGGTTGAACTGTCTGGGTGCTTCCTTACCTTATTTTCTACTCGGTTTTCATCCTGTATCATAAGCAGCAGGGCCATCTCATTGGCCATCTCTTACCTGTTTCGCTTCGGTCAGTGCTATTATCCGTTTCTTTTATTGCTCGCCACAGGCATCTTCAATGTGCCTTTCAGGCTGAGCTGCTTTTCTGGGTTCCAACTAAAGTAAGGGTTTCGTCACGTCAATATTTTCACATACAGGTCCAAAACAACATGATCAGCACAGACAAGATCTTTCTGGCCCTCCGAAACCCCATTTCACCACCACGGTATTCGCTGTGACAACAGCTGCATCTTTGCACCAAGGTTCGTCTTACCTCCAATTTACTATTTTACTCTACTTCAACCACTCTCCAGTTTCATTGGCTTTGTATTTTCCAGCCCTTTTTCACAGCCATCTTCTCGCCCCAAAAAGTACGTCCATCCATTACCGCTTCACTCATTTTTGACCATCATTACATGTCACAGCTATGAGATTCAGATTTTTGAATTCATTCTTACCTGCTTTCTTGGACACTTACCTCCATATTCTTTCGTTTGTCAACTTCTGCTCACAGCCATCACTACTGTGCTTCCTAAGCCACTTCTCTCTCTGTTGGCCCCCAAAGTTCACCTGTCATAGACCTACTGGAAGACCTAGAAACCCGGTCGAACAAGATCAGATGCAATAATGCCGAAGTTAACGCAACAAACCAGCTAGACAAATTACGAATTATCATAACCTGGCTTGGATGGAGCAGCGCCCTACACAGATATATTTCCATCCAAGAAGAAGGGGAAAAAACCGATTGTGAATAGTTTGCTAAGGACGGATTATTCAACTCGAAAAACTGCAAAACACTGATTGAGACAAAACTCAAAATCCGTCTGCCGGTTGAATGAGAAATCAAGCGCATAACTTCGAAAGAAACGGTAACCGTCACAGAGGAGCAGAGAGCACAAAGCAGCTATGATGACGGCGGGAGGCAGAAAATCCGTCACCAATGCAACTGTGGAATGCCTTGTAGACACTGAACACCACGCAAACAACGACGAGCTCGAAATAATCCACAGAGTTCCTTTGAACGCGCCGAAAGTCGCCTAAAAGCAACATCCAGCAACGGAACAGGCAGTGGCAATCGTGATACTTGATTCATCACTTTGTTCTCAAAAAAGCTTCGTCAAATCACCCAAACTGCCCTGGCCACCATCCGAGACCGACCCGGAAACTCAGTGTGACCAAAACGCTTACCCTTTGGTTGAAACCGAAAATGGGTATTCCCAAAACCCATGCTCATTGTTTCACCTGTCCTTTGCACAACCAAGAAACAACAACATTCCCCCTTTTATCCTTACCTCAATACACAACACGAATCTTTGTGAGTAGCCAATCACACTTTAACACACAGACAGCGTTCATAAGTTATGCATTTCCAACTATTAGATATAACTGCATTATCCACGAGGATGATGTCACCGAGAACGAGCTTGGTTGCCATTCATGGCTTTTTGTATGACGAAATTGGAATCCTAAGTTGGTTCTGAGATGTTCCCATCCGTGCTCTGTGACCCACGCTCGCTTGCTCTTTTCCTTTATCAGTCGGTTTTCAGTTGTTTACTATCGCAAGCACGCATAGGAGGTGCGGTTTCTCCTTTTTGGCCGTTCACACCTCGAAAAGTCGCTTTTGCAGTCACACCAAGTTAGTATTTTTACTGTAGTGCGTGGCCGAGATTTGGGAAAACTGTGCCGTCTATTGCTGAGGTATAAGCAGAAATGATACCTAACCATGCTCCAGTTGCCACTTGTTTCCATTATTCTGAATATGGCGTGAGTTTGGTTGAGGGGGCAGTAATGACCAAATCCGCGAGGGGGCCAGTTTTATGCCTCGGCATGACGACCGAAAGCTTCTAGTCAGATGACACCAAACCGGAGCCTAATACAATGAGAACAGAGACAGCAATACTTTAAGTTCCGATCTACCAATGATGATCGCGCCTGGATTCAGTTCCTGTAGACTTGGAGGGACGGGCTTCCTCTAGCGTGAGTATGGCCCAAAAGCATTGTTCATATCAAATGCTAGGCTGGATACAGTGGATGATAATGACGGGAGAATATGGGCGGCGGTGGCTGTGGCGGGGACCACAATGAGCAAATCCCATGAGGACGCTAGGGGAGGGAATGACGGAGCCATATTTGGCAACACATTATGCTGAACAAATATTTGATATTACACGTTCCTAACAATGTGTAGTCTCGAGGTTATGAGGTAACACAGAGGCGCGAGCCTTCAGCACATATTTTCTGAGATCTTGTGGCTGTCATGTTATCTGAATAATTCCAGTGGGCTAAAGGATAGTCCACAGGATAACGGGACAATAGGACAACGAAAAAGAGTCTAAGATAAAAACCGTGACAGCATCTTACCACTGGTATTGCCAATGAGCTTCAAGACAAACGGCTGGACAGCAAGATAAGGTTTAGAATACTATTTCCAACCCTGTCTCGAATCTCTTATTCTCGGCGTGCTGAATGACCGATAGTAACAAGGGGTGATTCCTCACATCTGCGGGACCGAAGCCAGTGGAAAACACGCGATGGGATTTTGGGCCGCTCGCCCTTCTTTCGGCCTCCTCTGGTCGGCAAGAGGGTCAGTCCTAAAGATTTGCTTGAATTATTTAGGACCCTTGTTTCTTCTTTACGAGTCAGGGTTTGCTTTAGCCTCTGCATAGTTTCAGAAGAGGGGGTTGGTCCTTCGAGGGGCAAAATGTCATAATTTGGGAGATGAGGTCATTGCTTCTTGAGATACCCTTGCTGAAAGAAGGGAGCCTTTTAGGCTCAAAAAGTAGGGCCTCAGGTAGTGAAACTTAGCTGCGACGGGCAGTTTCTTTTGATGAAACAAAAATAATAAATGCCCGTTTTGGGTGAGCCGCGAGAAAATGCGTGTATACCTGCAGTTGACTTTGGTGTCATCCCGGGACGATAAATTTTCCCCCAGAAAAGGCGACCTCGAATTTCAATATTCAGTTACTCTCAGTATCGTAAACTCATGGAGGACCCCTAACTTCCTGTTGGCCTATTGTCCGTGGTCTACGTCCAAACTACTCATGCTCGCTAAACTTTTCAGACCACCTCTCTATCCAACTGCCCAAAGCCAGAAGATGCGTGGGCCGTTTCCTAACCTTTCCTACTTCAGGACAGTGTCGTTTGCATCTACAAATCCCGCATGAGGTCCTGGTTGGAGTTTTGTTTACTTAGATCCTCTAAGATGTCAATGTCTGATAGTTTCCTTGGGGAGCACTCAGAAGGGTTCCCTCAAATAATTGCTCGCATAGTCCGCGCCTTACCCGTGGCGAACTATGCCAACATCTGAACCTTGACCCACTCTTACTCAGCCATTGGAAGCTAATTCTAGTATTTCTTTATGAATTGCCGCGTAACCGGTACTTTTCCTCAAAACCATTAAACTACTCCTCAGAAGCCACCTACCTTCTTTGGCGCATGTCCCATACTATCTTCATTGCCATATCTAAATAAGCTTTGCGGTCGAACATTTTCATCCTTGTCTACTCTAAGCTCTGAAGCAGGCCAACCAGCAGTATTTAAAAGATCCACTGCACAATTCCCATTCCTGTCAGCAACCACTCTCTGTCCTAGCTTTACTCTTGGGCCTCAGGGACCTACTGCCTCTATATCAGAAGACCGGTCATGCGAGAGGGGCCTAGCCTGTAGGCCGGTCCACACATTCCCAATAACCCCACGCATCCAGGCCGCGGTGGGCTCCTCAAGTGAGCTTCACGACAATCTCTCTATAACTATCTTCCGCGTTCATTCGGTCTTTGTGAAGCCCCGCAGACATCACACCTTTTCTGTTTGTCCACAAGCACTACGCTTTCCCTCCTCTTAAGGTCTCATCTACTCAAGCCTTGCCCTCCTGCAGTACTGCTATTTTGGAACTGCTGTAACGGACAAGACGGGCCTAAGTGAATGGACGAGATGATGATCGGTCTGAGATGTGTCCGAGATAGACTCTGTGTTAGTATTTGATAAACAAGCACTGAACCGACTTCCAGCACATCGTTCTTTGGCAGCTCACGCGCAGAAAGAACACAGACACCGGCGCAGAGCGTATATTAGGCCAAAGTTCTCTTGCATCCTGGGCGCAGGGAGTCCGAGGGACAGATCGTGAATTAGGCAAAGAAGAAGGGTTCATGGAGTTCATTCTAAGTTGGCGGTTCTTGTAGTTCGGACCCCAAGGCGTTCAGGCCTGGAAGGGAGGTAGAGAGAAAGACAGAATGTGAATAGCACAGTGATATCGGGTATAACAGAATTAGGTTTCGGCCTGCAAACAGTGGTTGCCACCTTGCAGCTACTATTCTGTCTTCATTCATATCCTCACAAAGGATCTGGCTTGTCGTAACTATCGTTTTTTTATTCAGCGGACTTTTCACGTCAAGATAACAACCAGTTTCTCAAACACCACTGTTTTTAACATCTCCCCAACCCGTGGCTGGTATTACAGTCAGAATGCGAATTCATTTGCTCACGTCTTCAAGATGTACCGTCTTGGACACTAAGCCGGTTTCCATCTCGGCCGAAGCATCAGCCCCAAGATTTGGGACCCACTTGCTACTCAGCCGCCGGCCCCAAAGTCTTCACCCCCAGGATCCTTTGCGAACCAGCCACCGAATCTCGGAACACCTAATGTCGACGGTTAGGCTGCCTATGTGAAACCGAACAACTCTCACTTGTGCATATCTCGAACTTGCTGGACTCCTCCAGGTCCACCACTTTTATTGGTGCACATCGGGCTTCAAGAATGTCCGCGGCGATACACGTGTACCTTTAGGCTGACGGATCCCACCCATCATGTCCACCCCATGAAGTGCTCTTCAGTTTGGGTGTCCAGCGCACAGCCATTCCTATACAATGGTACCGGAAGAGGGTTGCACTTTCATACTTTTCTCCTTCCTGCCTTTGCATGCACACCTTATCCATACCACTGATATTCCTAACTATATCCTCCGCCTTTTCCAGAGGCTTCTGATGGGTAAGCTTGAAGTTCAGGTGGCAGAATTTTCAGCAACCGTCGAGATGACACCGTCAGTGCTTATTGACGACGTCAACTCAACAGATGACGAGAAGGTTGCCGACCTAATACCCAGCTGAGCGATCGGAAGCCGTTGAAAACCACCAACGTGGGCAAAAATAATACCGGTTTTCTAAAGCATTGGGGATATCCTGCCATCTTGATTCGGTCATACGCTGTTAGTGGTGCCACACCCATGCCAAGCACAAAATATTTCTCCCGCTAATTCCCTTATTAGTTTTCATCTACTACTACCGGTGTGTTCCCAAAGCTCATGACGGCTACAACCTCCATCGCCCACTGTTGCTGTCCTCTGGTACCTCCGTCATCGACACCTAGCCCGTAGTTTTACGTCTCAGCACATTCTGATATAGTCTTTAGGCCTATAAAACGCCACTGTTTAAACTCTCCAGTTTTAACAATTCACCGCCCAGTGCGATGTGTTTGACGGTATTCACTATCCCGCTCCTTGCTATGCTACAGTTTGGGAGAGTTACTCCGAATTTTTCTGGCACCAGCTGACTCACGTTGAGTATTCACGAATTTCTTCCTTCAGCCGATCGAAAATATATAAATACAACTGATCGCTGTCGCCTGATAAATTTATATATTTTTTAGCTCAGATTGTTGGTTGCCATGATGTTCTAATCACTGAGTTTGGCGTTTAGATTGCAAACGTTTTACCGCCAGTCGAGGCGACGTCGTTAGCGCATGTGAGCTGCTGTTGGTGATCCTTTGTATTTTAAGGTTTGTTATTAGTCCCAACCACGAGCCTCACAGATGACCTTGTACCTAAATGTCGACGCTTATTTTTCGATTTGTCCTCTACCTACTTGATCTTCAACCTTGGACAATTGATGTTCCATTTGGGGCTTTGCCTCGCGTGCTTTATGTTGTTGTTCCCAGTTTTGATATTTGAATTATCAGTGGTTAAGTTCTGAAGATGTCTGAGCGTGAAAATTATGGTTCAGTAATACGGGCTGTATGATTTGGGCCCACTGACTCTATTTTTATTTTCTTTGTTAGTCAAGCCTTCTACCCTTCATCCGGCTGTACACGTGATCCGGTTCGGCGTCTATTGGCCGAGGGCTTCCGAAAATTGCCTCGCTTGCCTCGTGGTTGCGCCATTCAGAATTTTAGCCTCATCCAGGCGAAACTTGTGTCCTTCTCAATTCTTGAGGACCGATATGAGAGAATGGATAGTCTCTCTTCGTAACAGCTTTTGCTCCTGCATTCGAGTGCCCGCTTTCCCCCGGTTAGACCGATATAGATTTGTCGCACTTCATGCCCTTCGACTTGTATATAAAGCTTATTCTTTCTTCGGTTTTGACTTGAGCCTTTTTATGGTTTTCGCTGGCCCCAGAGCAACTGTGACGTCTTCAGAATGGAGCATACTTGCAGCTGTTTCAGAAACCCTTCTGGTGAATGGTGGAGTGATCCTTCTGGTTAGCTGTGTTTCCTAATTTGTTCTTTTGTTCGTCTCATACAAGATTCTTATGAATTTTTTGGACATCCGTTACGATTGAAAACTCTGAAGTGGTATTTATGTTCTTGCATTCTTAGATCTACCGTGCTGTAGTGGGCTTTGGACCTCGTGAACAAAGTCCGAATGCACGACCTTTCATGGTGAGTTGGGTGATTGCTGTGAAGGTGTGATAATTGTTCCGTGTGTTTGTTTCCGATGTTCGGATTCCTCAAGTATGCCGCTGATTTTCCTTTTCACTGGAAAATTCAAGAAAGTCTTTTCTCCCTTTTTCTCCTATTATTGGGTATATTCGATGTCGTTGAAGATGCTTTTGATTATTTTTCTATGCCAAACACGGAATCAGTGGGCCCAAATCGTACAGCCCGTATTACTGAACCATAATTTTCACGCTCAGACATCTTCAGAACTTAACCACTGATAATTCAAATATCAAAACTGGGAACAACAACATAAAGCACGCGAGGCAAAGCCCCAAATGGAACATCAATTGTCCAAGGTTGAAGATCAAGTAGGTAGAGGACAAATCGAAAAATAAGCGTCGACATTTAGGTACAAGGTCATCTGTGAGGCTCGTGGTTGGGACTAATAACAAACCTTAAAATACAAAGGATCACCAACAGCAGCTCACATGCGCTAACGACGTCGCCTCGACTGGCGGTAAAACGTTTGCAATCTAAACGCCAAACTCAGTGATTAGAACATCATGGCAACCAACAATCTGAGCCACAAAATACTACAAATTTGTTTCACTTTTGTGACCACTGTTGATGGCAAATGCTTAGATCTGTTCACCACTGGAAGGTTTTTTCTGGAGAGTTTGCTTGATCCGTGAGTATTTTTCCCTCCACCGAAGTCTGGTAATAAATGCAAAACCTAGAATTTTTAACCTTAGACCACTAGGTAACCATGCGCATCCGTACATGATAGCTAAATTGAATGTTGGACGTATGGAACGCATGCTCTTTACCATGGGAACAATCGTGTGGATATGATTGCAGAGGTCAAATGCTTGCAAAGACACAATCAATAGTAAACTAATGAAAAACCTGAGGCTGCCGGTGAGAGACAAGTAGGCAGCTTACAGAAGAAGGAAAGACAATTATTATCCTCGAGGCCAGAGGAATCACAAATTTCCTCGAAGAAACCAATAATCGGACATAGGTCAATAATCTGACATTTGGGCCACTATCAACTGAAGAGTACAAAGTGCTCAAAAATAGACTCAGCCTCAACCTGAGAAACGCCGAGACGGAAAAACACTTTGCTGAATCGGAACAGGGCTCAAGACACCAAGTTAATCAGAGGACAGTAAGTGCAAGGTAAGGCTAATCATAGCCCTTAACATGCTCCACAGCAGACCATCCAGTGAACTCCCAAACATAGAACACAAGGGACTACGAACCCTGAAGTGGAATAGAAGCTTTATAATCCAGCAGACCGACAAACGAAAAATGACCGCTTTCCTTGGCAGAGCCGACTACACTGTAAGGGCAAATTAGCCACACAAAGACACTAGGCCTACCATCTACTGAAAGCCGACCCAACCGAGAAGTTTGAAATGGCAATCGATAAAACACTGGAGTCACAAGACTTGCAAAGAATTACTACAAAGAAACACCTGATGATGGAAGCCGAAACCTCAAAAGCAGCATAGTTCTTCCGTTTATCAAAGGTTCGGATTGTTTCCAGGGCTGCTCGGCGGATAGCCAAATAACCCACTTTCTCGTACGTCTATCCTCCACGGATCTCCCGGCGTTGTGACAAATGAAAAGACAACTTCCATGGGCTTCACTGCTTGCATTTATTCACATTATGCGGTTCACAGTTGGCGAAAGTGGACCACTATTTAAACAGACTCATCAGTTAGGGTTAGGAAAAAGAGGGCGGAGCTGAAAGATAGATAGGAGAGCAAAAGGGTGACTCTTACACAGAGAAAACCGGCTAAAGATGGGGAACGTAAAACGAGTAAACGGCAGGGAAAACGAAGCCAAGGAAGGGCAGGGGGAAATGGTTTGCAGGGTCTTGAACGGTTATCAGAATAGAAATCTGGCATGTACGGGGTAAGACAAACTGCCACCAATCCACGCAATGCCGTGTTGTCCATTGAGGTAGCCCATCACGAAGCACTCGGGTTCATACACAGTCGAGTGCATGCTTGAACTCAGGCGTTGGGGTCACCTCGGACACTCCCCCCGGGAGTTGCTTCAGTCGCTGATCACAGGTCGCGTGAAGAATTAAACCCCGAAGTCTTGCCCGCGACCCGTTCTTCTCGGCCACAAGTTGTGACCTCTCAGGTTGTGGTTTTCTGCCCGCTACAGGAGGGCATACATGTGAGTGCTCAAGCCGATCCCTCCTGCCAGGACCTTATACAGTGCTATTAGGCCCCCTCGTTTGCTTATTCTTACCATGGAGAATAAGTTCAGGTACTCTAAGCTTTCGTCATGATTTTCGCCTCTTACCAAAGAAATGTACCCGACAAATTGTCTCTGAACCCTCACTAATGACCACCTTTCTCGAAGTAAAGGTGCACTTCAGGCTTAGCCACAATTTTCCAAGTTAGGCCGAGCGAGATCCGTTTAAAGTGGGAGAAGCTCCGATGGTCCCCATGGGTTGAGCCGGTTGCGGAGGTCCAGTGAAGGTGGGTCAGTAGGCGGAAGGCTGGAGGGTATTTTCGTGCGGGTTGTCTCGCGCCTAAGTGAGGGAAAGTTGCTCTGGTTTAATGGACGTCATTATCGGCGTACCTCAAAGATCTTTCCTAAGAATGATGATGTTTTTGCCGGCGATTGCCTACCTGGCATCGTCCTTCAATCAATTAATTCAGATTTTGCTGGTGACAAGAAAGTTTTGGGGTCTGACTGTAGGCTCGACCTAGACAGGGATATGGGGACCAAACGCACAAACGGGACTTGCAGCCTAGCAGTGTGAAAGACGGTTTGTTGTTAAGGACAACAGAAAGCTTAAGTGTTGTCCAAGGCGAGGGGCCGGTCGCTGTAGGAGCAGCAAATAGAGGCAATAATGGTTCCTTTTGGAAATGTCCGAAGCAAGCCAGCTACATGATCAAATGTCACAGACATTCATAGGAACTGATAATTTGGGATAATCTAGAAAGAGGTATGGCTGACGTAGGATAGGTGGACTAAGGAGGGATAGAGGTGAGACAAACGTGTGCGCACTAAGGAACAGCGGAGGGAGTTAAAATGGACCCACTGATGAATTAAAGTTATTGCCCAGCAAATCTGAAAATCAAGGTCATACAGCAGGATCTGACTGGCGCAGGTGGAGGTAGATGAAAGCTGGGAAATTTACGTGAGAGAGACCAAGGTTCGATTGAAATGGCCGTGCGAACAAAAGACGATGAGGAATAAATATATATGCATGGGAAAGGAATAGGTAGTAATGAAGTATTGCTACCCTCTGATAAGCGATCAGCAACAGGTGGCAAAACTCAGTGTGAGACCTAATGCAAGCGAAGCGGGTCTTGGGTCGGATAGAAAGAATGTTTTGGTGAGACTGGTAAACGGCGGCTGGGAGGTACAGATATATTCAGAGTGGTGGCATACCAAGAAAAGCAGACAGATGATGGTGAGGGAGATGGCCGGAGAAGGCTGGAGAATGTAGGGTGAAAATGCGCTCTACGTCGACAAAGACGTGCGGAATATCAGCGGTGAGGGTTAGCTGTAGCGTATAACAGTAGAGAATTATTGGAATTAAAGATCTCGTGGCATCGTGACCAGGGGTTTCAAGTGGTCGGACTGGAGCTATGCTGCTGCACAAATAACTTTTGGTGAAATTGTTGGACTGTGGTTATCTCTATGGCCTCGGAAAGCCAAACTACTAGAAGGTAGAGTGCAGGGTCAGTCTCTCTTCCACAAGGGGACACCTCCTATCCGAAAACCAAAGTCTTTTGACGCAGATGTTTGAGTGGTACAGGAGAGAGAAGTGTGAGTAGAGACTCTGTGAGCCGGAACTTTTATCGCTAGGAGGCAAAGTGCTGAAGTAGCCTCGTGAATTGTTTTTCAGGCACTGAAGGGTCTCTCTGGGTTGCTGCCGGATAGTCCATTCCTAATACCCTTAGACTTCCGGGAGAAGGACGCGAGAAGTGGCTGATGAAAGAATGATGACGATATCGCATTTCTCCAGCAACAGGGAAGTGAACTGTTACAGTAGTCTGTTTGGTGGAATCATAGGCCTGTAGACCGTCCAGTTTTTCACGGGGGCCCCAGGTCGTACGTGAAACAAGATTTTACCTGGTACTGAGTTTTGGACATATTCGCTTGATGGGGGAACGATAGCACTATGGCCATTCTGAGGTGTGTTGTGCCTGACACCTTTTTTAGTCGCACGGCGTCTCAGTGAACGCTCACCGGACGTAGTGACTTTCGCAGGTGATGTGCGATGAGGTTTTACATTTAGCTTTCATTTTTAGTGATTATTCAATAAAATACACAGCTCAGTGATGGGCGCATAACTTTTGTGCACACCATCGAGGGATTTTGGGAGGATGGACTGATGGCAGCCATTACCTGTCCGTTGGTAAAATAACCTGCCGGTCAGCTTCAATTCAGCTCTGTGTAAGTGCTCAGAGAAAAAGGTTACGAAACTAATCTCTATGCACAAGGTTCAATAAAGTCTTATATGAAATATGGGGCTTGGGTTTGTGGTGGGACCTGCTAGTCCAGTTGATCTCCTGATGTTCCTTGATGAGGTTACTAGGTGACCGGGTGGAGGGCTGTTGACTGACATCTGTTACATAGACTTCAGCAAGGCGTCTGATTCTGTGAACTACAGGTTTCTGCTTCAGGCTACGGGAATTGTCGAAAAGACAAGGCAATCGGTAGCTAATTTTCCTGCAGGGTGAACATTTATTGCCACGGTTGGTAGTCATTTCTCCAAATCGGAAGGTGTAACCCGTGGGATGCCACGGAGCTCGGCCTTCTTCCATACCTCGTACTCATCGCTTACCTAGCACGTGACCTAATCTACTCTACCCGCCTATTTGCCGACGACGTCAAGGCAGCTGGAGAAGGTATACAGCTTGGTGCGTCAGCTGTGCGAAGGCGGTCACACCAGTGGGCCCTCTGCCAAAAGCCGTCAAAAGCTAAAACATAACCGCACACACTGTCGCCAGTGGGAGCTTGTGGGATAGTGGCAAGCGATCTTTCTGGTCAAAGACCTGAGTATAGTACCAGAAACCAGTTTCAAGCCGTCGAATAGGTGCACCGCGTCATTAAATACGTCCAGGAGGAAAACTTTCGGAGTGAGATCCACCACGTCGTGTGGATGGCCAAAGATTTCTAGGTTTCATCTAACCAGCCACACTTATCCCGCTCCTAGAGCGCCGCTTGCAAGCATGGGCACCGTACTACCGGGCGGTTATCGGATGTCTGGTGAAGGCTCAACGGTAAACCACCAGAATGGTGACGGGGCAGGGAGGGTTACCTGAAGGGGACAAATATTGAAAAATCTTTCAAACGTTCTATGTGCTTTTTGAATACGACCACGCTTAACACTACCTTGATGAGCTCGTCCATGCACCACACTTTTATACATTTGCTCATTCGTGTTAGACATATGCACTTGACCTTTGTAACTGAACCGAAACTAACATGTAGGGTTTGAATTGGCGCTTACTAAAGTACACCTTTTTCTATCATCTTCCAGGTCCCGCATATACCCTTTGGACGGGACGAGCCACGTCGTCGCCAAAACCCTTTTGAAGTGCGAAACTCTTTTTCTTGATGTATGTATGTTTTATCGAACTGGACCGAAGAGACTTTTCCCATAACTGTACGCACGGAAGTTCGTGAAAGTGTCTCGGTTGGGACGCCGCCCTCAGAGAATACACAATACACCTTTATTTGGCACAATGCGTTCTTGTTTTTTACGCCCGCGACCTGACCGCCTTTGTGTGCTGAACCGTTAGCATCGCTCGTATGCATCCAATTTCAGCTTGCTTGAGTCGACTTGCTTTCGTGAAATGAACCGTAAACCAAGAGGCTTGCTAGCTCAGAATCGGATACTACACCTTGAACCGTTTCCGACTGTCGTGCTTGAGCCACGGGGATTCGCATCTTTAGGTATGACAGTTGGGCCTATTTGGCCAAGCACTTGAGGTTTGTCTATACTTCTACGTTTTGTAAATTTCAATTCTGTGCCTTAAAAACAATGAATCTATCCTATTTTGTTTCTACCCTTCGTTTGAATTGGCTACGCGTTGCTTGATTTCCGAGCATTTCGACTAACATTGGGCACACAGAATCTCTGCCAGCGCTTGATCCGTGCTGGATAGTGGGGCAACGCCTTTGTTTGGAACTGATAAGAGCCTTTGAAGTAATAAAGAGACAGTCAGGTATAAATCCAAAAAACTTTGTCTCTCCGATTCCAGATAGGGGCAAAAATGGCATGGCCTCAGATTGCACATGAAGCACTTAAGGGTTCAAATCAGGACGAATCATCTCTCGGGCGGTGGTACCTATTGGAACTAGCTTCCAAAGGAGGTGGTGAATAACACAACAACTGAGGCTTTCAAAACATCAGAGGAGCAGCTTCGAGTGATAGTATAGTCCCATTTATGTTAAACAGTTTTGGGGTCAGACGCAATTTACTAACAGTTGCTACCTTCTCTGTCGGGGCTGATACGGCGCTCACTTTCCGCCCTTCGCAACCAAAACACGTCACTCAGTGTTCGGAGCTAAAGGAAAGCGTCGACAAAATAAACGCCTGAGGACACGAGCGGTTCTTGAGATACAAAGCCCAGTACGAGTTGCACTTTGAGGTCCCGTCCCCTCCGACGAGTATCAATTTGACGACGCCGTATTGCTCCCCCTTGCTACTGAAACCAGTGACCACAAATTATCAAAAAACCACTGCTACCTAGACAGCCCAAGAGTGGCCCCTCGAATTCTAGCGTTGAACCCTTCAACTTGAATAACCTTAAAAAGGCTAGGAATCACTTGCAACTCCTTTTGGCGAGCTTCTACTAGTCACTAGAAACAGATGATATTGGGCTAATCGAGCATCGCATTGGTGCTGCAAACCTATTGGTAGTACCAGAAACCAGCAGAACTGATGGTGAAAAAGCCCAATACCCAGAATTAGACATCGACGGTAAGAGCAGCGCGCCAGCGTTTGCAGTCTGAAGGTGCACAGATCTACCGGCCGATGCAAGTGACCTCCCAGCTATCCGAAATCAGTACGAATCTAAGATCGGACGATTATTCCGAAGCCAAACAGGAGATTTAATTGCTCTATCAAGAAGCAACAAATCCATTCTTCACCACCACACAAGGTTTCCTAGGCGATCTTCAGCCTTTTTGTAGGGCGGTTTCAACGAATGCGTAGCACATTTGCACGAATTCCGAAACCAGCGCACGACTAATTCGCAGTTTCCAAGGTACGGCATTATGGAACAGACAGCACTACAAACATAAACAAACCTCAAAGATGCAATCGCAAGGACTCAACATGACGGCACAGTTTACGGCTTGGGAAAAGCGAGCACTCGAGTCACAAAGGCCCAAAGAGTCATGATAAAATCGCGCCTTTGAAGCCAGTGAACAGAAAGTTGCGTACAAATACATGGGTGGTTCTATACACATGAATAATAGATTTACATAACCTAGCATTTTCACGAGGCCGAAGTGTTATGGAGCTCCTGGGCCGTCTGATGTGGGCAAATTCAAAAGTTTGGAATTAGGCCGGTTTTTCTCCCTGCTTGTGCGAGCCCTGCTGCCTGTGCGCGCTACTGCTACCGCGGAACCCAGCCCTTTTTTACCTGCTTCCCTCAACATTCTACCTGCCACCATCTGCAACCAAGGTCTTTACGGAACAGAATACCAGCCATCTGCAGCCAACCATAATTTGGTTAACAATTTTCTATCACATACAAAAAAAATTTACACTCTTCCAAATTCTGCCTAGCCGAACCATTGACGTTTGTCTCCACTAATCCGTTTCATTGACGGCTTTTCTTTAAAAGTCCGTTTTACGTCCATACACCATTCATGCTCTTCAAAAGTTCACTGAAGTCCCTGCGAAGCTTCTCGCCTTCATGTGAATTTCCATGTGACACTGAAATCACCTGCACAAAAGGTCCGTTTTATTATCACCTTTGACTCACTTGCCTTTATTTCACATGCTTCCCCCACAATTAGTTACCCAATGCTGGATCAGTTTTCAATATTCCGCTGGTATCTCTGACTGCACGTTGAAAGCCCCATGCTTGCTTTACTTCTAACAATGTTCTTTGGCATCTCCTCCGCCCCATTAATCGTTAGTGACCGTCCAATTGACGCTTATATCAGCAATCCCACTACTGCCCAGCTATCCACACCGCCCCCAGCGATTTCGAAACCGATTCGGAATTCCCGCCCCAACCGTTACCATTTTTGTTCACTCAAACACTACATGACTTTACTGGTGTATTTCGGTTGCTGTGTGATTTATAAATTTAGAATTTGTGAATACCTCACATTGACATGTACTGCTCTTTATTCTGATCTTGCCTTGTGCATGTGTATTGACCACGGTCAAGAAATATACTATACTAGATTCTACTCAAAACTGCACATAAGCAGTGATACGCAACTTATTAGCTAATTCGGTGTGTTGTTCTTTTGCAGCAAAGTACTTTCTTATCCTCGTCGACCGTTATTCACTGACAGTTCCGTAAAGGTCGGTGCTTGTTTGCGAGTGCAAGTGGTAAACTTGTAAGGGTTCCAAATCCACACGCCATGTTGGAGCAACCAGACTACCATGTAAATGAGTGAGTGTGCATGTATGAGAGCAACAAGCAAATCCTGTTGATTTGCTCCCGTTAGTGCCAGCCATAAGCATTAACTCCTGGAAGAGTAGGGCAAACTTCCGTTTATGTGTAAGTACGTGAGTGCAAGCGCAAGCTGGAAGACAGCGACTACGATTTGCAGAATCCTTCTTGTGAATGGCGAAGAGTAAGTGGGATTTCATGATGCCACTGCAATCTAGTGGAAGTATAGCAAATATGCAAAAGATCTACAGCTTTTATCCAATAAGCTATGTGAATGTGAGTGCACAGTATGAGGGGGTTGAAGCCGCGAATGGGTGTGTCGTGGCGAAGAGGCGTGTGTGTATTTCTTCTTTCTGAAAGTTGGAGGTGTGCGGCGTTAGAAGGCTGAGTTTGTGACATCGTGTGGTCGGTCTCCGACCTCAAGAAAACAGACACTACGCACTTTGCGAATCAACGTTTCCTTGGTAGTCCCAACTTTTGCCGTTCTCACCAGTCCTTCGGAACCTACAATGATTCCCCCAGCAACAAACATAGGCCATGAACTAAGGTGGGCCCCTTCGTCTGGGGTCATCGTTTCATCACCCACCTTGAACAGTCGTTCTTTAGTCAGCCCTCTTTTTTCGGGGCTGTCACACCGTCAGGTACCCACATAAAGATCGTCTTCAAGACACTCCGGCCAGAGAATTACCTTGTTTCCATTTGTGTATTTAGCTACCTTGGTGACTTACCGGCTTCCAAAATTTAATATTTGACCTCAACTTTAGAATATTATTTAGAGTGAGGGCTGGATGAGTGCCGTGGCTGGCGCAGACAAAAACAGCGGGATGGTTATTCAAGATTCCCTCCACTTCTGTGAGCAAGATGTTTGAAGTCCCATTGTCCGGTGGTTTTTTTTCGACTGGAACCGCAATATTTTTCTAGCAGACGTGATCTGCCGTTTCCACACGTCACGACTGTGGCTGGTCCATGGCAGGTGTGATTGCCACTGGACCCCGTGTACAGCTGTAGGTTCTGCACTCCATCCCAATTTTGAATTTACTCTCTGGAGCAGCAGTACCTGCTGAGCTCCCACAAAATTCGGCCAGTTGCCTGAGTGAATGTCCGGCAGCCTGCTTCCTCTGTTTGTACAGCTTTCAAGGGCTCCCAAGTTAGAGTCAGTTGTCGTCAAATTTGCGACTTCTGGTTGTACTGACTGAATTTTCACGCATGTCATGATGCACCTGTATGTTTCCTCCATCGTTCCTTCGCATTTGACCCAATTAGGTCCAAAATAGCCAACTCCGAGTTCAACAAACGGCTAGTGTTCTGGGGTAACATAGCCGAGCATCGCGCACCCGCAGCAGCCGTGCCTCTGGTACATTTCATACGAAGTCGAACTGAGAGTTTCCCGCTCGCCTTTCATCCCAGTATACAAAATAGCTTTTAGATAAGACCCTCCACTTGACCTTCTCTCTGGGACAGCCCCTTATAACGCGTTCCGAATGAGTAGATTTATGATGTATTATCTAGCAGGTAGTAATATGGTTGTTTCGCCCTGAAAATGAGGCCAGAGTTAGTCAGTCTGCCACCTACACCTAGCAATCCATCGATCAGTTTCTTATTTGGGGATTGTAAATGTCTGTTTGAGATTTGCTCCCTTTCGTTGATCGTATCCAGCTCACCAAGACTCTGGACCTTTCGAACGAAAGCTTCGGATTGCATCATCCTGGAGAAGTCATATTCTGCCCAGCTTGGCTGGTCAGGAGCTATTGAACCCATGCGTAAACTGTTGAATTGATAGGGACCCTTCATGACTCTTAAAGGTCCCTTTAACCCTGTCAACCGTACTAACTTGCGGGGCGATCTTGTTCAACAGGATATTATATTCAACTGTGAAAGAAGAAATTTCGGGTCGGCGGCAGGTACCTACACTGCCTATATAGGGAGTGCTGTAATTTTGTAAAATGGGCGGTACCCTTTGGGCATAGACTGGACTTTAGGCTCAACGGTCCACATGTCTTGCCCCTGGAAGTTGGTAGCACTCCTAAAACACAAGTCTGCTGGGCTGTAAGCAGACTCAGCATGCTGCCACTGACCTACAACCGTTTCATCATGTAAGGCCGTGAGCCTGTCAGCTATGAACGCTCCGAAGCGGCCTTTGACGTTATCCATGTGCTACAGCGCAATCGTCAAGTCCGTTCAAAGCTTTGCTGACCGGCCACTGGAACTGAGGCAATCCTCTACTGCCTATACTGATCCCGCAGCCGGCATTGCTGCACCAGGTTCAAGATGCTAGAGGAAGATTGACTTCAGAAGATTGAAACGAGACTTGGCAAACAGGATCCTTAGGGTGTGGCGTCCATCAGCTAAAAGCCACCCTCCCCACACAGTCTTGTAGCCAAATTCAGACGCACTGGGAATGGCATGCAGCTCTCCCCCTTTTAGTGGTAAGCAACGAGGAGTTCAAGTGGTCCCCGTTTTTTACAACTACCGAGATACTACAGCTGCACATTTTCGCAGCAGTCGGTTTGGCTTCCCAGTTCCACTTCTCCGGTGGCAATTCACACAGCTCCAACCACCTTGCAACCATATTCGCTCTGCTTCCCATAGCTACTTTCATCGTCGTCATTCAACTGCCCCAGAAAGCCTTTCTGTTTCTTATTGTTTCCCTCACTTTAAACTGCTACCACATGATACACCCGAACCGAGCAAATTGTTAGAATAATTTGTACCTGTTTTCTTCGACCTCTTCTTTCATCTTTCATACCCTATGAACTGTTCAGCACCACCAACCTCATATCCGTGCCTCCAGGGTTGTTTTTCTTTATCGGGCCACCACGTTCCACCTGTCACAAAGAAAGTAATAAGTTTCGATTGTCCTAAGTAATTCTAAACCACCCGATCTAACAGTAGTTATCACCACCGTTCATTGCTATTCCCGTGTTCCAGCAATCCATTGCTCTAGGCCCTGTCTCCCATCAGCTGATATTCCACATTCCTCTTCTACCTGGAGCTTAATGTCATCCTGCTTTCCCCAGTTCTTTGCCAACAATTTCCCTTGGCGTCACGTGGCTGCCTCTCCCGGTGTGCCTCCATATATCTCACTTTCCAAAACATTCTTGCTAACTGATAAGCCTTTTACGATCTGCATCTTTTGCCCCCTTTTTACTTTCATTTCTGTATCTTGCCGCCGTCCTTTCAACGCAGTGAAGCAGTTGTTCTTTGCTATTCATTTTTTTATGTAAATCAACTTTTACCTCATAGCTCTCCCGCAATACGGTTGTTCCAACGAGCTGTTGGTCTCTCCCTTGTAAGACTCAGACCTCAACTACTTCCACATGGGTCAGTCACTCTCCGCCAATAAACCTTGATTTTCAAACTTGGTAGGCGTCCTCTGTGATCCGTCGCAAGGTTCATTTAAGCTCCCTCGTTTATATTTTTGGTGTGCACGCACCCATCCCTCCTTAGTCTATCCATCCTAGATTTGTCATATATTTTACACATTATCACAAACTATTCGCCCACGTGGCCGTTTGTAACACTCGATCAACTATCATGCAGGCTTCGGGCCTCTCTAAAGTAGACCAATAATTTGACGACTTGTTATTCACTCTGTCTTCAGTTCTGTCTCGAGTTGATTCTAGCCTGCAAAGCCAAGCCGTGAGTAGAGGTGTATCGCAAGAGCGGTACCGTGCACTCGCACCTGAGCACTGCAGTCACCCACTAAGACGACACTTCTGCCCTCCAATAGAGGGGCATTGTAAACACCACAGTCGATTTGGCAGGGAGCCAAACGATGAAAACAACGGTGTACGTCTCTCAATGCTCACCAGGGAAATTAGATCCCAGGTCGGTAGCTACGACCTGAGACGATGATTATCAGACCAAAAGTTGTTTTCGAAAGTAAGAGACATGGTTTCAAGCTTCTCCTCCATGAGGACACAGGTGCCGAAGTGAGTGTCGTCCCCCACTTAAAGGTGACGACAGACCAATTATCACGTGCTGCCAACGGCAAGGCTATCACAAAGTCAGCCATTGGTGGCCCACCTGAAACTTAGACTGAACTCATAACTTTCGTCTGGTATTCATCAACACTGATGTTCAGTACCCAGTTCCAGGTACTGGTTTTTTGCATGGCCTTGACTTATTAGCTGACGCACGGAGTCATATTGTAGTGGATCTTTAGGCCTCCTTTTCTATTACTGATCACGATTCCCTGGTGGTTCAAGTCATTCCTGTGCACGTTCAACCGCAGACTCAACAACCCTATGGAGAACCCCGTTGCCGCCTATTTGACTGCTTTTCGGAGTCCGGACTTCCCTCCTCAGGGACCACCAACGTCACTCGCTAAACAGACTAAATGGGACCTCAAAGTGTTCCGTAAGTTGCTTTGGTAAGCACCGGACAAATTTTGTGTTGCACGGGCTAAATTTGATCACATGCTAAAGCTCGATTTACTTAGTCCTTCTAGCAGCCCTTGGGTTTTCCGCCTTAGTGTAGTTCCCGAATCTGACTGTGGAGGGCAACCCTGTAGTGATTGCATAGCAGTCATCAAAGTGGGCTCCCATGATAGACATCCGATTCTCCGTATACCTCAGCTTATTTTGTCCTCATTAGGTTACTCTGTTTTTGACCGTATTGGTTTATTCCGTGCGTACAACCAGATCCTGGAAGCAGAGACCGATATCCTCAGACAAGCCGTCACCAAGCCCTTTGGTTCGTTCAAGTTTCTGAGCTCTCCGTTTGGTCTGAGTAAAGTAGCTCGGACCTCCCAAGGGTCCACCCACGTAGCAACACGCGGTTCAAGAAATGTTTACATCCACCCACATGGTACTTTCGTGGCTAGCTCTTCAGAGCGATTTCACGCTGCACACTTAAAGGCAGTTTTCGAAAGTCTTAGTCAGCGCGGCGTAACAATCATCATCGAGGAACGCGGAATGGGCGAGTCAGTTCCGTGGAACATTCTATTTCATTCTTCGGTATTGTCCCTCTCGCAGATAAATTTTCCCAGATTTTCTTATATCCTCAAACCGAGTCCTTTCTCCAGCCACGTCAGTTTGCCGGCCTAGCTAATTTCTACCTTCGGCCCATTCGCCACTTACTTGTGACGCAGAGGCAAGCGAAAGCTCGTATTTCCCGACAGGGCAAAAGCCGCTTTTACCTTGGTCAACGAGGCCATCACCAGCAGAGCACGCCACACTCACCCCAACCCTTGGGCTCCTGCCCCGATAGTGTCTGACGTCTGAGACACAGCCGTTGGAGCAAAAAAGGAAGCCGAAGCACCGTTGGACCGATGCACATCGGACCTCAAGAGTGCAGGGGCCCTAATACTCATCGGAAGTAGTTCGACGCCGCCAACAATATAACGGGCAAGATACGAAGAGTTTTCGGACTATCAACACCTCCAGCTTACCACCAAGATCGATACCCAACGCCGTCAAGCTTCTAGAGGAAGGCTTCTGCAGCGACTGTCATCTTCGTTCATTTTTCTGAAACTTTCGTCGTTTACCTGATAGCGGACTGAAAAGTGCGGTTGCCCTTCACAAGTAGCTCTGGCACACCCTCTTGCGCAAGCTTCGAAGTGCAAGCTTATGACTATCTTTTCCGATCGCCCTCTCATTTTCAAGAGTCTTGGAGAAAGTCTCTCTGGTAGAGGTATTCCCACAGAGCCGAAAATTGCAGTTACGTGCAGGTGGTCCACGTGATACGAAGGACCAAAGAACACGTTAGATGAGGGAACCACGAGGCGAGCTTTAGCAACCATGCAATATCGTTGGCGTGTTCGAGTTCAAATCTATGTTCTCTTGGGGGGGGCTCAGCCCACACACCCCCTCCCCACTGTTCATCCTGCATAGCAGAGTTAAACAGAAAAGGAGATGTAGGGCAGCCTTGTGGTACTCAAATGGCGACGGCAAAGGCAGGCTAAATCTGTCCGTAGGCCCTTACTTCACCTGAGGTGTGGCGAAGAAACCGTTTGAGGACGGAAAAGGTCCTCAGTTACACCACTCCCCAACAAACGATGCCAAAGTACAGGTCCATCGACGGAGTCAGAGGGCGCGTGAGAGCACAGCAACACAACGGTAGCTGGCGCTTGGAAGGCTTAAAGGTGTTCCGGCAGCCGTTAAAGGTACAGATCTGATTGATGCATCTACAATGGGTGCGGAATCCAGCCTGCTCCTAGCCAGAGTGCCTATCACGCATGTTGTGCGGCCCGTATACGATGAAAAACGCTGCCATCTGAGGTGCTATGGGGATTTCGCTTGTGCCTTTTTTTGGCTGGAGCAGTCAATGTGACAGTTCTTTTTGAAGATTGGGACAAAGATCGATTTTTCCCAGTGAGAAGAAAATTTCTCTGGGAGCTGGACCTTGGAGAACAAAACTTGAGGTTCTCTAACAAGCTCCTTCTCACCATCTTTGAATAGAGTCGGGGCAGTTTCATCAGAGTCCGGCTTTTTGTGACGTCCCAAGCCTTGGATTTCCCTGCGGATCTCCGCCTCAAAGGGTGAATCCGTCAAAATAGAGAGCGGGAAGTGGGTCGGAAAAGCTGTGGGAGGGGCTGACTCTGAAGGCCAGTTCAGCAGTACTTTGGAGTGCTCCGCGCAAAGTATGGGACATCGCTAGAAACTGTGAATAGGCGACGGGTGGGCTTTTCAGATCGGTTTGCTCAAGCCCAACGGCTTTTTGCCGGTGACTCGGCTCAGATGAAAGAGCTTGCGGAAATTTACCATAGCCGCGGCATGTTCCATCTCTGGTGCTGTCTGGGACCACCAGATTTTGAGATCCATACGGTGACTTGCTCTGAATTTGCGCCCCGTACTGGGTCGTGCTGCAGTATGCTCACTACCAACCGAGACGGACTGGTGTGCATCAAGAAGGCATGGAGACCCATCAAAATTTGTGGAGGCAACCAGACAATGGGTCAGACCGAAGCCTAATCCACCAAAAGAATGAAACTCATTTCCAATGAGTGACCAGTGATGATCGACGCCGTGAGTTGGCTTTGATCATAGTTTTTTGGCTAGAACGTTCAGGGAAAGTGAGAGCCAGGCGGGATGAGAGGGCATATCGCGGTCTCATAGCTGTTGTCTCCTATGTTTGGCATTCTCATCGAAGCATGTGAACAAATTGTTGCAGATTATCGCGTGTAAGCCAACAGAATCTCAAGATGAGCAACACGAGGCTCGATCAAATGAGTCTGGAATTCAGGACAATGATGACCCGCGAACTCTGTGGTACCGGATCATAGAAGTGACTATTACACGTCGTGTACAAACCCCAAAGGCGATTCCGAGGGACCCGAACCAAAAGCCAATGGCCAATGCGACAAGCCTGCCAGGGGCTGTCAGGTTAACTAAAGTCAAGTTCAAGTGGGCGGGGGAATGTCATTTAAACAAGTAGATGTGTATTTTAAGCTTTGGGGTTTGGTAATAAATAGAATCACATTCTGTGAAAATGCAGTACTCTATGTAAAGAAGAACTTGAAACATATCAATCGCAAGGCCAGCCAAAATCCTTCTGGGATAGTTTTCGACTAAGGTCAGGCTAGAAGTTATGAATCTCGGCCTACCTGCCTATTTCTATTGTCAGTGCTTTTTGTTTTCTGTCTTCGCGGTTGCCATTCCCACTCGTCGGCCCACTGTATCATAAGGGGAGTTTGGTGGTCTGAAGCCATGCATCTTTATTTTTTAAGCCTTTAGGGGCACGAATTTCGCCATGTCTTCTGACCCCCCCCCCCAAACATCCCGTCACCTCCGACAAAAGCAGATTGGTAAGCCGAAGAACCGAAGCTCACTTTCGTACACTGGTTATAATGAATAATTTTCCTTGAGAGAAAGTCTGTTGCTCAAGTGCATGTCACCTATTCAAAGAGGGAAAAAATTGTTCAACGATGGGGTTGAAATTGTTTTGTTTACAACTCCCACTGAAAGAATGAATGCAAAATATGTATCGGCCGGATTGAAGGCAGCCGTCTCGTTGTTTTTTTACGCTGAGTGTTGGTTTTGGTATACTATTGCTGGGCCTCGGCTCATGGAGTTTCTACTCTTCTTTTGATTTTGTGGATCGCACGCGTGCCACACTCGTCGTAACAGCGTTCCCCCTGCATTTTACACCCCTGGCACCCACGGTTGAGGGAGCCGTCCACCTAATCTAAAATGACTGGTGTGAAGCTTTTTTCAGCTGCTCTGACTGGAACGCTTAGATGATAGTCGCCATTGTAAAATGCTTTTTTTCGGAAATATTAACCAGTTTTCATTGCGCAAGGTTGACGAGTCATACATTGTCGTTCGGTAGTTTGTTTGGTACTTCTGCCTCATTTGGCGTGGCGAGTTTTGTTTGGCCCACCGGTCATATATATTTCAAAGACGGTCCAATTTAAGCAGCCAAAACACTCGCCGAACAACAACCGCAGATAGACTGATCCGAGATTGTCAAGCCATTGGAAAACGCTCCGCGACGTCTTAACCGAACGCAGTACGATCGCTCGAAATGCTAGCCTTTACTCTGAGTGAGCAGACGGATTATCGCCACTTCCACGTGTTGTATCTTTGAAATTCAACTAGTCCGGTCCACCAAGAAGAGGAATGTTTATGATAATTATGGTGGTATTTAAATATTGAACTACGACAAATCCGAACTTCGCAAATCGTGCTTGCCTTTGCACAATCAGAGAAGGATCTTTAGAATTAAACAGAATTTGCTCTGTAAAACAGCTGAGGATCAAAAGTCCGAACGGTTTGTTAAGGGACAGGAAAATGGGGCGGCTGAACATCGAGTGAAGACAAGGGAGGAATAGCCACTTCTGACGAGCCAGCTGAATTTAGTGAACAATTTTCCCCACATAAAACCTGCTAAAACATGTCAGCCGCCGTAGTAATGCCTCCGCCAGAGCGATCTTGGTAGGGGTTGTTTTTTACGGAGAGATTCTGCTCTGGGTCTTGTGTGTGGGATCAGATACCTTTAGACAACGGTGAAGTTGTTGACTGCCCCATGGTCTCCATGGTGCCCCCAATCATGGGATGAATTCGGAACCATGCCAAAGGGTAAGGCGCATATGCTTAAAGACGGCCAATGGCTGAAGATAATCGGTTTGAATCAGAAGCATACCATACGGAGTCAGTCGGGGTTGAGTTGGTGCCTTAAGTGAGGATGCGTTGACTCACGGCATGAGACGCTAGTCAGTAAACTGACGTGGTTTAGTGAGGGATGGAAACCCCTTGAAAATGCCAGTGTGAGGTGAACACGATTTTGCCAGTCGAACATCCAGTCTGCCTCCATATGTAATTGCCCGGGACCAGCCATTCAGTCCACCTGACCTTGAATTTCAAATTCACCGGGCGTCCATTCAAATCCGCTCTTGAGCTCATTTAAACTCCACACAATCTCTATGGTGTGCATCCGTTTATACTATTTTCATCTTACCTTATTCACCCTTCTGAGCCTTTTTACCCAATATTTTAATGAGAGTCTCCATATTTCCATGAATTATATCTGTCCATTCCATCACCTGTATCTACATGATCATGCACATGGCATGCTTCGGGCGCTTCCGAAATAAACCATTATTATTAATATTATTATTATTATTATTAGGTACATCCACCAATGCAGATGGAGAGAAGTTTGGCTGCGGTATGTACCAGCTTGTGATTTTTGAAGTCCAGGGTATGGCCAGAATGCCAGAGGGGATATACACCAATGTTGAAATTCTGAAAGTCTGCCCTGTTGAAAATCCACATCCAGAGTAGTTGGTGGTTTAGCCGAACGTCGAAATGGTCGTGTTCTTTGCCGTCTACAGTGAGAACCGAGGTGGGTTGAGATGGTGAGGCTTGGAAGACAACAGCAATACTGGTGTCAGGTCGATGTAAGTGTGGATTCCTGAGGAGAAACTTAGTATAACGTTTTTCGTGGTGGTTTTTCTGATTTGCATTTTTAGAATAAATTCGAAAAACCCAAAGGCGGAAGATTACTGGGCCTTCCATACCAAGGTGTAATGCTCTAAGACGGATTGCCAGGTCCACCTTTGTAGGTGTAAAAGCCGAAGCTAGCCTTATTCTTTTACCCAGGCAGCAAGAGCGAAGGGTAAACCAATAACTTAGCGTCTCTTACAGGGCGGCCGTAGAGGGCCACGCCAAAGAACCTGGAAATGCATATATTGGTAGAACTACCAGGAGGTCAACCGTAAGTGCGCAGTTTGTCATTGAAGTTTATGATAAAAGGCCTTCCAGGGTATCTAAATACTTAACTTTGGCAGGCAGGGAAATCTCCCTCTATGAGAATTCATGAGAAATGAAAAGCTAATTTTCTGTACATAAAATCACGTTGGTCATTATTATTGGCTTCCCTATAACAGGCTCTTGTGTAGGGCGACTTTAAATACCCCGTTCGTTTTGGTGAACTCCTTTAGCGGCTGCTAGTTTGAGCCGGTATTTGTTCGCTGTTGCCGTGCAACTAATATCGAAAAATCGTAATTTGCTTTCTTCCCCCTGCTATTCCGGGTACTACCCTCAAAGACGCAGAAGCTCAACCTCTAGTTACGAAGACTGGAGACCGGAGTGACCCCTATATTGACCCGCACCGAACAGTGACCTTAATCTGGCCCCCAGGAGTGCATAAAATACCCCGTGGATGCCCCCAACCGGCTCCATTTCGGGTTCCGTTCGGTGCTGTGCATGTGGTTGTAGCTTTTCAGTATATCTTTCTCCACTACCATGCCGGCTCCTCTGATCGCCATCAAAACAAGTTCACCCGATCTCAAACCGAACTCACTTTCATAACTCACAGTTATCCGGCGCATTAGAGCTGGTCATGATATCTCATTTGGGCATAGTGGAACGCTAATTGGCGTTTTATGGATTTGCGGTTTGCCCGAACTTCTGTGATGAAAGTGCCGTTCTAAAATGTAACATTACTGATTTTGACCTCTTTATGTGTAACACTGGGTTTTTACTTGCCCCCTGTTTTCCACCGATCTCGGTGAGATTTATTTTGAACTTCCCAAAGTGGTTTCTATGTAACATGACAATCAAATCTTTCAATTGCACTGGTGAAAATAACGCCACCTTGAGGGTACGGCTACTCTAGGACTACAATTAGGAGTCAAAAGGATCAGGTGTGAGTACGTATAAAAGGGGGGGGGAATTAATCATGCTGTTTAGGTCGTTAATTTTCACAAAATAGCGAATTATTCATTCTTTATTCTTTGAAGTGGTGGGCTGTGGGAAGCTGTCCCGTGTAGACCTCCCCACCACAGTTTGGTGACGTGGACTCAGGCGTAAGTCACAAGCCACTACCTCCAGTAGTAGCCTAAACAATGCCATTAGGCTCTTCCAACGATTAGGCCGGCAGCTCACTCCATAAATAGTTCACCATCAGAGAAAGACAATACGCCAGTGATAGGCCCACCGACTGCAGCTTCTCCGGAGTTATCAGATGTCATGTCGTGCGGCTATGTTTGCAAGGAGGAGCTCCGAACCCAGCTCTGCAGTAAAATCCGCTTCAAGTGAAATGCCTGGAAAAGACCAAGTCTCCTCAGACTCTCCAATGTCCCACTGGAAGCAAGCCAGCAATCTTCCGCTGTCTTTCGTAGCTGTACTACGAGGTCCATCAACAAGGCGCGTTGCACCTCTCTACACTCGTTTCAGCTTTGTCCCTTCTGCCACCATGCAAGGTAAAACAGCTGGTCCCCCATATCTCAACATAGGCTGCAAGTGAGACGCATGCAGTAGCCTCAAAGGTTCGAATGAGAGACGGCCGAATAATCTGTCGCTCGGAGAACGCGAATGCACAAACGTTCACGGTGTTGTTCTCCGTTTTGTAGTGACGAGAGCACTATCACCCCCGGAAATTTTTTGCAGGCAAAACGGCGAAGCGGTGACTCGTGTATTCATAACACTCCATTGTTGGACGGTGCCCCTACTCGCGCGTGCATACTTTTTGGTGGTGACCGGCAAGGACCACAGGTCAGATCATCTTTGGGGGCTTTGATATCCTCCCAAAATGCTGGCCTATCAACATTTGACGCGGTCGTACGCCAGATCATGAGGTCGTCCGCATAGATGAGACAGGGAGATTGGGAAATTGCTGTTAGGTCATTGGTATAGGCCAGGGAGAAGAGCCAGCCCAGAACCAATCCCTGTGTAACACCACTGATGGCCCCTTGCCATGATGACATGGATTAAGTTACTCGTACCACATAGGTCCTCTCTTTCAAACAGTCCTCGATATACATATCCATGGGATCTAGCAAACCGAGAGCCCTGAGCTTACCTGACATACGGCCCTTCCGAACCTTGTCAAGAGCCCTGCTAACATCTGCGAAGACCACGTCGGCAGTGTTTCCATCGGCCTCGGCTTTCGTCCACGGTTCCTGTGCAATTAGCAAGTTTTTCAGGCGGGAAGTACTTTTCAAAACGCAAGCTTCCGTCGACACAGTAGGTCGTTTGCACCGATATGCTCCCGGAGACTCGCGGCCAGCAGGCCCTCCATAGCCTTTCTCAAAGCTGACGTTAGACTGACAAGCCGATAGTTGACGGCGTCAGACTTCGCCCCTCCTTTGCGTAGTGGCACAGGGACTGCCCTCTTATATTCCTGGGGGCTCTCCCGCTGAGGACAACGCAGTAAACAATCGTGTGACTGGCCAGATGGACATATCGGCCGGCACCTTCATCACTAAGGAATGCACACCACCAGGTTCCGGAGATTGGTTAGCTTTGAAGGTTCACAAGTCTGCCGCCGCTTATTCAGCAGTGAATTCCTGGCGCGACTTACGCGAAGCCTCCACTGCAATGCGTGGTGGATGATTATGCCTTTGTTCAGAAACATAGACTAAGGAGTAGTGCCTGGCCAATATCTCTGCCTTGTGTTCACTTGTAACCCCCAGCGAGTCCCCATCCTGTAGGGCCGGGGTTGCAGCTATAGCTGGCGTCCTCCGTCGTAGATACTCAAACAGACATTTGGGTGCCTGAACCGAATCCTTTGCCGGGGCCTCCCCAGAATAACTGTCGTTCTTCTCACTTCGGTTGGGCACACTGATTACGCATGATGCGTTGGCGGTCACTTCATTCTCCATTTCCGTGATACAGTTTCCGTGCACCATTCCGACCCATCGGAAGATGTTTAAGTTGTGGGCCAAAATAAAGTGAGCCCCTTGCATGTGGTCGCTTCCTGGGGGGTGGGGGGTGGGAGAAAGTTTGGCACAATTGATGGATTTCATCCCGAGTTGTTCCAAAGTCTTTGTCTACCTCGTACGGACTTTGTGGATGCCACCTCGCTGAGGACGTAGTCTCCATGACTTGGAACAGCATCCGCCGAAAGTTGAGTCTACCTTGTGGTCCGGGTACGACAATCCCCCCTCTCCCCCAGCTAACGGTGAATACCCTATGTCACCGCTTCCAATTGGAGGTAAGTACAGAATCTGCTCCACATCAAAGAGCCTTGGAAATATCACCACGTCTAGGAGATACGTTTGGTGATCCTGAGTTCGGGTTGGCTTCCTGACGTGTTTGTACGGGGGAAGCTTCAGTGCCGTTTGAAGGATCTTGCGGGAAGGCAAGTCCGCCCCTGCATTGAACCGTAGGTTCTCCCAGCCCACATTCAGCCAGTTGAAGTCACCCATGATTAGACAGTGACCATCGCCAGCCCAAAGTTGTACGCCAGCCAGTATTTCCGGAGGATCTATTCCCGGGGACCGAAAAATGGCTTCAATCGACTAAAATCCACCGAATGTTAGCTTCACGCGACACCAGAGAGACTCTCCAAAGCCCTCCGGATCTGTCCGGCTATCCGACAATAGCGAAGGAAGGTCGGCTCGGACATACATCGCCATGCCTTCCTCTCCAAGAGCCTGGCTCCTGTCAGCACGGTAAAACGTGTCCTGGGATAAACAATTTCAAATCTCCCGCCTCTCTGGTAAGCCACGCCCCTGTAAGGGCGGCCGATGTGGGCGAGTAATGAACCACATATATCTGAAGCTTTTCTCGCTGATTGAACGGACTCCTGACAATAGACAAAATGATAAGTGCTTGTCCCCATTCGTCTTCGCTCTCCGTGCGAGCCCTCGTTGCATCTCAACTGCTGGAACCGCCTGATTGGAGATGCCGTTGAAAGTGAACGGCTTCCACCGCATTTGGAGACTCCTCCGTCGCACACAAAAAATCCGGATAAAAATACCAGTGTTCCTATTGGTCTAGCTTTCACGGAGCTCCCCCTCGACTCCGGCTGAAGCCTTCTTTGGTCCTTAGGGTCAAGGTCTCGATAAAAACGCATTTTCTCTTCTTCAAGTCCGCAGGATCGAACGGAATCACTCAACAGAACCCAAGACTACCTTGAGTGGACGGGAGTTGCTATTCCTCTTTATTTTTTCCAAGCGGGAAACGACTCTGACCTTCACATTATTTGTCAGGTCTTCCTCCTTCAAGTGGAATATCTTGGCAAATATGTCCCGTAGAAGAGACACGTCGTGATCATATGGACTTTTTGACACCGGCTTAGTTGGTTCCGGCAAATTCACAACAAGGAAGCATCGCTTTCTAGGTGGTGGCATCATCGGCTGACGTGGCTCTACCGTTTTCCGCTGACCTGTGGTTTTTGGCTGCCCTGGACTGGAGATTGGGTCTCCGCCGATTGCACTCGACACATTTTAAAGAGCAGCGATTTCTTCCAAACTAACAGCTGCCGCTTGTTTGTCAGTAACCACAGATTTCATCCAGTGATGTTTCTTTGCTGCTGTCGATGAGTTGTTAATACCATGTTGAGCGGCTTTGGCGTGGAACCTGGGGCCCGTTGCACACGGCGCCGCGGGTTCTTGGTTCGAGACTACTACAGGTTTGACTGTTTTGACTTTTCTTGCTGTGGTATATTCCGTGCACACCGCTCCCAGGGGTGCAATGAGACGTGGTGTGTGGAGAAGAGAGGCTACCATTTTTCCACCGTCTGTGTGCACGCGAAGATTTTAGCACGCCCAGCCACTTTTCTGGTAACCCCGATCAGTTTCTTATTTGCAGGAAACCAGCTGCGACGGCTCTACACACCCGACTCAGGGCAGAACACACAACCAAAATAAATATCGGGACAACTATCGAACTCTAAAATTCCTGCAGACAGACCAATATACCAATTCGAATCTTCTCCCTTTATCACCAGCATACAGAAAGCCGACGATTGCCCACAGCCAGTTTGTTGGTATTATCATTTTCATCACTTTTCAAATCGAGTGAGGAGTCTTTCAGGACAAAAGGGACGTTTTCACAAATTGACGTTCCAAAGATATCTCCCTCAATCTTCTAAGGGGGAAATTCCGCAGAGACACTACCTTCATTCCTGGCCATCATCATGTTCATTTTCACTCCCCATATAGAATTTGTTTTACCATTCCGAAACAATCTGTTCCTGGTTTGACCGTCAATATGACACACGCTCTTGTGAGTCGTACCCGGTGGATTCTCGTTATGCGTTCTGCCTTGCAGTTTCGCGCAGACATCTCCGTGGCTCCTGCCTTTGATTTTCCGACTACTAGCAAAGAGTCATGCGATTCGTGACCGTAGTTGTCAACTGCATCCATATACCATTCGTCTTATCAATCATGAGCGTTAAAATTACAATCGTTTGCAAATGCAAACATCTGCAAGATATCAACTCGTAAGTACGGTTTCTACAAATAGGTGCCATCAAAAAACTCAAAATTTCTCTAGCTGCTATGCAATTTATAACGAAAAAAGACAACGTTGGATACAAAGGTGCAGGTCGGATGACGCATTCAGTAGCAAATCATTTTTAGGCATCGCCGTAAGAACACATGTATCACTGGTAAAAGGAGCCCAGGCGGTGTTACATTATGACGAAAAGCGAAATAAAACGATCTGGTTGATTCAAACAGTACTTCTCCCACAGTATTTCGGGAGACGCAAGTTGGAACACATTGCAGAGAAGAAGCGTAATGATTCATTGTCACAGTGTGACTTTTCATATTATAATAAACATTTTGGGAAATCGTGCTTGTGCATGCGCTCTGAGAATTAATTCCGCTAAACAGCGTATGTGGAATTATGGTCAAGATTTTTACTATAGCAGTGGCCAATCCTCCCTATCCCATGGATTATTATTACACTAACTGGGAGGTTTACATGTAGTCAGGTGCGCTCAGTAGAGATTAGTACTAAAGATTAGTGTGAGTAAAGGGGTCCATTTTGATCAGTTTCAGCGACCGTCCCATGGGTCACCCCTCACAGTCACCTGAACGTCCCATCATTTTTTCGAGGGGGACACTCAGGTGACGGTCAAAGAACACACAGGTGACGGTCGTGCATCCTAGTGGCTGAGCTCCGGCTCATTGAGTATTCTTTCTGAGTCTTTCCAGATCATGCACACGCAACCCCCACAAAAGAACTCTACATCCCACATACTACAGTTGCGTTACGATTTTACCGTAGCTACACTTGCATTTATGATCTATTCATCATAGTTTTTCACTAAGACAGTTGTAAGGTTGATTAGACCTTACTTTGCGGTTTCCTTAGTAAACGCGTGCTTCGGTCCTTCGTACTGCGTGGACCACCTGCACGTTACTCTAATGTGCGGCACTGCACAAATATGTTAACCGGAACAGTATTCTCCACGACCCGTGAGATTGAGAAGGCGATTAGGAGAGATAGTGGTTAGCGTGTATTTGGGAGCGTGCGTGAGAGCGTGCGCAAGAGCAACGGTCAAATGGCAACCGCGCTTGGCAGTCAGCGTTCAGTTAAACAATAAACGTGGTAAAAGTATGAACGAAGATGGCAACCGCTACAGGGGCCTCCTCCTAGAAGTCCGACGGAGTTGGGCTTCGGTCGTGATGGTAAGCCGGAATTATTGATTGTCCAGGAACTCCTCATAGCTTGTCCGTTATATTGTTGTTGACGTCGAACGACTGCTGATGAGTTTACCGGTGCCTGCACCCTCGAGGTCCGATGTGCGTGGGTCCAACTGTGTTTTGGCGCCCGCGGGTCTTATACGAATGCAAGCCGGAAAATGACTCGTCAGGTCCATCCAAAAAGGCGTCCAGTTGCCGTCTCCAGTGCCAGGCTGACCAATCGTCCCGTTGTCCAGTGAGCGGTTGGCTCCTTGAACGTGCACGGGAGTCAGCCAGGCTACGGATGAAGCCAATGTGACTTGTTAGATCCGTCTGAGAGAGGGCAAGGTAAACTGGAACAAAATAGCGCCTGAGGGCGCCGGCGGATGTTGGACCGTAATAACAACACACAAACGATGTTCGGTGTTGTTGTAGTCGCTAGGAGACCAGAAGAAAATGAAACCATAACTACAGATTGTAATTTCACGGGTCTGTTTTTTGGTAAATCCATGGCGAACTTCTCAACTAATTGCTAACAGTCGGTTGTAAAAATCGTCACGAAATCGGCGAAGCGGACGGGATTTCGTAGTTGGCGACCGCGACGGCTACTTCGCGTTGCGGGTACGGTTGGAGAATCTGATGGACTAGCTGCCGAGTCCTCACTAGGCGTAATTGGGGGTGGTTCGAGTAGTAGCTCGCTCGATGCAGGTGACTGAGCGACTTGAGCGGGTGTAAATTGGCCGAGCGGCTTGCACTCAATGACGGCAGGCTTGAGATGGTCGATAGATACGGTGTCGTGTCGTCCAATGATGTCTATGACAAATGTTTTTGCCCTACGTTTTATCACCCGAAACGGGCCAGTGTATGGCGCTTGTAGTGGCGATCGAACGCCATCGACGCGAAGGAATACATGAGTAGCGGTTCTTAACGCAGTTGGGACATAACTTGTAGACTGTTGTTCACGCGTCGGACTGGCCTTGAGCACTCGCATGTGCTGCGTAAGGCGCTGAGCATAGTCACCGTAGTCGAAAGTCACGGTTGGTGAGGGGGCTACCAACTCCCCTAGCAGACGAAGTGTACAGCCATATACTGGTGTTGTGAGTGTGAATACTACTTATTAAGTAGTTGATTGCTGAAGACAGAACTATGGACAATTGTGGATTAACGAACACAGCTAACTTCAGCAATCCAGGCGCAATAAAGTAAGCGACGATCTGCAAACCACCTGACCGCTCCTCCGTTGGACGATGACTGTTTTCAAGTGAACAGGACAGCCACTTGACAAATGAGGATGTTTGTAACGTTTGTGTTGTTTTGTCAATGTCCGAACACGTTGACGTCAATAAACAACCTATTGACCAAGGCACGCCTTCTGGATTATAACATTTGGTGCCGTGACCAGGATGGATCTACCATGGCCGGAGCCGTTTGAGGATGGCGACATACGGATCTTCCTGGAGGATTTCGAGGATCTGGCGGAACTCTCGGGGATCCAGTCGGACCGGGGTAAGTTGACGGCCCTTCAAGCGCTTCTCAAGGGCAGGCCGCGGGCGGTGCTGGATGCGGCGCGAAGGGGCCCGAAGGAGCTGAAGTGGGCCGCCGCAAAGGAAGCCCTGATTGCAGGGCTAGACACCCCGGCAGACCGTCAAGACGCTATGCGCCGGTTCAAGGCTGCCCAGCTGGGGGTTGGTACGGATCCGCTGGTGCACGCCGTCGCGCTCCGCTCACTCCTGGAACGTGCGTTGCCGACGCTGGATGGGGCGTCACGGGCAGACCTGTTGGCGGACCGATTTGTGGATAGTCTGCCGGAGCCCCTGCGTGGGATGGTACGCGTCGCCCGTGCCGGCCGTTCATTGAATTTGGTCCAGCTCGCGGATGTGGCTCGGGAACTGGCCATGCTTGGCGTGCCTGTGGTCAATACGGCCCATGTCGGAGATTCATGGAGGAACAGGGATCGTGTGGAGAAGGCGTACGGTCCAGAAATTTTGAGCACGGAGGACAGAACAGTGGAAGCCAGACAGTTGGAAGAAGCCGGGTGTTTCTGCTGTGGAAATGTGGAACCTGTTTTGGACGAATATCCTGAATATCAGCAGAACATCGAAAAGGTTGCACCAGAAGTATCACTGCTCGAGAATTCAACCATTACCGATGAGCTGGCGAACTGTGAAAAATCGAACCAAATCCGTGAAAATGCGGAAGATTGCTACCCAGATTACCTTGAACATGAACATTGTGACGAGGAAACCGAAGACATGTCGTCCAATATCGCAGTCACTGAAGCTGCAAGTTATGAGGAAACTCAGACTGAAGTCGAAATTCGAGACCAAAATGAGTTTAGCCCGAAGACTGCAAGAGAAGTTGCTTGTGCTCCAGAGAATCTGCCGAAGGAGGAAGCCGAATATGATGCCGTTCAAATCAAGACAGTTAAACACTCGGTTCTGGATCACGTTCAAATGACACAACGCGCGGTCCCACTGGGAAAGGAAGCAGCTTTGCACTATTTCGTGGTAATCTCCCACGACAGCCAAGCAGCCTGGGGCACGCTAAAGGTGGGTACTGATCGTGGAAGTCGCCTCAGCACAAGGTTTCATCCTATGCCGATTATTCACCTGAAGAAGCACACCTCCGGAGGAGTTGTGGGGTTGATGACAACACCGCCACGAACCGGGGTTGGAGGTATGAACCTCGGAATGGAGAAAGACTTGAAGGCAGTCCTCTGGATATGGAGTATCATTTTTTTGTCAGGGGGGAGGAGTGTTGTGAGTGTGTATACTACTTATTAAGTAGTTGATTGCTGAAGACAGAACTATGGACAATTGTGGATTAACGAACACAGCTAACTTCAGCAATCCAGGCGCAATAAGGTAAGCGACGATCTGCAAACCACCTGACCGCTCCTCCGTTGGACGATGACTGTTTTCAAGTGAACAGGACAGCCACTTGACAAATGAGGATGTTTGTAACGTTTGTGTTGTTTTGTCAATGTCCGAACACGTTGACGTCAATAAACAACCTATTGACCAAGGCACGCCTTCTGGATTATGACACTAGTACGGCCGGTGTTGTGTGTAACTCCTCCTTAACGGTACTACGCAGGCTTATGAGTGCTAATGGTAGTGTTTCACTCCAAAGGGGGTTACCGTTTGCTCGAAGGGCAGCTTTTAATTGCCGGTGGAAACGCTCAACCATACCATTAGCCCGAGGGTGGTAAGCTGTCGTCTTAACGTGTTGGCAACCGAGCGTAGCGAGTAGGCTGCCGAAAGCGCCGTCAAAATGTGGACCGCGATCGGTGGTCACTATTGCCGGGCAACCGAAATGACTAACCCAACCGGTCAGAAAAGCTTTCGCGGCCTCTTCCGAGGTGGGACGAGGGATAGGGATGGCCTGCGGCCAGCGAGTAAAACTATCCACGCATGTGAGTATGTAAACGTACCCAAGCGAAGGTGGGAGTGGTCCTACGGGGTCGACGTGCACATGATGAAAACGTGTTTCAGGTTCTGGGAACCTGGATAACGCCGCCTTAGTGTGCCTATTGGTCTTAACACGTTGACACTGCAGGCAAGCACGAGCCCATTGACGGACATCTCGTTTGACATTGTGCCAAACAAAACGCTCAGTTATCAGTTTCACCGAGGCAGTCACACCCGGATGAGCCAGATTATGGAGTGTCATGAACGTAGGATAACGGTGGGCAGCAGGAACTACTGGCCTAGGGCGACCTTGCGACACATCGCACACGATGGTATTCTGGGAAGCTGGGATTGGCACTGTGGTTAAACTCAAAGAACCGTTTTGTCGAAGTTGTTCGATGTCAGGGTCCATAGTTTGAGCCTGTGCCATTGCGTTCAAATTGATGTTAGGCGTTTGTGACAGACTTAGTTGATATACGCGCGATAAGGCGTCTGCGACGGGATTAAGTACCCCAGAGACGTGTCGTATGTCCACAGTAACCTGTGAGACAAAGTCTAAGTGGCGAATCTCTCGTGGTGAGTATCGATCGGAAGCTGACTTCAGTGCGTAAACCAAAGGCTTGTGGTCTGTAAACACCGTGAACGAACGGCCTTCGTGTGCATGTCGAAAATGACGGATTCCCAAGTAGATGGCTAATAACTCTCTACCGAACGTGCTGTACCTTGATTCCGCGGGTTGTAGGCGCTTGGAGAAGAATGCTAAAGGTTGCCAAGAGTCATCTACGAACTGTTGCAGTACTGCTCCAACCGCTGTGTCCGAGGCATCCGTCACTACCGAAATAGGAGCCAAAGGGTCGGGGTGTGTAAGGAGTGCTGTGTTGGCGACAGCATCTTTGACCAAGGCGAATGCGGCTTGTGCCGTTTTGGGAAACACGAACTTCCGCTTACCTCCGCGCAACAGGTCGGTGAGGGGTTGCATCATTTCCGCACAGTGAGGAATAAATCGGCGGTAGAAATTCACCAGACCGGCAAACTGACGCAACTGGCGAAAAGATTGGGGTTCAGGGTAGTCGCGAATAGCGGAAACTTTATCTGACAGAGGGCGGATACCCGAGGCTGAAATAGAATGTCCTATGAAAGTGGTATCAGACCGGCCTAATTCGCATTTCGCGATATTGATCGTAACGCCGTGCTGGCTAAGGCGTTCGAAAAGTGCTCGTTAGTGTGTAGCGTGCTCTTGCTCTGAAGAACTCGCCACCAAAATATCATCCAGGTATACGTGGACATTTTCCAAACCACGAGTTGCTTCGTGCATGAACCGTTGAAAGGTCTGGGCTGCATTGCTGAGTCCAAACGGCATTCGCAGAAACTCGAACAGCCCGAAAGGTGTAGTGACGGCAGTTTTAGGGATATCGGCCTCTGCTACCGGGATCTGGTTGTACGCCCGAACCAAATCGATACGGCTGAAGACGGAGCAACCTGATAAAGACGAAGTAAGATCCTGTATATGGGGAATCGGGTATCGGTCCGGGACGGTGACTTTGTTAAGCGCTCTGTAATCACCACAGGGTCGCCAGTCACCACTAGACTTAGGAACCATATGAAGGGGAGGAGCCCAAGGGCTACTAGAAGGGCGTATTATACCCAGTTCTAGCATATGTTCGAATTCGGCCTGTGCAACACGAAGCTTGTTTGGTGCTAACCGACGCGGCCTACTGAACACTGGGGGTCCCTTAGTATCGATATGGTGAGTGACACTGGTCGTCACTGCTGGGAGAGGCCCGGCCTGCCGAAACATGGCCGGGTAGGCGGCGATGAGTTCGCCATAAAGTTGGTGTGCCGGTGGTTGAACGTAATAGGGCGTGACGTGATTTACTCGCGAATTATGACCCGCAACGGCGAGAGTGGTCTGACGATCCACCACTCTGCGGCGCCGTGCATCAACTAACAAGTCAAAGTGCTGCAGGAAGTCAATGCCCAGATATGGGTACGGGACGTCGGCGATGATGAATACCCAACGAAAATTACGCTTTAAACCCAAGTTTAAGGTGAGCGACCGCTGGCCAAACGTTGGGATGGCCGTGCCATTGGCAGCGCGTAGTGTTTGGGCCTGCGGTGTGCTATTGTCGTCTTTCGCTCGGGGGAGGACGCTCACTTCGGCACCGGTATCTACAAGGAATAGGTTATTTGAAATAATGTCCCTTGCGTTCAAAAGACGACTATTGGTGTGATACCCGGCTTCGTGGGTCGCCACCACGGGCCGGGGGTTTAGTTTCCCTGATGAGCACCGGGAAACGTACACCCTCGTTCGCATCGTTCGGCTCCCTCACTGAAGCGACTGTGGTATTTACAATACCCTTCTTTTGAAGAACCGACGAAACGTCGTCGCAATGACGGACTATGGAGCCTAGGTGAGCGTGCGCGGTGCCGCTCCTGTGACCCACTTCTAACTGCTAGGCGTTGCAGGCTCGCGTCAATTCTAGACAAAACTGACGCGAGTTCGTTAGATGTTGGCAAGGCAGGCACCGTTGCGACGGAGGGCCTGGTTACTCCAGCGACAGCGGGGTTGTATCGTGACATAATGTCATCAGCTATCGCTGCAGTTTCCTCCAGCGAGCATTTGCGCGTGGCACTTAGTAAAACTGGAATGTTATGCGGCAAACGCTGCAGCCAAAGTTCCCTCAAGAGCGGGTCCTCGCCTACAGTCGGTCCTCTCAAGCGCTGCATCTCACGCAGCAGTTCGGAGGGCTTCCTACTTCCAAGCTCAACGTTTTGAAGTTGTTGCATACGTTGGTCTTGCGTTAGTGTCGTGCGGGCAATGACGGCCTCCTTTAAAGCCTCATAGCTTCGGGAAGAGATTATTACGTCCCTTACTTGCATTGTGACCTCCGGCTGGAGGCGGACTGCTACCCACCTGAAACGGCTGGCGTCGCTGGTTATACGGCAGTTTTCGAATTCTAACTCAACCAGCGTGAACCGGAGTTCTGGATCAGCAGGCGTGAATGCCGGTATGTGCAGCGTGATCGCCCCAACGGTGGGGTCTGAGCAGGATTTCCGTTCGGCAGACATAACGATTACTTTATGGAATACAGACGGGAAAAGAAATCAACGACCAATGGGACACTATAGTCTTCGCGAAAAAAAATCACGACGAATTAGACAAACAAAATATGTATGGACGAAAAAAAAAATTATTTGGTAAACCAACCAAAAAAAAATCAAGATAGGGAAACAATAGACCACACAAAAACTTACGCAGACGGGACCTTGAACGGTAGAAAACAAGGAAACTCACGTGACCTGGGGATCACGTCGGGCTCACCAATTGTAAGGTTGATTAGACCTTACTTCGCGGTTTCCTTAGTAAACGCGTGCTTCGGTCCTTCGTACTGCGTGGACCACCTGCACGTTACTCTAATGTGCGGCACTGCACAAATATGTTAACCAGAACAGTATTCTCCACGACCCGTGAGATTGAGAAGGCGATTAGGAGAGATAGTGGTTAGCGTGTATTTGGGAGCGTGCGTGAGAGCGTGCGCAAGAGCAACGGTCAAATGGCAACCGCGCTTGGCAGTCAGCGTTCAGTTAAACAATAAACGTGGTAAAAGTATGAACGAAGACGGCAACCGCTACACAGTGTTTGGCTTTTCAATGCTGCGATGACAAGATGGCAGCTTTTTGATGTTTTTCCAGTGGCTAGCCCAGCAGTAAGGGTTACAAATGAATAAGTATGGTCACCCGGATGATGACATCTAGTTGAATATTTGCACGGATTTACCGTCGTCGTATTTATGTTGGTTCTGGTATCCCATTTTTGAACATCTTAGAAGTATCGATTGGGGAGATTTAACGCAGACGGATCATTTGGGTTGGTCCATCAGAATGGACTGGTGGACGTCACCCATGTCGGGTGGCTCAGAAGGAAATGCACATCTGAGTTTCAAGGGATGCTGATGAAATGGAAATTATTAACTGGTGATCATGCCACTTACGAGTTCCATGAAAAGAGCTCCTCAGGTAGGCTACCTTATACAAGTGACTTTCTGTTTCAAACAATCTTCTTAGAACCTTTGATCCGGAACAACAGATTTTATAAGAGTTCTCGTCCAAACTATCGAACAACAACATTTCTATAATACCAGTTTTGTCAAAGATACCCCATCCACAACGCTAACTTCGAAATTATATTTGGATTTCCGGTGAAATTTAGCAGTGATTCTGAGGAGGCAGAACACGAGATTCCTGCAAGACCGGCAGGCTCGAAAAACGCGCTTTTGTCTTAATTCCAAACCCTGCCCCGCCAGCTAAAACACCGATCCTAGGGTTCGTTTAATTATATTTGCGATGACATTTTTTTTGTAGGCCATCCTCGCCAATAATATCAATCACATGCAGACCCATATCCATAGTAAACTTTTCAACAGGGCCGACGAAGTTACATTATTGCTTTCTAATGTTACAAAACCAGTCGACGTTTCTTAGATGGGCATCATCATCTGTTCCCACAGCACAAGCCAATAGTGAAGGTGCACTGACTGAAGTTACTAGTACGTACGCACTACTTTTACATCATACTTTGTTTGGTAGACTTATGAACAGAGAAATTGGAAAAGCTGTTCTCCATGATATCGCATCGCTTGGATGCTATGGAAAAGAAATATTGACAACATGATCCCCCAGGAGGGAAGTACGAGTTTCCGTTTGTTTTAATCCCAAGGAATGTGACTCAAAGGAAGGACTAACGACATTGGAGAATGCCTCATCATCCATGGACAACTTCGAGAATCTTGTAAACGGTTCTGCATTTATAATAACCTCACGGGTTACCACGTTGTCTAGAACAAAGACGAAGCACCTGGCTAATTCAATCAGAAGAATGTTGGCCTATGTGATTTCTTTTGAATTAGCTAATGAATATTGTTGGACAGGCAGAGCAACAAAAATGGCCATAGCCCAATTACGAGTCATCAGTGCAAATTTAGAAACACCGCATACCCATCTGCTACACTACGAAGCATCGCACTGTGAAACCAAGAAACACATTCAAAGGTGGTTCAACAGCACCAGAGATAGAGTAATTACTGAGAAAGAGAGGTGAGTTCTAATTAAAGCGGTATTGCCTGTCGTTGCGGTACATCATTCTGTTTGTTCTCATGTTCTCATTTTTAGCATGAAAGCATAATAAAATTTCTGGTCCAGCTAAAAGTGTAGGGTATGCCACTGTGTCAATGAATATTATATTAGAATTAAAAGATTCAATCAAACCATGAGTGTCAGTGTCATGCACAATATTTATAATTTCACCTTTCATACCATTTTTCGTTTGAAGATAGTCTGTGCCTATCTATGTGTAAACATCATTTTTACTAATTCATCTCGTTTTTTTCTTCCGCAGATCGAAAATTAATTGATAACATGCATGTGACAATCGCATATTGATTGTTGCTAACCCCTGTAAACTCATTTCAATATTATTCCAAATTCATTCCAGATATCTCTTCTAATGCACAACCCTCATTGGACCTATATTCGCAAAAACAATTTAATTGGTCTCCTATGCATGCGTATGGGCTCCAGCAATTGCTCAGTTTTATTCCCACTAGTGCAGTTTTTTTATCCGCTGCTATCCAAATAACCGTCAGGGGTCATATCGAATGCTTCTCTCACTGACATCGGGGCCGTGCTCCAACAGGATGATCATCCAGTGCTGTGCACTTCGCGTAGACTTAGTCCTGCAGAAAGTGGATGTTGACAAACACAACATGACAATCCAGTGGGGTTCTGGGCTTTCCCTCAATTTCACAAACGCTTGCTTGGTTTATATTTCGCTCTCACGACCAATCATGAGACAATAAAATCCACACTTCGTTAACAAAATCACCCACAACCAAGGTCTAGAGGTGGAACTATGATCTCAATGCGTATTCCTATGATATTCAACATGGCAAGGTTGAAGCCATTTCACCCACAGACTGTGTGTCTTCTTGTACCATTTCTGGGTGAACTTATAGTAGCACGATTTGCGGACTCGATTCCCATCCAGCGAATGGAGACGCAGAATGATAGCAATTAATGGGTTTAAGTAGTTATATTGTTTGCCCTGTACAAATGTCAGAAGAAGGGAGACTGAACGAGCTAATGACCAGAGCTGATGAGCTGGAGAGCGCCTTGCCGTTTTTGTTACGTAGCGTGACGTAGGCTTCTATTGCTAGTCCTTTCCGGTACCAGACGCACTAAAACAAATCACATTTAAAACAACCAGTCGATTGAAGGAACCGAGGCTAGACCGAATTCCTGACCTTTTGAAAAGCCTGGTCAACTTTTGCGAAGCTAGTTGCGTACCTCAATGGATGACTGATGAGGATCACCCTAATGTCCTAAAAGGTTTCTAAGATAGGCTATGTGTCCGACCGAAGGAGATTATAATACCGCACTGGTTAAATCGGGTCTGGATGAGTGAAAGTACTTTGAAGTATTTTTTGTCCTGACCATAAGCCACTTTATGTGACTGAGAAGAAAGATTCGAAAAGGAAGATTGCCTATAGCTAGAGGAGGGCCTGGCACCGGAGTTGGCCGCTTTCGGGGAGCGGTTGTCGATCCCAAGTAAATCTAAGTGAAAATACCTATTCGTAAACAAGGCGCGCCTAAGCTCTAAGCTCGCAATTGCATTTTAATGAGTTTGGTGTCTGCGAAGCCGCTACAAACTCTTAAATATTTACTAACCTTGCCACTTCCTCTTAATCGATCCGATATGATTCTTGAAATCCGGCAATAATACCACGCTGTTCTGTCTTATTTTTGACACGGTTGGAAAGGGGATATCAAATGTAGAGTTTCAGAGTTTTACGAGCGTTGAAAATTAACTACGGTGACTTTTGACGGCGCATTGTTTCAGCGACTGCATTGTTTCGCCACTTACGTTGTAGTCAGCTGTTCTGACTGATTTGCATTCCGAACATCTCGCTTTCGAGAAGCTAAAATCCTTGGCCCGACTCACCTGCTGGAGGCCTGAACTTAACAGTAATTTATGCCAGCTTACTGAAAGTTGTTTATCGTCGGCCCCTTTCGAGACTGATGGTTTTATAAACCTACTTTTAATACACATTGTAAGGGACATTGGCAAATGGTTCGAGATTACGAAATGGATTCATTGATCTGTGCCATAGGAAAATTCCATGACATATTGAAAATTACAAATAACTTGCCGAAAATTATGAACGCCATAGCTTTTCATACCTTGCTTCCGAAGATGAAAGCAGACTCTTACTTATGATAAGGTAAATTTTGCTGATTAGCCCCTGTAGCAACTTAGGGTTGTTCTCATTAGCTAATAAAAAGACGTGCACGATGATAACGCTGTTTTCAACACGGTGTCAAAACAACAACCATTTGTATATATGAAAAGATATCCCTAATTTGAAGATCCTATCACCAAGGTTTCCGAGAGTAAATGATAGTGCATACAATCAATCACAATAATGGTTATACATTCCGGGTTTTAGCAGCTTTATTTGTCCCGGAGTGATGTTTAAGATAACATGCACGGCTACTCGTAAGTAAATAACTTATGACAATGAATCATACTTTGATATCAAAAAATGCGCCATTGCAAGCAATAAACTAGTAGGATGTACGTTATTCCCGGGCGTACTAAGTTCCGTCTGGAACCAAAGCTCGGATTAAGCAGGGCGATTCTCTCAGGATACTTTGCTTTCAAAGAAAATTTGCAGTAAGCTGAAATAATTATGATAATAACAATAAAGTTACGCCATTGAATGCTGGCAGCTAGAAGAACAGGCGATCTTCTTTAACCGGTTTTATATTAATGCAGAGCAAAAATGGACTATATTCGAGAGAGCTTTCATAATATAGCGAGAAGCACGTACAACAGTAAGGGCGCATTGCATGAAAAAGTAAACTAATTGTTAATCAAAATTCCAAACTATTGACGTAGATATTTACGTAGATGTACTAGCCCGGAACAGGTTTGTTGTCAGTTTCACGGTCGATGCGAAACTCATCTGAACAACAGTGACATTTCCATCACAAGTATTTGGCAACAGCTTAGCGAAAGGGGTAAAACTGCGAAGACCAATTGCAATCCGGGGGCTTGGAATGAAGCACCACAAATTGCTTGATAACTCGTACGTCGAAATGATCCAGGAGGCAAAAGAAAAACCCTGTACCACCATAAATGACCGACGGTGACTGATTCGGAAATTCTCACCTTAAAGGTTTGCAACCTATTACGCATGACTATCAACGGCTTCTAATAGGGATAAGTACTAATAAAGAACACCAACCCTGTCAGCATACATTGACTGGAAGTGCGCGCATTTAGCCCCTGCTAGTATGAGTTATTACTTGGGGTCATAGTGATTTCTTATCATTGACTGAGTGTTCTTCTTAACAGCCAGATCAGCTTTGAATCACGGACTTAAAACTTTCCCACGGCAAGATGAACAGGAAGGAGGATTATCTATGTTTGATTGTCGATCAGAGCATAGTTCAACTCCAGCGGGGACAACGTAATCTATAACACTCAGGTTGCATCTGACTTGCTGGATCTTCAGAGCACGTTTCTTGAGGAAGTACTCCGTCTAAAAAGACTTGGTGATTAAGGCTTGTCAGTATAGGCAGTTGGCTTTGTTGATTGTATTGGCCATCAGGTCCAAGGCATGGTAGTGACTAGTGAAAAATTGACCACAGAATGGTGCTGGTCACTTTGGATGAGCTGGGCTGTCTTTTTAGGCCCCATGAGATGTACATACCTGGTCAGTGAATGAAGTGGTTGAGATTTTTATTCGTTGGCACACTGACATTCATAACTAGCTTTCTCTTTATAATAGTTTCTGAATTCGGTCACTGGTTTTTTATGCAGTGCGCAATATTATTTGAACAGAACGGAATAAACTCCGCGTAAAACTCCCTATAAATAAGAATTCAAAGTTTTTACGGAATATAGAGTACTAATCATACATAATAAATATTGTATTGGGCAAGCCTGCAGTAAAAATATAAGAATAAAATAGCGTAATGCAGAACAAGTCATTCTAGAACAGCATATCCACCTCAAGCTGAGTTGTAGTGGGAGTTTTTGTAACATCCTGGTGACGTTGGAGGAACTCTTTAAGACCTTCTGATAGCTGATTTTGCCACGTGATTTCCGAATTCAAATGTATCTATATCAGAATTATCATTTTGAGCAACAACCGGTGAACTAACATCAAACTGACCTTCTTCGTGGAACCACAACGTCTATGACTGGAAAAGCCACCTAGAACCAGAACAGTAATCATTCGGTTTCCGCTGCATGATATCACGATTCCAATTGACGGTTTTAAATGTATCTTATGTCGCATTGGTGGCAAATCTTGGCAATGAGCACAATATTGGCATCCATGTGCAGCCACAAGCTAGTAAGTCGCGCTGGTGATCTAAATGGAGAACAGCCGATACGACTATCATGGATTGGTTTTCTACCGTTTGTGTTTATTGAACATGTTTCACATATACTGATCACCCTCGCATTTTACTTTCAGCTATATGTACAGTGTGTTCAGGCAATCCGGGAGCTTTATGTTTCCATTTTGGCTACTGATGGCGACGGCAGTTGTCAGTTTATGAGTTATTCCTGCATCAGCTGAAAAAAGTTGCCAAAAAGTCCACACGAAATTCAGACTATTGAAATCGGTATTTACCGACAGTTGCTGTAGAAGCTAACCCAATTTCCTGAGATATCGATCTACCTGAAACTTAATCATACCGGTTTTACGCATGATTTGGGCTTTACACGCCTACGGGCAGTAGAACAAATTCCAATTGAATAACCGTATTTATCGTTATTTCATGGTTCGATATAATGGTACGTCGATATATATATATATATATATATATATATATATATATATATGTGTGTGTGTGTGTGTGTGTGTGGGATTGTTTAATTTTCGTTTGGTTGACTTTTGGACTTCACGTTTCACGCGCAAACCTCAGATCATCCAACCAACCTGCACTCGGAAGCACCAGACTCGAGTTCCGCTCTTGTTAGAGCTCATCAGAGGTGCATACCTACCGCCACACCCAGGGTTTGAACCCGGGCCCTTACACCTTGAAGGCGTGGGTGTTACCACTGAGCCACCCCGCTCCCGTTCGAGCTGATCAGAATCACCAAGTTAAGCTTGTTCAGATGTCGACCTTTATGACAGCCACAAATGCCCGACAGCTTCAAATGGAGACACAGTTCCAGACCTAGTTAACTCCAAACGAATGTTTCCCACCAGATCAGGTCTTCTCCTCAGGATGAGGGAGGGCCAGGGTTCAAACCCTGGGTGTAGCGGAAGATATGCACCACTGATGAGCTCTAACAAGAGCGGAACTCGAGTCTGGTGCTTCCGAGTGCAGGTTGGTTGGACGACCTGAGGTTTGCGCGTGAAACGTGGAGTCTAAAAGGACAGCCAACCAAACGAATATATATATATATATATATATATATATATATATATATATATATATATGCAAGCGTTTCATAGAGAGGCGAGCAACCAAGAGCAACAGGAAAGAAAGCTATTCGGTGGGTCGGGACAGAGCAGTCATAAAAAGCCCACTTAGCAAGTAGACGAATGAAACAGTAGCTCCGCACTGTCACGGCAAGGACAGTAAACCAAAAAGCTTTCTAACTAACACGGAATAATTGTTTCGGTCACAGACTAGGAAAACAATCTGCAGTTAGAATACACAAAATAATTACCAATTTCAAAGTACAAATAATTGTACCTGGAAAATGACAGAAGAGACGTTCAACGTGAACGAAAATGGCTACCAATGGGTCTGTTTGTGCAGTAGGGGTGTTCAGTGATTTGACGGCGTAGTTCGTAGTGCAGCTGAGGTCGGGGATTCGAGCTTCTGGAGGACAGTTTTATGCACAGGGACGATGTTCGGAAGCGTTTACTTACGTCGGAGTGTATAGTTCTAAAACAGCGGAGTCAAAAATATAAACATAGAATGTGTGCACATCATTTATCGTCCAATGCAAATTTAAACCATATCGATGTATTAGAATCGGAGTAAACAACTGTTTAGTGCCAGAGGTTCATGATACATGTACATGCTGCTCATAAGTAGATTGGGTGGAAAAGCTATCAGGACAGAAATCACTCTGAGGTAATTTATAGTTATCTCAAAAGGGCAAATGTTACCCCCGAAGTGATTACACAAATACACTGACTTATTTTGACGGCCATATTAGAGGTATTTCTGCGAATTTACTCGCTTATTGTGATTAAGCTGAACCACCGGAGACCTGTGCATTCGACTGTAAACCCGTCTACTCTGCGGTAAAACCTGCACAGTATATTTGACAAGCTGGCCAGTGCTTCGTCATCAGGCGAAGGCTTTTCTCTGCCATTACTGCCGATCATTTCACCCTAATCCATTACAATTTAATCCGTGGTACAAATGGAGCCAATTCCTCCCGTTTTTTGTCTGCTTATTCTTATTCAGATATTTCTGCATGCATTGTTATTAGGTGCTTCATTCATTTGTTAGATTCTTTGATATACCTGCACGCTTTCATTCTGACCGTGAATCTTCACTCGTGTCTGAAAAATTCCGTGCTTTCTTTCGCAACAAGGGCATTACCGTCGGCCAAACCATCACTAACAGCCCATAATCTGACGGGCAGGTTAAACGTTTGAACAGCATACTTCGGAGAACCAATACTACATACGTTCTCTCCTTTGCAAGGCGACCAAAGCAAGATCGCACAAAAGCCTATTTCCTCATAATCATCCAGCTTAGACTGGAGCATTCCTTCCTAGTTGTCTTCTGAGTACCCATCTGGTCTTACCGATGAAGCATAACTGATGTCCCAAAAACAATCCTTTAGCTGAGGAGGTGAGATTTCTCGAATGCAATCTGAATTACTTTCGAGTATGTTTTTCTGACGGCCTGAAAGATTGAGCTGAATTATACCGGTTAGCTACCGCTACTCGCGATGATGATGAAACCGTCTTTGAATTCAGGACCAAGCCAGAAGGTCCACCGATATCGGTTGCGTTTCATGCTTGCACATGAGTGCAATGGAAAAGGTATAACCCGGTAGCCACAAAGGTCCACAGCACTATTAGGGAAAAGCGGTGATCAGACCCCGAGACTTGGACTGGAGGACCACATGAAGTCCCAGTAGGTCGGGAGTGGTAATGAGCCGGACGGAAGTAGGGATAAGCGTCCACCACCAAAACCACCGTTAGTGGTGGGGATTCGAACCCTTAACCACAGAAGTGGAAAACCAACGCTCTAAGCCAATCAGTCACGACCTAATCAGAGTAGCTCCAATGATTATGTCTCCGCGGAACCCTACTTATAAGAACAAAACGCCTTAGAAAGCCTCCTTCGACAATAACAAATAATTCGTCCCTACTACCTGCAAAATCGGAAAGCGTAAGTTTTTCATTTTTACCCATACATGAACGGGTGCGGCCTTGTTTTACCATGCTTTTCTCATCATAAGTATTAAAGGTTTCACAAAACCGGAAGAATTTTGTGAACTGGTTTTCTACTGTTTGCGCTTGTTGTTCGCGTTCTACAAATTCCAGTTCTATCACTTTTTATCTTCAGCTATATGTTGAACTGACAAGTTAATTAAAGTCTGATCATCAGGCGAGGGTCTTTCTCTGTGATTGTTACCAAAAGTTTGCCTCTTATTCACTACAATGGCTCAACGAAATGTTGAAGGAATCGCCACACGATTTCTGAGGTGCAATAAGCCATCTGGAGTACTCGACTAATCTTCACGACCAGATTGAAAAGCCGGGAATCTTTTATTTACGTTCGAAATTCAATCACGTCGTAGAGTTAAGATCACAGGAGTAAAATACTTCATTATATCCAGCACAATGCTCTCACGGTGGGCTGGAAACGGCTATATGAGCATACAGTCATGAGTAATTGGTGACCAAGATGAACGGGACTATCTAAAGAGAAGACTGTCGTGTTTTACGTTCTCCGCACTAGTGTACAGGATTGTCTTCACGTAACTGAGTGACTCGCAGACAACCAAACCCCAAGTCCCAAGGCAGAGGACTCAAGCTGGCTTTGCTACGTGTACTATGGGACAAATTATCAAACAATAACAATAACGTAACTAATATTGTGGGCAAATCGATCACGGAATCAACACAGTCAATAAGGTCTCCAGAAAGCCCAGGCAACAACAAACAGGAAACGGTTGAGACGTCAATGCAGGAGAAAGTCAGGCGGCTTATAACGAAAGTCCTTATTTGTGGGGGAGGCATTTTGATCCGTTAACGGTCAGAAGAGAAGTAATTGCCTGAGGGAACACACTTGCAAGCGTGGTGAAGAGCAAACGGAATAGCATTGCTATGAGAAAGTGGCATGATCGCAACGCGATAGCCAAGTTCGGCCATTCATACAGAGGGCAGATAGAGAGAGATAGATAACTACGTCCAACTGTTTGGGCCTTGTCAAGTTACCCAGGCAATTATGGCCTAACGGCAACACGGGCCACGGGTACCAGTGGTTCAGTGCCCAATGGTTTCAAAACGGGGAAGAAAGATCACGTTGACGACGAAATCTGTTTTGAATCACGGTTTAATACGAACAGATAAGATCAACAATTAGGCCCATGTTAGCTGAGGTTAATCAACGCTCATCATAGAAACAAGACTAAAATTGCATGACGCAATAGGAATGAACAAATAAATCATCACACGGGAGTAGGAGCGAGGGTGTGATGATCGACGTGAAAACTAGTGGCTTAAACGTATGGGCAACAGAGGAACTGTTTGGTAAATACAAGACAAAATTTGTGACGGGTAGCACAGGATCCGGACTAAACCAGTGCAAAGGAGTTTGTTGATATGGGGAATCGACTTTCCATTTTCAATACCAATGAATATTGACTCTACTGTGCACAGTTTGATAATCATCTGAACTGAAAGCGATACTCCATCTCTAAAGCTATCGACACTGACGATTTGAATAAGCAATGATGTGGATGATGAATAAATTGCAAAGCTTTACGATCAGTAATAATCCTGAAAGTCTGACTAATAATATTTACGAAAACCTTTGATGGCAAATTAGACTGCCTAGGTTTTTATGTGTTTGTGATCGCCTTTGTTCAGCTTGTGTTGGCTTCTTTGAAGTACAAATAACTGGCACTTCGCACTTTTCAAGAATGACACCCGTGCCACTAGTGATGCATCAGCGATAACAGCTGAATGGTTTTTAGAAGAAAACAGTTTAGGAACAACGCCGAGTTGTTAGTGGGATAGAAGCTCACGGGGCGTCTCCCCATACACTTGATTCTAAGAGAAGGAGTTGGTCGACAAAATATCAAACAGGCAAGTGACTTGTTAGGAAAAAAATGGGATAAAAAAGCATAATACTGAAGACCACCAAGAATAGAACGTAATTCATGAATCTTTGTGGGTGAAGGTACCTCAATGAGCTGAGCTAAGCGTACAGGATCCGTGGTGGGAAACCGTTAAAACTATTGATTTAACCAAGACAGGAAAACTAAGAGACTCGGGAAAAGCAGTCGGCTGGATCAATGAAAACGTTGAACTTGATGAATTGCACCAACAAACAAACAAAGACGCTTTCTCGAGTATAGCTCGAGTAAAGTCACGGACAATAATGTCGTCCTGGTACGATTCAGCAACCTCAAGAGTTTGCCGTAATAGTTAGGAAATGCACTTGAATACTTGCGCTGTTCGCCATGAGCTCAATATAGCTCCTCCTCGAGCTATGCGTAACAGAGGATCAAGAACCCCGGCTGAAGAAACGCAAATTCTAACTCGTGTTCTGCGCCATCGTAATTTACATGAACATGCAGATGCAATAAAACTACGTGAAGTGCTGCTTTTAACAACCACCAAACCCACCGCAGCTTGGATGAAGTTTTGGGTTTTGGTAATGACGACTTTCTTTGTTCTGTAAACTTTCAAATTTTTGGATTGTTTCTGTTTGACTGGAAAAGACTCAGAATGATCGAATTTAGAATCAACTGGATTATACTTAAAAATAAGATTCAAGGCAATCTGGTCCACATGTCTTCGGTGAATAGAACCATCAGCGAGATCCGAAATTTGACAAAGTCTTTTCCCAAGTTGCTTAATTACAATGCCTGTTGAGGGTCTCAGATCATTTCCTCTGCGGTAACCAACTTCCGAGGATTCGAGCCGGAGTAAATTAGTGTGTACTCTGCGGCTCTTGAACAACTTCGCCGGACTACTGCCCGTAGTTGAATAAACAGAACTGCCATAATGTATTAGGAAGTTGTTCACTGTCCTCTCACTCTAGTTGAATGTTCCTCATTTGCAAATTTGGTGGCAATTTTTAATGTTCGATCAACATTTTCAGCAATGCCACCTGACTGCGGATAACGCGTAGGAGCAAACATGTGATAGCAACCCATGGACTTCACCAAGTGGTCGCCTTGGGAGTAGTAAAACAAATTCTGCTATCAGTGACCGACTCACGTGGTACCCCTTCTCGGCTGAATGTCGTGCGAAGCGCCGTTATGGTGAAATCAGTACTCGGTGAACTAGTGCAAGAAAACTCTTGCCACTTGGAATAAGAATCGATGGTAACGAGGGCGTAGTACTTATTCAAGAATGGCCCACAGTAATCAGCTTGAACATGCTGCCAGATCTCTCATGACGCAGACCACGAAGATCACCTGGAAGGTTGGGAATAAATTTTATGCACAAAGTCACCACAACGTTTGGTAAACTGGTATAAATCAGTACTCAGGTCAGACCACCAAAAGGTAAGTCAGGCCGGATATTTCAGCTTCTCGAGAGCGAGATGTCTGAAACTCAAATCAGTCAGAACAGCTGACCGCATGGTAGATGGTACAATATTGCGATTGTTGAAACACGAAACACCATCAAAAATCACAGAAAATTCTTCGCAACACCCATAAGACCCCGGGAATCAACGTTTGATATCCGCTTCCCAACCACAACGAACACAGGCATAGTGATATTGCAGAGTTTCACGAATCAGATCCGATGGCTTTAGAGGAAGTGGACTAAGTCTACGCGAAACGCACAGCACTGGATGATCATCCTGTTGGAGCACAGCCCCGATGTCAGTGGGAGAAACATCCGTGATGACAATAAATAGTAACGTGGGTGAAAATGCATGTAAAAGGCACTAGCAGAAATAAAACTGAGCCATTGCCGAGGAGCAGGCTCAGGTACAGTCTATTCAGAAAAACACATGAAATACACATGAAATACTTTTTCTGCGGTGAAGTTTATAATGTAAGTATGGAAAAACTGATCCCATGCTGAGGACTGTCGGATAACGAATGAGTCGTGGGTCTTTATGCGTGAAAACTTCCGCAGACACTTTTAATATTAACCATTAACACTTACGCCAAGTACAGAAACCCAAATGCAACTGACGGTATGAAATGTACTTCTCCAAATTTGGGCGCTCAGAAAATGATTTCGAACTATATGATCTTTGGATTGAAGTATGATTTCCACGATAGTCAGTTGACTCTTTTTCACTGGTACACGTAAAGTGAAGTACGGCATAAGGGGAAAACCCCATAATTAGAAGACCTACTGTACCAGCCGGTTATTTAGGGAAATCCACGTAAGAACCAGTTTATTGGTCATGTTTTTGAAGAGAGGGAGGTTGTGAGTGGGTGGAAAGGCAGAAAGAGGGAGAGTGTTCCATAAATTAACGGTCGGGGGAAAGGAAGAAGACTGAAAGATAGAAGTACGATATATAGTGACAGAAACTTGATAAGGATGACCAGTTGCCTTGGTACGTGATGATCGGGAAAACGATTTTGGGTGAAGAACTGTCGAAGCAAGCTCAGAAGAACAAAATCCAAAATAATATCGGTAGAAGAGAAACAACGATACAACAGCCCGACGATCAGTTAGTAACTGCAGATTGAAGGTTAAAGAAGGGTCGTCGATCAGCCGGACGAGCTTTCGTTGAACCCGATCAAGAACAGAAGGAGAGGTAGACGAAGCTTCATCCCACAGTTGACTACAGTATTCAAGTGCGCTGCGGAGTTGAGCTCTGTACAGTAGAATATCAGTTAGTGTTGTTTAAATCTGCAAGATTTGGTAGTGTCTATCTTCTTGGTGTTTGGTAGAATTGAGCAGTCCTGACTCTGATACAACGGTTACTGTTTTCGCATATTGGCAGCGTTCATATGTATTACGGATGCGTTGAAAACTTTGAGCACTTGGAAATAGAAGCTTCTGACATAAATCTGGTAGGTTAATCCTAGTAATCAAGAGATCGCGTCATTGGTCTTCTAACTGAGTGCAGTATTCACACTTCCCCGCCGTGTTTGAAATTCACGAATGAAATTGCGCGTGCATCGGTTTTCGAACCATGCAAGGCAGTTGAATTTAACTCTTTCAGCGGCCACAAAATTAATTCATTTGAAAAGCCGTAAAATAAGGGTTTCCAGTTTGTCACATTGTATGCTGATGAGAGTAGCAGGAAATGACAAATTTTAACAAAACCGTATCCATCCTTGTTAAGTAAATGAAGGAAAAAAGCCATCTTCGGTGCGTCCTCCACATGATTTCTAGTCACACACCAAATTAAGAAACGGTTCATTCAGTCCACGACATCTACTGAAGAATTTAAGTAAAAGGGTTCCCCTTTAGAAGCATTTATGACTGTATTCCTTTTTTCTAAACGAAATGTAATATTGAATGGACTGAACCCCACACAGAACTCCCGGTAAATTGGAACATGCGGAATACTGTTCTGTACAAACGTGCAGTGTAACTGTAAGAATACAATAACACAAGGCATGATTAGTTACTCTCCAATATAACACATTTAGACTATCGTCTTTCACTACTAGGCTGTGCGATGTCAGCGGTAGGCAGAACTGAATTTTTACCCAACAGGTGGGCATCGACTCCACAGCGCTGAGTTTTTCTTCCCTTACGGCCAAAGCATACGTGGATGACACCAGCCATTGCTGACTGACTAAAATGACCATGTATCCCCCTTATTGAACTAGCTGAGTTAAGCTTACCGAAAGAAACAAAAGCCGTCAGAATCAAAAACGTGTCTGGGACAAAATTGCGGTGATGGGCAGAAAAACACTACAAACAACAGGTAAAAGATCAAACTTTAGCGGCAGCAGATCAATAGATCAGACAAGGAAAAGGGGCAATCGCCCCACCACGTTTTAAGTTCAACGGGCGCAGCACCGTCCATGGATTAGTATTTGCATTTGTTTGACAGACTTTTGCAAGCGGCATACTTACATTTCAGTGAAAAAATCTCTGACAAAACTGGGCAAGAAATAAAATAATTGTCCGACAATGGACGCTGGAGGTATATAGGAGTGAAGAAGGAAAAGAAACCACTAACCTAAATTAGAAAGTAATTCCTTTTTGCTCTTGTCTTTGTTGGTCAGTACCTGCACCAGATAGGGCACAAGAGAGTTTTTCAGCAGGCCAATTTTGGCTGATCTGGTGGATGAGAGAGAAAGACAAAGGACGGCTGTCATTGGAGAGATGTATAAATGTAACATTGAGGTGGTTTACATCGACCACGTCGTTTGTATGTTTGGTCTTCTAGTCACGTAAGATTTTTAGGCCACACCGAGGACGCTTGAGAATTTAAGTCAGCAGAAACTCTTTCCAAAGGAAGTCTACGAAGGCTTTACTTCTGTCTTGAGCTTCAGCGAACGTCTTCTCACTTCTGAACTTTAACAAGACCTGTATGCGATTTTCTTTTGTCTTCTGAGTGCTATGAGCTTGGTGAGGCAATCCTAGCACCAAAAGATGAATGGTGCTTTGATGGGACAATACAAAAACACTGGGGATCGCAGGTAGGATTTCAGTAAACTGTTCTACAACCTAAAAGATTGAGGGGATAGAGGTAAACCATGAAAATGCGATACCAATTGTTGCATAAGGCAGTCACAGGTGACGAGGAGAAAGGTCACAAAGGCAAAATCTTGTATGATTTGAAGACGTGAATAATCGGTGGGCAGTTTGTGAATAGATATTTGGTCTCAGAAGAAGCAAGCTATGGTCACTTGTGGAGAGAGGGTCTTTCATTTTGAGAGGAAATAAGCCAGAGTAACGGTCAACTACTTTGTCTTACACGGAATGCTCTCTTGTGGAAGAGGTGCTGATATCTGGTAATCCGAACAATAAAAGTGGATAAGTAGTAGCATGAATAAAAATCATCAACGATAATATGCATACTTTCATCTAGGGGGAGCTAGCAATAGTATAAACGCGTCACAAAAGGAGGATATATTAGGCTGTACACAAAAGGCCAAACTGGGAGGTGAGGTCTCATTGATTAGATAAAAGAGACAGTCACTGTGGTGCGTACAATAGTGGGGGATATTAGAACAAAATGAATCGTGAGTAATGAAACAATAAGGGTGGGAAGGAAATTGAACGAACCAGTAACAATGACAGCTGGACCCTCATTCACAAGTTCTAAGGATGCTGCGCCTGATTTGGATGCCAAAACTGAGCTAGTGGTAGAACGCACGTAGTACATAGAGGAGATGACGTCCTGGTCTAAGCTCGTATCCGGCCTAGGTTTGTGAATTTCAACATAAATGTGGAAGAATTCAGCGTACTGACTCATACGCTAAACGCAAACGAGCGTCCGTCGTTCACGTCATCAATCAATATATGGGCGGTATTTCGACAATATCTGATTACGTGCGTCTAACCACGCTGCATGTAGAACTAATCAGAACCAACCTGGTAAGAGTAGTTAACCGATTGTCCCAAGGAAGATATGGCACTGAAAACAGTAACCGCCGGCCCTAAGAAGTTTTGGGAAAAATATTCTCCTCAGTCTAAATCCATGTTTTTTAACACCAAATTATGTTTGCAATCAAGGCTCAAAAAGATCATTCGATCTTCTTTTATGCAGCTGTGATTTTTACCCCTACGGAGTGGAACGCAATAGAAAACAAACCAAGTACTTCCCGATCCCCTTCTAGAACACAGTCCATCTGGCTAATCAGAGGGATCAATAGAAATGGTTGCCGGCGCACTACTTGCTCTTATGATCAACACAAGCCCCACACTAATGCTTGTCAAGTCATTTAGAGTCTACCGAGTGACGCTTAATCAAGGTCAGACAATGAACCGAACGAGGCGACTGCGTTAAGGTTAGGCGTACTTGGTTGCTGTTTGTTCTAGGTACTTCAGCTCCGTTAGTCAAATGTTAACGAGTCGATAAAGCAGACACTTAGGGGGCTACAAACTGCTCGGTTAGTCAACTTGGCCAATCCACTAGAACAGGGCTGACATGAGTCATGGAGGTTATTTGTTATTACTACCGGGGCCATCTCTGAGCTGCTTTCAATCTCGTGAGACGTACATTTTCTAAGTAAAACAAAGTGCCGATTGAATGGTTGGCGTATTTGTTATGTACAGACTTATCACGAAGGTAGTTTATTTCATTCAAGCCATCAGAGTGGCCTCCATTACCATCACCGAAGTAGGTTTCTAGCCACGTCGTATTAACTGGACTATGCTTCGTTGGTTTAAGAGGCGACCCAAAGATAACCTCAACCTAGCAATCTCAAGACCATCACCCGGCAGTGGCTTTGTTTTCTCTTTTCTACCGGAATTGCTATAAATTCCATTCTAGGAAGTGGCTTCTGCGATCTTTTTTCCCCGGGTTTCAAATGCTCTCTCCTGAGAGCACTCAACAAATCATCCATATAGCGAATATCCTAAACTGTCGCACCGTTATTTTTAAGTCTTCTTTGCCCCCCCCCCCCCCCCCAAGAAATGTAAAAATTTAGAACAACCTGCATGTATCTCGTCTTTCTTATGGTCTTCATACTTTCGAACACAGCTTCAACACACTATTTTCTACATGACTGTTACTAAACTTATTCTCTATGCGGTAGTTTTAAGGCCTTGAGCGGCAGTTCCATTTCAATGAGAAGCTCTTATAATACGGGAATTAATGTAAAACTATTCATGTGTTACGAACTGCGATGCAAATTTGCGATGATCTTGGATGAAAAACCTGTAGCAACATTCATCTTTGATCATACGTTTCACACACGTGATTGTTTAACTGATCTCTGGCTGCCAAGCGCGGCTGCCATTTGACCATTGCTCACGGGGGCTTCTCACTCACGCTCTCAAATACACTCTGGCCACCCTCTCACCCAATCGCCTTCTCGTTCTAACAGGTCTTGGTGAATACCTTTCTGGTTATCGGGTTTGTACAGTTCCCAGCATTAGAGTAACGAGCACGTGGTCCACGTAGTACGAAGGATCGAAGAACCGGTTTAGTAAGGGAACTGCGCGGTAAAGTTTGGAGATCTTATAGACTCTTGTACAAAGTCAGATGTCCTCAGATCTATGTACTGAAGTAGTCCCAGTAAGCAACTACACACACAGCTGGGAGACCGGAATCTTGAATACTCTCGGCCTAATTATTTCCAGTAGTAATAGTAGTGTTAGTAATAATAATAATCTGTTGCTTTCATTTATTATACGACGAAGTACCGTATTTCTGGAACGAGCACGAGGCCAACTAAACGCTTCTAAATGGGGTCGGGACGGGTGGAGGCAACATCCGAATCTGGGAATTCTAGGTCTAAAGTTCACGATGATGACCGCTTGGTCACCGTCGGTTGACACTAGTTTATTCATAAAATGAAGTGACAACATTACTAAACAAAACGCTAGCTAATCAGCATGCCATCCGGTTGCGTGGGGGCTGGAGGATCTGTCTTTGCGGTTCTGAATAAGTCTAATTGTTTGAACCGGGTCTTCGTTGATGAATGTAGACATATTAGTGCACAGTGCCACGAGCAACTTAACTTTCCTTTCCTTAGGAGGTTTTTGTGAATCAGATTAGTTTGCTGAAAAGACCTGAAGCCTGTGTCCGTAGGTTGTGACTGCTACTGCTGGACAATTTTATGGTACCTTGCACGTCCCACAAATTCTACCTTTTGCTTTTCACTGTATTGTACACGTTTTATTGTTCTATCGAATTAATAAAGACACATTTTCAACCGACCCGCAAGTGGTTACCACGGACTGTTCTTTCTGCGTTGCTTGTGAGCTTTGTGTGACTTGTGGCAATAAAGATCGAATTCATACAATTCTAAACGCTATTTTAGCACGCCTACTGCAACTCGGCTGCCAACGGTGGAATTATTAGGATCCATTCGGTCGACCGAAAGCTACGTCGAACTAATTTGGAGAGCAATTTTCATGTGGCTGGTTTGATGTCAACTCACTGAACATTGTGGACATACTGCGAGTCATCATTTTTCTATTTCGATTGCATCACATTTCTGTACTGTGGCATTTTGTTTTCAAATCCCCTTTTTGCTTCGTATTTCTATCAAGTCGCCACAGTTTCGTCTGCTCATATCCCTCTGACAAGTGAGCATGGCCTTTGGATGTCCTGAACATTTCTCCACCCGTCGAGGTGATACCACCAACGTCTGGGTGATGACTTCATAGTTAACCACAGCGACCTTTTCTCAATTCAGGGAAAGAGGATCATTATTGATTTCCAAGTTCACGCTCTCTTCAGCCATTCCGCGCTATCCGTGTGGCATCGTATCACCGCTTTCTCGAGTTTAGTAAAATCACCGAGTTTCTGTTGTTAAGATCCCAATAATCCATAGTTCGTTGTGCTATTAGAATTCGAGTGATCAAAATTTCCATCAAAATCAGGAATTGGAAAGCCACAATTTTTTGCTTTATTCCAAATTGTGGAGTAGCAAAATAAGGCGACGACCGGTTACCTCATGAATGTCTACAACAATTGAACTTATGGATGCGCACGGGCCAATCATTTTAAGCGCTTTCTTCGGGATGATGGACACATAGCTCCCTGTATCCTCACTATAGCAATCCACCTTGAAAGCGCACTGATTTGTAGAGAATTCCACCACACTGACCCAGTGGGGCTTTTGTAACGCACTCAGACGTAGACCCTCAATCCCATCTTCATTGGCGTGAGCATAAAGGCTTGCTTTGCACTTCTGGGGCTCCATTTTACCAATTTTCATGTGAGAACCCCTCGTGCGGGAGCGCATACTACACTGAATATGGCACTGGCGTCCTCCGTCTCATTCGTCTGATTCACGTCGATCATTTCACACTTGGACTACTGCTAATAGTGAATTTGACAAATATTTCAAGTACGAAGACATTCCATTAGTTCTATAAATCAGTGTAGGTCCACCCATCTACTTCATACGTCTGAAAAAGTGACTGAACGGTATTCGATGTCGTCGTCTGCACACTCCACCTCGATATCTGCGTTCGAAATGCGATTCGAGGCACTCAGTTCAGACTTTGAGTTCATCATACCTATGCACCTTTGTTGGCTTTGACTGATTTATTGACCAATCATAATTGAATTATCAAATTACTATACAATCCACCAGACACAGACAACAAAATCTCATCAAATATCAGAAGCCAAAAACGTGTAGCTAGAGCTTGGATTTTATGAACGTCTCTTAATTTCATGTTAACGATATTCAGCCGTCCACAAGCATTACAACGCGACAGCTTGGATCTTGAATTGCGCCGAATACGGATTTAAATGGTAGCCAAGATAACTTGAAAACCGAACTGCAAATGGAAAAGCAGAACTTCTTTATTCAGTCCTGGAATATCTAATTACAGAAACAGTCTTTCAGTTCAACCGTAAAAGTGGAAGTATACGTGCTGATTTCGTGATATTTTCACAAACCACTAGACAAATCCCATTTTTTACAAAGTGGAAGTGTTCCTAGAAGTAGGATAAACATCTGTTCCATTGTCGGTGTAGTCGAACTATTTTTCTTATAGATTATCATTCACTCTCTCCCTTGTTTCAATCAGTCACAGTTCTTTTAGTTCAATGCACTGACCTACAGCTACCAAAGCTGTCCAACACACAACAAACAGCATCACATGTCTGACCCGTTCTCCCATAGACCTTCCCTCTATAGTCTAACCACAGATTCGAACAGTTGGACATTTCAGTTTTTCACACGCGTGCAGTCTATCTCTAAATCGTGTGACTGCACCAGGCGAACTCATTTTAACCAATCCCATTATTTATGGCCCAAATGATACAGCCCATTTTTAATCAGTTTCTTCCCCTAAAACTTCATATTTCGTACCGCAAGTGACCTCTTCATTCAGTTTTCAACCCAGGTACATTCTGATTAATTTAGTGGAAGGTTTTCTAGGATGGGCTCATAAGTTTAAAATTATTATTAAGTTATTATTAAACCAAAGAGCACCCATCATTCAATTGGTTCCGATTAAGTGATGACGGTTCAAAAGACAAAAATGGGTCATCTTTGTATTTGGTTAGCATCAGATACATAGACATAGCTGACCCTGGATTCCTGTCAGGTTGATAGTCAGAGGTGTTTTGCATTCTCTACTTGATCAGTCACCTGAGCTTCGTGTCCTAATCAAGGTATATCAGGCCATTGGGTAATGATACTCTTTTACCCAAATTTTCCTGTTTTTATTTGCTGTGCTACAGGAAGTTGAATGCGTGTGACCTTGGTTGGCAAAGTAAAAGGCTTTGAACAAAGTAAGTTAGAATGTAACTGGGTATGGAAATATAATGAAACTGATCCACAGGAGCAAATAAATTAACCTAGGTTATATTGAGATTGGGTTACTACCGAAATATTTTAGTATAAGTTCTTTCTCCGACCAATGTAGTTTCCATGGTTGCACCCACATGAGGAAGTTAAGAGAAGTTCTTTCATGCCTTGGGAATTTCACCTTATATGGGTTTTAAAACTGCCTCTTAAAGATGTCTGTCAAACATTACAAAAATGAGAGTTATGATTCATTACAATATGAGCGTGGGCATCAAGTTCATTTGAGCGCGACTCGTTAATCAATTATATTGTTATCTCGATTCTGATGTGAACATCCAGTAAAACTGAATTTTTTCAGCATCTGCATGACGGAAATCAAATTGTAAATTGCAGACAGCCGCAGTTTTATATCTTTTGTGCCGTATCATACTCGGTGTTTCAAAGCAAACAGGAGCACCAACTATCAGATGAATCACAGGAAATTCCTCACAAATACGCAACTCAGGGGTAGAATGCTTGAAAAATCGAATGAATAGGACGATGTTGTGTATATTAAGCGCAAAAATAGTGCCAGAAACCCCTGTTGTTAATCCAGCTTGAGAAACTTACCAGACGCTCTCGCTCCCCTTTTGACATAAGGTAGCGGCAGTTCTCAGTGGTTCTAGTAACACTCGATATGAAGACTGCATTGCAAATTCAACAAATGAGGACACGCATTTATTTCATCTAAGAATTCAGATCACGAGGCCTGCTATTTTGACGACCGGCTTGTTTCTCACATGAGTGGCTGGTATACATTCAGTCGTGGAAGACTCAGAAAAAGTCGTATGACGTAAGAATTTTTCCAGAAAGATTATCTCATTGGACGCCGATATATCACGCAAACGGTGATTACTGATTTGGATCGGAATAAAATATGTTTAGGTCTGTTGGCAATTACGGACGCCTCGAGTTTTGAGGAAATCTTCACCGTTGTGACTGAAAAAGTGCCGAATTCAAAGAACAGAAGTCATTGTGGAAGGTAACAGTATTTCAGGATGATGCGTCATGTAACGTTTCACGAGAGTTTCGTAAATAAAGACATGCGAAACTATTTGTACGTTGTTTGTTCAGTGTAAGACCAGTGAAAACATGCACTACTTCGAAGTCCAATTCACTCAGTTTCCTTCCAGTGGCGCAAATTTGAAAGTAGTTGTAATAGCCTCCGAGTCCTGAACAGAGCAATCAAAGGTCTAAATACACATTGTACATTGTTGTCAAAAGTGCGACACTTGATGGAGCATGAGACAGAAAACTATTTGGTCACCAGTATAGTGGACTCTAAGTGGGTGGGACTGTGAAAAATTATGATAAACGGATGCAAACCAAATGCTCAATACGGTGTAAGAACACTGCGTTCTTAATAATGTTTGAGTTAATTGAAAGTAAAAAATCTTGTTCCATTTGTTTTCAGAGGCCAACTATCCGTCATAGTTACGGCCCACTGGCAGTGGCAAAAATCTGGTTTCGTTTGCATTGTTAGCGTAGGTATTCACCACCTACAGGCAGCAACGAACGTTATCTCCCTCAAACCTCGCCACTCACAGCTGATTAAAGTAAACATAAAATTATCTAGTTCTGCCTCCAAGCTGTCTTGTACGATCACAAAACGTGCTTATCGGACACGCATTTGCATCAGTTTCGACAATAGCCATTATATATAAACGATTACTTACTACTTACTATCTACATGGGCGCTTGCACATGCAGCCTCGTTGTTCGTTGGGTTAGCAGTGACCCAGACACGAATAACTATAAGAAATCACAGTTGTGATTCATTTGTGGGCTCTTCAATGAAGAGTATCCATTCACACTCCAGACGATTCAAATTAGATCCTAGTGAAGATATATCAGCGGACTGTACAGGTATGAAGATGCGCTAACAGATGAGTACCGGGTGCGCAAATATAATGAACGGCAGCAGCCGCGAAACCGGCTATTTCCTTCCAGGGAGATCTTGTCCACAAGTTCACATATTACCTACTATATATATATATATATATATATATATATATATATATATATATATATATATATATATATATATATATATATATATATATATATATTAGATAGATATAATCTTATTCCACGTACCAGGTTCTCCTTTTACTTACCGTTTGAAAGTAATTAACTGTCACTCCAAATTTCAATCATAAATCTAAGGCGCTGTTTCATCCGTATTCGAGTTTGATCGAAAACAACTCATATTCGATCTGTCAATAATCGTTATGGTCCCATAACTACAATAAGATTGCAATTTACTTCACAATACAACCTGAAGAAATAGGCATTCCAGAAAATGGTGCAATGGAGAGCTAAGAACAAACGTGAATTTTCTGGCTACTGACTCTGTTTTCAACGTAAGGAAGACGACGTGCGACAGTATCCCAATTCGTCTTTGACTCATTAGAATCAAATCTATGATCTCGATGGATATAAAAGAGATAACCCTCGGAACCACTCACTGGAATTACGTAGTGAAAACCAAACCAACGCACTTGGACATTCAGACAATGTCGGGTTTACTTAGTGAGGTTCAAGCCATCCATCTGTTTTATCCAGTTATTCCGTAAGCAATAAAATGTATGACACGGGTTACCCAAGCGTATATTCACCACCGGATCTGTAAAGCTGCAATGGCACAACTTGTACCAAAGAAAACGTGAGCGTAAACGCGTCGCTCAGCCAAAACGTCCACATAGGCAAGTGTCATCGGTGGCCACGTGCAACCAAGCGGAAATTGGATCGATAAGTACGTGGGGCCAAAAAGCTATAGGTAGGTTGGTTGGAGAACAGAGTCTAACTAGGTGCGGCTGTTTGACATGCGCTCGCGTACGGGCTAGACAACCAATGAATGAGCAAAGAACAATGATGAGTGCAACTGAAAGTCCGATAACCGTGCAGACACAACATCATCCAATTATCGATTATGGACAGGGAGATATTACTACGTGTCAGGAATACTGACTCTCGTATTCGCTCACAGTACCCACAGAATTGATAACATTATTTTTAGTTCTCTCTATACGTTCTCCATACTCATGATTGTGTCGATCTCCCAGTCAGGTTGCTGCTAAGAAGTAGCAGTCACAAAATCATGCCATTCGCTACGTAACCCGGCTAAAATGTGACTCGTTTAATTGCGAATGTGGTAAAAGGCGGCCGGTCGACGGCTATTTTTAATGCTGTTCGCTGTCAACGCAATCACGATATCAGGCATATGGGCAAACCCCGTAAGTCCTAAAGACCATGTGGGTGTCCCGGTAGATATTTATCTTCATTCGGAGGACGTGGGGCACTTTCTTGACAGCTAAAACTAGCAAAGGACACTGTGGCTGATCCCCTGATTAACAGCGCCCAAGGCGATTTCTATAGCACAATGATATTTTCTGCATTACATTTTTGGCTACTGACATAAGAACCAGTAGTTAACTGAAGTCAGACCATTAGAATTTCGACGGAATTGATCACGAATTCTTTGGACAGACTGAACATCTCATATCCATCGATCCATTCATCAATTTGAGAAGTTTTTCGAGAAGTTGAACTACTGGGAGTTTTTATGATTTGGTACTTAAAATCTCCTGACAAACCTGATTTGGATGACCTTGAGATTTTTCTCTCTGTTTATGAGAGAAGTTATCATATTTACCCCGAGTAACTGAAAGGTTTACCAGCGTGCCAGATGGTGAGTGGTTAGCCTGAATAATTCAAAAAATTATGATGCTTGGGGACTTTTGGCACATACCGTAGGTGATGTCAGTGGGGAAAAATAGAACTCAGTGCCCCTTGAAAGGGCGGCCAACGACACCTAAATTTGGTAATAATAGCTTCTAAAGTGCCTCGTTTAACCGCAGTGATCACGTTAGGCTATCGATTAATCCTGTTGGTTGGGTTTGTGGCTCACATCATGGAGCACCCTAGGCAAACTAAAATTTATGAAGTATTTCCTTAGTAGCTTGTTTGGTTGGCACGTCTCAACAGCAACCTGACTGGGAAATCAACACAATCAAGAGTATGAAAGCATAATATTATCAATTCTGTGGGTAAGTTGGGCAAATACGAGCAAATACGTAGTAATATTTCCCTGTCCATAATCCATAACTGGATGGATGGCTTGGACCTCACTAAGGAAGCCCGACATTGTCTGAATGTCCAAGTGCATTGGTTTGGTTTTCACTACGTAATTCCAGTGAGTGGTTCCGAGGGTTATCTCTTTGATATCCATCGAGATCATAGATTTAATTTTGAAGAGTCAAAAAAGAACCGGGACTGTCTCGCGTCGTTGTTGTCATTAGCTGAAAAATAGGATGTTCTATTAATGCAGAAACAAGCGCTGGATGAGTTCGCACGGTATCATTCCATTATTCTTCAAAGAAGTGCAGGAATTTTCTGACTTTCTGTAAATACTTCTTCAGCGTGGTAAAAGTGAACAGTTTCCGGACAGTAGTCATATCACCTTGAATTCCTCGTCATTCACTGGATTGATGCGAACAGTTTTCCCCCAGTCAGGCCACCGTTCATCGTGTTTCGGAGGTTGAACTGTTAGGCAACATCGAACTCTTCAGATTTGTTCGCACTGGTTTTAACTTCTTGCCGATGGGTGGAAACGGGGCAGGTAATTAGGAAAAAGGATAATGCATCCGGTAAAATCGGCATTGATTTATCAATGACGAGAACCACCTCTACCGAATTTCATAAACTATAATCGATATTTAACTAATTCTGGACTGCCAAAGTTCGAGCAACATTCTCACTGCAACCAAAGCCACATAATTTCAGTCACCAATGCGTGGTAGCAGACCTCACACTACTGATATCAGGTTTAACAGAACTTTATATTTCAGACTTGTGTTTTGATACAAAGCAGAGTTCAGGAAAGAGGAATTTAATAGGAAGGAAGAAGTTCCTTTAAAGAACTTCGACAGCTAATGCAGCTTCAAAATCTAACTAATACTACTGTTTTCAGTAGAAACTCGGGTCTCTGTGATTGGCTACGCCAGCGGGGAACACAAGGCCCACTGTACTGTATATAATATCGTTGGTCATAAAACATTTTACACAGCCTGACATGGACGAGTAAGAGGTAATGGCGATATTCGTATAGACTAATAAAGCTCGAAACCTTATTGGTAAATATAACCGTTTGTAAATGTAGTAATTTTGAAGTTGGATACTTCCTGGGAATCAAAATGGTGATTGTAAACAATCAGATTAGCAAATGCGATTAGCCCGTGGAATTTGACTTCATGTACATTGAACTGAGTGTGCCGAATACTGTACACTTCAGACCACAGTATTGGTCTGGTGTCTAACACCACCCTTTTGAAAGTTCTAAGCGAATCGATCATAACCAGGTGCCTATGTTAGGTCAGCGGCAACATCATATAATGCGAACTATTGAAGAATTGGGTTGACCAGACAACTAGAACCAGTGAACGAAAATCTGACTGGTAGATAAGCAAATCGACACAAGATCAAATATGAAAACGGGAGCTGATTATGCTCATTATGCTGCGGAATTAGCGTTTTTAATATTTATCACATCTCCGCAAGATTATCGGTTCAATAGAAGGGTTGAGAATGACTTCATATTCCTACCCCATGGAGCCCGGGTGAGAATTTGATGCCGCAGATTTTGGCGTACACCATTTGTACCCAGTGAAATAAGACAGCATAATTTCCGCTTGTCCAACACATGCATTATCCAGTTTGAGCTTGTGATTCAATCAGGATGATTCGTTTTGCAATGATCAAATTAGAATACTTGTTTTGTGTTGCAACACCGTATCTCACCGTATCGTATCAAGTTAGGTTATGTTCATTGCTCTTGAACTTTGTACATCCAGGTCTCTAGCCGTGGGCGTTTAGTATGTTAGTAAAATTTGAATCACTGTGATGTATGGTCTAGTGGGTCAGCAACAGACTCTAGACACAGTATGTAATGAATGCTGCCGCATTCATACTGTGAATGACTTGAAGTTCTTACTAGTCATTTGATTGCATAACTGAACTAATTTCAATCAGTCACATGAGCAAGTATTCCAGTAATATGTTAGCAGTGCTCTTCCGAAGGCGATTGGACGTGACCAGTCTGCAGATTACAACAGGAAAAGCTCCATGAGCCGAGGCTCAGGAAGCACATTAACACGCATCAACACTTACATTATTCGAACAAAAATATGGTTGCCTAAAGGCTGCTCACTGCATTTTATCAAACCAACCGAACCAGGCTACGGTGTTACGCGATTGGAATTCTTCATTTTCTTTTCAAATTCCCTGTTGTCTGGTCTTGAATGCACTTTCCTCTTATGTGTGCCCACGAGTACCATGGGGACCAGCTGCACACCTCTTTGTTGGGTCATCCTAGCACAGCGTTTTAAACTAATCAGAAGTTGACGCTCTTCGGTGATCTGTTATGATGTGATTTCAAGATCTGTTTTAAGCTTGTGTAAGATCCGGATGAGAATATCGTTGTCAGTAAGTGAGTGAAGACCACAGACGAAATGAGTTTTGAAGTGGTCATTCACGTGACTTTGGAGTTTGATGCGTTCACTTTCGTGAATAATACGACCTGCGTAGGAGAGGAAGTCATGGTCAGCACTCTTTGAAAGTTGCATTTATTGGTAGCCCGCAGTTGGTAAGGAGCAGCATCTGTAGTGAAAAGATGGACATGGTGTGACTGGAAACGCGTTTATCAGAAAAGTGAACGATCAGATATGTGCACGGAAGGACCGTACGCTCGAGTGCATGCGTCAGTAGAGTCAACTGACCGCGGATTGACACGCTTAAGAAACAAACGAGTGTGGACGGGACTGCAGGGATTAGAAAAATCTAAATCAATACACGCTTTGCACATTCACCAGAAATGGTATTGAACTGTTTGACTATCTGCGTCAAATCAAGGTCCCTTGGATGTTTCTGGAGGACCAAATTGCAGCATTTGTCGAGTTCAGCTGGACCCAGTTCACGCAATAGTAATCTTACTTGAGCGGTCTCACCCACAGTGGCTGCATCAACTTTAAGAACGTCTTCACATCTGCGATACCCTTAGTCAAACGCTATTCCACATCAAGTCTGTTAATGAAATTCTCTCAAGCTTTGAATTTGGAGCAGCTTCCCGGCGGTTCATATCTTCTGACTGTCCATGTTTTGATGAACTGAAAGAGGCTGGATTAGGATTTCAAACAGCTCCTGTTGTTTCTTGAGTAATTGCTGCATAAATTCCACTAGAATAGCCACTATCCAAAGAGGTTTACACGTGCAAACCAAGTGTGAAGTGCTCAAGTATAAGGATGATTGGGCCGAAGAGTTCCGGGTACGCATACCTGATGAGCGGCAATAACCGCGAAACCGGCCGTGTGCTTCCGGGGAAATTTTGTCCTGTCATCCAGATGCAGTGCCATACTACTCATATAGAAAATTCATACTTGGGACCTTGTGTCCTCGTTCTGAAGGTTAGTCATGTTAACCGACGAAATGACTTTGAAAGAATCATCGTGTGATTCTGAAGACGGACTCTCCTTCCGTGCATGCTCCATTCGATTCAAATGAGATTACAGCTGAATTTCTTCATCTGAGTTCAATTTACCCTGTAATTAAGACTGTGCCGGACAACCAACACGTGGAAGACAGCGGTTACAAAGCATGAGAAACCTTGTTTTAGATTAGGATATTGTTCATTGCTTTGCTTAAGAAATGTAAAGCTACGTCATTGGAAGAATGACGAGATTACACTATTTTTATAATAATCTCTCCGGCCATACACTCCTTTGGATAGCTCTGCCTGGGTTATTTACGCCCACGCACACACAGTGTAGTAAAACGATGATAAGGTGTTATCAATATAAGTAGTATGATGCTTGATTTATATCTCATGATCCGTCACTCAGTATCAAGGCCCAACTCACCACCGAACACTGAGTCCCCGTGTTGGAGCCCGAACCTGGTGTAGACTATTGTGAAACTAAATAATCAGTCAATCTCCGTAGCTTGCTCTGAGTAACGGAATGACCTAGTTTCAGTAGGCTTCTAACCCGGAAGGCTTCGGTTGTATTAGTCAATCGCTGTGCCGGTGAAGGGGTTTGACTCTCAGAAGCCAGTGACGGATGGGTGCTGCCTTGTTCAAAGTCAGTACGGATAGCCTGGAGTTAAGACGAGTGTACTGCCGACATTTCCCAGCAAGCCAGATGAAAGAGACGTGCAAGGCTTCCATAGGCATCAGTGACGAGTTTGGCGCTAACGCTGTATGACGAATCGTATTCCAGAGAAGTCATTACTTATAGAATGCCAGGTTAGTACATAAATTCGGTTCACTAGGGGGTCATGTTCTAATCAGTCCACAGAATGATTTGGACAACAAGGAAAAACAGTTAGAAGTCGCATTTATTTTATTCATAAATAGTGAGAACTATGAGAGTTTTAATGGTGATTAGGTGTTAGAATCATATCTACCCGGCCGATAGTACGTAATGAAATAATTCGCACCCGGACTGCGCACATTGAGAACTACAAGACCAGACAAGAACAGCAAGAGTGTATTCTCTCTATATGGTTAGTACTAACTCGTTTATATAAAAAGGGACATAGACTTATTGGCAGATAACGTGCTGACCAATCACAGAGCGATTCTTCTGTATCTACACAATCTAAGAGTTACGTTCCGGCCCCACCTGATTGGCTGGGGTACTAGAAATGAAGCTGTGGCGCACCGGATCACGTGTAAACGTATCTAACTCCATAAAGCAGGCCGCCACGATTTTTCAATTAGTTGAAGCGAAATTGGCTTGCCTTGTTGCACATTTTTACAGTGGATTAAGTTACGTACCAAAATGGTGGAAATGACGATTTGTCGATTAGTCTCAAACCAAAGAAATAAGGAAAATAAAGATGGTCATTTTCTTTTGTGTGTTTATGGGGTATGCAGTGAAATGAAAAGGGAAAAACGAAGTACCAACAATATCACTTGCATCAGCAACTTCTTTTGCACCAACTCCACTCTTGCATCAAAGTGTCCCACCAGAGCATCATCCATTCACAGTGGAAGCTATTCACATTCCTCGCCGATCGGAAGTCATTTCACGTGAACTACGGCCACATGATGTAATCGCCATACTATTCATAAGATGACTAGAATGTCAGTAAACTAACAGTCAAGTTATCATTGTGTATACGCCATTTGTCGTAAGATCACATGACTGTTGAGGAGAAAAAATACAATTTATGCTCAAAACAGACTCTTTGACAAGTTGGATGAAGTGTGTTATTTGTAACTTACTTTTATACATAAACTGAGAGTAAAGAATGAGTTTGATTATTGTGAATCCCCTCTCAAAGTATTACGTTTGCATTTTCTCTGTATTACTACAAGTTTGAATTTCATGAGACAGACTGACTAGTGGGACCTAAGTAAAGAGTTACTGGAAGGTATAGTAATTAATCCCCCTCCCCCTTTTACCATATATTAATGATGCAATATTTCAGGACGGGGTGGGGGCCGATTCAATGCTGTCGAATGGGGAAGGTGACCCGCCACGATGGCAGGAGTTGAACCTGGATTAGGCGGGTCAGAAGTCCACCGTGATGACGGTTTGATCACTGTCGGTCGTTTGGAAAAGACAGACAGATAAAGAAAGGAGAAAAGAAAAAGCGGTCAGAGAACGAATCTCAAGCTTTACAACTGATACACTTAACTGTAGGGATCTTAGTTTATTTGTGAATAAGGTGAAATGAAATGGAATATAAAAGCCGAGAAAATTTTGCCACTTCTCTACTAGTGTCTACCACAGGATGGTAAAATATTTATACATGGGGTTATGGATGAACGAATAAAATAAATCAGCACGGGGAGAGAAATCACCATGTTGATGGCATACTGACCTACAAGTCTTCCTGTTGGAATAACCCTGGTTTTTGTCGGCTGATTGCAATCGCTTCCAGAAGCTTAAGGAGTCGAGCTTTATTTGCATTACAGGTCTCATGAAAGGCTTTATTTCAGCTAGCTTTGTGTTAATTCACAATGGGATGCTTCTTAAGAGGTGGCTCCTTCGTTTTGAGAGGCCGAGTATTGATAGAAATCGGTCAAGTGGATCCTGAGAATTAGACATTAGCATCCACACGAGCGGAACGGTGTCAGAATTTTGATCAAAACTGTGTACGGGGAAAACTGCGTTAAAACAAACCGGCTCACAATACGGTATTACGATTATTGAACAGGAGTTTGTCAGTAGATTTCAACATGCTTAAAGTCTGGATCAATAAGCCTAATAACGGAAGTACAATGCACAAGAGACATGCAGATTTACGTATATATTTCTAGCTCGTGCTTCATGCCGTAGAATGGGTATTAAATCACTTCACAATGCTGTTCGGCGGAGACCTAAAATCTATATATGCGGAGCTGCAGGGCAAACACCGAAATTCACAGAATAACTTCTGGACCAAAAATGATGTGAGTGTGCAAACAAATTTCCCTAGGGCAAATCAACCAGTTGACAGTGATACTGTTCTCTTCACCGATAATAGTGGTATATTTTAATTAGGCCTACACAGTCAACCATGTCTTCAAGACACTCGCGGTACTGGAGATTTTTCTACTCGCCTGACCCTCCACCCAGATAGTAGAGCCTATCTTGACAACAGAAAGAGACTGACGTAGACTTGATTGCTTCACTTCCTCAAGGGCCACAGACAGAAAAAGAGTGAGTGATTTCCGAAAGCGACCCGTGACAGACAAAATGGATCCTACTAAAGGATAATCCGATTCTCTGGAAAGTAGCAGACATGCACCGGGATGGTCCAGGTTGAGAACTTCATACAAAGAAGTCAGCCGGGAAAACCGGGCCAAAACAACAAGAATAACATGCATCAGAACACAATGTCCGTAGGCCCCGAACCGAAATGCACAAGTAGCAGGAAGATCCATCCTGCGGGAGAGAGGGCTAGAGAAATCGGATTATTCAAAGTGCTAGCGTACGTACTTTATCATTTTGGATTTATCTTGCTAAGTGAACAAAGTTGTGTTTCACCAAGCTTTACCGTATTCTTCAATAAGGATGCTTTCGTGTGTCACCAACAGCTCGACTGTGTCTTCTGCTTCTCACACCGAGTTCCTTTTCGACCACGAAACACATTTGAGCCCTCGGACAGACAGTTCTCGATTGCACTCCCACTACCGGAATAACTAGTCTTTCATTGATCAAACCGGGCCCCTAATCACTCTCCTCAAAACTGCGTGATTTAAACCACATCCACGGCTAACACATTTGTATACAAGAATTCTGGTTCAACCAGCAAGCGTCTCTATTTTGTGGATAAACGGGTTCACATGCTGCACACGTAATCCCACATTAAGTTGAAACAATCCCGGTAGAAGCCTTAGCCCAACTGGCAAGTAGCCCTGAGGCGGTAAGTGGACGTCATTTGCAACCATTCTTCAAACGGTATTTAAGAGCTTGAAGTTACCGAAGGTTTTCTCGCCACAGAAACACAATAATCACCAACAAGTGAATAAATTCATTTCGTCTGCCGTCGAAATTACCTCCCATCGTTGACTCGTCCATATCACTTATCACGCCTCTATTAGATGAGAGGCTACGTTGGATGGCTAGTGATTCCCATCACAGTAGCGTGTACTCACTGATTATTGTTTCAATTACTGTTTGCCATTCCCTAATTGAAACAAGCTGCATACAAGACAGTGATGATCAAACATTTTGTTTTTTGACACACACACACACACAAAGCCACCATTTTCAACAGTGATCAGTGTCTCTTGCTAGCAAGATCGAAGAAGCATTTATAGTCCGTTAATAAAACATAAATACAGTTCCAATAGATAAAATCTTAATTATACAGCTTTTCATTCTCATTGTAAATCTTTCAGATGTATATCTCAAAAACGGTTCATGGATTTCCCTTCATTATTTGGTCTCGTTTAGCAATCTTCATCTCTTTGCCGACAATCCCAGAGCGGCAGCTGATCTTAGTACCCCAGGAAGTTGAGTTTTCGTTGTGACGCTTGCTTTCTTTGCTCCGGAATTTCTAGATACGGCCTACTCACTGAACCCCTGTTGGAGATTCCTGTCGCTCCAGCTCGCAGTGACAAGTCAAGAACCGGCAACATAAAACACCAAAACGACAGTAAATTTGCATAGATTAGTAACACCGTATTTGAAAGGAACTCGAGATTCCGGTCAGATCGAAGTCTTGGAGGCCTGACTGTATACCGGATGGTCTGAATTATTGATTATTGACCCGGTTTCTGCCAGACTAAGTACAGCTGTTCAGTAAACAAAGATGGTTAAGCCTTAGATGCTCTGACGATTTATCGATTATTGACTAGTTGACTCGGCTTGGCAAACTTGAGCTGGTTTGTGGCTTGTTTCGTGGAAGGTTTATTTTGTACCTTCTTGGCAGTTTTATTGTATCAATGCAGATTTCCCTCCAACTGAATTATTTCACCACAAAGGCTACAGAAAAGTGTTTGCATGGCCCATGTTAAATTCATTGTCTGTGGAAAATTTTAAGCTCACAGATTCGTTATCCACTGGCCAAATTTTAAACATCATAGACACTTCAATTTTGCGTATATGTACTAGACTTATCTTTGTAGTCCATACAACAGGTCCGAAGGCAGCCGATTTCGGTCGAATTCCTGTTTTATACTACTGAAAACATTGTCGGTAGCCAAAATTCAGTCAATGGGCATGGACTACGGGGGAAGTCCGATGGAGAGTGCCCGTGAACGGAGGATCAATGGCACCGTTGCTTACCATTTTTGACTGCCATGAACGTCTTTCAAGTGCATGAATAAGTGTGCCGCGATGTCTATACCGTCTTGATGGTGTATGGCGTTTTGTGCATTTGTATTCTAACTTAAGTCAACTTGTTGAGAAGTACCTTTGACCCGGTTACCATCTGGTGGGTCATATGGCAACTTCATACTTCATCCAAAATTAATTTTCTTTCATTTTCTCCGATGTCTGTATCAAAATCTGCTGGTGTCGTCTTCTACCAATTATCTCTAACTTTATTTGGTATTTCCTCTTCGATTCCATGGTTCCACTCTACGGTGCGTATGACTTTCCAGTCACTTAGATGACATTTTGAGGATGAATGATGTGGAATGGGAGTAATAAATTAAATCATTTTATTTTACATGGCGCAAGAAAAGTAAACCAGAACAGTAGCATTTTACTGAAAACATGACACTGCCGTTCTGTATGAACCATTTCTCGAACCGACCTTAGTAATACTTCTGCAGTTTTTGGCGTTATACCAATACTTCCGCGGTATCCTTTGTGAGTAAGTGATGTAACACTCAACGGATAATGGAGGTCTTTAAACAGGGAAATGTCGGAGCATGGACCTTATCCTTTGTAAGTGATAATAACACATACGTGCGCAACAGAAGCAACATACGGATATAAGGATGTGACGTATCCTATTCAGTTCATTGTAGCTATAGATTGCTAAATACCACTTGAATCTGTTAGACTTATATATAGTGACAATTATTAGGCCTTTAGCCTCATTCCAAGGTCACCTGTACTACACAAGCCCCGTTCCTCCGGTGGCTCAGTTAGCTTATTGGTGTGTCGTACGAACTACTTTTTAAGACGGATCCCACGCACTAGATTTGCCGATAAGTCGTCCAGATTTCTAATCAATATATTTCGCATTCTTCAAGCTGTTGTGCTCTCACCCTTTCCCCGTTTTTACGTTAGCAACTTCTCGTATGGGTACCTCGGGACTGTAATTAATTATGCTGATATCGCAAGTCTTTGTCATACTGTAAAAACCGAAGAGGTGTTTAATAATCTATCTTATAATCTCAAAAACATTATGAGAGATTGTGAACAATGTGATTTTTCTCACAGCAGTTCCTAGTTTTCTGAATGTGTTTTCACTCCACCTGACTCAGCAATGCCGAATGATGGGTATACTCCGCGAACCATTAAATCATAGTGTCATGACAATTAATCCGACATTTATTCGCCCACTGATTCCCGCTGCTATTTTTCTACTTGTATTAATGTTTTAATCTAGAAGTGTTTATTTCTTCATATATCTACGTTCACACTCTTCACTGACTTTGCTCCAACTTGGGGTCCCTAGAATTACGGCTAAGCTTTTCGAGTTCAAACCTGACAAAGCAGTCAGTTCTTCGGGAAAAGCAGTCAGTACACTGTTACAGTGTGCAACTAGGAAATTTCAATCATGGCTAATTATTCAGTGGTTTATAAAGCTGTCAAAGATTTCAACCTTTTTTGCTACGCTATGGAATGGCCACCTCAACCTGTTCTCTTCATCGACAAACAATTCCTATTATATTATCTGGTCTTTTAAAACATTTTAAGATTGGTACTGATAATTAGTCGAGATTCCATATTCTTCACTAAGGAAGTGGTAAATAGGCTTAACAACTGATTCATCGAATCTTGTTTTTAGGAACGAAAAGAAATCGTAGGTTGTGGAATGTAAACATTTTATTTACTCTCCCCGCCCACCAAAGTAAAATAGGTCAGTTTAGTTTTAAGTTAGGGTAAACAGGAAAAACAGTGGGAAAAGAGAAATTCACCCACGACTGTGTGGCCAGTGCAACGAGAGGGGCTGGTTCGTCACACTTGGATTTACCAAACGTCCACAACTTTGAATCTCACTTATGAAGCAACACTTTCATGGATCGACCAAATCTTGCAAAGTAATTGGTCCTAGCGGACAATAATCATCCACTGCACACCAACGTTTTGTCTTCCAACATCGTCTGAAAAATCCCACAGAACATTGAGAACAAACAACGTGGCGAACAAGCTCGTTTTCAGCCTTGAGTATTCGACTCTGCAGTCCTCCCCTGTGCGCTCGGAAACAATTTATGCAAGCATTTGAGTTTCCTTGGCCCACGTCTTGGTCCCGAACACGTGCGCACCCACTGGAACATTCCACACTGTGACCAATTTCACATGCACACACGCACGTGCAGAGACAGATCTGGATTATCATTCCGAGTTCTTATTTTGTGAGCCATATATATTGCTATGAGTATGAATAACTGAAAACGAGCTTGTTCGCCACGTGGTTTATTTCCAACTTCGCGCATTCAACATCTCGTATCAAATAAATTTCGGTGAATCATCTCTCGCAAGGGTATTTACGAAAACCCCATTGCTTCGCACATGGCTCGCACCTTAGCGAATAACGAGAAGCTGTGTGTGTGTGTGTGTGTGTGTGTGTGTGTGTGTGTGTGTGTGTGTGTGTGTGTGCGATGACTGAATTATTATATCAGCTTGCTGCAAAATATCAATTTGCAGCGTGCAGTCAAAGTAAATACGTTGAAAATTCACGATGTTTTAAATATACTTGGTGTAATCCCAAAGTGCTTGTTTTCAGTCAACTTTCCCAATTATATAAGTTTACAAATGTCATTCAGATATGTTTATACAAAGTCCACCAACTGGACTTCTTTCATACTTTGACTGGAAGTGTCAGACTCACCAATCCGGATTGTAAACTCAGCTTCCCGGGTGAAAAACATCAAGAGAATTACATTAGATCTATAGTGAAATCCTTCAGGCAAAAGTTCGACTGATCAACTGAATTGGGTCTCAGAAAAATTGCCTGTTAGCTCAGAGGTTACACGAAGTAGTTTTCAGGTGTGAAAAAAGCAAATTATCATCTCCAGCATACTTATGTTTGTGTGTGTGATTTCGTCTGAGTAATACTTACTTATTTCATGCAATGAGTTTATTTTATTGTGGGTGCCTCAAACTGTTGCAGGTTACATCACGCATTTCTACCTTCTTGATACTTGCATTAAACCACCTATTTAGGGCTTCCGGATGAAATATCACATTTAGGTTACTACTGATTGTCGAACAAATAAGCACCTTAGACTACATGGTTAAAACCTGGAGGGAGCAAACAGGCACGCACAAACAAACAGTTTTTTATTGACGATCCCGAATCTGATGAGCACATCTTATTTACGTTACGTAATCAATATTTAGTCTGATGAATGTCAACAAGGTGTCTCAGATCCGGTGTGACATACATATTTTGGATGACTTATTCGATGGAACTGGGTCATATTTGGTGTGATTTATTGTGTGTGCTCTCTTTCAGACAACAAACGTTGCGGTCGGGAATCAGTTTCACCGACCACCAGATCAAATGTGAACTGTGAAGATAGAATATTTCCTACACGAATTTCGACAACATTGTTTCGTTCAAATTTGCTGTACATACCTCACAAGGTTATCATTTTCCCATGTAGAAATAGTTTTATTCGTAAGATCAAATGTCAACAAATAACACAAGATTTGATCAGCATAAATAAGAAGAAGAACAAGGCCCGGTCAGAGGTTCTGTCTACCTTATTAATTCAAATCAACGATAGCCAATAAGAATTCGCACTGTTCGCATGGTAGTGGTTGATCTCCATCTTCCTCGCTTGTTTTATCGATCTCGTACTGTTTTTTGTGGAGCACTTTACAACAACGTTCAAACCAGAGAAGATTCTTCACAAAAAATCAATAACTTAGCATTTTTGTTCATGATAGGCTTGAACTTACATGTAATGATGCATGGTTCATACTTGGTGTTTCAAACGCTTCAGGAGCATCACAGTTTTATCTGTGCTAGCCTGATTACTAACAAAACATTGTGGTCACCGGGCAACGTGAACGGACTCCATTAGTTTTCCGCACGATTAGTTTTGTTTTGTACATTTGGAATTTTGCACAACGAACCGTACAATTAGGAAATCGTACAGTTCTTCCCTACGGATCCCCAGTGCTGTGCCGCCAACCCATGTGTCATTGGCACTCGCACGTGATTCATTCTGGTCCCATTGGCCTTGCACGCGCGTGCGCGATGCCTGTCCATTCCACACCGTGCTCTGTCCCACTTTACCAATCACATGCGATCGGGTACGCGTGTGACTGACACTGATTCATTATCCCTGTCCGTTTGACCGATTATTATTATGCTTGCGCTTGCCAGTGGATGATTCACTTGTTTTCCCGCTTGTCTGCTTACTTGCGCGTGTACTGATGTGTTGATAAACGGATCTATTGCGTACTGTGTTCTATAAATTCTGAACACAACGCCCTGTTTTTTCGTATTTCGACATTCAGAACCGGAACTCTGACTTCCTTTTCCCGTACCCGGTTCTCCACACACACACACACAGATGAGACAAGACACGTACACACATTGCCTGAAGTCGTTCTTGGTATAGTTCCTTTATTTGGCCAAACTACGGTCTTTCTATGCACTTTCTTCTGCCTTTTCGATATGCGTGAGTCATGCAAATACAGGGACACTCACAATGTCATCCTGGTATTTTTCACTTTGTATCTTTATCATTAAACATCGGTGCAAAGTTTCCGGAAATGTGTTTTGACCAAACGCAAGTTGCCGAAGCAGAAGCTGAGTTTCAATACCAGGTGTAAGATGATGTTTATTTTGAAGGATATCATATGGAAGACTGATGTTCGGAATTTTTAATACCACATGTTTACTGAGCATACAAACAGTAGACGAGTGGCTGCGTGGAAAATATTTAGTTTTCGATATTTATACATACGTTGGTTACAGACTTACACTATCAACTAGGATCTTACGTGATTCTTCACTCCAAGTCCCAGGGCCTGGTTGCCGTCTACTCCTAATAATGCACCTGATCTTTGAGGCTCTGGGACTTGCCCCTTTCCACTACACTCATGCATAAGCACGTAGTCAAAACAACTTAGTGTTTTGGGAGAAATATCGTCACCCAAACTACCCTGCTTGCAACGTTGGATATCACTATCATTTATCAAGGGAAAAAACCTTTTATGCATGAAAGTACCGATTTATAGGCACATTTTTCATGGCATACAGCTTCTTTCTTGGCTCCTGCTGTACGGTGCACAGGGATACGATTGACCGGCTGTGGTCAAGCGGTCATCACGGGGGTTTTCAACCGTTCAGTCCCGACTTCGAATCCTGCTTCTGCCACAGGTCACTTTCCCCAATTGATAGCCTCTGACTGGCAGCGACTCTCTTTCTGATATACTGTGCCATCACTACACAACAAAAAATGTAAATAAAACGATAAAAGACTGAGTAATCATAGTATATGTAGCCCTTGTCGAGAGTGACCACTAATCCCCGACCGCGAACCTCGATATCTGTATTAAGAAAATTTCCGCAGATTTCAATGGTCATTTTTTTGAGAGCAAAAACTTTCGGATGCGTTCTCTGAACGATTTTGGGAGAATTCTGAACAGCCTATAGTTGGAAACTGAGTTTCTGGGGATACAACAGTTTTGTCGTGGTAAGTAACCCCACCTAAAATCGTAGATGGCTTTTGCCACTAGATGGTTACAAACACCATCCATAGATATGATTATGGATGAGTGTTTACAGTGTAATATGTTGGATACGATGTTCTTCCGTGTCGGGGTGGCAGAGCACGATCTGCAAAAACACTGGAAGAAATCTTGGTGAACCGGAACTGAGTGATTGCATAAACCAGCATTGACACTTACACCGATGAGATGAGCACAGTGATCAATATCTGAGCGCGTTACAATAGTGGGTGAGTCGAAGGCTTTTGTACGCGCCATAGATTCGTGTCCATTGAAGATAATGTGATTGAATCAATCAGACATACTCAAAAGTTATCATTTATCGCAACGTGATTGACCATTACATTGTCCACCAGTGGTGCCACGTACTGCTTCATGTGTAAATAAGCATGATTTAAATAAACCTGATTATAATAAATACGGGCAATTCTCTTCCTCTCATTTGGCGATGTTAAGCATACCAGACGTGGACCATTTCAGTACAGACTGGTATCAGATGTGATCTAAATGCTGCAGTATGCTATGTTGCCACGTGGATCCGTCATATAGACAGTAATTTTGGTCAGTGCGTTTGGGTACTAGATAAAGGCTACGTGCAAAAGAAAATTCGTAATAAATTTGGGAAAACGTTTGAGGAAAAAATACACAGCACAGACCATCAGGGAAGTGCGAATATTCAGTCGGTCGAAACACTACATTGTTCGAAATCAGAAGACACCATTGCTATGTCCGAAATGTTTTCAAACGCTAAAAGAGCAATGGTTTTTCTGAGGTCAATGATGAATCATGCTATGAAAACTATCATCATTATATTGAATTTCTTCTATCGTACTTTCCGTGTTGAACACAACGAAATTCGAAATCGAAGATCAATAATAAAGATGTATCCTACCTCCTCTCTTAAAACAGTGCTTGTCCCTGTTTCCAGTTATGTAACTTCTGCCAAGCACACGCTATTCTACTAGTTCCTCCATCCAGTGTTTGTGAGTTGAATGCAGGGTTAATTGTATGTCAGCCCAGTGTATAAAACACTCTATTTAAAACTTGTCTCACATCCATCACAGATCAATGGTCACCTCACTTGGATGCCCGAATCTGCCTCATCCCTAACAAGAGCATTTGTGTGCATTTGTGTAGTTAATATCAACAGTCAGATTTGTATAAACACAACGACATAAAACTGTAGATCAGCTTTGGCAAGGTCACAAGACAGTTTAAAATTTATTTTAAGGTCAATAACCGTGAGGTAAGTTAAAAACTCCGGCGTGATGAGATGCGCCCAGGTTTACGTATGGGTGAGTGTACGCGTACGTGTGTGCTCGTTCATTTACAGGTCTTCTTGTCAATTAGTAGTCATTGTCGATCGCTCAGTGGACACTGGCGATTGTTCAGTAGTGACCGTCGATCCCTCAGTAGGCATTTGCGTTTATTTAGCGACCACGGCCTAGAGTACAGTAAACAAACATTTTCGACTCATCCACACCACAGGTCAAAGCCGTTCACGTGGCTCGTGCAAAACTGCCAAACCCCGTCTCTGGGACCAAAAAACCCACTCATGATATGACCTCGTACGTTATGGGCGTGTCAGAAAGTTTTTGGTTTTGGTTTGGCCAGTGGTTGCTAGTCCACAGTGGTGGCTTCTACGCAACTAGCAGGAGTAACAGACGACAGAAAAACCTGTTGCGTTCGATAAGGGATTTTACACGTGCTATTAAGGGGTCGCGCTGTTTGCAGAAACGGTGCCCGACCAGGAGTGGAAGTGGCCACTGCCAAATGAATATGACAATGTGGGTGTGATTTCATCTCACGCGTTAGGATCACGCTTTGTGATAGAAGCTGATCTGGGGTCTGACGGACATGTCTTAGACCGTGGTGATAATATTCATCTTACATTTATCATCAGTGAGACGGGAAAGAACGTCTGAAGTGCGCGTTTCACATAAAAGCCACCTGATTTACTTTGATGATATCTTTTTAAGCCGCTCGTGAATGAAAACAGATACAAATGATTATTGATGGTATTCCGGGAATTGATCCTAAAAACCATTAGAACCCATCGAGACGAAGCGTCAGAAATGAAATACTATCTCCCTCCCGAGGCTTGTTTTTTAACAGATCAATGCTATAATATTCAGTCGACTGAATCATATCAGTACAAGTTAGGACCTCGTTTATCCTGGAACGACTTCCCTCATACTATCAGCAACGCAAGAGGAATTACTGTATGTAAGTCTTATCAGCAAAGGAATACCAAGTGCTTCTTCCGAGCTATTATATTCCATATATGTTCAGTTACGCACCTGAGCATGTCGTGTTTACCAGTAATAATCATTCTGTGGTCACTTCATCTGGGTTTTCTTTTAATTTGCAAGTATATTTCCCATTGCATTATAGAATACGAACGGTTTGTGACCCTCGAATGTGTCCGTTATTGAGGATCCAAGCGAATTACCGTCAAAATCTCCTCTGCAGAATGAACAGAGAGGTTCGAGAAAAGGGACAACTAGAAAAGTGTACTGTATATATCGTGGTACTGAAATAGCACTGATACGAGCAATAAATGAATGGCAAATCAACACAGTGGCGAAATGGAAGTGAACCGGATACACATTGGCAGTGAAAATTGAAAGTGTGCCAAACCGAAGTGGACGGAAACTTCGTGTTTTTAGACTTCATTAAAACGCGTTTGAACCGACTAGACATAGTATGCTCAAAAACAAGCATCAGACCAGGTCGTAGGGGAAGTGCATCCGAAATGATATCAGGAAAATGTCACCCCAATTCAAAATACAAACAACCAATAAAATGAGAGGTCACGAGTCACAGGGGAAAAAGAAAAGACTAAGGGTTTTCATATTTAGCATATCGATATAATTACATGGAAAAAGATTTTAATCTCTACCTTAATGCTCCGGTTTTCCTTTCTATTTCAGCCAAAGTGCACTGGTTAAGTTATGAAGTCACCTGTTCTCCATTATATTATGGCGGGGAACACTGTGGCCACAGGACATGACGAATGTCTAACCGATCGGGTCAACCAATCGACAACCGCGGACCACAGAAGGGATGGTGAATATATCGAAAGCATTCCGCAACAGGCGAAAAGAAGTATGCGGAGTTGTCATTGGAACTCGGTAGGATCTGAGGCAATCGAAAAGACAGCTAGGTGAGTGGCTACTGATTAAGCCATAAACCCGACCAATCGGACCAACTAAACGGGAATGACAGACAAAAATCAGCCTAATAGCGGCGGACTCCCGGCCAGAACGAAGTAGGAATACTCAGGCAGCCAGAGGATCGATGTTGTCACAACGTGATCTGCAAAGGGGTTTATATAGATCATTGCTCGTGTTTTACCGAAGAAACTGCATTGGTTGCTCAGCTACAGGTTTTCCTCGCCCGTCTTGCCTTTCCCGTTAGCATATTCCCCTTTTTCATTGGTAAAGCCATTCTGACGTAATTCAGTGCATTTGTGAAATTCCCACGCAGTTCCCTTTTTCACTCCCGTGACTTTAATCAGCGTGTTACTCGGCCCTTTTCAACCATTTCGACCCACACGTCTTCTCCTTTTTTTCTCATGTTGAACCCGGTTAACTTGCCTCCGTTCACCTACCGTTTTCCTATGAATGTACTTTTACAATGGACCGGTTTTCTATTGCGGTCAATCTAGAGACCTACGACCTTCGAGTTTTTGTGCTTCATATGTACCCGACCTTGTGTGTCACGTTTGCTTCCGTTCCTTGTCGGCTTTCGCACCCGCACCGCACGAGTGATCTTTGTACTTTCTTCCCATGCTAAAGATCACGCCACGTCTGTGTGAGGGTCTAGGTTAAGTGTGCGTGCAATCCTCTGGGTTCTTGTCTAAACTAATTTCATGGTCATATTGTAACAAGGACGACAACGCACGGCAGGATACTTGTATTCCCACGGTCACACAAGTCGAGTCATGGCACACATACAGTCGCTTATATAGGCTTTTTTCCAGACTGCGCGGCACCAAGATTGCTATTGTCGCTGCTTGAGCGCTTCGGCTGCATTCTGTCCATTTGCCTGTGGCCGATGGCTTGCTTCTCTTGCCCGTCATTTCCCTTCGGTTGGTCCGACTGTCTCAGTTGACGGCTCGATCGGCAGCCCTTCACCTGAGCTATCTTGCTGGTTGCCGGAGGTCCCACTGCTTCCTCTCTGGTCGTCTGTGTGCTTCTTTTTGCCTGCTTCGGGACGCCTCCGGCATATTCGCCACCTGTTCTCTTGTCTGTGGCCCTTGTTTGGTTCGTTCGTTCGCCTTGATGTTTACGCCGTTCCCTGGCCCCAGCATTCCCTGTTACACTCGCCCTTCCTTTAAAACATTCGGTCCGGACGTGCCAGGGTGCCAAGTCGCATCCGTTCACCCATTTGCCTCGTGGTCCTTGATCGATTTTGAAACTGGAATTCTTCCTCTCCAATACGGTGTAGGGTCCACTCCATCGTTTGTGGAACTTGCTAGCCCCAGGACCGGCCACTGCGGGTCTGTTACGATTCCTTACTTTTACCAGCTGTCCGGACATGAACGGATCCCATTTCTGTGTTTGGTTCCGTCTATCGTACCTTGCCCTGTTACGACTCTGAGCAATTCTTGTCTGTTGTACGGCCACTTTCTCTAGATGCCTCCGCTCGCGGGTTGTCAGAGGTTTATCATTCTTCATGTTGAGCCACACATCCAGTCGCGTTCTAGGTTCCTGCCCAAAAACCAGTTCAAACGGTGTCGTCCCCGTTGTTGAATGGCTCGTTGCGCGGTAACTGAGTAATATCTCCGACAGTCCTTCTTGCCAATCACTTCCGTGGTTATTTAGCCACTCCTTCAGCGTTCTGTTGAATCTTTCCGTCATTCCGTTTGCCTGGGGGTGGTAAGGCGACGTTCGTATTCGCCGGATCCTCCATTGTTCCAACATGTCTCGAAATTTCTTCGATTCGAAGCAGGGACCCTGGTCAGTGATGACCGTTTCTGGTACACCAAATCGCGCCACCACATTGTCGACAAACACTCGAGAGACCGTATCGCCTGTTTGATCCGGTATCGGGATTGCTTCCACCCAGCGAGACACGTGGTCAACCATTGTCATGATGTACCGGTTTCCAGTAACACTCACAGGTAATGGACCAAAAATGTCCAAACCCCAGCTTTGAAAGACTCGCTGTGCTTCTATGGGCTGCATTGGCCGTGTAGCTGTTGCGTGCTCCCGGTTCCGTTGACAATCGGGGCAAGTTCGTATGTAGTCGTCAACGTCGTGCCGCATCGTGGGCCAGAAGACTCTGCGCCGCAACAATTCGAAGACTCGTTGTTGTCCTGTGTGAGCACTGTCGTGCGCTAGCTGTATTGCCTGCTCACGTACGGCCTCGGGAACAAAAGGCAGTCGTCTGGGTCGCAGACCCTGTCCCACATCAACGTCAACGAACAGCTTGCCATCTTCCGCATGCAATCGCTCCCAAATTTTTAGTAGGTCGCGCAGTGCAGGTGAGCTCCCGTCTGGTCTTGTTTTGGCTTGAAGATGTGAACAAACCGTTCGCACCAGACTGTCATTTCTTTGGTGGCTGAAAACACCCTCATTTGACATTAGCCGATTCACTGGGATCGCCTCCGCCGGCAGTTGGTCGTCTGGGATCGGGCGGGATAATGCGTCAGGTATTTCGTTTTCTCGTCCGCTAACATGCTCGATTGTAAAGGTGAATTCTTGCATGCGGTACGCCCACCGTGCCAACCTCCCTCTTGGATCTCTTGTTGTCATCAACCACGTCAATGGCTTGTGATCCGTTTTGATACAGAAGTTAGTAGCAATCAGATATGTTCTCCACTTTTCCAGTGCCCACACGATTGCTAAGCATTCCTTTTCCGTGGTGGAGTATTTCCTCTCGGCACTTGTGAGCAGTCGACTGGCGTACTCGATCACTCCAGACGGTTGTGACAATACTGCGCCAATTCCGACGTCACTGGCATCCACAGCTACGGTGAATCTCTCATGCGGCTTTGGTATTGTCAAACAGTTTCGAGGGTTTGTTGCACTTTCCTTGAGTTTCCTGAACGCCGCCTCCGTATCTGACGTCCACTCGAATTTCTTATCCTTCCTCAGTAGCTGAAACAGGACACCAGCTTTCTGGGCAAAATTTGGCACAAACTTGGCGTCATAGCCGACCAAGCCAAGGAAGGATCTCAGTTGGCGCTTTGATTTTGGCGAGGGGAAACCCCTAATCGTCTCCGCTTTCTCGGGTAGGGGTTGCAGTTTTCCTCCTCCAACAATATGTCCCAAACAAACGATTTTGTCACGCGCTATCTGGCACTTCTTTGCACTCAACTTCAAACTCGCCGATTTGATTCTCTCTAGGACTGCGCTTAATCTGGACACATGCCCGTCAATTGTCCTTGAAAATACCACAATATCATCCCCATACACCACAACACCATCCAGGTTCTCCAGTACCTGGAGCAGCAAACGCCTGAAAGTAGCCGGTGCGTTACACAACCCAAAAGGCATCCGCAGGAACTCATACTGCTTCCCGTTGACACAGAACGCTGTTTTCTCTCTGTCGCTCACGAGCACCGGCAGCTGCCAATAGCCCGACCTCAAGTCGATTAACGACAGCACCTTCGCGTCATGAAGCTGCTCAAATATCTCCTCGGTTAATGGCATTGGGAACGCATCCTTGATTGTGACGCGGTTGAGTTCCCGGAAGTCAACGCAAAATCTATACGTCCCTTCCGATTTCCGCGTTAACAACACTGGTGAGGAATACGGGCTAGTGCTTTCCTGAATTATTCCCTTCGACAGCATGTCCCGAACCTGCTTCTCAACTTCCGGTACGACTTTCCGCGGCAGCCTCCGATACACTGGTTTGCACACCGCACCCGGCACCAAATTGATCCTGTGTTCTTGCCAATCGCAAAAGCCGTACTCATCATCTGGTGTCGAAAACAACTCCGCATACCTCTCGAGACACTGTCTGACACACGGGACTGGACAACCTGGAACCGAGGAAGTTTTTACGATACCAACGCGGTTCAGCCGGCCCCAGCGGGATTGCAGCTCGACATCCTTCTCCCCAACCCGCATTCGATGAGCTTCGAAATCAATTTTTGCTCCTACGCGTTCCAACAGATCAACCCCTACGATTGTCTCGGCGACCCCTTCAACCAGTAACATCTCATGCGTCACACGAACGTCGCCGATCTGAACCGTTAGCTGCTGCTTTCCCGCTACTCTCAGAGCCTCTCCTCCGACTGCACGCACTCGTATTTCGCATGGCCTCACTACGATTCCCTCAACGCGAGGTGTCACAGATACCCCAGCCCCCGTATCTACAACTGCAATTTTACGTTCGCCCCCAATTCTGATCTCAACCATAGGCACCCCCCTCGACTTGAATGTAGATAAAGAAAAGCAAGACGAGAAGCGTTTTTCTGGACAAAATCGGGCGAAATGTCCTACTTTGCCACATGCAAAACACCTCCTTCGTGTTCCATGCGTCATTGCGTCATTATTGCGTTGTGTTTGTCGATTGAGTTCCAGTTTTAATTGTGCGATTTCCTCGCTCATCTTCTGCAACGTGGACTCCAAATCCGATTGCTCTAATCGGGAAACTGTCACTTCTTCGTGGGCTGCACGAACAATCATAAACAGGCGTTCTGTATCATTCACGCCGCACGCAATCGCCATTCTCAACCTGCCTTGGACATCCGGGGCCATGCTTTGAACGAAACGATCACGAACAAGGCGTGCCTTAGTTACGCCACTTGCCTCGGGCAGCCCGATCGATAGTTGGCGCAACAGGTACTGATAATGAACGACTGGGTCTTGGGTGCTGTCATAACGAGCCGTACTGAATCGGTCCATTGCTTTCTGCCGATCACATTCCTGTGTGAACTCCTTCACCAGCCCCGCACGGACCTCCCGATAAGTGGGGCTTGTTTTTCCCCCCATCTTCAGATCATACACCGCCTTGGCACGCCCAGTCAGCAGTGCCCCAAGCGCCGCCAACAAAGGTGTGTCTCCTTTCACTCCGTTGCATGCCGCTATCCTTTCAAAATCCGTGATCCATTCCTCCACATCCCCATCCGCGAACGCAACAGGCCAGGGAAACTTCATCACGTGAGCGTGGTCACGGCACCAATGTAACAAGGACGACAACGCACGGCAGGATACTTGTATTCCCACGGTCACACAAGTCGAGTCATGGCACACATACAGTCGCTTATATAGGCTTTTTTCCAGACTGCGCGGCACCAAGATTGCTATTGTCGCTGCTTGAGCGCTTCGGCTGCATTCTGTCCATTTGCCTGTGGCCGATGGCTTGCTTCTCTTGCCCGTCATTTCCCTTCGGTTGGTCCGACTGTCTCAGTTGACGGCTCGATCGGCAGCCCTTCACCTGAGCTATCTTGCTGGTTGCCGGAGGTCCCACTGCTTCCTCTCTGGTCGTCTGTGTGCTTCTTTTTGCCTGCTTCGGGACGCCTCCGGCATATTCGCCACCTGTTCTCTTGTCTGTGGCCCTTGTTTGGTTCGTTCGTTCGCCTTGATGTTTACGCCGTTCCCTGGCCCCAGCATTCCCTGTTACAATATCACCGTCCATCCGTCTCATGTACGCTCCCCACTCTTTCTCTGACTGGTCGATTCTTCTTGCTATATAAGCCGGATTTCACCCCAGTCTGATGGCTCGTTACCGTATCACTCGGTATACGTTCCTCGCCAGATCCTTTAGACGACTTGATGTCTATTTCCGGACACTTGGGATTGAATTGCCCCACAAAATTGATGTATGTTGTTTGTAATTGTAATGATTGTTCTCTAAAGTACACGTAGATTACCGACTCGTCTCATTTGACTCTGGCTTTCGGGTTCGTACTCTGCGAGTCACTCAATCACTGGACAGCGGCTCAGTTACAGCTTTATTGCTGTGATAAGGCTCATTTTTGCTTTTTCCAGCACAAAACAAAAGATTCTGCATCATATACAATCCTGTGCCCATAAAAGACGAGTGAGATAGCCTGATCCTTGAATTAACCGTGGTGTCATAGTGACAGCAATAAACGGAATATTGCTTGGTGATGATAGGCGGTGGTCAAACGGTTACTATCGTGGACTTCGGACAATAATAGCCCAAGTTTGATTCCCTTCACAGGCAGTCACTTTCCCATTTGACAGCCTTTATTTGACCGCGGCTCCTTTCTTCAATTGTTGTACATTATTGTATAGTAGATAAAAAGAAGGTAAAAGACTGTCTTAGTTATTTTATTGCATTTTATGGTAATCAACCAGAACAGCTACCTGTGATGAAACTAGCGATTTTTCTGAAAATGCAATACATACGCTCATTTTTCGGGGTCACGATGCTGGCTTCAGAAAAGTTGAACGCTGACGCAAATTACCGGCCAGTTTTTTTACTCGACAACGGTTAGAGATCACTACGGGAATCCCCTTCCCGAATGGATGCTAGTTTGTCTTAGGCTTTCTGTCTGCCGTCACACGAATCAAATTTTCTTCGAGTTTGGATGGGCTGAACTTCCCCCTACCACTTGTTATTCGGATGGCCAAATAGCCGATGAATGGTGCCCTAAATTATTTGCTCGGTGATAGCCAGTGTGCTATATTTGCTTGAAAAAACACAGCGAGCCGAGAAGCCTAGGTTAAATGTACTCAATCGTCGTCGTTAAGAAAGGGAGGACTTTTCAGAACAATTGTATTACAGGAAAACAATGCTATGCTCCTATTGTCACGACTGATACCCTGTGCCCTGAGGCTCGGCACAATGCAATTAGCACTATGGATAACAGAACGCGAGACGAAGAATTTCTTGTCGCAAGACAACACTGGATTGCTTGAAATTTCTTTTCAGTCACTCAGAATAACTCCGCTAATTCTGCTTCTGACCACGCATTAACTACTATGACGTAATATCCAATGGATGATGATGTAGTGTGGCCCAGATATCGCTGGAAGCAGCTTGGCCTACTTTCATACAAGAATGCATAAGATCAAAAGATCAGTCGGAATGAAGACTTCTAACAAAGATGTGCATCAGCACTGGAAACACCTCAGCATCAGTGTGAATCAATTGCTGTATGGGTGACGATCTGTTGACGCACAAAACCAGTGATGTTTCATTCAAACTGCGTTTGTTTATTCATAAAGCATCCAGTTGGTTTCTCGCATGACATTTCAGCGTGATTAAATCCATCCTCATTAGGGTGGGTCTCACAGACTTTCAGTGTAGGTCTTTAGAAATTCATTTCTTTCAATGTAATTGCATAGAATATCCATAACCACTTTCGTTTCTGCAGATCTGCACCTGATGCACAAATATCGATTCAGATCTTCACCGAACAAGTCATACCAATGAACCAACAAGACAAGTTAGCTTCCCTTGAGTCCTTCATCTTAATCACGTTTTTGCTCGTTTGGTAAGCCATCTAAGTAAAATAACACGGCAACCGTCGCAAAGGATCAAAGAGTACTGTTATATCAACGAATTCGGCAGCAGAATGAAGGCGCATTCTTGTGGGTGGACGTGTACGCAATGCAAACGTACGGCAGGTACAAGTACAAGCAAACACGTGAAAAAGTCAACACGTCCGCAAGTGCGTAGATCAACGATGTATGCAATCGTAAAAGAAAGACAACTGTACAATCAGATTAAGCCGCACAAGGTGGTGCAACTTGTGACGCAATCTGAACGAAGCGCGACAAACGTCAACTGTGGACGAGCGTGTGTGTGTGTGTGTGTGCGAGAGGGAGAGAGAGAGAGAGAGAGAGGGAGAGAGAGAGAGAGAGAGAGAGAGAGAGAGAGAGAGAGAGGGAGAGGGAGAGAGAGAGAGAGAGAGAGAGAGAGAGAGAGAGAGAGAGAGAGGAGAGAGAGAGAGAGAGAGGGAGAGAGAGAGAGAGCGGGAGAGAGAGAGAGAGAGAGAGGGAGAGGGGGAGAGAGAGAGAGAGAGAGAGAGAGAGAGAGAGAGAGAGAGAGATTGTCTGTCTTAGCACATGGCTGTTCAAGCCGAACATGACAGGTGAAAATCGGCCTGGCTGAGGACGGGTAACAGAAAATTCATTACCATTAGTTGTGTGGCACATTTTGTCACCGGACATTAAGTGAATTACGATTCATTCAAAATCGTCTACATAGCTCCTACGAACACAGGGAAAGTTGCGCGAAAGCAACATCTAACAACGGGAGAGGTTGTTCTCGGAAGTGATTGTTTGAAATATCGCAGCTACCCTGGTCACTGTCCGAAACCCGGCCTTGGAACTCAGACACTAACACTTTAGTCGAAACCGGACGTGGATAATTCCCCAGATCCACGTCCATTGTTTCGTTATTTCCTTCGTAACCATTTAACAACGGTAATTATTCTCCTGTATTTTGTAACTACACAACAGCAAATTATACGACCGTCTAATAGTAACTTGCACTCACTGTTCGCAGATTGTGAATTTCCATCCCATAAATGTAACCGTGTCAGCCTCGAGCTTGTTCGTTATTCGCATCCTCTCCATAATTGGTACATATACATATACATATATATATGCGGAAAATAGTATATCTACTCTACTTTTGACAAAAATTCCGTATGTTCACGTGTGATGGGGAAGAACAATAGAAATTTACACGAATGGTTTTCCAACTGTTGGGATTCTAAAGCATTCTTCTGGTTTGTCACAGAGAGAACCTATTCGCTGATAGAACCCAACACGTACGGCAAAGCACATCAGGTGCGCCATTTTTGCCGTCAATATTCACGTTGCAATATCCACTGGTCGTCCGCGGGTCAGCCTATTCGAGTCTGGTCAACTTCGGTAAGGCGGCACTAGTCCAGCACTGGAATCTGAAGTACCGCCGTTTCTATGGTGGTTTCTATTGTCCGTCACAAGCGGGCGATTTGTTTTTCATAATTAGTCCAGTTCTGTGTAGGTGAACAGGTGCATGTTTTTGGTTTATAAGGGCAAATTCCTAGCCATTGATGTAATCTAAAATGAGTTCAAATGGAACATCCTGTTGATGTATATATATATACATATATACATATATATATATATATATATATACATGTATATATATACCAGGTAATTATAATTACAATAGGCATTATGTTAATATTTTATTCATGTCATATATTTCATGTGCACTGTTATATGTTTGTTATGTATTGTATGACATCTGTTATGCTGAATTTCTTTGCACTTTCATTTAGAGTGTTTTGAACTTATGTCGGAGGGGTATGGCTAACCTAGGGCGGTATTTTACTAGTTAAAACTATATATATATATATATATATATATATATATATATATATATATATATATATATATATATGGCTATAAAAGAAGGAGGTAATGCCGTCATTATGCTGATTCTTTCTTGTGCTTTGTGGGGTCCATTTAGGGATATTCTGTAGATCGCAATATTAAAAGGATGCTTTTGAATCATGTGTCAATGATATACCTGACTTACGGTGGCTCACTGTTGGAATCGAGAACGCTGTTTTCCTTTCCATCGGGTGACGCTATGAAAAGTCAGCAGAACAGCGTCAGTGCTATATGCACAGGTAAATTGTTTTACATGACATCCCAAGCAGCACTGCCCAATTGGGCTAGGGTTGGGCATGCCCAACGTTCTAGGAAAATCTCGGAAAATAGTTCCCTCCTTACCAAAAATCACCCAAAATTTCGTTTCACTGCAGAATCGGCTATTACAATATTCCCCCACGTTTTCAGTTCAACCACTAAGTTGCCTATATATATATATGAACAAGGGAAACTGCCAATTGTAGAAGAATAAGGATAGATTTATTGTATAAAAGGGCGGTAAAAGTGTACATAAAATTCCGACATTCGTTGTTGGTCATTCTTGTATTTCACGGAATGTTGTTGGGTCTTCTTGCTGTTCACGGGATCTGTAAAATGAAAGTGTGGAAAGTGACGTAATAACCGTTCGAAAAATATGGAACAACCTGATTTTGTAAGTTTAACTCAGAAACGTATATGCTGCACACAAAATTATGCGTGTTCTGTTATTTAACATTATACGAGGCAGCGTCTACTTGTAATAGATAAACCGTGTCACCACTTCATAGTTCCATACGCATATTGGTGGATGACATTCTGCACCATCAGTTTAAAATGAAGCAATGGTTACGCAGAAACCCTGAATGAATGAACACAACAACGAAAAATCAAAAAACGACGTACCGGCGTAGCCTCGATCCCCAGCGTTGATAAACCAACGCTTAATATGCCTCTGTATGACAGACGTCGGTTCATCTGCAAATCGTTCTGTCCCACGCATTGCGTCTGTTGTTTCGTGTTAATAATTGTATCGACGTACCCACTACGGCCGCGATCAACCTATGATCGACTCACGGAATAGCACGGGCGATGATGTCTCGCATTGAGCCGTACTTGATGCACTGATAGGAAAAAGTTATTGAATGGAAACTTAAACTTACGAAGCAGCTTCCATAACTGTTTGTAGCAACGGCGGCGGACTGGAAGGCAGTTCAAAATGAAATCATGTGGGAATATTATCTCACACGATTTCCTTTTTTAAAGTGGCTTACTACAAGGCCTCCGGTGCTGTAAAGGGTTACGGAAACTGCTTCGTACGTTTACTTTGCCCATCAATAAGGTGTATCTATCAGTACATGTAATACGGCTCGCTGTGTGACATTATCTCCCGTGCTAATCCCTGAGTCTACAAGCGACAGTTTTAGTGGTTTATATAGCGGTTCACAAGAATAAACAATGAATTCATACTAAGGGAATCGTCGACCGGCCGAAAGCCGTTCTCGTGTACAATGCGGAAGGGTAATCCGCGGCAGTGCTGCCCAATTTTACTACGGTTAGTTGACGCCATTGGCTGATAAAGAATGCTGTATTTCCAGTCTTAAATATTGGAAATCGAAAGGGTAATAATTGTATACTGTAAATCCATATTTATCTACATTCAATATCGAGTCACATCCCGGAGTTGCGCACATAAAGGAAGACTCATGTGCCAACTGCTTAAGTTGACATACTAAGAAAAAAGCAACGAAAATGGTAATCAGAATGGCGTGGCCCTGAAAAGGGCCTTGGGTTCGTTCACGTGTTGCGGCGTCGGTGTCAATGGGCCATGCAGTGTACGCAACGGTAGTTCTCTTCGTTATGAAATGCCGCACACCGGAAATGTGTCCATCGTCCGCAGGTTCCACATTGGACCCACTGAATGTCCTCGTCTAAATCCACGTTTGGTTCACTGTTTTTGCAGACGCTGCAGACGTCCTGACGAATTGGCGAGTAATCCACTTGCAGACGTCGTCTTTTACAATTTGTCTTGTATACAGTGGACGTTGTAACTTTGAACCTTCGGAAGGCCACTGAGTGCAGTTGGTCGCCTGAAATTTCTAGATCTTCATTGGCTATGTTCCTTGTTGTCAAAACGGATTTCCGTTTTGATGACAGACGCACGGACTTACCTTCCTCATACGTGACAGCTTGAGATTGGTCACCAGGGTCGTGACTAGTGCTGGCAACTGCAACATTTTGAACTGCTGTTTTCCTCTTTGCGGCTGCGGCCATCTTGGATATGTCCGCATCACACTCAACTGCAACCGGCGTCTCGCTATTTGGAGCTTGGAACAGAATTTTCGTTCCAGAACATGAAGCCAGAATCTTGTTTAGGAAGCCCAACTGTTTCAAATAATACCTGTAATCTTTCTCCCCTAGCATACTTAAAGCTACAACTGTATCTGTGGGCAGAAATTCGGACTCTGATAACCGATCACTTTTAGCCGTTATCAACTACGATTGTCTTACAATTACCGGTTTCAGGGAGCATCTTTCTCATAAAATGAACAGCCTTACGATAGCAGTCACCACTCTCATTTGGGAGAATGGCATAGAACACACTGCGACCTAACCCCGTCCCATCAACTACCATTGTGTGCCATAGAATGTACCCACCACGGTTGAGTTGGTGAGTAGCATCTGCCAAAATAACGTCGCTGAACCTAGGACATAACTCTTTGCTTACAGAAGGGACGAAGAATATAAACTTTATATCACGGTTATCGGAAATTATCTCCGAATAACCATGGGCCTGCAGCAATTTTTGAACCTCCTCCACTTCACTTACTAAGTCTCTCTTGTTCATTCTTCTTCTTATCGACCTGAAATCGTCATTGTTAAGACGCCGGTTGAATTTCTTAAACGTATACTCCCTTAGCTCAGACTTCTTTCTGAAAGTGTCCATCAGTTGCAACACATGAGCATCCTGCTCAGGTGTCAGTCTACGATTTCGTACATAAAATCCCTCATTCCCTACTTGAAAACTATGCGAATGCTTCATCGACCAACTGACGACACAGTAACAGGAACCCGCAAATCGAAGCGTGACGAAAGCCCCGCATTCCAAATTAGGATACCTGAAAGGGATTTATTTACCGATAAATGATAACATACCTGGACGACTTATCACATTTCCTTTTGCGGTGAACGCAGCAGTACTTTTTGAAATAATAAGGCACACCATCTGGCAGATGGATGCCCCTTTTTTTGGCCATTGCGTACGTCTCGGAACTGTACACGAAAAAAGACGTGCAAGTTTCTTTTTGAAACTCCCGAAAATCGGCTTGGAATGCGTCGATATCGGGGTATACACTACGGACCAAACGCCGAAACACAGCTGAATCGTCCACTGGTGCGCGCTCCATTTGCAACGCGACAGCACAACACGCAACGAAATAACAGCGAATTCCAGTGCGCTCAGGCTTATATATCACCGATGAACCAATCACCTTTCAGGATACAAACATAAATACCTTCATTAAACAAAACACCCTCAAACCGAGTAATAACCATATGCGAATTTTCATGCCAATTACCATAACAATTTAGCCGTCAATACCATCTAAGCTTTCGTTTCCCATCAACGGACGCGTGCTGTACACCGGGTATGCTGGACTAGAGCCGTACTTCCGGTCAACTTCCGCCGAGCTACATGGAAAATCCGGCATTTGTGCACATCGCGCGATGTAAATCATGATCTAAAGTTATCCCTAGTGATAAAAATTCAAAGTGTGAAGGCAATTACAAGTTGAATTAGTATAAACAAGGCTCACATGCCCACCACATCACTACCTCGTTTTTTGTGTTTGAACCCCATTGATTAGTTTTTCTAATCGAACATCAGCTCACATATGCCAAATTCACCTGCATGAATGATGCAGCGAAATCTGATCACTAATTTCTGATTATATATATATATATATATATATATATATATATATATATATCAAATTGTTAGGTGTTAAGGAATTCCAAGGAGACAAACGAAAGTGAGATCGTCACTACCAGCTACAATACTATGAAAGCGTCAAACATTGATATCAGCAGAGAGAAATGGATTGGTTCACGCCCATCTAAGCCCTTTCCTAACAAGCATGTAACTTTAGTTGAATACTGGTTCACATCCAGTTGCAAAATCAACAACAACAACTTCCTCATTCTCCTTTCTATTCGTTTTCTTCTTATTTTATTAGTACAGAAAATATTGTTTATATAGTTTGCTGCGACCATATAACCAGTCATTGCCCCAGCAACGAATGGGCCCACCGGGACTGTGGTGCCGCCACCTCTAACGTGTTGACGGTAAGACCATGCACAGCTTGGTGTGGTTCTTTTTTCACCTTATCGATCCACACCTTCGATTCGCTCTCTTCTTGCCTGTGATTCCGTTGGCTCAATATTGACCTGGATTCTGGACAAGCGCTGTTTGCGCATCACGTGAGTCACCGCAATGGCTTTGGTCTGCTGGTAAAGTCAGATTGCGCGCTGGAAATCAATCAACCTATACCTTCACAGTCCACAAAGAGGTATGCTGTGTGAGCCTCATGAGATGCTTAGTCAAGCCCAGTCCTTTCTGTTGTGGATTCTACCACTATAGCTAACATAACAGTTGACATGACCACGCGTAATACATGTCATATACGTTATGCAGACAGGACCCAGTGTCCGTTCGAGGGGACTTGCGTGTGTTCAATCGATAGAACACAAAATATCGGAAAACTCTGAGCCCAAACATCAGTGTTTCATTAGGTTCCTGAACAGTAATCGCATACCAGTAGGGGTGCTAACACCCTGACCACTACAGGCGTAGTCTAAATGTTCGGCCTTGGGGGAAATGAATTACCAAGACAAATCTACCGACCGAAAGCAATTCGATTGGTTTTACCAATATCTGGAAGATCCCGAACGTCGGCTACACAGGATTCTGTATTGCCCAATGGTTTCGTGTCGTTCAGCTAGATTAGGATTCAACCAGTCAGATACGTCGGGACCCAGGCGAACACATTATCCCCATACAAACAGATCGCCTCGTGGGTATCCATTGCGTTGGCCATCAATGCTGCCACCATATTGCCGCTGTTGTGTTCGGCTTATACAGTCATATGCCCAGACAGACATTCTGGCATGAACGCGCAAATTCCTTACATGCATGGACACACACCTGCAGTTTTACACACACGTACATCGCTGATGTAAGTCATGTTTCGCCCCCGGACAGCACTGACCAAACAGATTGTATCACGTGTAGAAAGATTTTCAGTTACTTGATCCGACTGAGTGCTTGAATTCAATTTTCGCCCACTTACGACTGTGATTCAGGCACATTCCTACTTGTCCACATTTTGACCTGTATGATTGTACTTGCGCTTACCGTACGTTGGTTTTGAATGCACGTTCTTCCACAAAAGCGTGCCTTCACTCTGACCACTGAATTCGGGATTTAACAACTGCTTCATATGTAAAGACTATATGTGTAGTGAATGAACATCAGAGCCACTTGACGGACATTACAACGGCGAAAGTGCATTTGAATTCACCAGTTTATGAAGTCTCCCACCTTATCCGCATTTCATCTTTCTCCCAGCCGCTACGAAGGCTGAGGCTCCCGAAGATGGCAGTACCGCGTAATTAAAAGATTAAATAAAGTGTTTAGTGTTTTATTAGACTGAAGTATGGATTCTGTGAGCGAATCCGTGAACTCGTGTACTCCATCCCACCTGGGTATTTGAAACTCATCCCAATAGGAGCAGATTCTGCTTCGACAACTCGCGTTATGGTTGAAACTCCCTTTCCGAAATAATACAGCATTATTTATTGACAAATGAACGAAGTGAAAAATATCAGCAGGATGTCATCAGTGGTATCTGCATAACTTGCTCATATCGTGAAGGAAGGAGTGAGTGTACATAAGTTTAGTAGTTTATTAAAATAAAGGAAATATACTCAGCACGACTTCACGCCATGTACGTGGGTGTGTGCTGTTTCGTCTGTGTGTGGAGAAATGGGCATCGGAAAAGGATGTCAGAATTCTGGCTACGTACGTCAGAATACGGAAAATAGGGGACCCGTATGAGGGAACCGTAAGATTCCCTTGTTGTTGTACAATCCTTTTTCTACCATTCCAAATGTATAATGCAACCATAATCTGGTGGGAAATCAATGGGCTCCACGTATGCATTTTCGTAAGAGTGAAATAGTACACTTCCTCCTATATTTTGTCTTACTGATGGATGTGATCCCACTGTAAGTTGTGATTGGCTGGTTCGGCTACTCTGCATTACCGCCTCTGTTTCCGAACGGTTTGCATGCATGGGTATAATATAGTACTAACCCGCGATTTCGGTCATCTCAGTTCTAGCATTCGAGCTACTTCACCACAAAAAGCCGTCCTACGGTTTAGTCTCACTGAAGCGGTCAGAATGAACTCAACGCGACGAGTAATGTCCTAAAAATCTTTCATCAGCTGGTGGTAAATATTGTCTCGTTTAGCAACATTAAATGAAACTATAGGCAGGACACTTGGTACTATGAGGAGAGGGACTCATTTGCTGCATTGTTTGACGTCAACAAGACGCATTTTGTTGGTGGGAATTTATACCTTGAATGGCTGTGAGAAATTCTCGGGAAGTACTGTGGTAATTTTCCGACAAATGAGTTCATTATTTTCATTACGGATACCTTTCCTTGTCCCGACATTCTCCGTGCTATGGTAAAACGATGTGTTGCCGTACGCAAACAAACAGAACAAGTGATGCTGTTGATTCCTGAATTCAGTTCCCACTGACAATCTACAATTTATTGTGGTCTTCGATCTCAAGAAAGCTTAGTATCCACCTTGTAGGGAACATGAGATTTACTGAATTCCTGGCTGTCAATGTTTGATAGATAACAAAATTCATCGTAAACAATGGTTGGATCTGCTTCCTCGTGCAGCTGTAGTGTGCTTGTTGTAACGCTCTCCCACTGAGGGTTGCGAAGTTATGATCTGCAAAGAACATAGAAAAAAAAATCCTCATTAGCCGGAGTTCAGTAAATGTATGATCAGGCACCGGCTATTGCACCACAGAAGATGGAAAAGACGATCTATGTCTGAGAGCAACACGGCATGCGACTGAAACCTTTGGGTAAAAAATTGTATTTCGTAGCTTCGTTGATAGAGTAATTGGATTTAGTAGATATTAATCGCACAGAGAAGGACATTCTCGCTTTATTGACCTGGCACAAATGATTGTCGCACGTCATCACCATCCTACAGTGTTAAACAGCAGGGTAATCCCCTGACCACTGTCTTCCTCATCATGTTGCACGTGGCAATAGAAAGAATGAATATACAAGATGGACAGGAAGTGAACCTACAGGGGTGGGAAAAGGAAAGAACGCCTTAATTACCAACAAGCGGAATATACAGTCTAACTGAACTAACACACATTGATCAATCATTCCAACTCGACAGAAAGTGGCAACACGATCGACACTGTTCACGGTTCGCTGCCATATCCTTTAGTGTCTCAAGCCAACTGGTTGAAGGATCTTCTGGACCCGGACCACGAGGACGTGTGGAAGGATCTGGCTTGGTGGCGTCATCGGTGGCGCTCTTGCTTCTACAATGTTTCTTTATCGACCTGATGTCAATATTTACAGTTTCCTTTTACTCATCTCATATTCTTGTTCTGTCTCAATATTTCAGACTGAGGTTGCCGTTGAAAGATAGCAACCAAAGCCTCAGCACCCAATGCATGGTTAAAGTTTGTCTGAGCTGAACTAATCCGTCTCCCCAACTGAGTCGCGAGGCAATTTTGCCTAGTTATTCTGACAATCAGACGGGCGAAACTCGTCCACCCTAATCGAGAAACCTACCACATCCCACGCGGTCATGTTTACGTGTTTCTTAATTCATGACTTCTCCTCTTATCGCGAACTGACTGCCTTAAACCTTAATGAAAGAAGCACACAGAGGCATTTTCAATTACATACGACTGAAACACGAAAAACCACAGAGCAATGATCCCAGTACCAGAACTCAAGCTCGTATCACTGCCTTCCTGATCCCAACGTCACGGATTCGGCTGCCCTATCAAACTCGGACAATTTTGCAGGGAAATCTATGTTCAATCGCAGTTCGAAAGTCGTATTCACTCAGACACACAGGTTTTCAAGATTTTTAACAATTCCAATTGCATGAGTACAGTGAACGCGGTCTATCTCATAATATCAAAGACCCGGCAATCTGACCCTGAGATTTTGGGATGAAGAATCACATAAAATCACAATAGGTCAGGCGTGGTGCTGAGCATGGTGGCATCCATCTACTTTCTACAGCTAAAGTGATTCGAGATGACAGGATTCGAACCTCGGGATACTCTGAAAAGATAAACGTTGAAACAGCTTGACTACATTTGTGAAACATTACTGCCCCGTGAACTTTAGTGAGCTAAGATTTCTCGGCCTTGTAGTGATTCTGAATGCGTGATCCGGGTCAAATTGGTGACCTGTATCAAAAGAGTACGGTGTCCCTGCACTAGATGGCAAATTTCCACCACATAGGCTCAGGCCTCTTTGTATGTGCTCGCATATTTTGGTGGAGGCAGCTTTCTGTCCTTCCAACGTATCTTGTAACACAGGTATATTGAAATTGGTAAACTAGAACTCTACTTTGTTTGCGCTTTATGCAATCGCATGTAAAGTGCTTCAGTAACCAGTAGAGAGCACTCGAAATTTATGGCCAATATCAGTTCCGCGAACAGATTTCTGTTTATTTTCTGGTAACCATCACTTTTCGTGGTGAACCTACTGCATTGAAATGAAACACGCAATATTTTGGATTTGCTGCTCTCGTATGCTCATTGATAAGAACAAATACCAAGGAGCTATGCGGTAAGCTGAGCCGGAAATCACGTTCTAGGATCCAAAGAAGTGTGAATACATTGTCTACACAATTCTCATCAGTTCTGTGTCGTAATGTCTGAGTTTTGTTTTGCCTCCGTCACGAATAATCTGTAAACACGATTTTGGCGTGCAACATCAATCACACCATCCACTCTAGAGTAAAAAACAGGAATGTTCGACACACCATGCGGACTTTTTCACAGAATAATGAAAAAGTCCAGAAAAGCTCATACACAAGTCCAGTAGGATTGTCCCCTGGCTGATTCGGTGAGTTCGGCGTCGGCATTTTGTGGTTTTTAAATCCCCATTCGTGGATTAATCAAGCCTGCTACATCATGTGTTGCACATGAACCAGTATGTGGCGCGGATATAGGTCGATTGACCGGTTCAACGTTTTACGTTCACGCTGAATATTGCCATTATTTCAAGGAGGTTTTGGAGAGACCCTCACAGAACGTAAACCGGAACATACTTCCCGATTATGCGCTATTCGCGAGCGTTAGCCAATCGTTGGGAGCGAGCTTCAGTCAGCAGTTTAGGTGTGACGCCGTAATTGCCGAATGAGTTCATCTTTACAGATGGATCTTCTTATGTTCCCGTGTAGCTCTCAGGAGTTTTGTCCGTTCCGGAGGAAAAACAGACTCATTTCGACTTTACTTTCACTCAACGGATGGCTTCTATGCACAGCGTCTTCAAAAATGATGCAGACACACTGGGGTTGTCAAAATTCACAACTCACTACTTCAATACCCATCAGTAGGCAAAATATTTCAAATACCACAACGTACAGAGCCCCACGTAACACTCCACAGCTGCACGTCTCACACACGTTACATGTACGTCATGTGAAGGGCATAAGATCCTGAACGACTGAGACAAACAACGGTCAAAGTGCTCAGCTCCGTCCGGTATCGAAATTCAGTCCACCTGTTGTTGAAAGCCTGACGGTCAAAAAGACCACGGAGCAGACAGGCCTTGGGTTAAAGAACGGTGATTGGGTGAGCGTATCTGTTTGCGCACGCGCATGCGCACAACCTAGGAACAAGAGCGAAATACAGTGCAGCTGATTGTTAGTCATAATGAGGTTTTTGATTATAGGCATGTGAGTGGGACAAGAAAAATCAGCGCTTCACGATAGCAACGATACAGAGCGTTGGGTTGTCTCTACGGCGCTTAAGCGTGACGCGGAGCAAAATGCAACGATTTTAGTGAACAATATCCGAGGCGAAAGGCGATAGCTACATTAATTGTGAGCAGACTAAGGAAAAGTCGAAGAAATGGGATCCTCTGAGGACGGAAAGAAGTGCGATCGGTTGAACTAGCTTGAACATTGCAGTAACAAGGGGCACTTTCATGAGGCCACCCACTTTCCATCCAGATATCCGAAGCACTCAGCGCTTTTTATCCAACTGGCCGGTAAGAAACGAAGAAAAATATTGGGAGATGGTCCAGAATTTGGGTAATATAAGCCAAATTGAAGCCTCTGACATTTATTCAAATTTTGTATGAGTGAATGAAGAATGATATTGTTTAGTCCGTTTGGTAAACGAGTATGTGAGTAGCCTTGGGCATGAGTTTAGTGAACAAACGGAAACGCCAAATAAACGAGATTTCGTCCGTCATAGGAGTCGATCGCTGTGCGTGTGAAGGGATCTCCTTCATGGAAAGCCATTTGTACAAGGGCGTTTTGGAATTAGTCTTGTGGAGACAGCACCAAGCTCGTCCCGGAATGTGCCACTTCTCAATCTGAATTCAAAACCAAGTCGGGTAGGTATATGATTGTAGTTATTGAATGTCTCACATGCATGAGTCATGTAGTTCGAATGTACAAGGACCATGTTGGAACCTTGAGGTTAGCTGGGGGAATCACGTGATTGGAATTTGAATGTACTCATTACTTCACAGTCCTCACTGGATCCAACCAGTTCGCATTTTCGAATTAGTCCAGGGTAGACAAACAGTGAATAGTGCAATGGTATCAGTTGTGGTCTGTAATAAGGAGAACAAGGAACTGAATAAGGTGGGGTAAGGCCGTTTAGCGAAAAAATGCTGAAGGTTTCTGGGCGAATCATACTTCTCGGCTGCCCAAACCATATAGGGGAGTTTTGTTGTGGAAACTCCAACAGGAGTGTTTCATTCATAAGTCTGACCCACAAGGTAGTGGGACTTTAACCCAGCACAGAAACGCGCCCGAAGCACCCATGGAGGAACTTATTCTGGTCTGTTGTGCGAGACCTGATTGCTGTTCTTATATCGCCTGGTGTCCGCTGGTGCTTTTCATTGATCCACTTCTTGGTTTCAGTCTTTAGTCTCATTCACCCAATGAGGCAAGCGGAAAGTGGAGGAGGCAACATCCTTTCGGCCGGGTCTGCCCAATGAAGCGCGATGACCTTTCTCACTGTCGAGAGAAATCTCAACTATTCCACTCCTACGTCCATCTATTGGGGATTATTTTGACAGGTAAGATGCCTCTCTCCCTGTTTATTCGCAGGAGTGTCCTCTCCATAAAAGTAGTGGGTAAAACCAGATGTTGTTCATCAACTGGTTAAGAGAGAGGACGTCGTCTGGCCTCTACCGATCGACCTGTCAGGTATGATTAGATCTTCGGCTTAAGGAAGCCATCCTGCATAGCTCTTTGGGTTATGGAGGCATGCAAACCATCATACCACGTCAGTGTGCAGTCTCGTCATGATGGGACACGTGAAATTTGAGTAGCTGTTGGAAGGGAAATTCGGTGTTTCAATATTTCACCTTTGATATCAGGGACGATTTGACTGTGCATTCGGCAGTAGATTTACTTTAAACGAAAAAGCCAGAAAATAATAAGAAACGTGTGGTGGGTGAGTAAAATTCTATCGATACTGTGCAGAAACGGTAACGAACAATAATTTTAGTTGACATAGTGGACGTACCCATCGAAGTATGACAATAGCCTCTGGAAAACACCCACAGTTCGACCTTCGTTGTTACGCATATGATCTGAAACACAGTAGTTCCGTCAACGGAATTTCATGTGGTCAGAATATGACCAGTGGTTGCTGATGACGGAGTCGAATGGTTTTCTACGCTACCCTCGGACGTTTGACCTGATCCTGATTGCGTCAGTAAAATTTGGACCCAGTTTAGGTCTCGTTATTTTGTTTATTCAACACTGTCTGTACCTCGAATTATTCCGACGTAAAATTCAACATTCAGGTCGACAGGTGACAATGGTCCATACAACACTGGAGTCATTTAAACGGCTACGCTACACGGTTGAAACTATTTTTTGTTGTCAAAGTCACATACCGCCATGCTGCACTTGCGCATATGTTCAAAACAATGTATGTTGTCAATAAAATATATGTTGACAACACATAGGCCACCCATTATTTAGTGACGACAATGTGAATCGGACCGATCACGTGAGAAAATGGAAAGCAGCCGAATGACAAACTGCTGCTAGTCGTACTTTGTGTACCGACGTGAATTCTCCTTTCAATAAGTTTTCGGCCCTAATTTATTCGCTTATTGTTTGTTCCTTCGAAAATACTTGTGTGCTATATTTTCAAGAAACTTAACCGAAAGCTGACCTGAACGAAGAAGTCTTTGAAATGAAAAATTTTGCTTCCGTCAGAACAGAATGAACGTCTCGAAGATGCAGCGAGCCTGATGACGTCCTTCACTACTCTCTCAGTTTGATTACTTGTATATCTGTCGCACGTTGTCCTGGATGTTCCACTTCTCCATGCCTTCACTACGAAGCTTTACGTAGCCACCCAGAGCTCCGAAAAACTTAGTTTAATTGTGCTACGATTCATTCCTGTCTTTCCTCGTACCTTTGTGTAGTGATCTGAATATCTTTACACGCAATCCTTCATTTTTAGTATCCATCCAATCAGTTGAAGCCGGACCGTGACTGTTAGATCGTGTAGATATAACCAAATCGCTTTGTTATTGGTTAGCATTTTATCTGCCAATGAGTGCATATCTCCCACTGTATACAAACGAGTTAGTACCAACCAAATGCATTCTTACTGCTCTGTCTGGTCTTGTCGTCCCCCAGTGAGCGCACTCGGGGTGTCAGTTACTTCATTAATTGCTACTGGCCGGGTAGATACAGTTCCTACACTTTGATTGATGATAATCTCCATATCATTGTAAGAGTATTCAACCATGCCTTGACGTATTCACTCGCATCTCATAATCTCAACAACGTTTGTGTTACTCTGACCTGTAGTGACTCCCAGGTGGGTCGTATGCTGACATAAAATTCAAAACTCTCTCCTCGAGTTTAGTACACCCATAGCGCCAAAAGTCATTTATTCGTTCCAGAATATACTCAAATCATAGCCGCTCATCTCACACACAGGCCAGGCAGCTCTGTTTTTATCACTGGAATTTATTGGAGGAAAACCGTTCACTTTTCAACTATTGCTTATTTCTTCCTGCTTCCTAGTTATAACGCAGCCTAGTCATTCCTTTGAAGCAAATTTTACATCCGAAGCAATAAGCTGTTCTATAGAAACGGTTCATCAGTAGCTTGGAAGAGTGGTCTCACCATATTTAAAACGATTACGCGAGACGGAAGAGTTGGCATACAAAAGGTGCAACATATATGAGGTTAGTTGAGAGCCAAGCGCCGTCAAAAAAGAAATTGAAAGTCTGGGATGCATTTTCTCCCAACGTGTCCTGCTCTACCGGAGCACTGAATCCAGATGTGATTCAAATTCGCTAGACGTAGATTTTGCTCCCAATAAATTCCTCTTTCATGAACTGTTCGTAATACACTATAACACAGGGATGAAATATAAAATTCTATAGAACTTGCTGTCAGTGATATTAGTCCCACTGCGATGCATCAGTGATTGGAATTTTGTGACCTTGGTCACCATGATAATCTATCTTGAACTCTAGAAGCGTGAAATTAGTCAAGTTTCTAATATGACTTACTATTAAACTGATGAAAATAAAATTCACTGAAGTTGGTGTTCGACTTTGATAAATAAGCGCCGATCCTACTAAAAGAACTTCCATTTTGACGTGTCTGCCATGCCTGTGTCCATCAGAAAGAAGGAAACTCCAAATGAACATGTTTTGAGAATACTGTGTTTAAATAGACCGTAATTACTTGCGGGGGTTCCAACAAGAGCGAAACTCGAATATGGTGCTTTTGAGTGCAGAGTTGATCGAATGACCTGAGATTTGAGCGTGACAGGTGAAGTCCAAAGTACAGTCAGCCAAGCAAAGAATACTGTGTTGTCTTAACAGTTCAACAGTCAAATCACTGTGATTGGCAGTCTCACTGGAAGAAAAAAATTGGGTTATTTCGAGGGCATTACAAGGACTTCAGGGTCACGTGAGAGCAGCCCGTTGAAAATTTGTTTTGTTTTCGTTACGTAGAAATATTTACTGAAAAACTGAAAATTCAGCCACCTCAATGAAGAGTAGAGGAATAGTATTTCGAAAGCCCATCGAGCCCTTAATCCTGTGATGAAAGTATTTCCTACTCTTTTTGTGAATGACGACATATTTTTCGTATTATTCATGTAAAATGTGGTGTCGTAACTTCCATAAACTCTCCCGATGACCCCTTACAGTTTGCCCATAAACGGAACAGGTCCACTGTGGATGCTATCGCTTCCTCATTCCACCAAGCAACCATATACTTAGATGGATCAGTGAAGTCCGTGAGATGCGCTTTTCTAGGCTACTTATCCACTTTTGACTCTATCCCGCTGTCTCTCCTCCGTAAACTGGAAGCTTTCGGCTGTCCCACACCTTTCTTGGCATGCCTGTCTGATTATTTCACCAACAGAACTCAGTGCACACGACTAGGTCCTAAAATATCCAAACCTTTGGTGAAAAAATTCAGGAGTACTTCAGGGAGCTGTCATTTGCCCCTATTTATTTTCTACCTACATTAGTGACATTTCATTCAGTTCTCCTGCATATTTGTTTAAATGTGCCGGTGATAAGCTTTTTGCCAAGCTTTTCCTGACACCCAGGATTTCAATAACTTATCCGTCAGTCTTTCTCATTTTTTTGGTTTCTGTTCTATTCGGTTTAACTTTAAATTTGTCCGAATGCTTTGGATGCATATTTACCCTTTCTCGATCGGCTTACCCTTGTGATCCACCTGTCATTTCCACAGAACCTCTGGCTTGAGTGCGTTCTTTCCAATATTTAGGAATCACTATCGATGCGAATTTGAAGTGGTCATCTCATCTTTCAAACAGTGTGAAGATACCACACCGATTATCTTACGAAATCCCAAAGCATAGGCACTTTAATGGTAAACAGAGTGCTATTTCCCTTTGTGTTCATCATTGTGTTTTTCCTGTTCTACTTCACTGTTCTTCTGTTATTTTTCCTGGTCTGCTGAAGAAAGATTTCAAAATTCTTTGTTGAGGTCTATCTATTATCAGCTGTCTATCTTTCAGACTTTTGACAGAACTATCTGTTAAATTGTGCAAACTACATCTGGCCGCATGTGAAATGTTCGCTCACAAAAGCCTTGCAAACAGTACTCAACCCTTACACAGTGATCTGTCCAAATGTAACTCACTCGCTTCTACACGTTCCTCCTTTCGATCCATACCCTCTCGTAAAACCACCTACAAAAATTCTACCGTCCCATATATGGCTCGAATCTTCACAAACCGGGCACGAGGAGCCGCAGAATTTCTTGGCAACTTTCATAAGTAATCGCTCTTTTTTCATCCCACTGATTCGGTGAGGTGACAAGCGTAAATCTTTTTCACTGAAATGCGGACGTATGTCTACGCAAAAGTCTCATCAAGTGCGAGTACAGAAGTTCAGTGCAAAAGCGATTTGGATAAAGATCTTAGATGTACTGGGGTAAAACTGACATCGAAGGATCAATAAATATTTATTCTGGGAATAGATGTGATTTAAAATTCCCACTCTCCTTTGCAAACATGGGTGGTGTTAAGTTAGCTGCTTTAGCCTTCAGCCAATCGGAAGTCGGTGTTGTACGATGAACAACGATGGTTACGTGTAGCAACTGCGGAAGTATTTGAGTCGGATCGTCAATCATTTTGGCTGTCGAAGTACTTTGCACGATCTGGGATGAGAATAAGGGTCTTACAAATACGTCAGTGCTAAGGAGGAATTTTCACAGAAACTCACCATGCTGGTTGATGTGAGCTGGAACAAAAATCTCAATCAACCTTGCTGATGAAGTGTTATCCAAGATACCTTAAACAACGTAGAACATATCGGGATCAAACAATGGACATTCCGTGTCTGTCAGATTAGAATTTCTTCTATGAAAACTGTCTCGCTGTAGAATGATGCTCCCGGTCACGTCTCAAATTAGGTTGTACATCTAATAGCCATTAGTTGCCATAAGTTATTTACAGTAGTAAAAACCAATTATAATTTTCACGACTCAGTTATTAGAATTTTCTGCCAACAGCCCTGATATGAATAAGATCGAGAATTGACTCCTGCTGTCTGAGGAAGAAGTTATTACAATTTTACCAGTTACAGAGGAAATTTTACCAGGGTTCAACTTTGTTTGTGGGAGATAAAATATCTAAAATAATTCATAACGTCCAAAGAATTTGGACGGCATCTGCATAGACAGTAGTGGATCAATCTTCTCTGATGTTTGAGAAAAAGCCTCTTCTCTGACGGCTTGGATGAAGATCACGTGAATGCTCAATCCCTTCGTTACTGGGTGGAATGTTTCACAGTTTTGTTACACTCCGAAGATCCTGACCACTGCTACAGAATGAAAGTTTTCAAGCTCTATCAAGTTGACCAAATCTTCTGGACCAGACGGCCCACCTTCGGCTGTACTCAAGCATGGAGCTGGGCTTCTCTGTGCACTAATGACTTCTATTACCAAACATTCACCTTAATCGTTCCCTCTTCCTGGCTGTTGGCGTCATGTGAAGATCTGTCCCGTACCCAAAAGGGCATCTAACCGAAAGAAAACGGAAAAAATTATCCCCACCGGCATTAGAACCAGCAGAAAGTCATGTGCTTCAAAGCCTCTAAAACACTAGTAGTCCCATTGACGAATACAAATTTGCATACAAATTCTAGCGTTCCACGGCAGATTCAGTAGTATGTGAAATCGTTTCCATCGTAAAAAATCTCACGAGTTTCAGCTAATCAGTTTGACCTACCGCAGTCGACCACACATCAACTTTTGATAGTGCGCCGTGATTCTTGTTTCTCTAAAATTTGGAATCTTTTAGTCTCACCTCTAATTCAGATGGCTCAAAGACTACTTCTGGGCAAGAACATGATGTACCAAAGTAAAAAGAAAGGTTTGGAGATATTTCTCATGAAGTGCAGGCATTCAATAAAGTGCAGTTCTATCTACGCACTTATTCCTTATCTACATTACCGACCTCAATGCAACCTACGCACCTGGTCTATTCAATTAAACCGATGGCTTTGTCTTGTTTCTGTCTGTAACCCACAGTCCTGTTTAGGTTAGCAGAAAAATGTTTCACACAATCGAACATTTTTTGCAATCTTGTTTACTCCTAAATTGTGCATTTTTCCATTTCGCCATCGTGCTTTCTACACCTCTTCGCGCCAAGCTTTAGCCAAAACCCACAATTCCTAAGCCACGAACCACCTTTCTTTAGTCTTGACGCACAACATCTAGCCATACCACTGCAAGCCAGTCAGGTCAGAAAATCGGAATAGATACTGGAACAATTTATTTTATTTAGAAGACTCTACGACCATAAACTCGACTGCTCTTGTATATGTATCTGGACGTTAGGTTATAAAACACTCGAACTAGATTTTTGTATATTGGAATTACTGTTGAAGAACTGTGTCAGTTAGCCTTTCGGATTCATAGATTACAATTCAATACTCTGCTCTCTGTTATTTCTTCCATATTTTCATAATTCTCTTCCGTTATTTCCCTGGTCTACCTAAGAAGAATTAAACTAGTATTCGCAGAAGTCAGCGAATCGGCACTTTTGTTCCTGGTATAGCTGTAAGAAACCTAAAGTACGCGTATAACAGCTCGTGTCTCGCTTGAAGGAAAGATCATTCCCTAAGTCCCGTGGTGCAGCATTCCTTTGCCTTGTCGACGCTATAATGTGCACAACCAATATACGTTTTCATGCACATATACAAATACCGCTCAGCACAAAGAGCTCTGAATAAATCACTTGTTTTGGGGGCTATTTCGCTTTCTGATTTGGAACATCCTGAAATTTATCCGACCAATGATCCTGCTATGACCAATACATTTTTAGAAGCTTTCACCTTGGCTATCGGCACCAATCCTTACACGATCTCGATCGATTTGGAGAACTGCCATCAAGTCCCGAAGCTGAACTGAACTGAACTGATTTAGTCCACATTAAATCTTTGATACCCTGGTTTCTGCTAGATGAATTATGGGCATTTGTGAGTTTCTTTTCGTACCATTTGTTCTGTTTTAATTCCATGATTTCTATATTTTGTACCTTCGTGCCTTGCCGAACTCCTGCGATGAATTTCGTTTACTGTCGTCATCTAAGATTGCTTTGACATAGTGTACCCCAGAGATCGGTTAGCACGTTTTAGACTCTTTGTTGCTCGGTGGTGGTCGATAGGATTAGAGGGTTTGCTTACTACCTCAGAGGTTGGTGGTTCGAATTCTCGCCATCACCGGTTTCTTTGTTGGTGGACAGTATTCCACTGTCGTCGGGTTCATTATCCCACCTGACCTATTAGGACCTTCTGTGGCTCTCCACTCAAAGTCTCAGGGTCCGGTTGCTGGTTTTCTGGAATACTGCTGTAGACCTTTGTAATTATAGGGTATATACAACCAATTCACTGCATTCATGAGCAAGCATGTAATAAAAACATGATAGAAGCCTTATGGACTAGCTCCAATTAACAGTATTATATTTAGTGCGAAGCAAATAACGGTCTAAGTGAAAGACATACTTAATTCGTAACAAGGATGAAACAGCTTTGCAGTGCTTTGATAGTTTTTAATAGTGCTTTGAGTGTTGTCACCGCTTGAGGAACGCGATTATTTCTATATATATGTGCTGTGTGATAAAATTTTCTTTCTGCGTACTACTAACATTACAAACCTTAATTGTGTATTTTGCGGGAGAAAAACACCTAAGCATAGACTGAATGAAATTGTAAATCAGTTGTTCTATCGCTCGCTTGATTTTGGGGGGTTTCTAAATGTCAAAATTTGTTCCAGTAGATCTTATTTACCCAGCCTGGAGTCTCAAATTTCCTCAGCATTCTGTAAACACTGAAAGCAGATCAACTCGGTTGATATTCAGGCAGTTCGGGGTTTTTTACTGTGCAATATTTTGTGTGATTTCTATTTGTTTTTATTCACGTTGAGTATTCTTGGCTCAGGTTTTGATATTTTTCTTATCGAGTACATTTTCCCTCATTTGTCTTGCTGTACTCAAATTATTTTCGTTGATCTTGTTCAATACAAAACGTGATAGTATGATTCCAAAGTGTTCGAGCATCTACTCGGCTTCTAAGTTAACCCAGTACATCATGATAACTCAAGACCGATCTAGTGATTAGTGTCTACTCATACAACTTTTTGTCAGTCATACGTTTTCATTTATTTCTTCCTGTTATGCAAAGAATGATGCAATAATTTCAGGAAGGAGGTTGTGACCAATTAGAGGCTGCCAGCTGGGTAAAGTGACTGGCTTTGGATGCAGTATTTGAACCCGGGACAAAGGCATTAGAAGCCCATCATGATGGGGGTTTGATCGGCATTCAGCTAATACCCAAACAAAAATACGCTCAGAGAGGGAGAGAGAGAGATACTGTGAACGATTGAGTGGATGAGTGGCTTATAAAATGGATTTCTGAATTACCAGATGATGATGACCAGATGTTTAAGCGCTCTTCTAATAATCTCCTAAACTCTGCTTCTTCCAAATTACGGCCTTTCAAAAGATGCATCCGCTTCTTTTACATATGCACAGTTCAGACTACTACATGTTTTCCTATCGTTTAAGGGCCTATGGCGATCGTCTAAGAGACTGTGGTGATCGTTTAAGATCCAATGGCGATCGTTTCGGTGCCTCTAACAATGTTTACAACACCAGGGCTAACATTTGTGGTTCGCTGTTTTTTCGCTCACTTTGGCCGATATGTGAGAACATAACATAACATAAACTTAGTTGAACGTGTACTTTGACACGCATGGGAAGTACTCGCTACATAATATGGAAAAACAGTCAAACGGTTGATACACCAAGCTAGATGCAATAACCGAACAAAATACAGACTGGCTGAACCTCATACTGACTGGAACACCATTTTGTAATCCGGTCTGCTGATGAAAGGATCACGTTTTAACTCACAAAGCGGAATCGAAATGACAAAACTGAGAAAATCAAGTTGCGATCTAAATGTTTACCGTCTCATTGCATTTATTTGTTGCACAGAACCAAAACTGTGAACAATGAGCTTCGGGTGAATTTTATGTATATATATATATATATATATATATATATATATATATATATATATATATATATATAAATTTTATCCCGATTTGCAGTTACTTCTATAAGTTGTCATAATTTTGGACGAAAGTATCCAAGTAAAGCTGTTTCTGTCGTTAGAAGCATAAGCTTTTGGAGAGATTCTGTGCACATCTTGGGAGGAGATGCTTTCCAACAAATCATTTATATATTCTCCAATGTTTTGTCAGTCGGGTACTTGCAAAATCGTCGTTCGATGTACAATTACCAGTTGCTCCACAGTTCTTGAAATTATTAAGCACTTCATCAACAGGACTGAAAAATGGACTGTAAGGTGAGATAGATCGAGCTGTATGTCCCGAGGCCAAAACAGGGTTCTCATCCGCCTGCCCGCTGGGACATTGTCAAATATAAGTACACCTGATTCACCCAGTCATTGAGCGCCGACTTTTGTTCAGCATTTCTGAAGGACCTGGTTAAGTATGTACACATTCATTCTAGGATGACACTTGTAGAGCATGATTCCAGTAGGAGGAAAACATTCAATAACGTTGAGATTAGGGTCTCTGTAAACAGAAGAGGTTTTGTTGCAAGGTTTGCTTCTTAGCAAACGCCCCCCCCCCCAATCGAGAGCACCATATATTATAATTAGTTTTGTTATTACATAGACGGAACACTGTACTTCTGTGTTCCTTCAACCAGACTACGTATTCAGTGAGTTTTTGTTTGAAATCATATATGTACCTTTGGAGCTTTTAAATGGTAAGCTTTTTTACTGAATATTCGTGACCATCAAGCAAGTGATCAGTTGGTGATAAATTGAGCACAATTTCAAGATTCATAGATTCCGTCTTCCTCTTGATCACATAAAGAGTTACTTCAGGACATTCTTCTGCGATGCTGCAGATATGTGCTATAAACTCACCTGAAAATTTTCGTCTTGCAAATTTTCGTTTAGGAATGAATTCACTTTCTCTTGCGGTAACGCCTAGACAGGTCTCGATGTTTATCCCTAGATGATTAGCTGTGAGGTTCAGACTTTCACCATTCTTTGAACATCATACTATTCGTTGCCCATCGTTGTCACTGCTGGTCCTTCGCTTCTTTGTGTGCACTGCTTCCGCCACATATCCATCAGCAGCTTTTTCTTGCATCTTGAGTGAGCCACTTATCTATAGGGATGGATGATGCAACTGAGCCTTCAGCAGAACAGACAATGCTCTTTTTTGCTGTTACACGACCTTGTCATCGTAACTGCGGTTTGACTTCCGACGTTTCCAGTTGTGCAACTCGGTAATTTAGCGACCACTACCTACGGTACGGTAACCATACCCTTGCGACAGATCCATACCGAACAAGGTCACACCACATACGAGTTTTCGGTCCCAGTTAGGGGATGTGGTATCTTTATGCGAATCACGATAGCAGCTGGGCACCCGATACAGATTCTATTTTCATCCATTTTCAAGTCGCCATCTGAAAGACTGCTTCAAAGTCCGCAGAATTCCTAATGGAGCAAGTTGATGTCAAAACCAATGCTAATAGGTGAATACAGATTCGCATCCCAAGCTGAAAACCATCAGCGATGAAGACTGAAGAAGGATTGTCCAGTGTGCGAGGAAAGTCGACGATTTAAAACTTCTTTCTTACTGTCTAGGGATTAACATAAAAACCAGCAGAGCCATCGCCGAACGAGGCAGAGTTCAGCAAAACACGTATATTCCAGTGAATTCATGATGGAGCTGCACTCATTGTTACAGGAGAATCCCACAATCGCTTTGAGTGGGATAAAGGAAAAGATGGAGCGGATACAATTGAACGTATCGATCAGTCCACCTTTCGGTGGCCTTCTTCTCGATGGTTCTGGTTGCATCACAAAGAAATTTTGCATTCATCGAATTAGGTGAAACAGGACGAATGTCAAAGGTAGACGAGCTCAATACGCACAGTGGTTACAGGAACGTGGTAGCTCTGTTTTACGATTTTACGTAGATAAAATCGCCAATAACATGTAAGTCCTAGTGGGCCAACAGACAGCGAACCACAATGTTAGCCATGGTATTGTAAACATTGTCAAAGGCACTTGAACGATCGCCGTTGGATCTAAAACGATCACCACAGTCTCTTAGACGATCGCCATAGGTCCTTAAACGATTGGAAAACCACATTCTCGCATATCTGGCTACCTCACCAGCGTGTCGTATTTATCACTTCTGTTTGTTGACCTGTCGTCGATGTTCTACGCGAAGGGTTTCTTCAATCTATCTGCAGTGCCGGTATTAGCGGTCCCGTTTTCTTCAAATTCCGATATCGAATCCATCTAACCGACGGGAATAGTGTCACATTTGTGAAAATTCATCCGATCTGAGGCATTAAAGCTATTCCGTTGGATTTGGGGTCGTGCGTAAAGAGCTCCGGTGGCGAGGACTTATCACGATAACAAGATCCAACATGAAAACCGGTTAGACTGACCGGAGGGGTCAACGATGGGGGACTAGTTAAAGCACGGTAGCCAGATTTCAGCAGATTTAGTGTTTACCGCTGAAGACGTGAGTTCAAAGAGAATAACTCTGGAAAATTTGCACGTTTTTGCTCCTTTGTGTGTTAGTGTAAGTGTCTTCGCGTATATGTGCGTGTTTGATCATGTGGTTGACCTTAGTGGTTAATATAGCAAGTTATAACAAAAAAGAACAAAGACTGATTGGCATGAATTTTAAGGGACGCATCTGTCCGTAAGCGGATGAAATGAGTTTCATATGACCGGTCACGGGCGTGTATCGGAATGAACTCAATACCAAAATCAGTGCTCTAACTTTCCAAATTGATTACTGACTGGACTGAACTGAAACGGTCTCGACTCAAAACAAAAACAAACTTAGGCTTTTCATTAGGTTGTTACTTCAAAAATTAAACCGATTTCTGAACATTAGGTCCAAGCTACTCTCTCTCTCTCTGTCACGAATTATTAGGTATGCATGTCAGCTGTGTGCGAATGTGTGCAAACAGTTCACTAGTTGTTGTAGGTAGCTAAATAACGACTCAGTTCACTGTAGCTGACGTTATACGGTTAACCTATTTGGGCAGGTAAACTTCATGATCCATATACAAGAATTTCGAAAACCTCCGCTGTAGTCAAGCAGCTTGGCTGATAGGGCTCACGCTGTGCGAGGCAGACGTAAGTAAGTTCGGATCCAGCTGGAGTCGGTGACCTTCACCGTTTTGATCATCTCAACAATTCATCAGGCGACCGAAGGTGATCAAGCATCGGTCTTTTACCGTTTGTTCTGGCAATAATAGTGTTGAAGCATCGATTACCCTTCATCCAGTTGTTCGGTATAAATGGAAGATAAATACACTTTTCTGTGGCCCACGTAAAATAAACTGAGCCTTGATACTGTATTTTGGTCAGAATGACCTTTTGATTCCTTTTGAGTTATCGATATTGTCGGTCACATGAGGATGATCTGAAATCCGTTGGGATAGTCGTTGGTTTTTCCTACGATCGTAGTGTCACCGCAATTGCCGGTGAGTTCTTCACGTGAGAGAGAGAGAGAGAGAGAGAACTGAGTCTGTGACGTGTATCACTGGGTGGATGCTTTGTGGATTGAATAAACCTTTGGTCTTTGTTGACCGTGCCCGTCTATGAACTTACTGGGTCACCTTTGAGCACAGACGTTAAGCGAACGGAGCTATTCTTCTCGGAGGACACCGGCTGCACAAGTAGCTCTGGCAAAATGACAAACAGTTCATACGTTTGTGAGTCATAGGTATGAAGCCTACGAAGCGAAGGCACTTACTGTGAAGGTATGTGATGACTCATGGTCGATAGCCGATCAGGTAGCACCAGCAAGGAGCATGTCAGCTCCTGTCCAGAATCCAGATCAGTGCTCGAATGAGCGGATGCGCAAGGGACAGGGCAGCGGATCAATAAAATGCGGAGGAATTCCCGTCGAGTGGTAGCTCATCATATTTCCAGTCAACCAATCAGAAGACAGCCTACTTGAGATGTGTATGGACCAGTTAGTTTGTGTTGCAATGATTGGTTGCAGCGACTATTTCTTCCTATATAAGCAACGTGCTCTGTGCTTACAAACTGAGATGATTTGAGGGTGGGGTGTTCTCGCCGCTGGAGTCAGTGGGATAGAACGAAACACCTACCACTCCATGTAGTTTTTCTGTGCACAGAGCACTGGACCGTCCCGTTTGGTACGCTTGTAATTTTGATTTTTAAAGAATTCGAACAGATATTTGCCTCTTCATAAGAAACCGACATGTTTGGGTGAGTATAATTAAACAGATTTAGAGCATTAGTGAAAACTGTGCTTCGTGAAAATCAAAATGTCGTCCACATAATGTTTGTACAAAATTGCTCCAGAGATGCAGTAATGCGTTGCTCATCGCCGGACTGTTTACCGCCCCACTGTCAACTTATTTGTAGGAATTGGCTTCAAAATCCAATAGAATATTATCGGGTCACTTAGTCAAGATGGAGTAGGAGTATGGCCTAGCACATTGGCGACAGACCACCTAGTCTTGTTAGCAGATGGCAAGCTGTCACCTGTCCAGAGTCCTAGTTAGTTTTGGATTCAACAAAGTGGCAAAAACTTAGGACAACGGATCGAGGGCGTGGATCATTCTGATGTGAAAGGATTCCCTTCAAACGGGGGTTGACCATTTGACCAACCAAACAGAGGAGACGTTACGCGACGCCATCTCGAACCAATTAGGTTATCGTCCAACCATTGGCGACAATGACTCTCCATTCTACATGAACAGAACAATATAAACTAACAAATTGAGATGATTCGAAGGTAGAAGAATCTCCTTACTAGATCTGGTTGGACGAACCAGAACGGAGGGACAGGGAGATAAGCTTTCGACGAGGAAGAAACATCACGTCAAACGCTCATTGCTCCATAAAGAGGCGCATGTTCAAGCGAGAAACTACAGTCATATCTCGTGCACTTGTGTTTTGTGATTCGCTAAATTTTCACTGGGACCTAATCAATTAGCACTAGTGATCTTTTCGTCACAGATCTACGAAATTTGTGAAATCTCCGAAAAGTCCTGTTTCATTCTGAGATAATTGAAGTTTTCATGCTTTTATGTGTAAATCCTCCTGTAAATTTGTCACATCTTGACTTACAGATCGAATTCCTCCCGTAAACGTCACCACTCTCACGCTACCTATAGACCAAGGCGTGATCCATGCTTTCCAGAAGCCATGCACACGCAACTCTGTGCAACTCCTGATAAATGCAGTGGATGCAACGAAGGTAATGCACTTTAAAATATTAATGGAGAAAATTCACCATATCAACTACTACAATTCAGTCTGCCCTCAATAAAATGGAAGACCTACCTGTAAAAGAAGAATCATTCATCAGGTTCATAGTCTCATTCTTCGCTTGATTTTACTTTACTGTGAATGAAAAAGAAAACGGAAGCCAGTGAATGATTGCATTGTATATATATATATATGTTCACTAGAATCTAATTTGAATCGTCTGGAGTGTGAATGGATACTCTTCATTGAAGAGCCCACAAATGAATCACAACTGTGATTTCTCGTAGTAATTCGGGTCTGGATCACTGCTAACCCAACGGACAACGAGGCTGCATGTACGGGCGCTCATACTGATAGTAAGTAGTATGTTAAAGTGTGGACAAAATTTCCCTGGAAGCACACGACCGGTTTCGCGGTTGTTGCCGTTCATTCTGGTGAACATATAACATCGGAGTGTACAAGTATGTAGACGAGTGGGCAGAGGAGTACCGGGTACGCATACCTGATGAGCGGCAACAATCACGAAACTGGTCGTGTGCTTCCGGTGAAATATATATATATATATATATATATATATATATATATATATATATATATATATATATATATATCGTATTCTAAACGGGCAAGAGTGATAACTAACCAATAGGGGGTACTGTATTCTCTTTTTTCGCGTCAATGACTTATTTTCTTTTGAACGCCCATCATTTAATTTTTTGAGGGCAGCACATTTAGCGAACGTATAAATGGAATGGAAGTGGTATGGTTCAAACTCTAGAAACGAGCATCTCTCAGGCTTTTAGTAACTCGTATCTAATATTCACGATTTCTGCTGATCCGAGACGGATTCTGGAACCTTACTTCGTGAATCTTTGACGTATTACCGTTCATTGATAGGAAGAGCTTTGAGGGTGATTAGTGAAATGTTCCCCATGTATTATCGAGTTAAAACGAGCCTTTTACACAATGAGGTGTCAGAGCTTGACGGACTGGGTCGAAAATATTGACTAGTTATCGGGCGAGTTTATGGTAAGTTAAGTTGGGTATGCGCAAAAACCAATCTTAGTGAGACACCCATTTTGCAATTTTTTAGAGGGCCTCAAAGGTAAGCTGTTTCTAATTCCGTTGGTTTAAGGTATTAGCCCTGGGCTTCAGAAATGTAATCCGATGAGACTAAAAAAGTCGCAAGTTTGTGGATAGCTGAATATTCTATAAGATGAGCATTGTCTGATATATATTCAATCTTGAACTTGTCTTTTTCCGTCAGTATCTGGTTAAGTGTTTTGTATGTATCACTGATCATATTCACCAAGTTAGAGCCATTGTATGGTTTTAGAAATTTCATTTGGGTGTTGTTTTCAGTTTCCTTATCGCACAATCATGTTCCGGAAGCAGACGACACTGGTTCCTGTAGGTGAAGAGAAATATAACTGGGAAATATCAACCAGTTTTTACCCGGAACTAACCCTCGTCGTCAGATGAGGTCAGTGAACGGTCCTCCCCTCCGCAGCCCAGTTAAGACACCAACTAACCGGAACCGGAACACCTTATTTAAATCCAGCGTCCCAAATTAACAGTCTGTCTACATTCCTTTATTTGTTCTGCAACAATGATACTGCATTTCTGGAAGTGCGAGAATAGGTCTATTATAAACTGCCGAAACGAAAAGTTGATTTTAACTCCGGACGCTATGCTCATCAGTACGCTGTCATGACTGTATGATAACCGTTGGTCATTAATGGTGAGTAACAGGTGGGAGATAACGACGTGACCATTTGCTAAACATTTATTCTCAATCATGCAGTTCTCAAAAAGGGAAAAGAGCGGTCTTGATTCACACGCGTGATGCAGACGTAACTCTGCACCGTGAGTGGGTGTTATTGATGTTATTCTGATCAACGGATCTTTGCTGTATATGGGGCATGGGCCGATCACGGCAACTTGAGCGCTTGAATTAACTGCATTTTATCGCGTAACGGAAAATCACAGAGACGAATGTCTACCGCTTCAGTTGGGGTGAGGACGCGGCACTCCACAAGTCATGACTGCCCACTTCGAACCCTGTAGGTTGACCGAAACGCTTTCATCGGATTCACTGAGGCTGCATCACCCACCGTAATTCGCTATTTTTGTTCATTCGACGTTATTCGTGAGAAATCTTTATATATATATATATATATATATATATATATATATATATATATATATATATATATATATATATATATATATATATATATATATATATATAGGGATGATCAGAAATAATTGAAAATGAGCCCGTTCGTCACTTTGCGTGGTTCTTCGGACACATGCCACTTGGACCTATGATTTCTCCCCACACACACCCCCCTCCTATCGGCGATTGTCTGCATACCAAGTGGCTCTTTGACCGCAGGCATTATGTATCGTATTGTGTTGGAGACTACCGTAAGTTAACAACTCCCGGACTTTTCGTCACCGGACATTTGGTCGAATGGACACTTTGTAGCTGGACATTCGGTCGAATGGACATTTGGTCGCCGGACATTTGGATGATTGAATTACGCTGTATTCATTTAAGTCTGTCAAATGTCACACTCTCAGAAAGTAGCAGAAACCCAGTCCCAAGTCTTTTTTCATTGGTTTCCAACCTGAAAATGTAGTACTTCCGAAAGGTCACAGCCTGTATATTGTTCCCATTTTCGCGCAAACCAACTTCAGTCTCTCAAAAGTAGCAGCCGGTTGGTTAAGACAAGGCCAGTGATCAATCCTGGTTTGCCTGCCGCATGTAATCGTTAAGTTGAGTCCATTTGTTCACATACTGAGTTATTCAAGTGGATCAAGTGTCTAGCACCTCAAAAAGACAAAGGCTTGAATTCCAGATGCACCAGGCACTGCCGTGGTACACCACACTACCATTTGAGCTGACCTTAGTTTCAAGCCTTCGGCTTTAGGAACTCCGGTGTGAAGCTGTTGTGAGGTCATAACGATTCGTGATCAATGTAGGCCCTTATAACTCTGGATTACCTGGTGTTAACTATAAATTCCGAGAATGGCCAAGGCGACGGACTACGCCTAACTCACCTTCTCAGAGAGTGACATTTGACAGACCTAAATGAATATAGCGTAATTCAATCTGGCGACCAAATATCCATTCGACCAAATACCCGGGGACCAAATGTCCGTCTGATCAGATGTCCGGCGACCAAATGTCCATTCGACCAAATGTCTGGACACGACTTCGGCCATAACAAGGAACGAAAGAAATAGTAGTCAGTTTGGAAACATTTCAAAAATGGGCAGAAAGAGGACAAACTAAAATCTGGTTCAACCACTAGGGTTGTTATGAAGTTCCTATGCGATATTCATTTTCCTGACAAGAACACGTGCTAAATAAGGCACCGTAAAGTTACAATGAACACTTATACTCGGCGGGGTGAGGCTGAATTCGCAACGTGCAGGAGGATGTGAAGGCCAAACAGACAGGTCGTACCAAATAGGATGAGCGGTGTTCGGAAAAAAATCATCGTAGAGAATTTTTCACAGATAAAGATGTGTCGATCGGAAAATTCGTTGCCGATAGGCTATGGGAGTCAAAGAAACATAACTGCTAACTGCCAAACCGTGGTGTAGTGAATGAAAAATCCCTTAGGAGTAGACCAGGAAAGACCACAGGAGATCGGTAAAGTAGGACTGGTAGAACAAATTGGTGCACTATGAAAATGATGACAGCTTGTTTGACACGAAACAGGTTTAGTCGGGAAATTTGAAAAGAAAATCGAAGCAGTTTCCTTACTCTATCCAGAACACGGCAAGACCACTGTAAATTGGCACCTATAGTACGACCTAGGTACTTGATCAAGTTACCTTTGGAAACTGAGGAAGAATGAATGACCAGTCGTTCATTGGGATATAGAAATCTAGTAAGGGAGAGTTTACACTCGAAACTTTTGGAATTCTCGAGATGTAAGCCAGAATGGGACGAAAAGTTCTGAATATTACGAAATTTACCAGAAAAAAGAAGTCCGGGTAATTGGGGATGGACTAACGAAGCACCACATCATCGACACACTTGAAATTCCCACACAATGAGTAGTGGATGACCATCACGACGAGACTGCACTTTGACGTGGTGTGCTGACTTGCGCGCCTCTATGAGCCAAAGAGCTATACAGGATGGTTTCTTTAAGCCGGAGATGCAATCACGCCTGACAGATCAATGCGTAGAGGCCAGATAAAATCCAGTCTCCTGGTCGTCCAGGTTGGCGGTCGATCTCAGCTGGCAACTCAATCGGCAAAATCAGTGGAAGAATAATTGATCCAAGCAAATGGGCTTCCACTAAGCCATCCAGCTGCTTTGCGGATAGGTTCTTGTTAGAACTAAAGGCTTTGGATGAGGACCCTAATCGTTCTCCTGCTTTGTGGCTGGACACCCTAGCACTATCCGACCAACATCTCCCATGAACTGCACGAATACAAAGAATTCCATACTATATCGGTCGTTGGGCAGGATAATCAGGACCGCACTGCCCATTGCATCGAGCGGGGTGGGTAGTGGCAAGTGGGCTACTGCCCAGAGTTCCCTCTCTTTTATCCCACCTTTGTCTTCTGTCCAAAACCAACTCTCTTTGCCCCCTCTATCCACCCATAATGCTCCCACTGACAACATGGCCGATACTCGCAACGATTCACTGTCAAATAGTGTCAGGACTAATCCTCTGTCTGGTAACTCACATTTTCTCCGGCCTCGTCAGCCTCTGAATCTCGGCTCTTTCAACGTGCGTACACTCATGCAGGCTGGTTAGCTGGTGTGCCTAGCCCCAACAATGAACTTCCTGAAGATTGGTGTCTGCTGCTTAAGTGAAACGCTTATCCAGGATTCGGGCAGTGTAATTCAACTAACTGCTCCTGGTATCTCATCGAGGTATATCCTGCGCACTTCAGGAGACGAAGCAGCTGGAGCTGTGGGCCAACATGGTGTAGGAATTGTCTTGACTGACAAGGCTGAGGCTGCCCTTTTAGACTGGATTCCGGTTAACAGTCGTTTATGTGCTGTGAGACTCCAGGGGTCAGTTGGTATTCGAAAGGATAGTTGTGTTAAGCGCAATTTGTTTGTGATCTCGGCGTACGCCCCAACGGACGGCAGCTCTGACACTCAGAAAGATGATTTCTATGATGAACCTACCATTCTCGTTAGCAGCAGTAAAGGTTCTGACATTGTAGTGCTAGCTGGTGACTTCAATGCACAAGCTGGCAAACTTAGTGTGTCAGAAGCCTGTTTAGGTGGTCGTTGTGGCTTATTCGCTGAGCATACAGAACACGGGGATAGGCTTCTTCAGTTTTATGCAGACAATCGATTGCTCTTGTCTAGCACCAACTTCCGACACAGCTCGCGTCGCACAGCCATATGGCACTCTAACTCTACAGCTACTTTGAGTCAGACTGATCATATTGCCGTAAGCTACCGGTGGAGCATTTCTGTTCAGAACTGTAGATCTTACTGGTCCACGTACGTAGAGTCGGGCCATGACTTAGTTTTAATGCGATTATCTCTCCAGCTCCATGGTTATCGTCGAAAACCGCAAACCCGATTAGCCGTGCAACGTATGTGTGATCCAGAAGTACGCACCCGTTATGAGCAAAAGTTAGGACATGAGCTAGGATCTACGACGAACAGTAATGTAGATGAGCATTGGGCTCATATCAAAGAGGCGATGCACGTGGCATCAGGTTTTTCCTGTGGTCCTCGATCCGATGTCCATCAAAGACACTGGATTTTGCAATAGTCTTTGAGTATAATGGAGTAAAAGCGTCAGCTCTGGAACTGTAAGGAGATGAATAAGATGCGCAGACATCTACAGAATGAAGTCACGGAAAGCCTTAAGAATGATCGTGAAAATTGGTGGGTTAAGGTAGCCGAAGAAATGGAAATAGCGGCTTCTTCAGATAATGGTAAAATACTGTTCAGACTTATTGGTGACACGGGTGGACGGCGCACCCATGTCAGTGAAACGATATGCGATAGAAATGGAGAACCCATCCATGGCAAATGGCAAAGGCTTGACCGTTGGGCCGAATACTTCAAGGAACAGTTTAGCTGGCCGCACGCTAATGCAGTTACTCCTGTGTCAACAACTGCAACTCCTTGGGTGGTATCACTTGAGCCCCCATCGTAAGTGGAAGTGTAGTTGAGCATTCGAATACTAAAGCGAGGGAAAGCGGCAGGTCCCGACGAACTTTCCCCTGTACTTTTCACACTGGGTGGAAATGTTTTGATAAAATCGCTTACCGTCTTGCTCCGTGACATTTGGAACGAGGAGCGTGTTCCGTTAATATGGAGTGAGCCGTTGATTGTTCCCATCTTCAAGAATGGAATACGCAATGACTGTAATAATCATCGTGGGATTAGCCTAATTCCGGTAGTCACCAAAGTATCAGCCTCGATTTTGTTGCACCGTCTTACACCGGCTCGCGAGAGTAACACCCGCGAACAGCAGGCTGGATTACGCCCAGCTTTCGGCATGCGCTGTGCACCTTCCAAGTGTAAAGTGATGTTACAAGACTGGAGGTCAACGATTCTGAGCTTGATGCTCGATGGGGAGGTGCTGGCAATTGTCGACCACTTCACCTACCTCGGAAGCAGCGTGACGACGGATGGGAGCACAGTAGTAGAGGTGAGCGCGCGGATATCCAAGTCTCGAGTTACATACGCTGGACTGAAGCACTTGTGGCGCTGACCTGATATTTCACTGAAGTTGAAATTTCGTGCATACACTACCGCAGTGCGTTCGGTTTTGTTGTATAGTTGCGAGATTTGGGGTCTGCGTGCAGAATATATTCGTCGTCTTGAGGTTTTTGACGACCGATGTTTACGTAGTGTCGCTAGGATTGGGTGGAATCACCGAGTAAGCAACGATGAGATCAGAAAGCGAGTATTGGGTACGAATTCGGTGAACGTTCTGTCACAGCGCATCCAGCTTAATAGACTTCGTTGGTTGGGGCACGTGTTACGTATGGCAAACACACGTCTAGCATACCGTGTCCTATTCTCCGTTCCTCCTCAGGAGTGGAAAAAACCAAATGGAGGTCAACAGATGACTTGGCAACGAGGAATGAGAAAATGTACAGCAAACTTAGGAAAAGTAGGTGCTTCGTTTCTTCGTGGTTGGGGTCCAAAAGATCCGAGACACTGAAGGATATGACGGCGAGCCGTGAACAGTGGCGATCGTGTTGTTGCTTTCGAATCAGAATGACTGATCGATGTGCGTTTGTACAGTTAGACTGTGTATTCCGTGTGTTGGCTACTAGGGCATTCTTTCCTTTTCTCATCCGTGTAGGTGCACTCCCTGTTGTGTTCGGCCTGAACATGCATGTGCTCAGACAGACGGTCATGCACGCACACGCACGCACGTACACAGCTGACGTTTGCCGTGCTTCGTCCCGGACGGCATTGACCAATCAGATTGTATCACGTGTTGCGCGACCTTGCACGACGTGGTCCGATTGTACCGTTGTCCTACACTTCCGATTATATGCATGACTGACTCACGCATTTGCGACTCGTTTGCGTTTTCACGTGCTTGCTTGTACTGACGCTTACTGTACGTTGCTGCGGAAATATACGTTTATCCATACACTGCGCCTTTCTTCTTTTACCGAATTGGGAACACAACACTCCCTGTCCATCTTGTATATTCATACTTTCTAATTCAACGTGCAACAGTGTGGCAGTGGTCAGTGGGGCTTGCCCTACCGTTTCACGCTGTACGATGATGGTAATGATGATGAGTAGTAGATGAGTCATTAATACGACAAGGTAAGAGAAAAAAACAGCACCCTGAAGAACACAGGAGTTAAATCAAGTAGGTAGAATGCATAGGTGATGGTAGACTTGTGTAAACGCCTGCACCTGCCCAGTTGGACTACTTGTTCTCCTTGGTCTTCGGTACAGTTTACTCTAGTTTTTTCAGTTGCACATATATCGCTTACACCCACTGCTAGAAAAGAAGCGGGTTAGGAGTAGTCAGTTGTAGACCTGGTTAGCTGAACGGGACCCGTGGTAATTGGAACGTTGTTGGTATTGATAACCAAGTGTTACTACCGATCGGTAAACATACTGCGTACAATTGTAACTCACAGCAACTCTTTAATTCACGCCACCGTACAAACATGCCAGGAGAAGAAAGAGGGTATTGATACCGTACTTCAAGATTTGGTATAATGTTCACATAATTCGATCCACTAAATGGTATGGTCACTTTGTTAATAGTTTATTTGTTATGCACCTAATAGGTATAATACTGTTGTCTTCTATAATTACCAATAGCAAAGAAAATCAAGATATCTAGCATGTAGTGCAACCCATGATCGTTGGCCGTTGGACCGCCGCAATCTTTGGTCGTCCTTTTTACCAGCCGATTTAGCTGACTACCACCGCGATCACACCCCGTCCGTCAATTCTCAATCGCCCGGCTTCAATGCAGCCCAGGAAATTGGTATAACCGAACTGGGAAGCAAAATATAGTATTACGGCTGGAGGATAAAACGGAAGTTCTTCCTAATGTTTTTATCATTTTCGACTGTAGAACATCCACTGTGGCTGGTCTGTATTTCCAAATCACAAGTCATCTCCAAACTGGTTCATTTAAAATAAACAAGCTCTCTATAGGAAACCAGTTCACTGAAACCAGCGCTGTCTGACTCATCTTCTGCTTGACGGGGTTTCCTATCAATATATTTTCTCTTCTCTTTCATTTGGAGAACGCAGTTTGGCGAACAAGCTCGTTTTCAGTGATTCATAATCATGCCATTAAATCACAATATATTACGACAAGTCAAAGGGTTGGACCAGTTAGATAGGTGGGAAGTGATAAGAAATAATAATGGAAGGGGGTGAGGGGAGGTGAAGAGAACAATTGTAATCCGGGCTTAAATCAAAACCGGATGTGTATCGTTTTTCTCGTTTGTTTTCAGTTTTCATCTGGTCTATGGCCTATTGTAGGGTGGAGGGAGGGCCAGGGAAGCTTAAGGGCACATACAAATTGTTTTTGAGCACATAGAGGGGGGTTGTGGAGGCGGATGCTGACGGCCTCAACTGTGGCTAGTATGCGACACTTTGCCAGTCTTGATTGCCCACCCCGAACCTTATACAGCACACGGAAGGCCTCAGCCACGTTTACTGCGTGATTAGTCTGAGCAAGGTGTGAAAAGACAGCGCTAGTGAGTGACTTAACTGCTCCGGTGTTAAACCATACAGGGTGGTGTTCGCGAATGCGTTCAGACAAATGCCTGGTTGTGCGGCCGATATACGTTGTTCCACAGGAACAACTGAATGAATAAACAAAAAATGAGGCTGCAGAATCAGGCATTTTGTCTTTCAACCGCAAAAGCACTAAGGGCCGGGATTCGAACAAAACCCGGAGCTTAGCTGCGTAGAAAGTTTTGCTGATTACCCCTGACAATCTTCTCTGCATAGTCTCTGCCAACGTATCACCCTTGAATGGCAAAGAGATGTATATCGGCTTTCTTCCCACCCAAAACTTCTTTAGGGTTCCCACTTTAACTCTCATTATCTTCTCAACTAGCCGATCCGGGTAGCCGTTTTGGATGAAGGTTGTTCGTACCGTTTGCAGCTCTTCTTCAACGGTGCCCTCCGAACATATTCTTCTTGCCCTGTTTGTGAGGCATTGAATTAGGTTCTTTTTAATCTTTAGAGGGACAAAGCTGTGGAAGGGAATGTATTGCCCATTCCACGTTGCCTTTCTGCGTACCGACCGGCTGATTCAGCCGTCCGAACGTCAAGGAAGGCGATTGTATTGTCTGACTCTGTTTCTATTGTGAAATGTAAGTTCGTATGAGCTGAGTTAAAGCTGTCTAACAGTTGGCTTATGTGTTCTGATGAGTTGATAACACAGAAAATGTCATCTACGTAGCGTTTGTATACGCAGGATAGAGGTAGATTAGTCACTAAAAGGGAAGAGGCACGGATATTGGTGCCGTTGTACTAGTTATTAATTTTATTATTACCATTATTATTATTATTATTATTATTATTATTATTATTATTCATGCCGCTGATGATGCTGTTTTTTATAATGCTGGTGTTGCTTGGGCGAACGTACTTTCTCTCACTGCTTTGTCTGTGCGAATGGCTGGCCTTTGTTCTCGGCCATTCTGACCCATCATACGTTTCCTCGTGATTACGCCACCACGTCTTTTCTTCACCGCTTGGTGACTAGGCCTGTTCTGACCGTCAACTGGTCCGCCGCTTCCAACAACTAATGATTCCCCTAGTAAACCCCTTGATTTGGTTGAGTAATATCGTTTGCGTTAGCTTACTGTTCCTTGTAGCCTGGGTGTTTTGATGTCCTTTTTGACTGCCCCCATGCAATCGGTTTGCCCACAATTTGAGGTATGTTATTATCATTGTTCGGTCAATTTGTCCCATAGTACACGTAGTGAAGCGAGCTTGTGTTCTCTGACTTGGGACTCGGATTCATTTCTCTACCAGTTACTCAATAAATGGAAGACTATCCGGAGCAGTACTCACTTTGGCAGTACTCACATTAGTGAGTGTCCCACTGGTAAATTTGCACATGTGAAGCAATAATAAAAGTAAATAATACCCACTTTATCTTTCCAGTTTATTGAGGTGATTATCAGTTGAGTTCCATCAAGAAGAATCAACACCATCTGGATTTCAGTACGCCTTCAACGAGAAACCAAACCATGGCTCAAGTTGCGGACGAGGTCAGTACTGTTTCTTGCAATAGCCCGGTAGTAGTGGGATGAGTATACCATGTATCGCTTGTACTCTATTACCAAAAACGTGGCTCAGGGAATGAAGTATGCGTGATGAACTAGAGCTAGAGTTAAAACAGACAGAATATCAGAAGAATCGTGAGATGTTGCAGGAGCGCGGAAGAGATGCAAGAAAGAGAGTTGAGTAGAATTCTCGTTAGAAATCAATCACAAATGAAAAACTATCTGAATTATTGCAGCCATGTTAGCAAAAACTCTTTTGACGACATAGCTAAAACCTTCCACTTAGTGGTCAAAGGACCGATGTAAAAACTATTTCCCCAGTAATCGGAGGCACTGAACTGTCAAAGTAGAATTATCGTCCTTCGACAGTGACTCAGGTGGTTACCGAACATTCATCAAATAATTTGTGGTGTGCGTTGCACGCTGCATAACCAGTAATATTCAGTGGCTGTTCTGTAGCGGTTGGTGATCGTTAAGCTTGGCCTTAAGTAGCAAACGTTTCATCACAAGTCGAAGTGACACCGTCGGAGCATACCTCGGCTGATGATGAAAAGTTTGCCGCCTGATGTCCAAGCTCACCGACAACCAACGGATACAAACCGTCAATCTGAACTACAAACAACACCAATATTCGAAATCTTTGGGAGCAGCTGTTCCACTCATTACAGTACTACAAACGGCATTCAAAGAAAACCACCAGGGAATGTGTCACGTTTCCACCTGAACAGGGATAAAAAAGGGCACGCAGAATTCTCGGATTTTTTTTTGACCAGTCAAAGAACGTCGCGAAAAGCTCTCTCTCTCTCTCTTACAAACCTGGCCGAATCACTTTCTTACTTGGTTATTCGAATGAAAATTTTCCCCATAATGCTCTCTCTCTTTAAACACTCTGGACAAGATCGTCCGATAGCTTTCCAAGTCGTTGGAACGCAGATAGAATGAATATGTTGACGAAGTAACGTGATGGTAGGAGCTGGACGATCAATGACCTCAGTAGATCTGGAATTTCAAGAGTCAGAACTGCCCGGAGAAACCTTTGTCATATCGTAGAAGAGCGCGATGGGTACGCACAAGCGTGGGAAAGCGCAGAAGATTCAACGTGGATACGTCGTAATGAAAGTCGTACTGATAGGAAAACGTTGATTGGATGTTGCCTGATGTGTAGACATAACTATTCTTTTGAAGACTGCCAGGATTTTCACCCTATTGATTTGGGGACAGGTGACAATACAGGAAAGTATAAAGACAATATTTCAAGTCGAAAATCGTTGTGGTTCTGATGACTGCAAACGGAACCAGGACCTATTGTTGCACAAGGCTGCCCGGCAGGGCTTGAAATATAAAACCAGCATCACGGCTAACAACCGAAAAAGAGACTATGAGATTCTTGGAATATTGCTAGCGTTATTATTTGACCCGAGTGATGAAACAGATGCAGGCTTTCCTGAATATTGGGTCCGACCGCGAGTTGATAAAAAATCCAGTTATAAAACAGTTGGATTTGCAGTCAATTTATTTTTCTATGACCATTTACGTTATTAACGACACATTGAACACTACCAGTATGTGTTTGGGTTTGGTCGCAATGTGTTTAGACAAATCGGAGAGGGAACGTATTTTCGAGGCTTTTTCTGTATCACGTAGAACTTTTTCGGTGACTGAAATGTTGTTTTGCAAAAAAGGCTAGTAAATGGGCTCAACTACAAAAACTCTTGTTTTGCTGACAGCTCGTGCAGAGCAAAAAATCTACTAATCGGCTGTGATGTCCCTGAAACCTACTGGTGGTTGGATCAGGAAATCGGTGCCCATAAATCCTTGCGGGGTTAATTAATGTTAGTACTGTCTGCAAGTGGTATTCGACAAGTTTTTGTTAGTTTAGTATTTCACCCTCGCCTCTTCCATCAAGAAACACTTGAACAGGTCGCCCACGTTTTCTTTTTTTAGGAAGCATTACGTTCAGGGATGGAGGTGGTCGAAAGAGGGAGGAAGGGTTAAAAAAAATCACAGGTTGCAATCGGGGTGGGGGAAGTGAACTATTGCTTATTTTTGTCCCAGCTCAGTTCTTCTTTGACAGACAAATTCCGTTGTACCGTACAACATGAAGTTTACCGACGTTCCGACAACAGATACGCTTTCCGTTTAAGACCACCAGATTTCACTCATTGGGGAACCGATAGTCCTAACCCCGGAGGTCCACTTTGCAGTACTAGTCCCTCGGAGATTATTTTCGACCGTAGTGATTATCCAACTTGAAAAGACAATTTGATTGAGACACGGAATCAGCTGAAAGGCACTACGAATTCACCCAATAATATCTAAATTAGAGATACGATGAACAGATGACGCCAGGGCAGTAATTCGAACAGGACTCATTGCTGTGATACTCGCCCCACCAGCTGACTCTAAATGTAACAAATCTAGGATAGATTCTAGTCATCTTCAACTGTGCAGCAAAATTTACAAATACTCAATAAAGGGAATAGCCGTATCAAGGTTCAGACGAAACTGCTAGTCGAACGGGGAGTTTTTTTGCGATTCCAATGGGATGATGTTGCTGTTGCGGTTGGAACCGAAGAGATATTTGTACAGAAACACATCCCTTAGTTGAACAGAACAGCTTTTCGTTTCTGTACTGACCAGACGACAACTTTAACCATTCACCGAAGACGTACCACACAGTGCATCACCCATTTGAAGCTACTCCTATCCCCTTTTGTGAGATTTTTTTCCTGATAATAACAGTGGGGTTTTGGGATCAGTGCATAAGGAGACCATCATGACAGCTTTCATTGAAGACCTTTATGTTGACGAGTGTCTCAAAGCTTTCCTGGAATGCAAACAAGCCATTGAATTCGTGATGGAAGTTTCAGAACTATCGTTAAAGGTGGGTTTTCGATGGGGTGAATAGACTTCAAACAGCCGCGAAGTGTTGAAATCAATCCCCAGCTCAGAACTGGCAGCGCTCGTCATTGCAAATAACGTCGACCCAATCGCGATGGAACGATCTTTGGGTGTAGCACGGAAAGCTGACAGAAATGAGTTACAAACACACCTAAACTTGCAGAAGAAACTGATAAATCGCAGGGGTCTACTTTCTTGTGTTTTGCTCGTGTTTGATCCTTTTGGAATTTTAGACTCTTGGTTGATTCGTGGGAAATATTTGGAACAGATATTAAAGAGAATTAGAAGAGGCTGGGATTAGCCAAGGACTGAAAGAGAGGGAAATCAATGAATGGCTTGGCGTCAATAGCTGGAGCAATACATGAAATTACCGGGTTCCACATTTTCTGCCATTCCTCCGAAATCGCCCACGGCCCAGCTAACTACTCTTGTCTTACAGCTAACTCAGGTTCGAGACACAGTTCTTTGCTGTCTGGAAAAGCCAGAAATGAGCCATCCAGATCGGTGACAATACCCAGATTAGATGTAGTAATTCCAATATTGGCAGACTGGATTTTGGGCAACTTGAAGTACCACCCATGATTCCCACTCAGAAACATTTAGTGGACCGACTCCATGATGGCACCTTATTATATTCACAGCGTGTAGACACCCTTCACCACTTTCATTGCCGTCTTGGTTGCCATGATACTGAGCCGACTATACCAAACCAATGGTTTCGTGGCACATGTGAACTCAATCCGGTCGCGTGGTGGTCTTAGGAGCGTGCGGCTTATCATATGGTTATCAGGCAGTTACTTCTGAAAAAGTCAAAGCATTCCTTGTCTGCAATGACCATACAGCTTACAGAACCACCTGAAGTAGAGCTCAAACGGCTCTCTATAAACATAGAATTGGTCACTCGAAGTTGTGAAAATAAAGTACGGGATCATTTATCTAAATGGATAAATCTTTTGCAAACTGTAGCTTGGTTGACATGGTTTAAGAATCAGTGCATCTTGAAATTTAGCTTCTGGAACAAACACATCGCTATTACCGGACAACAGCACGCACCTAAGATCAATGGGATCCGTTCAGTTGTTGTGAGACCAAACCAGCGAGAACCCTACGGGGAAAAGCTGAAGGCCCATGACAGGCACGTTACATTGTAGTGAGAAGATAGGCGTGACGTAAGTTGAGAGTCGATAGAAGTATCAGCCAAACAATCATGAACAAAGCAGCAGGGATGAAAAAAAAACCCAATTGGTTAAACCTCCAGATCCACGTAGTAATGCACAGCGTTCAAATCAACACACGGTCTACAACACTCCTCTCCCACAGCACCAACCAAAAAGCCGTAAGTACTCGTGGAAAAAACTACTGAAGTCGGAAACGAACAGGCTTAACGATCTTACGGCAAGAACGGATTGTGACAGCAGGGGTAATGTTAGCCTCTTGGGTAGTACTCAGATCGTGGGAAACATTTGGATTGGTATTAATATGAGGAGAACGAGTTTTTGAGGTGAGAACTGAGACCACATAGTCCGAATCAAGGGTATGCAACATCCAGGCAACCAATCATGACGGTATCTAGTTGACTGGTCTGACCAATGACAAAAAGATTATAGTTAAGGGAAATGATACGAAGCAGGCTTGATCATGCTGGACGCAACGGGGATTTAACGTCACCACGAACAGCAAAACATGAGAACATATAGTTAAGTAAAGGAATGTAAGTGAGACGAACTGGTGACCGAGTCTTGAAAGAACGGAGTGATGTCATGTACAACTGTAAGTGACGATCACAGTTAAGGTTGGCAATAACATTGTGGTTTCATCCAAAAATCTCAGCAGGCAGTTGCAGGGGTGTGTCTACCCAGTCAGCGGGACAAAACCCAAAGTATTCCTTTAGGGTGTTATATGGCCAACGTGGTTAGCGGAAGGGAGCCCATCTGTTTTACTGAATGACAGGTGGAGGTGAGGGAAGCCTTTACTCGTCTATGAAAGCGTTCCGCTAGTCCATTGAGTGATGGGTGAAATGCAGTTGTGCGAATATGCTGAAATCTCAGGAAAGAAGTAAAACCACGGAAAAGTTTGGTTTGAAATTGTGCACCACTATCCATTGCGATCGTAGAGAAAACATCAAACATGGAAATCCGATTGCGTAAAAGCGTTGTGGAAATTGTTTTACTGGAGGTGTCAACTATGGGGACAGTGGAGGAGCCAACGCGTGAAGCAATCTTCACGCGCGAGGAGAAAACAGTACTCGTCGACCAATGGTAATGAGCTGCGGGTTGAGAAAAACGGGCATTACTTGTGGGTATTTGGGCTAGAGAAGAAAGTGCATACCGGTGAATCATACTTCGTTGACAGGGTATGCATGTTCCTGACCAAAAACAAGAACATCTCTATTCAGATTCGGCCAAGCATAGCGATCGAAAATAAGTTTGATGGAGGCGCATATTCCAGGATGGAATATGGGATGTAAATGTGTAAAAATCAAACGACTAAGTGAGCATGGAACGGCCGGATGAGGCTTGTCAGTGGAGACCTCGCAAGCAATTGTACTATTCCCATCAGCTACGGGCGAGTCTTTTAACATCAGAGAGAACAGTGAGCGGTAGGTCTGTAGTTCTTGGTCATTCTTTCGAGCCTGTGCTCTCCCAGGTCAGAGGAATGCCTCTGAGTTGGTTAGTCGGTGGATGCCTAGTCGAGAGAAGACGTCAGCCACCAGATTACTGGATCTCTGTATATACCTTACATCGTTGGTATACCGGGAAATACAATCGAGGTGTCTAGTTCACCTGGGTGAATAACAGTCGCTGCTTGAAGCCAATGCATTACTTCAAAGACTTATGATGGGCGTAAATGATGAAGCTTCTACCTTCGAAAATATGTTGAAAGTGTTTTATTACAAGGTAGTTTGCAGGCAATTCAAGGCCGAAGGTGCTGTAACGAGTCTGTGGTGATTGAACATTTGAGGGAGAAAATGACAACGATTACTTGAGACCATTAACTATGCGCAGCCATTCGGCGCCAACAGCTCATGCGTAGGTGTCCGTCGGCAATACTAGAGTAACGTCATCACAGCTAAAGTGTACGAGTGTGGGAACGTTGGACAACGCTTGATGGCTTCCTGGAATTCCGATTAAGCTTCAGAAGTCATTGAGAATGCGCGCAGCTCTTTCTTTAAAAGTTCGGTGAGTGTTTGCAAAATCTTTGAACAGTATGGTCTGAATGGACAAAAGTAGTTGACAATACTCAGGGAACAATGGAGAGTGTTGAACGACTGCATGTCCGGATAGTCGTTTATATCATCCACTTTATTTTGGAACTGTCGGATGGCTTCAGTGCCAACATAATGGTCAAAGAACTCAATGGATTTGGCACCAAGGATACATAGGGTTGTCGACCAAGTTTCCATTATCTTGGAAGCTTTGAAATACCTGGAGAAAATGCTTCATACTAGTGACTTGGACATCGTTAATGAACACAAAAGCGAAATTTAAACCACGGTGAATTTGATCTATGAATCGCTGGAGTGTTTTAGCGGCATTGCGCAAACCAAAATGCATAAGGAAGAGTTCATGCTGCTCAAATGATATCGTGATGGCGGTCTTCGGAACATCTTCAGGCGTGACAGGAATACGGCAGTTCTCTCCTACCGAAATCAAGCTTGGATAAAATGCTTATGTCAGACAGACTGTTGGAGAATTCGTGAGTGTACGGAACTGGGCAACGGTCGGATACCGTGGCGTTGCTAAGAACGCGGTAGTCACCACACTGGTACCAGTCATCGTTATGCTTTAGAAACATATGGAGTGAGGAGGCCCGAGGAAATGCTTGATGGGTGAATTGTCCCCAAGCTTAGCATATGTTCGGATTCTGCTTTTGCCACACGTAATCGTTCGGGTAATACTCAGAGAAGACACTCCGATATTGGCTAATCTTTGAGGACAATGTGATGCTGAACGTCTTGTAATGCTTGTGATGGGGATGTTGGTGGTTGGGTTACTGCCGGAAAAATTTCCAAAATGGAGGAGAATTATGAGCGACTGTCATTGGACGTATTTTGAAGGAGTTGATTGAGGTACTTGTGCCGTACGTACTAATAGACGCATTGATGTCCCACAGAACATGATGTTTCACATCAATCACAAGCGAAAAGGCAGAGAGAAAATGAACTTCAATATAGTGGTCATGTACTTTGGCAATAGTGGAAATTCAAGAGAACTGTTGGTGTAAAACCAGGTCAAGCGTCAGTAGTTTTTGACAGTATTTCTTTATGGAGTAGGTGCTGGCTGCTTGCAAAGTGAGAGTGTTAGGTCTCAGATTGTTCACCAGGTGGAATGCGAACAACACTGATTTGGACACCTGCTTCAACCAGAAACCACATCGCAGTGGACTGATCACAAATGTAGAAAAGGCGATCAGGTTCGAAGACAGTGATAGTGATCGCCATTTCTGACTGGCTGTCTCGTTTGCCGAAGCTGTTGCTATGACTGCACGTGGTGAGTGCAACGATAACCTTTCTCTCTGAAACGTCGGTGGTACCAACAATACGGCAACCGAGACGAAGGGGCAGAGTGACTGGGACATGGTTGTGAGCGGGACACGGAACTTACGCAATTGACGTACTGGAGAACAGCATTCATCCAGAGGGTGATGTTGAAAATTTGTTCTTTGAGTTCCGAGACACAATCGGGAACCGGTGTTTGAGAAGTTGTAACGGTCAATATGTATGTGAGGTTCTGTGAGAATTGTTTCTAACCGTGCAGTAGTACGCGCACTGGGAAAACAAGACCAGGCAAAAACAGCACAAATGTATTCTGTTCCATTTGGCTGTTGCTCATTCGTTTATATACAAAAATTGGCATGCACTTATTAGCAGATAAGGTGCTGACCACTCACATGGTGAATTCGCTGTGTATATACAATCTAACAGTTACGGTTCGACTTCATCTGATTGGTTGGATACAGGAAATGAAGCTACGGCGCGCTGGACAGCGTGTGGAGACAGTCGAATCACTACAGGTTCGCCTCGAGAATTCCGTCAGCGCTGACGGCTAGGCGGGCGTGACGTGACTGCAAACGCATTTATCAGAAAATGGAATCATCAAGCATGTACAAGATCAGTTTAGCAAATGTGGTCAGCCCGTGGAACCTGACCTCTTTCACAGTGAACTGAGTGTGCCGAAGACTCTACACTTCTGACCACAGTATTGGTCTGGTCTCTAACACCACCCTTTTGAAAGTTCTAAGCGAATCGATCATAACCAGGTGCCTATGTTAGGTCAGCGGCAACATCATATAATGCGAACTATTGAAGAATTGGGTTGACCAGACAACTAGAACCAGTGAACGAAAATCTGACTGGTAGATAAGCAAATCGACACAAGATCAAATATGAAAACGGGAGCTGATTATGCTCATTATGCTGCGGAATTAGCGTTTTTAATATTTATCACATCTCCGCAAGATTATCGGTTCAATATTTCTACCCCATGGAGCCCGGGTGAGAAGTTGATGCTGCAGTTTTTGGCGTACACCATTTGTACCCAGTGAAATAAGACAGCATAATTTCCGCTTGTCCAACACATGCTTTGTCCAGTTTGAGCTTGTGATTCAGTCAGGATGGTTCGTTTTGCAATGATCAAATTAGAATACTTGTTTTGTGTTGCAACACCGTATCTCATCGTATCGTATCAAGTTAGGTTATGTTCATTGCTCTTGAACTTTTACATCCAAGTCTCTAGCCGTGGACGTTTAGTATATTGGTAAAATTGGAATCACTGTGATGTATGGTCTAGTGGGTCAGCAACAGGCTCTAGACATAGTATGTAATGAATGCTGCCGCATTCATACTGTGAATGACTTGAAGTTCTTACTAGCCATTTAATTGCATAACTGGACTAATTACAATCAGTCGCATGAGTAAGTATTCCAGTAATATGTTAGCAGTGCTCTTCCGAAGCGGATTGGACGTGACCAGTCTGCAGATTATAACAGGAAAAACTCCATGATCCGAGGCTCAGGAAGCACATTAACACGCATCAACACTTACATTATTCGAACAAAAATATGGTTGCCTAAAGGCTGCTCACTGCATTTTATCAAACCAACCGAACCGGGCTACGGTGTTACGCGATTGGAATTCTTCATTTTCTTTTCAAATTCCCTGTTGTCTGGTCTTGAATGCACTTTCCTCTTATGTGTGCCCACGAGTACCACGGAGACTAGCTGCACATCTCATTGCTGGGTCATCCTAGCACAGCGTTTTAAACTAATCAGAAGTTGACGCTCTTCGGTGATCTGTTATGATGTGATTTCAAGTTCTGTTTTAAGCTTGTGTAAGATCCGGGTGAGAATATCGTTATCAGTACGTGAGCGAAGACCACAGACAAAATGAGTTTTGAAGTGGTCATTCACGTGACTTTGGAGTTTGATGCGTTCACTCTCATGAATAATACGACCTGCGTATGAGAGGAAGTCATGGTCAGCACTCTTTGAAAGTTGTATTTATTGGTAGCCCGCAGTTGGTAAGGAGCAGCATCTGTAGTGAAAAGGTGGACATGGTGTGACTGGAAACGCGTTTATCAGAAAAGTGAACGATCAGATATGTGCACGAAAGGACCGTACGCTCGAGTGCATGCGTCAGTAGAGTTAGCTGACCGCGGATCGATAGGGGCATGAAGAAAACGAGTATGGATGGCGCAACAGACGTGAGAAAAATTCAGATAGATTAAACATCCAGAAAAGTCAATGCACGCCCAACAGCAGCAAACAATCAAAACGAGTGGTATACAGTACGCAGTTCTGGTTCTATCCCAAAACTGTGTCCGATAGTGATTAACGGATTTTGTGCGTAAGGAGTACGCTAGAATACAGTAGCACGGCGTGACAGTAGGGGTTCCAGTAATCCTGTAAAAGGAACATTTCGTGGCGAGCCTAATAATACGCCACTGTCTTGAGAGCGAAGGTTATCGTGGCTTGACACACGGTTTGAATGAAATCGGGTGACTTTTCTGTTTAATGTGGAAGCATTGTTGAACGGCTCATTGGTAAATGCATTCTGTATCAAAGGAAACTAGCAAACCCCGGAGTCGTGATCTCTGACTCAAGCAGAATTGGGTTGATATCTTTTCCAACACGTCAGTGTTGACTAATTTGGGCTTATCTTGGTTAAACGGAGCAGGAGCACCGAGAAGTGGTTTGGATGTGCGTTTGCTTCTCTTCGGATTCCATCGGTATACGGAATTTGCACAAGACGTATTCACGGATGCGTTCATGTTAACATTGATTTGATTTATCAATAGTTGGGGCACCCCGGCACAAATTTCTTGCAGGTTTTGAGAGAGCTGGGAGAAAGAACCGACAGATAAAAATGGGCCCAAAAATATTAGAGGACATTTCAATCCTCCAGAAGGGAGTCGCAGAGGATGCGTTTGAGAAAAAACATTCGATTCATGAGAAACCTTCACTTCGGGTTGTGCAAGGAAAAACGGTTACCAGACAATTCTCTTGATGAGCTCCCAGTTGAAGCCGGAGAAACATCGAAATGCAGATCCATAGCGTCATCATCTGCCGATAGCCGAGGTGAAAGTCCGTTGACACGGAATCATTCATTACTGATTTACAGATGTTGTGTTCGGCCTGAACAGGCATGTGCTCAGACAGACGATCTTGCATGCACACACACGCACGCACATAGCTTACGTTTGCCGTGCTTCGTCCCGGACGGCATTGACCAATCAGATTGTATCACGTGTTGCGCGACCTTGCACGACGTGGTCCGATTGTACCGCTGTTTTACGTTTCCGATGACATCCACGACTGACTCACGCACTCGCATACTTGTTTGCGTTTGCACGTGCTCGTTTGTACTGGCGCTTTCCGTACATTGCTGCAGGATACACATTTACCCATAGAAGCGTGCCTTTCTTCTGCCCACTGGATTCGGGACACAACAACAGACACTTCCGATATCTTCGGAAATGCTTTTTTACTGAAACATAGACGTGGACAAGAGCAAGTCATTATTCTGGTGAAGACTTTCTGGTGCAAATCGACGCGACTTTATATCGTGACCCTGCACGCTCTGCAGCTTTCGTTACGTTCAAAAGACGGAATGGAAGGGGCTCGAAAGTGTATGGAAAAATAATGGTGGGAGCGGCCGCCGTCAGCCATACGAAATTCACGCAAAATTTATTCATAAATCGAGAACAAGATCAATATGACTGGCTGAATGTTCCTAAGTCGCTTTCGTCTAAGAACACCAGCAGGCTATCGGCGAGCAACATTCGGTAATATTGTGAAAATCTTCGCATCTCTGCGCTGGAGTCGCTATTACCCCGAATATAAATAACTCACAGACATCAAGAGAGAAAGTGCTCAGTGCTGTGAAGAACTTTCTGTTCGTTAGGACTGACTGAGTGCTTGTCCAAACATTACGAACCAAATGTTAGTTCAGCTTGCTGACTCATTTCTAAATCGTGTACTCCGATGTATGGGAATCTGGATGATAAAGATGACCGAATAAATGTGGTCATTTGGTCGCCTTTTGAATCCATTCATATCCTTATGGCGTCCATTGTGACCAGTAAACACACCTGTACTAGTGAAGGTCTGCGTATGATTTCGTCGAATGGTCATTGATAAGATCTGAAGTGTAATGCAGCCCGAGACAGTTTGTTTGTGTGATTTTCGACCGTCAGGTGCACAATGAATGAACGTGAGAACTACAGATAGCGGTGATTCGAACAGAGCTGACTGACAGTCGCTAAAATGGCTGACCACATTAGGTCTGAAAATTGTATTTGGTATCTTTATCACACACCGTGACTAAAGAATACTTCAGAAAGACGTATTTACCGCCCTTATTTGCCGAACAATAATAACTTGGATAAGACCAAATGCTCATTGGGGTTGTACATAGTCTAATTTGATCCGCGTGTGTTTCATTCTGGTTTACAATTAGTTGAAGCAAGTTATCTGGATTTGGAACATCCGTCATCATGTTATCCTCACCAAAGTTACTCCAAATTACTGATGTTAATCATTGAAGAGTTGGCCGTGTGCCTCCATCGAACCCCCACTGGGATTAAAACCCCGGATGAACGATTGTGAGTCGAACACCCTAACCAGCAGACTATCCGGATTGGTGCTCATCAGCTTATTGAACTTATGCTATGCGTGATATCGTGGCCTTCCGACACTAGCTTTGATTATTAGCAGAGCATTTCTCGCCCGGCGACCGACTCCTACTAAGGACGACTACCTTGAACGGGCTTAAGTACAACGACCGCATTCCGGTAGACGAGTATAAAATAGCTGTACTGTTTTCTCATGATTTTTAATGGTGACGCAACCAGCTGTCTGTGCAGCAGCTTGAGCTTTATTTTCAAAAGGACAAATCCACTATCACCCAGAACGATTCCATACTCAACGTGCATGAGGCCTGGCGCTAGTAGCAGCATGGTAATGACGAATTACCTTTGAAAGAATCACCATGTGATTCTCAAAATGGACTCCCCGTTCTTGCACACTTCGATTCAAATGAGATTATAGATGTAAACCAGCTGTGGAGTGCTCAAGTGTAGGGATGCTTGGACAGGAGAGCACCGGATAAGTATTCCTGATGAGCGGCAACAACCGCGAAACAGGTCATGTGCTTCCGGGGGAATTTTGTCCTTTCATCCAGATACAATGCCATACTATTCAGTATGAAAGCAAATAGTAGGGTGTTCGCGAGGGAAATTGCTGTAGCGCCTCTGGTTTGCGTGAGAAAAAAACAAAGTTCGGAGTTCCGCATGAATCCTTACAGTGATTCAGCAGGTTTCACACGGGACACCGCCGGGTGCAGCTTCGTGGATTGAAAAGCTAAGGAGATTCAGCTAATCAGAATCGCCGTGAACAGGTACAACAAAGCCCGCTGTGATCGGTTAATTTTTTATCTACTAATTATTTCCTTTGATTTAGCATACTTATACGGGTTGGTTCTACAGTAAAATTAACGTGCCATTCAGCATTCTTGGCCTTCTTGCTATTTCGGTTCATGTAGGATGCAAGAGTACTTTTACCAATAGTCGCACCACGGGCTCGTTAGTCCAAACTGGCATGGAGTAACATCTCTTCTGATTAGCTGATTGGTAAAAAGGCCAGGTACCACTTGACGGGGATCTTTTCTCATCTCATCGATACGTTGTCTTGTTGTTCGTGATCCCGTTCGCTCAAACTTTGACCTGTATTTGGGACAGGCGATGACGGGTTGGCTGCTAACGGGACTTGGCTGTCTATCGACGATAAGTTAGCTCACGCCCTCAGAGGAGGTAATGAGTTCCTCGAACGAGAAGAGAAATATCGTATTCTCTAGTATATATTATTCAGAATTGCTACTTCTTGGAAGTTGATCAAATCAAAATAATAACGGTTATTGCACCTTGTGGAAACTATCCCCTAGACTGACTCAGTCGTTTTGGCACATGTTTGTGTCTGGTCTAGATTAAGCGTTCCTAAATGGCTGAAGAAATAATAACACGGGAGCAGTGTTGCAGTGATTCTCCACAAAACGACAGACCAAGCCCACCTTCAGCAGGCATGGTGGACTTAGTGCAGCACACAGTGTTGCTGTTGTTTGGCGGCGCGTTTTATTTCTATTGTATTCTGTGATCGGCAGGCAGTGTAAGCATGACTGCACGGGCAAACGTGCATTTAGCAAAAACGTACGGAAAGCGTTAGCGCATGTCAGCAAAGATGGAAGCAAATAAGTAATTAAGTTCACCAATCAAAGTTACACAAGCCAAACGTACAGTTGGATCAGACCACGCAATGTCGTAAGGCACGTGAAAACATGATCGGTCAGTGCAGTCCGGGATGAAGCATAAATAGCGTCAATCCCGTATGCGCGTGTACGTGCATGTGTCCATGTGTCCGGGATATGGATCAATGGTCCGCAGTGTATCCGCGTTTGTGTGTGTGTATGTACGAGACTGTCTGAATACGCACGTGACTGATTAAACCGAACAGCAATTTCCACAACTTCTGGATCAATTTCGACTTCCTCTACAGGTTGGGCGTAGATACTGAGCTATGTCCTGCTTCATTTAACTTCTGACATTTGGACTTAATTATTCTGGCTTCAGTCACAGCGTAATTCGCTACACCTACTACATAGAAAACGATACTGATTGCTATGACGTTTGCTAAACACTGTTGCGCCGTAACGAATTACGTAGCTTTCAAACTAGCCGGAAAACCGAGTATCAATTATGCATTCTTCCATGAATTAATAATTTTTCAAATTTCGAAGCTTATCTCATAGGGCGCATTGTTTTATCAATTGAGTATCCTCGTCGATTACTTCTAGTCATATTTTAGCAATGACAGAAATTGTGAATTTAATATTTGGGAAAACTATATCTTGAAAACACTACCTTCTCAACACAAATTCTAACACAAAGGTCAATAGTATCAGGTTGCACGATGTTTTCCAGAGCTTTTCTCTGCATCTTTACTAGGACACAGCAGTCAAGGTGGTCTTTTTTAAGTTTTGAATCGAACATTCTCATATTAGCCATACAAAAAGTGTTTTCTATTAGAAACTGTATCCAGCTTGCTACTTCGAGTATATAAAGTTTCAAAGTAACGGTCTCCAGCTGTTTGGTGACGTCGATCACGCAATCCTTTCGGGTACCGAGGGATGAGAATATATACCTCATAATGTGTGAACACACATGCTCAGTGGAGGAACCGATTCAGAGGCAAATCTCCGAAAATCAGCTCACACTGCAGTAGTTGCGTAATCATACCATCGAAATGCCAATCAAACTGGTTGAAAACCTGTGTTGTGTTTCCACCACATTTGTTGCTAGGCCTCACGTTGCCGTGCTACTCTTGTGTGAGCCATAAAGTTATCAGCTGCTATTTCTCAATATGATTGGTGAATTTCTAACTAAACTTGCTGGTGGGATGCTTTAATATGCACCTTGAACTGTTGTGTTGAAGTGCTGAGAATGTTCATCACCTGGGAGCTGAGAGGCTCGAAACCAAGAAGCGCCAGTAACTTAGGTTGTAACCAAGTTGCCCGTGAAACTTTAAGTAGAACCGTGACCAATCTATTGAACTCCGCAATGCAAGAAGATGGACATATCAAAACGCGAAACAGACACTAAATCGAGCGACGTGAGCTTCTAGGCTTCAGACCGTTCGTGAACCGGAATGTCATGACGGTGTGATGGATTATCACACACTGTATGGTCAGAAGTGGAGTAGTATCTGTGACCAACCACAATTATGTACACTAGCAGAAAACAAAGCGACGAAGCCATTTTAACCGAAAGCTTTGCCATTAGAAGACAAAATACGAACATACGAAACACGTAACAAGCAGCCCTGGGATATTATTGAGACACGATAATGCTGGTGTAAATAATGCTTTCGTTGATTCCTAGTCAATTTAAGATTGTCCAAAAGCTTGTTTCTTAGTTCACGAACTGTTATCCGGGACGTCTTTGGACCTGCTACCTTGATAACATGACCAGTACGATACTTCGGTGGCCGAAACCTTTCGAAAATAGCGATGTTCGTAGCTTCCCGAAGGAATTCGAGGAATGGGCGGGGCTTTTGCGGACACATTCGTAATGGGGTAATTTAGCGGCCCTTCAGGAGCTGGCCACGTGGACGATCGAGTCAGACGTAGCGGGAAAACTGCGGCAAACATGGTCAAGTCAGGTGTGCAATTGTATCTGCAAATTAAGCAACAGTTGGTAATTTGTTGTACGCTCACTAATCATGAGTGTGAAATACGAACTGAAAACATTCAGATCCAAATAGTTACAAGTTTTATGAACGAGAGGAAAATTCAGGGCACTTGAAGCGATTCCACTAAGCCACGAAAGTATAAGACCAGTGTCATTTTCCCGGCACATTTCCGATTCTGTATTCTCAAACAAAGCCGTATCTGATCAAAACGACCGAATACATATTGCGTTACAGAATAAAAATCTTCACGGCGTAATAACCTAATATGAACTAGTTAGATCAGAATATGCGATAAATGGGACAGGGGAAGAATTATAGGACCCTCTTCAGTTAGGCTACAATACTTACTACTCAAATTCGTGTTCAGCGGCCATTCTGTTCGAGGGCCTTAATATATCTTCTCGGCATACTTATTATAAGATCGGCGATTGTCCCTTTGTCAATATTCTCCCATTCTCGCCTAAAGGCGGTTATCATTTCACTCTTTGTAAACCTGGTGAGCAATCATGTTCCATTGGTCCTCAATCAGGTTTATATCTGGGCAGAAGGCTAACCACTGCATTATCTTGATCCCACGGAACAACGGACAAGATTTTACAGTGCACGAGCCGTGAATAGAAGCATTAGCATGTTGGACTGTGGCGTCACCTTGTGATCTGTCGGTCACTGGCGGCAGCAAAAACTGTTCGAACGGACGAATATACGCAACTGAATCTTGTATACTCTCAAGTCTAACTAGCTCACTTTGGCTAAGAAGGCTCTTTAAACCATTACTGAACTCTTGTCGTTGTTTCTTTGACTAAAACTTCTTTTTATCTGATATCACGCCAGCAATAATTCCAAGCTTCCGATCTGTTCAAGTTACATTTTCCTCGTCACCAAAGTGGACATTTTCCCATCAGTTTGTCTATGCTACTTGTGTTTCAGCCCAGTATAAAGGTTGCCACTCAGTAGGCGTAGCTTTGAACGTTCTTTGTGACGTTCGTTTCGAAACATCAACTCCGATCAAAGTTTTCAGCTTCGATATGGAGCACGTGTTATTGGAGACTAGGCAAATTAATCTGCTCTCGGAAGACCCATTCGCTTTTTAGGCCCATATTGCTCATTCCATTCCAGATACCATTATTCGACGTTTCTCCATCGCTTGCATTGCCTAGAGATCTCATGCGAAATGAGTCCCATTTGGTAGAAAGTAGATATTTCGCCTTTCTCAAAACCTGTTAGTTTAATTCCGTGTAGCATTGAGTGGACAAAATTTGGAGTGAGTTCTGTAAGTTGAATATGTGCAACTAAGGCGAATATATGTCATCAAGTTCACTAGGGTGTATCACGGGCTCCAGCACACAAGAATCACCTGATTTCGGTTCTCCTGGATGTATCAGTCCCCAAAATCCACAGACTGAACTAATCAGCTTGTTGCCAAGCTCAATTTTCCGTCTGGTTCTGCTAAATTTTCTATGGACATCGCACCCTCTTGTTTTGCGTGTTCTGTTCTAATTACTACTTAGGGCAGATTATTATTATAGCGCATAGTTTAGTGTATTCGATGGTTCTGACCAGATGTGGTTTTGTTAAAGAATACAGAACGTAGAATAAGCGGAAACAAGACGCGGGTCCTACGTTTTTGTCGCGCAGTGTATAGATCAAAGTGCGCCCGCCTAGCTGGTCAGATAGACCAAACTCCTGGCCACAAGTAGCACGTACAAAAGCTGCAAGAATTCATTCTGTCAGCCTGCTTTTAACTGGGTGTTTTCAGACATTGGATTTGGTGTCGTGTTCGAGATGTCCTTCTCCACTCTCCTGGGACTGTCAGCTAGGAAGCTCTCTCATTTTCACAAACACTAGCGGTGATGCTGTTCAAATAATATGATAAAAAACATCGCCCAAACCGAATTCCATTTAGTTTTGTTTATTCCTGACCACTTGGCACACTGCCTAAGATAAATATTCACTTCAAAGCCTTAAAAGTGCCCGGAATATGGTCTATTCGCAATGTGAATGTTTACTACTTTATCACTGTGTGAATATTTCACCCATTGTAACCGAAATTTCGGAATTTACGAGTCCATTTTTCGTGGTCACTTCTTCAGCAATGATTTATTTTCTGCGGATTATGTCTGTACTTGTGTGCGGCGATCAGTTCTGATGCACTGGATAAAAATCTGGTTTTCGTATTCCTAACTTTCCTAAAGAAACAATCGGTCTGTCGGGGCGAAAGAAACGAGATGGCTGTAGTTTTCACCGACCCAACCTCAACCCCCCCCCCCACACACACACCGAGAGAACTTTTAGCTTTCCGGCATTGAGAATTCACGTTATCAATCATCTACACGACGGTAGTTAAAATGATGTGTGGAATACGATACCACCAAACTTCAGCTTTCCCTCTCCCGTTTCATCAATTGCTCGTCCACTTCATTCGCGCTGAGAATCAGCAGTTGGTAGTACTGCCAATGTAAGCAGTTTTTTGTCTGTGATGTGAGAGGGTTTTTGGTTCAGTCAAAACTGAACAGAACTGTCACGACAACCCCCGTTGCTGTTTTACGTCTAACATATCTGAAAGAGACGACATTGGGCCGTTATCACTAAACAATCGGCTGTTGTCTTTGTATGTACGATGAATCACCCATGGGGTTGAATGAAAACAAAACACGGTACATTGGAAAAAAATATTCGCATTCGTTTGAGTAAATACAATCTCTAGTTTGTTGTCCCGCCGATACATGTAGAAGACGTTCAGTATCGATCAATTTATTTTATAATGATCGTAGCCTCTGGTTCTGTGTCTTTGCTGAGATAACAGAGCACATCCAGTGCTCAAGGATTACTGGATAATGTGAACGTGAGATTGAATCCGGTGAAGCGTGATATTCGCCGCACCGGGTTTTTGTTTTGAATTGGACTGTGCCAAGATCGACAAGTTTTCTTATTACGTTGCTACTAAAGTCGGATAAATGTGCGGGACACAAAACTCGACAGTAATTCATCCAGTTAAAGACCAAATGACATGTCAGATTGTTTGACAGCTCCTTTTCAATGACGTATTCGTGTCCAGTGACAACTCGGAAAAGCGTTCACAATCAGCATCCGTGTGCCCTCGGGCAAAATGATGAAATGTCTTCCCGTGTTATAGCGAACATCCCTGGCCTGATTACTGCAGTCAGAAAGAAAACGCGAGTCGCTGAAGCAGAACGGCCTACTGATAAGCCTTTGCCGAACGGTTTTGAAGGCAGAAGGGATGCTAGCGTAAATCGATGAAAATACCGGATTGGATGATGCGTGCAAAGTCAGCACAGAGCAGGTTGACTAGTCCAGTGCAGCCCGATGAGCGTGAACGGATTTCAATTATGACCGGAAGGAGACTGCTTCGACAACTTGTTACACTGTCTCAGGCATAACACTTTTGCTTATCATACTTGATCGAATAACGAATGTCAGTTTCAACTTTTACACCAGATATATCACGGAAAATGAATGACTATCCAGTCTCCCTTAGTCCATGCTGAATACTGGGTGGTGTAGATTTGTTTTGGGATCTATTATTTGGTACTGAAGTTTCGACGTATTCAGTGAGCATGTGGTCTGTGTAATGGTCTGCAAGAAAAAAGGTAGAATTTAATGAGATTGGGGCGATTCTAAAGCTTCCGCCTGCAGCCCGCTGGGCTAGGGTTTATTTCCCTTATCCAACCGAATAAGTGAAGCTGGCCCTTGCGTAATATTCGCAATACCTTAACCGACAAGACTTATTGAAATCACTCCCACCCGGAATTACGCAAACCAAAGTAGCGAGTACACTAAACCCGCGAAATCACGCGGTAATTGTGTTGCAGAACTGGTATGTACAAATATGTTAAATCAAAGAAAATAGTTGGTGGATTAGAAGTTGACCTATCCCATGAAGTGTTGCTGTACCTGCTCTCGGCTATCTTGGTTGACTGAAGCTGATGAGCGGGCGTAGCTGCGGAACTGTATCTGACCGAATTACGTGTGCTGGCCGCTGAATCACTACACCTTTACAGTCAGATCGTTCAGGTTCAGCGAGATCGCTCCATGATTGGTAAAGACGCCATTTGCAAAAGGTAGCACGCCCTCCTTTACTTATGAATGAGTTCGTACTGGTGACTCCCTTCAGAACACATTCCTGTTGTCTTTGTTCTCAGCCCTTGGTGCGTTTAGCCTGGGGAAGAACTACTCTGTTACGTGCGGTAGATCGTGTAGATCTAGTTCCCACAGCCGTATGCGGTATGTTTACATCGTCTAAAAGAATTTCCAGTCAGGGATTATAAGTCAAACGAGATTTTACAGTAATCCATGTAACTCCGTCAGTAAACATCACATATCAATTACCTTACTGCTACTGATTTATTTGTATTATTTCAGTGATGCCCACATATATTGCTGAAAATAGACAGTGATCACGTCTGGTATGCTTGTACAGCTTTCCTTGAGGCTGAGTGAAATTTTCCGATCAGTCTGTTTTAGGAGGACAGATGATATTCCAAGAGCCGATAGTGCATTTTCATATTTATGCATGCTTTTGAAGTGCGCAGCGGATTTGAATGGTTTTATTAAATGATTTTGTGACAATAACATCGATATATTCGCGTTCATCTGCATGGATATGTAAGAATCCTATCTACCCGGCCAGTCTTACGCAATGAAGTAACTCGGCTCCCGCGCTACGAGCACTTAGACCGACAAGACCAGACAGGAACATCAGGACTGTATTCTGTCACATTTGGTTGTTACTAACTCGTGTACATACAAAAGGAGGCATGCATTTATAGGCAGATAACGTGGTAACCTGTCCCATAGCGATTCTATTGTATCTAAGGTCCAGCTTCGCCTGACTGGATGGATACTGGAAATGAAACGGCAGTGCACTGTACCGCGTGCCAGTGTATTTGAACCACTATAGGGTGACAACCAGACCAACCAGCCAAAAAGAACCCATTCATGAATAACAGTTGGGCCAGTAAGTTTTCGTGCAAGGATTTGGATATGGTCACAACACATCTTATATAGACAGTCTGCATTGTACCAGTAAACTAAGATGGTTCGCAAGCAGAGTGGTCTCTTTTCTAGGACCATTTGGGAGGGGGGGGGGGGGGGGGCTGGTCTCAAAATAGATGTGCAATCTTCCTCTCCAGGTTCAACTTACGTTCTTCTCTTATCTCGTGCACTTTGTCTATTTAGCACTGATACACACGTCGCATCTGTTAACCGGTTAAGTATTGCTTTAAACCTGGGCTCCGAGAGGGCTTGGACTGTCCGTCTGCTTTTACAGCCCTTATCTCTTTGGCCAAAGACGTTACCACTACCAGTTATTACTACTGATTTTGACTGTCTATATTGTGACCGACTCATAAGTTTGTTTTTGATGAATTTTATCCCTTTGGGCATTGACTGTGCCGATAGACTTATCGATGAATACGCGCTTAGCAAAAGACCGCACAGAGTAGCCTAGAATGAAAAGACTCTCTCTAACATATAGCAATGGTTTTTAAAGAGCAAAATAATAGTGAGTGCTGGATGATATTCCAAAAACTTGTCAGAACATGCTGTACACATACTAACATGAATGCTTGAATTTTTAGTCGGATGACATGTGCCTGATCAAGTTTAACCATACATCTTTGAAGTATACCGTGTGCTTACTGTCAGGCCAAGGACTCGTTGGAGTTCCCCTCCTCCCAGGCGATGGAGTTTTTGACACCGGTGACACCGCTCTGGTAGGTAGAAGAGCGCAGGTCGTACTAAGTGCGTTGAACCGCTTGGCGACTATGGCATCCAGGTATAGTCAAGGTGTTTCCTCATCCAAAGATCAGAAGCTTGTATCTGGGGCCACCACTCCTGGTGCTGAACCAGGCATAGACGATAAATTTTAGTACCCCGGAAGCTGCATTTATACTAGAGATGGTGCACTGGAAGAGTGGTCCCAAATTGCAGAGGTCAGAACGGTCAATCAGGGACACTTGTTATGCCCACTCGATATCCTACTCTCCTTGTGGGGATGGATTTACGTGCACAGTGTTTCTCTGCTATTTTGAGACCGAGCTGTGAATAACTAGTTGCTAAGTTGTATTCCATCATGTATGTCTTTGAAACCTCTCATTTCGATGGTAACACCTAGCCAGCAACGACGAGGTTTGTATCTGCGTGTACGTAGAATGTGAACAGTCACTCTGTGACCGATTTAACCCCTCTGCATCGCCTTCGGTAAATCCGTAGATTGCACAATTTGGCGGAGATGTGGCTAGGTACAAATCCGGCAGTTTATTGGTGATGGAATGGGTGCCAAGGCAATCACTTCCCTTAGTATCATCGGTCGTAATGTGGGTGTGGTGTGCACTCCAAATAATATCCGAGCTCACCAATTTTACTGCGGGATTCGTATTCCTTATATGCGAACCGTTCAAGTCGACAAACAGCACGGGGCTCCGAGCCAATCCGTGAAGTGTCTCGTCTGGGTGGGACAACAGTCTAGTGTCTCTAGTAAGCGCAAGTGCGAACGCAGGACTCAAAATATCCTTGTGCCTGTGAGATGGTTTAGCTGTTCATGGGCCGAGAGCCACTGTGTAAAATCAGAAAAGACTCCATAGGTATATACCAACTACTGGCAATCTGTGAGTAGATAGTCTGACGCGGTTATGATTATCGATCGTGAATCGTGGACGGAAAAATGGGTTAGTTTAATGTTAGGAAAATTATATATTTGGGATTGTGGCGAAAATCGATATCCACACTATTGACATACATAATTTAAGTGTCACGGATTCACTACCACAACTATCGACCTCAGCTAAGGTATGCTCCTGCAGGTATACTTAAAAAATTCTCAGTGAGGTTTTTTATGAGAAGTGGCTCCAGTTCTTTAATTCACACCGCGCATGGACAACACCCACACTGAAAACATAGCCACCCATTGCATGTGTTCGTTCAGGCTGTGTATTCAGCGGGCAAACATTGCCACGCCTTGATTGTGTTGATTGTCTTAGTACACACACGCACACACACCGACGCACGCACACACCAACACACACACGCACACATACGGACCTACGTATGAAGTATCCGGTAAGATGATAGTCATGTCTCCGTCGCCCGCCAGATAAGACTGAATTTTCACCATAATAAATGTTACATTCGGGCAATTAGTCGAAGATATGGAACGATTTTCATGCGCACAACGAAGTCACCTCATGAGGGCTGTTGATTGTATATAGAATGCGTACGGACTCGTCTAACAACCATAGGTTTGAATTCGCGCTTTCAAGTGACATTAATCGGTTTGAACAACCACGCAGTATTTGAACAGTGCGATAAAAATAGATAAGTGAATGCCATTATATGCGCCATGTTGGCAAATACTTAGTTTGCCAGTGACGATCAATGTTCCTAAACATCCACTCAGCCTTCAACTCTGTCGACATGACTGCACTTTGGGAATATCTGTTGAGAAATGGAGTACCTGAGGTGCGTCTGTCCGTAAAGAGCTGTACTGCCATACCTCAGGTCGCGTTAGAGCCTACGGACAACTTCCGCCAAACTTTGCAGTCTCCAGTAGAGTACGTCAAAGTTTCCCTATATCCCCATTTATTTTCAACTTCTGTGGGTCCCAGTAAAACGACTGGTTGGGGTTTCAGAATTGTGAGCCGCCGCATACCTGGCTTGGATTGTTCAGGTGTGCGGAAAACTGCTTCACGGAACCTGTCTCATTATCTACGACGCCATGGGAAAAGTGATTCAAATACAAACCTGCAATCATCTGACCTCATTGGTAGTTTTTCCGTCACAGTATGGTTTACGGAATGCGGATCTACTAAACAGTAGAGTTGAACTCCTTGGAACAGAGCTTTTGACTTAAAACATGCCGACGACATCACCTGGCTGAGTGACAATGCAGTGCAACACGTTTTGAACCACTTGGCGATCGTGGCATTCATATATGATGTGCACTTTGCGTCTTCGAAGTGCGAAGTGCTTTTTCAGAATTCGTAGGAGCCCGTACCTGCAGTCACTTTCGGTGATGATCAGCTATTTAGTTGCTGACTTTATGCACCGTAGAAGCTTCATTACAGATAGAGGTGGTTTGGGGGATGAAATCATATCACGAATGGTAAGAGCTAGATCAGCCTTCGCCAACATGTGACATCGGCGGTGCCGTCGTAACATCTTGCCCTCCCTTAGAGGAAGAGGTTAACGCACCACCGTTCGTAGCCTTTGCTTTACCGTTGAGAGGCCTAACCACTCGGCACTCAGGATTCTCCGACGCTTTCCGACATTGACCACTGACGTCTTCAAAGCGTTGCCTTCGTCTGGTGCTGACTCTGAATGAGCAATGACTGGGTTCTTCGTCGTGTGTGTGTGTGTGTTTCGGATAGTCGTCTTCAGAGCGGGATATCCGTTCTACACCGCATTCGTTGACCTGAACAAGTTTTCTGTATACCTGGCCATAGTCTACCTTCCAATATCCTAATTGTGCATTCTGTATAAAGCTGGAAAAAGCGATTCAGTGGTCAGACCACAACTCCATGTAGGTGCCGGAAAGATCTCACCAGCATTCACTTCGACTGGTGCTTCCTTTCTTCCTGGTTGGGACCCAAGGGATGAGGGTTTCCTAGCTTTAGAAGTTGAGAGACATGGTTCAGAATAGAAATCAGTGATGTGAATGCCATCCAGCCTCTCTGTTGAACACCCATTCTCAGTGAGTACACAAAATCGTTAAATAGGCAAACAAAATCACAAAATCATTTTAAAGTGTAAGGTGAAAACGAACAAAATATTCATTCTTTTCAACTGAGAACTAATCCCGATGTCATCCCAGATTTGGCAGACAACAGGGTATTAGGTACCAGTGTATGGTAAGCTCGAGGGCAAGCAAGCAAGTGAAAAAGCACGCTCGTAAGCAAGTGCGTGTGTCAGCTTTGTATGCTTGCGAAAGTGTGAGCCACATGCACAGTCGGATTGGGCAACGCAAGGTTGTTCAATACATGATGCTTTCCGATTGGTCAATGCAGCGCCGTGCGATGTCTGAGTTCCTTTTGAACGGAGAGATTTTTCTGGGTTTTCTTGCATCAGATTTTCTCCCACCAGAGTTTTGAGTTTCGTACAAATTTTCTTCTCCAACTCTTGTACATTATCGGGAACTGGCTCACTTTTGAACTAAGCTATGTCTCCCAAAATTACCAACCATTTTTTTTTTCTTTATATCGTGAATTGTCCATCAAAACTATTCCCGAACTTTTGTCTCGACGGAGCAGAACGATATTAGGTTTCTTCTTTAAGCTGTTTGATTGTTTCGACATGATTCTCCGATAATGGTCTCTGTTGCATTGCGCAAGTCTTTCCGTGTTGATATTCTATGTCCACTAACTTTGCCTTGAACCGGTTCAGGGCGTATCTGTTCGTGGGCTGCGTTTGTGACAACTGTTCAAAGAACAGTTCAAAGTAGCATGATGAGTCGAAGTGATCTTACTTTTTCATTAGAATACAATTATTCAATCCGCCCTATAAAGCCTCCAATTGCAATCGATTGTACACGTACTTCGCGGGGTTTTTCGGGAATGGCGACATTAGGAGTTTATGACCGAGTGACTTTCACAAAAGCTCTGTTTCACAAGTTCTGGTTTGACGAATATTAATTATTATTAGTTTGAGAATATGTAAAACTTTCGGCTCTTTGGATACAATCAACAATAGTTTCGAAAGTTTGGATTTCGATTCTTCAGTGTTACCCTCTGTTGACCTTTTCCAGATTGCTCGAGTTTGGGCACATGTTCTCGGTACTTAGGCGTTTACAGCAGGTGACTGGATAACGATTCCGCCCAATACATATCGCCAAGTTCCCGCGCCCGTAAGCTGAACAGCAATGTCGCACTTGAGTCTTGAGAGTTCGTTTAACTGACGAATTACCGATGGAGGGAAACGAGATTTGAGAAATTGAAAACACTTGTTTCCTGACATAAATTTGAATAGAGAAGCCAAAGAGATTGGTTTTGCACAATTTCATTGCATCTTCATAGATTACATACTGCAGTCATGGCAATTTTATATACAGTCAAGAAATCAAACAATAAAAGACAAAAATGTGACCAAGTAACGAATGTTTGTTACCACTGTAGAGCCATAGAGGGGTTTTGATTGCGAATGACGAGTTCTTTTGCGTAGTTGACGAATCGCCGGTTGTTGCTATAGTATGCAACCTCAATATACGTCGTATGGAATGACGCAATGTCTCTTCTTCCAGAGGTATTGCGTGATGGACAATCTGTGACTTTTCCGTTCCTTTATTGACCTCACTGTTGTGAAGTCGTCACTCATTGTTTTCTGTAACCACAGCGGGATATGTTCGGCTATTCCGTGACGTAACTACCTCTCTGTTATGACTATGCAGACAGCTGGGTGTCCAAACTTGAAATAATAAATACAATTTGATTTGGCGCCGGGGAGCAGTAGCTCCTTAGTCGGCGGTGTAGGTGTTCGGGTGGTTCTGAAAACAATTATCAGCTCCACCGCGTAGTAAGTGCACCTGATGGCAGAGTTCAGAGGTTTACTAATTAGTTGTCTGGTGTCGTCATTTTTCAGTGATAATTCTAGGAAAGTCTGCATTTTAGGTACATCGGCCAACTTTTCTTTCTCCGCTTTCGGTCTACAGCTTTTGTAGTCCAGTGGAAGTGGATAACCATTCACTTGCAGTGTCTTCTTTATGACTGCTTCCTCATCGTCCAGTTCGTTGGCCTTGCCGATTCCATGTGCTCTGCGAAATAATGTCCGGGCTGAGCCAAACTTGTATCTCATAGGAACAAAACTGGGGAAATTAAAATACTGCCCAGACCATGTAATTTTTCGGGAAGCCGACCTGCCGGTTGATCCACCCGTTCTACGAGTGACTATAACGTCCAAAATTCAATTTTTTTTCTTCCATGAGATATGTCAGTCTTATATTCGGATGAATTACACTGAACTTGCTAAAGAGTCGCTGTTCATCCCCATTGTTTTTACTGATCACAGATATGTCACCAACGTAGTGACGGTAGAGGTTCAGTTCTTTAGCCTCATCTACCGGCCTTTATTCGAAATCGGCAACAAATATATCTGCCAGAATGGGTGCAAGTAGACTTCTCATTTCGAAGTCCTCTATTTACCGGTAACTTTAACCGAGGAATGTAAACTTCACTGCAGCGGTATATAACAGGAACAATCTCGTTAGTTCACTTCATGACAGTTCGACTTGGAGGTTGTGTCGATCTATTATCCTGCATATTACGCCGATAGGTTTTTGCAGTGGAACATTGGTGAATCGAGAATTCACATCCATTGTAAACAGTCGCCGGTTCTAATTATTTCTGTCGTTTAGCAGTTGACACACTCCAAAGCTGTCTTTAATTTCGTACTGGCTGATTGAATATATATATATATATATATATATATATATATATATATATATATATATATATATATATATATATATATATATATATATATATATATATATATATATATATATATACAGGTTTGCATACTACTTACTATCAATATGAGCGCCTGTACTTGCAGCCTCGTTGTTCGTTGGGTTAGCAGTGACCCAGACACGAATAACTATGAGAAATCACAGTTGTGATTCATTTGTGGGCTCTTCAATGAAGAGTATCCATTCACACTCCAGACGATTAAAATTAGATCCTAGTGAATATATATATATATATATATATATATATATATATATATATATATATATATATATATATAGAGAGAGAGAGAGAGAGAGAGAGAGAGAGAGGAAAATAGATGGATAGTGTATAGAGGGTAGTGTATCTTCTTCCCTAAGTGGACTTCCGACAAGTATTTCAGTGGTTTCATTATTACTTTTTAATCTTATTATTGTCCGCCAAAGACATTCACTACGCTGTCCTTGTTTAAAGCTCATGGTTCGCGTTTGGCCGCATATTTGTTTTCCTACGAAATGAACAAGTTTGTTTGTATCCGGTCAATAAAACCAAATATTATTGATGGAGCCATATGTACTATCGTTCTGTCTTTTCCTCGTCGTGTTGTTGGGTTTGTGCTAACAAACGTTTGTTCTAAAGCGAGCCTTGCATTCTCACCGTAGCTGGTGACCAACCTAACTATGAATCACACTCCAATAACAGGGTGTAATCTGAACAGAAAATCAAGTTTTATCACGTTGTTTTCATGTTTTGTGTGGTTTTGCTGTTCATTCATCCTGTGTTTCTGTGTGAGTCCCCGTGCGTGTGTGTGTGTGTGTGCACTGCGTTGTTTTTGGGATTCAGAAGATCAAAGGCGCTTGATCTCTTGCCGGTTTGAAACCAGGATTGGGTTTGTCTCAACCAATCGTGGAGGGTCCCTCGACACAATCGATTAAAAACACTAACCATGATTCATCTCCATTTCTCTCTCGTTCACTCCGTTCATCGTCGGTGGAATTTCAGTTGATTTCCTGCATGAAGTGTGGACATACAAACCGGTGGTACTGTGGCACATTTGTGACAAAGATAGCAGAACGGATGGGGTACACCAGCCAGACAAGTCAAGTCGGTAAAACGTATACAACTGTTCATATAGTTCCTTTTCCAGACTGTGGTGTAGCCACATGAATCCTCCGATTGCTTGGGTATTTCGGCTCTGCTCTGGCCACGTGTCTGTCGCCTTTAGGTTGATTCTGTGGGCTCCGATTTCCGTTCGGTTGATCCGATGGATCCGGTTGACAGTTTATTGAATCGCTCCTCGCACGGGCTATCCTGCCTGCTGGTTGAGCTTCCTCCAAGTTCCGTCTACGAGTCCGGACGACTCTTGTTGCCTGTTGCGCGATACTTCTGACTTATTTGCCGTCTCTTATTTGGACTATAGCTCTCAGTTGGTTGGCCCGATGGGTTTGACACTAACCTCGTTCTGTTGCTACAACATTCCCCGCTACAATATGCCGGAGAATCACCGGAAACAATTATCTCGACAAAAATTTAATATAACCGAGTTCATCAAAACAAGGAATTTTCAAGGGATTATAATGGATTGCTTTGGTTTTCACCATTTTTTAACCGCGACTGATGTAGTAGTAGTAGTAGTAGTAGTAGTAGTAGTAGTAGTAGTAGTAGTCGTAGTAGTAGTAGTAGTAGTAGTAGTAGTAGTAGTAGTAGTAGTAGTAGTAGTAGTAGTAGTAGTAGTAGTAGTAGTAGTAGTAGTAGTAGTAGTAGTAGTAGTAGTAGTAGTAGTAGTAGTAGTAGTAGTAGTAGTAGTTTAGTTAGTATAAGTATTAGTAACGGTAGTAGTGATAGAAGTATTAATAGTGTAATCTAGAGGGCGTGCCTGGTATGTATGATGTAGGAGACTGCTCATTCGTTCATCAATAGAATCAACCAAGCATGCTGAGCTGCTTATTTGCATCTTTGATATCCAGTCTATTTGGAGGCACCCGTAAGTCAATCAGAAGATGCCATCACGTGTTTCTTAAGTCATCTTTCATCTCGTTGCATTCAGTCCATGTGACGTAATCACGACCATTATAGCTCCATGAATGAAGGCAGATAACTTTAAAGGAATCAACCACTTAGTTATTCATTGAGTAGTATGCATACTTCACCACAGTAGTGGTAATAATAATAGTAGCAGTAGTATAATGGTCCGGCAGTGAGCTGCCATATTGTTGTTCGACCAGTGTAGGTGGGTTTGTACCTGTTGATGCACTAAATGGGGCTCGACTCGAGGAGTTTTTCTTCTTTTTGCGCTTTTGTAGTTCGAACACATTTGCAACCCCTAGGTGGAAGATCACTGTTACGATTTGGCACTCATAGCGAACTCGAGAGGATTGGGAGGCTTTTGGGATGGACCTGGTAAGACAGTTTGTGTGAAGCCTAGTAGATGTCCCGTGGAATGGCCTGCCCAATGTGTGGTCCAAGAGAAATGGGTACTCCTGTAGTGTGTTGTAGGGAGCCCAATATGTACTAGGCATGGACCAGCGATCTTCCGCGAGGGGCCGCTCGGGTTCAGTCGGAAACTACAAAAACAAAAACAAAACCCACGAACACAAAGTTCAGTAAGTGTCCCATTGGGTTCCTTCATTAACTGATAATCAATATGGCCGCTTACTACTTGGCCACTACAACAGTAGTATAGTGTTTGGGTATGCATATTACGCAACTAAGTAATGAGAGCTTCATTGCCCGAAAACCAACCACAGACCACCGACTGACAATGAACGTGACTAAGTCTGGTTGACAGAGAGCAATCAGATAAAACAAAGCATACGAACCCCTTGTTGGGATCCTCCTACCAAATAAGAGCTGGCTGAAATCGGACCACATATCGTCGATGCAAATGAACAGTTTTGTTAAGGTGGAATGACTCAGTTGTTCACATGCATGTTTCGTCTTGCTAGCCGCTACCCAGAGTAATAAACCAATAGTACTTGCCGGGTCAACAGGTCGAATTTTAGAGGTCATGCATTTGCACAACTACTACAACTACATAACAGTTCATTTGCATCAATGATATCCAGTCCAATTTCGCCCATTCCTTATTCGTTCGGGGATGCCAACATGTGGTTCGTATGCTTTGTCTCATTTCATTGGGTCCTGCCCATATGGAGCAATCACTTTCATTGTGGCTCCGTGATTGTTTTCCAGCAATGGACTACTTGTCGTTTAGATAAGTGGTATGCATACTCCACCATAGTTGTAGAAGTGGCGTAAGTGGTAGACTGGGGTATACATATCACCCATGAAAGGGATAAGTTGTTCATTGCTGGAAAATGATTATGGATCACAGAGCAACAATAAAGGTGATTACTTAACATGGACTGGACGCAAAGTGATGAATCTAGGCCTACCAGCCATAAGATTGCATCCCCATTCCAGAAATGACTGGCATGAATCTGACTAGCTATGTATGGTGCACAAGAGCAGTATTCTTATGAAACAAGAAGCAACCTTTCCCCGTTACAAATTTGAAAACAAAAGTCAAAACATAGATTGCACGATGTATCCCGGGTCATTTCCCCGCTTTGTAACAGAGTGCATACTGCAGTGGAAGTGATCATTTTAATAGCAAAATGAATGAAAGAAATGTTTATATACAATGGCAAAATCACATGACACACATATACATACATATCCTTCGGATAACGACACAACAACCATCACACTTCGTTACCACGGCAATCATAAATTGATTGCAAGTTCACGTTGCTTGCATAGTTCAGGTTTCTGTGCGCGGATCGAAAAGGCCCCCATATATCTTGACAGTTTAGTATTGATGGTCGAGTAGATCTCTTTGAAAGTCTGACCTGCGATGACGCAATGCTTAGTCTCGTAAAGATGTCGAACAATTGATGATCTGATTGACCTTTGCTCGGTTGATGACGCAATCGTGGTGAAATTGCTATTCATTGTCTTATGAAGCCACACTGGAATGTGTTCAGTCATTTGATGACGTAGCTGCATTTCCGTTCTGCCTATGTAGGTGGCTCAGCACTCACATATGAGATAGTACATACAGTTTATTTTGGCGTGGATAGGCACAGAAGATTTGCACGGTGGACAATTTGCGTGAGAGAATAAATCAGATCAGATGGCAAATGGATATTCAACATCATTCCTGGCAAAGTATTGCCACGTGAGGCCAATAAGAGATATTCCAGCCACAGTGTTTAAGATTAAAGTGTATCTGAAACTCCTTTACAAAGGTGATAATGTAAGTGAGTTGATCAGAAAGCATTTGCGATCGGCTGTCAGCCGCACCTACTACACAGCCCGTCCGGCAATTGTATTTACAGCTAATCGGTTAACTAAGTCATCGATGAAGGAACCTATCCACGCCAAATTAAACTGTATATCAGAAAACAAGTCGTAGGCGAACATATGTTTTCGGTGATTTCATTCTCAAGCCAATTACAATCACATTTACATGAAACAAAATAAGGGAAGGAAAAGGACACATTTAATCAGTTAGTCAATCAGTCAGTCAGTCACTCGATTGGTTAGCCGACTAATCGATAGATGAACATGGGACATGGTAAAATCACGTGTCGTCGTCAGAGGCCTGGGTCGGCATCACATTCGAGCATGACGTCATCCACCTTAGGCCACGGAAGTTCAAGTGCTTGGATCAGCTTCTTTCATGAACCAAACTTTGACCGTAGTAGCCGGATGCTGATTGCCTAGGCTGTCGCCCACGTCTTACACCATTCGGTTTGACCCTGTATAGGAAGCTGAGTGACGTAACCTGACCAACCTCAAGGCTTATGTCCAACAGATGAGCGAGAACGGAGCTCGAAACAGCCCCTCTTCCTCCATGTTGAAGCCAATGTGGTTGATGCTCTTTAATGTGTTTAGATAAATGCTTTGTCGTTCGACCCACGTAAATGGCACAACAGGTGCTATGGTAGAATTTTATTGCTCAATAACACAGCGTAGTCGAGATCGTTGGTAGGTTGTCGAACCGATTTCGGTTCTGACACATTATTCCACAACAGGTGCACTTGAATTGATAACCAATCATTGAAGAGGCCAACAAAGGCAACTTATCCTTGTTGTCGCATTTTATGATGGTCGATGTCGAGAATAAGCACCTAAGCTTGGCAGCTTTGAAAGTGGCTTTAAATGTGGCAGATAAAACTGTATATACTATCTCATATGTGAGTGCTGAGCCACCTACATAGGCAGAACGGAAATGCAGCTACGTCATCAAATGACTGAACACATTCCAGTGTGGCTTCATAAGACAATGAATAGCAATTTCACCACGATTGCGTCATCAACCGAGCAAAGGTCAATCAGATCATCAATTGTTCGACATCTTTACGAGACTAGGCATTGCGTCATCGCAGGTCAGACTTTCAAAGAGATCTACTCGACCATCAATACTAAACTGTCAAGATATATGGTGGCCTTTTCGATCCGCGCATAGAAACCTGAACTATGCAAGCAACGTGAACTTGCAATCAATTTATGATTGCCGTGGTAACGAAGTGTGATGGTTGTTGTGTCGTTATCCGAAGGATATGTATGTATATGTGTGTCATGTGATTTTGCCATTGTATATAAACATTTCTTTCATTCATTTTGCTATTAAAATGATCACTTCCACTGCAGTATGCACTCTGTTACAAAGCAGTGAAAAGACCCAGTATCGCTTTGGTTGATTAATTTTGCCTTTGTTCAAACCTGCGGACCCATATATGGATCGATGTTCAGTGTTGCTGGTTTCGATTGGTGACTTATACTCTATCGTGCGGCCTCAAAAACGGAGTGGTTTAAGCTGACATTTATAGACGTGACCCAAGTACGTGATCAGTTATGTGATGTAAGATGACCCTCGGTTTATTTCAATGGTAAATTTATTTGTCTAACTTCACACTTTCAGGATTAGTTCCTATTTCCAACAAGACTGCGGAAAGACTAGTTTGCTTTGCGAGTAACTCATAATTTCCCAATCTTTTTAGGGATAATGGATATTATTTATTTTTCCTATTTCACGTGGACGGAATGACTTCAGACAATCAAGAAGTCGAGAAATGATGGAAAAACTGGAATCAACCAAATTTATTAGCTATTATACCTAATACCTTTTGCAGTGAAAGTGTCTACAGTACTGCGCATTTTACTTGAGATCTGTCGTGCTTCAGACTGACTAATTGGCGCCTGAAAATTACAGATTTTTCGCCCTCCCTTAATCGCTATTAGACGGATACTGTTAGATATTTGTGTGAACTATCAATCAGTTCGTGGGCCGTATCGCCATAAGCGTCCCAGTGTGAACTTTCGGTCTTGGGCTCGCGAACCACTTAAATCAATCCAGTTTCCACATTTTCTCAGCTGCTGCTTTGATTCAAGATGAACGAAGGGATCAGGCCGTACGACAGCAGTCTCAGCAATACTGTCTGCAACGCCTTGTAAAACGGACTAATCAAGTCGAGTACGGTAACGTCCTTACCTATAGGAAAATGTCTACTGCCCAATTATAGCCAACCGGAATGGCATTTTTTTATTTCATTTTACGCAAATAGGAGACTCGCATAGTTTAAGAAAGGATTCGTCATATGGTGTCAGCGCTCAACTTACCATCTACAACCTGAAAAACTGTGGTGATTCAGCCGCCGTCACACGTGATACGGTCAGGTAAAGCGTCGTAGCTACGCACGCTGATGTGCCTCAACCAATCAGGATCGCCGAGGACGAGTATGGCCAAAGCTCCCCGTGATTGGTCAACTTATAATCTATCAATTATTTTCGTTGACTTAATATATTCATAAAAACAGTTCTGCAATACAACCATCGTACTACTTTACAGCTTAAGTGTTTTTGCTACTTGAGCGTGCGTGGTTCCTTGTGGGAGCGATTTCCATACATCTGTAGGTACCTGTACATTTCCGACTTTTTCCATGATTCTCAACGTCTCTTGGTGCAACACTCCTTTGTTGTACCGACCTTTCAATGTAAAAAACACCACCTTTTTGAACGTCACCACTGGGCAATACAAAAAAGCTGTCAACAAATCTTTCACTCTGGCACAGTCTCATCTTCTGATTTGGAGTGTCTTGGAATTATATCGGTCGGAACTAACTGTGAGAAACAAAACATTTTAGAAGCTTCCACGGCGTCACTTGGCACTTCGCTCAATACCATCCTGTTCTGTTCAACGAGTGGTTGTCAGACCGTGCTGAACCGGAGATATTGGCGGATATCGGCTCTTTGTTGCTCATTTCTTGATCACAAGAACACTGAATAACTGTGAGTTTGTGTCACACCTTTTGTTTCATTTTAATTTTCAATTTACATACCCTTTTGGCCTTTTATCACAACACGCTTCTCCGCCCATCTTAGTTTGCTAGTGTCGTCTTAGATATTGTTGACATTAATTTAGTGTAACATATAGACAGAGTAGTACGCTACACATCCCATCAGTTTGGGTATTGTGAATATTACAGAAATACTGTATAAGTCTTTCATATCTTACTTGGAACCATCAGCAGTTTTCGTCCTTCAGGGACATACTGAGTTTCGAACTCGGAGTGCATGATTTTCAGTCACACATGCCTAACCAGTAGGCTATCTCGGTTATTTCGCAACGGTCGTTCCCGTGTCAATACTATTTGGTATGGTACTCTCCGTTACCGGTCTTGCACGGCGAAAACCCGTTGCCCGTACAGTGGTCACCCATCATGATGGATATCTTATCCGTTGGGGTCTAAAGGAAACAAAGGTTACCAACAGAACCGACTACTGGGTCAATGGGACCACAGAAATGAAACATTAGATTCTACTTGCATTGCTGATTATTCATAGCAAAGATGAACTACGTAACGGTGTTCCCGTAACTTTTAATGGTAAGTTGATTGTTTCTACTGCATGCAGGTTATCAAAAAATGAAACATCCTACTACGGATACTGATGAAATAACCAAGATCTTCCGGCTTTCGGGCTGTTGTCTTTTCATTAAGGTCCGTACACAGAAGAATTCCTTCGTTGAGACCAACCGCTGTGTGGCGTGTATTGACACAAAACTCATTTCTGGAAATCATCATCTTTACCGCCACCCCACGGATAAACTCGAAACAAGCTGTTCATGGTTCGACCGTCAATATAACACTCGTCCTTGTGGTCCTCCTTGGTCTTTTCTCGCTCCGTACATTTTGCCCTGCAGATTCGACAAAACTTCTCTGGGCCTCGTGACTTGGGTTTTCTGGTCAATGCTGCATGCAGGTCACACGTATGCTGAGTTAGGCGTTGAGTGTAGTCGGAATAGTTAATTGGCTGCTAGGGTTTCAGCGCGGCCTGTTGCCCCGGCGACCGAAGGGTACATGGCAAGCAGTAACACTACCGGCCTTGAATGCAGGTCGGCTTTCATCGAATGTATAATGTCTAATAAGACAAAAGGTAGAGTCTGTCGCCATGTCGAGTTCTCATGAACTTTTAAGACGGCTTTGAGTTGTCTGTGAAAACGCTCGATTAAACCGTTAGTGGCTGGATGGTACACCGTGGTTATCACTTGTTTGCATCCCGATACTTTTATAGAAGACGTTCGAGAGCGGCTAGTGAACGTGTCTCCTATTGAGTTTGGCAGCGGAATACCAACGATATCCCCTCTATCGAAAGAATAGAGAAGATGCAAGTCGGTTTATAGATGCGAGATGTATTCTATATATCGTGGCACCGAAACAGTACCGATACGAGAGATACACCGAACGGAAAACGAAAGGAAACGCAACGGCTATGCAGAAAGCGAACCGCGAGCGTGTTCAATCGGCGAGCGACCGAAAATGAAATTAGTTCGAATCGAGGTCGACGGAAACCTCGGAAAAGTCAGTCCAGTAAAACGTAGGCAACCGGAGAACACTGAGGTCAATGTCAAACGTCAGACAAGATCGTGGAGAAAATAGATCCAAAATGGTGTCCAGAAAGTAGTCTTTTTCTCAAAACGATCGAGGTCACTACACTTTCATCAGGGAAGCAAATGGACTTCGGAAATGGGTTCCTCGATCGGTGGTCACAATAACGGGACATCCGAACGGGGCTACCCATCGCTCTAGGAGAGCCCGTGCTGTTGTTTTGGATGAGCAGTTACTCAAAGGTATCGCCTCGGCCCACCTCGAAAAACGGTCCATACATGTGAACAAATATAAGAATCCCCTAGATGGAGGCAGAGGACCTACTAGAACGACTTGTACATGTTGAAACCGTGCATCAGGTATGATGAATGTGCCGAGAGGACTTTTTGTGTGCCTGTGTACTTGAGATCGCTGACATCCTAGACAACTACTTACGCATTCTCTTATATCCTTATTTATATTTTGCCACACGAAACGCTCGGTCACGAGTTTAACCGAGGCTCGTCTGCCGGGATGTGACAGTTCGTGCAGACGCCCTTCCTGAAAGTGAATAGTGTCATTGGACGGGAAATACTTCGCGACGTATCACACTAGATCGTGCCCTCCAACGAAGCGAATGGCACAGCCTCGAGTTGGAGAGAGCTGCTGTGATGAAGTTACTTGACTTCTGGACCATGTACTTGCGCTGAGGCAATTGCTGTTAAGTCAATGCCACTGGTTGGTGTAATGAGATGGATGCGAGAAAGAGCATCTGATACGGGGTTAAGCTCACCTGAGGAGTGTCGTATATTCTCTGTGAACTGAGTGATATAATCTAGGTGACGGGATTCCTTGGACGATTATCAGTCTGTGGTTGACCGCGCAGCGAAAATGATTGGTTTGTGGTCTGTGAAGACGGTGAATTGTCTGCCTTCCATCACGTGCCAAATGAACCACTAGAAGTCCCCTACCGAATATGCCATACCTGGATTCAGCCGGCCGCAGACGTTTGGAGAAGAATAGTGTAGGCTGCCAGGTGCCTTGCACTTGTTGTAGAACTTGTAGAACAGCACCAACAGCTAATTCTGAAGCATCGGTTGACAGTGGTAGGGACGCGTTTGGTAGGTGATGTGCAACGGTGGCTTTGTTGGAGATAGCCTGTTTCAATTCAACAAAAGCTGAACAAGCCTTCCGGGAAATTAGAATGCTTTGATCTTACCACGCCGTAAATCTGTGAGAGGTTGCACCAACTGGGCACAGTCAGGAATAAAACGATAGTAGAAGTTGAATAAACCATCAAATCTCTGGGAAGCTTTGAAGGATGAAGGTTCAGGATATTCGAGAATCACCCTTACTTTTTCTTCCACTGGTGAAAAGCCTGTGGTTGATAACTCGTGACCAAGAAAAGTAATACTGTTTTGACCAAATGAACAATTTGCAGCGTTGATTGTTGTCCTACGTTGAGATACACGTTTGAAAGGTGTTGGCAGATGCACAGAGTGGTCGTCTGAGTCAGCGTTAGCTACCAAGTTATCGTCTAGGTAGGTATAGACTTTATGTAACCCTTGGCAGACCTGAGCCGGGAAACACTGGAATGTTTGTGCCGCATTGTAGAGGCCGAATGGCATTTGGAGAAACTCAAATAAGTCAAACGGTGTAATTACGGCTGTCTTTGGGATGTCACTAGGATTAACGCAAATTTGATTAGATACACGAACTAGACCTACGCGACTGAAAATTGCGCAACCGCTTGAACTTTTGAGGTCTTAGCCAGTGAAACTGGGTAGCGATCGGGCGTGGTGCTGTTGTTTAGTGTCCGTTAATCGCCACAAGGTTGCCAATCATCAACGGACTTTTTTGACACCATACTTATTGGAGAAGCCCACGGATTTGAAGATGACCTAATGATACCAAGATGCAGGATGTGCTTAGACTCGGCATTTGTTATTTTAAGTTTTTCGGATACTAAGCTCCAGGGTCGCAGCTGATGGACCTGTAGTGACCTCGATCGTTCTGAGAAAATGATTGTTTTCTGGACACCATTTTGGATCTATTTTCTCTACTATCTTTTCTGACGTTTGACATCGACCTCAGTGTTCTCCGGTTGCCTACGTTTTACTGGACTGACTTTTCCGAGGTTTCCGTCGACCTCGTTTTAAAATTACCTTCACTTTCGGTCGTTCGCCGATTGTACACGCTCGCGGTTCGCTTTCTGCACAGCCGTTTCGTTTCGTTTCGTTTTCCGTTCGGTGTATCTCTCGTATCGGTACTGTTTCGGTGCCACGATATATAGAATACACCTCGCATCTATAAACCGACTTGCATCTTTTCTATTCGTCCGATAGAGGGGATATCGTTGGTATTTCGCTGCCAAACCCAATAGGAGACACTTTCATCAGCGGCTCTCGAAAGTCTTCTATAGACCAATTGTGACTATATGGTCGACACCTGTGGTAGCACGTTAGTAGGTTGGAATAGTCCAGGAAACTTCTGCATGAGGTCCTGGTAAAGGTCTGTAGCTACGAGGCTGACGACGGCTGAAGAGCGCAACGGCTCAATTGTTGGTGTGCCGTTAACTGAGACGTCGGTAGTCTTATCCTCAGGACGACATCTGGACGGATCAGCCATGAGGTTGAAATGTCGAAGAAAGTCAGTGCCGATGATCGAGTGACGAAAGTCAGCGATAACAAATACTCATTGCCGATTACGGAGTAAACCGAGATTCACTGTGAATGAACGCCCAAAGTAAGTCTCCTTAGGTGTCTTATTAGCTGAGACCAATTCGATTTTTGACTGACTGAGGCAGTTTGTGGAGAGAGGTTGAGCAAAACTACCCTGTGAACCGGTCACTACCACAAATAACGTTCCCGATGTTCTTCAGCCTATAAAAAGGCGACTGTGAGCAGAAAGTCCTGTTACGGTTGTCGCCTGCACTGGTGGATTTACGCGTTTCCTTGGTACTCAGCTTGATAGGTGCAACGCTGAGAGCTTTTTTTGTTATATCACTTTGGTTACAGTGGTACCAACATACACCCGGGCTTTGTAGGACTACACTGCGGTGAACAGTTTGGGCTGCTTGCTTTGCGAGACCAGGAATTAGATCGCAACACGTGCAGCTCGTTAACCTTAGTTGTTAGTAACTCCAGCTACATAGATGAAAGTTCCATGTTATTATCACTGTCTACGTCGAGGTCCTTAGCTCTGGGCTGGATAGAGGGTAAGGCGTGTGCTTGTACCCGATCATCTAACACTGAGTTATTTCCGTACGCCATTCGTCCCGTTAGCACTGCGCGCTAAAGTTGCATGGGCTGCTGAATTCCAGAACCAGTGATGCACCGCAAATACCAAACTTCACTGTCACGGAATGCGGCTTCTATGTGGACAACTGGCATGGTCAAACAAAACTGCAACGTAGAAGCCGACAGCCTGACTGCCGTATTTATTTATCCTTAATCAGTTAACCTATCGTTCGGTATTCGTTCGCTCCCTCAGTTAGGGATCTGTTTTTCTTCAAAAAAAGTATTCAAGTTACTTCGAACCTTAAAAACAGCTTCTTCTGTGAGTTCAGATGGCTCGTCGTTCTCTGTTCTTAAAATCGGATCAAGCACGTTATCCGGAATCATGCCTTCACTCATCAAAAAATCTGTCGACTCTGGTGCTTTTCCTGCCTACTGGGAACAAGTGACGGTAATACCTATTCCTAAACATTCTACTTTCAATATTTTAACAAAACGCTTTCGTCCCGTCACCATCACTTTTCCTATGTTCGAGTTCAGCAAGCGCTCTATCCTTGGTCGACTGCATTCTTCTTTTGTTGTTCTCAAAGACCTACATCAATTTGCGTGCAAACCAAACAGATGCGCTCTGGATGCAACTGCTTCAGTTTGCCGTTTCATTTCAAAGAACCTAAATAGTTCCATGAAATCCATTCGTCTTATGGGATAAACGATAATCACGATATTAGTAAGACGTTTCTGTATCGAGATCCGGTCAAATTTGAGATCACTCATCGCAACATATTCAATACGCAAATTATTCAAATGTCGTACGTCGTTGATCCTGGCGGGGTTCTGAGCCCACGCCATGGTACCGAGTCTGCTCTACCTGCTGAGCCAGGTGGGACCAAAACGATGGTTGAAATGATACATGAGTCCAGATCCCGCTAATGTCAGCGACTTTTACCTTCTGAATCTTCTCAATATTTTCCAAACCCGCCGACCCCTCGTCCTATTCAGTGCTGATGAAACAGGTTCGTCGTTTCGAAGCATGCCAAACGGAAGTCTTGTTCAAGTAGGCGAAGCATGTTTTGGAGTTCAAAAAGCAAATAAAGATCGGATGGTAACCATGTTTTGGTGCAATGCATTCGTTGAAAAATTTATAACCCTTAGTCATCGGAAAAGTGCCCATTCGAGGTGTAATGTAGTGTTGACATAGAATAAATGGTTGCGAATGGCTCCAGAAAGGTTTCTGATCGAAATACTTGAACTGATGAGATTTATTTACGTGAAATGCTTTCATCCAAGTAAAAAGTACACTAAGACCGCGGAAAAATACGTTACTTTTATTACATAACTGTACTATTCTCAACGCTTCAATTAAGAACCTATCGGAACCGCTGCATCCTAAAATAGACAGATCGCAATGTTGAAAAAGCCAAGGCTTTGGAATTTCACGGTAATTCTATTGCAAAACTGATTTGTAAAGATGTGGCATGAAAGGAAATCATTGTTAAATCGAACGTTGACCAATCACTGCGAGCTTGTGTTGTACCCGTCCACAAGGAGTCTGATTGGCTAGGGCCCCAAAATTTATTTAGCTGCAAAGCTGTTCCGGGCCGTATCCCGTATGATAGCTACTGAATCAATACAATAACTCATTTGCTTTTATCAGTAAGTTCAGAAGAACCAGTTGGTAAACCACAAGTTAAACAATCGCAAATGACTTTCCCTGTCCTTGTTCACGGAGACTTAGAATGACTGAGAATCTCACTGCTCATGACCGCAAAGTTAAACCGCACGATGTCCCAATGGATTACATGACAAACCACCACAAGTGATCAATTGGTAACCTGCGTGAGCCAAAATTTTGCACTCCATTTGCGAATCCCAATCCATTTTTATTGACTCCTAACAAGAATGCAATGCTTATACAGTGCACCTACGGTTTCCAATGGGACGTACAGCTTTGATAGGGCATGATAAATCTTATTTTCCTTCGACGCATTACATTTAATTGAAAGTAAGTTTTCTTCATTACACACTGGCAACAAAGTAAAACTCAAAGTACAGTCAGTGAAATATATTGATGTAAACATTTCTCAAGACCTCCCTTAGTCTGACCATATAATTATTACATACACAAGTATTCCACGATCATCGTTTTGTATTCTACGCCTCAGATACTTCCACGTTCCACAACACCTCATCAAAAAACCTCTTTTCATATTCTTGCTTGATGGCACCTCTCATTTGGTGCTCCTCCGTCATCTTTGTTAGTGAATTGGAAAATCCACTTGCATTTTTCAAACCGAAGGGTCGGACGCCGCGAGCCGGGATCGAATCGGTGACCCTCCGCATACCGGGCAGATGTTCTACCAGGTGAGCTATCACGGTCCGGACAGTCGGAAGAGCATCTACCCGATATGCGGAGGGTCACCGGTTTGGTTCCAGCTCACGGCGTCCAACTTTTCGATGTGAAAAATGCAAGTGGATTTTCCATTACATGAGATCCAAGCTCCTCGTGTAAACAATACATTCTGTGAATCTTTGCTAATCTTGGAAAGAAAGATTTTTTTCATTTTGCACACGTCTATCAAAGTTATATCATGATCCAATAATATTTGGAGTCTGAATGTGAACAAGTTACTTAGAGAAAAACGTTGTTCTTCGTGCGAAAACCTCTTCACCAATATCTTCTCGGATTTGACTCATCTACTGCATGTGCATTTAATTGCGGATATGTTTCTTCCTCACCTACTAGGTGTAAATCCAACTTGTTCTACTCCCGGACGACCGTGCATAGTTCATCTCTCTTTCCCTATCTTGCAAGCTACTTGAAAAACCCATCACTGGTGTGTGATGAACTGGGAAATAGTTTGTCCTAACTCATTTTCCTCTCGATTTTGTTAGTGCTGCTTGAACCTAGTATTTATTTTATTCATTTTAATTATTCGAATATAAGAAGAAGTTTACCCACCGAATAATTTACTGATGAGCATAGTGTTAAAAATTCATCCTTTGGGATGAATGAAGCCACACATTATCTTGAATTGACTTGACTTGAAATGATTCACATGTTAAGAGTGGTTTTCAGTAAAAAACAAATCACACGTATCCCATGGTTAGCCATTCCATGGGGAAGCTCGCTCAACATCCTTCCTTGACCACTGGAAGCAAATTTCTCGTGAGTGTTGCACTGAATGATTCGGTTCCCAAAAGCATCCCGCTTTGATTCACATCCATTCGACTCGATTTTTCTAGAAGCAGAAAATATTCCTCAAAATTAGTTCAAATAATAGCGAATATGGTCTTAAAGACAATTAGTGTAACTTTTTGAATGTGTATCTGAAGTAGCGCAAGAGCGTGCGAATAATTTGACGTGCCTGTTTTTCAAAACTACCTACATCCGGAAAATGTGGCTAGAATCCGGGTATGTGCATCGCCCAAATTGGCCACCGACTGCACGCCCTGCTACCACTTTCGGGACATTGGGACGAGTGATTACATTCGCGCACGGGTGTGCAATAGACCATAAATAGAGATGGAGACACATGGAATGTCAAGAACGGGAACGACCGGTTTGCAATCGATGTCTGTCCTTCGGCTATTTTTGCTCTTTTCCAGTGGAACGGAAATAGTTATTTGTTGACTTTGTCGGCAATGGAATTGTGGACAGACTTGGTGCATGGTTTGGGGAGTACGTAAATTTTCGGTGCTCCTTGATTCTGATGAACGAGACTACAGCTGTTGCGTTATTCATTTAAAGTGTACAGATCCGTTGACGATACCTTGTAGGGATGGTTTAAAAAAAGTAACACAGCCAGAAGTGCAGTTCAATCATTCTCAGTCCTATAGTTCAGAATACAGGCTTTCCTGTCGTCTAGTGAACCCGGTGGACTGTTTGGCGGTCCTAAACTAATACCCATCCACTTAGTCTATCACAAACTCCCCCGCCGCACAGGTTCACATCTTGTCAACACTTTTGGGCACATTTGTTCCGCTCAACATGTGTGCGAGTTATATGAACAGTTCGCCGCTCCGGCGATTGCACAAACGGATTATGAAAAGCAGTCTTCAGGCCGTTTATTGGTCAGCGCTAATTTATCTGCGCATCGATGAACTGAGCATTGTCATGAGGAAAAATTGATTCACCACTTCACTGGTCAGTCGTCACTTTTGGGGAACATTTTTCCAGGGAGGCGTCGAAGAATTAGTTAGGTTTGATTAACAGGAGAGCTAAACTGCCTTTCTGGTGGTTTGTGGCGGAATTAGTATTCCTGATGTGCCCAAACGTTTGAGTCCATCGAACGACTCGATGCCGAGTAGGTTTGGTGCCGTGAATTGCCTGCAATGGTCAGCAGTCAAATGAGCACAGCGCACGTGTGCGACAAGCGTGCGTGTATGTGATAGCAGAAGACGCAAGCATATAAGCGGGTACGCGAGTTACACGGTGATGGAAACACAAGGCACACGTACCGTCAGAACAGGTCACGAGAGGTAAGTGTTTGATTGGTCAATGCAGTCTGGAATGGAGTAGGGACACTGTCAATCTTCAGTGCGTGTGCGTGTGTATCTAGGATGGATATGAATCAATTGTCAGTACCGTGCGTGTGCATGTGGGTGAGATGGTTTAACTGCGCTTGTCGCTGTTTGAATCGGACAGCATAGAACACAGGTAAAAATTTATCCATATAATGTAAGCGAAATGTTGCCGGTTCGATTCCGGCTAGGGGCGCTCATCTTTTCGAGGTGAAAAATGCAAGTGGATTTTCCATTACAAAAATAGAAATGACTGTGTGGGTACGTGCGATCGATTGACGGTCTGCATGTGCATCGTCTGACACGGTTACGATCGTATCGATCGTGAATCGTGGACGGAAAAATGGATTGAATAGACGCCAAGAAATTGAGATTTGAGATTGTAGCAAAAATCGACGTCTGCACTACAGGCTCGTTGTGCAGGTTCGACGCTCAATGCACCATTCAAGTCTATGGAAGGACTATTGTTTTTCATCTGTCTAATTAGGAATCACCGGCTACTACTCAGTCCCAACTCCGGACCGAATCCGTGGTTTTTGGACTACAAGTCACGGTATTCAGACTGACAGGACGAATGAAAATGGTTCCGACCCAGGACTGCCTACGCCGAAGAAATAAGAAGACCAAATCTGCGGAATTATTATTATTCTTATTTGTGAAATCGGTTTTGTCGAGACAGCACTAAGCTCGTCCCGGAATGTGCCCCGCCCTAAATGGAAATCAAAGCCAAGTCGGTCGAGTACACGATTGCAATTATTCAGTGTTTCACAAGCATGAATTACATGAACTACACATGATAGAAACTTGAGGTGAGCCTGAGGGAATCACGTGAGCGGAGTTTGAATGTATAAATTACTTCACAGTTCTCGCAAAACCCAACCAGTTCGCGCTTTTGAATTAGTCGAGGCTAGATGCACAACAACTCAAGCAAGCGAGTCATTTCTGGTCTGTATTAGGGAGAATAGAAAAGAAAACTAAGTAGGGCAACAGAATCCATACAATTGAATCCATTCTTGTTGCTTCATCAGTCGAGCGCAATTAGGCCAGATGTGAACTTACCATATCTCCTTCCTCATGAAACGGATGTATTACGGGTTATTCCGTTTTCTAGTTTTCAGTTGAGTCGTGGTGTGTCTGCTCAGTTTGATCTTCTAGCCCTGCTATCATTATTACACTGGATTGTGCACGTTTTCATGGTGCTTTTTAGCCGTCGGAAAAAATGAGACAGTTCTACACACCAAAACGGGTTAACCGCTCTGATAAAATTTCATCCGTGTTTGGTACGTCACCAGCAAGGAACGGAATTACAGAATTTTTGTACGGTGATAATTTTATAGGAGATAGTCGAAATATGGAACGGGTCGACGAATGCGATCGGCTCAGCGAAAGGTAGCAACGCAGTGGATGTGAACAGTTAGCAGCCATCTTTTCAGCAAATGCTATGGATGCCTTTTATGTGCTCATTGCACAAGTCTGATGTCAGGTCTCCTAAGGCCGTGTCGGAAACTGGACTGAAGAGGCGCAAACCTCTACGAAGACTAATGTAGTTGTTTTTCAACAGACTGGGAAAAATTACGGCAGAACTATATAATGTTATGGGAAATATGCACTGGTGTACGAAGAAAGAAATAACAAGCTGTGGGCTAATGGCGGGGCTTTGAATCCTAGTCGTACTTTCGCTGCTCATCGAAGATTCTCTCGTTGTGTACATCCCGTTTGAATTGTCCTTCAAATCTATTTCATTGTGTGGTTATTTTGTTTAGCCATTCCCTGGAGTTTTTAAAATGCCGCAGGCATTATGTGCTACCGCGCGACTGTGGAATTATAAAAACATTCTTCCGACAACAGTTTAACATTTATAAAAGACTAAGGTGGAAAGAGTATGGCATTACTAAAAAGTATTAATTTGGCCGGTAGGTAGCTTTACGCCATTCAGGCCACAGAGAATTATCAGTCTCCATCATTCTTTTAAACAAAGCAAATTCGCGGTTCGGGAAAATCAGCGACTAGGCGAATTTTGTAAAATGGTACGAATTTTAGCCATTGGGAATCATAAAGCTGTAAGAAGCGTAGCTACATTCTAACACGGATGACTCACTCGCTGATGGTATCAGAATCGCAGAGTGGGCCTAGTTAGGTACATCAAAATTTCCGTGTGCAAATCTCTAAAAACTGTATTGCTTTCAGTGAGAAACAGTTTGTTTGCTCATTATTGGAGCGCAAACCACGATTCATCGGCAAATATCGATCGGACAGTAATTACTACGAATGTTTCATCATCTTTCTCGTCAAATGATATTTCTATGTTCGCAGACACATAATATTCGCAATACCCGAACTGATAGGACGCACTGAAATCGCTCCCACCCGGAACCACATACACCTAAATAGCAAGAATACAAAGGTTGTGTAATGGCACTTTAATTGTACTGCACAACTGATTGGTATAAATATGCTGAATCAAAGAAATCCATTGATAGATTAGAAGCTGACCAATCACGGGGTGCTTTTTCCGTACCTGCCTTCGGCGATCCTGTTTGGCTGAGGTTCATCGGTTTGCGTATCTACGAAGCTGTACTTGGCCGCATCACGTGTAATGTCCGCTGAACTACCACACAGATTTACCCCAGAAATGATAGAACATATTGAAATTCCACTCGTGCTTGTCGCTGGAGATTTCAATGGCTTCGATGTCAGTTTTCTGAACGGCTTATGGCTGGAGAATATTGTAAACTTATCTACACTAGAGAATGCTCACCAGGATTTCCTTTTGTGAACTACGTCGAGATTGTCTCCGTCCCGAAAGGTGCCTCTTTATCCAGCTCTGATAACTGTATCACCAAGGCATACCCCAAACTTTGTTCCAAGTCCCTTCACGTTATGCATGCTCGTTCTTCTGACCGCAGGATTGTCCAAAAGCAATTCAACCCAGAAAACCTGACATTGCTACGAGAAATTGTTCGAGACACTGACTTTGGTCAATTCTACAACCCTGATTTCACAATTTACCACGATCATAAGAAATTTTTTACGCTGTGAGTTGCCCCTTAGAGTCCGTTTATATCTGACCCACCAGATTTTCGGCGCCTTACTTGAAAACTTTGAGAGGATAGGAAGAAAGCGTTTAAGTGATTGGAGATCCCACATCAGTAGAGGAAACAACGTATTTAATTCAATCTGAAATCAAAAAATTGAATGGGCTGTATACAGAAAATATGCTTGGAAATTCCGATCATCGGAACACAATGAAAGACTCGGTTGTATGTGGTCCGCACAACGGGCTTACCAGAAATCAAATGTTCTATGCACCGTAAGCGCTACCCGAAATCAATTTCTACCCTAGCTCCGATCTAGATCCGTTTTGTGTCAACCCAAACCGGGTGCTAACCGAGCTGAAACGATTCAAAATCAGGAAAGCTACAGGGCCGGACGATCTTTAGTCAACCGTCTTTAAGGAGTGCGCTTCGTACTGAGCCGAATCTCTTGTGGTGCATTTTAACAAATGCATCGAATAAAGCACCGTAACTGACGGGTGGAAATCGGTATGCAACAGTCCTATACCCACAAAGGAAATAGGTAAATCTCATCAATTGCATGAACTTTTACTTTAAAAGTATTCGAAAAGCTTATTCTTACACGCTTTAAGTCATTGCTTCCGTATTGAAGACTATTACCAGTTGGTCTACCGTAACAAACATTCCCCAACAACTCACCTTCATTCTCCCTTGATCATACTGGCAAGGCTATTCTCACATTTTCTTGATTACAGCAATGTATTGAGTCTTATTTTGGCAGGCCTCTACCCCTATCGAAGATACAAAACGAAAGCATACTCCCATCTCTGTTGTCACTAATTTGAGACTATTTCACTTACAGAACACAATTTACAACTCTTCACGGATTGTTTGTCCCTCAGCGCAAGAGTGCTTCAGCATGCCAGTCCGTTTCCCTTTTTTTGACATACGTACCTTACCTAAAGCTTCTGGTGATCATCTGATTAAGTATGATAATAATGTTGTCACTGAAGCCAAATCTGACAATAGCTACCAATTTCCTGGAACTAGGGATTCCTTATCTTCTACCGTCCAGTATTCCACTTCATCGTATTCACCTCGTAAAGTATCCAAGTGTAATGGCTTTCTATTTTCAATAACCACGGAGGGACGTCTATCTTCAAACAACAGTAGTTGTTACTCTTTACATATTGACAACAGATACCAGAAGTTCCTTCGGTGAAATTTACACTTCTCAAGACCTCCCTTAGTCTGACCATATAATTATTACATACACAAGTTTTCCACGATCATCGTTTTGTATTCTATGCCTCAGATACTTCCACGTTCCACAATACCTCATCAAAAAACCTCTTTTCATATTCTTGCACGATGGCACACCTCATTTAGTGCTTCTCCGTCATCTTTGTTAGTGAATTGGAAAATCCACTTGCATTTTTCACACCGAAGGGTCGGACGCCGCGAGCCGGAATCGAATCGGTGACCCTCCGCATACCGGGCAGATGCTCTACCAGGTGAGCTATCACGGTCCGAACAAACGGAAGAGCATCTGCTCGGTATGCGGAGGGTCACCGGTTTGATTCAAGCTCACGGCGTCCAACTTTTCGATGTGAAAAATGCAAGTGGATTTTCCATTACATGAGATTCAAGCTCCTCGTGTCAGCAGTATATTCTGTGAATCTTTGCTAATCTTGGAAAGAAAGTTTTTTTTCATTTTGCACACGTCTATCAAAGTTATATCATGATCCAATAATATTTGGAGTCTGAATATGAACAAGTTACTTAGAGAAAAACGTTGTTCTTCGTGCGAAAACCTCTTCACCAATATCTTCTCGGATTTGACTCATCTACTGCATGTGCATTTAATTGCGGATATGTTTCTTCCTCACCTACTAGGTGTAAATACAACTTGTTCTACTCCCGGACGACCGTGCATAGTTCATCTCTCTTTCCCTATCTTGCAAGCTACTTGAACAACCCATCACTGGTGTGTGATGAACTGGGAAATAGTTTGTCCTAACTCATTTTCCTCTCGATTTTGTTAGTGCTGCTTGAACCTAGTATTTATTTTATTCATTTTAATTATTCGAATATAAGAAGAAGTTTATCCGCCGAATAATTTACTGATGAGCGTAGTGTTAAAAATTCATCCTTTGGGTTGAATGAAGCCACGAGTTGACTTTGTTTTGGTCTGAAGTTTACGAATTTGAATGAATTATTGGCGCAATTTTCAAGCAACGATTTCAGTGTGCAAATACCAGTGCATGAAGTCTTGCAGAATTATACTGCAATATTTCAGTCGGATTACACGTGCAAGAAGAGCCGATTTTTTCATACTAGTGTATTCTATAAAACGCTATGGCAGAGTGAAAATGCATCTCAGACATTTGGTATTGTATGACAGAAGACCAAACTGCTGAGAAACGTTTTGGACATGTGCGAGGTTTTCCTTAGGCTCATCCAAATTGGGCTGCTGAGCGGCAGACCGAACCGGAAAGACGTCATCGGTGTGCTGGAGTAGACAAACTGAATGGGTTACTGGTAAATACTCAGTCGAATTAGCGAGAAAATATGAAGGAAGAACAGCTTCTTGCTGATCACCAGCTGTTTTCAAGAGATATCCGGGAAATTGTTTTTTCCAATTTCGGTGTATTGTGTTCCTCTCTGGAAGTAGTCCTTTAGACAGTTAAGTATTTAAGCGGGGATAACTAAAAAATATCAGTTTTTTGGGAAGCGAGGATCGAAATAGACTAATTAAAGCTGGTGCGTAATCGAGGTAGTCACACCTACCTGGTTTTCAAGAACAATTGAGAGCTCTTCAATGTGCTGGACTACACACGCTACTCCATCAATCGTGAAACGTCGGGATTTATGCGCAACTAGGTGTTCGTCAGTGAGACGAATGACCGTGTTTGAAGACACTGAGTTACAGCGTGTTCAACTAGTTTGAACGCCGACCAGAAAATTGCTAATAGATAGAATTTCTTTGTTCCCTTTTAGTTACTCAACCGTTTGTGTATGGGAATGACTGTGACAGGACGTCAACAGTGAGGAATGGAGAACGATTCACTGAGATATCCAGACTCGTGCTTGAGTACTGCAGAAAGTAGGCGGTCTGGCTCAAAAGTTTCGATTACCTTGGTGGTATGTTAGGTTTGATCGGAACGCTTTTCTTATTGATGTGTGATTAAATAGAATCATTGGTAAGTTATCCATCAACGAATAATCACTGGCATTCAAAGCCATTGATAGTTCTGCTTCCGACTAGCTGATGCTTTCTACGGCGCGTACTCACTTGGCAGCACTTTGCTCTGTTTCGTTTCCTGGATTTCGAACGGGTCTTGGTAGTTTGTTTCACTTCGAAACGATGTGTTATCGAACGCACTCGTCGAGGACTTTGGACACTTCCACAAATCGCCGCTCATACGTCTGTGTCGAACAGTTTAGTGTTTATCTTTCGGTGGCTTTCTTAACATAGTATACGGTAGTACTTGTATCTACCCTACCGATCGTACGTAATGAAATAACTCTGACCCTGACTACGCCCACTGAGAATGACAAGACCTGGCAGGAACTGCAGGACTGTATTCTGCCACTTATTTATATGCAAAAAAGGGCCATGCACTTATTGGCAGATAAAGTACTGACCGATCACAAAGCAATTTTGCTGTATCTATATGATCTGACACCTACGTTCCGGTTTCAGCTGATTGGTCGAATACTGGAAATGAAACTGTACCGCACTGAACTGCGTCTGAAGGCATGCGAACCGTTACAGCCCTCCTCCCCCAGAAGTTCCTCATCCACTTGGCTTGCTTGACGTACAGACCTTCGAATTGGTGTGGTAGGCTGTACTTGCATTTCCCCGACTGTTTCGTCTTCTTCATTTGGAGCAGCATGATCATCATTTCCTGGTTACGGTTTCTGCTGCGCAGTCAGGAGCTTCTCTGAAGTGAATATGACTAACGTGGAGTCGGGGCACGGTTGCGTCCGTGACCTTAATCAAGGGTCGGTCAGAAGGTTTATCGTTTGGTGGTCCGCTGCAGTTGTGAACTTTAACCGAAACGAGTACTTACGAAGAGGTCGTACCATCCAGAATACTGCCAGTGCCTGCGAGTATCCTCTCTTAGCATCATCTAGAAGTCGAGAAATACAGATGATCGGGCATCCATCTTGTTCAAGCACTGCGCCGACTCTAACTTCAGCTGCATCCGTGATGAGCACTGCCTGTCTGGATGGCACGAGCAGAGCTAACGTGGGACGTTCAGCTATGTTGTTGATGAAATTGCATAAGAATCTCTCGTATTGGTCCGTCCACTGCCACACATTGGATGAGTGGGCGAGGAACAAAAGCTGAGCGTTCGTTGCGAAATTCGGCATGAATCTGGAATAGTATTGCAGGCAACCAAGGTCGATCTCAAGTGTGCTTGATTCCTCCGTGACTCCATTTCGGCTAAAGGTCTGAAACGATTAGGGTCTGGCTGGTATCCACTGGCGTTTGCCGTGAACAACTTAATCCGTTCCATGTATTCCGTCCGATGAATTTTTCTCGACTATTCTTCCACATTCGACTCGATTCCCCGTTCCCTACTTCTTCAAAAGTTAGAGTCCTTCGACTGTCCCACTTCTTTACTCTGGTGGTTGAAAGATTTCTTTTCCAACAGAACTCAACGTACTAGAGTTGGTAAAAGTTTATCGAGTCCTTTGATTAACAACTCCGGTGTTCTTCAGGGTGCCGTTCTCTCCCCCTTTCTGTTCACCACATATATTATCGACTTGACCACTACACCACCTGCACAACTTTTTAAGTACGCTGATGACATCGTGCTCTGCCAACGTGTCTCCAACCAACAAAACTTCAACTCTTTTTCCGAGAACTCATTTAATATTCAGAATTTTCGGTTCCATTCTGGACTAAATCTCAACACTTCCAAATGCGTTGAGTGTACTTTCTCCCTTTCTCGTTCCTCTTATCCCAATGAGCAACTAATCATCAACAGTGCCCCATTTCCAGAGCAGACTGGGTCAAATACTTAGAAGTCACCATCTGCACTAATTTACAATGGTCTTCTCACTTTCTTGATTGTGTTAAAAAACTGCGTACACTATCTTTTCAAATTCTTAGACTAAGACAGTTTGGTGCCACACAAGCTGTCATTCTTCCTTTCATCCATCGGTCTTACTCTGCTACTCTCCCGTAATCTTTCCTGGTCTACTCAAGAAAGAATTTATCATTCTACACCGCGGCCTAGCCACTGTCAGTCGTGTCTCTTTGATTTCCATGGGCTCTCTTATCCCTCAAGTTTGCTATTTGCACATTATAGCCTGTGAAAAATTCGCCAAGAAGATTCTTGCCCACCCCACCCATCCCCTGTACCGTGAATTATCTGTATGCCGTTCTCATCCCTCCACACATTCCGCGTTCAGAAGTATCCCTTCCCGCATAAATTTTTATCGGAACTCTACAGTGCCTTGCTTAGCACGTGCTCTGGTTGACAAGATGAAAGCCCTAGAGGATCTTCGCACTAACCTCGGTGGCTGAACCAGTTTCATTTCTACAGTATTTATTTTTATGCCTATTTCAAAGTGTCAGTGATCAGGTCCCCTCCATTTGGCTGAAATGTGAGTTTTGTTAACTTTCTAAAGTCTTCAGTACAATACAATACAACCCAAGGAAGCTCAGTTCCCAGACACCGAACTAGCATATTGAAGGCTTGATCAGAACATTGTTTACTACGAGTTGTTTCAGGGTCTACTTCAACCGATGATCATGTTTCTCTTTTGATGCGCAGAAGACGATTACATCATACTGATATACCATTAATCCGGTCAGTGCTTCAATCACCTGATCGATAGCAGTCTGAAAAATGCCGGACGAAACGTGCAATCCAAAGGGCAGAAAGTTGTACTGAAACATACCCCAAGGGGTGTTGATGGTGGTAAGCAGTCTCGATTCTGGGAGCAGCAGAATTTGTAGGTATGCCTCAGCGAGATCAATATTCGAAAAGAATGAACTGCCGAGCATGGACTTCATAAAATCTTCCGGTTCCGTGGTAGTCACCGCACATCTTCGTAGTCGTGGATTCAAAGTGAGTCTGTAGTCCCCACCGCTTTTCATGGCTACAACTGTCAGAGTTGTTCAACACGACGAACTGGCTGGAGTGATTACACCCTTCAGCTCCATTCGCTTCAGTGCTTTCAGAACACCTGTTCTTTGACGGTACGGCAGCACTCTTCGCTTGACGAACACCAGATCACCATCGACTTCCGACTTTACCGGCTCCACCGCCATTCCGCCACGTTTGTTGGAGCATTGTATCACCAGCTGTTGGAGAATCACAGGATCAATGGGAGTGGCTGAAGCTGTGAGGAATGAAAATGAGTGGCTGATGGCTCGTAATGCTTTCAATCCCAGGATAGACGACTGTCAACTGAAACAACAAGCGGACTGGAACATACGTCTGCTACTTGGATTGTACCATTGGGGTCGTTTCACCCAACAGCGTGAGGTTGTGGCCGGTTACATCCTGAATGCGTATATCAGTAGGTTTTATGGTTGTCCGGGGAGAAATCATCTTCATCTTCTCAGGAATGATGGACTCACAACTTCCCGTATCCACAATGAACTCATGTTGAAATCAGCATTCAAAAGACACAGGATTTGTACAGGAATTGATCGTTCTGACCGGTGGTCTTCAATGTGTAGATGGGTTTGGTATCCTCGGGTTTATTTCGTCCCGGTCACCTCTATCATGTTGCACTTGGACCCCCGGCATCCCTTTCGTATGTGGCCAGTTTTGCCACGTGCACGGCATACGGTTTGACGGAATCGACAAGTTGAACGCAAATGAAAATCTCCACATGACGTGCATCTACTCACCGGTTTGTGAGACACGGCAGCTTCGGAATGGCGTGACTGGTTTATGTGTGCTTGGTGGTTACGGCGCGAGTGCGTTGACTTAGACGTCTTTTGTTGAAACAAAATTGTGGTCACGGGTGTGGCGGCGGATTGTACGTCATCAAATTGTTCACAAATTATGCGAGCCTCTGAAAAGTTTAAGCTCTTTTGTTCAAGTGAGCGCCGCTGTAGCTCGATGATTTTGATTCCCTCAATAAGTCGATCACAAAGCATTTACTCCAGACGATCCCCGTAATTGTAGTAGGCAGCCTGTTGATTCATTTACAGAAGGAATTCGCGACAAGACACGTTTTGTCCTTGCACCAGTGAACTGTGTTTCGCTCTTTCAGTGACCTGGAAATTGACTGGCATGACATGGTTCAGCAGAAGTTCCCTCAGTTACTCAAACGGTAGTTTTGCGGGCGCATCAGGGAATGTCAAGTTCATCAACAACGAATACAACTCGCAACCACCTGTAGTCAGGAATAAATCCGAGTGATCTTACTTAGCTCCTTTAAGAACACTGCATCAGAGCTTGGATTGTTTGACTCGTTCTTCGATTTAGGATGAATTACTGTACAAGTTCAAATGTCCAGTGGTTAAGGACTCCATGCCGCGAAGCCAAAAGCGTGAATCGTATCTACCCGACCGTTAGTACGTAATGGAATAACCTGGGACCGGACTACGTGCACTAAGACCAACAAGACTAGACAGGAACAGCAAGACTGTATTCTGTCGCTTTGGCTCGGTAACAAAAACAGTTGTGAACTTATTGGCAGGTAATGTGCTGACCAATCACAAAATGATCTTGCTGTATCCTTACCATCTGACAGTTACGGTCCGGCTCCACATGACTGTCTGAATACGGGAAATAAAGAAGTGGCTTACTGTACCGCTTGTGAAACTTCTCGAATCACTACATATGTCTATTACTAGACATCGAGCAATGACATTCCGACTTGTACATTTATCTGATAATGAGTTTCTGACACGCCGTTTGCATCTCGCTAATCGTCGTCCTATGTGCGGTTACCTTACTTAGTGTTTGGTTTCGTTGATCTGCAAACGTAAAATATCAGCTTCATTCCCCGTAATTCGCGTTTATATTCATGCGGACTGGTCATCTACTCAAACACTGAGTAAATGTAAGCAAAACGTTGAGGTGTTATGACTTTGAGCGGTACGGGAATACGCAATAGGTTGATCGATTTACTTCAGGCTGTTGCTACTGAGCAATCGCCAGAGATCACAAACTCGCAGCGAAACAAGCAGTAGTCCTCAAGCTGATACCTCAATTTGCACCGAATTAAAGATTCATAGGAACTGCCGAATTCGATATCTATATTAGCCCTGAAACCTGTCGTCTAATCTCTTGTTCTCTTTTCAGTTCAGACAGCCATCAGCCTCTTATGGAAATACAAGTGATTGCAATTCTGTTATTCGTCAGCGTGATGTTGCCGCGAGTACACTGGGTCGATCCGATGCCTCAGCGTGTTGTACAGAATCACAAGCTCTGATCAGAGGTTTCGTTCTTTTCATCCGTGTTCCCGTATTTCGGAAGTGCGTCATCGAGTCAACTGCAAAAGCTCTTGTTCTGTATCGATCCGGTTTGGCTGTTCAGTTACGACACTTTCAAGAAGCTACATTTTTAGAACATCGGCTCGGCAGAAAACTAACGCGGATCCACTCCAGAAATAACGTGACCTACTGGACTAACCGTTCGAAGACTGTACGATCAAATAAAAAGATACACAGGACCTCAGATCGATATTTGTTAGAGGTGATTCATTACAATCTCAGAATTGCATTCAGCCGGAAAATTGTAAAACTGCCTTAAGAAAGTTTAGCCACGATAACACATACATCGGCTGATTATGAACATTTCCGACAACAAAGTGTGTCACTGAACGCTCTAAAGTCACCCACTACTTTTAGTGAGATTCTTTTGGCTTCGAAGTACTTCGTTTTGTTGACGAGAAACAGACAGTTTATATGGAATGCAAGAGTTACTGTCGCCTATCGTCTCACAATAAACTAATTGATTTACACTGCTTTCGGGTAACCTCTCTTCCGAGTGGTTAGTTAATGATACGACCAGCCACCACACCACGGGAATCGTTTCTCGTCTTATCGATCCGTTGTTGTGTCCCTTGTTATTCCGCTTGCTCAAACCTTGACGTCTAATTTGGACAGGGGCTGACGGGCTGACTACTAACGAGATTTTATTGTTTATCAACAATCAGTCGGCCCATCCCCTCACACAGCACCTTAAGCATGTACGTACACAGTTTCAGTATAATTCATGATTATCATGATCAACTAATCAGTAAACTGATTATCTACTATGGACTTTGATAACGCATAAAAATCCGTTTTCTGCGGGTGCCTTCAGATTGTGTAGACTACCAGTAGAGTGAAAATTAAGTCGTGAATCAATGAATAGTTTCACTTATAACATATATATATATATATATATATATATATATATATACATATATATATATTTATATATGTATATAATACTTTTATATAATGTAGGATAATGCTTAGTGTATCCGACGAGCAAAACAGACTGAAAAGGTATGACTGCTAGCATGCCCAAGTTACGTCTGAACTGACTCAAATATCCAACAATGAGTACTGGCCCCTACTGTTCGAATCTTTAAGCACTACCTCAACAATCCGGATCCGTATGCTTTACTGGTCTCGGGTTTCGCTATAAGGGTACATCTGTACTCGAACTCCGGTTAGTCCCACTGCGTTCTCTGGTTTCACTGGGTCAGATTTATGGCCCGTGTATGAGAACTGAACTGACTGCTTGGTCACGTTAAGCAAACGTTTTGTGTACCCCGAGGATATTCAGTTGTCTCATATTCACATAATAATTCACGAATGAAAAAATTGGAGGAAAATAAAATTAAGAAAGCGTGGTCTTCAGCCCTGAAATAGTTCAATTAGGCTTTTTTTTAAATACCTTGCAAATTAGGGTACAACAGAACAACTGCGAACTTTTGTACAAGCAAATAGGTGTGGTTTGCTCGAGTAGAAGAACTGGAAACACCTTTGACAGGAGCGTAGTTAAGCGGATGCGCTGTAGTAACCTGTATTTTTTTCAAGACAGATTGTGCCACACGCTGGAATGTTGTTAGATGGGATACTGAGAAGGGCACACGCATGGTATACCGCTGCATCTGACTGACCCGGAAATATTTCGGAAGTCCATTACGAGCAGTTCGGGAGAGATTACAGGTTATCCGTGAAGTCGATGAAGCAGGATATACGCGTGCATAAAACGTTTAATTAAACAAAGTTGTCCGGAGAATTTTCTAAGATATCAAACACAGAAGATTAGCTTCCTAACTTTTACAAAAAGGGCGGAAATGTGATCAGGGCATATCAGATTTCGTGTTGGCTTCATGCCAAGATGTTTTACCAACGTAGATCGAGCAATGTCTTTCCCGGCAATAATTAGAAACGAAGTCAATTCTGTGATATTCCTCTGACTTTTGAGAATAAGGAAAAAAACATACCTGCACATTTCGAAGATTTATTAGCCGGGTTATATTTTGAAGACCACTCGGCTGTATCGTGGACACCTTTCGGAGGAACAGGGAATGTGGAATCTTTGGGGTAAGGTACATTAAAGGTAAACTAAATACTACGTCATCAGCATATTTATTGGCCAATGAGTGGTCGATAGCGGGCGTGATATGTGGAAAAGAAAAATGGTTATAAAATAGTTCCTTTTTGAACACTCACTTCTGAAGGTGCTGGGGAGGAGGCCCTTCCACAGCAGAGTGTAAATTGTTGGCTTCAACCGAAGCAATCTGATAATAAAGTGATGACCAACGTTTGGACACCACCCACAGAGGGAATGGGGAGTAACTTCTCTCTTTCAACACAGCTTAAAGCGTCACAGTACTCTAGAAAGAGGACTCTGGTTGCTTTGCTTTCCCCGTCTAATGATGAGAGAATGTAATATGTCAATTAGGTGAAGTCACCTATGGTGGAGTATGAATGTCGATAGACAAACTGGTTGAGATCAAGTGGTTCCGGTCGCAGTGTAATAAGTAGCAAAGGGAATTGATCGAGTATCTTTAAAGCAATGGATAAGCAAGCTTCAGGCCGTTACTTGGAGGCACCTCTTCCTCGGTATGGGTGTAATCGAAGCCAGTCTTCAACAGTCAGAGTTGTTATTCTGGAACAGGCGCTGATTGAATAACCCAAATAAGACTGGGGATAAGGTTGATGCACATTCTTGCAGTACCATCCGCTACACTGGATTTCTTTGAGCTCAGATGGGTTTGTAAAGTTCCTGCTGTCCAAGGTATATGTGAGTCAATCCTGCGTAAATGGGTCTTCCGAGCTTACTTTGGGAATTGGACAAGTGACTATTAAAATTCTGACTGTGCAGTTCTGCATCCACAACCGTCAGATGAAATTCCACGCAGGTGCTCTACCGTTTTTCAAGTTTCGCGATGGCTTTGTTGTCCAGTATTGACTATGCATAGATCACTGTCAGTCTGTTTAATTCTTCTCTAATTTGTGTTGGAAAGTAATGCTCTGATAAATATTCCTTGGATTTTTATGCACGGTCCTTCCTTTGACGAAGCTATTTGAGATATGGGGAGGAAGACTGATCTCTTTGAATGTAATCAGCCTCTCATAGACAACATTACTTGTAGCTGAAGTTCAAATAGCTATTCAGATGATCACAATGGCTGGCGGATCCGACTATGAGAATATATTAAAGTCTGACTGTGCAATCATTTCTCGGAACCTCGCAAGAGAATCCGAGTCACACATCCGTCTCCTGTATTTGCATTAGGGACTTTGTCTAAACAGTTTGTGATTGGTTTTGCTATAGATCCTAGGAGTAACTTCAACAACTGCGTGATCAGAAGTCCCGGGCTACGTCTTACTGTGAACTGTTGACGATTAGGAAAATGGCGTGGTTTTATCCTTGATGATTCACATCTACGCATAGAAATCACACCTTAAGGATATTCATACTCGCCTCACCCGCGCATCCACAGATTTTTTAGCCACCCAGGCATCAGGTGTCGCTCATCAGTCTAATGATCGACCTTTGCTTGGACAAACCAAAAAGTGAAGATGAGTCTTGATTGAAAATCTATTGAAACTTACGAAAATCTTTCACTTCCAGGGTCTTTTCCACACGAACATTCATACACGCAGTTCGACTATCGATCCATTTGTTTGTCTTACTTAGGCGCCATTCGATGGCCACATAGTTGGTGTCATAGAAATCAATTCAAACACAAGCATGCGAGTTGAGCCAGAATCGATTCTGCCGTTGAAGTTGTCAAACAATGAGGTCGCGATCGTTCCTACAGTCTGCCAGCTCATTATATCACACATAATCTAACATTGCTCTTTTCACATTTCACGGCAGGATGAATGCATTTTTCTAATTGTGAGATGTCACAAGTATCCGCAGGCATTAACCAACAGTAATTCATATAAACAAAAATAGGTTGCAAAGAACTTGGATCCTTGGAAAAAATGGCACTATCATTCACACACAGGATAGTTAACTGTTGGCAAGATCCTGCAATGCTTGTTTGCCACGAGGTTAGAAATCACCCTCAATGTCATCTGTAAAATCGTGAGTGCAGGATATAGAGTAACCCATTCACTAAATTCAATGATAGATCTCTGTTAAGAGCAGTTGCGCTGTGCAGCACAGTGTTGCCAAAGTAATCATAAAACCAAGGTATAAACACGGTGACTCATTATTTATGTGAAAAAGACATGTTAACTGATTGTAGTAAAATGAATCGAACTGACCGATTATTTCATCGCATCGATCCTTTGACTCATGTGATCTTTTCACGATACGTGATAGCCTGACCGCTAAAAGACAAACGGCTGTGGTTTTCAGAACAAGTTACACCTGAATACACATCTTGGTAATAAATACTGAAAAATCGATTTTCTGGACTAAATTTCAAAAAGTGATTTGATTATTCTTTTGAATTTAAATTGAGCCTCTCCCCTGGCATGTAAATGACAGTGAACGAACGAAAGGGACTTAGTAATTAAAAAAGTGGGACGAAAAAGCACAAAGATCAAATTTACCGACTTGATCTCACATTCTCAAATTCTCGAATTCCGAGAAGTCATTATGCAAACGACCTGGATAATATCCCGACTCCTTTAATCATAAAATACGACCGACCAATAACTGTAGTCACTAGAACTGTTGAACACGGAACTGTCTTGCTCAAGACTGAACAAATGGTCTCTCCCCCACGCCCATCACACCTTCCCTGTGCACTATTGATCGGTACTCAGTATCCGACTGAGCTAATCACTGGGCCTTGACTGGCTCCTTTAAGTTCGTGACTCTCAATTTTGTTTAGATCGACTGAAATGCACGTGACCTCGAATTTCACACCAATTTGTCTTTGAAGCGGGAACTTTAGTGTTTCCCAGAGCAACAGAAAGATATTTTCTCAGATGTTAACAATATCGAAATCGTGGATCAGTTAACATTTTTTTCCCCCTACATGAATTTGAATATCGAAGCCAGAACGATTAGTTTGCACAGTAGTATCCAGGGTCACTGTGGTGATTCAGCTGCTGTCACACGTGATACCGTCAGGTATAGCTTCGTAACCACGTACAGGGATGAGTCTAAACCAATCAGAATCCCCCCGAGGACAAGTCCGACAAAAGCTCCCTGTGTTTGGTCATCTTCGAGTCTATCAATGATATTCTCTAATTTACCATATTTATGCAAACCAGTTTTGCAATACAACTAACGTGCTATTTCGCAACATTGATCTTCTTGCTACTTTCGTTCGCATAGTTCTGGGTGGGGGCAGTTTCAATACGGATTGTCATTTCAGTTCATTCAGACTATTACAATCATTTGGCGGCATGCACGGTAATTGTTTATATAGTTAGAATAAACCAAGCACAGAAGGCAGCAAGTTGGACGCAAAATGAACATCAAAATACTAGGAAGACAAGGAAAGGGTGGGACAGGTTGTCACCGTGGTAGGGATAGGTTGACGGTTCATTCACTCTCCTTCACAGATCGGGGTTGTGATTGTGAATGGCTAACACTTCGGCGTACTACTCTCATGTTGGTGTAGGGATAGATCATTTGAAAAGTTTTGGTGGGCTGACTCAGTGCTTCGATTGACATAGATGTTGTGTTACCAGTTAACGTCTTCATTGTGGCAAAACTGTCTCCCAACATTTTACGTAATCATACCGGAATGTGTTCGATTATTCGTTGATGCAACTGTCTCCCCGTTCTGCCTATGTTTATGTCTGGGCATCCGTGACGAAATCTGTAAGAGCATTTGGAACTGGCTGCGAGAGGGGTGGTTCTTTCGCCGGTGGTGTAGGTATCCTGGCGATTTTTTTTTACAAAAAAAAACTACTATTTTAACCGCGTAGTAGGTACTTTTGATCGCAGAGATCACACTTTTTTGATTATTCGACTGACTTCATCAACTTTGAAAGGGAATTCCAAAACAGCCCGCATTTTTTGTACTTCTGGTGATTTCTGTCTCCTCTCCTCAAGCCTGGAGTGTTTACGAATAAATGTGACTTGATGGCCGTTTGCCTACAACGTTTTCTTGGCAACTTATTCCGCATAGTCTAACATATCCTCTTAGACTATTTCAAGTGCTTTGTTGAATAGCTTTTTGACAAGGCGGATTTCGTGTGCAACTGGAATTCAGATATTGTCCGCAACGTGTGTCTTCCGAGGAAACAGATCTTTTGATTAACCCATCCGGTCGGCTCGAGATTTTGATGTCCAAAAGTTTGATTTCATACTTTTCCTCCTTGGGGCAATTTAGTGAAACATTTGAATGAGTTTTATTAGGCTGATGAAACGGGCACTCAACGTCTTCATTGGTTTCACTGGCAGTGAGTATGTAAGTAATATACCGACGGTGAAGATGGAGCCACTCGATGTTGTCTTTCAACTTTTGTTCGAGTTCAGCAACGAAGATACCTGCCCCTATCGGTCTCCTTGGACTACCCATGGCGACCCCGTTTATTGATCGATAACCTTTGGGATATAGTTTTATAAGCACCTGTCGACGGTGACTACATAACAATAAACGAATTTCATCAATGCGAACTAGGTGAGGGATAATATCGAGGTGGTGTTTAACTTAATGTTGGCAAGGCCATTCATCGACCCGAAAGCTAAAGACGATTTCGCCGTCTTTGCATAGAAGATGTCGTCACCTCCAGACTGTTTTCTAGGAGGTTTAACGCAGTGGTCTGTAAATAGTAAATAGACAGATAGCTCAATAAAAATGCCCATTGTAATATATAGAACAAAACCATAGTGAACAAGCTTATTTTCGGTAACATCTGTAGGGTGACCAGGTCAAGAAGTCGGAAATCTCCCTGAAAACACGTCATCAGCGAGGCTGCAGTCCTCTTTCACTCAACCCATGGATACAGTGCTTGGTGAACTCGAACCAACGAAAAGGCCTGCATATTCCACGTAGCAGTGCAGCAGTGACGCGTTTGTCCATGAACCAATCAGTCTATCACCCGACACTGATCACATCGACCACTGACAGACAACCTACTGCATACCCTTTCCACCAACCCGCCAGCCAATTCGACTTCTGACGTAATGTGATCCGACCTTACCTGTCACGTCTGCGCACTACGCCGGGCAACCAATAGCAACGCCATATGTATCTATGCGTTCCTTGCCTTGGGCTATATAAAGTGTTCGTTTTTGGTTACAAATGAAGCCAGCTTTCGCACTTGTTTGTGGTAACTTTTCCGTTGGGATTGAAAGATCGAGGGGCCATTGACCGGGGCTAATTTAGAGATTTGTGCACCAACATAGCAGACCACTTTTGATGATATTTTTGCACGTTGTTTTTATTTTCTAATCTCATAATGAAAGGAATATGCGTACAGATATGGTCGTTTGTCTAGCCCTGATCCAGTCTGTCGTGCTCTTTTGGATGTCGCACTAATACTACTACCACCACCTCCACAAGAACAACAATAACAACAACTGCTGCTACTACTACTACTACTACTACTAATAATAATAATAATAATAATAATAATAATAATAATAATAGTATTAATAATAATAATACCAAAGTAGATCCTTGTATCCATGCTGTGTCCGGTCTCAACAGCAGCGACGATCGCACGGACAATCGATCAATATCTTTCTCATGCAGGTCCATACGCCTGTTGACGTTTATGCATGCTCCAGTCCATGTACTGTTGACAGATCGATCCTACTATGCATCAATTGACCCTGTTTGACCGAGGAAACGGTACTCTATCTCAAGCTTGTTTGCTTAACAGCCAAGGCCGGGTGTTGTGGTTACGCTCGCACAAGTAAGTAAAGCCACCATCACTTGTTCTACTACTGACTATGACGACGATACTCTGCATGTGGGAACGAACGGGGCTTTAAAAACGGCTTTACCATCCAATGCTCAGTTAGTCAAGGAAAGTTTGAAATTGACCGATTAGCAACTTAGTGATCGTATATTCACCGGAGCCTAATCTTGTGACATTTCACGCCACCTTCTGGTCACATGGCTAAGTTCTTGAGAAGCACGTGACTTCATCGACTGTGAATTATCCCCTTGGGTGCGGTAATATTTGGTAGATATGGACATATCGGTTTTGGAATAATAACTAATAATAAAATAGCCACAAAGCAACAGTTACTTCCTAATCACTTTCACTTTTAAGCAACTATCTCCTATGAGAGGATAAGTCAGCTCCATGAATATCACGGGCCATTGCTGATCACCCGCGGTGGTTGGAGGAGAGCCTGGCGCGGATCTTGATCCAGTCTCCTTCTCATCATCGGACTCCATAGACCGACCGAAGACTTAGAAGATCTACTTCTTCTTCCATGATGATGGTCCAAGTTCTGAGCTGTCCTCTTCTGACTGGGGTTGCCGAAGGGTATAGCCGAACCACTGCAGTCGTCTACGTTGAGGAGGAAAACGAGCACATCGATATCAGAACATCGTCTCCTTACCTCTTCGTTGGACACCCTGTCGTGCCACTTGACTTTGAGGATTTGCCGCATGCACCAGTGATCGAAAACCTCCAGCCTTCTGGTATCCTCAGCGCGTAGTGGCCAGATTTCGCAGCCATAGATGAGTACAGGCAGAATGGCTGCGCGGTGAATATGAAACTTGGTTCTTAAGCTGACTTCACTGTGGGTCCAAAACGCTCATCTTCGCTGGAGGAAAGCTCTCCTGGCGCTGTCAATCCAAAATACCACCTCTTCTTCTGCCCGGCATTTTGGAACCAGGGTTGAGCCTAGGTATTTGATGAAGGGACTTATTCGACTGGCCGGTCGTTACTGAACAGTTGTTGAATTGTCAAACCAAGATGGGTTTTGGTGGTTTTGACTGACTTCACTTCAAGTCCGATGGACCTCGCGAAGTAATTGATTAGATCAAGGATTGGTTGAAGCGTAGCGGATCAGTCTCCTAGCTCGACAATGTCATCCGCAAACTCCAGGTCTGAGATGTATATTTCCTGGCTAAGATGAACGCCAGGGTAGTCATGAAATGAATGACCCATTGTTCAATCAATGGCGAAGTAAAACAGCATCAGTGAGAGAGGACAGCCTTGTCTAACTCCAGTAGTTAGTATGAACTCACAGGATTCTTCGCCGTACATACGAGCCCTGGCACCAGTTGTCGAGTAGTATCCCCTCAACAGCCTTAACATTTGTTGGGCATCCCATCGGATTGGAATGTGGTCTAAAGGGACTCGTGGTTAACGGAATCGAATGGGGCCCGAAATTCGATGAAGCAAGCTACCGTTGGTTGATGGAACTTAAAGTGGCGCTCCAGTATTCGGTGCTTTGTGAAGATTTGATCCATAAATCCTTTGCCACTGCGAAAAATACCCCTTGGTTCGGGTGACAGCGCCGCTCTCTTGCCTTGGAGAACCGGTTTAGTAACAATGCACCAAAAATCTTTGCAGCCACATCGAACCACCTGATTCCTCGGTAGTTCTCACATGTTGATTTACCACCTTTCTTCGGAATAGGCAGTAAGCGGACTTGCCCTATTCGGGTTGGAATACTCTCTCTCGCTAAACGGAGCCAAAGAGTGCACATTACCTGTCAATCAGTCGCGATGAACAGGCTTTATATACTTCTAGAAGGATGCTATTTTACCCGGCGGTCTTTTTATCTTCCAGTTTGTTAATGATTTCTGTGGTTTCCGCTGTACTGGGTGGGTCACATTTACTTTCGTACTGGACTAGAGGAGCTGACACTGGTTGATCCACCGGGTGGTTTCTAGGCCGGTTGAGAAGATGACGGAAGTGTTCAACCCATTGGTCCATTTCCTTACTCTGTTCGGGTATTAGGTTTCCTGCCGCGTCTCGAAGAAGCGAGTTTTGTTTTCTGTACCGAATGAGGTGTAATAGTTTACCAAAGTCACCATTTCCTGACGTGGACTATATTTTGTCGGCTATTTCTATGCAGCACGTTTTGCCATCAGCCTTGGCGGAGCCTGTAGCCTCTCTTTGCAATCCGCGGCGTCCACCACTACCTGCCAGTCGGGCATCATGTGCTTTGGTTGACAGCTGCAGCGTGCTCTTAGAGATCCCATCTGTTGCCCGCCTTTTTTTCTCCCGTGTACCATTTATGTAGCTTCCTTGATCGTCATCTTTATTCTAGTCCACTGCCCTTCCATAGAAACTTTGTCTTCTTGTGCGCTGGTTGCTGTGATAAGTCAAATTGTGATTGCTCGTGACAAGGCTTCTCGCTTCTCTAGATTTCCTAGAGCAGCAACTTTTATCCAGGAGGGTACAGATACCCTAGCACGTGTAGACAGATGAATTTTGAGGCACGCATGCAATCGCACATGATCAGTGCCGTTTTCATTGCCCGTTTTTGCACCTCGGTACGCTCGACAATCCTCCACAGACGAGGCCCAACTATATTTCACCAGGAAGTGGTCGATTTGGTGCTCAGTGTGGCTGTGGTTGGAGTATCACGTGAGCAGGTGCTTCTTGAGGTATTGAAATCAATTGCTGCAGACAACCATTCAGTGGAAGTGGGCTACTGTCCTCACAGCCCTGACCTGGGCCGAATTTCCCAAGATTTAAGTCTGTCGAAACCCGATTGATTTCCTCTTTCCAGTTATAGTAGAATTCGTCTCTGGTTTCGTCATCAGTCGAATTGGTTGGAGCATAGACCACAATCACCCTCAGATCGTGCGGGAAGCTTTTAAAGCGTGCCAAGGTGAATCTGGATGAGACTGGTTCCCAAGAAATCATTGCACCATTAGCTGCCTTGTTTAGAACAAACGGGATACCGTAGAGACCGGAGTTGTCTTTTGGGCCACTGCGATAGAGCCAATAAGATGCATTCGCTCCCGGGACCTTTATTTCTCGACTACATCAGTTGAGTAGGCGGACTTCCGATAGGCAAGCAATGTCTACGTCAGTCATATAGAGTCCGTATTGTGATGCCCTGGCTGCCGACGTCTAGAAACATCCTAACATTCCAACTGGCTATGTGTGTTCTTTTCCTGCAGCGAATAACCCCAGCTTGCTTTCTTATCACCTCTACCGCTGGGAGACGAGGCGCATCGCTCCTCGGGGACGCCGTAGAATGATGAGCCCATGAGGTTCCATGAATAACTACAGGGAGTCATGGGAGTAGGGTACGAAGCTGTGTCCCCAGCACCGTTCGGCCTTTTTGTAGGAGGTTACGCCTCTACCTCCTGCACACCCAAGTGCAGACTACAAGGCACCATGGTGTTTCCAGGGCCGCTGGTAGCCTGCTGTACGGTTCATTCATCCCTCCTGGAATGCTGAGTCAGGTGAGCTGGACAGTTTCCCTTTGAAACCTTCGGATCTGTAGATTTCTTCTGCCCACTCATTAGTATCTGTCTTCACTTGCCGAACACCCTCTGGCCGAAGTTTTTCAGACCATGGTAACCCTTGGCCTAGTTCAGCCAGCCAATCCAGCGGCTTTTCGGGGTGTGACCGCTGACGCATGCTTCAGCTTCTTGTACCCACAGGTGAGAGCTGGGTAAATGATAGAGTCTAAGGAGGTGGAGTATCTCCCAAAGGACACGACAGTCAACCAACTCAGAATTGCTACTACTCTCAGACATCTTGTACACCAACAGATATTGACGTATTACAGGTCTTCACAACAGAATTTTACTCAATATCACGGCTGTCTGACAACCTACGTGATTTCTGATTAAGAGATATAGTGGCATGTTACCTTCAGTTTCTCTGGGACCTCTTGAACTTTAAGGTTATCCTATATTATGTCTGTTAAGTTAGATTTCCATGGCAAAGAAACCTAGTAAACCGGGTAAATTTGGATCATAACTTTTGTGCGATTTCACTACCTTAGGGTGTAACTTTCACTTATCACCTCATTATTTTGTCAACTAGGTTTCCAGCTTAACGATAACAGAGAAAACGGAGAAGAGTGAACAGTTTTGTGAGTTTCCGTCCAACGATTCAGGCTATTCGACTTTAGTAGATTATCCGACTTTATGAAATGGCCCACCGTGCAGCACCGAAGCTTAACTCACCAATGAAAACCACTGAGGTGCTGCAAAAATGTTTCAGCTTTGTTAGGAATTGTCAGCAGTCCTAATCCATCGAGCCCCCGAACTGGAACTCGAACCAAGGAGGACAGGCTTTGGAGTTGAATAAATAAACACCACATTTTCCGAGCTAGCTCTCAACGAACTGTGTAAATTTACCACTACATGATACAGCTTCTATGATAAATTGGTATTCGAACCAATCGTGCATTCTGTTACCCTGCCTAGATTTGTTCCTTGTTCTCCTTATTACAGACCACAACTGATACCATTGCACTATTCACTGTTTGTCTACCCTGGACTGATTCAAAAGAGTGAACTGGCTGGATTTTGCGATAACTGTGAAGTAATAAGTACATTCAAATTCCAATCACGTGATTCCCCATCATGTTCCTTGTACATTCGAACTACATGACTCATGCATGTGAGACATTCAATAACTACAATCATATACCTACCCGACTTGGTTTTGAATTCAGATTGAGACGTGGCACATTCCGGGACGAGCTTAGTGCTGTCTCCACAAGACTAATTCCAAAACGCCCTTCTACTAATGGCTTTCCAAGAGGGAGATCCCTTCACACGCACAGCGATCGACTCCTATGACAGACAAAATCTCGTTTATTTGGCGTTTCCGTTTGTCCACCTAAACTGATGCCCAAGGCGACTCACGTACTCATTGGTTCACCGACCGTGCTAATCACCATCTTTTTCCATTCACTTATACAAAATTCGAATAACAGCCAGAGGTTTTCGGGTGGCTTAACTTACCCAAAATCCTGACCATAGAAACACAGTTCAAGAACAGAAAAGCACATTGAGGACTCTAAAAGAGCAGCCTGACCCAGAGTTCCTAGCCAACTTCAGATCAGTTGTTTTAGGCACACCGATGCGAGAAACGAACGGTGAACTGGTTAAGCACGCGCGAGACCAAACCTTCACGTTCCTGCTAGACCAATCGGATTGTAGGCCCGTTTTTCGTAGAAAACCGTGGGACACGTCTGTTTCATGATCACAACGTTAGTGGAAACCGCGTGACCGCGACTATTTCTTCCGCAATAGCGGAACAGCAAAGCCTTCGAGCTGCGAACCACGTGACGAGAAACTGCTATTGCCGTGGTTCAGCCACGAGCACGCTACACAATGCACACCACAGAGTTCTGTTCCTCAGACTGAACAGAGTCCCACTAATCATCAGTGTCCAGTTCCCCAAATGGGTAGGTCATTCCAAGAACATCAGATAGCTTTATAAGTAATCATTCCATCGCTTAATAGTCGCTGGTATTATTGTGGTCTGAAACAGTGGTAGCCTTAGTAACAGCTATCCGCCGTTTATTCGTAAAACTTGCGGACTCTCAGTCCTCCTTACCGGAAATGTATCGACACCAGTTAAAAGTCGTTCGTTTTACTGTTTAGATTTATGAACCGATGGTTGTTCGAAAAGGCGCACGATACCGTGAGAAACACGCCGCGTTATACATGCCGTGTCTCTTTGTTCATAACCATGTACGCGGCTTGCGGTGACAAATGACTGTGCCATACATAATGGCTTGCTATCTTCAAGGTCACTTTACAACCTCCCCATCTGAGGACCTTTGAATCAATGCGAACTTTATTGAAACTAGTGAGAACATTATCTTCCATGTCATAACTAATTATCATATTCGCTTAGCTAGGGTTCCATTTTGGATTCAGTCTTACCGATGTTTCTACCTATGAAGAATACCGTTCTGGCCAAAATGAGAATCTAAGCTACAGCTATTTCATCCTATTCGCTATCGTTTTGCAAAATGAAACAACATCCAACAAAGAATGTTGTCACGTGGTGTTGTCGTTTTGTATTCACTTTCACTGGATTTTCGTTTTTGAATTGTGCAATTTGTGTGAAGAATGACCCTATGAAGAAGCTACAATTCAGGTTGGCCGGCGGTTATCACAGAGAAATTTGGACTGCTAGCTTTGTGTTCATAAGAACGGAAAAGAATTTCGCTAATCAGATTTCTCCACGCTACCAGGTAACCGAGTCGAATTGTAAGTCATCAGTTCATCGCCGCCTAGTGACTGGTATCATATGCTGATTTGTTATCAAACGAAAAAGAACAGGCATTAGGTCCGCGTACTTCTAGGCATGGACAGTTTCTGCTCTCGGGTGTTTCTTTACATGAGATTGAAAGAACAAATCCAGTACCACAAAACTTGGTCGCGCATGCTTGAACATGGTTAAGCTGTCATACGGGAATTTATCAAATTCAAAAGTAAGACATTATTCATTTCAAGGTAATGACTTTCAGCACCGCCGTTATCGGTACTTTCTTCGTTAAAAATAACTAATCATACAGTAATCACAAGGTAACGATAACAAAAGCACACACATGGCAGTTTATCAGTCAACTGTCCGGATTTGATACGGCAGTTCATGACTGTCCAACTGGAGCATGCAGTTGGGCTCGGTTCACTCCTGGACCATGCGTTGCTCAATTTGTATGAGGCATCACGTGCTGAACTGTTGGCGGACTGAGTTTTGGACAGTCTACCGGAACCTTTGTGAGGAGTGGTCCACATCTCCTGGAGTGGCCACTCCACGGATGTGGCTGTGATAAAACAAAAAAAGCCACTGTCGCGGAATCAAGAATAGACAAAGAGCGTGTGGATAAGATATCGAGGCCGAAAACTTCGAATGTAGAAAATAGAGTGTTGGGGGGCCGAAGAGCCGAGTGAAACCCGTTGTTCCTGCTGTGAAAATGTGTGGCAGGTCTGACGTGAACACCTAAACTTCAGCGGGACAACGTGAGAAATGGTGACGTGCCAACTGATGCAGTCATCATTGAGGCGTCAAACTGTGGGTCAGTCAAATCAGAAATTGAAACCGATGACCACAATGACCCTTCCCTGGTTGAGGCAGAAGATGAAGTTCAAGTACGTGCAATGTGTAATGGAGACTTCCGGAGGCCATTTTCTTAATGAGGGCGAAACAGCGCAACGCATAGTTCTTAGTGGAAATGGAGTGATCGTGCAAGATTTCGGTGTATCGCGCGACAGCAGTCGATCAATCTTGTCCGTAATAAGAGATCAAAACGATAGCCATCTCAAAACAAGGCTTGTTTCGATGCCCATCGTTGATCGAATTAGGCACACTATTGGGGCATTTATGGGATTGATGACCAAACCGCCACAGACCGGTATTAGAGAGTTGAACCACGGAGTGGAGGAGGAATTGAAGACTGTCCAATGAAAATGGACCCTTATGTCAGTGGAGGCAGTGTGGTGGAGTATACGTACTACCCACTGAATAAACCACGAAGCGACACCAAACGTGAATGCCCAACGTGGATGGACCAAAGCATACGAACCACGTGGTTGCATCCTCCGGCCGAATAAAGATCAGTTTAAAATGAACTGGATAGTTGTGATGCAAAAGAGCAGTTTTGTTATGGTTGATTGATTTTTGTGTTGTCCAGTTGTCTGCTTTCTGATAAAAGTAATGTTTACTCAGCAGTTCTTTTAGGTCATCACAGGTTAAGGTGAGCGGGTACCATCTGGATCCGGATCGTTTCAGATCACTAGTCGGAATGGAATAACCCAAAAATTGGACGGAATTACCATCAGTGCTGGATTGTCTGCGTTTTCATCCTCTATTCACTCCTAGATTTGCGAGATCAGCGCAGCCCTCATTCCTTGCTCGATCGTCAAATGTGTGGCAGCGGGGCGAACAGTGGGCCAAAGAGCATGAGGAGATATTAGGCCGTTCTTATTGATTGAGGCGTCTCATAGTGTGCCTGAGAGGGAAAGAGTTTAATTCGCAATCGCTGAATCATCATAGCTGCTGATTTGGCGATGGATTTGTCTGGGTTGAGAGGAAACTGAAGTGCTTGGTGGATTGTGACAATCGTATGCTTCAGTCGCAGAAGTGTGCAGTAGATGCTCCACCCTCAAATTGCCAAAGCTTCCTTCCGCTTCTGGGAATATTCCTTCTTTTTAGCATTGGTAAGACGAGATTCACAGATTTTTGGACATTCATCCGGTTTCAGAACTGCTCCTGTCCCAACTTCGGACTCGTCAGTGATCGGCATGGTTCGCTTAGACGGTGAAAATGGGGCTAGTATCGGTCGGTCAACGATATTTTGAATAAGACCGCGTAGTGTCTTTTCACACTGTTCTTTCCTCTGCCATACATCGGACGACCGAGCTATAAACAATGATTGGGCTCATGTTATAAAGTTCAGAATGAATCTAGAGAGGTATTGGAGGCATCCAAGAATTGATCGTAAGTGCACCTGATTTTTCGGTGACTCGATGCCAACAGGGTTAAGGTTAAGGTCGGTATCCATTTGCATTGTCAGTGGAACCGAGGAAATCTGATTCGGTGACACCGCATTGGCACTTAGGGGCTTTGATTAATACATTTCTTCCCACGAACATCTCGAGCAACCGTTGCCATCTGCTGTCGTGTTCTTCCTTAGTGGACTCAAAAATAAGCACATCTTCTTGATGTGTCACCATGCCATCTATACCATGGATTACCTCATCTTACTTTACTTTTTACTTTTACGCGACTATCTCCTGCGAGAGGATAAGTCGGCTCCATGGATATCACGAACCATTGCTGACCACGCGCGGCGGTCGGAGGCGAGCTCCGTACAGATCTCGATCCAGTCCTTTTTCCATCGCCGGGCTCCATAGACTGACCGAAGGCCTAGAAGCTCTACGTCTTTCTCGATTGTACTGGTCCACGTTTTGAGCTGCCCACCAAGTCGACAACGCCAACCAGGGCAGGGAGTGGGGCAGAGTGTTTGCTTGGTTAGCTCCGACTCGGGTCGCCGAAGCGTATGGCCGAACCACTGAAGTCGTCGACGTTGGAGGAGGACGGGGAGAGCATCGATATCACAGCATCGTCTCCTTACCTCGTCGTTGGACACCCTGTCGTGCCACTTGACTTTGAGGATTTGCCGCAGGCACCAGTGGTCGAAAACCTCCAGCCTTCTGGTATCCTCAGCTCGTAGTGGCCAGGTTTCGCAGCCATAGATGAGTACGGGCCGGATGGCAGCACGGTAAACACGAACTTTGGTTCTTAAGCTGATTTCACTGCGAGTCCACAGCGTTCGTCTTAGCTGAAGAAAGGCTCTCCTGGCGCTGTCGATCCGTAATACCACTTCATCTTTTGCCTGGCCATTCGGAAGCAGAGTTGAGCCTAGGTATTTGAATGAAGGGACGTATTCGGCTGGTTGGTCATTGATCGACAGTTGTTGAATTGTCGGGCCCAGATGGGTTGTGAAAGCCTTTGTTTTGGTCGAGTTTACTTCAAGTCCGATGGACCTCACGAAGGAATTGATTCGGTCGAGGATTGGTTGTAGCGTAACGGGAGAGTCTCCAAGCACGACAATATCATCCGCGAACTCCAGGTCCGAGATGTATATTTCCTGGCTAAGCTGAACGCCAGGGTAGTTGTGTAATGCCTGTCGCATTGTCCAATCGATGGCGTAGTTGAACAGCACCGGTGAGAGGGGACAACCCTGCCTAACTCCGGTTGTGAGTGTGAACTCGCGGGACTCTTCACCGTACATACGAACCCTAGCACCGGTTGTCGAGTAGTATCCCCTTAACAGCCTTAAAAGTTTATCGGGCATTCCATCGGATTGGATTATGGTCCAAAGAGACTCGCGGTTCACCGAATCAAAAGCTGTACGGAAGTCGATGAAACAAGCTACCGTCGGCTGCTGGAACTTATAGCGGTGCTCCAGTATTCGGCGCAGTGTGAAGATTTGATCCACACAGCCTCTGCCACGGCGGAAACCCCCTTGGTTCGGGCGAGTGCGCTGGTCTCTTGCCTCGGAAAAACGGGTTAGTAACAACGAACCAAAGATCTTTGCGGCCACATCGATCAGGCTGATCCCTCGGTAGTTCTCGCATGCCGATTTATCACCTTTCTTCGGAATGGGCAGCAGTATGGACATTCCCCAGTCCGGTGGAAATGCTTCCGCTCTCCAGATGGAACCCAAAAGTGTACACAACCTGTCAATCAATGACGATGAACATGCTTTATACACTTCTGGAGGGATGCCATCTTCCCCAGCAGCCTTTCTGTCTTTCAGTTTGTTTATCATCTCCGTGATTTCCGCGGTGTTTGGCGGGTCACAGTTGCTTTCGTACTGGGCTGGAGGGGTTGATATTGGTTGGTCCGTCCGGTGGTCCGTAGGCCGGTTGAGCAGCTGACTAAAGTATTCCACCCATCGGTCCATTTTCTTGCTCTGTTCAGGTATTAAGTTTCCTGCCGTGTCACGAAGAAGGGAATCTTGCTTACAAAACCTATTAGAGGCGCTGCGAATAAGGCGGAACAGTTTACCGAAGTCACCAATTCCGGACGCGGTCTCCATTTTTTCGGCTATTTCTATCCAGTATCTTATGCGATCAGCCTTGGCGGAGCGTGTGGCCTCTCGTTGCAGTCTGCGGCGTTCGTTACTACCTTCCAGTCGCGCTTCGTGTGCTCTGGTTGACAGCTGGAGCGTGCTCTCCGAGATCCAATCCTTTGTCCGCCTTTTCGTTCTCCCGAGTACTGTCCAAGAAGCTTCCTTGATTGTCGTCATCATTCGAGTCCACTGCCCTCCCACAGAAACTTCATCTGCCTGTGCACTGGTTGCGCTGGTTAGTCGGGTTGTGATTGCTCGTGACAGCGCTTCTCGCTTCTCTGGATTTCCTAGGGCAGCAACGTTTATCCGAGAGGGTGCAGACACTTTAGCACGTGTGGACAGATGAACTTTGAAGCATGAGCGTAGGAGGACATGGTCGGTGCCGTTTGTGTTGCCCGTTTTTGCACCTCGGTACGCTCGGCAATCCTCCACAGACGAGGCCCAACGGGCTCTCACCAGGATGTGGTCGAGTTGGTGTGCAGTGCGACCATCATTGGAGTACCATGTGAGTAGATGCTTCTTGGGGTGTTGAAATCGAGTGCTGCAGACAACCATTCTGTTGATGTCGGCTAAACCAATCAGTCGGCCACCGTTCTCGCAGCGTTGGCCAAGGTCGAATCTCCCGAGAATATGGCGAGTAGATTCGTCGACCGTACCTGTGCGAGCGTTCCAATCTCCTGCGATGAAAAGTACATCGCGCCTCGAAACCCGGTTGATTACCTCCTGCAAATTAGTATAAAATTCGTCTTTGGATTCGTCATCAGCTGAATTGGTTGGAGCATAGATCGCGATCACCGTCAAGTCGTGCGGGGAGCCTTTAAAACGTGCCAAGGCGAGTCTGGATGAGACGGGTTCCCAAGAGATCATTGCATCATTAGCTGCTTTGTTCAGAGCAAACGCGACACCGTAGAGACCGGAGTTGTCTTTCGGGCCACTATGATAGAGCCAGTAGGATGTATCCACACCCGGGACCTTTATTTGTCGGCTACCTGAGTTGGGCAGGCGGACTTCCGAGAGGCAAGCAATATCTACGTCATAGTCGTGTAGAGTTCGCATTGTGATGCACTGACTGCCGACGTCTAGAAACGTCCTGACATTCCAACAGGCTATGTGTGTTCTTTTCCTGCAGCGAATAATCCCAGCTTGTTGTCTTATCACCTCGATCGCCGGGACACGAGGCGCGTCGCTTACCGGGGACGCCGTAGCATGATGAGCGCTTGAGATTTCGTGAACAATCATAGAGAGTCGCGGGAGTAGGGTACGAAGCTGTGTCCCCAGCACCGTTCGGCCTTTTTGTTCGAGGTTGCACCTCTAGCCCTTGCACACCCAAGCGCAGACTGCAAGGCAGCAGGGTGTTCCCAGAGGAGCCGGTGACCTGCTGTACGGTTCGTTCGCCTCCTCTGGAATGCCGGATCAGGCAGTTGAACAGGTCTCCTTTATGGCCGTTGGATCAGTAGATCTCTTCCGCCCATTCAGAAGGATCTGTCTTCACATGCCGAACACCGTCTCGCCGAAGTTTTTTAGACCTCGGTAACCCTCAACCTGGTTTAGCCCGCCTGTCGAGCGGTTTACCGGGGTGTGGCCGCTGATGCATGCTTCAGCTTCGTGGAGCCACAGGTGAGAGTTGGGTGAATGATGGAGACCAAAGAGATGGAGGATGCCCCAAGGGACACGACAGTCAACCAACTCAGAAGTGCTACTCCTCTCAGACACCCCATACACCCCGATTACCTCATCTATTGCAGCCTGAAATATCCCGGATGACACGTGCAGACCAAACGACAAGAAGTTGTGTTGGAACATGGTCCACGGAGTGTTGATGGTAGTCAGTGGTTTAGACTCCGTGTGCAGCGTAATTTGTAAGTACGCATCAGCCAGATCGATTTCCGAGAAATACTTGCTACCGAGCACACATTTCATGAAGTCCTCAGGTTCCACCATAGTTGCCGCGCACTTCCGTAAACGAGGTTTCAAGGTCAGTTGGTAATCACCACAAATCCGGGGTGCCTGTCCGTCGCTCTTCATGGCCAACACAGTCGGGGTCGCCCAAGTGGATGAAGTCACACACCCAATGACACTGTCTTGCTCCATTTTGCTAAGTACCTTCAGAACACCCTCTCTTTAGCCGTAAGGCAACACTCGCGGCTTCAAAAACAGTGGATCACCATCCACTTTCGACTTCGCGTTTTTCAACCAAAATGCCACCTTTTTTGTTGGAGTATTATTTGATCAACAGCTGGAGAACAAGCTGATTCGTCGGATTGTCGGAAGTCGTTTTGAGGGTTACCGATTCCTCCAATGCACGCAGGGCCTTCAAACCCGGAATCGATGGGCTGTGTAAGGAAATCAGAAATCGTACCGAGATATAGTCGCTCTCCAACCGAACAAATAATGTAGTCTCACTCAGCAGTGAAAGTCCATATCCAGTGGCCCCGGGAACGGGCACGTGGGTTGAATGGGGACACTGGGCTGAATCAAGTCGAACAATGATTTCGGAATAATGGATTCTCAGCTCCCGGTATCCACAATGGTTTGATGTCTCGAGCCGCATTGGAACTGGACTGATTTGCACAGTAATTGGTTTCATTCACTCGAACTCTTCAGCCTGCATCTATCTATCTATCTATCTATCTATCTGTCTGTCTGTCTGTCTATCTATCTGCCTATCTATCTATCCATTTATCTGTCCATCTGTCTACGTATCTAACCTGTGGTGGTGATTTTACTGATACAGTGGTATCGATTGTACGGAGAAAAGACGTGAACAGCGTGCAAACCTTATCTCAGATATACTTTTGTCCGCTATTTGCTTTGAATATTTTCCCAGATGATTCTTGGTCCGGTCGTATGTGTCATATTCAAGTGGCAATGCCCGAAGCTCTGTCGACTTCTGCGTCCATACACGTATATCAGCATGATTTCTGCACCATTTTGATCGATATCTGTTGCAATTCATCAGATTATGTTCATTTGCGTGTGGTAGAGATTATAAGAACCTCGAGCGGTGAACTTTGCTCAGTAGGCTAGTTTAGTTTCGTTGGATGGGGTCGTCGAAGTCCCCCATCGAATGTTTGGAGGTATCAAATGACCTGGGTAGGTGCTTCGGTCTGTGGGATAGTTGTATACGAGCTCTTTCTTGGTCTTCATGATTTTCACTCGCAGTTTGTTTTTTCTTATACTTATATTCGCTTTTGCTCTCAACTAGACTAAGTAGCAACCAAAACCAGTGCACGTTTGTGAGACGTTATTGGTTGAAACAACTTAACTTTCGACTGGCTATCCCGTGTGTCGTATATGTTCGGGTCAGTTCAGTTCTATGCGCGGCTCATTGATCGGTGGGTCGGGCTGCTGTCCATCTAACCTCTAACTGAATATAGTGCTGGAGTCATAAACAAGCACGACTGGTGATAGTCAGTGATACGTGCGCTAAATATCCCACGTGTTCCGAGTCTGCGATGAGTGTCGGATGTGTTTCTTAGGCGAACAGTGTAATCTTTCCAAACCACCGTTTGCGAAACTCGCAACCTCAGAGGACTACTAAATGGTCCTCGTGTATGACTCTGTCAGTGTGTGCATGTGTGCGTGTATAATGTTACAGACCCCGTTGAACTTGCCGTCATCCCAAGCCACTGGTCGCGGACACACTGCTTGACCTTTGACCTAGGCCAATATCCGCCGAAATGTGGTATTGAATTTCAGGTTGTCATTTGTTCATTCATAGTTTATTCGCTCGTTGATTTACCTTCTTTGAATGACCACATCCACCGAGAGAATCTGGAGGAACTTCTCTTTATGTTAAACAGACTTGTGTGCACGAATGCCAAATCACATCAACGCCTGGCGTATGACCCCACAAGGATGTCAGCCGGCGTTGTGAAATCTGTACACCGGACGAGAAACTAAGCTGACACGAATTTCAGACAGCTGATGTGAATGTGATTTCGTAGGACTCAATCGCGTTCGATTCACACAAACTGTCTATGGTCTTTAGAAATGCCTCACTATTTGATGAGTATAGAAACAATCAGTTGCCTTTTGAGCAAGTCACTCTATCGTCAACTATCGTGGTAATAAAATAGGGCCACTGCGTTTAATGTAGCCAAATCTATCCAAACAATTATTACATGACAGAGTGTAATGTGATCCACTAGGCGAATGATACAAACGCTAGTATTTTGTCTGGTTTTTCCTCAGTATTCTCGGTCGGGATAAACAGACTTGTATTTGTTAGTTCCGGTCACACACACACATGCCAGTTTGATACCTTTTGGTACGAAGGACCCGATTTGAAACCATACCAGGTTGATGAAAAATGGTTTGCGAAGCACTGTCAACGCCCCACTTACCAAGTTTGCACGTTCGTTTAGCTGAGCAAACGACGAACCTTTGATTTACTCTCCAAGTGACACGAACCAATCGAATCAGTATGAGAGCTCCAAACTGAACTACCATTTATTTGTATTCGGTTATTCGTAGACTTGCTCCAATGTCCTGTACCATCATGTCTCTCATCGATCTCACCGGTGCTGTTCGCAAGAGAGGTCAATTATATTGAAGATTGCCGTCACCTCAGTATCATAGACCAATTTAATTAAGTCAATAACATCGCACCTCAGTAATCTGGTTTTATTTGCGATTACACAGTATCAGCATCCAGTGATAAGTGAAATGAATAGAAGCGTAACGAGCAGAAGATTAGTATCAACCATGTAGATGGAGAAACAGTTCGAATCAGAATGCATCATTTATCTCGGCAGTTGGTCGTGACACAATGTTTTCTACCATTCGATATGTGGGTCTCATGGACTCCAACCTACAAGCATAACACGTTCTACACGACCAGGTGAACTGGTTGCGATTTTCATATATTTCCTTTAACTAACCACCTCGGCCCATCCTCAAATCTTCACATGCATAGCAAAACAGTGCACTCTGAGAGGGATCTATCTGTGGACATGCGTAACACAATCCGATCACCTATATATATATATATATATATATATATATATATATATATATATATATATATATATATATATATATATATATATATATATATATATATATATACCGATAACCCGGCACCTTATACAGAGGCTTCGTGCCATGCAAAACACATGAAACAGCAAAACAAAAGTGAAGAATCAAAGGGGAAATTTCTCAGGAGTTCCAACTCAAGGTGTCACACCATAACCGCCACTGAGCACGTCATTGAACCGTATCCGACAGAGTTTCCAGCCAGCTGTGTGATGGATCTCGAGGACCCCATCCATGCAAGCTTGAGGAACCGGCAGAAGCAAGGCTTGACATCAACACTTTGACAGACCGGTGCCATGTCATGGCTTGGCCTCCACATTGTCGTTTTCAGCCAACCTTAGGCTCAGTGAATAGAGCGCGACGGGGAAGTCAATGAGGTGGCACAGGCAGCACATGTCTCAGCCAACGAAGCCGATGGAGTAATATGGTAGCGCTAAATGGGTACGCGACAAGCCCGGTTCCGTAGGTGCGTGTTCGAATTGCGGAGTAGCTTATTCGCTGTTGCCATCAAACTCTCGAGATATTCCTCAGGCATCGATGACCGAACAAAGACAACCGGCCGACTTCGGCTGCTCGAACAGGCCAGGTTTCACAAGAGTACAGGAGTACACTACGCACACTAGCGTTGTACACCCTACCTTCCAGTCGGAGAGAGATGTCACGATGTCTCCACAAGTGAAGTAAAATGCAGAACGCCGCTTGAGCCTTCACTATTCGGTTGTCCACACCGTCTCCTTCCCGTCCGTCGACGGTTATACAGCTTCGCAAGTAGACGAACTTCTCAACAATTCTCAGTCGATCATTACCGAGGTTAAGTGCAGAGATGGACTCCTGCCACTTCCAACTAGAAAGTAAGGTGATGGTGGGCCATTTGCTTGTACTCGGCCCGAAGTATGAAGGTATAGAGCTCGGGTGGTTTTCACATACTTATCAGGCACTCCCCGTCTGATGAGACAATCCCAGAGGGCCGTCCTATCAACGGAATCAAAAGGTGCTCGGACCTCCAAGAATATGATTACAGTCGGTTTACGATATGTGCTGCGGAGCTCATGTATCTGATGGATGGTGAAAATTTGATCGACGCCCCCGCAGTTGGGACGAAGACCTGACTTTTCTTCACGGACTTGGTTTTCACGCACTGGGGACAATCTTTGGAGGGTTACCGGTGCTAGCAACTGTGATGCTACTGAGAACAAGCTTATCTCTCGGTGATTGGACTAGATGTTTCTAGCCCCAATCTTTTATATAGGGGTGATGGATGCGCAGTTCCTACTTTCTGGGACACAATCGTGGAGCCAAATCTCGGAGAAGAGACTGGTGAGCGCTTTGGAGAGGTATAAGCCACGATCTTTGAAGAGGGCCGGACAGAGTTCGTCAGGGCCGGGAGCTTTATTGCGTTTCAGGAACTGGAGCTCACAATCGACTTCTCCTGTGGGTTGGGTAGCGCACATAGTCCATGGAGCATGAACTAGATCAATCGGGCTACTGAATGGGGGCGCTGGAGCTGAAGGCCGGTTAAAAAGCTCTTCAAACTGCTCCATGCGCCTTCAAAGCTGGTGGATGTTTTGGCCATTTGCCTCGCAGATCACTTCGCACACTCCACGCTTCTTGGTCCCAGTAGATCGGATGAGTTGAAAAAGTCTCCGAGCATTGCCAGTGGCAGCAGCTTGTTCCATTTCGACCGCGCATTCGGATCACCAATTCTCTCGGTCTCTGTACAAGCTTCTGATGAAATTTCGTCGTAGTAGTAGGGTGCGGGCACGGTGATTTTCGCTTCCGGCATGGGAATTCCGGCGGCTGTCCAGCAGTTTCAGAGAACCCAATGAAATCTAGTATGTGACTGCATGCCGTGTGACCAATCCATAAGATGTGGTACCCGCTACTTTGATGGCGTCTTGGATGTGTTTCCAGCGGTCTGACAAGCCATTGTGTGCGTAGCTACTTAGCTGGGCAGCAAGCTCATTCTGATATCTCTCCCGAAAAGACTTCCGGCAAAGTTGGTTTACGTCTACCCGTTGATGGCGGACTTTTGACTTGGTGGAAAAACCGTACTTTGAACTCAGCCCACACTAGGGCGCGATCTGAATCTAGATGTGTGTTCCAGCACGACCTACAAGATTTGGCTGAACCATGCCAGTAGCAGCTTACTGCTATGTGGTCTATTTGTGTCCAAGACTGATTAACAGATGGAAGTCGGCATGTGACTGTGCGACCAAAACTGCCCCGGAAGTTTGTACTCGACAAGACTAGACGATGGTCTGTGCACAGATGGAGCAGTCGATTGCCTTCATCTGCGCGTTGATGGTTGGCGCTGCTTTGGCCTCCAAGCATTCGCTCGTCTGGACCTAGGTGGCCAATCTGGGCGTTCAGATCTCCAGGCAGTACGACTATATCTCTATGAGATGCCTCTCCAAGAAGTTCATGAAGCTGCTGATAGAATATATCTTTAACTGTATCTGGACTGCAGTCGGTAGGAGCACAGGCAGCGACGACAAACATAAAGATTGCCGTCGCGACCTTTGTTAGTTTTGAACGAACCCTCGAATTGAATCGCACATAATCTGCCGTTGACTGGGATCCAGTCGCGTAGCGCAGACTCAGCTTTAGTACTCAAAGCGATTCCTACTCCCGCATGACCAGATGCTGAAGCCTTAACGTCTCCGGATAAGTGCAGAGTAAAAGCATGTCGTGAGGGCGAATTCTGACGAACTATGATGGTAGGGTCCTGGATGCGGGTCTCGGGTATGCAGCAGACTCTAATGGTCAGTGTTTCGAGTGTGCGTGCTGAAGCTGCTTGTTGGCCTTTCGCATCAGAGTACATTGAAAGCTGCAAGCGTCAGTGGCACGAGGGGTCTCAGTAGAGGTTCTGATGAGCTGCACACAACTGAAGGAGGAATCGCATTTGCATGCCCAGCGTCTTTATCGATGACAACCTGAGAAGTACATGGGATAGTATTAATACTGCTGTGTGCAAAAGAGTGGGTGAAAATAGGTGGTGTGGTAATAAGTATTTGGTTTTGTCCGACTGCCATCACCTCGGTCATAGCTTGTGTGAGTGAATAAAGTCGAGCGCGAGAACGAGTGACCATAAATGTGGACACTTCATGTAAGCATGTGGGCTTGGTACTACCCGGTTGCCCAGACCGAAGTAGAGGGTTGACTTAGGGGGCCCCACCCTCAGCCCTTGACCAGAACGCCTAACCTACAAAGGGGGGTATTGTAGCCCCCGGTGGGCCGGAGACTGATTGCACAGTTCATACGCCTAGCTGATGAAGCCACCTTCCACCGTATCTAATTAAACGTTTTTTGCATTCTTGTGTGATATCACATCTCATTCGTTGTTCCCCTATCATCTTTGTCTATCTTCAGATTGAAGATTTTGTAATTTTATGAGTTTCTATGAAGGTTTTGTGATAATATAACGTTATCCTTCATCCTAGTGTAATCAGTTTTCTTACTGAGAAGCCGTTTTCCTCTTTTGATAAACTTGGCACTGATATCTTATCGGACTAAACTCATCGTTTAGACTGATATATCCCTAGCTGACCTATTTCAGCCGACGTTTTAATATCTGCTTACATTGATTCTGATTGATTGAGGCTTCTCGCAGTGTGCCTGAGAGGGAAGGACGTTATTACTCGATCGCTGAATCATCATAGCTGCTGATTTGGCGATGGATTTGTCTGGGTTGAGAGGAAACTGAAGTGCTTGGTGGATTGTGACAATGGTAAGCTTCAGTCTCAAGAACCTGTCACTCATGAGTGTCTGCTGATACAACCACTACCATTGTTGCTTAAAAATATTACAAAGGATACAAAAAAGTATATTCCTCTGGTGATTTCAGCCCTTCATCGGGGTTGGAAGTCGAACGAAAAGCGGCGATTCCGTAATTTCTACTCTCGAGGTGACGATTTGTCGATCACTTCAGATGGATTACTGTGTCTTAATGATCGTGTGGTCATTCCTCCGACATTTCTTTCTGTTATATTGGCCAATCTCCATTCAGGACATTTGGTTGTCACATGCAGGACTTCGTTGCTAGTGGTCGTAACTGGATTCCGACATCGTACGTACAGCCAAAACTGCAACCGGTGTTTACGTGAGGTACATTCAAAACCCTCAAAGTGGCTTCCTTGGCCAGTTCCCTTTAAGGCGTGGCAGTGGGTACATGCAGACTATAGCTGACCCTCCTTGGGTAAATACTACGCTGTTGGGGTCCTTGATGTCTTTCCCGATGACCAGAGGTATATTTAAGAACTTCACCTACGGGAGACTTCACACAGAGTGCACTGAGGAAAACGTTCAGCAAAGAAGGAGTTCCGTTTGTGCTAGTTACTGGCAATGGCGCACGTTCCACTGCTAAACTCTTGGGTGAGTGGTTGAGAGGTCTTGGTTGTAAACCTGTGTGCACCGCTTCCTGCCACCCACAGTCTGACGGTTTTGCATAGAATTTTGTACACTCGTTTAGGAGCGCAACTCATTCTGTGAATCCCCATTCAATCCTCGAACTTGACTGTGCGATATCGCAACTCTGCACATACTGCTAGTGGTAGAATTCCTTCTCAGTTATTCAAATGCCGTAGTTTGAGAACCAATTTCGAGTGTATATTGAAAGCTAGTGTCAGTTATTTCGGAGGCAATGATTTTCGACCAGTGAAAGGGGTTATTGAGCAATAAAATTCTACCATAACATTTCACATGGCGCATCGATTTTTCGATACACTCCGAACCGATTTCGGTTCTGATACATTAAAGGGGTTTATCGTTTCGTGCAACGGGAACCGGCTGGTCATTATTTTGGATCTAGATGATTTACCCAATCATAGACGTCATGTTGACCAGGAACAGTTCAACGAAGAAGATCAGTCTGATGTCATTTCATCTGTTGTTGCTTCAGCTGATAATTCTGATCTAGATACATTTGAATCCAAGAATCCCACGGAACAACCAAGTATCCAAAGATGCGGAAGAATTCGTTCATTACCATGAAGAGGTCACAAACACGCCCACTCCAACCGGTGATAGTGGGGTTTCGAACCTTGGACCTTCAAGGTGGTAAGCAAACGTCCTAAACCACTCGGCCACCACCGGCCAGCTTCTTGACAATCGTAAACTTCAGTCCAAATAGTGTGCAGTTGATGCACCTAAAATAAAGCGGCCAAAGCTTCCTACGATAGAGCCAAGAATAATGTCTATGCTCTTCTGGCAAATTTCGGAGTGAATTGATGGTGGTATTATCGGTGTTCTGTCCCAAATTCGATAGGCAGAAGAACGGCACATTTGTACGGGTGAACGTGTATACAGTAAGAACGTAAGTTATGTGTATGTACAGGCAACCAAATGGAATGCAAACACGTGTGCACGTGCGTGAGTCAGTGATGTATGCAGCTGAAAGCGTAAGACAACTGTACAATCGGATTGAATCGCGCAAGGAGGTGCAACACGTGATACCACCTGATTGGTCAGTACCTTCCGGAACAAAGCACGACAAACGTCAATGCTGTGCATGCGTATACGGCTGCAGGCGTGTGTCCACGATTGCAGGATATTTGGACCAAGTGTATGAGGTGTGTGTGTGTGTGTGTGTGCGTGTGTGTGTGTGTGTGTGCGTGTGTGTGTCATAGTGTCTGTCTAGGCACACGGCAGTCAAAGCCGAACACAATAAGATGCACCAAAGGATTGACCGTGTACCTGATTTTTGGGTCACTCCATTCCGACAAGTGATCCGAAACGATCCGGATCCAGATGGTACCCGTTCACCTCAACCTGTGATAACCTAAAAGAACTGCTGAGTAAACATTACTTTTATCAGAAAGCAGACAACTGGACAACACAAAAATCAATCAACCATAACAAAACTGCTCTTTTGCATCACAACTATCCAGTTCATTTTAAACTGATCTTTATTCGGCCGGAGGATGCAACCACGTGGTTCGTATGCTTTGGTCCATCCACGTTGGGCATTCACGTTTGGTGTCGCTTCGTGGTTTATTCAGTGGGTAGTACGTATACTCCACCACACTGCCTCCACTGACATAAGGGTCCATTTTCATTGGACAGTCTTCAATTCCTCCTCCACTCCGTGGTTCAACTCTCTAATACCGGTCTGTGGCGGTTTGGTCATCAATCCCATAAATGCCCCAATAGTGTGCCTAATTCGATCAACGATGGGCATCGAAACAAGCCTTGTTTTGAGATGGCTATCGTTTTGATCTCTTATTACGGACAAGATTGATCGACTGCTGTCGCGCGATACACCGAAATCTTGCACGATCACTCCATTTCCACTAAGAACTATGCGTTGCGCTGTTTCGCCCTCATTAAGAAAATGGCCTCCGGAAGTCTCCATTACACATTGCACGTACTTGAACTTCATCTTCTGCCTCAACCAGGGAAGGGTCATTGTGGTCATCGGTTTCAATTTCTGATTTGACTGACCCACAGTTTGACGCCTCAATGATGACTGCATCAGTTGGCACGTCACCATTTCTCACGTTGTCCCGCTGAAGTTTAGGTGTTCACGTCAGACCTGCCACACATTTTCACAGCAGGAACAACGGGTTTCACTCGGCTCTTCGGCCCCCCAACACTCTATTTTCTACATTCGAAGTTTTCGGCCTCGATATCTTATCCACACGCTCTTTGTCTATTCTTGATTCCGCGACAGTGGCTTTTTTTGTTTTATCACAGCCACATCCGTGGAGTGGCCACTCCAGGAGATGTGGACCACTCCTCACAAAGGTTCCGGTAGACTGTCCAAAACTCAGTCCGCCAACAGTTCAGCACGTGATGCCTCATACAAATTGAGCAACGCATGGTCCAGGAGTGAACCGAGCCCAACTGCATGCTCCAGTTGGACAGTCATGAACTGCCGTATCAAATCCGGACAGTTGACTGATAAACTGCCATGTGTGTGCTTTTGTTATCGTTACCTTGTGATTACTGTATGATTAGTTATTTTTAACGAAGAAAGTACCGATAACGGCGGTGCTGAAAGTCATTACCTTGAAATGAATAATGTCTTACTTTTGAATTTGATAAATTCCCGTATGACAGCTTAACCATGTTCAAGCATGCGCGACCAAGTTTTGTGGTACTGGATTTGTTCTTTCAATCTCATGTAAAGAAACACCCGAGAGCAGAAACTGTCCATGCCTAGAAGTACGCGGACCTAATGCCTGTTCTTTTTCGTTTGATAACAAATCAGCATATGATACCAGTCACTAGGCGGCGATGAACTGATGACTTACAATTCGACTCGGTTACCTGGTAGCGTGGAGAAATCTGATTAGCGAAATTCTTTTCCGTTCTTATGAACACAAAGCTAGCAGTCCAAATTTCTCTGTGATAACCGCCGGCCAACCTGAATTGTAGCTTCTTCATAGGGTCATTCTTCACACAAATTGCACAATTCAAAAACGAAAATCCAGTGAAAGTGAATACAAAACGACAACACCACGTGACAACACTCTTTGTTGGATGTTGTTTCATTTTGCAAAACGATAGCGAACAGGATGAAATAGCTGTAGCTTAGATTCTCATTTTGGCCAGAACGGTATTCTTCATAGGTAGAAACATCTGTAAGACTGAATCCAAAATGGAACCCTAGCTAAGCGAATATGATAATTAGTTGTGACATGGAAGATAATGTTCTCACTAGTTTCAATAAAGTTCGCATTGATTCAAAGGTCCTCAGATGGGGAGGTTGTAAAGTGACCTTGAAGATAGCAAACCATTATGTATGGCACAGTCAATTGTCACCGCAGGACACACGCACACACACGCACGCACACGCACGCACGCACACACACACACACACACGCATATGGCTACGAACAAAGACATACGGCAGGTATAACGCGGCGTTTATCTCACGGTATCGTGCGCCTTTTCGAACAACCATCGGTTCATAAATCTAAACAGTAAAACGAGCGATTTTTAACTGGTATCGGTACGTTTCCAGAAACGAGAACCTAGAATTACGTCGTAACTACCACCATCTTGCTCGTCCTCTGTAGGAATGTGTAAATGATGTTTGTATGAGTATTTGCACGAGGACAGTAACAGCCGAACCACTGCAGTGGTAAACCTACTTTGGACAGCAATATGGTTTGAATATAGATTTCGTGGCATAACCTGAATTTAAACGATCGTTAGCTCTCAGTTGTCAGCAGTGATGTATTTTTTGGGGGGTAAAAAAGAAGTAACCTTTGGGATGGTCGTAAGCGAAATTCTTCTATCTTTCCTCCAGTTTTATATCAGACAATTGTTCAGGGACTAATGAATAAGTTTCTTTGAAGTAAATGAGAATAGGTTGTCGATTCATCACGCAGTATTCGCGTTCACCTACCGCTGACAATCTCTGTAAACACTCAACAACCCTTTCAACTGTCTCGTTAGGATCGTATATCCACTGATTTTCGGCGGATAATTGGGACCAGTATGTAAGATTGTGAATTATTTGAGCAAACGAATGATCAGATTATTCGGACCGATTCAGAACATCACTGATCAAGTGGGTCAGGTTGTGTGTGGGGGGGGGGGGGGTTACTCCCAATAACTTTGTTTCATTGAACCCTTACTGTGGAAACTTCCATCACGAGGGTCGGTCACTGGGCAGCTGATTAACTGATAAATTCTAAATCTGGCCGGTGATAGTCAAACGGTTAAGAGCATTTGGCCTACCATCGCCGTTAGGTATTAACCCACAGTCGCCCAGCTCGTTATCCCGCCCGTTCTGTTGGGACCTAATGCAGTTTCGCGCACCATGCTCAGGGTCTGGTTACCGGTCGTCCTTGATAGTGCAGTGGGTCCTGGGGCTGCAGTTATGAGCAAACATGTGACAAAATTGCCTTTGTAAACTAGTCTAATTTACTCAACGGTTAAGTGGTTAAGCTCGAAATTTCGTAAGGTAGTTTAAAGTACATTCCCGGTTTTGAATTCGGTGGACGCACATCGCTCTTGAGTTAAAAAAAGGTAAACAGTTAAAATATCTGTTGTTTCCTTCCGTGGATTTTTAATGATCAACAGTTGAGCATTGGTGGTCAAATCAAGTGCACTCTTTAAGCGCCCAAGGGTGGGTATTAAATAGCCGCATAATTAATTCCCATTGCGAAGTAATGGTACACAAAACAGTTGAATCACCGTTGAGTTTGTTTCTCCAGTGACAGCTTCAGGTCTGGTAGATAGGCAGGTGAGATACGGTACTGTAGAGGACTGATAGGCCTCGGTGAGAGACAACTTGTTTTTATCGGGATAGGGAGGGGGGGGGTAAAGAGGAAACTCGTACATCAGGCGGATAATCATTTGCCGAGGCCGGAGTAAAGAGAGTGCGATTGATCAATCAGTATCTTACTAAGGAACTTCGCACATGAACTGGGATGTTGAGATGTTGACAAGTGGTTTACGCGATTGCCAAGTATGCTACTACCTCTAGATAAATGCTTCAGGGATGGGACTATGAGGCTAGTCTTTAGCAGTTAGACCAGAAGCTAAAACGGGCTAAGTGTAGAGCCTTCTCTGATGAACTGCTTCAAGTAAGCTCATCTTTTAGGAATACGGGAGGAGGGTGAATTCCGAAAGCTGATAATGCCTGATGAGTCATTTCATATCAGTACATGCAAACTTTCCGTTGTTTCGATAGAACAAGCAAAACAGTATGAACAGAGTTGATATAATGGTTGCTGGTTTCGTGTGCACCTCTTTGGTTCATTAGTTTCCAGTGGTCTCCCACCCACGTCCAAAAATGCCCCTTTCAAGGAACCTGTGTACAAGGTATGCGAACTCTTTAGCGGTGTGGCATTTCCTGTGGTGATCTTGTTATAGCAGAAATATTTCGCTTTACTCCTCAAGTAGCAAGTTAGTGTAGATGAGAGATAACCTAAGTTAGGTAAGTTTGTACGCACTGATTTCCTCCATTCAAGTTATTTCACTATTGATAGGGTACGACGTGGTTGGGATCATCGAAAAATCTAACGAAATCTGTGCGAGCTTACTACCACTGATTACCTATTGCACTCCGGTTCGGGCGTTTGATTTCGTGGAGGAAAAATTCGGTTAGAATTGAAACATACGAGCTATGAGAATGGCGTCAATGCGAGCCAACAAGTCATAAGCTCAAACGCGAATGGCTGAGGTTCGACTCACCTTAAACCGCATCACCTAGGCTGTCAACACGTCATGCAACCCATGTCAACGAATAATGTATATAGAAGAATCCGAATCAAAGGTATGCGTTTGAAGTGTCTCCAAGTAATTTGATGTAATCAAATTTGGCGTTTATAGTAGATGTATGGTTCGTGGCGGCTCGATGAAGATGCGAGACAAAAGGAAATATGTCAACAAATTGCTAGTATATAGAATACGGTGCAACAGAACAAGAAAAAGGTGACTTACCGTACGTCCACAATGTTCAGCAAGTTGATATCAAACCGGCCACACAATATTGCTCCTCAAGCTTACTTCGACGTAGCTTTTGATCTTGCTGTTGTACGTCGTTCGAATGGATCATAATAATTCCAGAGTCGGCTGCCGAGTTGAGGTAATCGCACTAAAAATTTCTTTTTGAGAACCTATGAGTTTGGTCCTTATTCCCACAGGTCACAGAACAATCAAAGGCAACGCAGAGAGAACGATCCTCGGCGTCCGCTTGTGGGTAAGTTGAAAATGTCTTTATTAATTTGATAAAATCATAAAACATTGTGTACAATACCTTGAGAAGAAAATGGTGGAATACGCAGAATGAGCAAGGTACCACAATTTTGTCCTGAGAAATACTCCTCATTCAACATGGTCATTGTTTAGATAGTCTTCGTATTCATCTATTCGTCTCGTACACGGATCAACCCACTCTAACCGCATACGGATTGAAGTAACTCGAGTTGGAAATTGAAAAAAACTGGAACAGCGAGAAAGTATCACTGTCAGGTTCATTTAAAATGAATTCGTTCATGCGTTAATCGATATGGGGTTCAACTGGTAGGCAATGCGTTGAACAATCATCGTGTGACCGATTCATCTAACTACCTCGTTCCATATACGTCTGATTGATTGAGTCCCGTTCAGGTTGCTGAACTTAAAGCCGTACCACTTACGAAGACGGTTGAATAGTCATCCATTTTGTCTGCAACATGAGTAAAGAACTGAGAGTCATTGTATGTAGAAACTGCGATTCGATTTTACTAGTTGATATAAATAGATTTTTAAAAAGGCAGGATTTTCCAAACTGAAAACCATCTTTGCTCCAATGATATGTTTCCCCTGGATGAAGAAACTACGGTGGTCTAGAAAAATAGTCACTTTTTTCGCAGCTACTTTTTAAGCCAATATTCACTGTGGAAATGCTTCATTTACCATGAAGAACTTGGTTTCTTAAATCCAGGTCACACGTTGAATTCTACTTTTCGCCTCAGTGAAGCAAATGGATGTTTGCTGGGCTTAAAAAGTGGAAAAGAACGACTCAGAGAGACAGACCGTGGTTAAAATGATACCGCATACTACGCGGACAATCAGTAATCATCTGTCTCGTGCTTGGACGTACGCCTGCTTGGTACTGATATTTAGTCATGCTTCAGCCCGGACAGTATTTGCCGATCGATATTACTACGTATCGCTTGACTTTAGGTGCTTGCTCGTAAGAGCACGCGTAATTCCACTGACTTACTGTAGTAATCACAATGAACTGAACTGATTGGACGTATTGAGATTGCCCCCCACTCAGAACTATGCGAATGAAAGTAGCAGGAAGACCAAGACTGCGAAGTAACACGTTAGTTGCATTGCAAAAATGGTTTGTAAAATATATTAAACCAAAGAAAATAATTGGTAGACTCGAAGATGACCAATCATAGGGAGATTTTGTCGGACTTGTCCGCGGGGGATCCTGATTGGTTGAGGCTCATTCGCGTGCGTGGCTACGAAGCTGTACCTGGCCGTATCACGTGTGACAGCTGCTGAATCACCACACTCACTTGTTTACGTACTGCTTTAGTCTGTCCCGCCAGCTGTGGTAAGAAGACTCATTTACCTTCGAACCATCTCAGTTTTTTTTAGCTCAGAATGTATTGTTAATATGACATGATTGATCCAAACTGGCATCGGGTAACTTCTCTCCTGGTTGGTTGATCAAACCCTGGACCACCCTTTGATGGGAATTCTTTCTCGTCATACCATCCCTTCGTCCTGTAGATCACGATTCCGCTGGCGCATACCTTAACTTGAACTCTGGACAGGAGCTGACGTGTTGTCTCTTAACGGGCCCAGGCCGTCTACCTACGGCATATCAGTCCATTTCCTCAAATGCATTTGCCTGCTTGTTCACCCACTACGGTTTGTTTGCGTTTACGTTATCCCAAATAAATAAAAACACAAACTACTTGTTCTACTACTACTAATTACGAACACAACAAGTACATCCATAGACCAAGGATTCACAGTAAATCATTGGTTTGTAAAATTGATCAGTAATTCAAAAAAGCGGATGAAGAAAACGGAGCTATTATGCGCTAGAGGATGAAAATATTTGTGACCATGATTCCCAAAACAAGTTACACCTTATCCTGGAGACACCGTTTCTATGGTCTACAAATATCTCCATTGATTAATTTTCTATCTCGTACAAACCTTTTAGGAACTGTGTGCAGTTGGAAATGGATCACAGGTAATGGGGATAGGTGATAGGGCTTGGGAATTTATTTTAGACACGTGACGGTCTGTGGTGCCAGGTTGTGACACTTAGATGATCCTGATCTGAGTAATTGGTGTAGTAATCGATTTGCAGCCACACAGAAAATAGGCCAAACCCTGAAACCAGTCTTGACGACAACCAGAAGCTTGTCATTAACAGAAAATGCTAACCGACATCTAACGCATGCTGGGAGTCATTTGATGCAGTCCGATTGTCCCACGTGATCACAAACTCCCCGATAATCCAACAAACTAATATTGGCATGGTTCCACAGCTTTCCACGTTGGTGGTTACAACTCACTCATTTAGGTGGGTCTGGAACGGTACGCAAATGTACCATTCGCAGCTCTTGAACTGAGGAAGCATCGGAATCGCCCTAACCCAGAACTGCGCAAATCGAAATATCAAGAAAGGCAAGGCTGAGGAACTGTACATTAATTCCGTTGCAGAATTGATTTGTATAAATGTTATGCCAGAAGAAGTAATTGGTAAATCTTTAGTTGACTGTCCTTTGGACTCCACTTTTAAAGCGCCAACCTCAGGCCTTCCGACCAACCTGCTCTCGGAAGCACCAGACTCGTGTTTCGATCTCAAGCAATTGCGTGATATATATATACCAAAAACGCCGAGCAGGTTTAAAAATGTGGATACGTTGGTCCCATCCTGTGGAGAAGACCTGATTTGGAGTTAACTGGTCAGGTACCTTATCTCCATTTTAACCTGTCGAGCATTTCCGACTGTCATAGAGGACGACATTTGAACAAGCTTAACTTGGTGACTCGGATCAGCCCGTACGGGAGCGGTGTGGCGCAGTGGTAACACCCATGCCTTCGAGGTGTAAGGGCCCGGGTTCAAACTCTGGGGTGGCGGAGGATATGCACCACTGGTGAGTTCCAACAAGAGCGAACCTAGAGTCTGGTGCTTCCGAGTGCAGGTTGGTCGGATAACCTGAGGTTTGCGCGTGAAACGTGGAGTCCGAAGGACAGCCAACCATACAAATATTCACCAACCCCACACACTACTCGCAAGCAGTTGCGTGATATATAATTTGTAAGCACACGTAGTCCAGCCACGGTTGACATTTGTTATCCCTGTTCACGGCGATTCGGAAGGGCTGGAGCTCCAGTGTATGTAGGCAGGAAGCTGTACCCGATCGTGCCCTATGTGAGGCCCGCTGAGTCACCACGTGTCAGAATGGCGGGGAAGAGTAGTAAGGAAGAATTTTTACTCTGACTCAAAGATGTAGGAGCAGGTACCATAAACAGAGGCGTTCTGGGATATACGTTACCGAAGTAAACACAATCACCATATCGTGTTATCTATCGATTGCTACTAATCTGTTCTAACCCCATCTGTCTGCACGCATAAGGAAACCGGGAGGTAGTAAGCACCATTCTGTTTGCAGAAAGACGAATCTAACCATCGTGGTCAAAAGTCAACAACAGTTCCTAACCATTTAAATTGTTCTTTTGTCGACAGGGCAACCTAGTCGCGTAAACTGGGATTAATTAGTCTTGCCCTTTTTCCCCTTTCCAATAATCTTGATGCAGCTCGACACACCCAGTCCGTGGGCACTGGTCTCTAAATGAAGGGCGAGCAATTGATCTGCTGTTCTTGACGCCGAGTAAGGAATCGCGATAAGATCACGATAGTCAACCCTTTGGTTCTGAATGGTCAATCAAACTGTGAAACAATAACCTACAATTCGCAATCACTGGCTTTACTAATTCGACCTTGTAACCTCATTCGTAATGTCCGCATCATGTCTGTACTAAGGATGGTGCATATGGCCTGAATTGTCAAAGGCAGCACTTGCTTTTGCCCGAAAAGCCCAAAAAGCACATCCAAACCAGATACAGAGGATCGATGTCATTGAACGACCACTACAGTGTTACAGTACCGCATTCAACTTTTTTATTTCGTCGAAATCGTCTGTTTTAAAGACCATTCCTTTAAGATTAACGTTTTTGGCTGTTGCATTGGGCCTAAAGTGGTACAATTTCATGACATATCAAAAGTTTTTGAATGGATTTAATACTTCTGGAGAAAAACACAAAACGGTATTTCTCAGCATTGTTAAGTACATTCCGTATGGAGGCAAAATGACTGTTTTCTGATCAGAATACTTAGCTTTGTCGCGTTTTCTTGGGAGACATGCAATGTAGAATTTAAACGCCTTGGGATCGTACATTATAATCGTTGTTGAATCGTCTGCCGTCTCAGCTAATACGACAAAGATTTGGAAAGTCTTGACAACTGACTAGGAAATCTATGCGGAGAGAAATCAATTGGTTATCAAGATAGCGATGCTTAGAGGTCACATTATTCGAAAAAGGTACTGAACAAAACTAATTAAACAACAAAGGATCAGTTGGAGAGATGCTCTGACATCATAGTTGCGAAAATGCCAATATGATCAATATTAACATCAAGCTTTTGTATCTTTTGGGGAAAATTTGATGGATTATAAAATATCATAGAGAAAATCTAATCAAAAACATCGGGGTGGTACTCACTCACATTCGTTGAAAGCTGTGCAAATCCTCTCACCTCTCAAGCCAACTTGATACAACTAAAATCAATTGGATTGCTATCCCTTACTTATTTTTAACTTTTATGTGACTGCCTCCTGCAAGGAGATAAGTCGGCTTTTTGGATGACTCTGATGGTAGCTGTCCACGCTTTCCGGTCTGCTGCCAGATCTGCACACCGCAAATTCAGTTGCTGCATCAACTGCTTACTCCAAAGACCGACTGAAGATCTAGGCGATCCATGTCTGCCTTAATTGTCCAAACCCACGTCTTCATTCCGTCACTAAGGCGACATTTCCAGTCTGAGCAGGGTGATGAAAGTAGACACCTAGGTAGGTTCCGTTTCGGGTCGCCGTGGGAAGTGAACAAATAACTATAGGCGACGCATTTGGAGGAACTAAGAAAGTCGTTCTGTATTCGCAGTTTTGACGCACGGCAGAGTTTGAGGATTGATCATACAAACTGATTTTGCCCAAGTGGCGGAGGTACCAAAAACCCGTCAGTTCTAAACAAAGGATGCCAAACAGAACGCACTAAGATACGGCGGATATGGTGCGCCATTCTACCGCTGTTGGAATACCAAGAACGTGGGTGTCTCTTTGGAGGCTGGAAGCGGGTATAAGTGACGAAAAGTCGATCGAAGTGCTCGAAAGTGAACAGGAGGTCGCCCTATATGAATCACACGTCCATAGATCCAGGATCATATTGATGAAATCCCACGGGCTTCAACGAGGTCCTGTGGGAGGAAGGGGGCGCAATTGAGTGACTGAAACCAGCAACACGCCCACGAGCCAAAAACGAACAACCCTTCGGTGGTTGGACAAACTTCGCAAAGTTGGCAACAGCAGTTCAGGTGGCACGTAAAAGCAAGTAACGAAACGAAAACTGATCGTTCTAGACTTGCTGCCTATAGTTCGAGACACTTAGGACTGAGCGGATGACGCGGGAAACTTCCCTCGAATAATAAGATCAATCATCACACGTTGTTAGAAATCTCGTATAATCATCTACAATTCGAAATAAAAACAATCAGCTGTAGTTTTGGACACCATAACTAGAATCACATGTACAAGAACATCAAGTTACCGAAAATAAGCTTCCTCGCTATGGTCCGCTTCTAAATATTACAAGCGGCATTTTTAATGAGAAATCTGACTGATCTCTATTCACAGACCGTTGCATCAAACCTGAAAAACAGTTTGGCGGCAATGTCACATTTTGAACAGCATCGGCGAAATCATGCTCAGTCTTCGGATCCACAATTGACCTCGGTAATATTAATTAAACCACTGCTTCCATATTATTACCATGAGAAAGTACTGTTCTCTTGCTCGATACAAACTTTCGTTCGCATACACATACTGTAACGCGCTCAGACAGATCGCCACGCCCATCTGTATCGGTGTAAATGTTGATGCTTGCTTATGCACTTACTGCGCTCTGGCTCATCCGGTTTTCTATCTGTGACTGTGAAGATCGTGCACGTACAACACCCACGGAAGGCAACGCACTCAACATACTACAATATATGCTCCCTCAGCTAGTACACAACCATCAGACCCGTTTATTGGCACGTATTTATCCCTACCACGTACTTATAGAAGCTTGTCGAACGCCGATTCCCAAAGCCGCGAATTTCGGAACAACCTACTACCATTATCCATCTCCTAGCACCATCCTCTCTTCAACTAGCATCAATAAAACGTCCCTGCTGAGAATGGTCCCCTAAACCTAATGTACACTGAGACTATGCGACTTGCTCACTTTACTGTACGTCATGCTTGTTCATGCATTAGAAAAACGAATTGCCACTCCTACTTGTTCTTTGTTGTTTGACTCCTGTACGGTGTTACTTTCCACTAGTTTATGTGGGTAGCAACCAAAGCAAATGCAATGCACTGGGGTGTTTAGGGATACCTCAAGTTTAATCAGGACCTGCTCCCGTACATTACCTAGCACTCTCGATCCGAGGTTGGAAACACAATGACGACAGTACACGGCAGAGCGCAAACAAAGAGAACTCGAAACACCGGAGCACGATAACGTGTATTGAAGGAATGCATGAGCGTGCGGACAGTGCACAGACGGAGCAGGTAGCACCACCGAATTCGGTAATCCTTCAGTTAGACGTTTTTTCGCCTGTGTTCTTCGCGTCAGTAGCATTACATATTCAAATGGTGGAAAAAACTAGCAGTTAACTACCAACGAGTTAGACAAATCCTTCACTGAATCCAAAAGATAAAGATACGAAGGGACCGGTCGCCTTACTTGGGAAGATAATGACAGAAACCATATAAACCGTCTAATCTTCACGAGATCACAATGATGAAATCCCACGGGCTTCAACGAGGTCCTGTGGGAGGAAGGGGGCGCAATTGAGTGACTGAAACCAGCAACACGCCCACGAGCCAAAAACGAACAACCCTTCGGTGGTTGGACAAACTTCGCAAAGTTGGCAACAGCAGTTCAGGTGGCACGTAAAAGCAAGTAACGAAACGAAAACTGATCGTTCTAGACTTGCTGCCTATAGTTCGAGACACTTAGGACTGAGCGGATGACGCGGGAAACTTCCCTCGAATAATAAGATCAATCATCACACGTTGTTAGAAATCTCGTATAATCATCTACAATTCGAAATAAAAACAATCAGCTGTAGTTTTGGACACCATAACTAGAATCACATGTACAAGAACATCAAGTTACCGAAAATAAGCTTCCTCGCTATGGTCCGCTTCTAAATATTACAAGCGGCATTTTTAATGAGAAATCTGACTGATCTCTATTCACAGACCGTTGCATCAAACCTGAAAAACAGTTTGGCGGCAATGTCACATTTTGAACAGCATCGGCGAAATCATGCTCAGTCTTCGGATCCACAATTGACCTCGGTAATATTAATTAAACCACTGCTTCCATATTATTACCATGAGAAAGTACTGTTCTCTTGCTCGATACAAACTTTCGTTCGCATACACATACTGTAACGCGCTCAGACAGATCGCCACGCCCATCTGTATCGGTGTAAATGTTGATGCTTGCTTATGCACTTACTGCGCTCTGGCTCATCCGGTTTTCTATCTGTGACTGTGAAGATCGTGCACGTACAACACCCACGGAAGGCAACGCACTCAACATACTACAATATATGCTCCCTCAGCTAGTACACAACCATCAGACCCGTTTATTGGCACGTATTTATCCCTACCACGTACTTATAGAAGCTTGTCGAACGCCGATTCCCAAAGCCGCGAATTTCGGAACAACCTACTACCATTATCCATCTCCTAGCACCATCCTCTCTTCAACTAGCATCAATAAAACGTCCCTGCTGAGAATGGTCCCCTAAACCTAATGTACACTGAGACTATGCGACTTGCTCACTTTACTGTACGTCATGCTTGTTCATGCATTAGAAAAACGAATTGCCACTCCTACTTGTTCTTTGTTGTTTGACTCCTGTACGGTGTTACTTTCCACTAGTTTATGTGGGTAGCAACCAAAGCAAATGCAATGCACTGGGGTGTTTAGGGATACCTCAAGTTTAATCAGGACCTGCTCCCGTACATTGCCTAGCAATCTCGGTCCGAGGTTGGAAACACAATGACGACAGTACACGGCAGAGCGCAACCAAAGAGAACTCGAAACACCGGAGCACGATAACGTGTATTGAAGGAATGCATGAGCGTGCGGACAGTGCACAGACGGAGCAGGTAGCACCACCGAATTCGGTAATCCTTCAGTTAGACGTTTTTTCGCCTGTGTTCTTCGCGTCAGTAGCATTACATATTCAAATGGTGGAAAAAACTAGCAGTTAACTACCAACGAGTTAGACAAATCCTTCACTGAATCCAAAAGATAAAGATACGAAGGGACCGGTCGCCTTACTTGGGAAGATAATGACAGAAACCATATAAACCGTCTAATCTTCACGAGATCACAATGATGAAATCCCACGGGCTTCAACGAGGTCCTGTGGGAGGAAGGGGGCGCAATTGAGTGACTGAAACCAGCAACACGCCCACGAGCCAAAAACGAACAACCCTTCGGTGGTTGGACAAACTTCGCAAAGTTGGCAACAGCAGTTCAGGTGGCACGTAAAAGCAAGTAACGAAACGAAAACTGATCGTTCTAGACTTGCTGCCTATAGTTCGAGACACTTAGGACTGAGCGGATGACGCGGGAAACTTCCCTCGAATAATAAGATCAATCATCACACGTTGTTAGAAATCTCGTATAATCATCTACAATTCGAAATAAAAACAATCAGCTGTAGTTTTGGACACCATAACTAGAATCACATGTACAAGAACATCAAGTTACCGAAAATAAGCTTCCTCGCTATGGTCCGCTTCTAAATATTACAAGCGGCATTTTTAATGAGAAATCTGACTGATCTCTATTCACAGACCGTTGCATCAAACCTGAAAAACAGTTTGGCGGCAATGTCACATTTTGAACAGCATCGGCGAAATCATGCTCAGTCTTCGGATCCACAATTGACCTCGGTAATATTAATTAAACCACTGCTTCCATATTATTACCATGAGAAAGTACTGTTCTCTTGCTCGATACAAACTTTCGTTCGCATACACATACTGTAACGCGCTCAGACAGATCGCCACGCCCATCTGTATCGGTGTAAATGTTGATGCTTGCTTATGCACTTACTGCGCTCTGGCTCATCCGGTTTTCTATCTGTGACTGTGAAGATCGTGCACGTACAACACCCACGGAAGGCAACGCACTCAACATACTACAATATATGCTCCCTCAGCTAGTACACAACCATCAGACCCGTTTATTGGCACGTATTTATCCCTACCACGTACTTATAGAAGCTTGTCGAACGCCGATTCCCAAAGCCGCGAATTTCGGAACAACCTACTACCATTATCCATCTCCTAGCACCATCCTCTCTTCAACTAGCATCAATAAAACGTCCCTGCTGAGAATGGTCCCCTAAACCTAATGTACACTGAGACTATGCGACTTGCTCACTTTACTGTACGTCATGCTTGTTCATGCATTAGAAAAACGAATTGCCACTCCTACTTGTTCTTTGTTGTTTGACTCCTGTACGGTGTTACTTTCCACTAGTTTATGTGGGTAGCAACCAAAGCAAATGCAATGCACTGGGGTGTTTAGGGATACCTCAAGTTTAATCAGGACCTGCTCCCGTACATTGCCTAGCAATCTCGGTCCGAGGTTGGAAACACAATGACGACAGTACACGGCAGAGCGCAACCAAAGAGAACTCGAAACACCGGAGCACGATAACGTGTATTGAAGGAATGCATGAGCGTGCGGACAGTGCACAGACGGAGCAGGTAGCACCACCGAATTCGGTAATCCTTCAGTTAGACGTTTTTTCGCCTGTGTTCTTCGCGTCAGTAGCATTACATATTCAAATGGTGGAAAAAACTAGCAGTTAACTACCAACGAGTTAGACAAATCCTTCACTGAATCCAAAAGATAAAGATACGAAGGGACCGGTCGCCTTACTTGGGAAGATAATGACAGAAACCATATAAACCGTCTAATCTTCACGAGATCACAATGATGAAATCCCACGGGCTTCAACGAGGTCCTGTGGGAGGAAGGGGGCGCAATTGAGTGACTGAAACCAGCAACACGCCCACGAGCCAAAAACGAACAACCCTTCGGTGGTTGGACAAACTTCGCAAAGTTGGCAACAGCAGTTCAGGTGGCACGTAAAAGCAAGTAACGAAACGAAAACTGATCGTTCTAGACTTGCTGCCTATAGTTCGAGACACTTAGGACTGAGCGGATGACGCGGGAAACTTCCCTCGAATAATAAGATCAATCATCACACGTTGTTAGAAATCTCGTATAATCATCTACAATTCGAAATAAAAACAATCAGCTGTAGTTTTGGACACCATAACTAGAATCACATGTACAAGAACATCAAGTTACCGAAAATAAGCTTCCTCGCTATGGTCCGCTTCTAAATATTACAAGCGGCATTTTTAATGAGAAATCTGACTGATCTCTATTCACAGACCGTTGCATCAAACCTGAAAAACAGTTTGGCGGCAATGTCACATTTTGAACAGCATCGGCGAAATCATGCTCAGTCTTCGGATCCACAATTGACCTCGGTAATATTAATTAAACCACTGCTTCCATATTATTACCATGAGAAAGTACTGTTCTCTTGCTCGATACAAACTTTCGTTCGCATACACATACTGTAACGCGCTCAGACAGATCGCCACGCCCATCTGTATCGGTGTAAATGTTGATGCTTGCTTATGCACTTACTGCGCTCTGGCTCATCCGGTTTTCTATCTGTGACTGTGAAGATCGTGCACGTACAACACCCACGGAAGGCAACGCACTCAACATACTACAATATATGCTCCCTCAGCTAGTACACAACCATCAGACCCGTTTATTGGCACGTATTTATCCCTACCACGTACTTATAGAAGCTTGTCGAACGCCGATTCCCAAAGCCGCGAATTTCGGAACAACCTACTACCATTATCCATCTCCTAGCACCATCCTCTCTTCAACTAGCATCAATAAAACGTCCCTGCTGAGAATGGTCCCCTAAACCTAATGTACACTGAGACTATGCGACTTGCTCACTTTACTGTACGTCATGCTTGTTCATGCATTAGAAAAACGAATTGCCACTCCTACTTGTTCTTTGTTGTTTGACTCCTGTACGGTGTTACTTTCCACTAGTTTATGTGGGTAGCAACCAAAGCAAATGCAATGCACTGGGGTGTTTAGGGATACCTCAAGTTTAATCAGGACCTGCTCCCGTACATTGCCTAGCAATCTCGGTCCGAGGTTGGAAACACAATGACGACAGTACACGGCAGAGCGCAACCAAAGAGAACTCGAAACACCGGAGCACGATAACGTGTATTGAAGGAATGCATGAGCGTGCGGACAGTGCACAGACGGAGCAGGTAGCACCACCGAATTCGGTAATCCTTCAGTTAGACGTTTTTTCGCCTGTGTTCTTCGCGTCAGTAGCATTACATATTCAAATGGTGGAAAAAACTAGCAGTTAACTACCAACGAGTTAGACAAATCCTTCACTGAATCCAAAAGATAAAGATACGAAGGGACCGGTCGCCTTACTTGGGAAGATAATGACAGAAACCATATAAACCGTCTAATCTTGAAGAGATGTAATTACGGACATTTTGTTTGTCACCTCCTCTTCGAAGATACTAGTTACGAGTGCTTGGTAGAGGAAGTGATCGCAGCGGGTAAGCGTAGACTGACACAGGTAGACACGCCTAGGCCGGTAGTCACAGTCTTTCGGAAATGACTGCGATCCAGCGAGATTACTCAAGGATGCTAATGGCGTTTTTAACCCTGCATTTCATCCTAGGATTGTTCAACGTGCTACGGGTATGGCCGTTCGTTATACATGCACACGATGGAAAACGTCGCATTTGAAACAACCCACTTCGTTCTCGGTAGATGAGAGCACACGGAGGGAATTCGAGTCATCACCTGTTTCGTAACGTCGGTCCGGGTACACGGTATCTAACTGCTGCAATTACTCACTTTACACAACCTGTTTGAAATCCGTCGAAGAGTTCAATAGCACAAGCGATATTATAAGTTCCAAGCAAACCATATGCTGAATTTTTTCCCGTCTGCCAAACACGTCACCAGGAGCGTAAAAATATTTTGTAAAAAGAACAAGAAATTCTGTTTTGGGCATATTAATTGAGGTAATGTCGACCGGTGTCACGGGTCCACGAAAATAAAGTAGACCACGTAGGGTGTTTGGAGTACCCATATACCCATGAGCGTGAATAGGGAAGAGAAAACAACGAAACACAATTCGAACAGTGATCTAATCTCTACATACGTACTGATTCCAGTGTCGTACGCAAAAAGTGCGAAGCGACTCTGATCAAAAATAATAAACTAAGACTAAGAACTAATTCAAGAGTACAGCTTACACGTATTATCATCATCAGCATCATCACCGATGTGGTTTTTTGCATCACAGAATAAGGCGGAAGCTGGCTACATACATGCTCGGTTGGGCTGGGCGCGACGATTCGCTGTGTTCGTTCTCGCATGAGTAATGTACAAGCATCGAATTTCCGGTTTAGGAGAAACGTAAGCTCAAGACGATGTGATCAATAAACGTGAACAAAAGAGACAATGCCCAAAAACAAACTATCACTAACAGAACCGAAGCGAACAGCCATTGGAATAGTATCTAAAAATACAGAGCTTGAGTTGGAATATACTAGAGTCAGTGGATAGACTACAATGTGTTTTAGGGTGTATCGGGGGTGAAGGCAAAAGATGAACAAAGCAGGACGGCCCCATTCAATATGATCTTGAACCATAAATGAGTTTCACGTCTTCCGGTTTGATGGTGACAATGCTAGTTCCATGCACATGCGGGGCAGCATAGGGCAAGGCCTAGCAGCACCGGGTCAGGTTTTGAGCAAAAATGGGGTCATATGACGCATGCACGCTGCGTACGAACTATACAGGATTGAAATTAATTAAACCAAGTGCCGTTGCATTTGCAACCCACCACTACAGATAAGAGCGCGAACAAACGTATGTAGTTTAAGTACACATCGAGTGCGCAGCAAAGGCCAGGACAGACTAGGCACTTAAGGTTGAATGGAATTCTTCTCCGTACAGGGAAACAACAAAGACAACAGAAATGTCAAGAATGAAGGACGCAACTAGTACACTATGTCCGTTATACTTTGGGCGGACAAGTCTTGAAACTAGGAAACAGGGATTTGGCTGACAAACGAAGTCCATGCGGACATGAGAAACTGGGTAAGGGCTTGGTGTTGTCGGTAACTGGTTTGTTTTGATTGTGACACGTTAGAACTGCATTCGATATGATTGTGCAATTTAGTCCTGTTTCGTGAGGTGAGGACGGACTCTTGGACCGGATGAACTGGGGCTTTCTGGACGGACGGTTGCAAGTAAGTGGTTGATGGGTGTGACGTATGAGAATCTAAACTTCGATCCGACTGTCCTGAAACCGATGCGCCGTCGGACGTGCTCGCAGAATGCAGCAATGATTTGTGCATAACAGTTCTGTTTGGCACAAGCGAGTGACTCATCCCCATGGGCGCTTTAGAATTGACCGGTGATGAGGGATTAAGTCTGCGATATGTATTACTACTGGTTGTCCATGGCTTGCGGAAGGAACCACGGTTTTGGATAGTCGGTGGGCGGGTGACTGTCGAAAGTCGACCAGCATTGGGGTTAGCAACTGACTCCGCAGCTAGAGGCGAACCTGAAACGTGTGTGCTAAGTTCAGAGTGCTGTTGCACATGCCTTTGTCGGCGTCTATCTTTCTTGTTAGTTACCAGCGTGAAATCCCCTTCAACCGAAGGATCCTCTTGAGGATAAGCGAATGACGATGCAGATGCACGAGATGCGCAGACAGGAGGGCAGTGATTTTGGCGTATGTCTCCTTCCCCATCTTCAGTTTTTTCTTGGTCATGGATGAATTTGCCATCCTGTGTAGAAGCGGGGGTTGAAGACAGGCACGGAGAACGAAGCTCTTTCGAATTTTGAACATCGAGTGTGGCATTGCATGTAACTTTATGCTTATCAGATTCTTCATCACGTATTTTGTGTGTGCCCCGTTCTGTTGGCGACTGACAACATACGGGAGAAGATGGTTTAGATCGCTTGGAATGCTTTGATTTGGATGATCGGCGAGATGGCTTCGTAGTGGGAAGTGTTAGATGCGCGGCAGAATTGGCAGTTAGATTTTGCTGTGGGTCGTTCCTTAGCACACTGGACGAATGCAACGATTCTGCAAGACTTATGGGCTCAATCGTCTCGTTTGATATGAAAGTCGTGCCAGGAGAGCTAGCATCATCAGATGGCGTGAGGAGACCTGAATCTTCGGATGCATTTTCGAGGTTTAATTGGCGAACATCCGCCTGGAAGCAAGGGGAAACGGTTCGTGACAAAAAATGAACATGCGTCGAATACAAATGACTGACTGAGTGGGGAGTCGTATTTCAACATTTCTGAAAGACAAACTGTGAAATGGGATAACATTTCAGAGCATAACTCGAACGAAACTAAACTGAGGACTATGCAGCGTTCTTTTAAATATTTGTGTTGGTTGTAGCTCACGTTGTTGGTTGCCATGATGTTCTGATCGCTGAGCTCGGCATTCAGATCGCAAACGTTTCATCACCAGTCGAGGTGACACTGACGATGTCACCTCGACTGGTGATGAAACGTTTGCGATCCAAACGCCAACCTCAGCGATAAGAACATCATGGCAACGTTCTTTTAATCTTAGTGCAGTATATTTATGGTTAATAAATAAAAGCAGAACTTCAAGTTTTTTTCGGGAGAACAGAAAACCTGCTCTATCACATTTATCCGTAAATCAAGTACACAATATTGCCCAAGAAGTGTTTAACAAGGGGTGTGTGGTGAGACTGAAACTGTTTGTACGTGTGCTCTTGGCCCTCACTTGTTCTCGTACACACCGACGTTTTTTAACTCTTGTCTACTGATATTTTAGCTTTGCTACCAGTTGATTAAGGCCTAACATCGGGTTGTCTACTGCTCAAGACTTCTGTTATCAATCGTGTTTGTTGAACACTACAATGTAATCAACTTGTATAACATGAAGTGCATTCTACTACCAGGCCACTTGGACGCAGATTCCCACTCGCCGGGTGCTGCAGACCAATAGATCCACTGAAAAAGAAAGTTCCACTATTTGTTGGCTGCTCATCACCATCATCATCGTACAGCGTTAAACAGTAGGGCAAACCCCACTGACCACTGCTTTTTTCACCATGTTGCACGCTGAGTTAGAAAGTATGAATATACAAGATGGACAGGGAATGGACCTACACGGGTGGGAAAAGAAAAGAATGCCCTAGTAGCCAACACACGGAATACACAGTCTAACTGTACAAACACACATCGATCAATCGTTCTGATTCGATAGAAAGTCACAACACGATCGCCACTGTTCGCGGTTCGCTGCCATATCCTTCAGTGTCTCCAGCCAACTGGTTGAGGGATCTTTTGGACCCCAACCACGAAGACGTGAAGCACCTACTTTTCCTAAGTCTGCTGTACATTTTCTTATTCCTCGCTGCCACGTCATCTGTTGACCTCCACGTGGTCTCTTCCACTCCCTAGGAAGAACAGGAGAATAGGACACGGTACGGTAGACGTGTGTTTGCCATACGTAACACGTGCCCCAACCAACGAAGTCCACTAAGCTGGATACGCTGTGACAGAACGTTCTCCCAATTAGTACCCAATACTCGATTTCTGACCTCATCGTTGCTTACTCGGCTATTCCACCCAATGCTAGCGACACTACGTAAACATCGATGGCCAAAAACCTCAAGACGACGAATATCTTCCGCACGCAGACTCCAAGTTTCGCAACCATACAACAAAACTGAACGCACTGCGGCACAGTACACACGACCTTCCAACTTCAGTAAAATATCAGGTCGGCGCCACAAATGCTTCAGTCCAGCAGACGCCGCTCCAGCCTTGGATATCCGCGTGCTCAGCTCTACTACTGTGCTCCCATCCATCGTCACGCAGCTACCGAGGTAGGTGAAGTGATCGACAACTGACAGCACCTCCCCATCGAGCATCAAGCTCAGAATCGTTGACGTCCAGTCTTGTAACACCACTTTACACTTTGAAGGTGCAAAGCACATGCCGAATGAAGCCACAGCTCTTGCGAGATTATCTAGTGCACGATGAGCATGTTCATGACGAAGTTGAACAGGAATGGAGACAAAGGACATCCCTGTCGAACACCTCTGGTCGTTTCGAACCGACCGGATAGTTCACCGTAAACCCCAACGGGGCCAGAAGAATGAGAATACAATAATCTCATTAGGTTCACGAACTTCTGGGGCATAACTTTTCGATGAAGAACACTGAAAAGCGATGTTCGACCAACTGAATCGAAGGCGCCTTCCAAGTCTAAGAAAAGCATTATTGTCGGTCGGCGATGCGTGTGACGCGTTCCAAGTAGTCGGCGAAGAGTAAAAATCTGGTCGATGCATCCTCGACCTGGGTGGAATCCAGCCTGCTGTTCGCGGACATTCCTCTCGCGAGCCGGTGTAAGACGATGCAGCAAAATCGAAGCTAATACTTTGGTGACTACCGGAATTAAGCTAATCCCACGATGATTACTGCAGTCACTGCGTGTTCCCTTCTTGAAGATGGGAACAATCAATGACTCGCTCCATATTAACGGAATACGCTCCTCGTTCCAAATGTCACGGAGCAGGGCGGTAAGTGATTTTATCAAAGCATTTCCACCCAGTGTGAAAAGAACTGGAGGAAGTTCGTCGGGACCTGCCGCTTTCTTCCGCCTTAGTAATCGAATACATGACTCTACTTCTACTTCCGATGGGGGCTCAAGTGATACCACCCGAGGAGTTGCAGTTGTTGACACGGGAGTAACTGCACTAACGTGCGGCCAGCTAAACTGTTCCTTGAAGTACTCAGCTCACCGGTCAAGCCTTTGCCGTTTGCCATAGATGGGTTCTCCATTTCTATCGCATATCGTTTCACTGACATGGGTGCGCCGTCCACCCGTGTCACCAATAAGTTTGAACAGTATTTGACTGTTACCTGAAGCAGCTGCTATTTTCATTTCTTCGGCTACCCTGACCCACCAATTTTCGCGATCATTCTTAAGGCTTTTCATAACTTGTCTTTGCAGCTTTCTCCGCATCTTATTCATCTCCTTGCAGTTGGAGAGCTGACGCTTTTGCTCCATTCTACTCAACGACTCCTGCGATATCCAGTGTCTTTGATGGACATCGGATCTAGGACTACAGGAAAAACCTGATGCCACGTGCACCGCCTCTTTGATATGAGCCCAATGCTCATCTACATTACTGTTCGTCGTAGATCCTAGCTCATGTGCTAACTTCTGCTCGTAAAGGATACGTACTTCTGGATCACACAGACGTTGGACTGCTAACCGGGTTTGCGGTTTGCGACGATGACCATGGAGATGGAGAGATAATCGTATTAAAACTAATGTATGGTCCTACTCTACGTACGTGAACCAGTAAGATCTACAGTTCTGAACAGAAATGCTCCACCGGTAGCTTACTGCGATATGACCAATCTGACTCAAAGTAGCTGTAGAGTTAGAGTGCCATATGGCTGTGCGACGCGAGCTGTGTCGGAAGTTGGTACTAGACAAGAACAATCGATTGTCTGCACAAAACTGGAGAAGTCTATCCCCGTTATCTGTACGCGCAGCAGGTAAAGCATAGCGCCCACCTAAACAGGCTTCTGACACTAAGTTTGCCAAATTGTGCAATGAAGTCACCAGCTAGCACTACAATGTCAGAACCGTTACTGTTGCGAACGAGGGTGCCGAGTTCATCATACAGCTCATCTTTCTGCGCATATGAGCTGCAGTTCGTTGGGGTGTACGCCGAGATCACAAACAAACTGCGCTTAACACAACTATCCTTTCGAACGCCGAGTGACTTTTGGAGTCTCACAGCACATAAATGACTGTTAATAGGGATCCAGTCTATAAGGGAAGGCTCAGCCTTGTCAGTCAAGACAATTCCTACACCACGTTGACCCACAGCTCTAGCTGCTTCGTCTCCTGAAGTGCGCAGAAAATACCTCGATGAGATACCAGGAGCAGTTAGTTGAATTACACTGCCCGAATCCTGTATACGAGTTTCACTTAAGCAGCAAACATGAATCTTCAGAGAATTTATTGTGAGGGCTAGGCACGCCTGCAGACCGACCTGCATGAGTGTACGCACGTTGAAGGAGCCGAGATTCAGAGGCTGACGAGGCTTGAGGAAATGTGAGTTACCAGACAGAGGATTATTCCCGACACTTTTTGACAGTGAATCGTTGCGAGTACCGGGCGTGTTATCAGTGGGAGCATTATGGGTGAATAGATGGGGCAAAGAGAGGTGGTTGAGGACAGAAGACAAAGGTTGAATAAAAGAGAGGGAGCTCTGAGCTGCTGTTGCATCTTTGGATGTCGATAAACATGCTAATCTCACGAACTGGGCCACTCCATTAGCTTACAGACAACCAATTGCATAGAGTACGACATCATCATCACGGCTCTTCAAAATCTACACTTAACACCAAAAATATTTTTCTGTCCGACGCGTCCTACCCATCACCTGCTTAGTTCATTTCAGGCAACCATTAAACATGCACTGAGTGTGGTGGTTCTGGTCGTTATCTCCTAGCGGCAGTCTCAAGAAGATATGATGGAAAACAAAAGAGCATGAAAGGAGTAAAAGAACTGCAAATATTGATATCAAGTTGATGAGGAGAATTTGTGGATACAAGAGCGCCACTGATCATGACACCTAGCCATATCCTCCAGTGTATCTACCCACAGAGAGGTAGGGTCACTCAGACCCCACCCAGGATGTTTAACACTCCCTATATGGCTAAGTGCACTGGGTATGCTTGTCAAACTATTCTTTCACGTCACAGACTGGCCATCTTTACTCACCTTCCAACCACTACCTACCTCAGCAAACATAGCACGCCGAAGTATCCTTGCTTAGTACTTCCGCAACACATTTCCCAACCATTCTAGTCTGGTGATCGTTAGCGTTTCATCTAACGGTTCGGTTCGTGAACCTAATACTCTCCGTCGAACCTCAGCATTGCTTATACGGTCTTGCCATCATATTCGAGCAATGCTACGAGGACAGAAACACAGACAAACGTCGGACCAATTTCTCCAGAAACTTAAATTCCTTCCTGTGGGTTATGATTTCAAAGCAGTAACCCCTGAAGAATAGCTAGATGAGTTGATTTGCGACTCACTAACTCGTGCGCTGACCTCTGCGCAAATCAAACAGCGATAGTTAGAAGGAACTTGACCTCATGTCGGCCTGCACTCTTGCTAGACAAGTCGAATTTGCACAGGAGCAATCGACATCATAGCGTAAATACACTGCCATCTTGCTCCTTGTCTATGAAGAATCAGGCTTCTGAAATTCCGTCTGATTAACATGATACCGGCTGTTGGCAACCTTTAGTCTTTTCTAATAGATCTTTGCGCATGAGTGCAGTAGAAGGGGTATATACTCCATAGCTAAAAAGACCCATTGCACCATTAGGGGAAATCGGCAAACAGACCCCGAGAATAAGGCCAGGTAATCAGTTCAGTTCGGACAACCATTACCTATGCACTGCGTGCGGTGGTTTTGGTTGCTAACTCCTGACGGCAGCCTCAATCGATAACGAGCCGGACGAAAGCGGAGTACTGTCTACCATCAAAGTAACCCTTAACGGCGCGCGTTCAAACCTCCGACCTTCGAGGTAGAAGTCGAACGCAACAAGCAATTCGGTCACAAACATTGACGACTACAATCTAATGCCCACCAAAATAAGCCGTTTGCAAAAGTTGTGGGGTAAAAGGCACTTCCGGCAGTGTGCTGAGCCTCCATCGCCAGAAAGTCCTCACACCCTCGACACGCTGTCACCCACAAATTCCATACTTTCTTTCATCATCATTACAACTGTTCTCCCCTGGTTCTCAAGTGCTGTTATTCGTACCGCTATGAACAGGATCACGTTGTACCCACTGGCAGTTACGGGAACTACGTTTTCAAAACTGGCCGCGAAGTACGGTTGGTGAACCGCCACATAACATAAAAGGATCTCCATGGCGTCCACCAGATTGCCGAGTACAAATTATAGTCGTTTATTGGTACCAACTCAAATGAAAGATAATTCTGACGAAAACAATAAACTTTCTCTTCTGCTTGATCCATGCACCGACGTTTTGCTCGGTCAAAATTTTCTAAGATATTCTACTTTCTGATTCTAGACCAGCATTTTGTCTTTGTGAATTTTCTCCCGCTGAAACTGAACTCGAATCCTTTTTTCAACATCCCTTCCCGATTGAAAACCAACAGCGACGCCATTCTTTAGGAGATAGTACGTACATCGGGCTCCAGGTCCAAAATCTGATACCATCTGGCATCATCATTACCATCGCCGTGGAGAGCTAAACAGCAGAGCTAATTCCCCTGACCACTGTCTTCCTCACCATGTTGCACGTGGCAATAGAAAGAATGAATATACAAGATGGACAGGAAGTGAACCTACAGGGGTGGGAAAAGGAAAGAACGCCCTAATTACCAACAAGCGGAATACACAGTCTAACTGTACTAACACACATTGATCAATCATTCCAACTAGACAGAAAGCGACAACACGATCGACACTGTTCACGGTTCGCTGCCATATCCTCTAGTGTCTCAAGCCAACTGGTTGAAGGATTTTCTAGACCCGGACCACGAGGACATGATACACCTACTCTTCTTAAGTTTGCTGCACATCTTCTCATTCCCCACTGCCACGTCATCTGCTGATCTCCGCGTGGCTCCTTCCACTCCCTAGGAAGAACGGAAAATGGGACACGGTACGGTAGCCGTGTGTCTGCCATACGTGACACGTGCCCCAACCAGCGAGGTTGACTAAGCTGGACAAGCTGTGATAGAACGTTCTCTGAATTAGTACCCAATACTGGATTTCTGACCTCACCATTGCTTACTCCGTCATTCCATCCGATCTTAGTAATACTACCGCAAGTATCAGAGGTCGAAAACCTCAAGACGACGAACATCTACCTCACGCAGACCCCAAGTCTCGCAACTATACAACAAAATGAGACGCACCGCGTCACAGTACACACGACCTTTTGACTTCAGTGAAATATCAGGTCGGCGCCACAAGTGCTTCAGTCCAACGTACGCCGCTCGAGCATAGGATATACACATCCTCGCCTCAACTTCCGTACTCCTATTTGTCGTCACTCAGCTGACGGAGTAAGTGAAGCGGTCGACAAATGCCAGCACCTCCCTATTGGGCATCAAGTTCGGGGCCGTTGACGTCCAGTGTTGCAGCATCACCTTACACTTTGAAAGTGTAAAGCGCGTGCCAAATGGAGCTAAAGCTCTTACGAGTCTATCTAGTGCACGTTCCGCATGTTCCATGCATTCGATCATGCAGACAAGGTCGTCTGCGTAATCTAGGTCACAGAATTTTTCGCTTTTTCCTAGTTCGACGCCCACATCTTGGAGACTTTGAAACTCCGATGACGAAGTTGAACAGGAATGGAGACATGGGACATCCATGTCGAACACTGCTGGTCCTTTTGAATGGAACAGATAGTTCACTGTAAACCCTTACGCGACCGAAAGTATGAGAGTACAATGATCTCAGTAGATTCACGAACTTCTGTGGTACACCTCTTTGGTGGAGAACACTGAATACCGCTGTTCGGTCAACTGAATCGGAGGCGCTTTCCAGGTCGAGGAAAACCATTATTGTCGGTCGACGGTGGGTATGTGACGCGTTTCTAGTAATTTGTGAAGAGTAGAAATTTGGTGGATGCATCCTCGACCTGGGCGGAATCCGGCCTGTTGTTTGCGGGCGTTCTTCTTGCGCGCCGATGTCAGACGAAGCAGCAGAATTGAGGCTGATACCTTGGTGACTATCGGAATTAAGCTGATCTCACCATGGTTACTACAGTCATTGCCTATTCTCTTGAAGACGGTTACAACCAATGACTTGGCCCATAATAACGGAATACTTTCCTCCTTCCAAACGTCACGCATCTATGTGATAAATGGTTTTATCAACGCAGGAGAACCGATTTTGAAAAGAACTGAGGGGAGTACGTAGAAACTTGTGGATTTCTCTCGCTTGTGATCGAATGCTCGACTCCACTTCCATTTCCGATGGGGGCTCAAGTGATACTCCCCAAGGAATCGCAGTCGTTGACACAGGAGTAACCACATTTGCGGGCGGCCAGCTGAACTGCTCTTCGAAGTATTCGGCCTAACGGTCTAGCGTTTGCTCTTTGCCATGATTAAGATCTCCATTTCTATCGCATATCGTTTCACTGACAGGGGTCTGCCATTCACCGGTGTCGCAAATAAGTCTTTGACTGTTATCTGAAGCAGCTGCCAGCTCCATTTCTACGGCCACCTCGACCCACTTATTTTCGCGACCATTCTGAGGGCTTTCCGTAACTTGCTTTCGAAGATTTCTTCATATCTTATTTATCTCCTTACAGTTCGAGAGCTTACGTTTTTGCTCCATTAGAATGACCGACTCTTGAGAAATCCAGTTTTTGACGGACATGGGATCCACGACCACAGGCGAAACCTCTTGCTACGTGCATCGCCTGATGGATATGGACCCGATGCTCATTTACATCACGACCAGACTCCATCTTCACAGTGTGATGGCTTGCGCGCCTCTATGACCCAAAGTGCTGTGCAGAAAGGCTTTCTTAAACTGGAGAGGGAATCGTGCCCGATAGGTTAATGGGTAGGAGCCCTACGAAGTTCATTTTCCTGGTCTTCCAGGTTGAGGGTCGATCTCAGCTGGCAACTCAATAGGCGAAATCAGTGAGAGGATAATCGATCCAATCGAATCGGCTTCCACTTAGCCATCCCGCTGCCTTGTGGACAGATCCTTGTTAGAACTGAGGGCTTTGGTTGAGAACCCTTACTGTTCTCCTTTGCGCTTGGACACCCTAGCAGTACCCGTCCAACATCTCCCATAAACTGCACAAATACAAAGAATTCCATACTGTATCGGTCGTTGCGCGGGATAAGCAGGACCGCGCTGCTCATTGCATCGAACAGGATGAGTAGTGATAAATTAGCTATTGCTTAGAGTTTCCTCCTTTATTCGACCTTTGTTTCTTTCCTTAACCACCTCTCTTTGCTCTCTCTATCAAACCATAATGCTCCCACTGATAACACGCCCGGTACTCGCAACGATTCACTGTCAAATAGTGTCGGGAATAATCCTCTGTCTGGTAACTCACATTTCCTCAAGCCTCGTCAGCCTTTGAATCTCGGCTCCTTCAACCTGCGTACACTCATGCAGGCCGGTCAGCAGGCGTGCCTAACCCTCCCATTAGATTCTCTGAAGATTGATGTCTGCTGCGTAAGTGAAACGCGTATCCAAGATTTGATCAGTGATTCAACCGACTGCTCCCGATATCTCATCGAGGCACTTCCTACGCACTTCAGGAAGTAAAATAGCTAGAGCTGTGGGTCAATGTGGTGTAGGAACAGTCTTGACTGACAAAGATGAGGCTGTCCCTTCACACTGGATACCGGTTAATAGTTGTTTATGTGGTGATTCGGGGGGAGGGGGAGTCAGTTAGCGTTCGAAAGGATAGCTGCGTCAAGTGCAGGTTGTCTGTGATCTCGGCATACGCTCCAACAGACTGCAATTTTGATGTGCAGAAGGATGAGTTCTATGATGAACTCACCGCTCTTGTTCGCAGCAGCAAAGGTTATGACATTGTAGTGCTAGCAGGTAGTTTCAGCGCACAAGTTGGAAAACAGTGTGTCTGAAGCTTCGTTAAGTGGCCACTGTGCTCTACTCGCTCAGCGCCAAGATTAGGGGAATAGGCTTCTCCAGTTTTGTGCGGACAATCAGCTGTTCCTATCGAGTACAAATTTCTGACACAGCTCGCGTCGCAAAGCAACATGGCGCTCTAACTCTACAGGTACTCTAAGCCAGATCGATAATATCGCAGTTGGCTACCAGTGGTGCAGTTCTATTCAGAACTGTAGATCCCACTGGTCCACGTGCATAGAGTCGGAGGATGTATTAGTTTTATTGCGATTATCGGCGCAGCTCCATGGTCATCGGCGCAAACCGCCAACCCCGTCAGCCGTACAACGTTTGTCTCATCCAAAAGTTTGTATCCGTCGTGAACAGAAATGAGACTTGGGGTCTGTGTGTGGAAGATGTTCGTCGTCTTGAGGTTTTCGACCTCTGATACTTGCGGTAGTATTACTAAGATCGGATGGAATGACGGAGTAAGCAATGGTGAGGTCAGAAATCCAGTATTGGGTACTAATTCAGAGAACGTTCTATCACAGCTTGTCCAGCTTAGTCAACCTCGCTGGTTGGGGCACGTGTCACGTATGGCAGACACACGGCTACCGTACCATGTCCCATTTTCCGTTCTTCCTAGGGAGTGGAAGGAGCCACGCGGAGATCAGCAGATGACGTGGCAGTGGGGAATGAGAAGATGTACAGCAAACTTAAGAAGAGTAGGTGTATCATGTCCTCGTGGTCCGGGTCTAGAAAATCCTTCAACCAGTTGGCTTGAGACACTAGAGGATATGGCAGCGAACCGTGAACAGTGTCGATCGTGTTGTCGCTTTCTGTCTAGTTGGAATGATTGATCAATGTGTGTTAGTACAGTTAGACTGTGTATTCCGCTTGTTGGTAATTAGGGCGTTCTTTCCTTTTCCCACCCCTGTAGGTTCACTTCCTGTCCATCTTGTATATTCATTCTTTCTATTGCCACGTGCAACATGGTGAGGAAGACAGTGGTCAGGGGAATTGGCTCTGCTGTTTAACGTTCCGATTTTGGTTCCTATGCTCATTTCTGTTCCGAGAACACAGCACAGCGTATTGCTGACAGCGGTCTCACTACTTGTCTGATTGTGAGCTCTCCAGCATACCAAGAGCAAGGTGTTAAATTTTCCCGCATTCTCACACGCTTACATATCCCAACGGACTGTTTTTCTCACCGAGGGAAAAGGAAGGTCAGTGAGGGGAGCAACAATGCTTCGGACTATCTCCCACGCTTTTCTTGTTTTCCACGAATAAGCTTTTCATCACGTCCAACCCTGCCCAGGCATTTGTCGATGATATCATCCTCCAGTGCATTCCTTTGGTACTTCATCAGATAAGATCTCTTACGATCGTTCCAATATTCGTTTGCGGCTGAATTCCAATTTTGACTGAATTACGACTTGAAACTTAGCCAATCACGCTTTTCTCAATGCCGCAAATACTTATGGTTTGTCGACTTTCTCAAAACGAGATTCACACTGACCATGTCTCTCTCTCGACTTCAATACCCTAATTATACATCTCGGGTTCTTCTGAACCTTTCTTCCTGAAGTTCGCTTTGTTGATCCTCAAATGCAACTATTCTCACATCAGGAACATCAAGGGTCGGTTTTCTTTTTTATGTTAGGCGCTGTTTACACTCTCCCAACTCTTTGTTCTGTACAACGCCCAAACTCGCCCTACTCTTCAATAATGCAGTCATGTTTGGGGTAGGACCTTGCATTCTCCGTTAACCCACCTTGATCGTGTTCAGCACAGTTATTCGCTGATTGGTGATCCCACGGTAACCACAACTACGTTGTTGCTAGCCCACCGCTGGACGGCTGCTTTGCTTTCCCCATTCTACCGGTATTCGTCATAGTACAGCGTTAAACAGCAGAGCCAATTCCCCTGACCACTGTCTTCCTCACCATGTTGCACGTGGCAATAGAAAGAATGAATATACAAGATGGACAGGAAGTGAACCTACAGGGGTGGGAAAAGGAAAGAACGCCCTAATTACCAACAAGCGGAATACACAGTCTAACTGTACTAACACACATTGATCAATCATTCCAACTAGACAGAAAGCGACAACACGATCGACACTGTTCACGGTTCGCTGCCATATCCTCTAGTGTCTCAAGCCAACTGGTTGAAGGATTTTCTAGACCCGGACCACGAGGACATGATACATCTACTCTTCTTAAGTTTGCTGTACATCTTCTCATTCCCCACTGCCACGTCATCTGCTGATCTCCGCGTGGCTCCTTCCACTCCCTAGGAAGAACGGAAAATGGGACACGGTACGGTAGCCGTGTGTCTGCCATACGTAACACGTGCCGTTATTACCAAGGGTTGGTCTCGGGAACTTGCTTGTGGTTTTTTCCGCATGTTTCCACTCACCCCTTCTGTTCGCAGGCAACAAATCGTTCACAAGTGACTATTCAAATCTGCTGCATGGTTCATTTTAACTTCGTTTCATGCACACAATCAACGAGCTGGCTTCCACATGAACATTTCAAAACATTTCTTATTGAAAAGTAGGTCTTTTGACTGTGGGATTTACCTCTTCTGCTTTAGTTCGTGTTTACCGTGTGATAAAAAGAAACACGAATGTTATGATGCGGGTGCAGGATTATTCAGTACCTGATTTTGAGACCACAGGCAAACCATACTTGGTTCACGGAAAATCACATCACAGAGGGACCCTCGGGAGATCGCGGTGTAAGAAACTGGACGTTAATAGGACTAAACCGCAAGTCCTTACTCGATCAGAAGAGCTCCCGAGCAGAACGATGGTCAGTTGGTTGGACTGTGTATTCGAAAATCGCAGTTAGCCGACAGAAGCGGAACTATGGAGCGTGTCAAAGGAACCTCTCCAGTCCGGTTGCTTTAGGAATATTGACAAAAAAACTGATCAATGTCTCACGTTTAATATATCAGAACCGAGATCGGTTTGGAGTGTATCGAAAAACCGATGCACCATGTGAAATGTTATGGTAAGATTTCATGGTTCAACAACACAGCGTAATCGAAATCGTCGGTAGGTCGTCGACGTTTCGGTCACCACGGGTGACTTTCCTCGACACTGGTTTTACAATCGAATAAACTGGAATGACAACTTAAAGCAGTTAGGTGTTAGTCACAGTGTGTTCGTGTTGATCTCTGTGGACAAAAACAGATCAACACGAACACACTGACTAACACCCAACTGCTTTAAGTTGTCATTCCAGTTTCATTCGACTGTAAAACCAGTCTCGAGGAAAAGTCATCCGTGGTGGCCGAAATGTCGACAACCAACCAGCGATTTCGACTACGCTGTTATCAAACAGTAAAATTTTATCCTAATGTTTCACTTTGTTCAGATTGTGATCGGCAATTGGTCAGTTAGGACTAGTCACATTTCGTTTGTGAAAAACGTGACATTCAAACACTACATAGTTGCACCGCTTACCCTACAGATCACAGTTGGTCATTCGCAGGAAAACGCTACGAGCACTTTCTACATCACGCGAGGATGGACCGGAACATGTTCTTGATTTGCAATATGGGGATTCCGAAAAGACTACCAGGTTTTAATTATCCTGTCTACTGACTACGCGTGCAAATCTGGTGATTTATGCCACCAACAAAAATTTGTGAATGCGACACGCAGTTGTATTACCGGCCGCACGGACGGGATGGAAGTAAAAGCCGGACAAGGGTGCGAATATACACCTTCAACCTAGTTCGATTATCTTAGATAAGCAGCACCCGGCTGAGATATAGCAATGGACTGCTGCATCACGACAAAAACCCAAGCAGCCAAAAAGAAAAACTCACCTCACATTTTTCCGCGTCAGAACCGGCACTCAAAGGCAAATCTAGTAAGGGAATGATCAAGCAGTATCGCAAAGTACAAACCTTCAGTGTATCCATTAGTCAATAACTGTTCCTTTGATTCCTTATACATGGACTCGCTCAGTGTAGGAGGAAATAAGTTTTCACTCAAGAACAAATTATCCTCGGAAAGGGGAATTCCATTAATGTTTCCTATTAGACTCCCCGAGGAAGAGCAGTACGAGCTCAGACGCGGTAAGGGACTGGTAGGGCAAGTGAGGATACTGTCAAAGCGTCGAACTGCGGGATGAGAAACCTGTCGATTTCGGATCGCATTGGCATCAGATATAACAGTCCTGTCGTGACCTAAGCGTACGCCCTTAATCAGTGATCGCTGCAGGCTCCTTACAGGAATTGCTTCATCATAAAATTTCTCCAAAGGATAGAGACAAGGACGCGACGCAACCTCCTTGAGTGACCGAAGAATAAAGTTTGAGTTTTCTCTCATCTGGTCGTTACGGTCATGGAGTCGGGAATTCTTCGACGTCATTGGTTTAAAATCTTCCAACATTTTCCGCAGTTCCAACAATGTTGGTGACGATCGGGGTGTATTAACTTCTTCTTCGCCATTAACTTCAAAATCCTCGTCAAACTCAGAACAGCTGGGTTTCATAGCCGCAGCCGATGTGCTTTCAGAACGATTACCATTGGGCACATTAGAGCAACTCTCGTCAGAGCCGTGTAGTTCATTGTGGTCGATGAACGAATCCTCAGAAACCCCTGATGTGATATTTCCATTAAAATGATTCCATGAAACCAATCCAAACCCTTCCATATTAATGAGAGTCACAAAGCACACAGAACGAAAGGACACGAACACGGACTCGTGCCCGCGCACGAGGAGTATTACATAACACCATCCTCCTTGAAGCGTTTAAACAAATATCAGGTCAGGTCAGGTTTCACAGGACTGATAGTGGCCGAGACCAATCGAGCATCCAGAATTCATTCCACGGTATGCTAAGAGATCGGCACCCACTTCTGCAACTCAGTTTATTCCCCCCGTTTTGGCACACTAATTAATTTATTCCTTCAGTTGGCTGAAAAAATGAGTAGGAGCACTCTTCTCACCACCCAAGCGAGAGGCAACCATACGCTTGGCATTCCATCACACCTTGTATCTCAAATCGCAGGTACGGACACGGGATACCTAAAAGCCTGGAGTAAAAGACAACTTTTGTGAATAACTCGTCCCGCTAAGTATCCGACATCTTTTCAAAGTGCCTTACACATTGTGCGCCAACTATTTCTTCCACACTTCCATTACTCTATTGCTGGAGAGGTTCGCTAGCACAATTAGCCCACGGCCTGGCTTCCAAAATTTTATACTATTTCCCCTCGTTCCGTGATCTGTAGCCTGTTTAAATAAATCCCCTGCACTCATGCCCGAAAAACCCTTCAGAACAATGAAAGCTTCAGTAAGATTTCCTCTCATTCTTCTTTTCTCGAGTGAGAACAGTGCTATTTCCTGCAGTCTTCGTCCATATGACATCTGTCGGTGTTTTTCAACCATCCGAGTGGCCAGTCGCTGGATCCTTAGTAGACATGCTGCTTCCTTATTCAAAAAAGGTCCCCGAGCCTATGCACAATGTTCTAAAAGTGGCCTCTGTAGTGCCTTGCACATAGGTATGAAAAATTCCACCAGTCCGCAGGAAAGTGCTCACCTTTTGGCTTCTGAACAGCCAGCCTGTACTATTCACCACACTTGAGGTCCGCAGTCATGTGGACACCCAAGTCCCCTGTTGATCATTTTACCTCATCTGTGAATGGTCCATTTTTGCTCATGGCCTTGTCTCCCACTGAAGCTCTGCTTGGCAGATTACATCAGTTTTTCTCTTAGGGGCATACCTCATTTGTTTGCCCGGCTAACTGCCTTCGTCAAGTCCCTTGCTAATTCGTCGGAGTCAGTGAAAATCCATCTTTAGTTCTCTAGCTACCAGGTACTAACTAGATCCCGAGGACGGCCTGTGGACCGGGCAACAAACCAAAAGTTTCGACGAGTACCAGAAGACGCTTGAAGTCAGTGGAACAGGCGAAGGACGTTTTGTACTGGAACAGTGCCTTCCACTCTTGCGTTCAGGAGCGACACCGGACGTGACACTAACTAGGGGAGCTAAAGGTTCAACCGTCCGCAGGCACAGCAGTTAGAAATGTGTTTTTCAATAGGCATGAACCAATTGTCCTTACTGCAAGCAGGCATAAAAACCACAGCCCTGTGGCATCGAACAACATACGAGCTGCCTAGAGCTGAGTGCGTATCGGTTATGTTTGTCTAAAGTGATTTTTGGTCATGGACTTACGCATTCAAACTCGGTCATCTCTAAGTTGCTACACTTCCACTAAATGTTTTATGTAGAGAGGAAAATTTGACGGACCTAGGACGGAACCTTGAGGTGCTCCGCAGGTAACCTCTGCTGCTGTTGACCTGCGGTTTCCCACTCTAGCGTGAAAAGTCCGGTTTGTCAAGAATGCTGATAGGCACCTGTGTATTTGCCCTTCTATCCCAAAAGTCTTGGGTTCACCCATCAAAAGGCGGGGGTTCCCTGAGTCAAAAACCTCGTAAAGTCTAGGCGGCGAACTTCTACCATCTTGTTCTAGTCAAGCTGGTTTCTGAAATACTGCGAGGTTTGAAGTACACGATTTGCCATTCAAACCAGGTGCAGTGCTTTACAGAGCAACTTGTGCCTCAGTGCGTGTTTACATATATGTTCCTTTACCTTCGCTCTAAACCTCTACAGAGAAAGCATGTGAGACCGTAACGATCATTTGTAGGAGATCCTCCAAAGACAATACAATTTCGTGTTTTCCTGATATCTCTAGCACACACGCACTATTTGCGTATTTTCGTGCACTTTATGTTTCCATGGTCTAACCTTTGTTTGTTCGCGTTCAACGCGCTGCCCCGCCATATCCCATCTTGGACCTGCACGACCCACGTGCCTGTCTCTCTCAAGCCGTAACCTTGTTCTCGTTTTCTGAGTTTGTGTGATTGCATGGTTGAGGTTTGTATGTTTTGGTTTATTATTCACTTATTATTGCAGTATGGTAGAATTTACGCGTCAATCGTGTTTTGGGATTTGTCCGACTTCGACTACGTATTGCCCTGACCGTGACCTTCCCTTGTGGATAGCCACAACTGCAAATAGCTTCAAGTAAACGGTAATATCCCTTGGCTGAGTTGTGGCACGGCATAGACAACGGTTATGCCCACTGACCGTGGCAGACAATGGCTGTATGATAGCTGGGCGTATACCATCAAGCCCCGCCGGCTTGTGTATGTCAAGTCCTTCGAATAATTTGCAGCCTCAGCCTACCTGCAGTTATTACCTGGGTTCCTCCTATCGTACTCACAGCTAACGACGTCGGGCTTTTCGCGAGTTGCTGATTATCACAAATTGCTCCTTTACGAAAGTGGTGTCCGATCCGCTGTCAACAAATGGCAAAGCTTTGGCCGCCCCGTTAAGGGTCATCACTCTTACAGCGACCACTCCCAGATGTACTGGTATGTTGATAGATCGTAATGTTGAGCAGGTCACACTAAACTTTGTGTTCTTATCTGGCCTGAATTCTGTTACCTGTTATAGTAGTCCATGTTGTCTGTCTGGACAACCTACTTGGTCACATCTAGCCCTCGTTTGGCAGGCCGCTGCCCGGTGTGTGGTGTTGAGGCAAATGAACTACTCTCTTCTGTTCTTGTCATTCCTCAGCTTCCACTTTCTGTAGCTTTGAGAAACTTCGGACAGCCTAATAGCTCGCTATTGGTGCCGCAAGCCTTACATCTTTGTTGGGCTACGCTGTAAACCAAGTGATCAAGGGCTACCGAAAACCTTCGCATCTCAACGACAAGTTCAGCCGTAGCATGAACGCTGGCCTTCGTATGCTTGGCTTCTTGCATCACGCCGTCTATCAGATAGCCAGCAACCTTGAACTGCTGGCGGGACAGACTCTTCAAAATCTTCCTCGCCCGTCAGTGGGGTAGTCTCGGGTCCAGCACGGCACATCCATCAATAGTTTCTCTGGCCGGCCGTCGACAAAGGTAAGCCAGGTAAAGCAGACTTTGTCCCGGATTGGTTACCTTATCCTGGACGAAATTCTGGATTGCTGAACGAATTTGCAACCCTGTTCTGGCCGCCAGTTGACGGCCGTTAGCTTCACCCTCGATAAATCGACCTTTGGTTGCATAGGCGAAAACTGCCTGAAGACCGGCTTACGATTTCCCATATCCAGTTCCCCTGGTCTAATGACAGGGTCTTTTTCACCAGTTTCACGCCCGAGATCGCCCCGTCCACGCATTTCCCCTGCCTCCTGAGCCTGGTGCCTAGGGGATAATCATTGCTGCTCTGGTTCTAGTACCCTAAACCTCAACAAGTAGATATTCTTCGAATACGTAACGCCGTTAGCTATCCATGAGCTGGCATTCCGAGGGTCAGGATAACTAGAATTACCTGTAGATAAGTGACAGGTGTTTTTCGGAGGCCTTTTCGGATTCTGGGAGGAAGTGCAAATATGAAACGTGTGGTCAGACTTTGTGTAAAACGTAGAAGACGCATGGCTGTCGCGGGTGCAAATACGGGTCGTGGAAAGTCTCCCTAAAATATTTACAGTTCCATGATTTTCTTAACATCACGCACTTGCCTACACCATTGACGTGTCTTTACGCCCTGTTTGTTTTTATGGACCAATTGTTGTTCGTTCGCACCTAGAGCGCTACTTTGTCATATCCCTGTTCAGGACCTGCGTGACGCACGTGCTCCTTGCTCGCACACCGCAACTCGGCATCTCGTTTGTTGAGTCCTTGTGATCTCATTATTGAGGTTTGGATCTTTTTGGTGGCATTGTTCATACAATAACCCAGTGTCGTAGAATATCACGGATAATCGTCTTTTGATTTCGGGATCCGTTGCGAATTTGGCTACGCATTGCTCAAACGTGTCTTACAATACTCAATAGATCCATTTGAAAAGAGAAGAGACACGCAAAATGCCAAGGAAAGGATCGAAAATATTGGAATCCGGACAGGAAGTAACACGGCAAGTCACTGGAGAGGTTTTGGGTACATTTGATTCTTTAGTTAATGTTAGATCGCCTAGTCCTGTCGGTGCTAGTTCATGTGTTACTGAGGACAATATGGATTGTAAGGATGTCGATCTATATGGGCTGAGAATATTAGACCTAGAACGACAACTGTTATCGGCTAGACAGCAGGCCCAGGAAGCAGAACAGAAGAGTATACAGAAAGAGCGAGGGCATGAGACCAGCGACTACGACACTTCCGATAGATTAGGGTGCAATAAAATGGGAAACTCCTCACCGGTGGCCGACTATAAAACACCATCGATCGATCTGCCAAGAGTATAACTGACGGCTTTCGAAGGGCAATCGGAACGCTACTGCAAGTTTGTCAAGCAGTTCGAAACGTTCGTCGAAAATAAGGTAACCGACCCCGGGCAAATGCTTCTCTACCTTACTCACTACTGCCGAGGCCGAGCAAGGGAAGCTATGGGCGGGTGTATCATGCTCGACCCGGAACAAGGCTACACAAGAGCAAGGAAGATTCTAAGGGACTTGTTTGGCCAACCTTTCAAAGCAGCCCGTAACCTAATAGAGGGCGTGATGGCAGAGGCAAAGAGAACCAAGGGCGACGTCTACTCAATGGCCGACCTGGTGATCAAAATGCAGAACTGCTCAATAGCCCTCGACCATTTAGGTCACAGGGCTGACCTAGACGCCATGCACACTTTGGAAGGCATAGTCCGTCACCTCTCTCCCTAACTACAGGGTCGGTGGGCGGAAGAAGCTGAACGGATAAGCCGAAGCGACAGAGAAGCCAACTTCGAAGACCTAACTGAATACTTAGACAGGCAAACGAAGATAGCTGACAGCATATTCGGCCGACTCATCCGGGACAGCAACCGAGCAAACAAGCCCGGTACTAGCCAAGTCCAAACCCCTGTACGGGAACATACAAAGTACCAGCCTTGGACCAACACACACGTCATTTCACGAGATGCTACGGCGAAACCAAATTGCAGGTCCTGTGGTACTAGCCATGGCCTACCAGAATGCCCCAAGTTCGGCAACGCCACAATAGACGAACGGCGGGGAATGGCGAGGATGGCAGGAGCATGTTTCATCTGTCTCAACACCACGCACCGGGCAGCAGCCTGTAGAACAAGGAATCGATGTGGTTACGAGGGCTGCACGGGCATACACCATCGGTTGCTGCACCAGGCGAGAGTAACCTTACCGAGGCGAGTACCAAACCCAGCGTTATTTGTTCAACTTCCCCATCTGCCAAAAAACCAGTACGCTCAGGTGTAGTCGCCGTGGGAGCTGTGACCCCAACAGGAGTGGCCAAAGCGTTGGCCTTCATAGATAGTGGCTCTAATACCACGCTAGTAAGGTAGGAGCTCTCAGAAAGGTATGGGGTCAGAGGGAATCAATCCTTATTAGCAGTGAGCACAGTGGGTGGCACCGTAGTCATCCTGTCGACGAAACTGCACCTACAACTCGCTTCCTTGATCAGCAACGATAGAACAGAAACTCTAGAAGCATTCGCTATAAAGGACCTGCCGATGAGAGCACCTCAGTCAGTGCAATCGATTCTGACTCAGTGGCCGCATCTCGACGGGGTTACGATCGAGGGATGGCAGCGTAACGAAATTGATCTGCTGATCGGCTGTTATATACCGGAAGCGCGCTTGGTCCTGGATCAAAGGATGGGAAACCTCAAAGCACCCATGCAGTACGCACCATATTCGGTTGGACTTTATATGGTAATACAGACGGCAGATGCGGCAAACAAATCCAAATCAACTGCACTTCGGTGGAAACGACGAACGTCGAACAGGCATTCCAACAATTGTATAACACCGAATTTGCCGACCTGGCCATGGACAGAGATGCTCCATCACGAGAAGATAGGTTGGCTTCGGAAATGGTAGCCGAGAACGTCAAGTACGCAAAAGGTCTTTTTGAGGTTCCTATCCCGTGGAGATCCAACATGAAACCCATGCCAAACAGCCGAGGAATGGCTCTGAAAAGATTAGGCTTCCTCAAAACCAGGCTAATTCAGGAACCACAACTAAGGATAGAATACACATGAGCCATGCAACATGAAATCGACTTGGGATATATAGAAAGAGTGGATACAGCGGTTATCAGCTCAAATTTGAGGTGGTACCTACCCCATCACCCGGTCGTGAACCCGAAGAAACCGGGGAAGGTCAGAGTGGTTTTCGACTGTGCCGCGAAATGTCAGGGTGTGTCACTGAACGACCATATACTACAGGGTCCACACTGGAAAACACCACTAGTCGAGGTTTTATGTCGTTTTCGGCTAAGAAAATTGGCCGTCTCTGCGGACATACGTGAAATGTTTCTACAAGTGAGGATACCCGTTAAAGATAGGGATGCCTTCCGTTTTCTCTGGTGGCCTGAGAAGGACACAAATCGCGCACCTGGCGAGTACAGACTGACCGTGCACCCCTTTGGGGGGGGGGGGGGGGTTCCATCCCCCTTCTGTGCTAATTTTGCCCTCCGGGAAACCCTCAAGCGTTTCGACGGCACCAGCAGCTTGTTAGGAAGAGCAATGGACCACTTCTGTGTGGATGATTTTCTGTGTTCCTTTGACGATCCAAATGCTGCTATTCTTTCTATGGCCGAACTGATGGCCACTCTAAATGCCGGAGGATTCAACCCCACTAAATGGACTTCGAACAGCCAAGAGGTGCCCAATGTTATACAGAAGTCCGAGAAAATGGAGTGTAAGAGAGAGCTTTTGGGATCCTCTTCACAAAATGAGCGCACCCTTGGTCTTCAGTGGAAACCCAGTGGGGGCGAATTCATTTTCACTCTAGACCTACCCAAACGACCAGTCACGCGGAGAGGAATCCTATCATCAGTCTCAAGCCTCCATGACCCCCTAGGTTTGTTTCGCCATGTTTGTTGCCGAGAAAGTGCTTGCTGCAATCGCTGTGCCAAAGAGGGACGGGTTGGGACGAACCTCTCCAGGACGACGACGATAAGCGAAGGCGCGACTAGCTGCATAGCCTGGAGCAACTTGGTGAGATCAAAATACAAAGACTCTTAACAGGAATCAAGTGCACAAACGAAGTCCAACTCCACCTATTTTCTGATGCATCAGAAATAGGCTACGGGATAGTTGCTTACGGCTGCTGGGTTGACGCATGTGGTGGGCAGCACAGCCAGATACTATTCACAAAAGCGAGAGTGGCTCCACTGAAAACGGTGTCGATTCCAAGGCTGAAACTGACGGCAGCAGTACTGGCCGTGAAAGCCGCGACGCTGATAAGGAGATGCTTCGACCGGATAGACTGAGAAACAAACTTTTGGACGGACTCTGCCACGGTACTCCATTACATAAACAACATTACCACTCGTTTTAACACTTTTGTGGCCAACTTCTGCTCAAGGGGCCTGAAAACACTAGAGAGGTTGCCGACGTGGACAATGGGACAGGACTTCCTAACGGCAACTAAAGAAATGTGGCCAACGCTATTAACACCCAAGGCTGACGATGGTGATACTGAGACTAAAAGACTGATACTGGCTATAAGCTTCACGGGAAGCGTGAGCCTGATAGAGAAACTGTGTCAATTCCGCAACTGGACAAAAATATTAAGAGCCGTGGTCTGGTGGACACGGTACAAAGCACCCCTATTGATTATGAAAGGCGCAAGACCATAAAACATTGAACGTAGGACGATACTACCGGGCGAGCTGAATCAAGCCGAACTCGAATTTCTACGCCTACTGCAACTAGACGCTTTCCCGTTCGAGGCCCGCGAGCTAGCCAGGACAGATGATAACACCAAAGGAAGCAGGCTGTTACACAGTAGTATCCGAGCACTAAACCCCATGCGAATCAACGGACTACTAAGGGTTGGAGGGCGGCTGACGAATTCAAGCCTAGAGCACGAAACAAAACACCCCATAATAACCCCTGGTGACCACCACATAACGAGATGCCTGATGGACCACGTACATCGGGAAAAGGGGCACGCAGGCCTGAATCACTTATTGAAAAACATACGCCGACGATTTTGGGTGACTAAGGGACCAGCGACGGCCAAGCGAGTCATAGGCAACTGCATTACTTGTCGTCGCCGGAGAGCGGTAGCAGGCCAACAAATGATGGCTCTCATTCCAGCCGTGAGAGTTCAACCGGGATGGTGCCCGTTCGTGGAAATCGGCGTCGACTGCTTTGGCCCGTTACTCGTACGAAATCGGAGGAGCACCCAAAAGAGGTACGGCTGCCTGAAAACATGGTCACAGTCTAGAGCAGTCCATCTCAACGTAGGGCATAGTATGACCACCGATTCATTCCTAATGGCCTTTCAGAGGTTCGTCGCGAGGCAGGTAGTCTTCGAGAATTAATACTCAGACAATGGCTCGAACTTCGTTGAGGCTCATAAGGAGTTACAGAAGTGGTGAAGCCGCTTGGACACCGCCAAAATACAAAACAAGACCGTAGCAAAGGAGATAGAATGGCACTTCAATCCACCTCATGCTAGTCATCGTGGAGGCGTTTGGGAAAGGCCGATACGATCGACTAGGAAAATACTCACAGCCCTGACCTCACAACAAACCCTCGATAACGAGACGCGGGCTACTTTACTAACAGAAGTAGAACGCATATTGAACAACAGACCCCTGGTGCCGACCGTCCCAGACCCGGAAGGCGAACCGGCACTCACCCCCCAACGACCTGTTATTACTCCGGCCAGACGCAGGGGCAACCACACCGAAAACCCTGCGTGGAAAGCATATCGTTGGATGGAAACAAGTGAACCACCTACACAGGCTTTCTGGAAACGATGGACGAGGGAGTACCTACCGACACTGCAGCTTCGGCAAAAGTGGATCTCCAAAAAGAGGTCGTTCAGAAGTGGCGATATGGTCATCCTCGTGGAGAGCCACTTACATAAAGACGATTGGCCGGCTGGAGTGATCAAGGATTGTCGTACAAAAATCGATGGCCTCGTTCGCACGGTAGTGGTGAGGACGAACAAAGGAGACGTATTGCGAGATATACGTAAAATATGTCTACTCGAAGGTGACAGAGACGCGGGCGAGGCGGACGCTACCGACCAAGCTATACCCATGTCTGCTCATACCAGATGAAGCTGAATTCATTTATTTATCCCTCATGTATTCTCCTGTAGGACCCAACCCCCCAAACCATCTTTGAATTATATTTGTGTTTAATTTCATACAGCATTTACGATGTACTATGGAGCTAATTGTCCAAACCTTAGCTCACCACAAGACACGACACTGCATGTAGAAGTAACTGGGCTTAGGTCACGTACACATGCCTAAATTTTACTCGCTTTTGCCACACAGCCTTTTGTTGACATTGCAGAAATTCCTTATTTGATGTGTAGTCGTACCTGTGATTCCATTGTACACCCCAGAAAGTACACACACCCACACTCATTCAAGCACATACATCAAGTACAGGACGGCCCTCCAAAGGACAGCCTTCACTTAATTAGCATTAGACCCCAGTGTACTAGTCTTTTGCTTTCGACCGCTTTCTCAGGACCCGTGTGATGATTGCACCCACGTTTACGGATATATATATATACATAATAATATTATCATAATAATGTTGGTTTATTTCGGAGACGTCCGAAGCACGCCGTGTGCATGATTGTGTTGATACAGGGGATGGAATGGACAGAAATAATTCATGGAAATGTGGAAACGCTCATGAAAATATAGGGTGAAAAGGCTCAGAAGGGGGAATAAAGTGGGATGAAAATAGGATAAATGTTTGCACACCGTAGAGATTGTGTGGAGTTTAAATGAACTCAAGGGCGGATTTGAATGGACGTCCGGTGGGTACGAAAGTCAATGTCAGGTGGACTGGGTGACTGGTCCGCATAATAAAATCTGAAGGCTGACTGATAAACATGAGAAAGACTAGAAATCGGTATAAGGAACTGCAGTAGCGAGGGATGATGGAGAAAAAAGTGAGGCGCACTGCGGTGGATTGTCTGCGGAAAGGGCATAAAACTCATCGTAAAACAGGGGGCGAGCAATACAAGACGTAGAGGTTGATCAGACGGCAAAAACGATTTAGAAGGATTGGATACGGTAGGTGTGAGGCTCAGATGTAGAATTGATGGACGAATATGATGACGGTCGTTGGGATGATAGCAGGAGAAACGGCCGGTGAGGAAGTGCAAGATGAAGAGCGCCTGCGCATATACATATATGCGCAAGTTTATATATATATATGTATACATATTATATATATAAATATGTATGGATATAAGAGGAGCAGGAGCAATAGCAATGGGATCCTAGAAAGAAATTATCAGTCATTGGGAGGGGTAGGTAAGGTTAGATCAAATTGTGGTGACAGGTGCACATGGCATCCCAACGGAGAGAAAAATATAATGCGGAAGCACAGAAGTGATGAAGACTGTGAGGAGAAGTTCATGGAAGAGTGAAGATGAAGGATAGGATCGAGGAGAACAGGTAAGAATGGGTCTAATTTTTTGATCAATGCAGGTGCGACATGTGGTGACGGACCAGAGGAATCGGGTAGCGACAGGTCAAACGATTTGGAACTGAAAAGAGCATCATGACGTAACGTTGGCATTTCAATGGTGGAACATGGAAAAGCAGACCAAACTGAAAGGCATACGAGAAAAGCCTGTGATCCAATTGGGGATATCTGAAAACCGTCAGGCAAGCATGGAGGGGGCTAGAAACTGATATGGGAAAGGGTGGTAGTAAGAGACGGTGGAGAAAAAAGAGGGATCCATTGCTAGGGATCATATAGTAACAAGCCTGTGCTACACTGCAGTAGATGGTCAGCGGACAGGGCACAAAACTCATCGTAGAACAGGCAGCGGACATTGGAAGAGGCAGAGGGTGGTGCCGATGGCAAGAATGATCCGTATGGATTTGGTATGGTAAATATGAGGCGCAGATGTGAAAAGAGTGGACGCATATCATGAGGGTCTACGGGCTGGCAGCATGAGAAATAGCCGACAAAAAATTCAGGATGCAGTACATATATATGTATGTATATATATAAGTACATAAGTAGATATGCGAGGAGCAGGAGCAAAGAGCAGTGGAGTACTAGGAGAAAAAAGTGTCAGTGATTGGAAGAGGGAGATAGGATTGGATCAAAGTGTGCAGGGTGACTTGGGAGAATTCAGGCGAAGTTTTTCATAACGGGATAGCATAGTGGATCAACAGATAGAGAAGACTGAAGAAGCACAAAAGTGATGCCGGCCGTGAAGGGCAAATAATAAACGAGGGAAGTTGAAGAGTAGAACCGAAAAGATCAGGTAAGAATGGGTCTAATTGTTTGATCAATGCAGATGCAACACGTGGTGATGGAATAGAGGAATCGGGTAGTGACAGGTCAAACGATTTGGAACTGTAAAATAACGCCATGTCGTATCGTTGTCATTTCAATGGTGGAACATGGAAAAGCGGACCACACTGGAAGGCACAGAAAAATGCCTATAGCGAGCAATAAACGGATCAAGGGATGAAAGCAATGATCGAGGAGACACAGGTAAGAAATGACAAATCAGATCATTTTGCTGCAGATGAAACACGAAGGAGGCGGAGAAGGAAGCAGGAAGCCCCAGGATAAGTGAACCAGTAAAAGAACAAAAGGGCCAAAAAAAAATTAATGCGCAACGGAGTTGGGGCAATGGACCTGGAGAGCTGTGTGCCGGCAGACAACGGAACAGGTGGATACTAATCAGGACAGTGGAAAGAACCACAGAGAAATCACGGAGCCAAGAGAGGAAGAGATGGTGGTGGTGATTAGGTAATAAGTGCGACTGTAAAAGAAGCGAAGTTTGGATTGGGAAGGTCTAATATGCGAATTGGTCATGGGTGCAGGTGCGATTGGTGCATGATGGCATTGGGCGAGCAAAAGGGAGAACAAGGAGGGATTTAACAGAACGACAAGTATAAGAATGCTATCAATGGGCATTCTGAGCAGAGGGTAATACCAAGCGCATAGAGGGTAGAAGCCAGCAATGACGGCAGGTGGGAAAAGAGATATTGGCGAGCGTGGACAGAGAAGAGTGGTTAGGACGATAGTGACTCAATGCAGTGAAAGCTGATGTAGAGAGAGGCGATAAGAGGGAGGACAAAACGGGTAGGTGTGCATACCGTGGTAGGGCGACAAAAATGGGAAGTGGAAACAGATGATAAGAGCTATAGGTGAAAAAACTTTGGCGGAAGAAGGATGAGGAGCATGCAATTTTCAACCGACAGCACTAGATTCGGTAGTCCGGGAAAAGTTAGAGCGTGCCATCCGCAACCGGTGCTAGTGGGCGGGACTGGCCGTGCGCTGGCCACCTAACCTGAAAAACACTTTGTGAAGTGAACACAGGAGGTGTGATCCACCAGTCTAGTCGCACTCGCACATCGTTGCAGGCGGCCTGCACGCCCGATGTGCACCGGCCATAGCGGTGGATCTGACCGCGCCCCGCACTGTTGGGAGTGGCACGAGTGATCATGGATAATTGTACAGGGGACAAAATGACCGCGATGGGGGGTGCGTGAACCAGGAACAATTGACCAAGACGTGAGACCATGGACAGGAGAGCCAACGGAAACAGCAAGTGGTAGACGACCGTGTAGCAATATTATCCAGGTGCACCTGCCAGGGAGATGGTAAGTACAGTGCCCGAAGTGGTTGGCCGTCAATGAGGATCACTGGAGAGGGAAAAGGGATAGAGAACTGCAGTCTGGGTGTGCCCAAGCTGAGAAGCGACGGAAACTGAGGATAAGAAAGTGAATATGGTGGATAAGAGGTGAACGTAGGTGAGCAACAGGGTTATCTTATGAAGGCAGGAGGTAAGTTCCTTGTGGATCAGTGAAGGCAATGGCCTTAGTTCGCGGCACCAGAGAGAGGGGGAGTGTCGGGCATGGGGGGTGTTACGAACGTTTGAGCAATGCGTAGCCAAATTCGCAACGAATCCCGAAATCAGAAGACGATTATCCGTGATATTCTACGATACTAGATTATTAAGATAAACAATGACATAAACAATATACAAACCTCAATAATACGATCACAAAGACTCAACAACGAGAAACCGAATAGCAGCGTGTGAGCAGACAGCACGTGCGTCACGCAGGTCCTGAACAAGGATGTGCCAAAGTAGCGCTCTGGGCGCGAACAAACAACAATTGGTCCATAGAAACAACCAGTTCGTAAAGACAAGTCAATAGTGTATGGAAATGAGTGATGTTGGGAGAAACACTGAATCGCGAGGGAAAAAGGGGGATTTTCCACGACCGGCTGTTACAGGGGTACCTAGTGGCCTGTGGCGCAGAGGTAGTAGAGTTACAGTGTGAGGCCTCTTTCAAAGGCCAGGTCGGCGGAAGCGAGCTCATTGGTGAGCAACGTAGCATTGGGAGCTGTTAAGTATAACACAAGTGCGCGCCTAAAAGCTAACATTGAGGAGACACTGTGCAAGCTAAGGGGGAGCTTATTCCAGATTTTGGAATTGGTTGACAGAAAGAATCGTAACTTCAGACTGAGATTAGAATGGGGGATAGTGAGAGAGAAGGCACGATGTCGGACCGGGTAGGAGCAGGGCGCCTCATGTGACGAATCCATAGAAGCTCAATTTTAGGAGCTCACACCGCTGGCGGTATGTTAGGGCTGGGGATACGCCCAACTGCGTTTCAGTGAAAGTACGCTGAAAGTTCTCAGGAGATACAATAGAGGAACGTGGCCAGAGGCTGGAGGTAATGGGACAATATTCTAGGAGCGGTCTCACGTGTGAGAGGTACATGGAGAGGCGACTGGCCGGTATTAAGAAACACCAACTGATCAGGCCTAGGGTTCGCTTAGCTTTAGCGATTTGAAGCGATGCCTTTTCTGAGAAGTTTAAGGAACAAGAGTAGCATGCGCCAAGATCGGTAACCATGGGGTGTATAGGGATGGGCAGGCCATCCAGACAAATTTGGCTGGGTGGTACAGTGCACTTGTATGGTAGGAGGAAGCCTTTCTCCGCAGATAATTTCATGAACCACGAGATACACCAAGTTTGGAGAACGAGTAAGTCATACGATATGTTGCACAGAGTCACGGATAGGTCACTAGGAAGAAAGGAGTACACTATTTTTATATCGTCGGCAAAGAGGAAAGGAGTGCCGTGTCGAATAGAAGAGAAAATGTCATTGATATAAATAAGGAATAGTAATGGGCCTAGGACACTGCCTTGGATGACGCCGCTAGTAATTGGTTTGGCGGAAGATAGATGGCCGTCGACGAGCACGGCTTGTGATCTGTTAGAGAGATAAGAGGATAGCCAGGAGAGGAGAGGGTCAGTAATACCAAGAGATCGGATTTTGGCCAACAGATGAACATGGGGAACACGGTCAAAAGCCTTAAACATGTCGAGGTACAGGACAATTACAGAGTTGCCGGCGTCGGCAGCAGACGATAGGACATTGAGAACGTCAAGCTGGAAGGAAGAGCAGGGGCGGGAGTTCAAGAAACCATGCTGACCAGGGTTCAGCAGGTTGTTAGATAAGAGGTACTGAACAATGTTTTTTGATAATTCTCCCCATTATTTTGCAGACTACTGGGGCGTGATTAAAGGGCCGATAGTTATCTGGGTCGTGTAGTGCACCCTTTTTGAAGCGCGGAATTGTAACAGAGGATTTTCATTGAGGTGGGACGAAACTGTGAAGCATGGAGGTGGTATACATATTAAGTAACAATAAAGGGAGGTCAGAACCTTGGCTATGCTCCACTCACTTTTGCCTTCCTCATCAGATAGTGCCATTTTACATCATAATTTTTATACACATATTAAGAAAAGAACGGGGAAAGAAAACCGTCCAGACCTTTAGTGATAGATGCTCCCCTTCACTTAATTCCTCTGTCTCGGGCTAGAACACAACCGTCCCATCCTGCTTTTCTTGCTCCTTCCTCGTACTCTGGAGTCTTGCCACAGAGACTACCATCCCTTAGTAACTAGGCCTCACTTCTCTGCGCATATGCTCATGGTAAGTTAAGACTCCATTCCAACCGGAATCCGTATACCTCTTATTTCTCATGACCCCGAGGAATACCAGCAAGTTTGCTCTCACATGAAAAACCCTGACCTTAACACCCAGTGTTTTCCTTCCTTTTCACTGTTTTCCGTCCTCGACCACAGACGGTGGACTGACCAGGCCGTTATCTTCCTATTTTTCCCGTTCTTCTTCCAGATCATACCCTCTACTAGTTTTATTTCTGGCTCCCAAATAGACACTCTCTCCTCATCCACCACCTACCTGATATCTCCCTAAGTCCCTGCTACCACCCAACTACCCTAGAAAGCTACCATTCTCCTTCTAGGGATCCCATATAGACCAGCCCACTAGCCGAACGATAACTAATTGTTCAGATGAAATGTTCATTCCCTGGTTTCCAATAAAACGATAATCATGACCCACAGCTAGAACACTCTCCAGACTGTCGCACTCCTGGTCCCTTTCAGGTCGCTTTGGTTACTTGGGTAGGCATCGGCCAACTCGACCATAATCCAGGATTACAGTGAGGACTAGAAGATTTGATCAGTGGTGTAAACCTACACTCTCGCCTGCTGAAGTTACATGGGGCACCGTACACGGAGTAACAAACCCTCATGAAAGTTTCACCGGATCGCGGGGGTGATTTCTGACACCAACCATCAACCCACATACGCTCAACGTGTACTCCCAATAATCCGTTCCAACAGTTCAATTCTTTCCGCTTTGCAGTACGAAACCAATGACCGAAACCCAGCCCTCGCCGCTGTCCACTTCGTCAAACCAGTCCCTTTTTACCTGCTACCCTCAACAGTCTACCTGCCATGACCTGCAACCAAGGTCTTTATGAAGCAGAATACCTGCCATCTGCAGCCAACCAGAGATTAGCTAATAATTTTTTATCACGTTGGAAAACGTTTTTTCTTTCTTTTTTCTCCTTTACACTCTTCCAACTTCTGACCAGTCGCGCCAGTAGCGTTTGTCTCCACTAATCCGTCTCCTTGATGGCTCTTATTTGAAAGCCCGTCATGCGTCCACACACTATTCATGCTCTTCAAAAGTTCACTGAAATCCTTGTGAAGCTTTTCGCCTCCTTGTGAATTTCCACATGACACTGAAATCACCTGCACAAAGGGTCCGTTTTATTATCACCTATGACTCACTTGCATTTATTTCACATGCCTCCCGCACAATTAGTTACCCAATGCTGGATCAGTGTTGTATATTTCGCTGGTATCTCTGACTGCACGTTGATAACCCCACACGTACTTCACTTTCAGTCTTGTTCTTTGGCATCTCTTCCGCCCGGTTACTCGCTAGTGGCCGTCCAATTATAGCTTATATCGGCAACTCCACGTTTGTCCAGCTACTTACACCGCCCTCAGTGAATTCGAAACCGATTTGTAATTCCCGCTACAACTATTACCACTTTAGTTCACCCAAACACGACATGTATTTCGGTAGCTGTGTGACTCATAAATTTATAAATTGGTAATACCTCACATTGGCTTTTGCTGCTGTATTCTCTGATCTTGCCTTGTGCATGTGCATTGACCGCGGTAAAGAAATATACCATTCAATTCAATTCAGCTGTTTTTTGTTCGCGCCCAGAGCGCTACTTTGTCATATCCTTGTTCTGGACCTGCGTGACGCACGTGCTCCTTGCTCGCACACCGCAACTCGGCATCTCGTTTGTTGAGTCCTTGTGATCTCATTATTGAGGTTTGGATCTTTTTGGTGGCATTGTTCATACAATAATCCAGTGTCGTAGAATATCACGGATAATCGTCTTTTGATTTCGGAATCCGTTGTGAATTTGGCTACGCATTGCTCAAACGTGTGTTACAGCTGGAAAGCAGTACATGGCTCCGCTAATGGAGTATAAAGTGACCCCGGGCTGGTGGTTCTTTGGTGACGTCAGACTTGATTATTTCGGACTCTTATGGGTCAGATGCGGGGAGAGGGTGAAAAAGAGGTACGGGCGCATCATGGCTTGCATAACGTCCCGAGCAGTACACCCGGAAGGTGCACTTTCGACTACCACTGACTCTTTCCTCCGGGCCTTGTAGCGCTTTACAAACAGAGGGGGCGTACCATCAGATATTTATCCAGACAATGGGCCTAGTTGTGTGGGCGCTGAACGAGAAAAGCAGTGTTGGAACCAGAATGTAAATCGAGATAGGCTGCAGAATCGAACCGTGCCCTATGGCATCCGATGGCACTTCAACCTTGCGCAGGCCAGTCACAGAGTTAGCGCGTGGGATCGCTTGATCAGGTCTGCCAGAAGGATATCCGAAATGGCAGAATAATGTGGCAATAGATGGAGAAATTACTCACTTGTGTATTCTTTTTGATTCGCCGCGATCCCGAGCGTTGTTTAACCAAAGCCCACTATGTCTGTCCATGAAGGGCATTAGTTCTTCCGCAAACCTGTCACTGCCGCGAAGGACTTCTGGTGTTCGTGTGAAACTGAATTTGATGAACTCGCCCCTGGATGCCGCGATCAATTTATGAATAATAACCGCTTTCCTTTGCGGAATTCCCAGCAAACAACAAGCCACTGCCACCACTCAGTTCGTCGCTATGTAGTAATTCGTGGTGCCTGGCACTACTCCCGAACTTCCCACACACCGTGGCCAGGGTACAATCCGCTGCACTATGTCCTTCCTGCGGGCATACGAAACAGCCATCATTTTTTCCAAGCGAATTTCATCTCTCGCCAACTTACATCGCTGCAAATTTTAAGCAGCTATCTGCTTTCTGTCCCTCCTTGCATACAATACGTTTTTGTTTTTTCCACTCGTAAATTTCGAACAAGTAAAGTTTATTTGACGATCACTCCTGTACGCCGAATTTTGAGGCGGGACTAAGGACTTCGCCGTAGCTGACAGAGCTATCTGCCCAATTCGACTTCGGGCTATTCGAGCTTCGGCGGCTACGAATTTCCTCAGTTGTTTGAAGTTCGGCACACCTGACGTCTCGGATGTTTCGTCTAACAGTCGTGCCCATCGATGCCGCAGCTGCCGAGATAGCATACGAACGACCCTTTCTAACGTGACTACTGAGTTAAGCTCCGCATCGTATTCAAGATGAGATAGGGCAATTTTGCAGCTCTGCATTTTTATCGCCAATTTTGTCAGTGACCGGGCATGGTCGGCCTTAGGCATCACGGCTGACAACAGACTGTTCAACAGGGATCATGCAACGACACGCGTCTGACAGAACAGATCCTTGAGAATTTCACGGGCCTTTCGGTAGCCCTGGTTCGAGGACATCATGAAGCATTCCTCCGTTGCCTCTTTGGCTTTTCCCTTGCAGTAGTACAGCCAGGCATGCCTGTACTAATGAAAGACGGGAGTGTCCGACTCCGATGTACCTAGGGTAGATGCTCTGGGATGCTATTATGCATTGGTGTTTGCGTGTGATGAACCTTGGTTACCTATCTCGTCGGTACCTTAGCCTTCAATCGCATTCTGTGATATGAAAGAGGATGACGTTGTGGCAGTTCTAAGGTCTCTCAAGCCACACAAATCATCCGGGCCGGATGGAATCCACCCAATGGTACCATGGGAGCTGGCCGAGATTCTCGCGGGCCCGATCACCAAGTTGCTGAATGCCTCACTGGCGACAGGAAAATTCCCGGACGACTGAAAACGAGCTATTTTGGTACCGATGCTCAAGGGCTGAGACAAGGCAGATGCTGTCAGCTATAGACCGGTAAGCCCTACAGGCGTCGTCTGCAAAGTGAAAGAGCATCAAAGAACATCCCGATGAGCACAGCCTGCCTAACCCTGCACAGCAAGGATTTTGCAAATCACTCTCATGCATTTCCATCCTTCTGTTGGCCCCATAACGCTAGGCTGGGGCAAAGCCTGGGGGATATCCAGCAGATATCAGTTTCGTCCATTTCAGTAAGGCATTGGGCAAAGTACCACGCGACGGACTCTTCCAAAATCTCAAGCTATTTGGTATGGTTGACCCATTAGTACCTTGGATTGAGAACTCCACTGAAGGGTACATATTTGTGGCAGAGGTTTCTGGGGCCCAGTCCACATGGCACACGGCCTCCTGTGGTGCTGGCCAGGGTTCGGTACTCGGCCCATTGCTATTTCTGGTCCATATCAACCATCTTCCAACGTGCTCGAACTTGCAGTAGCACACTTTTGAACCATAAGTATCGAAAGTTGTAATGGATCCCGAAACCAGAACGCAAACATCCGTTAAATTCCACTATACTAGATAATAAAATGAACAATAACATAAAACAGATACGAACCTCAATTATGCGATCACTACGACCCAGAAAACGAGAACCAGATTACGGCGTGCGAGAAAGAAGCACGTGCTTTACGCAGATCCAGAATAGGATATGACAGAGTAGCGCTTTGGACGCGAAAATAAGCGTTGGTTTATGAAAACGTGGTGCATAAACGGTGCATAAAAACACACGTTTCCCTCTCATTTTTAGCGGGGATTCGACGAAATACACTCGGCAGTGGTGGGTGCATAACTGGTGTGCATACCATCGAAGGAATTCTGGACGCTCGATTGGCCGTGGCCATTACCTGTCCTGTGCAGACTGAACTGAACTGAAAAATAGCACATATGAGCGAGTGATATCAAGGTAAGGTGAGGTTGCAGTGTTCCTGGGGGACTTTCGGCAACCGGCCTTTACGCCGCCCACCAAAACTCTCTCGAATCTTAGCAGAGTCAAAGGTTTGAGACAGGAGTACTGATTCTTTTTACCTAACTGGACTCTGCTGTCAATGCGCGTGCCTAATACTTTTGACGTTAACATTTTACTCACGATAGCAATTGGTCCGGGGGCCACACCGACACGATGGTACCCTGCACCGTCCATGAGAGAGGCTGATCGATAGCTGGCGTGAAGGGGAAACGTAGGTGCTGTCCTCGGGGGAACATTCGGGCTTTGGCATCGTGTGCTTGTGTGAGCCTGTGTGCGTGTGGGTGTCATGAGCGGAGTCAAACTCCGATATATAGGCAAATAGTAACAACTTCCACCTACGGGAGATATCTTCCATAATGTCAGTGATAAACCAGGAACAATCGGCACTACGGCGTGTTTGATGGGGCCATGAAACATAAACGTGTATCATGTACGTGTGTGTGTCTGGGTGTGTGATCGAATCACAACTACTACCAAACATGGGAAAAGCCTTCTGTAATGTAAGCGAAGATCGGTGAGCACTGCAACGCCTTTGCTGGAGACATTAAGCATAAACGTGTATCATGTACGTCAGTATTTCCTAAAAGTCCACCCACGGGAGGTTCTTTAACCACATCAGCGACGAATGAGGAAAGGTCTACTGGGGTTCTATAGTACCGGCTTCGCCGTCTTCATCCTCGAGGAGACTGATAATGCTCACGTCGCGGATCAGCGTTACGTTGGCAGTCTCAACCTTGACAGTTCTTATCACTTCGTCAGAGCTTTTGCTGGTTTCCGTGGCAACGCCCGAAGGACAGGTACTGAAATGAGCATGTTTGTCGGCGATCATCACTACATTCATAACCTTGAATGGACTCGCTTTGACTAGCCACTTCTGCCGAGCTTGCAGAGCCGGTAGGTACTCCCGAAGCCATCGCCTCCAAAAACCTTGGCAAGATAATTTCCCTGCCTCCATCCATGAAGGTAGCTCCCACGAAGGTTTTTCGATCGTCGGAAACCCTCATTTGATTTTGCCGTCAATAGGTCATTCGCTGTGAGCTCCGGATGGGTTGGGTCGCCGTTGGTTACTGAAACCAGCGGGCGGTTGTTCAGAATTCTTTCGACCTCGGCCACGAGGGTGCTCAACTTTCCGCCATCGGGCGGCTGTTGCTCAATGATCGACAGCAATATTCGCCTGGTGGACCTGATCAGGAGTTCACATAAGCCGCCGCGATGACGGGTCTGCAGGGATTGAAGTGCCATCATGTGCCGCAGGTTGCAGTTCGATTCTGCAGCTCGGTGCTGTTCATGTTTCGGTGCCAAGTCCGCAGTTCTCGTTGGGCTCCTACAAAGTCTGACCCATTGTCAGAGTACATATCCGCTGGCATGCCTCTTCGGCAGGTAAAGTTTTGCAGGGCCCGGAAGAAGGAATTGGTCGTCATTGAATGCGCAACTTCTAAGTGCGCCGCACGTGACATCATGCGCGTCTCGATATATCTATATCGTTTCTCCGGCCTCTTTCCGCGCTAGTTCACAAGGGCCCCAAATAGTCCAGCCCGGTGTCGCTGAAAGACCACCAACTCGAAGTCACTCCACTTTCTGGCAGCCGTGCCATGCGTTGTTTGCCTGCTTCGGCTTCGCGTCTCCTGCAATGTACACAAAGCCGGATTACGCGTTTTACAGTCGTTCTTCCTCTCAGCAACCAAGGGCGCTTTCGGATGAAGCCTGTCACGTGGCTTTCCCCGGCTCATCCCTCTGCGGCGTGGATGTGTCGTATCATTAGTTCTATCGCAGATTGTCGAGTTGGTTGCGGTATGGGATATTTCGTGTCATAGCTCAGGTGGGAGATTTTCAGCCTACCATCCGCCCGTAGTAATCCAGTATTGAGTTTGGGGTTTAAATGCTTCAGATTGCCCCTCGGAGGTGATATTGTTTTGTCGATTGATTCCGCTTCTTCTGCCCTCCCGAGTTCCCGGTCGTAAGCCTCCAATTGTATCATCTTGAACAAACCGTGTCCTTCGGCTCGTATTTCATCGGTGCCTATCTGACCCACTCGCATCCGGTTAGATAGGCGGATCCCTTTCATGACTAACAAAAATCTCTAACCCGGCCAACCAAGCTGATGAACGAAGTATCTTCATCCAGGAGGAAAACCTGACTGATCGTGACAATATGAATGTCATTTCGACGACTGTGGCCGTCATAATTGCGCCTTTGATCTCCAGTTCCAGTTCTAGAGGGGCCTTAGTTCGTACACGGGCCCGTCCTGTTCAGACATTTGCGAGAATCCCGATCCTGCCGCCAACGTGTTCAGTTGCCGGAAGTTGGTCGCACCTCGGGAGCACAGATCGGCTGGATTATTGCCAGACCTGACATGCTTCCACTGGTTCATGGCCGATTCGTAGTGGATGACCGTGGGCCGGTTAGCAACGAAAATGCTGAAACGGCTCCTGACGTTGCTAATGTAGTACAGTACTATCGTCAAGCCCGTCCAAAAAGTGGCCAACCAAATGTAGAGGTCAGAACATTTCTTTGCCGCTTGTACCGCCCTGACTGCCAACACGGCTGCTCCGAGTTCAGGGCTCGGAAACAAAACCGTCTGCAGCGGGGCAATGCGGGCTTTGGAGAACTGGGTCCCCGTAGTATACTGGCCAACGCTCGCGAACCATCGTCCGCATACCATGGCTCCGCAACCGACTCCGGATGAGTCCAAAAATGTATGTAGTTTTCCCGTTGGTGTTGTATTACCAGGGGGCAAGCACCGTTGAATCTGTTTGCTTCCTGGTTTCTTTAAGGTGTTTAGAAATTCTTTCCAATCCAGCCGGTCTTCTCGATCCAGTGTCTGGTGTAACAGCCGGTCGCGGAAAATCCCCCTTTTTCCCTCGCGATTCAGTGTTTTTTCCCAACATCACTCATTTCCATACACTATTGACTTGTCTTTACGAACTGGTTGTTTTTCTGGACCAATTGTTGTTTTTTCGCGCCCAGAGCGCTACTTTGACACATCCTTGTTCAGGACCTGCGTGACGCACGTGCTGTCTGCTCACACGCTGCTATTCGGTTTCTCGTTGTTGAGTCCTTGTGATCGTATTATTGAGGTTTGTATATTGTTTATGTCATTGTTTATTTTAATAATCTAGTATCGTAGAATTATCACGGATAATCGCCTTCTGATTTCGGGATCCGTTGCGAATTTGGCTACGCATTGCTCAAACGTTCGTAACAATACTCAATAGATCTATTTGGAACGAGGAAAATTCACGCAAAATGCCAAGGAAAGGATCAAAGGCAGTCGAACCCGGACAGGAAGTAATACGGCAAGTCTCTGGGGAGGTTTTGGGTACTTATGATTCTTTAGTTAATGCTAGATCGCCTAGTCCTGTCACTGCTAGCTCATGTGTTATTGAAAGCAATATTGATCGTAAGGACGTTGATTTATATAAGCTGAGAATAATAGAACTAGAGCAACAGTTACTTTCGGCTAGACTACAGGCGCATGAAGCAGAGAAGTGTACACAGAAACAGCGAGAGTATAGGACCAGTGACTTCGACACTTCCGATAGGTTAGAGTGCAATAAGGTAGGGAACCCCACGCAGGTCGCCGACTACAAACCACCATCGATCGATCTGCCTAGAGTGGAGTTAACGGTTTTCGACGGGCGAGCTGAGCAATATTGCAAGTTTGTCAAACAGTTCGAGACGTTCGTTGAAAACAAGGTAACCGACCCTGGGCAAAGGCTTCTTTACCTTACTCACTACTGCCGAGGCCGAGCGCGAGAAGCTATCGACGGATGCACCATGCTCGATCCAGAACAAGGCTACACTAGGGCAAGAAAGATTCTGAGGGACTTGTTTGGCCAACCTTTCAAAGTAGCCCGTAACCTAATAGAGGGCGTGATGGCAGAGGCAAAGAGAACCAAGGGCGACGTCTACACCATGGCCGACCTGGTGATCAAGATGCAGAACTGCTCAATAGCCCTCGACCATTTAGGTTACAGGGCTGACCTAGACGCCATGCACACTTTGGAAGGCATAGTCCGTCACCTCTCTCCCGAACTACAGGGTCGGTGGGCGGAAGAAGCTGAACGGATAAGCCGAGGCGACAGAGAAGCCAACTTCGAAGACCTGACTGAATACTTAGACAGGCAAACGAAGATAGCTGACAGCAGATTCGGCCGACTCATCCGGGACAGCAACCGAGCAAACAAGCCCGGTACTAGCCAAGTCCAAACCCCTGTACGGGAATATCCAAAGTACCAGCCTTGGACCAACACACACGTCATTTCACGAGATGCTACGGCGAAACCAAATTGCAGATCCTGTGGTACTAGCCATGGCCTACCAGAATGCCCCAAGTTCGGCAATGCCACAATAGACGAGCGGTGGGGAATGGCGAGGATGGCAGGAGCATGTTTCATCTGTCTCAACACCACGCACCGGGCAGCAGCCTGTAGAACAAGGAATAGATGTGGTTACGAGGGCTGCACGGGCAGACACCATCGGCTGCTGCATCAGGCGAGAATAACCATATCCGAGGCGAGTGCCAAGCCCAGCGTGATCTGTTCAACTTCACAATCTGCCAGTAAACCGGTACGTTTAGGCGTAGTGGCCGTGGGAGTAGTGACTCCGACTGGGATAGTCAAGGCGTTGGCTTTCGTTGATAGTGGATCCGACACCACTTTAGTGAAAGAGCGGTTTGCCGACAAACACCAACTGGCTAAAGGTGCGACGTCGTTAGCAGTGAGCACGGTGGGCGGAACACAGGTAATGACTGCCGGTAGATTAAGGCTGCAACTCATCTCTCTAGACACTAACGAGGAAATTGAACCAACGGAGGCATTCACGTTAGCGGATCTTCCCATGCGAGCACCAAGGTCGGTGAACGCAATCTTGACTCGATGGCCCCACCTGCAGGATGTAACCGTCGTAGACTGGGAAGATGATGAGGTGGATCTCCTCATCGGATGCGACGTGCCAGAGGCGCATTGGGTGCTTGACCAAAGAGTGGGCGACCGCCAGGCACCTTATGCCGTACGCACGGCTCTGGGATGGATGTTATACGGTCCAGTAGGGGTACGCGGTTCCGTGAATTACTTATCCGCCGAAACGGACCGCATAGAGTATCATCTGCAACGGCTTTATGAAAAGGAGTTTCATGACATTGGGGACGAAAGACCGACGTTGTCTCAAGAGGATCACTTCGCTCTACAAACGGTGCGGCAAGGCTCTAGAGGCCTCAAAAAACAGTTCGAGGTTCCCCTCCCATGGCGCACACCGGTCGACCCGTGGACTGACAACAGAAATTATGTTCTCCAACGATTACTACGACTAAAAGAACGCTTCATTCGAGACCAGAATCTGTGGGAACGATACGCGGATTTGATGAAGCGAAACGAGGACCTCGGTTACGTTGAAAGGGTGCCTGTTAACACCGACAGCAAAAGGGGTATCTGGTATCTGCCTCACCATCCGGTTATCAACCCCAAGAAACCCAATAAACTGCGCGTGGTTTTCGACTGTGCGGCCAAGTTCCAGGGCAAGTCGTTAAACGATCGCCTACTACAGGGGCCTGACTGGACCACACCACTGATCGATGTTCTGTGCCGTTTCAGAGTGGGTAAAGTGGCTTTGTCTGCCGACATTAGGGAAATGTTCCATCAGGTGAAGATTCCGGTAGGAGAACGAGATGCTTTGCGTTTCCTGTGGTGGGAAGGGAGCGACCGGGACAACGCAGTGGTGAATTATAGAATGACCGTCCACCCCTTCGGAGCCATATCGTCACCATTTTGTGCCAACTACGCCCTCCGAGAATCAGCGAACAAACATGGCGATCTGGTACATCGGACGGTGGTAGAAAGCGTCAGCAGGAACTTCTACGTCGACGACTACCTTGGGTCATTCGATGATGTGGAATCAGCTCTAGAGCAGTTCAGGGGTCTGACGAGATTGCTGGAAGAGGGTGGCTTCCATCTAACTAAATGGATGTCGAACGCTTCGGAAGTGCTGAAGGTCATCCCGTATCACGAAAAGGTCGAAAGGGTAAGAGATTTGGACGGCTCCCCACTTCCTATCGAGCGCACTTTAGGGATACAATGGGACGCGGAAACGGACGATTTTGTTTTCGAACTGAACGTTTCCGAGCTGCCAATAACCCGTCGTGGCATACTATCTGCCGTCTCAAGTTTGTTCGACCCGCTCGGTTTCGTCTCACCATGGCTGCTACCCGGAAAGATCTTGCTGCAGCGGCTGTGCCGTAAGAAAGTTGATTGGGACCAGTCACTTGACCGAGGGGACCGGCTGGACTGGGAGGAATTTTTGAACACCTTGAAGAAATTAGGGGACATAAGAATACCACGATGTTTGACCCCTGGCCATACGACACGGACTGGAGAACTACATGCCTTTTCCGATGCATCCGAAGTCGGTTATGGAGCTGTGGTGTACGGACGATGGTGCGCAGGAGATGGACAATATACCACGAGGATCCTGTTTGCCAAAGCCCGCGTTGCTCCACTGAAGTCGGTCTCAATCCCACGCCTCGAACTCAGCGCAGCCGTGTTGGCAGTCAGGGTGGTGCAAGCTGTGAAGAGATGTTTCGATCTCTACATTTGGTCGGCGAGCTTCTGGACGGATTCAACGATAGTACTTTACTACATTAACAACGTCCGGAGCCGGTTTAGTACTTTCGTTGCTAACCGGCTCACGATTATCCACGATGAATCGGCCACGCACCAGTGGAGTCATGTCAGGTCTGGCGATAATCCGGCCGACCTGTGCTCTCGAGGTGCGAACAACTTCAGGCAACTGGACACGTGGACGAGAGGGCCGAACTTCCTGCAATTGCCCAAACAGGACTGGCCCGTGTTCGAATTAAAACCCCCTACGGAATTGGAACTGGAGATCAAAGGCGTAGTGATAGCAACCAACGTCGTCGAAGCGTCGCCCATTTTATCGCGACTGGTCAGGTTTTCTTCCTGGATGGAGACGCTTCGTTCGCTAGTTTGGTTAACCAGGTTCAAGATAAGTTTACTAGTCATGAAAGGGCTACGGCCCTCAGGTCGGATACCGGTCGGCCCGATAGGTCCCGATGAGCTACAAGCGGCAGAGTACGATATTTTCAGAATGATACAACGCGAGGCTTTCGCCCGAGAACTCAAGAGGGCGGAAGAAGTGGGGCTGACCAATGAAGACATGCCATCTCCAAGAGGCGAGCTGAAGCGTTTAAACCCCAAACTCATCAACGGACTGCTGCGGGTGGATGGTAGGCTGACCAACGCCCACCTGAACTTCGACACAAAGTATCCTATACTGCTGCCTGCGAGACAACCCGTAGTAGAGCTAATGATTCAACACGTCCACGCCGTAGAGGGACATGCCGGGGAAAGTCATGTGACGAGCGTCATCCGAAAGCGTCTTTGGTTGTTGAGAGGACGAGAGACTGTAAAACGCGTGATCCGACGGTGTGTGCAATGCAGGAGACGCAATGCCACAGCAGGCAAACAACTCATGGCCCCACTACCAGAATGCAGGGTAACTACGGGCTGGTGGCCGTTCAGTGACACCGGGTTGGACTATTTCGGGCCCTTGTGGATCAAGTGCGGGAAAAGATTAGAAAAGCGATACGGATGTATCATGACGTGCATGAAATCACGTGCGGTGCACCTAGAAGTCGCACATTCGATGACGACCGATTCGTTTCTACGGGCCTTGCAAAGATTTATCAACCGAAGAGGCGTACCGGCCGACATATACTCAGATAATGGATCGAACTTTGTGGGCGCTCAACGGGAATTGCAGCGTTGGCACAAGAACATAAACAGGGACGAACTGCAGAATCGAACCGTGGCCTACGGCATACGCTGGCATTTCAACCCCCCACAGGCCAGTCACCGAGGCGGCATATGGGAACGCATGATCCGGTCCGCCAGACGGATATTGCTGTCAATCATGGAGCAGCAGCCGCCCGACGACGAGACCCTGAACACCGTCATGACTGAGGTGGAGCGAATCCTGAACAACCGCCCCCTGGTTCCAGTATTGAACGGCGACCCCACCCACCTGGCGCTCACCCCAAACGACTTATTGACGCTAAGGTCGAACGAGGGTTTCCAAGGGCCGGTAAACCTTCGTGGGAGCTACCTCCACGGGTGGAAGCAAGCGAACTATCTGGCCAAGGTCTCCTGGAGGCGATGGCTACGGGAGTACCTACCGGCTTTGCAGACTCGACAGAAGTGGATGGCCAAAACAAGACCATTCAAAGTTGGGGACGTGGTTATGATCGCCGACGAACGCGCACATTTCAGCGCTTGGTCTTTGGGAGTAGTTACGGAAACCATCAAAAGCACCGACGAAATGATAAGAACGGTGAAGGTGAAGACAGCTAACGGAGTGCTCATTCGTGACATACGCAGTGTTAACCTACTCGAGAGCGAAGACGGAGGAGCTGATAACCCCGTGGCCTAGTAAACCTTTTTCACGCCAGTAATCGAGGTGGATAAAGAAACACCATATATACCGCACAATCTCCGTCAAACACGTTAAGGTGCTCGCGGTCCCTTCGTTGACATTACAGAAGGTTCTTTCCGATATGTGGTGATGAGTGCGATTCCATTATACATCCCGATACATACGCGCATGCACGACGCACTCTACATCCCGTAAACCCATCATACATGTGACAGTGTTCTTTGTTCGCCTTTTGTTGACGCTGCCGAATGCCCCTTGCACATGTGGAAGTAGTGGAGCTCAGGTCACACATGCATGCTACATTTACTCGTTTTCTTGCCACGCGGTCTTTTGTTGACATTGCAGAAAGTCCTCCTTTGATGTGTAGTCATAACTGTGATTTCATTGTAACCCCGGCACACACACACGCACACACACACACACACGCACACACACACACACTCAAGCGCGTACATCCAGGACCGGACGGCCCCTTACGAGGACAACGTCTATGTGACCATTCACGCCCGCCATCGGTCATTTGGTCTTGTGGAAGATGTAGACTAGCCTCACGTCTATGTATCCAATGGATTAGGTGCGACCAGTAGTAGAACGTCGACGACGAGCATTAGACGCGCGCACTGACAGCAGGGCCTAGGCAGGTAGGAAGAATCAGTACCTTTATACCGAACCTTTGACTTTGCTAAGGATCCAGGAGGATTTTGGTGGGCGGTGTAACAGCCGGTCGCGGAAAATCCCCCTTTTTCCCTCGCGATTCAGTGTTTTTTCCCAACATCACTCATTTCCATACACTATTGACTTGTCTTTACGAACTGGTTGTTTTTCTGGACCAATTGTTGTTTGTTCGCGCCCAGAGCGCTATTTTGGCACATCCTTGCTCAGGACCTGCGTGACGCACGTGCTGTCTGCTCACACGCTGCTATTCGGTTTCTCGTTGTTGAGTCTTTGTGATCGTATTATTGAGGTTTGTATATTGTTTATGTCATTGTTTATTTTAATAATCTAGTATCGTAGAATTATCACGGATAATCGCCTTCTGATTTCGGGATCCGTTGCGAATTTGGCTACGCATTGCTCAAACGTTCGTAACATCTGGTCTCAATCGACTTTCTCACGGCAGAGCCACCGCTGCAGGATCTTTCCGGGTAGCATTCAGGGAAAGACAAAACCAAGCGGATAAAACGAACTAGAGTCCTCCGACAGCATGCCACGACGAGTTACTGGTTGCCCGGGAAAGCTTAGCTCAAAAACTAAGTTGTCAGTTTCAGCATTCCATTGTGTCCCCTAGAGCGCGTTCGGTAGGAAGCGGAGCCGTCTAAACCTATAACCCTTTCGACCATGTCGATGTACAGAATGACTTCGAGCACAGGTCAAGGTCATCTAGACGTGAAAATCAGGTTGTCGGGTTTTTTTGGTTATTTCATCATTTAGGCTCGGCTTTGTACCATATCTAGCGGGAATTTTTATCCACACTGAAGCGTCGTATTTTCAGAGCTGTTAGCTGCGACACCCCACCGTGAATTAGTAATTGGTTATCGTGAAATAATAGCATAAGCCTTTTCCAGGAAATTTCGGTTCAAAACTACCCAAACTCAACCTTAGCGGCCCTGTCTATAAAGCACACACTGATTCTTGGCTGGATCATATCATTTAAGCACCTACCCCTACCTCGCTGTGAGTTGTTACCTCTCCGACCTTATAGAGTATTCAGTGCTTGGTTGAGCGTTTCTACGGTGAGGCTAAGTCTAGATACTCAGAAGAATTCCATAGTTTTTTTCTGACACCAGAAATCTAACGAAACTTCTGCTGAAGCTATCACTGATATTTCGGCCAACTTTGAAATCCGAGCCCCCCAGCCCTCAGTCACTCTGCTTACACACAGCTGTACATCAAGCTTGATTAATACGAGCAGCTATATTTATTGACGGAGTGACTTGGTGATCTGTCCTTATACTTTTCTTCCTAAAGTGTCTACATTTCTGCTGCTATAGCCCATGTAGCACGTTGCCCACCGCAACATTCCGGTAACATACCGGTAACAAGTGGGCAGAGAAATAGTGAACAAATTATGAAAGTAATCACATAACTATTCTTCAAATGGCCTTGCAAGTAATAATATGCGATTTTTACTCATATTTATGTCCGTGAATTACGGTGCAATTGTGGGTCTTTGTTTTAGTCAAGTGAAGGCCAAATTCAAATTTCGAGGCGGTTCTGCCTTGTCGCACGCGTCATTTTGGAAACTGCTTTACATAAATCAGTTGCAATGTCTGAAATAATTAAGTGGAAGAGATATCGTATGAAGAGGGAAGAACTTAGGTCCGTGAAGTGTGCTGTTTGTGGAGAAGCCACACTGTGGGAGCACCGCGTGCGTTGCCCAAAGTTGGATTTGCCAGGTTAGAGTATTCGCTGTCTTGTTACGACATATGTGAGGCATCGGTTAGTGTGAGGTAGTTTAAAATTCCGTGTCAATTTTTCAGCAAACACATGTGGTCTAACCGCCTGTACATTTATTCCGTTGACGGTTTGCACGATGATGTCGTAAAACTTCCGGTTAGTAGCATTGTGTGTAAGTGCTTTCCCATTACCGTTGGCATTCTTCGTGTAATCTTACCCATATTACACACTTTTAACTATTGATATTTCACTTTTTGATATGTCTGGTACTTGAAATTTATAATGAATGATAACTCCGCGTAATGCCAACTGCTAACTTTTTTTAGATGTACTTAGCAGTTGTTTTCGTATGTGATAAATCTGTGGCCATCGTCCACAGTAACTGGCTGGTTGATGATAAAAGTGTACGTTGACCCAAGTCGTCAACCTTCCAGGTATATCAGAGATTGCTGTTGGAAGGTTCGAAATTAGAGGATAGCGTTCCAAATTACGAATTCCATGAGGTATATCACTCAGGTAAATTCAGAGTATTCTCTTATGCTGTCAGATAACCTGAAGGATGTAATGGATTTCGAAAGAAAGTTTATCGGTGAAACCGGCAGGTCAGCGTCGTCGGATGACACAGTACCGATGACGCACTTTGCCGAGCGCTATTCCGTTCGCCGCAGGTGAGATATCACTTTATTCCTTATTCTTCAAAGGTACCCATTGCTTTCACATCAGATTTGAGTTCTGAGGAACTCCCTATATCCCAGAGAATTCGTGTGGAATCTCCCGTACAGTCGCCAATGTTTCCAGGACCAGTTTTGGACTTAGCCCACCCCTCACCTAGGTAAAGTAAATGCAGCTTTCCCCATCAAGCCTCTACGTAGTCCACGAAAATTGACAGATGAGGGGAACCGCGGAAGTGTGGAGACAGAAGATGCATTCAAAACTCCGAGGTTAGTGGTTTTATAGATCAGGCGATAAGAATTTTTCGTATAGCTCGTCCCACTTAGTAACCATCAGTCAGTCGGCCGGTCAAATGCAGGATTTCCTACAAAGATGGCAAGGTGATTGATCTATCAACTCCACTTATGATATTCAGACTATATGGAACGTATTCTTTCCTGCCTAAATGGTCTGCGGATCGACCATTCTTTGCTAATGAGGAAAATTGACGGTTTCATCAGCCTTGGTGAGGGAGGGGTGGCCTCCACCTACGAGCCGTTCCAGGCTAACGATGAAGCTCAACTGAATAAGTTGGAAAGTGACCTGAAAGTCAACAGAAATTTTAACTGCACAGTGAGTTGCATATTTCGTTAGGCTTACAAATTAAGGTGAACGCCCTGCAGCGCCACGCTGGCACCGATCTGGGATCAAATGTGCGAAGAATGTTGTCTTCGTTAGTTGGAAAAGATCTGGCACTCCGGTGTACTTGGACCGAAACGCCCGGAAAAATTCCAATCGGAAATTATCAATTTCCCTACGCATGAAAAGGTGGTTTACTGATGCCCGGGATCGGGGTTTCGGTCGTCGGATTGCCAGGTGAGCTCAAATTCCCTTGTGAAATACACCTGAAAAAGTTATACTTTGTTTGTGTAGCACGATTCAATAATGCCACGTTCTTCGTTTACGTTGCAAGGTATGGTAGGTATGTGTTTTCAGTTTTCATCTGGTCCATAGCCTGTGGACGGAGGGCCAGGGAACCATAAGGGCACATACAGATTGTTTTTGAACCTTCACAATCCCTCTCAATGTGCCCAAGAACAATTTTTATGTGCCGTTAAGCTTCCCTGGCCCTCCGTCCACCTTACAACAGGCAATAGACCAGATGAAAACTGAAAACACACGAGAAAAACAAATACACATCCGGTTTCGATTTAAGCCCGGATTACAATTGCCTTCTTCCCCTCCCACACCCCATCCATTATTAATTTTATCACTTCTTATTTATCTAATTAGTTCAAACCTTTGACTTGCCGTAATATATTGTGATGTAATGGCATGATTTGGAATCACTGAGAACGAGCTTGTTCGCCAAACTGTGTTCTCTAAATGTGTTCATTGGGAATTTTCCCCTATGTATGTATATATATATATATATATATACGATTGTTCACATCGCCGAACCATTGTTTCATTTGGATTTTCCCTTCCAGATCTCGCCGGCACACAACATGACGTTGGGAGAATATGTTCAACCTTCTCTTGTACAGTGGTTTTTATAAAAATTTATCACTTACAGTTACTTCTGCATTTTCTACTCATTGGCGCTTTTAAATGTGTTTGCTCCCGATCGCGATGGAGCGCTTTAAAAACCCCATACGTGAGAGGTTGGTAATGTACGTGGACCATCGATAAAACCGTTATTAGGAAAACGGGAAATTTAATGCGTTTAGCTGATGTAGTTTCCTGGCAGTGATTGTGGGCACCCTTGGATAGCGGCTAACGAAACGTTTTTATCGTAGGAATGAGTTTTGAAATCTGGAGGTACGTGGAGACGGATAATGGGTCAGAGCACGTCGATGTTTCGCTTGCCCACCGTTTGCCGGACGATCAACGGCATATTACCGGCACATTACCGGAACCGGTCCGGAATGAGACTCGATTTTAACTATGCACTGCCTGTGGACGACACTTCCGTATCACATCAGGGCTAGCCGTGGGTGTTCCTCATTGCGACCGGGATTTGGAATCTGGAGGTACCTGGAGAGAGAGTATGCACGTCGATTTTTCGCTTGCCCACCGTTTACCGTACCGGTACCGGCACGGTACCGGTAGCGTTTCCGGAAGGTCACCGGCATATTACCGGAAAATCAGCGGAACTGTACCGGCACATTACCGGAACCGGTCCGGATCCGGTGTGCTATTAGGGAGAAGCTCAGTAAAACGCACCCATACACGGGTTAGGTGTAACCTCCAGGCCTTCTTCAAATACGGCTGTCCCTGTTTTAGACCCAAAAGAATGTCTAAGTCTGTATTCAAAGGTCATTTTCTGCCTGGTCCAAAACGAACCATTCGGGCCTCCAGAGCGAAAAGAAACACAAACCCGGACATGACGGCAGCTGTCAATCCATGTTCTGTATCACTGATCGATATATACAGCGGAGCCAAAAATAAAGTCAATGATTTGGAACAGAAGATAAACGATTTATATGATAAATGGCAATCGATTGAGTGTGTACTATCAAAGATTTCCCCACTGACAATCATTGCTGAACCAATAGATCAAGCTGACCCCAAAATCTTTTCCAAAGCCGGTCGTTATATAGATGCAATAGCCTCGGAAACTCACAGGAAAATAAAAAACGCTAACAATGCTATAGTGTTAAACGTCCCGGACAAACTGTCAACACAGTCTGTTAAAGCCACAATACTGAATGCATGCAACATGGCTCATCACATGTGCCATTGCACTAGGCTACGAAAAAGGTCACCACGATACCCCTGCGCTTTGCTGTTTCAATTTTCTAACCAATTAACAGCCGCTGAGTTCATCAGCAACTGTAAAAGAATTGCCGCAGCTACATCATTTACAAACATCAGAATACACACCGATAAATCTCCTCTACAAAGAGAGATGTTCCGCATGCAGAGAGGCAAACCAGCGCCTCCCACTGGCTCTGATCAAACGGGACCCGTAGATGCATCACCACATACTCCAATGAACAGGACTTTAGCCAGAACACCTACTACGCCTGTGGCCCCTTCGGCATCCGTGGACCTCCGCCAGTCTTGTCCCCAGGATCCCACGCAAGTTTCGTGCAACTCAACCCAGAGTGCGGCACAGTCTTCTTCCGACAAGCTGAAAAGGCCATCACAAAACGTTCATGTAAAGCCCATCAGGCAAAGGTTAAATGTGGCGAAAACCCAGGGTAGCAAATCTGCGGTGAGAAATGCATCGGCATTGCCATCGCTGTAAATGACGCCAGCACAGACCACAGACTTAGACATATCGCCGCATGTGTCACCGACCCAACCACCAGGAAAACGTCGGCACCTTGCCTCCCCACCTACCACGTCCGCTAGAATAAATAGCAAAAATCGACCTCATCAAACCTATCATTCCACATTTTCAGGGTCTTCCACAAATCTACCCAGAAGTTCTCCATCCCAGTTTAGCCACAAGACAACTGATCTACCAGTGACATCATCTCTACAGCCTAGTACGTCCACCTGGAGGCCTCATAATATGACTGCGACAATACTGCCGCCGCCGCTGCATACACCTAGATGACCAAGCTCGGTAAGCACTGCTCAACAGGCATGCAACCAACTAACCCCCCCAGCCACTATCAACAGCTGCCACCCCTCCCTCAAGTCAGCTACCAGGTCGTCACCCCACTTCACGATCCTCCCTATTCAGACGCCGGCTGTGGAGTTCAGGCGAGCATCGGGCCCTACAGCCACAACACAGTCACCCCGCCTCAGCTCCCTCTGACTAACAAACCTGTAAACCCTATGAGCCTACAAGCTTCTTCCACGTTAGAGGCCCTATCGAATCCACTAACGCCAAACCGTCCTCAGATAATGTATGGCATGCCCCCATCATTCCTTAGACCCTCTCTCCAATGGACAAATCCTCTAAATCTCTGTGCTAATATCGCACCAAATAATGGCCATTGTTTCCTTAGGCACATCCCACCACCGTCTGTGCCCTACCTTTGACAATGCCATGTGTCAAAGTTGCCGGCTGCCCATTTGCTAACCCTACCTTCGTGTGAAAATCTGTATCCCAAACCGGAGCTGTTAACGGACTACACTTTATGCAGTCTCGTATCTTCAACCCTCCTCGGACAAATGGAAATGTCGTTATATCAGACACTTCAGACATCCCGCACTTCTTAAGGGGTTTGTCTACATCGGATCCTAGCACCGCCCGACACCATAGCGTAACCAGCCCTCCGTTTTCCAACATCGCGCCATACTACGCAACAGCTCATAGACCAAACCTCCCAATTCACGGCGCTGATTTTCCACCTGCATATGGACATGCTAGTCAGACCAGAAATCTAGACTGTTCCGAACCACACAATCTACTTGACCAACCGAATTCCCCAAAACTAAATACCAATAACAGTATCTCTTTGGTTCTTTTTAATAGCCGATCCATAATAAACAAAATTCGGCACTTACGATATCTGGCCACTAGTTCTAATTATGATATAATCTTGATCACTGAAACTTGGTTAACCAATTACACTCCAACAGACCAGATTTCTCTTGTAGGCTACAATGTCTTCAGAGTAAATAGGGAAACTCGACGCGGTGGAGGTTGTTTGGCATTTTTCAAGCAAACCTTTAATACAACGGCACTTCATCATCCTCTACTCGACTCTATTCCCGATTCACTTTGGCTAACTGTCCACATTCCTGGCTCTCAACTTCATGTTGGATGTGTTTACCGCCCACCAAGCGAAAATTTCTCCGGACTCTCATATCTAATTGATGCGTTTGAATACCTATCCTAACTGCCCTCAAGTATAAAAGTTATTGCTGGTGACTTTAACCTGCCCAAGATAGCTTGGCCATCTTTATCTGCACCCGCAAACCTTTTACCATTTGTAACAAGTATCACTGTAGGAGGGTGGGTACAGCATATCCGCTCTCCTACGAGAAAAAACAGCACTTAAGATCTCATTTTCACCCATGGCGTCCCTCATATATTTGTCTCAATCTCCCGAAGTTTGCCCGGTAGCGATCACAATCTGGTTAACTGCCGCATTCGCACTCACCCACAGCCTAACCTGAAATCACACTGCATCAAACCCTCTCCTCTCCCTGACTGGAAGGTTCTCCCTGCTACCATTCAACAAGCTGATTGGAGTGAGTTTTTTCTCTCTCGTGACCCCGCAAAACGCCACTGATATTTTCTATGCACAGTTCTTCAGATACCTTAATAGGATTACCTACCTCCCCCAGCAAAGGAATAATAGGAAATCCCATATCACTTCGCTGCAAACAAAGTATGCCAAGCTCCAAAAAATTCATGAAAATACACACGACTTTGCAATTCTTATTCAACTTTTTCGCCTCACTTCTACTATCCAAAAGCTTGAAGAAACTACACTACGTAACCAGGAAACAAAAGCTCTGCGACACCAAAATAGATCTCTTCGACTGTCATTATTGTACAGGACCAGAACCTCTCATAATCATGGAAATATCGCGCACACTGTTTCAATGGACAGTGTATCCGCCTCTACTCCCCTTTCTATTGCAGAGGCCTTCAACTCATTCTCCGCCTCAACTATGGCCCCTATCATTAATGTTGACCCTCCGCCTCTTCTCCTAGTTACCGCTTCAACTCTGTCCACAGTGGAATTTGACGCCTCAATTATCTCCCAATTATTAACCACTTTCAAGCCATCATCTTACCCAGGACCTGATGGCTTACCGCCCACTGCAGTAGTTAAATGCGGACCTGACTTACCTTACCTACTACTGAATATATTTACTCTATCAATGAACTCCAGTCTGGTGCCTGCAAACTGGAAATGCTCAGTCATAATCCCGCATCACAAGAAAGGTCCACTGCATGAGGTAACAAACTACCGTCCCATTAACCATACACCTGTCCTCTCTCGGCTAATGGAAAAAATCGTAAAAGAACACATCGTCAAACACCTCTTTCGATTGGACGTTATTAATCCTTGACAACACGGCTTCCTTCAATCAAGATCTTGCGCAACCTGCCAGCTCGATTTTTTAAATCTCATCACTGAAATGGCAGACAATGGAATGGCCCTTGTAGTACTTTACTTGGATATGTCAAAGGCATTTGACCGCGTGCCACACCCACATCTTCTGGCCAAAATCCGATCATTTGGCATTACTGACCCTTTACTATCTTGGATCAATTCTTACCTGTCTAATCGCTCTCAGGTTGTCTCGATAAACGGACACTGTTCCAAGCCTAAACCAGTTACAAGCGGTGTTATACAGGGTAGCGTCCTTGGCCCTCTGTTGTTCCTCATGCATATAAACGACATATTCCCCTCAGTGAGCCATGGAACCCCATTTCTTTTTGCTGATGACATTAAAATTGTATACTCATTCAAGCCTGAACGCATCGCCTCGGCTATCTTAAACATCTCTAAAGACATATCTGCACTCCATAGATGGTGTTTAACTTGGCAGATGAATTTTTCCGCTGACAAATGTGAGGTTCTTACATATAAATGCAAGCTACCTCCAGAATCCTTAACCGTTTGTGGTTCAACCATTGCTAACAAGCAAGTAGTTCGGGACCTTGGCTTGAACTATTCCTGCACATTTAATTTCTCGGAATGTTCGGCCCTCCAAGTCGCTAAGGCCAGAAAGTGTCTAGGGCTAATATTTCGCTCCTTCCGACTTCGAGACTGCATTCTTTTCCTTTATAAATCTCATGCCAGGCCTTTATTAGAATACTGCCCACTGATCTTTTCTAGTATGCGGAAATCAGACAGAATTGGTATCGAGTCAGTTCAACGTAGTTTTACCAAGCGACTGATTGGATGGAGCTCAGCCCTCACTTATAAAGAACGCTGCTTATTTTTTAAACTAGACCCTTTATGGCTTCGCCGTATGAAACTGAACCTTATCTTTTTGTATAACATCCTTCACAGTCGGACATATACTTCTAATCCACTGCACTTTGTGCCCGTTTCTAGCTATCCACTACGTTCTAGAATTCTTACCCTTTCAACCCCTATTACCAACACCAGCTTACGTTCACATTTCTTCATCATAGTGTACTCTAATTTATGGAATAAATTACCGTTAGAAATACGCAGTTCTACTTCCAGCCATCGGTTTAGAAGTGCGTTGGATAAATTCCTCACGGTTACCCAAACCTTACAGCTCTTAAATGTAGACATGTCCGATGACCAAGCCTATGAGAAGGGTCTAGACTTTTGAATCGCGCAAACACCGGCGGTCTATGACAGATGAAATTAAATAACCATTCTTAGTTTTTCCGCCTTCTGCAATCGAAAAACTAGTCTCAGAGAGTCACTGTCTATTATTGTTGCCCCTTTGTATCGATTCTCATTTATCCTCAGCTGGGAGCATCCCAGACTGCGCTCCTCTACTTTTTCTCTATTTCCAGACCTTCATTCGTGCGTACCTTTCTCTCGATGACTCTTAATACTCTGGAGACCACACCGGTCACTAACCCGGCCTACGCATCTACCTGACCGTTGGCTATTCATACGCTACCCAAATGATGCTTCCTTGGTTACGTTCCGGGATCCCCTGGTGCCTGGTCGCCTGATCGCGGACTACCTGATGCCTACGGCCGTTTGGCCCCATTAAGAAAACTCATGTCAATCACAACGGTGCGAGGCGCGGTCAGATCCACCGCTTTGGCCGGCGCACAGACCAGCTGCAATGATACGCGGGTGCAACTAGGCCGGCGAATCGCACCTCCTGTCACCAGAATTGGTTTTCAGGTTGGGTGTCCAGCGCATGGCCAGCCTCACCCACTAGTGCTAACTGCGGATTGGAAAACAACATCCCCTGCATATTACTGCTGCCACCCATTGCCTCCTCCAACGTTCCTGAACAAGGTTTACCATACCGGCATTTATATCCATCGACTTACCTTTTATTTGTCTGAGCTGATGCCATGTTTACCCTCATTCTATTATATCCAGTTACCGGATTCTGTACCCCAAAACATGAAACGGTTTCACTGTTCAGATCTTTATTATGAATATGACAATTCCTGGTATACTCTTGAAGAGACCATTCATCCAATTGGTAATTTGTATGTCACAACTACATTTATCTAAACAAAACCATCATTTAAAGATTCGTCTCTCACCTGCCAACAATTCCACACAAAACAAAATGGTCCTCCTTCCAGCGCTTCATCGGCGTGACACCACCTCTATGTTCAGTGTATCCTTCCGTTGCACCTTTTCTCATTCAGCCATTTGCATTTCATGACAGTTGCATTGGCAATGAAGTATTCACAATCCAGGACAAAAATAGTTCGACACTGCGAAAGCGATTTCTTCAAACCTTTGCTGGCAATGAACTATACGTATGCCAATTTACTGACCTTCCAGTTGCTTCCCAAATACCGCATGTCAGACTCTTACCAGCGCATCCCGTTAAGCGATTCTTTACATGTTTTGACAGTATCGCTTACGCACCACCCCCTTGAGACTTCATAAGATCATCGTATATCAACTGCTGTTGTCAAATTGTGTTCACCAATTAACCTGAAACGAACCCTTTATTCGAATCGTGTTTCACTCGCCTGTCAACTTTCGTCACTCTGCTCCAGTGAAATTTCCAGGCTCGGGCAGCTACATCCACCTGTTTATGAGGGCGTTCTCCACAACCTCTTGAAGAATAGCAAATACCAATTCCGTGGTTACACGGACTGTTTCATTTACGCATTCCCCCTCCTCGAAGGACACCGCAAATCCTTAGGTATTATATTTCTGCTATTTTCCGGGTCATCTGAACTACTGGTTCAAGTGCATGTCCTTCATCGCCCAAAATTCTCCAATTTTTCGTTGGTGCTTTTTCGAAAGTTTTCTTTGTCAGTTTACTCACCCTTGCGACTATACATCGACGCTATCCAAAATAAGGCGCATTTTTACTTCATCGCCGCTTTACTTCAGCACGTATCCAGACGGCGGAGCCTATTTCACTCAATTCGCAAGTGTACGTCCACCCAACCATCAAACTCAAATTTGCCGGGCAATCGTTCGTGCGACCACTAAAACATGTACACTTTTAGGCTGCATTTACCCAAATGAACATCCAAGGAACCTTTTTGTGACCTCACCTGTATCATATGATCATGCAATCGAGCATGCTTCGGGTGTCCCCGAAATAAACCATTATTATTACTTCCTAAGCGTTCTACATCTTTTTTGTTGGATGGAAGCCGCCCTCCTCTAGCATTCATTTTAGGCCCCCCAACTGCGCTAGAGCTTAGTCTACATCATCGAATGACCCCGGACAGTGGTTGGCTTGGAAGGTTTTGCTGACGCTTTCTACTACCGACCGGTAGATCATAGTTCCATGTTTGTTCGCTGTTTGTCGAAGGGCCTACTTCGCACAAAACGGCTATATCGCTCCGAATGGGTCAACGGTCATTCTATAATTTATCACTGCATTGTTCCGGTTGTTCTCCTCCCACCATAGGAATCGCAACGTATCTAGCCCTTCTACCGGTATTTTCACCTAGAGGAAAAGTTCCCTTACGTCGGTGGACAAGACCACTCTGCCCACTCTGAAACGGCACAAAACTTCGATCAGTGGCGTGGCCTAGCCAGGCCCCTGTAGTAGGCGATCACCTAACGACGTGTCTTGGAACTTGGCCGCACAGCCCAAAGCCACCCGCAGTTTTCGGGTCTCTGGGGGTTGAGAACCGAGTGGTGAGGTGGACAGATCTCTTTTCAGCCGTCGGTGTTTGCAGGCACCTATTCAACACAGCTGAGAGCTTCGTTTCGCTTCATTACTTCTGCGTATCGTTCCAACAGAACCTGGTCTCGAAAGAAGAGTTCATTCAGTCGGAGCACTCTATGCAGAGCATAGTTTCCGTTATCAGCCCAAGGGTCAGCTGGCTTGCGCCATGGGAGGGGAACCTCGAACTGTTTTTTAAGGCCTCTGGGTCCTTGCTGCTCTGTATGTAGGGGTAAATAGTCCGCTTGAGACGATGTTGGTCTTTCGTCTCCAATGTCGTGAAATTCCTTTTAATACAGCTGTGGCAATTCATACTCTGTGCTGTCCGTTTCGGCTGATACGCAACTTACGGGGCCACATCCTTTTACTTGATCATATAATGTCTATCCTATTGCTGTGCGTACAGCATAAGGTGCCTGGCCGTCGCCCACTCTCTGGTCCGGTACCCAAAGTGCCTCCGGCACTTTGCAGCCGATGAGGAGATCCAATCCGTCGTCTCCCCAGTCTACGACGGTAACATCTTGGAGGTGGGGCCACCTAGTCAACATTAGCTTCGTTGACCTTGGTGCTCCCATAGGCAGATCAGCAAATGTAAATGCCTCCGTCCATCCGATTTGCTCGTTAGAGTCTAAGGAGACGAGCTGTGACCTCAACCGTCCGGAGGTCATTACTTGTGTTTCGCCCACGGTGCTCACTGCGAAAGACGTCGCACTTTTAGCGAGCCGGTGTTTGTCGGCAAACCGCTCTTTCACTAGGGTAGTGTCAGATCCACTATCGACGAAAGCCAACGCTTTGACCGCCCTGGTTGGGGTCACCACTCCCACGGCAACCACCACTAAACGTACTGTTTTACTAGCGGACCGTGACGTTGGACAAATCACACTAGGCTTGGGGTCCGCTTCTGGCGTGGTTTCTCTCGAGTGGTATCTGCCCGCGCTACTTTCGTAACCGCCCCTGGTTCTTGTTCGGCAAGCTGCAGCCAGGCGTGTGGTTTTGGGGCACCTAAAGCCCACTCCTGGCATCCTCGTCCTAGCGGCCCATGGATAGCGTCGCAGGACCTGCAACTTGGATGTGCTATAGCCTCACGTGAAATGGAGTGTGCATTGGTCAAAGGCTGATATTTTGGATGTTCCCGTTCAGTGGCTTGGGCCTGGCCGGGGCTAGGTTTGTTTACCCGGTCACTGTCTCGGGTGAGTCTGCCTAATCTACTATCGGCTATTTTGGTTTGCCCGTCAAAGTAATGGGTCACGCCTTCGAAGTTAGCCTCAAGGTCGCCTCGGCTTATACTTTCCGCCTCTTCTGCCCACCGATCCTGTGGTTCGGGAGAGAGGTGAGGAACTAAGCCACCCAGCGTACGAACTTCATTAAGATCAGCCCTGGAACCTAGGTGGTCGGGGGCTAATGAAAATTTCTGCAATTTGATCACTAGGTCGGCCACTGCATGGACATCGCCCTTGGTTCTTCTGACCTCGAACATCACGCGCTCCATTAGATTGCGAGCCACCTTGAATGGCTGTCCGAAAAGGTCCCTGAAAATCTTCCCTGCCCGTGTGTAGCCTTGTTCCGGGTCGGGCAAGTTACACCCATCGATAGCTTCTCTTACTCGGCCTCGACAGTAATGAGTCAGATAAAGAAGCCTTTGCTCAAAGTCGGTCATCTTATTTTTAATGAAAGTTTTGAACTGCCTGATGAACCTGCCGTAGTGTTCAGGTCGTCCTTCGAAGGCTGTCAGATATACCCCTGGCAGATCGATCACTGTTTGCGTCCACTTTTTAAATTCGACAGACATCGCAGAGTTGCCTATTTTACCTTGTCCTTATCTGTCTAATAGGTCGTAGTCGTTGGTCTTCAGCTCACATTCTGTAAAGGGGTTCAGGATGCCCGGTCCCATGCTTCAGCATCCATGTTACAAACGGCATTTTTCCTTCGTATGAACTACCTTGGCCGGAATTCCCATTGTTTGTCTTGATACTAGAGGTTTCCCTTCACCACTGACCGTTGATCCTCAGCTGGGAGCACCCCAGTCTGCGTTTTTCTATTTTTACCTTTCCAGACAACCGCTGATAATGCCTTCCCTTCGATGGCTCGGCATAATACCTGGCCCACATTTACCGCTGAAAATTCGATACCTGCTCCTCATTTCGTCACTACCACATAGACCCTGCTCTACAGGACTCCTCGCAACATGGTCGCAAGCTTCTGGACTATTCGGTCTCTATGTGACAACGCCAATATCATTCCAGCGGAGCCCGTCGGGGCTGGGCGCGGTCAGATCCACCGCCTTGACCGGCGCACATCGGGCGTGCAGGACGTCTGCAACGATGTGCGGGTGCAGCTAGGATGGCGGATCGCACCTCTTGTCACCAAAAATGGTTTCTGGCTGGGTGTCCAGCGCACGTTCAGCCTCACCCACCAGCACCGGTTGCGGCAAAAAAACAACAACATTTATTCACCCGAAATGCTGCAAATATGGAACCATCTCCCCCAGTTATCGCCTATTTTTTTTTATCGTACTTGTCTCCATCTTCGCCACCTTAACATACCGCTTCTTACGCCCGAAAAACCCCACCTTCCCTAGAACATAATTATCGCGGAGTTAAAAGACCGTTTCCGTACTCGGCTTACCATTCATGATTTTTTTCCTGAGGATTCATGCCAAACCACCCGCTTGTCACATTCGCAAACTTAACCAATCCCCGAGATAAAACTCGCTCTTATTTTATCACAGTTATCGATATGTTTGCAAAAGCCACATTTAATGTTGCCATACACGTCCGTCCCACGGAGTCCAAACAGTATGTTTCACAGAGCATCCCATCAGTCGGCTATATTGTGATAGTTCGCTCTCTCTATCAGTCCTTCTGTTCGCCCATATGGCTGTAGCATAGCAATATCCTCACCTTACAAAGATTCATGCCTTTCCAATATACTGACATCTGTATCGCAGCTTTTTGATCTTTCGCCATCACAGGATCCATTTCATACAAAGAATACCAGCAGATAGCATTTCGCCTGTTAACTACTTCACCGTCCAACTTCGCAACTGTATTCATCGGTTGTTTGAAGCTTTTTCATATCCGGTATTCTATCTTGGTAAATCCTCTCAGAAAATTTTGATTCTTGCAACTCTCTGGTCTTCATGCTCAGCCCTTAGACAACGATAATCGAAAGTAAATACTTACCTGTCATTTAAATACTCATCTGTGCAAACCGTGTATCTGCGACTATCATGGCTACGCATCACAAATTGATTGTTCGCCCAGTTCCCATTTCTGTTTTGGGGCGTCACATTCCGTCTTTATGAAAGTGGACAATGTGCGCAACGATTTAACGGACTCAGCCGATATTTGGTCGCTGAAAGTTACAAGGAAAATTTTCGAAACATTTTGATTGTTCTTTATCTGCAAATTCATTCCTTTTATCGTCTGATTTTAATCCAAAGCCCTTCCGTACTCCTCGGAGCGCTATAGCTGGTTCATGTCTCACTTGGAAACTTCTTTTTCCTCAAGGTGAACAAAACTTTCATCAATTCTGTTTGATTCTCTCGTTGCATAGCCCCTCTTTTTGTACCATTTCAGGAAGAGTCTACTACCTCCGACCAGCTCCACCCTGACCTGGCCCAGCTGGCTACCCGACCTTGAGTTCAAATTTGCCGGGCGCCGCTTTAAAGAGTAACTTAATTTCTTTTGTACAATATCGGGTGCATATACCTGAAACATCCTCTTGGAATTCGGACTCTACGTCCAATTGTACCTTTTGATCTTGCGTTACAGCATGCCTCGGGTTATCCGAAATAAACCATTATTATTATTATTATTATTATTGTTATTATTATTACTCCAAATCTTTGTCCAAAACCGGACTCTCACCGTTGCCTCGAGCGTGAGTCGCTGAGCTTGAACTTCATTGTGACTAAATTTGGCAATCTCGTCTTCTGTATCCAACCTTTTGCTGTAACTCAGCTGCAGTTGTTGATTTGTTGTTCAGTTTGGAGCGTAAGAGCCCAGAAGGAGCACTATTGAGGTTTGATAATTGTAAAACCAATTAATTTGTTGTATATAGTACCGTAGCTATTTGGAATCGACTTTGTTTTGAATTGTGTCGAAATTGGTTGCTGCGCATCGCTCGAACTTTCCGGTGGCTGGACTTTACGCGCTCTTTCCTTCTACACTTCTCTTCTGTTTCCCAATCCTGCTGCCTAGCCGATAACGGTTGATGTTCTGAGCCTAATGTCCTCAACTTAAATATATCAACGTTCTTGCAATCAATATTACCCTCAGTCGTACATGGGGTAGCGCTGACAGGAGCGGGTGACCTATCATTAACTAAAGAACCAAAAGCACCCAACCCCCCCCCAGTGACTTGCAGTATTATTTCCTTTCCAGATTCTGATTGTTTCGATCCTTTTCCGGGCATTTTTGGTATTTTCTTTTTCAAAATTTATCAAATGAGTAATGTAAGACTCCTCTGAGCAATACGCAGCCAACTTCGTAATGGATCCCGAAACCAGAACGCGAACATCCGTTAAATTCCACTATACTAGATGATAAAATGAACAATAACATAAAACAGATACGAAACTCAATTATGCGATCACTACGACCCAGAAAACGAGAACCAGATTACGGCGTGCGAGAAAGAAGCACGTGCTTTACGCAGATCCAGAATAGGATATGACAGAGTAGCGCTTTGGAAGCGAAAATAAGCGTTGGTTTATGAAAACGTGGTGCATAAACGGTGCATAAAAACACGCAAATAGCACATATGTACATATTCGCCCTAACCTACCTAGGACCTAGAGTCAGTGAGTACGTCGGTCTTCATCTGTTGTTAGCTAGTCGCAGACACGCTTACAGGTTTTCTTGAGGTTGTGCTCCATACCTCGACGTCTTAGAGTTTCATCTGAACATGATACGACATTATCGGTATACGAAAAAATGGCTTCGATATGGTCGAGATGCGTAGACAGATTACATAATTTAGAGGAGAAGGGCTTCCCAAATAAGCGTAAAATACACGGTGAAATGAGGGCTGAGACTTCTTGATGAAGAATCGAGATGGCTTCAAGGTACCCGAAATATCGGGGAGTTTAGCATGTAGCATAGTCGCCGTAAGAGTGTTTGTCTCTAAACTTATATCAGTTTGGACACAGGTTGGATAACAATACAGATTGGAGGTCTCGGGAAAAGATGTTTTCACAAACGGTCAACTAGCTCTTGTTCCACAGTTTCCTCGATTTCACAAACACTGTCGTGTCGTGTGCTGGATTGGAGTTTCGACAAACTAATCACATCTTAAATCGTGAACACCGTATCAAATTAGACACAAATGTACTTCAAAGACTCTGTGGAGGGTTGGGACCTACGGTAGACTTGGTTGCAGCTTGGTCTGTAGCGTCGACTTCGCCTCCGCCACCATCACCTTCAAGCAAACATATCTCGCGGATATCTTGCAATACTCCTCCTTTGTTCGTTCTCACACCACCATGCGCACCAAGCCATCGAATTCTGCATTCCTTGATCACTCCGATCGGCTATTCGTCTTTATGTTTTTAGCTCCGCTCGAGGACGACTACATCATCACGTCTGAGCGATCCCTCTTTGGAGATCCACTCTTGCCAGAGCTGCAGGGCCGGTAAGTACTCCCCGTCCAACACTTCCATAAAGCCTGTGCCGAGTGAATCACTTGTTTCCATCCTATGACGTACGTTCCACGTGGGTTTTTCGGTGTGATTTCTCCTACGTTTGACCGCAGTAATAACAGGCCGTTGGGAGTGAGGGCCGGTTCGCCTTCCGGGTCTGGGACGATCAGCACCAGGGGTCTGTTGTTCAATATGCGTTCTACTTCTGTTAGTAAAATAGCCAGCGTCTCGTTATCGAGGGTTTGTTGTGAGGTCAGGGCTGTGAGTATTTTCGTAGCTGAACGTATTGGCCTTTCCCAAACGCCCCCACGATGACTAGCATGAGGTGGATTGAAGTGCCATTCTACCCCCTTGGCCACTGCCTTGTTTCGTATTTTGGCATGGTCCAGGCGGTTCCACCACTTGACTTACCTCTTATGAGCTCCAACGAAGTTTGATCGATTGTCTGAGTATTAATTCTCGAAGACTACCTGCCTCGCGACGAACCTCTGAAAGGCCATTAGAAATGAATCGGTGGTCGTACAATGCCCTATGTTGAGATGGACTGCTCTAGACTGTGACCATGTTTTCAGGCAGCCGTGCCTCTTTTGCGGGCTCCTTTGCTGTCGTACAAGTAACGGGCCAAAGTATTCAACGCCAGTTTCCACCAACGGGCACCATCTCGGCTAAACTCTCAGGGCTGGAAGGGGGGCAATCATTTGCTGGCTTGCCACCGCATTTCGGCGGCGACAAGTGACGCAGTTGTCAATGACTCGCCTGACCGTCGCTGGTCCTTTTTTCACCCAAAATCGTCGACGTTTACTGTTTAATAAATGGTTTGAACCCGCGTGTCCCTTTTTTCAATAAGCATGGTCTATCGGGCGTGTGGCGACGTAGCAGTCGCCAGGAACTATGATGGGATATTTCATTTCGTATTCTAGACTTGAATTCGTCAGCCGCCCCACGGCTCTCAGTAGCCCGTTGGCTCGCACATGGTATGGTCTTTGGGTACTGCTGTACAACGGCCTGCTTTTCCCGGTGTTATCATCTACCCTGGACAGCTCACGGGTCTCGAAAGGGAAGGCTTCCAGCTGTAGTAGACGTAAAACATCGAGTTATGATTTTCTCAGCTCACCCGATGGTGTCGTCCCCACATTCAAAGTGATCTGCGGCCGTGTGCTTTTCAAAATCATTAGGAGTAGTTTGTATCCAGTCCACCACACCACGTCTCTCGTCATATTTTCCAGTAAAGGGAACGGGACAGACTTTAATAACAATAATAATAGTGGTATATTTCTCGGCCATGGTCGAGAAGCACGCTCATGCGCATGATCATGGTGTGACACGTTACTCAGTAAGATGAAATATTCACAAATTCTAAGGATAAAAGTCAAGAGCATCGGCAATAGAAAAACATAGCCAACAATAGTTTGAATGGATCATTCTAATAATGTTTTTCGCGGCAATTTCGAACCAGATTCGAATCCGGGCTGGGCGGTGGTGCGAGGTGCGGAAGTCAAAAAATTGTTAACACAGTGCCCAGGACACATTGTGAACGAGAATGGAGCAAGCCAAGGAAAACCGAGACTTACTAAGGTTTTGCGAACGGAGAAACTTCTGGACAAGAAGCAAAGGGAAGAATAAAAAATTGTAAAGAAGTATACTCGAGAAAATCGGAGCATGCGGGGAGAGTAGCTATCCATGAAGTTGATGCACACCCTGAATGACGGAATAACCGGGGTTCAGTAAACGGAATGAATTTTGAAACAGGGAGACATGAGGCCAATTTCGTGGAAGTGAACTTGAGAACACTGGTGGATGTAAGAGAAACAGCAGTCCATAAAAAGGTGAGTTTCATCACAGGATCAGTAACCTGTACCACTCAGAAATGAGTAAGCGCAACTGAAGGGTCTTCGAGAAATGGAGAATCAGTTTCCAGCCGGCTACGGTTCGACGGAAAGATAAACTGTGGTAACGGATACTAAAGTTGGGAATCTATACATGGACTTCAGTGTTATTATGCTGCTTCACTGGGAAATATATGTGTATATGTATATGTTGACGCATTTGGTTTTAGTGTTATTCAGCGTCATTTCTGCCAATGTATACCATCTTATGGGTATGTTTCGTCTGGTAGAGCGAAGTGCGTGTCGGTAAACTAGCCGAGTGTGGCTGAGTGTGACGGATTTAACCGATTACTGGTACTGCCCGGTACACCAGCAGGATGCGCGTGAACTGGAATTTGTGTTGGCTGAAATGGTGACATCGGCAGGATAGGCCAAGCGTTAGAAAACGCTGAACGATCTGATAAGCAGTTGGGAGTATTTCCTGGCGGGTGGCTCGATTTCGGTCCCAGTTGCTGTGACAGGTTCCACTTGGGCCTCTGTCGGTACGAGTCAAGATAGCATCCTTGGTTATGCGGTTTGGCGACTGAGATGGTGGGAGATCGCGAACCTGAACTAAAGGGAAATTGCAGTCTGGACGTGGTTCCGGCCGTGGTTTATGATAATATATGAAGTAGATAATAATAAACTGGTTAGGCTTATATGATTGGGACATGGACTAAATTTCATTTAAGCGGTCAGTGGCACCTACTCCACATTCTGGGTGAGATAGGCCCTCAGTGGATTCGCTCTATACTGCTACGGGCCAAAAAAGTAGAGTGCGCCGGCTAGGAAACTTTGTATGCATTCAAGAGGATTTATTGTTTGCCTTTTGGCACGGCAAAGCTCCGATACTAATATAAGGCCTGAGGCTTTACGGTTTAGAATAGTTAGAAATGATAACCCCAATACCGTTTGCTTACGCAGAACGCAGTTTGGCACCGTGGCGATACGATAGGTTTGAAATAACAGACTGTGAGCGGATGGGACTGGCACTTTGTTAGAGCGGCGCTGTGCTGTTACGGTCTCTTCCGGCATAGCGTTTGTTCTATACTGAGTAGTTTCTGAGGAGCCTTGAAGTAGAAGGAACTATTGGGGTGGCAGTGGTGATGCTTTAGAGGAAGTTGATCAAGTGCCGAGAAAAGGTAACGTGAGTTCGTCCACGCCCTTACTCGATGGTGCCATCATACTAAGGTTATATTCGAGTGTGAGAAAGGAAATCTGATGTAGAGGTGATTGCATGGTTATCGTGGTGTCTTTTTCGTCATTATCGTATTGCAAAGCAGGAAAACACCGATGTGAGGACTGGTTTTGGAGGGCCGTGGGAAATGGAAATGAGATGCGTCCAAATTTTCGTCAGGGAAGCGAACTCTAACGGTCCACATTCGGTGCTCATGGTAGGCAGCACAAGGACCTGCTTCAGGAAAGGGAGGTAGCACGATACAAAACCACTGGCATCCAGCACATGGCGCCTCAAGAATGATCCACACATTTTTAGACGTTCATATTATTTTTTCAAATGGTTTTATCACAGTCAGGTATCTGGCTGTCAGAGAAGACGGAGCTGCTTTTGGTGGGTGACCACAGCTCCCACGCCCCGGCCGAAACATGGAAAGCAAGTAACAAGCCGCGTTGGGAACAGGTCAATCACACCAGTCAATCCGTATCAACACTGCAACCCGGAGACATGGGTCACATGTGACAAGGCTAATGTGCCTGGAAGACAAAACAGTGGGGTATTTTTTCTCACTTTTTTATGCCTTTCTCCTACTTTTTGGTGTTCATGTCTCATTGGTGGTGAACTCTGTGCAGGGAGACCTTCACGGCCCGGAATGTTTGCGGAAGTGCCGCTCTAAAACTCGCCTTATCCGTGAAGCTAGAACCCCAAGGCCGTTTACATGGGACAGAAAGTGCACCCGGAAGTAGAATCCACCACAGCCTGCGATTATTCGATGGGGTTTATGTTCAACAAAATATCAGTCTGCAAAAAGATGGGGCATTACTTGCAGCACTTACAACGTAATTCATCGGGACTATCCACAAATGGTCTGTAGTTTTGTTGACCAAGTATCAATGTTATATAGGCCAATCATGGAGGATGCTAGAGTTATGTGATAGGGACGGAAGTCGAGCTGTGGGTGTCTAATGATTCGATATAGGGTGACTACTGGATGGAGGTTGATGAGTCTGACAGGTGCTGCGTCCTGGTTAAGAGACAGAGGCGAAGACTAAATAAAAAATCTGCACTGGGAATGTTTAAAGACTACCCCTCATGCAACCAGAGGTACTTCATATAATCACATACGACTTCAGAGGTACTGGCCTCGGTCATGAGAGTTACTATGTTTAGACATTTTGACCTGGTAGGTTTACGCCTAGGTGATGGCAACTGCGGTGTATGGTACGGCACATCCTGGGGATCATCAAGGGTTCTGGTTAGTATCCAATGCTTTCCTCGTAAGCTCTATCAATAGTCATATGAGGATTTATAAGAGCGATCAGTTTTTGGATGTTCAGCATTACGTGAAACCTAGACGTAAATATAATTAGGAAATCTGGGGAATGGATACCAGCTGGCAGTTTATTCCACAAGGTTGCATATTTAAGGAGGAAGAAGTTTCGCCTCGAGGATATCCGGGAAGAAGGGATCATTAGACGGTGTTGCCTATTGCACAGATTGTGTGTCGAGTTTATACTGAACTGGACTTGACTTGAGGATGCACCCTGTTTGTAGAGCGAATGAAACAAAAACGCAAGTTTGAGCTTTATTCTCCCAAGCCGCAGAGGATCAAGCCGCGGGAGTGTACGCCGCTGTCTGTAGCTCAGGTTTGTAGAAGGCCAAAATAGATTTTTGGTAAATCGACGCTGTATATATTCATTGTCGATAATGTCACGTATGTGAATATTTGAGAACACAGGTGTACAGCACTCTACGGTTGGGCGAACACGAGTTTTGTGAATCTCCAACTTACTGTTCGTGAGAAGAACATTTCTCTGCAACAAGCCAAGGGACTTGCTTGCCCTTGCAGTTGTGTAAGGAGTGTGCTCAGAAAAATTGAAAGTGTAAGAATATTTCAGTACGAGGTCTCTCATTGTTGGGGAATATGGGAGGGGGACACCGCCAGTCTCAGGCGTATCATGAGGAATATTGCAGTTTAGCGTGAGGTAACCGCTTTTGTTCACTGAAAATTCCATTTTCCAGCGATCACACCAGGAGGATAAGGACTGTACGTCGACCGTGATGTTATTCAGTGCTACAGGAAGGTTTCCTCGTTTGAATTCAAGACTATCTTCATATAGTCGGCAAACAAGAAAATTTCGCCATGAGTGATTACATTGCAAATATCACTTATATATAGTAAAAACAGCAGCGGTCCTAGAACACCAACTTGCATAACCCCGCTGTTTCCTGGGTGGGGGTCTGAGATCTGGCCGCTGATGCAGGTAACTTGGTGACGGTCTTGTAGATAGGATTTAAACCAAATGAGAAGGGGGTTTTCAATCCCGTATCCTCTAATGTTTTTGAGAAACGGCAGATGTGGGACTCTGTCGAAGGCTTCTGTCATATCGAGATAGATGGCGACGAGTGCTCTGTCTTTGTCGGCAGCTGTTGTTACCAAATTCAGAAAGTCAAATTGGCAGGATGAACACGACCGTGACCTGAGAAATCCGTGCTGTCTTGGGCTGAGGAGTTTATGTGCAGAAAGGTAGTCGGTCAGGTAGTGTTTCACGACTTTTTCTAGCAGCCTCGGGATCACTGGCGTATGAGGAAGCTCTGGAAGATCCTCCTCGCACATTCGCATATCAAAATTGTATTCCCTTGACAGATTCCTCTTTAAAATGGTCTTTCGCAAGAAGCAGCAGATGCTTCAAGCAAAGCAGCTCTCAGATCCCGCTCAGAGGCATCTTATTTTCATATCCCCTCACCTACCTCTAAGCACTACTGTCTGTCTTTATTTTCATTGTACTTCGATCACGTTGCACTTTTCTCCAAACATATCATGAAAACAAAAGTCGAACTTGGAACTCTATCTTTCAGTTCGGTGTCTGAAACAAGGAACAAACTCTAGACCAGACAATAATAGGGCCTAAGTCTCGTAACAGCAAACTACTTTGGGAATTCAACTTCGAACTGACAGAATATTCCTTACGGTGGGAAAATGAACTTAAGTCCATACCCACCTAGGCAGCACAGGGAGGAACTCGACCGTCCCTTGAGTGTCACCAAAGGAGACACTCAATCCCATCGTTTTTAAGTGATGTGGAATTTAACTCCGGACCACATGAAAGTCTGTCGTTCTATTTTATATAACAAAAAACAGTGATAAATTCATAGCAGGAGTTCATGATTGTCTCACTAGCCGTAACACTGCGGCTCCAAAACTTTGGGGATACAGTGTACCTTGAGGTACACTCAGGAGACAGTCAGCGATGAACGCTGAAACGCGAGATAGTATCACATTCAATAAAACGAATCTGCATTAGTATTCAATACAACAAACGCGCGTTAATGCTAATCAACAACCCGTAGGTATCACAGGTGAACTTGCGACCCGACCTGACCGTCCCCTACATTTCTTATAAGAACGAAAACCACGATGACTGAGATCTAACTCCAAAACAGTCGACGCTCCTAAAAATTTTTATTTATTTTGCTGCGTTTTTACGGTTACTCACTGAGTCCTTTTTTGTCTCATTGAGGATCACTCAATGGTACGGTCAAGGGACACTCATGGGACTGTCAGGTGACGGTCAGGGGGGCACGCGTGCTGCTTGTGCAAGCAAGACCATGCAAGACCCGTATGAGCGATCTATCGGCCTCATTACTGAGAAATTTGAGCAGTGCTATCGGGGCCCTTAAGGAACCTACAACTCGCAGAAAACGCGACTTTCGGGTCTCGCCGTTCTCTATAAATAGCACCGGCGTATAGTATAGTGTAGTCCCATACTTATAGCCTTCCTGTCGTTTTAATGTGGCGTTAGCTACTAGTTTAGCTTACCTCTCCAAAAAAGACCACGAGTTGTGTGACGATTTAAGATTTCGTATGCTAATTCACAAAGTACTCTCTCAACAACTACGTTGTTCATTTGAATCAAAAGTCACGAAAAATTCATGCAATTTGCATTTATCATCGAATATATTGATCACCTTTTACTACTTATAGGCTGTATACTACACGTCTGCTTCAAGTTGCCCATCGCACTGTGGCAATGCCCGCAACTGACAACAGCATTTCAGACAATGTGCTGCTTGGATAATGTCCTTAAAGACGTTCCGGACGACGAATAAAAATCCCGCAGATGAATTCACGGTAAAAGCCGAAGTTGAAAGATTAGAGGCCCAGAGTTATTATCTGAACAATTTATTTCAAACGCTCAGCTCGAAGAAACGGACACTATGACAATGAAACGGGGGTTTCGGGAGAATATGGAAGAAATATAACAATTACAAAGCGAACCAGACAAAAAACCCACATTTCCAACAGAGAAAAATAACTCACAGAGGTTTTAGCTTCTCGTGCAGCCAGGATTCAAGCGATTTGTAGTCCACAGGCATCTCGCGGAAAAATGCGTCGAACGTACACCCGAAGGCCGTGACCTCCAGGTCAGGTCAGGTCACAGAACAGGAGTGGTAATGGCCACGGCCTATTGAGCCTCCAGAATGCTTTCGATGGTGTGCACACACCCACCACTGCACAATGTATTTCGTCGAGTCGCCCCAAAAAATGAAAGAGAAAAGTGGAAGTCTTGAAGTCTTGAAGTACTACACGGGTTCGAGGCTTTGAGCCCAATTGTCCCGGTTCTTGAGGAAATCTTTGATCTTCTGTCGGATTCACCGAGCTGAAACGAGAGTAAAAAGAAGCGGCGGGGGGCGGTGGGAAGGGGGGGCGGGGGTGGCAGCAAAAACAAGATACACATAACCTCATGCAGTGTCACACTGTGGACAGTGCCTTAAGCTGAGTGGGGGTGCGGCATTCATGAACATATATGCGATAAAAGACATCTATTTTGTTAGTTTTTTTTGACAAAGAGAATTATTGGGAGAGACCCAGGTAGAGGTCTAGCTTTTTCTTGAAGATAGTTTTGTTCTGCGAGAGAACAATATCTTCTGGAAGTGCATTCCACATAGTAATAACCCTATAGCTAAAAAAGTTAATCCTTAGTGAAGTGCGTGGCCTCGGTTTGAAAACCTTTCTGCTGTGACCACGGAGAGAGGAGGCTGGACAGACGGAGAAGAAGCAATCGCTTTGACCTGTTTCAAAAAGGTGGAACATCAAAAACAGATCACCTCTTACGCGTCTTACGTCAAGGGGATAGAGGTTGAGGAGTGAGAGGCGGACGGGATAAGGTAGATGGGATAGACCACTTACTGCCATGGTGGAGGCCCTCTGAACCCTTTCTAGGATCTCACGGTCTCGGACAAGACCAGAATGCACTATCTGACTACCGTACTCCAGCAGAGGTCGGATATACGTGCCGAAAATTATGGGGAAATCATCCGAAATCACCGAAAAGGGTGGGCTGCTTTTTGTGGTTTGCCCTTCTGCGCACTGCTTGATGCCCTATTCTGAGTTCTCTTGTTGGTGAGCTTATTTTTCATGACAGCACCAGATATATTATCTGGTGCTTTAACCTCCTCACTGCTTCTTTCAGTAGAAACAGGTTGCAGGTTCATGTCTGGGCTCAAGGATGAGTGAGTCTCGTCCGTTGAAACAGTCTTGTTGGCTATGATGGGGCCTGGGATGCTTTTCGTAGGCGACCGATGTTTAGTGGCACTAGGCCTACTACTGGGAGTACTTTCGGCGACGGGAAATGGTGTCAGTAGGGGAGCGAGGGATGGCGGGCATGCAGCCCGGTCCTCAAGGCGAGTTACCTGGACAGCTGGCAGCACTCTGAGCTTAGGATCGGCTTTTTGTGGAATTTTTGGCTTAGCCTTCTCACTGCGGAGTCTCAGATGAAGTGGCTTAGCAATAGATACGCCCTTGAGCCCTTTAATTTCCTCCTTGAGCTTTGCGGCCAAGGAAACAATTCGTTTGGCTGCATCTGTGGAACCCATTACAATGAGAATACTGTGAACCCGGCTGGTGCGTTTGGTTACCAACCAAGTGGACCGACCTTTAAGTGGGAAAGGGAGCTTAAGGCGATTAAGCACCTGGGCGTAGGTGTCATGAGGGTGATCTGAACTGAGGAAGCTGCCCCAAAGAATGACTCGCTTGGAGCAATTCTTGGTATCTTGTAAAATCTTTGCGGCGTCAAGAATTTGCTGCTCAGAAACTCTACACACCTGATCGGTTGCCTGGGACACCGGGAGGGATTTTATTACCAAACTCCTCAGGCTGGTCAGCTCATCCTTGAGGGTGCGGACGGTGGCCCTTAGCTCGGCTATCTCTGCAGCCTGACTTTGGACTGCACATTTTAGTGCATCCATTTCCAGCGCATTATGAAGGACCGTTTCGTCCGGATTGAGGAGTGAGGCATTGGCCACGGAGGGGGAATCGCACTGCCTCATGGGGAAAGTAGCCTCATCTGAGCAAGCAGTTATATCAATGGTGAGGGGCATTGACATTATTCAGGATCCAGTCAGCACAGATAAAGATAAACTTAAATGGAGGGGGACGAGCTGTGTGTTCTAAAAATTTCAAAAACAGCTACACTCACCGAGGGAGACGACCGCACCGCTGGTGTACCGCAGTTCAGTTCAGCGATGAACCTCAGTCTGTCTTCAATCTTCAAGATTAGAGGCAGAAGAAAACCTCCGGTGTAGGCCTCGTCACTTTGGCTCTTGGATGTGGTCACAAAAAACAGTACCGCACCAATTATCACTCGGAAAGTCGTCCAGTTTGCGCTTGAAGGTTGAATCATTCGCCTCTTCCACCACTTCCGCTGGCAGAGAGTTCCAAATGTTGATGACTCTTCGGGACAGGCGGTATATCAATTGCAAACCAACGGATTCCAACCTCAACAGTGTCAGTGAGTGTCTCCAAGTACGACAAGGTCCACGCAGTTGAAATATCGCTTGTAATTCTGGTTCTAGATGGCCTCGAATAATGTGACGGACGCAAATGAGGTCACCTCGTATCCTCCGATAGGTTTCAGGAAACAGTCCGACAGCTTTTGGGCGACCTCCGTAGTCTGTCCCACGTAGGCCCGCAAAGAGACGAGTGGCAGCTCTCTGAACTCTTTTCGATTTGATTGACTCTGCAGAGGTGCACGGATATGAGGCCGCAGCTCCATACTCTGACCGAGGTCTAACATGTGTGATGTATAACGGCAGCAAAGCTTCATAAGGGAGTTTTCCGAAGGAACGGCGGACTGCCCCAAGGATTCTCCATGCATGGCTGCGTGCTGTATCTACATGGCCTCTCGTTTTTAAGTTGTTCGACAGCAGCACCCCGAGATCACACTGACGGGTTGCCGTTCTCAGCAGGGTGTCGGAGGGTGTGTATTCTGACGTTGGCGGTACTCGACTTTTATAGGTTGATCAGGAGGGCCCATTTACTGGCCGAGTGTGTTAGCCTGTCGACATCGTCTTGCAGGGATTGTTTGTCCGGGTCAGAGTGTTGTAGTGTACGAGTGTGGAAATTCTCCCCGGCCGTCGTCACATACTTGTATTGTTGAGACTATGCTCTTCACCCTATTGACCCTCGAAAAAGTACAGCATGCATCAATCACTACACTTGAACATTTGTTTATATTTTGATCATGTGCCGTGGCAATTTTTTGATTCGAACTTGGACTGCTGTGATGATGGTACCTGATATTGACCTTCGTTGAACTGTGGTCCTTGTCGCTAGACGTCGTGGCCGTACAGCTGAGTGTTTTACATAATTATGTGCGTATAATTTGTTAATCCAGTACCGTACAATGGGTGGATCAACCTTGCTCTGACTTTGGGATTAGTTAATTAGGCTACGCAATACTCACGATCGGAATAACCGTAACGGCTATGCAGCCTAGGAATTCCGTGGAAAGATTGAAGCCGACTTGTGCCAGCAGAACACACGCAACCGACTTAACAAAGGTAGAATTGTCCCTGTTTGATGAAAGCGCAGAACGGTCTTTCAAATTCACTAAACGATAGGAGGGCTTTGTAGAAGTAGGTGCATCCTATCAAGGACAGAGATTCCTGTATCTGCCACATCACTGTCGTGGAAGAGCCAGGGAAGCGATCGACGGGTGCCCGATGCTGGATCCCGAAGAGGGTTACACAAGAGCAAGTAAAATTCTGAAAGACCTGTCTGAGTAAGCATTTAATGTTGCTAGGAGCTTGATCAATGGAGTACTATAAGAAGTCAGACGTGCCAAAGGAGAGTCAGGTTCTCTAGTCAGTCCGGTGATAAAAATTCGGAACTGCGGCATCGCTCTGAATCACCAAGATCATCAATCGGACCTGATTGCACTTCACAAATTGGAGGCCATAGTGCGCAGTTTGCCGACGGAACTACAGAGCAGATGGGCTGCGGAAGTCGAGAGGATCAGTAGATTTGGGCGATAAACTACCTTTGAGGACCTGACGCAGTTTATATACCGTCACGCCCGAAAAGAAAACAGTCGTTTCGGCCAGCTTGTGCGCGAGACGAGCAAGCTACCTAGGATTGCGACGATGCATATCTGGGCCAGGGAACCAAGTAGAGGCCAACCATGGGCAAACACACACGCACTATCCTGAGAAGGCGAAAATTTGCCGGTATGTGACGTTTGTGAGGCGCTTCATCACCTAGTGGAACGCCCTCGCTTCCGCAAAGTAGGCGTCGACGAGTGGTATGAAGTGCCTGAGAGACAGGACGCGTGCTTTGTTTGTCTCAACAATTCACATCGAGCGACGGTGGGCCGAACGAAACCCAGTTGCAGTCAGGATGGATGCCATGGGAAACACCACCACCTGTTGCACAAACCCAAGAAATTGAATGCCGTAGAAATCCCGTAGTCGAGTGTGGTTTGCTCAACGCCTCGCTCTACCAACAAAACCATTCGCCTGGAAATAATAGCAGTTGGAGTAGAAACCCCAACTGGAGGCGACAAGAGCGTTGGCCTTCGTCGATAGTGGCTCCGACACCACTCTGGTGAGGAAGGAGTTTGCAGAGAGATAAGGGATCATAGACAACCAATCTCCATCAGTGGTGGGCACAGTGGGTGGCACCAAGATCATCCAATCGACCAAACAGCACCTACAACTCGTTTCCCTGGTCAACAACAATAGAGCCGAAAGTAGAGAAGCATTCACTGTAAACGATCTGCCGATGAGAACACCTCAGTCATTGCAATCGATTCTGAGTCAGTAGCCGCATCTCGACGGGGTCATAATGGAAGAGTGGCAGAGTAACAGAATGTATCTGCTAATCGGGTGTGATATACCGGAAGCGCGCTTGGTCCTGGATCAGAGAATAGGAAGCCGCAAAGCACCCATGCAGTACGCACCATATTCGGTTGGACTTTATATGGTAATACAGACGGCAGATGCGGCAAACAAATCCAAATCAACTGCACTTCGGTGGAAACGACGAACATCGAGCAGGCATTCCAACAATTGTATAACACCGAATTTTCCGACCTGGCTATGGACAGAGATGCCCCAATCGCGAGAAGATAGGTCGGCTTTGAAAATGTCAGCCGAGAACGCCACGTATGTGATAGATTGCATCGAGGCTCTTGTCCCGTGGAGACCCAACATGGAACCTACTGTACTAGGCCGAGAAAGGGCTCTGAAAAGATTACCCTTCCAAAGAAACAGGCCAATTTGGGAACCACAATTAGGGATATAATATATGAAAGTTTTGGGTTATAACGAAAGGGAGGATATCGCGGCAATCGGCGAAAATTTGAGGAGGAACTTACCTCATCACCCCGTCGTGAACACAAAAAAGCAGGGTAGAGTCAGGATGGCTTTCGACTGTGCCGCGAAATATCAGGGCTTGTCACTCAAAGAACATGTACTACATTGCCCAGACTGGAAAACACCACTGGTCGTGATTTTATGTTGTCTTCGGCCGGGAAAAGTGGCACTCTCCGCGGACATATGTGAAACGTTTCTGCAAAAGATGATGCTCGTTGAAGACAGGGACGCCTTCCGTCTTCTCTGGTGGCCTGAAAGCGACTTAAATCCAGAGCCGGACAAGTACAGGCTGACGGTTCATCTCCCTGGGGTGGTATTTTCCCTCTTCGAGAACCCCTCGAGCGTTTCGGCTGCATCTGCATTCTGTTAGAAAGAGCAGTGGACCACTTCTATGTCGACAATTTTCTGTGTTCCCTTGATGACCCAAATACTGCTATTCTACAGATGACCGAACTGACTGCCACTCTAAAGGCCTTGTGCGTGTGTATTGACCACGGTCAAGAAATATACTATACTATACTATAATGTGAATTCGTCACACTCGTGCTTCCATTGAACCTCAAGCGTGCACTCCACTTGTGAAGGGGATCTCAGAAGCCCTCTCCGGACTCACTTCCTTGCTGTTTGGGGTCCATTTTGTGAGGTTGAATCCCCCTGCCTTTAGAGTGGCAGTCAGTTCGGTCATCTGTAGAATAGCAGTATTTGGGTCATCAAGGGAACACAGAAAATTGTCGACATAGAAGTGGTCCACTGCTCTTTCTAACAGAATGCAGATGCAGCCGAAACGCTCGAGGGGTTCTCGAAGAGGGAAAATACCACCCCAGGGAGATGAACCGTCAGCCTGTACTTGTCCGGCTCTGGATTTAAGTCGCTTTCAGGCCACCAGAGAAGACGGAAGGCGTCCCTGTCTTCAACGAGCATCATCTTTTGCAGAAACGTTTCACATATGTCCGCGGAGAGTGCCACTTTTCCCGGCCGAAGACAACATAAAATCACGACCAGTGGTGTTTTCCAGTCTGGGCAATGTAGTACATGTTCTTTGAGTGACAAGCCCTGATATTTCGCGGCACAGTCGAAAGCCATCCTGACTCTACCCTGCTTTTTTGTGTTCACGACGGGGTGATGAGGTAAGTTCCTCCTCAAATTTTCGCCGATTGCCGCGATATCCTCCCTTTCGTTATAACCCAAAACTTTCATATATTATATCCCTAATTGTGGTTCCCAAATTGGCCTGTTTCTTTGGAAGGGTAATCTTTTCAGAGCCCTTTCTCGGCCTAGTACAGTAGGTTCCATGTTGGGTCTCCACGGGACAAGAGCCTCGATGCAATCTATCACATACGTGGCGTTCTCGGCTGACATTTTCAAAGCCGACCTATCTTCTCGCGATTGGGGCATCTCTGTCCATAGCCAGGTCGGAAAATTCGGTGTTATACAATTGTTGGAATGCCTGCTCGATGTTCGTCGTTTCCACCGAAGTGCAGTTGATTTGGATTTGTTTGCCGCATCTGCCGTCTGTATTACCATATAAAGTCCAACCGAATATGGTGCGTACTGCATGGGTGCTTTGCGGCTTCCTATTCTCTGATCCAGGACCAAGCGCGCTTCCGGTATATCACACCCGATTAGCAGATACATTCTGTTACTCTGCCACTCTTCCATTATGACCCCGTCGAGATGCGGCTACTGACTCAGAATCGATTGCAATGACTGAGGTGTTCTCATCGGCAGATCGTTTACAGTGAATGCTTCTCTACTTTCGGCTCTATTGTTGTTGACCAGGGAAACGAGTTGTAGGTGCTGTTTGGTCGATTGGATGATCTTGGTGCCACCCACTGTGCCCACCACTGATGGAGATTGGTTGTCTATGATCCCTTATCTCTCTGCAAACTCCTTCCTCACCAGAGTGGTGTCGGAGCCACTATCGACGAAGGCCAACGCTCTTGTCGCCTCCAGTTGGGGTTTCTACTCCAACTGCTATTATTTCCAGGCGAATGGTTTTGTTGGTAGAGCGAGGCGTTGAGCAAACCACACTCGACTACGGGATTTCTACGGCATTCAATTTCTTGGGTTTGTGCAACAGGTGGTGGTGTTTCCCATGGCATCCATCCTGACTGCAACTGGGTTTCGTTCGGCCCACCGTCGCTCGATGTGAATTGTTGAGACAAACAAAGCACGCGTCCTGTCTCTCAGGCACTTCATACCACTCGTCGACGCCTACTTTGCGGAAGCGAGGGCGTTCCACTAGGTGATGAAGCGCCTCACAAACGTCACATACCGGCAAATTTTCGCCTTCTCAGGATAGTGCGTGTGTGTTTGCCCATGGTTGGCCTCTACTTGGTTCCCTGGCCCAGATATGCATCGTCGCAATCCTAGGTAGCTTGCTCGTCTCGCGCACAAGCTGGCCGAAACGACTGTTTTCTTTTCGGGCGTGACGGTATATAAACTGCGTCAGGTCCTCAAAGGTAGTTTATCGCCCAAATCTACTGATCCTCTCGACTTCCGCAGCCCATCTGCTCTGTAGTTCCGTCGGCAAACTGCGCACTATGGCCTCCAATTTGTGAAGTGCAATCAGGTCCGATTGATGATCTTGGTGATTCAGAGCGATGCCGCAGTTCCGAATTTTTATCACCGGACTGACTAGAGAACCTGACTCTCCTTTGGCACGTCTGACTTCTTATAGTACTCCATTGATCAAGCTCCTAGCAACATTAAATGCTTACTCAGACAGGTCTTTCAGAATTTTACTTGCTCTTGTGTAACCCTCTTCGGGATCCAGCATCGGGCACCCGTCGATCGCTTCCCTGGCTCTTCCACGACAGTGATGTGGCAGATACAGGAATCTCTGTCCTTGATAGGATGCACCTACTTCTACAAAGCCCTCCTATCGTTTAGTGAATTTGAAAGACCGTTCTGCGCTTTCATCAAACAGGGACAATTCTACCTTTGTTAAGTCGGTTGCGTGTGTTCTGCTGGCACAAGTCGGCTTCAGTCTTTCCACGGAATTCCTAGGCTGCATAGCCGTTACGGTTATTCCGATCGTGAGTATTGCGTAGCCTAATTAACTAATCCCAAAGTCAGAGCAAGGTTGATCCACCCATTGTACGGTACTGGATTAACAAATTATACGCACATAATTATGTAAAACACTCAGCTGTACGGCCACGACGTCTAGCGACAAGGACCACAGTTCAACGAAGGTCAATATCAGGTACCATCATCACAGCAGTCCAAGTTCGAATCAAAAAATTGCCACGGCACATGATCAAAATATAAACAAATGTTCAAGTGTAGTGATTGATGCATGCTGTACTTTTTCGAGGGTCAATAGGGTGAAGAGCATAGTCTCAACAATACAAGTATGTGACGACGGCCGGGGAGAATTTCCACACTCGTACACTACAACACTCTGACCCGGACAAACAATCCCTGCAAGACGATGTCGACAGGCTAACACACTCGGCCAGTAAATGGGCCCTCCTGATCAACCTATAAAAGTCGAGTACCGCCAACGTCAGAATACACACCCTCCGACACCCTGCTGAGAACGGCAACCCGTCAGTGTGATCTCGGGGTGCTGCTGTCGAACAACTTAAAAACGAGAGGCCATGTAGATACAGCACGCAGCCATGCATGGAGAATCCTTGGGGCAGTCCGCCGTTCCTTCGGAAAACTCCCTTATGAAGCTTTGCTGCCGTTATACATCACACATGTTAGACCTCGGTCAGAGTATGGAGCTGCGGCCTCATATCCGTGCACCTCTGCAGAATCAATCAAATCGAAAAGAGTTCAGAGAGCTGCCACTCGTCTCTTTGCGGGCCTACGTGGGACAGACTACGGAGGTCGCCCAAAAGCTGTCGGACTGTTTCCTGAAACCTATCGGAGGATACGAGGTGACCTCATTTGCGTCCGTCACATTATTCGAGGCCATCTAGAACCAGAATTACAAGCGATATTTCAACTGCGTGGACCTTGTCGTACTTGGAGACACTCACTGACACTGTTGAGGTTGGAATCCGTTGGTTTGCAATTGATATACCGCCTGTCCCGAAGAGTCATCAACATTTGGAACTCTCTGCCAGCGGAAGTGGTGGAAGAGGCGAATGATTCAACCTTCAAGCGCAAACTGGACGACTTTCCGAGTGATAATTGGTGCGGTACTGTTTTTTGTGACCACATCCAAGAGCCAAAGTGACGAGGCCTACACCGGAGGTTTTCTTCTGCCTCTAATCTTGAAGATTGAAGACAGACTGAGGTTCATCGCTGAACTGAACTGCGGTACACCAGCGGTGCGGTCGTCTCCCTCGGTGAGTGTAGCTGTTTTTGAAATTTTTAGAACACACAGCTCGTCCCCCTCCATTTAAGTTTATCTTTATCTGTGCTGACTGGATCCTGAATAATGTCAATGCCCCTCACCATTGATATAACTGCTTGCTCAGATGAGGCTACTTTCCCCATGAGGCAGTGCGATTCCCCCTCCGTGGCCAATGCCTCACTCCTCAATCCGGACGAAACGGTCCTTCATAATGCGCTGGAAATGGATGCACTAAAATGTGCAGTCCAAAGTCAGGCTGCAGAGATAGCCGAGCTAAGGGCCACCGTCCGCACCCTCAAGGATGAGCTGACCAGCCTGAGGAGTTTGGTAATAAAATCCCTCCCGGTGTCCCAGGCAACCGATCAGGTGTGTAGAGTTTCTGAGCAGCAAATTCTTGACGCCGCAAAGATTTTACAAGATACCAAGAATTGCTCCAAGCGAGTCATTCTTTGGGGCAGCTTCCTCAGTTCAGATCACCCTCATGACACCTACGCCCAGGTGCTTAATCGCCTTAAGCTCCCTTTCCCACTTAAAGGTCGGTCCACTTGGTTGGTAACCAAACGCACCAGCCGGGTTCACAGTATTCTCATTGTAATGGGTTCCACAGATGCAGCCAAACGAATTGTTTCCTTGGCCGCAAAGCTCAAGGAGGAAATTAAAGGGCTCAAGGGCGTATCTATTGCTAAGCCACTTCATCTGAGACTCCGCAGTGAGAAGGCTAAGCCAAAAATTCCACAAAAAGCCGATCCTAAGCTCAGAGTGCTGCCAGCTGTCCAGGTAACTCGCCTTGAGGACCGGGCTGCATGCCCGCCATCCCTCGCTCCCCTACTGACACCATTTCCCGTCGCCGAAAGTACTCCCAGTAGTAGGCCTAGTGCCACTAAACATCGGTCGCCTACGAAAAGCATCCCAGGCCCCATCATAGCCGACAAGACTGTTTCAACGGACGAGACTCACTCATCCTTGAGCCCAGACATGAACCTGCAACCTGTTTCTACTGAAAGAAGCAGTGAGGAGGTTAAAGCACCAGATAATATATCTGGTGCTGTCATGAAAAATAAGCTCACCAACAAGAGAACTCAGAATAGGGCATCAAGCAGTGCGCAGAAGGGCAAACCACAAAAAGCAGCCCAACCTTTTCGCAGACCGAAGGATGTAGACCGTCCACCTGGATTGATACCCCCCAGGTTACTAGACATCAAAACCTACCGGTCCCCCCAACAGTCTGCTTACCCTCTGGCCCCCCAATTTCTTCAGCCCCGGACTCTCCCAGGACCTCCTTTCCATCCTCAAATCCCCCTCTTTCCTCCTCCTCAAACCCAAAACCAGCTGCCTCTGGCGATTCTGCAACAACTCCTGAGCATGTGCTCAAGTGTTTTTACAGCAATTGCCTGAGTGTGTTGAATAATATCACGGAGCTTCGGCAGCTTGCAGTGGATAAGGAGCCTCAGATCATAGCCCTTACAGAAACCTGGCTCACCCCTGACATACTTGATGCCGAAATATCCATTCCGGGATACTTCACAGTAAGGCGGGACTCCAGTAGATGTCGTGCCGGCGGGGTCATCATATACTACGATAATTCGATCCCTCCTCCCACCTTACTGACAACCCCAACCTTTTCATGTATTGATTGTTTGTGGGCCGTGTTTAACCCCTCTAGGACAGACCCCCTTTTGCTTGGTGTTGTCTACCGTCCTCCCGCATGCAATTCAACTGACAGCCTAGGTCTCATAGACTTATAAGGCTCCCTGAAAAGCTATACAGACTTCACCCATCTGTTAGTCACTGGTGACTTCAACTCTCCCAGTACAAACTGGCAAAGAGCTGATGCCCCGGATATCACTTTCGGTAAACCCCTCCTTGATCTCGTACTGAAAATCTCATGGGTGCAGAACGTAAGAGATCCGACTAGATATCGCACAGGCCACGCCCCGTCCCTACTAGACCTGGTCATCACCAATGATCGGTTCCTAATAGATGTGGTGCATTACTTGCCGCCCCTCGGCAAAAGTGATCACATTCTCATTGGATTCGATTATATCGTGAAATGGCCCCCCCCTTTTCCGTCAGAAACTAAACTTTTGAGATCCTTCAAAAGGACCAATTTTAACCAAGTCTGTGCATTTTTTCGCTCCCAGCTGAATTCAACTAACCCAGGTAACTCTGCTGATGAAATGGCAGAGAATCTCAGAGAGTTAATCTCCTTAGCTGATAGGCATTTTGTCCCCAGAATTCGTCGCCCACAGACCCCTAAGCGACCCCTCCCTCGCCCCATTAGGCGCATTCTAGACGAACGAGCACGCCTCTTTGCTAGATATAAAGCCACAGGCCTTGCCCGTGATGCAGAAGACTTCAGGATCATAAGGAACATATACAAAGACAAGATTAGGTCCTATCAGAATGCAGTCCAACGATCTGTACTTGATCGAGAACGGACCAATAAGGCATTTTTCTTTCAGTACATGCGCCGTCTAAGAGGCACAGCTCCGACGCCATTAGCTCTCAAAGATAGTGCCGGATCTCCAATCACTTCCCCTAGCCAAGTAGCCGAGGCTTTCAGCTCCTACTTCCGTACAATTTTTAGCTCCATTCCCATATCATCCCACCCTACCATGCACCCGTCATCTCTGACCACTACCCTTAACCGCGTCATTATTCCCATTGGTGCAGTCGCTCAAGGTTTCCGACGGCTCAACCAATATTGCTCTATGGGTCCTGACCTAATCCACCCCCGTATTCTCAAGGAAGCCGAGGATACATCAGCTGTTCCTTATGCCTCGCTTTTTCAGCAATGTGTTGACGATGGAGTTTTCCCCCGTAACTGGAAAAAAGCAGTGATCGCACCCATCTATAAGAAGGGTAGTAGACACATTGCTTCTAGTTACAGACCCATAAGCCTCACTAGCATCCCTAGCAAAATTTTTGAGGGAATTCTTAGGAGTAAGATTCTTTCCCATCTTCATAGAAATAAGATCCTCTCCCCGTCCCAACATGGGTTTCTTCCTGGCAGGTCATGCATCACCAATATGCTTACTGTCATGGATAGTCTAACGAAAGCCTATGATGATGGCCAGCTCTCACACGCTGTATTCATCGATTTTGCTAAGGCCTTCGATAAGGTCCCACATGCCCTTCTTCTTTACAAGCTGCAGACATACGGGATCACAGGCTCCATGTTGGGCATCCTACGTAGCTTCCTTACCGACCGCACCTTTGTGGTTAAAGTCGGGGATGTTTTGTCTCAACCCTCCCCAGTAACAACTGGGGTCCCCCAAGGGTCGGTCTTAGGTCCTCTTCTTTTCCTGATCTATATAAACGATCTACCGACAGCCCTTCCTGCGAACATTGCCATGTACGCAGATGATGTAACCCTCTGGAGTTCAAGCGTTGAAGACCTGCAAATTGCAGTTTATGAAACAAAACGCTGGTCCGAGGATTGGAACCTCCCAGTTAATGATGACAAATGCGTGAGCATGTCTTTCGGCAGAGAGACTGGTCACACGTTTTCCATTAACGGAGCAACCACACTGCCGAGGGTTGACCGACACAAGGTGCTCGGTTTCTGGTTAGATTGTAACTTATCCTTCTCTCATCATCACGAACTTGCGAGCAAGTCTGCCTTTCGAGTCCTAAACATGATTCGAAGGTCCTTCCCGCGCATATCTAAGGATGATTTCCCCATAATTTTCGGCACGTATATCCGACCTCTGCTGGAGTACGGTAGTCAGATAGTGCATTCTGGTCTTGTCCGAGACCGTGAGATCCTAGAAAGGGTTCAGAGGGCCTCCACCATGGCAGTAAGTGGTCTATCCCATCTACCTTATCCCGTCCGCCTCTCACTTCTCAACCTCTATCCCCTTGACGTAAGACGCGTAAGAGGTGATCTGTTTTTGATGTTCCACCTTTTTGAAACAGGTCAAAGCGATTGCTTCTTCTCCGTCTGTCCAGCCTCCCCTCTCCGTGGTCACAGCAGAAAGGTTTTCAAACCGAGGCCACGCACTTCACTAAGGATTAACTTTTTTAGCTATAGGGTTATTACTATGTGGAATGCACTTCCAGAAGATATTGTTCTTTCGCAGAACAAAACTATCTTCAAGAAAAAGCTAGACCTCTACCTGGGTCTCTCCCAATAATTCTCTTTGTCAAAAAAAACTAACAAAATAGATGTCTTTTATCGCATATATGTTCATGAATGCCGCACCCCCACTCAGCTTAAGGCACTGTCCACAGTGTGACACTGCATGAGGTTATGTGTATCTTGTTTTTGCTGCCACCCCCGCCCCCCCTTCCCACCGCCCCCCGCCGCTTCTTTTTACTCTCGTTTCAGCTCGGTGAATCCGACAGAAGATCAAAGATTTCCTCAAGAACCGGGACAATTGGGCTCAAAGCCTCGAACCCGTGTAGTACTTCAAGACTTCAAGACTTCCACTTTTCTCTTTCATTTTTTGGGGCGACTCGACGAAATACATTGTGCAGTGGTGGGTGTTACGAACGTTTGAGCAATGCGTAGCCAAATTCGCAACGGATCCCGAAATCAGAAGGCGATTATCCGTGATAATTCTACGATACTAGATTATTAAAATAAACAATGACATAAACAATATACAAACCTCAATAATACGATCACAAGGACTCAACAACGAGAAACCGAATAGCAGCGTGTGAGCAGACAGCACGTGCGTCACGCAGGTCCTGAACAAGGATGTGTCAAAATAGCGCTCTGGGCGCGAAAAAACAACAATTGGTCCAGAAAAACAACCAGTTCGTAAAGACAAGTCAATAGTGTATGGAAATGAGTGATGTTGGGAAAAACACTGAATCGCGAGGGAAAAAGGGGGATTTTCCGCGACCGGCTGTTACACCGCCCACCAAAATCCTCCTGGATCCTTAGCAGAGTCAAAGGTTCGGTATAAAGGTACGGATTCTTCCTACCTGCCTAGGCCCTGCTGTCAGTGCGCGCGTCTAATGCTCGTCGTCGACGTTCTACTACTGGTCGCACCTAATCCATTGGATACATAGACGTGAGGCTAGTCTACATCTTCCACAAGACCAAATGACCGATGGCGGGCGTGAATGGTCGCATAGACGTTGTCCTTGTGAAGGGCCGTCCGGTCCTGGAAGTACGTGCTTGAGTGTGTGTGTGTGCGTGTGTGTGTGCCGGGGTTACAATGAAATCACAGGTAGGACTACACATCAAAGGAGGACTTTCTGCAATGTCAACAAAAGACCGCGTGGCAAGAAGACGAGTAAATGTAGCATGTGTGTGTGACCTGAGCTCCGCTACTTCCACATATGCAAGGGTATTCGGTAGCGTCAACAAAAGGCAAACAAAGAACACTGTCACATGTATGATGGGTTTACGGGATGTAGAGTGCGTCGTGCATGCGTGTATGTATCGGGATGTATAATGGAATCGCACTCATCACCACATATCGGAAAGAACCTTCTGTAATGTCAACGAAAGGACCGCGAGCACCTTAACGTGTTTGACGGAGATTGTGTGGTATATATGGTGTTTCTTTATCCACCTCGATTACTGGTGTGAAAAGGTGTACTAGGCCACGGGGTTATCAGCTCCTCCGTCTTCGCTCTCGAGTAGGTTAACACTGCGTATGTCACGAATGAGCACTCCGTTAGCTGTCTCCATCTTCACCGTTCTTTTCATTCCGTCAGTGCTTTTGATGGTTTCCGTAACTACTCCCAAAGACCAAGCGCTGGAATGTGCGCGTTCGTTGGCGATCATAACCACGTCCCCAACTTTGAATGGTCTTGTTTTGGCCAGCCACTTCTGTCGAGCCTGCGAGCCGGTAGGTACTCCCGTAGCCATCGCCTCCAGAAGATCTTGGCCAGAAAGTTCGCTTGCTTCCACCCGTGGAGGTAGCTCCCACGAAGGTTTACCGGCCCTTGGAAACCCTCGTTCGACCTTAGCGTCAATAAGTCGTTTGGGGTGAGCGCCAGGTGGGTGGGGTTGCCGTTCAATACTGGAACCAGGGGGCGGCTGTTCAGGATTCGCTCCACCTCAGTCATGACGGTGTTCAGGGTCTCGTCGTCGGGCGGCTGCTGCTCCATGATTGACAGCAATATCCGTCTGGCGGACCGGATCATGCGTTCCCATATGCCGCCTCGGTGACTGGCCTGTGGGGGGTTGAAATGCCAGCGTATGCCGTGGGCCACGGTTCGATTCTGCAGTTCGTCTCTGTTTATGTTCTTGTGCCAACGCTGCAATTCCCGTTGAGCGCCCACAAAGTTCGATCCATTATCTGAGTATATATCGGCCGGTACACCTCTTCGGTTGATAAATCTTTGCAAGGCCCGCAGAAACGAATCGGTCGTCATCGAATGTGCGACTTCTAGGTGTACCGCACGTGATTTCATGCACGTCATGATACATCCGTATCGCTTTTCTAATCTTTTCCCGCACTTGATCCACAAGGGACCGAAATAGTCCAACCCGGTGTCACTGAACGGCCACCAGCCCGTAGTCACCCTGCATTCTGGTAGTGGGGCCATGAGTTGTTTGCCTGCTGTGGCATTGCGTCTCCTGCATTGCACACACCGTCGGATTACGCGTTTTACAGTCTCTCGTCCTCTCAACAACCAAAGACGCTTTCGGATGACGCTCGTCACATGACTTTCCCCGGCATGTCCCTCCATGGCGTGGACGTGTTGAATCATTAGCTCTACTACAGGTTGTCTCGCAGGCAGCAGTATAGGATACTTTGTGTCGAAGTTCAGGTGTGCATTGGTCAGCCTACCATCCACCCGCAGCAGTCCGTTGATGAGTTTGGGGTTTAAACGCTTCAGCTCGCCTCTTGGAGATGGCATGTCTTCATTGGTTGGCCCCACTTCTTCTGCCCTCTTGAGTTCTCGGGCGAAAGCCTCGCGTTGTATCATTCTGAAAATATCGTACTCTGCCGCTTGTAGCTCATCGGGACCTATCGGGCCGACCGGTATCCGACCTGAGGGCCGTAGCCCTTTCATGACTAGTAAATTTCTCTTGAACCTGGTTAACCAAACTAGCGAACGAAGCGTCTTCATCCAGGAAGAAAACCTGACCAGTCGCGATAAAATGGACGACGCTTCGACGACGTTGGTTGCTATCACTACGCCTTTGATCTCCAGTTCCAATTCCGTAGGGGGTTTTAATTCGAACGCGGGCCAGTCCTGTTTGGGCAATTGCAGGAAGTTTGGCCCTCTCGTCCACGTGTCTAGTTGCCTGAAGTTGTTTGCACCTCGGGAGCACAGGTCGGCCGGATTATCGCCAGACCTGACATGGCTCCACTGGTGCGTGGCTGATTCATCGTGGATAATCGTGAGCCGGTTAGCAACGAAAGTACTAAACCGGCTCCAGACGTTGTTGATATAGTGAAGTACTATCGTTGAATCGGTCCAGAAGCTCACCGACCAAATGTAGAGATCGAAACATCTCTTCACAGCTTGCACCACCCTGACTGCCAACACGGCTGCGCTGAGTTCAAGGCGTGGGATTGAGACCGACTTCAGTGGAGCAACGCGGGCTTTGGCGAACAGGATCCTCGTGGTATATTGTCCATCTCCTGCGCACCATCGTCCGTACACCACAGCTCCATAACCGACTTCGGATGCATCGGAAAAAGCATGTAACTCTCCAGTCCGTGTCGTATGGCCAGGAGTCAAACATCGTGGTATTCTTATGTCCCCTAATTTCTTCAAGGTGTTCAGAAATTCTTCCCAGTCAAGCCGGTCCCCTCGGTCCAGTGAGTGGGTTTCTTGGGGTTGATAACCGGATGGTGAGGCAGATACCAGATACCCCTTTTGCTGTCGGTGTTAACAGGCACCTTTTCAACGTAACCGAGGGCCTCGTTTCGCTTCATCAAATCCGCGTATCGTTCCCACAGATTCTGGTCTCCAATGAAGCGTTCTTTTAGTCGTAGTAATCGTTGGAGAACATAATTTCTGTTGTCAGTCCACGGGTCGACCGGTGTGCGCCATGGGAGGGGAACCTCGAACTGTTTTTTGAGGCCTCTAGTGCATTGCCGCACCGTTTGTAGAGCGAAGCGATCCTCTTGAGACAACGTCGGTCTTTCGTCTCCAATGTCATGAAACTCCTTTTCATACAGCCGTTGCAGATGATACTCTATGCGGTCCGTTTCGGCGGATAAGTAATTCACGGAACCGCGTACCCCTACTGGACCGTATAACATCCATCCCAGAGCCGTGCGTACGGCATAAGGTGCCTGGCGGTCGCCCACTCTCTGGTCAAGCACCCAATGCGCCTCTGGCACGTCGCATCCGATGAGGAGATCCACCTCATCATCTTCCCAGTCTACAACGGTTATATCCTGCAGGTGGGGCCACCGAGTCAAGATTGCGTTCACCGACCTTGGTGCTCGCATGGGGAGATCCGCTAACGTGAATGCCTGCGTTGGTTCAATTTCCTCGTTAGTGTCTAGAGAGATGAGTTGCAGCCTTAATCTACCGGCAGTCATTACCTGTGTTCCGCCCACCGTGCTCACTGCTATCGACGTCGCACCTTTAGCCAGTTGGTGTTTGTCGGCAAACCGCTCTTTCACTAAGGTGGTGTCGGATCCACTATCAACGAAAGCCAACGCCTTGACTATCCCAGTCGGAGTCACTACTCCGACGGCCACTGCACCTAAACGTACCGGTTTACTGGCAGATTGTGAAGTTGAACAAATCACGCTGGGCTTGGCACTCGCCTCGGATATGGTTATTCTCGCCTGATGCAGCAGCCGATGGTGTCTGCCCGTGCAGCCCTCGTAACCACATCTATTCCTTGTTCTACAGGCTGCTGCCCGGTGCGTGGTGTTGAGACAGATGAAACATGCTCCTGCCATCCTCGCCATTCCCCACCGTTCGTCTATTGTGGCATTGCCGAACTTGGGGCATTCTGGTAGGCCATGGCTAGTACCACAGGATCTGCAATTTGGTTTCGCCGTAGCATCTCGTGAAATGACGTGTGTGTTGGTCCAAGGCTGGCACTTTGGATATTCCCGTACAGGGGTTTGGACTTGGCTAGTACCGGGCTTGTTTGCTCGGTTGCTGTCCCGGATGAGTCGGCCGAATCTGCTGTCAGCTATCTTCGTTTGCCTGTCTAAGTATTCAGTCAGGTCTTCGAAGTTGGCTTCTCTGTCGCCTCGACTTATCCGTTCAGCTTCTTCCGCCCACCGACCCTGTAGTTCGGGAGAGAGGTGACGGACTATGCCTTCCAAAGTGTGCATGGCGTCTAGGTCAGCCCTGTAACCTAAATGGTCGAGGGCTATTGAGCAGTTCTGCATCTTGATCACCAGGTCGGCCATTGAGTAGACGTCGCCCTTGGTTCTCTTTGCCTCTGCCATCACGCCCTCTATTAGGTTACGGGCTACTTTGAAAGGTTGGCCAAACAAGTCCCTCAGAATCTTTCTTGCCCTAGTGTAGCCTTGTTCTGGATCGAGCATGGCGCACCCGTCGATAGCTTCTCTTGCTCGGCCTCGGCAGTAGTGAGTAAGGTAGAGAAGCCTTTGCCCAGGGTCGGTTACCTTATTTTCAACGAAGGTCTCGAACTGCTTGATAAACTTGCAGTATTGCTCAGCTCGCCCGTCGAAAACCGTTAACTCCACTCTAGGCAGATCGATCGATGGTGGTTTGTAGTCGGCGACCGGCGTGGGGTTCCCTACCTTATAGCACTCTAACCTGTCGGAAGTGTCGAAGTCACTGGTCTCATGCTCTCGCTGTTTCTGTGTACACTTCTCTGCTTCATGCGCCTGTAGTCTAGCCGAAAGTAGCTGTTGCTCTAGTTCTAATATTCTCAGCTTATATAAATCGACATCCTTACGATCAATATTGCTTTCAATAACACATGAGCTAGCACTGACAGGACTAGGCGATCTAGCATTAACTAAAGAATCATATGTACCCAAAACCTCCCCAGAGACTTGCCGTATTACTTCCTGTCCGGATTCGACTGCTTTCGATCCTTTCCTTGGCATTTTGCGTGAATTTTCCTCGTTCCAAATAGATCTATTGAGTATTGTTACGAACGTTTGAGCAATGCGTAGCCAAATTCGCAACGGATCCCGAAATCAGAAGGCGATTATCCGTGATAATTCTACGATACTAGATTATTAAGATAAACAATGACATAAACAATATACAAACCTCAATAATACGATCACAAGGACTCAACAACGAGAAACCGAATAGCAGCGTGTGAGCAGACAGCACGTGCGTCACGCAGGTCCTGAACAAGGATGTGTCAAAGTAGCGCTCTGGGCGCGAAAAAACAACAATTGGTCCAGAAAAACAACCAGTTCGTAAAGACAAGTCAATAGTGTATGGAAATGAGTGATGTTGGGAAAAACACTGAATCGCGAGGGAAAAAGGGGGATTTTCCACGACCGGCTGTTACAGTGGGTGTGTGCACACCATAGAAAGCATTCTGGAGGCTCAATAGGCCGTGGCCATTACCACTCCTGTTCTGTGAGGAATGCGTGCGTAAGTACCTACAGGAGTTAAACAGCCACAAGTCAGCGGGCCCAGATGGCATTCATCCAGCTATCATCAAGCCGTTGGCGGATATCACAGCTCCATCGGTATGCAGATTGTATAGATCCACGTTGAACCAGGGAAAGCTGCCTCAGGACTGGAAAGTCGCGGCAGTCGTGGCAATACATAAGAGTGGGCCTAAGTCGGATGTGCAGAACTACAGGCCGGTAAGCCTAACTAGCATTCTCTGTAAAGTTCTCGAGAAGATCATCCGTGCCCATATCTGCCAGCACTTACTGCAGCACTCCATGCTAAGCCCGGCGCAGCATGGATTCCTGAAAAATAGATCTTGTCTGACCAATCTCCTGTGCTTTTTAGATGAAGTAACTCGACGACTGGACGAAGGTAAGCATGTTGAGGTATGTTACCTCGACTTTAGCAAGGCGTTCGACTCCGTTAATCATCGTCTTTTGCTATGCAAGATGGAGACTTTCGGGATAGGTGGGCCAGTATATAGGTGGCTGGAGGACTTCTTCTCCCACAGGACGCTTTATGTCAAAGTGGGGGACAGGTGCTCCAGTTTGGTGAACGTCACCAGTGGTGCACCTCAGGGATCCGTCCTAGGCCCGGTCCTATTCTTGTTATTTAATAATGACCTAGCATCCACTCTTCAATCGCCCAGCTTTATTTTTGCGGATGATGTGAAGATTGTTGGATCTAAGGGTAGGGCGGACTTGGGCAGGGAAATAGGCACCGTCCTAAACTGGGCATACAAATGGGACTTACCTCTAAACGCTCAAAAAAGCCATTTGTTGTCAAGGGCAACAGAGAGCCTAACTGTCGCTCATGATCAAGGGCTGTTCACCGTAGAGGTAGCCAGTAGGGTTAAAGACCTGGGGATCATCATGAAAAGTGACTTCAAATGGTCAGAGCAGTGCAACGCGGCTGCGCATAAGGCTCGTGGGGAGCTCTTTAGACTGCGATCGGCTTTGTCTTGCCGGAAGCCGGAGGTATTCGTACCTATTTACATGGCTATAGTACGACCTCACTTAGAAGGTAGTGTGCAGGCTTGGTCACCCTTCTACAAAAAGGACGCCGCCTGCCTAGAGAAAGTCCAACGTCTCGCCACGCGGATGGTTGAAGGGCAGAGGGGTAAGACTTACGAGCAGAGACTCTGTGACCTGAATCTCTTCTCGTTGGAAAGGAGGAGAAGTCGAGGAGATCTCATAGAAACGTTCAAGGTAATGAAGGGCTTTTCTGGCCTTAGACCAGATAGTCTATTCCAATTGGCCGTAGACTCCAGAACAAGGGGACACGAAAAGAAGTTGATAAAAGCCCGATCTAGGTTGATGGCTAGATCGCACTTCTTCGGCAACAGGGTTGTGAACAGTTGGAACGGTCTGCCTGGTGAAATGGTAGATCTGCAGACAGTCCAATCCTTCAAATGTGCCCTTGATCGCAAGTGGTACGAGATCTTTCCTTGTAGTGAGCCTTAAGAATATCAACTAGATGGATGACGGGTAGCACTGTGGTCCTTCTGGAGTATGTTTTAGCAGACTTTTTCCCTCATTGCATACTGTCTCAGTGAACGCTGACGATGCATAATGTCTCTCGCAGTTGATGTGCGATGAGGTTTTCCGTTTCCCTCTCATTTTTAGCGGGGATTCGACGAAATACACTCGGCAGTAGTGGGTGCATAACTGGTGTGCACACCATCGAAGGAATTCTGGACGCTCGATTGGCCGTGGCCATTACCTGTCCTGTGCAGACTGAACTGAACTGAACTGAACTGTGATCTGACCTGACCTGGAGGTCACGACCTTCGGGTGTACGTTCGACGCATTTTTCCGCGAGATGCCTGTGGACTACAAATCGCTTGAATCCTGGCTGCACGAGAAGCTAAAACCTCTGTGAGTTATTTTTCTCTGTTGGAAATGTGGGTTTTTTGTCTGGTTCGCTTTGTAATTGTTATATTTCTTCCATATTCTCCCGAAACCCCCGTTTCATTGTCATAGTGTCCGTTTCTTCGAGCTGAGCGTTTGAAATAAATTGTTCAGATAATAACTCTGGGCCTCTAATCTTTCAACTTCGGCTTTTACCGTGAATTCATCTGCGGGATTTTTATTCGTCGTCCGGAACGTCTTTAAGGACATTATCCAAGCAGCACATTGTCTGAAATGCTGTTGTCAGTTGCGGGCATTGCCACAGTGCGATGGGCAACTTGAAGCAGACGTGTAGTATACAGCCTATAAGTAGTAAAAGGTGATCAATATATTCGATGATAAATGCAAATTGCATGAATTTTTCGTGACTTTTGATTCAAATGAACAACGTAGTTGTTGAGAGAGTACTTTGTGAATTAGCATACGAAATCTTAAATCGTCACACAACTCGTGGTCTTTTTTGGAGAGGTAAGCTAAAATAGTAGCTAACGCCACATTAAAACGACAGGAAGGCTATAAGTATGGGACTACACTATACTATACGCCGGTGCTATTTATAGAGAACGGCGAGACCCGAAAGTCGCGTTTTCTGCGAGTTGTAGGTTCCTTAAGGGCCCCGATAGCACTGCTCAAATTTCTCAGTAATGAGGCCGATAGATCGCTCATACGGGTCTTGCATGGTCTTGCTTGCACAAGCAGCACGCGTGCCCCCCTGACCGTCACCTGACAGTCCCATGAGTGTCCCTTGACCGTACCATTGAGTGATCCTCAATGAGACAAAAAAGGACTCAGTGAGTGACCGTAAAAACGCAGCAAAATAAATAAAAATTTTTAGGAGCGTCGACTGTTTTGGAGTTAGATCTCAGTCATCGTGGTTTTCGTTCTTATAAGAAATGTAGGGGACGGTCAGGTCGGGTCGCAAGTTCACCTGTGATACCTACGGGTTGTTGATTAGCATTAACGCGCGTTTGTTGTATTGAATACTAATGCAGATTCGTTTTATTGAATGTGATACTATCTCGCGTTTCAGCGTTCATCGCTGACTGTCTCCTGAGTGTACCTCAAGGTACACTGTATCCCCAAAGTTTTGGAGCCGCAGTATTACGGCTAGTGAGACAATCATGAACTCCTGCTATGAATTTATCACTGTTTTTTGTTATATAAAATAGAACGACAGACTTTCATGTGGTCCGGAGTTAAATTCCACATCACTTAAAAACGATGGGATTGAGTGTCTCCTTTGGTGACACTCAAGGGACGGTCGAGTTCCTCCCTGTGCTGCCTAGGTGGGTATGGACTTAAGTTCATTTTCCCACCGTAAGGAATATTCTGTCAGTTCGAAGTTGAATTCCCAAAGTAGTTTGCTGTTACGAGACTTAGGCCCTATTATTGTCTGGTCTAGAGTTTGTTCCTTGTTTCAGAACTGAAAGATAGAGTTCCAAGTTCGACTTTTGTTTTCATGATATGTTTGGAGAAAAGTGCAACGTGATCGAAGTACAATGAAAATAAAGACAGACAGTAGTGCTTAGAGGTAGGTGAGGGGATATGAAAATAAGATGCCTCTGAGCGGGATCTGAGAGCTGCTTTGCTTGAAGCATCTGCTGCTTCTTGCGAAAGACCATTTTAAAGAGGAATCTGTCAAGGGAATACAATTTTGATATGCGAATGTGCAAGGAGGATCTTCCAGAGCTTCCTAATTTGTCCTCTCATGGGTTCCGGGCTGGATCACGGGGTTCAACGAGAATAGGTGGCGCAATTGACCACTGGGCTCTTACTAATTTGAGAAGATCAATATTTAGGTTACTCAGACGAACAAAGTAGGATAAATGTGTCAGACCTCGGACTAGCTTCGAATCCAGCTTCGAGGTATTTCAACAGGTTGGAATCCCGAACTAAACCCATATGTGCAACCTAACAGCCTTATAAAACGGGCAAGCTTAGTTTCTATGGAGAAGATGCAAGTCCTTTAAAAACATTAGAGGAGCGCATAATCAAATTCAGTAGCTGGACTTACTGTAGAAGGAAGAAATTCCAACCAAGTATCAAGTTATTCAGGATGCCCCAGTTCAAAGAACAGCGTTTAACTGCACCGATAGCCGACTGCTTTTTACGATCTCGTCCCATTACAGTCACACCACCCGCATTTATTCTGATGTTCACTGGGAGGTTGTTCAGAAGGTCGCTGTTGTATGACCACGAATTGGAAACGTCTGAATGATAATCAGCTCAGTTTCCATGTAGTTCATTAACCCCAGCAATCAATGCCCAGAGAAATCAACTAAACGCGAGAAAGAAGTTGCAATACGAGACCCTCAATTCAGCTTTGTTGTTCTGCTTGATCAAGGACAAACCGTACATTGATCACTGTTTATATTGTGGCCCGTGGCCGCAGTAATAAAGTGAACCAATGAAGTGCGTTTGGGTGTAAATGTTAAAGTGGCACAACGCAGAGTAAATTTATTAGATAGACATGAACCCTTGGAAGTACTCAATAAACCGACAGTTCCGAAGAAAAATAATATTTTTCCGGAAGCCGTGCAATAAATTCAGGGAATCGCGCGATTTCCTCAGTTCTGCGGCTCGTTTCCACGTTCAATCTACTGGGACATTGTGTTGTTCTCCAACCCAGTCTCAGGTCAAGTTCAAGTTGCCGGTTATTGCTGATGGTCCAGTGGGTCTGCGAGGCTGAGGTGTACCTGTTGCACAACCACAAACAACACTACAACATGGACAAATGCCAGAACGAATAAAGTATAACGCGAGAGGGCAAGTGGTTAGCAAAAAGGATAACTGGTTTTTGTCTGTTCAACGCATGTTTTTCGATGTTATTTTGCATAACTTTTTCACTACGACAGAAGGGAGCCGAACAGACAGGTGGCGCAACACGTATCATCGACTTCTACCTGGAGCCAGATTTCCAAACGTATCTAACCAACGAATTTCCTCAACCCTTAGGCACCAACCAGAAAAACCCATGCTGGTGCTATCTTCATGCCCCTACGCCAAATCACTTTAGAACAGCTTCTTCCAGCCTTGCCCAGCACGCTCTAATAGAGCATGTAAAAATAGATGGTGGGCAGGTGTACGCAAAACACGGCCGAACCACCGGAGACGGTGTAGGGTGATCACTTCAGCAAGAGTGCGGCCATCCGCGCCCAACATGACAACTCATCCTTACTTGCCCGATGTTCCTACCAGACGTTAGGAATGATTCGGAGATATCGGTGGCCGGACATAGAAAGACTCCAACCGTGCCCACGGCGGAGTGTCTAAGTCTTGGAACTTTAAGGTAAGACTACGAACAACGGAGTTGCACACCCCTCCCCTAGGGGAGACGGATGTCACAGCGGCGCCACAGGTTTGTGAAAGTTGCTCTGGTGTTAGCTGTTCTTGATGTGATCTCTATCTCAACATCACCACCCGCTGTAAAGGTGCTTCTGCGGCATATGAAATTACTGACTTACTAGGTGATCATCACAGAAGATGATTGTAGACACAGACTCCTGTCAGTCTTACGAAAGTACTTTGCATTTGAAAAATGCAAAGTGCGTAGCGTATCAGAATATCGTCAAGCGGTTGAATAGGCTGTGCACTGCTACTTGATGTAGCGTTGTTGTCGGCATGTTCTAAGTCAAAAAACATGTTTCCTGGGAGGAGTTCAAACACATCGTTTAGAAGACTAAACAGAGCATTTCGTAATACATTCTCTAAAGTGAGGTTAAACAGAAATGAGGATGTAGATCAACCGTATTGTATTCTCCTAGAGTTATCTTAAGCTGACTCCAGACCTAAATCCGACATGGGCTATAACGATACAACTATGTGATCAACGACACTTATCCGGTGCTCTATTTCCGAAAAAACAGTTCCATGGTTCATCATCATTATCATCGTACAGCTTTAAACAGCAAGGCAAAGCCCCGCTGACCGTTGCCTTTCTCACCATGTTGCACGTAGAACTAAAAAAAAAAGAATCTACAAGATGGACAGGGACTGTACCTTCAGGGGGGTGGGAAAAGGAAAGAACGCCCTAATAGCCGACACACGAAATATAGTCTAACTGTACGATCACATACATTGATCAGTCATTCTGATTCAACAGAAAGGGACAACACGATCGACACTGTTCACGATTCGCTGTCGTATCCTTCGGTGTCTCCAGCCAACTGACCGATGGATCTTTTGGACCCCAACCACGAAGACAGGCACTGAACCGCCTAGTCGAATTGCACACGATTCACTGTTGTCTGGTATCCAGTCTTGCAGTGCACGCTCAGCTCTCATGCTCAAAACAATCCGAACGCCTGCCTGACCAAGAGTATTAGAAACCGGACCACCTGACACACAGAGTAAATCGAGAGACAGGTTATGTCTGAGATGCGAAGCGTGATCACAGAAGTGGGGTTTTTTTATGCGCGTTTCGAAGATACAGCATATATCTATTTTGAATTTCTCAAGAGTTCTAGCGAGGGCAGCCTGTTGCGCTATCTGACAGGATGTGCGGACGACAAAGGCAGCCGGGTGAAGTGAACATTGAAATTTAAGGAGTGTATTCGATTTAGGCGAAACTCCTAAACCACTGCTTTTTTAGAGCCACAAGAAGCCGTGGCTTTTTGTATCGATGTTGAATTAAGGGAAGAAAAGTTGGTAAGGCGCTTTAAAGGAAAGATGCTGGTTCCAATGCTGAGCCCCATGCACCCAATGGGCCAACCTGGTCGTGGACGGGGCAGCATCCTTTGGGCGGGCTGGCCAAGTGAAGTGGGATAACGTCTTCCACTGTCGAATAAAATCCCAGGCGCTCTATTCCTACGTCCATCTAGTGAAATTTTTTGACCTGCAAACTGTTTCTCTCTGTGTTTACTCTCTGGAGTGTGCTTTCCACGGGCGTAGTGGATTCGGGGACTAGGCCTTTATCCATTGACCTCTCAGGTATGATTACTTCCCCGGCTTAAGGAAGCCATCCTGCAAAGCTCGTTGGGTCATGGAGGCACGAAAGCCACCACTCTACGTCTAAATGCAGTATCGTTGTGGTGCTGTCCCACTCTCGCAGTGAACCTTCCGATCATATCTGTAAGAGAAACAAGGCAGTTAGATGTCAGTCCGATCGCAGAAACGAAGGATATCAGAGAGATAGGTTATCTAATGAAATGCAATACTGCTGGACTGCTTGGATTTCCTCTGACCTTGATAAGCATCGCATCGAAACTGCTCGCCGGTATTATTTTCCGCCCATTATCCAACGCTCGCGAAAGATGTACGCTTGAGAATCAAGGCGATTTCTGACCTGGTCCGAGTTGTATCGACCAAAAGATCCGTCTACCAGTTGGCTGGAGACACTGAAGGATATGGCAGCGAACCGCGAACAGTGGCGATCGTGTTGTGACTTTCTATCGAATCAGAACGACTGATCGATGTGCGTTTGTACAGTTAGACTGTGTATTCCGTGTGTTGGCTACTAGGGCATTCTTTCCTTTTCCCACCCGTGTAGGTCCATTCCCTGTCCATCTTGTATATTTATACTTTCTAATTCAACGTGCAACATGCTGAGAAAGGCAGTGGTCAGTGGGGCTTGCCCTACTGTTTAAAGCTGTACGATGATGATGATGATGATATCGACCACATCTCAACGCTGAGACAAATCCTAGACCAGAGGGACGCCTTTCGTAGGCCTGCAATCTCTGTCTTACTTTATCTAAAAGCGGCATTCGAATCAGTCGACCGCACTGTTCTCTGTCACCGCTTCGTCGAATTGTATATCACTTTTAACCATTGTATACAGAAAACCGAAGCTGATTTCGTACTCACGTTGATCTTTCAGCCAACTACAACGCGAGAAACGATGTCTTCCAGGATTGTTTCCTTTCGCCCTTTCTCTTCAGTTTTATAATTGAATTGATTCTTTAGGTAGCCCTATCCTCGTTTGAGAATAGCGACATCAATGCTTGCTCAGGTAGTAAATTGTGTGACTTGGAATACGCGTATGATGTTGTTCTTCTGAGTGAAGATCTGGGTTAGTTGCAAGCTTTCTTAGATAGCCTAAACAAGAGCGTTGCAATGTATGGGATGCGTTATGCACCTTCAAAATGTAAAATGCCGTCGCAAGACTGGTTTGGCTTAACACCAGACCTTGTGTTGGCAGGGGAAGCCCTAGTTTGAGTAGATAAGTTTTGTTACTCTGAACAGTTGCATCTTACCAGGTGGGCAGATATCAGATAAAGTGTCACTGTGTATTAAGAAGCCGCGTTTGGGTTCTGCCAACCTCCGTCATCTGCGGCATTGGCGTGACATCCGATTGTCTATCAAGAGTCGAGTGTACACAGCGGCGGTTGGATCTGTTCTTTTATGCGACTCAGAAACCTGTCCGTTAAGACTAGGAGATAGGCGAAGATTGTTGGTGTTTGAGCATCGATTTCTCCGTAGCATTGCCCAAATATGGTGGGAACACCGTATCAGAAATGCTGAGGCTAGACGTAGGGCTTTGGGAACCCGCGGTCAGTCTATGGATCAAGTACTAAATCTAAACGGATTAAGGTGGCTGGGACATGTGTTACGCCCTCCCCCACGTATAGACTTCCTCGTCGTACACTGTTCGCCGAGGCAGGTCGTGCTTTGAAGATAGGTCCTCGTTGTCAGTCCATGACATGAGAAAAAGGTATGAAAATCTTGACTGGTAGACTTGGCCAAGTAGGGTGTATTGTATTCCAGGTTTGGGTCCACGTGACTTGTCTTATGAATGGTTGAAAATATTAAGTGATACGGTTAGGTGTCGCGGCCAGTGGGTTAGTTGTATTCGAGTTCTTCCTATGTCTTCGTGAATTCCGCCTAGTACTTTGATTATTTGGATTTTTCCACTTTATGCTTCTGTTCTTTTTGCCCTTGACTGGACGATGTCGGGAGGTGACAACCGAAACCAAAGCACAAGTACGAGTTTTATCGTAACATGATATAGATTAAACTGACCAAGTGTCTGAGATAAAGTAGCTTATCGATCTAGTGATTTAGTCTAGCGGGACTCTCCGGAAGTTAAGGGTTGATGCCAGACCACTGTGCGGGTCACGGTAGTTTTTGTAACAGACGAGGAAAGTGGACGCATATTATAGTCTCCGGTGGGTCGCAGAGAAATATGTTCGCGAACAGTGGGTAGCGCTTACTTGTCTCATGACGACAGTGTCGTAGTTGAAGTGCAGACTGAAAAGTACAATGATAGATGGAATGTAGTTCCATGAAAATACACTCAATGGAGAATTGCTGTTCTTGGGACGAAGCGGGACTGAATCGAAATTAAGAACCGCAAAATTGCTTAATGCCTAAGGTGGGTAGTGACAAAATTTTTTTTAGAAGCCCTAATGAGCGTAGAATGTTTGATGCCTTCTCACTTTGGCGTTATGTTGGTCAATTGATGTCACCAAAGAGAACCATACTACTTTTTGTCTGTGATTTGAACAACGTTTGCAATACAAGCACCTCACCTTGTTGATTGAATTAGCTGATTTCACCCTTTCAGCTGTGTGGCAGATCCTATTCCGCTGTCCCAGTATGTGATTGCTTTGATTAAGAAGGACAAACCTGAAAAAGAACTCCGTGAAATATGCATTGACCAACTGGAAGTTTTCCTACAGGAAAACACGCCAAAGTTTGTTGAAGACCTGTTCACAGCGCTCATTTCCCAGTCGTACATGACTACGGATGTCATGGAGTCGACGACCAAGAAAGGCGAAACCGTTGAGCGTGTTGGAGCACACTCGCGTCTCGAAGCGCCGAAGGAAAAGAAACGCTCTGTGACGGGAGAGACACTTACTTCTGATTCTACAGCTGTCAAAACACCGATAAAAAGTGCTGTTAGTAGCAAAAGTCGAACCGCTAGAAGTCGTTCGCGTTCCCCTCTTACCAGTTCCCGTACTGGAGCGAATCCACTTAGCAATTCCCGGGGTCGGCGCGGCCGAGATTCTTCCGAAAGAGAACCAGGCAAAAATCGGTTGGAAGAGTCCATTGAGGGCAAAGCAGTGTCTTCGAGAAATCGACGAGGCAAGTTCATTATCTGTTTCCTTACATGGCGTTTTGCTTTCCAGTCAATAACATTCACTTGCTTCATCACAGCTGATCGTGAGTTCCGCGAAGGCAATAGCCTCAGCCACAGGAACTCATCACACTTTTGGTCTGTGTGTGTGATGCTGGCATCCTTAACCCTGATACGTGTAGTGATGAACCACATAACGTCCCACTGCTTGAAAAATAATAAGTAGTTTTCTAACTGTAACGTGTTTCCCAACTGAATGGTTATTGATTCCATTGCGTAATTTTCTCAGGAATACCACTCACTTGATTCTTTAATTTGCTCCTGGTCAAATTTCTGGATATCTCATTAAAGCAGTCGCACATCACTCAAATTAACGCTGGTGTTGTGGTCATCACCACTAGTTGACCCGCCAAACAAAGTAGATAAGAAGAGTACTATTCCCGGAAAAGTACACGATCTCGTTTCCGCATCTGGGTCGCCAGGGGCCCAACGAAAAGACTATCAAATCGGTCTCTCTGTAGTGCTTACAGCGCTTACAGTGTGCTTTAGGACCACTCATCGAAGGATTGCTCGGATCTTTTGGAACCGTCAAATAGATGTTAGATATGAAGTATTCAGCCTCCGATGTAAATGATCGCGAGCGTAATTTTGGACTGTTGAAAGCAGCTAGGTGAAGAGAATGCATAGGTCTGAGAATCGGTTGTTTATTTTTCCCATTCTCTAATTTGTTTTCCTTACCTTGAGTTATAAGTTCTCGGTCTCGACTCATTTTGGTTGCTCTTATCCATTTTGACTTGGGATGTGAAGGATGAAAAGCAGACGAATCCGAAACGCTTTCCGAGGGACCGGTGGAAATTTCTTAGCGAACCACACTTCGTGGCTGCCCACACCGCAGGAGAGGTTCCTCTTCGGGAACCCTAACTGGTTCTTTTGACTCAGTAGTCAGACCCACAAGGCAGCGGGATGTTATGCCAGCACGGGAACGCGACTGAAGCGTCCATGAAGAAACTTCTTCTGGTCTTCCACGTGAGACCTGATTTTTGTACGCATCCTCCCGGGTGGGGCAGAACCCCGAGATGGGTGCTACCCAGCTTAGGTGGGCAACGACTGCCCAATGAAGTCGGATCATTTATACCACCGTCGAGAGAAACCCAAGGCGCTCTACTCTTTTGTCCATCTAGCGGAAGTTTTATACTGGTAGACTGCTGTTATCGGTGTCCGTTTACTGAAGAGCCTTACTTTACTTTTATACGACTGCCTCCTGCCAGAGGATGAGTCAGCTCCATGGATATCACGGATCATCGCTGATCGCACGTGGCGGTTGGCTGCGAACTCCGCGCAAATCGTCACCCAGTTTTCTTCCAGTATCGCAGGCCGTAGGTCGTATGGTGTCCGAGGCGCTCCATGTCTTTCTCGACGGTGCTCAACCACGTTTTTAGTTCACCACAAAGGCGATGGTGCTATCCCGTACATGGCGCAGTGCCGAGTGTTTGCCTGGACAGTTCTGTGTTGGGTTATCGGAGTATGTGGCCGAAGCGCTGCAGGCGGCGACATTGAAGAAGGACGGAGAGTTGGTCAATATAACAGCATCACCGTATTTCGTCGTTTGATAGCATTTCCCGTCAGTTTGTACGAAGAATTCGGCGCAGACACCAGTGCTCGAACACCTCCAGCCTCTTGGTATCTTCAGCTCACAGTGGCCAGGTTTCACACCCGTATGTGAGCACGGGTCGGATAGCGTCACAGAAGACTCGAATCTTCGTTCGAAGGCTAATTTCGCTCCGACACCATAGCGCACGCCGAAGCCAAAAAAGCGCTTTACGTGCGTTCTCAACCCTTGACATTACTTCGTCCTTCGCCTGACCACTCGGAAGCAGAATAGACTCCAAATATCTGAACGATGGTACGTACTCGAACACCCGATCATTGATGGGCAACTGTTGAACTGACGGCCCAGGGCAAGTTGACAGAGCCTTTGTTTTCGCTGAATTGACTTGGAGACCAATAGCCTTCGAGAAGTATTCGATTCGGTACAGAACTGGCTGAGGTGTGGTGGGGGAATCTCCTAGTACGACAACGCCGTCTGCAAACTCCAGGTCCAAGATATGCACCGTTGCACTCAATTGGACACCGGGATAATCAGCCAAGGCTTTGTTCATTGTCCATTTGACTACATAGTTGAACAACACTGGTGAAAGAGGGCATCCCTATCTAATTCCGGAATTGGTTGCGAACGCCGAAGATTCCGCGACACACTCAGACACGTGCGCTAATGGAGGCATAGTAAGCCCTCAGGATCCTTGAGTTTGACAAGAATACCGTCAGCTTATAGTATACCCCAAAGGCATTCAAGATTAACCGAGTCATAGACAGCCCGGAAATCAATGAACCAGACTGCTGTTGGCTGCCGTAACTTGTGGCGGTGCTCCAGTACTCGACGCAGTGTGAAGATTTGGTCCACACAATCTCTGCCACGGTGGAAACCTCCTTGGTTCGTTCGAGTGCGGGAGTCTCTCGCAACTGAGAAGTGATTTAGTAGGAGTACGCAAGAAATCTTTGCAGCAACGTCAATTAAACTGATCCCCCGGTAGTTCTCGCACACTGTCTTGCCTATTTCCTTAGGAGTGGTGACACAACAAAGGCGCTCTAGTCCGTTGGAAATGTCTCTCCTCTCCAACAGATTGGAACAGCACGTGAAGCCCGTCTATCAGTGATGACAAACAGGCTTTATGCACTTCTGGTGGTATGCTATCCTCTCTAACAGCTTTCCTGTTTTTCAATCGGTTGACGACCCTGGTAATTTCCGTCATACTTGATGGCTCGCAGTTGACTTCGTACACCTCTACACTCAGGGACAGTGGAGGGTCCATGGTGTGATCGGAAGGTCGGTCGAGAAGCCGGTCAAAATACTCTACCAAACGTTCGATTTTTTTTCTTTGTTCGGGGATAATCTGATCTGCTGCACCACATAAGACGGATTCAGACTTGCATCGCCCATTCGAAGTACTCCGAATGAGTCGAAATAATTTGCCGAAGTCACCAGTACCGGAAGTGGTCTCCATCTTCTCTGCCACTTTTATCCAGTACCTCTTACGATCGGCTCCGACTGTGCAGGAGGCCTCTCCTTGTAGTCTTCGGCGTTCACTGCTTATCACTACTCGGGCTTCCCGGACCTTCGTTGATAGTTGCAAGGTGGTCGCTAAGATTCATTCATTCAGACGTTTTCCGGTTCTCCCTGGCTCCTTCCAGGCAACCTCACGGACCATCGACTTGGTCACCTTCCACTGTTCTTCTACAGAGGACTCATATAGGCGGATTCACTAGGCGGTTTCTGTTCCCACAGCGTTGGTCACGTCCAAACTCATCTGAGGGGCCAGATCGCGCTTTCTAGTCACCGGCGATGACGAATATATCACCGCTTGAAACACGATTGATTAGATCTTGTAATTTGTCGTAGAAGTCACCTTTTATTATATTTTCAGCCTTATACATAACAATCATCGACAGATTCTTGAGAGAGCTCTTGAAGCGTGCTAGGGCCAACGTCGAAGAGATCAGTTCCCGAGAAATCAGGGCGCTGTTGGCCTTTTTGCTCAGGGCGAATGCGGCACCATGGTGTCCGGAGTTATCCTCAGGCTCACTGTGATAGAGTCCTCTCCAGGTGAATATTCGTTACAACCAGATGCTGTCCCTCATTTTGTTTTGAGAGACTGAACTTTGTTCGATCTTTACCTAACAACCTGTCAAGCATAATTGCATCTCCGACTTAATGAAGCCATCCTGTGTTGCTCTTTGGGTCATAGAGGCACATAAGCCAACACTACGCCAACGTGCAGTCTCGTCCTGATGGCCTTGCAGTTGTAGAATATAATGACATAAAGAGGCAAATTATCATTCGTCCCCTCAAAACATGGGTTTAAAGTAATAACCGACTAGTTTAAAAAAGACGTCTGTGGTTTGATGCGAAAATTTCGACTTCTATGGTAAGAAGTGTTAATTTTTCCGAAGTATTCCTGAGATTATTGGTCTTCTTCAACTCATTACTATAGTTTATAATGTGTCTCACCTACAGAAGACTCCAGCGAATCAACTGACGCTCGTCGTTTTCGTTTACGGGATCCGGACATTCATCGACATCGTTTTGCTCGGGAACGATATCGGTCACCGGATCGCAGTGATCGCTACGGATCGCGTTGCGCTCCACTCGGACGAACTGATAACACACGCGACGGTGGACCTCGAAAACGGCGCTGTCGAAACTTTGAGGAGCATGGCGTGTGTGCTGCTGGCTCTCGTTGTCCATTTGATCACGGTCCACATGCCCTGGTACTGCCGTCAACCAAGGTAACTAGTACGACTATCGTCAATGTGCCGTTGTCCTCGGGACACTCACATTCTCGAGATGATTCATCTAAAGGTGCTGTGCCAACTGACCAAAAGACGAATTCATCAGGTGGCTTCAAGTCAACTGAACCGCACTGCGTCGAGACCACCGTATCCATTCCGATTGTGCAATCTGCCGGAGAACCTCTGCTAAGTACTCCTGACAGTAGTGCTACTACTCAAACACTCTCGACAGCATCGATTTTGCCCGTGTATCGTCCAACACCCAGTAAGTGTCCCCCATACCGAACAGCCTAGTTTGTATATACCTAGATTTTATAATTTTATACTTGTTTTCTTCTTCTGTTATTGCAAAAGTCTCAGAATTCAGACTCATTTAAGCACGTTACTCAACTTAACTATAGGTTTCTCTTTCAGTGGACCTTTTAAGCCTCCAGCGTGGAATCTAAGATACCCACCGACTGGGGAGTGAAGGCATGAGCTGGTGTGATAGAATTTGGCGCTCTTTTTTTTGCCTTGTTTGTTAGGTACGTAATCCTCTCTTCTATTCTCGTTTACTGCTTCTGTACCAGTGTGGCGGAGTGTAAATACTACTTACTGAACAAGTAAGTAGTTGATTTCTCAAAACGCAATTATAGACAGTTGTGGATCAATAGCGAACGCGGCTATGTCAAAGGGATCAAATGCAGTAAGGTAAATAAGGGCATGAAAACCATACGACTACTTCTCCGCCTGGATGATGGCTGTATTCAAGTGGACTGAACCGCCGGTATGCACATACGCATCGTTGTTGTTACACTTGGATAATTTTGCTGACCCCCGAACGAGTGTTTCTCAATAGACAACCTATTTCCCAGACACGTCTTCTGGATTATAACACTAGTAATTGCATACTTTGTGACTGCTGAGAACCCATCACCGGGGTCATTTTTGCCAGCCACCTGTAGCGTCGGTATGACATCCGATTTTTACCCATCAGGTTCAGTCGGCACTTCATCTACGGTGCAATCCTGTTGTATCCTGATGTATAGCATTTTACGACTGTTAGTAACATCTTTTGTTCTTGAATTTCCGTGGGTTTATCAATTTTAAATCAATTGTGATGTATACCTATACGTAAATGTTTGTTGTTCGTCAACGTAATGCCGTTAATGTTGGCAGCTAGTCGACCTTTCGGTTACCGCGGTTAGTTTTTCTCAAGATCAGTGTATGATTCGTTATTTTCATCTATTTTTACTTCACTCTAGTCGCAATTGGTGGCGGTCTATTTGTGAGAGTATGGTTATAAATATCTGCTTCCTTTCTAAATGTCTTATGTACCCTAGTTCCTTATTCGTAATGTCTGGACTGTGAATACTCGTGACCTTGTGAACAAACAAACACCACATCTCGCTTTGCACCGCAGTCTAACGAAGTTCGCAAAATTTTATAATTCTCCACCCCAGTGAACTGATAGAATACACTTCTTTCTATATGACTATCGTCTCTCCTCGGTCTTTCATTCACAAACCATTGAAAACTGTCCTTTTCAGTATCTATTGCAAATCGGTTTGCTGGACATGTGTTGTTTAACGCGCTCAGCCTATTTTTAACATCCGTGTCTGAACTGCAAAAATCAAACGTATCATCAGTGTTGTGTGAGTGCATTTTAAAGTTCAGTTCGAACAACGATGATGTTTTCGTTGCCATCTCTCAGTGAATGCCTCAGTCGGGAATGAAGCAATAATAGCAATAATCAACCGATGTAGAAAGTGTGTGAATATACGATCGCCACCGAACCCGTTGCAACCACATCCTCCAGTGTATTTGGCCACTGAGTGGGTTAATCTCCTGGAACCAACTTGGGAAATCTAACACACCCTATATGGCTAATTCTACTGGTCGTGACTTCATGTCTTTCTTCTGCGTCATGGATCGGTCACATTTGCTCATTTTCCAACCACTTTCCTCCTAAGAAAACATTACAACCCGAGGAATCCTATCCGGGGGCATGCGCAACACGTGTTTCAACCAGCTTAGCTTAATGAGGTTTAGTGTTTCACCTGGTGATTTGTTTCGTGTGCCTGTTACTATGTGTCCAATCTCAGCGTTGTTGCTGCGCCATTCCTATCAAATTTAAGCAATGTTACGTAGACACGGGTGTTCGAAAACCGATAGCGCCCGTTTATCCCCACTCGCAGTGGTCACGTTTCTGATGCACATAGAAGGACCGGCTTACTGACTCCAACGTAAACTTGACCACTGATAGATGAATCAGCTCTCACGTCGATATCAAAGATGACTGTGCGCGCACGACGGAGATTGATGAGAGAATAAATGTCCTCTTAAGAGCCCCTGGAGATTTCGTGACGATTGATAGCTGGCACCTGCCACACCACAGAGTAGTTTTTTTCTGAACCCTAACGGAACTGTGTGACCCAGCTTAACCCAAAATACAGTTGAGCTGTAACCCAGAACGTGAACGTAACCAATTCAATTCTTAGCCTCATGCACCCAGTAGAGCAAGCGGAATATGATCGAGACAGCATCCTTTGGGTTTGTAGCTGCCCAACGTTGGCCGGAAATAGCTATCCAATGAACTGCGATCGCCCCCTCTATTCTGGAGATAAACTCCGTTTGTACGTCTATCTAATCGAGCTTTTTGACTAGTGAACTAATCCTTCATATATGTATGTATAATATATATATATATATATATATATATATATATATATATATATATATATATGCTGCGTGCATGCTCAACATGTGCGCGTCAAGATAACAAGATAAATACGGAAGTGTAAGCGGTGAAATCTATAGACATGTAGGTCACCAACTGTGTTGGATTATAGTGCGTAGAAGTTCAGGTATTCACTATCTGATCAACGAATAAGGAAACTCAGGAATAAGTTTAGCACTTCTTGTAGTGAACAATCAGAAACCAAGGAGCAGATGCAGCTTTGTTAAGAATATGTTCCGTGTGTTAAGGTGCTTGCGTTCAGAAAGCTGAAAAATGGAGCAGGATATCGCAGTTAAAAAACAACCGGCCTTTTATGCTATAGTAAACTCTAGGTTCAGGAGCGTCGCACCTAAGTGTCTTGGCTTGACTCCTACATTACGGGCAACCCAGTTAGCAGTCACATAAATGAAGAAACGTGACGAATGAAAGCATTGAAGAAAGAACAGGTGACAAAATCAGTTAGATGAATAATGCAGTTGTACACATACGGAAATGCGGTTACTCGGCCAATCGCTTCGTGTATTCATATTTCCTGGTTTTCGAGTAATTCCTTTCAGATGCTGTCATTCAGTGTCAGCGGCTAGTGGCAGTCACAGCCAGTGGCAGGTCGTTAAGATCATACGTGATCCACACAAACAATACTCAAGTAAGGTGATTCTCGAAAAGAGGATATGGCCGTTTTTCGCATCTTGTATTGCGAGCAAAGTGATATTTACACTCCAAGTACAGAATTGTGGTTAATATGTGCTCAGCGCGTGTCCCGATCGTTGGAACCCACCCATATTCAGTGTATTTAATACTGTACATCTTAATCTCAGTACTGCGGGTTCAGTTTCTTTAGCGGATTCGAGCAATGCTGCAAGGAGTCAAAATTTTTCTGATTTCACCCAGTTTCAGTTAAGTTAATTCAACTATCAGCCTCGTCCTTATTTGCTCTGGTTTTGGTTTCTATCTCGCAGCATCATCGCGCTGATGACAAAATAAATGGAAGCAAAAAGTGAAAAAAGCCGGAAACAAAATAATAAGCGGAAATTACAAAGACAAACAAAGGGCTCGGATGCAGCTACGCCAGTGGTCACGATAACTAGCCATATTGTAACAAAGAATGCAGGACGAATAAGGCGCGCCTGTATTTGACCGACTGCCTGAGCATTTCGGCTCCGTTCTGGCCAGGTGCCCGCCACCATTAGGTTGATTCTGCTGGCCGCCGTTTCCGTTCGGTTGGTCCGACTGATCCGGTTGACGGCTTATTCGGTAGCTCCTCACGTGGGCCAACTTGCCGGTTGCCTGAGATCATGCTGAGTTCAACCTACAAGTCCGCACGCCTCTTTTTGTCGGTTGCGGGATGCTTCTGACATCTTCATCGTTCCTTATTTGGGCTGTGTCTCTCAGTTGGTTGGCCTGGTCGGTTTAACACTCGCCTCGTTCTGTCGATACAGCATTCTCCAATGTAATATCACTTAATGTTTTCAACCATTTGGTAGGCGTTCCTCGTGAACCCCAACCCGGAAGTCTCACATGTCCTACTTGGCCAAGTCCACTGGTCAAGGCTTTCACACCTTTTTGCCCAAAGGAACTGAAGTTCCAATACCTCTTTCGATGCCAGTGTTGTAATTCTCCCCGAGGTGCTATGCAGTTATCTTAGCGGTATCATTCTGCTTTCCGTCTTTTGACTGATTAGGTGAGTATCAATGACCTTACAATTTTATTGAAATTGGAATATAAACTACAGAAGTAAGCCGTTCATTTTCTAACTACCTGGTTTTCTTGCTTTATACCTCAGTCAACCATCCGGATGCAACCGCTGTGCCACAACTCGAAACTTTCCCATTTAACCCCTCGCTCCTAAGCATCCCACCTCCGATTCTCGGTACTTTCACCTGGCCAACGCTCAATTTACCCAAGACATTCGCTTCGCACAATGCAGTCACTAATGAATTCCCCCGTGCACAACCGATTCGGCACAATGTGGTTCCCATTCCCATGCGTGAAATCAATCCGAGCCACACGGTCGTAACAAACGAGTCGACGGACTTTGCCTCCTCGACAAATGTCGTACCACCAGCTTACGAACCCGATCGTCCGCAAATCACCATGATCTCCGGACCGAATAGTCAATCTCCGTCTAGAGCAGATACGGCCTGGGCTGTCACCGCACCGAATTCCGCTGATGCGCCACTAATTTACACTCCAAGTCCAATATCTGAGCGTCTTGGTCAGGAAGCCACTCGTGGATCCCACACCAGAGGGGGTTATTATAATTCAGTGACGAGTTTCAAAGTTATGGATCACATGACTCCATTCCCGTCGGTGTTATATGTGACTAAATTACCATGGAAGCAGAACGATGTGGATCAGTTGCACGTGCATTTTGCCAAATTTGGCACTGTACTGAAAATCGTCCCATGTTTCGGTGGATTGGCTGATGCAGCCATGGTGGAATTCTCGTCTCCGGTTGAGGCGGAAGCGGCCTATCGCAGTCCAGAACCGATTTTATCCAATCGTTTTATTCGGCTAAGTTTAAATCCACCCATACTGCAGCGATTGGGTGGTCGGCCGGTGAAATACGAGTTTCGCGGAAAGGTGTGTGTGTGTGTGTGTGTGTGTGTGTGTGTGTGTTCACCCGAATTGCCATGACTAGTTGATTGTAATTGAGAAGTAATGAATAATTTTGATCAGTTTAAACATTCCGGCTGGACAGTCTTCGTATTGACTTGTTTTCAACAATTTACTTGGTGCAATCAGATGAGGGACTAAAAAGAAAATCACACGTAGTTACAGCTTCTTTGGTGTGCAATTGATGAGAATAATTTCAGCGAATTTTTGGTTAGCTGACGCTCATTATCAAGTATCCTGCACACAGGTTCGTCATTTCTAGACACTCTAGGAAACATTTTTTTGTGGGTGTAGTGAATCAAGTTGCTTTCATCCCCACTACGGTCGTCTTAAGACCCAGAAAAATCAATGACGGAAAGGCTTTTATTACATAAACATAACATGTCAGGTTCTTTAGAGCAACACGTGTACGTGGGTAGATTGTTCTAGTCATACACACACACACACACACACACACACATCAACACCCCTCACTATCTTGCCATTTCATCCCGACATAAAATGTATCCAGCTTTCATTAATACTATTTTCATTCAAGAAATCAATGACCTGGTCAGCGATACTGTTGCGTTGTACCAAGATGGGCGCAAAAAAAACCGAAACTCTTCTCTATATCCACATTTTGTATATAGTCCGTGGTATCCGGATCCCAAAAATGAAATGCGAACTGATTCAAGAGACACGCCCTCCCCCTGTCCGCGAACCAGAAGGGGAAAGTCAGAAAAATGCATCCACTGTTCTTAACTAACCGATGACCGGAAGTGTCTTTCACATGTCTCAAAAACCCCTGAAACTCGTTTCATTGGGGGATTCGAAATACAATGTGAACCTTTGTGTGAAGGCTATAATCAACTTAACGTTCTCTTTTCATCTGTTCAAGGATACTTTCCTTGTCCGCGTACACTGGAAATCCACCATAGTTGAGTCAGATGGTATGCATTTGTGAAAAAAACGTCGTGCCGGGTCAGGGTTTCTCAAATGTAGTTACCCCTTCAACCCCCGGGTTCTCGAATGCTATCTTTCGAGATTACTCTTTTAATGAGATAGTTCTAAAGTACTACCACTGTCCGAAGTAGTCCTTTGCGTATCAACCACTATGGGACTGATTCATTGATTCCGCCCTCCTTCATCGGTTGACTATAGAAAGAAAGTTGATTGGTTTCACAACAGTGTCGTTTGTGAAATAGCGCAATTCTTTAACTTAGGTAAAACCGGTTTTAAGCTACTCTTCGTCATGTATGTAACTGCCGGCTGATGAAATGATTACAGCTCCTCTGACCGCGTTTTCTTCTCAATTTGCAGACTCTGCAAGACCGCTTGGGCGTTAGGAATCGTCTGGGCTCTCGACCATATGGTGGTCTGGGTTTGTCTTATGTGGGTTCCTCCGGTTTCCGGGCGAAACCCGCAAAATTAAATTCTGGACCTAGTCGTGGTCATTCACGGTTCCGTTTGGAGCGAGATTCGGATGCAATACAGAGTTCACCTCCAGTATCTCCCGACGAGGCAGATGAGCCAGAAGATGAACGCGTAGACGAGGATCTCGAAGCACCACCAGCGTCATCAGACGATACGAGTTTTATCGATCGTGGATTTAATCGAACCAAATTCACTAATCGACTGAACACAGAATTTACCGCAAATAATGAAGTACATGGCAAGGACAAAATTGCTGATGCCTCTGGTGTTTTTGGTGTTGAATTGGCAGTAAGTTCCGTAGTAATATTTGGTCTAAATATGTGTCTGCGTTCCATGTATTATGGTTTTTTTGTTTTGAAAGTTATTGTTTAGAATCATTCGGAAGTCATTTCAATGTCCTTAGAAGAGTTTTCAATTCAGTGCACCTATTAGCTAAGCCAAATAAAAGTGATGCGTTGAGAGTGAACGTTACCGTCGACGTCAATGTACCCGTGTCATTCGGTTATATTAAGAGATATGGGATGACAGGTGAGTCTTCAGAGTATGAGATATATCCCTTCTACTGCTGCTTATGTTTATCTTTTAATAAAAAGCTTTTGTAGTCAGGGGTCTACCGTATCCTTATGGAGCATTTACCTGAATTTTGATCTTCCCCTGCCAATCGGCCATCAACTGTGGGTCCAAGAAACGGTTATATACTGGGGAAGCAATTCAGTGGACTGGTCAAGTAAAATATCGGGTAGTCAAATCATTCAATCTGGGCGACATATTGTGTGTTTGATGAATTTTGGTTCCCAACCCAAGGATACGGGAGCTTCTGAAACCAAACAGGTTTCGGACATAATATCAACTTTCATGACGCAGTGACATGTCAGCAGCACTTGCTCGAACGCAAAGGAGAGGATGTGAATGGGTAATAAAAAATACAGTGTAGAAGATGTATACATTTGATCGTTAGAGTTACACAGTTTCTCACGACCATTTCGCCTCACTGTTATCTTCTTTGGTAGAGTTTTTTCAGCAAACTGTTCTTGTGCTTTACGGTATCAATGCCATTTAGTCGTCTCCGATCTGAAAAAAAATAAACAAAACATGAATTGTAAGGTCACAGCCTTAACTGTTTCAGTGCCGTTACAAGTGCTCCTCAAGCGCATGATTCCAGATGCGGTTGAATGAGTGTTGAAACCTCATATCAAAATCTAGTGAACACGAAGGCGATAACACTGCCATCCCGTCCCGGGGTAGATTGTCCCCCGTGTGACGATTCAAGGTTTCACTTTAATCCATAGAACCCCGTTGCCCTTCGGGTCGCACGACGGTTGTTTGCTTCAATGTAGTAGCCTTTTTGTTTGTCAGGCTGTCAGGTGGACATCGCTCAGCGGCCGTTGCAAGTTCACTGTAACAACAATGTAAATTTTGCGAGTTGGAGCACGACGGGACTTGATACGGTTTTCTAACTCAAGTCTCGGAATCAGGTTGCCAGCTTTCCTTAATAGTGAGATAGACCTTTGGGGTTATTAGGTATATCCCTTTCACTGAACTCATGCTGCCGTGAATGTCTTTCTGAATTGTTCCATTTTTTGTCAAACAATTTCTCTACTTCCGGGCGTCATAATCTAATCCAATTCAATTGATCTACTTGGTAGTATTTTCCGGTACTTGCCCTCCCGTGTCCACCCGGCATTATTCTAGCGCGCACGTATGGAGTACGCACGCGGCGGTATGCACAGAAGCACTCATTCGTCGCTATACACTCAAGAGGCAAAAGATTATGTATGGGAATGCGAGAAGCAGAATGCACTTAAACGACGGCAGGAGAAACTGCTTTCTCTGGATAAGGTGAGCTATTTGGCGTGTTTGTAGTCTGACTCACGTTATATGTCATTATTTATTAACTGTTTGTTATTCTGATCGATATCCGTCCAATTAGATAAGGTGGTAAACGTTAAAGTTGTATCCAGAGAATTCTAGATCAAATTATTGATTTATGAGTATGCTGTTGATGGGTGTTAACAGAACGTCATCTGTACCACAGTTAACTCCTAGGAAGAACTTCTCTTCTGTGTGTGATCTAATTGAGACGATGATAATACGTCAGAAACAGCCTGCGTAACGGGGCTACTTCGCCGGTTTCAGTGGTGGGAGATTGGGGTTGTGTATGCGGTGATTTGTCAACAGTATCAACACAAATCCCCCGAAAAACCAGCTGTTTCATCTAGCTTATTAAGAATCATAAGCGGTGCATATCTACTAAGCCCTAGCTGGGACTCGAATGCGTAGTGCATGGTTATGAGTCACACGTTACTAATAGACTATCCGGTTTGTTGCGCATCAGCGCTGCATGATATGACATCCGGATAACCTGATGGTAACGTGTATGACTCCATCATGTACCTCGAGTTTGAGTGCCATTTGGAGAGCGGGGCCAATGCTTTGCTGATGATCCCTAACAAGAATGAAACAGTTGTTTCCATGGCTTCCAGTGGTGAGTTGTGTCTCGACGATGCATGTTCAATCAGTTCACAAATTTTCTTGAGCTGACCGCTGTAGATGAAAGCGCGTTTGAAATCCAATTTGGGGACCTTTATGAACTACCCGGGACCAAATCAATTTACACGAATTGCGCTTGTCTTTCCATCAGGTTTTACAGAACACAAACCGTCTTCATTAGGTACCATCGTCATCATCCGTATACTGATAATGAAGCATTTGAAATGTAAACGCCACGGTCAATGATCAAAAGCTTATAGTATTGTTCAATCCTCTCGTACTGAACTCTCAACCAAACGCAAATTTATGTATCTCACAGTGAACGGTTTTCCGCTAGTCTTTTGATTCAGGCTTTGACAACCATTTTGACGCAGTCTTCATGGCAAGCTCTAGGTCGCCCGACTGTCCAGCAGACATGCAACCTTGCATACAATGCTTCAGTTAACCAAGTGTTCATCGCGGGAATAGTGAATTGTGAAGATAAACTCCATGGTAAAAGATTCTCAGCACCGACATACGTTGGTAATGATTGCTCCAGTAATCTGATTAGTATATAATAGATTAGTACAGTGGAACTTTGGGACACACCTTTTAAAAAGTTTTATCATTCAGACGGGACGATGTGAATAACATTTCATCATTCAAAGAGCTGAAAATCCGTTCTCTCGAACAATATGAGAATGCAACTCAGCTTATTACAAAGTTACAAACAGAACATAACATTATTTCCTCCGATAGTTTGTGATTATGCACCAAAGCAAAAGCAACATTGTACCTGAAAAGGAAGGCTAAAGCTGTATTTTGACCAAAATACCCGTTTCACTTGCTGTCGGTGACCAGATTAGCAAAAAAGTAACCCGCTTGTAGGAGGCTAGTGTTATTAGCCCAGTGAATTATTCGGAGTGGGCAGCACCGATTGTAGTCATGAGGAAACCAAACGACATTGCGCATATGCGCAGACTTTTCACCAAATTTGAATCATTCTTTGGAGACACATCAGTATCCTCTACCTGTTCCCGGGGACCTTTTTGCCAAATTAAACGATGGAAGCATATTTTCCTAGGTCAATTTTTCATAGGCTTATCTTCAGGTAGAAACCGACGAGGAATCCAAACAGTTGTTGATCACAAGTACACACAAGAGGCTATACAGATACGACAGATTACCCTCCGGCCATATTTCAGCAATTTATGGACACTATGCCTGCGGGGTTGCCTTTCGCAGCAGCTTATATGTATGACTTTGCCATTGTTAGCACAAATATTCATGAGCATTCCCATGTAGACAAGTTACTGTATCGTATACAACAGTTCGTTTTTATATTCGCTCGGAAAAATCTTGTTTCTTCGCTAACTGTTCTCAGTATTTGGGTTTTTCTATTGTTGGTGATGCTGGTAGATATCCCATTTGTGATATGCCAGCACCCACCGACATCCATACGCTTCAATAATTTTTAGGCATGGTCAGTTATTACAATCAGCTTGTATGAGACATGGACATATCTCGAGCTCCTTTAACCGAACTAATTTCCCCTTCTGATCGGTGGAAATGGACACATGACTGTCAACATGTTATTTGAGTCAGTCAAAGATTTTGTCATCTTCATTGTTATTATATTACGATCCGTCACTTGACATCATTGTAGCACCAGATGCTTCTAATAACGGTATAGAAGCGGTAATCCTGCACCGGTTAGCGGTTAGTTTTCAGGAAGCTTCCAGGTCGTTATCTTCTGCTGAACATCATTACAGCCAAATCGAGAAGGAGAATTTGACACAAATTTCACAAAGTGATCTAAGTACAGAAGTTGGTCCTCCAAACCGACCACAAACCGCTTCTAGCTGCTTTCCGCAACAAGAAAGGTGTACCAGTTCACACGGCTGATCGGTTTCAGGGGTGGGGTACAAATTCCAGATTCAACATAAGTCCTCCTCGGAGATGGGGCACACCGATGCATTATCTCGGTTAATATCGGCACAGAGAAAAAACGGATGACGAGTTGGCTATCGCTCCCATTGACTTTGAGAATGAGGTTCAGCGGGTGCTGGTAGATGCTATGTCATACCTGACAGCGGCTGACACAATCAAGAAAGCCCCTAAATACTGACAATGCTATCAATGAAGTGAAGAACTTTCTGAAGCACGAGTGGCCAAAAACCACTAAACTACCGATTCGTGAATTCTTCTTACGGCGCCATTCTCCATCGATCACAGATGAATACCTTCTTTTCGGAGAGCGAATAGTTATCCGGAATTCACTCAAGTCTGATTTCTTGAGGCAGTTTCATGAGGTACATCCGGAGCTAAGCGGAATGAAATCCTTGATGCTCAGCTACCTTTATTAGCCTTTTATCTTTCACGACATCCAACAGTTGGTCATTTGGGAGATTCCGAAAAGCACCCTGGAGGCGCGTTTGCTATCCCGGCCGATCGCTATGATAACGGCGATCGTCTCATCCAGCTGTGCTCCGACCAATGATTGTTTCTGTGGAGCGCGAACTTATTCCACAAGAAGCGGCATAGAATGACATGGCGTCCTCCTACGTCTTCACAACGTTGAATTCAGATTGACCGTATTGTGGGTCAGTTGAAGATTGTCGTTCATTTTGGTCTACGCTTGTGGACTCAGATAACGCCTTGGTACGTGCTCGCTTCTGTTTACGTCTCGTCCGTGGTCGCATCAACGTAGATGCCACTCATCACACGCGGTTACTTCTGGGCGATAACCGACGATCTGCTTTTCAGACAGAGCTGTCTATACGGTTGTTGATGCAGCCGGATGTTCAAGACCCAGATGAACGCTGACAACAGACCAAGAAGCCTGGTGAGCTGCGTCTAATGTCACCCAGGACTCTGGTTCAAGTAGGCCTCTTAGACGATAGATATCTTCGATATCGGTTTCTCTTTTGGATGCTCGTAGATCCGTCCCTCCGGATACCGCATTCAGCGAAGTGTGTGAATCGTTGAAATGCTACCTGACTAAGAACCCGAGAGATGGCCGGACCAGTGATGGATTGCGCAATGTATGGAAATGAAAAAGGTTGCGTTTCTTGGCTGTACTGGAAACCTCGACCGTTTTATTAAAGGCATCGGTCCATGGAAGCCCGGTGTAAGTGGGTTAGTCAATTAATCCGACGGCTCACTGGTTCACTCAGGGACTCGTTTGGAGCATTGGGCGGAGCACTTCAGGAACAATTCAAGTGGTTCACTTTTGCAGTGGACCTTCCGAATATACTTGCCAAAGACACGATGCAGATTGATATCACTCCCCCATCAGAAGTAGAAGTTACGCGGGAGATGGGTTACTTGAAAAGGTACAATGCCGCCGGACGGGATGAGTGATCTCCATCTTTTTTACAAGGATAGAGGCGAAGCTCTAGTTTCACAGTTAACAAAACTTCTCCGGGTAATCTGGTATAGTGAGCAGATTCTCATGGAACGGTGTGAATCGGTAATTGTTCCGATTTGCAAGAAAGGTGACAAATCCTCTTATGAAAACCATAGAAGAATTAGCTTGGTGAGTATCGCATCCAAAGTGTTCACCGGGTTTATTCTCCACCGATTATCCAGCACTCGCGAAATGTGTACGCGTGAGAATCAAGCCGGTTTCAGACTCGGTCGTGATTGTGTCGGCCACATCTTTCCTGTTCGACAAATCTTAGAGGACGGGCACATCTTCCGTAGGCCCACAATATCTGTCTTTCGTGATGTGAAAGCGGCGTTCGATTCAGTCGAGCGCACAGTTCTGTGGCATTGCTTCTCAATAAAGGGTGTGCCAGAGAAGTTCATTTCTCTTTTCCCATCCTTGTGTGTGAATAGCCGAAGTTGAGTTTGTGCTTACGGCGCTCTTTCACCCGAGTTCACCACGGGAATTGGTGTTCGTCAGCGTTACCCCCTTTCGCTCTTCCTCTTCAATTTTGTAATTGAATTGATTCCTTAGGTTGTCCTATCCTTGTGTGAGAATAGTGGCATCGATGTTTTGCTCAGATAGTCAGATAGTAGTGTCTGACTTGGAATGCGCGTATGATATTGTTGTTCTGAGTGAAGATCCGGGTAAGCTGCAAGCTTCCTTAGATAGCGTAAAGATTGGTGTAGTACTGTTTGGGATGCGTTTTGCACTTTCAAAATGTAAAATGCTGCTGCAGTACTGGATTGGTGCAACACCAGATGTTGTCTTTACAGTGGAAGCCCTAGCTCGAGTAGATAAGTTTTGTTACTCTGAACAGTTTCCTGAGGAGTTACTACTCGCCAGGTGAGCGGATATCAAATGAAGTGTCATCGCGTATACAGAATGCGCATTTGGTTTCTGGTATCCTCAACCATTCGTGACGCCTGAGTGACATCCGGTTGTCTGTCAAGTGTCGAGTGTTTAGTTTGACGGTTAGGTCCGTTCTTCTTTACGACTCAGAAGCACGGCCGTTAAGAGTAGGAGATAGGCGATGACTGTTGGTGTTTGAGCATCGATGTCTCCGATGTATTGCTCGAATGTGGTGAGGACACCGTATTGGAAATGCTGATGTTAGACGTAGTGTGTTGGAAACCAGAGGTCAGTCTTTGGAACCAGTTTTGAACCTAAACAGATTAAGGTGACTGGGACATGTGTTACGCCCTCCCCCACTTATAGACTTCCTCGTCGTACACTGTTCGCCGAGGCAGGTCGTGCTTTGAAGATAGGTCCTCGCTGTCAGTCCATGACATGAGAAAAGGGTATGAAAATCTTGACTGGTAGACTTGGCCAAGTAGGATGTATTATATTCCAGGTTTGGGTCCACGTGGTCCGTCCAATAAATGGTTGGAGACAATAAGTGATATGGTACGGTTTCGCGGCCAGTGGGTTAGTTGTATTCGAGTTCTTTCTATGTCTTCGTGAATTCCGCCTAGTACTTTGATTATTTGGATTTTTCCACTTTATGCTTCTGTTCTTTTTGCCCTTGACTCGACGATGCTGGGAGGTAGAAACTGAAATCAGAACACAGAAGTCCGAGGTTATTGTTTGTACAAACTTAACTGAAACTGCACAAATACGGAGGATTTCACACTACATTGGTCGTTGCGCAGGATAATCAGACACACGCTGCCCTTTGCATCGCGCTGGGTTTGCAATGATACATGGCTGCTCTCAAAGTTACTTACTTTTACTGTTACGCGACTATCTCCTGCTTGAGGATAAGTCGGCCCCATCGATATCACGGGCCATTGCTGACCACGTGCGGCGGTCGGAGGCGAGCTCGGTACAAATCCTGATCCAGTCCTTTTTTCCATTACCGGACTCCATAGATGGACCGAAGACCTAGAAGCTCTACGTCTTTCTCTAGTGTGCTGGTCCACGTTTTGAGTTGCCTACCAAAGCGACAATGCCAACCAAGGCAGGGAGTGGAGGAGAGTGTTCGTCTGCTTATCTTTGATTCGGGTCGCCGAAGGTCATGGCCGAACCAGTGCAGTCGTCCACGTTGGAAGAGGACACCGAAAACATCGATATCAGAGCATCGTCTCCTTACCTCTTCGTTGGACAACCTGTCGTGCCACTTGACTTTGAGGATTTGCCGCATGCACCAGCGATCGAAAACCTCCAGCATTTTGATAACCTCAGCTCGTAGTGGCCAGATTTCGCAGCTATAGATGAGTACCGGGAGGATGGCGGCGCGGTAAAACACGAACTTTAGTCCTTAAGCTGGTTTCACTGTGTGTCCACAGCGTTCGTCTTAGCTGAAGGAAGAGTCCCCTGGCGCTGTCGATCCGTAATACCACTTCATCCGTTCAGAAGCAGAGTTTAGCCTAGGTATTTGAAGGAAAGGACATATTCGTCTGGTTGGTCATTGATCGTCATTTGCTGAATTGTCGGGTCGAGATGGGTTGTGAAAGATGTTGTTTTGTTTGAATTTATTTCAAGTCCCATGGATCTCGCAAAGTAATTGATTCAGTCGAGGATTGGTTGTAGCGTAGCGGATGAGTCTCCCAGCACGACAATATCATCCGCTAACTCCATGTCCGAGATGTATATTTTCTGGTTAAGTTGGACGTCAGGATAGCCGTGTAATGCATGACGCATTGTCCAATCAGTGGCGTAGTTAAACAGCACCGGGGAGAGTGGCAGTCCTATTTAATTCCGGTAGTTAGTGCGAACTCACAGGACTCTTCGCCGTACATACAAACCCAAGCACCAGTTGTCCAGTAGTATCCACTCAACAGCCTTAACTTATCGGGCATCCTATCGGATTGGAATTTGGTCTAAAGAAACTCGCGGTTAATCGAATCGAAGGCGGCCCGGAAGTCGATAAAACAAGCTACCGTCGGCTGCTGAAACTTACAGCGGTGCTCCAGTATTCGGTGCATTGTGAAGATTTGACTCACACAGCCTGTGGCATGGCGAAAATCCCCTTGGTTCGGGCGAAAGCGTTGGTCTCTTGCCTCAGAGAAGCGGTTTAGTAACAACGCACTAAAAATCTTTGCGGCAACATCGATAAACCTGATCCTTCGGTAGTTCTTACAAGCCGATTTTTCATCTTTCTTCGAATGGGCAGCAGAATAGACGTGCTCCAGTCGGGTGGAAGTGCTTCCTTTCGCCAAATGGAGCCAAAAAGTGCACACAACCCGTCAATCAGTGACCATGAACAAGCTTTATACACTTCTGGAGGGATACCATCTTCCCCGACGGCCTTTCTGTCCTTCAGTTTGTTACTTATTTCCGTGATTTCTGCGGTACTGGGCGGGTCACAGTTACTTTTGTACTGGACTGGAGGGGTTGATATTGGCTGATCCGTCTGGTGGTTTGTACGCCAGTTGAGCAGTTGACCAGAGTTTTCGACCCATCGGTCCATTTTCTTACTCTGTTCGGGTAGTAGGTTTCCTGCCGCGTCACGAAGAAGTGAATCTTGTTTGCCGAACCTATTCGGGGCGTTGCGAATGAGGCGGGACAGCTTACCAAAGTCACCATTGCCTGACGCGGTCTCCATTTTTTCGGCTATTTCTATCCGGTACCTTTTGCGATCAGTCTTGGCGGAGAGTGTGGCCTCTCATTGCAGTCTGCGGCATTCATCACCACCTGCCAGTCGGGCTTCTTGTGCTTTGGTTGACAGCCCCAGCGTGCTCTCAGAGATGCAATCTTCTGCCCGCCTTTTCGTTGTCCTGAGTGCCTTCCAAGTAGCTTCCTTGGTTGTCGTCTTTATTCGAGTCCACCGCCCTTCCACGGAAATTTTGTCTTCTTGGGAGTTGGTTGCGGCGATAAGTCAAGTTGTGATTGCTCGTGACAACGCTCCTCGCTTCTCTGGATTTTCTAGGGCAGCAACGTTTATCCGGGGTGGGGGGATGCAGACACTAGCACATGTAGACAGAAACACACGCGTAAGAGGACATAGTCGGTGCCGTTTGTATTGCCCGTTTTTGCACCTCCCCACGCTCGGCCATCCTCCACAGACGAAGCCCAGCGGGATCTCATCAGCATGTGGTTGAGTTGATGTGCAGTGTGACCGTCATTGGAGTACTATGTGAGTAGGTGCTTCTTGGGATGTTGAAATCGAGTGTTGCAGACAATCATTCTGTTGACGTCGGCTAAGCCAATCAGTCGGCCATCGTTCTTGCAGCGCTGACCGAGACCAAATTTCACAAGAATATGGCGAGTGGATCTGTCGGCCGTACCTGTAGGAGTGTTCCAATCTCCTGCGATGAAAAGTACGTTGCACCCTGAAACCCGGTTGGTTAGCTCCAACAAATTATTGTAGAATACGTCTCTGGTTTCGTCATCAGTCGAATTGGTTGGAACATAGACCGCAATCACCCTCAGATCGTGCGGGAAGCCTTTAAAGCATGCCAAGGTGAATCTGGATGAGACTGGCTCCCAAGAGATCATTGCATCATTGGCTGCTTTGTTCAGATCGAACGGGATGCCGTAGAGACCGGAGTTGTCTTTCGAGCCACTGTGATAGAGCCAATAAAATGTATTTACTCCCGGGACCTTTTTTTGTCGGCTACGTCAGTTGAGTAGGCGGACTTTCGATAGGCAAGCAATATCTACGTCAGTCATATAGAGTCCGTATTGTGATGCACTGACTGCCGACGTCCAGAAACGTCCTGATATTCTAACAGGCTATGTGTGTTTTTTCCTGCAGCGAATAATCCCATCTTGCTGTCTCATCGCCTCGATCGCCGGAACACTCTAGGCGCGTCACTTACCGGGGACGCCGTAGCATGATGAACGCTTGAAGTTCCATGAATAACTATAGAGAGTCGCGGGAGTAGGGTACGAAGCTGTGTCCCCAGCACCGTTCGGTCTTTTTGTGCGAGGTTACACCTCTAGCTCTTGCATACCCAAGTGCAGCCTACAAGGCAGCAGGGTGTTTCCAGAGGAGCCGGTGACCTACTGTACGGTTCGTTCGCCTCTTCTGGAATGGCGGATCATGTAATTGAACAGTTCTCTTTCGTAGCCGTTGGATCAGTAGATCTTGTTCGCCCATTCAGGAGAATCTGTCGTCACATGCCGAACACCGTCTCGCTGAGTTCCCACTCTTTTACTCAACCTTTGTCTTCTTTCTCCACCCACCCCTCTTTGCCCTCTCTATCCACCCATGATGCTCTCACTGATAACACGCCCGGTACTCGTAACGGTTCATTGTGAAATAGTGTTGTGAATAATCCTCAGTCTCATAACTCATTTTCTCAAGCCTCGTCAGCCTCTAAATCTCGGCTACTTTAACGTGCGTACACTCATGCAGGCCGGTCTGCAGGCGTGCCTAACCCTCATAATGGATTCTCTGACTGCTGATGTCTACTGTGTAAATAAAGAGCGTATCCAGGATTCGAGCAGTGGGATTCAACTAACTGCTCCTGGTATCTCATCAAAGTATTTCATGTGCTCTTCAAGAGACGAAGTAGCTTGAGCTGTGGGTCAGTGTGGTGTTGTAATAGTCTTCACTGACAAGCCTGAGGATGCCTTTTTGAATTAGATGCCGTTTAATAGTCGTTTATATCCTGTAAGACTCCAAGGGTCAGTCGGCGTTCGAAAGGATAGTTGTGTTAAGCGCAGTTTGTTTGTGATCTCGGCGTACACTCCAACAGACTGTAGCTTTGACACACAGAAAGATGTTCTATGATGAATTAACCACTCTCGTTCGCAGAAGCAAAGGTTCTGACATTGTAGTGCTAGCAGGTGACTTCAATGTACAAGTTGGCAAACTTAGTGCATCAGAAGCTTGTGTTAGGTGGGTGTTGTGTCTTACCCGCTGGATATCTCAAGACTCGCTGAGTTCAATGGAGAAGAAATGTTATCCCTCCAACTATAATGAGGTGAATAAAATGCGGAAAAATCTACGGAGGCAAGTTACGAAGAGCCTCAAGAAGGATAGCGGACATTTGTGGGTCAGGGTAGCTGAAAAAAGGGAAGTAGCAGCAGCTTCAGTTAGCAATCAAGGACTGTTCGAACTTATACGCGACACCGGTGGACGGCGAACCCCGGTCAGCAAAATGACATGTGATAGAAATGGAGAGCGTGTTCATGGCAAACAGCGAAGGCTAGACTGTTGGGTCGAATACTTCAAGCAGCAATTTAGCTGGCCGCGCGCTGATCGAGTTAGTCTGACGTCAACAACTGTGATTCCTTGGGGAGTATCACTTGAACCCGCATCGGAAGTAGAAGTAGAATCAGGCGTTGGATCACTTAAGCGTGAAAATGCAGCCGGTCCTGACGAACCCCCTCCAGTTCTTTTCAAAATGGTTGGTGATGCGTTGGTGAAATCACATATCACTTTGATCCGTGATATTTGGAACGAGGAGCGCAATCCGCTATCATGGAGCGAGTCATTGATTGTACCCATCTTCAAGAATGGAATACGCAATGACTGCAGTAACCATGGTGAGATCAGCTTAATTCCGATAGTCACCAAAGTATTAGCCTCGATTTTGCTGCGTACTCTTACGCTGGTTCGCGAGAGGAACGTCTGCGAACAACGGGCGGGATTTCACCCAGGCCGGGAATGCATCGACCAGATTTTTACTCTTCACCAATTACTAGAAACGCGTCACGCACACACATCGTCGATCAACAATAATGGTTTTCCTCGACCTGAAAGATGCCTTCGATTCAGTTAGCCGAACAGCGATATTCAGTGCTGTTCATCAAAGGGTTGTCCCACATAAGTTCGTGAATCTACTGAGATTATTGTATTCTCATACTTTTGGTCGCTAAAGGATTTACGGTGAACTATCCAATCCATTTGAAACGACCAGCGGTGTTTGACAAAGACGTCCCGTATCTCCATTCCTGTTCAACTTCGTCACGGACGAAATAACTGGGAGCGCGCTGCAAAATCTTCAGGATGTAGGCGTCGAACTAGAAAATAGTGAGAATGTGTGTGACCTAGATTACGCGGACGATGTTGTCTGTCTGTTCGAATCCACGGAACATGCTCAATGTGCACTAGATAGACTCGCAAGGGCTTTAGCCCCATTCGGTGTGTGCTTTGCACTTTCAAAGTGTAAAGTGGTGTTTCAAGACTGGACGTCAACGATTCCGAGCTTGATGCTGGAAGGGGGGGGGGGTACTAACGATTGTCGACCACTTCACTTACCTCGGCAGCAGCTTGACGATGCATTGAAGGTCGGTAGTAGGGGTTAGGACGCGTATATCTAAGGCTGGAGCGGCGTACGTTGGACTGAGGCACTTGTGGCGGTGACCTGATATTTTACTGAAGCTGAAAGGTCGTGTATACTGTGCCACAGTGCATTCGGTTTTTTGTATGGTTTCGAGTCATTGAGTCTGCGTACGGAAGGTTTTCGACCATAGGTTTATTCGGTATCATATGAGAGAATGTATCACAGCGAATCCAGCTTAATAGACTTTGTTGGTTGGGACACATGTTACGTTTGGTAAACACGTCTGCCTCACCGTGCCGTTTTCCGTTCTTCCTCGGGAGTGGGAGAAGCCACGTGGAGATCAACGGATGATAAGGCAACGGGGTGCGAGAAAATGTACAGCGAACTGAGGAAAAGTAGATGTTTCACGTCTTCGTGGTTGGTGTCCTGAAGATCCATCGGTCAGTTGGCTGGAGACACCGAAGGATACGACAGCGAATCATGAACAGTGTCGATCGTGTTGTCCCTTTCTGTTGAATCAGAATGATTGATCAATGTATGTGATCGTACAGTTAGACTATATTTCGTGTGTCGGCTATTAGGGCGTTCTTTTCTTTCCCCACCCCCCCTGAAGGTACAGTCCCTGTCCATCTTGTAGATTCATTCTTTTTACTTCTGCGTGCAACATGATGAGAACGGCAATGGTCAGTGGGGCTTGCCCTACTGTTTACTGCTGTACGACGATGATGACTCGCGACGTGTACTTTCTACTTGTGTTGAATTATGCTTCAGTGGCCAGAAGCGGGCATCGCACAACGACCCACTAGCCACTTAACGACTCGTTACCTTAAGCATATTCTGCAGATTAGGTTTCTCACTGACACTCGTTTCAGATAATGGCGCTCAGTTTATATCCACCGAATTTTGTTTGTTGAATGGCATTGTACACACACAACCCATAGTCAAGCGGTTAGGTGGAACGATTTGTTGATACGCCAGAAAGACGTTCAAAAATGCAGGAGTTGGACAACATGATTAACCTGTTTTTTAGTTAATTATGGAAATACTTCGATTTTAAACCTTTTTGGGAGTGTATCACCTAGAGAATATTTGACTGGGCGGAAAGTAAGGACCACCGGCAGTTATGGAAACCGTAAGTTCAGTCAGAAGATATTAAAAGTGGATTCAGTGTGGGTAATAGTGTTTACGTAAAACCGTTCAGACAGCATCATTCTGCATGGACTTCGGACAAGGCAACCGGAGAGAATAAGTTGTTCACGAGGTACTAGTCGGAACAGAACGATGGATCAGGCACGTCAATCAACTTCGAAAGGAATAGAGTCAAAATGGACTTGCCTAGTACGATGCCGATGATCACTCACACGCTTGGTTTAACGGATGATGCATGCACTTTTCATTTTATTCGAATACTCTCGATTCTCCCGTGTGTTTGTCTTCTCTGTCTCTCCTCTGGGCTAGATTGGAAAATTATTCAGAGACGATCAACCTGAGCTAGGTGCACTGCCAGTACTCAACGGTATTGTAGTTTTTTGGTCTCTAATACAAAATCACTATTGGGTTGTTCCGGGTGAGAAACTGGTGTCTTGCGGTATGCACTAGTAATCAGCTACTCCGATTAGTCGGTTGCTTATTCCTTAATAGCTTACATTCACTAATTTCTCCACGTGAACTTTATCTGTTGTACTTCACTGATCCGTAACAGGCTCGTGAAGCGAAACAATCCGCATTGGAAGCCCAAAAACAGCTTGTCTCCCGCTTGCGTATACAACTGAAAAAAGTTATGTCTCAGTTGGAAGGGAAAGATGAGCCACCATCCGCGCCAAGTAGTACTGGTGGAAGCGGAAGTCATCTGTCTGTGACCGAACAACGTCGCCTCTTGACCGAGGCAAAACGAATCCAAAGTGAGTTGGAACAAGCTTTAGCACTGGAAAAAAGTCTGACCGATAAACGATCCAAGCCAAACTCTGAGTCTGATCCAAACGCTTTCGGCAGCACGACAGTTAGCGCAGCCGCGTTGCAAGCATTACCGGAGCCCGTGGCCACGGAAAGACGAAAACAGATTGCCGAGGTTAGTTTTTAACACCAATTCACATGCCCCCACCGGTTCTTTTTGTGGGTTTGTTGTCTTTTTACTCTTCTTTTTCTTAATAATGGAAAACCTACTTACGTTTTCTCATTCAGAATACTTCACACACTCAAGACTTGAGATGTCATTGGGCATCGGGTTTCATGTTATTTATTCATTTAAAACAGTGATTTGCAGTAGAGGGATAAACCCCATATACAACCTGAATTGTGAAATTCTGTGTATCTTACTAGTTGACGTGAGAAAGATGTAACCAGTACTGCTCTGTATTATACCCCACTCTGGTTCATTATAGTGAATGTGGTCTGTACATTTGTTCTCATGGTTAGCAGTCTATAGAATATGGAATCAACCACGACGGCACTTATTTTCAGCCGCGAATCATGTCGTACATCACGAATTCGCTCTCCTAGATAAAACTAGTAAGTTCCAAGACCACACAGACGCGGATCATTGAACCTCAGGAATTGATTGTGGACTCAGCACAGCTGACAACAGGCGAAGGAAACGTCAGCGTGCTTACCAGTAGATAGAATAAACTTCCTCCGGAATTTTCCAACTTTATGGATACTTCACCTAATCTGCAGGTTCTGTCGAATCCATTGTTCGTGTTTTGTTTTACCTGCGTTCATTCATGGTAGTAAATTTGTACCAACAATGTTTACACAGTCCTTTTCATGCTTTTTTAGCTGAAGGGATTGGAAGTGACCAAAACATATCACACAATCATTCGATGAAGTCCCGATTCATCTGCTCGTGGCGTCAATTTTGCTTCCAATTCTAATATGTTCTTTCATTTCTTACCCCTCCACCTTGTGTGATGACACATGCAGGTGAAGGTCGAGTTGAAGAAAGTTGAATCCGAAGCGGCTCTGTTAAAATCCAAGGGCGAACCTGTTATTGAACAACGCCGTCGTATTTTGGAACTCAAACGTCAAGTAAGTGATTTTGTCTCAAGTTTCAACAAGTGTGAGAGTTGGATATCCCCAGCAGCTTCGATTTTCTTGTCACATTCAACTTATGCAATTGAGTAGTAGGAGATTAGATTTGTATAGTACGATTCATCATGCAGTTTCAACGCTCGATTCACCATTGAAAAACATGGAAGCACTGTACAGCTGTTTCATCCTTGTTGGGAATCGTAAGCAGTGCACATCCACGGAGCCCCCACGAGGACTCGAACCCGGGATGAACGACTGTGAATCGAACACCTTAACCACAAGGCTGTCCGGGCTGACTGTCAACAGTTAATTGAACATCTACACTACATGATATAGCACCCTTCCTTCACTGGCTTTGAACGGTAACAACCCGCTTTTCGCACAGCGATCGAATCCTGTGGTGAATGACTTCTCTGTAGGGACCTAAGTACAACGAAAGCATTGGGTTATGAACAACCTACGCAGTGTAGATGTTCAACAAACCGTTGAGAGCCAGCTCGGATAGCCTTGTGGTTAAGGATTTTGATTCACAATCGTTCGCCCCGGGTTCGAGTTCCCGTGGGGGCTCGGTGGATGTGCACATTCAACTTAGTTGGTTTGGGAATACGATATTTGACTGATGGTCTGCGGGAATATTCTGTTTCTTCTGATACGGTTAAACAGAAATGAGTCATGATGACAATAATAAAGTAACCGCACATCTGACTGGCGAGGCTAGAAAACCACCAAAATCAACTTGTAGTAATGGTTTTTATGTTGTTCTGTGTTACCAGTTATTTTTTCCCACGGAATCAGCCTCTCCTTCCCCACAGGAAATCAGTGTTAACAGTTTACACCCTTGAAAAATGGTGTTGATTGTAGGTCAGGTTTGTAGTTCTCAGCAACTTCTGGTCATACTGTCACGGGGCTTTCAACTTTGACCTTGCTATTTGTTACACCTGGCTATTTTGTTGCATCACTTATTCTTCACTAATTTCACGGTAACTTTCGTTTGTTGTCATGGGAACGTTGTGCAATTAACGGCATGCATATCAGTACATCACAACCGTATCATCTCATCAGATATTTGAAATACATGTTACACATTTCACATAATCGCTTCTGAACCATACTGAAAATCTGAACGCCTAAATCGTGACACGTCCATAATTCTTGTTAACGTGTACATTTCTCGTACTTGTCCTCGCTCTGAGTTTGATGGATTCTCCCATACGGCTTCCACATATCCACTTAACTTTATTCACTCTTCCCTATGTGTTGTCTGCCGCGACTTTAACAAGTTCAATCTGAGTTTCCTTACATCCCTTGGCCTGACCGATATTGTCACTTTCTCCGCCAGACCTAATGCCACGCTCGATCTTTGTCTTACGCATAATCCAGACTTGTTTCATATTGCTTGTCGTCCTCCATTCGGCTGTTCCGATCGTGCGATTGTATAGGTTTTCCCGATAATTTATTCTAAGAGTGGGCACATTTGTTTCACTCGAAGCCGCAACAGTATCACCCAGGAAGGTGGCAACTGAAATCAGAGCACAGAAGTTCGAGGTTAATAGTTGCATAAACTGAAAATGAAACTGTCACTCAGAAAACCTCGCACGACTCTGTGATACGGTTGATGATTCTGGCCTGAACATATTTTCTCACTCCGACCCCTCGTTGTTTTATGAACAATAAAGTGAGTTTCTTAACTTGTGCTTTAATGTTTACTGTCTCATTAAAACTGTGCGTTCGACTCAACCGCTACTCTTCCCCTCAGCTGGGGCGATTGCGTCCTATGAAAGACCGTGTTTTCAAGTCCTGAAATCATGTATAGTGGGAACTCTATCAAAATCCACCAGTACTAAGCTTCATAGACTGGACGCTCTGTACGTCCAATCGCTAACTGCCAACGGCAGTTCCAAGGAAATAAAGAAGACGATCATGCGCCTAAGCGGTGCTAATTCTCTTAAACGGCCACCTTCAGTAGACGTCGGTGAACTCAATCGTTGCTTTGCTGTTACCTCATTCCTACCAGCCATCCCAAACTATGGTGCTAACTTCCACCAGAACCCTGCGAAGAGCTACGAAGAGCTCACTCGCTTCCATGCAAACAAGACAAGCTGCCCAGACTGCTTACAACCGATCCTGCTGAAAGAATGAGCGGACACATTATCCCCCGTATTTTTTGACTTATTTGGCCTATGTTTAAATCCTACTATTATTCCCGATTGTTGGAAAGGAGCTTCCGTCACTCCAAAAAGGTACATCTAATCTATGCCTAATAACTTGTACATTGGTAGTTGAAAAGATTATACTGAAAGGACTGTCTGCCCAGATCAGTGTGTTGAATTCTAAGCAGTTGGCATATCGCCGATCCCCCGATCAACCCTTTATGCCCTGGCCTTTCTTACCCGCTCTGTTTTACCATCCACTGATTGCAAAGTCAAGTGCTTCGAGTCTGCTTCTTTGATTGTGTTGACACATTGAATTGCGTTGACAGCTCAAACCTACTCCATGTCTTTACTAACTCTAGCGTCAGTACCTCTGGCATTACTCTTTTGTCTGACTGCTTTTCTAGTCGACAACAATTCACGCGATACTGTGGCCGAACTTCTTCCAAGCTTTCCTCTACACAACGGATCCTCCAGGGTGCCATTGCGTCACCGTTTTTTTGTTTTCAGCTTACATATCATCCATTCCTGTTTATGACGATTGTCTCCGATAATGTGATTTTCGGAACGCCCATCTATAACGGCTCCACATTTCCCCTTTTACAAAAAAGATTGACTGAGCTTGTCAACCGGTCTTTAGGTCGAAATTTAAGGATAAATCCCTCAAAGTGCTCTGGTGTTCTGTTTTGTCTCCATAAAACCAATCAGTATTCCAACTTAATGGTATCTAACCCGGAATTAGTCATCAATGGAGAACCAATACAAAGAGTACCCTCCGGCAAGTACCATAGGGTAGCCACCAGCCGTGACCTGGCTTGGGCAGATCATATCGCGACAGTGTTCTTGAAAGTACGACTACTCACCTTTTACTTGATACAACCAAGCCGTCTCCTACCCCGTTTTATTTAATAAAACGCTTTGTATTTTCATGCATCCTTCCGCACTGGCTGTATGCTTCTGCCGTCATATTTTCCGAACTGCTTCCGGAAGATTTTAGAACTGTCGTAGAGTTCCTTGAACATTTGTTTCAACATAATGGCATCACTTATAGCCTGCTCATTCACTTTATCGCAACCCAACATCACAAGACAAATCCAAATTTCTCTCGTAAGGTCTTGGATGACAGCACACCCCCTTCATGGCGATCGTAATGCTTGCACATCAACATCTGCCACTTGATGCTAGTACAAATATTTATTTACTCGCACTAAAGCTTATAGATCCTCTGTAGTTCCTTACCTCGCTGGTTTGTTCATCAATCGATATCTTATCACTACCGATTTTCTGAATTCGCTCCGTTAAACATCCGTTTTCCCCATTGCTGTTTTTAGTTCGTGATTTTTTGCAGTGCAATGGTTATGTAGCAGCTGAATATTTACCCTCGGGTACATTGAGCATACACTTGGCTTGATCACTGAACCTGGCGTTTAGGTCAGTCGAGATGACATCGTCAGAGCGCACTGACAATGTCACCTCGACTGGCAATGAAATGTTTGCTACCTAAATGCCAAGCTCAGCGGTTAGAAGCTGTTGAAAATCTGCACACTTTTTATCCTTATTAGGAGTCATGCAAGTTTATGCCGAAACTCCAAACCTAACGTGCAGAATAGTGGATGGAACAAATTGCTTTTTTATCACCTTAAGTATGGGGATGGGGAGCGGAGGGGTGCACTGCCCATGGCCTTAAAGACCCATTGCACTAAAGGGGATAGCTGACAACAAGACCCTGCGACCTGGAATGGAGAACCACAGAAAATCTCAATGGCCCAGACCTGGTAATGAGCTGAACGACAGCGTTGAACACTACGACCAAAGTGACTGGTGGTGGTGGTATTGGGACCTCTGACCTAGGTGGCAAGCAAACGCTTTAAACCACTCGGCTGCCACCGGTGGAATTATTTGGACTGACTCTTGACTGTTCGCTTCACAATGTTGGAACCCGTCTGTCTGTATCATTTCATTTTGATGAGTGGAATGAAATAGCGGTCCGACCCTTGTTGGGAAAGTCTTATCAGAGGGGGGAGTTGTTGTCGTTCACTATATTGCCACAGACCTACTGAATTATTTCTCTCCCCGTGATCTTGGCAAGTAAATCTGTTGGTGAAATTAAATTTGACATTTTAAAACTTGACTGAAAAAGTTTGTAAATCTCCCAATAAAGCTAACAGTTTGAGCACGAGAAGCATCCTAAAGATTGGCTGAGCATGCTCACCATAATCTTTGTATTGCGACACCCTACCCAAGCGTTCGTTGATACAACTCTTTCCTGGAAATTTTCATCTTGTAATGCGTATTATTTGTTCTGGTCTTCTTCCAGTTGGTTAGCCTGGAAACGGTTCGACCGTCCGATTTCTACGGTGCCCCCGGCGATCCATTCGGGCTGAATTATCCATGTCGAACACAGACCAAGTTGGACAAACGACCGCGAACTTTGTTCGTTAGTGGATTGGCACATTCAGATGTGGACGATTTTCAGCGTGCTTTATCCGTAAGTTCGATTATCTAAGGTTTTGTACAAATGCTTTCCATAGACATGCTAATTGATTGGCATCGCCAGTCATTTGAGAGTGCACGAACGCACGACCCGGTAGATCAACATGTTATTTGTTCAAAGACAAGTATGATCATGTATTTGGTACAGTCATGTTTTTCTACCCACAAGGCTCAGTTTGTTTGCCGGTGTCCGGTTTCGTGTCAAACTTAAGTCTATTAACGGACTGTTCTATCAGAAATGAGGGAAATAAACGAGGTAAAGAGAGACAAGAAAAAAGTCATGGATGAATTAGATGAAGGACCTAACTGGATTCTAACGGGGAAGTCTAACGGTTCAGTTCTTCAAACCAGTTACCTCGTACTTCTGTGCTCTGGTTTGGGTTACTGCTTGGAAAAATTGGCTGATCGAGAACAGAACGAACAAAAGCATGAGACGCAATTTGTGGTGTCCCTCTTAGACAGTCACGTAAACGATCGATCGATTCCCATCGAAATTTCGCGTTTGATAGCTCCTGTACATTTTACTAACTTTATTACGGCTGGTTCCCCAGAGATGATGAGCCGGCTGCATGAATGTCTTTGATGGCGGCTGCCCATATTGGGCGGCTGGCAGCAAGGTCTTTGCAAATGTCGACTCACTTTAACTTCCATTGAAGAGTGTCGTACACCATCCGAAGGCCAAGTTAGTTTATATCTTCGAAAACGGTATCCAGCCAGGTTTTTTAATCGTCCTCCTAGTCGGCGACCCGAGTCAGGACATGGAGACCGCGTCAGGACGACGATGGATAGGGCGTGGTCAGGTTTACGGAAGACTTGCCCAAACCACTGCAGTCGGCGAAGTTGTATACGCGTTGAAAAACGGGTGATGGGGCAGCGATTTCTAATATGTTCATTCGAGATTCTGTCATGACATCTTACTTTTAAAGTAGACCTAAGACATCAGTATTCGAAAATTTCCAGTCGCCTGATATCCTCAGCTCTTGATGATGAGGTTTTAAAACCATACCGTAGGACTAGTCAAAATAGTGTACTAAATACCCTGAGCTTGATTTTAAGACTAGTCTCGTTCGATCGCCACATGGTGCTTCTGATTTGTAGAAACGTCGTTTGGGCCGCGTCCATACGCCGCTTGACATCATCCGCGGCTTTTCCGTTTGGCAGGATAAAATCCGAGACGATTTTTGTCGTTTTCCACATTTAGTAATAGGGTTCGGTTTGCATGACTAATAGTTATTACGAACATCTCGGTTTGATAGTATTGATCTCAAGACCAGTTTCCGAAGCATATTTATCAACGCGAGCAAAGGTCGTTTACAAGGTGGTCAGGTCCTCGCCGAGCATTATTACGTCATCTGCTAATTCAAGGTCTGTAATACTGCAGTCTGTAGAAACTATGACCCCCTGAAAACCGTCCGCTGCGAGTTGCATTTCCCAGTCAAAAGCAGAGTTAAGTAGCCCTGGAGATAATGAGCACCGTTTTCATGCTCCTGACGTCAAGTTGAATGGACAAGACTGTTCGCCGTAATTCGAACGCGTGCTTTTGTTCCAGCATAATACGACTTTATCAAACTGACCATTTTGAATGGGACACTAAGTGCAATCATTATTATCCACTTTGACTGCCGGTCTGTTGAGTCGAAAACGGCGCAAACGTCTATGAAGCATGCGGCGGTAGGGCGTCGAATTTTTGTTTCGGATTTCGCGAAACCTCCTAGGATGAATATTTGGTCGATGACGGAGGATCACATTTGATGCTGTATGGGAAGTTGAGCTGGAATCGATATGTATCGGTCTGTCTAGTGGACAAGTTCCCTTCATACGAGTCGTTAACTGAAGGCGAGGCTTCGCCCGTACCGACACGTGATCTGATCCTCCCTCTTTGTCTGCCTCAGCTTCGCGATACGATCTGCAGTGTTTTACTGACGATATCGGTTTCGCTGTTGGATGCTCGCCATTTCATCCCTCTGGATTCCACATTCAGTGGGGTGCGCAAATCCCTTTGATACCATTTGACTAGAAGTTTGAGTAATGACCGTGAGCAGTAGTGGATCGCGAAATGTATGGGATTGACGAAGTCTGCGTTTCTTGGCAATAGTCACAACCTTTATCGTCTGATTATTAGTACCGGACGACAAGGGCCAGATGTAGGTGGGTTAATCAAGGTGTCTGACGATTTACGGATTAACTCTAAGGGGCGTCGTTTGGAGCGTTGGGCGGAGCACTAAGGAACAATTCAGTTGGTCCACTTTTACAGTAGACCCTCCGAATATCCCAGAAACAGAAAAGATGCAAGTTGATATCACTTCTACATCAGAAATGATGGTCATTCGAGAAATAGGTTATCTGGAAAGATACAAGGCCTTGAAAAGAGTAGTGAGAACTATAGGTTTGCACGATGTATCCTGTATCTGCAAACGGGCATACTGCAGTCTATGTGACTTTTACATAGTAGAATAACCAAGGAAACTAAGACAAGATTGAAGTGGATAAAATGTTATAGGAGCAAACAAGAAGGGGGCGTGGGGTACTAGGTGTTAGTTCACCACGGTAGAATCAAACTGACAAGCCATCCACGCTGTTTACGTAATTCGGTTTATATTTGAGAATGGCTAGGGCCTCAGCATATCTAAGCAATCTCGTATTTATGGTGTTGTATACAACCTTAAACGAGTTGTTTGGATTTACAAAGTGGTCTTGCTCAATCAGATGTTGTGTAATTAATGATCTGATTGCTTTTGGTTTCGTTGATGACGTCATCATTGTGGACCGAATAGTCATCGATTTTTGAAGCCCCACTGGAATATGTTTATTTATTCGGTGACACAATTGTCTCTCTGTTCAGCCTGTGTAGACGGCTGAGCATCCACATATGAATTGATAGATGCAGTTTGATTAGGCACAGAGGGACAGCAGCTCTTTCATCGACAGTATTGGTATCCGTTTGGTTGTGGAAACAATAACTGGATCGGCTGCATAGTACGTGCGTTTGACGACTGACTTCAAGAACTTACTAATTAGTTGGTTGAGGTGGTCACTTTTGAAGGGCAATTGTAGGAAAACTTTTAGCTTCTGAGCACTTTGTGGCTGCGTAGTGTGTGGCTTTCCTACAGAGCGCTTAAGAATAAACTTCTTTGGATAACCGTCGAACTGTAGAGTTGTGGTTAGCTCTTCATATTCATCAGCTAATGTGTGTTCCGTACATATTTCACGTGCCCTGTGAAGCAATGTTCGAATGAGACCGATCTTATATTTCATAGATACGAAGCTCGTGAAATTTAAATATCTCTCAGTCCATGTGTTTTTCGGTAGACTGATCTAATTGAGCCGTTCGGTTTGCTAGGAATTTCTGTCTAGAAAGATGTGGGTATTTTCTACGCCATAACGGATCAGTTTGATGTTCGGGTGGACACTGTTAAAGTTACCAAATAACATCTGCATCGTTATTGTTGCTACTGATGATGAATATGCCATCGACGTAGCGGCGGTAGGGGTCAAATCTTGAAATGTCTCGTTATTTATGTTCCAATTAACAAACAAAAATATCTGCCACAATAGGTCCGAGAGGGCTTTCCACAGCTACCCCATATATTTGTCGAAATGCTTCGTTGAGCAAAGAGAAGGGCACTTTTGGTATGCAACGGAGTAAAAACCTTTGCTAGTTCATCCGCAGGTAATCCAACATTAAATTTGTTTTCTTCAGTAGTTGGACAAATTATCTGACTAGTTTCATTCAGCGGAATGTTAATGAACAGAGAATTAATGACCATTGTGAAGACATCCTTTTTTTCTTATGTTCTGATCATTGAATGTTTTGCACATTTCTAAGGTGTTCTTTACGTTATAGTTTCAACAATTGCGCTAACCATTTGGCTAAAGCATGTTGGGATGAATTGACCATACTTCAGATTACTCTCACTGGAACACTTGCCTTATGTAGTTTCGGCAAACCATACATTTGTGGTGTTGGGATTCCTCTTGGTCTTAAGTGTTTTGCTACCGTTTCACATAATACGTTTGCTTGCAATAACATCTGTAATCGGGGTTATGGGGAAGTTAGTTTACTTGAAAAGGTACAATGCCGCCGGACGGGATGAGTGGTCTCCATCTTTTTTACAAGGATAGAGGCGAAGCTCTAGTTTCACAGTTAACAAAACTTCTCCGGGTAATCTGGTATAGTGAGCAGATTCTCATGGAACGGTGTGAATCGGTAATTGTGCCGATTTGCAAGAAAGGTGACAAATCCTCTTATGAAAACCATAGAAGAATTAGCTTGGTGAGTATCGCATCCAAAGTGTTCACCGGGTTTATTCTCCACCGATTATCCAGCACTCGCGAAATGTGTACGCGTGAGAATCAAGCCGGTTTCAGACTCGGTCGTGATTGCATCGGCCACATCTTTCCTGTTCGACAAATCTTAGAGGACGGGCACATCTTCCGTAGGCCCACAATATCTGTCTTTCGTGATGTGAAAGCGGCGGTCGATTCAGTCGAGCGCACAGTTCTGTGGCACTGCTTCTCAATAAAGGGTGTGCCGGAGAAGTTCATTTCTCTTTTCCCATCCTTGTGTGTGAATAGCCGAAGGTGAGTTTGTGCTTACGGCGCTCTTTCACCCGAGTTCACCACGGGAATTGGTGTTCGTCAGCGTTACCCCCTTTCGCTCTTCCTCTTCAATTTTGTAATTGAATTGATTCCTTAGGTTGTCCTATCCTTGTGTGAGAATAGTGGCATCGATGTTTTGCTCAGATAGTCAGATAGTAGTGTCTGACTTGGAATGCGCGTATGATATTGTTGTTCTGAGTGAAGATCCGGGTAAGCTGCAAGCTTCCTTAGATAGCGTAAAGATTGGTGTAGTACTGTTTGGGATGCGTTTTGCACTTTCAAAATGTAAAATGCTGCTGCAGTACTGGATTGGTGCAACACCAGATGTTGTCTTTACAGTGGAAGCCCTAGCTCGAGTAGATAAGTTTTGTTACTCTGAACAGTTTCCTGAGGAGTTACTACTCACCAGGTGGGCAGATATCAGATGAAGTGTCACTTCGTATGCAGGAAGGGCCTTGGGCTCTCGTCGATCTCAGTCTTCTGCGCTGCTGGTGTGAAGTCCGATTGTCTGTCACAGATCGCGTGCACACTTCGACAATTAGAGCTGCTGTTTTATATGTTTCTTAAACTTGGCCGTTAGGGTTAGGAGATAGGCGATGACTGTTGGTGTTTGAGCATCGATGTCTCCGATGTATTGCTCGAATGTGGTGGAACACCCTATCAGCAGTGCTGAGGCGAGGCGTGGGGTTTCAAGGACCAGACGTCATTCTTTAGAACAAGTACTGAATCCAAACAAATTAAGGTGCCTGGGTTATGCGTTGCGTATGCCCACCGATAGACTTCCTCTTCATACACTGTTCTCCGAGGTTGGTCGAAATGGTCAGTCCGTAATATGAGGAAAAGTTTTGAAGTCCTTGACCGGTAGTCTTTCTCAAGTAGGGTGTGTTATGCTTTCGGGTTGGAGTCCACGTGACCGGCCTACTAGTTGGCTGAAGACAGTGAGTGTCACGGCCAGTGGCATAGTTGCATTGGATGTCTTTTCTTGTATTCGTGATTTCCGCTTAGTACTTCATTTTCTACTTTTTTCGCTATATGCTTCTGTTTATTCTGCCTCCAATTAAAACCAGAGCGCAGAAGGTTGACGGTTGAACTACTCTGACCAACCAGTAGTCTGAACTCGAAAACCTTAAACGGCGTATGTAATACATGTTCCGAATAGCGTTGCGTATCTTGGTTGAACACCTGGTGTAGTATCTGAACCTGGGTATCCTGGCTTTAATGTTTCATCTTCCGTTGCCCCACCAATCACCGATTCGATAAGCGATTTTGGAAGGCTTATGTGTGATCTCCCGCTTGTCATCCGACTTCTGTTTATTCAATGCCATCAGTCGTAGTTCACTTGGTTAAATAGAAATTTCCGTCCCCCAGTGCGGCACCTGGCTTCGGCAACGCCAGCTACTTGAGATTCTATTTCTTTCATATTGATTTCGAATCAGAGAGTAATCTAGAGATCGATCCCGGATTAACCACCCGTAAAATTTACTATCAGTTCGTATATCTGCTCGAAAACACACAGTTGACGAATCGATAGGTCAAGCCCAGCTGGTGTGCCACTTCGACAAACCATCAAAAGAACATCTGACTAAACTTTAATAGGAAACCACTTAAAGCCGCCGTTAAGACAGCCATCAAGACTGATGTTTAGTTTGAAGCACCCAAAACCTTGCTCGAGCGTTGTAATTTTCGACTGATGAGTCAAAGAGCCAGGATTCAAGCCCAGCCCTCGCATGCCCATGTTGATCTTAGAAAGCCCATTTCAGTTGTATCAGTGAAATACGCATATGCGTATGCATATATATATATATATATATATATATATATATATATATATATATATATATCCACACAGGCCTGGTTTCAGGCTGGATGCCAAACAAAACGTGATACAACCAGAGAGTCAGATCCCATGATTTGTTTGCTGGCGCAATGCTGCTAGGTTGCCCAGATCAAAACACATGGTTTTCTCGGGAGTCCTTTAGCTAACCAAAGTTTTGCCCGCAATGCAGCTGGACGAAGTGTGGGGACCGGCGACTGAATTTTCAGTTCATATGCCCTTCGGATAAAGCCAGACATCCTAGGTTCCCAGTACACCTCGCCCCAGATGTCGGTGAGCAAAGTACTGTATGCTTCGTACGCTGTCCATGGTTGGCTTAGAATCAGGGTTCAGCCATCTCCCGTTGACTGACTGTCAATCGGTCAACCCGGTGGAGAGCACAAGGTGTTCGTCTTTGTCCGCACACTTTGGTGAGGACACTTCCACCACGAGAAAGCAGTGTGCAGGACTTTCTCGGCGTAGGCTGTGTTAGACGCGCTGTCATTTAAACGCATTTGGAGAGGTGTTCTAAGCGAGTAGTCGCCTCGGATTGGAAGACACCCACCCCCTAGCATACTAATGCATTTGGAGGTTGGAGCCATCGGAGGCCGTGTATGGTGATTAACTCGGTTAGATGGCGACCATCCGCTCTCAATACATGACGACGGGTCCCGTCATCACTCAGTTAATGTTCGTGCCAGACGCAAACAACGTTTCAGCCATCGGTGATCGAACACGGAAAGCGATCGAGCATGCTCAACACGGACTGATAAAGTCTCGTAGCTGCTAGTAACTACCTACTGTTTAGTTGAACCCCAAGCAAGTTAATTTCATGGTCATCTTTTGGCCACAGTTTAGTCCTGCACTGCATCAGTACTCTTTCAGATTGCCCTTCAATTGCTATTAATCACAGTAAGTGGAGTATCCAGTGTTTCGCTCATTGTGCTGTAATTTTACCCGTCTATTTCAACCACCTCTTGTCGATTTTTACAATGATCTCACACAACTGTTACACACAGATTAACTATCTGCACACGCAACAAGTGGTGAAACACGCGGATCCGGGCACGGACCAACCAATTCTGGAAATCACATTTCGCACCCGGGATTTTGCGGAGGCTGCCATACGTCAGTTGCAAATTTTCAACGGGCAATCTCTGGAAATGAGCTTTGCTGCACCACAAAACCTCAGTGAGACTACCAAATTGGTTACCACGCCAAGCGAGGAACCCTCTGCTGACGGCTCGTCTTCGTCGGAATTGAATGTGAGTTTTTGTCGGCGGTATTGGACGTTATCGATATTTTTGATTATTATCTGACGATTTCGATCGTCTTTTTTGACTTTCCTGTGGGTCACCATATTCACTTCAACAACTTCATCTTGTTTTAATTGGAAACTTTTATCAGAAACAAATGATATCTAAATACAAATTCCCTTTTGAGCCGGTGATACTCATTCAGTGATGTGCATGGGGTGGCCAATTCATAACATACACTGATAGTATCGAGAGCCACGCGATACCATTCCTCCTTTAAGACAGAACTCAGCTCCCATAGGGACTTGTTTTGCAGCATCTGTTCCGCATTTCTCCCAGGCTGATCCCGCAAATATCCGATTTGGTTGATATCAGGGGATCGAGTTTCCCATGCGAGCGTCTTTGTACCGCGATGTGCATGAAACTCACATACGAGAAGAGAACGATATCCGGGCTCGTTGTCGTCTTGGAAAATCGCTTTGGTAGTTGTACTCGACAGTGGCAAGATGTGTCCGATCAGGACTTGTAGGTAAGCCTGACCATTGGTGAGGCTATTTAGAAATACCAGCTCGCTTCGACCCTCCCATCAGATGGCTCATCAGACAGGCACTAAGCTTCCATTTTACTGCATTGCTCTTGTTATCAATACAGTTTATCAGTTTCGGAGATCTGTTTCCAAACACGCCTTCGGTGACTTCGTTTGGATAACAAAAACACTGACCCATCGGTAAAAATGATAGATTTCTTGTGTTGAACCGATCATTCCATCTGCTCAGTATCCGTTTCAAAAAACAAAAAGATTTAGTTATCTCGTGGCGTGAATAATCTGATTGCACGCCGAACGACCTTCACTTCTTTGAACATCACGTGAACTGAAAAAGGAGACAGGTACTTGGGCTGTCTGCCTGGAGAGTACACCTCCATAACAAATCTCACGCAACGATGAACTGTGACATGAGAGTACAACTTTATTGAGCTTGTTTGAGCTATTCCGGACTGACCGTGTAAAGCCTCAAGAACAGTTTATTTAGTGGAGAGTGGGCGTTTTTTGGCTTAGTGTCAATCTTAACCGAGGTACTTAATTTTTTTCGATAAGGACTGCAGACAAAAACGTCCCACTCAGAACGCGCATGCACCATTTATTTTGTCCATCTGACCAACTAATACTCGATTAGCTCCCTAGAAATCTCGAAGTCGCCAAAATAATGTTATCGGTACTGCACGAATGAGCCTAACCCGTCGGTATCATTCTTGTCGATAACTATGGTCACCCCATAAGAATCCGCGCTCACTGTAAGAGTTCGTTCTGCCTATTTCCACCGCTTCTCAATCTTTCTTTTGAATGCAGGTTACCTCAACGCTGACGGATCCAACGTTTGATCCGCGGGCCTCACACAAAGCAGATACTCACAAGCATCTTCGTTCGCCCCGATCCAGTCCAACTTCGACTACGTTTGCCACCACCAACCTTTGTTCAGTGGAAAAATAAAATAGTTTTATTGTGTCACATGCTGCTGTACACTTCTCCCTCACATTTGCGTTCTTATTCGTGAATTGGGTTTTCTAGTGCTGTTCGATACAGTATCATTGTTTCCACAATAAAACTTTGAGTCAAAATTTGGCATGATATTGATTGATTTTGTCATTTGAACTGCCACCCTAGTGGGATTGAGTTATTCCACTATCTCACTGTATTGATGACTGACTGCTGAAACAAATCGCAGAGGTTATTATTGGTGCGGGAACCACTTGTTTTTTTGTTCGTTTTCTTGTCTACATTAGCAGGTGTTACGCTTCTGTTTGCTTATTACGATTTACACAAGGCCGTTGACACTGACAGTGAATGTAGATGTCGTACTTTATTTAATCGCTTAGGCAAATTATTTGCGAGTTATGGTGGTCTCAAAACGCCATCAACAGCTCACCCACGTGGAGGTCTGTTCTCCAGTAAGCGTCACGTGAAGCAGACATTAGCGGTTCAAATCATATTGTGGGATTTACAATAGAAAATCGTTTTGGCTTTGCGGACTAGACGGAATATTGGGGTGGAAAGCGCTCACGAAACCCTACCTTTGTCTATATCTGAATAGGTGGACACCTGATCTCATCTCGAAAACACAATTTTAGGGACTACGGAAATATGCCGACAACGCGACTATCTGGACACGATTTGCTCTAGCCGCGCAAAGTCCTGTGTAAATTGAATTGGAATATTGCGCTTTGGTGGCAAACGTCAAGTATGGGGCGACGAAAATCAATCCGATCGTGCGGAGCATCCACTTCGGGATCGAGAATGGAGGATAAGATAAGGATATGCCTTTAGCTGCCCATGTATGATCAGGGGCGGGTTTCTCAGGTTCCGTGACGAATGCTCCTCCATAACGTCTCAAAATCGTCCCAAATGAGCGTGCATCTGATTCAGCCTCTACTGAAGAAGTCCTGTTCACTGCCCGCTCATGGCGTAGGTGCTCTCACCAAACTGAGAAGGCAAGGGCGAATGTCCTGCACTCTCGACCGGGTTGACTGACTGAGAGTCAGACAACGAGAGATGGCTCAGTCCTATTTTCAGCCCATCTACAGGTGGCTTTGGAGTACAATGCTGACGTCCATCTGCCACATAATACATGATACCAAGACTCGGACCACATCGTACCATCCCCAAGGCAGCGGACTTGTCGAACGAACCAATCGCACCCTGAGAAGTATTCTGCAGACAACGATAGATTATGATCACTCGGGCGAAGGGGATACGTATTTTCCAGTTGCCCTCCTAGCTTATCGTGCTACACTCCACTCTTTTATAGGGTTTTTGTGATGACCTTCAATGACAGGCACTTTCGCGGTAAGTCCGAATTCGTTTCGAACCTCGTATGTTCTGCCGGTATGCTGGTTTGGATTGGTATACCTGAGGTGTTTACTCGTTTTGTACCACTAAATTTTGTGTAACAATTTACTGATACATTATTCTTAAGGGCCGAAATTTTGTGTAGTTCCTTATCATCAGGGAACTATATTTTAATCGTATCTGAAGCATCACTGATAGGGTGGAACTGCCGTTTCCAACAGGCCCCGCCGAAAGAGTCTTGTCCTTGCTTGACGAATGCCTGTTCAAAGTGGGTGCGTAGTGGGATAGTATGCAATGTGTGTCATCGACGGACATAGGCAAAGCGCCCAGGAGTCGCAGAGGAGCGTCACTGGACGTATTTGTAAGATCGCTAAACCTTACTTCGCAGTTTCCTCATAAAACGTTTTCTTCGGTCCTTTGTACTTCGTGGACCACCTGCACGGTATACTTATGCTCGGCACTGCGAATACGGTAACCAGAACGCTATTCTCTATGACCCGTGAGAGCGAGAAGACGATTAGGAGAGATAGCGGTTAGCTTGTATTTGATAACGTTTATGAAAGCGTGTGCAAGAGAAACGGTCAAAGGACAACCACGCTTGGCAGTCAGCGGTCAGTGAAACAATGAACGCGTTGGGATCATGAACGGAGATGGCTGTCGCTACAGGGGCCTCCTCCTAGAAGTTCGACGGAGTTGGGCTTCGATCGTGGCGGTAGGCCGGAAGTGTTGATAGTCCATGAACTCCTCGTAGCTTGCTCGTTATATTGTTGGTGACGTCGAACGACTGCCGGTGAGTTTAATGGCACCTGCACTCTAAAGGTCCGATGTGCGTTGGTCCTACGGTGTCTTGGCGCCCACGGATATCATACGCTCGCTAGTCTGAAGATGCCGCGTCATGTCCATCCAAAAAAGTGTCCAGTTGTCGTCTTCGGTGCCACACTGACCAGTCGCCCCTTTGTCCAGTGAGTGTTTGCCTCCTTGAACGTACGCGGGAGTCAACGAGGCTACAAATGAAGCAAACGTGACTTTTTGAGTCCGTTTGAGAGAGGGCAAGGCAAACAGGAAGAAAATAGCATGTGAGGGCGCCGGCGGATGTTGGGCCGTAATAACAACACACGAGCGATGTTCGGTGTTGTAGTCGCCAGGAGACGGGAAGGAAATGCAATTATAACTAGCGATTGTAATTTCTCGAGCCTGTTGATCGGTAAATCCATGGCGAACTTCCCAACTTGGTGCCAATAATCGGCTGTAAAATTCGTCACAAAATCGGCGATGCGGACGGGATTTCGTATTTGGCGACCACGACGGCTACTTCGCGTTGCGGGTACGGTTGGAGATTCTGACGGGCTAACTTCCGGGTTCTCACCAAACTTTATCGTGGGTGGTGCGAGTAATAACTCGCCCGATGCAGGTGACTGAGCGGTTTGAGCAGGTGTAAACTGGGGGGATGGCTCGCACCCTATCACGGCAGGTTTGAGGCGGTCAATAGATACGGTGTCGTGTCGCCCGCTGATGTCTTTGACAAATGTTTTTGCCCTAAGTTTTCCCACCCGAAACGGGCCAGTGTATGGCGGTTGTAGTGGTGATCGAACACCATGGACGCGAAGGAATACGTGAGTACCGGTTTCTAACGCATCTGGGACATAACTTGTAGGCTGTTGTTCGCGTGGTAGACTGGCCTTGAGCACTCGCATGTGGTGCGTGAGGCGCTGAGCATAGTCGCCGTAGTCGAAAGTCACGGTTGGTGAGGGGGCTACCAACCCTCCGGGGGACGAAGAGTACAGCCATATACCAGTGTAGCGGCTTGGAGATGACTGAAAGTGACTGTGTAAATTCATGACCAAAAATTACTTTAGATAAACATGACCCCTTAGCACCTAGCTCTAAGCAGTTTATACGTTGTTTGATGCCACAGGGCTTTTCGTTGTTTGTCTGCTTATTGTAACGACAATTGGCTTCCGCCAATTGAAGGACATTTTTGGCCGCTGTGCTTGCGGACGGTTAAACCTTTAGCTCCCTTAGCTAGTGTCTCGTCCGGTGTCACTCCCAAGCGTATACGTGAACGACATTATTTCAATGCGAACCGTCGCTGACCTATCCCACTGGCTTCTACCGTCTTTTGGCACGCGTCGGATTTTTCGGCTTGTTGCCCATTCCATAGGCTATTCTCGGGATCTAGTTAGTACCTGGTATCCAGGGTGCTAAACTAGCGCGGCCGATGTTGCGTGCAATTCTTCCTTAACGGTACTACACAGGCTTAAGACTGCTAGTGATAGTGTTACACTTTAAAGTAGGTTACCGTTTACTCGAAGGGCGGCTTTTAACTGTCGGTGGAAACGTTCAGTCATACCATTGGCCTGATGGTCGTGGTTTGTCGTCCTAACGTGTTGGCAACCGACCGTATCGAGAAGGCTGGTAAAAGCGCTGTCAAAGTGTGAACCACGATCGGTTGTCATTATTGCCGGGCAACCGAAATGACTAACATAACCGTTCAGAAATGCTTCCGCGTCCACTTCCGACGTGGGACAGGGGATCTTAATGGTCTGCGGCCAGCGAGTAAAACGATCCACGCATGTGAGTATGCAGACGTACCCAAGTGAAGGTGGCAGTGGTCCTACGAAGTTGTCGTGCACATGATGAAAGCGTGTTTCAGGTTCCTGGAACCTGGCTAACGCCGTCTTAGTGTGCCTATGGGTTTCAACACGTTGACACTGCAGGCAGGCACGGGCCCACTGACGGATATCTCATTTGACGTTGTGCCAAACAAAATGCTTGGCTACCAGTCTCACCGAGGCAGTCACACCTGGGTGATTATGGAGCATCAGGAAAGTAGGATAGCGGTGGGAAGCAGGAACCACCGGTCCAGGGCGACCTTATGACACATCGCACACGATGGTATCCTGGGAAGTTAGAATTGCTGATGTCGTTATGCCCGAAGAACCGTTTTGTCGAAGTTGTTCGGTGCCAGGGTCGGTAGTTTGGGCATGTGTCATTTCCTCTAAGTCGATGTTAGGCGTTGGTGACAGACTTGGTTGATGTATTCGTGATAAGGCGTCGGAGGCGGGCTGAGTACCCCAGAGACGTGTCGCGTCCACAATAAACTGTGAGACAAAGTCTAGGTGGCGAATCTCGCGTGGTGAGCTTTGACCGGAAGCTGACTTCAATGCGTGAACCAGGGGCTTGTGATCCGTAAACACCGTGAACGAACGGCCTTCGAGTGCATGTCGAAAATGACGATGCCCAAGTAGATGGCTAATAACTCCCTACCGAATGTGCTGTTTCTAGATTCGGCGGGTTGTAAGCCCATAGGGGAGAATGCTAGAGGTTGCCAAGAGTCGTCCGAGAACTGTTACAGTATAGCTCCAACCGCTGTGTCCGAGGCACCCGTCATCACCGAAATAGGAGCCAAAGAGTCGAGTGACTAAGGAGTGGTATTTTGGCACTAGAATCCTTGACCGAGGCAAATGCTACTTGTGCCGTGTCGGGAAACACGAACTTCCTTTTAGCCCTGCGCAACGTGTCGGTGGGGAGTAGCATCTTTTCCGCATAGTGAGGAATGAGCCGGCGGCAGAAACTCCCCAGGCCGGCAAGTTGACGCAACTGGCGAAAAGGTTGAGGTTCAGGATAGTTGCGAATAACGGGAACTTTATCTGGCAGACGGAATAGAATATCCCGTGAAGCTGACTTCTGACCGGCCTTATTCGCATTTCGCGATATTGATCGTAACGCCGAGCTGGCTAAGGCGTTCGAAAAGTGCCCGTAAGTGTGCGGCGTAATCTTGCTCTGAAGAACTAACTACCAAAATATCGTACAGTGTTTCGACCAAAACGTACGGGTCCTGATCAGCCTGAAGTCTGTTAAACGATTCACAGGTCGATACACCGGATAATTAACTTCATATTTTCTAGATAACGCCTCAGAACCTCGGAGCAACGCATAATCCAAGTCAATGCGGAACCCTAATCAAAACAAGGCTGATCCGTACATTCTGCGGTACTATTTGTGACTTAAAATATAAGTACATAATATACATTTTACAATGAGGCTTAGTCACTATCCAGCCCGAAGGTAGTCAAAAGTCTGTACGAAGAGAACGGCTGATCGAGAAGAATAGATAGAGAGTGCCTGTCCTGCATTGCAAAACAGTAGAGTAAAGTTTCCACGATTAATCAGGCCTGTTGTATTGTAAATCAGAACACGAGCTCTCTCAGCGTACGGAAGCAAGTATGTATGTAGTCTGTGCCAGACACTGACTACGTGACCATTACGGAAAACTTAACCAATAAATTTACAGCGACCTTGTGAGTGGACGTGAAAAAACAATCATAACATTGTACGTAAGCACAGGGGAAGATAGTCAGGCAGATCAAGTGGAGCGCTCGATCGAACACATACATGCAGTTAATGCATACAGAACTTCACTCCTTATCCATCATCAATGTTTTATGCCTCTAATTAGCGCTCAAAGGGTCTCGGAGTCCGTGAAGAACGACTCACTGTTTGTTGGTTAGCCCTGCGTTGTTCGGAAACGATAGGTCGAGAAATCGCTTTCGCGTGCTTTCCAGTATAGAGCCGACGAGGGTTAACTTTCCTGCCGTTGGCTAATCCATACATTTTTGTGCACAGAGGGATGGCTGATGCATCATGATTAGAACAGCTCCACTGAACGCTAATAATTTCTGTGTTAGATTGCGCAACAATGCTTTGAAACACTGGGTCAGGTCAACTTTGTTACCTGATGTAATCAAATGTCTCGCAATCGAAGAAGCTGGCGGTTTCACGTCGCTGTTTTTGTCCCAGCCGGTTGCGCCACCAAGTTTTACAGCCATTTGGGTTTGTGTTCTGACACTTGTTGAGCCAAGCAACGATCCGTCCTGCCAATGTACGTGTCACAATTGCAAATGAACTGATAGACAACATGTGAGACATTGGGATCAGCAAGACAGTTTGAGTGATTTTGAAAACATAACCTTTGGGTCGTCTGCAGCAAACGCAACTGCTCCGCTGTGTATGTGTGCCTCAGAGCTGAATAAGATTACAATTTATTTGATTGGATAAATGATCTCCTTCGAAAGGCAAAGTGATAAAACTTGCTTCTTCTCCACGTTCATTGTTTTCGCGCGCACAAGTCTTGGCTTACACTTTGAAGTTGTACATGGGCTTGGTGACGGACAACGAACACCGACTGAAACACAAGTATTTGCTCCCACTATTTCTTGAGGGTGGAACCAAAAAATTCATCGCAAGCGAGCTTGACATCTACGGCCTGTCAACGTGAACGAGAAAGTGGAACAGAACTGCAGCAGAACAAACTGCATTTCGTCACTGCAACTCATTGCCATACTGAATACCCACAAAATTATCTCACAAAGAAAGCATGACCAGGAAAGAAAAAAGCAAATGCCTAAATCGTAGAAAGGATGACGACCACAAAACAGCATCGGCAAGAGTTAGGTGGAAAAATTGGTCCAAAATACGCAAAGACAATATGTAGAGATAGCAGACGAGGAATTTTTGATCATCCACGATGTTACAAACATGTCTGTTGTCTATACTGTGTCACACTTAATCAAGGGGTATTACCGTTGGACTGCAAGTTATCGACAGTTGATTTAGTCCACAAGGGAGGGTAACGGTTAGATGGAGACTTTAACCGTCGTGTAGGCCCTAAATACATCTTCAGCAAGTGTCAAGATCGACAGGTAGGGGAACACACGAAGACAAAAAATAAACCATAAGTTCCTCTGTAAGGCTCGGCTTGGATCCCAGGAGGTCAAATCTAGCATTTTGTAACCTGTAGAATTGTTAGACGAAGTCACCGCTCGGCCGCCGAGGGCAAGATGGCAGAAAATCGCTACATAGACTTTGTCAACGCCTTTAACTCATTCATCAATAGCCCATCGGTGGAGAAACTGTGGGTATGTGGGATAAAATTGCAATTACACAAGTAGATAACAAATTTTCCCGGCCAGCAAGACCCCCCCTGTTATTGTGGGAACCTGCTTGTCAAAAGCAGCACAGGTATCTAGCAGAGTATACCAAAGGTCAGTTTAAGGCCCGCGGCTTCTTCTCCTTATATACACCTGTAAGCCACAGGAATCGCAATGCAAGAAACGCGTACCAATGCACTCAAGTCTCGAAACCGGAAAAAGGTTGATTCATGGTTTCTACTGCACGAAATTAGAAGTCATAGGAAGTATACGTATACACAGACCTCAAGTATGCGGTCAAATGGATTTAACAGTAAAATCCAAAGGTTCATCGTTCCGTGATCCAAGCGCGACAGTCAGAGGCAGCTCAGTGCCGGACTCAAATGTCTCACACAAACTGGCGAACTTGCAACAGTGTTGTGCCTAGACGAGTTTAGCAAGGTATGTAGAGAATTTGGAGGGATTTCCGACATAGATCCTTTGTAGTGATTAGGCAAAATTTCAATCACTATCACCTCTCACTTGTGCAGATGATGTGACATTTTGGGATTAGGAGGTCGTCTTGATTTGGCAAAGAACCTGAAGCATGTGGTCAGCTGGATAAACTTGGGATACGTCCTCAAAAGAAAATAAGAGTCACCTACCAACAAAGGCTTTAATGGGAGTGACGGCTATGGGGGAAAATGGACCACTCACAACTGAGGTGACACAGTCATTGGGAGACTTGGGTGTCAAAACCACTGCAGACTTTAAATGTGCTGGACTGTGCAAACTGACTGCTCGCAAAGCAAGAAATGAGTTCCTTCGGCTGCGCTTAGCATTCTCCTGTTGAACGGTGGAAATGTTCATACATGCGTACAAGGCGGTAGCGAGGCTGATTTGAGGGTTCTGCATACAGGCTTGAGCACCCGATTTTAAAAGAGGTGGAACCTGCCTAGTAGAGATCCAACGACTAGCCACTAGGATGGTCAAATGACCACAAGGGAAGTCACATGGACAAAATCGCGAGGGGGGCACATTTGGACAGACCAAAGGTCGGAGAATGGTGGACAATAGCATGAAATCGCGGAAACCACCCTTTAGGCCAAATGAGCGAACGAACTTCGCCGGCAATAGATTGGCGGGGATGTGGAACAAACTGGCTGAATTAGTTAGCTTACAAGTTGCAAGGCATTTCAGGGGATTCTGGATGCTGGGTTGGGCGGGCTAATCATAAAAGTAGAATACCGAGGACTGGGAGCAACGGTAACTTACTCAAGACTTTTTGGTATCCTATGTCCGTGCCTACAAACCGAGGCACTAAGAGTAGTAGGGCGCACATTTCATGGTAGTCCCCCGCCTGGGTGTGCAGAAAGGCGCTTGCAATAATCCTTTTCAGCCAAACTGAAGGAAAGGACCACCTCGCCCGACGGAGCTGGAAGGAGTTAGCGGAGTAGCATTAGTGGGTACCGACCTCTATTCATGTCACTGAAATAATTCTGGAGACCCATTCGGCTCCAGCCATAATCAGTCCTGCGCAACCCGACCTGACATGACCCATCATTCCTTTGTGTTGTTTCATTGCATCCTCGAATACATGCATAAAATGATAGCCCATAGTACAATTTCAAATTGCATTCCTATAATGGCAATGCCAGATCTAGAGCCATAAAGTATTCATGAACGCATCACTACCCTATTGTTGCACTCACCATCTCTCGCTTTTTGGTCTTCCGGGCCTAAACTTTGTCATCGTTCATGTTTGGGACTGCTGGTATCCCAATGACTTCACTTGTTCCTTTTTAATTTTGATTAAGCTGCTTGCGAAGAGTTCTTTTGTGGTATTTGTCCACCTACAGGTGTTTTTAGTCAGCATCGCCTCGGGCTATTCTGGGTGCTACATCTTCGAATGCCATATGTGCTGAACCTCTGGATATACTCTATGGTAGGTCCACCGACAAAATTGGTGCCACTTCCCAGGATAAATCCTCAACTGAAAAGGCTCCCACTTCCCCGGATCAGAGCTTTTCTACGGCCAAGAAGCATGCAGTCTCCGCTTCGGCCCCTGCCACGGAAATGGATAGCAAGCGGCGAAAAGCCCGTAAGTGGGAGGCAACGGCCACTACGGTCGCCGTTCTGCCAACGGCGACAAAGGTGACTGGTTGAAAACCTGCAATAAGACACGTAGCTCCTTCCGCAGGTGACAACGTGCGAATCAGCACCGCTCAGTGGAACTCCCCAGTACATGAACGAATGTATAGGTATCTGTATATCTCCGACCATTTCCGTGACCTTCAACGTACCTTGGTGTAATACTGTTGCGCCGACTTTTTGATGTAGACGACAACACACGCCCTCTTTGAACACTACCACCATGCCATACAGAAGGCTGCCAGTATATCTTCCATTCCGGTACAGCCTCACATTCTGATTTGAAGTGTGCTGGAATATTATCGATCGGACTTAACCGTGAGAAACGGACCATTCTGGAAGCTTCATCGGCGCCGCTTCGCACTCGTTTCAGCACTATCCTGAGTGATTCAACGAATGGCTGTCAGACTGAACGGAGCTGGACATATCGGCAGACATTGGTCATTTGGCGCTCACGTCCCGGTTACGACAAAGGCGGACAACTGCGAGTTTATGTCATACCTTTTTCTTTCATTTTAATTTCAGTTGTGTATACACCTTTGCTCTTTTATCTGAGCACGCTCCTCCGCATATCTTAGATTTAAAGTGCCATCCTAGATAGTTCAAACAATTATTTAGTGTGCCACAGACTGACACTTACACTGAAAACATGACACCCCATCGATCGCAAGATGCTTCCCACCAGGGACACAGTATTTCTTGGCGGCGCATCTTTCAGAAGCCGAAGAAATCACCTCACAGGACAGCTTCGTTCATGGTTTGGCACCCTCGCTTGAAGTGCTGTCAAAACTGCTCACCAAAGACGAGGAGGATTGACGAGGAAGTTGTGAGCCCAAGTCGAATTCAAGCCGGGAGACTGAGGAACACGGCTAACCCAGGTCACCGAAAGTAGTCCTTGGCTCTGATGAGTAGGCTCGCTTGGTAGTTCAACGGACACACCGATTAAAAGGGGAAAAGGTCCGACTTCTACGCGAACTAGATCATGAGGCGGGGGGTAAAATGAAGGTCTGAAGCAGTGAGCTGCGGGAGGACCGCGACAGTGTTGAAGCAAACTTAGGCATGAATGTTTCTGGGTTGAAAAGAGGAGAGTGCAGATCAAGTGGCAGCCGCTAAAGGCAACTTGCTAACTACCCCACCATAGAACCCTCAGCAGAAGCTGGCGTGCGGCCCGTGGAGAGGAGTGGATGTGCCGAGATCTTACTGCCAAATGTCTGGGGTCTCTTGGTTAGGCGATTCGACAATGCCTACCGGCTGCCAAAGTATTCACTCAAAACTCGACCTGGCTCACCAAGATCTGCCCCGTAACACACAGCCCTTCCATGATCTAGACTCGGACTGGTTTTTTGAACTGGCTCGTTAGTTGGCGGTTTTCATTGTAGAGAATTACACGGATCATCATGGTCGTTCCTCATGAACTCAAAAATGCAATTATTTTCTATTTTTGGTTCCCACAGGTTGCGTTGGAATATCAAAAGTGTTTGTTTAAATCGATGATCAGCTTTCATTGCTTAGTCGTGCCGTTTTGCAACGAACGGCGGCGTTCAATTATTCCAGGGGAGAGTTTTGTGCTACCGCCGTATCAGAGGTTGCTTCTGTGTGCGCAGTCGGCGGTCTATTTCTGTTGTGAGATAATCCATTGAAGACGAAGTAAAGGCTTGCTCACTGACCAGACGGTGCGTCGTACCACCCCATCAAATCTATGCTACGTGCACCGGAGACGTAAAAGAGTTAGGTCGTCTGGGTAGGTGTTCGCCTACTTGGGACTGAATTGCTTCGGGATATCCCAACTTCGATTGCGGCGCTCTCGTCAGAGTTCCATACTTCGGCTCGTGTTCTCCAGCTGTCAGCTTGTGCACGACGAGTTCGCACGGTTCGCATGTAGGGAAAGAAGGGTTCGGCGTAGGCAATCGTGTGACCAGGCATGAGCATGAATTCCCTGTAATCCAGCTGATGGGTATTTTTCTGAGTACGTCGAATCATACGGAATGAAAGGGGAAGATTTTTGCTTGGAGGCTTACACGCCAAGATTTTTTTTCCAATGTCGTGCGGGTGATCCGCGAAATAAACGTCATCCGAGCCAGAACCGGTGCTGCGATTAGTAGGTGCTCACGGTGGTTCCGAGACTATAACTGAGAGTCATGGGATAAACTTTGTATTCCTTGTCCCCGGTGTTAAAAAGGACTTATGCGGTACATTGAGTGATGCAACGCTAGCTTTCTAGATGTTCTAGAAATGTTTAAGAAGGTCAGTAAAAGCTTTCTTTCCCTAAGTAGGACAGACTTTAATTGAATGACTAGGGATCGAATGTTAGGTTTTGGTGCCACAGCTGTAATGGTGCGGCTACAACCTGCTTTACTCGGTAAGGCGACCTGCGCTCGCAGGGTGCCCACGTAGCATTTGTGCAAGAAAACGATAGTGTGTTTTTCACCGGCTCAACGAGACCTGGTTCGCCCGAAGTCGTGGAAGGAAAGCACACCAGGTTTCAGTGGCAGTAAACGTCTCGTGTGGCTGTCCATTCAGTGTTCTTTTGGATCTTTCAAGTGAAGATTCACTGTGAGTTACAAAGCGGAACAACCACCCATTAGATAGAATATCATTGGGTAGATGGTCTCACAGGGCGGCCCACAGTAACGCAGGTTGATGCCGTACCGGGAGCCGGATCACAGCCTCCGTTGGATATCGCTACCAAGAGTGACCGTTTAGCTCAGTCTAAGCATGATCCCTGCTTTGGTCAAGTTGGGGGAACAGAGCTTGCGGCAGTTCAAGGATCAGGTGGATTTACTGATGAATGCAATGTTTGTTCACCCAGGGACGCGGTTATTGTGCCAGCAGCTGAAGAATAGGACTGCTCTGGCCATTGGTTCACAGGCGGGTACATGCCAAATATATGGAACCAGTCAGTAAGAGGTGAGGTCTAACTACGTACCGGTTCTCTGCCAAGGCGGGAAGAACACTGTTCAAAGTGCCTCTTCACAGGACATATCTCAGGGCGAAAGTCAGCCTTACACCTAGGAATAAAGATGAAGGTGGTTTGGTAGATTGGGCGGACCAACTACACACAGTTCAAGTCCGAAGATTCCAGACTACCACTTCAACTAGCTGCCGGGCACTGGTAAAGAGACAGGTTGAACATCGCGTTATCCCCCTTCGGGAAGACATCCGCAGCACATGCAGAAAAGAGAAGCCGTCGGTGGACCTGGAGGAGGATGTTTAGTTGGTTCAGTGCGCTATTTGTGAGAGATTGACACACTTCCAGTGAACAGCCTTTCTCAAAGAGGAGGGTTACCGTTGTGTCGGTTGCTTGGCCCAACAAAATCAAGGGCCGAAAACTTGAACTCGTCATAAGGCCATTTTCGGGGCAAAGCCATAGTGACCACCATTCTTGTTGTTGCTTTTTTACAAGTGCAGTAAACAGATGGCACACGAGTTTTATTTCTTGCTCCTAACTCGGTGATTGGACTTAGTGTTCCAGTTATTGGCTCAACTCTCTCAGCACTCTTTTGTTGGTTTCGTTGTGCGAAGAGAAAAGTTAGTTCGACTGGCGAACATCGCAGTTCTTTCCCTCGCTGAACACAAACTAGAGACAACAGCGGCTTCAGATTTCGTTACAGCTGGAGTAAATCACAATAATAATCTTTATTTCGTTCACCAAGAGTATTACACAAGGTCCAGAAACCTGTGATCCACAGAATCATACTCCTCGCTGTTCAGCACATTTTTCATACTGCCACCAGAAGGAAACGAAAGCAGAGTTATCGATTTCAGCCGTTGTCCAGCGTAATTCAGGTATGCCGTCGACCACAGGATGGAATGGGGTCTACGTCATTATGTCATTCCTCTAATATGAGTTACGAGGACTCGGTATTCATGCAGTAATAGAAGTGGGCGATCAGCCGATCTCTGCAATCTTGTGTGCAATGATACATGTTGCGGGCTTTCTAAGGGATGTCGCGCAAAATTACTGCATAGCATGTGCGACACGTCACAAGCAGGTTAACATTGGTTTCCTATTACCGGAGAATCAAAATCAACACAGGTTATCAGATGTTTCCTTTTTTCATTGAAAGCTACTAAAATTTAGCAGAGGCTTTCTCCGGTTCTTGAAACTAAAGAGCAAACCAGAACAAGAATAAGTGAATCTTGGTTAGCTAGCACTAAAAAACAGCATCCCACATGAAAAGAGATGAAACCATCAAATAAAACTACCTGTCGCTCTTCACACTTGCTGAAGATGTATTTAGGGCCTACACGACGGTTAAAGTCTCCATCTAACCGTTACCCTCCCTTGTGGACTAAATCAACTGTCGATAACTTGCAGTCCAACGGTAATACCCCTTGATTAAGTGTGACACAGTATAGACAACAGACATGTTTGTAACATCGTGGATGATCAAAAATTCCTCGTCTGCTATCTCTACATATTGTCTTTGCGTATTTTGGACCAATTTTTCCACCTAACTCTTGCCGATGCTGTTTTGTGGTCGTCATCCTTTCTACGATTTAGGCATTTGCTTTTTTCTTTCCTGGTCATGCTTTCTTTGTGAGATAATTTTGTGGGTATTCAGTATGGCAATGAGTTGCAGTGACGAAATGCAGTTTGTTCTGCTGCAGTTCTGTTCCACTTTCTCGTTCACGTTGACAGGCCGTAGATGTCAAGCTCGCTTGCGATGAATTTTTTGGTTCCACCCTCAAGAAATAGTGGGAGCAAATACTTGTGTTTCAGTCGGTGTTCGTTGTCCGTCACCAAGCCCATGTACAACTTCAAAGTGTAAGCTCCGGGAACCAGCTTCGTTTTGGTCGTCTCCGTGCATTTCACCCTTGTCCCTCAAGACCATATATTCCACCTCATTCCCAAGCAAAGCTTTGGTTCAGATTATTCCTAGTAGTGTTTTGCTCGGCCCCTCTGGCCGATGCCAGTTCGAGGGCCCCACTTATCCGTCGTTTGATTTTTACGGCTGAGTTCCTCTTCTCTTTGTGCCGCTGCCAGGCTATTTCGCCACTAACGGCTTTGAGGATCTATCGGCTCTTGTCCCTTATTTCGCTTGTTCACCAAACCACGGGTGCCCACCAATCTGGCTTACCCTTATTCGTCACTCATGAGGCGGGGCAAAACTGTACTGTGAGTAAGAAAGATTCTGCTAACCCCTTCCACATTTCCTGTACTCCAGCTTTGTCATCCTCTGACCTTCAGTGTAGTTCTGTAGTCCTACGTCCAACTTTCTCCATGTTTCGAATGCCAAAATATTTACGCAATTTTCCTACGGTTCTCGTTAGCTCTAGGGGGGAAAATCTGGTGGTGACATGACCAGTTTTTCCCATAGATGGCAGCAAATCTTACCAGTCTGTGTCATTTTATTGTTTTATGATCACTAGACCGAGGAAGGAAACCTACTGCCTCAATCTGCACTCTGTGATTTATTTGCCTTGCTAAGCCACAGCCCTCTGATGCATAAAGTCGACAGACTCTTCCTCTGCTCTATCCAAGATACGGCTCTCTGTTGTCCAATCCCTCCTGGCAGGGTAAGGTCTCCTACTGTTGGAAATCCGCTAAATGATACCTGGAGCTGCTGTAGTGCACCCTTAACCTGTTTTCCTCTCCCTACTTTGAGTTCGGCCTCTTTATTCACGCGCAACAGCTGCCTTCCTGGTTTGTCACCTTAAGATGATGGCGCACATTTGAGTGCTTACTCTACTCTAGCCCACTTCTGGTTCCATATCAACTAGTCCCTCTCTGATGAGGAAGGCCAATCCACCATGTGCTGCCATTTCCCCCGTCTTGTCGAAGAACAAGATAGCCGTTTCGCACTCCCGGCAGGATGTGGTCATTTTGGCACAGACAGATCTCTGAGACTGCGGCTGCATCAGCACTGCCGTAAGCGACTGTAGTGGTCAGTTTCACTAATCATTTTCTGACGGTATATGCTTTAGTGTGTGGCAAAGTAGCTGCCTTTTTGGCCGACATTGGCTTTTCCTCTAGTCTACGTCTTGCTCCGGGCCGATTACCTGAGTGACTGCCAGTATTCTGCTTCCGGTGTGCTCGTTGTCGTGGTTTGCGTGTTCGCCTCTGCTTTTGTATAGCATAGTATAGTATATTTCTTGACCGTGGTCAATACACATGCACAAGACAAGATCAGAGTATACAGCGGTACATGCCGATGTGAGGTATTCACAAATTCTAAATTTATTAATCACACAGCAACCGAAATACACCAGAAAAGTCATGTAGTGTTTAAGTGAACCAGTGACAATAGTTGAAGCGGGAATTCCGAATCGGTTTCGAAGTCGCTGAGGGCGGTGTGGATAGCTGGGCAGTCATGGGATTTCTGTCCCATCAGGTCGTTACAGTATCAAGTCCTGCTTTTGTCGACCCGGAAGATCTTGTGATAAAGGGCCTATAACTGCTTTCATCTTCCAATAAACAGATCTCCCAGTTCCAATCTTGCGGTATGCTTTCGGTTGGAACCATCGCTTGACAGTACTTGCTTAGTGGACTGTACTAGATACAGTGCCCGGTTTTATTGCCAGGCTTGCTCCTGGTAAGCCCTCGGGGTTGCAATTGTGGTGCTTGCCTTTCTTCTAGGTAAGTACTTCCATGTACTTCTAAGCCATCCTTTGTAATATTGGGCGCGATAAGATACCTCCCCAGTTGTGCGCTAAATTTTCCCTCCGCCGACGATGGCAGCTTGCCGCTAATGTTCTGGTTTACGAACTCAACTAGTCCTGTTTTTTCCGGCTGAGATTGCTTCCATAAGCTGACCCATTAAACTTCCCTGATTCCTACCTTTTGATTAATGCCTACAGGCTTTGGTAAACCCCCACCCCTCTGTTATCCAAATCTCGCCTTGTTTTAGATTACGTAAAGGTCGATTCCTCATGGTTCAATGTGAGGACGTTACGGATCCTCCTCGTAACAAATCCCCCTACAGCTTTTAAATCCTGCTGTTAAATTTAAGTCATTTTATTTGGCGCTATGGACCTTTACCCATCAGTTATTTATTGTTGGCCTCGTAATTTTTTGAGGCTCCCTTTGTTGCAACGTTTGACTTTGTAGTTGGGGGCATAGAATTTGAAACCTTTAGATTACTTGTCAGTCACTCCTTCGAATTCCCCGCTGCCGCCCTCTAGCTGATGATTCCTGCCACATCGGCGTGGGGATGCTGAAAATTCTACTTTTCATCCGCTTGTGCATTCTTCGGCTCTCAATATTTTCTTCATTCAGGTAGTTCTCTTATGAACACCCTTACTTAGTCAACGCATGTTGGCAGTGCGCCGAGTGGTGCATCTCGGCGACTCCTTAGAGCTCTGCCTATTGTCATCGACGGCACACGCTGCGTGCTATCCCACTACGCACCCACTTTGAACAGGCATTCGTCAAGCAAGGACAAGACTCTTTCGGCGGGGCCTGTTGGAAACGGCAGTTCCACCCTATCAGTGATGCTTCAGATACGATTAAAATATAGTTCCCTGATGATAAGGAACTACACAAAATTTCGGCCCTTAAGAATAATGTATCAGTAAATTGTTACACAAAATTTAGTGGTACAAAACGAGTAAACACCTCAGGTATACCAATCCAAACCAGCATACCGGCAGAACATACGAGGTTCGAAACGAATTCGGACTTACCGCGAAAGTGCCTGTCATTGAAGGTCATCACAAAAACCCTATAAAAGAGTGGAGTGTAGCACGATAAGCTAGGAGGGCAACTGGAAAATACGTATCCCCTTCGCCCGAGTGATCATAATCTATCGTTGTCTGCAGAATACTTCTCAGGGTGCGATTGGTTCGTTCGACAAGTCCGCTGCCTTGGGGATGGTACGATGTGGTCCGAGTCTTGGTAACGTTTAGCACTTGGCGGATCGATTTAATTTAAAGCTCAGATAGATTCGAGGACTGCACAGCCATTAGTCTAGTTATTCAGGTTCCTGATCAGGCGGAATGCACGGATCCCCCGATGCCGCGACAATAGGAGTCAAAATTTCCTAGGGCTCCAGTTCCCGTATCTGCTCACGTACTGTTGACAGTTGGTGGCGGTGGACCACAACTTGGGCAGACCATTCAGAGAGGATTAAGTGAAACGATAAAGTGAAAATTAATGACGGGAGGTAGTTCATGGAGACGTGAAGGGTGAAGGGAAAACCACATATGTAAAGAGAACTGGCCACAGATGGGGAGTAAAGAACGGACAAGTAGAAGGGAAGCAAACAGCAATGTAAGGAGAGGGGCTTAATTGGCGGACAGAAATGAGACCTAGTAAAAACAAGGTATGAAGTGCTTTTAACAATCTGCTCAGTGCCATGTGGTCGGTCATTGTAGCCCATGGTGGAACACTGGGGCCCATATTCTGTCCGGTCCGTACCTGAACTGGGCCCCTGCAGTACCCTCGACCACTTGCCCCGGCAGTTTATACCAGTCGTTACTCACATGTGGCGCTAAGGGCTGGGCCCGAGGTCTTGTCCGTGATCTGTTCTTCTTCCGCCCGAAGGCATGGCCTTTCAGGTGATGGTTGTCTCCCGGCTACAGGAGGAAATACATGTTAGTCCCCAAGCCGATCCTGCCTATGAAGATTCTGTACACCAGGTGATATTCAAAGGCTGATTAGTGATTCTGGCGAGGCAAATACGGTGCCCCGTAACGGCCTATCCACTTGAAGACGGTGACCACTGCGACCAGATGCGCTTCCTAATGTTTAAATATAATCACTTTTCCTGGCTTGGTGAAATAATCCGCAATCGCTGAAATATAAAGCGGTCCAGTTTAAACGGCGGCAGGGGTCCCACAGTATCGGTGCCCAGTCGGTTGTTTGGACTGTCCGTGGCAACGAGTCACATCCTCGCTTTTTGTAGGAGATTGCTGGTCTTGAGTCTTTGGTGTCCGTCGGAATCTTCTATACCACGAAAATCGCATGTGGATTAGCACGGTTAAAATGCACACAAGTCTAAAAGCAGGAAAAAGGTTGATTCGTAGTTTCTGCAATGCTAAATTTGAATTCACAAAGAGTACGCACGTGCACATACCTCAATTATGCTGTCATATGGATTTACCAGTAAAATCCAAAGGTCCTTCTTTCCGTGCTCCAGGAGCGACAGTCAAAGGTAGATCAAGGCCAAATTAGAATCCCTCACTTCAGTTCGTTTCAATCCCGTTTGCACAGAACGGAGGTGGTGGAGACCAATCCTGTGCCCGTGCCGTTGTTTTAGCGACTAGTTTTGTCTTGGTCCCAACATTGCTTGCCAAATGTTTGTTCTGAAAGACAGAATTTGCAAGGCAGTATGACATTCTCGGACGTAAGTTCGTTGACAGAACGACTGAGGGCCTATCTTCTTCCCGTTATCTTTTACACAGCTGGCTTTGGGAAGGCCATGTTCCTGCGTGAGTCTGTGGCTCTCTTGGAAGCTGGTACAACATTGCATCTAGCAGCAACCTCTGATGGTCCACGCCGCAAAGTAACATTCCTGTTCGTGAAAGTTGTTTTTCCTATGCCCAGCCTCTGTAGCCTAAGAATATGTCCTCTTTGCTGTATTCCAGAGCAGAAGAAAACTGTTCACTCATTTCTACACCCGGCAGACCCTTTATAATCATAAGCGGTTCTACTCGGTCACTCCGGTCTCTGGGAAACTTTAAAGAGAAAGAGTTTAGATCTTCTGAAAGGTAGGCATACGGTTCCCTCTCCCACCTGTAATCATCCTAGTTTCAAGTCGCTGCAACCCTTAAGGTTCCCTTATCCCTGCAGTAATGAGGAGCCCATGCCTGCAAACAATTCTCCGGCAGAAGTCACACCAAACACCTTGTAAAATGGGACTAAGACTTCTAATTTTTAGCACGCGACAGTAGAACACCTATTCAACGTCACTTTGGCCACATTTGCCCCTCCGGCTATCTTCTGAAGGCCCAGAATCCTGCAAGACTGTCAAAGGTAGATCCTTTACCTCCGACGCTTCGAAACGAATTACTGTCCTTTAAGCCTGCTTTGACATTCATGAGGTACCAGCGTGTAACAGAATTGTGTATGGACAAGCTTAGCAAATGATGCCAATCGAAATCATTCACAAAGCACACAGAGAACACCGCAAGCAGCACCGGACAAGGAGCCAGGAATGTACGCCATCCAGAACATAGATGCTGACAACAAGTAATACTTAAAGCCTTGCACTACGGTAACCAAGCAAGTCAAGTGAAGTCCAGTCAGTAAAAGTCTTAAATATCCAATTGGGTAGAAATTCAGGAACTCTGCCATATTTTTGAGTATAAAAATACGGCAGCGCGAAGTGCGCAAACATTTTGGCGGTTTTCATCCAAATAAACTGTTTTGTAAGGCCCTCAGTTAGCCCCACTGGATCAACTAGCAGAGAGCAAGGGGCAGCAAATCAGAACTGCGATGTGCAGAGGTGCAAGCAAAACAGAAATTTGAAATTCGAGGGCGCACACGTTGTAGACACAGCTTTTGAAAAGTCTATGAGTGAGGAATCGTGTGCATCCGAAAGTATTTTTGAGGTGAACTGGCAACAAGCATGTAAATATTCATGAGTTTTAGCATCAACAAGTGTATCGCTGGACATGCCTAGGCACTTGGAGACGTGTTTTATATATCCCACTACCAAGTCAAAATATTGCTTTAGTAGGCTCGGAGAAGTAACCGGAGAGCATTACAACCATTGCGAGAGAAGACAAACAGTCACAAACTCTAAAATAACTAATATGGGCCAAAAGTAATCTTGGACGGAGAAAAAAAAACCGTAAGCTGGTAACTTTACAAAAAGCTAGCTCAGTAACCATGACCCACAAAAGATTACGGTATAGTACATCCCCACGAAGCTTGACCGTCGATGATATTGGTATGGGTTCGTTAATCACATAACGGAGGGGCACTCAGTGCTTGGAAGCATGGTGAGGGCCAGATAAGAACATTCGTTTGGTTGGGTCCGAATTTATGAAGTTCTTTTGGATGTCGGTAACTCACATCCTCAAACTTCGTCGTCGGTTTACTTGCAGCCGGTGAATGTCGACGGGCTTGGAAGTTGTTGAGCGCACAAAGAAACGGAGAAAGAGGAAAAGTGCACCTCGCAATACACCAGAGTCAAGTGATGGCCCTAGAAAATTAAACATCTTTGGTCATTGAAGCAGCCTGAAATCAGCCCGTAGATTTTTAAACCAACGTAATTTGTCGAAATCACACTGGGGAATACTGATCAATGAAAGCAACCGGATGCTTTTTGCAACCTGAAACCCCCATTTTGACGGCCTCATATTTCCTGTCTAAAGCCGAAGCATTTGAGTGAAGTATGTAGGCTATGGTTTCGAGGGTGGAGCGCAAAGGTCAGTGAGCTAGCTGGTGCGTGTCCTTTCCGGTAGATCCCAGGTTAACCCACGGTAGTGAGAGCCTCTCAATCAAACTGAGCTTCACAGAAGTGCTGGCGATGAAGCGGCCTTCCCCAGATTCTTTCTTTGGGCTAGGGGTTATCTTGGCTAGCCTTCAAATGTCAGGGACTCTTGTGCTTACTAGACAGTTATCGAAGATACTGGCTAGTGGAACCGGATGAGCGTCAGCACAATCCCTGAGTAGGACAGGTATTAGCTCTTCCAGGCCAGGTTTTTTGTTTTTCTTCATTTTGCGTAGTTGTTGGAAGGACTTAGTGAGCTCGAACGTTGGTGGCTGACATGAGTTGTTGAAGATTGCGACGGAGGTAGACTAGGATATTGGGCTAAAATCGGAGCTCAGTTTTCATAAGCAATGGTTTCCTTCTTGTTTCTTTAGTTACTGCCACAAAGGTATTTTACGGCTCTCCGCATGGGACGAAAAGGTAATTTTCCTTAGACGGTACCTGTACGCGACTTGTTCAGACTTTTAACTCCACATTTGATCAAGTTGGTTAGTATTTTAACTTGACTTCTCTGGCCAAGCTAGTAAACGTGTTCTTTCTTCCTATCCCTTTAAACACTGAAAAATTATATCGATGGTTCAAACGTAGACAGTTCGCAATAGACGACAATAATTAAAGCAAAAATTAAGGTAATCGGTGAAGTGTTTACAAAAAATACAATGGATAGGGTTTGAAAGCACGAGAAAATCGGTAGATTTAACCAGAGCCCTTAACTCGACCTGGCTGTCGGGCGAACAATTCCTCTGTTTCATTTTTCTGGCTGATCATCTTAACATAATGTACTGGTTAGTCTTACTGTACACCGTCGTGCTTATTTGCAAGGTACAATGATCAGACCTGCTCAGGGGTGTGCTCTTTTAAACTGTGATCACTAGCGGTCTGTTCGTAAAAACCGATTCTATGGGTGCATCAAGTCTGACGGGAAAAAGTACCAAAGTTGTCAAGTCAAGCTTGGAGAAAAGTTTAAGTCACCGACAACTCTGCATAGAGGCTCACTCAGTTGTGAAATTACTGAAATAGACTCAAGATCAGGAAATGTTTAACTCAGAAAATCATGTACCCGTTGTCAAAAAGACATTTCCAATGATCATAGAGCTGAATCCACTCAGAAATTTCGGCCAGGTTCTCCTACTTTACAGAAAATCTTCCCGGTTGAGAACACCAGCGAAACGGTCGGATCCGTGCGAACTTAAATCATCCAGTTGTATATTTCCATCTCGTAAATCCTTGTGTAACCAAGATTCTTGTAATAATATTTCTACTTTTTTATGTCCTTTCTCTTTAAATACCGGAACCTGTCCGTTTTTTCCCGGTGGAGAAAGGATACTGCTCCCCGAAATGGCAAGAATCTGAGTGTTTCCATCATCGTACTTTAGGGAACCAGCTTCTCAGCCTGCTCAGTTTTACCTTGACCTACCATCTGGCTTTTTGCTAATCCGCTGAAACCTACTCCGGGCTTCTCACCATAATTCACAAAAAAGTCCATATGCGTGAAAACGCGCGGAAACTTAAATAACGTGCAGGTTTGCGATAGCATTTTTTACCCACAAATTGTAAGGGTAATGAGCACTGATATGAAGATCCACGGAACATTGTATTCTTGAATTTTAGATCGATAAGCAACACAGATTTCAGAGGCCCCGCCAGTGCTGGCTTCACCACGATTTTCGGAAGAATAATATCATAGTCGAAGCTCATGGTTTTGGGTATGCAAGAAAAGTACCTTTCTAGGGTAAAGTTGCCTAAACACATCCGGCCTAAAGTTATCAGTTGTTTTTTGGGACCTTGAGCCTAACTGTATCCTGTCTGCTTACCTCCGTGGGTGATATGTACGCCATCAAAGAAGAAGCTTTTTGCCCGTTTAATAAACTGACAATGTCAGCTTTGGAAGGCGTATATCAGTATACAGATTGGGATCGACTTATTCAGTGTCCGAGGCTGCTGTTTTACAGCAAGCTCTTAGGAGGTTCTGATGTCATATTTATGTTCCAGTGTGGTACAGCTACTTCGTACAGCGTTGTTCCAGTTCAGTATGTAAATCACATCTTCATCCTGGCTGACTTTACTGGACTGGAGATTTTGGAGCCCGCTAGAGTCTTCATATGAAACAGATTTCGTGGGGTCGAAGGTTTTTCACTCAGTTTTCTCTCGGGTACTAGTTGAATATGAATTGCCCCAGTTAGCAGCCTATCAAAAAAAACCTGGAGCTTTAACTTGACTGGTGTCAAGTTGCCGCTTGCTGTTTGGCAGTAGGACTAGTCTGTTGTGTAATCCTCCCTTTTGTTCCTCCCTTTGTGTAAACGGGAGACACTCTCTTGAGAGTTTCGAAGAGGCTCTCGTTCTGGCAGCCCGATTTGGTGCCATGCGTGACAAAAAGGCTTGCTCGATTTTGCACCATTGAGAGGATTCGCGGAAGCTAGGGGACGTGAGTTGCCATTAGTTACAGGACGTTATCTGGTCTGATAGTCCGTGCTGGATAAAAACTCATCTCAACTCCAAAATGTGATCCAGGATGCTGGCAGGCTGCTGGAAGCTACTCCGGGACTTTAACATGTGGCCCCTATAACAATGAGACTTAAAGGTAATCTAGTTTGTTCCAAGAAGGGACCATTTTCTGGACACTCATTTGGGCTTAATTTCTCTACGATTTTTTCTGATGCCTGATTCGGACCACAACGGCTTTTTCGGTTACGTAAGTGCAACCGAACTGACCTCTCCGAGGTTTCCGTCGACCTCAAATTTGGACCACTTTTGCTTTCGGTTTCTCGCCGACTGTACACGCACTCGGGTTGCTTTCTTTACCGCCGTAGCTTTCTCTTACCCTCGTGTATTTCTCGAGTCGGCGCTGATTTGGTGCCACGCAGTAAAGTTTACACTGTTACACCTGTCCACCGACTTGAGTCTTCTCTGTTCATTCGATGGAGGGGATTTGGTTGGCAGATGACTATGAGACCTACGAAAAGATACTTTTATAAACCGCGACTAAAATATCTTTATGGATGAACCCGCTTCTTGCTAGGTAATTTGCCATTCCGGCAAGTCTGCGATATCTGCTTTGTTTTAGGCCCTGTTTTTGTACGATCTGTATGTAATGATATATCACTACCACTCTGACACTTACGACGATAAGACGCAGCCGGAAACGGATTTAAGGTTACCTATCCTTACGTTCAAATCAGCTTTGTTTATGACAAAGGTTTGGTCCGAAGCTGTATGGCTGCAGTTCGAGACATGAAGGGTTATCGACCAAAGTCAAAGCCTGGAAGGCCGTCACTGATATCGTCACCTTGATAAGGGCTTGGTTTTCAAATCCCTCCAGGAGCAGCTGCTAGAGCGGCATAAGGGTCTATTATTCACCATCTTTTATCTTCCCAGGGTGAGCTCCCGTACCGGTTGCTGGCAAACATCCATATCTGTGATAAGTAATCCAACCGCCATTAGGCTCAACTCCGGTCTTTGCAAGGCCCACTGATGGGGATTCCGTGACTGCTGGGGGAATTGCTTTGGGATCCACTGCTTTTTAATGTTTAGAATGCTGTCACCGATTTTTCTGGGGTTTGTATTTGGAAGGGACGGCCTAAGTTGCTGACAAGACTGTTGCACATATCGGTTGTGGGAACAATCCCTCATCGCCACCGTATTACGCAGTAATCAGGATGTTCTTCAGGACAAATCTCCGGAGAGGCTATGGTACTCCCGATTCTTCCATTGACGACTATCTTCCAAGTAAAGGCTGGAAGTACTCCCCTCAGTAGTAGCCCACGCCAGCAACCACACAAACGGCGGCCCACCACTGCCCACGTCCGCCGTGAATCCCCCTGACCTGCATCTGCCAAACCCGAAAATCCTACCAGCGGCCTAGGTTGGTTCCACCGCACTTTTGAACCGGCCACCCGTAGGTACGGGCACCCGTGTTCAGAGCGGTGTAAAGTTCCGCCACCGGCGAGTGGAATCTGATGTACTCACCGGAAATAAGTCTTATTTGGCCATTTGTTTTTGTGTGCTTGTTCTGTGTACTGAAGCTTGGTTCCTGGTCGATACTGAGACCCAAGCTTTCTCTTCGCCTGTCGACAAGGGCAGGCCAAGGGCATCCCTTCCTGGGCAGCCTGACACGAACGGTTCGTTCATCCATATCAACGACAGGAGAAAGATTGTGATCAACCTTGGACCATGACGACGGTGTCTGTGTACGTTACTTTTTGCGGACTTCGCCACAGGCATACAGGGATAGATTTTCCGCAGTGTTATTATTGTTATTATTGATAATGGTTTTATCGGAGACGCTCAGAGCTTGCCAGAGGCATGATCAAATTTTTCACAAGCAACGAAGCGGACAGACAAATTTCCCGAGTGTATGAATATACTCGACAAAATTAGGACAGGCAGACTCAGAAGAGAGAGTAATGAAAGTTAGGCTTATGATAAGTATATGCAAGCCATAGAATAATGGAGGGGTTTTAATTGGTCCTAAGGGTGGATTAAAACAGATGCCCGGTGTAGTACGCAAGAATCCGTGTCTTCCGTTGAGCTTGCTTGTGTTCTATCTGCAAAATACGAAAATACAGAAAACGTAATAGGTGAAAAGGCTCCGTAAGTGCATCAACAGGATCCTACACCTAAGTTATTCGAACATCAATATGGCAGCCAACAGCCTACCTATGGCACCGGTGGATTTGTGAGTTAAAGTGAAGTGAAGACTTCGACCTATCCAAATGGAGAACTCTGGAAGCTGGCAGATATATGTGAGAAGGGCTGGAAATTGGTATAAGAAACTGCGATGATGGGAGACGATGGAGAAAAGTGTGAGATGCATGGCGGGGGATTGGATAGCAATGAAGCCTTGCTACGCTGTGGTAGATGGTCTGTGGACAGGGCACAAAAGACATTGTTAACCAGAGAGCGAGCAGTACAAGATGTACGTGGTGGGTCAGATGGCGAAAATGGTTTGGAAGGATTGGATGCGGTGTGTGTGAGGCACAGACGTAGAAAGATTAAACACATGGCATGACAGCCAACCGAATGATACCAATGAAGAACCTTAGGTTGGGGAGCAAATAAACACATACGTACGTGTGTATGAAAGAAGAAGAAAAAAGCAGCGGAGGACTAGAAAGGATCAGGGAGAAGTAGAGGAAGGTAGGGTCAGATCAAATGGTACAGAATTAACTTAGAAATACCCGGAGGAATTTTCTTCGTGACGGTAGAAAGTGGTGGACCCAGAGAGAGAGGGAAATGACTTAGCAGGCAAAGATGTGATGGAGAGCAGTTCGCAAACGAGGGAAGGCGAAGGGAAGGATTGAAGAGAACAAATGGGAATGGATGTTATAATCTGAGTAATGCTGGTGCAATATGCGGTTACCGTCCGGAACGGGAGGAGCTTTAACAGGTGGGTTGATATTACCGGGCAGGACTTTGCGATGGAAGTGGCTGGTGAGAGCTTAGCGAATACAGGTACAAAGTGGTTGGAATGGTTCAGACTATCAGAGGGGAAAAGTGCCCAGATGGTGAGACTGACCGTGGTGCAAAGGTGCTGCAGATATGATAGCGAACAACGAAGGAGAGAAATAAGGACTTGGGGGCCAGAGGAATCGAGTGGTGGCAGATGGAAGGGATTGGATTTTAAGGGGAAAATCATGAAGTAACGGTGATCTTGTCTTAGGTGAAATGGGTAAAGTAGACCAACCTAAAAGACCCACAGGAGATGCCTGTGGCGAGCAATGCACGGAGGAGGGATAAGGACACTAACCAAAGAGACAGGTGGGACATGAAAAATCGGGTCTTTCACCACAGCTAAAACATGAATAAAGCTGAAAAGAGAGAGGCTCCAAGACAGGCAAACCTGTGGTGGAGCAAAAAGCACGGGAAAAGTATGCCCTTCGGGGCTTTGGGCATTGGAACTTGAGAGCTGTGCGTTTGCAGGCAATTGTACAAGTGGATGAAGCGGGACAATGCCAATCGGGGCTCGACCTGGTGTAAAGATCTACAGAAGAATCGCAGAGTGAAGGGGAGGAGCTAAAGTAGTGTTTTTGGATAAAAAGGTGGCTGTGGAAGGTGCAAAGACTGGAACGGCGAGTTATAGTATTGAGGCTGGTCATGGAATCTGGTAGAACTGGTGAGTATTGGCATTGAGATTGAGGGGGGGAGGAAGAGAAAGGATCTGAAAGAGGGTAGGCACCAAGATGTAGGAATGCTATTAATTAGCTATATGGCTGTAGGGCTGTACTAAGTGAGTGGGGACTAGGAGCCGGCGATGACAACATGGGTAGAGACAGAAATATTGGCGGGCGCAGGCAGAGAAGAGCCGCCGGGCCATAGTGACATGCAGCGAGATGTGACATGATGAGAGTCTATGAGAGCTGGGACAGAATGGGTTGATGTGCATACAATGGTAGAAAGACAAAAACGGGAAGTGATAAGAGTGATGACAGGAACGATATGTGGGTGCACCGCTGCGGAACTATGAAGGAAAGCATGCAATTTTCAACCAACTGCATTGGGTGCGGTAGGGTGAGCAGAGTTAGAGCTGGCGATTTGTAACCGGTGCTAGCGGGTAGGACTGGTCGTGCCCTGGACATCCAATCTGAAAAATAGTTCGAAGTTAAGGCAGGAGGTGTGATCTACCAGCTCGTTGGCTCTGGCACACGGTTGCAGACTGCCTGCACGCCCAATGTGCGCCGACCAAAGCGGCTGATTTGACCTCTTCTCGCACTGCTGGGAATGGCACAAGTGATCATTGATGGTTGTGCAGAGCAGAGCAAGGACGATAAAGGTGTGTGAGTCAAGATCAATTGGCTAGGTTGTGAGACCATGGACAGCAGAGCAGACGGGAATAGCGAGTGGTAGAAAGATTTGCAGCAATATTATCCAGGTGCACCTGTCAGAGAGATGTTCAGTACAGTGCCCTAGGTGGTTGGCCGTCATCGAGTTTCGCTGAAAAGAGGCATGACGTAGATAAAGGAACAAATGAAGCCTGAGCTCGTCTATGCAGTTGGTCCCCAAAACACGTGATGAAACTGCAGAGGATGTGAAAGGCTACCACCTATCTTATTTTGGCAGTGAGGGGCGGTGAAAAATGGCCAATCATCAGAGCAATGCCCAAAGAGATGGATGAAGTTAGGATGGATAACAGACGAGAGTGGGTGGCCAACGGGGTTATCTTACGGAAATCAAAAGGTAAGTTCGCTGAAGATCAGGGACGGCAATGATCACTGTTCTTGGTACTGAGGAGGAGAAAAGTGTCGCGCATGGAGTGTACGTAATATCCTGCTGCTCAGAAGTAGTAGAGTTACAGTGCGAGGCCTTTTCAAAAGCCGAATCGGTGGAGAAGCACGCGCTGGTGAGCAACATAGCACTAGTGGCTGTGAAGTATAAAACCAGCGCTCGCCTGATGGCTCACAGTGACGAGACACCACTTCAACTAAGAGGGATCCTGTTACAGACTTTGAAATAGGCTAAAAGGAGGAATTAGGACTTCAGATTAGGAGAAGTTTGAGGGAAAACGAGAGAAATGAGACAGCTTTGCAGCAATTCTATCGGGGTGCACCTGTCAGGGAGATGACCATTACAGTGCCCTAGGAGGTTAGCCGTCATCGAGGTTCACTGAAAAAGGGAAAAGGTATAGAGAAGCACCGGCTGGGTGTGCCGTAGCTGGGGAGAAACTGATACTGAGGACAGAAAGAAAACAAAAACGATGCACAACAGCTGAAAGTGGGTGAGCTACAGGGTTATCTTAGGAAAGCAGGAGACGAGTTTACTGTGGATCATGGATGGCAGTGGCAATAGTTCGCGGTACCGAACAGAGAAGTGTCGGGCACGGGGCACACCTGTTGGCCTGTGGGGCAGAGGTAGTGTGGTTGCAGTGTGAGGCCACTTTCAATGGCCAGGCCGGTGGAGACGAAGTCATTGATGAGTAATATTGCATTGGGAACTGGTAGGTATAACTTAAGTGCGCCCCTCAAAGCGAAAAGTGAGGGAGCACCGTGTAAACCGAGCGGGAGCTTGCTCCAGATTTTGGAATACGCTGACGGGAAGAATCGGGGCTTCAGGCCGAAATTAGACTGAGGGACAGAGGGAGAGAAGGCACAACATCGGGCAGAGCAGGAGCAGGGAGCAGCGAATGAAATATGATAAAAGGTGTTGGCCTGGTTGTAGATTAGCTGAAAGAAGAAAACTAGGTTCAGCCTCATGCAACGAATCCACAATGGCTTATTTTGTGGGAGCTCACGGTGCTGGCTTTATGATAAGGCTGTAGATGCGCTTGACAGCGTTTTGGTGAGGAAAAGCTGTACGTTCGCAAGAGAAATAGATAAGAAACGTGGCTAGAGGCTGGAGCTAACAGAACAATATTCTAGGAGCGGTCTTACATGTGAGAGATACTTGGAGAGGCGACTGGCTGGTAGCAAGAGGCCTCGATGTGTCAGGCCTAGGGTTCGCGAGGCTTTAGTGATTTGGAACGACACTTGTTCTGAAAAGCTGGAGGACCAAGGGTAGCGTGTGCCAGGATCATCAAACGCGTAGTTTTAAGGGGATGAGAAGGCCGCCCAGGTTAACTCGGCCGGGGAATACAGTCCATTTGTTGGGTTAGACGAAGCCTTTCTCTGCAGAGAATTTCACTAATCACGCGAAGCACCGGGTTTGGAGAGAGAGTAAATCACGTGATATTTTGCACAGGGTCACGGATAGGTCAATGATGAGCGAGGAGTACGCTTTTTCATATCGTGGGTAAAGAGGAAAGGGGTACCGTGGCGAATAGAAGAAAAAATGCTGTTGATATAAATGAGGAATAGTACTGGGCCCAAGACACTGCCTTGGATGACGCCGCTAGTAATGTGTCCGGCAGAAGATAAATGGCCGTCAAAGATCACAGCTTGCGATCTGCGGGAGGGATACGAGAATAGCCAGGAGAGGAAGAGGTCAGTAATGCCATTAGATCGGAATCTTGGCCAACAGGAGCATATGGAGAACACGGTAAAAGCTTTTGATATTCCGAGGTACAGGACAGTCCTACAGTTGACGGTTTCAGCTACTACGGTAGAACACTTTGGATGTCCAGTTGGCAGTAAGAACGGGAGAGGGAGCCCATAAAACCATGCTGACCCGGGTTAAGCATGTTGTTTTCGAAGAAAGACCGAGCCGTGTTTTTATGGTAATCTTTTCCATGATTTTACAGGCGACTGGGTTGTGAATAACGGGCCGATAGTTTTTCTGGTCGTAATGTGCACTTTTTTTGAAACAGGGAGATATGATAGTGCTTTTTGTGAGGGACGATGGGTCTGCGAAGCTTCTAGGTGAGGTATACATTTGGCAACGACGAAGGAAGGTCTGGACTGAACAAAAATAGTAGTGGCAGTATGAGGCCATCGAGGGCCCTGTTTCTGGGAAGATCTCATAGAAGGGACTTGCCTGTCAGTCTCCTGATGGGAGAAGAAAATCGCTGAAAGAGAGGCTGATGAGTTGAAATAGATGGTAGGGGGACGGACACTACCGCTGTTGATAAGGGAGGAAGAGAAACGATCACTGAAGGCCTCAGAAGTAGATGCTGGGGTACTACCGGCGGATGACCCGCAGATGAGCAATTTGGGCGATGTAAGAGTGTAGTGGTTGGACCCTTCTTTAGGCAAGTTGGACAGGTAGCCAGTTTTGTTGGGATGTGCTTGGGTGACGACCTCACGCCCTCTGGAATGCTAGTAGGCTCTGCAGTGCAGCTTCAACTACAACTGGTTGACGCGCAAAAGAAATGTGAATTCCTGTGACCTAGCGAAGGTAGATTGCAGCTCATCAGCCCACAGTGCGAAAGTGACAAGGGGACCTGCGAAACTTGGGGCTTGGATAGACACATGGGCTAGAGACATTTGAGCAGTGCAGAAGATTGAAGTAGGGAGTCCACAACGACGACGGGATAAGAAGGAAGAAAAAGTGTAACCGGTTGAGGGAACGGATTATCCTTGGTACGAGGGGCCAGTTACATAAACAGCAGGAGGTTGGGACAAGAGGAGATGATTCGGATGAAAACAGCCGAAGCAACTGAACAGTACTGCGGCTTCTCCCCGGGAAGTGGTCGGTCGCCTCATTACTGATATCAGGAATATCGATGGGGAATACTAGGTCCAAGATGTTGTTCCCCCTAGTAGGGCAGCAGACATGTTTGTTCCATTCGCCAACATGGACACAAGAGAAGAGGCTGAAGACAACAGGAGGGCTAGTACAAGAAGACCAGCAAAGCAAAGGGACGTTAAGGTGATCCTCAATGAGTTTCACACCGGCGGAATAGTCAGGCTCAGCATTAGAATCATCCACGACAGAGTCTTTTTTTGTAAGCTCCCGACCCGGAGGGACGTAGACGCAGTCAAGGAGGAGGTTCTGGCCGGAGGCTTCAGCAGATAACCAAAGTGAATTTTCAGTAAGGAAGAGAGGGGGGTCATTAACTCTAGCAAAGATAATGCACTTGAAAAAGGGTAAGCAGCCTCCATCGAGTACGGACAGGCGAGGGCTGGAGAAGCACCGATACCAAGCTGTGCGAACAAGGTCAAGCGGGGTACCATCGGGGAACCAGGATTCAGTTACTAGTACAATGTCAGGGTTTGAGGTGAGTGCTTTGGATCTCAGGTGTGATGTCTTTCCAATTATTAATGAAGAGGTATTATGACAAGTAGGAAGGAATTGCGTCAGACGGCTCGAAGCTTTGATGCCAGGTGCGAGACTATTGTGACTGCTTTGGCCATCTGCATATGGTCTCAGTGTAAGAAGAGCGCTATCAGATTTAGGGGGTGGGCACTGTTGGATGGGGGACAATGAATGGGCAAAGCTTTAGCCTGAGGTGCCGACCGCCGTGGGTGATCAATACTATGGGTGCACAAGGGACTTGTGGTATGGTCCGAATGGTGGTCAAATAGTACAGGAGGAGGGGGCACGAAATGGCAAAGCTCGGCTTCTAGAATATCGATCAAAGCACGGTGGAAGGGGGGGGGTTGCAGGGCGCAAGGTAGTGAAAGGTGTGCCGCCGAGGGAGGAGCGATAAGTAACATAGGTCCGAGAAAGGTTATCGATATGGCCCACTGTGCCATTAACGACGTGGCCAGGGGGCGGGGGCCACCGGTCAGGAAAAAATGCGTTCTTGATTGCGGGCAACCTACCTGCTGGGCGGAATCTGTATTAGGCTGATAGGTGGGCGTGTGGTGAAGGTATCAACAATACAGCCAACACAAGTAACAGTTCAGGCGCAACCTGCTAAAATACCAGTCGTCATTTACATCCGTCGTATCTCGCCACACTGGACCGATTGACCAACACATATCCTTCACCCCGCCAGACAAACTATACCCATAGAATGTAGTACATTACCAGCAATGACGCCGAATAACACTGAGGCTCAATGCGTTAATGCACATCTATATGTGTATATATATGTATATATTTGTCAATAAAAGAGCATAACATTGCCCAAGTCAAGGCGGAGATTTTCCACTTTAGTATCTGTTGCAACAGTCCGCTTTTCGCTCGATTCGCGTCCGGCTGGAAAATGATCCTCTACTTTTCCAGGGCACTCCAGTTGCACTTTCACATTTCTGAATGGTACAGGTTACTGATTCTGAAATTTAACTTACCCTCATATGGACCTTGGTTACTTCCACGTTCACCAAAGCAAAACAAATGTTCATTCATAAAATTGGTTTCATGTCTCCTTGTTTCATAACTCATTCATTTTCTTGAGCCGACATTCAGAGTTTGCATCAGCTTTATGGTTTGTTATTCTCTTCGCATGCATCAATTTCCCTGAGTGTACTTCCATATAATCTCTTTTTTCCTATGTGAAATTCCGCTGTTCGCAGATACCTGGTAAACCGTCCTATTCATGGCTTGCCTCATTTCCGTTGATAACGCAACTTTAGCAGCACGAAAGAACTTCCTATTCGATATCCCCACTGTGCGCCACCGCCCAGCGCGGAACCGAGACCGGTTCAAAGTTGGCGCGGAAACCATTATTAGAGTGATCCATATAAACTATCGCTGGCTATGTTTTCTACAGCTGGCACTCTTGACTTCTATACCTGAAGTTTGCGATTATTTCATTTTACTGAGTAACGCTGTACACCATGATCATGCGCCTGCGTGTGTGTGTCTCGACCATAGCCGAGAAATATACCATTAATTAATATTAAAAATAATGTGGGCGAGTAACTGGGTGGTAGTATGGGGTGGAGAGTGTAAAGGGAGCTGCAAGACTCAGAAAGGTTTTGGAGCTCATGGGTAGTAAGCCGGCCGGTGAGTGGGAAGAGTGAGTAAGTAGAGCTAGGACGAGAGATACAGGTACTATGGTGGAGTACCTGCTTGTATACGTAGGTGGAACTTTGAGATTAGTTGAAGGCTGGTGAAGGGGGACAAGGGGAATGACGGGGGCACACGGAGGCTGTTATACGGAAGGTTGACGACTGGGGGGAATAAAGGTACACAGGGTAGCAATGAAGATGGAGGATTAGTACGTGCATTCCATTAGAAAGAGGGGAGACGGTGGAAGTGGGGCGAGGCAATGTAAAGGTGCGTGGCACCGGTACTGCTCCGAAAATTACTCCTAGTTATAGGAACGATGGAGTTGGACTGAACTAGATGGTGGCCAAACTGGTTTCCTCCTGCAAAGCCCGAGGATACGCCTTCGGCAAATGTCGTTTGGGAGTAGGGGCTTACGAGTGAAGTGAATAACGAAACAAGTGCAGACCCGGTTGTAGTACCAGGCAGGCTCATAGGAAGTGTAGAGGGGCACTTGTGAGGATCACTAAGAAGTGGCTCGCCCGGGCTCGCATCAGATGGGTAGTTTGTTGGGTCAAAAGAACAAGAGCGGTGATGGATGGCAGGCGTCATAGGCGCGGAGGAATGATGGAAAGTAGTACGGCGGGGGCTGGTGGTAGTAGAGAGGTCCTGTTTTGATTTTGCGTCTAATGTGGCAGAGCTCATTTTTGATACTGATGCAGCATGTTCTTTGAGGCGTGTGGTTGGGGGGCTAAAACTACTGGAAGTAGAGACTACTGGGGGAGATGGCAGAAAGGAGAGTTGGTGTGGAAGTGGAACCGCGGGTGGGTTGTAGACATATCTAGGTCGAAAGTTGGCAGGACGGGGCTATGGACCCGCCAGCGGCTTCTTGCCAATGGAGCATGTTGTGGAGAAGACATCAGCAGTGGACATTAGGATTAGAGGTTGTCCTAGCACTCTTCCTTGAACGACACCACTGATACCTGGCGAGGGATGTGGGAGATGGTTGTCGATTGAGGCGACTTGGCTGTGGTGGGAAAGATAGGAGAAGAACCAGTTGAGAATAAGGGATTTAAGTTCAAAGGCTTCGAGCTTGGCCGGGAGCCGCGAGTGGGAAGCTCGGTCAAATACGTTAGTCATGTCCAAGAAGACGACAACTAGGCACTTCCTAATGTCCACGGCTGCAGTGACCTTGATGAAAGGTCACATTGACAGTTTTTTCAGGACCGAGTTTTAAGAAAGCCATGTTGGCCTCTGTGTACCAGGATATTAGAAAACAAATACTCACAGGGGTGCTTTCTAACTAGGCGCTTAAATGGTCTAGAAGCCACGGGTGTGTGGCTAATCGGTTGGTTACTCAATGGGTAAAAAGCGGGCCCTTTATGTGACGAGGGATAACAGTGGATGTTTTCCACCGTGACGGGAAAGTTCAAAGTTTCAGAGGTGAGTTGAAGATGTTCTAAAATAAAATTGCAGTAGCTGACCCGCTGAGTTGAGGCAGCCCTGGTGGAATGTTTTCAAAGCTGAGGCAGAATGAGGGTTTTCCGGTAGGGAATAGATCAGACACTTTGCTGAGCGAAAGCTCCATATCGGACTGAGTGGACGCGGTAAAAAGAGCTAGTGGAGTGCCAGCAGCTCCAGAGTTATTAGTCATAAAAGAGAAGACTGAGTTGAAAGCCTCGACGATTTCAGAAGGATTATTGGCCGGCGTGCCGCTTGGTAACTGCAGGTATGAAATACTTAGACTAGAATGTAATGTTATGTTCTTGATTATACATGAAATCCAGAGCATCTTATCCGGCCGGCGGAGGGCAGAAGTCTTCTGTTTTATGTAGAGTTTTCTAGTGGTGACTCGAATACTATTAGAAAGCTTACGCAGGAGGACGTCGACAGGAGGTTCATGAGAATTTTCGTTTGATGATTGGGTTTTGTATTTTGTTTGCAAAGATACGATAGCACCAGACCGACTGTGAGGGTTCGATAAGAAGTAACCTGACTTAAACTGTAAAGAAGTTTAGAATATAATAGATTTGCTGTCAGCCGGGGTTCATGTGCCAAAAAGTAGTCGCCCCACTCTATGGAGCGAACTGATTTGGTGAGTCGCTGCCACTCCTAATGAGGAAACAGAGAGTCTAGCTGGCCATTATTGTCGTTCAAAGTAAATGCACTAAAATTACACGAAACAGCTCTATGATCACTTCTGAGGAGGTAGTACGTATGTTAGTTTCCACTTTGGGCAAGCCCAAGGTGAAGACCAAATCTAGTGTGTTGTTCTCCCTGGTCGGGGTGAGAAAGTGTTGGGTCCAGAGTCCTACTCCGATGCAGGAGAGGAAACATGAATATATGGTGCGGGGAGGAGATCGTATCTGAGTTGACCTCGGGTGCATTAAAGTCACCAGCGATCAGCTTGGCTCTGGTAGGTATATCGGACAGGTGAGTAAATGCAATAATGATGGGTATAAAGTCAGACTCAGCCGCCCTAGGAGGTCTATAAGCACAGATAATCTAAAGACACTTGTAAGCAAGTTGAACGTCAACCCAGAAAGAGTCCTGAACTGCATTCAGGATAGGTGGTCGCAAGAGGTTGCAGTAAAGCTGCACTTGATGTAGATCAAGCGTCTACCATCTCGGCGACACACGCTTTTGTTAAACATCTGATAGCTTATCAAAGAGATTTGAACAGGTAAGGTGGCATCAGTTAGCTAAATCTCTGTGATGAGGACAAGATCATGGCTGTACAGGAGTACGGGACTTAGCGGTTAGTCAAATTTATTATTAAAAGGACCAAAAATTCATGGGAAGTAGGGGAAGTTAGACAGGTTTGTTCTTGGTCAGAGAGGAACGGCAGCACGGTATATGGTTTGGAACGCCTGGGGTTGAGCTAGATTGTGTGTCGCGACTGGGATGTTCGTGGGTTGAAGGAATTGTAGTAGGTTGATATGCAGTTGAGCAGGATGAACGACTTTTACGGGATGGCTTGAGGGAGGTCAAAAACACAGAGTAGTCGGTAAGGTGGACAGGGCGATATGATACACCACGGATGCTAAAATAAGCCGAGTAGACATATCTGGCGAGAGAGTCAGCCTGGTTGCTAGGCTAGGCTGATTAGGGCCATTAGATTTGAGGGAGATCGGTGGTTTGTGAGTCTACTTAGTGCGGAATGACACCGTGAGAGGTCGCTATCGAGTGCCTGCCTGCTGGTGGACCCTAGCGGCTGGGACAGAAATATGAAGAGGGAGGATAAGTAGCCATTAGGTGTGAGATAAATAGGAAGTGTGGTAGCAACAAACACCCTGGCATCTGTCCTAATATAGACGGTAACATAGGTGCCCTCTTCACATCAAAAAGTTGGTGAGCTGTAACCTGGAGGGGGAATGTGAAATTGAAGTGGGATTTAGGGGTGCTGGTTGGTGCAGAGACTGAAACGTCGAGGGTTCTGATGTAAGTGGTCTGCGGTAAGGTGATTCAGGTTAGGCCAGATATGTGGATGGTAGAAAGGCGATTCATGTAGGAAAATATCATTTAGGTTACAATAGAAGTTACGAGGTTATACATACGAGGGTGGACGCAATTATGAGTGTAAACAGTGAGAAAAGCAAAAAAATACGATACAACCGGGATTTCACCTCAGGGTGACCTTGACCACTGATGATTATTTCTTGATTCACGTAGGCTACTGGTTGTCAATCTCTTGTCGGACACTGGAGTTACTGATTTCGCGGCCCGGTCAGCTAGACATCAAGTAACGGGTTCATTTTCCCAACACTCCTCATCATTAACAGTATTTACTCATCAGATTCCCCGCTTGAGCTGAACTTTCCGAAAAGATGTGCATTGACCCATCGTACGGTACACCAAATTGTCACTGACGGACCACAGGTCACGGCATGACGTAGTCTTCAGGAACCCGGCAAGCTAGATTTTGTCAGACATGAGTATGACACTTCACTTTTTGGAGCTTACTTTTGTCTATTCCGAGGGGCATGGACTTCATCTCTACACAAAATACTGAAAGAGGTGGCAATAGCTGGCAACCGTGTGACCGTTATCGAGCATCAAACTCGGTTACCCGCTATAACAACCGTCTGATGCACCACACACAAAATCACGGCTTCACATCACGACCGTATTTTCTAAGACCGATTTGGTATGAGCGTAGAATCAGATTTCCACCAAAGATCTTGAGAAAATCTCTATCACAATACATTTTGATCTCTTGAAGTTCCTACTTACGCTTCCTGGTTCGCGAAGCCGTGCTCAGACCTTCAAGAGGTTTTTGATACCATCACACGAGAATGGGAATCTTTTCTCGTCGGTATCGATGACCAGTGAGCCGCACGGTGAAGCATAGGTTCACATTTCCAGCGGTTGAAGCTACTACTTCAACTTTTGCCTGAAAGCCAAATAGTAGTCAGTCCCTCCAAATTTGAACTTTGAAAACAGGACTGGTGTTCCCCGGCCACAAGATTACTCATGAAAGTACTAGGCCGCGCGAGGATGAAGTGCACGCTGCTCTGGATTATGTCGTGCCGTCCTCAACCAGAGAGCTCAAAGCCTTTTTGGGGTTATTCAGCTTCAATCGTTATTTCATACTCCATGCAGATAGACTTTGGTTCTCAATAACCGATCTATTTTGAGGCAGTCCAATTAAACTGTCGCTTAAGGATGCCGCACCCGTAGCCATCGCAGATAAGGCGATACTGGCACGAACCACCCGCCTAACGCACCCTTTTCCGTCATTCACGCATGGCAAAGCAGCAAGTGCCTCCAACTTTGCCATCGTCTGTTTGTGCGATTTGTCAACCATTAGAGTTTTGCTCTCGATGCTCCTGTCCCACGGAAACGGAATATTGCGTTTTTCATAAAGGAATTGCTCGCCGCACATAGTCCCGCCAGACTTTTACGCTGGGCACTCGAGGGTCGATATCTTCTTACCTTCACTAACAACAAGCCCCTGACATACGCAATGTATACTAAGTCTGATCCCTATTCTACACAAGAAACCAAACTCTTGCAGTATATTTCTCAATTCACGATACATCAAAAGCCGTTGAAACCGCGATGCAGGTGCTTTGTCGCTGTGGCACTCACTGCTGTAAAATCTGCACCGGACATTCCTGCTATGGATGCTGCACAGGCGCACTATACGTCAGTGAAGCAGGTTGTTCAGGAACATCCACTACGACGTCGGTTCTTACCACCAGCCACGGCTGCCGGGAAAATACTCTGCGATATTTCTACTAGCACACTACTAGGGGTGCTCTCTCCATATCAGCTTCCACGTTCGACACCTTGCGTGGACATTTGCATCCAGGTGTGGCGGCCACTCCCAGACTAGTTGTTGTGTGATACGTCTGACCGTCCGTGAATAAAATCAGGACAGTGCTTACAATGTCAAAGATCTGAAGTGCTTAGGAACACGGTTTTGCCCATCGGTATTCTCGCCGCGCCTGATGCTCACTTTGATCACATACACATAAGCGTTATAACTCTACTAAGCCCATCACACGAGTACACCTATTCGTTAACGTGCACCAGTAGATTTACAGGGCGGCCCAAGGCCAATCCCATCTCCATCTCCGCGGCCGAACCGGCAGCTGGACATCTGACAAAATTGTAAATAAGCTTATATTATTGTTTTCCTGAAACCACCATCGATTGAGGACAACAATGTGAGTGCAACCTATTCTCTCAATCGACTCACGTGCTGGGTATGTAAAGCATTCGCACGACCGCGTACCCTTCGGCATCGAATGGGTGAGTCGGAGGTTCTCATCGCCAACTCAAAGCAGATTTTGAAGCAAGCGAAAGCCCGGGTTAGCGAAAAGATTCACCCCTAGTTCTGTTGGGTATCAGGACTATCTCGAGGGCAGATATCTAGTGTTCTGCCGTAGAACGTGTCTGTGGCATTACTTTGCGACTGCCAGGAGAGTTTATCATGCCACAGAGTACAGAATCACTCGACTCAAAGACTGATGTTCATGTTTTGTCCACGCATATGAAAAATATCCCTCCGTCACAGACCCGATCTCAGCGACGGCAAGTTTTCGTTCCTATTGAACTCGAGAGTTGTTTTCACCCATGATTTGTGTTGATTTCGTACGCGATCACAAAAATAGCCCAAAAAAGTTTTTTTCGCGAGATTTCTCGCATGCTTCACACGGTGCCTTGCCGCCCCTCGGGGACCCATCAAGGGTAGTTTTCGACAACATTTTTAGGAGTCGAATAAGAAGAACCTGGGAGTCACCATATCAATCTATTCACCTAAGATTGCACTTCGGCTGATCGGCTGTCACCGGAGGATCCAAGAGCAATCACTGAACCTGGTGAAAACAAAGTTCTGCTGAAAGGGTCTTCGGCAATCAGTGACGAATTAAGGGCTGGAGAGCCTCGTAAATGCCTTGCTGATACACCTATTTGGGTTACCTTATCTGTAGTGCTCTTAGTCATTCTTCAGTCTCCATCTCTGAGTTTATCACTTTTGATCTAGCCTCATCATTTGCTGATGAAATGTGCTAGGGACTGAAGCGCCTCCAAATTGGTTCCAACAAGACCGTAGACGGCAGATTTCAATGCTGGAACCTGATGCCCCCCAAGCAGTGAACGAAGGTATCCATGTGAGATTTGCATTAACTAATATCAGTGGCGACGTAGCCGAATATCTGTGAGGGCCTTCGATCTTCACGATAAAGACCAGCTTCCAAAGTGGGTGTGTTGGAAGTAAATGGCCTCGTGAAAATTCAGGCAACCAGCTTATAAGAGTTCAGGTAAAATGGGGATGAGCACCTACATTAGCCCCTCGGGGATGGACATAATGATTCAGAGAACCCGAAAAAGGGGTCCAACTCTAGAAAACCGCTATTGTATTGATTGTGAGAAACTAGAGCATGAGCTGGAGCAGATGCATCAACAGGTCGTAAAACAAGAAGCGGACTTATAATAACAATTGTATATTTCGGATGCGCCCGAAGCATGCTAGAATGCATGATTAGATGATTACAGTGATGCTGGAATAACAATTCACAAATAAGTACAACACGTGCATGCAGAGTATCAAAGAGAGTGTTACACTGAACTAAAACTGTAGTAATGCCCGGCAAACTTGAAGGTCAGGGTCGAATGATGTCAGTTGTGGGTCTGGAGTACATGCATAAGTGGTGGTCAAAGGAATATCTGAACCCCTCCGCCGAGACACCAAGCAGCGAGAAAATTATATCAGACAGCACGTAGAAACCCCCTTGCGGACGGCAGGGCTTCAGGGGCAAAACTTGCTTGGGGGCCTTTTCAGATTGGTGCGGTGAAAGTGTATACAGAGTACGCATAAACCTTCCAAGCCAGGGCTTGTGGAGTTCGCTAACTCCAGAGAAAGGGACGGCTTCTTAGCCTCGACAGAGCAAGTAAAGATTGGACCCCAGGTAAGGTTCACGGTAGAGCCGGATAATTCGGCTATTTGGCGCAAGCGAGATATTAGGGCAGCCAGATCTATGGAACATCACCAACCGCGCATCAGCTCTAAAAAGCCTCACACTCCGCCCAAAGATTTTGGCTCTTCCATCCTTCCAAGCCCCCGCATAGCTTCAGTAAGTAATCAGCTGAAGGACACCAACCAGTTTCCTGACTCCCCTTAAAAAGTGGCAAGCACTCGGAGCTAGTATCCAAGTGTCTCACCCACCAGCTGAAATTCGTTGCACAACGAAGAGCTGGTAACCTTGCTGTGGCCTATACTAGTGCTTGCAGCATTGGAGACATACTTCGTGAACTGGCAGCAGTAGCTTCCAAGTCGGACTGCATTGCTGTACCGAAACATGGCTAAAAGGGAGTCTCGAAACCAGTGTACATTCTCCTGCTGGTCACTGCATATATCGGGCTGACAGAATGGATTTCAGGGATGGTGGTGGCCCACTGCTCATAACCTCGGAACAAACGGAGCAGATGGTCGGAAAGAGCTTGTCAACACTCATCACAGACCCTCCGTTGTGACTCGAAACTAAGCCCATCAGGTGTCCGGGTCGTACATGCCTGCTGAAGCCCTTCTTCTACCTCCCCGGAGGACCAGGTACTGCTGGTCTACCTTCACGGTTCCATAGCCTGAAGCAGATGAAGTCATAGTCCTTGAGAATTAACCTTCCCCTGAAGTAGACTGGGTAAATCTATGGGCCCCTGAAGATGGATTCTATGTACAGTTACTTGATTCAGTATCAGAAGAAAATCGTATCAAGCACGTACTTCAACCAACTAGACGAGGTCTAGGGAAGTTCAACAATGCCCAAAGGCCTAGTGCATCTACGTTCAGGCAAAACAGCCTTATATATAGCTGTAGGTCGCTTCATGGATAGATATGGCAGTCATGCCTAGGATAAAAAGAAGAAGGCTGAAAGGCCGAGGGATCACCTCGAGATGGTGTTTCACGCTGACCATGGGCGGGGCCCTGCTTTAGAACTTCTCATCTGACCACCGAAGATGCCTCCAATTTTATTCTCTACTGAAGTCGAAAACCCCTGAGGAACCGAACTTGGACAAGTCAGCTTGGACATATGGCATCCAAGCAGCGATTTTACACCCCTTATATCGTATCTTAGAGGTGACCTTGACCCACCTGTACACTGGGTCGCTGTCCGATGCTTAACTCACAGGAGACCGGCTGACAGCCGAAGCCTTTTTTATACGCAAACATGGTAAGAAGGAAAAGGTGCAAAATTATCGGCCGGTCAGATTGCTACCGGTGCCCCTAAAGTATTGGAAGGGTTGATCAGAGACCGAGTACCCAGTAACTTGGCCGGATAAAGGGTCATCTGCAGTGGACAACGGGATTTGGTAAAGACAGATCCTGTCTACCTAACCTCCTTTCATTCTTAGACAAAGTGGTGCCAGAAGGTATAGAGGAGAAGGGGTTGGGGTCTGCTACTAGGACTTCCAAGGAGCCTCCGACTCCTTGAAACACTGACTGCTGCTCTGAAAAACTGAGCCCCCCAAGATTGCAACTCAGACCCTGAAGTAGACCCGGGCACACCTTAGCGGCAGGACCTGCTAAGTAGGGGCGGAAGACGGCATGTTCACGGGGGAGAAAGCCGTCAGTGGGGTCCCACAAGGATCAGTGCTGGGTCCACCTCTATTTGTAATTTACACGGCTTGTGAATGCCTTGCAAAACCCGGGCTGTCACTTTGCAGACGACCTCAAACTGATAGGCTAAACAGGTGCCTTATACTTTCAAGAGGGGCCTAGCAAATTTTTCGCCTGGACCATCCAGTGGCATTTTTCACTCAACGTGGGGAGGTGTAGACCCTTGGGCTAGGAAGCTGATGGGAATCTAGGACATATAGACCCGAGTGACCCACGAATGTTGACTTTGGCCACGTGTATCACGGGCCTTGGAGTTCGAATAACAAGGTTTCCAACCATCGAAGCAGCTGCTAGCACCCGCGGCCAAGGCACAAATAGCTCTTCATCAATTACTGTGCACATTCGCATTACAAGGGGCTAATGTACCTCTACCACATCACAAAACTATAGCCCGACCATACCTCCAATACTGTGCCCAAGCGTGGACGTTTACTCTGGTGCGGGATGCTGCTGTATTGGAGAAAATCCAGCATCATTTCCCCAAAAAGGTAAATGGATCGAGGAACAAGCCGTACGTAGAGAGACTTACGGCAATGAACCTGTCCTCCCTAAAGCGTAGACGACTTTGAGGTGAACTCCCAGATATTTTCAAGGAGATCGGAGGGCTTTCCTTCTTAATAAAGCCGATTGTAGAAGTAGCAACGGAATGCCGGCTTAGGGGCCGTGAGTATAAACCGGTAAGATCGAGTGCCCCAAGGACATTTAGGGAACAATATTTTGCTTGGTGGGTCATCAATGCGTACAGGGGTTTACCGGCCAAGGTGACGGCTGCTGACACAGTGGTTCAACTTGAAGTCCCCCTGGCCCGTTGCTGGTAAGCCTTTTTCCTGAGGTCAACAAATCTAAGGTAAACAAGGCTAATTTGAATGCAGCGCCCCTTTTACATTTTCATCTGCCGTTTCGCTAATACTTGTCACTCCCCACTCCTTCATCTACAGTACTCTCCCCTTCAAGGCCCTCAGTATTACTAGCTCGGGCCCGACCCTCCCACAATATCCCTCACGCCAGATGCTACTTCATAGACATCCCTCCTGGATGTGAGGTAGTCCTGTGCAAGGACCTGATTCGTAACCGTGGGGTTGCTGTGCTTTTGAGGAAACCGAGTCCTGGCCTTATTTCTCCACAAATCCCAGAATAAAGAAGAAAAAGAAGCGAAAATGGGGCACTAAAGTCTTAGTCCGGTGAGAAGAAACTGACTTTCGCCGGTGCGGGTATCTGAAGTGATTTATTGATCTGAGCCCTAAGTCCTGTGACCTGACCTGACCTGACAATAAGGCCTTAAAGGTTGATTGATGGGGCCAGTACTGGTAAAATCAGTCATTTCGCAGCCACACAAGTTGATGATTGCTTACTGCCCGCTTGCTGGATTTTACGGTAAATCTACACCACCCACTGAAGAAAATTCCGTGTCGCGTCAGGGCCTGCAGTTAACATTGCATGCCGCTGCTTCGCGAGAGGTCATGGTTTCACCTTCGGGAAAAGAATCATTCGGTACCGCTACCGTCCCGAATGAAAATGTTGTCTTACGTTTACCCCGGCAAAGGAAGCCCGTAACCCGTCCGGAAATGGGGCTTTTGTTTCACTTTCCGGTCGTAGGATCTTTTGCCCAGCAGGATTTGCGGTCATGTCAAATGTTATCTTCACCAAAAGCACTTCGCGGTAAAAGCTCCTTTGCTTTTCCTCAAGATACGAGTTGGCATGCATCACTGGTTACTGTTGTATGGCTTCCACTCCCATTAAAGTTTCTGTACCAGTTTACTGTCTTTTCTCGTTCCATGGGACCCCGCCTTATGGTATAATTAGCTGGCACACACTATTGGGAGAATTTCGGCATCAGCTTTCGCACCCTGTTTTGGCCCCATCAATGCCTTTTCATGCCGCTGACAAATCCAGACATTTGGTATCGGATATTACGCTGGACAACGGCAGTCCTGCTCTTGAACTTATTGATATGGCACACCTGGACGGCTATTCACGCAACCGACGTCACTGGCAATGAATGCGGATTACGTCCCACCAAAGTCCCACCTTTCCTGTGCACCAACGATTCTGCCTGTCTGCAGCCTGCTGCTCGACCGGATTCACGGGTTTTGCCTCCAGTCATGCTCACAGATATCTTTTGTACTCCCATAACATTCTCACACTTTCTGAAAGCTTCCCATGCTTTTTGGCGTAGGGCTGCTGCAGTGATCAAGATCATTCCGAGAAGGGACCATTTTCTGGACACTCATTTGGGCTTAATTTCTCTACGATTTTTTCTGATGCCTGATTCGGACCACAACGGCTTTTTCGGTTACGTAAGTGCAACCGAACTGACCTCTCCGAGGTTTCTGTCGACCTCAAATTTGGACCACTTTTGCTTTCGGTTTCTCGCCGACTGTACACGCACTCGGGTTGCTTTCTTTACCGCCGTAGCTTTCTCTTACCCTCGTGTATTTCTCGAGTCGGCGCTGATTTGGTGCCACGCAGTAAAGTTTACACTGTTACACCTGTCCACCGACTTGAGTCTTCTCTGTTCATTTGATGGAGGGGATTTGGTTGGCAGATGACCACGGGACCTGATAGAAGACATTTAGAAGCCGCACTCTAGCGCACTCATGTAAGACCACTTCTGGAATATTGCACTGTCGTCTTTTCTAACATGCGGCAGATTGACAGATTTGCAATTGAGAATGTACAACGTAGATTTACCAAACAACTACTAGGATATTCCTCGCCTTTAAATTATATGGAAAGGTGTGAAATATTGCACCTAGAGCCCCTATGGCTGCGCCGTCTACGAATGAACCTGTCTTTCTTTTGCAATATTGTAAAACGTACATCTTGCAATTCAGCCCCCCAGGTCAAAACTCCCTCCAACTATTCTTTACGACATAGGGACTCTATGGTCTTGATTCCAGCATCCAGGACTGCGATGCGGTCAAACTTCTTTATTGTTAAATATTCTTCCCTCTGGAACAAACTCCCACCTCAACTTAGGTCAATGTCTTCGGCCTCTTTATTATTCAAAAAAGAAATAAATAAACATCTAACTGTCCAAAAACTGATCCGTATGCATGATCCCTACATGTCTATTACCCGAGCCTACGAACTGGGCCTGGGATACTAACCAAAAGCTTAACAACTTTGTTCAGTACCAACGGATGGTAAGGAGCATTCTGTATTATAGTTAGCAAATAAAAGCAGTCCAACCTATACTCCATGACTGTCAACAGCACACTCCACGTGTTTGTCTAGCCACTTCCTATTTTCAACGCTTCTGACCACGACCCCCTACTGGCCACCGTTACTCCAGTGATTCTTTTTTCATGCTGTCAGATTTTACCATAGTCGGTTAGGTTCTTCTTTTTTTTATCAGCTGCCGCCAGGTATAAGAGCATTTATAATGCTAGAAAATACATAGCAGCATATATAATATGGTCCTCAAGGTACCAGTCTCATCCACGCTTCAACTACTTACTCATTGAGACCCTATTTCAACACAAGATTCCAGGCCTCGTTCTGATGAACGAATCGCCACAATCGATGTGGTCTTCCATAAACCATTCGTCGAACTACACATAAGTATTTGCCCCCAGTGTCGCCTATTCTCGCTTCCTTGCTTTTTTGGTAACTCTCACTAAGCCTCACAAGAATTAGTCGCTAGTACCGGTCTTCTCCGCTTTCCGTATGTTGTTTAATCCAAAAAACAAGACCTCAACGTCGCGACCACCCATTTCTGTTACTGGCATGATATTGGTGTTCTGTCTTTCTCCCCTAACCCACAGCTGGTAGAATTGCCAGACTGCAGCCCTCTCCGTTTTGTTTTCAGAACCTGTACCCTAAGGACGATTGTCGCCGTCCACTTCCCAGGAATAACGTGGACCCTCTCTTGCTGGACAGGACAAACGAGATTTACACACAACTTCATTTTCGCCCGTCTCACGATCGCTTTCCCCAAGATTCCCGCCATCGGACTTCTTGAACCTGGACTACTCGATCTCACTGCATTCATACAACTCATTTTAATCCCATATGTCATTATGCCCGTTCCGTGTTAAAACTCGCTAATACTGTTCAAACACTGGCACCTTTATTGTCACTGTTCATTGCTTCATCGGTCACCAAAAAAAAAAACGTCCGGCGCTGACATATCTTTCAGTAGTCCTCCAGTGGGCAGCGAAGTAATTAGTAACTACCTGCACTCTTCATCGGTCCATCCGATCGCATCCGCAATGCTGTTGCATCGAGTGTTCGGGCTCTGTAGATCACTGCGTTCCCTCCACGATTGAACGTCTTCGATACACTTCCCATGCTGCATCGCCGCTCCGTTCCCATCATTTGTTACACCTGTCAAATTGGTCATTAGAAATGTGACACTCACCGTCTACTTGCTATACCATCACCGTTATCGAGACCTTTAATTTTCCAGATGTTGCATTCGTGTTATATTACCGAAACTGACCACGTATGCAGCCTCTAAATCACACCACTATCTGCACCGGCCGATACATTTTATTTCTATATTCGTTGATCCACGGCCGCTTCCCGCGATATACCTGTGCAGTTTTATTGATCTGTCATTTTTGCATGGTACATACCACACAGCATTCATCTATTGACGTACACTTATCTGTGGATTACTTTACCTTTCCTCTCGCAGAACAGAACACCTGTATAATGGATGTAACCACACGGTCAATATTGATTAGTCTTCCACTTCCGCTTTGACATTTCATACCAACCCTACATAAAGTTTATAACTTGCCGCACGCTCACCTGTTTTACTCCGGCCGTTCCCTGCCACCATCACTCTGGTAGTATCCCTCCCAAGAAATACGCAATTGTTTGCAACATATATGATTCCTCCAGTATACAGCCACCACTTTATATACTACCATCTTTTCAGACTGAAATATTTCCATGTTAATACTTCTTGACATGCCTGTAGTAAAGTGAATAATTCACCGAACGCTTCGACGAGATTTTTATCCATATGCCTCTCATATTCTGTAGTGCACCAAAAACATTTCCTTTCAATATGTTCGAATTTCCACTAGTGTAATTATTTCATATACCACGTATGCATGTACTCCAGACCAACTGACATCATTCGACCTTGACCTTCAAATTTGCCGGGCATTACTACAGTTTTAGTTCACTGTAACACTCTCTCTGATACTCTGCATGCACTTGTTGTACCCTTTTGTGAATTGTCATTCCGGCATCACTATAATCATCTGATCATGCATTCTAGCATGCTTCGGGCGCATCCGAAATATACAATTATTATTATTATTATTATTATACCGTGTTTGGCTGAGGACGTAATGGTGGCTGTCAGTCTCTGATGTAGCAAACTTCCGGGTTTCTAGGAGTCCGAGGCTGAGGTATTATTTTGGTCCTAAGGTATGATTCGACGGTGGGTTATAATCATGCGGCTTAGTGGTAAGCAATTCCTCCTCTTTGAATTGTCCATCCTAGTAGAACCCATTCTTACGGTCAAACCGATGACATTTTTGTAGCAGTTTTGCCCGAGGGGGTGAGAGTTACCGGAATGTCATGCGCGACTAGGTGTGCATGCTGGCCATTCGGCTATGCCTGTTTTCGGGTGTGAATGGTTTTCCGACGGGTAGAAGGCTTTCAACAACAGTAAACTTGTGACCGTCGTGAGTTTATCTCCGTGACTTTCGAATCCTTTTTTCATTGTGCTTTTTAGTAACTAACCGTTTGCATTCCTCCTCCTTTTTTCAAAGATAGTTTAAGACTGCTAGTCAATCCTGTGTAAAATTCTTTTCCGCTGATCAGATCTCACTGCAGACAGAAAGCCAAAAAAGGAAATGCGGCACCGGAATAAGTCTTCTGCTGGGGGGTTAAGCTTGGAGCATCTGCACCCAAAATTAGCAATTACGTCAAGGTTCACCAGTTATTCCATATCCCACTTGACCAGCTTGAGACTTTGGGCTCGGGTTGAATAAAGAGGTCATGAAAGAGAACATTTTTGCATTTAAACTATTTTTGGTTGACACTGCGGCTTCGCAGTTCTGCGGTTCATTGAAAGAGATGTAGATCCAATTCCAAACATACTGCGCAGGTTATAATATTTGAAGTAGAAGCCGAAACTTGGTTTTTGTTGTCTTTGGAGAAGAAATCAACTTCGAGGTTATCTTCGTAACTTTTAAGCCAAGCTTCTAACATGGCGCCTGCTAGTGAACCATACATAAATTTTCCAAACAGTTTGTAGCAAGAGTAATCGTCGTTCGCACTTGTAACACGATTTTTGTTTAACTGAGTGGTGAGGGTCAAGCACGATTGCTCTATGACCGGCACACTCGAGTGCTCCTTATACACGCTCCTGAATACCTTATAACCACTCTGGTCCGATAGACCTCTCCTTCTCAAGGTTGTAGAGACTGCCTTCTTGGTTACCGTATTCGTACAAAGCTCCGCACTATAGTAAAAGACAGGCGGTTGTCTTGGTTCAAAGGACGGCGGAAAGCATTTAATAATGAAACAACTAGATGAGGTTTAGCAACCCTGCAGGTGTGTCGGAAGCAGGCCCCGAAGGCGAAAAAGGCTCCCCTAGTTCATTAAACCCTGTGGTCAACATCTCCGCCAGCTTTGGAGCAGTTTTGATTCCGGGCCAGCAGCCCCCATTTTTCCGCAGCCCAGGTGCCAGAAAAGTTTTGCTTCCAAGAATAATGCACACCTAACTCAGGATGCCTGAATTCACTGGGACTCGATGGCACAAACTACTGGGCCCTTATACGTCACACACCATGAAAGAGCAGGCCCAGTTAACAAGTAACACAACAATGACGGCTGCCAAAAACTGCAAAGGAAAGGCCTCTGGAAGCATAGCCGTAGAGTAGGTTCTGAAGGTGGAGCAAAAAATTAAAAAGGCATACCGCGTAATTCAAACAGTTGCCATAAACCGCTCGGGAGCCGGTCGAAAACCGATTAGTGTGGTATTAAAACCGGCCGAGAACCAATCGGTTTCGGAGCGGTTTCGCCATAAGGAGACGCTACCTCACACAAAACCAGTATCCACCCACATCGTTCGTTAGTCCAAAATAGCACAAGTACGAGCTACAGTAATTCTTTGGGCAGTTCGGCTGACTTTCATCGGGCGGTAAGGAATAAACTGAAATGATTCCAGTCATGAGCCACTGTATGTCAGGTGTCACCTGACAGCATATGCAGACGGCCAAAAGGAAACTGAACAACTTTCTCAAACGCCGTCACTTGAAATCACTAGCCAAATATCGGCGTACTGCTTCACTTGAAATGGATTCAAGTAACCCATTATCAAGTATCGGGAAGTATCACAAATTCCACAAAATGTACGCATATTATACCGAGCGAAACGTGCCTCAAGGTGGAAAAATAGCTCCGTGTAACACCATAGCCACACACATTATAATCGACTTCGACTTCCAGAAAATATCATTACTCCACTACATTTTGGCTGCAACAGTATAAATTTGTTTCTTTTCGCGAGTAAACAAGTGTCAACGCAAATTATTTCCAATGCAAGCTTCACAATTCAAAAGTACTAAAAGCATCAAAAAATATCAGATACTTAACACTTTACTGCCAAAATAATTGCCCTTGCGGCGGCAGCAGATTATCCAAACGGAAGCAGACTGGTTCGACCATTTGAAAAGCCCCAAGGAGGCAAACATTAGCAACCAACTTAGAAAAGGCTGTACTTTGAACCTCTTTTGCAGAATAATTACGCGCCACTGAGATCAAAGTCTCATGGTTCAAGCACGCTAATCAGAAACGAGTGAGGACCAAATCCAGATGTTTTACACGAACCAAAGACTGTGCAGAATCGTAGTGTATGGGCCATCCTAGCGAATTATTGTCAGATAAAGTCAAATTCGCAAAGGATTTAGAACGCTTGGAAGGATCTTCAGTGTGCTTTCTCCACTTGGACGACTCATAAGAAAAATTTCTCATTAGAAAATAAGATAACTGCGGCCCATGAGCTATCCAAAAAGGACTGGTGTTTGGACATGAGGACAAGGCCGGGAGTAATGGGTTGCTGAGAAAAATGACTACGCCGTATTCTCGACCTCTCATGGAGTCCCTGTGAACCAAGATGTTGCCACTAACAGATATTTATCCAAAATGTTCTTCAGATGCAAAGCCTGCCTTGATGGTGGCAAGAATGACGGATTTCTCGCGGGTCACCAATTTTCTTGGTTCCAAAACCTAATTGTAAGTTCTGAAGTAGTTAAAGGAGAGGCACGGTGCCGGAGGTTCATGAGAAGGTAAAGAAAAAGGACATTCAGGAGCCGGTGAGAAAGGGTTTTTCAAAACTTGGGGTGATAAAGGTTTGGTGGCAAAAGGACAGGATGATAAGGTGGGAAGACAATTGGCTGAGGCGAAATTTCCAGAAGAGCCGGGCATAAAATGGTGCTGAAGTGGCGCCCCATTCTCGTTCCTCATCTGCGGTGGATGTGGGGTTTTGAGAACTTAGGATGAGGGAGATCAGAGAAATAAGGCCTGGACTGCCTACATGAGTCCAGTGGGAAGCTAGCGTAAGGTAGTTCTCGTCTGGGCAGCTCGTCTGCGGTTTTTATGCTTACTGATTCTGGAAGCTGGATGAAGGGCCCATCAGCCTGTGACCGCCCAGCACACGCATCTGTGTCCTTCAAACCATATGTACTGACGTCTTCCTTGACTTCTTAGGAAGCCCTAACCCTTCCTTACAGCCTGTCTGGCCGCCAGTGGCGGGCTCGTCAGGACAACTAGCAGCAATAAAGAGACTGTTATTCAGAGAAGCGCACGATTTGGATGGTGGTGTTACCGAGTCAAGTGCAAACCTTCTAGAGCGACCCATCATTTCTCTGGGTTGGATTCTTTCCCAAAGTTGCCCGGGATCGGCAGAACTACTGGGGTTAGCCGAAGCTCCGGATCACTTGCTTTGTTTCACACCTATTCTAGTCTTCCATTTCGACATCTACATATAAATGTCTATCCGGAGAGACTTTTTAAACCGTATCACTAGGCCCCACTATCTGGGCAGTCCGGGTGAGGCAGTCAGACAATTTTGTGATGAGTTGAAATCCCCAGGTTGCCCAGGAACTCTTTCGTGGACTTTGGAGTTGACCTAGAAATACCCTGCCGGTTTTTGAATCTTAGAGGATCAGAAAGAGCCAAGTTATTCTTTTGCTCTCTCCTTGAGGGCCATCTTATAGAATTGACCCCAAGTAAAGGGCCTTCAGGACAGATATAAAATCTCGTAGCTCCTCATTCGTGATTATGATAAGCCTTTCAGAGATCTTCGAAGTGATTTGAGAGACCGCGTGATCTGGGAAATCACGAACCCTTCTCGCCTTCCTGTGCTTTATTTAAGTCTTCCGGGTTCCAATGGTGTTATTGTGACTGAAAATCTTATTTTCTTTCGTGTCAAGGCTATCTCGAAGAGACGGTGCGTGGCCGAATTGGACTCTTCGAAAGATATTTTTGAGCCAGTTGAGGCCTCATCGTCCTGTTGCATGGAAACTTATCCTAGTCAGGTAATTCAAGAGATATTTCAAGCTGATTTTTCTTTGACAATGAAGGTAAGATAGCTGCAGAGTTACCTCGAAACCCCAAAAAATGAGAGTTCGGGTGAACAATCAGTAGGTTGTTTAAAGTAACAGATTGTGGAACCGGCGCCCACAGATGTCACAAAGCTACCGCAATTTCATCAATAAAAAGCAGGACAACAAGATCTTGGACAAATTTGAAAGCGGCTCTTCAGGTTTGCGCTTCTTGAACAACCCTTATGAGCACGAACACGAGGACAAGACCCTCAGCTCAGCCATGTATCCGATGTTGTGTCAGAGGCAAATTTACAGAGTAGTTCCGTCGCACTCACAGAACTGTGAATTTGTAAATTAATACAACGGATTGCACGCCTGAGGTGATAATTCTTACAGTTTTATGCTAACGTCCACCTGCGCGTAATTCACTGTTTCTAAGCAAATATCAAAAAATTTCGAAGGTAAACCAGATAGACAAAGAGTAACTGCAGGAGTTGAAGTCTTCGCTGTTAACTAGTGGAGAAAGAATTTCTCCTAACAGTGACATTTGCCACCTATCCGATTAGTTTTAGCTTGCTTCTGCAGAGAGTGGAGTTTCTTTCATGGATAGACCGAAGCTTCTTAGTGGACATCCCGTTTAGCTGCTTCATTATCTCACTGAAGTCCCTTTTAATCTTCCATACTTAAATGAGAACAACACAAGAGCTGGTGCCCTATAATGTTGTTGCATCCCCAGTTACCATATTATTGTTCTAAACACCACCTAGACTTAATGCAGTGTGAAAATTCTCCTCATTAACTGCCGAGCTCAGGCCCGGACTGCTTACTCCGGATGGAGGCAGAGCAGAACCCTGCCAACCAAGAGCAGCTATGTCACCTTCCTTGAAATTGAAGCGGTGCGTAGATGATACGTGTCTCGTCCTTGTTTTCTCACGCTTTTTACTTTGCTCCCACAATGTATGTACGGCGTGACGATCGGTTGCAGAAAATCCCTCGAAGGCAATATTTTCGTGATTTCACGATATTACTCTCTTACACACACTATTTGCCTGTTTCGTACACTTTGTGTTTCTATGAACCAACCTTCTCTTGTTCACGTCCAACGCGCCAACTTGTCAAATCCCATCTTGGACTTGCGAGACGCGCGTGCTCATCCTTCACACATCGTAGACTTGGTTCGCATTTTTTGGACTGATGTGATCACACGTTTGAGGCTTTTATATTTTCATATTATTGTTCATAAAGAAATTCTGTACCGTAGAATTTAGGGACCAATCGTACTTTGATGTCGGGATTAGTTCAACTTTAGCTACGTGTTGCTCAAAGGTTACCGCAATACTCAACGTGATTCTCGTTGAACAAGAGGACACGGAGCACGCCTAGAAGAGAAACAAAGCAATCGACACGTCATTGGGGAGGGTTGGGGTATATTGATTCCATAGATATTGTTAGACCACGTAGCCCTGTCAGCGCCAGCTCACATGTTACTGATGGTACTATTGGTTGCTAGAACGGTGGATTTTTTGGGCAGCGGTTATTATCCGCTAGATAGCAGGCTCAGCAGGCAGCGGAAAAGACTAAACCGAGCAAGCCTCAGAGCGAAACTAGTGGCAACGATCCCTTTCACCGGGCCAGGGCAAGTAGAAGTGGGAATTTCTACTCCGGCCGTCAAGCATTCAACACCAATACAACCAACGATCGATTTACGTTGCTTGCAATCTAATGGAGGGAGTGATTTCAGAAGCAAAGTAAACAAAGGGCGACTTCTACACCATAGCCGATCTCGTCAAGAGGAAGTAGAATGTTTCGATAGCCCCGATCATTTAAGGCACAGGGCGGATCTTGAAGCTGTACGCGTAATGGGGAAGATCTTTCGCCACTTCTTTCGCGGACCACAGGGCCTCTGGGCCGAAGAAGCTGATCGATTAAGCAGGGGTGACCGTGAAGCCGATTTCAGGGACCTGGGTAAATATTTAGACCGGCTAGCCAGGATAGCCTACATTGGATTTTGTCCACTCATCCGTGATGGCAACCGGGTAAACAGACTTAGCATCAGGCAACCTCAAAGTGCTGTAGCAGAGTATTTGAAACATCAGCTTTGGACAACCACGCATGCCATTTCACGAGAGGTCATGGCCCACCCAAGCTGCAGGGCCTGCGACGCCAGCTATGGTCTATTAGAATGTCCATAGTTCATCAAAGCCACAGAGCACAAACGTTTGCGAATGGTGAGGACGGTGTTTGATCTGTCCTAGCATCTCACACCCGGTGGCAGCTTGCCGAACATGAGCTAGATGTGGTCACGAAGGATGTCTTGGCGGACATCATCGACTAACAATAATCATAATAATAATGGTTTATTTCGGACAACCCCGAGGCATGCTGTAAAGCAAGATCAAAAGTTACAATTGGACGTAGAGTCCGAATTCCAAGAGGATGATTCAGGTATATGAACTCGATATTGTACAGGAGAAAGCATTTAAGTCACTCTCTAAGGCGGCGTCCGGCAAATTTGATCTCAAGGTCGGGCGGCCAACCCGGCCAAGTCAGGGTGGAGCTGGTCGGAGGTAGTAGACTCTTCCTGAAATAGTACAAAAAGAGGGTCTATGCAACGACAGAATCAAACAGAATTGACGAAAGTTTTGTTCAACATGAGGAAAAAAATTCCCCAAAGAGGACGTGAACCAGATATAGCGCTCCGCGGAGTATGGCACGGCTTTGGATTGAAATCAGACCATAAAAGGAATGAATTTTCAGACGAAGAACAATCAAAATGATTTGAAGATTTTCCTTGTAACGTTCAGCGACCAAATATTGGCTGAGTCCGTTAAATCGGTGCGCACATTGTTTACTTTCATAAAGGTGGAATGTGATGCACCAAAACGGAAATGGGAACTGGGCGACAAATCAATTTGTGATGCAAAGCCATGATAGCCGCAGATACACGGTTTGCACGGATGAGTATTTAAATGACAGGTTAGTATTTACGCTTCATTATCGTTATCCAAAGGACAAACATGATGACCAGAGAGATGCAAGGATCAAAAGTGTTTAAGAGGATTTACCAAGACAGAATACTGGATATGCGAAAGCATTAAACAGCCGACGAATCCAGTTGCGAAGTTGGGCGGTGAAGTAGCTGACAGGTGAAATACTATCTGCTGGTATTCTTTGTAGGAGATGGATCACGTGATGGTGAAAGATCAAAACGCTGCGATACAGATTTCACTCAGGTTCGAACATGTAGAAGGGCACAAATCTTTGCAAAGTGAGGATGTCGCAGTTCTACAGCCGTGTGGGCGAACAGAAGGACCGATAAAGAGAGCGAACTATCACAATATAGCCGACTGATGGGATGCTCTGTGAAATATACTGTTTGGACTCCGTGGGACGGACGTATATGGCAAAATTAAATGTGACTTTTGCAAATATATCGATAACTATGATAAGATAAGAGCAAGTTTTATCTCGGGGATTGGTTAAGTTTGCGAATGAGACAAGCGGGTGGTTTGGCAAGAGTCCTCGGGAAAAAGGATCTTGAACGGTAAGCCGAGTACGGAAACGGTCTTTTAACCCCGCAAATAATTATGTTCTAGGGAAGGCAACTTTTTCCGGGCTTAAGAAGCTTTAAGTAAGGTGACGAAGATGGGGACAAGTACGATGAAAAAGAGGCGATAACTGGAGAAGATAGTTCTACATTTGCAGCATTTCGGGTGAATAAATTTTTTTGCCGCAACCGGTGCTGGTGGGTGGGGCTGAACTTGCGCTGGACACCCAACCAGAAACCGTTTTTGGTGACAGGAGGTGGGATCCGCCATCCCAACTGCGCCCGCACATGGTCGCAGACTTCCTGCACTCCCCATGTGCACCAGGCAAAGCGGTAGATCTGACCGCGCCCCCACCGGCGGGTTTCGCTCGAGTGATATTGGCGTTGCCACATAGAGATCGAATAGCCCAGGAGCTTGCGATCAGGTTGCGAGGGTTCCCGGGGAGCAAGGTCTATGTAGTAGTGGCGAAACGACGAGCAGGTATGGAATTTTCAGCGGGAAATGTGGGCCAGGTATTATGCCGAGCCATTGAAGGGGAGGCACACATCAGTGGTTGTCTGGAAAAATAAAAATAGGAAAACGCAGTCTAGAATGTTCTAAGCTGAGGATCAACGGTCAGTGGTAAAGAGAAACCTCTGGTATCTAGAAATTGGAACTACTTGGTGAATGGTTCGACTTTGCAAAACACAAGGTTGTACAAAAAATATCAATGAAACTTGAGTGGTATATACGGTGACTTGTGTGTTACGTAGGTCCCGTGGCCCCCAACTCAGACCCGCATGACAGTAACCCAAACCAATTTCTTACGCTCGCTCCTCCGAAGAGTATGGATCACTGTTTGATACGAGTGTGAGGACATCAAGCCGTTTGTTTAATTTCTCTTTAAATCTCGGCAAGTGGCTTATTGCACGGACATTTGGCGGAAGTTTATTCCACATTTGTGAATATTTAACAATAAAGAAATTGGACCGTAGTCCGGTTTTCGAGGACTGCACAGTGACCGAATGACTGCTGTGTCGTAACAAGTACCTTAGGCTTAATGGGTCTCGTACCACAGGGGAGGCTTTAGAGGATCTGCATTTTAATAGTGAGTGGAAAAAGGATAAGTTGTTTTTTATCCGTCGGAGCCAAAGAGGTTCGAGGTGTAGCAGGTCACAGCGCTGTTCATAGTTGAGATTAGACGAATAGCCAAATGTTTGTTTAGTAAAGGCGCGCTGAACATTTTCAATGTCGATCCTATCAATCTGGCGCATGTTGGAGCCAACTATTGAACCATATTCTAGCAATGGTCTAACGTGTGTTGTATAGACACTGAGCTTACTTTCACCCAAACGGAATGTTTTGTGAACAAGTCCTATTAACCTGCGGGACCTAGCAACTTGAATGTCTGTTTGCTTCGAGAAGTTTAACAAACAGGAGTAGTATATGCCCAGCTTGCGTACTGATGATTTGTTGGGGATCAGACGATCGCCCATACTAAACGTTTCGGGAGGGTCATGACACTTGTATGTAAGAATGCAGCTTCCGTCCGCCGAGAACCTTATTACCCAATCGGTACACCACGAGTTGAGTATCCGTAAGTCCTCCGATATTTTTGCTATAGTATTACCCAATGAATTATGGTCGAAGGTGTACAACAACTTTACACCATCAGCAAATACAAACGGACTTCCATGGCGAACCATGGTAAATATGTCATGTATGTACATGAGGAACAACAATGGGCCCAGTGCATTGCTTTGGTTCACACTGCTGTTTACAGGGCTGGGTGTGGAAATTGTACCATCAACGTTTACCACTTCACTGCGTGAGGACAAGTACGATTCTAGCCAGGCATATAATGGGTCAACAATGCCGAATGTCTTAGCCTTTGACAACGAACGAATGTGAGGCAATCGGTCGAAGGCCTTAGACCTGTCTAAAAAGACTGAGATCACTGCCTTACCATCACTGACAGCTATCGTAATAAGGTTCAGAAAGTCAGCCTTACAAGTTGCTCAGTTTCGATGTTTTAGGAAACCGTGCTGACTTTCACTTATAAGATGGTTTTTGAGGAGGTGATTTGTTAGTTTAACTTTTACTAATATTTCCATAATACTCGATAAAACTGAGGTATGGTTCACAGGCCGTAAGTTGTCCAGGTCCTCCCGTGTTCCCTTCTTATGAATTGGAATAATAACCGACGTTTTCCATTGTATGGGATACTCACTAAAGTGCATAGATAAATTCAATAAATTCGATAAAAGAAATGGGATATCTGGGCCACCCAAATGAAAGATGATTGATGGTAACGAGTCCGACAGGGGTGGAAAGACATTTTGATATTTGAAATTAAAGGCTCGATTTCGGAGGGCAGGAATGTTATAGAAGAAAGTGGCTCATATGGTGGTACTGGTGGATTGCAGAAAAATGGTGCTGTGCCACTAATTAAGGAAGAAGCAAAAAACGTGTTCAGCGCTTCTGCTATGTCCAGTGGTTTGTCGAAGCGCGTGTTATTGAAAGAGATAGAAGAGATAGATGAATTTGTTTTGGGGTTTCCCGACTTCATCAGTTTTGCAAGAATCTTAACTTTCTTGAAATCACTTAAGGCTCTGAGTTCCTGTTGTATCATTTCACTCTTGGAGTACAGTTTTATCGTTTCAGCCAAACGATTTAACTGTATAAACAGTGAGAAGTCCCTTGTTTTATTTTTTTGCCAAGGTTGGTTTTGTCAAGGTCAAGGCCAAGCCCGCGTGAAATCCAGGTTGTCTAGTTTTCTTTTTTTGCATATACCACCACTGTTTAGACTTGTAATTGTGTCCACCCTAGTATACACCACCCATTTACCTGGAACCGTGACCTAGTTATGTAAACAACTGCAGCACACCACCGTGCAGACGCTAGTACTTATCGCGAGTTAGAGTTATAGACTACATTGATTATGCACTGCTCTAATTCCACTTAATTACATTCTACATGGCTTATCTAGCAAATCTCCCCTGATTCTCGCCACAGTAGGATCTATCTAGCGTTTTTACATCCCACCGCTATAACCCAACTCCTACCTTATTTTCGCTACGCACCCTCCGGTGCACCTTTTGAAGTTTCTGTCCTACTGTGCCTCCATTCATTTGTTTTTTTGCCATAAGAGCGCACTTTCGTTCCACCCGGTCCACTGACCCCATACTTACAATATACTCTCCCGCAAAACCTGCTGTTGTGACCCAAGCAACAGCTAAGTACCTACCGTATCCTGTGGGGTTCAACCTGTGCACACCACACAGCAAAATTTCTTCTATCTCACTATTCCTCATCGTCCCAAGTCTCCTAGGCCCAACAGTATATATAGCGGGTCATATAGCTCACTGCCCGTGCCTCATTGCCACATTGGTCTCATCTAGACCTTTGCACACATAGCACCCAAGAACACTCCTGGTCTGCTCAGACCTTTGGCCTATCTCTGTCTAGTTGACCGACTTCCTGCTACCTTTTTACCTCCGTCATATATTTCTACTTATCATGCTATCCCGGCCCCCAACCAGTACTCGGAAAATCCGTATCGCTAAAGCTGGCAAATCCAAACACACCCAACCCTTCCCAAAAACCAGGCCGTGCTCTGTCACCCTCGTTAACGTCGACGGTGAAGCTTCTAATAGTCCTAATGGCCTTAAGCAGATTTTCGCCGAACTTAGTAACAAGGTCGAGCTGATTGGTGAAGTCCTTTCAAAGGTTTCACCCTCGGCTACTCTCCTTGACCCTGTAGCCGCTACATCGCCCAAGAACTTGGTTTCGGTGGAACGCCTCCTCGACTCCGTGTCTACTGAAATATACCATCGCATTGCCAACTCCAAGAACGCAGTGGTTTTTAATGTTCCAGACCGCTTACTACTTTCCTTGGCGAAACACAACATACTAAGTTCGTGCAATATGGCTCACTATAGATGCCGTTGCAGGAGGCTACGTAAAAAGTCCCAGCGACATAGTTGCCCCTGCTATTGCAATTCATGGACGACCTAACAGCTACAGAGTTCATTAGCAACAAGTCGACAGTTGCTGCCCTTTCGCCGTATAAGGACATCAAGATATTCTCTGATAAAACCCCCCTCCAACGGGAAATACTTTGCTCGCTGAGAAGTAACTCCGCCTTGCCCATGCAGGCTGACCCCACTGTAACCGACATGAAGGTTACCCAATGCCCCTCTGTCAAGAAATCAAAGGCCAGCCCAGCGCCTCACCCTGCCTGCCTGCAAACTGTCGACTTAGATATGTCTAACTCCCCACCCCCGGTTCTGCGTCCACACAAAAGCCCTTTTCTAACACCTCCCCCAGTAGCCTCTACTAGCAGTAGCTCTCGCTCCCCGACCACAGGCCCCAAGCGGCACTCCACTTCAGTATTAAAGCCGCGCTCCCCCGTCATAGTCTCTGAGCCAAAACAAGACCCTGGTACAACCATCAGCCCCCGACGTACTAATTCCAATCCGTCCTCCGAGCCGTTGACAAGTGTTGTCACCCGCCGCTCTCGCTCTAACGACTCTACAAACTACCCACCAGCTGCTAGCTCAGCCGCGACACTTCGTTTCTATCCTCATAAGTGCCGTTCTAATCCCCCCATAAGCCTACCTGGTACTCCTACCAGATCCGTACTTGCCCAACTAATCACCTCACCTATTACCCCCCACTCTCAATCGGCTTCTGCCTATAGCGTACTCTCGGATCCTCCAGGTGATAACCAACTGGGCCACCATCCGGATCCGTCTAACGCCATCGTCCCTTTGAGTAGGAGTGACCTTCAGGGCCTTGTCAGTGCCACTCACCCTTCCACTGCCTCGCACCCCCTTCCACCGTCTTTCCCTCTCTCTGATCGCATGGGTTACACCAACCCTCCATCTCCGTTGCTACCGTATGTCCCTCCCTGCCCCCCAGACACCAACCCTCCATACTATAGCCCCAGCATGCCTCCGCTGTTCCCCCCTGCTCACCTCCACCAACCCTCATCTAACCCTGAAGTACCACGCACATACCCTAGCAGATACTCTAGGTTCGTACCTGTATCCCGCCTCCTCGCCCCACCCCACCCCCCCCCCCCACTTACCGGCTCCCCTGCCTCTCATGAGCCTCCAAACCTTTCCAAATTTCGCCACTCCCTTCCCGCCCCCCACCTCACACTACGTCCCAGTTACTCTCCCACATGCCTTCACCCCCATACCAACCTACCGGCCTTATACTGACTCTGCTCAACAGGTAGGTTACCTGCAGCCAAGATCTCGTTTTTTTTTCCTGACCGGTGCCCTCCGCACCCGTGGCCATATGGCTAGTCGCCCTATGGACCATATCCATAAACTTTCACAGACTCATATCACTGATCGCTCCCCACTCGAGGCCATGCCACTCAGCACCTTACACCACGCACTCCCCCTGTCCACCCCGCTTCGACAGATATTCTTAACCTCTCACTTTGCCATATGGTGCCCCCTCCCTCTGCACCGTGTGACACCCCTCCGGCCCACATCAGCGGTGTTCTGCACACCCACCGTATTGATCACCCACAGCGATGGGCTGCGCCTAATGCTGACGCTTCTCCTACTTTCCGTCCCCAACCCAACACTGCCTGCCCTCCCCCTTCTACTGACGCTCTATCCCCACTGAGACCCAACTCCTATCGCCACAGCGATCCCAATACTCTTGCACCTGGCATCCATGCTTTGCGCACACCGACACTGAACTCATTCCTACTAGTTCTTATTAACGCTCGCTCAATAATTAGAAAAATATCGCACCTGCGATCTTTGGCATTTACGTCAAACGCTGACATTATACTAATAACTGAATCTTTGCTGTCAGATGATGCTTCGCTTGACCTTGTTCGCATAGCTGGGTATCAATGCTTCTCGAACACCCGCCAGTCCAGGCGTGGAGGGGGCTGTTTAGCCTTTGTCAGATGCACTATCCACGCTAGTGTTATCGACCACCCCTCTCTTCTCCTTATTGAGGATTCGTTATGGCTATCCATTCACGCCTCCGGCCAGAACCTCCCGCTTGGCTGCGTCTACGTCCCCCCGGGTCTGGAGCCTTCAAAAATTGACTCTACCGTGGATGTCTTTAATGCTGCGCTTGACTACCCTGCCAGTGCAAAAATTATCGCGGGTGACTTTAACTTTCCTTCAATTTGCTGGTCCTCCCATACCAGCCCTCCCGCCCTCTCCACCTTCCTTTCTTGTGTCCGTCTTGGTGGATGGACCCAACATGTCTCCTGCCCTACTAGGGGGAACAACATCTTGGACCTAGTATTCTCCATTGATGTTCCTGATATGATCACCCAGATTACTGATCACTTCCCGGGTAGTGACCACCGTATTGTCAGGTGTAAGTTCAGCTGTTCTCATCCGATGCAATCCTCTCCCTCTGTTCTGACTTCCTACCGTTCCTGTAACTGGCCCCTAGTGCCAACGATAACCCGCTCCCTTAACTGGGACACATCTTTTCTTTCAACCGATCCCCTCACTGTCGTGAACTCTCTCTACTCCAACCTCCTACACTGCCTTAATACCGCCAACTCATGTGTCGATCCACGCCCCAATTCCAGCACCTCACGCCTGTCACTTTTAGAGCGTAAGCTGTCTAAGCTGCAACTTACCTTCGCTATATCACACGACTTTACAATTCTTCTGCGCATAAACCAGCTACAACTGAGGCTGCGTTGCATGGTCGATTCGCATCTGACAAGGCAAGAGGCCATCGCCCTAGCACACCCAAACAAAACTGGCTACCTGTCCAACCTACTTAGTAAAAGGTCCAATCAATCCAATCATATCTCGCCCAAGTTTCTCATCTGCGGCTCATCTACCGCTAATACTCCAGCATCTATTTCTGAGGCCTTCAATGAGCATTTTTCTTCCTCCCTTATAAGCTGTCCTGGTATTCCCTGCACCTCTGCCTCTCTTTCATCGATTCCCTTCACCCACCTAGAAATTGAAAAATCAGTTTCGTCTATTAAACCTTCCTCGAAACCGGAACCAGATGATCTCCCACCGGCCCTCCTCCGTTTCGGTGGTCCTGACCTCCCTTTATTGTTACTTAATATGTATACCAACTCCATGATACACAGTTTCGACCCCCCTCAATGGAAATCCTCTGTTATGGTTCCGCGCTTCAAAAAGGGCATATTACACGACCCAGACAACTATCGGCCCATTAATCACACCCCAGTAGTCTGCAAAATTATGGAGAGAATTATCAAAAGACACATTTTCCAGTACCTCTTATCTAACAACCTGCTGAACCCTGGTCAGCATGGTTTCTTGAACTCCCGCTCCTGCTCTTCCTGCCAGCTTGACTTTCTCAATGTCCTATCGTCTGCTGCCGACGCCGGCAACTCTGTAATTGTCCTGTACCTCGACATGTTTAAGGCTTTTGACCGTGTTCCCCATATTCATCTGTTGGCCAAAATCCGATCTCTCGGTATTACTGACCCTCTCCTCTCCTGGCTATCCTCTTATCTCTCTAACAGATCACAAGCCGTGCTCGTCGACGGCCACCTATCTTCCGCCAAACCAATTACTAGCGGCGTCATCCAAGGCAGTGTCCTAGGCCCATTACTATTCTTTATTTATATCAATGACATTTTCTCTTCTATTCGACACGGCACTCCTTTCCTCTTTGCCGACGATATAAAAATAGTTCACTCTTTCCTCCCTAGTGACCTATCCGTGACTCTATGCAACATATCGCATGACTTACTCGTTCTCCAAACTTGGTGCGTCTCGTGGTTCATGAAATTCTCTGCAGAGAAAAGCTTCCTCCTACCATACAAGTGCACGGTACCACCCGGCCAAATTTGTCTGGACGGCCTGCCCATCCCTATACACCCCATGGTTACCGATCTTGGCGTACGCTACTCTTGTTCCTTTAACTTCTCCGAACAGGCATCATTCCAAATCGCTAAGGCTAAGCGAACCCTAGGCCTGATCAATCGGTGTTTCCTAATACCGGCCAGTCGCCTCTCCATGTATCTCTCACACGTGAGACCGCTCCTAGAATATTGTCCCATTACCTCTAGCCTCTGGCCACGTTCCTCCATTGTATCTCTTGAGAACTTTCAGCGTACCTTCACCAAAAGGCTGTTCGGCGTATCCCCAGCCCTAACATACCGCCAGCGCTGTGAGCTCCTACCAATTGAGCCTCTATGGATTCGTCACATGAGGCTCAACCTGATTTTCCTCTTTAAGCTAATCCATAACCTGGCCTACACCTCCTATCCCATCTCATTCGCTGCGCCCTGCTCCTACCCCATCTGGCACCGTGCCTTCTCTCTTACTGTCCCTCATTTTAATCTCTGTCTGAAGTCCCGATTCGTTCTGTCAGCCTATTCCAAAATCTGGAATAAGCTGCCCCTTAGCTCGCACAGTGCCTCCTCAATGTTCGCTTTTAGGCGCGCACTTGTGTCATACTTAACAGTCCTCAATGCTATATTGCTCACCAATGAGCTCGTCTCCGCCGACCTGGCCTTTGAAAGAGGTCTCACACTGTAACTCTACTACCTCTGCGTCACAAGCCACTAGGTACACCCCGCGAACTAAGGCCATTGCCTTCACTGATCCACAGCGAACCTACCGCCTGCCATCATAAGGTAACCCCATTGCTCACCTACGTTCATCTCTTATCCATCATATTCACTTTTTTTCTCCTCAGTATCCGTTGATTCTCAGCTGGGGCACACCCAGACTGCGCTTCTCTATCTCTTTTCCTTCTCCAGTGATCCCCGCTGACGGCCAACCACTTCGGGCACTGTACTTACCATCTCCCTGGCAGGTGCATCTGGATAATATTGCTACACGGTCGTCTACCACTTGCTGTTTCCGTTGGCCCTCCTGTCCATGGTATCACGGCTTGGTCAGTTGTTCCTGGTTCACGCACCCCAATCGCGGTCGTTTTGTCCCCTGTACAATTATCCATGATCACTCGTGCCACTCCCAACAGTGCGGGGCGCGGTCAGATCCACCGCTATGGCCGGCGCACATCGGGCGTGCAGGCCGGCTGCAACGATGTGCGAGCGCAACAAGACTGGTGGATCACACCTCCTGTGTTCACTTCACGAAGTGTTTTTCAGGTTTGGTGCCCAGCGCACGGCCAGTCCCACCCACTAGCACCGGTTGCGGATGGCACACTCTAACTTTTCTCGGACTACCGAATCCAATGCTGTCGGTTGAACAGCAGCTTGTTCACCTATAGCTCTTATCATCTGTTTCCACTTCCCATTTTTGTCGCCCTACCACGGTATGCACACCTACCCGTTTTGTCCTCCCCCCTATTGCCTCCCTCCACATCAACTTTCACTGCTTTGAGTCACTATCGTCCTAACCACTCTTCTCTGTCGACGCTCGCCAACAACTCTTTTCCCACCTGCCGTCATTGCTGGCTTCTATCATCTGTGCGCTTGGTGTTACCCTCTGCTCAGAACGCCCATTGATAGCTTCCTTAAACCTGTCACTCTGTTAATCCCTCCTCGTGCCCCATGCCATGATGCACCAACCGCACCCGCACTCATGCCCAATCCGCATATTAGAATTTGCCGCTCCAAACTTCGCATTTTTTACAGTCGTATTTATTATCTAATCACCACTACCATATCTTCCTCACTTGGCCCCGCGATTCCTCTGCGGTTCTTTCCAGTGTCCTGATTAGTATCCACCTGTTCAATTGTCTGCCGGCACACAGCTCTCCAGCTCCATTGTCCCAACTCCGTTGCGCATTAATTATTTTGGCCTTTTTGTTCTTTTATTGGTTCACTTATCCTGGGGGTTCCTGCTTCATTCTCCGCCTCCTTCGTGTTTCATCTGCAGCAAAATGATCTGATTGGTGATTTCTTACCTGTGTCTCCCCGGTCATTGCTTTTATCCCTTGATCCGTTTATTGCTCGCTACAAGCATTTTTCTGTACCTTCCAGTGTGGTCCGCTTTTCCATGTTCCACCATTGTAAGGACAACGTTACGTCGTGACGTTCTTTAACAGTTCCAAATTGTTTGACCTGTCACTACCCGATTATGATAATGGTTTATTTCGGATAACCCGAGGCATGCTGTAACGCAAGATCAAAACTGTACAACTGGACGTAGAGTCCGAATTCCAAGAGAATCGTTAAGGTATATGCACTCAGTATTGTACAGGAGAAAGTATTTAAGTCACTCTCTGTGGCGGCGCCCGGCAAATTCGAACTGAAGGTCGGGTGGCCAACCCGGCCAAGTCAGGGTCGAGCTGGTCGAAGGTAGCTGACTCTTCCTGAAATAGTACAAAAAGAAGTGCTATGCAACAAGAGAATGAAATAGAATTGACGAAAGTTTTGTTCACTTAGAGGAAAAAGACGTTTCCGAGGGAGACATGAACCAGCTACAGCGCTCCGCGGAGTATGGCACGGGTTTGGATTGGAAATCAGACGATGAGAGGAATGAATTTGCAGACAAAGAAGAATCAAAATCTTTCGAAGATTTTCCTTGAAACGTTCAGCGACCAAATATCGGCTGAGTCCGTTAAATACCCAATGGAGGACTCATTTGTAGAGAGTGATTGCCTAGGTGATGGTAAAAGAAGTGACCGGACGCAAGCATAAAATCGTTGCGCACATTGTTAACGTTCATGAGGGGGGGATGTGATGCACCAAAATAGAAATGGGTACTGGGCGACAAATCAGTTTATGATGCGTAGCCATGATAGAAGCAGACACACGGTTTGCACAGATGAGTATTTGAATGGCAGGTAAGTAATTACGCTTGATTATTGTTATCTAAGGGCCGAAAATGAATACCAGAGAGATGCAGGAATCAAAATTGTCTGGGAGGATTTACCAAGATAGAATACCGGATAGGAAAAAGCACCAACAAACGCTGAATACAGTTGCGAAGTTGGGCGGCTGGATGTGGGTGGAGTCCGTGATAAACCAAATGGACATCACATCTGGTGAGGTCGCTGGAGTGATGGTGGAAGAAGTGGCCGGATGTAAACATGTAATCGTTGCGCACATTGCTTACTTTCATAAAGGTGAAATGTGATGCACCAAAATAGAAACGGGTACTGGGCGAGTATTTAAATGGCAGGTAAGTATTTACGTTTGATAATCGTTATCTAAGGGCCGAACATGATGACCGGAGAGATGCAAGAATCAAAATTTTCTGGGAGGATTTACCAAGATAGAATACCGGACATTATGGTACGGAAGTGTATGGCAACAATAAATGTGACTTTTAAAAATATATTGATAACTGATAAAATAAAAGCGAGTTTCATCTCGGGGATTGGTTAAGTTTGCTAATAGGACAAGCGGGCAGTTCGGCACGAATCATCGGGAAAAAAAGGATCATGAACAGTAGGCCGAGTACGGAAACGGTCTTTTAACCCCACGATAATTGTGTGCTAGGGAAAGTAGATTTTTCCGGGCGTAAGAAGCGGTAAGCTAAGGTGGCGAAGATGGAGGCAAGTACGATGAAAAATAAGCGATAACTGAGGAGATAGTTCCATATTTGTAGCATTTCGGGTGAATGATTTTTTGCTGCAGCCGGTGCTGGTGGGTGGGGCTGACCGTGCGCGGGACACCCAACATGAAAACCGGTTTTGTTGACAAGTGCCATCTGCAATCCTATCTGCGTCCGCACATCGTTGCAGACGTCCTGCACGCCCGATGTGCGTCGGCCAAAGTGGTGGATCTGACCGCGGCCCGCACCGGCGGGCTTCGCTTGAGTGATATTGGCGTTGTCACAGAGATCGAATAATCCAGGAGTCTGCTGCCAGGTTGCGAGGGGTCCTGGAGAGCATGGCCTGTGTGATAGTGACGAAATGACGAGCAGGTATCTAGTTTTCAGCGGGAAATGTGGGCCAGGTATTATGCCAAGCCATCGAAGGGAAGGCATCATCAGCGGTTGTCTGGAAAAGTAAAAATAGAAAAACGCAGTCTGGGGTGCTCCCAGCTGAGGATCAGCGGTCAGTAGTAAAGAAAATCCTCTAGTATCTAGAAAGTGGAACTACTTAGGGGATGGTTCGACTTTGCTAAACACAAGGTTTTACGCGAAAGATTAATGAAACTTGAGTGGTCCGTCACTACATCTCGCACCTGCATTGATCAAATAATTAGACCCATTCTTACCTGTTTTCCTTGATCCTGTCTTTCATCTTCACTCTTCCATGAACTGCTCCTAACAGTCTTCATCACTTCTGTGCTTTCGCATTCTATTTTTCTCTCCGTTGGGCTGCCACGTGCACTTGTCATGAAGTTAATCCACCACGACATTCCAAAGTTAATCCTACAACCAATTGATCTAGCATTACCTACTCCTCCTATTGACTGATAATTTCTTTCTAGGACCCCATTGTTATTGCTCCTGCTTCTCTTAAACCTATACATATATATATAATAAATCTATATATATATACATATATATATATATATAAACTTACGCATATATATATCTATGTGCACGCGCTCTGCATTTTGCAGTTCCTCACCTGCCATTTCTTTTGCTATCATCCCAACGACAGTCATCATAGGCATCCATCAACTCTACATCTGTGCCTCACATCTACCGTATCCAATCCTTCTAAATCGTTTTTGTCACCTGATCATCCCCCTACGTCTTGCATTGCTCGCTGCCTGCTTTACGGTGAGTTTTGTGTCCTGTCCGCCGACAATTCACTGCAAAGTACCAATGCTTCATTGTCATCTAATCCACTGCAGTGCACCTCGCCTTTTTCTCCATTGTTCCTTCCTACTGAAGTTCTTTATACTGATTTCCAGCCTTTCTCATGTTTACCAGTCTGCCTCCATATGTAATTGCCCGGGACCAGCCATTCAGTCCACCTGACCTTGAATTCCAAACTCACCGGGCGTCCATTCAAATCCGCTCTTGAGCTCATTTAAACTCCACGAAATCTCTATGGTGTGCATATGTTTATACTATTTTCATCCTACCTCATTCCCTCTTCTGAGCCTTTTTATCCAATATTTTCATGAGAGTCTCCATATTTCTATGAATTATATCTGTCCATTCCATCACCTGTATCTACATGATCATGCACATGGCATGCTTCGGGCGCTTCCGAAATAAACCATTATTATTATTATTATGAACGCGTTGGAGTCTACTCAACTTCAAGTTGATACTAGACAATTTACTGTCTTTGGGGCGGATTGACGACCCTTGTGACGGAGTTATTCGGTTGAGGCATCGTTTGAAGACAGAGTAAAGTTGATCTGCCACCAGCTGGGGATCTGCACTTAAAAAAGTTGTCCCAATTTTGGCTGCGAATCCGAGAAGGTAGTATATTCCAGTTAGCCTGATGATATGTTTTATACGGGGGTGTCGGCTGTTTATCCTTTTTGGGCACTGTGAAGCAGCAGTGGACAGTTGCGTGACCACTCCCGGGTAGGCTATTCTAAACCTTTGTTATAACCTGGGTTAATCCTAGTGACAAGATTAAGTCCAGAGTGTGGTCGCGTCTGGTTGCGGACGTGACGTGCTTCTTCCACCTTCCTAGGTGAATTGCATTCAAAAACTGTAGTAAGTGGCTTGGTGCTGTGAGTGATATCCAGCATAGTTCTGGTGCATTAAAGTCACCAGCTATCAATTTCGGGCCTACTAAAAAATCACTAATTAAGTTCAGTGCCTCTATAATTTGCGGGAAGCTGTCAGGACTAGATCTAGGCCGACGGTATACGCAACCTAGTATCAATTCTCGACGTTCGACTTCAACGTTCAGCCATACAGAGTCGACAATGCCGTCTAGGATAGGGTGCTGAAAGCTTGTCGCCCTGAGAGTTTCCTTTACATACACTAAACAGCCTCCACCACGTTGATGTGCTCTGCCTTTGCTGGGGGGTTTGTAGCCGAGTACCTCAATGTCCCCTATTAAATAGGGGTCCGATAACCAAGATTCCGTCACTAAAATAAAGTTATAGTCAGTTTTTAGTGCAGCTGACCGTATGTATTGGATTTTGTTTCTAATACAGTGTGCATTGACCAATAGCAATGTGAAAGTTCCAATGCTTCTGACGTCATCATTGATATTAGTACTTACCGTTCGTTGACCGCTGCATTCAATCTGAAAAGAATCATCGGCGCAGAATGCAAGCCCGCTTAAGTTGTCATTCGCAAAGGGAGGACTTGGGTCGGCATGTAGAATGTTAAATGACAGAGTATTAGGTATTACACTGCTATACGGCTGATTAGAACGGTTCATATCGGGCATAACTAGGTTATGGGGCCATGTGGTTCCCACGGTACGTATGGAAAAAAATTGGCACTTTGGCTAGATATGGGGTACCCGCTGGTAGATGGGAGAGTATGCGATGCGCTCGGATAGTTTAACGAAGGAGGAGGTAGGAAAGATGGAAATAATGGGAGATTAGGCTGATGATAAGGTTCCATTAGTCCGGAGTTAGGTATGAACGCAGTTTGCTCATCAAACCATCTATTTTTATTGCGGGTATGATCCCATTGTTGTTGCACCGTCACCTTGGAAAAGTTATTTTGTTCCATATGCTGAGAGATGCGAGGGTATTCCGAATGAAAGAAGTCGGCCGGTGCCGAATTTGGTCTAGAGAAAGAAGGATCATTGTCATTGTTCACACATCCCCGTATCGTTTGCCCGCACGGAGACTTAGCCTTGGCAACTAACCTCTCGTTGACCCTCTCTTCTGGACGGTTATTTATTGTCAGCGAAATACGTGGCATACGAGCGGCACGCATGGGTTTTTCGTCAGTTTTTAAACGGGGGTCTATGGGGACAGATATTAGTGCTGCAGGTTTTATTTCATTGGGAACTTGAAGTCCCGTGGAAAGGTCGACTGGAGCTGGAGGCGTAATGTGAGGACCCTCCTGGGATGAGCCCGTAGGTGTTGTCGATAAGTGTTGTCGTTTTGGCTAAGGTAGCTGTGAGGAGGTGGGGAAAGATTCGTCTAGATCAACTAACCCTGTGGATCTTCTAGGAGTAGAAGAGTGAGGAGTTTTGTTGATCCTCGGTAAAGTGTTTGGGGAGGAGGCTGACTTATGGATCTTAATGCCAATGTGATTGGAGTTTTTAGCAGCATGCCTTATCTCCTCTCTTTGAAGCGGCGTTCAGTCAGCTTGTATCTTGATTGATTTAAACTGTGGAGCAGTTGCGACTATAAGCTGTTTAGTGATGAATTCTCTAGCGATTTTTTCATCAGGAAATTGGAATAGAAGGGGACAAGAGTGCTTTTGTGACATTTTTCTTAGTCTTCTTCGGTGACATGGAAAGTGGGCCATGCCCGGCGCTTGAAGGATAGTAGATTTAACCACTGTGATGTCTAGCTGATCAGGGATGTTACGGAAAACTGCATTTTTGCATTCTGCAGCCATCGCAGGATTTTCGATGCCACTGAGTGAAGAAACTGACTAGCTGCTATAAGGTTCTGGGGACCAGGGAGTGCCGAGGGCTCAAAAAGGTAGGTTGGTGATGTTAGTTTTGATAATATATTATCAACCTATGCAATCTGGGTAGACATAGTTGCCAAGTTACTTTCAGTGGCGCTGGCCCTTCTACTGGCTTCCCCAAATATTTCTATCATATTGGGGGTATCTTTGTGTTCAGGTCTTTTGGGTTTCTGATTTGCTGCAGGGCGAGAAGCCATTGGTTGAGACCGTTTGTTCGTTGACCTGGCCATTTCTTTTTACAGAGTATTGGTGGTAGGCGATATGATCTATGATGATGACTAACGGATAGACAACCCAAGGGCGGGTAAATACAGCTACTGCTGTTTTATTTTTGTAGCTAACTCTGAGTCGCTCGCACGAATTACGAGGGATTAGTAGTTTGGATAGGGTGTGGATTTCTTAAATATGGCAATGGTGAAACGTTTATTATAGATTGCTGGTGAAATATTCCTAGAATAATTATATGAAAAATTAGCGAAATCTATAAAAAAAACCTCGCCATGGTGTAGAGCGAGCAGCGCCTGTGTCGAAATAAAGTCGATTAGGGCCAGCCACTGGATCGAGAATAATGTCTGAAATAGGAAGAATTCCTGACCACTTTAAGGAAGCTAGGAGACTTACGGATTCCACTGTGCTTGCCTGGTCATACAACACAGGCGGGAGAGATGCGAGCCTTTTCTGAGTCGTCCGAAGTCTATTGGGGAGCCTTAGCGTACAGACGATGGTGCACGGAAAATGAACAGCACGCTACTAGGATTCGTTTATGCCAAAGCTAGCTTTGCCTCGCTGAAATCCGTTTTGGTCCTGAGTCTTGAACCCGGTGCAGCTGCGTTAGCCGTAAGGGAGGTACAAGCGACAAAGAGGTGTTTGGATTTCTGCAGTTGGCCAGCCAGGCTTTGAGCTGACCCAAAAATGGTGCCGTATTACATAGGCAACTTCAGGAATCAATAAATCACTTTCATCGCTAACCGGCCTACGACCATACGTGAAGAAACTACCGTAAACCAGTGAAAGCAGGCCAAGTCCGCCGACAACCCAGCCGACTTGCATTGTCAAGGTGCAGCCAGCTTTAATTCGTTAGACAGGTGGACGGTAGGACCGAAATTTCCGCGCAAGCCTGAACAGCGCTGGGCCGTTTACGATTAGAAGCCACCTCTTGGATAAGGAGTGAAAACCAAAGGCGTGGTGGTGACGGTGGCAGCCTTCGAATCGACAACTATCCTGCCACGGTTAGTCAGGTTTTTCTCTAGGATAAGTACGCTTCGCTCACCGGTATGGTTCACTAGATTAAAGATACATATTTTTACCGTAAAAGATGTCCGTCCATCTAGCCGTGTATGTGTGGACGCAATAGATCCTGACGAGCTACGGTTGGTGATACAAATCGAAGCCTTTACCCAAGAGTACGAGAGTGCCGGAGGACGAGGCCGAGCGACGAAAGGACTTCATTCCCAAAGAACAACTTGAAACTTCCAAATCCAAAACCTATTGATAGACTACCAAGGGAAGGCGGTGAACTGATCAACTCCCACCTAATTTTTGACTCAAAGCATCCCAGATTATCACCCACTCAGCAACCAGTGAAAGACCTGAAGATTCAACGCATACATGCCGAAGAGGGACTCTCCGGCGGAAGTCGGGCGACAAGTGTCATTCGGAAGCGGTTTTTGCAGCCTAGACGGAGAGCAACGGTAAAACGTGTAATCCGGCGTTGTGTACACTGTAACAGATGCGCTCCTGTCGCGGGTAAACAACACATGGCTCTGCTGCTGGGGTAAAGTGACCACGGATGGAGGCTGTTTAGTGACACCGGACTTAATTATTTCGGACCCCTACGGGTCGGGTGCGAGAAAAAGAAGGAAACGAGTTACAATTGCATCATGGCGTGCATGAAGTCTGAAGCAGAACTATTGAAATTTACGCATTCGATGACCACCGACTCTTTTATCCTGGCCTTAGAACACTTTGTCAACTGAAGGGGCGTACCATCAGTTATCTGTTCCGACAGTGGCTCAACATTTGTGGGCGTCCTACAAGAATTGCAGCGCTGGCTCCGAAAAGTCAACTAAGACGGGCAGCAGAACCAAACTGTGGCTTACGGTTTCCGACGTCACTTCAACCCCCCTCCCCCTAGGCCATTCACCGTGTGGATCCGTGAGAACGCCCGGTCAAGTGAGCCAGACGGATTTTGCTGTCGGTAATCGAAAAACAACCGCCCGACGATAAGACACCGAGTGCCGCGAGGACCGAGGTCGAGAGGACCTTGAACAACGGAACTCTAGTTTCAGTATCTGTCAGCGACCACAAACATCTAGTGCTCACCTCAAGCAGCCCGTTGACATTGAGGTCGAACTTTGGATTCCAAGGGCCGACAAGCCTCCGCAACAGATAACTACACTGGTGAGAACAGAAGAGTTATGTGGCCAGGGTTTTCCCAAGTGATAGCTGCGAGAATATCTGCTGGTTCGCGAACCCAACAGAAATAGCCCACCAAAGAAAGACCTGTAGCTGGTGATGCATTGGTAATCTCCGACGAGCATGCTCACTTCAGTACGTGTCTCTTGGGTGTTATCGTGGAAGTTATCCGCAGCTCCGACGAGCTAACAAGAACGGTGAAGGTGAGGACCGCAAACGGACTGCTGACTCGAGACAGCCTCAATATCAGTCTCCGGGAAGCAAAGACGGACCTGTCAGCGCCAAGGAATCAGTCGATCAATAACATTCAGCTGCTAGTCTCGATCCAAGCACCAAGCTCACGCGACTGCACCATAGTATCCATTTGCATAACAACAATTTCCTGCACTTGTGCCCAAACGTCCACTCAGGTTGGCGATTAAGCTGGTTGAGTAGAACGTTTACCACAGAAGCCTGGTAGACCACAGTGGTCCCCTGAATGCCTGATCGTCGTGTGTCACCAAGAAAACGGTTCAGCGAATCGTGGTTTGTTGCTTCCATTATACACGTCCACTAGCACTCACACTCACACACACATACAAGTATGAGAAACACTGTTTCGCCCCAGACCCTTAGCAAGACACGACCTTGCTTCGCCATTTCCCGTTTTGTTATTGACATTAATAAAGACGATTATGTATGCGATCGCTACTTCGGGTATTTTGCAAATACACACGCGCGTATTCATTTACGACGGCTCTATTGAAGACTGTTCATGGATTCGGAGTCTACACGTCTCCCTTCACTTCTGCGGATCGGCAGCAGCTCTCCTGGAGATTGCAGAAGAAACTTTTGTCGGCCTGGACAGTGGATCACGGTCGATTGGGAGTATGTGAGTAGGGTACAGACATCAGCAGTAGCAGTTGCGCTCACTGACAGCAGGTCCTGGGTGGGTAGGGGGACTCAGTACCAATATTCCAAACACTTCACTCTGATAGGATCGGAGGGCTTCCGGCCGTAGAAAATCCCTCGAAGGCAATATTTTCGTGATTTCACGATATTACTCTCTTACACACACTATTTGCCTGTTTCGTACACTTTGTGTTTCTATGAACCAACCTTCTCTTGTTCACGTCCAACGCGCCAACTTGTCATATCCCATCTTGGACTTGTGAGACACGCATGCTCATCCTTCACACATCGTAGACTTGGTTCGCACTTTTTGGACTGATGTGATCACACGTTTGAGGCTTTTATATTTTCATATTATTGTTCATAAAGAAATTCTGTACCGTAGAATTTAGGGACCAATCGTACTTTGATGTCGGAATTGGTTCAAATTTGGTTACTTATTTCTCGAGAGCATGTTACTACGGGCACGGTGCATGGAGGAGACCCCGAAAAGTCCTGTTGGATTATTTTGCACGGTATGCATATATGTTGCTCCTGCGACACCTTGGTGAGGGCTTCGTAGATGACCGCTACGACCAGGCTCATTTTGGTAGTTCTCCACCAGCGGCAACAGTGGATTGTGGCATCTTAACATGGTTCCCTAGACGACCGATACCACGTGAGATCTAAGACGCTAGGGAACACCTGCCCACGGTACTCCCCCAGTCAGATTAAAGGGGTACTTCGACGGTCCCCTTCTAGGAGGGATTTATTGAAGAGACCTGGAGATATCTGAGTTTGACTGTGTAAATTCACGGCCAAAAATTATTTTAGGAAAATATAACCAGTGAGCACTTAGCTCTAAGTAGTGTGTATGTTCTCGACGCCACAGGGCTTTGCGTTTTTTGTTGGCTTACTGTAGAGACAGGTGGTTTCCGCCATTTTGAAAACACACTTCTGACGGTTCTGCTTGTGGACAGTCGAAACTTTGGCTCCCTCAGCCAGTGCCGCGTTCGGAGTCACTTCCAAAAGTAGACCTCAACGATATTTTTTCAATATAAACCGTCCCTGACTTATCCCACTGAAGTTTGCTGTCTTTTTGTTATGCAGGGGAATTTTCGGCCTTCTGCCTGTTCCATAGGCCATTCTTGGGATCTAACAATAGTGCCTGGTAGCATGAGTGCTAAATTGTTTTGCCCTACGTCTTATTTTTTCGTTTATTTTCGAGTACTCGTCAATCATTTTGTCTAATTTAGTCCGCGAGAACTCAGTATCCCTAACCGGGCTTCTGCATTTTTCCCCTAGCATTGTTTTTTCCACTCTTTGGACAGCTTTTATTCGTTGTACAAATTGTAATGTGAGCCACCCTAACCTTTCAGTGCTGAGATAAATACACTTGCCTTTCATTTTGCACCTTTCAGGGCAAGTAACTCCAAGGCTTGGTTCGCGCAGTTAATGCCAACTCTTGCACTGCTCTAATAACTACGGAAAGCAGCAGGTTCCACTGCGTGGTAGCTGATCTTCCTCCACACAATGTCAACAAATGCAAGATTTGTTTGAATCGGAAGAACCCAGGCCCTAAAAAAGCATAAAAGTAGCTGTCAGTAGCCGGATTGGAATGTCTCACATACAGCAAATTGTCCGTATGTTTGCATAAACCGAACTCGGAGACCGCAAGCCCTTGCAGTTGCTTCGGCACGTGCCGACTCTTTTAGTAACTATCAAAATCGATAATAGCTTCCTGAAATGGATTTGGTTCCACAGTCTTCCCAGCAATATTCGGGTTTTTTGCGTGTCCACGGGGGAGAGCTTCAAAAAGCTTGCCAAGGCGGCTGACGAAATTACGGGAACCTTCGAGCCGAGTTTCATTCGGATGACTTCCTCCAAAACTGAGTCTTCGCCTCTTTACCAGCTACTGAGCATAATCCTGTCAAAATGGTCGAGGCTACCAGTGCGTCATCAGTTGGCAGCCCAACCCAAGTATCTCCCGGCGGGTAGTTCCGTCTAAAGGGATCTCGATGTGGCATCCGCATAAAAGTTCCGATTCAGCCATCATGAACTAATACTTATGTTGGTACCATCGGAGGTTTCAGTCTAATGCTCGTTATCGTACTCTGCCTTGGGCATAAGCTCTGGCAGTCAGGGGAAGAAAGACTCCAGAAAGTAGCCACTCAGGGGCTACTGGCCAGGGTAGTAGCCCACTTTACATAATCGATCATAATTCGGGGGCACGCTACTCGGTAAACAGGTGCTGAGGTTAGCGTGCTCCCACATTCGGGTCGAGGGTTAGATAGGTGTCCCTCCTCTAACTTACTTGCCGGTGATGGTACATCTATACATACTCGTGGATGAACTTCGAAGGCGTTGGGTTTTGGTATTCGTGGCTCTTTTTGTTGGGTCTCCTTGAATGCAGGAGTTTTAAACGCTACACTTGGTGTTGGCTTTTGCATCAATTCGATCTCTTGATTGACTCTTCCCGCGACCGCCTTTTGGATTGTGTCTAAATCTATCTGCGTCGTGAAGTCTTGAAGTAGTACATGGGTACGGGGCCAGTGCACAAATGTCCCGGAACTTGTGATTATCTAGTTAGTTGAGTGTCACTGATGAGCTGGAGGACAGTTTGCCTGCTGAAGGGCAATAAGAGAAAGAGAGAGGTTTCAAAATACCCATCTTGACAGTATTTCGCATTTGGCATTGCCGGCGAGCTGGAAGATAAACCACTAAACAACTCGGAAGGATTCAGGGTACTGGCCTTGGGCGCATCTTGCGTCCTTCATTTCCGGTGAGCTGGAAGATGGTTTACTAAAAGGTGGAAGAGGGCATTCCGTTTAGCTTGAGTAGCACAAAAGATTCTGACTTTGAAAGTCCGTCAGATGTCAAACAGCGGGAGTTTGTACCATGGGCCTCGGGCGGTCCTGATTTCTTGCGCTGGTCACAGTCCGATTCTACTGAAATTGACAAGTTCGCATTTTTGGGATGAATTATTAGAAGCGCACCTAAAATTGCAGCACACGCCGTCCATGCTACCTGCATTAACCAGCTCGGTGAGCAATCAAGTTAGCATTCAGGCCCTCCGGTTTTTGCTAGGGCACGCAGGCTTGCATCAGACAAGCCTAAACTCGCATGAGCTGAGTTCGAGCACACTCGTGAAATAGTTATCATTCTTGCATCGATTAGTCCTTGAGCTTCACCGCCTCTCATGGTCCCTAACAAGTCAGGAGACTGACGGCCACTTAAAGGCTATAGAACCCTTTGTATTGCTGCCGCTGCAGACTGGTATCCCGTCCCGCATGCTCAAGATATCACCGCCAACCTCATTGTTGCTCGTGAGTTCTCCAAATGGATCTGGTACGAGCTTATCACCAAGTTCCTACCGAAGACGAGAACAGGCCTAAGACAGGAGAAGCAACACCCTTTGGTCTCTCCGTACCCCTAAGAGTGCCATTTGGCCTACACGAATCTGTACAAACCTCTCAACGTTTTATTGGCCAGTTTACAGGGGCTGATTTTGTTTTTGCTTACAGGGACGATCTGCTAGTGACTTGTGGAGCTGAGGGTGGGGAATTAGAAGCTGTAGTGTGACGCATTTGACCAAATTCTTTGGCAGATAGGTCATCTACAAATCACATAGGGATTGGACAGATGAAGCGATGAACGAGCTTACGCAGCTTAAGTGTTTGACGAGGAAGGTGAGCCACACCACAAGCACTCAACAATGTATGCTTGACGTGCCCGAGAACTATTCTGTCTGGGGCATTGAAAGCAACCGCATCACGGGAGTTTCTCACTCTTTTGCGAAATTCGGGCGCGACAGTGCCGATAAAGCGGCCAGCAGCTGTCAGGGTTTGTAAGGTGGAATGTTCGAAGCGTTCACTGTTGCACCGCAGGTGGCGCATTTAGATACAGTATTCTCAAACTTTAGAAGCTGAGACTTTACATCTGAAATGCTTCAGTCGAAAAAAGTTGTTTTTTCCCTCTTCGAGCCTACAAGGTCACTGAGGTCAACCAAGCATTGTTTTGAGGCCCCTGGAGTTTGAATAGGCCTAGTTCTTTCAGTAACCGGAGTATGAGTGGGTGGAGTATTATTGAAAGTCTTCTTTGCTGCAAGTTGCGTCTTGCAGTATCAAAAAGACTCTGTGAGTGAGGCGGAACAGCAGCGGCAGACTAAAGCCAGGTTGAAGTTTCCCGCTGGGAAAAATTCTCTGAGTTACTCTGGGCTAAAGGAATGCCCTGAGAAGCTGTACCTTTTATTATTTACTAAGATAGCTGAGTGAATTAAATCGATAGCAGCACGCAATACAACCTGGTGTAGCGAGCAGTCACACTCATACAACTGTATGATGAAATTTGTACACGCGACAAAATGAGCAGACAAAATTCGTGAAAAATATTCAGAAATATGCATGACAAACCTGGGGTAGGTGAACCTAGAAGGGAGATGAGAGGAAAGTAAACGTAAGCGCATCAAGGAATAATGAGTGGCGTTTAAATGAACTCAAGGATAGATTCAAATATGTGCCCGATAAATTTGAAAGTCAAAGCCAAATAGAGTAACTGGCCGGGCCAAATTGAGGTGATTTTGATCTGGGGAGTTATGCATAAGAAAGACCGAAAATTGGCGTGAGAAAATATGGTACTGAGAGACGGTGAAGAAGAAAGAAAAAAAGAAGGAAAAGTAGAATGGTAGAAATAAACCGAGTTGCGTGGCAAAAGATTAGCTAGCCATGAAGTATGCTACACTGCAATAAAAGGACGGTGTCAATTTGAAATTAAGGAGTGAGAAATGCGAGGCGTAAAGAGTGATTCGGATGGTTTGGAAGGATCGAGACAAGGTAAATGTGAAGACGAAATAGAGGCATATCATGAGGGCAGCTAGATGGTGGCATGAGAACTGGCCGGCAAAGAACTGGAGGATGCAGAGGAAAGATTTGAATCTGTACATACACATGTATGCGTACATTTACATATATATATATATATGTGAAGAACAGAATCGAAGAGCAATGAAGCGATAGAACACGGAAGTAGCAGTGCTTGGGGGAGACGGGCAGGGTTAGATCGAAAGGTACAGAACTAACTTCGATGGATCCTGATGGATTTGTTTATGCTAAGTCAACACGGGGATCAACAGACGAAAAGAAACTACTTTGGAGGCACAGAAGTGATGGCTGTGAACATAAGTTGATAAACTGGGAAATATTGGGAAATGGAATGACGAAAACAGGTAACAGTGAATCTAACAATCTGATTAGTGTGGGTCTGACATGTGACGGTTGAAAATGATTGTGCTTTATTAAGTGGACGTACATTAGCAGCAAAAAGATGATGGCCGTAAAAATAGTTCGGGAAGGCAGAGAAAATGGAAATACGGAGTGGTTGGAGCAGTGTGAAATGTCATTGAAGGGCGGTAACTTTGAGATAAGACAAACTGTTGTGCGAAGATGAAGCGGTTGCAAACGTCAAATAACGCAGGAGAGAAAAAAGGAAGTGGAGGATCAGAAGGGTCAGGTAATGGTAGATCATATAGTTTGAAACTTTACGTGAGAATAAAGGCATGAGGATTGGATTACTTTAGGTGGAACGCGGAAAAGCAGCGCAGACTGAAAGGCACAATGTAGATGCCCGTGGCCAGCAATATACGAAGCAGATGAGGGTACTAACCGAGGAGAAACAGGTAAGAGATGACCGGTCGGATCGTTTTACTGCAGACGAAACAGGATAAGTCCGGGAGAGAAGGAACAGTACCAAGACAGGTAGATCTATGATGTAACAAAAGGCGCGAGACATGTCTAAATCCTTCGACCGAGTGCCTCACATTCGTTCGTTGTCAAAGGCTAAGACATTCGGCATTGTCGACCCACTATATGCCTGGCTAGAATCGTACTTGTCCTCGCGCAGTGAAGTGATATGATATGATATGATGGTATATTTCTCGATCGTGGTTGAGACGCACGCGCGAGCGCATGATCATGGTGTACAACGTTACTCGGAACAATGAACTATACAGTTATTTTAAGAAGGCGAGTCGAAAACGTGAGAAGCAAAACAATATAGCTACAGATAGTTTGAATCGACCGAGTTGATAATGGTGTGCGCGGCAAATACGGTTTAGTTTCGAGTTCGAGTCGGTTGGTGGTGGCCCGTGGAAATACAAAATACGTCGTGGAAATATATCGCTAAGGATGCATTATAAACCAGAGTAGTGCAAGCTGTGGATAACGGAGGTCTATTGGGGTTCTGTGCACGGAATAATTTATGAACATGGAGAGATGAAAGAAATGGGAGTATACTCGTGAACTTTGTTGAGTATGAAGAGAACGGCTCTGTATGAAGACAATGGTGGATAATCCCGGTTGTAAGAAACTGAGTGCGTCATGAAACGGGGAGACATGAGCAAACTTTGTGGGAGTGGCCTAGGAAACGATGATTGTGGAGGAAACAGCAATCCATATAAAAGGTGAGTTTAGGATCAGGACCAATAACCCGTATCATTCAGAAAGAAGGGAGCGCAACCTGAAGGCCTTGAATTGGTGAGGAGTCAATTTTAAGCGGGATGCCAATCGAAAGTAAAATGGAATTTCGCAAGTGAAAACTGAGTGAAAAACCTCCGCGCAGGCTCGCGCCTTATTGTTCTGTTACGCTGGCAAAAAATATATTGTCTTGTGGATTCTCAGTGATATCGGTGTCATAATTGGGAACCACGGATGGGGGATAAGTGGACTTGCGTTCGGATGGCGTATCGAATTTTAATGAATAAAGGTTTCCAGTTTTGCGTATTCTGGCTCTGTTATTGGATTGTTTCACGTGATACCAAGGTGACGTGTAGCATCCCGTGGGTATGGTTCATCAGGCGGGGTATGGGACGTGTCAATCAATCAGTAGGAGTTGGCCTGTGAACAGTCACTCCAGCAGTGACATCAGTAGTGGAGGTGTTGCGCCTGAAGACGCTTATCAATCTACTGGTAAGCAGTTGGGAGTGGTCAGGTCGTGTGGCTCGATTGCAATCCCGTTCCGTATAAAAGGTGCCATTTAGGCTTCTGTCGGTACAGGTCAAAGTGTAGGCATTGGTCACCGAAAGCGGAGCCCGGAAGTGGGCGACGTCAAATCTGAAATAAATGATGTTAGCAGTCTGGACGTGGTTCCAGCTGTTAGTTATTATTATAAATAGCGACAGTTAGTAATGAGCTGGTTGGTTTTATGTGAGCCCTCAGTGGCACATTTTATACTCCGATCTGGGTTTTAGTTCGAGAGCTAAAGTAACGTCGGGTTGCAGGGGGTTGATAAGTACTACTACAGGCTAGCAAGATAGGTTGAAGTGGGTGGGCTACTGCGTCTGCATTTCAAAGGGTAAATGGCTTGCACGCAATTAGAGGTTGTGAAGAGCATTAAGTAAGTCTTCGGGAAGAACCACTAGGGCATCGGTGGTAATGTGTTAGGGAAAGTTGTTATCATGCAGAGAAACGTGGACGTGAGTTCATCTGTGCCCCTACTCGGTAGTGCCAACCTACTGAGATTAAACTTGAAAGTGAGAATGAAAATCTCATGACGTGGTGGATGCATGAATACCATATTTGTTATAAGGTTGAGGAGGGATAGTCAGAGGGGGGATGGAAAATATAGACGGTTCTCCGTGTTCATTTTTTGTAGACTTAAGTGAGGCAGGTGTTGGTCATCTGTTGCCCCTGTAGTGTTACCAATATGCTACCGTATGTTATCCATGTCAGTGGGCTTAGAGTCCAGGCTGCAGTAGTGATTGTAGTTGGCAGGGGACTGTGGTTACTGTTAGGTATGGTTGTAAACCTAAGCGTGGCTTGGACGCTAGGACATCGGGAAGGCCGCTTTCTAAGAGAGATGACGGAAGGTGGAGGGGCATAGTTGGAATAGGTGACCGGCTTTCACTGTGCTCTTATCTGTCTCTTTCTTATTTATTTATTATTATTATTGTTTTCCTTTTCCGGGCTTCACCGCGGTTGTAGTTATTCGTCAGGTATGTCGGTACGCTGTCCAGGTCAACGAGTTGAAAGTCAGGGCTATGGTAGCGATTGTATTTGACGTCGACATGCAAGCTAGGTGTGCTTATGGGGGGTATGGGGTGGCTGAAACTTAGAGCGGGGGGTGGGTAGGCGTAAGTGGAAAGTCCAGTGCGTTTTCACCCCAGTCAGTCTCGTGCGTGAAAACCAAAATCTTGTCGAGCGGACAAGGGCGATGTGGGGTTTCCCCTTTCGCAGGATCAGGTCTGAGCTGATGGGAGACATACCCATAGATGAAGGTTGCCCAACTCCTTCACAGCCCGATGTCAGTGGTATTTGGTGATGGAATCTGACCCACGAGGTCTTTTTCCACTGTTCTTTTTTTTTGTTTCCTAACAGAGGGGTGGTTGAGCCCATATAGGAACTTTCCATAGCCCCTCCGCCCGATCGTGATTTTATGCGTATTTGTCTTTTTTTTCGCAACTGCTGGGGGTGGTCTGTTTTCCCCACGTTCAAACGACCCTATGGTATGGGTGCCGTTGACTTCAGGGGTTTCGCTAGCATGGGCTTGAAGAATACAGATTGGGACTATGGAAACACACGGAGTAGGACAACGAGCGTTGTAAAGCACAAACTAGCATACGTGTGTCAGTCTCATACAGCGCCAGACCATGCCTAAGACCATCAGGGACCATACCGGGCTAGCTGATGTGGATGAGTTTAGCTCTGCTGACGATAATAGTGTGGAGCATAGGAGGGAATATGATAGAAGTTGGTGGGTGGTAGATGCAGAGGCGAGACGAGAGGAAAGGCCACTAAGTAGGTACTAGCAAGTGGGCTTCTGGGATAAGAGGTTCTGGAATGAGACGATTAAGAAAGGGGAAATAAGGCCGGACATAAAACCCAGGCGAGTGGTGGTAGCCAAAATGAACGGGGAAGGAGTGAAAAATCAGGTAAGGTGGTAAGCAGCGGAACTCAGTGTCCTAGGGTCCAAAGCCACATACCTATTTGCTGCAGGGACATCTAGGCCTAAGAAACTTAGACTGATTGGCAATAGAACACGAACATAGTCAATAATTAGGAGAACCGGCAAGCAATAAACTAGGTATAGTTATAAAAGTCAGCAAACTGTGGCTACAGTAATATGGATTGTGTGCAATATAGAGTAAAAGAGAATGGTTGCTCTGGCATTTGTCATCGGGCGAGAGATGAAAGTTCTAGTGCAGCAATCCTAGTAATCAAACCCGTTTACGTAGGCCACCTCTTCGGTGACGGTCTGGCCGGTAAGAAGGATCACACTGGGAACAGTCAAGGAGTGATCCAGCGAGCCTCTGGACTGAGAAATTGAGAGACTCTCGCGGATGTTTAGTGGGAGTTTATTCCAGAACTTTGAGTATATATATATATATGTATATAGATATATATCTGTACGTGGATGCGACTATCGGACGGGTCATGAGAAAGCGGTCGAACGCAAAAGACTGTGTCACATTGTGGTCTAATAATCAAGACAATCTTCATATGCTTGGTCTATGTTAATGTTAGCACGGGTCATGCTAATTACAGAAGATGCGTCTAGGATTTTGCATATTGCTCCTTTAAATTGTGTCAGCGTGCGACACGATCGCAGTGAGTCAGGAAGCTTATTCCAGAGGCTGGAGTAGATAACCAAGAAATATCTAGATCTGATTGAGAGTCTAGATTGGGGGATTGTAATGGTGAATTGTCTGTGACGGAGGGAGTAGGGTGTCTCACTAGAGAAACCGAGTGGGTAATCAGATGAGTGGACTTTTGAATGCAGGAGGTTGAAGAGAAATGAGAGATTGAGCTTGATACGACGTAACCATAGTGGTTCAAGCCGGAGTAGTTCGCACCTGGCTCTGTAGTTGAGGTTGGGAGAGGTGGCCAGTAATTTTTTGGTGAAGGAGCGTTGCACTTTCTCTATGTTGACCCGGTCGGTCTTTCGCATCAGGTTAAAGACTAGGGGGCAGTATTCCAGTAGCGACCTGGCGTGAGTCTTGAATATCAGGAGCTTACTCTCCTGAGTACGGTATGTCCTGAGGATAAGTGCAATCATCCTTCTTGCCTTGCCAACTTGGGTCAGTGCTTGTTCATGGAAGTTGAAGAAACATGAATAATGCAGGCCCAGATCTCTTACCACATGAGTAGTGGGTATCGGCAGACCATTTATTTTAAGGAAGCCAGGTGGAACGTGGCATTTGTAAGAAAGAAGGGAGCTCTTAGTTGCGGAAAACTTCATCAGCCATCGAGTACACCATTCGTCAAGAGACTTCAAGTCTGACAGAATATCACTGACAGCTGAGTGCATGGCGTTCGCCTCAAAAGTATAGACTAGTTTTATGTCGTCAGCAAAAAGGAATGTCGTGCCATGACGCACTACTTGGAAGACGTCATTTATATACATCAGAAATAGGAGAGGACCTAAAACGCTACCCTGTACGACCCCGCTAGTAATTCGTTTGGGCCGAGAAGATGTTCCATTGACGATGACGGTTTGAGAACGTTCTGAGAGGTAAGATGATAGCCAGGACAGAAGGGGGTCAGCGACCCCGTGGGATTTAATTTTTGGCAGTAAGCGGGCGTGAGATACACGGTCGAACGCTTTAGTCATGTCGAGAAAGATGACGATAATTGACTTGCTGCTATCAGCTTTAGAAGTGATTAAATTGAGGAAGTCCATCTGACACGTGAGGCACGAACGGGGCTTTAGAAACCCATGCTGAGCTGGGTTGATGAGATTCCGAGAAGTCAGGAAATTTGCAAGCTGGTCCTTTACTATCCTCTCCATGAGCCTGGAAACAATCGAAGTGTGGTTTATTGGGCGATAGTTCCCCGGATCATGCAAAGGCCCATTTTTGTGTTTTGGAATTATACAGGACGCTTTCCATTGAGCTGGGTAGACTCCGGACGACATAGATAGTGTAAAGAGGTTCAGCAATAGGAGCACTAGGTCAGGTCCTCCAGATTGAAGTAGGACAGGTGGAAGGTCGTCAGGCCCTGGGTGATGGGAGGGTTTCGTGTTGGCCAGGAATTGCCTGATGCTGGCCGTGGTAAATGTTATGGTTGGTATCTCGTCCTGTGTGAGCATCGGATCGCAGAATGGTGGAGGGTTTGTGTCCGTTATAAGAGCTGAGGCGAAATAGCAGTTGAAAGCTTCAGCCATATCTTCTGGCAAGACAAGGTGGGTGCCATTTTGGATAAGGAATGGGATATTGTTTCTATTGCTGCGCGAGTTGCGAGATTTTAGCAGTCTTGAGAGAAGCTTCACACTGTGAGGCTGCTGTAGGGCAGTCCATTCTTACTTTTTGAGTTTATTCTCGGTTGCTGCATAGTGATCACGGCAGAGTCGGCTTATTCTGTGTATCAAAGAGAAGTCTCGATTCCTGAGGAAAGAGTTCTGGAGCTTACAAATTTTTTGTCGAAGTCTGTCAATTTAGGTAGCCTTGGCTCCAATATGTCTAACGGTTGGGGTAAGGCAATTTATGGAGGAAAGCAACTTGACATAGAACACATCGGCTGCTTTTTGCGGATCAGATGTGAGGAAGAAGTCGGACCAGTCAACGCCCCGGATTGAGGTAGCCAACTGGGCCCAGTTAGTCAGTCTGTAGGTGTTTTGGTTTTTGATTTCGACAACTTCAGGTAGGCATGATTCATGTGTAACATTGAAGTGACATATGACCATTTTGTGGTCACAACCGGGGAGGTTTTGTGTGACGGAGACGTTCACATCACGGAGGCCATGAGTGAACACCAGATCGAGGATATTGTTATGCCTTGTTGGTGTGGAGACATGCTGTGTCCATCCTACAGCGTAGGTGTCCAGAAGGAAATTGGATAAATGGGAGGGGGCAGTCATCGCATTCCAACAAATACCCGGAGTGTTAAAGTCTCCTGCTATGATCTTCGGACCTAAGGATAGAGTAGAAATGTACTCGAAAGCCCTAATGATATGCTGGAAATCAGAGTAGCTAGAGGTAGGTGCGCGGTAGACGCACCCAATATGCAACACGTTTCCAGGAATAAGGACGGAGAGCCAAAGAGAGTCGGGAATACAATCAAGCACTGGGTGGTGGAGGCGGGTGGTAGTAAATCTATGTTTAGTGTATGCAAGACAACCACCGCCTTGGCGGTTCACTCTGCTTACTCGAAAGGAGTTATAGCCTACCAACGAGACAACGTCAATTGGGGTGTGGTCGGCTAACCATGTTTCTGTAACCAGAACGATGTCAAAGCTAGAAGCAAGTACATGTTTCCTCAGGTGGTTAATTTTGTTCAACAGCGAACGGGAGTTCAATAGTAGGAGGGAAACTTTGCCTGTAACTTTGAGATTACAAGGCGCTAAAGCTCCGCGTGAGGGTAGCGGAAGATTATTGGGGCCGAGTATGCTTCCGGCAGCCGGTTTGTCAGCCAGGAGGGTGTCGCCAGGGGGAGTAGTAACTGGGCTTGGGGGATTGACAGGTGGGTTGCATGGTAGTTGTTTGTAGGGTACGGTGTGGTCGCCTATATAGGGCAAGGATGGGGGGAGGACCTCAGTTGTTCCACGGGTTTGATGAGTTGAAGCCTGGAGGGAGACAGTGTAAGGAAAGAGGGATGGGGAGGTGCTGTTTGGGAGAGCAGTTTGAATGCGGGGAATATTCTCGGAGGGGGCCGGCAGGAAAAAAGCAGCCACGGACGGATGGCAGTACTAGGCCAAGAGACGTAGATGGGTCTTGTGGGAGTGTGTAGCTAGGTGGGGCACGGAGATGGTTCCCAGGGAGTGACTGGGTAGCGGTAGAGTTACAGAATAGTTGGTGTGGCGGATAGTAATGTAATGGAGCAGTGGTTGGGGGGGGATAAGGTAGGTAAAGGTAGGGTGGGAATGATAAGGCAGTTAGCCGGGATGGAAAAGTAGGATCCACAGGCGTATAAGAAGTTGGTAAAGTTTCACTCGACTGAGCCATTTCCTTATAGTTTGTATGTGCATTATGTTGATGGGCCTTGTTCTTTTGGCGACGAAGTGTTAACTTCTGAGGGTCGATCTGCACTGACGGGCTAATCAGCGGTGGTTGCCGAGGGGGTCACCAGGTACATTCTGGTGGCGAATGAGTGAGAGTAGCGGGTGGGCTTAGGGGCCTGGTTGAGTTATCGAGAATGCTAGAGGTAACAGGTTGCATGGGTGTGGACGGAGGTGGGTTGATGGTGCAGTGGTTTTTAGGTGTGGTTGAATAACCCGAATTGGTGCTAGTGGAAGGGATGGGGTCATTTAGGCTTGTGGAGAACATGAGCTCGCGGGTGGATGAGTTGGGGGAACCCTCATCAGTTTTGTGGGTGCTGGGGCGCTTGTTCCAGTCTAGAGATTTGCTTGGGCTGTTCTGAATGTTGGGGCGTTTGCCAGGTGGCTCTTTGGGTGAGGAAATTGGCGTACTGTCTAAATCTACGGTTGAATTGTGTTCTGCAATAGATGGCAACATGGGGTGATGGCCAGTGATAGGTGCACCGGAGTTTCGGGGTGGACTGTTGGTCACACTAACACCGGGGTTACTATTCTGGGCGTGACTCTTGTGCACTTCTCTTTGCAGTGGGGTCTTGTCAGGAAATATCTTGGCGCACTTGAGGTCGGTTTTGGCTACGACTAGCGATTGCCGGCTGATAAAAATCTTGGCGACAACTTCATTTGCAAACTGGAACAGCAGTGGGCAGGTGGTGCGCAGAGAAGTTTTGCGGAGTCTAACACAGTGGCACGGTTGTGAGTCAAGGTTGCAAGCTCTTAAGATCATATCTTTAGCGGATGAGAGAGGTATTCGGTCTGGGATATTAAACACAATCGCATTGTTTGCCTTTTTTATCCGTCTGAAGAGTTCCGAGGCAATTGTGTCCACAAACTTCGTGGCCAGTAGTAGATTGGTTGGGGTATGGTGTGCGGCTGGATCAAGCAAGAATGCTATAGGCATCAGTTGACCGATAATCCGATCAGCGGAGTCAATGCGAGAGGAAAGACTGCTCAGATTTTTGCTCATTTCCGTAGTTTGTCTATTAGCATGTCCAAGTATATCTACTAGAGAGACTGAGCAATTATCCAGTGAGTTTTGCAGTTTAGCGGCCTTGCGACGGCGGTTGCTGACAGTGATTTTGGGTCGGCTGGGAGGAGATGTAGGCATATCTATGGTGGTGAGGATGTGGATGGCCAATCGGATAAGATGTGGCAGTGTGCGAGGGTAAGAAAGTTATACGGAAGCAGGGGATTGTGTAGAGTATGGCCAATATATGTAGGCCTTAGGGGGGAAGAAAGTGTTAGCCACGGGAGGTCAATATCGGCGGAACTAATTGTGTATCAGTTGTTCAGCTAAACATTGCAGGCAGTTTCTGCGGATGGTGTTGTTTGAAAGTTTCTGGATGTATTACGCAAGTCTCTTTACGAGGGTGGTTCCCTGAGTGGTATCTTGGAATCTGCTAGTGTGGTTTGATTGAGACTGATATTTCGCTTAGCTCCTACACTGAGAGAAGTTCAAAGATTACTTTTGTGTGAATCTTTTACCACCGGGTGTTCCCAGAGAATAGTGTTCAGAAAAAATTGCTTGATTTTTTCTGGGTCGGACAACAGACCTTAGAGCTATAGTTTTAGGGATTATCCTAGATAGCTTAATAGAAACTATACCGATAATAGCGAAAGGGCAACGCGGTGTAACGCAGCTGTTGATGGTACAATTTCCACACCCAGCCCTGTAAACAGCAGTGTGAACCAAAGCAGTGCACTGGGCCCATTGTTGTTCCTCATGTACATACATGACATATTTACCATGGTTCGCCATGGAAGTCCGTTTGTATTTGCTGATGGTGTAAAGTTGTTGTACACCTTCGACCATAATTCATTGGGTAATACTATAGCAAAAATATCGGAGGACTTACGGATACTCAACTCGTGGTGTACCGATTGGGTAATAAGGTTCTCGGCGGACGGAAGCTGCATTCTTACATACAAGTGTCATGACCCTCCCGAAACGTTTAGTATGGGCGATCGTCTGATCCCCAACAAATCATCAGTACGCAAGCTGGGCATATACTACTCCTGTTTGTTAAACTTCTCGAAGCAAACAGACATTCAAGTTGCTAGGTCCCGCAGGTTAATAGGACTTGTTCACAAAACATTCCGTTTGGGTGAAAGTAAGCTCAGTGTCTATACAACACACGTTAGACCATTGCTAGAATATGGTTCAATAGTTGGCTCCAACATGCGCCAGATTGATAGGATCGACATTGAAAATGTTCAGCGCGCCTTTACTAAACAAACATTTGGCTATTCGTCTAATCTCAACTATGAACAGCGCTGTGACCTGCTACACCTCGAACCTCTTTGGCTCCGACGGATAAAAAACAACTTATCCTTTTTCCACTCACTATTAAAATGCAGATCCTCTAAAGCCTCCCCTGTGGTACGAGACCCATTAAGCCTAAGGTACTTGTTACGACACAGCAGTCATTCGGTCACTGTGCAGTCCTCGAAAACCGGACTACGGTCCAATTTCTTTATTGTTAAATATTCACAAATGTGGAATAAACTTCCGCCAAATGTCCGTGCAATAAGCCACTTGCCGAGATTTAAAGAGAAATTAAACAAACGGCTTGATGTCCTCACACTCGTATCAAACAGTGATCCATACTCTTCGGAGGAGCGAGCGTAAGAAATTGGTTTGGGTTACTGTCATGCGGGTCTGAGTTGGGGGCCACGGGACCTACGTAACACAAAAGTAGCCGTATTTCTCACTCAAGTTTTATTAATCTTGCAAAACACAAGGTTGAACCATCCACCAAGTAGTTTCAACTCCTAGATACTTGAGATTCCTCTTTATCATTGATCGTTGATCCTCAGCTTGGAGCACTCTAGACTGCGTTCTTCTATTTTTATCTTTCCAGACAACCACTGATGTGTGCCTCCCCTTCAATGGCTCGGCATAATACCTGGCCCACATTTCCCGCTGAAAATCCGATACCTGCCCGTCATTTCGTCACTACCACACAGGCCCTGCACTCCAGGATCCCTCGCAACCTGGCAGCAGACTCCTGGAAAACCGCTCAAGCGAAACCCGCCGGTGGGGGGCGCGGTCAGATCTACCGCTTTGTCCGGTGCATATTGGGCGTGCAGGACGTCTGCAAAGATTTTCGGGCGCAGCTAGGACCCGGATTGCACCTCCTGTCATCAAAAATGGTTTTCAGGTTGAATGTTTAGGGCGCGGTCAGCCCCACCCACCAGCAACGGTTGCGGCAAAAAAACACCATTCTATACCCGAAATGCTGCAAATATGCCACTATCTTCCTCGGTTATGGCATATTTTTTTATTGTACGTCTCTCCGTCATCGCCATTTAAACTTACCACTTCTTAGGCCTCCCAAAATCCACTTTCCTTAGCACACAATTATTGCTGGGTTGAAAGGCCGTTACAGTACTCAGCTTACCGTTCATGATCCTTTTTCCCGAGGATTCGTGACAAACCACCCGCTTGTCCCATTCTCAAACTTAACCAATCCCTGATATAAAACTCGCCCTTTTTATCACGCTTAACAATATATTTAAAAAAGGTCACATTTAATGTTGCCATACGCTTCCGTCCCAAAATGTGCAAGCAGCATATTTCACAGAGGCATATTTGTCTCCGGAGCATCCCAACAGTCGACGATATTGAGACAGTTCGCCCTCCCTATCAGTCCTTCTGTCCGCCCACACGGCTGCAGAACTGCGATATCCTCACCTTGCAAAGATTCATGCCCTTCTACATATTCGAACCTGAGTGAAATCTGTATCGCAGCGTTCTGATCTTTCACCATCACGTGATCCACCTCTTACAGAGAATACCAACAGATAGAGTTTTACCTGTCAGCTACTCCACCGCCGACATCGCAAGCGTATTTATCGGTTGTTTGGTTCCTTTTAATATTCTATTTTTTATCTTGGTAAATCCTCTTAGACACTATTGATCATTGCAATTCTTCAATCATCATGTTCAGCCCTTAGATAACGATAATCATTACCTAAATGCTTACTTGTCATTTGAATACTCATCCCCTTTGCAAACGGTCTATCCGCGACTACCACGGATACGCATCACAAATTGATTTGTCGCTTAGTTCCCATTTCCATTTTGGTGCATCACATTCCACATTTCTGAAAGTAAACAAACTGATCGACCATTACATGTTTACTTCCAGCCACTTATTGCACTCTCACCTAGGCAATCTCTCTCCGCAAATGAGTACTTTAGTGAGCACTTAGCGGACTCAGCCGATATCCAGTCGCTAAACGTTACAAGGGTAATCTTTTAAAGATTTTTCTTGTTCTTTGTCCATAAATTCGTTCCTTCCCTCGTCTAATTTCCAACTCTAAGCCGTTCCATACTCCGCAGAGCTCTATAGCTGGTTCACCTCTCCTTTAAAAACTTCCTTTTTCTCAAGGTGAACCAACTTTTTATCAATTCTATTTGATTTTCTCGTTGTGTAGTCCCCCTCCCTGTAATGTTTCAGTAGGAGTCTACCAATTTCGACCAGCTCCACCCTGGATTGGCCGGCTCGGCCACCAGACCTTCAGTTCAAACTTGCCGGGCGCCACCGTAAAGAGTAACTTAGATACTTTCTCCTGTACTATATCGAGTGCACATACCTGAATCACCCTCTTGGAATTCGGACTGTACGTCCAATTGTACCTTTTGATCTTGCTTTGCAGCATGCCTCGGGGTTATCAGAAATAAACCATTAGCATAAACATGTGCGCGTCGTAGCTGGGGGAACGGAGCTGGAGAGCTGATTGCCTGCAGGCAATAGCACAAATGGACTGAACCTGAAATTAATAGTTGAAGCATTGTCTAAGAGGAAGATTCACAGAATAATTGTGGAGTCAGGAAGGGAAAATATGGTGCTGGTGAAAAGATAGTCGATTTGACTGTAAATGATGCAAAGGTTGGAACGGCGAGTTATTATACGGGGATCGGCCAGGTGTACGGGTGGGTCTGGTGCGTACCGACAAGATGTACTGAGTGAGAGGACAAAAACGATATAAAAAATAGTAGCTGGTGAGGCATGCGATCAGTGAGTTCTATGAGCACAAGAAATTACCAAGTGAGTAGAGTTTAGGAGCTGTCTAGTGTGACACGGGTAGAAGAAGAAATACTGCAGGCCTTGGCAGAGTTTCGTGGGTAGGGCGGGAGCAACATCATACAGTGAGGGCTGTCATGGTGAAAAAAGATAGGAACAAGGACAGAATGGGTTGGTGTGTATACAGAGGTAGAACGACACAAAAAAGAAGTGATAAGATTGCTGGCAAGATCGATAGATGAGCGAACCGTGGGGGGACAGGAATGGTAGAAGAATGCGATCTGCAATCAGCTTGATGGAGCTCGCACACCGTTGCGGGCGGCCTGCAAGCCCGATGTGCGCCGGTCAAATCGGGGCATTTGACCGCGCCCCGCAACGTTTGGACTGGCGTGAGTAGTTGTGAATGATTGTACCGAGTGCTGAGACACCACGGCAAGGGTAAGTGGTCCAGGACCGGTTAGTTAGGTTGTAACAACTTGGACAAAAGAGCCAAAGGAAACAGCGAGTGGTAGACAGCCATACGGCATTAATATCCAGATGCAACAGCCAGAAAGATAACAAGCATAGTGCCCGAGGTGGTTGACTGGCATCGAGGAGCCCTGGGAATGAATATGACACAAAGGAACGCAGTCTGGGTATGCCCAGATGAGGATCAAAGGTTAACGGAAAGAGAATCAAAAGCGAGGCACGGGATCATCGATGCAGCGTGTCCCTGAGAAAAATGAGACGACGGAACGTAACACTAAAGAGGAAAACGGATAAATAAGAGCCAAAATGTTCAGTAACGAGGTTTAGCGTTGAGCTACAGTAATCAATCAGTGGAAGGGAAAAATAAATTCTGGATGAAACCATGAAAGAAACTAAACTGGGGGACAGGGTAGGGACAGGGTGGGTGACGCCAAACCTGGATGCTCGGTTCCATTATTGAGCCAAGTCTAGTGAGAGGAATAAGACTGAATCTTCCAGTCAAAAATTGCTGAGGGAGTGAGGGAAGTATCTGTGGTGTGGCTTGATGTGGAAAAGACTCAAAGTGAGTAAAGAGATATTGAGGAGTGTTGGGTTGCTTATCATGCTTTTGCTAATAATTAAAGGACAGTATTGTATGCATATATATAAAGGTTTAAATGTAGTGGGCCAGTATGTAGTTACTGATGCGGTTCCTATAGTTTCGATGAGGTTAGTTTCGGGGCCGCAGACGTGATATAACTAAATAACGGTAACAAATTGTGGAGCAGATTGGACATCAGCAGTGTGTGAGAAGCATTACGATGACCTTCCTAAAAATTTGAACGCATCTGGAAGGACCGATTTCAAAGGTAGGTTAGCAGGATTCCATTAGTCGGTACAGATAAACAATTAGTGGACGCGGTCATGTCTTAAATAAGTCAATGGCGAGGCCTAGAGAAAAACGGTCAAACGGAGCTTTTATAGGTCCAAAACGGCCAGCACTAAGAGGGGAAAAATCAAACGATCTTGGAGGGCAAGGTAATTCGAAAAGCCGATTATTGGCTCAAAAGTCGAGGTCTTTCTCACATGCATAACTTTCGGTTATGTGAACGTTGAATGAGCGCAGAACAGTTGGGACAGAAAGGGATTTATTTATGGCATGCAAGAATGCAAACGTTGAATGAGAGGATCTGATGTGCAAAGGGGGTCTATTCCAGGTTTTGGATAACCTGAAGAGGAAGAACTTAGAGTAGAACAGTCCTTGCTCGAGGTGCGGTATTAGTGCACTGTCCGTTACGGATCGAATATCTAGTATCCGGGGAAGAGCAAAACTGGTTGGGGGGGGGGAGAGATTGCCTAGTCGATATTGAGGCCACAAATTGAATATGACCGTCAGGGTGGTCCTTTAATCCTTATCCTCTGAAGCTCTGTGCCATGCATGACTTGGCTGACGCAAGTGATCCAGTATGACTCGATATTTGCCGGCCCATCAGTCACTGGACCTACAAATTTTCCATACTAGGAAGCCTTGCAGTTCAGCCACCCTTTCATGGAATATGTTGGATCCTCGGTTATGATGCCTAGTATGCAAAATCAGCGCTTCTCGTCCCGGATGATCCTAAAGGTGCAGAGTGTGCTCAGATCGACCGCTTTGACCTGCCTTGTGGGACTCGCAGGACCTCTGTTGCGATCGGTTATGCCGGAGGATTGCACGTTCTTTGCTGATCCCGTGGAAAGCCCTGAGGTTGGTGGTCCAGCACAAAGTCAGTCCCACTCACTGGCGCCGGTTGCAGATTGCATATTCATAATTTGTCCTCGTCCCACTGCTTTATCCACATCTCGCCCATTATTGCTTCTTTTCTTCAGGACTTTCTGCTCCTGATTTCACCACTTGTTGTGAAAGCCTCCGCATCTGCTCAACTCTCTTGTGCCCAACAAAATGCGTTCTTTTGAATATGCATCACTCGTTCCCTTCACAGATCTAGTCTGCAGTTATCATTCCTTTCCAATAACGCATAATGATCACGTTCTCACCTACACACCGTTGTCCCCACTTGACAAATCCATTATTGGTTTCTATTCCAGTCTTTCACCTCCCTTTGTTTACCTTTTCACTCCAAAGGCATATCAGTCCTCGATGTCAAAAATTGTTGTTTCTGCTGCTTTATTATCTACCACAATATCCGTTGACGACGTTTATCTCCTCTCGCCATCTGAATTCAACATTCAGGAAAGTTCCCCGAGATCTTCCAGCAACTTCAGATTTGTCTGGAGATTATCCACTCACTCCGCGCCTCCAACCGCTCGCTAACGCAAGGCACTCCGAAAGAGTTGTCTCGATATGAAAAGCACCAACCTCGGTATATCTACACATAAAAGTTACAGCTATTCCCCTTATTTTTTATCTATTTCGGCAATTATCACGCTAACCACCTTCTGAAAATGACAGTTGATCTAGTCTTGTTTCTACCATTTGTTTCTGCCATCAGCCCTTATAGTTTTCGCTCTCATTATGTCCGTACATACGAATTGTTCTCTTTAAATGCACTAGGACTCACCCACTACAAATAAAATTATTCATTGGTTCGTATAGCAAACAGGGAATCAATTGACTCAAGTCTACTTGCTTCATCCAGTCCTTCCGGCCCGGTCGATTAGTTAGTGCCTGCCTACTGTTGACATATAATGATGTTCTCAGTTCAAAATGCATTTTTGCCATTTTTTCATTCGACTCATGCCATCCGCCTTCACTTTGCGCTCAGTGTCTTCCTCGATGGACCCTTTTTCAGCACAACTGTAGCCGCTTACAGGAATTTGCTATTGATAAAGTTATCCTGGTTTTTTCGGTTGTCATCCCACTTTATTCCGTTTCCTGTCAGTTTCTGATTTTGCTCTGGTCTCCCATTCCCACCCACCCAACCCGTCGCAGAGTGCCTTTGCTACCCTACATTTTTCGTCCTTATATTCTCTGAGAAACATAACACCTTCTCTGATTCGTACTCAAAGCTGGGATGCCTTCTCTATGAATGTGGATTCTCAGCTGGTGGCAAATTAGCTCTACTTCATTTTTGAACAATGACCCTATCTAATAACCCCGTCAGAACGACCGTCAATTTGCCGTGAAAGCTATAAACTGTCTCGCCTCAAATTGAGGTTAGGCACACTTCGACGAGTCTGTCTTAAAGCAAAAGATTTTTTACCGTCCATACAGCAAAATTGTTAATCAGAAGCGAAAAAAGGTACTCTGAGGGTGAAGCAATACAACAGGAACAGAGAGCATTAAGTCAGTCCGAGAAAGTTGAGATTCTTGCAAAACTGATGAGAAGTAGGAACCCCTAACCAACATCGTCCATCTCTGCTCTCTCCTTTAATAACACGTACCTCGACAAACCACTGAATACAGCAGAAGAGCGGGAAGCTTTTTTCGCTGATCGGACTCGCTACCATTGGCCACCTTTAAATTGGAAGGCCCAGGTATCCCATTTTTTTTATCAAATCTTACTTAATTTTTCTATGAGGTTCGACTGGTACCCCACCCAGTGGAATACTCCGGTTATTATTCCAATTCACAAGAGGGCGCGGGAAGAACCGGCTGACTAACGGTCTGCGAGTCACACCTCAGTAGTGTAGGGAATTACGGAGAGGTTAACAAAAGTTAAACTAACAGGTCACCTCCTCGGAAACCACCTTGTAAGTGGAGGTCGGTATGGTTTCTTAGGACGTTGGTCTTGCGCAACTTGTATGACTGACTTTCTGAACCTCATTACGATAGCTGCCAAGGATTGTAAGGCAATGATGGCAATCTTTTTGGACATGTCCGAAGATTTTTGCAAGGTGTCTCATATTCGTTTTCCCCCAAAGGTCAAGACATATGGCGTTGTTGACCACCTATACGCCAGGCTAGAATCTTACTCTTCTTCTCGGAGTCAAGTAGTAAAAGTTGATGGCACAGTTCTCACTCCTAGCTCTGTAACCAGCGATGCGGTCCGAGTTTGTGTGCTGGGCCCGTTGTTGTTCCTCATGTACGTAAACGACATATTTACCGTGGTTCGCCTTGGGGCTCCTTTTTCACTTGCTGACGGTGTAAAATTGTTGTACACGTTGGACCACAATTTGTTGGGTAATACTGTGGCGAAAATATCGGGGAACTTACGGATGCTCAATTCGTGGTGTAGCCGTTGGCAAATGAAGTCCTCGGCGGATAAAGCTGTTTTCTTACACTCCAATGCCATGACCTCACTCCCCCCCCCCGAAACGTTCAGCACGGGTGGTCACCTGATCTTCAGCAAATCATTAGCACGTGACTAAGGCATACACTACTCCCGTTCATTCAACTTCTCGGAGCAAACAGACACTCAAGTTGCTAGGTCCCGCAAACTAATGGGACTGGTCCACAGAACCTCTCGTTTGTGTGAAAGTAAACTCAGTGACTATACAACCTACGTTGGACCATTGCCAGAGCATATTGCAATAGTTGGTTCTAACATGCGCCGGATTGACAGGATCGCCGGTGAAAACGTTATGTGCACCTTTACTAAACAAATAAAAGGCTACTCGCAATTGAATAGTAGGAGATTAGGTCTGTATAATATGATTCATCACGCAGCTTCAACGCTCAACTCACAGCTGAAAACCATGGAAGCACGGTACTGCTGTTTCATCCTTGTTGGGACCCTTCGGCAGTGCACATCCACCGGACCCGCACGGGGACTTAAACCCGGGGTGAACGATTGTGAATCAAACGCCTTAACCACAAAGCTATCCGGGCTGGCTCTCAACGCTTTTTTTCAACATCTACACTACATGATGTAGCACCTTTCCTTCACTGGCTTTGAACGGTAACAACCCGCTTCCCGCACAGCGACCTCCTACTACTTAATCGCAAATAGTAACCAGGCTCTGTAGGTTGTTCATAACGGAATGCCTTCGTTGTACTTAGGCCCCTACAGAGAAGTCATCCATCATAGGAGTCGATCGCTGTGTGGGAAGCGGGTTGTTACCGTTCAAAGCCAGTGAAGGAAGGGTGCTATATCATGTAGTGTAGATGTTCAACAAACCGTTGAGAGCCAGCTCGGATAGCCTTGCGGTTAAGGTGTTCGATTCACAATCGTTCACCCCGGGTTTAAGTCCCCGTGCGGGTCCGGTGGATGTGCACTGCCGAAGGGTCCCAACAAGGATGAAACAGCAGTACAGTGCTTCCGTGGTTTCCAACTGTGAGTTGAGCGTTGAAGCTGCATGATGAGTCTTATTATCAAATGGCTGTTCGTCTGGTCTCCACCATAAATAGCGCCGTAACCTGCTACAACTTGAACCTTTTTGGCTCCGAGGAATAAAGTGCGACTTGTCCCTTGTGTACTCATAATAAGATACGGATCCTGCGAAGCCTCTCTTGTGGTACGAGACCCAATAAGTTTCAGGATCCAATACGGTACAGCTATCATTCTCTCACTGTGCCGTCCACGAGAATCAGCCTACAGTCTAACTGCCCTTTTGTTAGGTTTTCACAAATGTGGTATTAGCTTCCACCAAACGTCCGTGTAATGGGCCCCTTACCGAAACTCAAAGAGGAGTGAAACGAACTCCATGATGTACCCACACTCGTACCCATTCATCCGTACGCTTCAGAGGAGCGAGCGTACGAATTTGGTTTGGCTTACCGACACGCGATTCTGAGTTACTTACCAGGGCATCTACTTACCGCACAATTTTCTTGTATCTTCCGGCAGCATATCACTCAAGTTTTATTTATCCTCCGTGTGCAACCTTTTGTACCGCCAAGTCAAATCCACTGCGACGTTGCAATTATACACTTAGGCCTAGAGCCTCCTTCTTGCCGACCCAGGTACCGGGTTCTCCGTTGGGGGAATTCCAGTCTCAGTTTGTTTACTTGGAGTGGCTCATCGATGGAACTCAACCTCCAGTTTTGTCGTCACTCTGGCCGTTACCGCATAGTATCCTGCAGCTAATTTTGTTCCACGCTTTCGCACAGAACTTCGTTTTTTATTCTACAGAGTGGTTACTGTAACTCCAGTATGAGCCTCATCTCTGAATATTGTAGCTTTTTTCCAAAGTTTCATCGCTCAATACTTCTGTTTTACTTGTTATGGCTCCGGCATGATTACAGTCAGATTTTTTATCGACCATCATCTAAGTGCATTCATTCCTTCATTTCCTGTAGCAATTTCGCCCCTAGATAACGTTCATTCAATTTAACAACTATACCCGCAAGCCTAGAGCATCCTTCTTGCCCGTTTCATGTGCTAGGTTCTCCTCTGGAGGAAACCCAGTCCTAACTTTATTCCTTATCTACATCATACTGACCATAATAATAATAATATTATAGGTTCACTCCGGAGACTCCCGGAGCATGCCAGGCGTACGATCAAGTTTTTACAAGTGATGGACTGGACGGACGTAATTCATGAAAATGTGGAAATTTGCATGAAAAAGTAGGATAAATGGCTTAGTGTGGGAACTTAGGTGGGATGAAAGTATGATAGGTGTATGCACACCGAGGAAAATGTAGGGAGTTTAAGTTAACCGGAGGGCGGATTTAAATGGACGCCCGGTGAGTTCGAAAGTCAAGGTCAGATAGGGAGTATGACTGGTCCGGGTGGAGACATCTGGAGGCCGACTGATGTGCTTGAGATGGGCTAGAAATCGGTGTAAGAAACTGCAGCAGCGGGGGACGACTGAGAGAAGCATGGAATGCACTGCATTTAATTGGGTAACAATGAAGCATCGGTACCCTGTAATAGATGGTCAGCGGACAGGGTACAAAATTCATCGTAGGACAGATAGCGAGTAGTGGAAGAAGTAAACGGTGCGACAGATGACAAAAATGATTTGTAGGGATTGGATATGGTAAATGTGAGGCACAGATGTAAAAAGAATGGACGCGTACCATGAGGGTCAGCGGGATGATAGCGCGAGGAATGGCCGGTAAAAAGTGCAGAATGCAAGGCGAATGTATATATGCATGTGCATATATATGTACATAAATAGATATGCGGGGAGCAGGAGCAAAGAGCAATGGAGTATTGGAGGGAAAATGTATCGATGGTTGGAAGAGGTAGGTAGGGTTAGGTCGAAATGAGTAGGATTGACTTGGGAAAATTCAGGCTATTTTTTCATGACGGGTTAACATAGTGGGTTAGCCAATAAAGAAGACTGGAGAAGCACAGAAGTGATGTCCGCTGTGGGAAGCAGATCAAGAACGGGGGAAGATGAATGGTAGGATCGAACTGAACGGGTAAAAATGGGCCCGATTATTTGATCAATGCAGGTGCGACATGTGTTGACGGACCAGAAGAATTGGGTAGTGGCAGATCAAACGATTTAGAACTGTAGGTGATCATCATGACGTGACGTTTTCTTCACAATCGGTGGAACATTGAAAAGCAGAACAAACTGAAAGGCACACAGAAAATGCCTGTGGCGAGCAACATGTGGAACAGGAGATAAAAGCAATGACCGGAAAGACACAGGCAAAATATGACCAATCCGACCACTTCAATGCGGATGATACAAGAAGGAAGTCACATTCCCGTTCTCTTATTTTGCCCTGGCGTTTGACCAGGAATCCCACCCTGGCCACCGAAATTCATCTCAAAGTCATCTCTATCCTTACTCCTAGTTTTCGCCACTGCTTTTTGCATTCCTGTTCACTCGCAAACGCCCGCAGCCTGCATTCCCTCCAAAAGATTTCCAGCTTCTAACTTACTGGAGACTTTTTAACAAAAGTCGTTGATCCTCGGATAGAGACAGCCCAAGCTACTTTTCGCCACTTTTGGTTTCGCAAACAACCACTGACATGCATATTTCCTTTGATGTCCTGTAAAGGTCTACAGACAATACCGGCAAACTGTCTAGCCCACACCTCCGGCTGAGCATTCGACACCTGCCCGTCATACAGCAGTTCTCCCATTGGCCCTACTCTCCTAAATTCCGCTCAACCTAGCCGCAAGCTCCTAGACTACTTGATCTCTATGGCTATTTGATCTCGCTAATACCACTCGTTCAAATCCCGCCGGTGCCGGACGCACTCAGATCCACCGCTTTGGCTGGCGCACATCGGGCGTACAGGATGTCCGCAACGGTGTGCGAGAGCAGCTAGGTTGGCGGGTTGCACATCTTGTCGCCAAAATGGTCTTCTTGTTGGGTGTCCAACTCGCGGTCAGCCCCACTCACCAGCACCGTTTTTGGATTAGAAAAGAACCATCTACATACCCGAAGTGCTGCAAATATGCCACTGCCTCCCCCAGTTATCATCGATTTTCCACCGTGCTCGCTCCCAACTTCGCCATCATAACTTGCTGCTTTTTACGCTCAGCAAAATTTACTTTCCTTAGCACATAATTATCGCATACTTGAAAACTCATTACCATTCTCGGCTCATTGTTCGTGGTCCACGTTCCCGAGGATTTGCTTCAGACTGACAACCAGTCTTATTCACAAACTCGACCATTCCCCAAGGTGAAGCTCGTCCCGTTCTATCGTTTTTGCTGATATATTTGAAAATGGTCACGTTTAATGTCGCTACTCACTTCCATTACACAATCTGCAGATAGTATATTTCACTTCAAAATAACATCCCTAAGGGCATCCCAAAAGTTGATGATTTTGAGGCTGTTTGCTCTCTGTACCAGTCCCACCGTTCACCCACTTGGAGTTGTCACATTGCAAAATCCTCATCTTGCAAAGTTTCAGATCCTAGCCATATATGTACATCCGAGAGGGACCTGTACCCCAGCATCTTGCCTCGTCACCGTCACGTGATCCACCTTTGTAAAAGAACATCAACAGGTAGTATTTTACCTGTAAATACTCCATTTTTTCTGCAGGCTATGAGTCTCTGCCACTATCTTAGCTACGCATGAAACACTTTTCTGTCATTCAGCTCCCACCTCCACGTTGATGCATTATAATCTACTTTTCTGATGGTAAACAATCGGCTTAACGTTTACCTGTTTTCATCCGACCACTTATTTCAACACCAATTTGGCAACCCTCCTCTGGATGTGTCGTCCACTGGGTGTACAACTGACTAAGCCGACATTTGGTCACTAAACATTACGAATGTAATCTTCGACGGGTTTTTCTTGTTCCGCATCCAAAATATCACTCCTTTTCATCGTCGGATTTCCAATTTTAACCCCTTTTGTATATTGTGAAGCGCTATTGTTTGTTTTTAGCGGCTTTGCAGGCACCAAACTCATTGAAATGCAATGGCGAGCTTGGAGTTTAGGTGCACCTTGTTTATGAATAAGTGTCTGTACTCAGGCTTACTTGGGAATGACAACCGCCCCCCAGAAGCATCCAATTCTGGTATCGAGTCTTCTTCTAGCTATAAACAATCTGTCCTTTTGGATCTTTCGTCTCAGTCACAGAAAATGGCTTATAGTTGGGACAATTGTAATTCAAAGTATTTTAACACATGCGGACCCGATTCCACCAATGCGGCATGATAATCTTTTTTGGTCGGACATATGGGTCTGCTTTAGAAGTCCTGTAGGACATTTGGGTGGTTCTCATCAGTCATCCATTAGGGTACACAACTGGCCAATCAAACGTTGAACAGGCTCTTTAATAGGTCGGAGATTCAGCCTAGCCTCAATTCCACTAATCGACTGGCTGCTTGAAGTTCGCTTGCTTAAGTCCACCTGGTACCGGCAGAGTCAACAGTGTCGACATCCTACGTCATACGACTTCAGCGGCAAGGCGCACTCCAGCTCGTCAGCTCCGGCCGTTAGCCTGTTCAATCTCTCATCCCCTGTCAGCTAAGCAGGATAACCAAAATAATTACTAAAATCCACTCATTTATATCGTTATGCGCGTTCCTTTCGTTCGACGGGGATCGAGTCCACATACATCGCGCGAGCGTCCAAAGCTCACGTCTCCGTTGGAAATCTCTTTTCCTTAAGGTAGACAAAATTTCTGTCAATGCCGCTTGTCTCTCCCATCGTGCAGTCCTATTTTTGTAACATTTTTGTGTAGGTCTACTACTTCTGCCACCTCTGACCAGCCACACCTGGCTTTGGCCGGCGGAAGTCAAGGAGTGAACTACCATCCGCTATCTAAAGGGAACAAGAAAATTGGCGAGCTTGTGAAAACTCTTGAGAAAAGTGGGTATTTTTAAATTCACTCGTGGTTTTATGCGACAGAAGTGCTACTAAACCACTCTTAGCAGCGTTTTTCGCCCAAATAAAGGCCTTTTTTAGTATTTTATCAGCCATCTAATACCGAGGTTACGCACTTTTCTATCTGAGGTTCGCGGCGCAAAAACAGTTCAGACGTAAAAGTGGTAGTTTCGCTCGTCCTTACCTCGGCGCCACCACGAAGAATAACTCGAATACTTTCTCCTATACTGTATCGGATGCTCATACTAGTATGACCGTCCTGGAATTTGGATTCCGCTTTGAATTGTACCGTTTGATCTTGCTTTGCAGCACTCTTTGGGGCTATCTGAAATAAACTTACTTTTTTCAGTACCCTTGCTATTAATATTATTATTGAAAGATTGCTTTTCATCCCACTTGACTTCTCAGTTGATTCAATTGTTAGTTTGTCTGATTCATGTCACCCCATTTTATTGACATCACCACTAAACTACGGCAGATTCGATCACCTGACCTTGAAGATTGCACTTGTCTTGCACTTATGCCGTTCCCACGGCCTCATCGACTTCAAATTCCATCTACATTCTTCAATATGCATATAATTTTCCGCCTTTTGCTTATCAATCTAGCTTCGTTATCAAGGATATCCCCTATCTTGTATCCAAGCTTGCTCAGGGCTTCCCGAAACAAGCCATTATTAGTACAACACGACGATATTATTGTTCACGGCCCCACTCTGACTATACAAAATTAGAGTTTTGACACAGCTCATCAGGTTCGGCATTCTCAATAATCCAGCCAATTGTATTTCCCTTTTTTCCTGAGGTCTTCCGACTTGATTGAGTGGATAATGTCAAGGGTTTCTTCACAGATCCAGCACGTCTGGCCGCTCTCAGTGACTTGCCTTCATCCGCAAACTTTTATGAATTGCTCTCTATTCTTTCTGGTCTCCAGTGCTATGCTCGTTCGACACCAAACTTTTCTTTCTCCTTTCCAATTTTCGACGGATCTAAAGCCAAGATAACCGCTAAGATCGTTTTAAGACCTTGTGGCACACGGCGTTATGCTGATGCCGTGCAAGTCATTTGGGCACTCAGTGAGGTCAAGAATTGGTGTTCTCGGCCTCTCGCCCGGTCAACAACGCGTGGGTTGGTAAATATGTTGGATAAACGAGTTATCAAGGCCATAGCCTACCAGGTTTGCGGCGAAGTTCTCTCCCAACGCCCGAAGAGGACCCGAAGTCCGCGGTAGTGAAGAATTTCCCCGGATCAAATAAAAATAAACTGGTATACTATATAAGGCCAGGGTTCCCTGAAGGTCAAGGGGACTGGGTTATGTAAAGGCATACGAAGGGCAGTCAGGCATTTCATAGTACCAGGATATATGAGACTGCTAGGATATTCGGCGTTGTCGCAGCCTTGCCAGTGATCTGTTCGTGCCAATTTACCACTTGAAGCAAAGCTCTACCCTTTCTCTCCCGTTTTGTCAGCTTGGTGTATGCAATAGAGCGGGGGACTAAGCATGGCGATTCCGTCCGTGCCCATGGGTTTTTCAGTGATCCAAAAGGAAACGATCACTCGAACCTGAGCTCCAGGCTGCTGGGGGACCCTGAGAATCCTAGAAATGGATATGAGCTGCGCAACTGCTCGTTCCTATCATAAACGGAGCAAGTGTGGGTAGAAAGCGGTGGAACATGAAGCCCGCACTAGGAACCACTGAGAACTGGATTCAACCATAGCGAATAATCGGACTTTTAGATTCTCCTAACTTTGTAGTAAACCGTACAACTGGCTGCAATAACAACGGGAAGAAGGGACACTGCGTTTCACGCGACGGTACTAAGACCAGCTCGAGGATCCATAGCTACTTCTACCCATACAAGAGCCACTTTGGTGGAGTTCTTGGCTTGCTGCGCTAAAATTGGAGTTGTATACGTGCAGCAGCTGGTCGTCTTTAGCAGAGGAAGATGGACGGCTGGTCCAATAACGACGGCTTCTCACAGGGTTGCATAACAGATACTGGTGGCGGGGAACCGCAAGTCGCCGGAGTATGCGGCTTAAACGAGCTGGCCCCTAGGGAGAGATTTAGCTACAGTCTGCTTGACCACATACATAGTAAGGGCCTGGCCAAGCATGTGACCGTGGAGACCAGATGGAGGCAACAGAAACGTCCACCTACCCCGGACCTTGTACCCGCAAGATACCCGAAGGACGTTTCAGACTTCCAGTTTGAGGAGCTGCTGGGAAGAGGTGATTATGTAGTATCCTGCTCAGACGTGAATCTGGGTAGACTAGAACTCCAGACAAAGAAAAACAGGTAACGCCTGGTAGGCCAGATGAGGTATGGGGAACTGGGGCTGAGATCGAGTGGGAGGTAGAACAGGATGAGGACCTTGTGAAGCTGCGTTGGAGGCACCTGGGTGGCAACCTCCTCTCACTGATCGACAAGATGGCTCTTCTTATGAAGGACCGCTGGAGGGGTGCACAACCATAGTGGACCACTCTGGTCCGAAGGGCTATTCAGAGGGAGAAATCTGCTTGGGCCTGCCGAGGAAACAATGGCGGTTACAGACAACGCCTGCAGTGGCCAGCAGAAAGGGTTAAGTCAGGCAAGATTCAGAGCGAATGCAGAGGAAATTACGAGGAGCATCTAGTCAAAATCGCTATGCCAAACCCAAAGGTGTACCACAGTTATGTGCAGTCCAGGGCGGCCCTGAGGGTGGCCGTTGGAAACGTGAGAGATCTCCACGGTAGAGAAAGAACCAACTATCTTGGGAGGGCAAGGCCCTTTCAGCAAAACATTCATCAGAGCATAGACATGACGGCTAGACCTCAGACTTGACGCTGGTTGCCACGGCGGCTGCTCTACAAGTGTCAGAGGGAGCCATCACAGTAGGTGAGGCGCTCAACTTTCTAAGAGGCTTGGCAAAGACTAAGGTGGCTGGGCCAGACTGCATCCATCGCGCGATCTTTCAGCCTATGACGGAACTTTCTTTCCGGTCACCGATTAAGTTATTCGACACATCTCTCGACTTAGGTTGCTTACCTCGGGACTGACCTAAGGTGACGGTCACCCCAATCCAAAATCAGGAGATAGGTAAACCTGTCTCAACTACAGGCCCTTTGGTTCGACCGCAGTACTGCTTAAGGTGATGGGGTGAGACCTGCAAGACAGGATTGCTAGTTATGTGGCTGCCTGCAGACCGATTACGACAAATCAGTGCGGGTTCGTTCCTCAAAGGTTCTGCCTGCCAAACTTGATCTACTCCGTGGACGGGCTTACTCGAAGGTTAGACCTGGGAGATAGTGTAAGTTTGCCACCCCGACCCCAAGAGGTCACTTCAATAGGTCAGTCGCCGTTCGCTCCTGGCGAAGTTGAGTGCTTCCGGTTTTTCCGAAAATTACCATTGGGTGTGGAGGATAGCATATCCTAGGAAGGGTGTACGCTACGCGGTATTCCTCAAGGCTCCATCCTTGGACCTATGTTGTTCATCGAGTTCACAACTGACTTGGTCATGGGCTTGGAAAACCCATACTTTGCATTTGCAGATGACGCAAGGTTAGTTGTCTCCGTGGGGTCAGGTTCCACGCAGCGAGACCTGGATACGGTGCATTATTGGCCGGAGGCCTTAGACTTGCGATTAAGTGCCAGTAAGTTCAATCACCTAGCGGAAATTAGGGAAGCCGAACCGACTGGACATCTTGGAGGGGCAGAGGCGCATGAAATTACCAAAGTGACAAAGGAAATGAATCATGGGTTGTCTAGGGCGGACAGCTTCGAATCTATAACGAAGGTCCACGCAGCCGCTCGAAAAATCCCTGGGCAGCTTTGCCGTCTTAAGCAAATAGCATCGCCTGGAAAGCCCCAGGTTGTATCACATTTTTACAGGGCGTCTTTTCAACTGCATATAAAACACCGTTTCTAGACTTGGCGGCCATTCCTGGCAAAGGACATCAAGCTACTAGAACAGGTCCAACGACGCTTCTCTGAATGAATTTCTGGTCTGAGTTGCCTTACCCATGGGCGAAGATCAGTCATCGGATCGTTCCCGCTCTAGCGCAGGAGGCTTATGGGGGCTCCATAGAAACTTGTAAGGTCTTCAAAGGGTAAGTTGACCTTCAGGGGTTGAATCCGTCGCCAACGAACCTCGGCGCTCGTACGGTCACTAGGGCGTACCAGTTGAAGTCAAACAAGGGGAGAGTTACAAGGCAATTGCCAGAAAATTCCTTAGCCGCAGGATTTGTGAGCCAATGGGGCCGGCTCCATATTAAAGAGGTATGAGCTGGAATGGTTGTGAAGTTCAAACATCGGCTGGCCTGCTGATTGGGCGACGCGTTTGCCGAACCCAGCAGATAGTCATCCGCTGTATCTATTATTCTTATTTAATTCTTTTGTACTTGTCACCACTTTTACTGCTGTAGTTCCCCAGCAAACCATTATCTTTAGCTTTTTTCCCCCTCTTCCTTATTCTTACCTCCGAGTGTTGTCACCAGCTCTTCCATTAACTGTGCTCGTCTACAACCCTTCTATCGACAACCTCCCACGCCGTCTTCCACCGCCTGCAACGTTTCCACCCTCGCAGCTGCCGTCTTTTAGGTAGATGGGACGACAGCTAGAACCCATCAGGACACAGCTTTCTGTGGGAATCCTCAGTATGGGGCGCAGCGGCAGGGGTTTCTCGCTTCCACTTACCCTCAACGAACCATCGAACGACACTCTGTTCATACATTTGTCGCAAAACTGAGTGTTCCAAAATGTTCCTTCAGCGCAAGAATCTGGACAAACTTGGCAAGCCGACGTTTATGTCCCTTGATGAGAAATGAACCGCGTGCGGTGATGCGGTCAGTCTGCATACCTTTGAGCGCGGCTACTTATATGCTCCTGATTTTCGAACTTTTGTGCTTTATCCACCCTCGTGTTTATTGGGAGGCACCGCTTCACTTACAGATTTCGTTTGCCCCCTGCCGAGGCCAGAGACAAGCCCTTGGCCCGGGGTTCCGTGAGCTCGACAGGTACTGATCTTGATTGCTTAAAACATTCCGGTTTTTTCTCCGTCCTTCCAAACTGAACACGGCTCGTAAACCCGCCTTCTCGGTAGGCCTGCTATTCTGAAAATGTTTCAGAGATGCGTCCTAACTCCCTGTCTAGAACTGTTAGTTTTGCGTTATGGCTCCGGTAAGTCCCTGACCACCACATTACCTTGTTAATCTTACGGAGTTTGTAGTAGCCTCATCCAGGTTTGCTGCGGCCTGACTAACCTTGTCGATTAGACCCCTCCTAGCTGGAACTCCCTGAGTAAAATTTTGTTTTCATCTGTTTTACCAGAGTATCAGTTTGTGGACGCCTCGCATCATGACCGACCTTAATTGTTTTGAAATTAACCCTTCAGCTTTCCCATGACCGTGCAGTTGGGGTTAGGCTTTGCGGGTTCTGTATGTTGAGACTATTTTCTACGACCTTCTTACGTTTGATAGGGGACACGCCAGACTTCTGTCCGTTTCCACCTTCTCGCTTCAAACGCTTGCACCTTCTTTTAAGAGAAAGGCATTTTTACAGCTTGCCACACTTCCGGCGACGCCAGGTTCGGTATATATTACATGGAATACCTTCTTCGGTCGCGCACATCCACCAGCCGCAAAAACTGCTTCCCTGGGAGTGCCTAGGCACAATTTTATTATAAGGTAGATGTAGAATAAAACGATCCATTGGGACAAAAGGGGGGAAAGGGGGCGCGAACGTCACGTGGTAAGCGCTGAGATGTGAAAAAGGGCAGATTTTGAAGTTCTAAAAGGAGTGTGTAGTGCTGCACGAGAACGAGTTAGGCATAGGCCTTAAAGAGGCTCACCTGAATAGTTTTGTAACTGGAGGCCACCCGAACTCCCCTAGCTTGGTCCGTCTTTGACCTGCCTTACGATTTAAGTACGCTCTGAGTTCTTAATCGAGTCACCTTAAATCAGTCCTCAATTTATTAATTACGGGACTCTGTGGACGGAACGAGATTGCATCTTGATGAGGTGTGATGACCTGCGCGCCTGAGTCACCCGATGATCTACGCACGTTGGCCAATCTCGAGCAGGTGACGGAATTATACCTGTGAGGTCAGTGGGTAGAAAACTGTTGAAGCAGTCCCCTGACCCTCCAGGTTTGGGGCTCGATTTGAGCTGGCAACTCAGTCTGTGAAAGCAGTGAATGAATAATTGATCCAAGCAAATAGACTTGCACTCAGTCCCCCGCTGCCTTGGGGACAAGTTCTTGTTAGAGCCAAAGGTTTTGGTATAGAACCCAAATCGTCCTCCTGATAAGCGGCTGAACACTGGCAGTACCCATCCAAAATCTTCCATGAAGTGCGGGAATGCAAAGAATGCCATACTGTATCGGCTCTCCGGCAGGATAATCATGACAGCCCCGTCCATTGCTTCGAGCGAGGTGGGTAGTGATAAGTAGGCTACTGCTCAGAATTCCCCCTCTCCTACTGAGGCTTTGTCTTCTGTCCACAACCACCCCTGTTTGTATCCATCTCAGCCCATCCATAGCGTTCCCAATGATCACACTCCCGATGCTCGCAACGGTTCACTGTTTTATAGCCTCGCGAGTAACCCTCTACCTTGTGAAGCACGCGTTCTCGAGCCTCATCAGTCTCCGATTTCAGCTACTTTAACGCGCGTACACTCATGCAGGCTAGTCAGCAGGCGTGCCCACCACTTACAATGGATTTTCCAAAGACTGACATCTGTTACGTAAGTGGGACACGTATCCAAGATTCAAGCACTGTGACTCAACCTACCTCTGACTCTTTCCACCACCACTTCTCCACCATCCCCATCCTACTCTCCCTATTGCCCAATTTACCACTATTACTCTTCAGCCAAGCACCGCCTGTATTTTTGCCACCTTTGAGGGAAGCTAGACTTGGAGAGCGGCTCGGTTCGTGACCGTGTGACTGCTACACTCCCCTGACAACGAATCGGGTTTGAACCCTGTTTCATCAACAGAGTAAACACAAGAAGCACAAGACAAACACAGAAGCCGCAGCCCGGTGGGATTCGTCCCGATGCCCACTGTCGCAGGAATCTGGACTGCTTTATTGGATCGAGCCCAAAGTTTTGTGACCTGACCTGACCCGACCTGAACTAACTGCTCCTTGTATCTTATCAAGATATTTCCTGTGCACTCCAGGGAGTAGAGCAACTGGAGCTGCGGGTCACCGTGGTGTGGTGATAATCTTGAATGACAAGGCTAAGGTTGCAATCTTGGACTTGATACCGTTTATTAATTGTCCATTTGCTGTGGGAACCCTGGAATCGGTTGGCGTTTGGTAGGTTACCTGCGTTAAGCGCAGGTTTGTTTGTGATCTCGGCCCACGCTTAAACAGACCAGGGCTCTGACATGCAGAAGGATAAGCTCCACGATGAAATCATCAGTCTCGTTCGCAGCAGCAAAAGGTTCTGACATTGTGATGCTGGATAGGTTGGCAAACTCAGGCGCCGGAAGCTTGTCTAGGGGGGCGTTGTGCTTTACCTTCTCAACGCACAGATAATGGGGATAGGCTTCTTCAGTTCTGTCCATAGAATCAGCTATTTCTGTCCGGTACAAATTTTCGACACACCTCGCGTCGCACAGCAACATGGAGCCCCAACTCAACCGGTTTTCTGATTCAGATCGATCACATCACAATAAGGTACAGGTGGAGCGGTTCCGTTCTGATCTGCAGGTTCTTCTGGTTCGCTTGCATAGAGTCGGACCAGGCATTAGTTTCAGTGCGGTTGTTGCTCCAGCTTCATGGCCGCCGATGCAAACTATGAAACTGGCCAGCCGTACAACGTTTATCTGATCGAGAAGTTCACACGAATTGTGAACAGAAATTATCGCGAGTTAACATCCACGACAGAAAGTAATATAGATGGGTTCTACGCCCATATCCAACATCCCATGCACGTGGTAGCAGGTTTCGCCTGCCATCCTTAATCTTACATATACCAATTACGCTGGATTTATCAAGGATCACTGTGTCTGACGGGGCATAAACTTTGGCTCTGGACTTGCAAGGAGGTGAAAATAGTAATAATAAAATAATATTATTATCAATAATATTGGTATACTGCTTGACCGTGATGGAAACAAAATCTGCAAAGGCAAGCCGCAAAAAGGTCTCAAGCTCTAAAAATGGCCTTGAAGATCGGTGGGTCAAAACAACTGAAGAAGTGGAAGTAGCAGCTGCTTCAGTTAACATTCAAAAACTGTTTAAACGTTTTCGCAACACCGGTGGGCGGTGAACCCCGGTCAGAGAAGCGATATGCGATAGAGATTTAGAGCCTATCTGTGGCAAGCAACAAGGCTCAAACACTGGGCAGAATACTTCCAGAAACAGTTTAGCCGGGTGTGTGCTAATGTGATTACTCTGACGTCCACAACTGCGGTTCGTTGGGAAGTATAACTCGAGACTCATCGCAAGTGGAAGTGTGACAAAGAATTGGATTATCAAGGCGAGGAAAAGCTCCTTATCCTGACAGACTTTCTCCAGCTCTTTTCAAGGCGGGTGGTGGTGCGCTGATAAACTCGTTTACCATCTGCCTCCGTGACCTTTGGAACGAGGGGCATAATCCGTTGTTAATGGGCGAGTCACCGACTGTACCCACCTAAAAGAACGGAATATATAATGATTGTAGCAGTCGTTACGGGATCAGGTAAATACCCACAGTCTCCATGGTGTCAGCCTCGATTTTCCCGCGGCGTTTGACACCAGCCCACAAGAGAAAGGCCCGCGGACAACAGTCAGGATTTCGCCCACGTCGAGGATGAATCGGCCAGGTCTTTATTCTTTGCGAATTACTTGAAACGCACCACACATACCGTCTCCCGACAGCAGTAGTTTTTCTCGAACTCGGAACGGCCTTCGTTTCTGTCGACCAAACAGTGCTGTTTGCTGCTGTTCGCCGACGAGGTATACCGCAGAAGTTCGCGAACTTACTGAAGTCGTTGTACTCCCACACTTTTGGCCGCCTAACTGTTAAAAGTGAACTAGCCGATCCGCTCAAAACAACCAGCGGTGTTTGATAACTATGTCCCATTTCTCCATTCTCGTTTCACCTAGCCGTCGGCGAGGTAATGGGAATACCTCGCAAAGTTTTCAAAAGGTAGGCGCCGAACTAGGAAATGGTGAAAACCGTGTGGCCTAAATTGCGCAGGTGACCCTGTCTGCTTATTCGACTGCACGGGGTATGCGTAACGTGCAATAAACAGACCCACAAGAGCTGTAACTCCGTTCGGTAAGCGTCTTGCGCCTTCAGTGGGAAAGTTGATGCTGCAAGGTTGGGAGTCAACGATTTCGAGCACGGTGCTCGATGTGGAAGGCGCTGGTAATTGTCACTTCACTTACCTCGGTGGTAGCTTGGCGGCGGATGGGAGTACGGCAGTCGAGGTGAGCACGCATATGTCTAAGGCTCGAGTGGCTTACACTGGACTGAAGCGCTTGTGACGCCGACCTGATAGTTTTCTGAAGATGGGAGGTCGTGTGTACCGTGCCGCAGTGCTTCCGGTTTTGCTGTGGGGTTGTGGGACATCGATTCTGCGCGCAGAAGTAACCGCAGCCTCGGGGTTTTTGACCGTTGATGTTTGCGTAGTACCCCTTAAATTGGATGGAATAACCGAGCGAGCAAAGCTTAGGTAGGATGCCGAACATTTGGTAGTGGTCCAGAAAATGTTCTATCCCATCACTTTCAGTTTAGTAGACCTCGTTCGTTGGTGTTGCTTGTGGCACACACAATTGCCTTACCGTGCCCCACATTGATTTCCCCTCGGGGATGAAAGACTTCACTTAGAGGTCGGTAGATTACATAACAAGGGGAATGAGAAAATTTACAGCGAATTTGCCTCGTGTCCTCGCGGTTGGTTTCTAAAGGACCCCTAACAAGTCGGCTGGGGATACTGGAGGATACGGCAGCGAACCGTGATCGGTGGCCATCGTGTTGTCACTTTCTTCCCGTCGAATCACGGTAATTGGTCAACGTGCTTTCACACAGTTACACTGTGTATTCTGGGTGTTGGCCTCCGGGGTGTTCTTTCCTTTTTCCGCCCGTGTGGGTCCATTCTCTGTCTACCTTTATTATTCATTCTTTTTATTACTACGTCGAACAATGTGAGAGAGACAGTTATCGGTGGGCTCGCCCCGCTATTTTACTCTATGCGACGATAAGAATGGTGGTGATGTTGACGTCGACTCTCATTGAATTCCTTGTTGTATGTTGCTTTTTACTTCTGTTTTGCATCCTACCACTCTTTCCTTTTCCATCTTCGTCTATTCGTTCTTCTTCCTATCCTTTTTCTTTCATTCTTTCACTTTCTTTTCCCCAACACTCGTTTCTCATTATTGTCGTGATTAAAGACTGTTTTGGTGTCCTACTGGCTGGAAAAAGTTGACATATGTAGTTGGTAACGGTCCCCTTTACTTTTCAAAACTTGAGTTCGCAAGCTAAGTAGATTACCTCAACCAGCCTTTCAGTGGGTAGGCTGTCTGCCTTGCGCAGGAACTTTCCGTTTTGTCCTTGCAGAAGCCGGGTTCCATTTCACTTCACTACCGTTTTGTGTCCTCTTTATTTTCGATTCGCAATTGCGGATTCACCAATGGCTGGTCCTCTGAAGACTTCCTAAACTGTTTAGTCCTGTACCTGGTGTTGCCTTCACAAGTAACCTCAATGGTTTGGCGATCAACTCCAAGTCACGACACAGCCTACTCCAGCACATGCTCTCATCGAAAAAACGAAGCCACTACCGCAGCTCGCTCGCTGGTGTCCGGAACCGGATCCCGACACCACACTCATTTCTGAATCCACAACTTGGGTTTACATAAGATACATTGAAGGTCATCAAAGTGACTTCCTTGGCCAATGTCGTGTGAGGCATGGCAAGAGGTACATGCGGACTGTTGCGGACCCTTCTTAAGTAGATGCTAGGATCTTGTATTCACTAATGATTTTCCCGCCGGCCAGAGGTGTACCCAGAAACTTCACTTACAGCTGCCTTCACACAGACTGCACCCAGAAACACATTCAGCACAGAGGGAGTCCCGCTTGCGCTTGTTACTAACAATGGCGAACATCTTCCTTCTAACCCCTCAGGTGAGTGGCCGGGGGATCTTGGTTGCGAACAAGTAAACACTGCTCCTCGGTACCCACAGTCTAATGGTCCTGCGGAGAATTTTGTGCGCACATTTAAGAGTCAAATTATTTCTGTGAATTTCTACGCACTTCTGGAAATTAGTCGTGTCACCGACAGTTTTCTTATGCAACATTAAGATGCTGTATACATTGTAATTGGCGGAAGTCCCTCGGTTATTTATATGCCGCAGTTGTAGAACTAGCCTTAAGTGTATTTTTGATGCTGATGTCAGTTAAGTTGGAGGAAAATATTCAGGCCCGATAAGTGGGCTCGCCGTTTCGCGTAACGGTAACCGGGTGATCGCTATTCTGGATCCAATTAATTTGCCCACTCATGAATGACAGCCTAACACCATTTTACTTGTTATTGCACTAACTGATAATTCTGACTCAGTTATATTTGAATCCGAGAATTTCGTAGAAAAGTCAAACAGCCGACAATCCAGAATAATTTGTTCACTGTCACAAACGGACTACCTACATCTGGCTTTACTTCAGCCTGTGAAGGACGCGACACTAAAGGATGACCCGTTCTGTTTCGTTGTTATTGCTGAGTATCAATTGAAGAAGGCTGGACAGGCATGGGTATCCCATTGTCACGGGAAACCCTTTTTTGGAAAAACTGTCCGTTTGGCAATGTCTAAGTTTGGCGGCCAACCAGCGACACAGTGAATGCCTCCACACTCTTGGCAGTGACGTGCACATCGGTTGCCTAATATACATTGTCGGAAAATTCCCAGTGAACACATTTGGAGAACACAGTTTGGAGAAGAAGCTTCTGATCAGGCCAGACCGTATCGCGGAAAGGGATACCATTTTGAATGATACCTAAATTTACGAAAATGGTCACAGAAAAAGATAAGACACAACAAGTAGAGAACTTTCCGCCTAACTCGCTGCGAATTTTGAAGCAAAAGGATATGATAGACCCAGCCTTATTTGAAAGGATACTCCTTAATGGAAAAACCGTTCCTGGATTGCAAGGACTGCTGAAAACACGTAATAGTGGAGTGCCCTTAAGACCTATCCTCGACATGTATAATTCAGCATTCCATGCGGCGGCTAAAAGGTTGTAAAGGTTAAGGGAACCGGCAAAACAAGCAACTTCGAAGCGCAGCCTCGAGGAGACATTTGAATTCATGAACGGCTTAGAAGACCTAAAAGTAAAGGAACGCAGGATGCTTTCATTAGGTGTCAGTTCATTTTTTACCGGCGTCCCATTAGGTGAAAACATTGATTGCCTATTTGACTTTACCGAAGAAAACATAATTGATATAGGCAAACTTACAGAAGACCTGAAACGGCTACTGTTTTCCTGCAGGTACAAAATTCGGTTCAAATCTAACAATCAGATCTATCACCGAAAGAATGGGATGGCAATGGCCTCCCCACTCGGACCACTACTTGCGGATGTCCCTGCGGCGAAGTTAGAAAATTGCCCGCTGGAATCTTCAATTTTAAACTGTGTTGTGTAAAAACGCTGCGTGGATGACACCACATAAGCCAACTGGTTGACGGCGGTAACTTAGCTCACGAAAACTCACATTTCCTAATCGCCTTCCCTGGCACTCGGATGAGTCGCCGTGAAGATGGCTTAATCAGCTGGTCGGTGCACAGAAAGGCAACGTGGAATGAGCAGTGCATTCACTTTTGTGGCTTTATGCCTCTAAATATTAGAAAGAGGCCAGTTTGGTGCCTCGCAAACACAGCAAGAAGAATATGCTCGGAGGACACCGTTGAGGAAGAACTGGAAACGGTGTGAAGGACCCGCATCGAAAACGGATACCTGGATCGGCTAGCTGAGAGGATGATAGGAATTAAAGTGGAAACCTCAAGAAGGTTTGGGATTGGAAGGAAACCGATACACATCACTTTGCCATTCAAGGGTGATACGTGACGGAGATTGCGCAGGGAAGGTTTTCAGGGGTAATCAGTAAAGGGTTCTACGCAGCTAAGCTCCGGGTTTTTGTTCGAATCTCGGCCCTTAGTGCTCTCGCGGTTGGAAAAAAGGGCCCGACTCCTCAGACCCATTCTGTGTCTATTCATTCACCGGTCCTGTGGAAAAAAATGTATCGGCCGCACGACCAGTCGTTTGTCTGAGAGTATCCGCGAACACCACCCTGCATGATTAGTCACTGAAGCAGCTAAGTCACTCACTGGAGCTGTCGTTTCACACCTTGCTCAGACTAACCATACAGTAAACGTGGCTAAGGCCTTCCGTGCTCTGGTAAAGTCTTGGGGTTGGCACCCAAGACCGGCGAAAAGGAGTATACTAGCCAAAGCTGAGGCTGTCAACATCCGCTTCCATAACCCCTCTAAGTGTTCAAAAACAATCTGTGTGCTCTAAAGCTGCCCGGGCCCTCCCTCCACCTTAAAACTGGCCATAAACCAGGCGAAAACTGATAAAATGCGAGAAGACCAATATACAACTGGTCTTGACTTAAGCTCGGATTACAATTGCTTTCTTCCCCCACCTTCCTCACTTTGTCACCAGCAATATTTTGGCACTTCCTGCTTGCCTAATTGGTTCCATCCTCCGACTTGTCGTAATATATTGTGATGTAATGACATGATTATGAATCACTAAAAACGAGCTTGTGTTGTCAAGCTGTGTTCCCCAAATAGGCACTGGTCCAATCAGATTTTGAGAAAGTTGCTTGATTGGCCGATTCGTTAGTTTTACGAATTGTGTCGGCAGTCTCGGCAAGCCCTTCTATACACTCCTCCGGGGACAAAAAGAAACACCTGCACGTAGTTGAGGAGAAGCTGAGGCCATATCTACTTTTGGAGACTTCACCGATCTGTGTGGTTCCCTAAAGGGTGCTTTAGTGCCCCAGGGATGGAGGATGTTTTTGATCTCCAGGTTTGGAATCTGCCAACAAACAGACGGTTTTCCGTCTTTCGGATATTTGCACCCGAATAACCACGGCTGAATTTGCTCGCTGGTAAGGATTTGTTCCTTTTTACTGCAGTACATTTTGCACTTTGCCATCGATTGGTGAAAGGAAATCTGTGACCACGTAGTGGAATTAGCTACTTTTGGTGGTGCATTGTACGAACCAAAAGCTGATGCTAGCTAGGCAAAACAAGCACCAGGGTTAGTTGCCCGGACGGTGCCAATGAGATGGCGAATGCATTCATATCAGCGTTCAAACCGTCTGAAACTCTCGTACCGCGAAAGTCAAATAAACAGAGACGATTTAAAAAAGGACGAGGAATGATGTGGCAGAAGAAAGGAAAAATTGCTTGAGAACTGAATTACTGTTGACTGGATTTAGTACCACGGTTTTTTGCTATTCGAGGACCTACAAAACAAATAAGAAATTTTGATGAACTCACAAGTTCACTGTTCCGAGTGTCGAGGTAAAATACAGCTCCTGAGAATCTCCTGGAGAATGAGGAACAGGTCAAAGCTTGATTTGTTGCAAAAGACGATGAAAGTAAGTCGGATGGTTGAAGAACCTTTCTCAAGCAACATGCTCAAAGCGCACCCGGTAAGGCGCCCGTTGGGTCACCTTGGACTTAATTTGGGCTGCTTTGGACAGAAGTTTGCCGTTTACGGTACTGTTGGAAACTTTTGACGTATCCTCGAAGGTAGACAGCTTGTCATCTTTGTTGATCGCAGCCCACTAACGTACACTTTGCACAGTAGAATCGCCAAATGCTCCCCAGATGAGTTGCATCATTAAGACCTCGAAGCACAGTTCTCCAGTGATCCTCGCCACTTCTCTGGAACCATAAATGTAGTGGCCGATGCTATCTCTCGATTATACGCTACTTCAAGTCATAGACCTCGAGGCTTTGGCTGCAGCTTAGAGTTGGGAACCAGGTTTCACATATCCCAGCAAGGTATCACAACCAAAGCCCTCGGAGTTTCCTTTAGCCACTTATTCAGGCTCGATATTGTGCAACACAACTCCGCGATATCCATGTCCCATCATATCCATTTCTTGGAGCTGCAATATTTTTGAAGTTAACCATAGTTTAGCTTATCCCAGAATCCGGGCCAACACTGAGCTGGTAAGAGGTATGTACTTATGGCACGGCGTGCAAAAGTATATTCGTAACCGGTCTCGTCCGTTTCCAAGCGGCGAGCTCAACGCGCTCTCAGCTGAGATCACGTCAGACCGCTTAGGCCAACCTTGGGCTATGCTGAACAGAGCTACGGGTGCCTAGTTTGAAGCCCGTTGGGCTAACTCAGCGTTGGAAAAAATCGCTGGAAATGAGTACCTTTTATTTCTCTATACCATCCTTACGTGCACGTTTCTTAGCTTTTTTGCCTACTATCCATCCTTTCGGTCGAAACCAGTGACTTGCCCCCGTTATCAAGGGTTGCTTGTAAAAATCAGATGGTTTCTTATAAAAATGATATACTGGAAGCTTGTAAAACAAAATGCGCCATTCTTGTAACGCAGATATATTGTGATAAGTGTTTCTGCACCTCAATTGTTATATTTCTACTGCTATGCAAACTTTAAAGGCAGTTGTTAAGCGTCATTTTGGCTAAAGGATAGCCTAACGTTCCCCTAACAGGTTTGAATATCTCGCTGCTTGTTTTTGTACTATAACAGTGCTGAGCACCTTTAGGTGTTAGAGTGACACTGGACACGACGGCAGCTGTGGGGACTGGGGTTTGTTCGTCCTCAAGCAGGTCACTCGAATGAGTGTTTTCTAGTTGGTTGGAACAAATCATCCTCAAGACAAACAGACAAGTAACGAATAATTTTGTGGTATGGAACAGTATACAAATTACCTAAAGCTAAATACAAATCAGTTACTTTTGACTGCAGTGATAAGTGCTTTAAAATTATACATCCAAACTTAATCATCTGCGGGTCACTAAACAATAACAATAAAAAGAACAAGTCATCCTTTAGTGTCGCGTCCTTCACAGGCTGAAGTAAAGCCAGATGTAGGTAGTCCGTTTGTGACAGTGAACAAATTATTCTGGATTGTCGGCTGTTTGACTTTTCTACGAAATTCTCGGATTCAAATATAACTGAGTCAGAATTATCAGTTAGTGCAATAACAAGTAAAATGGTGTTAGGCTGTCATTCATGAGTGGGCAAATTAATTGGATCCAGAATAGCGATCACCCGGTTACCGTTACGCGAAACGGCGAGCCCACTTATCGGGCCTGAATATTTTCCTCCAACTTAACTGACATCAGCATCAAAAATACACTTAAGGCTAGTTCTACAACTGCGGCATATAAATAACCGAGGGACTTCCGCCAATTACAATGTATACAGCATCTTAATGTTGCATAAGAAAACTGTCGGTGACACGACTAATTTCCAGAAGTGCGTAGAAATTCACAGAAATAATTTGACTCTTAAATGTGCGCACAAAATTCTCCGCAGGACCATTAGACTGTGGGTACCGAGGAGCAGTGTTTACTTGTTCGCAACCAAGATCCCCCGGCCACTCACCTGAGGGGTTAGAAGGAAGATGTTCGCCATTGTTAGTAACAAGCGCAAGCGGGACTCCCTCTGTGCTGAATGTGTTTCTGGGTGCAGTCTGTGTGAAGGCAGCTGTAAGTGAAGTTTCTGGGTACACCTCTGGCCGGCGGGAAAATCATTAGTGAATACAAGATCCTAGCATCTACTTAAGAAGGGTCCGCAACAGTCCGCATGTACCTCTTGCCATGCCTCACACGACATTGGCCAAGGAAGTCACTCTGATGACCTTCAATGTATCTTATGTAAACCCAAGTTGTGGATTCAGAAATGAGTGTGGTGTCGGGATCCGGTTCCGGACACCAGCGAGCGAGCTGCGGTAGTGGCTTCGTTTTTTCGATGAGAGCATGTGCTGGAGTAGGCTGTGTCGTGACTTGGAGTTGATCGCCAAACCATTGAGGTTACTTGTGAAGGCAACACCAGGTACAGGACTAAACAGTTTAGGAAGTCTTCAGAGGACCAGCCATTGGTGAATCCGCAATTGCGAATCGAAAATAAAGAGGACACAAAACGGTAGTGAAGTGAAATGGAACCCGGCTTCTGCAAGGACAAAACGGAAAGTTTCTGCGCAAGGCAGACAGCCTACCCACTGAAAGGCTGGTTGAGGTAATCTACTTAGCTTGCGAACTCAAGTTTTGAAAAGTAAAGGGGACCGTTACCAACTACATATGTCAACTTTTTCCAGCCAGTAGGACACCAAAACAGTCTTTAATCACGACAATAATGAGAAACGAGTGTTGGGGAAAAGAAAGTGAAAGAATGAAAGAAAAAGGATAGGAAGAAGAACGAATAGACGAAGATGGAAAAGGAAAGAGTGGTAGGATGCAAAACAGAAGTAAAAAGCAACATACAACAAGGAATTCAATGAGAGTCGACGTCAACATCACCACCATTCTTATCGTCGCATAGAGTAAAATAGCGGGGCGAGCCCACCGATAACTGTCTCTCTCACATTGTTCGACGTAGTAATAAAAAGAATGAATAATAAAGGTAGACAGAGAATGGACCCACACGGGCGGAAAAAGGAAAGAACACCCCGGAGGCCAACACCCAGAATACACAGTGTAACTGTGTGAAAGCACGTTGACCAATTACCGTGATTCGACGGGAAGAAAGTGACAACACGATGGCCACCGATCACGGTTCGCTGCCGTATCCTCCAGTATCCCCAGCCGACTTGTTAGGGGTCCTTTAGAAACCAACCGCGAGGACACGAGGCAAATTCGCTGTAAATTTTCTCATTCCCCTTGTTATGTAATCTACCGACCTCTAAGTGAAGTCTTTCATCCCCGAGGGGAAATCAATGTGGGGCACGGTAAGGCAATTGTGTGTGCCACAAGCAACACCAACGAACGAGGTCTACTAAACTGAAAGTGATGGGATAGAACATTTTCTGGACCACTACCAAATGTTCGGCATCCTACCTAAGCTTTGCTCGCTCGGTTATTCCATCCAATTTAAGGGGTACTACGCAAACATCAACGGTCAAAAACCCCGAGGCTGCGGTTACTTCTGCGCGCAGAATCGATGTCCCACAACCCCACAGCAAAACCGGAAGCACTGCGGCACGGTACACACGACCTCCCATCTTCAGAAAACTATCAGGTCGGCGTCACAAGCGCTTCAGTCCAGTGTAAGCCACTCGAGCCTTAGACATATGCGTGCTCACCTCGACTGCCGTACTCCCATCCGCCGCCAAGCTACCACCGAGGTAAGTGAAGTGACAATTACCAGCGCCTTCCACATCGAGCACCGTGCTCGAAATCGTTGACTCCCAACCTTGCAGCATCAACTTTCCCACTGAAGGCGCAAGACGCTTACCGAACGGAGTTACAGCTCTTGTGGGTCTGTTTATTGCACGTTACGCATACCCCGTGCAGTCGAATAAGCAGACAGGGTCACCTGCGCAATTTAGGCCACACGGTTTTCACCATTTCCTAGTTCGGCGCCTACCTTTTGAAAACTTTGCGAGGTATTCCCATTACCTCGCCGACGGCTAGGTGAAACGAGAATGGAGAAATGGGACATAGTTATCAAACACCGCTGGTTGTTTTGAGCGGATCGGCTAGTTCACTTTTAACAGTTAGGCGGCCAAAAGTGTGGGAGTACAACGACTTCAGTAAGTTCGCGAACTTCTGCGGTATACCTCGTCGGCGAACAGCAGCAAACAGCACTGTTTGGTCGACAGAAACGAAGGCCGTTCCGAGTTCGAGAAAAACTACTGCTGTCGGGAGACGGTATGTGTGGTGCGTTTCAAGTAATTCGCAAAGAATAAAGACCTGGCCGATTCATCCTCGACGTGGGCGAAATCCTGACTGTTGTCCGCGGGCCTTTCTCTTGTGGGCTGGTGTCAAACGCCGCGGGAAAATCGAGGCTGACACCATGGAGACTGTGGGTATTTACCTGATCCCGTAACGACTGCTACAATCATTATATATTCCGTTCTTTTAGGTGGGTACAGTCGGTGACTCGCCCATTAACAACGGATTATGCCCCTCGTTCCAAAGGTCACGGAGGCAGATGGTAAACGAGTTTATCAGCGCACCACCACCCGCCTTGAAAAGAGCTGGAGAAAGTCTGTCAGGATAAGGAGCTTTTCCTCGCCTTGATAATCCAATTCTTTGTCACACTTCCACTTGCGATGAGTCTCGAGTTATACTTCCCAACGAACCGCAGTTGTGGACGTCAGAGTAATCACATTAGCACACACCCGGCTAAACTGTTTCTGGAAGTATTCTGCCCAGTGTTTGAGCCTTGTTGCTTGCCACAGATAGGCTCTAAATCTCTATCGCATATCGCTTCTCTGACCGGGGTTCACCGCCCACCGGTGTTGCGAAAACGTTTAAACAGTTTTTGAATGTTAACTGAAGCAGCTGCTACTTCCACTTCTTCAGTTGTTTTGACCCACCGATCTTCAAGGCCATTTTTAGAGCTTGAGACCTTTTTGCGGCTTGCCTTTGCAGATTTTGTTTCCATCACGGTCAAGCAGTATACCAATATTATTGATAATAATATTATTTTATTATTACTATTTTCACCTCCTTGCAAGTCCAGAGCCAAAGTTTATGCCCCGTCAGACACAGTGATCCTTGATAAATCCAGCGTAATTGGTATATGTAAGATTAAGGATGGCAGGCGAAACCTGCTACCACGTGCATGGGATGTTGGATATGGGCGTAGAACCCATCTATATTACTTTCTGTCGTGGATGTTAACTCGCGATAATTTCTGTTCACAATTCGTGTGAACTTCTCGATCAGATAAACGTTGTACGGCTGGCCAGTTTCATAGTTTGCATCGGCGGCCATGAAGCTGGAGCAACAACCGCACTGAAACTAATGCCTGGTCCGACTCTATGCAAGCGAACCAGAAGAACCTGCAGATCAGAACGGAACCGCTCCACCTGTACCTTATTGTGATGTGATCGATCTGAATCAGAAAACCGGTTGAGTTGGGGCTCCATGTTGCTGTGCGACGCGAGGTGTGTCGAAAATTTGTACCGGACAGAAATAGCTGATTCTATGGACAGAACTGAAGAAGCCTATCCCCATTATCTGTGCGTTGAGAAGGTAAAGCACAACGCCCCCCTAGACAAGCTTCCGGCGCCTGAGTTTGCCAACCTATCCAGCATCACAATGTCAGAACCTTTTGCTGCTGCGAACGAGACTGATGATTTCATCGTGGAGCTTATCCTTCTGCATGTCAGAGCCCTGGTCTGTTTAAGCGTGGGCCGAGATCACAAACAAACCTGCGCTTAACGCAGGTAACCTACCAAACGCCAACCGATTCCAGGGTTCCCACAGCAAATGGACAATTAATAAACGGTATCAAGTCCAAGATTGCAACCTTAGCCTTGTCATTCAAGATTATCACCACACCACGGTGACCCGCAGCTCCAGTTGCTCTACTCCCTGGAGTGCACAGGAAATATCTTGATAAGATACAAGGAGCAGTTAGTTCAGGTCGGGTCAGGTCAGGTCACAAAACTTTGGGCTCGATCCAATAAAGCAGTCCAGATTCCTGCGACAGTGGGCATCGGGACGAATCCCACCGGGCTGCGGCTTCTGTGTTTGTCTTGTGCTTCTTGTGTTTACTCTGTTGATGAAACAGGGTTCAAACCCGATTCGTTGTCAGGGGAGTGTAGCAGTCACACGGTCACGAACCGAGCCGCTCTCCAAGTCTAGCTTCCCTCAAAGGGGGCAAAAATACAGGCGGTGCTTGGCTGAAGAGTAATAGTGGTAAATTGGGCAATAGGGAGAGTAGGATGGGGATGGTGGAGAAGTGGTGGTGGAAAGAGTCAGAGGTAGGTTGAGTCACAGTGCTTGAATCTTGGATACGTGTCCCACTTACGTAACAGATGTCAGTCTTTGGAAAATCCATTGTAAGTGGTGGGCACGCCTGCTGACTAGCCTGCATGAGTGTACGCGCGTTAAAGTAGCTGAGATCGGAGACTGATGAGGCTCGAGAACGCGTCATATCATGATATGATTCCAAGACACTCCAAACCAGAAGATGAGACCGTGCCAGAATCAAAGATTTATTTACAGCCCTTTTTGTATTGCGCGGTGGTGACGTCCAAAATGTGTGTGTGTTTTACATGAAAACGTCGGTACAACAAATGAGTGTCGCACCAAGGGACGTTGAAAATCATGGAAAAAGTCGGAAATGTACAGGTACCTACAGACCTAGGTAGCCGTGAGCTATGCGTAATTGCAATAAACGGACGGTGTCAATTTGAAAACAGAGGGCTAGCAATGCAAGAGGTCAAGAGTGAGTCATATGGAAGCATAGCCGCGGAAGTTTCGAGACACGGTGGATGTGAGACACAGTTATGGACAAAATGGACGCATATCATGAGGGGCTGCTTCACGGTGGCGTGAGAACTGGCCGACAGGGAACCTTTTGTTAGAGTACGAGGTACCAATAGGCCGGATCAACTTCGGCCCTCGCACGTATGCCCTTCTGCCACCCGGAGGAAACCACAGCCTGAGAGACCATGCCTTCAGGCAGAAGAGGAACAGGTTTCGGAAAGGGCTTCGGGCCCAGCTCTTCATGCAACATGTGGTTAACAACTGGGCCAAACTGCCAGGGGAAATGGTCGGGGGTGATACAAGGGCTCAGTTCGAGCGTCGACTGGACAGGGTGTTGACCCGAGTGCTCCATGATGGGTTATCATGACTGCAACAAGGCATTGCGTGAATTGGTGATAGTCTGTTAGAACTTGTGTTTACTAGGTTTCAAATTTTTCCACTTTTAAGCTTCCTCTTGCAACATTCTCTGCCCTTATGTTACTGTTCGCCTTCCCTTCAGTTTGCTTATTTGTTATTCCCCAGGTTTAGGTAGTTCAATATACATACGTGGTTTTCCTTTCACCATCGTTTCACCATTGCTTTTGGACCTACTTTTTTCCCCACCATCCGGTCTGCCGGCACCCCCGCCTTTCTCCTAAGCCTAACCAACGAGTCTGTTCACGCGGTGGTCCACTGCTACCAACTGTTAACCTTATAATATGAGTGGATGCAGGAGCTGGGACTCAAGGAGTTTGTCGCTCCTGCTATAGCAGCACCAGGGGATCTGTGGAGCCCACCCGTGCCAGAAACTGGACGTCTTGGATATCTGCAAGCAGTCCCGGAATCAACCTGAAGCTGAACCCGAACCTGAAACATCGGTGCGACTAGGAGTATGCTGGACGCAGTGTCTTCCGTGAGGGTTACGCGTGCGCGATCTGCAGAGATAACACTGGAGGACACACCCCCTCAGCTTCTATGATCGCGCTCATCGAGGAAGTCGGCGAGAAAAGACCGCAGAGCGCCACCCGCGTGTATTCTCACGGGGCCTGAATACAGAAACAGCATGCTGGCTTATGTCCAGGAAGTGTGTCGGATATAGGGCTAGCGGTTGCCGCTTGAGCGAAACGAACAGCCCAAAAAAAGCCGATCATAAGCTCAGAGTGCTGCCAGTGGTCCAGGTAGCTCGCCTTGAAGATCTAGCTGCATGCCCACCATCAGTCGCTCCCGTACTCACTCCACCTCCCGTCGCGGAGGGTACTCCCAGTAGTAGGTCTGGTGCCACTAAACGTCTGGGGCCTACGAGAAGTATCCCAGACCCCAACATAGTTGATGAGACCATATCAACGGACGAGACTCACCCACCCTTGGGCCCAGACACATACCAGCAGCCTGTTTCTGCTGAAAGCCCAGTGGGGAGGTTAACGCACCAGGGAATATATCTGGTGCGGTCATGCAAAACAAGGTCACCAACAAGAAAACTCAGAACAGGGCATCACGCGGTGCACAGAAGGGCAAACCACAATAAGCAGCCCGCCCTTTTCGGAGACCGAAGGATGTAGACTGTCCGCCTGGTATGACACCCCCCAGGTTACTAGACGCCAAAAATTACCGCTCCCCCCCCCCGGCAGTCCGCTTACTCTCTAGCCCCCCAATATCTTCAGTCCCCGACTCCCACAGGACCTCCTTTCCATCCCCAAATTCCCCTCTTTCCCACTCCTCAAACCCAAAATCAGTTGTTTCTGGCGATTCTGCCACAACTCCCGGGCATGTGCTCAAGTGTTTTTACAGCAATTGCCTGAGTGTGTTGAATAAGATCCCGGAGCTTCGGCAGCTTGCAGTGGATAGGGAGCCTCAGATCGTAGCCCTCACAGAAACCTGGCTCACCCCTGATACACTTGATGCCGAAATATCCATTCCGGGATACTTCACAGTAAGGCAGGACTCCAGGGGAGGTCGTGCCGGCGGGGTCATCATATACTACGATAATCCGGTCCCTCCTCCCACTTTACTGACAACCCCTACATTTTCATGTATTTATTGTTTGTGGGCTGTGTTTACCTTCTCTAGGACAGACCCCCTTTTGCTTGGTGTTGTCTATCGTCCTCCCGCACTCAGTTCAACCGATGGACTAGGTCTCGTAGACTTATTAGTCTCCCTGAAAAGCTTCGCAGACTTCACCCACCTGTTAGTCACCGGTGGCTTCAACTTACCCAGTATCGACTGGCAGAGAGCTGATGTCTCTGATTTCATCCTTTGTAAAACCCTCCTTGATCTCGTACTGAAGAACTCACGGGCGCAGAACGTAACAGATCCGGCCAGACACCGCACAGGGCGTGCCCCGTCCCTACCAGATCTGGTCATCACCAATGATTGGATCCAAATAGATGTGGTGCGCTACTTGCCGCCCCTCGGCAAAAAGATCACATTCTCAATGGGTTCGATTATATCGGGAAATAACCTCCCCTTCCCTCAGGAACCAAAATTTTGAGATCCTTCAAAAGGACCAATTTTGACCAAGCATGTGCATTTATTCGCCCCCAGCTAAATTCAACTAACCCAGGTGACTCTGTTGATGAAATGGCACAGAATCTCAGAGAGTTAGTTTCCTTAGCTGATAGGCTATTTGTCCCCAGAATTCGCCGTCTACAGGCCGCTAAGCGACCCCTCCCTCGCCCCATTAGGTGCATTCTAGACGAACATGCATGCCTCTTTGCTACATATAAAGCCACAGACCTTGCCCGTGATGCAGATTTCACGATTATACGGAACGTATGCAAGGACAAGATTAGGTCTTATCGGAATGCAGTCCAACGTTCTGTATTTGATAGAGAACATGCGCCGTCTAAGGGGCACAGCTCCGACGCCACTAGCTCTCAAAGATAGTGCCGGATCTCCAATCACCTCCCCTAGCCAAGTAGTCCAGGCCGTCAGCTCCTACCCCCGTACAATTTGTAGCTCCATACCCATATCATCCCACCCTACCGTGCACCCGATATTTCTGGACACTACCCTTAACCGCGTCACTATTCCCATTGGTGCAGTCGCACAAGGTTTCCGACGGCTCAACCAATATTGCTCCATGGGTCCTGACCTAATCCACCCCCTGTATTCTCAGGGAAGCCGCGGACACATTGGCTGCTCCTTATGCCTCTCATTTTCAGCGATGTGTTGGCGATGGAGTTCTCCCCAGTAGCTGGAAAAAGCAGTTATCACACCCATCTATGAGAAGGGTAGTAGACATCTTGCTTATAGTTACAGACCCATAAGCCTCACTGGCATCCCTAGCAAAATTTTTGAGGGAATTTTTAAGAGTGAGGTTCTTTCCCATCTGCATAGAAATATGATCCTCTCCCCGTTCCAACATGGGTTTCTTTCTGGCAGATCATGCATCACCAATATGCTCATTGCCACGGATAGTCTAACGAAAGCCTATGATGATGGCCAGCTCTCACAAGCTGTATTCATCGATTTTGCTAAGGCCTTCGATAAGGTCCCCCATGCCCCTCTTTCTTATAAGCTGCAAACATGCGAGATTACAGGCTCCATGTTGGCCATCCTACGTAGCTTCCTTACGGACCTCACCTTTGTGGTTAAAGCCCGGAATGTTTTGTCTCAACCCTCCCCAGTGACAACTGGGGTCCCCCAAGGATCGGTCTTAGGTCCTCTTCTCTTCTTGATTTACATAAACGATCTTTCGACAGCCCTTGCTGCGAACATTGCCATGTACGCAGATGATGTAACCCTCTGGAGTTCAAGCTTTGAAGACCTGCAAATTGCAGCTGATGAAACGAAACGCTGGTCCGAGGATTGGAACCTCCCAGTTAATGATGACAAATGCGTGAGCATGTCTTTCGGCAGAGAGACTGGTCACACGTTCTCCATTAACGGAGCAACCACACTACCTAGGGTTGGCCGACACAAGATGCTCGGTTTCTGGTTAGATTGTAACTTGTCCTTCTCTCATCATCACCAACTTGCGAGCAAGTCTGCCTTTCGAGTCCTAAATATGATTCGAAGGTCCTTCCCGCGCATATCTGGGGATGATTTCCCCATAATTTTCGGCAAGTATATCCGACCTCTGCTGGAGTACGGTAGTCGGATAGTGCACTCTGGTCTTGTCCGAGACCGTGATATCCCAGAAGGAGTTCAGAGAGCCTCCATCAAAGCAGTATGGGGTCTATCCCACCTGCCTTGTCCCGTCCGCCCCCTACTCCCCAATCTCTATCCCCTAGACTTAAGAAGCGTAAGAGGTGATCTGTTTTTGATGTTCCACGTTTTTGAATCAGGTCAAAGCGATTGCTCCTTCTCCGTCTTTCCAGCCTCTTCTCTCCGCGGCCACAGCAGAAAGGGTTTCAAACCAAGGCCAAGCACTTCGCTAGGGATTAACTTTTTAGCTATAGGGTTATTACTCTGTGGAAAGCACTTCCGGGAGATATTGTTCTCTCGCAGAACAAAGCTATCTTCAGGAAAATGCTAGACATCTATCTGGTTCTCTCCCAATAATTACTTGTCAAAAAAGCGAAACAGAAGTCCTTTATTGCATGTATGTTCATGAACGCGGCACCCCCACTCCGCTTAAGGCACTGTCCACAGTAAGACACTGCGTGATGTTGTGTGTATTTTGTTTTTGCTGCCACCCCCGCCCCCGCCCCCGCTTCTTTTTACTCTCGTTTCAGCTTGGTGAACCCGACAAAAGATCAAAGATCTCCTCGAGAACCGGGATAATTGGGCTCAAAGCCTCGAACCCGTGTAGTACTTCAGGACTTCAAGACAACAACTGGTAGATATGGCGCGATCGGCAGATCACTATTACAAAAAAAACTCGGCAAGCAGAGGCTCAATAAGTGCACAAGCAAGCATGAGCACTTACTACGACATTGGCAGGCATGACCATCCCTCTGAGCGCGCTACACTACTATCGCTTATTTCCGGTCACCCCGGAAGTTTCCTAAAGGCTGGAGAACAGTTGAACAGCCTTACCAGTGAGTGGTAATTATTACTTTGTCGTCAGCAACAAGCTGCTACAAGCCGGCTGGCAAAGCCGAAGATCAGAGAACATTTGGGCTGAGGTCTGTAAGGCGCGAATTGTTTCAAGAACTGCAAGAACTACCTCAACATTTTGCTGCCTGTTCGGCTTGCTCCTAGCAGTCCAGAAACCATTTTTCATATTTGTGGCACTTGCTGAAACGCAGAGAGTGCAAAGAGTCCGGGGACATTTGGGTTTAGACCAAGAATCACAACAACGCTCTTACATTTCAAGACTGGCGCAACTTTTCGCTGTTCAAATTTCCGCTACACACGTATGCACTCAAAGTGCCAGTCCATTGAATTATATGAAAATTGGTATGGCTATATATACATTGACTTATGATAACATTGCTAACCATAAACGAACGTAGGTTGAACTGTGGAAAAATGGCGCCTCAATGTAATGGTGTCCAAAGGAGGCGGGCTTATGTCAGATAGCGGGTCGGAGCTCTCTAGCGATTCGGAACTTTCGGATACTCACCTGGACTGCTTAGTGGACGATATTATTGGCAAACTATCAATCTATCCGAGCTACAACGAGCGGAGCATGACCATTAAAAACCGAAAAGAACGTGTCAAGTCCGACCGGCCGTGTGACTGGGACTCTTCGAGCACTCCAAGTAGTTCTCGTCACGGTCATGGGTATAAGCCGTACGCCCATCCCGAGGAGCGCAAAGAAAGTACCCTCCGCACTCGAGTGCGACCCAGCCATCAGCTTGAACCCTCTCTGGATTATGGTGCGGTAAAGGATTCCGTGGAGGTGGGATCTTCTGCATTGACTTATGCTCCGTACTCATTACGAGACACTAATGCGTATTCCAGTTTGACCACATTTTCTTGCTCTCAGCAGCGTCACCGTGGCACACCCCAACAAACAGAAAGCTTGGCTGGTCCGCTCGAGTGCCGTGGTAATGTGGGAAGCAGCCAAAAAGCATCGTCCCCAATACACGAAAAAGACACGGGCAATAATAGCGAAGATGAGTATTATCCCGGTACAAATATCCGACGTGACCCTCTTTCGCAGGTGGGTTTTACTTCAAGGCTTATCATCACCACAGGTCGAAGAAACTAGTTTGGAGAAGCTCCTCATGGAAAAGAAAGGTTGGAAAATAGTGAAAGTTCAACCAGACGGAGCGTGTTTGTTCCGCAGTGTCTGTACGTCCATGAGTGCTGTATAATGTTTTCTTCAGCCCATCAGATATTCGGGGATGAAGAAAAGCATGATGTAGTTCGCAAACAAGTTGTCGATTACATGGTATGATTTTACTTTCGTTAAATCATTCCCCATTAGCTCAAAAACAAGGAGCACTTCTCGCCATACATAACGGAGGACTTTGATCGTTACATTTGTAGAAAAAAAGACCCGACATGCTATGGAAACCACGTGGAGATTCAAGCCATGGCAGAACTGTATAACCGACCAGTGGAAATATATCATGATTCAGTGGAGCCTATCAACGTCTTTCATGCGGACTATTCCAAAGAATTTCCCATTCGGCTCAGTTATCATGGTCATGTACACTACAATTCGGTGGTCGACCCCTTCAAGCCGGCATTTGGTTATGGTTTGGGTATGCCAAATTATCAGCCTAGTGTAAGCGCTTATTCGTACAAAACAATAACACTTAATTCACAGTTGGCGGAACCAGACTTGATCTCACAGGCAATCAAAGAATCGGAGACAACGCAACTGGAAGAAGCCATGCTACGTGACAAGTTAGCGGAGACAGAACAGTCAGAAATCGACCGGTGTATTCAAGCACAGGCAGCACGTGAATCTTACTATGAGTACCTTTCGCAGCTCAACTTACCGGTGAGAACTTTTGTGATATCTAGTTTCAGCACCGTAACCCGTTTGAAATGTGATGCGTCTTGTTCCTTTAACACATGGAAGTGAGTTCGACGGGTCTGTCTGCGCAGTATTGTTTGGTTGACAGAGTGACTCGTGCTAAGATGCGACGCATTTGATGCAGATTCCCTGAGTCAAATTCGAACTGACTCAGAGCTCCTTCGCCACATGAACCTGTTTTCACAAACAGGCCCTATGATTTGATAAAAGCATTCAAGAGACCCTCAAGTAAATCGACCCTTGTGCAAAACCGCTCCGAAACCGATCGCTTTTTGGCCGGTTTTCGGTTGGTTTTTACTACTACGCCGATCGGTTTTCAGTCGGTTTGTTCAGTAGCCATTTTACACCGATCAACGTTGAACTTAAACGAAGGAAATTGACGGCCGAAGTAATTTGCAATGCTTAGTTGGCCTTTTTATTTTAATGTATTGCTTTAGTTCATCGAAATGTCCTGAAAACCTCGGTATAAATCGCTGTTTTATTCCCCGAAAGGGGTAAAATAAGAACAGTCAATTGAAAAATCATAAATAAGGAGATAGAAATCAGCATCGTGATACGTAGTTTGGGGAAAGTGAAAGAAATTACCGAAGCATATTACGTATTTCGAACGACAACAGTTTTAGACTTCGAAAGGTTACTCCGCTCTGCCTTACGGCTAGTTTTTCCAACACTAGGGTTATACCGTTTTGGAAAAAGCTCCCAGAGGAAGTTTTTAGTCGCGCATAGGAAGGGCGTTCAAGAAACCGTTACGAATGTCTGTAATGGGCACTATATCCCGTATTAGCATGGAGAAGCTTGGTGCCCAAAGGCCATACCCGTTGCTTTCTGTTCTCCTTACCAGAAATGATGCTGCACCATACTGCTTATCAGAAAGAAGCTATCCTTCAGCGTTGGGAGATATGAAAAGTCGCTGACAAAATCATCTGCAGACACGATTGATCCCAACCACTAAGCCATGTGTAAGCTGAACTAAACTGTAATTTGATCTTTGACTCGGCCGGAGTTTAAACCCACTTCTGCTTTTCCTTCACAAAACCAGCAGGCGTATAACCGTGCTCGATTCGTTTTTAACGCAGGTGAACTCAGAGCAGCTTAAATTTGGTTCCATAAACTCGCAGTGTATGTATATACTACCAAACACCTCATTTTTGGTATGCATTATCACGAATGCGTCTGCTTATGTTAGTGTCAGACCTCCATTGTTGCTGACCGCTTTCGGTCATTAGCGATAAATCTCTGGGTCGGATTAAGTAGTAATTTATCACTTCCAAGATCAGGGGCGGACTGGGTGTTTCTCCTCTAACTTAGGATTCTTATATTATGGTATTTCGTTCTGGAAAGTGTGCAGCAATATTTCAAGACCTACATTCTGCCCTGGTACTGGTAACCTTCTTATCAGTTATTTTCCGAATCAGATTCGAAGGCTTATTTGTGAATAATGTGAATTTTCTGATAAAGAAAGTACACTGCTCTTTTTGGTACAAACCACTGATCCTGTAATTAAGTAGCGCTTAAGGTCAACTATGGGCTTTGAAGATCGCCGTTATTGTGGTCAGTCTTTTCGCTGCGTCGTTACCAATCGCTTGCCCTATTACACCGGAGAAAATCTGTACTATTGTATTTGTTGACCAGTCGAGTGGTTTAGAGCGTTTGGTTACCACCCCGGGGACCGGAGATTCGAATCCTGCTACCGCCGGTCACCTTGGTGATAGACAATAATCCACTGTCTTCCGGCCTGTTGCCAAACCTGACCTACTGGAACCTCATGCTTCTACACTGCAGGTCTCGGTCTGGTTGCCAGCTCTACTTGATAGTGCAATGGGCCTTTGAGGCTATAGGGTATATCGCTTCCACTACACTCAAGCAAGCATGTAATAAAAATCTGAACAGGGGTTTCAACCGACAGTCTAGACGGTCAGTGAATTACATCAGTAACGATCAAGTGATCGGTGGTAATGGTGATCGGGTGATATAAGTTGCAGGATATTTGTGCTGTGCTGTCGTCCGGACGGTGACCACTCCTGGCCTACTGGGACGGCAAGGTTTATTGCCTAACCACGTCGTTTCTTTAATAAATGTGTTCAACAGTCCGTCTTTGCTGCTTGTGGGCCACCTGTCCATCACTATGATGCTCTAAGTTATGCGGCTGGCTCCGGAAAAATGATGAGCCGGCTTCATGGACGTCCCGAGAGGTACCTACCCGTGTGTGATGATCAGAGGCAAGACCTAAACGCGGGAAACCGGTTCTGCTTCCAGTCACAAGCGCCGCAGGCAGACGACTCCTGATCGCTCAACGTCCGTCTAACTATCGGTCCATGTTTTCAGACGTCTGCCAAAGCGACAGGGCCATCCTCTACATGCAATATGAGAAAGGCACTGTTTTGAGATCACCGTATCTGGACGTCGTATGTCATGCCCAAACCACTACACTGGTCGTCGTCGAAAGAGGAGTGACAACCTTCCGATATCGAAGCAGCGTTGTCCTGTTGCTTCGTTGGAAAGCATGTCTTGCCAAACCCCTTCGAGCATCCTTCGCAGACGCCAATGGTCAAACAGTTCCAGCATCATGATGCGCTACGTATGCCACCCCATCAACTTCCGCGTTGCGTTCTATTCATCGAGCCTAAGGTTGGCTGAAAACGGCAACGTGCAGGCCAAGTCATGAAGTGGCACCGGTCTATCAAAGTGTTGACGTCAAGACTTGTCTCCGTCGATTTCTCGCGCTTGCATGGCTGGAATCTCGAGATCCACTACACAGCCGGCTAAAAACCTTGTCCGATATGGCTCAAAGACATGCTCAGTGGCGATTATATTGTGACAACTTGCGTACGAACTCCTGGAGGATTTCCCCCTTGATTATTCATGTTCATTTTTTTTTTGTTTCATTTGTTTTCATGACATCACGCCTGTATACTTTGAACCAGGTTATCGGTATATATATATATATATATATATATATATATATATATATATATATATATATATATATATATATATATATATATATATATATATATATATATCCTGATGTTCTCGACGCGCAGTGACCACGTTTCCCAGGCGTAGATCAGTATTGGGTGGATAGCACCCCGGAAGATGCGAAATTTGGTTCGCTGACCGAGCTCGTTACACACCCAGAATTGCGAAGCTGGAGAAACGCAGCCCTGGCGTTGTCAATGCGCAACTTGACTTGGTTTCCAGCTTATCCGTTTGAGAGGATCGTGGAGCCCATTACGCGCACACGATAACCAGAACGATGTCTTCTACGACCCGTGTCAGGAAGACGATCGAGAGAAAGAGGTTAGTGTGTATTCGTGAAAGGGGCGTGCAAGAGCGACGGTGAAGTGACAACTATTCCTGGCGGTCAGCGTTCAGCTGAACAGCAGTGTGTCGAACGAATGAACAAAGTCGAGCCTTACTACAGGGCCCTACATTACTCTTTAGTCTAGACCTCGGACATGATTGCCGATTTTCCTTGAGAGCACCGAATTTTGTTACGTATTCGCATCACGACGAGACTGCACCTTGGCGTGGTGTAATGGCTTGCGTGTCTCCATGACCCAAAAAGCTATGCAGGACGGCTTCCCTAAGCCGGAGATGTAATTATGCCTGAAAGGTCAGTTGGTAGAGGCCAGACGAAGCCCAGTCTCAGAATCAGTTGCTGGGCAACATCTGGTTCTAACCACTATGCCCATGGAGAGGACACTCCAGCGAATAAACACGGAGAGAAACAGTTTACCGGTCTAAAAACCTTCACTAGATGGGCGTAGGAGTGGAGTACCTGGGGTTTCTCTCGACGGTGGAAGAAGTCGTCGCACTTCATTGGGCAGCTATGCCCGCCTAAGCTGGGCAGCTCCTAGCCCAAAGGATGCTACCCCGTCCACGTTCCGCTTGCTTCATTGGGTGCATGCGGCTAAGGACTGAATCCAAAAATCGAATTGATAACGAAGCACCAGCAAAGACAAGACAAAACGTATACGGTCATCAGGTCTCACGTGACAGATCAGAAGAAGTTCCTTCACAGGTTCTTCGGCCACGTTCCCGTTCTGGGTTAACGCCCCACTGTTTTGTGGATGAGTCTTTTGAGTCAAAGGCTCCGGTTAGGGTTCCCAAAGAAAAACCCCTTCTGCGGTGTGGGCAGCCGAGAAGTATGATGTGCCCAGAAATCTCCAGCGCCCAATTGGGAAACACTCATTATCTCTCTGCTCTTCATCTTTTACGTTCCCATTCTAAATGTGTGCGAGTAGCCACAATGAGCCGCAACTGTGAACTTGTAGCTCTCGGAAAGAGTAGCAAATTAAAGACACGGGAAGAAAGATAATCCATTCTCCGACCTAAGCATCCTCTTCACTTAGCTGCTTTCAACGTCCGCACACTTTGCCAAACGGGGCAACAGGCTGCCCTAGCTACGACTCTTGAAACCTTTAACATAGACGTGTGTTGTCTCCGAAACACACATACAAGACCCAACTTCAGTGTTAATACTTCGCTTCCCTGATACAAGCTCGGCTTCTCGTTTCACTCTTCGCTTGTCGGGTGATTCGGTGTCCAGTGCTCGTAGTCAGGCTGGCGTCAACATCGTTATGAGTATGAAGACTGGGCGTGCACTGCTCGACTGGATCCCAGTCAGCAGCCGTATGTGTGCAGTTCGGTTGAATGGTTCTATGCATGTCAACAGCGCTAGACAGGCGTCGATGCCTGTTTGTCGTTTCTGTGTATGCCCCAACTGACTGTAGCTCTTCTGAAGCTAAAGACGAATTCTACCAGGATTTGTCTTAACTGCTCCTCAGCGTGCGCTCTACGGACATCATGGTTGTTGCTGGTGATTTCAGTGCTCAAGTCGAAAGCCTAGACGAGACGGAGAGGAATATGGGAGGCCGATATTGCGTTCCAGCTGATTGAACTGATAACGGTGATCGACTCATTCAACTATGTTCCGACCATGGACTGTTCCTAGCGAGTACAAATTTCTCACACAAAAAGCAAAACCGACTAACCTGACGTTCTCCTGCGCCTTCACAGCGTTGGACTCAGATTTACCATATTGCTATCGGTTACCACTGGCGCGGATCAATTCAAGGCTCGATCATTTTGGTCCACGTCTGTAAACACTGAACGCGCACTTGTCCGTGCGCGCCTCAGCTTGCACCTTGTTGGTGACCAAAACAATGCCAAATCGAACCGTCCCCCTCAGCTGCTATTGGGCAATAACCAACGATCTGCTTTCCAAATGCCCAGAATCCAGAAGAGCGATGGACAGAAATTAAACAGGCTCTACGTGTGGCTGCTGATGCTACCCAAGATCCCACAACTAGACGTATACAGAAACGATGGATATCTGCATCCTCAGTTGCACTGTTAGATGTGCGCAAAACGGTCCCTTCGGATTCCAGATACGATGAGACACGGAGATGCTTTAAACGCCAACTGATTCGGAGCCTGAGAAATGATCGTAAGCAGTGGTGGATTGCGAAGTGTAGGTAGATGGAAAAAGCTGTGACGACTGGCAACAGCCGCAACCTTTTCCGTCTGATTAGACAAACCGGTCCACGTAAATTAAGCGTTAGTGAATTGATCAAGAGATGAACGACTCACTGATTCAAACGCAGGAGCGTCGTCTAATTCGCTGGGCGGAGCATTTCGCGAAGCAGTTTGATTGGCCCTTATCCTCTTCAGGTTTGTTGTAGATACCAGTCCTCCATCAGAAACGGAGCTTCTGTGCGAGATAATCTATCTTGAAAGACATAAGGCTGCCGGACCGGATGGGTTGTCTCCGTCCCTTTTCAAAGACAGTGGCCCGGCACTTTTACTGGAGTTGACAAAACTCCTCGGTTTGATATGAAAAAAGAAACATTCCAAATGGTTGGTGTAAATAGGTGATCGTACCGATTTATAAGAAAGCCGACAGATCCTCCTGAGAAAATCACGGGAACAAGTCTGGTTAGCATCGCATCCAAACTGCTCGCTGGTATTATTCTTCACCGCTTATCTAGCGCTCGCAAACAGTGTTTGCGCGCGAATCAAGCTGGGTTTAGACCTGGTCGAGGTTGTATTGCTCACATTTTCACTCTTCGACAAATTTTAGAACATAGACGCCTTCCGTAGGCCCACTATCTCCGTTTTTCTTGATCTTAAAGCGGCCTTCGACTCAGTTGGCCGCACAGCTCTCTGGCGCTGTTTTTTGCTGAAGGGTGTACCAGAGAAATCCGTTTCCATCGTAAACTCCCTTTAAAAGAATAGCCGAAGCCGAGTTTGAGCTTACGGTGATCTTTCACCCGAGTTCACCACGAGAAGTGGTGTACGTCAGGGTTACCCCCTCTCTCCTTTTCTCTTTAGCTTTATGATTGAAATGGTCCTAGAGGCCGCACTTTTGTCAGGTAAGGATAGCAGCATTGAACTTTTCCTGGATAGAAAAGTATCAGACCTTGAGTATTTGAACGACATAGTTCTCCTAAGTGAAGATCCAGGTAAGTTGCAAGCTTTTATAGACAGCTTGACGGGTTGCATAGCAATGTTCGGTATGCGTTTTGCATCTTCAAAGTGCAAGATGCTCTTGCAGGACTGGGTTGGTCCAACGCCAAACCTTTCAGTGTCTGGGGAGACTATGAACGTGGCAGACAAGTTCTGTTATCCGGAGAGCTGCATCTCACCCGGGGATCGAATATCAGATGAAGTATCTCTGCGTATACAGAAGGCACGTTTGGCATTTGTCAACCTGAGTCATGTGTGGCGTCGATGTGACATCCGTTTACCTATCAAGGGTCGAGTGTACGCTGCAGCAGTGACACCCGTGCCTCTGTATGGTTCGGAGACATTGCCACTGCGGGTGCGGGACATACGAAGGTTGCCGGTATTTGGACACCGATGTCTTCGTAGTATTGCTCGAATCTGGTAGGAACACCGTGTGAGCAATGCTGAGGTTTGGCGGAAAGTCAGGTTCAAAGATCAAATCATTAGATAAAACACTTGAGCTGACTAGGCTAAGATGGTTGGGACGTTACGCATGTCCCCTGACAGGATCCCACAGCGTGCTATGTTTGCTGAGGCGGGTTCCGGTTGGGAGATGAGTAAGGGTAGTCAGTCCATGACGTGGAAAAAAGGTATGAAAAGCCTAACTAGTGGACTTGGCTATGTAAGGCGTGTTAGACCTCCTGGGTGGGGTCCAAGGGACCCTCCCACTCAATGGTTCGGTACGTTGGGGGATATGGCTAGATGCCGCGATCAGTGGCGCTCTCGCATTTACAAACTTTCTTCATCGACTTAATTCCATTAATGTAGTTTTCTTACTCTTTTCTCCTTCATTGTTTCCGTTTGAGGTTGCCACTATGAGATAGCGGTCAAAGCCACCGCACCCAGTGCATGGTTAAAGGTTGTCTGAACTGAACTGATACGCATAGTTTGCCAACCACGCTCGCGAAAATGTTCTTGAGAGCAAGCTGAACGTCGGACTGCGAAAATAGCAGTCACAAGACTACTGAAGTATAAGAACTATAAAAATCCACTTGTGCAGGGTCTAGATTTTCTTTTAGTATACTTTGTTTTCTAACAGCGTTAATTTCATTGACGTTCCGCAGTGTTTTGCGAACACGTTTGGAACTGACTAAGTTGTCATGAAAGTACTGTAATAGAAAATTATATCGACATCATCATCCTCAAGTTAACGACCTGAGTTTTACGTCTGTTACGCGTTCATCAGTCATTCGTATCCTGTCGCTCCTATATGGGTTAGTCAGTCAAATTTCGTCATGGCTGAGACCCATCAGCTGGGGACGAGTTGTTCTTGTGTGAAAATTCTTTGAGTTGTATTTACCTTTGCGTATACCCGCCCATCGCTTACCCTTTCGTGCTCTTTTTGCACATGCTAAGCAAGGCTGGGAGAAGCAGCGCGGCAGTCAGGCTATGACTTGGCGCAGGGGCATGAAAATGTTAGCTTCAGTTGATGCTTCGCGCCTTCCTGGTTGGGACCCAAGGGATGAGGATTGCCGTCAGTTATAGACGCTGATAGATATGGCTCGGAACCGAATCCAGTAGCGCGAATGCTGTATGGCCTGTCTGTCAACTTCACATCCCCTATAAACAATCGAAAAACAGTTTACGGAACGTGTACGGTGAAGATATTGAAGAAGTTTGCCGTTGATTCCTACTACTCCCCGACTCTGTATTTTTCTCTCTGCTGTTGTTGCGTTTGTACCATGCTTGTTCTCAAGCCGATGTAATATATATATATATATATATATATATATATATATATATATATATATATATATATATATATATATATACTTTATGCACTCATCGCATTACGATTGATTCGTCACGTCGACTTTGTGATTTAAACGAGGAAGGCTTAATTTTTGTTTGAAAAGACACAAGTAGTCCAACTTAGTTTTTTTAATGCCTTCGTGTCATATAGACCCCTATAGACATCCGTCATAGGGTTTGATCACGCTCCGGTGACATTTCCGAAACCAGCCATAAACATTTGTTGCCATTTTGCTAGGTAAGTATAAACACTTCGGTTATTTTACCCTGATACAGGTTTCCACCGCCAGCTGTTCATCAAGTGGGCTTCCGGCAAGGGCTCTTGCATCCGCCGTGCGACCTCCAGCATACCCTAGATGGACATCCCAAAATGTGGCATCTTCATCATCCTCCGCACTTGCTCCTCCAGTGCGGTTTGACGATGCACCGTCACTGCCCATGCCCGTTTACCACCAGGGTCAACACCTACCTACCGAGCTGCGAGGTTTGCTTTACAAGTTTTTCCGTTTCCAACAATTTTTCATTGTTTTAGGGTTTGATTCGATGATTTAAGTGATCATCGGGCCTGTTGAGTATTGCGACTTGTTCGTTTGGACACCAGTATGTTCAAAACTTCTCAAGCGAGCGTTATCTCTGCTGCTCGTCGCGCGTATTTTTGCTACTTTGCGAACTCAATGGGCTCATTTTCGGATTCTCGAAGTAACCCTTCTTGCGACTTAGATTCTTTTTTTCTTGTTGTGTGAGTGCAGTGGAAGGAACAGTCCGTAACTCCAACGACTCACTGCACAGTTAGAAATGATTATTGATGGTCAAGCATGTAACCACCACCTCGGAGATTGAAGGTTCGAATCACACCACCACTAGTCACTTGGACAGTAGACAGTAATCAACTATCGTCTGTTCTATTAGGACCTTATGTGGTTTTCCATTCCAAGTCTCATGATAAGGTCACCGGTGATCCCTAATAGTACAGTGGGTCTTCGAGGTTATGGGGTATACGATCTTCACTCCAGTTACGCACAAACATGTTTTTTTTATTACATGCTTGCACATGGGTGCAGTGGAAGGGGCATTTACCCCATAGCCACGAAAGCTTACTGCACTAGTGGGGATAAACGGCAACCAGACCCTGAGACTTGAAGTGGCGAAGAACCACATAAGGTCCCAATGGGTCAGGTGTGGTAACGATCAGGACGACAGTGGATTACTGTCTACCACCAAAGTAACTAATGATGGTGGGGATTCAAACCTCGTACCTCCGAGGTGGTAAGCGGACGCTCTAAACCACTCGAACACCACCGGTAATAAAAGGCCAGTATTACAGGAAACCCCAGTCTCATGTTTTTCTGATCGTACTTTCGTGTCTAATATTCACGATTCGACTCGCTCTTGAAGGGTTAAAAACACGCCAGGTTTAATCTCAGTCGGAGGTCAAATTTACTCCGTTAGTTTGTGGTTTTGTACGGGTTGACGGTAATCATCCAGAGTGTTTTTGTTTTTGTCTTGCGTGGATTCGTTCGTATGCGTGCGTGTGTGTATGTATGTGCCCACCGATAAGTAGGAAAAACTGTTTTTGTCGATGCTGTTCCCACGCGTTGAAAGCGTTCAGCAGGTTCTGACAGTTTAGAGGTTTTTTTCTTTTTCATATAAGAGACCATTCTGGTTGACAGATTGTTCCGCGCTCATTTAACCCTGCCGCGTATGATTTTTCCTAACAGGAATTGATGAAGATACGTTGGTCGCTATGGTCATGGAGCAATCACGTCAAGAATACCTTGAATCGTTGCGTCGGGAGCGCACCTCACCGTTGCCTTCGCACGAAGCAGACGTCTCCCCACGCCCCAATGTCACAACAACTGATTCCAATTCAGTGAACTTGGCGACTGGACGCTCATCTTCACCAATGAACTCAGGAACCAAAGTGCCCACAAGTCGACATTCCGAATAGCATCATCTCACTGGCTTACACCATTACTGTTTCTGAGCTCATTTTTGCCGTGTTTGCTGGGACTGAATGCTTCGTGCCTTTATTGACTTGTGAACGGTGCTACCATTCAGTCCATTGTGATGGTTGGTCTGTCTTTCTTTAGTTTTGTTAACCTGAGGTAGTTTGCTGGTTGATGGCACTTCTGATCCCCCCAAATATTTCCGTCGCGGTTGTGTGATCTGACTGGCGTTCCCCATAATTCACACAAGTATTCGCAGTTTACTTGTTTGTTGAAATGTCGTCATTGCCAACGTACGCGCGCATGCGTGCCTGGTCGATCGCATTTCTGACTACCAAGGACCATGTATTCTTACTGATTACTGATAACAATATGGGTTTATTGGTTTTCAGTCTGAACTGCCATGTACATGCTTCCTTCTATATGATTTCTCTCTTTGTTTTCCTGTACCTAATAAAATTTACGCGTATTATAGCTGGTATCAATTAAACTACTGAATAGTTTGGGTTATTTTTAAGATCGAAGCTAACTGGCCATGTGTGGCTTGAGCGTTTATGCAAAATTTCGGTCGGTCATTTTTGTATGCTGCCTTTTCGAATTAGTGGAGATCCTACCACTACTCACACTTTGGGTCAGCTGCATCGTAACTAGGGTTGTTCGAGAATAAATGGACGTGATTCTCTTGGAGCATCGGAGCTTCTGGAGCTCGGACGTACTGTATTATAGCTCGTAGCGTTTTAGCTTTGTTATTACGTTTAGTGACTTATTCTCATTTGAGAACACCGGTCAGATTTCTGTAGTAAAAAGGTCTGCTCACTTTTGATGGCATCACCAAAGGAGTCATAGAACGACGTACCCGTTTTCGGAAAGTGGTTTCACGAACTATTGTTTAGACCAAGAATTACGTATCTGTCGATCTGGCACCAACACACTATTCCCTCGCGTATTAGTAAAAAGCACCCCAGTGGTCATACCATTAATTGTAGGGCTAAGGAGCATCAGCATTGGTCCCGGACCGCGGCTGTTGCGAACCTTGCTGATTAGACGAAAAACCGAAACTGGTAACTTTTGTCTTGCACGTTGCTGTGTTTCGTGACGCCAGGCTATTTTGTGGTTTCTGCTGGATACTTAACTACAGGTCGCTGGAGGGATAGCTATCTAGGAGGATGTTTAACATTGATGAGCTACCCGTTAGTTCATTTCGGGCTGAGTGCTTTTTTGTTTTCTGAAATGTAGTTTTTCGAATCCGGTCGTCATTATCTGGACATCTTCCTAGCCAACGTTGTGTTCCCGTGGTTTTCCGTCCAGGTATTACTTTCCTCAGTAGGCCCGTGATGCCGCCTGTGACAGTTGAAGTAAAAGACAGTTCCTACTGTTTCTTTGGGATGTGGCAGTGCTGCGGATAGGCACTGGAAACTACCTTCAGGATAGCTTGTATACTGACGTTTGGCTTTGTCATGTATTCTTTCGTTTATAGGTATGCAGTTTGTCACTCTGCGCCAATGGTCTTCCATGCGTCCTACGTGTTTAGTGACCACAAGGTTTAATTAAAATCACAAATGGAGCCATTTTTCTTCGTCTCATTCGGCATGGAACAATTTCGTTCATTTCTGCCAGCCGTTAGTTTTCTGGTTTTGGTTACCACTTACAACAGGGCCAGTAGGTTTTCAAGAGAGCAGCGAAAAAACAGACTATAAGGTAGGATTTGAAGATTTAATCCCCAGGGCATTCGCACCGTAGTAATACTGTCGCAGACACGTACTCTAGTCTACAACGAGTAAACAGATGTACAGGTAAATGATGGGTGTTCCCTCACTTAGTCTTTTTAATGCTGGATCAACTGGAAAAACAGCCTATCTCCCGGCTAATCGTGTAATCAATACAGACTACTCACCCCCCCCCCCCCACCTCATCTAAGGTATATTTTGCCAAATTGAGTGAATTACGGTCAATGTATGGTCAAATTGACTGGCTCTGCACTTATTCGGGTAACCCACGTGGTCGAGTTGATGCTCGTTTAGTCATGTGATCGAACCCTCGATGTATCACGTGGCTGTTTAGTCCAAAGACGCAAACGCAAACAGTCTGTTTCCCAGAACGCTGGAGATACAACCAAAGTGCGGGGTTAAAATGGATCGTTCTAGAACATCTCGGCTTTTATTTGCAGTGACGGCGATTCTCCGGAATTTCGTTTGGTGGACATTTCCAATAAGCTAGGATTTGTGGGTAGACCATATAGGTTATCCAATGAGCTGTGAAGAAACGATTCGACAGATGGTGGTAGACAGTAGTCGGTTGTCGTCCGGCTCGTAACCACATCTGACCTATTGGAACCTTATGTGGTTCTCCACTCCAGTCTCAGGGTCTGAATACCGGTTATCCCTAATAGAGCAATGGGCCTTTGTGGCAATGAGGTATATACCCCTTCCACTGCACTCATGCGAAAGCATGTATTAAAAAAAGAAATTTTGTATGCCAACTAGTGTGGGGGCGTTAGCGAACCGTTTACTCGGTCGTATAATTAGGGCCCGTATACACAGACTAGAACAAGATGAAAGGAAGCAACGCAGCTGTGCTAACATTATTTATGGTTAGGCGCCATGTTCCAAGCGATCGGAGTCATAGCGGTTTAAATTGGAGTGGAAGTTTAATCTGCGCTCTCCTGCGGGTTGCCTACGGTCAGAGACTGAATCAGGTAAGCAACATCGTGTTGGTTCACTGCTCACCACGGTAGGTCAGTAAAAACAACGGAGACCAAATAGCGTAACGAACATCAGTGAGATACGTTTACATAAAAACTTCAAGAACATGCATTGTAATGAACTCAGGAAGAATGCGGAGGAACCTCGTTGAAGTCAGTTTGTGACGCAAGCTGGAACAGCATTTTAACATTGTGGCCTCGTTTATCTTTCCTGAGCTTTCCAAGTTCACAATGTTATTCGAATGCTAATCGCGGTTTCTTGAGGATTAAGCAAGTGAAAAGTGACTTTATAACAACAAGTGTTCACACTCGATCACGGACTGTTTGAAGTACGTAGCATGTGAACAAAAATGGCTTCTATTTTGAAAAAGCGTCGGTAGCGGACAATTGTTTTCGATTTAAGTAGTAGTAGTTGTTACTGATTCGTTCTGCATTACACACACACACACACACACATATATATATATATATATATATATATATATATATATAATGCATATTACACCGGCTTGGAATCAAACATGGTGCCAACGCAGCAACAACAATAGGGAAGGGAGGAGTAGAAAACACTAAAAGAAACAGTTAGCAAAACGATAACTTATGGTGTGATTTTTTTCGCGTCTTTTTTTTTTTGCCATTTTGTTCGTCTAAGTGAAATTTTGGTGATTATGGGGCACGCGAGTTCAACAGACACCGTACAGCGTTCACTCTACCGACTTATATCCTGGGTCATGTCCCTCAACGTCTCTAGCCTACGACAATCCTCGTCCCTTTGGCCCCATCCAAGGAGGCTGTGATCGAAACACGAACTGCCCGACTATGAACTGTGTGAACCGTTAGGCCATTCGGACTGACTCTCTCGTTCGTTCAGTAATACCTATGTTTCTAACCAGAGATTAAGCAGCTGCACAGGGAGTTACTTCATGAACCTTCAGGGATGAGCACTACAAGACGGAGCACAAAACTCCAAGTTTCTAACACTCAAACTGTACGCAAATTTGTGTGCTACTTTTCCGTCCACTTCCGTGTTGTGCAACGAAAACGATTGTCTACTCTCTGATATGAACAAATAAAAAGGCGCCAAAACAGTTCGTTCCTAATATTCGGAAAGGACGAAACGTTTGAGTTTGGAATTTTCAAATCATCTGTTCTCAAGTATTTGCCTCAAAATACCTCAGTATGGTCGGGGGTGAGTGCCTAAGGCTTTGAGATGGCTACTCGTCCTGAACGCCTCTCGAAATTCCTTCAAAAGACCATGCGTGTGTCACAGCCTCTGTTGAAGAAGTTTTACTCACTGCCTTTTCGTGGCTGTGGTGTTCTCACTAAAGTGAGAGGACGAAAGCGAATGCTCGGCGATTTGCACCGGGATGGTTGACTGAGAGTCAGCCTAGGGGAGCGGTTAAACCCTGATCCTAAATCAGCCGTGGGTAGCGTATGAGGCGTACAACACTATGCTCACCGGCATATGTGGCAGAGGGGTGTACTGGGCACCCATAATGTTTAGTCTCATCCGAAGAGCGAATAAACTGAGCACTCAGTCACCGGCTCCCAGTGGTTTCCAGAAGAGGCGAATGAATCATACAATCGGCCACCGGCTCATCTGGACCAGCCCTGCTGCCCTGCAGGATGCGCTTGGATGAGCAAAGGCTAGAGGCACATCCTCGAGGAAAAATGTCTACTCTGGGCTAGGCGACCGAATAGTACAACAGCACGCAACGCAAAAATCATGACAGATTCTACCGCTATGATTGACTGTCCTTCCGTGCACACAAACAAACACTCTCCTTCACCGTACACAACTTGTTCTCCCATCTCCAATCCCTTCCCAATTTCATTTTCACACCCCACTGGTTCTTCGGTTGACCGTTCCTGCTGTAGTTCCACTGATCGGAATCCTGATTATGTTCTCTCCTGTTCTTCGACTGGCTTCCGAGTCTCACAGGACCCGCTACCACAAGCTGATGCCCTGTCTCATCTCCGATGCCCATTCAAACTAGCCACATTCATCGTGCAAACCCCGATGCGTATAAGACAACAGGTGGGTTTAGCTTGTACGCTTGAATCCCTTGCCATCGATGTATGTTGAACTTGAGGGACTCCCATTCAAGACTCCATTTCCATCATTCGATTGAGGCCCCCATCTAATCCTTCTGTGAAGTTTCACTTACGCCTTTCTGGGGACGCTGAGGTTGTGGCTTCTGGCCTTGCTGGCGTCGACACTGTTCTCAATGAAACAACTGAAGCCGCGCTGCTACACTGGATCCCAATCGACAGTCGTTTATGTTCAGTAGGACTCAGGGGTTCGTGCAAAGTGAGTAATCGGCGCTCCGATAGACGTAATTTGTTCGTCGTTTCGGCATGTGCAGCCACCGATTGCAGCCCAGATGCAGTCAAAGATACCTTCTACCAAATGCTCCATGGCGTCTTGCACAAAGCAAGCCGGGCTGATATCGTGATTTTGGCAGGAGATCTAAAGGCTAGAGTGGGTCGGCTGTCATCGAATGAGATGCATCTAGGAGGCCCTTTTGGGCCAGATTCCTTTCGCTCGGAAAAAGGGGAGCGGCTGTTGGCCCTGTGCTCAGACGATCGTCTGTTCCTTGACAGCACGAATTTCAGACGTTCTAATCGCCGGTATGCCACGTGGCGTCCGACCTCTTCGAGTCAACGATGGACTCAGATCGACCACATCGCTATAAGCCACAAATGGCGAGGTTGCACATAAGACTGTTGACCGTACTGGAGTACCCCCTTGACTCCGACCCCGCATTATTTTACTCGATAAACCAAACTTCACATAAATGCCTGCAAGAGTTGTGTACACCCTAGACTTTTATAAATTATACGCATCCCTCCTTCGTGGACTGGTGATAACCTTTTCCCTACTAGACTGTTGGGCACAGGATTTTGATACGTTCGTTTACAAGCCGATTCGTTTCGGAATCATCTCATCGTTTTTGTAGTCCTCGCACGTATAAACGGCTATAGGCCAATTCGCTTGCGGAGAAAAATGTGGGGTCCCCCTAGTTCGTTCATCTATCAAATCGTCAAAGTGATCATTTGGCTTCATTGGATCCGATATGAGCTCTCTTATCTTACCAAAGTCAGAGAGGCACAAAACAGTATAAAGATGAATTAACTTGAGGTTATTCCAGCGCCGAAACCTGTAGGGATTCTATCTTATTCATATACAAGTCGAGAAAAACCATTCGGACCAACCACTTGTAATTTTTCCAATGTACACTCCAATCAGCACCCTCGCATTTCCGCACACAAACTAATACACCAAGTGCGTGTGACTCATCTTAGTGTAAGCATGGATATTGATTATCACAGTACGCATGTCTCGAGGGCATGATCTGCTTCCACAGCACACGACAATGTTCGGCAAGCTTTTGCCTACCAGTCATATGCTCATGGATTGATATCCGTATGCGTATGTGTTCCGTTACATATTCCCTGTCCATATAAATGCCTTATTTATATACTAAGTGACCAATACACTTCAGTGGAAGTTGGCGCATTTTCTGATTCTATTTCAAGCGATTCCGTCATTACAAAACTCTAAGAAGTAAAAACCGGACACACCTCTGTCTGAGACGCGTTTCAACTCACAGCTCTAACCGTACAATGCGGGTTTTATCAAGAAACTAAGTTTTCGGATGTACCTTGTGGAACAAATGCAATCAGTGACGGATATTGTTAACCGGAGGGATGAGTGTATACTAAAATTGACTTTGTTTGTTATTGTGTCTCGGTTGTTATATGGTACGGTACAATTTTGCGGTCACACACCGAGGAGCCTCAGCCAATCAGAATTGTGCTGGACAGGTGCAACAGAAGCCCCCTGTGATTGGTAAACTTTTGATCTACCAATTATTTCTTCCGACGTAAAATATTGTAGTAAATTTGTTATGCAATGCGCAGTTTTGGTCTTCGCACTGTTTCGGTTTTCGTAGTTCTGGGTTGTAGCTATTTCATTACTTTTTCTCTCAGTATAAGTGATGCGAGTAGCACAGTCTGCTCTGTTCAGAGTGAATCGCTGGCGTTTTTCTCTTCACTTTTTTCAGCCCTGTATAGTATCTTATTCAGCCGAATCATCAGTTGTGTATCCCAGGTGTCTCTTTGAATTCGGTATCTGAAAGGCCACATAATGATCTAGCGAATAATTATGGTTGTAATATCTTTTGTATTAATTGCTTAGGTTGAGTTAAACGATGAGACGATAAAAATAACTCCTATGAAGAGTAGAAACCGCTCTACTTCTTGTTGTAATGGTAATTTGTAATCAAACTAATTGACTGTTTAAGGAAGTCTTCTTGGCAGTGATCAGTTGCATTGTTATCAGTTAAAAAAGTTCATTTTAGCGTGATCGTATAATAGATGAAAAGCCCATATCATTCCCATTTTATTCTGCATAACAGTTTTAGTAAATGAGTTGCCCTCTTGGTCATCACTGCCGAATATTGTCTTCATCTGGTAGTTCCAGAACAGAACTAAATATCTCACAAATTCGTTTATATGGCAGCTAAAATATTCGGGTTTATCACCAAGTGCACCGACTCCACCTCGGCATCTACAGTTGAACGGAGTAGCTAAGAATTTTGTTCCCAGTTTAAGGAGTGCGCCATTTCATCCGTACACGGTAATACGTCCGAATAACCCGGCAAACTTGTCAACGGTTTCTCGATGCGGTTCCATAGCTCCACCCAATTTTGACGACTGAAGGGGTCCAGCTAAGCTACCCAATTACTGATTACTGAGAAAGCTCCTACTAAGTTTGGAATCAGCTGAAGTCTTCCGTCATCGAGGGCAAAATCTTCCAAAGAAGTTGTCCACAATTAAATGAGAAAAAAACTAAGCTAGATTCCTCATATTTCTGGTGGCTTCTTCTATACATCGTAGATATCTGTTTCAGGTTGCTTTTACCATCCCAGATTTCATTATTCGAAATCCGATTATTCTAAGTCCACTTCGGAAAACAACCGATGCAATGCATCCAGCAATAATTCATCGACACAAGTACGGAATTCTGAAATAACGTGCATTAGAGAATGGTAGCAATATGGAAGACCCGAAATGAAGTCAAGCTGAGGCGGGGATGATGATGCTGTGGAGGGGGGTGGGGGTGGAACCGATTGTTGTCCTCATCTTCAAGAATGGTTTGCACAGTGACTGCGCTAATCAAAATGGTATAAGCCTTGCATCTGTCATACTTCACAGGTGAAGAGCGTGAAGAGCAGACTCGCGAGGAGCAGGCTGGGTTTCGCGCCGGTCGTGAATGTATTCATCGAATCCTCACCCTTCGATAACTGCTAGAGCACCAACACACTTTCCAAATACCAATAATCATTGTGTTTCTGGGCATGCACGTGGCCTTGAACTTTATCAATAGGATTGCACCATGAAACAGTTTGTTGAGAAATGGAGTACCTGAGAACTAAGTGTCAATCCTCAAGGAGTTGCATCATCACACCTCAGATCGAGTCAGGACCAACGGCCAGCCTTCACCCACTTTTGTCGTCTCAAGTGGAGTTCGACAAGGTTGTCATATATTTCAATTTCCCTTCAACTTAACCATAGAGGACGGTCTACGGAAATATCTGTCTGGTATTCCAAACGGTGGAGTTGAACTTCTCACACGGAACAGAATTTTCGACTTGGAATATGCAGATGATACCGCCTTACTGAGTAATAATGCACAGGAATTCCAACATAATTTAGACCGCTTGGCGGTTGAGGTATCTAGATATGGAATGCACTTTGCGCCTTCTAAGTGCAAAGTGCTTTTGCAAGATTGGCAAGATCTTGTGCCTGCGCCCACCCTTTGTGGTGATCAGCTCGAGTTAGGTGACAACCTTAAGTGCCTTGGTAGCTTGATAGCAACTGAAGGTTGTGCTGGAGAGGAGATCAGCTCACGAATAGCGACAATTAGAACAACTTGCGTAAGCCTGCGACACCTGTGGCGTCGCCGTGACATCCGGCTCTCTCCCTCTCTCAAGGGACTCGTGCACGTCGGAGCGGTTAATAGTGTTTTACTCTACGGTTGCGAGACCTGGCCACTTCGCGTTGAGGATGCTCGACGTCAATCTGTGTTCGACAACCGATTTATCCGAAGTATTGCTCGTGTTTGGCGGGAACATCGAGTGAGTAATGACGAGATGGGCCGTCGTGTGTTAGGCACGGATAGCTGCCCCCTTAACGAAGTGATCACTCTACACCGCCTCCGGTGTCTCCGTTATGTTTTACGAATGCCCGTCCATCGCCCACCTTTCCGTGCTCTATTCGCACATGCTGGGCAAGGCTGGGAGAAGCGACGCGACTGTCAGGCCATGACTTAGTATAGATGTATGAAGAGGCTAGTATCAGCATCGGCTTCATTTGGCGATTCCCGCCTTCCTGGTTGGGGCCCAAACGATGAGAGACGTTGAGACATGGTTGAGAATCGTAGTTAGTAGTGCGACCACTGTGCGGTCTCTCTGTCTGTTGAATTCTCATGCCCGATAATCACAAAAATGTCCTTCGAGCGAGCAGAATGACAAAAAACATCAAAAAGTGTGCGGTGAGAAACAAATTATCTAAGCATTTTTTCTGCTACAGTTTTACTGTATTGTACTCTGCTTCCCTTATTTTGTAATTGTTGTTGTTGCCTAAGCACCTTGCTTGATGTCAGGCTGGTGTAATTATTACTATTAGTAACAATAATAATATTAGTATTGTCAATAATACTATTGTTATTAATATTATTATTATCGTCAATAATAATATGCTCAAGGATTTCGAGCTGAGTCAGTGTAACTCTCATGGTACGAAATGGAAGCTTCCGCGTCAAATCTCGTCCATACCTCGATGGTGCAACTTGATGTGGTGGTAGGCTGTAATTCTCACTGCCGTCCGGATCGTTACCACACCTGAACTTTTAGGACCCTAAGTGGTTCCTCGCCACTCCAAGTCTCACGGTCCGGCGACCAGTTATCTCCGATAGTGCAGAGGGCTCTCGTGGCTATAGGGTATATACTCCTTCAACTGCACTCATGAGAAAGCATGCAATAAAAAATCTAGATATACTATTTCATCAGATTATAGTCTACTTCGTATCCAGTCAGTCTTCATATTAATCATGATACTATCATCCATCAGATAGAAGAGAAACTGAATACGAATTTTCTGGCTATTGAGAACCAATCCTACAGAAAATTGAGCCTTAACGTCAAACTCGCGTGCAATATTGCCTTTAACTGTTATTTATCAACCTCATCCAAAATGAACCATGCTCAATGAATCAATTCGCGTAACTCAACACAACAAAGTGATAGTAGAGGGGCAAAAACCAGTTCTAAATCGCTTAGAATCCTTCGCAACAGATTTAGGAACGGATATAACGTCGAGGATCAGAATCTTCTGCACCTGAGCTTCATATTACACACGACTGATTTGTCAAAAGTGAACAAATTCAGTACTTCTCGGCGTTCAAATATCTGCGCCTTGCGATACGCCCAAAACAGCCAGTCGTTTCTTCAGCTTCACAAAGCACTCTAGGCACGCAACGAGATCAGTCTTCTAACAAAGATACTTATCTTTCTTGGTCACGGAGCGTCGGGGAAGTCAGCTTGCGTATAGTGTAGTGGAATGATTATGCTCTATTGCCTCGAAGGCCCACTGTACTACTAGAGGTAACCGGTAATTTAATCATGATACTTGGAGTGGAGATCCACCTAAGGTCTGAGTGTGTTTCATAGACTAAACCGCAATAACTCCAAATCTTCAAACAAATTGTTGCTTCGTCTTCTATGTTTTGACTTCGCTGTGTAAATAACAAAAGGCATCCAATACTGCGAAAATTTACCCGGAATAAGGTACATTTTACTTCCTTCTTACTTGAGGATCCTGTTACGAAATGTCTAGTCTGCAAAATACGTATGTGGAGAACGGTGAACTAGTGGCTTTTTACTTCTCACCAGGATGAATGAGTACTGATGTGCATCTTCTCAGACTGTACACTCTGTATCCGTTGTTCTCTATCCCATTTGAGAATCCATTCAGTTCTTTTTCCGAACATTCTTTCAATCTCCGTATTACGGTCAGCAAGTCAGTAATCCACGCAACTTGTGCCATTTTCTCCTGCCGTACGAAAACTGATATGAATTGGAAATTCTCAACAACGACAACATTTAGGGATAAATCGGACAGCCTTAAGAATAAGGAAAAACAGAGGACCAATGAGAAAGTGATTTACTGAAACTAATGAATTGACCTTAGAACAAATTCAGTGGCGTAAATTTGAAATACGAACTGATTGAAGGCGGGTTGTTCAAACTGATGAAAGTATGTATTTCGCATAGTTTGGATGCCGTGTGATAAAAATATAATATCACTCTTGTCTCATCGTAAGAAAACAGGAAGATCAGATCAGTAGTTAACGGCGAAATACATTTTGCGAGCTTTCCTGTTTCATTTTGGGCCTACTTGCTATTTGACAGTAGTAAATAAGATATACACAAATTGAAGGGCATTATGAGAAGCCAGAGTGCATCGAAGATTTAATCCATCCCGTGCATACTAGTGAGTTTCCCACATATTAAGTTTAAAATACATTTTCCTATTTGACCTATACGACCACCTCGACTCGGTTCATTCCTTTGCTTGTTTGGTGTTACGTGATGTTGAACAAACTGTCAGAAGTAGTGTTTTAGTTATGAATGATGGAGCTAGAACTCAGAATCATGGCAGTTTTTGCCGTATCACCACTGGGAGAAAACTGCGAACGTCACAAACCGTAGGAGATTTGGTTTTCGAATAAAATCATTCACGATTAAGTATCACTGCCCAACTCATACCTCACGCTTGATATTCACGGATTCAAAACTACTTACTGATCAAAGGCAACTTTGAATAACGTCAGAGTGAAAATACCCCGGGGTATGTGTGTCCAGCCACATTTTCGAGCGTATTGGTCACCAGAAAGGTTAAAAGATTATTTCTTTGCAAATGAGCAGTGAGGGATTAGATTTGTATAATACGATTCATCATACAGCTTCAACGCTCAACTCACCATTGAAAGCCATGGAAGCACTGAACAGCTGCCATCCATCATAGGAGTCGATCCCTGTGCGGGAAGCTAGTTGTTACCATTCAAAAGCCAGTGACGGAAGGGTGCTATATCATGTAGCGTAGATGTTCGACAAACCTTGGAGGGCCAGCCCGGATAACCTCGTGCTTAAGGTGTTCGATTCACAATCGTTCAGCCGGTGTTCGAGTCCCCGTGGGGGCTCGGTGGATGTGCACTGCTGACGATTCCCAACAAGGATGAAATAGCTGTACAGTGCTTCCATGGTTTTCAATGGTGAGTTCAGCGTTGAAGCTGCGTGATGAATCGAACTATTTCTTCCCAAACAAATTAAAATGAATCAGTTAACGCAGATTGACTGAAAGCACTATAGAAGGTGAATGGAAACGACCGTAACAAGGGTCATTTGACACCCAAAAGGAAACTGAATCTTACTCGGGCTATCAGGATGAGAAAAATTCCCAGAATCTAGTATGCAGCTGAACAGGTGCACTGCCATGTGAATAAAAGTTGTACTTCGTTATTTACTCAATAAATAAATCAAACGAGGAACAGAATGTCAGGACAGACGGGATTGGAGTTAAGCTATGGGAGGCTATTTGGAGCCAGATACTATGCGACATTAACAACTATGTGGTTATTCAATTTCCAGGATCAGTATTTATGTGTATCCACGTATTATATCGTAATGAATTATGCTGAGGATTTTTTTAAGTTGCAAAGCTCATATTTAAGCAAAGCAAGAAAGGGAACCAATGGACGTAATTTGGAAATGAACTCAAAGAAGTGTGCAGACAGAGGAAGAGCGACAGGAATCGATTAAATCACCGAGGTTAGTGAGAAGTTCCTCTATGACCTTCACGTTTGTCAGTAGAAAACGTGTTTAACAGGACACTGTATAGTTGCCTTAGGCATTTACATGAGAGGGGATCAATCTAATTTCGGAAGGTGTAGAGGCATACGTATAAGTTACGGCACAAGAGCTAGGCGTAATCCGTAAGAATCTTCAAGGTGAATCTATCACAGGCAATAATGTTTAAATCATGTATACTCTGATGAATCAAAGAAGCACTAATAACGGCCAAGCTACTATGCGAAAATGTTTTTTTAGGCAGACCAACAAGGATTTCGGGTAAACACAGTGATGGACAAGAGAAATAAAAACAGCTTGCGTGGAACCAAATAGGAAACGGAAACAAAGTTGATAACTGACTGTTCATTCGAGAAGAGGAAACAGTACACTCGGAACACTTGAAAGTGTTTAGATCTAGGCCAGAATGGAACGAGAATTCCTAGGTATTGAACAAGATCTCGAAAGAAAGAAGTAGATTCAGGTGGATTGGAGATGAACTCGTAAAGCTTCGAGCCATTGGTATACTTGAAATGTTATGTAGGTGATGCGGCATTTAAGTCCCTAACAGACCCAGTGAAATGAATGGGAGGGGGAGATGGTACCCGAATGAACACCGGAAATATTCAGTAAAGGACTGAAAAAACTGCTACCAAGTTTTGTGCTTTGAGTTCTGTTGAGAAAGCAGTCTTTCAGTCATGGAAGTGTGAAGGGGCAGAGAGACGAATGACTTCAGATTTTGAAGAAGGAGAGCAAAGGAAATTAATCAAAATCAGGAGCATAACCGGGAAAGGTAAATTGACTTGGTTTCACGGTACAGTAGTCCTCCCATCAAGAAATGCTAGTCGGGATCGCCCAAATTGTTTCTTGCTGAGAGGTATTACGTTTAGGGAGGGAGACAGTTAAAGAGAGATAATTTTCATGCACGGCAAAAATGTTTCTTGCAGAGAAGATATTGTAATCCGGAGAGAAGGGGCTACTGTGGAACCGCAAAACATGTTCACTGACATTTGCGCGTTAGTCTTCCTGCCTCAGCGCTATAAATGAATTGTTGGAATTCCAGGTTGACTTCTAAATCAGCCTACAGTCAAGTTCTATCGGTCTGACAGGGGGCATCATAATGGAAGCAAGCGATTGCCACGACTTTATGAAGGATTTACAACAGATGCGACGAACAGTTTTCTCTAAATGTTGGGGTTCATCTTTGTGGTGTGCGTTACAGCTTTACAGGAATTATTCTCATTTTTAGTGAGCTTATGGACCAGAAAGCTTACGTTTTGGTCTCATGTGAGGTATTCTAAGTGACATGCAAAATTTGACATGGTGATTTTTTCAATACAAATTCAGCTGACCCAAATTCTTCCACGCAATCAAGTGAAGTATGTTCACAACACACTACGGTTATACCAGTGAAAATTCTGATATATTTTTGCAAGTGAATTTGCAATTTAATGAGGAAATAATGAGGGAATGTCCGTGCGAATCTATGAAAAAGAAAACTCATGATAAGTAGGCGTGCATTTGGCAACTCACTAAGTCAGAATCATACAAAAGTATCAGTCACTAGCCTTTTCGACAAGTCACACGGCGGAATGCGAATATGAGGTGGTAAAACAAAGAATTTGGAACATCGATTGAATGTATATACTATGATTTGAGGAAACTAATTGTCATCGTTTCTTAGAAGTGCATCATCCCAAGTTCGAGTCGCAATTGGGGCACTGTGTAAGTACGCAGCTGATGATTCCTAGAGGGGATGAAACTGCTGTACAGTGCTCAGTGGTGAGCTAAGTGTTGATACTGCATGCCGAATCTCAGCATATACTGCTATTCTGCAGCCACTAATCTTTATCTCCATAGAGTTCATTATCGATAAGCACAAAAATAAACTGGAATTTCACTTTTTGTAACCCAGAACATTGTGAAAACGCTGAAATGATTGCCAACAGGAGCTTCTGTTCGCTACAGTATCTCCATCTTATTTATCCCTATAACTTTCTTGTCAATTCTTTCCGATAACTCTTCAAATTTTCCTTCGAAGCCTACTTAAGTAAATCAACGATTGAAGAATAAATGTACATAATTTTTAGATTTCTTTTATTATACGGCAACGTACAATAATCCTGGAAAAGGTCTCAGCCTAAAGGGCAGTGACCGGTGGTGGCCGTAATCGAACCCAGAGCGCCAAGGTCTGAAGTTCTCGATAATGACCGGTTGTCCATCGCCTGCCGAATTTCAACACGACTTCTTCCGATCAATCTCCGTTCTTCAATACAGAATAGCTTAGACGGAAATCAAACTCGTCAACAAAGTTTTTTGCTTTTATACCTGCTCGATAAATCTGTTACAGTCCTGTGGAAACCTGACTCTCTTTTCCGTCTAATTCGTTCGGGAAGACGTACATCTACGAACTAAGAAGTACAATAAGCTCATCTAATCTTTTCTAAAGCTGGTAGGCCACGCTACGGAAAGGCTAAAAGTGCACTATCACCCGTGATCACGACATCTCTCTTGGATAGGCAATGCACACGTCATACTTGCCAGACCTAGTTGTCATTCATCCTCATTTGTATTTTTCACGTGATCTTTGGCTTGTGCTTCTGCTACCTGCCTTTTTGTGTATGTTCAGGTTATTTCTTTGAATCGAAAACAGTCGAAACGGAGACAATTATCCCATCGATGACTGAAGCTCAAAACTGTAGTCTATCGAAAATCTTTTTACAGACTAAACTCGGTGTTTGAGCCGAATTTCAACAAGAGAAGAAAGAGACGTGCGGTTTCCTGCATTACTAAATTCAATTTTTTTAACTGACCGGTGAAAATATAAAACCAATTTACCTGTCTAGTCACGTGTGAATTGGCCACCGGTACTATTCACGTGACTTGGCTAATGATACCGTCCTCCCAACTTGTCTCTTGCACTGTTTGAACACGAGACCTTTGGGACCACAGCATTATAGCTCATCTCCTCGCCTCTAGTGCTGTGATTTGACCACGTTAAGAAACGTATAGAACAAAGTTGAGACCACTCTACAGAACTGAATCCAAAGCATTAAAAAAATGTTTCTACGCATACTTCACAGCTCCATTATTAGGAAAATGTACATGGAAAATGCTAGCCAGGAGTTACTGATTAACTTTGATCAGTCACTTTGTGGCATTTTAAAATAATACTAATTATGTGAAACGAACATGGTGCGTAGGAGTATTCCAATTCAGAGCTAGGAATAACGGCAGAGTGGACAGAACAAGACACGGCAGCACAGAACCGGACTGCACTCGAGGGAAATTGCATATATTTATTATAATTTACCCCAGCTTGACATCAAGCAAGGTGCTTAGGCAACAACAACAATTACAAAATAGGGGAAGGAGAGTACAATACAATAAAACTGTAGCAGAAAAAATGCTTAGATGGTTTGTTTCTCACCGCACACTTTTTGATGTTTTTTGTCATTCTGCTCGCTCGAAGGACATTTTTGTGATTATCGGGCATGAGAATTCAACAGACAGACAGACAGACCACACAGCGTTCACACCACTGACTTCGATTCTCAACCATGTCTCAACGTCTCCAACCAACGATAATCCTCATCGTTTGGGCCCCAACCAGGAAGGCGGGAATCGCCAAATGAAGCCGATGCTGATGCTAGCCTCTTCATACCTCTATACTAAGTCATGGCCTGACAGTCGCGTCGCTTCTCCCAGCCTTGCCCAGCATGTGCGAATAGAGCACGGAAAGGTGGGCGATGGACAGGCATTCGTAAAACATAACGGAGACACCGGAGGCGGTGTAGAGTGATCACTTCGTTGAGGGGGCAGCTATCCGTGCCTAACACACGACGGCCCATCTCGTCATTACTCACTCGCTGTTCCCGCAAAACACGAGCAATACTTCGGATAAATCGGTTGTCGAACACAGATTGACGTCGAGCATCCTCAACGCGAAGTGGCCAGGTCTCGCAACCGTAGAGTAAAACACTATTAACCGCTCCGACGTGCACGAGTCCCTTGAGAGAGAGAGAGAGCCGGATGTCACGGCGACGCCACAGGTGTCGCAGGTTTACGAAAGTTGTTCTAATTGTCGCTATTCGTGAGCTGATCTCCTCTCCAACACAACCTTCAGTTGCTATCAAGCTACCAAGGCACTTAAGGTTGTCACCTAACTCGAGCTGATCACCACAAAGGGTGGGCGCAGGCACAAGATCTTGCCAATCTTGCAAAAGCACTTTGCACTTAGAAGGCGCAAAGTGCATTCCATATCTAGATACCTCAACCGCCAAGCGGTCCAAAGTATGTTGGAATTCCTGTGCATTATCACTCAGTAAGGCGGTATCATCTGCATATTCCAAGTCGAAAATTCTGTTCCGTGGGAGAAGTTCAACTCCACCGTTTGGAATACCAGACAGATATTTCCGTAGACCATCCTCTATGGTTAAGTTGAAGGGAAATGGAAATATATGACAACCTTGTCGAACTCCACTTGAGACGACAAAAGTGGGTGAAGGCTGGCCGTTGGTCCTGACTCGATCTGAGGTGTGATGATGCAACTCCTTGAGGATTGACACTTAGTTCTCAGGTACTCCATTTCTCAACAAACGGTTTCATAGTGAAGTCCTATTGATAAAGTTCAAGGCCACGTGCATGTCCAGAAACACAATGATTATTGGTATTTGGAAAGTGTGTTGGTGCTCTAGCAGTTATCGAAGGGTGAGGATTCGATGAATACATTCACGACCGGCGCGAAACCCAGCCTGCTCCTCGCGAGTCTGCTCTTCACGCTCTTCACCTGTGAAGTATGACAGATGCAAGGCTTATACCATTTTGATTAGCGCAGTCACTGTGCAAACCAATCTTGAAGATGAGGACAACAATCGGTTCCACCCCCACCCCCCTCCACAGCATCATCATCCCCGCCTCAGCTTGACTTCATTTCGGGTCTTCTATATTGCTACCATTCTCTAATGCACGTTATTTCAGAATTCCGTAATTGTGTCGATGAATTATTGCTGGATGCATTGCATCGGTTGTTTTCCGAAGTGGACTTAGAATAATCGGATTTCGAATAATGAAATCTGGGATGGTAAAAGCAACTTGAAACAGTTATCTACGATGTATAGAAGAAGCCACCAGAAATATGAGGAATCTAGCTTAGTTTTTTTCTCATTTAATTGTGGACAACTTCTTTGGAAGATTTTGCCCTCGATGACGGAATACTTCAGCTGATTCCAAACTTAGTAGGAGCTTTCTCAGTAATCAGTAATTGGGTAGCTTAGCTGGACCCCTTCAGTCGTCAAAATTGGGTGGAGCTATGGAACCGCATCGAGAAACCGTTGACAAGTTTGCCGGGTTATTCGGACGTATTACCGTGTACGGATGAAATGGCGCACTCCTTAAACTGGGAACAAAATTCTTAGCTACTCCGTTCAACTGTAGATGCCGAGGTGGAGTCGGTGCACTTGGTGATAAACCCGAATATTTTAGCTGCCATATAAACGAATTTGTGAGATATTTAGTTCTGTTCTGGAACTACCAGATGAAGACAATATTCGGCAGTGATGACCAAGAGGGCAACTCATTTACTAAAACTGTTATGCAGAATAAAATGGGAATGATATGGGCTTTTCATCTATTATACGATCACGCTAAAATGAACTTTTTTAACTGATAACAATGCAACTAATCACTGCCAAGAAGTCTTCCTTGAACAGTCAATTAGTTTGATTACAAATTACCATTACAACAAGAAGTAGAGCGGTTTCTACTCTTCATAGGAGTTATTTTTATCGTCTCATCGTTTAACTCAACCTAAGCAATAATACAAAAGATATTACAACCACAACTATTTACTAGATCATTATGTGGCCTTTCAGATACCGAATTCAAAGAGACACCTGGGATACAAAACTGATGATTCGGCTGAATAAGATACTATATAGGGCTGAACAGAGCAGACTGTGCTACTCGCATCACTTATACTGAGAGAAAAAGTAATGAAATAGCTACAACCCAGAACTACGAAAACCGAAACAGTGCGAAGACCAAAACTGCGAAATGGCACAATAAATTTACTACAATATTTTACGTCGGAAGAAATAATTGGTAGATCAAAAGTTTACCAATCACAGGGGGCTTCTGTTGCACCTGTCCAGAACAATTCTGATTGGCTGAGGCTCCTCGGTGTGTGACCGCAAAATTGTACCGTACCATATAACAACCGAGACACAATAACAAACAAAGTCAATTTTAGTATACACTCATCCCTCCGGTTAACAATATCAGTCACTGATTGCATTTGTTCCACAAGGTACATCCGAAAACTTAGTTTCTTGATAAAACCAGCATTGTACGGTTAGAGCTGTGAGTTGAAACGCGTCTCAGACAGAGGTGTGTCCAGTTTTTAGTTCTTGGTGTTTTGTAATTACCGAATCGCTTGAAGTAGAATCAGAAAATGCGCCAACTTTCACTGAAGTGTATTGGTCACTTAGTATGTAAATAAGGCATTTATATAGACAGGGAATATGTAACGGAACACATACGCATACGGATATCAATCCATGAGCATATGACTGGTAGGCACAAGCTTGCCGAACAGTGTCGTGTGCTGTGGAAGCAGATCATGCCCTCGAGACATGCGTACTGTGATAATCAATATCCATGCTTACACTAAGATGAGTCACACGCACTTGGTGTATTAGTTTGTGTGCGGAAATGCGAGGGTGCTGATTGGAGTGTACATTGGAAAAATTACAAGTGGTTGGTCCGAATGGTTTTTCTCGACTTGTATATGAATAAGATAGAATCCCTACAGGTTTCGGCACTGAAATAACCTCAAGTTAATTCATCTTTATACTGTTTTGTGCCTCTCTGACTTTGGTAAGATAAGAGAGCTCATATCGGATCCAATGAAGCCAAATGATCACTTTGACGATTTGATAGAAGAACGAACTAGGGGGACCCCACATTTTTCTCCGCAAGCGAATTGGCCTATAACCGTTTATACGTGCGAGGACTACAAAAACGATGAGATGATTCCGAAACGAATCGGCTTGTAAACGAACGTATCAAAATCCTGTGCCCAACAGTCTAGTAGGGAAAAGTTTATCACTAGTCCACGAAGGAGGGATGCGTATAATTCATAAAAATCTAGGGTGTACACAACTCTTGCAGGCATTTATGTGAAGTTTGGTTTATCGAGTAAATCTTTGGGAGAAGGTAGGAAATAGCCGCTGATAATCAGCTGCCTAAGTCGAATAGCCGTGAAACCCCTTCTTAGAAAACCTTTATTACTCCTGATACCAGGTCCTGACTAGATCCCGGGAATGCCCTATGGAATGGGTAACAAGCTAAAAGTACCGACGTGTGCCAAAAGACGGTAGAAGTCGATGGAATAGGTGAAGGACGTTTTGTATTGAGACAATGTCTTTCACGTTTACGATTGGGAGCGACACCGGACGCGATACTAGCTAAGGGAACTGAAGGTTCAACCGTCCGCAAGCAGAGCAGTCAAAAAATGTGTTTTTCATTTGAAGGAAACCAATTGTTCTTACTGCAAGCAGACAAACAACGCACAATCCTGTGGCATCGAACAACATACAAACTGCCTAGAGCTAAGTGCTAATTGGTTATGTTTGTCTAGAGTAAGTTTTGATCATGAGTTTACACATTCAAACATAGTCATCGCCAGGTCGCTACAGTCTAGCACAAACAACGGATGTAAGCTGTAGAACGAAATGTGGAAAATACCTTTAAAGGCCCATATGACCTAGGAAGTTACTGTCAACGTACCGATAGCACAGGAACTAAAAGGAGCTCATAGTTCAATTCAAATAACGATCAACCAAGCACTTGGTATGGTGGCTTTTTTCGCTGTTTGTCTGTAGTAACTTCAATGGGAAATAATGGAAACTTATGAAAACAACAAGAAGAGAACTGCCCATGGTATCAGGTCGACCAAGAAAGATGGTGAGTAGAACAGCGACACTGGTCGCGACACCGAGCCATACTCTCCAAATGATCTAACCCTTGAGTGAGGTTATCTCTTGGACCCCATCCAGGAAGTCTATCGCATCCTACGTGGCCAAGTTTACTCGTTAGGTTTTTCATACATTTCTTCCGTGTCATGGACTGACCACGTCCCGGCGAAAAAAGCACGCCGAGGAATTCTAACCAGGGACATGTGCAACACATGTCCAGAACTTGAGTACTTAACCTAACGATTTATTTCGTGTGGCTTATACTCTGTACTTAACCTCAACATCGCTGATACAATGTTCCCATCAGATTCGAGCAACTCTAGGGAGATATCGGTTTTTAAATACAGAAAATCTTCGTACATTATCCACACATAGGGGCCATGTTTCTGAACCATACAAAAGAACTGGCCTGACTTCTGTAGCATACACTCGACCCTTGATAGATGGGCAAACATCGAGTCAATGTTACAGATGACTCAGGTTCGTATCGATAGTGACTTTGCACAATGGATTTCATTCTAGGTAGATTTGTTCTAGTTATGGACAGGTCAGAAGGAAAGTGAGCTAAGGAGGGACTTACAGTGATTGTGACAAACCTGAATTGGGAAAGGCTAGAACAACATTTATAAAGAACAATGAACGACTTGTTAAAGAGAATTTGGAAACTCCGGGGAATCGGACACATCCGGACTTGCAATGACAGCATCAGCTAATTTCAAGTTATGGTCGGGAGAGGTAAAGTTCATGTCTCTGAAACACCTAGAAAATAAGTTATGTTATCGAGCCATTCTCCTAAGGGAAAACAAGGCGTGATTTGTTGGGCTTGGAAACAATACTAGAAAGACACAACCGAAGTAGAGCAGGGGTCTCCATCGCAAGACCGTCAAACTGGAGTTTTATGGGTAATGATTTTTGTGTTCTAATTTAGTAGTGGTGACTGAAACCGCCAACCAATTCAACCTATTCTGCCAAATAAAGGGTCATAGTGGCACATATGAATCACGCAAGCAGGGAGTTACGGAAAACATTTTCAGGCAATTGGAAATCCGGAACAAGTCCCGCAATTCCAGGACTTCGCCTTTTAGTTTTCATTTATTTGCTGTTGTAGGACAGTTTACAATATCAGCACGGCAAACCGGTCCCGATTCAATGTTGAATTTACTTCCGGTAAGGATGGTTAGTGGAATCCAACCGCAGGACCACAAACATGATGTCCCACCTTTTAAGTGTAGTGGGTGCATAGGAAGTTAAGTAAGTAGTCCATAAACTTCACGAGAGGAGCCACCGTGGAAATGGCTGAGTACTGTCTGTTCAAGCCATCCTTTTACGCTCAAGGCAACTCAAGTAGTCCACAACTATTCAGGTAAAATCGATATTAGAGACTGATTCATTTTAGAAGATCAAACTTGTTTGTTCCGTGTATCCGTACACAGAACAACTCACCGCCGTCTTTTGGGTGTATCTTTAAAGTGACTTGTGTAACCAGAGATCAAATTGTTGAAAACAAGCCCGTTAATCACTCAGTGTTCTTATTGGACAATACAGAAGAAAGTCAAGTCAATAATATCATACAACCTGAACTTATATCCCCTTTTTGAAGGCACCACTTCATTCAGAATAGCAGACCAAAATTCATATTAACTCTCTTTGAAACTAGGTGGTAACCATGCGTGGGTTCGAGTCCACCGGGATCAACGAATTTTAACAGTTGGATCATCTCAAAAGTTTCCCAGTTGTCAAAAATAAAAGCAAACTGGTGAACACCTTATTCTTCAGGGCTGGTAAGATATATACCGAGGATAGCCTCAAAGGATATGGAAAATATCTTCATCACTTTGCACACTAATGGGTACCCGAACTCCTTTACTCGTTTTCACCGTAGACAAAGGATTACAACCTCTACGTCTTTCGACGGGGTGGAAAAATGTGCCTTTACATCTCTCTATTCCTTATATCGGGACAGATCGATGCATCTCACCGCACGGTGGATTAGAAGTGTCCTACGGAGAACCCACCCTGCCGCGACTTTACGGTTACTGTCAGTCACTCATCGCTATCCTAAACCTCTATTCAAGGACCGAATCACTATCGTCTATACATCACGTTGCATTTACTCTTCCTCTTGCAGTTGCAAGGGGGCATACATCAGCAGAACTGACAGAATGCCAAGCATTAGACTCGTTGAACACATACCCAAGTATGTACAGGAAGCGAAGAGTCACCCCAATTCTAAAGCGGTAATTGTATCACGAGGACCCACTTCAGCTGTCTCTTACCGTCTGATGGGTAGGGGGCACAAGGTCAGTCCAGCCAACGCGTTCTGCGTCATCCTACGTCACCGGGATCCACGCCGCCTTGGTATACTAAAAGCGTTATCGGTTAGTCACCTTAGCCCTACTTTGTGCGATCTGAAGCGTTCGAATTTCTCCCTGAACCTACCATGGCTTTGGCCAATCGAGCACGAGCAAAATACACACAATCTGGACACATCCACCCACCCAACCACACACACAGGCAAAGTTGTGTCAATAAGTATTACATTTTCAAGCAACTTACTTCATATTCCCAGTGTAATGTTATATGTTCGTGGCCGGTTAGAATATACGAAAGGAATTCCTCTACCAACATTTACCATCTGTTTTATTTGTTCAAGTTATCGAATCTTCATTGTCAGATGAAAATTTTGTCACAACAGTCCGGCGAGTTATTTGTAAGTCGTCTATTCGCACTCGTTTTGCTCATCGTATGTTGCGTTGCTACTTCACAGTTTTGTGACATTTTCGGAGCGCACACACCTAGGTCACTGCCACCGTTGTCCAAGCACAAAATAGGTACACCTTGATTAAGTGTTCATTCCAAGGTCATAAGTGTCTGATGAAAATTCTTTTAGGGTTAGTTACTCACCGGCTCTCTCTCTCTCTCCCTCTTTCAGCGAAATTGTTTTTGTCATCAGACGGAGTTGGGTGGACTCGATAATGTACGCCAGTACTACTAGTGTAATAAAGTGAAGACTGAGTGCTGGAATGCTACAGGATGTTTATTGAAGCTTGTGTGAATGCATACGCATATGCATGTTTGCGAGAGTGTATTCCACTGACAATGCCTGCTTGAACGGAGTGCGATCCCGTGGGCTGTTGAACTGTGATTTGTTTGCGTGTAAGAGAGCCGGAGAAAAAAGTGAAGGAGAATAGGTATGTGAGTATTCGAGCAGGAACGAAATGTGAATGAACTGGCAAGATGTGCATGTGTCACACTCGGGAACCTGGTCGCGAAATGTGTCAGCAACACACTACACTCCGTCACAACAGCTTTGCCGGGGGGTGGGGGGTGGAGGAATTCAGAATCAGAAAGTGAACGTGTTCACGTGACTTGAATGTTCCGAATTTGAGAACGCCTCAGGGACTGGATAAACTTCTACCATTCTCGAGAGAAAAATAAATCAGAGGGTTCAGCAATAGTGATTGAGAGGATCAAAGACCCGGATCGAGTGATTTACAAGACTGATAAAGAATAACAAATAAAAGCCAGACATTTAGGCATGCATGTCGACGACGATGATGATGGTGATTCGGATGATGAATTAGATGATGATGAAATGACCCTAGTTATTCCATCCCCAGAAGCAATGAATCTAAACTCAAATTCCAACAAACAGATTCCGGAGCAGTATTGATCTTATTCAAATGTGATTGTGCTTACTTCTGCTACTAAAAATCCAGACCACCATTTTGAGAGAAAAGTCACTTTGATCACCACTCGTTGATAAAGTTGCCGCTTTAATTACCGGGGTAAAGTGAAGGCATTACTGAGGAGAGAAGTAATCATCAAGTTGTGATATAACCCGTCGGATTTTGTTTACCTGGATGTGAACTGATCAGAGCAGGACCAGAAAATCCCTGCTCTAATTTCAGGGTCCCACAGAGGCGTCTTTGTGTAGGTCATATCTCGGAGCACGCAACTGTGATAACCGATGAGCAGAAACAAACAGAGAGCTGATAGGGAATCTTTTTACTTAAAGCTGAAAATGATGGTCAGTCAGTTGGACTGAGAAACTCAGTGACCCCGCCAATTGCTGACAGTGGGAGTAACAGTTCTTCCGTTCCAAGTAGCTTTGGGCTTTAGGTGCCATAATTCGCAGTGCCCTCCGATCAGGAAAAACGATTGTTGTGTCACTTGGGGTACTCGCTATCCTTCTTCGTCGAATCTGAGTCTTCCATACATGAAGGGATTTACAAAAATATTAATGATAATCATAACTGGGACTATGATATACAACGTGACTGTACAGTAGTAAACCGTCTAATTATCGTAGATGACTGATTTTTGCCAAAAGCTGGTAGTTGATCGATTACATAACCAAATACGTACAATATGGAGTCATTCTGTTTCGGGTGATGAACCAGAATTAGACCAACGTAGATAGTGGACTTTTTTCTTTTTCAATACGCCAGAATCAGCTCTGTTGATGTCTCGAGGTGGCGTCATGTCCAACTTGTGGGAAAATGGGACAGGATGGAACTTACTATATGCATCCGGTTTAAGCACTCAGTTGTCCTGTAATTCGGTATGACCTTGAAAACTCATCGCCCAGTGTAACAGCATACTGTAGACAGCCATATTGGAGCTTGCTTGATATAAGTGTGAGAACCTTGTTGTTGCATTTACTGAGCTTCGGTTCATGGAGTTCTCCTTCTTTAGTGCATATGCAGATTGGATATGTGCAAATACCCTCGAAAGAGCCTACAACACCAGAGCAGCCGAACTGAAAAGCTCAAGTGTCCATGGCAGCGCACAATTTGTTCGTCACATCCGAAACCCCGTTATTCGCCTAGCAGTCTAACTTGTAGGCCAGCCCAAAGTTTAAACTGGCCAAATTCGTGCTTCATAGTTTAACTGGAAAAGCGGGTACGTGATAGTGTGGTTAGCTTCGTGCGTTTTGGGTTCGAATTCCCGTAGTAAATGTAGGAATTTAAAACCCACACCACATCCACTGAATCTGTCATAGCACACAGATATAATAACGCTCAGTACTGGAATTTGATGGCTAGCAAACCATCAGGTGGCGTGATATTAGGGTGATTTGCATTGTTCTCTGTCCTTCGGGTGACACTTTGTACATGATAACCACCTCACAACTCCTATGGCATGAGCCCTCTCACTTGGAAACCAGAATGGGTCAGTACGCGGTGCGCGTGGGAAAGTCAGTTACTGATTCGACGATGTGATATTTAAAATGCAAATGGAAGTGCCCAGAATCATCCACATGTGCTTCCAGTTGGGTTACTTTAGTAAGAGTTTCATTTGGTTGTCAAGGCCTCAGCTAACCTGACTGGTTGGCTGTCTTGAAGTGTTCACTCATGACGGGTTGTGCATTGAACCGAAGCCAACATGTTTTGCAAAAAAGTTGGGTCAGTTGGATTACCCAGGGCGGGACACATTCACGTGAACTGTTTGTTTGTCTTTCTTGAGAGAAAAGATTTCACAAACCCCGGTCAACGAAAATTGAAGCTGCATGCTACATTCCTTATTCTTCCCTTGGGGGCGGCACTTGCACGATCTGAAAAGTCACAGAAAGAAAACTCGGTAAGCCAGAGTTCAGTGAATGCATAAGCAAGTATCAACGCTTTCACCGATAAGATGGGCTTGGCGATCTATGTCTGAGCGCGTTACACTGACGCGAATTGTCTGTTTGTGTCCATTTTGTACCCTAGTTAGGAGCTTTACGTCACACCAACGGACTTCGCAATGACATGCCAAAAACCTTTGGGAATTATCGTTGCTCATCTCCTAATAACAAAATCCCCGCAGGCTAGTCGTGCAGACAGTTGTCGATTTGCAACCGTGAGAAATTGGAATTTTGGTAAAATGATTTATCATACAGCACCAATACTCCCTATTCATCGGCAAAGGGCCTTGCAGCTGTTTCACTTGACTCACACTGAAGATGCTCTGCTGCAGTGTATGCCTTCTTCTCCACCCTCATGCTGCGAAGTAGCAATCAAAGGTCGAGCACAGAAGTGCATGAGGTTATTGGTTAGAACAGCCGAACTGAACAGAATTCTCAGGTTAATTTTTGAGACTGGATTACATTTTCCTGGCTTTTGACGCAAACACCAACCTGTCGTTTGACTTACCAATCTGTCAGCCCTGATAACATCCCCAAAGTAGTAATGTGTTATCAGTCAATCAGATCATATGATATTTGAGATAATTAAGAACTCAACAAACGACGATAGTTGCTCACGTGGATAATAAACACACTACGGTGGCTTTGGGATTTTTTGAGATATGATAGACCAGGTGGACGAAAGGTGTGCTCGCCTAGGCAAGAACAAAAACCGATCGAGCACGGGGAGCTTCGATAAAACTGATTATACTTTTTTGGATTGACTTTCAGTGGCTTATAATCCCACCTAACTTTTTAAGAACAAATCCTTATCGGTCAAAGGGCCAGACAGCTGATTATTTCTAACATGATAGTTGAAGCAACCGTACACACTTCGGTTCTTCGACAGACGTTCAGCGATGCGTCGTGAAACGTTGCTACCGTATTATGTATGATGCAGGTATCTACTGTGAGGGCATGGACAGGCTCATTGCCAATATACGGCCTGGTTCAGTGGCGGACAGTACGCCGTCGGCCGTCCAAAATCAAGGCCAGAGTTAGAGAAAGCCAAACAGGCAGCACGTGATCGGCTGTCCAGAATCTCAGACGAAGGCGGAGCTAACCAGACCGATCAGTGGACGGATCAGCAACTAACATTTATCTGAACCGATCTGAGCTGAATCAACTAATCCGGGTTCAATCAAACAAACCAGCCAGATGGGCCGTTTTAAGAACATACACGAACCAATATGCCTTTATTCAAGTTTTTTTGTTATGATCAGTACACATCTTAAATAAACAATCTGTTGTGTACCAATAAACCGAGGTAGTTCGAAGCTAGAAGAGTCTCCATGGTGGAGCCAGTGGGCAGTTATAAAACACCAGCCATCCGACATTTAGGTTCCCCAGGTAATGATTTTCATTGATAAAATTTTCTTGATAACAACTACAAGTTTCTCGATTGTTACTCAACCTTATCGTACCGTTGGTGCATTCGTAATTCTCAGCCGGTGTAAGGACTGAACTTGAAATCACCTAAACTGGTCACTGTGAATTCTGTCAAACTGATTCTGTGACCCATGGTTTCAAGAAAGTTGACGTGAGGTCATCGATAGCTTTGATTTGGAAATCTGTTTGATATTCTCACATTGTAACGTGGCCTCGATGTCGATCGTAGGAGGTACAGTTTCAATCTATTTGAAGGCTGGTCGCTGCAAGGACAAATTAAATAATTTGCTTCATCATCAGATAAACGGAGCACCCCGGGTTCACTACTGTGGATCCTGTTCGTTATTTTTCTGGTTTCATTCAGTGTTCGTCTACGAATGCATAGCCGTCACTTTCTTCCAAATGTGTATTAGTGACTCTCGGCGGATGTCAAGTTCAGTATTTACATTAGCTCATACACGGTCAGGAGACGAGGCTACAATGCTCAGAATAACCGTGCACGGTTGGGTAATGGCACGACAAGGCTGAGAAATGACGGGAACGTTTGTACTTAATCCCATATACAGCTGTTGCTTTGGTGATCTAACCGGTAAGAATTCAATCGCATATTTTACTAATAAATCTTGTTTATTCTGCCGTGATCAGGTTATAATAGTTCGTTTTTATTTATTACACGGGAATGTTACAAATTTCACGAAGAGTATCACAACCAGTTAGGGGTTGCCAACTTAGGCAGTGATCGATGACGACAGGATTTGAACCCATGGCCAAGTGCCAGTCTCCGCGAATTATTCTAAAATATTAGCATTCCGGAAGCAACCAAGTCATTTTCTCACCACGTGTAGACAGAAGATTTTCTTTTTTATAGTTAAAATTCCACTGATGATCTGGAAAATGATCAGAGGACACAGAGCAACGCGTTCGAACTATGTTATTTTATCAGGACGACGGGAATAAATTTCCTCGGAAGTACACGACCGGTTTCGAAATGAAACAACATCATACTACTCATCCACACTAGACGCTATTCTGGTATGAGTGCGTGGCCCATTTCATCTCACCTTATCTTGAAAAAGCTGCCTTATTTGTAGACCTGCTCACCTGTTAGGCTGGAGGTGAATGTTTTTATTTTGTGTTTTTAAGGGGTCAGTATCATGCCATCTGGTATTGTTTAAGGACACAGATGGACGTTCAGAATGAACTGACTTGTCGGAGAGAAGTGGCACTTTAAATTAACAATCTGTCGTCCTGGCTTCTGACCTCACCATGTCTATTGACAATGGAGTTTAAGCCAATCAACAGTGAAGTTTCCACTCCAGGACATTCAGTAATACCGAAAATATACGAGTGCAAGACAATATAGAAGACTTTCGATGGACGACTTATGAACGTGTCTTCCATCAGATCTCACAGAGAACTATCAACAAAATCCTGTCGATCGAATAAATAGAGAAGACTCGAGTCAGTAGACGGATGCAAGATTGTATTTCATATATATATAGTGGTACCAAAACAGTGCCGAAACAAGAAACACACGAAATGCAAACGAACTCTACGGCCTAGCGGAAAGTTAACCGAGTACGCGCTCTCGGCGAAAAACCGAGAGAATATCGAAAGAGAGGTCGACAGAAACCTTGAGACGGCTAGCTCAGTTAAACGTAAGCAGCCGAACAAAACGGTGTGGTCGAAACCAAGCCTCAAAAAAGATCATAGAGAAAATAAACCCAAAATGGTGTCCGCAGAAATGATGATTTTCTCAAAACGACTGCGATCACACTCAGTGTGTGTTGGACACGTATTCTGTTTGATTTCAGGTAAGAAAAACTACTTTTTCCTCACTGAGCCATTATTAGGGATAAGCTGGGACGAGAACTAACGGTACAAAAGAAAGTCACTTTGATATTGAATATCATGCACTGTTTCCACCATTGTAAAACTCACGAACAGCAAAATCGGTGGGGATCTATCAGTCAGTGATGGTCAGAGGAAAATTAAACGAAACCAAATTTTGCAAACCATAAATATGCTGTTGGATAATGATTTGACAAACAAAGATGATGTAAGTAATATGGAATGACGAGTGAAGGAGACGGCAGGAAGTGAGCAATTATACACGATTCATTTTCAGATAAAACACCCCTAGCTACGGTTCCGGTTGATCTGTCTAACGGCACTGCAGTGTCTCTTCGCGGACACCAAATTATCAAACTCATTTAGATGCAGTTGCGAGCCTAGAGCTTGGGCGAGTCTGTTTTCATAGATAGGTATCTTTATTTAAGTCTTCTATCTGATCAATAGCCACTCCTCAGCAATTCATTCGGTTCGAGCTTCAGGTCTTCAACTAACTCCAACTAATTCTACATCACGACTCGAATAAGGATACTGCATTAGTCACAGGAAGTGTCATATAGCCAGACACAAGGTACTTAACTTCATCCAGAGCTGTTATCTCTCTTACTGAACTCCTACATGATAGAAATGACTTTCATCAGCCATAACTTAACATACATGGCATTGGTCAGTCTAACGCTGGCCAACCTCGCTGGTAGGCCAAGAACGCAGTTTGGCTTCAATCCTATTAATCGACTGCATGTTGGAAGTTTACTTTTTTCAGTGAATCTGGAGCCATCCGACCTTGAAAGTATGCCACTTCTTTTCAAGTGGTTCTGTAAACTTGGATTACCGAAGCTCGTGGGCTCCGGTTGTTAGCTTGCCGGACCTTCCACCTCCAGTCAGTCTCACAGGACCATCAGAGCAACTGCCCAAACCTTCAAAGTCTATCTTCGTTTATTTCAATGGTGGGACACTTATGGTATCTGTAGAGATAGTTGACGGAACTAAAGTATGCCCTCAGATTTCCGTGTGTGAAAAGGACATCCAAAGACCGTCATTGTGTTGCCTTGTAGACTTCGTATATTGTACCGTATCTTTCTCATTGCATTGTATATAACGTTTTCAAGACACCTACAAGTGTTGACTGCGGATTGTTCTCTCTGCTTTGCTTGGGAGCTTTCTGAGACCTGTGACAGCCCATTTCATCACAGAGGCCATTTTAGCGCATCTGCAGTGACTAGAAAGCCAGCACGAGTTAATGGAACCCATTAGAACGACATAAGACCGCTTGAATGAAAGCTGCCGTGAACGAAACTTGAGGAGCCCCTGCGTGTGGCCGATTTGGTTCCGATGTTTTGAACATTGTGGACGAATTCTGAGTCACATGTTCAACTCCCATTACGGTGTATTTCTATGACTTGCATTGGTGAATACGCTACAAATTTGTTTCCTATCTTTATCGAGTCACAATATCATCACACCTCTAACAGTATATATCTCAAAGTCCTTACTTGGGAGTCATATCGACCAGTAGTATGAATGAAGAGAAAAATCTGATATCAAATAAGTAAAAAAGTGGGTGAATACAGGAGGGCCACAGATCGTGATATCTAGCAATATTTTTCAGCTACTCTAACCTCTGAGTGAGTGAATCACTTGGACCCTACCCGGGAAACTCAGCATAACCCACACAGTCGAGTCTAGTGGTCAGATATTTCATGATTTTCTTCCGCGTCATGAACTGGCATGACGATTCAGCAGGCGTCACACGTGATAAGGCCAGATACGGCTTCGTAGCTACGTACGCAGAGGAGCTTCGGCCAATCAGTATCACCGAGGACAGGTCTATCAAAAGCTCGTTATGGCTGGACAAGTTGTAATCTACCAGTTATTTACCTCGATTCAACATATTTATACGAGCCAGTTCTGTCATACATTTATCGTGTCTTTCTGCGGCTTCATTTTTCTCGCTTCTTCAGTTTGCGTAGCTGTGGGGTGGAAAGATTTCTGTTCGTCCTATCAGTTCGGGTTTTGCGAATACTACAACGATTCATCGCTGCCTATCTTTCAATCACTACCCCCGTCAGCACTGCGTGCCCGGGGGATCCGATCCACATGCAATACATGCCGTAACCATCTAAGCGTGGGCAACTTCAGCATTTTGTCTGATGATTTTGTTTCGTGTCACTACTACTACTTTGTGGCTAACCCCCGGAATTGGTGACACGATGCTCCTACCAGACTGGAATAATGCTACCAAGACTTCAGTGTTCGTATCCCAGAAATCTCCGTGCATCTTCCACTCCGTGGGCCAACATTGCTGAATCGTTAAGGGAAGCATTATGAATACTATCAATAATACTTTGACATCTAGCTCTTTTATATTTCAACAAAAAGAAAGTTGATTATCATATTGCTGGATCATATGTTACAAAGGTTAAAAAGTCCGGTGAAGCTAAAATGTTCATCACATTTGTTCCAAAAATACATCTGTAGGGTTGAACAAAATCATAGGCTTCATCGTCGTCAAACAGTCACTTCACTAATGGGAAAGGATCCGGTCGACAGCTGATTTAATTCCAACCCAAGTAGACATAAATCAGGCCTCGGGGTGGAAAAATACAGTACTGATTGCTTTCATTAGAAAGTCTACGGAACAGGGTAAATTTTAGTATAGAACGTCTTCTAACTGGACGCTATGTCGAAGATTCTTTAGTCAGCCGGTCAAAACTTAGATGTTACGTAGTGGTCAATTTATCGATCATATATATATATATATATAAATATATAAATATATATATATATATATATATGTATATATATATATATATATATATATATATATATATATATATATATCGATAGACTGATTTTCATTGATCTCTGTTGGTTTATTTTATCATAGACTGACCGACTGCGAGGAGATTGCGGCTTTTTGCAGAAAGGTGACACAGAATCCATAACTCTCTGTCTGGAGAGATTCATATAAAGTCAAAATAACCAGTTGCAGTATATCACCTTCGAATTGTGAACTTGTGCATTTGATTTTAAGTGAGTCGATGCGCACGCAATACTTGAACTAGGTAGAATTATGGGATAGGCTTTGGTAGATTTGAAAGATTTTAAAATTATCCAAATGTGAAAAGCTGTCAGCCCCGTAGGGATTCGAACCGATGCATGTTTACCACCCACGCTTTAGTACGGTTGGTGCTCTATCAGCTGTGCTACCAGTCCACGCTGAAGTCCTGTGGATTTTTTTGTATATTAGTCATGTATAAATAATCCGGAACATTATATGAATTTCATCTCGGACACCTAAGAAGTGTGTTAGGTCGGAAAACGAGTGCCAATGGATTCCAGCATGTTGTCAAGGCACCGCTTTTAAGCATACTCACTCGTCCACTGCAGTCCATAGCTTTTTATCTACTTTCCGCTGTTCAGTAGACAAAGTTTTTGCCTGAGGCGACCCTTCAAAAATTATTTGGCAAATACTACTTATAGTATGACAAATAATTTCATAAAATGTAGTGGTCAATCTATAATCGAACAGAAAAGAGTAGTATGGCTGTGATAAGTTTCAAGTTTGTTCGATCGATGAGAGGACGAAAGTCGATGCAATTTTCGGAGTTCCATTCTGTCCAGTTTCGCCTCGTATTTTTCTCATCCCTAATCCGGACCGATTCAGTCGTCCCAGTCTAATTTGTCAATCCCAGGCTAAAATATAACTGAAAACCGAATGTGTATTTTAAGTACTGTTAATGTGATACTAACGAGTTTTTGATAACGAATAGTTAACTGTACTGCACTGTATTGTACTGAAGGCTTCAACAAGTTAGAGACTTCATACTTCTGCTAAATGGGAAAAAATTGTTCATTGTCACTTTAAGGTAAGCATGAAATATAAATATTCTCAGTAAAAAAAAAACTGGCTCAACCACCGAGGTTCATACGAAGTTCCTCAGCGAATTTCATCTCGTCAACCAGAACACGTGCTAAACAAGGCACTGTTGGGTTGCGACAGATATTTACACGGGACTGGATAAGTCTAAATGAGGAATGTGTGGAGAGATGAGAACGGCATGCAGATAAGTCACGGTACACGGGATGGGTGGGGTGGGTAAGAATCTTCTTGGCGAATTTTCACAGGCTATTATGCACAAATCGCAAACTTTGGAGATAAGAGAGCCCAAAGGGATCAAAGAAATGACTGATATTGGCCGGGCGGCGGTGTATTACTATAAGATCTTCCTTAAGTAGACCAGGAAAGATTACGGGAGAGCAGTAGAGTAAGACTGGGAGAATACTTTGGAGATGACAACCTGCGTGGCACCAAACAGTCTCACCCAACTTCTGATTGGATTTTCCCCCCCTGTCTTCTAGTCCCATCACATTCCCTTGCAAGGTTGGACTGCGTAATCCACGTGTGTGAGAAACTACATCCTTAAGTACCATCCGGAATCGTTTCTGATTTCCGATATAATGGTAGCGAATTCCCGCGGTAAGCTTAATGTGGGCTGTGCAAGATGAATTTGACAGTGGCAAAGTGAGTGAATGATAGTGCATGATAAATTACTTCATACCATTTCAAAATAGCTTCTTATTAGGAAAAAAGATTTGCCTAGAGGCAAGAGTTTTGACTTAAATAAGAGGGAGTACGCAGATAAATTACGACTGTTGTATTTCTTCCACATTTCCTATTCAGGTTGATATTCGTGTGCAAACTTTTCACGTTGGATAACATGGAGTCATAGTAAAAGATGCCGGTCCGTGGACTTTTTGGTTACCACTCGCAAGCCTTCTCCAGACCGGTTTACAATCGTTTCATATTCTGAAAACACGACAACTGGATCAATTAAGTTCATATTTCGCTGCTTTATCGATCAGTGTGTTTAACCAGCCAATATCAACAGATATTTGACCCGTATCTGAACCACAATGAGTATCTAGATTTTTTTTAATTTTCGATATGCTTTTTCACGCTTTCACCCGTCAACAATCATAAGGTTATCTCAGTAATAAGACAACAGCAAAGGTCTTCATGAAAGGCGATTAGTGACAGCTTAGCGCATCAGTAACGGGGAGAACCTTTACTCTGTTCATTCGCGGGGGAAACGTAATTCCAGCTGATTGCTTTCACCGGTAAAAACTGTTGAAATCATAAATTAAGTTCTGTAAGTCATCTTCAAATCCCATAGTCTTCATGCAGAACTAATCGATTGGTGAAATATCACGTGAATTTCACGAATGCTTCAGTCAACCAATCGTTTAAGCACGTGTTCAGCTCTAGCGTAAGTCGTACTGGTGAGCAGTTACGTTTAAAATATTCCTGGCTCGTGCAAGAGTGCGATGGAAGAAGCCTACATTCTGCAGCCACAGAGGCCTACTGAACTACGAGGAACAACCGGCAACGCGAATCTGAGTGGTGGAGCCGAAGACCGTGGTCAGGTAAGGTAGGCTACAGTCAGGCTATAGCAAATTGTTTACGGTTTATTAACAAACAGAGTGGCCAGCGGTGATGCGGTTCGAACCGGTAGTGTACTGATTGTTTACCAGACACACGGAAATATTCATGTTAATACAAAAATGACGAATGGTGACTGTGCAGAGTAAGCCAATGCTAACGGAGGAGTGCTTAGTCAGAGAGTTATCAAGGATATTCAGAGTAAAACTGAAACAAGTGACACAGTCACAAATGCATAAATAATTAAGTTTTTGCATTTCTAGGCTGATTGTCCTTTGAACTCCACCTTACACTCACAAATCTCAGAACATCCGATCAACCGTACACTCGTAAGCACCAGACTTGAGTTCCATTCTTATTAGAGCTCATCAGTGGTTCATATCATCCGCCACGTGACATGTTTGGCACGTGCTTCCCCACCGGCAGACTGCTGCCCCAAGTGTGTCACGTGTCTGCTGAATTTGTGAATGCTCCGCGATACTCCGATTTCTCGAGAAAACTTTGAAAGCGCTGTGCTGAAAGTCAGGACAACGATCTGGGCGCACAATTGGTCTCGACTACTTCCGTCCAATGCGAGCACATTGATAAGAGGAGCCTGGTGCAACAAACCCGACGAGAAACAGTATTGTAAGTTTTCCGTTGAATGCGGTGCACTGATTTCGAACGAGATGGCTTCGATTGTTATGAACTGTCTCATCATCGAAATCGGAGGAAGAACAGTTTTTGTTGTTACTGCTGTTGTTCTCGCCCTGACAGAAGTAATTCGTTTTCCGATTTATGCATATTGATCCTTACTCACAAGATCCTGATTGCCCTGTTTTGGATTCAGGTAGAGACCATCAGAGGTGACATCTTCAGAGTGCAATGCTGATGTTGTGCCCATACCAGTTTCAGAGTTCAAATCTCCAACCAAAGAAGTCCTACAGCGTGCACAATCATTTCTTTCGGCTTGGTAGAAACCCCTATTTGAGATGGGTCACAAATGGGAAGTCTATGAACTTGCCGGGGCATGCTGGTGTGTGTGTGTGTGTGTGTGTGTGTGTGTGTGTGTGTGTGACTGTATTTCTAAGTCGTCGGGTGACAAAATCTAGCAGTAATTTTTCGCTGATGTAGATGGCGGACTATAACTTTCGAAAGAATGGGAAGCTTCTGTGAGTTTCTCGTTTTTCACGAGAGAAACAATCTGTACTCTTCTCAGTTTTCCAAGCCGTCATTCCTGGAAGGACAGAGTGAAGATCCATACGAGGATATTACAGTAAATAATTATGATGGAATGAATACAAAATACTTCTATGGTATTGCAATTATGAGTTGAATTATGACTATGATAAACCAGAGATACCAGCTACTAAATTAAAATGATCGACTTGGGTGTTTCCCAGTTAAATAGAGATCTCATTTATTACAGAGACATTCGCATAACCCGATAACAAAAGATGCTTCCTTTTTACCTTGTTTGGCATGACTATTTTGTACAGTTGACATTTATTCGATAGATCAAATATAGCCCAGCTTATTGTGTTTTGATTGGTCCTTAATTTGTCGATGACACTCGTTTATTTATTCTACTGAAGTCATTTGTGTTAGTCGACGCGTTCCTTTTCAGCTCCCGATATACCTTTGCTCGGCACCGTCGATATTCCAATTTGCGAGATGTCGGCTTCAACACCATTATTTGGCGGAATTTACCTTGGGACGGTGTGAGAAGTCGAATCAAAACTGCAAGTGGATTAAATAATTTCTTGGTTGAAATAATTCACAATGAGAACCACGTTCATTTTGTGACGAACGAAAACTTGCTTGTCCAGTGATTCACAATGGAATAGTTTGTATCACACTTAATTATCCTCAAGCCAGATCGGGATGGAAAAAGTTCAGTAAAACTAGCCGAAAATTACGTTTTTCGACATCCATATCTGGTTGTGAGCTGAATTAAATCGGGAGTAGAGCACGGTTGAAAGCTTTCATGGGTGGTTTTAGAATGCAAAAGGGAAACTTTGATGACAGATAATTACAACTCTCTTAGTGAACCATGTTTCAGACTTTCGAAATGAGACGGAACGTTTTGATCACATTGATGGAGCGGTTAGACTCCTGTAGGCCCGGTGTTTTTAGTCATGTGGTATTGTTCTCAACATGTTTCGCGAAACCTTTCTGACACAGTACGCTTACCCAATTACCCTGACCAACGGATAGCTGGTGTCACATGTGAATCAATACTGCTACCACTGACTTGTAGCAAAAGTGTTTATGCTTTGCTGACAATTCACGTGTACGATACGTGCTGGTTGATCCAGTATATACTGATTCAAGTTGCAGTAGGCAAAAACTAATTAATATCACTAAGGATACTCACGTGAACATCGTTAAATATTCTCAATCTGCAGATAGATGATATTCTTGAATACTTGTAAACTGATAGTTTAGAAGGTATCTCCAATAATAATAAAGACGACTGCTTCTGCTACTACTACCGCTACTTCTTCAAAATTATTTCTCCCCTGACAAATAGTCGGCAATGAATAACATGACTCGATCGAAATACTAGTTCTGTTTAGCTCTCTGAGTTAAAAACCAAAATAACATAGGCTGGGATAGGTGGCAAATTTAAGCAGGATATCAGAAGCAATGTTGATGAACTTGAGGTTTTTCATATCCAACGGCTTAGCTTGCATCGATCTTCCTTTGAGTGAATCGTCTATGTGCCGGATGGGTCGCGTAGCCCATGAAGACTCATCGTGGAATACATAACGTTTATCACGCGAGAACATATTACAATGCCGACGGAAGATTGCACCCATGCTTCTTGAAGAGCTTAACTTAACCGCGAGTTCATCACTGCACAGTGAGGTGCTATCGTGGGTAAATGAGTTGATTTTAGCGCTTCCATTTGGTCCAACATTAAACATTTTGTTATCTGAGGTGACCACAGACGAACTAGATAAGTTTTTTATTCTAGTCAGCTCGATTTCTCCCGAAGTTCCGAAATCGGATGAAGAGCCTTCACGTATACAGAGGGTTCGTTTAGCATTTGCAAACCTGGGTCACCTGTGGCATCGACGTGACACCCGTTCATCTATCTAGTGTAGAGTGTACACTGTACCAGTCAGGCCAGTTGTATGGTTCGCAAACATGGCCACCGCTGGTAAAGGATATACGAAGATTTTCGGTACTCAAACACTAGCGTTGCTCGAATCAGGTAGGAGCACGGTATCAGCAAAGCTGAGTTTAGTTGTAGAATATTAGGCACACGAACCAAATCACTAGAAGAAAGACTAAAAGTCATTAGGCCAAAGGGGTTTTGACGTGTTGCACATGCCATGAGATAAGGTTCTTTGGGGCACTATTTTTACTGAAACCGGTAGGGGTTGGAAGATGATTAAGGATGGTCAGTCCATGACACAGAAAAAGGTTATGAAAAGCTTAAATGGCAGACTTCACCTGGTAGGTCGAGTTAAGCTTCCTGGGCGTGGTTCAAGAGATCCCCCACCCAGCAGCTGGATATTTTGGAGGATATGGCTCGGTGTCAAGACCAATGGCATTGTTGAATTCGTAAGCTTTCTTCGTCCACTTGATACTTTTTGTAGTTCTCTTCCTACTATTTGCATACTTATTATGGTTCATTCTATTGTGTGAACTTTCAACTCAGCATTAGAAACCACCTAAGCACTGTACAACTATTTCATCCCTAATAGGAATTATCATGATGATTCCTTATAAAGATGAAACAGCTGTATCTTGCCCCCACTGTGTTCTGTAACTACCCCGCTAACTCTAGACAGATGACTATTCTGACTTCGGATCATCTGAGTTTATTAGCTCAAAACACTCTATTTATGTGAAAAGAAACAGTCATGGACACCAATGGTATCACCACTAACTAACTGATTCAAAATGGCATCAAATATCTTCTCTCCTGATTAGTTTTTTGGTGATACGCCCATCTGCCAGTTGAGGGAATCCGTTCTCGTCCTTTCGATCAGCTATTTTGTCACTTGAGAATCCGTTGATTGTTCTGGATTCCGAACAGGTGCTAACTTGTTGATTCCCAACGAGACCTGGCTCTCTTTCGACGATGAGTCAGCCCATACCGCACACATATTTTCAGTGGCTTGAACTTTCCCATTGCACGACGAATCACGTGTAAAAATCTAATCTTATACTATTTACACCTTCGTGCCCTTGTCTTCTCATCATAATTTCCGAATGATGCTCCCGCTGAGAGATGGCAACCAAAGCCACCGCTCCAAGCGCATAGTGAATGTTTGTTTAAACTGAACAGAGGTGAATGCTACCGCAAGCAGCCCGGTGCTCCGTAGCTTCTTTTTCAAGATTCAACCAATCGGAAAAAGCCGGATCTTGACAGTCAAACGGACTAGATGCAATAACGTTGCTCTATAAATGGCCAGTATATTATCTACCAATAGTATTATGCCTTTCTGTGTAAGAATATGTGAACGAGCTTGCGCCAAGTATTGAGGGCAGAATACATGCTTTATATTCTCGTCTTGTCAGTTCGTGATGTGCGTGGTCCCGGTACGAACGGATTCCGTTTCTTGCGGTTAGTAGGTTGGATTCCATTTCCATAGTAAAAGTTTTAGAAAACCTTCAGTGTGCGCCTGGTATCTGTGCAAATACATTTCTAAGATGACTTAGTGCTCTCTCGGTGTTACCAAAAATCATCATTTACAAACCACAATAGTTCCGGTTAGACACCTAGACAGAATCAACACCCATAATACTTTCGTTTATGATACAGCGATTGTAAAGTATTATTTGGAAGGGTACCACCGCCAGTTAGAGACTATCCTGAAAGGGATTTCGCTAAAGGCAGCGGGCTCCTTACTGTTGACCGCATGTTTAGTGACCTTTTGGTCACCATTTGACTGTGAACTTATGGAACCTCACGAAGACGATGACGAAGCCGACCCCAACAACGACAATGACGGAAAGAGCAATGAGAAACGGTATTGTTAGCTCCATCAACCGTTTAAATGATTCGTTGAGTTTCTGAAAACATTATTTCAAGTGAAAAACGCAAATGGATTTTCCATTGCATACGATTCAGGCTCCTCGTGCCAACAATACATTCTCTGAAATTTTAATTGGCAAGAAAGAATCGAAACATTGAACTTTTCGATTCCGGATCACAATCTCGACTCACCAACTGGGTGAAACCGATACTGGTTATTGTTAAATTCTAAACTATTTCAAAAGACAAGTACTTTCGTGCTTACCATTGGGAACATACAAAGCTAGTTAGGGAAGGGCACAGAACTGTTTGGTCAGGGTCACTAAAAAGGTTCAAAAGCACCTCAAAGACATTAGATACGTCGGACCATAAGAACACAAGCTGGAGTCATGATTGTAAACACAGGTATTATGATTGTATGTGGGCTTCCGGTGTAGGATGAATGCACCAACCGGTACGCAATTTCAAAGAGGAGCAAATGAATAAATCCAAACCCTTTCAGACCATTCTGTTCAGTAAAGTTTCGCAACTTGATGCCAGTGTCATATAGCCTAGTTTCTACCACAGGTCGACCCCACAGAACTGTGGAGGATGTAACATGGAAACAGAAATAATTCGGGTTAGACGTTTTGGTCACCGTGCTTAGTTTCACGTCCAGTAAATGAGAAAAAAAATTGAATAAAAGCAAGGCAGGAGTAAAAGAGGCTATTGGAAGTAGGGGGTTTGTAAGATGTCGTTTATAAGAACCACTCGTGGCTAGCCCCACGATTGGCTGCGCTATATTTTGTTGTGAACCTGGTCAATGTCACTTTGGAGTTATTCTTAACATCAGCTCATGTCACTCAAAATTCTCTACTCGATGGAATCTTTCACTCGGATTAGAGACGCAGTATGTTCTGCTTCACTGTCCACTACTCGTTTTTATGTAAAGCTGGAAAAGACCAAGTTGGACTAGAAAAAGCAAGCGATGCGGTTGACAGACTGCTCTTAAGCGCACAACACCAAAGAAGACGACAGCTTCCGCATCGGCCGGTACTAACATTCTGTCCCTGTTTGGGACGATGTCTTTCCTAACCAAGATCCAGAACTCCCGGATTAACACGAATACCTGTGTGACCTGTATCCAAGAGTCTTGGTTAAATGAAAGTATTAATGACGAACTCGTTCGCCTTGAGAACTTTAAATGCCTACTTCAAGACAGAAAACAGGGCAAGAAGAAGACATTTACCCACCAGTTCTTTTGTACCACCCATAGCAAACTCCACGGCAAGGAATCCGGCTTCTATGTGGACAAGGGGCCAGGTCAAATAACTACGATGTAGATGCCGACAGAGTGAACTCCCCTTTCATTCATCCTTCATCGGATACCCTGCCATCTTATTTTTCCTTCTGTTCTCTTAGATATGGAGCCATTTTCCTCGGAAGAAGTCTTCATGCTTCTTTGAACCTCAAAATCAGCTTCTGTTGTGGGTCCAGACGGTTTATCCTCTACAGTTCTCAAATTTGGAACACGTATACTATCCAGAATCATGGCTTCCCTCATCAATAAAGCTGTCTATGTTGATGCCATTCCTGATTCCTGGAAACCAGAATCAGCAGTGCTTATTCCCAAACACACTAAGTCCAACATTTTGTCAAAACGTTTTCGTCCAGCAGCCATCACTTCTTCTGCCCTCAAGTTGACCGAGCATACTGTCCTAGGTCGACTGCTTTCCTCTCTTGCTGTTCCAAATGGCCCCCGTCAGCTTTTGGACAAATCCACCAGATGCACTCTGGATGCAGTTGTTGCAGTTTGCCATTTCACTTCAGACTACTTAAATCGCTCCATGAATTCCGTCCGGTGTATTTTCCTCGACTATTTCTCCGCATTCGATTCGGTTCCCCGTCCTCCATTTCTTCGAAAGCTAGAATCCTTTCATTGTCCCACTTCCTTACTCTCGTAGTTGAAAGACTATTTTTCCAACAGAACTCAACGTACTAGAGTTGGTAAACGTTCATTGAGTCTTTTGATTAGCAACTCAGGTGCTCCTCAGGGTACCATTCTTTACTCCTTTCTCTTCACCACCTATATTAGTGACCTGACCATTGCACCACCTACACAACAATTTTTAAGCACGCCGATGACTCTGTGCTTCGTCAACCTATCTCCAACCAAAAAGATTTTAACTCTTTTTCCGAGGACTTATAATATTCAGAATTTTTCATCCCATTCTGGACTACCTCTCAACACTTCCAAATGTTTTGAGTGTAACTTTTCCCTTTCTCGTCCCTTCTACCCTAATGAGAACTCAATCATCAACGGTGTCCCCATTTCCAGAGCTGACTCAGTCGAATACTTAGGAGTCACAATCAGCGCCAATTTACAATGGTCTCCTCATATTCTTGATTGTGTTAAAAAATTGCGTAGACTGTCTTTTCAAATCCGTAGGTTAAGGCAGTTTGGTGCCATACAAGCTGTCATTCTTTCTTTCGTCCATCAATGCGTTCTACCAGTCTTACTCTACTGCTCTCTCGTAATCTTTCCTGGTCTAATAAAGAAAGGTTTTATTGCACTGCACCGCGGCCTAGCCATTATCAGTCGTGTCTCTTTGCTTTTCAAAGGCTCTCTTATCTCCGAAGTTTGCGATTTGCACTTTATAGCCTGTAAAAAATTCGCGAAGAAGATTCTTGCCCACCCCACCCATCTCCTGTACCGTGACTTATCTACATGCCGTTCTCAACCCTCCACACATTCCGCATTCAGAATTACCCCTTCCCGCATAAATGTTTATCGGAACTTTACAGTACCTTGCTTAGCACGTGTTCTGGTTGACAAGATGAAAGCCCTAGAGGATCTTCGCACTAACCTCGGTGGTTGAACCAGTTTCATCTCTAAAGTACCTGTTTTTACGCGTATTTCAAAGTGTCATTGATCAGTTTTCCTCCGTTTGACTGAAATGTGAGTTTTTTTTTACTTTCTGATGTCTTCAATACAGTACAATACAACCAGTAAACACCCCCTCCTAAAATGAATCTAAAGAACGCTTGGATTTTGTGCCAGATTGGGCTTCAGTAACCTCATGGGATAATTTGCTTTATTCATCGATTACCCTGACTTCGAGGCCCTAGATTCTAAATGATTTTGTCACTGTTTTTATTCAGTTGTAGAGCATGACCGGGCAGTCAATTACATCATGTAGCCTCTAATTTAGCACAGTCATTCAATACTTTGGTTATCTCAAACTAGTCGCTTCTTTTTCCGGAGTGAACACCCATAGGCGAGAAGGTATAATGGAAGTAACACGGTGTTGTCGATGTAAACTTATGAGCCGACGTTTCGGTTATCTTGGATAACCTTTCTCAAGGATGTTTCACAATCAAATCAAAACTGCCTTGAGAGAGGTTATCCACGATAACCGAAAAGTCGGCTCATAATTTTCCGCCGACAACACCGTGTTACTGACATTATATCTTCTCGTGTAACACACCACATGGCGTATCCTTTTTCGATACACTCCGAGCCTCGTTCGGGCCTGACATACTGAATAGGCATAGGTTTTATAGCCTATGCCCATAATTCATTTTCTTACATCCCCTCAACTCGCCAAGTGAAACAGCGATTTGTTTGCCTTAGGATTTTATCGTCCCTCTTAGAGAAGGTCCCCAGATTTGAACGCAGTGCTCAAAGTGAGATCATAATGTAACGGGGAATGCTGGGGCAAGGGCACGACGTAAATCTCAAGACCAACGGACGAACCACACGAGAGCCATAAACTGAAGAACAGACGGCGAATATGTCGGAGGTGCCCCGAAGAAGGCAAAAGGAAGCATGCAGACGACCAGAGAGGAAGCAACAGGATCTCCGGCAACCAGCAAGATAGATCAGGTGAAGGGTTGCCGATCGAGCCGTCTATTGAGACAATCAGACCAACCGAAGAGAAATGACACCCAAGAGAAGCAAGCCATCGGTCACAGCCAACTGGACAGAACGCAGCCGAAGCGCTCAAGCAGCGGCAATAGCAATCTTGGTGCCGCGCAGTCTGGAAAAAGGTCTATATAAACGACTGTATGTGTTCCATGACTTGACTTGTTTGACCGGTGAAGTACGAGTATCCTGTCTTATGTTGTCTTCCTTGTTGCATTAATGCCGTGACCACACTTACTCAATGAAGTTTCCTTGGCCTGTTCCGTTCGTGGATGGTGATGCGGAGGAATGGATCACAGATTTTGAAAGGATAGCGGCATGCGACGGAGTGAAAGGAGACACACCTTTGTTGGTGGCGCTTGAGGCTTTGCTGGCTGGGCTTGCCAAGGCGGTGTATAATCTGAAGATGGGAGGAAAAACAAGCCCCACTTATCGGGAGGTGCATGCGGGGCTGGTGACGGACTTCACACAAGAAGGTGATCACCAGAAAGCGATGGACCGATTCAACACGGCTCGTTATGACAGTACCCAAGACGCAGTCGTTCATTATAAGTACCTGTTGCGCCAACTATCGATCGGGCTTCCCGAGGCAAGCGGCGTTACTAGGGCACGCCTTGTTCGTAATCATTTCGTTCAAAGCACAGCCCCGAATGACCAAGGCAGATTGAGAATGGCAATTGCGTGCGGCGTGAATGATATGGAACGCTTGTTCATGATCGTTCGTGCAGCCCAAGATGAAGTGACAACTTCCCGATTAGAGCAATCGGACTTGGAGTCCACGCTGCAGAAGAAGAGCGACGATATCGCACAGTTAAAACTGGAACTCGACCGACAAACACAACGCAAGAATGAAGTATTGATGCATGGAGCACGAAGGTGGTGTTTTGTATGTGACAAGGTAGGGCATTTTGCCCGATATTGTCCAGAAAAACACGTCTTGTCTTGCTTTTCTTTATCCACATTCACGTCGAAAGGGACGCCCATGGTTGAGATCATAATTTGGGACGAAATTAAAATTGCATTTGTAGATACGGGGGCTGGGGTTTATGTGACACCTCGCGTTGAGGGAATTGTGGTGAGGCCATGCGAAATACGAGTGCGCGCAGTCGGAGGAGAGGCTCTGGAAGTAGCGCACGACAGTGCTCACATAGGACAACAACGAGTCTTCGAATTATTGCGGCGCAGAGTCTTCTAGCCCACGATGCGGCACGACGTTGACGACTACATACGAACTTGCCTTGGTTGTCGACGGAACCGAGAGCACGCAACAGCAACAGCGCCAATGCAGCCCATAGAAGCACAACGAGTCTTTCAAAGCTGGGGTTTGGACATTTTTGGTCCTTTACCTGTGAGTGTTACTGGAAACCGGTACATCATGACAATGGTTGACCACGTGTCTCGCTGGGTGGAAGCAATCCCGGTACCAGATCAAACAGGCGATACTGTCTTTCGCGTGTTTGTTGATAATGTGGTGGCGCGATTTGGTGTACCAGAAACGGTCATCACCGACCAGGGTCCCTGCTTCGAATCGAAGAAATTCTGAGACATGTTGGAACAGTGGAGGATCCGGCGAATACGGACGTCGCCTTACCACCCCCAGGCAAACGGAATGACGAAAAGATTCAACAGAACGCTAAAGGAGTGGCTAAATAACCACGGAAGTGATTGGCAAGAGGGACTATCAGAGATATTGCTCAGTTACCGCGCAACGAACCATTCAACAACGGGGACGACACCGTTTGAACTGGTTTTTGGGCAGGAACCCTGAAAGCGACTGGATGTGTGGCTCAACAGGAAGAATGATAAACGTCTGACAACCGGCCAGCGGAGGCATCTAGAGAAAGTGGCCGTACAACAGCCAAGAGTTGCTCAGAGTCAAAACAAGGCAAGTTACGACGGACGGAACCAAACACAGAAATGGGATCCATTCATGCTGGGACCGCTGGTAAAAGTGAGGAATCGTAGCAGACCCTCATTGGCTGGTCCTGGGGCTAGCAAGTCCCACAAACGATGGAGTGGACCCTACACCGTACTGTAGAGGAAGAGTTCTAGTTTCAAAATCGATCAAGGACCACAAGGCAAATGGGTCAACGGATGCGACTTGGCACCCTGGTACGTCCGGACCAAATGTTTTAAACGAAGGGCAGGCACCTTGCCAGCTGATTTTGCTAGGCCTCCCAAACAGAGTTGAGAGTTAGTCGGGTCTTTTGTGTGGACACTGCTACCGTTTTCTTTCATTCAGTAGGGATTCTCTTCATCTATGAACAGTTACCATGTGCGCTGGACTTCTGCGTGGATCGTGCAGTTGACCTTGGTGCTTGTGGTCGTCAATGTGTCGTTCTATTTCTGCCTAAGATCTGAGCTGATATCTCACCCTCGTTTCTTTGTGTTGGAGTAATTTCCCTCTCATTCCGGTCCCTCTATTCTGGGCCTCCCCGCCGAAACTCATTTAGTCCCTAGATGTGGATGGAGATCGACATGAAGCTGTGTTATTTTTGGGCTCTTTTCTAGCTTATACATCCCAGCTGAACCGAGTTATCGGGTTAAGCAGACTTAGGTTCTCTGATGATCGTTTGTATCAGCTTCACCGCGAAACAGAAACATCCCAGTTTCAGGTTCAATAACTTAACCGGAAACGGGCATGGCTTTGGGTCAGTTCGCACATCCTCGCTCGCTACTGACTCTATGTTGAGGCTGTTTTTAGGGTAGTAACTGGTTATCTCTAACATTAGCCGAAAATTCTTCGCCCGAAGTTACGTTATTCACCCACTTTACCGGATCCTTATCATGTATGCCTCTGGAATCCGGGCAAGTACAAGGTAACTGTTATTCCCTTACGATATATTGCTATATTGTTATAGCCTTGCGAGGACCAGTTTCAGCATATGAAGTGTTTTTTTTTAACAGGTCCACCCGTCTCTTCAAGCCACGGGTTTTTCCTTTTCCTACACCCTCCCCCTATCGGCTATCTCCTTTCCCTCCCCCATGTCACCCGTTTTTATTCATTGTGTGGGGTTTTGCCTTGCAGCTTTCTCCTCCGTTGCCCAATTCGCTCTCCGCAAACGTTCGTTCTCTTTCTAGGTCCCAATATCATGTGTTCTGACCTCAGTGACACTGCACGTTGTTCTTCCTAGGCAGAAACACAAGCACAAACTTACACGGAAGAGAAAGACAAAGCAACTATCTTACCGCATCAAAGAACTCCATACACGATGGTTTAGCCAAGGAGGGAACGGATCTCCATGACGTTCGACTGTTGCACACTGAGTCGAAAACCGGTCACTCGATGGACACCCACTCTGCCCTTACAATGGTCTACCGCTTCCCACAAAGTACTTCAAGAGCAATCAGGCTTCGAACGTTAGCAACTGCCCAAACCAGTCAGCATCCGTCTTTTGAGGCCAGAATTATACGCGCGAAGAAAGCTGTTTGAAGTAATCTGGCTGCCAAGACCAAAAATCGATTGTATCATACGTGAGCGTAGTTGTGGCGTAAGTAGATTATCATCCGCCACGCAACCCAGTCATTCGTGCAAAGTCCCCTCTCTCTTCCAGATATTGAATGAGACACTTATAACTGTTCTGCTTCGCTTTCTACAATTTTCGTTACCATATAAAAGTGATTGAAATGGCTAGAGAATGAAATTATCGAAAACACGTTCGCCTACGTCCTGTGTTCTGATTACGTTAATAGGCTCACATCGCCATTTAGAAGAAACACTGAACTTACGCCTTCCCACCATCCCTGGCTTACTGTTTCTTATTTGTTTTAATTTTGCTTTCTTTATCCTTGTTATTTGCCTCCGCCCATTTTTTTTTCCGGTTTTTCTTTAATTGTCTGTCTCCCCGTTTTTGCGTAACCACTCCCTACATTAGCTGGCAGTCTAACGCTAAACCTCGGAGCAAACAGTACAACTGAAACTTGAACAAACGCGATGAACGTCAAGCTGTGCGAGAATAACTTTTTTTATACTCGCATCGGTTGCAAAAGTATAAATCTGGACAGCAAGTATACAATAGACTGCTTGGACAAGTGGTATTCGTTTTTAGAGGTCAGCGTATCGGATTTTGATCGTGCATGATTGGTTAAAACAATGGTGTTTTTGAACCCAGAAGGTAGAGCTATGATAACTGGTCGATAACACCCTGGTATTCTTAGGCTATAGGGATCACGGTGACTTAGGCTGACGAGGACCGCGTTGTTTGGATTGATTTTGTGCTTACCAACCATCAAGCGGGGATCGATAGCCGAAATGGATCTACGTGTCACAATCAATACTTATGGGATGGGGTGACTTGTCACTTCGCGTACGTGCTTAGGTTTGTGATCGATCATTCTGTTGGTTCTGTCAACGTGTTCTCCCTTGTAACTGCAAGAGAAGGTGTAAATACGGAGTTAGAATCAGAATTGATGTGATCTTTACCCGGAGGCTTGGGTGCGCTATCAGTGAATGACGGTAGCCGTAGAGCCGCGGCACGTTAGGTTCTTCATAGTGCGTTCATGATATGTTGTGCTCCGAGACACATCAAACTGTCATCCTTATAAAAAGCGGGATATAAATGCTCTTTTTATCACCATGTCGAACGTTATGGAAGCTCTAATTCTTTGCCGACTGTGGAGACAAATAATGAGGCCCCGTACACCTTATCACTCAACTTGGTGAGAAGATTTTCCATCTTGATAGAGCCAGTATCCTTGGTAGTTATCTTTTCAGAGCTGAAGATTATGGTTCTGACTGGTGTGCATTTTTACTCGATAGATGAAACTATTGAAGTTGAGGTATTGTCCTTTCCGATATACCGGGGTCTGGATAAAATGGCCCTGTTTTGGTGTTATTAGAAAGCCCAGGTGAATTCAAAGTTTATACAAGCTGCGCTGAATTTATCTAATGGTTACTGGATATCTTTAGGCTTATTGAACGCAATGAATATATCATAGAAACACCTTTTTTCTACGACGGCCTCTTTCACCAACACATTATACGTCCTTCCTTTTCGTTACGGGATGCAAATTCTTCAATTTAACGAATACTTTACATTGTGAGTTTGACAAGCAGCCGCCGGGATTACGTAATCACACGCTGCATGCATCGTGCTGAGTACCCCCATCATTTCACGTCATTTTTTGTACAGCTTGTATTCTCACAACTGACTTATTTGTCTAACCCTTCGACTGAACACAAAGTGAGCAGGGATTTTCCGGGGGCGTTTGCATCATTTCATTAAACTGATCTGTCCATCATAGTTCCCAAGTATTCCTCACCTTTGCAATTCTTTTACCGTGGAGATAGGGCTCTTGTTCTTCCTCAACGCCCCCAATTCTTCATCTGAATTCACTGCAGTGTTAGTCCCAGCGAAACAATTCTAGGACAAATTGATGTTGTTCGACTTTGATTTGAAAGCTCCCTTCAAATCGGACCCGATCAGTGCTCCACACTCGGTGCTACATTACGGTACGATCAAATAAATACTAAAGCTCGCCATACTAAGTTGGTGTGAACATGTTGCGCATGGTCCCAGATACACATGCTTCATGAGGATGTGAATTGACTCATTGTCGATAGACAGCCAAGTCCCATTAACAGTCAGCACGTCAAGGCCTGCCCATAATTCAGGTCAAACTTTTAGCGAGTGACACCACGAAAGACAGGACAAAGGGTTGATAATACGAGAAAGGATTCCCGTCAAGTGGCGGCTGGTTGTATCATCTAATCACCAAACAGAACAGCCGTTACCCAATGCTGGCCTGAGCCATTTAGTTTACGGTGCGACGACTAATGATGAAGACCTTAGCATCCCATAAAATTGTCTGTTTTCTGTTAATAAGATGAGATGATTCGAGGACAGAAAAGACATCTCACTAGAGCTATTGGGCTGCTGTACCTTACGGATACCATGTTTTTTGACGTGGTTAGCATTTGAAGGATGAATGTGGCTGGTCAGTCCATGACAGGGAATATAATTGTGGAAAAATCTGAATAATGAACTTGATAAATCCGCACAAGTCAGTCGTCCTGGACGAGTTCCACGCGATCCGCCACCAGCCTACTCAGTGGTTAACTACATTTAAAGATGTGGCTAGGTGTCCAGGTCGGTGGATCTATTACGTTGACACAGTTTGTTATCTACTTGACATTATGTAGTTCTGTCATTACTTTCTCATACGCATTATCCTTTCGGTTTCTTTATGAGGTTTCTGTTGAGAGATATTAGACCGAACCTCTGCACTCGGTTGTTCGAACTGAACCGAGCTGAATTGGACTGGATACTCCAATCCATTTCCAACGTTGAAACTGCACGATGAATCGTTCTGATACCTTACTGCTCCCAGAAAATGAACAAACGAACAATCGGTTTGCACAAATCACCATTTCAACGATTTTCCTGTTTTTCTAAGCCTGTTGTTGTTCGCACAACGAATTTCACGGTAGGTCACACGAAAATTTCTGGTATGTGGTTAAGACCAGTTCATTGACTGGAATTGGAAAAAGAAAGCATTCAGGCGTACAAAAATTCAATGAATCATTGCATCAATACACAAATGAGGCCAGACAAATTTTCTGTAGGCGTTGCACCAAGAGGGGCTAGTGACTCAATCCAATGGAATCCAACACCTCACTGTTGACATTGACAACAATTATGTGCGATCCGTTTTCGTTTTTTGTTTGTTCTGCATGATGAGTGAGACGAGGCGTCCATTGATTGCTCATTTCTGCATTTGTAATAATTTCACTCAACACGTGCGGCATTCCGATGTGGCGAACTCGAACGGATAGGTCTTTCAGAATGCAAAAATGCAATCGCCTATTCCACTACGACAGGAAACGATTTGAGATAATCAAATACACGTACTGGTTTCCAAAGTGTGACAAGGAAACGAGGAGGTTGAATGAATTATGTGCACTATAAACGGAATGAAATATCAGACTGAATGTTGGAAGCAGCCAAGGACATAAGACAAACTTTGCTACTTGATCTGAAGTCCGTCAAAGATGACTGTTAGCAAACATGATCGGATTAGTTTAAAAATATCCCGGTTGATGGTGATCTTGAGATCAGTTCTGCTGATGATAATGACCGATCGTTTCATAAGTAGTAGTAGTAGTAGTAGTAGTAGTGGTGGTGGTAGTGGTAGTAGTGGTAGTGGTAGTGGTAGTAGTAGTAGTAGTAGTAGTAGTAGTAGTAGTATTAGTAGTAGTAGTAGTAGTAGTAGTAGTAGTAGTAGTAGTAGTAGTAGTAGTAGTAGTAGTTGAAGTAGTAGTAGCAGTAGTAGTAGTGGTATAAATATGAGCTCAAATACACTGAACAGTAAAAATGCAGTTTTGCGTTCATGAATGTCCGTATTAGGTTATGTGGTGCTCCCTTGTTTTATTCATAATTTACCGGAGAATAGGGTCCCACAGGATAGGGTTTGATCGAAAAATCGATTTGTTGGACTTTTTGATTTTCAGGCAATTCTAATGGTAAAATTTGTGGTCCTCGGCATAATTCGAGCCTACGCACAAAAGCATTCGCACTTTAGTTCGGCTTATCGAAAGTCACCAGGAAACCTACAACTTAGGCGGGTAACTAGCATGATTTCGTTCTGGGGTCTTCATATTCCCAGTATGGTGTTATAACTCAGCTGTTGGAGGTCATTCGGTTCCTAGCTGTATATGACGTCCATGCATGGGTTTGAACCCCACGGAGACCAGAATCCTTCTGAATTTAGATCACCTGAAAAAGGTTTGGTGGGGAAATATTCCTTTCAAAGAGGAAAGGATGTTACCGAAAGTCAAAGGGTCTACTTTAATCTTTTCAACTTGGTAAAACTACTTCAATAAATATAATAAGGATGAACGTGACATGCTATCAGCAGATCACTAGAAACTACTGATCATATCTCCGTTCAAGAAGACCTGTAAGGCCACTTGCCTTTGTCAAATGACCATATATTCTTCTTAACACAAAAAAGCAACAATCACACTGACTTTAGCAAAACAACGGTAGGGTTTCCAGTCTCTTGCATTGGGCATTGCCGGTTCTTGCAAGTTCACACCCATCACAGTCCCTAGCTCTTCTCCTTGCTAATTGTATACTGGATGTTTGAGTGACAAGGAGCCTCAGTGAAACAAAAGTAAAAGTTTAACGTGTGTCATACTGGAGAGCAAACATAACCGACTCTGCACCACGTGTTGGCTCGGGTTCAAAGTACGTCAATCACGCGTGACAGTACGCGAAATAGAGCGAGGCTGCGGCGGTCACGTGAGATAGGGCCTCAGTAAACCAACCAGCTCGAAAAGGACTCAATCCGGTTGGACGCATAATAGCTTTAATTGTCATGTTTTCTGTCCACAAGTTTACTATTTCCCTTTGCTTTGGAGAATGCGCTGTAGTTTCTCCCTAAATTGTCCGTGTGGAAGCTGCTGTAGAAACAAAAATCCTGTGTATATGACGGTCTTTGCAAAGCAAAGATTTAAATTCTTCAGTTAAGACAATTATAAACCGACAGACTGGCTCACCTGCCACATTCAGCGTTATTAACGTTTAATCATCTGGAGCCTAAAAGATGGCAGAAATCAGGATTTGTTATTATTATTCTCTGAGGTTATGCGCCTACAGCTACAAGATGTTTCTTGCATTCATAGATATACTTAGATAAGCCGCTAATTTATCTGCTTCAAAGTCCATTTTATTCCGATTATAAACATTACGATCGTTCTCAGTTATCTGTTTTTGTGTCAGAGATATGAGTAGATGCTCCTCTGCCAAGGAATCACAGTTGTGATTCGCCGATACTTGTTTGTGTGTTAGCTGCAGCTGACCTCAGGAAGGATGACACGACAGCGGTCGCGAGTTGAAATATCAAACTCAAATGTACAGGTAAACATTTAAGACGATGGGTGGAGAGAAGAGTATTGAGCAGGCACGTCTGATGAGCGGCCGTAACCGCAAAACGACATCACTGTACAAAAATTCCGTAGTACCTTTCCTTGGGCATGTCTAAGCAAACAAAGATGACTTTTTTTCTGAACTATTAACCCGTTGTGACTTGTAGAATTGTTTCTCTATCTTTCCTCGACGGCTAAAGGGAACCGTAAAGACGCACTCAAGCCAGTATAATAAAATCGATACGGATCCATCAGTATACTAATTATGTTTCAAAATTTGTGGGCCATCTGAACTCCATGTAGTTTAAGTGAACCCTTTCCGTTTTCGAAGATATCCTTAAAGAATGTGGGACACCCACTTTTCCCCCAGGTGATCTTTGTATATTTTCTTCAGTAATATTGAGTTCAATGAAGTGTGTCTTATATAGCATAGTCTAAAAACACTGAGAATCAGTGTTTTCCTTTTTCTCCTTTGTTATCATTTGGTACCTTTGAGTTCTCTCGGACCGTATCCCGAAGCAGCTCTTCTTGTAATGATTGTATGTGTGGGTGCTACGAAAGTTGCACACTTGATCCTTGTCAGCCCGCATACGTAACCAATACTCTTGTTGGCATATTTGTAGCTGAAACAAATAGGACGGTTTAACTACTGGTGTCTTTCATTTTCATGGCAAATTGTGCCATTTAAAGGGCTACCGATAGCGGAAACATTTCCCCTCACTTTTGATCCCTTGCTGATTAGAAACTTTCCAAGTTCATATCAAGAATAAGTGCTAATCTCAGCCACCCAGCCAAAATACAATCTTCTGAAATCACTTTGCACAAAACAACTTTCGCAACCGGTGGCGGTATAATCTAGAACTTGACCTCCCGAGTTCGATTCCCGCCACCGTTGGTTACTTCACTGCTTTTATCTGACCACGCGGCAACTTTCCAGAAATATTATATATTGTTGTATAATAAATAAAGGAGGCTGAATGAATATATATATATATATATATATATATATATATATATATATAAATTTGGTGTGCCTTCAAGGAAGATGAAATGACAACAAGACGGTAGTGATTCGATGAAGTAAGGTATTCTGCACGACAGATAGCCCCAGCCTACACAGCTTACACCGAAATCAAACAGACTTTATTTAGCAATCTATGGATGGCCTAGCAACCAAAGAAGCTTCTGAAACACACCAGAAAAAAACTGGATAATTTCTTGGGATTACTGTTGATTATTCTCAAGAGAAATACTAGTCCTCTGACGGATCATGATCAATAAAGTTACTAATTAAATGGTGTGATCTCAAGGAAAAGCTTGATGGCCTTAATAATCCATGGAATATGAAGGAAGCCTCATCCATTGAATGTATGACTGTGGTCTCGTGATAGTTTGTTTGACCGGAGGGGAAATTTCGCCTCTGGTTTTAATCCATGGATATGAGTAGGTTTAGGGGAGCCGAGTCACAGTCTAGAAACTTGACTGGATTCATTTTTTCGTAATTGCAGTAGAAATTCCAAAGGCCATGATTTTTTAACCCATAAATATGGCGATAAAAGCACAGCCTGTCACACAATACTTTGACTGTTATTTTGGAAGTACAAATAGCCTCTACGTCAGATACGGTATTTCTGTTCAGTAATGAGTGTCTCTACCGATGGGTCCATCTCGTAACCGCTCATCCGGAGTGAGCCAGCCAAACACGAACTTGAATGAGAGCGTCAGTCGATATATTTCGTGGTGGTTCCTGTATACGTTTAGTTTTTCTGTTTCGCCAGGAATGATTCTGTACACAGGAAAAAAACGGGCCACAAACTGAAGGTTTGCCGGAGATCCAAGTGAAACTTTTTGAAGGTGAACGGAAAGAGTGCAGCCAAGCGCACCAGCTCTGTATATGAACTTGCTGTGTTTGTGATCAGCTGAAGAACACATAGCGGCTGAACTCCATTTATTTGTATCAATGTAACACACACAAAGCCCGGTCGTAGCCGATGAGCAAGCAACACGGAAGCATGTAATGAGTCAATTACGTAAGCGAGCAGAGCTGCAATCCGCTTCACGTTCATTCCGGGCGCTTATTCAGCTGAGGCTAAGCAAGGTCAGTCGGTACTTTGCGAGATCAGTCGGGTAACACTGTCCCGGATGAAACATGCTTAAGTAAGTCCATGCATGAAAGGGATAGTGTTGGATTGTGTGTGTGTGTGTGTGGTGTACACGTAACTGTTTGAACTCTGTATAACAGTGCTGAAATCTAATGAGTAGCATGATCAAATTCTGCAACAACAAAAAAGTTAGTTCAGAGTACGTAGCTACAAGAGTTCACAGTCAGTAGAAAAAGTTGTGAGTTCATCATCACGAAAGCAGAGGTTGACATGACTTGGTTGTGTGCGTGCCCAAAAACCGTTGAATTTCATGTGCTAATGGATCATCGCCTTACGCTATTGTGTAAAACGATACAAGTGGTCCATTCTAAACAACAAACATAAGTTCTAGTCCGTTTTGGAATTTCAGTTGATCGTATATCCATTCTGGCTTTGGAAGCGTTACGAGCTTTTTCAGTACATACGATATTCAGGATTGACTAAAGCAATATACTGGTACATTATGGCTTACTTTGAATAACGCATGAACAGAATATGAAGTTAGTGAACAAGATAGTTTTAGAATAATGCAATTTTTGTCTAAATGCGTGCACGAATTTTCACTCCATTAATAAGGGTCACTCTCACGCTTTTTTATCGTTCTTGGTGGTACAGAGTATACTTGGGTGATCCTACCACTTGTTGAACCTCTAACTGCGTTCACTCCAGGCCGATATTACTTATTGGTCTGTTATTCGATATTGATTGCTATAAAGAACGCACGCACGCTGGCATGTCACCTTGAACTTGCCCGTACCACGTAAGGTTTGTTCCAACCAATGAAACTTGTGTGCTGAGTCGTACCTGCTTGTAGATTCGGTGGCCGCTGAGTGACCCTGATTGGCCACGCGCGACTGAATGTACTGCTTACGCTTGCAATGGACGTTTCACTTAAGGGCATAGTTATTCACGTTTGAATAAATGAATTTCCTACGTACCACGTCTTGTCAGTATTAGAGTACACAAATAAATGAGTCAATAAATTCGCCATTTATGGACCGCAAATCTATATAACTAATTTTTTAGTGAATAACCAAGACAGCCTTCACCATATTATTCATTTCAAGCATAAAATACCAAGGTTAAATCTCGTACAAATTTGCGCGCATCAAAAACTGGAGATGGTTATGGTGCTACAAATGACACACTATGAATAACACAAAAGTTTTCCATGCATTTCCAATTGAAATCTGTGCACATAATGGCAAAACTGACACTTATGTAACCGTGAGCTTTGTACCATGGACACTGAAACGAGTCTGCCCGTTTGATAACATTACCAACTACATTAACGAGCAAAGGATTCGGAGTGAAAAAAGAAAGTAGACAGTGGCGAACACGATGATGAACAATAGTTGACGCAAAACCATTCACCGCGGAACAGAAACAATTTCCCAATTCAAGGTCACACTTCTCACTGCATTGACCAGTTCAATCCATCTAAGGGTGTATAGTGTGGCTCTTTATCGTAGCATGACCCATAGTGATTTGATCCAGTTACTAAAGAGAGCCATTTTAAATAGCTTTTATTTGGACTGGAGCGCAGCCTTATACAAAAAAAACTCAAGTTTTCTCACACTGTGGTCAATGAACACCTCTTTTTACTGAAATACACACTGATTTGTTCACAGAATTCTATTTTGTATCAAAAGGGACGTGAGCAGCTTCTTCATGTCCACTCTAAGTGAACTTAAACCTTTAGACGTTGCTCTGTTTCTCCAAATATCTACGATCCTGGATAGTCAAGGACGACTCTCGGTGATAAGTTTGGTGCTGACAGTGATTCATATCTATTTCCATCGACAAAATGAAACCAAACGGACAGGAAAAGCTCGATTTGGCAGTGAATATTACTCATATTTGAAGGTCACATCGAAAGTGGTCAAGGTTGAAGTGAACATATCTTTCTGGAACACGGTTATGATAATCCGTGACCGGTTCATCTCACAGTACGAGGTTGAACGACAAATAGGGCGGTAGCTGGCAATAATGTATCAGCTTCATTTTATGATATCAAATATCATACCAAACTGATCCGTGTTTTTGAATTTTCACATCCGTCCAAGATTTAGCCACCTAGAATTGCACATCTATAAATCACAGCAAAAAACTGGTACCCTGAATCCCTTGGTTAATAGCAAAAACTGATGTAAGCATCTGCTGGCATGCGTTTCCAAGTTTTTGATATTGAGTGATACATCTTTTCCCCTGGTTAACAAGAAGAGATAACGAACTCAGAATATTCAGAAAGCCAATGCAACCGATGTACGTGAACACACTGACGGGACACTGTTCTCGCTCCCAAATGATGCTGAACTTATCGCTGCATGAATCAAACAAGTTAAAAATGTTCCGTGACTCGATAGTAATCTCTTTGCACGACAATACTGTTAACAACTATGTGTCGAAAATCTTTTGGAATTAGAATATGCACCTAGATACACAGATGTCATCTGCTTTGTTTTCTAGTCGGCTATTTTAGGTTTGGTTTAGTTACTGATAATGTGAGTAGTATGGTATTGTATCTGGATGAAAGGACAAAATTGCCCTGGAAGAGCACGACCGTTTTCTCGGTTGCTGCCGCGCATCTGGTATGTGTACCCGATACTCTTCTGACCAATCGTCCCTATTCTTGAGCAATCCACAGTAGGTTTCCGAATGTAATCCCGTTTGAATCGTCAGGAGAGTGCATGGACGAAAAGTCCTTCTTTAGAATCCCAGGGTGATTCTTCCAAATTTATTTCGTCGGTTAACAAGGCTAACTATCAGAACATGCAAAATATGACTCGTGGAGCAGTTTGAAATCTCATCTCCCTATTGAAAACCATGGAAGTACTGTACAGCTGTTTTATCCTTGTTAAGAATCCTCAGTAGTGCATGTCTATCGAGACCCCACAAGGACTCGAACATGGGGATGAACGACTGGGAGTCGAACACTTTAATCACAAGGCTAGCTGGGATTGGTTCTCAACGATTTGGTGAATCTATACACTACATATTATAGTGCAACAGGCACTGATAGTTTTATTACTATTCCTGATGGAATCTCAGTGGGGAAGTAAATGAAAGCCAAAACGCGATTGATCACGACAACTTGTTCCTGTGATTACTTCATTGGTCTATTCAGTGGTTGGGTCCAATGAACTTTATTTAAGTCCCTCGTTTTAAAATCCCTCAACTAAAGATTTGTAGTTGTGTACATTGATGACGTGCAAATTCTTACTGCCATCGCTAAAGAGTATCCTCAGTCAAATTACGCACTTTCATGAAACTGCTTTCGAGGAAATGGGCACTCTATAACAACTACACATTTGATCTGACCACTTAACGTGATTGGCCACTGTACTATGCCATCTCTCAGCCGGTCTGGTGTTTGCACACAATTTCCCACCCAAATTGAATCGATCGATTCTTCCCCTCCGTGCGCGTGAGTGAGCCCCAGTTTCACGTCAGCCACAGACGAATCAAGAGCACGAATCCAATTAGTCTCGGAAATTTTCGTTAGAGGCAAAAATTCAGAAATAATCTTCGGTCGGTTACTGAAAGAATCAGTAAAAGCTTTCTTTATTAGATTCGGTTTGTGTGTTGTAGCGAAAATCAGGGGACTGAGTCACTGGTGAACAATATCTCATTTATTTCTAGCTTGGAGACACGATCATTCAGAAAAAGTGGAATACCACCAACTGTTATCAGGATACAGTGCATGCCAACACATGACAATGTAATGTGGTCAAGCTGAAAACAGATCCAGTACTTTGCTTATCCGTACTAATTGAATAGTCAGTCACTAGACTGACCGGTCTTGGCAATTCTCAGCGTCACACATGCGTGCAATTTTGTGGGTATGCACTGTCAGTGAAGGCTGTCACGTGGGATTGATTATTACGAAACACGTGAATCCCCCATTACTGTATGACTCAACCCACCCACGAACAACACCCACCGAATCAGCTTTATAGGAACGCTGCACCTCTGGTATGCTATTCAGGAAAAGTACAAAATGAAGCCTCCGTAATAAATTTGATTCTGGAAGTTCTGAACCTCACATCCAGCAAGCTCAAATGCCACAACCAAATTCGATTGTGCCGCTCTTTACCAAAGTGATTAATGAATGAAATTTTGACTCAAATAGATCTCAAGTAATGAAATAGTCCCAAGGTCAATTTTTTTATAGAGCAAGGTGTGGCAAACACAGATCTATCATTTCGGTACTTCACATCAGGTCAATACAGCACGCGTGCGGGGGTTTTGAGAAAAATCAGTGGAGTTAATATATAGTCCAGAATGTTCACAGGAGTTTACAATAGCAAATGTCAGGCTGATGATATTGCATTCTTGTGGACTATTCTGCCACTGATTTCGCCGACTGTGTCTGTCTGTCTCACTATGTTGCCGACCTTTGGCCCGGGAAGAAGCAGTGCCTTGGCAAACTGTTTTTGTGAACACGAGATTAGTCGATGCAACCCGATTGTAATCGCCTCGGCTAAGGATAGGATTCATTGTCTGACAACTTTGGAGCGGCTTTGTGACGCTCGACAGATCACCCTGAACTTTCCGTCTCATGTTAACTGGTGTCCCGCGTCGATCTTATGGGCCAAAATCGAACAGGTTACAGTTTTGGGGATTCCTTTCGCTAGCTAGCTACTACAATACTCTTAAGCTCGTTAGCATGACAGCTGCTATTGCGAATTCCTGTGAATGCTCTATATTATGCACTAACTTTACTCATTTTACAAAACCCCGTACGTGTATTGTACTGGCCTGATGTGAAGTGTCGAAATGACGGATCTGTGTCTGTCATACATCTTCTCAAAGGGATTTCTGGAAGAGTGGCTAAGATACGTTTGTAACATACTGTCCATTTGTGGTAAGCTGGTCAGTGTGGAAACTAAAACCGTATTGTGCGTGGTCAGAACTGGGAAGACTGGAAAGCCTTTGCACGAAGAGTGGTTCACTTTCACTTTGTGTTCCGATCAACCTTCATGCTGATACAGCCTGATCTTATCCTGCCTGGCTAGTACATCAGCTACCTCTGTTGTCACATTTTTTTCAGTAAAAAACGGGCATGCTATGGGCAAACATTATGATGATATATACTTGCGATTTCTGCCTTCTCAGTGATGGTAGCCCATAGTTCGGGATCCCAGCTAAGCCTGCACACAAGACATTCCGGATTGACGGCGAACTAAAGCCCTCAAAGTCCAAAGATAGCAACTTGACTCCGCAGGTCACCTCCCCTTTCGGAGGCCGCGAATAAGCCTCCAGAACCTTCCATAAACACTGTATCGTTATTATTTCGTAAATGAATAAATTAAGCGAAAAGATAAATTCTATCACTTCTATCACTATCGGAAATTTCTGAAGCAATGCTTGACGTCACTGATCAATCACAATATAACAAGGTAATATCAGGATAACGTGAACACCTGGTTCCGAATGTCTTCGGCTGGTTGGTCCTGTTCTTGTGCTGACAAAAGCCAGGGCAAGTTGAGCCTAGAGTTGAGCTTTTTGGACCTCCATACCACTCTACCTAGCTGCTGAGTACGCGAGGCACCAATTTCTGGTTTCGATTCCATGTCCCGATTGGGGAACCATAAACGTCTTTTATAAATACTGAGTTTGGAAATCGGACTGATCGTTTGGACGATGTACTCATTTGTACTTTCGAAGCCGATGCGTGGTTCAAAGTTGATTGAATGAATCATGTTCATAGGTTAGCAAAATCATATCCTAGAACAGCAGGGGTGTGAACTGTGATGTTCCCTTGCAAAGGTCTATTGAGATTGAATATGGAAATTCAACTCACAAAATCAAGAAGCTCCTTTAAACTGGTTTGATCCAGATCCGATGCCATCCATCACAATTCTTTTTCTTGTGTTTACAGAAAAGTTTGTTTGTTTCGCATGCGCTTAGGCCTATAGTTTCCGCACTGACCACCATCCCCTCACTTTCAGGCCAGCTTGATATCAGTCTGTCCACACCAATTGCATCATATGATTTTAGCCTTGATTCTAAGGTAAATGTTGACTGATCTTATTTGATATCCGTCTGGGGTATATTTGTAGGTCTTATACGTTCGTATCGAATTCTGGTTACCGGGAAATCTCATTGCTCATGTAACATTCCTCCGCCCGTTGTGTCCCTACTTGCACCAGGCCCACTGGTATCCACAACCCGTTCTGTTTTGGCTTTATGATGGCCTGGTTTACTTGACACACACACACACACACACACACACACACATATATATATATATATATATATATATATATATATATATATCTGCCTTGTCTGTGTGAATGACTGAATTTTGGTCTCCCCGTTTCGATCATGCCATTATCTCTGCCATCCCATCTCTTTCGCTCTTCACCACGGTTGCGTGTGTGTTCCCTCAGACAGTCACTTCTCTTCTAACCGTTGATTGGTCTAAGTGCCTCCCATAAATAACAACTTCCGTTGTGAACTGCTGTGAACCGCTCACTGTTGAATTGCCGTTTCGAGCGTTTCCAGTTCACTGTTGTCCGGGCGTTTTGAATCGTTTGTTGACTGTCTTGATTCTCTGATCAGTTTGTCCACATTTTGATGTATTTTGTTTTTATTGTTTGATAAATTGTGTAATAGTACCCGTAGTAAAACGTGCTTGTGTTCTCTGCTGTTGAATTTGAGGCTCGTTTATCTGTGTGTTGCGCAATAACGAGAGGACCATCCCATACACCGATTGTAAACTGGGTGGATCAACTGTACATCATGCTTGGGAGTGCATGAAAGCAGTCAAAAACGAAGCACTCAACAAAAAACAACGAGAAAGGGAAAAAGGTAGTTCTCTGGATGAAATATTTTTATATGATAATTCTAGTGGAGCCTTTTATTTACCATCACACATGTTTTCCTTGGTGTACGTTGTTCTTCAAGGCGAGTGGTAGTAGGAAGGTTAGTCCATATAGTCAGTTCATGACAAGGCAGCAGGACGTAGGAGATTCATCCGGTAGCCTTGGTTGAGTAGGGCTTGCTAGGCGTCCGGATTGAAACTTCAGGCCGGCATTGGCCAAACAGTTGTCATCGTGGACTTTAGACCCTTACGGCCTAGGCCCAATTCCGGCCATCGACAGTCACTTGCCCGTTTAGTAACATGTCATTGATTGCAGTCCAGTCATAGAAATGTCACACTGTGTCGAACAGTAATTAAAAGAAGTAAAATGAGTTGTTTTCTCTACGAAATCCGCTCACCGGAAGGTTAGTGACATTTTGTTGCATGCTCAGGTACCGTAATCAGTGACACATTTGCATCTGAACACGTTTTTCCTATTCATTATTTTTGTTTCTAACAATACTTCACGTTTGTGCATTTTATTCGTCTCTATCCATGTTGCGATCGGTTGGACAATACTGTGAGGTAGCCAGAGAAAAGACACTCAGTACCATGAAAAGAAGTACGCCCATTGTTAGTAGCCGAAAGAAATGAATCCCACTGAACGGAACTGTGATCGTAATGATACTCTAAACTACAAATATATGAGGACGCAATAGAAGTTTCTGCTCTCGCAATAATACGAAAGAAGCGGCATGATCTGGTCGCGGATGAGTCTACGTCATTTATTTTGACTATTATTTTGTGGAAATATATGAAAACAATTGAGTAGATAATACGGATTCGTTGGATTCTGTCCAGTTTATCCCGGGATGAGGAAGTCTCATTTGGATCCTGTGGAGTATGTGTGTGTGTGTGTGTGTGTGTGTTTGGATGATGAGTCCATTTTTTAGAACCATGCAGTGATTATAGCAAAGTTATTTCTTCGGTTACCGCGGTTAACCTTCAAAACGAGGTCCCATGGTACCAAGTATGAATTTTCGAAACGAGTAGTATGGTGTTGTATCTGGATGAAGCACGATTCAAATAAGATTACAGAGGTAAACCAGCTGTGGATTAATCAGGCATAGAGAAGATTGGTCAGAAGAGTATTGGGTAAGCATACCTGATGAGCGACAGCAACTGCAAACGCGGTTGTGTGCTTCCTGGGGAATTTTGTTGAGCCATTCAAATAAAATACCATACTACTCATTTCGAAATTTTGTTTTACTTTCTTTATATATTTGAAGGGAACCACGTGTCAGCAGTTCGTGATAAGTGAACTTGTTGAAGCAACTGAACCTTCATAGTTTTTGGTTGAATGAAAAATATACTTTGGTACTCATGATTAGGTACTAGTTACCCCATTTTAAAATATCACCCTCTCTAATGGCCTTGGAAATTTGGGTCGGTTTTATCCAGCAATACGAAAGGAAAAAGGTAATTATTGCAAAATACATGTTTTTTTTAATTAATTTTCTTGGTTTTTAACAGTAAACAGGTAAGGCACATGGGATCAAAAGTTAGAAAAAATACTTGGACGGACGAATAAGTAACTTATGTCGGATTTTGTGGATCATACCAATAAAAGGTAGTTAATTTGCAATTTCCGCTCACAGATACTGTGCAAAGTGGCTAGTTCTGAGTGGATCGGCTTAACTAAGCTGAACTCTAATAGAATTCATTTCTGACCATGTATTCACTCTTTAAATAGCCGGACCAAATTTAGCCCCCTAACCGGTTACAAGGATGAGCTTCTGCGATACCTGATACCAAATTTCTTCGGAAAATTTGTCACCAATTGTAAAATCTATTTTGGCTTGGAGTAGCGCTTACATTATGATGTACCTTATGAGGTCAGAACAATCCCTTTTATCCACATTTCCCGTCCTGAATTACTAATTTCACTATCGCCAAACTCTTTCCACTGTTGGTCCTCAGCGATGAATTAATTGCAAATAGACAAGTTTTGTGTTGGCCATAGGGCGGATAAATTTGTTTTGTTTCTGATATCTATATAGAAATGCATAATCTTACACAACAGTACTTCGAAGCCCTGGTGAATCATTTGGGTCAACCCTAGAATGCGATCGACAAACTACATTAGGAACAGAAAAGATATCAAATGGTCGATCGAATTTATCGACTACAAAAAAATAATGATAAGATTTTAGAGGTCAAAAAAGTTAGACTGGTGAAAGTTACGGTAAATGCAAATAAAGTGCGCGACAGAAGTATAGCACCCCAGATTTCCTGTCATACTTCCTATTCTGTATTCCCTAACAAAACCATATCTGGTCAAAGTGACAAAATGCGCGTTACGATAAAGCATACAAAATTTCCGGACGGAACTTTGTACCTTGCGCTTATCTGAGCAGAAAACGTAAAGCACGAGGGTGACAACATTACAGAAACCCGTATGCCGGTGAACAAAGCCATGGAAAATTTCATAGACCTGGACTCACCACTGGGCTTGAAAACAAGCCGATTAACTTGGTCTGTTGATTGGGAAACTGACACAACCATGAGCGCCGGAATCACGTGATTCATGCACACTGGAGAGCATAATGCACCCTAGTGACCGGGGTGGCCTTCATTGGCGTTGGTTGCACGTATACCCCCACAGAACTTACACCAAATTTTGTCTGAGAAATGCCACATGGAAATAAACTTAAGGATTTCAGGAAGAGCCAAATATCTGAGCTCTATCAAATTGAACTCAGTTTGCGTGTGACCTCAAGGGAAAATAATAGGTAATGGAAAATCCACTTGCATTTTTCACATCCGAAAGTTCAAGGTCACCAGCCGGAATCGATTCAGCGAACGTGCGTTGGATTTTTGGATGTGAAAGAAGCAAGTGAATATCCATTTCATAAGATTCAGGCTCCTCGCGCCAATACTACATTTTATGCAAAGCAATACGTCGAGAAACGGCCTACGACGGTATTTGGAACGTAAGGGGAAATGCGCGCCTAAAAAAGCGAAAGGTTTGTCCAAAAGAACTATCGAAATCGGATAGAAGAAAGTTGATTCGTCTATCGTTTAATAAAGCATGCTTTATGTCAACATTGAAAACTTTGAAAAAAGTCAGGGTTTCGAAAGGAAGGTCACAAATAAAGCTGAAAGCAGTGCTGTGGATGAAATACGAAAAAAGAAAAAGATACATTGCTGTCACACGGTTGCATAAGTGACAACGCCTGTTAAGGGCCAAAACACACGTAGCCTGAAGGAACAAGTGGAGAAATGTCTACTTTATTGAGGGAAAACGAAATTTGAATGAACCGGATGTCTGGAATTATTGCTGGCATTATATCAGAAAAGAAAGAATTTTCAGTCAAAGAAACTACGACAAGGGTTCAGTGGTGGTTTGAGGAGCCTTCTTAGCCAACAGCCAAAATGAGCTAGTTATACTTGTGGGTATACAAAATTTCGTTGTGTATATTCGTACGTTGGAGCAGTATTTGCTCCCTGTAGCGCCCAACAGATTACAAGATGAGGCCGTATGCGAACATGATGGTGCTTCTGTTCAGTGCTCATACGCCACAAAATGTTGTCTCTTGTCCCGTGAGATTAGGTCATGCAGTGGTCATCCTGCTGTCCAAATACACACCCGACTGAGAACCAATGAAGCATATTTGCTTGCCAGGTGTACAAAAATCCCATGGTTTACCGGCTCAAGAGTGAAAAGGCAACCGCTCTTAGGCGGGAATGTTTGAATATTGACCAAGGGGCAATCACGGTTCTTGCAAGAAGCATGCGGAGAAGATGTATCAAGGTGCTCAAGAAGAATAGCGAATGCCCCCGACTTTAAGCACTGAATATTGAAGCTCGGATGAGACAGAGTCCCATGGGTTTTCTTTCCCCCTTTTTTGCATAGTCTGATTTAATTGGCTCCTAATAAATTATTCTATTGGGAAGTGTTATATTCTGTATCGTAATGGGTGTTCGGCCTTTTCCATCAGATATGGTATCGTTAGAGAATACAGAAGCGGAAGAGCGCGGAAAAACGAGCGTGGTCCTACAGTCTTATCGCGGAGTGTATTTAAAGTTAGAATTGAAAAAGCGCAATTCGTCATTCGGTTTGGATGTTATGTGGACTTATTAATTAGTCTGGACTGATAGTTGTGCAAATAATGGACCTTTTCGACAAGTTTTCACACCTGTTTCCCTTGAATTTCAGAAAGTAAAATACAATTTTTCGTTGACTCTTGAAATACAATAAAAGATTTGAACCGTTGGTCTGTTCGTTTACCGATGGTAGTCAAAAGGTCATCACACGCCGCATTCAAATCCTGCTTCTGCCACCAGTCACTTTCCGCAGTTGGCAGCTTAAAATTGGCCGCCATCCTCTTCCTGAAATACTACACCATTATTAAATAGTTTAAATGAAGTAAATAAATGGATAAATAACAAAAATGTATCCTCATGTAACTCTGAATATTGAGACAGGGGTAGACCGAGCACCCGGACTGATAGTTAAGTTACTGATCACGTGTGCTCTGTCGGCCGAACCGTGGAGTTATCTTGCGAATGGTGCGGATAAGCAGTATGATCGAGTTGCGCCATTTCCAAATCTTCGAAGTGGCTTCGGAGCTTAGGCTCAGGTGTGGCGTGAAGATTTATTGAGATTAGACATGGAAATTCAGCGCACCGTACCAAGAAACTCGTCTAGACTTGTTTGGTTCAAATCCGATGCTATCTATCACAATTCTTCATCGTGTTTCCAAAACAATTTGTTTGTTTCTCTGATGATAAGACCTTAGTTACCACACGGACCACCAACACCTCGCCTCCACACCCGCGTGGTAATTTGTTTATCCACCTCCATTGTACCAAACAATTTAGGCCTTGTTTCTATAACAAGTGTTGATTGACTCCAACTGGTATCTGTCTAGGGTAGATTTATGGGTCTTACACATTGGTATCGAATTCTGGTTCCCGAATCATTTCGCGGCTCACGTAACCTTTCTTCTCCGTCATGCCTTTATGTCTACAGACCTATTGGTTACCATGACGACTCCGTCGTTGTTGGTTCCGCACCCTCTTCCCCCTCACGTGTTGAATCTTATCCAACTCCGTTTTCTGATCACGTCATGAATGCCCAGATTACTTGACTAGGCCCCAGCACTTGGGCGTAATTCTCTCTCTCTCTCTCTCTCTCTCTCTCTCTCTCTCTCTCTCTCTTTCTCTGTCTCTCTTCTCTATTCTCTTTCCCCCTGCTTTCCATGTACGAAAGACTGAATTTTGTCTCCCCGTTTCGATCATGCCATTATCTCTGCCATCCCATCTCTTTTGCTCTTCACCACGGTTGCGTGTGTGTTCCCTCAGACAGTCACTTCTCTTCTAACCGTTGATTGGTCTAAGTGCCTCCCATAAATAACAACTTCTGTTGTGAACCGCTTAACTCACTGTTGAATTGCCGTTTCGAGCGTTTCCAGTTCACTATTGTCCAGGCGTTTTGAATCGTTTGTTGACTGTCTTGATTCTCTGATCAGTTTGTCCACATTTTGATGTACTTTGTTATTGTTTGATAATTTGTGTAATAGTACCCGTAGTAAAACGTGCTTGTGTTCTCTGCTGTGAGTTACTCAATAGCGGGACGACGACGCCAAACATACGGCTTCCATGTGAATATTCGAATGCCGACAACTAGTGTGATTTGGATCCGTTTCTTGCTGTTGTCAAAATCTTCCGAAGGCTATTTCAATAATTTATGAAGGTACCGAAGTAAGTGCTCTGATCTACACTAATCCGTTTCATTTCACATTCACTGGTCCTAATCTTTGATTCAATCATTGTTTCGATCCGACCCACCAACTCTAGCGAGAAGTCTGTCTTTTCCGTCTGTGAATTATCTTGGTATATTGGCATTACACAGTGATAAGGATACCTTGACTGACAAACCCCTGCTCATGATTGGTGTTTATTCCATGTCCATGTTCATGATATTTTGTCTAATGTCTACTATGTAATCTGTAAATGGCTTGAGAATGAATTACTGGATAACAATTGTTTCGCTGATTTGGACTTCTATATGATGCAATGGGTATTTTTCAGACAATGTATAGGTTGTTGATCCATGTACTCAGACCTTGTACACAACACCGACCGGTTTGGGAGATCAAGCCCCAAGGCTTAAACAGCGCTGACGGGATCCGTCTCTCATTCTAACGATCCACGCCATCGATCGTCTGTCCTGTCACTCGTGATTTCTTGATCAGGTACCGGGCCGGTCCTGACGCACTGTGTGCCGGTGAGGCTAAGCCGTCTAACGAACGACGTGTCAGACCATACCCTCACAGTCATATTCACATTATATTCACTGAGACAAACTGTATACTGGAAAAAAGAACCAATAGCAAGGGCTGTTCTTTCGCGAGCCTAGCCCTGAAACTATTCTGTGCGTACTGTAATGGTCAAACTGCAGGACATTCTGCTGAGTTTAGTTAACGTCGATATGTGAATCCTACGTGAGACGTCCACTCTTTATTCTCCTATTTTTTTATTTAATTCCTTTTTGTCGTACAATAATAGTACAGTATTTCAGGAAGGCTGTCGAGGTCAATTTGAAGCTTCCAGTTGGAAGAAGTGACCGACAGCAGCTCGGAGATTCGAACCCCGGGGACTCGAGGGTTCAAAGTTCACTGCTTGACCACCACCTGTCAACTGAACAGTCGGCTCAATGAATTTTCTGCGCTTTTGTCGTTTCAGATTGAGCACTTGCAACAGCACTCCGTGGAAGATGATTGATATTGCATACTGCAATATAACCCCAGATTCACAGAACTTGGAAACAGAACAACGTGTATTGTAGATGCAGTAACATCATAGTATTTTAATAATTGAATGCTACTAATTCTCGACCGGGAACCTCCAGAAACAGGAAACGATGGAACGGGGGGACTTTTGTACAGAAATGAAACTGGCCGGCGACGGTGTGGGGGTGGGGGTGGAGGTGGGGGTGGGGGAGAAATTATGCAAATACAGTGGTGTGACGAAAAATGAGATTACGGCAGCGCAAACGTGGAAAAGGAAGGATATGATCTAAGAAAAAGGAGCACTGGTTGGTGGGTTTTCTTTTTCTTCACAAATGCAAAACCCTTCATCATCATAAACCAGAACGAAATTACGGGCCGCATGTACAAGTGTGTGGATGGAGTTATCGAAAAACAGCACGGACGTACTTGTGTGTGTGTGTGTGTGTGTGTGTGTGTGTGTGTGTGTGTTTGTATGCGTGGGTGTGGGTGTAGGTGTGCATTAGCTTGTTTTTGGGAAGAAAGATTGAGTGCGACCGGTCGATCGATGGACAAATGTTTCCACATGTGAGAAGCCCTTTGGAGAGTAGATTTCCAATTTTCTGTAACAGCGTCAGTACCTCTTTATGATTTACCCCTTCTGTTATACGTTTTCCAATTTTCGGACAAATATCAATGGTTTTTGGATAATTTCCGCTTTGGACATAATAACAGCACGTTTTTGTGATAGTTCAATTTTGTGTTGCCTATTGGTCAACAGTTTGAGATTATTTACCGGAGAGTTTCACCAACGGGAACTTGGCACTGTTCCACGAGGCAAGCACGCCTACACATCGGTGCTAGCAGTTACCATTGCGGCTGTCTCGGGGATTTCAGATCAAATGAAGATGTGATGGGTACTTCGTTTGTATACATACATACATACGCACACATACACGCACACGCACACACGGCACACGGACACATACCGGGCGCACTGGTCCTGTTGTTCATCGAGGCACGTAAGCCGGACCTGGAGCTCGTCGGATCAGAGCCATCTGGTCTAGCATGGCTCTCAGTGCGCTCCGATCCTTCTGTCCATCCCGTTTCCGTCGACGTTCAATCAACCGACCGGCCGTATTTCGACAAATACACTGGAAATTACAGAGTTGGGAAAGAAGACATGGATTTCATCCGGTCACAACCACGCGTTGATGGTAAAAGATGACAAGAATGTTACGTGCACAACACTTTGCTGGGTATTTTATGAATCTACGGAAATGAATCATACAGCCATCAAATCAATACACCTGTAAAATATTTCAAGTGTGTTTCATAATCGCTATCTGGACTGCAATGCAGCCAGAACACCCACTCGATTGATATTCATTGGCGAAGCATAGATAATCCCATATTTACTTTTACATAATTATAGTTGAAAACGGTCCAGTTTTATTTCGTCTTTTAGCTTATCAATTCGAGTGATCGACTTATACACTTCTGACAGTCATATGGTTGAATGATCTGATTTAATGCGGTTATTGTTACTACAAGTGAGAAAAAGTGCAGAAAAATGATTTTCAGTGGCCTCACTACTAGTAACGAACAGCATTTGAGGAGTATTTAGTCTGTCAAATAAAAACATCTTTTAGATGGTCGGATTGAGACACGCACACACACACACGTTATCATTTAAAAGCTCTCCGAAGCGGATGAATACGGTGAAAATAGTTCTGTCAAAGCTGCCAATGCTGAGTCATTTGTATTTTCGTGTTTGGTCGGACGCATTTTGTGTCCAGTCTATGGTATATCCAAACAAAATCCAAATTCACAGTTTGGTTCAGAAGTACCTGTAGTTATCTTAAGTAGAATATCCGAACGCTACTATGCTCGTGAGAAGTTCCTATGACCTATACTGGATTCTTTATTGGGTCCATTTTATTCCAGATCTTAGTAAACTTGTTTTTGAGTCTTCTATCGTGTCCCCCTACAAACTCTTCTTTGTCCACACTAACACTTCCATTCCATATACAGTTCCCTACCTAGATGGATTTCGTATCAATTCATCGTTATCAGCAGACTGAAAAATCCGCCAAGCTGAACTGCCGCTGCATTCTCGGTTGTAACTTCCTCCTATTATTAATTGTAACTGAGCCGGGTTACGCAACGGATGAATAAACACATCCAACTGCGTAGTGCGATTCATTGACTTGACTTGTTAAATGACATCGTGCCGTTTTGTGCACTACATGGACATTCACATGGGTGCTAGGTTTTTTGTTACACTCTTGTGCGTGAGTACAGTGGGATGGGTATGCCCCGCAGCTTCAAAGACACACTACACTATTAGGTACGGTCGGGAATGAAACCCTGAGACCTCAGGTGGGGGAATCACATGAGGTTCCAGTGGGTCAGGGATGGTAACGAGTCGGACGACAGTGGACTGCTGTCTGCCACCATGAAAATAACAAGCGGTGAAGTGATTCGAACCCTTGACCTCCGAGGTGAAATGTAAACACTTTATACCACTCATCCATCATTGGGTAAGTCAACCAAAGTGCTTGCCAATTTTCGTGTAAAAAGCGAAAAAAAAACTGAGACTTAGTTCTACTCTGAAAGATTTGTCAAAACCAATCTGATAGGTAAGGATCTCCTATAATTAGATGACACTAATCCCTCAGATGACGTGCGTGAATCTTTTAGGATCCCTTACACGGTCAACTAGTTACCATCCAAAGAGTTTAAGTATCGTCAATTAGCCACAATCTTCAGAATTTTATAATACAGGACTGAGATTCCCATTTACTGGCCACTGGACAATTTGCATTGACTACCAGATGCGAGCTTCACTTCAACACTCCGTGATACGGCTCATGTCAGTCATTAGCTTGGGATACTGACAACTGTAAACCCGTCCCGCTGACCTCCTCACGCACGCATCGATCGAATCCTGTGATAAACGCATTCTCAGCTGGTGCTTGAACGAAGCCGAAAAACCCACAATCAAGCCCGCCGGGATAGAACCTTGTTTACGACCGAGAGGGAAGTATTGTGTTGCGGTTAGTGATTCTATACGGGCAAAATAAAAACAATCCGGTGGTGTTTTCGGTCCAGTTCATCCCTTCCTACAATTAACCTCGCGTACTTCTCTGCTCTAGTTTGGGTTGCTGCCACTCAGTAGCATCCAGTTCAGTGTGAAAAGAATCGAAGCATACGGGACAAAGAAACAGAATAAAAACGTTACAGGTCGAAATCGTACAGAAGAAAAAGGGCTTGAATGCAAGTATGCCACTAATCGTGGTATCACGGCACCCAGCCATACCACTCGGTATATCCAACTGCCCGGTGGGCGGATCTCAAGGACCCGAAAGAGACAGCTTAGGACGTCATACGCGTCTAAGTTCGCTGATTTATGATTTCACATTCATTTTTCATGTCCTGGACTGACCTCCTCAACCTACCTTACAACTTCTGTCTGATTCGTACATGGTGGGAGATCTTAGATTCTGATTTGGACAATTTTCTTTCAATAATGAAGTTATGTCGCATGTTAAATTCTCACTTCACGTTTGTTCACATTTCGTACCAAAGTAATGTAACCCTCGGCATCATTCGTCTATACCACAAGCGTTATATTTCGGAAGCTGTTTATCACTGTTACTGGGTTATGTATTGCACTGTTTTCGGCTGAAAGCCGCATGTAAGTATTCACTAATTTGCACCATGTCTAAACCGCAGTTGGGGACACTGTGACGCATATGCCCTCTAGCAAGGACCGGCAATTTATCGAGGGTTGCAAACAGGAAATTCACGTCAATCTCATTTATGATTCAACCAAACTACTGGCTGAGTAAGATTTCTAGTTTCGTCACATTCTTGACGTTATTTTCAAAATAGGTTAACAAGTGTTTGCCTCACGTGACGGTGAAAAAAACAGTCTAAGGGAATTAATTGAAACTAGACACCAGAAGTTTTGGACTTCATAGAACGTTCAGTAATAATAATATTGTTAATAATAGTAGTGATAATTAAACGTTAAACCAATTCAGTTGAAAATAAAAGTTTCAAATAGTGGTCACAAAATTTCAGCTTGCTCTGAGATGTACGACATGTCAAAATGGTTTGGCTTTCCACTGAAGAATGGCTGTCCCGAAGGATTATATGCGCCAGAAATTTCATAATAGCTGTTTGGAATAGTTGATTCAGTTTGCAAATTAAAAAAAATTAACCCCCGTGTTTTTTGGCACTTTTTCTACTAGACTGCAGGAATGTAACTGACGGATCTGGGGTCTGTGAATGGTCAATTAATATCAGAATGACGGAGGAGGATTACGTAAAGCATCGAGGAAACTAGGGCGGTTAAGACTGATCAGATTTGATAGCTGAAATTCTTATTTCTTTTTGAAGGGGCTTGTCATCCTAGGTAACATAGTGGCAATGGGTTTGAGTCTGACAGGGAAGTGGTGCCTCAAAAACACGAACCGGAGAACAAATTAAACTAAAAAATATAAAATACTCTGCACTGACTATGAATCTGAGCCACATCCGACGAGGTTTCCAAGGTGGTGCGTTGTAGATCTCGAAGTCCCTTCTCTTGCAGACGAGAGACTGACGAAGGCAAGCCCCGAAGCTGAAGCTTTAACCGGCCGGCGATACGTTATAATATGACTGTACACTCTGCGAGCAGGGTAGGATGAGGTTGTCTACGGGATAAGGCACACGTAATGAGTACCATAAACAACGACGTCAGCAGGTTGATGATAGCCTACTTATCGAGCAGACGGGACATTTGGTTACGAGAACCCAAATGCGGACTAAGTTCCTCCGAACTCCGGAGATACTCCTCAGACCTCAGACGAACGGCCGGTTGACGCTGGCTACTCGAACAGGTCAAGTTTCGTACGCGTATAGAATCAAACTGAGTAGCTCGGCATCTTTGTATACAGTGTCTTCAAACGGGATTTTCTATTCCTAATCCGAAGGTCTTCTCCAAGTTTAACTATTATTGGGTTTTTGTCTTCTAAGTAAAATTTCACATATAAATAACAATAATCAATACCTGTATAATCAGATGAAGAAAACTAGAATTCAGTCGCTCCAAAAGCTGTGCTGATGGAGACACTTTATGATCGGTTAAAAAGTATTTTTCTGTAATCATGTGATTTTTAAAAACACATTTCAGTTTACCAGCCGAGACAAGTCAATACAAGATGTTCTGTTTGCACTCATTGTGACGCACCAATAATTAAAAATACACTTGCACACTATTAAATCGAATTAGTGTTTTTCATGCTCCATTCCTTTTTGTTAGGTCTTAGTGTTCTGTCTGTGGCCGTGTGTGTGCGTGTGAGTGTGAGTGTGTGTGTGTGTGTGTGTTAGACAAGGCAATCCGAGATTAGTCAAATACGTTCGACTGAGCTCCGCTTGGTTTCGATCCATGCGGCTCCCTCTATTTGTCCCGTTTCCGTGGTCTAATAAAAACAACGGTACGATATCGCCAGAACTGTGATGCGATGGTCAATTGCAAGCTCCCGAAAGGGGATTTGATCGACGATGGAAAAAGCCCAACTCTGAACCGCAAGATCGAAAGTCTTCTCTGACGATCATTCGACTACAGCTGGTGAGGACGATTCTTCCGTTGTTGCGAACTCTAGCTGCTGATTCAGCACAAATCATCGTCTATCACAGAAATAAGATATTCAGTGTCGTTCAGATCTGAACCTAATGACTATAATGATGTGTTTACAAAGCAGAATCCCGGAAAGCGCATTCATGGGTAACCCTAGTGAACACTGGTGTTATTCGTTTTGGCTATTCATTAAAATGAAAGAATTGTCCTGTTGGGGTAACGGTTCTACTTTGGGTGAAAGTGGCGACGTTTATAACTCTTGACTAGTACAAACTGATGGCTAACGGGTCGAGCGAAAATTTACACGGAAACTCTTATTACACTCACCGAGAGCAGGGAGAAAAGGCACATTGATGTTTGCACTTCGGCTAATGAAGGCACAATTCCGAAAGGCCACGTGTATGAGACAACGACAATTGATGATAGTAAAATGTGTATCCCGTTCACTAGCTGTTGATCAACGGCGTTCATAAATGTTGGTGATTTTGACTATTTGTATTTTTGTGTGCTTGTGTGTGTGTGTGTGTGTGTGTGTGTGTGTTTTAATGAGTGTGAGCGTGGTAACGGTTGTGCGGATTCGTCTGAAGCCGATGCGGGGTATCTTTCTTGTGGCTCATCACTTTTACTGATAATTTCTCTTGGGCTGCCGATCTGTCTAACATCTGTCTGTCTCTCTTAATCAGTGTGTGCTTCTATCGGTGTATCTAGTCAACTATCTACCTGTCTTAATGATTGTTTCTCGTATACTGTCTCCCGCATAAGATCAGCTTGGTGCATCTGTGCTGTCTTAGATACACCCCTGTGTGTTTGTGTGCTGATGTGCATGTGGGCGTGTGCGTGAACATAGAAACAGAAATCCAATGTGCATGCGTGTGTGTGTGTGTGCTGATGTATGAGTATGAGTCTACGTGTATTCGTATGTTTTAATTAGTTGGATAGACAAACAAATTTCAACTGCTCATCGTCTGCCTAAATTCTGTAGCCTTTAAACTGAGAGCAGATGGGTTTACATTTCTTTATCACACGAACTTTGTCTCTCGAAAAAGCAGACACACACACATATGTACAGCATCTATACTCATCCGAATTCTCATGGTAACCGTTGTCAATGCTATCTCCATCGCCGCTATCCATATTCGTACAGTCACGTAGCGGTAACGACGAGGATAAATCGCCATCCACCACGTGGCCGAAGTCGTTACAAAATACACAGAAGCCAGCACACGACCACGATGGTCTGATGCAATTCTGGCACGGTCAGACGATCCATGACTCATGGATGAGTCGAGCAACGGATGAAAGTGAAGCGGAGGCGGGTGGGCAGGGATGGGGGTGTGGGGGTGAGTTAGGTCACGAGGCTCAAATCGGATGAAGACGTGCGTGATTCATGAGCGATGATGAAATTCTGGAGCACAGGTAACCGCTTGGCCACTGTGCGTAATCCGTGCTAGTGTGAAAAATTGTGTTTGAAATACATTCAGCGTACTCCTATCCTAAGTTGGTCATTGCACACGGAGTACGTGTGCACGTGTCATAGGTCTGCGGTTCATTACCACATGAGTAAGGTCGCTTTCAGTACATTGTCAAATTACCATGAGGTGCTCACAGTATAACATATATATATATATATATATATATATATATATATATATATATATATATATATATATATATATATATATATATAGTACGAAGTTTACATAGACAATGAAGTGATTCATTATATATTACCAACACTCAACTCTGTATGAAAAGCATCAATGCACTGAACTGATCGTGAAAGCCGTCTCGGAGCAGCTGTTTCGACCGTTGTGTTAGTAATCATCATTTTTCAGCGCTTATCCGCCGAGTTCCATTGGGTTCCCGAACTGGTGTGAATACGCGCGAGACACGCACGTCTACACACGTATTGCCCTCGTTTCTTTTGGACCTCCTACGGAGAAGACGTCCACCACAAGGGAGATGAGGTTGTTCCCGTTCCGAGTCCTGGACACAAGCCCGCATTATCGAGTAGTATGGTTGCGAATCGAACCGTTGAGAACCAGCCCCAGGTAGCCTGTCAATAAGGTGTGTGACTAAAAAGAAAAGCATGCGGGGTTTTAGCCCCAGTTGAGAAAGGATGTGGCAGGGATCAGTGTTCACACCCGTTGTGGTACAGTCTCATCTGGAGGCCTGGATGTGGATGAATTATTGCCTGTTCAGGTGATCTGATCTGTCGGCCGCTCGGTACGGAGTGAGCCAAGAACAAGACGGACCAGCCTGACACCACAATCATAGGCTAAACTCGAAATACTGTAGTGAACGCTGTAATAACACTTGCTATCTTTACAACGCTAATATGTTGTAGGAGACGGCTTGGGGATAGCACATAATGGAAAACGACTCACAGAGTTTAAAAAACATAAACAAATGATCATACATCAATACTCAGCAAGAATAAGGGGGTACTGCTTCTAAGGAGTTCAAATCGGATTTCATCTATGAAAGTCATTTAAACTAACAACTCCAAATTCACGAACATGGAACCGATTGAGAGAGAGAGGGAGCGAAACAAGACCAATCAGTTAGAGAGGTCGAACACGTACCAATCGTTGCGAGGTCTTCGTAAACGGCTTCGTTAATCGGTTGCGGAGTATTCAAAAGGCTTTATGGATTTGTTCATTCAAGCAAAGTCAGTCTATCCAAATCACAGTTTCAAGTCTAATTGGATTACCAAAATCCATATGATAAGGTTATGATATAATTATATGATAAGTTGATGTTATCACCAAAATCGGCCTGTCACGCGTACAACCCTCTGTATCATTGTCATGGCCAAGTATTTCACTAGACTGTTGTATGCGGCTAGGGTGACCATAACAGCACAGTGCATAGGAGACATTTATTCTTGTTAAGTAAGCATGATACCAGAGTGTGAACGGACGATGTGTTCTCTTCGGACATCAGGTCATCGTTTACCACCGATCCGATAGATATACATCATGGCCACGTCCAAGGCAGAGAGACTGAAAGGGGTATATCCCCATGTTCTCATATAATTTAGGCTGGTAAATTGTACGATCCAAATGCGAAATGCCTTAGGTCTGTTCGCATGATCTGGTGGCTCAGCTAAACATTCTCGGTTAACTGAAAGTTGACTGCCAATCACGCTTACCTTCTGACCGTTACTTTTGCACTCTTCTCACGTACAATCTCGCAAACACACTTTACCCATCTTTTCTCTCGATCGGTTTCCCTCGTGAGAAACATCATTCTGGTTAACGAGTTTGCGCGGTTCCGGGAACTTAATTAACGGATATGTTATCCCCACATAGAGTAGAGGACCGATGAATTCATTTACTAAGGAAAAAATGTGGTAAGGCAATCGAACTTACAACACGTTGTACAATGGCAGGAGTGGTGTCTCTGCGTAGGTTCGAATTTCGTCAGGACCGTAGACGTTTTTGCTTGGATCTCTCCGACGTCGATATCCTTTGACGATCTGTGACAGAAGTTGTACATGGAACGTCTGATGTAGAAATCTGGTATTTTGAAAGGAAAGCTGATAACTAGCCCGTTGGTTTTACCAGTGGTAAGTGAATGACATCGTGTGTGTGCGTGTGCGTGTGCATGTGCGTGTGTGTGACTTTCCTACGTCAAAAAAGAATTATTAGGCTCGTTCACCTCCACTCATCCTAACTTAATTTTCAGGTGGCTGTCAAAATTTGACAGTTCAACTGCTTTCTTCAGTGCATGTGTAATTAATCGAGAAGGCCTCTCCGTGAGGTAATTGGTGTAACAAAATCGACGTATACCCACCTTCGACGCCCAGTACTGGTTAAGTTACAGTGGGACAATCTTGTGCCTTAAAACCTAATGCAAGAGACACTTTCCTCGTTGACAAATTTCGAATAGCTGGATTATATTTACTCCCAAATGATAACCGGAACTTCTAGTTGATAGGATGAGGCAGAGGAATGAAGAAACTGTCGGGGTGAATGTTACCACCGCTTGAAACTTTCTGAAAATTCACTCCATCGGATCAGCAATCCACCTTTCACCTATCATTAACACACGTGAACCCAATTTGTTCGTTTGACTACTTCCCTCACTTTTAACCTGACCTCAGTGGTCTGGCCTATCTGATCTCGATTGCAGCTGGGCACTTCATTGCGCCGTACACTGTTTTGTGTCACTTGCTTTCAATCTGACGCAGATACTTGATCCATGCTAATCACTCCGTTCGCTCATGTTTCTCCGAATGTCTTTGTTTGCCAGTTGAACTTGCTTCCCATATTCATGACCCATATGGGAATTCATATGACTTCACCCCCATTTCACCCATGTTTTTTGGACTGTTTTCATCAATCAGTGGCCTTTCCCTTACCGTCTCTTCAATGATCCGCTGTAATCTTTGTAGTGACCTTTCATCTCTATCCTAACCCATTGTCTTTGTGGCCTAACCTGGATGATCCAGTAAATTGATTGGCGGGACTACCTGTCTCGTGCCATTTGTTTTGTCGATGTCACATATTGGGACCGGATTTCTCAAGCTTGAGGTTTGAGAAGTAGTTTTCATTGTATTAATGGCTGATCAGTAAAGGCAGGCCTGGGATATCTCGTCTTTGGACTAAACGGGGTACCGGTTCCATACGCGTCACCCAATATTGGATGACGGTTCGGTACAGTAACCGTAGTGGAACAAAAACCAGTATGCATCTCTACGACGGAAAAAGGTCACTTACTGGCGGACTTATTACACTGAAGATTGTCTAGCTTCGTCAAAAGAAGTTCTACACAGCGACGCTACAAATTTGCTCACAACTAGATCAGCAATCCTCTTGAGGTTAGGAAACAAAGTGATAGATTCTGCAGCATTATTTGTGTGTCTTTTCACTTGCTCTTCTGAACCATGTACATCTACCGCATGACCAAGAATTTCGCTAGATGTATTCTTGACCGCTGTATTTAGAACAAGCAAGTCATTTACAAGCACAGTTGCTCTACATTCAACGGAGACTACCCACATGGTGCGCGTGGCCGGCTTTCCGCCACTTACTTAGGATCTGAGGTCGGCTTTATAGACAGATGACGTGTCACATCTTAGCCGCTGCAGAAATGATTGGAATTCACTTGCGTGTCAACTCGATTTTCTGAGGTCAAATTACCACCTAGGTTCGGGCTCGGACGAAAGTACACGCGTCGGACACGTGATAACCCATCCACATTCGGTCTTCGGGTAGATTTATACCTAATTCAAGTCTGGGAACCAGTCGAAAAAGTTCAGCTAATGTTATGAAGTGGGCATCAATCAGTTCACGGAAATGACATCATCCAACAAACCAGAGACAACTGGGACAGCAGTTGCACAACTCTTGACTGAATGAAAACACTACAAAATCTGAGCAACCCACTTTTTAATCTTATTTTTCTATCCACTTCTTCTTATTATGTAATAATGATATACTACTCGAGGAAGGGGGCTGAGGAGAGTGACCAGCAGTGAATGCAGGATTCAAACCCGGGACTGAAAGGCTGAAACCCCCAGTGATGACCGTTTGGCCAACGCCGCTAATGGGTAGAGCTACAAACCCAAGATCACTCATACACACTGAAGTTCTAGCTATTCACAATTATAAACAAATTGGGAAAACAGAGTGAATATCTGGCATCCACGGTCGGGCCACATTGTGGGGAATGTGAAGCCTTTGGAGATATACCCTGTACGGGCCGCCGAGATAATGGTGAACAGAATCGAGACGTGGCTTTGGTGTGTCCCAGGAGAGATCTTGTGGGTTGGCATGCCTGATGTGTCATTCCGGAGAAGTGACTACTCACGTTATGTGGTGAAGGAGTACGAAAAACAGTGGACAGCGTTCTTTCGTTGGAGGGGAGCAGTGTGGTGAGCAAGTTGATGACAGCCATTTGGTTTTTCCATTAACATAGGTGTAGGATCCTGTGATGCACTCACTTGGCTTCGGCTCATGGAGGTTTTCTTGCTGTGTTTTGCAGATTTGATGCTTGCGAGCCCCAGCGGAACAGCGCTGGTCCTTGCATACTTGCATGGAAGACGTTCAACTGGCGGCTTAGGAACGTGTCTTCTATTGGGTCTCGAGGCAACGTACGAACGAAATCCCCTCAGTGGAATGAATATAGAGAAGACTCGTATCCGTTATAAGATGCGATTGTGCATCCTACATATCGCAGCACTGAACTAGTGCTGATACGAGGAATATGTTAAAAGTAGACGGAGGCAACGGGGAGGCGAGAAACGGACCACGTGGGCACCGTCGACGAACACCGAAAGTGTGACGGGCGAGGTCGACGGAAATCTCGCGAAAGTCAATTCGGTAACGCGCGCACAAAGGAGGCCAAACAGTGCTATCAAATCAAGCCTCTGAAAAGATCGTAAAGAAAACCGGTCCGAGATGAAGTCCGGAAAATGTTCATCTGCTCAGAACGATCGAAGTCACTACAGCAACCCCCCGCTAGAAAACGCTGAGTTTCCGGAAAACTTTAGAGAGATAAAGGCATACAAGTGATACTCGTGCACTTGGATGCGTGCTAAATACGTCAGGGTAGCTGTGCAGTAGGATGCTGACGCGCAAAATCCGTGCTATACGGGAACCGTAGAATGATGGCCGAGTGTAAAGCAAATTCGTTGTTAATGACATGAGCAGCATGAGTCACCAACCATGTATTCCATACCAATAACGTCCAGAATCGTGTAACCCTTAACCGGTATGATATCCGGGAACCAAACCGGTAGGTTCTTCAGTGACCAAAACAAACCTTTGTTCCTCCTTCTTGTAGTATGATTTATCAGTTCAATCTGGCTTCAGTTTCAGTGAATACTTTACTGACTACATAAATAATCACAATGATTGTAGTATTCGTGTGTACAGAAGCAGCGCGAAAAGGTCTAGGATCTAGTACGTAAACTCATGTTTTGATTTCTACGTACAAAATTATGACGAAGAAAAGTGTTTTCAATGCTTCCCTACCATTCCCAAAGGCTGCTTTATTTCTACTCTGAAATAAATGCAGTGTGGAAGTCTAACTGTACTGCGAGTAAACTGTACCAGGAATACGAACCAGCAATGGTCCGAATCTAGAAATTCAGCAATCGACAGTTCTACGCGCAAACCAAGGAGAGTAATCAAAAGGACGAGGAAGTCATGTGGTACTCTGCAAAGTTTGTGTGTATTGGCATTGCCATTCACGTATTCACCATGCAATCATGACCAATAAGGAGTTAATGGAGTGCAGTGGGGGGTATTTGTAAGTGTGTGTGTGTGTTTGTGTGTGTGTCTGTCTGTCTATCAGCGTATTCAAAGAAAAGCTATTCAGCCAAAGCGTACGACTGACTGCAGCTTGAGAATAGGGAGTCACGACCCACTTGGCTGGGATCGTTCAAAACTGTGGAAACATCCACCAGTATGTGTGGAATCATGGGAACTGCAATTATCGGCCACTTAGGCTGTCGGCTCGTCACACAGACACGCTGGGCATCAGTATACCAGAATCATGTCAACTAGATTTCCAAAGCCAGTGGCAGAAGGGCGCCATATCATGTGGGGTTGATTTTAAGCAAATAGTTGGACGACCACCCCAGATAGCCTGATGGTTAGGTGTTCGACCCACAATTGTACTCCCCAGATTCGAATCCCAATTGGGGCTAGGTGGGTGTGAACTGTAGCTGGTGAATTCTAACAAATTGGAAGAAATAGCTGTAAGATGTGCTCCCGTGGGAAGATCAATGTTGAGTGGATCGTAGATGCATGATGAATCTGGTTGTAAATAAACGGAACACTCTCTACCTGCACCGACTTAGACACTAATAAACAAAATATAAAATTAGGTTGCAAACCGGCAGTGAGTCAGGGCTACTGGACGCGATCATTCTATATTTACTGTGAAGCAAAGGTAAAGAAGCAGTATAATACAGTTCGTCTATTGCCAGCTATCGAGAGCTAGGTACATTCGTGTGCTTGAGGGTTGTCTTTTCCGTCGTAATGCAACGTCAAAATGTCAAATTGTCCTGTATGTGAAGTGCCCAATATTCTTTGTTAATTTGTGAACAGTGGGTCTCAAGAGTTCCACTTTAAGTGAGTCTATAACACTTCTGATAAGTATGACTGAATAACTGAACCCCGAGTTGACTTTTCCCACTGTTGATCTCCAAGTAGAGTATCCTACTGAGGTTGATAACTACTGATTCTACCATGCTCGTGATCTGGCTGTATTTTATTAATTAGGAAGCAGTTCACCAAGTCGTTAGAAAATGATTAGACCAAACATTCCTTCGCTTGTTTCACAATAACGTGATTAGCTTAAACGCAACAGTCAGAGAGCCTCTCACTCTTGAAATAGGTGCCTACGTTGATTGCATGCTAATGGCGAAGTTTTTCGGTGTTGCACTGGCCGCGGCTACGAAAACTGAGCTGACCACATTGCCGGATGATATTGTCTTTTCAGCCATCACTAAGGTTCATATCACGTCGGAATGATCCAGTGGCATCGGCCGAAATGTCAGCCAGTCGGAAATCTCCCTGAAACACATCATCAGCAAAGCCGCAGTCTGCATTCTTCCAACCCACGGACAGGGTGCTTTGTGAACACTGACCAATGACAACACCCGCGTAGTCCACGTAACAGTGCAGTCGTGACGCGTGTGCCCACGAACCGTCCAGTCCCCCATTCCTCAGTGTACATACTGACCACTGACAGACAACCTTCTGCCTAGCCTCCACATCGATCCGCCAAACAATTCCGTAGTTGGGTGGAATGTGAAACCATACAGCTAGTCTGTCAGAGCCTGAAATCGAACAGTCTTGACAGTGTCGCTGGAATGAAACTGGTTTGTTCAGTTATTACAAGTGCAGTGGCTGATACTCCGCTGAAAAAAAGAGACTAGGAAACCAGAGCACAAGATCTAAGTGAACGTAAATCATCGATACATATCCGGAGCTGGGGTCGATAGCATCGATTGTAGCGTGGATAGTGAAACCATTGCTTTATTTAACTTCATTTTTTGAATTAATACAGTAACATGCGTACAGTAAGAATAAGACCGTATATTACACTGCAGGTCCCGAGGCTCATTCCATGTGGTGGTCCAGCACAAGTCATGGGTTTTAGTTAGGACGATGAATGCGGGAAAGGTAGACTATCGGTAGGAGATTGATCATTTACTTTCCCAGGCCAAAGGTTAAGGGCATTTGCACGCTTGATGGGGAGCTTCGATATCAGCTCAGAGATAGATTGGTGATTTGGGAAGTGGGGATCAAATAATGGCTTGTACAAACAAAGCGATTGTTTGGTAGAATTTTACTGTTCAATAACACAGCGTAGTCTAAATCGTTGGTAGGTTGTTGACGTTTCGGTCACCGCGGGTAACCTTTTTCAAGACTGGTTTTTACAACCCAATGGAACTGAAATGATAGCTTAGAGCATTTGGGTATTAGTCACAGTGAGTTCCTGTGTTGGTCTGTTTGTGTCGCGATGTTGTTTTAATGTAAGGGTGAGGGTTGAATCTCCGTCCGAAACCGACCGAAACGTCGACAATCTACCAAGGATTTCGACTGCGCTGTGTTATTGAACAATAAAATTCTACCATAACTTTTCACATTGCGCATCGATTTTTCGATACACTCCGAACCGATCTCGGTTCTGACACATTAAAGTGATTGTTTGAGTAACCAGTCAACCGTCACTTCCGTTGTGGACGGAAGTCGTTACCCGACCACTTTTGATGGGTTCAGATGTATCTTATAGATCATTTTGAAGTCCTCCGTCAGTAACTGATATTTTACTGATTAGAATAGCGGGCTACATCTTCGTATTGATTTGCTGTTAGGCTTCTTTAGATTCAGATTTGGAAGTGTTAAATTCAGCTCAGAGTTTACCATTAAAACACATATATACCCTTGTTCATCCCGATTAAGTTCAGAAAACCAGTACTCTCGAGTTTGTCAAATATGGCTCCCTCAAAAAGTAGCAGTTTGCTGAATGTTCCCAACCTTCTGGAAACTATATCCCAACCCCCAATTTTGCGTTGGCTTTTAACCCTGAAAAGTAACGCCTACAAAAATCGAAGTCTGTAAAATGTTCCCAATTTCGTTCAAACCAGCCCCACTGAACCACTGTAGGAAAACGACTCTAAAGGGGTAGCACCCTATTGGCGAACGATGTTCTCACGTGTGATTAGTCGAAACAAGTCGCATATTGGACTAACCAATTCGGAGTTGACCCATCGTGTGTGTAAACAAGTCAGGTACAGTGCACAGGGCCGAGGGCTGCTGAGGCCAACCACTGGCTGGTTTCAGCTGCCATCAATATCGAAGTCCAGTTGACCCGTCGCCTACAGTTCTGACGATCACAAGGAACACGTAACAGATGGGCGTTGGTTGAAGGCTAAGTGACTGATTGAGTGCGTCTGCACGCGTGCGCACGTGTGCACAAGCTAGGATCAGTGGCGAAACGCAGCTCCGTTGATTATTGATCGCGAGGGCGTTGCTGATTACAAACACGTCAGTGGGACAACGAAAATCATCCATTCCGCGATCGCAGCTATGCTAAGAAGGACTGAGGGAATTCAGTTGGTCTGTCTCTTTATCCAGATTAAGCAGAATGTTACGGTAAAATTCCGTTTATTATGCACAATTGCCTTGATAAAATTACCTGAGACCAATACAATTGATGTTTGAGATGAAGACTACGAAATTTCGATCTCCTATTATGAAGGCACTAACACCAGTCTTCCGACGTTGTTTGTGGTCCCAACAAGATGAAGCACCCAATCATGAGGTTCTGTGACAGTGACAATTTCATTTAAGCTCACAAATAACCACGGATAATTTCAGGAAAATCGAAAACATCAGGTCGAGAATCTAGAACATTCGGTAGCGAACATGCTTTATTCGAAGATTTTTATTGCCCTATTTCTGATTAGATGAATTTCATGAACTCCACTCACAGAATCCACAGATCTGTATGATCAAATCTCGTTAGGCTTTTCATATCCGGTTACTTATTCGTAACCAGTTCAGCTCGTCTATTCGGATATATGCCGATGACATTTTGGCTAGGACCTTTTCCCAGTGGTCTGATTTTGAGCGAGTTTATTGAAAATCTTGCACAAGTTCAGAACAATTCTGAACATTCTGGTCTTCCGCTAAAAAATGCCAGATGTCAAGAGTGCACTTTTCCATGTTACAATCTCATTTGACTGCAACCCTCTTGCACGTGTTAATCGTGTGAAGTATCTCGGTGTGACCTTAAAAGGAAACTCTCATTGGTCCGTACATTTTGAAATTACTGTGGGAAAATTGTGTCGATTGTCATTCCCAATTCGTGAACTACGGCTTTCCAGTGCTTCGCAGTCAGTTTATACTTTCTTCTTACATAAGAGCATATTTCCCATGATATATATATATATATATATATATATATATATATATATATATATATATATATATATATATATATATATATATATATATATATATATATATATATATATATATATAGATGCAAGGACAAGCCAGTTGGGATTTACCAACTCCGTTAATGGACGCATCAGGAGTTTGCTACTTATGATACGTGAGTAGTGACAAAACACCCCAATTTTGAAATGCAGCAGTTCTATAAAAGGTAGCACTTTTCTCCTTGCCCGAGGTGTTCGACGTTTCACAGACTTCAGTGTAGTGGCGAGTGCTGAAAGAAAGCAAATGTACATTGAATTCATCCTGATGCAGATCATAAAATCGAATTAATGTCACGAAAAGCCTTCTTTACCAGAAGGCCCAAGATCTAAACTAACCTAATACATTATTTTTTACTTATTATTTGTAAGCCTCTACTTATACGACAACGTAACTAATAGTTAGGTATCTTAAGCGGGCAGAATGATTTTGGATCTCTCTCATAGGCTGAAGTGTAAATTGCGTCAGACGATCGATTGCAAACTGGAGGTTACCCGCGGCAACCGATAATTCGACTGATTACCATCCTGTTGCACAACACTGTGTTGCCGAAAAATAAACACTTGCGTATACCATATCACACGGTGTATCTTTTTTCGATAAACTCCAAAGTCATCGCAGCTCCGATACGTTAAAACTTTATTCTTCAGAATTCGCAGGTTCTTTTCGTCCTAACAAAAGACCCATTGAAAATTGCCAAGTTCAGGTGCCCATTCTCGATATCATACCGTGTAAATTAATAGAAAAGTATCAGACCTCTCTGCTGACTTCTCCTTATTTTTTGGTTACAATTCCTTAGAAGGATGGGAAGGGTTTAGTTTATGCAGGTTAAACAACAAGGCAACCGTCTAAGCACCTGAAAGACCACCGGTCATGTTCACTCCGAAACGACGAGAAGGAAGCCGTGAAGCTAAATTCGGTTGTTTCCAAAGTGCTAGAATCCTGTCACATGGTTGATCCGTTAATCAGATGAAGCACTTTTCACAAAGTCCCACAAATGTATTCCTATTCAGTTAGACGTAAGGTAATAGTGATTCCGGAGACAGTTAACAAACGGTTGCTTAGGCATCATCACTGTTCACGGAGAAGCCTGTTCAGGCATTCAATTATTTCCGACCACAAGCCAGTGACGGTAATTTTGAGCACTAATCCAAATGCGCGACAGTGGTGGGCCGGTCATCATCATGGAGTTTGAGCCGTGACTGGCCGGGTTCGATTCCGACCACCGCCAGCCACCTTCCCATTCGGCAGTCTTTGGCTGGCCGTGCGCTTTTTCACAAGCACAGTACATTGTCATATAATAAATGAAGGAAGTAAAAGATAACTAAAAATAACTATTCAGTTGAGTGACTGCCGTACTGAATAAAGAACCCCAACCTCCGCCCTTATTCTTCTTGATTGGCCTACTAATTAAAATTCTGACTGAATTACTAGATGATTTTGAATTTTTCTTCCGTCAGAAACCTAACCATGAATGTATTAGCTTGATTATGGGACCATCCATGCACGTTATTATGAGCTATGATTTCAGTAATGAAACTCTCTCTGATCAGTATAAAAGAATCAGTAAAACTAAACCTTGTATCAGACTGATTATTGGGATGTGTTTATGTACACACACACACACACACACACACACACACACACACCCAACACTTGCGGAATGATTTTCTTTATGATCCTTTCCAACAGAAAGAGTCAATCAAAGGTATTCGCAAGCCCGGAACTGGCATTATAATACCAAATGAAGTACGATGACAAATGGAATACACTGTGATAACGAATGTACAATTGTGTGTGCGTGTTCGTGAGTGAGTGACCTAGCGGTACAGAAGATACCTGATGGTAACTGTAGTCGGTATCACGTAACAGCGCAAACACGTCATAGAAACACGGAATTTCAAACAAGCTTGAACACGATTTTCAGGGTCGCAATTAGTGATATTGATTGATACGTGTTCACCGCCAAAAAAATATTTGTTGTGTGAACAGAATTACTGAAGACATGCTTAAAGATGTAACTTCTAACATCGTTCACTAGAATACTTGTGTAACTTTAGTTGCGCCTCATTGGGTACATGATTTTGCACCACTTGTGCAATATGAAACGAGCAACACTTTCGTTCATCCTATGTTGCTCATAACGTTTCACGACAGACCACCAATTCCGTGTAATAACAGATTTTTTTATAGCGAGTTTGAATGTTGAAATGACCCAGTTCATAAAAGTCGTCTTCTTTAGTCGGACTCGAACCCATGCACATTCCAGCTTTTCATATCACACTCTCCATAGTGTAGCTGGTACGATGACTTCGTCCGCCTGGGTACCAAATCTCCTCATCATAATGATGTTTCTTTCAGTTTCAGCGCTCCAATCCAGGCTCTTCCAAGTGGCTTGAGAGTTTCACGGCGGTTTGCTGTCTAGGTCGCAAAAAGTAAACTCTACGGCTACGCGTTTTTGATCTTACACTTAACACTTAGATTTATTCGATTAAAGTTCCCACTGAAGGAGCAGTCTATATTCATATGGATTGTCAAAATCAGGGATTCACTTAAATCTTTGGAAATTTTCCATACAACGACAAGGCTCATCATCGTGCCTTGGGTGCGAATAGCCGCCCCCTGATAGAAACGATCATTCTGCATAGTCTCCGGTCGATGGCACACGTTTTGTGCCCACCATCGTCCACCATTTCGTACGTTATTCGTGTTCTATGGGTATGGCTGGAAGAGGCGACGTGGCGGTCATACCACGACTTGGCATAAAAGTCACGAATAAGCTGACATTAGAACTGACCTCAGTTGACGCATCCCCCGTCCCTGATTGGGATTCAAAGGATGAGGAATGTCTCCGGTTGGTGACGTTGACGGATATGGTTCAGATCCGATGCCGTGGACAAGAATGCTGTGTGAAGTGCTTAGGAAACTCTCGGGTCCTATGAATATTGAACGAAACCCCCAAGTATTGCAAAATGGCGTGCGACAAAACAGAATAAAATAAGGTGTTTTTATTTAGTACTGCCTCTTCTTTGCCGGTTTCTGTATTTTTGGTGTTGGCAACATGCCTGACTCTAGGATCAGCATAATAGTAGTAATAATGATGGTAATAATAATAATAATAATAATAATAATAATAATAATAATAATAATAACTATGATGTACCAACCCAGCTGGCAGTGAAGAGTCTGAAAGTAGGCGGGGATAACCCGAACATTCGAACGTCTCAATTTCGTCCATCACAGCCTATTCTGGGGAGCATCTCTACTCAGAACAAGATAGCAGGATCATACATACTGAATAGAGAGCATTGTGTCCTTATGTGAAACTGTAGTAGATGAGAGTTACTGCGATGAATCATTGATTGTTTGAAAATGCAAACTGATTAGGTTTTTGCAAGGTGCTTGAAGCCATGTGTACATTCAAATTTCGATCATATATTCCATTTTCGCAACCTTACCTCAAGTCCCACCATGTTCATTATAAACTTAAACTATATGTTTAGTGCATATGATACTTTTAAAATCTACAATCTACAATCCAATACCGACTCAACTTGGTTCTGATTTCCTACTGAAGGGTACCGAGTATGGTCTACGCTAGACAAATTTCACAATTGACGTTACGGTGTGGATCTGTCTGATGTCGAACCGATAAGTCTAAATACTGGAACAATTGAAGTTTAGGAGTGGATCTAACCGTTTGAGTCGTAGAGTAAACGTCAGAAAGACGACAAACAAGAAGATCAAACGGTATACTATCTCACTATGGACGGCCGTGAACTATATTCTCTAAAAAGAATTTGTCAATTCTTAGATCACCATCATCGGTTCGATTTGAAGAGATGAAAAATTTCTGGATGAATTCGTACCGATTAATTTCTAAGCTGCAGAACATGTGAAATTCGACACCTACAGTCGGGGGTCCGATAAAATCAGAGATGAACTCCGAGATTTCGTGATCTTCCTACAGACGCCAGAAGCTGAATGCAACTTCGGGGATCAACCGGAAACACAACTCAGAGACCGCTTGATTGCTGGCGCAAATCATCATGAATTGCTGAAGTAGCGGATTTTTAAAAAATAATCTCTCTTTCACAAAAAGTCCGTACAATTTTCTAAAAGTTCAACTATGTGACGACAGCCATTGCGAACGAATTCTTTTTACATTATCAAGGAATTCAAAGTGCCATATCCAATCGGTCACATTCAATACCCACCGTCAAGTCGAGAACTCTGTCAAGGTCAAAGGCTGTATTCCATCATCTTAATCCGTGTTGGTCACGCGGTGAGTTACACGTACTTTCCGCATGTCAATTCAGCAAGGTCGTATGTTATACGTGTGAAGGGGAGGGACATATGAAGAAGGTCTGTAGAGTACCAAAAAGCCAATTTACTGATTCCGAGGTTTCCGCTGGTGAATCACCATTAGTTTCACTGCCTTCCGTTCAGAAATAGTTGACATTTTCTTCGGGGATGTGCCATTCATTTACCGTAGGTAATGGCAGTAATGAATCGACTATTTCTGATCAAGCTTTGCCTGAAATTTAACCGAGGTTCCTGTTCGCAAGACAGGTACTATTGTGCGCGGTATTAGGGGGCAGAAGCTCGATCTTCTTGGCGAGCGCAAACTAAATGTACTAGATGATGCAGGCGGTTGTACACCTGTAAAATCCCATGTCCAGAAAGAGCCGTTGTATCCTGGGTTTGAATGGTATTCGGAGTCACGAAGTTTCCCTAAAGTTACTCTCTCATTCAGTAAACACTAATAAAATTCGTGTATTGGTTGACGAGTATGCTCACACACAAAGTGGTACACGAGTGCATCTGGCCAAATTGGTGGTGGACGGTGATCCGGTGTTCATTAAAGTGTTGCTATGTGGGATACGTTATAGTGCCCGTTTGACGAGAAAGTCAATGTGCAATGACGGGGTGGTCCCACCAGTCGAATCTTCTGCTTGAATAACCTTTTTTGTGGTCGTCACCAAAAGAGTTGGGGCATTTCAAGAAATATGTGGTGATTTTGGATTGACAATCAATCCCTAAAATTCGAGGATGCGCTCCAACGACACCAGATCCAATGGACTTATTTAGCTACTTAAACGATAGTGGAACGTTATCCAAGATAGATCTTGCTAATGTGTACTGGTAGATGTCAATTGATGAATCATCAAAGCAGTACATAACGGGACAGAGACTGCATCGATTCGTTTTTCTTCGGTTCGGTTTGTGTGCATCAAATGGAATTTTCCAGGCCGTGATTGACCAGATCATTGGTGGACCGCAACGTGTTTAGGCGTATCAAAACGATGTCATTTTACTTCGAATGAATGGAAAAGAGCGCGATGACCGGCTATTGCAACAATTACAAAAATTCAAGGAGAAGAGTTCTTGATCAAGTCGCCTCATTGTGTATTCAGAGATAAAGACTACTTGGGTTTCACCATATCCAGAGGTTGTACCTCAAACGGTTATTGAATGCCCCATCACCGAAAAACTCTTCTGAATTGTGGTCCATTCTGAGATGCATCCAATGCTATTCGAGGTTCATTCCCAATTTTGCTACATGTGCCTAGCCACAATTAACCTTACCGTGTATAAAACAGTGGGAATGAAATGGTCGTTATGAACAAGTACTAAGAAATATGATTAATCGAAGAGTAGAAAGATTTTCGTTGAAGCCAATCTTCGTCACGAGTCCGGTCTCTGTGATTACTGACGCTTCAACCATTGGGATATGTGTCGTACTTGAATAAGAATGTCATGCTGCTTTGTGTTTATCTCAGCTGCTCACCAGGACTGAGATAGGATATTCATAAACTCAGAATGAGGCTTTATCAGTGTTTTAGGTCGTATGAAGCCTGCATAATTATCTGTTAGGTATCCATTTTACAGTTGTATCTCACCGTCAAGCACTGACTTGCTTTTTCTATCCCAAGTCATTACTACCGAAATCTCCGACAGCCAAGGAGCAACGATGGGCACTATGTCTTAATGGATACGATTACGATATCAAGTATCGCCCGGGTGGGCGAATTTCACAGGCCGATTTCTTATCCAGTTTTTCTAAGTTGGAACCAGAAACGAAGGAATGTTTAATATGCCATCCCATTTCAATCCCTAGAAGTGACCCTGGCTGAGTACCCAAAAGTATCAACACAGGTTATTCTACCCGTTTCAACATGGATGGAACAGCGACACAAGAAAGCAACTTGCAGTATAGTTTAGGCGCAAAGACAAATTGTCTCTCATTGCCAACGGTATTTTAAAACTAAATTATAAGTTCGTCATGCCACCGACTTTGAGTCAAACTGTTTTACAAGAATTGCACAAAGGCCATTTGTACGGGAATAAAATGAAATCGCTGGCACGACGCATGTGTTGGTGGCCGGGAATCGATACTGATGTACTATCAACAGCGTCAAACTGTCAGAGTTGTGTGCGCAAAACAGATCGTCCATTGAGAAACTGAAGGCCCTGACCGAAGAGTTACCTACCTTAGCAAAAAGTGTAGGCTGATTTTTTGTCCCTTTCTTGGAAAACACTGTGCTTTTGCATCAATTGACTCGTACTCCCGATAGCCTAAAGCTTTTGCTACAGACAATATCGCATCTGCTTCGGTAAGGAAAGCCCTCAGAAAATGTTTTAGTAGGGAGGAAATAACCCCGAAGTTTTGGTGACTGACAACGGGCCTCAGTCTCGCTCGGAGAAACCCGAAAGGTGGCTAGATAGAATTAGATGTCGCCGTATTGGAACTATTCCTCGACACTCATATTCAAACGGACTGGCAAAAAATTTCGTACGAACACCGAAAACTGCAGTGCTTTCCATGAGAGCAAAACCGTTATCTGATCTCATCATATTTATTGATAATTTCATATTGCTGTATAGGACTGGAGCGCCTACTGCGCGCAGAAATACTCCATCAACGATATTTGAGGGAGAAAGTCTACGGTATTCATGGCTATGCCTACATTTACTAGATAAATCCTACTTTTGAAGCAGCAATCTGCGATCTTCTGCCGGTATTGTAGCGAGGCACGATGGTGCACTACGCCTGCATATTATTGACCTTCCCGACTGGACAGCCCGTAGATAACACCTGGGTCGAATTCGATTGAGGGATATCGAAGCGAAGCTTGAAAACAGTGGCGAAGAAATACACGAGGTCAAGACAATCAGATTGCTGAGACCTCCACGGCTCAGTTAAAAGGAAATCAAGCAAGATTACTTGGAATGCACAAGTTCCTTGGAGGAGGAAGAGATGTAGTGAATCATCATCATTGTTTGCCGACCCTGGATGGATTTGCAACTGCGAACTGACTGAGTTTTTCGAGGACTGTGACGTAATACGTGCATTCAAACTCCGATAATTTGTTCCATGCTGTCTTTCACTTCAGGCTCAAGTTACCTCGGCTCTCCTTCGAAAGATCCATTCAACATTCTGGATGACGTTTTCACGTCTCGAGCCTCCTGGATCAGGTTCTCGGATCGGTATTCTTAATGAGACAGAACACGATTGCAGCTATTGACCGTCTCCAAGATCTTTAGTATCCGCTAATAAGTCACAAAGCATCACTCCCGTGGTTATTTACCAGACTTTTGATGTGACTGCGAGTGTGACAGCTTGGAAAATTCTTGTCCCTCACAAAGAAAAACTGATCTTCCGTGAAAGATCCTTTAGCTTTTGTGTTGGTTCATCGTACTGTGACCAAAACACGAGATCAAAAAGATGCAGTAGATTATCCTCATAGTTTGAACCAAAATGAATAAGTCTTTATTTGGTTCATTTTGGTTTGTTTGTGTCATAAGCTTTAAAGGTACAGGAAGACACCGGGGCAGGCAATGTAATCCTTCATGCGAGATATTCAAACTCCCTAGTAGTAGTCTATGGTAAGAAAGTTAGCTGAATTGATCACCGTTTTTGCTGCTATCAGTTCGAATGGCGTACTGACCTTTGCCATAGCTTCACTCCCCCTCGTCCAAGAGTCCAAATTAGGAGTTCAATTAGCTCTAATTATTCAAGATGTTCATGGAGCGCAAGCTTCGAAGCTTTTTCGACCAATCACAGCCGAATTAGTCATTGATCTCAGTGAAATCCAAATAAGTTGACTCTTATGCAAAAAGTAAGACCAGGCAATGATCCTTCAGCGCATTGCTATCACGTGCAGAGTTGCCTGATCAAACTTGCAAAAAAATATGCGCTACTTGAAATCCAGTCTAGCACTGCACATCCATTTCTTACTCTCAAAACCATGGTGAAATCCGTCAACTCTCTGTCTAAGAATCACTGACGGAATCAACTCGTTTATCATGAATCTGATTACATTCCCCTAATATTATCTTTTTTGTAAATCTCAAGTTTCATACGATCACTGAGAGAGCCAACGGAATCTAGTGTCATTTATCAGAGTCTAGTTTCGCTCTTGTTAGTGCGGGGTGGCTCAGTCGTAGCATGCAAGCCGTCGAGGTGAAAAGTCCCGTTCAGTTCAGTTCAAACAACCATTAAACTTGCACTGGGTCCTGTGGTTTTGGTTGCTATCTCCTAGCTGCAATCTAAAAAGTAAATAATGAAGGAGAAAAGAGTATGAAAGGAGTAAGAGGAGAACCACATTAATGGAATTAGGCCAATGAAGGTCCGGGTTTAAACCTTGATTGTGGCGGAGGATATGCACCACTGATGAGCTCTAACTAGAGCGAAACTCGAGTCTGGCGCCTCTGAGCGCAAGGTCGGTTGGTTAATCTGAGGTTTGTGAGTGAAAGGTGGAACGAACGGGCAGTCATCAATCCCACACACTGCTCGCAAGTTGTTGGGAGATATAAATTTACCAGAACGTTTTAATGTATGCCACTAGGAAGAGATAATGCCCTCCAATGCAGTCAACAGCCAATCACGTGCACCATTGTCACCAGTATGCTATGTAAGACTAAGATTAGGAATAACCGAGAACGATTTTCTCTCTCCCCAGTGTTGTTGTTCTAGTGTGACCACGGGACTATTCAGACTACTCGGATAGTGAAACTTTCCAGTCTTACGGTGTTTGGCGTTTTTCTTTTTTCTGATTTGTAGAATAAATCTACTCTCTGAGCTTGATAAGTAGTGTACAGCTTTACCCATAACTCTGTGTTTTCACTCAGCATCATATAACAGGACACTTCCCATACCTACAGAATACTAGTGCCACCTAATATGATGACGGTTGGACACATTTGGTTCACTACTAGGCCACTAGTACAACGTGTATTCTACCAGCTAAGGAAAACCACCAAAAGATTCCGGTCAATTCGCACACGGATAACACTCCTTCCCCGTCCAGACACATGGTGCTAACGTGTGAATTACGTCCATGCTCGTGGGTTCGAATCTCACCGGGGTCAAGTGCCTTAACCAATTAGATCAATTGAACAAAACAAAAATAACACAATGATTTATTTTTCATTACTGCTGATTCTGTCAAATATAATGAGGCCACAAGGAAAATTCGTTACTATATCTGAGTTGAAGATGATTTTAAATGGGTAGACAGCTAAATCATTCTATCCATCCACCAGATGCAACCTCTTTGGGAAGAAAAACAGTCAACACTTCTATCTATTCCTTAGCCACATCAGGTCGTAATAAATGTTCAATCCCACAAGTATTGTCTTCGGAATTAGAAAACACAGATAAAGATTGTTTAAACCGCAGTCGGACTGTCAGAAAGACGAATCGAATTTCTTGAATCGTTACTGAGAATGAAGAAACGGATTTTAGTGAACTAAGTTTTGATAACGAGAGATTAACACCAAATAACAAATTTCCTTTCTGATTCAAAATAACTCTGTTCCCATTGAAAGTAGCGGAGGCGTCGTATGAAGTCTTCATTGGAGTGAACGAAAGATAAGTAAAACCATTGCAAATTGTCTGCACTACTATCCTCATGCCTGTCCCTTGTGCCAGTGGATTGTTCTCACTAAGAAGTACTTGAAAAATGAAGGTAGTATTGGGCACCGGGGCTGGCAGATCCTAACAATCGAGAAGGTAGTAATTTTTCCAAAAGCAAAACTGATGCAGTAACTGGACGATATTGAGGAAGAATAATCAAAGATTAGTTTAAGCGCTTCAGTAACTAGATCATTCAAATTTTTCGACGAGTTTAGATCATACTTATTAAAAAGTTCCCCATAATTACCGCAAATTGATTGAAACAGCGCTTACAATTGCTGAATTTGTCAGAGCATTCAGTTATTATTTGTATCAGTATGTTCAATGATCTGCAGTAGGAAAGGTTAGAGCGAATAAAGTTGACTAGTTCACACTAATCTCATTTGTACATCAGAGGAGCGTGAGTGGACGTAGCTCTGGAGAATCACTACTGTGATTTGCTGACGGTTCAAGTGTTAGTTTAGACGCAGGCAACCTCAGGTACGACAAACGTGTGGCCGCGAGTTAAACCATTCGATACCGGTAGTGTCCGTAAATGGATGAACATTCCATATAACAAAAAGAGACTGGTGTGAAAGAAACATATGTGCAGCGTACAAGCATAAGGATAGATTGGCATACGTACTGCCGAGTAGTATCCGCGAAATCGGTGGTGTACTCCCTTTTTTCCACACTACCTATATCAAAGTTTAGTGGACAGAATTTTCAGCCTAGGCGCAATACCCTCGAAACATGCAAGCGTGGCTATCCCGAAGACTTTCTGGATAGACTATTCGTTTGTCAAAATCTATACTCTTGGATTAAGCTAGTATCACTTCGACTGGTTATTTGCATCCAAGATGTCCGCTCCAGTGCGAGGCAGTTCAATTCGATTGTTTGTGAGTCCCGCTTGAGTTCATTGCATCCAGTCTGTGCCCTGTCGTCACGTTCATTCTCGCCGCCATCGTCCGTAATTACTTTCGAGCAATGAGCTACTCAGTGGATGAGTAGGATGTATACTCCACCACTCAAATATGGGAATGAGTGTGGACGGAGGAACACCGGGTGGGCCTACCCGGTTGGGCGACGCTAACCGCGAACCTGGTCGTGTTCTCCCAGGAAACTTTATCCATAAATCGATATACCATTTAGTTACTGTATGTATACACACACTTTGAAAGAAATAACGTGATGCAATCTTCTCATTGTTGTATTCACGCTACTTCTACTGATGTTATTGTTTGTAGCTAGCTGGTTATAATCTTCGTACAGTCAATGCATCTGAAAACGACAAGGGTACTGACAGAGAGATTGCAACTACACGTTTTCCTGTCATTTAGTAGCCTCTGGTGACCGTGTAATTTAGCGATCACATTGTAGAGTCCAATAATTAAATCCTTCCGACACACCCATACCACACAAAGTCACACGACATGCGAGTTTTCGATCCCAGTTACGGGGCCTAGTGACCTTGTACGAGTCATGTGAGCGGCTGCTTGCTTGATGCAGACTTCAGCTTCATTGCTCCACAAGTCACCAGTTGAGTGAGTGTTTCAGCATTCGCCTAATTCTTCGTGGAGGGAATCGCGAAAATCTACCTAAGCGAACGAGTAAATACAGATTTTCATCGAAAGCGAAAAAAACAACAAATGGTGAATACCGCAGATGAACTGTCCAGTGTGTGCACGGCAAGGTGATGATTTAAATGTTTCATAACAACTTCGAATTAACATCAAAACCCACAGAATCATCGTCAAACGGGATAGAAAGTCTTACCTTGGAAGAGGAGTAGCAAAACACAAATATTTGGATGAATTCGTAAAGCGACTATGCTCGTTGGTGGAGGAGAATCCCACGACCACTCTGTGGGACGAAGAAAAAGATAGACCTGATGCACGCGAATCTATCGACCAGTTTATCTTTCATTGGTCGTCTTTGCGATCGTCATGGTAGCACCACGCAGAAGCCACGTATTCATCCGATCGAGTGAAGTAGGGCTGACACCGAGCAGAAACGAGCCTGATATGGGATGTGGTTAGGGGTGATGGTAGCTCTGTCTCACATGTCCACACAGCTGTGACCAGTTACAAGATAAGGCGCTCGCGGACACGAGGGTGACCAAAGAAGGACAAACCATGCATCAAATAAAGGAATGAACTTTGATACTGCTGCTTGTTTTTCTGCACTGGCATGTATTACGAATACCACTCCAGAATGAACACTGGCATTTTGATCAGATTTCTAGAACAGCTTGCTTTGAAAGTATTAACTGAATAACCAAAAACCGACACCGTATTTCTGTTCGATGATGCTCAAGTTCACCGATGGGCTGGCGAAGAACTCCTGAAATTCGGATTTGTTGTTCCGTACCTCACCCCATACAGTCCATTCTTTAATCTGATCGAGGAGGTATTTGGTATTTCCAAAGGATTTGTCAGATCACTTCTACAAGAAGACGTGTCTCTGATATCAACAGCTTTTCGGAAGAACATAAGTTTGGGATTTAGGTGCAGTTATGTAAGACATCCACGGATAAGATTTCGCCCGCTTTATGTGCTGCATTTGACGGACACAATTTCACTTCAAAAACTATTACGATTTGCAAACCTGATTTCCTTCGATAATCAATGATAATTTTCTTAAAATAAAATTACTTGGGGATTTTTGTTTATAGTCCCCGCGTACCCAAGTTAGTGACTCGCACAACGTTACCGAGCCCCGTATTTGAGATCGAATACTCAAACGTGAGATAAGCTTGCTCAGTATGGGTGTGACTGATAGACGGGGATTACTGTACTCTAGGCTGGGTTCGCAAAATAACAAATAGGGGCCATAGAAGGACAGAAAATCCTGTAGAACTACCGCTTTCAGCACGCGATCCTTAATTGTTCAAACAGAAACTGAATAGAACGGAGCTCCATTCCCAGTTGAGGTTTTTTTATCACCAAAAAACACTACTCACACGAGTGAGTAGAGGGGCGGTGGTTACTTTCACGTGTTTGTACTAAAATATACGGAACACTGTACTCCGTGATTTGGAAATTCTCATCAGTTAGATACACAATCAAAACAGATGGGGCGAAAATTCGAGGACAAGCTCAATGACCATTTACTTAGAATTACCTTTTCAATAGGGAATCACGGTCCCATAAATCCTCCGGACGTTATCTACGCAGGCAAAGCTCGGCTGAACATTGAAAGAAAATGAGTAATAAATAATGGAGACATGGGGCGCGGTTTCTAGTCACGAGTCTCTGCGTCGCTGTTCAACTTACGATTTGTTAACCACATTCTCATCCTCCTCTTTAGACCCAGTCGGCTTTATTCCAACGACGAAGGACTTTGTGGCATTTTTCCCACACTGCTGGTGATTCGATGCGAATTTACTATCAAGGGGGCACGAGCACTAGTTTCATCGTTATCTAACCGAATGTAAGTCGTTCGCTTTAAGTGATTCACAAGGGTATTCAAAGCATGAAGCACCATCTGCGGTGAGATATTTTTTGCACACTTTGACGCTTTATCCGTAGCCCTTGTGAGAACCACTTGTGTACTTTTCCAAAACAAACCTAAATGGGCTTTTATTCTTGTGAATACAAACCGCTCATCCACTTCAATATAGCCTGACTTTATTTTCCCACTGAATTAATGAGGACGCATTTCGAGCTGGTCTATGAGTCGAATACTTGAACTGAATTGGCAAATCAACGAAATGAAGAGGATTTTTATCGTATGAATATATCACTGAGTACTGAGTCTGTAGTGTGCCTGTCCCTCTGGTGGAAATTGGGATACTTTATTCTTGCACTTGAATATATGTCTTATCACTAGGTTTGCACACTGAGTCCTTTAATACGATCGAGTTTAAATAATAATCGGAACACCGGATAATTGTCAGTCTCAAAGGCAACCCCATGTTATTGAAATTACCATTTTTACGTAAAAGATTAAGTTTATTTTGGGAAGTAAAATTCCATTGTTGATAATTGTTAAGATTGGTTGCAAATTGGTAGGTAAATAGACGATAGATAGTAGATAGATATATAAATAGATAAATAGCTAGATCACAGATAGATAGATAGATCACGGATACATGGATGGATAGATAGACAGCTAGATAGATAGCTAGATAGATAGATAGATAAATAGATAGGTCACTAGATAGATAGATAGATGGATAGATAGATAGATAGATAGATAGATAGATAGATAGATAGATAGATAGATAGATAGATAGATAGATAGATAGATAGATAGATAGATAGATAGATAGATAGATAGATAGATAGATAGATAGATAGATAGATAGATAGATAGATAGATAGATAGATAGATAGATAGATAGATAGATAGATAGATAGATAGATAGATAGATAGATAGATAGATAGATAGATAGATAGATAGATAGATAGATAGATAGATAGATAGATAGATAGATAGATAGATATATAGATAGATAGATAGATAGATAGATAGATAGATAGATAGATAGATAGATAGATAGATAGATAGATAGATAGATAGATAGATAGATAGATAGATAGATAGATAGATAGATAGATAGATAGATAGATAGATAGATAGATAGATAGATAGATAGATAGATAGATAGATAGATAGATAGATAGATAGATAGATAGATAGATAGATAGATAGATAGATAGATAGATAGATACATAGATAGATAGATAGATAGATAGATAGATAGATAGATAGATAGATAGATAGATACATAGATAGATAGATAGATAGATAGATAGATAGATAGATAGATAGATAGATAGATAGATAGATAGATAGATAGATAGATAGATAGATAGATAGATAGATAGATAGATAGATAGATAGATAGATAGATAGATAGATAGATAGATAGATAGATAGATAGATAGATAGATAGATAGATAGATAGATAGATAGATAGATAGATAGATAGATAGATAGATAGATAGATAGATAGATAGATAGATAGATAGATAGATAGATAGATAGATAGATAGATAGATAGATAGATAGATAGATAGATAGATAGATAGATAGATAGATAGATAGATAGATAGATAGATAGATAGATAGATAGATAGATAGATAGATAGATAGATAGATAGATAGATAGATAGATAGATAGATAGATAGATAGATAGATAGATAGATAGATAGATAGATAGATAGATAGATAGATAGATAGATAGATAGATAGATAGATAGATAGATAGATAGATAGATAGATAGATAGATAGATAGATAGATAGATAGATAGATAGATAGATAGATAGATAGATAGATAGATAGATAGATAGATAGATAGATAGATAGATAGATAGATAGATAGATAGATAGATAGATAGATAGATAGATAGATAGATAGATAGATAGATAGATAGACATCTGACCGTCGTCAAAGAGGATATGATACCGTTGGTATACCGACTGAATGAACTACCCAGCGTGAGCTCATGCACTACTTCCTTTGTAAACCGATGCTCGTTGTTATTTGTTCCACCCAGCTGCCGCGTAGCACGGATCCAAATGTGCACAGACAAAATTGATATGGTGACCGTATCGTTAAGGCAAACAACTTGAAAGAAGGAATGCGTCTGTCGCTAATCGTTCTACCGAGAGGTGTTAGTCAAGAGTGCACCGGATTCACGTGACCTGTTGTCATTGGAAACCTTAATTAAAATTGCATGATAGCCCGGCGATCCAGGTAAGCGGGAGGATTGTTCACAAAATGTCACATCATCATGAGTAGATTTTTCCGGTGCACATAGTATCGTGATCAATAGCATAGCGATCAACTGTACTCTTGGATGTAGTGTGTATCTCTGGGCATACCTTGATAGTGCAATCACACATGCATTGAGGAGCAAGAGGAATGCGAAGGACACAATTGGAGCGCAGTCCTTTTTTCTGCCCCATGAACGAAAATCCAGGGTAGAATTTCACGCTGAAACACAACAGTCAGCTAGTATTTTACGCGTCATCATTGCGATGTGGCTCAAGTCTGGTTCTTGCACAAAAACGCCATCATATTCATTTTGATCTGAAGTTCAAAAGCGTTATCCGGGACAAAAGAGGCGGTTCTAATCAGGAACTACTATGGTACAGCCGTAAATACAACGAATAAGACAAATTTGTCTTCAACAGGTGCACTTTTATATTAGTGAATGTGAAACCAATAGTCATGCAGTGGGGCTGTGATTTTCATTGAATTCCACTTGGCTCCTTCCAAGCCAAAAGCTTAGGAACCAGTCTTCAGAATACACTAAAAGACCGTGTCAGTTAAAAAGAGCCCTGAATTAGGTGAGTCGATGCAATGTTCGTTGTCGAAAACTCTGAATAGGGCCCCACTGATCTGCTCCATTAACTCCTTTATCAAATTACTCGGCTTTCTGTCCAGTGTAAATCTAGCAGAGATTCGCCTTTCTGATAGTCCCGACTACTAGACACCCAGCTGTCTCGCGTAAGCAGGTCCTTCTCTCGAAAACACATGAATAGATGAGTATTTACGTTTTATGCTCTAAACCTTTGAGTTTCGAACAGAGACTGGTGGGAAGCGCCAAAGGAAAAGCCGGCAAAAGTTTGACATTGGAAAAGCCGATCACTGAAATGAATCTGCTTGATAACACGTCATGGTCAAGAGATAGCCCGAAAACACTGGATAAAAAGCATGGTATCTAACACATCAGCTTCATTCCCTGGAACTTCCATTTACGGGTGACTGTACTCCTTCTCTAATCAGTTATCAAATTGTTCTACAACACTGATATGTTTCCCTACTTTGAACACGGCCACAAATATCCGGCTTTTGAATTCAGGTGTGCAAAGTGGTTCTCCCTAGAACTCTTCATCGAAAAGTGCCAGGTCGATTATCTTCGCCAAATCAAATGGTAATTTTAAATGCAAGTGACTAAAAATGGATAATCAAGTACACCGTTTGGAAACATGAGCCCAGGGGCTACCAACCAATCAACCATCTGCGTATTCCATTGAATATCACTTTATCGACACAAGAAAGTCGGTTCCTCAGACTGAAACACTATAGGCAATGTGATCACTCGACAATCAGAGATACTAGTGAATCTACGAATGGCATTCAATTCTAAATGTACCCATTTTTTCCTAGTTTCGCGTCATTCTTTGTGGAGTTGAACTAAGCGAGTGGAATAAAAAACGGAGCCCGTGAATAAAACGACCATTGATTACTCGAATGTTACGTGACTTATTGGCTGGAAAATCAATATGTTCCAGGACATTTATTCTCAGTTTTCTTACTTTAAATATGGTGCATTCTGTAACAGCTGGTTATTCAAATAAAAACTAAAGATTGGCGATTCAAAAGTCACAGACCTCTTCGAGAATAGTGCCAAGTTCATCGTTAAGTTACTCATCTATTTTTTCGTTAGTCAACATACTCGTTGATGGAAACGTGATAATGTAATTCTGGCTTAAACAAGCTCGTGCCTTACCTGTTTTGCTTCTAAGTCAATGCGCAGTGTGCACCATAACAGTTGTTGAGCACATGATTGCTTATATCGATCGCTCAGTTCGCTCGTCAGTGGAATGGAAATACGTCTGCTTGGCGGATCAGGTAAACGACTTTTGATGAGACAAAAAATTTGATTCTACGATTCATCATACAAGAATGATTTTAAAAAGGGTATAGTGCAGTAGTGCAGTGTCAGGTCTTTTCAAAACCATTCGCGATGGTTGTAATGGATGATGGATTCATGAAAAGATAAATAGTTTCAAAATGAAATGAAAAGTCGACTAAACAACTTTTGTAATAATAAGGCTGTCTGCAAGTTCGGTCAGAATGTAATGGGATAGGGAAGTGGAATTGGTTCTCACCATTACTGATAAGGTGGTTAGAAAAATAAACTCTCAACTGCAGTCCAAAATTTTATAAAACATGGAAGGTATGGAAAATTCCCCTGCGTAACTAGAGGGTAGAATGGAGCTTGACTGCATAAACTGGTTCTAAGATCTGATGGTCATGTGATGTGCTTTGGTCTCCGGAAAACCAACAAACAAAAATAAATACTACTACTACTACTACTACTACTACTACTACTACTACTACTACTACTACTACTACTACTACTACTACTACTACTACTACTACTACTACCACTACTACTACTATTACTACTACTACTACTACTACTACTACTACTACTACTACTACTACTACCACTAATAATACTTATACTAATACTAATACTACTATTACTACTAGTACTGCATTTAACAACGGTGCATTCCTGATCATAGAGTACACTTCCGTCGAATAAGTAGAGTGGGTGAAGAATATGTATCTATGACGTACGATCTGATTGAGTTAATTCGAGTTTAAATAGAATCCGAAACCTATGCAGTGTTTGAATTGCCATCAACTTCAAAATGAGTTCATTTGTTTCCCGTAATGAAATTCACTAGTTCGTTGTTTCAGTCACTCGGCTTTATTTTCTTCGTATTTTCCCCACATGGGATCATTGTGTACTGAAGCACAAAGATACTGTCGTTTTTTCGTTGGTCAGCGGTAGCAACAGATCGGAAAGAGAAAAATAACTTATTCTTCTCAATCTACATGAAAGCGGTACCTGACTTCACGAGGTTTAGATCAATCATAAACATATGTCCCATGCAAATCACGTGACTCACCCAGTGAACAACGAGAAAGACCCATCTTAGTCCATTTTTTCGACGATAAACCTAAACAGACAGATTCTAACCGTACTCAGTGTTTTGCGTCGAATTTAATGAAAACCAGTTTTGTGCATGATGATAGGTGTTAAAATTAGATCGATATTCGTGAAACGCTCCTTTTGCCGAAATCAACGCCACTTCTAATGCACGACTGAGAGTAAAATTAACAAGACATTATGAACAAATAACAGACTCGGACAATTTTGACGTAATTCAAGTGTGAGATATTTTTCTCCATGTGGGATGCCCACCCACGCATGGATGTTACCCACGCGCTAGGGCGGCACATGAGCTGTATCAGTTAAGCTGCGAGAACTCAGTTGGGCGTGAGAACACGTCACTAACGCAACGCGTATAGGTTGACCGCACAAACTACACTGACCAATGACTCATAGCGTCTGGATCACGACCAACATCACAATTAGGGTCGAAGTGCAATTGATGAGTCGCCTCGTAAATACCAAAATAACCTAAACACAATAACCACTTCATGGGATCTGACTTGAATCGTCTGCAGTGTGAATGGATACCCTTCATGGGAGAGTCCAAAAATGAGTCAAAACAGTGATTTCTGTTAGTCACTCGTCTCCGGGCCATTGCTAACCCAAAGTACGAGACTGCATATGCAAGCACTCATGTTGTTAGTAAGTAGAGTATATATGTATATAAATACACACCTTTGCTTTCAGGATAATTACAAAGGAATTTAATCTATTTTATCAGAATTTCTTCAATTGAACATATGACACGGATTATAATTAACTTCATCGGTACAGTGACATCAATTGGAAGAAGATTTGATTTTTTGACATTGTTCTTCATATCATTCTTGCACTATGATGTAGTTGGCGAGGGTACAAGAAGTTCAGCATAACCCGGTAATTTTGATCAGTACGTGCACACGAGTTTAGTTTAAAATACTGATGACCACAAATTGGACACGTTTTATCAAGGCGAAGGGACGTTCGATTTGCAGTGCTATTATCAAGGAAGGAATGGGTTATGAAGCTATACCCGAATTGCTCCAAGCACCGACTTCTTGTGCGCTTTGACTTCCATTGGGTAAATATATTTGATAGATAGCGTTTACTTTCACAGCGGAAAATGATCCTGTTAGTGTGCAGAGGATCAAAATCATTATTAATGAAAACGGCTGATTAATCTGAATACCAGTGACTGGTAATAAAGCATTCGTGCAATGTACTGTTTATCTATGAAATGCTTGCGCATAAAATACCTTCAGACCAATAAAAGCCTTCTATTAGTTTATTTAATCCACTGAGAGCCAGACCTTGTCATACTAAGCGAACCGAAACATGCGCAGTTCAGTCTATCGGACAGTCGAGGAGGTATGCGTAGGAATGAGCACATCCAAAAAAATTACAAGGAATATTTGTTCACCCGGTAATTTGTGACAATTAGTTAACATTATTTCAGGTTAAATTTCCGCAGTTTTTCGATGGCTCATCAGTGTTTCTATCAAAAACATGTCTTTTCTGAACGAGAGGAGAATAAAGTTGTATGCTCAAAGTCATTCACGCAATGCGTTTTTTTTAAATTCAAGGCCGTATTTACCTATGTGGTGTGATACCACTGCTCTATCATTTCTTGACCCACGGATATGCGGGTGCGCACCGACACATCGTTCTGACTATGATTCATGTGTTATCTCCGACTGTGAGACTATAACCACATTAGTACCATACTACAATTTCCAGACTCGTCGGTTAACTGTAGGGTAACTACCGTAAAACACTGTGACGTTTGCAACATGAACCGGATTTGAGGGAATTCTTGGTTAGATATATTGGCCGAGGAGGGCACGATGTGTAGAATCACGCTTAGAGTCAGAGTGATACTACATAGGTGCACGTATGTTAGATATTAGCATATTTGTATTGACAACGCAACTTTCATCCTTTGTCGGTCCCCAAAACTTAAATGTGGGTTCTGTTGTTCTTGAGAGCATAGTTAAGAATGATGAATGAGTTATGTCGTGATTATTCGTTTCGAACTAATTATTTTCATGTTTTCGTCTGTGATATGAGTCATCTCTCTCGCTCTCTCATTGTCTCTCTTGTTCTTGCTTGTGATCAAGTTTATTCGATAAAATGGTGTAACCGGTTTCCAGATATCATCACTTTCTAAACAGTTAAAGTGCCTAGATAAATGGGTGAGACTGAATATGATTAACCGGTAGCAATCAAACGCCCTTGAAACGTTGTGGATGGGTGGAGGCCCCCAAACTACAACTGACTTGCGATTGGGTCTCGATTCCGAATGAGACATGAAAATTCGTACACAAAAGAAACATTCGTATGCATCAAATTTGCGACAGATCACCGCGGTTGATAGTTAGATACATACACACACACATACGTACATAAATGACGAATCTTGTAGCAAATTTGTCCCCACTGATTTACTAATGGGACCAGCACGCTGAATATTGCGGAAATCTTTTATTACTATGATCAAGTTTTCGGATTTTCGTTGTAATGTGCAGCTGAGAATTTAACAAGAGTCGAATGAGTGAATCTCAGTTCTATGTTTCTCGAATCATCACTCGGCAATATCAGTAGCAAAACTACCGGACCCGTGGTAGTAGTAGTAGTAGTAGCAGTGGTGGTATTATTATTATTATTATTATTATTATTATTATTAGTATTAGTATTACTAGTAGTAGTAGTAGTAGTAGTAGTAGTAGTAGCAATGCTCTATTTTCCCAATCATTTTATTGTGTAACAACCGTAGAATACTAGAAGCCAGAGTGCCCCATTAACTAGCTAAGTTCATTATATCTATACAGGTCAGTTAAGATACTGGGAGACGTAAAGGTGGCTTAGGTTCAGGTACGTATGAAGGTGGAGAGGGTTAATGATGAGCACCCAGAAATTCCTTTCTATTGATTGATATGTGATCAGTTTAGTCACTGAGTAAATATTCGCCGGGTGCATTTTGTCCTCATTTTGGTCGCAGACTTAGGTGAGCTTCCTAAATGCTGTAATATATCCGTAGAGAGCAGTTGTGGCTGAGATCAAGGCTTTACCTTCAGCGGTAAAGTCTGAGTAAGGGAATGCAGCGTCTCACGTTCTCGACGTTGATTGTTCGACCGTCGCTGGTGTATGTCTCATTCCCAGCCAGATTAGTACAACAGCGAACTTCTTTAAATACATTGAAAGGCTCCGACCCAGTACCGTGCATTGGCTCAAGTAACCAGCCCATGGCAATGGACACCCTTAAGCCATACTTGATTGAAACCAGGCGGAGTCATCCATGAATTTATCCTGCCACTGGCTTTCAGTTTTCTGACTCTAACACTTGCCTCCACACGAAAAAATGGCTCCAAAACCTCCCGCCGAAGAACGGGACGTCGACAGTGTGCTAGTACCGTATCAGTGAGACTAATATTCAAAAGAAACATCAGATTGAAATAACAGTTGACTACACTCAGTCATCAGACAAAACCCTCAATTATTTTGCCTCGGCCCATAATTCGTCAGCTACTACCCACAGTCCCTTAGTCTTGAAGCAAAACCTTCAGCCAAGCCACTGCAAGCAAGTTAGATCAAAAGTATCGGAGTATCTTGGTGTCAGAAAACGTTGGAACAACTGTCTTTTTTTCACAAGGACTGGTGTTACAAAGCTGGTTGAACAAATGAGGGAGTGTGACATTCGTGTGCTGTGCAGTTGGACATGGCAACGGTGTCAGCTGTTGCAACGCGAGTAAGTGGATGACAGTGATGTGGAGTCCCTATGGTAGCTGTGCGTATCATCCTTGGACTGCCAATGTATCTTTTCAGATAAGGATTAGGAACTAATCACTAATTTTTTTAAATGTATAGTCTTCATCTTCGTCAGCGATTTTCAATACAAAACAATGTACGTTTAGTTACGTTACGGATTTTGCTTTACAGGAACTGCTTGTTTATGATATATTACCTTTGCATGAAGAGACTGGTTGTCGGTTGGCTGATATTTTGTTCGGAGACAGTCGATCAATGTAAACACACGGAGACGGTTTGCATTAATACTCATCGTACTTTACTTGGCACTTCTCGAATCATCACCTGACAATTTGGAAAGAGTCAACATGGGTGCAAAGAGAAGATCCCATCGTTTCACCAGTGCGGCAGATCGATGGAGGATAATCGAATACGCACAAAGAGGATATGATTTGATGGATGTTGTAAAACACTTCGGCATCGAGATTCAAACAAACAGTGCTATTGCAGCTACTCCCTGGGAAATAGTTTTCACACGTGGATCCTACGGGAAGAACTTCAACGAAAAGTTCCTCATGTATACGTGTGATGTGATAACGGAAAGCCTAATAAGCGCATTGAGGTAACTGAGGTACAGGATGGAGAAGGAACTCCTCGGGCACTATTCTCAAAGTTGACCATTCAGCTAGTGGAGTGAAACTCGGACGGAGTCAAGTCCAAAGGAATAGAACATACCGATTGACTGCTACGATGAGGTACAGCTATGGACTCTCAAAAGTAGGTTGTAAAGCAGTTCGAAGTCCCCCTTCAATGGAAGGACCTGAAGTGAACTTTTTGGTATGTTCATCTGTCCCCGATATCTTGCGGTATGATTGTCACACTAAGGTAACAGCATATTTTTAATGGGTTTGTTTGGTGCTACTCATCTTCTGTTGTTACTGAAAAATCAGGTGTTACAATAGTCTTTACCTATGACAATGAACCTGTTTATCGGAGGATAGTTGACATTTAGTTACATCCCAACCACGGGATTCGTACTCTCCCGTCGTACAGTCCCCCACTTAACCCGTTGGAAGAGACGTTCATCAAAATTTAATCAGGTCAGAGATTCTACTGTTTTGATTCGCTTTGAATTTTAGTATATTAAAACTCAATCACAGAAAATACAACAATGACATGGGCTTTGCCAGATTGTTCGACGACACAGGCGCATCATTTACAACCTTCTCAAATCAATTTGCTGCGCAGCATTTGACACCAACATCATGTCCAACTGCGCAGCACACGCTGGTTACACTCTCATTTGTTCAGCCAGGTTTGCAACACTAATTGTACCAGCATTTCCTGATGTCATAATATTCCGATACTTTTGATCCAACTCGCTTGCAGCGGCTTGGCTGATGGTTGCGCGTCAAAGCTAAATAACTGTTGGTTGTGGAAAAGAATTGAAGGTCGCGGCAAAATAATTGCGGGTTTCGCATAAAGATTGCTGGTAAGAGGTGTACGCGAACTTCGCACAGTAGTTCTAGTGAAAGGCAGCAAAACAGTAATGAAGACTGACATATATATATATATATATATATACAAAATGTTTAGAATCAGAGTTCAGTACTAACAGACATGATCAATAACTAGACAAATGACAACTAAGGTCAATCGACACCTGTCGTAGAAACAAGGCTAAGAATTTCGTGATGTAATGGTACTGAAAAAACAATTTATCTCGCGGATGAATAAGCGAAGGATGGTGGTTGGCGTGGAAAATAGTGGGTAAAGTGCATCGGAAGCAAACAAATTGTTGGGTAAATAAAAGACAAAACTATGAAAGAAAGCATGGGATCTGAACTAAACCAGTTTAACGGAGTTTCTCGATATGGCAAGCTGAATTTCCATGAGTAATTCCAATAAACCTCACTCTACAATCCGGGATTTCATATAAAACGACGTCAGCTTGGCCAGAAACCAAGCCCCGTGTAGGACGGACAAGCGGTCACTACGTGGAGTCGTAGATTTCCAAATCTGGAGTTTGAATTTCGTTGTGGCAGGTGGTGCTACCGCTGAAAACCGCCTTTTACCTTTGCCACGCTCCAGTTCGCCACCTGATTTTGAAACTAAATGCTTTATCATCGTGTTACTAGTATTAGCATTATCACTCGTCTTAACTAGTACTGAAAGCTAATGAAGCCCGTTCCGGGAGGGACACCACCGAACCAACTTAGCTTGCTCACATTTTACTTTCATGTTTTTAAAGATTTGAATGAAATTTTACGTAGCAACGATAGTTTCGTCTACTAGAAGGCAGTGTTTGATCCGAAATATTTGACCGCAGTAGTGGCTGCTTGGTTATCAAATGGGTCATTATCTCGACTGCTGATTCACGGGTGGACAATCCTGATTTGTTTTGGCGCCGGATTGCAGTTATCACGTTTTAGTCTTAGCTGAATTCCACATCTATCCTTTTATTACCCTTGAAATACGTATGTATCTCTCAACTACTTGCGAGTAGTGTGACGGGTTGTGATACTCTGCTTGGTTCTGCAATGGATATGATGATAGCAAAACTCGAGTCTCGTGCTTCCGAGCCCAAGGTTGATAGGGTGACCTGGGGTTTGTGCTTGATGGGCTGAGTCTGAAGGGCAGTTAACCATGCAAATTAGAAATAGTTTTACAATTATTTTAGTCTAGTGACATTCTCAGTGGCATCCTTTTTCATATCCTGCATAATGATAAATCCAATTAATTCAATTTTGAATGACTTTCGGATGAGCTGTTGCTCGTATTATCGTGCATTCGTAATGACCTTAAGAATTTGTTTTCATCTGACTAATAGCTCTCATGAAATAAAATTTGGCGCATAAGACAGTTGTCGCACGACTTTTCAAAGACCTATTCTCTTCTCGATCAAATTATCATTTATCAAATCCGCCAAGCTATATTTCATAATAAAAATATGCGCGTGTATTCATCTGGTGGTAACTGGCTGATTCGTAAGTAAACCCTGCCAACGACTGTCAAAATCTAAGTTAGTTCACATTAGCGGATATCATGTGTTAATATATATTTGGCTGGTAAATCGTATCCTCCAGAAGCGAAATTACCTATCAATGGTTGACTATTACTCTTGGTTGATGAGTGATGCACGATAAATCGTACAGTTGGGTTATGAGATCGATTATCTGATTACATAAGTCATACTGCGGCCTTGAATAGCTGGAAGACCTCGAACGCGTCTGAACCAGGAGGTACACGCTGTGTAGTGAGCAGGCTGTTGGCAACCATACTGGTGTTTGATTAATGAAAGTGTAGGATCCTGTTGATGCACTTACTGAGTCTTTGTGCTCACGGAGTTTCGTACATTTTTGTATTTTGCAGATTGAACACGAGCAATCCCCATGGAAGACACTGATCCTTGCATACTATAACTGAAACTCATTGTGAACTCTACAGAAAATTTGTGGAATATCAGATGATAGCTTGCGGAGTATTATCAAGCCTTTCCAAGTAACTCTTCCAGGATCAGCTTTGACTGAAAAAGTTTTGTGAAAAAATGAAATTGAGAAAACAGAAGAGAAAAACTAGATAATGGGAAATGTATGTGCATTTTTCGCATCCAGAAAAATTCTTTTCAGTCAATAATTCTCAATCCTCTACAAATATAAAGGTCGAACGAGTGATCAAAACAGTCAGTTTTTACGAGGGGGAAGGAGGTGTTCATCAGTGTAGCGTATTTAAAGGGTTTTGTTAATGATTGGGCTGACAATCGGGCCTTCGGTGGTGTCATACTTCGTGGCCACGACAGTTTTGAGTCGTGGAGCAGGTGTGCCGGTTTGCCTAATTCCTGGCGGTGTATTCGAAAAGCGACTGCCTAGGCTGTGCACAACCAAATATCATTTCGTTGAGAAGAAAACTCGGAGAAAATCCGTCATACCGGTAATTTAGTTTAAAGTTTTCGAAGCTTTTCCTACAAAGCAAGACTCCGAAAAACTTCTGGAAATCACCTGATTCACAAAAAAAGATGCTAAGGGAGGTTGAAGACATCACCCGGCTTTCATCGTCAGACTAACGTGAACCAATAAGTGAGTTTTTGAGAGATCGAGGGCCGATAATCTTTACTGCTGAATAACTCATTTCTTTTGTGGTTGCTCCGTAGTCTAGAAAACACCATGGATTTCAGATGGTAGATAACCCTCAGATTCAACTAACTGAGACATTACGTCGTATCTACCCGATGTTCTTCAGGAAGTGGATCGCGTTAGCATAACCCAAAGTGTAAAATAATGGTGGGCTTGCTCTTCGCACCACGTGATCATAGTCCATAACATGACCAAAACTTACTCTGACGGCGAAATACTACTGTTCCGTGACTATGAAAAAACTTCGTTTGACCTTCAAAACATTTGTTTCCTGAAACAAATTAGACTAGAGGAGCTGAAAGGCTGGTTTGCACAATGTATCCAGAATTGTTTCGCTTCATCTTCTCAAAGTGTATACTGCATTTTGGGTATATTTTGTTTAGTGCAAACATCGAACCCGTTCCAGAAAAAATATATTTAGTCATCAAAGATACAAAGGATGCAAAGGGAGAAGGAATTGATCAGTATAACTGTTAGCTTTTCTCGGAACAAAAAACATTCATTTATGAATCTGACTAGGGCTAGACAGCTAGACCGTAACATCCGCGGGACGTGTGAATGAAGATCCAGTCATCATTGCTATTGTTTCTCCAATTTTCTCCCCACCTTTATTGCTTCTCAACTCTCGACTCAGTCTGGTCCTGTATTCTTCAGTATCTTAAGTACCGCAGTGACTGCTCGTTTATTCGCATCAATGTGGCCTTCCTAACCAGCTCTTCAGACTGAACAAATCTCTATCCTCTAGACGTAAGACTCTTACGGGGAGAAGTTTTCCCTATGCAAATGTGGTAGATCAGTTTTTACATGCCCAGTCGTAGAGACTGCATGCAGGCGTAGTAAAATACTACTTAAGCCGTGTCCCTACACATTAGAGTGACAAAATTTCTTCACTAGCATTATTATATTTTTGTGGAATAGCTTTTTACAGGAAGTACTGAATGCATCATTCAAATTTGTCTTTGTGGCTCGTTTGAATCGCTACCTATGATGACGTCCTGACCAAAACACCGACTAAGCCATATATGTATTTCAACCAATCTTATTTTTAGCTACTTTTTCAAGCCAACCTTTTTCTTCTTTTCTTTTCACTGGTCCCAGAGAAAATGCCAAAGAACTAGATTAAATTACGTTTTTCTTCTCCAAGTTCTCATGTGCCCATCTCTTCGCCAAGTTCTTTTTGCTTGCAGCAATAGAAAAAAAGTGAATGAAAACCCCCAAAAACGAAACTTAAATACGTGTATACTTAGACTTATATATATATTTATTTACCCGTTCTATTATTAGGGAGCGTTTTGTCATTGTCCCCCCCTATCCAGATTTTTTCCCATTCAGCCTTATAGGCCCCGGCGAAAAGAAGACAAATATCTGGTCCGGAATTATTTTGGGCTCAAGCCTTGTATCCTTGAATTACTTCAAGACCTCCTCATACCTCAGTTCACCTAATTCGTTGACCGGGCCGCACCTACAGAACTTGAACGATTAGCTGACAGTTGACCCGATGATCGATAACTGTTGAGATTTGCACTTTGATCAGTCCCATTCGTGAGAAGTAGGAGATTGGATTTGCACCAAATGATTCATCATGCAGTATCAAAGCTCAACTCACCACTGGGAACCATGGAAGTACTGCACAACTGTTCTGTCCTTGTTAGGAATCGTCAGCAGACGTTCGACTCAGTCATTCACCCCGGGTTCGAGTCCGCGGATGTTCACCGCTGATGATTCCTCACTGTGACAAAACAGCTGTGCAGTACTTCCATGGTTTTCAATGGTCATTTGGGCTTTCAAATTGCGTAATGAATCATATTATACAAATCTCCTCCATGTTTGTCTCAGTAGTACCGCGTACTTGCACCGAATACGCCTTCCACCTTGACTAGATTTGCTTTGGTTCTGTGCGTAACTCAGCCAGCTCGATACGGAAGCTACAAAATACAATTACAAGTACAAACACCTCGGAATATGAGATGAAAGCAAGTTTTGGTTATGTGATGAAAACATAGTGATCGATTATTTAACCTCCTTGAATGCTCCATATTTGGTAGTGAGTCCTTCTACTTTTGCAGAATTTCACTTAGCACAAATGTGAACAACCATCAAATCCGGACCGGTCATGTCGTCAAAAGCCTAGATATTCATGATGACTTAACCAAGATTTATCTAAATAAAATTTATTTGCATAGCTCGTCGTTGTCTAACTCGGATGAATGCCTTGGTTAACTATCCCCAAACTTGTAAGAACCTACGATGGACTCGAAAGATCATTCCGAGTTACTGACTTTCATGAATGGTTCGTGCAAATCAATACCCAACGCTTGCTCGATGGTATTCAAGGAAACGCTAACGAAATGTATCTTCTTAATATTATCTTGTGACCGTATACTTGGTTCCACTGTCGCTCATTCTTTGGCTCCCTAGACTTTCGAACTCCATCATTTCCAAACCACGCAATAAACCATGAACATGAACGTGCAGTTTGATTTAGATTGTATACCACTCCAGTATCCCATTGAAAACTATTTTGGGATGATATGTTACGAATCCCTAACTGGTCGTCTAATTATGATTTCCATATAATAATCCAAACTACTCTCTCGTCCTGTACTTTTACATGAATCGTAATTACAAGTTCACCTATCTCACTCTTCATGCACTATCAGATGATAAAGAAAAACAAAATTGTTCGTCTGCTTCTCTGCATCCAGATTTCGTCATTCACTAGGATGACAAATATATAAAAAAATATCACGAATTTCTTCGGAATTTAACAGTGGTTACCGAATTTGAGATTGTAAGTCCTATACTTAGACTGTAGAATACTGAATGTAGCAAATGCAGATGTTTTTTTAGTACTTCTTACCAGTCCAGTACTATACACTAACTGGGTTTTGCAAGAGCTAGCTAACGGACCACAGTGTTTATTGGAATTGACTGGAGTAGCTTTCCGTCCTATGCTAGTGGACTCGTGTGGATGACTATCTTAGTGGTTTGACCGAATCTACGTACGTATAGCCTCACCACTTTGACCTGTGTTCAAGAAAGAAGCAATGTCCTGACCAACTGTTTTCTCGAACGCAATGCTGGTCGGTGTAATCCGTTCATGGTCGCCCCCGTTGTGGATAGGATTCTGTGTATCACCACTTCGGAGTGACTTTAGGACACTAGAGATTTGATCTTGAATGCGCCATCTTGTGTTCGCTTGTGCTCGCAGAAACAGGGATAAGAGATCAAACAAAGTGAGATTGAATGACTGGGCAACTCATGTTTCAGAGTGAATTGCAAGCGCGGACTGATGTTGAACGTGGCCCCAAAGTTGGCTACTTTGCATATCAGAGTAATCTCATGCGTTAGTCAGACGTTCTGAGATTAGTACGCCGCGTCTCCTTTAAATTTCAAATATATATGCACGGGATTTTTTCAAGACACTTGGATATCTAGGCTGTGAAATAATACCTATATGTTCCCAGAGGGAGAATCTTCGGATATCTACTTTTTTACAAGCGCGGCAAGATAGTTTCTATTGCTTCTAAAAGTGAATATGACATTCCAGTGTGCTGCTTTCTGGGACCCAAATTCGACAAGCCAAAGGAAATTTGCGAAAACACGCGAAATGGGGATGAGCCCGATAACATGAAACGGTCGATTTCGTGTCCATTGTATTGTCTTAAATCACTGGTAGATTTAATTCCTTGTCATTTCTGATTAATAATGACCAGTAAAACAGCCACTTTTCAGCATCGCTTATCAAACGTACGTTGTTATCACAAACTCCATTAGTCCAGACAGCGGTACAACCAAGCTTGAATTCCTTATGAACTTACGTCTGAACGAGTATTTTTGTCCGCACACTACGGATCTCCAATTAGGCAACGGTATGACTTCGGTTTTAACCCCAATTTCACCTTCCTAATACATATACACAAGCGGACGATTAACAGACCGAAAAGCAGAACAAATCTGGGCTTATTTTTGACTTCCGAAATGATTGAAAAATGGGAAAAAATCATGTTCAGTGGGAAAGCATTAAACACAATTTGATCTGTTTGTGGACAGGGCAGAAAGAGTGGACAACTACTGAATCAAGCGTACACACACAAGAAGAGAGGGAGATAGATGGACTTCAAACGCCAGATGGAGGTCGTGAAAATTAGGAAATTGGTGATCGAGTAAATTTTTGAAAGAGATGCATTCTGTTTGTTAACAGTTTTGCTGGGCAGTTGTTGCACCATCAGTTTGATTCGTCCCACATTGATTGATTTCTTTGGGATATCGATCTCAAGTAGTTGTTGCGGCTGGAATAGGAGTAGGTATATATGTTTTTCAGAGTAATACCCCCAAAGTCTGACGTGGTCCTCAAATCTCTAACCGTGATCATCATTTCACATTTGTCAAGTAAGAAAAAAGTGAAAAAACAATCGCCAAACCACTATTTTAGTTATCTTTCTTGAAAACAGCCGATTGATTTTCACTGAATGGATAAATGCCTTCCGGTATTTTGTGAACTTCCTTTATTTTTGGCTACCCAAAAAAGACCTACGTAGTGATACTGTTATGTCAACGAAAGCTGAACTGCATCAAGTCAGGTCAAGTCAGTAGTAGCTTAATGCACCTGAATGGGTGGATCATAACCTTTACACCATATCTGTGGATATAAGAGTACGGAATTTGGAAAAACGTAAAGATTATGGTAACTTTCATCCAATTAAACATTTCCGTAGGTTCGTCGTGACTTTCATTGGATCAACAAACAGGCCAGCATGATACGGCAGACCGGAATTGTGATATCCTGAATTGCAAGCAAATAGAAATTTGGACTTTGAGGGCGTACATGTTACAGACACAGCTTTTGAAGAGTCCTTGAGTGGGAGATGGTGTATGTCTAAAAGTGTTTTGGAAGTAAACTGGCCATAAACGCTGAAGTGTTCATTAGTGATTGTATCAATGAGTATATCTCTGGATATGGCACTGCGCTTAGGGATAAGTTTTACGGGTCTTATCACCAAGTTAAAATCTTTCTCCAATAGGCCAGGGGAAATAAGTGGGGGGAGTACAACCAGTGTGGGAGAAGACAAACAGTCCGAAATTTAAAAACCAACTGACTTGGGACTGGAAGTAATCTTAGACGGAGCGAGAGAGAGAGAGAAAGGAAAACGACAACTTTTTGACTTTACGAAAGTCTTTTGAACATGCCTGGACCATGAAAGATTATGGGGTAGTGTAACAGCCAGGTATTTAACCGCTGGGGATATTGGTATAGGTTCACTGTTCGCAGATAGGAGAGGAAACCTGTTAGTCGGAGTTCTGTGTGGTTCATCAGAAAGTACCGGAAGTAATACATCCTGGTATTTAGAAGCATTCAGTACTAAGGAGCGGGATGAGGACCAGTTAACAACTTTATTTAGTTTGGTCTGAATTGGTGAATTTCCTTCAGGTGTCGATAATTCACATCCTAAAACTACATCGTCGCCGTGTGAAGCGGTCGACAACTAACAGCACCTCCTCATCGAGCATCAACCTCGGAATCGTTGACGTCCAGTCTTGTAACATCACTTTACACTTTGAAGATGCAAAGCGCATGCCAAATGGAGCTACAGCTCTCCCAAGTGCATGTTGAGCATGTTACGTGGATTCGAACAAGCAGTCAACGCCTTCCGTGTAATTTAGATCACATAGCTTTCCACTAGGTCCTAGTTCGACGCCTACACCCTGAAGATTTTGCAGCGCACTCTCCATTATTTCGTCCATCACGAAGTTGAACAGGAATGGAGACAAAGGGCATCCCTGCCGAACACCACTGGTCGTTTCGAACCGATCGGATAGTTCACCGTAAACCCTTACACGGCTAGAAGTATGAGAATACAATGATCTCATTAGGTTCACGAACTTCTGGGGCATACCTTTTCGATGAAGGGTACTGGAAAGCGCTGTTCGATCAACTAAATCGAAGGCGCCTTTCAAGTCTAATAAAACCGTTATTGTCAGTCGGCGGTGCGTGTGACGCGTTTCAAGTAGTCGGCGAAGAGTAAAAATCTAGTCGATGCATCCTCGACCTGAGCGGAATCCGGCCTGCTGTTCGCGGACATTCCTCTCGCGAGTGGGCGTTAGACGGTGCAGTAGAATTGAGGCTAACACTTTGGTGAATATCGGAATTAAGCTAATCCCACGATGATTACTGCAGTCATTGCATATTCCCTTCTTGAAGATGGGAACAATCAATGACTCACTCCATAATAACGGGTTACGCTCTTCGTTCCAAATGCCACGGAGCAAAGCGGTAAGTGATTTTATTTCTACCCAGTGTGAAAAGAACAGGGGAAAGTTCGTCGGGATCTGCCGCTTTCCCTCATTTTAATAATCGAATGCATGACTCTACTTCTACTTCCGATGGGGGCTTAAGTGATACCACCCAAGGAGTCGCAGTTGTTGACACAAGGGTAACTACACTAGCGTGCGGCCAGCTAAACTGTTCCTTGAAGTATTCGGCCCAACGGTCAAGCCTTTGCTGTTTGCCATGGATGGGTTCTCCATTCCTATCGCAAATCGTTTCACTGACCTGGATGCGCCGTCCACCGGTACCACGAATAAGTTTGAACAGTCTCTGACTGTTACCTGGAGCAACTGCTATTTCCATTTCTTCGGCTACCTTGACCCACCAATTTTCGCGATCATTCTTAAGGCTTTTCGTAAATTGCCTTTGTAGCTTTCTCCGTATCTTCTTCATCTCCTTGCAGCTGGAGAGCTGAAGCTTTTGATTCATTATACTCAACGACTCTTGCGAGATCCAGTGTCTTTGATGGACAACGGATCTAGGACCACAGGCAAAACTTGCTGCCACGTGCATCGCCTGTTTGATATCAGCCCAATGCTCATCTACATTACTGTTCGTCGTAAATCCTAGCTCCTGTACTAACTTCTGCCCATAATGGGTGCGTACTTCTGGATCACACAAACGTTGTACGGCTAAGCGGGTTTGCGGTTTGCGACGATGACCATGGAGATGGAGAGATAATTTCATTAAAACTAATGCATGGTCCGACTCTACGTACGTGGACCAGTGAGATCTACAGTTCTGAACAGAACTGCGCCACCGGTGGCCTACTGCGATATGATCAATTTGACTCAAAGTACCTGTAGAGTTAGAGCGCCATGTCGCTGTGCGACGCGAGCTGTGTCGGAAATTGGTGCTAGACAAGAACAATCGATTGTCTGTACAAAACTGGAGAAGCCTATCCCCGTTATCTGTACGCTCAACAGGTAAAGCACAACGCCCACCTAAACAGGCTTCTGACACACTGAGTTTGCCAACTTGTGCATTGAAGTCACCAGCTAGCACTACAAAGTCAGAACCTTTGCTCATGCGAACGAGGGTGGCGAGTTCATCGTAGAACTCATCTTTCTGCAAGTCTGAGCTGCAGTCCGTTGGGGCGTACGCCGAGATCACAAACAAATTTCGCTTAACACAACTATCCTTTCGAACGCCAACTGACCCTTGGAGTCTCACAACACATAAACGACTGTTAACAGGGATCCAGTCTAAAAGGGCAGCTTCAGGCTTGTCAGTCAAGACAATTCCTACACCTGAGGTGCGCAGGAAATACCTCGATGAGATACCAGGAGCAGTTAGTTGAATTACATTGCTCGAATCCTGGATGCGCGTTTCACTTAAGCAGCAGACATCGATCTTCAGAGAATCTAATGTGAGGGCCAGGCACGCCTGCTGACCGGCCTGCATGAGTGTACGCACGTTGAAGGAGCCGAGATTCAGAGGCTGGTGAGGCTAGAGGAAATGCGAGTTACCAGACAGAGGATTATTCCCGATACTATTTGACAGTGAATCGTTGCGAGTATCAACCGTGTTATCAATGGAAGCATTATGGGTGGATAGATGGGGCAAAGAGGGGTGGTTAGGGACAGAAGACAAAGGTTGAATAAAAGAGAGCATCCATATGTTTTTACGGTGTACCGTACGTTTACACCACAGGATGAATTGCTTTATAACGAAAAACGAATTCACAGCAGTTCTGTCATATTTATGAACATAAATGAGGATATAGGCAATTGAGTAATGTGGCAGGTAATGAATGAATGGAGAAAAATCGAGAAATATAGAAAAATCGTTGAATAGTGATGATCCAATGCAGTTGTGTCTCGGAACAGGTAACTTGTCGATTGACCTTGTACGCTTTTTAGACTCCGGGAAAGCGAAGTGAACGAATCAACAATATCCGCTGACCATGGGTTGCGTGACATGACGATAACCGAACAAGTATACGGACCACAACCGGCCGTTACAAACGATGCCCGTCAAATAATTCCGTTAGAGGTCTTCTGTAATGAACCAAATGCCCTAAGAAAAGTAGTTCAGGAACGTTCACTGTTGTGTTTACTACTCTGGGGTATCGTCTGGAACAGTGCTGTTGTGCGCGATGCACCGGCTAAGATTATTCACGTTATTGACGAGGATATTCTGTTCCAAGCAACGAACTGGTCAGTAGCTGTTCGATCACATCGATTATTTAGAAACCAAAGCCATCGCATTAAAACAACGACAAATGCGGTTTAACAAGACGGTAAATAAAATCAAACGAAGCAAGCATTGACAGTGAACAGCAGACTTTGTTGACAGGCAATCATATCTTCGAAAACAGACAAACGAAGAGACAGAAACGAGCTGTATCCATAAAATCGACTGGATTCATTTGTTATTTTAAAGAAAAATGAGCGGACCATGAGCTGACACTATGTACATGCATGCACACCCACATACAAGTCCGTGCACGCGTACGCTCACACAAAACAGTGTTTGTACCGTCCGGTTATTCTCCGAGTCGCAATCGCTCATTTTCATATTGATTTCCTTTATCAATCTATTTTTGGCAGACATGCCTGTGAGTTGCGTTTACACTCACTCATAAAAACCCACTCAGTGATCGGTTGTTCTGTGTCTCCTAACAGTTGAGTTATAACAGTTTATTGGCAACGGGAAATGGCAGATCAGTCTGAACTCATCAATTTGTTACACGAACAACAACGACAAAAGGCGAAAATGATAGAAATATTATCAGCACGTTTTGCCGCTGGTAATGTCACAAACAAGTCGTCTGCAACAAAACTGAAAGAATCACTGGCTGTCAGCACTGAGGAATTCATTTACGACGCAGAAAATGGGATTACTTTCCTTTCGTAGTACAGACGATACGAAGATGTTTTTCTGGTTGACGGTGCATCTTTGGACGAACAATCAAAATTGCATTTACTTATACAGAAGCTGGGACCTACAGAACACACTCAGTATTGCAATTACATCCTGCCACACAATCCTCAAGATTTCCCGCTAGAGGACGAAGCTTTCAAGCTGAGCTCAATCTTTGGCAAACGGTCGTCATTGTTCAATAAACGATACAACTGTCCCAAAATAGCCAGAAACTCAGCCGAAGGAATAGTCTCTTACGCTGTTCGGGTCAAAAAAAGAAAGTGAACGTTTTAAAATTTAAGGAATCACAGACGACCAATTCAAATCACTGATTTTTATCGCTGGGTTGACGTCGCCAGATGAAGCCGAAATTCGCACGACGCTGCTGGCAAAGTTGGATTCTTCAGAAAAACAGTCCGTGCAAGATCTTATCACCGAATATATCAGACTCACGAACCGAAAACAAGATTCCACGATGATGTCTCACCACCTACTGAAAACATCATTGTAGAAAAAATAACTGGGAACACAGTCTCACAACCTCGCGAAATGCCTGCAAAGACACCATTCCAACGACCACCCTCCGTCTGCTGGAACTAAGGGGAATGGAATTTTGTCCGATTTTGTCGTTACCGGACATATTTTTGCCATGAACGTGGACGTATGGGGCATAGAGAAGGATTTTGTAGGCACTTACAAAACAGAAGACCTGTAAATAACTTCGGCGCATTTCGTCGCATCAGGCACCAGTCGAAAGCCGTATTCACAACCACGAGCCCTTCACTCAACCAAATGCGGAAATACGTGACATTAACTGTGAATAGCCATCCAGTAACTCTGCAGCTGGACACGGCATCGGACATAAAAATCATTTCACGCTCAACTTGGGTTGCTCTTAGTGAGCCCCCATACAATGCCATGAACCGCGTTGCTCGAAGTGCCACCGGTCAACAAATACCCCTCCTGGGAGAGCTGGAATGTGAGTTTCATTTTCGTGGCCACTATGGTAATGGCATTTGTTATATATCAACCTCTGATAATATAAATCTTCTAGGTGTTAATTGGATAAATAAGATTCAGTTATGGGATGTACCTTTCAGTTCCATTTGTGACTCAAACAACCGAAGTTTGCTGTCACGCCTACATTCACCAGACGCATACAACGTTGCAAACATTACTAACATGCCAGCAGTTGAGGATATTCAGGAGAAGCACGCTGAACTATTCCAACCAGGCTTGGGGTTGTGCAATAAGGCTAAAGCTATTCTTTATCTAAAACCGGAGTCTAAACCAGTCTTTCGCCCAAAACGGCCTGTCCCATACGCCGCTTTGGAATCAATAGATCAGGAACTCGAAAGACTGCAAACAGCAGAAGTACTTACACAAGTCAATTATTCTGCTTCGGCTGCATCAATTATGGTGGTTAAGAAGGCAGATGGTTCGGTTCGCATATGTGCCGATTTCTCCACTGGACTTAACGGTTGTCTAGAAACATATCAGTATACGCTACCGACCCCGAAAGATTTGTTTTCTAAACTTAACGGTGGTAAACTATTCTTAAAGGTTGGTTTATCTGATGCCTACCTTCAGATTGAAGTGGATAGTGCATGCAGAGAGTTTCTGAGTATCAATACCCACCGTGGTTTGTATCAATGCGATAGATTGCCATTCTGAGTAAAGTGCGCTCCGGCCATATTCCAGCAGATCTTTGACACAATGCTGATTGACCTTCCATTCGCATTGGCCTACATGGACGATATTGCTATTGTTAGCGATTCTAGAGATGAACATGTGCAACATTTGAACGAAGTATGACATAAGATTGGACTTTTCGGATTCAAGTTACGTATCGTGAAATGCTCATTTTTTCTCGCAAGCATACAATTTCTCGTATTATTGATAAAAACGGACGATGCCAAGACCCCTGCACCCAAAAGCAAAATGGAATTGCAACCCCCCCTCCCCCCCTCGGCCTTGTAAACTATTACAATAATTTCATTCCAAACATGCACAATATGAGAACGCCATTGAACGCCTTATTGAACAGGATTCCGAATGGCGATGATCAAACGACTGTCAATCATCCTTCGACGAATTGAAGCGGCTATTGACATCCACCCTGATACTGACTCAGTATGAACCCATTTAACCATAATTATCGCTGCAGACGCCTTCGAATACGGCGTTGGAGCAGTGCTCCCCCCCCCATAAATTTCCAGATGGCTCACAGAAGGCAGCATCCCACGCGCTCACAATCACCGAAAGAAATTACCGTTAGGTTGAGAAAGAAGGCCTGGCGTTGGTATTCGCAGTTCACGAACTTCAAAAATTTCTTCATGGTAGACGCTTTACCTCGTGTACTGATTACACACCACTATTAACGATCTTTGGTACAAAAAAAACATTCCCCTTCATACCGCAAGCCGACTACAACGATGGGAATCGGTAGTACTCGGTTACGATTTTGTGATTGAGCACATCCGTAGGGACAGTTTTGGACAAGCAAACGCATTATCTCGCCTAATAAAAAGGGATTCAGCTAGTCAACCTGGTGAAGACTTGGTAATATCCTCAGCTGAAGTTGGTTCTGAAGTGAAGCAGGTGTTTCGTGATTCAGCCTGTTATTTGCCTCTCACGTTCACTGTGATATAAAGCGAAACTAAATTAGACCATAATTTTCAGCGAATGCCTCTTTTTTGCAAACTGGCTGGCCCCAAAATATCACCGACCAATAAATCATGCAAATTTATTGTCTCAAAGGTGCATTTACGATAGTGGACGGATGTCTAATGTTGTCTGAACGCATAGTGATTTCTAAGACGCTACAAACCAGAGTGCTGAGTCAGTTGCATAGTGGTCATCCGGGTATCACACGTATGAAAGCCCTAGCTCGAAGTTATGCTTACTGGCCCTACATTGACAAGCAGAATGAAGAGTACGTTAGATGTTGTGAAGAATGTCCAGTTGCTGCTAAGGCTCCCACCAAGGTTTCACTACACTCTTGGCCATTACCCACAGAGCCCTGGAAACGGGTTCACGTCGACCTTGCAGGTCCAATGAATCAACAGTATTTCATAGCAATAGTTGATGCTTACTCAGAATGGCCAGAAATATTTCCTATGAAAACCATCTCGTCTTCAAGCATCATTGTCATCTTGAGACGCCTTTTTGCTCAATTTAGGATCCCCGAAATCCTAGATACAGATCACAGGACCCAGTTTACCTCCATTGCGTTCATCATTTTCTGCAATCCATGGCAATTGAGCACGTACGGAATCCAGTTTATCACCCTCAACCAAACAGTCATGCGGAACGTTTTTAGACACACCGAAACGGGCTTTCAAAAAGTTACAAGGGGAGGGAAACATAAGAAAGATAATTGACAACTTTCTGATGACATACCACTCAGCTCCTAACGCATCAGTCCCAAACAATGCTTCACCAGCAGAAATCTTCTTTGGCAGACGCATTCGAATTCATCTAGATGCCATGTACCCTACGGTCACATCAACCTTTCGAAACGACCACAAGACAAAAGCGCTTCAACAGATATCACGGTGCAAGGCCACGCAGCTTCGGCAAAGGGGATCGTGTTTATGTTCTCAATTTTCGTCACCCTTCAAGACAGTGGATACCAGGAGTAATTGTTAGCCGACTGGGTAATGTGATATACGGTGTTCGTTTAGACAATAGCACAGCCAAACGGCATGTCAACCATATCAGAAAACGTTACAACACGGCAGCGGTAGAAGAGATGAACGAGGCAGAACTTCCACGCCATATGCTTTTGGATACCTTTGCGTTACCAGTGGCAGGGAAGAAAACCACCTGGGCTACCACGTTCTGACTGTTTTAACGAACGGCGATACTCAATACGTTCCCGGCTCCCCATTAAAAGAATTTCCATTGATCCCTATAAAATGTAATGCGAGTCGACCTCTATTTGCGGGGAAGGTGACCGGATCGTGAGCTGACACTATGCCCATGCATGCATATGCATGCACGCCCGCACACAAGCCCACGTACGCGTACGATCACACAAAACAGTGTTTGTACTGTCCGGTTATTCGCCAAGTCGCAATCGCTCATTTTCATATTGATTTCCTCTATCGATCTATTTTGTTAGACGTGCCTGTAAGTCGCGTTTATGATCATTCATAAAAACCCACTCAGCGATCGGTTGTTCTGCATCTCCTAACTGTTGAGTGATGACAAAACATTCTTAGTTGTATTTCCAGACCGAGGCCACTAGGAATCAGACACGTTTTTTCTGAAATCATCGGGAAAGATCTGATGACTGTGCCTATCTCGAACGATCAATCGTATCACGAGGATTGAACACTGATTTAGCGAATACAGCGGCCAACATTGAAAATCCTTATGCTCACTGACTCAGTGGTATGCAATTCGGTCAGTATATCTGCTTTACAAAGCGCTAAAAGGCTTCGTGCTGTTGCATGTGCTCGTCCGGCGGAATTACGGTCTGGTGAATTTATCTCGTAGTAAATGCACCTGTCCCTTCCCATGTGTCTTTGCATACATACATACAACGGTGCGCTCACCGCATAACAACTAGTTGCTCTGTTGAAATACTGCAACAAATAAAAGCATGAAAGAGGTGTTATAGTCAATCAGTTCAAGGGTGTCCCTAACACGTACACCCTATCAGCTGCAGGAGGGATTTGGACGTTTTATATGAGACAGTATGGATCACAAGCTTTGCTTTATGATCAAATGTAAACGCATGCCCGGGGACTTAGTGTGCATTGGTGATCAATGGATGTTGAATTGATGGTGAATCACACGAGGTTGCAGAAGGTTAGGATAGTCAATGAGTCATGTTTCAACAGAGCTGTTTTCACCATTGACTAAACTATAGTGTACACATGGCATTTATATTTAACACTGACCGTTGAACCGAAAACGTTGTCACTCTACAGACCAAATGAATGAATTTCCGCGGAATAAACATAGTAGACAGAAATGAGATACCTTCAATGCATGAAAATACGTATGCAAATGGGTAAAAACGATTTTTTCCGGTACCACGCAATCAATCAATTTGATTCTGTTTGAAATCAAAAATGAAAAAGTTATATTTGAATGACAACGTTGATGTGAAACAAATCGTTAGCAACGATTGTATACTAATTCGGCAAAGCATACACAGCCTACAGAGTTAGAAAAAAGGTATCTATTTTGCCAGTCTAAGAACTATGCATTCGTGTATACTGATAGCAAGCAGTATGTTAGTTGGTAGACAAAATTTCCCCGAAGGCACACGACTGGTATCACGGATACCGCCGTTTGTCAAGTATGCGTACCCGATACTCCTTTGCCCATTTATTTTCCTTTTTTTAATATATTAGAAACTTCAGTTAGAAAACTCAGATGGGGCACTTCGTTTAAACGGTGTCTCCTGTAATGAAACAGATCTTCCGTAACGAATATTTGAATTAATTTTGAGCCTTTCAAGCATTTGCACTGAACAGCTCCTCAACAGTTCATTGAGGTTGTGTAAAAATACGAAAACTAATACGATTTCCGTTGCTTGGTGCAGCAATTCTCAGCCAAAGGAAAATGGACACTGGTATTTCAGAAACAGACGAAGACAAGCACATAAAGCCGAAACGGGTGGACGATAAATCAGCAATACGAACATAATAGTACTGTTTACGACGAAATTGTTCGCTCTGGTACAATCTACATCTAAGTGGATTATGCTCCCAAACTCCACCGCGAAGTCGAACACGTCATTGTTGTGTTCATAATCAGTAGTAGCAGAACACGTAATTGTTGTGGTTCATTTACTTGTAAGAATAAAAATGCAACGAGACCGCAGCCGGTGAGTAGGCCGCGATCAAGCAGTTGATTCGGTGAGCAAACAAATAAAGAAGCTGAGCTTCACGTGCTTCCATGCGCAAACACGTAAGGTCAGTCGATACATAGTAAGATCGATCAGTTAGTAATGCTCGCACTGAAACATGAATAAAGATCAATACCAAGGTGGCTTGTGCCCTTACATGGATGGGATATTTATCGGTTGTCCACGTGGTATGTGTGACTTCAACCAGACACAAAAGTCATAGATGATTGAGTCCAACAGTTTGGAGTCCAGGCATTTTTCAGTCAGTTTACTGGCGAATCCACCTTTTCGCATGTAACGACTTCAGGGAATATCACGTGTCGAGAAAGATCATGGGAGAAGTTCTTAGCTATCTACGTTCATGATAAAATTATTCGTGAATTATATCTCGGATAATTGGTGATAATCGTGAGGTAGATCCGAATGGATTTCATCGGTGCTACGCATGTCCTAACCCGAGTATCTGTAGATCGTTCAAGATACTGTAGAATTCATTTCAGAGGTGACTAAAATCGTTTAGGTTGTTCCTCAAACTGCGAAGCGACCAATTAACTAGGGCAAAATCGAATTCCACAAAATACCATAAACCAACAAAAACATGGGTAATATTTTGTCCAACATTCTTTAACTGATCTGAATAATCAACGAATGTTCTGAATAAAAAAATAAACAAAATAAACTATCAACAAAGAGAAATTAAAATAAACACAAAAAACCTGAAAAGAGTCTGTCTGTTGTTCAGTAAACTTTGCTATCGTATTCGTCGGTGCGAGATTTTGTACGCTGGAAGTGCAGTTGAAGCGCTTTCGAAAAGAAGACAAGAACAGGTCCCATTAATAATTAATTCGTACGCTAATGCGAAGGACTTCTTTTCAAAAATGTTTAATTTTGTGACATTTATCATGGTTAACTTGACAGAGGATAAAAAAATTGAGGGAAAAAGGTTTCGCAATGTGAGGTTTTCGTGTTTGGAATAACATTCGGAAGATGTGAGACCATGTGATCCTCGGGATGATCTCCACCGGCCTCTTTCAGTCATTTTACATAACTGGTATTGATCTTCAGTGTTAGTTCATTAGTTATTTGTAAAGAATCGCTGAATTATTCACCCAAGTAGTGACATGTGGACCTGGTGCTTTTCAGTTAGAAGTGCTTCGTTATTCGTAGAAGAATCTCTTCGATCAAAATGAAGACTACAAACTAGTTTTTCATTACGGGTTTTATTCACAGCTGAGACTGTCGGCTTTCAATGTCGGCTTGTGATCGATGAAACTGGTACTTGGAGTGCGAGCTTTTCCTCCCCCCCCACGGTCAAGATGATGTCACCGTCCATGCGCGCACACTAAACACTGACTGTAGTGCTACAAATGTATGTTCGGTAGTGTTTGTTCAAAGAAAATAACAACATCTTTCCCGCTATGAATGTGATAAACATAGTAGTATTGCACTGTGTATACTTGGATGAATTCCGAACTAGTTAGTCATACGCACACTACTGGGTATACGATACGGGTTACTGTGCCATTTTTAGTGCACAGCTGATGAGATAGAACGAAATCTGTGTGAACATGACTTGTACAACGTCACTCGTTATCATATCAAAACGGTACAACATTTCAGAGAGCATTATAAAAACAGAAGTGATCGACAGCTGCAGGAATCGAACCCGCGTCTTTAGAGTTTGAATTTCACCGTGCTGACGGTCTGACTATCGACGAGGGATAAGTTCATTCATTCAGGACGCATGAGTGTTGAGAAATTATTGGTTGGGTTTGATTATCACTACGCATTTGCACGCCTGCACCGGTTCTCGCTGGTTGGTTCATCGAAATCGAGTGTGGTTCGTGGTGTTGAAATCAGGTCTGAGACAGGCTATTTGCGGTAACCGAAATGGTGACCGATCACAAGAATTTGTGACAACGCTGCTACTGAATAGCAGATTCCAAACAGTACGTGAGAACCTCATAAATAGAGGAACCAAACGTATTGTAATATAGTCATCCAGTATTCGAGAATGTGATTTTTGAAAAAGCACATCGAAACTGTTCGAAAACCTTTGTTACCCACTTCATTCCAGTTTGACAAAGAATCAATTAATCAGTAGATTTTTATCAACAGCCTGCAGAGATACCGCCAAAGCTGTCGGGTTCAGATACGTATTCTCGACTTTGACTAATAATTAGTGCGAGAAAAGGGATAAATTACCTCCGCTGACCTCCTAAAGATTACTTATTCACTCAGATGCACCTATGATGTCGGACGCGAGGTATCTATCCAAGCTCATCAAAGAGCGACCCACCACACTCGCTTTGACATTGAATAAGGGAAGCTGCATTTCACAGAAACAAGTCATACGGTTATTTTCGGTAACATCATCCAGCATTGTGCACAGAGTCCCATCAAACGAGTCAGCTTTAGAATACTTGCAGCCGCAAAGATATTGTCAGCATCTGGCTACTAAGGCATAAAGTTGCTCATATGAAAAAAGCTATCTGTGATCGAAGGTTGATTGCATCAACCTTGACTGTGAATTTGATTCATACCACTGACAAAGGCACTTAATTTTACCTGGTGAGAAACACCTGTTATCCTTTGAGTCAACGGCTGGCAAACCGACTGACTAGCCGTCTGACTGATCGACTAACTCACAATACGTATTCCACCATTCCTCTCATTTTATTTATATATGTATTTTCACACATGATTGTATTGGTATGGACGTGAAGTCATCGAATACATGCTCCTCTAAATTTTGTTTCCTGATGCCAGTCAATGTCTTCTTCCGGATGCTAAGCACATTTTTTGCCCCGTAAAATATCCCAGTCAAAAATGTGACTCACGTAGGGCTGGCGATCGTCTGAACAACAACTCATCCTGTGTTAGAGAGTCTGTGTCAACTCCGAACTCGGTTTCTTCGAATTCATCTATCACCTGCATGATTGCTCGTTCAGCTTCTCCGGCGCTCAGTGTCTAAAAATAACAAGATTCTTGGTCATTGTGTTGCACTAACGCGAATAAAAAGAAGCCAGTTCAGACAAATCTGAACAGAATCTGCTTTACGTATATGTGAACAATCAACGACGTGGTATTGGGTAGGTATCGATTTGTGTGTTTGGTTAAACAAAGCATACATATGAATTCGAATATGATTGTTTTTTCTTCTCATGTAGGTCACAAAGACACTGAAAGAAACGGATGCAGGTGTCTCTGTGTGTCGATGCTGGAACCAACTGCTTAAGAAAAGTTTGACAAGTCTTTAGAAATGAACCATTCACCGTATCGAACACCTATCTCATTGCTTCTATTCAGTTGGAAACAAAACGTAAAGATTCGCAGATGATATATTGCCAGAGGCGTGAAGCAGTAGAACAGTTATCAGGGACAGTGCTCTTAGTTTCCCAGATTGGGATCTTGATGGTGTCAGCTTCTTTTTCGTGCAAAAGTTCAGTTAAGCTATTTCAACGATCAATCTGGCAATTCTGTGCTCTGGTTTTCGTTTCTACCTGACAGCATCATCGAGTCGAGGGCCGAATGAGTGGAAGCATACCAGTGAAAAACAGTCGGAAACAAGGTGACAGAAAGAACACAAAGAAGCAGATCAAATGCTGGCCATAAAACCGGCCGAAACACTTAGCCGTATCAATTAACATCCTTAAACACCTGATAAGAGAGTTTCATGAACCCCAACCCAGAATCCTGATACGTCCGATTTGGCCCAGTCCGCTGGTCATAATTTTCGTGCCTTTTTGATGTGCCATGGACTAACCACCTGGAATTATCTTCCAACGACTACCTGCCCAGGACAAGAGCATACACCGAAGCAGTTTATCGATAAGCTTGTGGAACACATCCGAATCTTCTTACCTTGTTTAGAATCATTATTTATTCCACTGATTGACCTCTGGTTCCCAACACCCTATGCCTAACCACTGCGTCGTTGATACAGTGTCTCCACCATATTCGAGCAATACTATGAAAAATTCAACGCTCAAACACCGACAGAATTCGCGTATCTCCTGCCTTTAAGGGCCATATTTCTGGTCCGTACTAAAGGGCGGATTTAACTGCGGCAGTGCACACTCGACCCTTGACAGACAATTGAATGTCCCGCGGGCGCCGCAGATGGTGGAGGCTGGCAGAAGCTGAACGCGTCTTCTGTGTACACGACGACACTTCAGCCGATATCCGACCACCTGTTGTGGTGTAACTGCCTCAGTAACAATACTCATCAGCTTCAGTTAGGAATTTCCCTGCCAAGAAAATATTTGCGTTAGGCCCAAACCAGTTCCGAGGAAATATTGTACACTTCAGAGGTGCAAAAGCATCTCAAATATCAAAGCACAGCCGTTTAGATCACCTGGAAAAACAAGCAATTTAGCTGGATCTTCACTCAGGAGAACAATATGATACGCTTATTCTAAGACATTCAGTTTACTGTCTGAGCAAAGCTCGGTGCCGCTATTCTCACACGAGTGTTGGGCTGACTCAGAAAATAATTCACTAAAAAAATTGGTGAGGAATGGCGGTAGAAAGGAGCCCGGATAAACATTACTTCTCGAGATGAACTCAAAGGACTGATTACGGTAGGCATGAACTCAGTTTCGACCGTTCGCATACAGCCCTGACCGGGTATTGATTCTCACACGTACAACTTTCCCGAATGTCGAATAATTGACGGAGAACAACACAGGCGAGCTGTGTGGATGAGATACTTACTAGTCTAATCCATCTATGACTTTCACAGGAGGACCTGTCACCATTCTCGTGCATCTTCACAGTCACCGATTCACATTATTCTCTGGAAATATGCACCCTATCCCAAATTACTCGAAGAAGTGTTGTTAACTCCAAAAACCGAAGGTTTGCCCTCATCCTACCTCCAGGATAGTCCCCATTTTTGATGGAGGGGTGGTATTTACTAGAGTTCTCTCTCTTGTAGGTGTATTCAGCAGGTCCAACGTAGAAGGGAGCCGACTGAGCTTCTCTGTAAAATGTCCCAGTCAGTGGTCCAGACTACGTTCCTGAGAGCGAGTCAGTAACCCGTTGGGCCTCTTGATTATCTCATATACTTCTGGTTCCCCTTTAATAGGAACTTCTGATCAAACCAAAAGGGTTACATCTATTGTCAGTAAATGCATCATTTTCCGTTCCCCCATATTTTACAATCTACCACAGCTCGCGGCCATTTCCCAAAAAACGATTAGTGGGTTAGCAAATCAAAGATTCGCTCATTTAATCGGACGTGAAGTTAGCAGATACAGGTCTGCGAGCAACTTGGTGACCACCTAATATCGAAGATATTCATCTTTTGTGAGGCCCAAATGAACGGGAGTCCTATGTAGTATTGGAAGCAACATTGATGGCTTCCTTGATATGTTGTCAGCGTTCACTTGGATTCTGGACATCCGGCTGCATCGATAACCACGCAGAAAGCTTCGTTTGGAAAGCAGATCGTCGGTTATTATTCCGGAGAAATTGTGCGAGAAGGCTGGCTTTCGCGTTATCTCGCCCGTAGACGAGACTTAAGCAAAAGCAAGCATGTGCTAAAGCTTGATTTGAATTCACTCAAGTGAACCAACAACAACGACAATCTTTGATTGCTTCCTATCAGCAGTGACCAATAATAGTATGGCCATTCTGAGTTCACCGCTGTGAAGGTATAGGAGGATGTTACGCGAGTCTACCCGACTTTTTACGGCAGAATTTAGTAATCGCCAGAAACAGTCTACGGTTGGAGCACAGCCGGATGAGACGATCGCCGTTGTCAGCGCAGTCGGCTCAGACAGCCACTGGGCCCTTGACTTGCCTTTTAAAACCCCCTAAACAGCCATTTTGGGCGTTACAATCCACAGCAATCACCAGGACTTCTGTGGAACGCACGCTTCGAATTCGTTGAGACCGATCTAGATGGAAATTATATTCGACCTCAGCAGATTCGAATTCTTTGGGCGCATACGGAGACACGATGAACAAGCCACAATGCCTTAGTCTATCGTTACTGACACGTACAAAATCATCTAGTCTAGAAAAGTATGCTCGGTTCTCGTGCTCAAAGTGACATCGACACCAGTCTGACCACGAACACTAGACACCGGATAACTCGATACGCGAAGAGTTGAATGAGATACTGAGGTTGTATGTGAAGTGCGAACAGTGATCATCGAAGTGTGGTCTGTTGTGTGCTTTTCCGAGACAGACCGTTCATCTGTTTTGAAAATCGGTAAATCCCTTCACAAGAAGGCTACTGAGTGTTTCTGGGAGGATCATAATTCGTGGCTGTCCACACCAAGGTAAGACTGTCCTTTGAGAACCCTAAGCGGAGCCCTGACTCAACAGAAGGTAGTGGAGCATTAACCCAGTATGGGAACGTGACCGAATCGCCCGTGAAATAACTTCTTTTTTGTCACGTGAAGTAACTGCTGATTCTTCCCGTTCCAGAAAGAGTTCAAGTAAATAATCTGTCTTGCTTAAAAACTATACGAGGCACAACAAACTGCACGCTGACAACCGTTCATTTGGTGTTTTGGACCGGCCGTAGTTAATAAAGATTTTGGAAATGATCAAATTGACAAGATAAACGCACCAAAGCCGAATAAGTGATAATTGATCAACAGACGATGCACATTCTTCATTAACGCGAGTCTTATTGACCAAAGGAGCTCAAAAGAACTACCACCGTTTTCTCCGGGTTTGACATCAGAGCAACCAAGTTATTAAATATCTTACACGGGCTTGAAATCAAGTATTGTTCCAACTTAACAACAACAACGAAAAAAGCGGGAGGAATAGAATACAACGGACTTCTATTCCGAGACTTGTTCCTCAAAGTCTCCGAGCAATGATAATCTTCGTCCTTTGGGATTCAACCAGGATAGAGAGAATCCCCAACCAAGGCTAGTGTTGATGCTTGTTTCTTTGTACAACTACACTAAGTCATGCACTGAACGCCACGTCGCCGTGCCCAGGACGTGCGAGTAGAACATGGAACGTTGCACGTAAGGCATTCTGAAAAACCATCCGAGTTATCAGAGGTAGGGAAGACTGATTACTTCGGTCAGAGGACGGCTATCTGCAGCCAAAAAATGAGGAATTACTTCGTCTTTATTTACTTGGTGCTCCCATGAAAAGCTAGAAGTAGATTGGAGATATCGGTTGTCGAACGAAAAAAAGCGAGCATGCTCAACTGGCAGAGGCCAGGTCTTGCAATCGCAAGGCAAAACACTGAAAACCGCAGCCTTGTACATCACTAGAGCTGGATGTCGCGATGGTGTCATAGTGTCGCAGATTGGCGAAAGCTGTTCTAGGGCTCGTTATTAGTGATGTAATCTTATTTCCGAAACAACCTCCAGCTGTAATGAAGCTCCTGAGGTACAACAGGCAATCAATTACTTCTAGCTGATCACAACAATTGACGAATTCAGTCACAGGCTCCTGCTGGTCTTTTAAAAGTACTTCGCATTTAAAAGGCGCCAAATGCATACCGTATCTGAATAACCCAATCGCCAGACGGTTTAAAGCTTTCGTCTCTAAGCAAGGTGACGTCACCGGCTTGTGCGCAGTCAAAACCTCTGTCCTCTGAGTCGAGTTAAAATCCACTGCTTCGTAGATCGTACAAGGCATTCCGTAAAGCCGTCTGGATGGGAATAAAGAGCCACCTTGTCGAACTCTGCCGGGGATGACAAAACGAGAAGGAAGTTAGCCTTCAGCCGTGAGCCGACCTAGATATGACCGGTGGAGTGTAAAGTATTCTTTATGAGAGACCAGTGTTGGTTGATGTTATCGGGTGTGACTACAGCTAGCTTTTCGACGAGCGCGTTTAGGAAGACGGATGGGAAATATCGTTATGAATGCTTATAGCTATTTAACCGTCATTGTGTGGAATCTTCCGAAAGTATTACAAAATTTATAAAAGAGAATTGCCATACTTTGTTGAAATCATCCAGAAAGGCTGGTGTCATGCCATGAAGAGGAACCATGTCGATATCAGGCCACAAGAACCGAGCTTCCCACTCGAGTCCTCTCAGATAAAAACGATGGGAAGGAAAACAGCAGTGGACAACCCTAAAGAGCATCTCACCTCTCGATAACTTCAGTGGAAGAGTCTAATGTTTAATTTAAGCCTTGGTTCGATGTACGTCAACATTGCTGGCCTTCAAACGTTCACAATCTAGTCGTTCAGCCTGGCCTATGACCTGACATCTAACTGTTAAACCGATGATTACTGCAAAACGGCTATCTTTTTTGGGTATGGATTTCATAAAGAATCGTTACTCACCTTGGCCAGTTCGTGCGCGGAACGGAATGCTTCAAGCGCCTCACTTCGATTTTCCAATTGCAAATTAGCCTGGCCAATAAGCACATTGATATTCAGCTGCCACGCCTCATCTGCGATTTGTGTGGATAAGTCCAAAGCTTTTAGTCCGTACTTTAACGCCTCATGTGATTGTTCCATTTCCAAATGACAACGTCCGATCTCGTAGTTGAGCCAGATCAGTTCATAATCGTTTTTAGTGTCACCCAATTTCTTCTTCCAACTGTGTGTAACGGTGTATCATTTAGAACAGATACAAAATATTCGCTACAACTGATGATGACCATAGTGATGATGATGGTGATGGTGATGATGACGATGATCAGGATAAGGATGAGGATGAGGATGAAAAACACGATGACCATGGTGCTCTGGTTTTCTCACCACGATTTTTCAAATCACTATGTATGAATGTTTCACCAAAAATTATCTGATGGTGAGACGATCCCAGTTGCAATGCGCAACAGTAAACCCAAAGTCAAAAAATCAGACCTAACTATAAAAGTGCGTGATCAACACCGTGGAACTCCTCGAATTATGTTTGGTGAATCATCCAAAAAGTCAACGATAGATCACCAATTTTTAGGTTTCCCATAAAAAATTGGACCAGCCACCACCAAATCTAGTGATGCGCAGCAGCCTGTTGAAATCGCTGACAGTAGCAAGATAATACATGAAAATACTAAATGATAAATAACGGCAAAGGAACCCAATTCAGGTGAGTGATGCACCGCGACGCGCAGGCGTGAAACAGACAACTTTGGAGCGCCCGTGCTGGATTATGTTGTAAAACGTCCAAACTTTCGGTGCGTTCTATATATTCGGATGGTGAATCAGAGCAGCAGGTGGAGAGTTGCTTGAAGCTGCGACTGGAAACGTTGGTGTTAGAGCCATAATATTATACCATCTAGAATAAGAAACACAACTTGTTCAGCGTTCAAATATATGGTCAAGTTTACCAATCAGTGGAGCTCTCCAGTTCACTCATACTATTCATCTACTTCATGGTGTTGGAAATAGTTAGATTTTCACTTCGTTTCTCTGATTTTTGATTTCGGTTCTTGCTGAGAAGCAGCAACCATAACCAATACACTAAGTGCACTGTTAAAGAAAGCTGGGAATCAATCCTAAAAATTTACAGATCATCGGTATAGTGGAACGCTATCCTTTGAGTCTGTTTCTTCATATTCTGATCCTTTACAAGATTGATGTAGTGCAATAACAAATAGATCCGAATCACTCCGTTGCTGGTGTCCGCTCACACTCATCGGACGGCATGTGATTAGCCAGCTATTTCTGCCACCCTGGCACGCACCATCCAGTCCAATGTGTTCATATCGATTTGCACTCGTATCAAGTTTGCTTTGTAAAATCGTTCCGCAAAAAAAAACAAGCTGGATGATATCAGGGTTTTGCCTAACATCAGACGGAACCGACCTTGCCGGGGTTCAAATGGCCAACCCCCAGAAGTGATGAAAGTCTGCAGCTACTGCCACTTAATCACCACCTATCACAACCAGTTGCAGGTTGCAGGAGTGGTTCTCGCAGTCATCTTGCGAATGGTATTTTATTTGTAATGTCCACTGTGAAAGTGTACAAGAACTTTGGCTCCAGCACACATGTAGGACAATAATAGTGAATGAAAGAATCTTGTATTCACTGATGTGACTGAAAAGCGAATGTATCTCTAAAAAAACACATTCAGTCATCCCTCGTTGAAACTGCTCTAGCATTTTTTAAGGTAAAAGATCACATATACCAGGCAAGATGAGGTAATCGAAGTGATGGTGAAGCGAAGCCAGTCAGCCATTCCGTAGGCCCGGTTTACTTGATGCCCATATGGCTTATATTAAGTGGGAGCGATACAATATCTGAGTGGTTAGTGAACACCAAATGGACAAGCTGAAAAGAAACAAGAAGCATCAGACCTAATCACCGGCCCAGTCTATGCCGTCTCCGATCCCATATAAGGTAAACATATTGCGCTTGCATCGCTCCGGACAGCACCACGAGAATCGCTGTGATGGGTCACTATAGGTATGAATGAGTAGTTAGCAAATAGGTAAATACTAGTTATTCTATTGACCAGTTAATCAAAATTGAATAATAATAATAACAGCTTTGATTGTATCAGAGCAATTCGCACTATGAGGATTACAAAGAGCAGTGGACGGAAAGTGTTCACTCTGTAAGAAAAGCGGAATGTGGGTGGTTAAATTTGGCATTTGTTGTTATAAAACAGTTAGTATAGCCACAATTGGTCTCGGTGATATTCTTCCCCCCCATGCTCTAGTTACACATTCCTGTTCAAAGCCTTTGATTAGATTTCATTTCTAAATCAATTGGGCGAAAGTGGTGATGGAAAGTTCCAAGTTGTGCATTCGAGTTCTGTTTAGGTTTTAGTCCCTACTATTTGGAATAGACCCGGGAAATATGATTTATTTTGGCCTGGCAAGATGAATTGATGTAGACGGCATGTGAATCCAAACAAGCCGATGATCTAGCGATCAATGAAATTCACTGAACTAACAGATGAACGCACGAATTCAAAACTCATCGCCGGTACTGTTGGTGCGCTTTTCTTGGCCAGCCTGACTTGTCGACGCTAATAAATAAATGCAATCGACTGACATTCGTTTCTCTTTACTCTTTTTCTTTACTTTCTTTTATTATATAATATTGGTACACAATTTCAGGAAGGAGGTTTCCGCCAATTGGAGGCTGCCATCTGGGCTGCGGAACGAGGACAGAGGGGTCTACGGTCCGTGGTGTTGGCCGTTTGACCACCCAACGTCAGAAGCATTTCAGCCATTAGCATTTGTTCGTATGCGTTACGTCACCATAAGTTTAATTAGAGTGGATTAGAAAGTTTCATTGCTATCCTCCAAAATTTGGGGAATAGTCACCTGAAAAATTGGATTATTCGAACCCGTTGCCCATTGTCAAGGGTCTGAACTGACTAGAAAAAGATGTAGATCGCAGATTAAGGTATAAATTTCCACAAGGTTACTGTAAAGCTCTCAGACATAGATCACCGCTCTCATCTTCATCGATGTAAGTGTTGACGCTTGCTTTTACACTCACTGATTGACTCACCGAATTTTCTTTCTTGCTAGGTCTTTGTCGATCACAAACATGCAAGCCCCCTTTCAAGGAAGCGTGTTTTATTCAGCAAACTATAGTTACCATTTGAATAGGTGATTGTACGAAAAGATCGAACAAGAAGTCCATTACTTCACTTATTACCAAGTTAAACGGGTAAAATTTGCAAAATAGAGTTGAATGGCTTCTACGGGGTGTCCTGAACTCTTATAAATAATCGTGCTGAATCACTCTGATGGCGTACGGATTACAATAACTCATTGAACACAAATAAGCCGTACACTGAAGGGAGTAACCACAAATTGTGGTATCAGTGGTTGAAGCAAGACGAACGTTTAGTTAGAAAAAAGGAGTAAAGAAAAATTCTTCGAGTGATTAATTCAACTCAGACTTGGGAAGACATATTGTACTCACATATCTATTGCTTCCTGATATTCCCCTTTCTTGGCATGTACACGACCAATGTTATCCACGGCATGAGACACAATCTCCGGCAAATCGCATCGATGCCCAAGTGCATATGCTTGCTCGTGAGCATCCAAGGCTTCTTCTAGACGATCCATTTCCAGATAGGATAAGCCGAGCATTGAGTTCACATTGGCTAACACCTCCAGTCGATTTGGGCAAAAAGCGTCTGTCCACTGACTGACCTGTTGACGCAAAGTCTCGGCCGCTTTGATCGCTAAATCATGTTGCTGATGACGCTGATCTAATGATGACAGTGATAAGCCGGCGAGAGTAGTGAAATTTAAAACCTACTTAGGCTGGGTCATGAAAACTAAGAAATAGGGTGAAACCTGGAGAAAGTTTTCTACTTTGTGTCGCTGTTTCGTTTTAGGCAGAAAGTAGTTAGATACACGAGGTGTAGCGCGCAGCTCCCGACGATGATCGAGTGGTTCAAAGCGTTTGCTTACCACCTCGGTGGTCGCAGGTTCGAATCCCCACCATCAGCGATTACTTTGGTGGTACACAGTAATCCAATGTACCCGGCTTGTTACCTGATCATGTGGTTCTCCACCCTAAGTCAAAGGATCCAGTTGTTGGTTACCGCTAATAGTGCAGTTGCGTTTGTGGCTATGGAGTGTAAACTCCTTCAATCGCACTCATGCGCAAGCAGGTAATAAATAAATAAAAATATAGAGATAATTGCTAGGAGAGTGTTGTTGGGTATTGCGGTCCCTACGCAGAAAAGAACGAGCGAATGCTGATTCCATTCATGAGTTGCTTAAGATGAGGTTCGGAGGAGACTTCGTATCAGGTTGTCCCAGTAAATGTTTTATCCTAACTGCCACGGCCAAGTTCAACGTGGTGCTTTAGAAGTGCATCATGAATTCGAAACCTTAAAAAAGAAAGCTGATTGAAACAGGCCAACGCAGTGTTTATCTCGTTTACTCAATAGCACATAAGACGCAGCGTGTGCTAGACAAAAAGTAAGGGAGTATTTCCCACGGGACAGAGAACTCTGCTAGGTTAGCTTAAACATTGATTAATAATTACTTATGAAAGTGATATATTCGGCCAACTGGTAATCACAAATCATTAGGTAGAAGTGAAGTCTACCTGGCTCTAAAGGGAGCCAAAATAGGCCTATAGAATTATGGGTTGCCTACAATAGAATCAGGCTAGCTGAGTTGGTTCTCAATCAGATCAAAAAACGTATAGTGTGATATACATTGCGTAAAATTTGTCCAGAAACATCCTGAGGACCTCGCAACTCGCGACTCACTACTTCAGTGCTTGTTAGTAGGTAAAATCGTGTGAGAGCGGAAAAATAAATGCAAGACAGGCATGATCCCTCAAACGCTCACAAGCTACTCAGCAGCAAACTTGTCTTGAAAGTTAGAAAGTAGCTAGCCTCATTAGTCGAACTAATCGATACGCTATCCGGATTGAGTGTTCCACCCTCGGCATCCCGTGGTGTGCATCCGGGCTTTATGCACGAATTTGTGTTTCATGCACTCAAACCCTCATAAATGTGTCTTCAAACATTAGCCACCCATTGGAACTCGCTAAAATGAACGAATAATTAAATTCTCTTTATTGCTTACATCACTAGTGCATCACTGCTTTAATTACTCGGAATAAAACTACGAAAATTGGACTAATTTGTCCCGTAGATTGGAACATCGACGATAAACCCTCTCGCGTTCTACATTATCTTCATGAATTCCAAATAACAGTTCACACCAACCAGTTCTCACTTAGGCTAGAGTATAAAGCATCCAAACCCACAAGCCACATTCAAGTTGGTGTTCTTGTGCTTCATTTGGTGTGATTTCAAAGCTTTATTTTATCAACATAAAATTCAAACAAAACCCCATGTGACGTCAACTGTTTTACCAGACGATTCTTCACTCATTTGAAGGTTGTTTGTGGCGCCGAGTTTATCTCAGTACATCCGATACAAGTGGGTCGACGCCGGTCCTTTTGTATTGATAAAATTTAGCATGGTTCTTGTTTATCTAATCGTATCAGCTGTGCGGTTTTCGTGAAAATCGTTACGGTGGAACAGTTGCTCTAAAACTGTGTATTCCACAGTGCGTACCAGAATCGAGGATGATAGTTAGACAGTATTAGTCTGTGGAACTCTTATCCTAACGTAACACTAGAGTAAGGACATAGGCATAACCATAGGAATTTCCCGTACCGTACATGGTGCGCATTTCGATCAACAAAAAGAGACAGAAACAGCTGAATCGCGTTCTGATACTTATATGAAAATTTTATTGTACCGTGTGGTCAAGTCTTTTGACCACATTGATTCAATTTCGAAACTTTCACATAATCCTCGTGTGCTGATTTTGAGCCAGGGTTTTTTAGGGAATCAAGCATACGCTTGCCTGGCAAATGATCCACTGGTTTAGTTGTATTGATCACTACAGCTGGCAAAGGACAGAAACGACACCTTTCAATTATTACACTCTAATTCGAATTATCGCAACAACACGGATTATTCAAATATCGATGAGCAATCGGAAGTTTCACTCACATTGATCGATTTCACGCAGTGTTTCCAATACTTGAAAAATGTTTATACTCTGTTCCGTGGCTGTCGGTTCTTTTTCCCTGGACTTCTCCATCTTTTTCCCTGGTCGAGCTTTTCGACGCGCGTATATCGGTTTCTCCTGATGCCAGAATTGCGATCGAGCGTCCAAATAGTTCAAACCGTTTTTGGCAATTTGTTTAACCTCATCGGAACAAGCCGTTCGCCATTTTTTAATAGCTTCATGTGAACCGTTGCAAGCGTGTACCGAAAAATTAAGTAAGACACCACAATTAAATAAGTAGTTCTAAAACTGAGGAAAAACTCAAAACGTGTTAGATGATGCAGAATGGGAACGTTTAAAGACGTTTCATTGCAATATCGAAAATACTGGACGAAAATTCGCCTGTTATTTCTCCGTGAAAACCCAACTCTTGTTAGATAACCTACCTACAATATCGTTAAGAATTTTCTGGGCTGCTTGTCTCACCAGGCTCAAGTAACAATGCGAAAGTACTGATATTCAAACACTGATAGGCTGAAAGACGCTCCTGTGCTCATAGCTCACGTGATTGGATGTTATCGAACTTAATGGTTTCGATTCATGGGCAAGAACGTTCCGGTGCGCAGGAAACTGGTTTAGGTAAATTCATCATCGCCATAGCTCGGCCACTCAGTTTTTTTAGACCTACTTGAATTCATAATTATATTATGGTCTAAGGGTCAACGTTTTGTATCGTGTGCGTCTGATCTCGATCACATAACGCACGTTTCTATCTTGAATATAGAAAAAGTGATGAAAATAGAACAAGATCACAAATCGAGTTAGAGGCCTGCTCAAAGTTAAGCACAGTCCATTCACAGTACAAATGAGATAGCCTGGTGGATACAAGTTTTTTCCCCGTTTTTGGATTGGGAGAGTGCCTGAACCGACTGTGGGTGAGTTGTTGAGGTACTCCAATGTGCAAAGCAAGTCGTTTGCAGGGTCACACAAACGTGCTAAAGAGCCATAAAGTGTCAGATAGTAAACTTTGGATGCCTGTCCACTGTAAACTGTAAATCTTGGGATATAGCAATTGTCCTGCTATTTATTCTAGGGTAATCGAACACCACCCTACAGCCTTACATATGGCATTCTTCTGTACACTTCAGGTGAATCCCATGCGACTTTAGGAGGAGCCTGAGTAGCCTAAACTGATGCTATCAGTCACGACGCACCCCAAAAGTAGGTACGTGATTGGCTTGTTTATCAGTCACTCATTACATGTCCCATCAAATCTCTTCATCCTAACATGTCCAACATTCACAGTGTTGTCTTGCCACACGAGGTAGCGGGATTCTCGGAAAGTTTGTCCAACATCTTGAGGGAGGTGGCGTCGACGGCCCATTTCGAACGATGTGATGACTGTGACACGTAGAGCAAAGTGGCCACCGAGTGGACTGTGTTGCTGAGAGATGAGCTACCACGTACGGGTCTCGATGACGGGGATGGTGAAAACAGTGGTTGACCTGCTACCCCAAAACACTACTAGGGCCATCATTCGCCGCAAATTAGAACCAAAGAACTCGATGACTAAAGGAAATAAGAAGCTCAGGTGACATTGTTCATGGGGTCTATGATGAACTAATGGCAATTAACCGCCATCGCGAATTTCACTTTACGGTGAGTTAAACAGTTCATTTCTCCTAATAACTATGGGCGAATCAGAAGTATTCAATCTGTCAGAAAACAGCCAAAACAAACTAACAGTAAATTCAATTAGGAGGGAGTTGATAAATGTTTGAGCGGTATACATAAGAAGTGAGGACGAATTGCTTTAGGGTTATTAATTAAAAATTACCAACGTTGTAGGTCGAGCAGTCCTGTGTGAATAGAAATTTCTTAGAACAGATGAACAACGAGCTGAACATGAATAAACGTCTGCATCGTGTTTCTCTCGGGAACATTTTATGAAGAAGTTCAACAGCAAGAACAAGAACAACAAGAACAAAAACAGCAGCAGCAGCAGCAACAACAACAACAACAAAACAGAAAACAGGAAAAAAACATCAGGGCTCATGCAGATTCGCCGGTTACTCCTCAAAGCGGTTCTGGAACCCTTCGAACCATTCACACAGTTGTTCCATTCATGACACAGTTCATCTAGTAATGCACAAATGGATTAGTGCAAATAATCACATTGGTCAAGCTTTAGTTAGACTAGGTATTTTTTCTGTAATAGAATGTTTTGCATAGGCTAAAAGACACTATGTTAACCAGTGGAAGTCTGGTACCATGGTTTAAAAACATGCATCATTAGGTTGTTTCATTTTGGCCTCTGCAATGAAGTTGCCTATCACACTATCACTGATGTTTCTGATGATGGTGTTGATGATGATGATAATGATTCGAATGATTGGCTGATGATGTTTATGATGGCGGCTGCGCACCATCATTACGCCTTTTTACGTTCTTGCTCGTCCGATTCTCTTGACACTGCAATGCCAGTATCTCATTTGCAGATTTCTGTTACTTTGAATTCCGACATTTATGGGCTCAAGCAACGAAATAGTTTTTGAGAACACATACTCTCCTCTGGGAATCAGGCGTTTTGGGTCAAAGGACGCACACCAGTGTTTATAATGTTGATCTCGCCCTACAGTGAGAGAGATGATCGGGACGTCTTCAGTAAAGGCTGAACCGCTTCCAGTGCGTGCGCTTGAAAATGACTTCTGTTGGCTGGGGGAAAAGGGAAGGGCCACTTTGTGACCGTATGCGAACATGCATTTTCCTTTGGGCAGGTGAAGAAAGAACTTCAATGCAACTACATCTCTGACCAAGGCACCTAGCCATGCCATCTAACATATCCGAACACTAGGTGGACGAATCCCTCCAAGGTCTACCGCGTCCTTCACTGTCATTTTCACTGGTCAGGATTTTCAAACTTTTTGACAATTCAACGGCTGGCCATCCTCCAACCACCACTTGCATCAGAGCAAAAAGTATGCCGAGGAACTGTATCAGTAGGCGTGCGCAACATGTCTCCATTACCTTAACCTGTTTAAATTCAATATCCGTTCCGGTGACTGAACTCGAGTTTCCAACACTCTTCACCGAACCTCAGTATTAGAGATACGGCGTTCCCGTCATATTGGGACAGTACTGTAAAGATATCGATGCTCAGACACCGGCAGCTTTCGTCTATCTTTTACCCTGGAAGGCCATATCTCAGGTCCTCATAAGATGCCGGTCAGTTACGGTTCAGCATATTTGATCATTAAATGTGGTTTTCAGTCTACTACAACATTATTCAAAAAGAGAAAACTGACGAGTCCACAAATAGCCAACCTAAACTCTGCAAAAATTACTGGAACTAAGCGGTTCACCAGGTCTTTCTTTGTCCTTGTAATTTTCGCTGGTTACTTCGTTTTTGGCTATTTTTCACCTGATGGTCCTAACCATTCTGCCCTCAATTGGACCATGCTACGAGGTAGCAATCGAAATCAAAAACAGGGCATAAAAGTGCGAGGTTAATAGTTGAGTAAATGAACTAAATTGGATCTTTTCCTTGAGGGATCTCTCGAGTGGTAAAATGACCTTTTTAAATATTTGTGTTGGTTGTAGCTCAGGTTGTTGGTTGCCATGATGTTCTGATCGCTGAGCTTGGCGTTTAGATCGCAAACATTTCATCACCAGTCGAGGTGACATCGTCAGTGCATGTGCGCTGTTGGTAGTGATCTCTTATATTTATAGGTTTGTCATTAGTCCTGACCTTGAGCTTCGTAGACGACGTTGTGCCCAAGCCTCGACGTTTGTTTATCGGCTTCGCCTCTGGGAACCTGACCTTTGACCTTCAACTGTTGACGTCACGTTTGGTGAGCTTGAGCTGTTTTGTTTTGTGTTGCTTCCATTTTTTGATATTTTAGTTCTCAGCGATTCAGTTCCGAGGGTGTATGAGTGTGGAAAATTCAGATTCAATAATACGGGTTGAATGATTTTGGTCCACTTGATTAGTTCAACTGTCTGTACTTTATCCGACTGTACATGTGATCCAATTCAATATGTCTGCTGATTGAGTTGTGTGAAGAGCACCAGGCTTCCAAAATGACCTTTCCCACGTGCACGTACCGATGCGTTCAAAAGACCAACCAGCGGGGCCGAATAGGATGCGGGTAGTCGAGTGGTTTAGGGCGTCTGCTAACCATCTCGGAGGTTAGAGGATCGAATCCCCATCATCACCGGTTACTTTGGTGGTAGACGATAATCGACTGTCGTCTAACTTGTTACCGTAACTGAGCTGTTGGGACCTTACGTGGTTCTTTGTCTTACGTATCAGGACCAGGTTGCCGGTTATACCTAACAGAGCAGGGAGCCGTTTAGACCACTGGACATACCACTTCCACTGGACTCCTGCGCAAACATGTAATAAAAACAGCGCTTTCAAAGTATGCGAGCGTGAATAAAAGCAGTAATCGGAGTCTCTTCATTCCTCTCATCTTGTACGAAAGAGAGACACTCAATCAAGCAATGATTCATTTACAGACGACTGGTAATCCGTATTAGCAAACAGAGGTGTGCGAGTATTCGTTGCAGTACTCCCGCACTAGTGATTTCACCTCAACTGTTAATGAAGCGTTTCCAATTCGGTTTTCTAGCTCAGCATACCCACCGAACCCGATTTAGATCATTCTAGACACTTTCAAAAGGAACTTCAGCATTTTTATTGTACGACTAAAAAATACGGATTTCAAAAACCTTGTTTTTTTCTTCCACTTCAATGGCTCTCCATTTTCGAGACTTTTTATTCTGAGAAATTGATCTAAAGGGCGTGAAACAGTTAGTTCATCGGAAAAAATCGACAGACGTCAGTAAATCTTACTCTTATCGACAGATTTGCTGAACCGCTCTGTGAAGTCTTACGGACCTAAATCAGGACGTATAGAAAGTTCGAAGTCACCAGGTTCATACAGTGCATACCGATTTTCGTCCGACGGCCTCAGTAAACGGTCCCTTTCGGGAATCTTCCTGCTGAAGTATCCCAGCTAAAGTAATTTGTGTCACGGGGTAAAAGAACGAATTTATCATTCAAACTTTTCCATTTGGTGGTGACCATTTGGTGATCTTTGTCAACGGACTCCAGGATATGAGGTCCAGAATCCACCAGCACTAGCCAATTTGTATGGCAGATGACACACTCCACACCAACGATTATGAGGTGAGGCAGGATTAGGCACACAAACCAAATCATACGATGAAGCACTGAAGCTTACCAGGCTTAGACGAATGGGACTTGTATTACGCATATCCTCGTATAAAACTCCTCGGCGCTCAATGTTTCCTTAGGCAGGTGTTGGCTGGAAGATGAGCAGGGATGGCCAGCCCGTGACATAGGAGAAATAAATGAAAGCTTGACCCATGAATTCTGCCGTGTAGGGAGTGTTAAGCTTCTTGAATGGGATCCGAGAAATCCACCCAACCTAGTGGTTAAATAGATTGGATTGTTTGGCTAGGTGTTGCCACCAGTGACACTCTTGTATTCACATACTTTGTTTATCGATTTTATACTACCATTGGTAGCTCTCTTGCTAGTTTCGTCATCGTCTTGATTTTTCTGAGAAATATCAAACAAGATCGCCGCACCCTTGAATGGCTGTGGTTGTTCGATATGAATTGAAATGAACTGATAAAGACCGTTAAAACATACGAATTTTCAGGGTCTTACTTGGTTCCTTATTCGAGCTCTCAGAGTCACGACGGGCGGTTATCTTCAGCAATTCGATAGAACCCTTACAGTTATGCGGTACTTCCTTTTCATCACCTTTTTGCCCAAACACAAGGCAATGAAACTCGGAAGCCAAATGTTTTTGGGTAAACTAGTGTGTCCTTGATCACGAATCTAGTAATACATTACCTGATGGTCAGGTTCAGGAATCCAATAGTTTGGATCACATGAATATGTTTATTTTACTGTATTGCCTCCCTGTCTAGCTGGACTTGAAAAAAGTGAAGTTAAATGGGTTTTTTTCATGTGCCTGATGACTATTGTTTTCAGTTGATGAAGCCTAGCGTCAGAATTTCCGTCGCAAAAGGACTATCTGAACTTGTGATAAAGAAAACGATTGTGATTGTGATTAGCATTTGTATTTGGACCATATATATATATCGATCTGCCTATTCCTGTGACCTCATGTACACATGAAGAAAATCCGTTCAGATACAGTCTCTGATTTAGTGAATAACTAAGCAACACACCTCTGATTTATATGCCACTGGCTGACTATTTCAAACAATCTAACCGATGGTGATCCAGTGGTTTAGGGCGTTTTCTTACCATATCGAAGGTCCGAAGTTCGGATCCCCGCCATCACCGGTTACTTTGGTGGTAAACAGTAATCCACTGTCGTCCTGATCGTTATCACATTTGATCTATTGGGATCTTGTGTGGATCTTCGCAACTTCAAGTCTCAGGATTCGTCTACGGATTAACCCCGATAGTGCAGTGAACCCTCGTGGTTACACCTCTTCTACTGCGTTCATGCGCTAGCATGTAATAAAAAAGTCTTATGAGCACAGTCAAAAACCAATAATCAAAGAACTTGTTTTTTCACTCTTTCCTTCAAAGGCTAGTTTCAAAATATTATAATATAATCCAGCTGTGTGGAGTGCACCTAGGCCATGAAGAACAAAAAGACAAAAGAGTAATTTTATATAATTTATCGGTTTTCACATTGGTACGACTGGCTTGTTCTAAAAGAACCCAGTAGTGCTGAAACGTCAAAAACGATGCACGTCTGGTCTTCGTGATTTCTTATATTACCGTGATGTAATGAAACTTAAATCAGCATTGAAAACCAAGGAAGCCCTACTGTACATCCCTTTTATCTCTCTCTCTCTCTCTCTCTCTCTCTCACCATATTGCACGTTGAATTAGGAAGTATGAATATACAAAATGGATGGGGAATGGACCCCCACGGGTGGGAAAAGGAAAGAATGCCCTAGTAGCCACCACACGGAATACACAGTCTAACTGTACAAACGCGCGTCGATCAGTCATTCTGATCCGACAGAAAGTGACAGCACGATCGCCACTGTTCATGGTTCGCAGCCATATCCTTTAGTATCTCTAGCCAACGGTTGACAGTTGACGGATCCCTGGGAGGAACGCAGAATAGGGCACGGTACGGTAGACGTGTGTTCGCCACATGTAACACGTGTCCTAGCCAACGAAGTCTACTAGGCTGGATACACTGTGATACAGAACTCCCTGGAGTGGTACCAAAATCACTATTTCTCACCTCATCGTTGCTTACACGGACATTCCATCCAATCCTAACGATACCATGTAAATATCGGTGGTCGAAGACCCGAAGACGACGAATATCTTTTGCACGCAGACCCCAAGTCTCACAACTATACAAAAAAACTGAACACACTACTGCACAGTACACACGACCTCCCAACCTCAGTAAAATATTAGGTCACCACCACAAGTGTTTCAGTCCAGCGTGCGCCCCTCGAACCTTAGATATACGCGTGTTCACCTCTACTACCGTGCTCTCATCCGTCGTCACTCTGCTTACGAGATAACTAAAGCGGTTACCAATTGTTAGTTCCCGCCATCGAGCATTAAGCTCGGAATCGTTGACGTCCGCTCTTGCAAGGAGTGAACGAATGTGAGTCAAACAGCTGATTTCTGGAGTGACTGTCGATGATTTGTCCTAAATTCAACACAACATGAAACGGAGCCCTTTCATACGTCGGATTTTCAAGGGTAACAACCCGTTAACCGCATAGTGATCGACTCCCATGATAGGTAGTTTTTCCATAGGAAACCCGGGTGGTTTTGCTACAAAACTGGCACGATAAATAGGGTAACCTTGATAAATTGCTAGATTTCAAGCGTGAACCACTAGTGGTTCGTTTTACCCAATGGTAGTCCAAAGTAGAGATTGAACGTGACCTGATTGCAACGACGGTGGCTATAGTCCATCATAGATAATGTGTGATGAATGGTTTTAGTTGGAGTATTTTTCAAACAGATTCGACTTCGTGCTTCTGTGGGACCAAATTGCAAACCAAGCAGGTACTACCTAACCCTTGTTTCGTAGTAACGTCTTCCCTTCTGTAGCATCCTCTTCGAATGCTCTTTTATCAAGTGAAATCTGAATTTTTAGTTAGCAAGGTGGCGCGTAATTGTTTTAGGAAACTAAACAAAAATGTGATGAAGTTTCGATTTTTGTCTGCAAGTTACACTTTCCACATTTATTGGCTCACCTTCTTGGTGTACTAGCTTTTCCAGATATTCATGATCCTCGTACAAATAGCCGAAGAATGCTTTCGATTTGGCCGGGGATAGGATGTGAAGCGGAATGTCATCAGATTTCTTATCCTTCTCGGTCTTCTGCGTTGTCTTTACCGTTGGTCGCTTTTGTGGTTGCTGTGATACCAGCAAGAGTTAAATCGAATTTCACTTGACATCGATACGTCAGTACGTCATAAAGGGAGCAAAATATATTCAGAGAAAAAATGCTTTCACCTGAGCTACTACTGGCCTTGCCAGCTTATGCTTTGAGTAAATATGAACAAAATTACTTAGGGAATAATTCTTGGTACGTTTTACAAATTTGAATTGATCCGGATGTTAAACGCAGTCTACCCGGGCGGGACTCGAAGCAAAGCATGGACGTCAGTCGCTCTTTTATACCATATGTCTTCTGACAGTTGAGCTAGGAAGCCATACGAACAGCCTTTCTTAAATGAGTCATACAGCTCACCCTCCCGAATTACATCCACACAACCATCCGGCATTATCAGGTAATTTGTAATTAAACTGCCCACAACAGGATTTTTCCATTAATCAACCCCTATCAACCACTTAGTTAGGTAGTAACTGGTATTTTATGGTGGCAAAAACATGTCATCAGCTGACCTTTCATGAGCGTTATGAGGTCTTTTATTGACGTGAAACAAACCCTTGGTAGCCAGCTTGGTCCAACTCGAGTTCTGGTTGGTTTGTTCCTTGTTGGATAGGTATGGATTATTTATTCGGTCAAGTAATAGGGATTCACGTGTTACTCTAAACTCGTTTCAATAGTGATCACTGCGTCGTTACCGTGTGAAAAAAAGAATGATACATTACAAGTGCGAAAACAGTCGTCATCATCTCATGGAATGACAATAGACTCTGTTCAACGAGAAAACTTATGAGAGAATGTGTTCTTATATATCCTGGTGGATTTTATCATTACCAGAATAAATTTAATGACCTTGTTAAGCGAACTGCTGAGTCTAAAAAACATCAGTGCCTTTTTGGTGGTAAATATTTGACAGACTGAATGCTAATTACATCAAAAATCCAAACTTGGGCCATTAGTCATCCTTCTAAATGTTGTCTTTGACCAACCATTCGAAATATCTTTTGAAAAACCACCTTGTGATTCTAAAAATGGACTCTACGTCTATGCACTCTCCATGCGATTCAAATGAGGTTACAGCTATAAACCAAGTGTGGAGTGCAGGAGAACAGGAGCGCACAGGGTACGCATGCCTGATGAGCGGCAACAACTTCGAAACCGGTACTGTGCTTCTGAGGAAAATTTGTCCTGCAACTCGAACGACGTGATATACTACTTACTTCAGGAGCACTGACCTTTTTGTAAAAACTGGAGGTATTGTTCACTTATTACAGAACCTGGTGCAACTGAAGACTTACCATTTGATCCATTGGGTATGCGTGGAAATGAAAATAATTATCAATTGTATGCTCTCAAACTCGACTAACCAAACACTTTATACAAGGGTTCATTGCTGTACGATGATGATTAGACCCAATTAATGAGGGACAGAGGAGCGTTTCCATTGCTATCAGGGCAAGGCAACTTTGAGCTTTATGATAAGTTGTTGGTAGCTCCTCCCGGAGAACTATTTAAATGGAAACTCAAAAAAAAAAAAAACAGGGCGTATAGGCCACTACCATCACAAAAAAGCCACTGGTTTTATTGTGCGTTGATATACGTTTGGAATAAGCTTCGAATCGTAGAGTAATTAATTCTGTCTGTTCGTCGAGGCAAGGCATCAACTCCCTTTGGATTACGGGCATCGTGCTTGGCCCCAAGACTGCGAGGGTTCAACTCTCGACCAAGGGTTCACGTCCTGTACTGACTGAGGCTGTGAAGCTGTGCCATATTCCACAGCCCAAACTACAATGCAATCACCGCAAAATATGCTAGGTATCCGTGAGTATTTCATGGTTTTTAAATCATTTTTTCTTCAGACCGATGTGTAATGGAAATATGCATACTAATTCTGATTGGTTTAAGTGCCAAAAGCGAAGTGTCGTTTGCCGTCCTATGCAGGCCGTCTTCATGAATCGCATTTCGTCAGATAAACAAGAGACTACTGAGATACTAAGTAGTACTAACTATCCTCAGCTTATTTCAATTCCCGCTCCTCTTAAAAAATTCAACCCAGGACAGCCACAAATGCGAATGCTCATCACATGAAGTCAAAAAACTATTTCTGAAAAAAGCGAATGACACCGAAACAACAATCTATGGATCGGAAAAATCTTACAAAGCTAAGGCAGACAACGGAACTAAGTGCATCACGGGAAACAAGTGCTCGATTCGCTGGTACAACATCTGAACGTACTTTTTTCTTGGTTTCCTGCACGAAGCAAATCGGCCCCAATTGTAGTAAACATAAATTGTGGTATATACGTATACATATACATATAATGTATAATTAGGAGCATTCACAAAACTCCAGAAGCAGTGGGACACCAGTGCTTTTAGTTTCTACGAAAAGGACGATATTAGGTGAATCCTTTTTGTTTACGTTTTTTTGGAAGATCTCTTGTTTATGTTGATCAAAACGATGGAAAACGAGAGTCCAAAATTGAAAATGACTCAAATCATTGGTCGACAATTGTTGTCACCGCATTGCAGGGAATATCGATAACAGGATTTCAGAGTGGCACAGCTAGACCATCCGGGTGAGCAGATTTGACACCCAATATCATTGCCTCTTTTTGCCAGCCTATTTTTCTGATTCCATCTCTTTCATTTCCTAACCTTTACTTAGTAATCGTTGTTTTTTCAAACGTGAACTCTACAATTGACACGTATGAGACACTATGGCATAAAATGCTCAAAAGGCTGAGTGGGGAAAATTTAGCTACCTATCTCTTACAAGTCATTTAATGACTTATTTTATACAATACCACTTACGCTGTTAAGAAAGTGGCTGATCCTAAACCCTATAATCATCTGGTCAACGATCAAAATGACTGTCAGTATGACGATTGATTCCTGTTGATTTAAGATGGAAGCGCATTTATCATTTGGCTGATATGACAACGCCTAGAATTTTTCCATGACTCAGTGCTTCAGACACATTGTAGCTTGATCCAACAGCCCATGCAGCTCACACTTTTCCTGTAATATGGGCCCCAAAAATATTTTCGCATTGGTAAGTTTAGTCACAAGTTTAAGGGCCTATTCTTCATTAATGTATTGTGTTCGTAGGTAGTTCGAATGACCAGTTAATAGTGAAAACGACCTGAGTGACTTGGTAAGAAGGAGAGAGACGAGTGCGTTAGTGAACTATTTTCTGATTGAATTGGTATATAGGCTTATGTTCAAACAAAATAACGACCAATAGTCTCATTTTAATTTACCTCATCCATTTGTGCTTTGAATTTCTCCGACCCTTCTTCGGTTATTTGTAGGCCTTTGGTTACTGGAATTGAAATCACAGGAATAGGGCTTCTAAGGACGCTATTCTCAATGATAAATAATGAACTTTATTATCAACTAAAGTCTCATTGGATGCCCATAAATACTAAGTTGTGACAATAACAATCTTCGGAAGAGCTAAATCTACTGATCTGCTTGTGAGTAGTAGATTTGATTTGTATAATATAGTTTACCACGCAGCATCAACGAATGCTACTGCACGACGAGTCATATTATACAGATATAATCCCCCACTACTCATAAGCAGAATGTAACCAATCTATACATATTGTCTGTAACACAATGACTTCAGAGAGGCCATTCATCACAGGAGTTGAGTGCCGTGCGGACAATGGGCTTTTACCGTGCAAGATAAGTGCTAGAAGAATGTTACATCTTATTGGCAGACAGCTCAGATAGCTTGATGATTAGGTGCCCGAATTCAAAATCGATTACCCCGGGGTTCGTCCTCCATTGCTGAGGCTCGATGGATGTGCAGTTGGGCAAACTCTTAACAATCTGGATGGGACAGCTGTACACTGTACCCTCGTGGTTTTCCATTGTAGGTTAGGCACTGGTATTGCCTGATGAATCACACTACACAAATCTTTTGATTTCCCAAAAATCTGTTTGTCTTCTCTTCCTCTCCGAATGAAAAGCTACCACGGGTTTAGCCAGTCCTGTAAAAAACACGGCTAATTTCCATCAGACGTAACGAGGAGCGCATCCTTCTGACAAACACAGGGTTGAGCGGTCTACTTTCAACTAGTGGGAAGGCTCTTAATGCAAACACAGAGAATGTTGTACATAAAACGCGCTTCTTAGTAACAGTTTTAATGACATGAATGTTCAACGTTAAGAACCTACAATGTGAGTCTGATTATTGGTAAGATTACTGTTCAGTAACCGTCATCCAGATGTATAAAACAATTATCGCAAGCCTTCAAAGCTTTCCAGTACAAGGAAAGCATTTCACTGCAGAGGAATTCGATGCGAATGTTCACGTTTTTAGCACAACAAGTTATGTTATAACAACTTCGTCCTAATATATTCTACATGAATTATCGACCGGTGACGTAAAAAGTTCCGAATTCTGGCACATCGGTCTGTTAGCGTAACGAAGAGAATGAATTATACTTCGAGAAATTTATATGAATAATCCCATCAGTGCGGTTCCAAATGTCTGTTCCATTTCGAAACTGAAAACCGACAATTTAGAGTACTTGTAGTCAATAACAAAAATTTCCCCAATGATAACCCACGATGTAGAGAGTTTTTGACTGCTTCCTCGCATTTTTGTATTCCGATACGAAACGCGTGCAGTTCCGGACGCTTTTGGTGCCCGCGGTGAAAAAACATCAATGCGTATTCAAATTCTCCTCGATTGTAGAGCACCTCTGCCTTTTGAAGTAGACCCTATTATTGGAAGCAATAAATGAATTTGTTTAATTTTTTACAGAACACGTGAATATCACAGTGTTATTATCGCGGTATATTCATCGATGGAAACCATTTCAACACTAGAAAGCAATATCAGATATGCCAGCAGAGCAAGTTTACACCTATACTTGAATGAAAGGAGACAAATAAACTTTTTGGTAGTCCACGCAAGGAACCAGAATTGTGACCGTGATTCACACAGTCAGATGTAGGGGAACGTTCGCGTTGCAGTTTTTAGGCTCTTTGATGCCAACCGGCTGGTTACCTTTTTCGGCTCGTAACCGAGTGGGAACAAGACGCTTTCTATTTTGTGTGATTCTGTTACCGTATTTTTCACACCTTGTTGGATTCTGCCTGGCTTCTGTCTACTAATTTGAAGCACAGAGACCCAAACCAACAGCTTTTCTAAAGTTAGCAAATGCCGCCTGGAGATGACTGGTATTTACGTTACGCTTGCTCATTGATGGGCTTCCTCAGTGTGCATTATTTTCCGTGAAGGGTGGATTGAGAGGGCCTTTCCATGATACAAACAGTTGGTGGAAAGTATTTGACTGAATAGGTTACGTTAAGCATCCCGACTGAGGTCCACGAGACCAGCCCACTGGAAATTTGGTGACATGACAAGATGCTTCGTTCACCGGCTTAGTTGCATCCGATCTCTTTCTTTGTCCTCATGATCTGCACTCATGACATTTCTTCTGTCGGCTTAATTCTTATACTTCTATTTGTTTTCTTCACAATCCAAGGGCGCTCAGAGGAAACAAAGTCGGATCAAATAGCTGTGAGGTAATGGTTGAGAGAACCAAACTGGATTGATGGTTGGAGTCTTGCAGTTGTCAACTTTTGTCTTGAAATATACTTAACTTACCGGAGTCAATAGGACTTCAACAAATTCGGGTATTGTTCCCCTTTATTTGAATGTGCTACGTAGCTCCATATAACCCTGAATACAACGATGTTCGTTTGACTTAGGAATAGAATATGGTGATTTATACGACTTGTATTTTTTTTTTAATTTCATGACTTCATGTGTGTGCAGTGGATGGGGTTTACTGGATAGCTTCAGAGAACTACTGCACCAAAAAGGGGTTTATATTCACTATTACGTAGCAGCACGGTTAACAGGCTTTGCACTTATTACGGAGTCTTTAAGTAGGAATGCAGGATGGATATGACAAGACTGAATTTTAAAAAGGATATGAGCAAGAAAAATTACGAACAAACCAAAACTTTATGTGAAATGATTGAACGCCCGACTTCATAGCTGTTGGACCAGAGGCTTGTTCCAGTAAGTATTAATCTCTAACTCTCAGTTTTTGCAGAAAATGATAGACAAAACAAGTAATTTGGAAGGCTAAAATTATTTTCATGTTATTATGCGCCCAACCGGTGGGATATTTTATCCATGTTAAGTGCTTGGAGTTTTCTTTCCGTATTGAATACATCTCAATGTTCTTTTTTCGATTATATGAGTAAAAAAGGACTGCCTTTACCTATACCAAATCAAGGAATAACTCATATGAACACAAAACGCTCATACTCAAAACAAACCTTCATACCTAGCCATATTCCTAGACATAAAATGAATAGGCGTTCACGTGACGGCATTTTATTCGATGACCGGCCACCAGATAAGACGCAGCTGGCCAAAAGTTAGAACTTATCTGTCTCGTATGTTGTCTTACTGGACGCAGTAGAGTAATCAGCTCGGTTCAAACAACTACTAAACACGTATTGGGTGCACAAGCTTTGTTCGCCTTCTGTCAGGAGTAACCTTAATCAGAAATAGTGGAAAAGTATGAAAAGAGTACGAACAGAACTACAAGTAGTGATATCAAGTCGATAAAATAGGCCTGGGAATAAAGGAGCGCCACTGGATGCGACACCGAGCCATATCCTTCAACGCATTGAACAAACCCATTTTGGAGCATTCTGCTATTTCGGGGAACAACGCATTTGTCAGTATTGCCTGTATAAGGCATCGGATTCAGACGTGGTCCAAAAACAACTGTTCGGAGACTTTCCTGGCACAGTCATAACCCATGCTTGTTTCAATGCAAACTAGTAGGCCAATCGTACAAAAACACTGTCAAAACGTTTCTTTGGGCCGGGCCATCCGGAAAACTAAACAATGGGCTGCGCCTTGTCACCACTCTCACACCCCTAGACGCCCCCATCACCCCCGTTTTTCCGTTACTGTCATAGGCAAACTGTAGGAAATAATTCCAATGTTCTTGAATATTACTGTCCCATTGATCTTCTCAATTGTCTAATATTTCTCCTCAGAATCACCTCCACTTTCTTGACCGTCATTTTCCGAAATGCTTATGAAAAGTACCTTCTGGTGGCCTGTCAACTGGGTTCTGGTCATTTATCTTGCAGGCCCAGTGTAAGCTAGAATGTTATTTAGAGTTAAATCCCAAGAAGGTAATCCCAAAGTGATCTACTTTGTTGTCGATGGGGTTAAAGAGAAAACACATTGAGATGTAACATCTCACTGGACGACAACCGTGACCAGCCACACTTTATTGTTCAATGAAAACTTTTTTAAACTCTTTCTAGAAAAGTACTCATGGATCACTCTTTGACAATCGTGCATATCCCGTAGTGGCTGCGGTCACCACGTGGGATCAGCAAAGTACCCATCAGATGAAATCTACATTGTTGAAAGTTGTCTTAGTCCAGATGAAGGTGTACTCATCGTCAGTCATTGGGGACTGTTATGGTGGTACATAAGTTTACTTAGGAGATCCAATTTATTTTCATACTGCGTAGTACACCAGTTCAAGTACTCCAAGAGGGGCACAGTCAACATATTCATTACTATTCTATCAGTATATTTGTGTTGCCCGGGTAAAATAATTCCGTTTGGGATTAGTTGAAGCCCAATATTTCTCGAATTCATCTTTAACGCGTGCAATTGTCACCACTCGAAATAGAGGCGCAGTTTGCTTAGCGGTGGTCAAACGGCCTTCGTGGCGAATTCCGGACTTCATCGTCCCGGATTGGGGTTTTGACACTGCAAGTCACTTTCCTAATTTACAGCTTCTCATTGGCTAAGATCTTCTTCCCGAACTATTGTACCACTTTTGCATGATAGATTAGTAACGAAGTGAAATATTGTTATAATTATCCTCCTTTTGGCAGCGCAAGATTCTATGCAAACAAAGATTGCTGCGAATGGAAACTGCGAGATGTCTATATATATTCTTGCCTTTGACCATATAACAATGAATATTGCCCTCTTGATGAACGTCATGTGGTTCTAGATCATTGGAAAAACTAAGTTACGATATTATTCTAACAAAATGGATGGATCCTTATCCGTCACAAAATTTAATTTGGGCAGGTGGATCCACGAGAAAATTGTACAAGGACTACGTGGTTACTGAAGAAATGAACGGTGTGTTCTGTCAATGGATTAATCGTCATTTATGATCATAAAGAGAAATGCTCATTTCTCAGACCCTTAACCAGGTAATGATGATGGTCTTAAGCTCGTTCCGCTGCAAATCATATTTTCGGGTAATAATGCCGTTTACTGCATCGGCTGCCATTGTGTGCTAATAAAAACCGGTTACAAAGTATTTATCCTGAATATAAATATTATATTCCATTTATAGGTCCCACTACTAATGGTTGACAAAATGTATTTTGGTTGGTGTGGAATGAATCGTTTATTTAAGCTTTCTATCAACGGCTACACTGGTCGTGCAGTCAATCACGTGCCCAATCAACTAACGAAACGTGTCTTCTTTGAATGTCATAACTTAGTTGGTGCATGAATAGTATTCCGCCCCTATTGGGTTCATTTTCTGAGACGGGAGTCCACCTTTTGAAGTGAAGTATAAATGATCCCAGATGGAAAAAGCTCCTTAACGGATTTCCACCAAGAAACCTAGATCTATGACAATTCGAAGACGGAATCTTTATTTTTAACTTTGATGAGGAGTTTCCTTGACCTTTTTAGAATTTCAATACCAACGATGAGACCCCGGTGATGTAACACATATTCAGGCTATCATATCATTCGCTTTTCCGCTAGATGTTTCCACCTTTGACCTTATTTCAATGATGTCTGCGAAGATGTATCATGAGAATGCACATGAGAAGTTATTCTCGGCGATCTTGAAAGTTGGTGGTGTTGATGGTAGTTCAAGCTGTTGATTTTCAAAAGCATGTGATGGCTCTGCTTAGTGTTAGGCTCGCAAACGTTTTACTACTGATGATTTCATCTCCACTGTGGGATGACGTGTTTGCAAACTAAATGCCAAGCTCAGCAATCACAAGCTACTAAGTCAGTACAATTAATTCCCAAGCTTTCATGGTCTGCGTTGTATTACAGCAACGCTGTCAGATGACCAAAATATGACGTCAGGTGACCTTTGTGATCAGTTTTAGATGTTATCATATTTGTTCATTGCCCCACGAAAATAACACCCGTATATAACTTAGTTAACGAATAATCATTATATTTTCTTATTATTAAAATGAGTGGTAATGACAATAGACAGTATTAGTAACAACGAGTAGAGCATGAGTTTTCTTGGAAGTCTTGACGTAGCTGAGGTGTTTTGTGTACTGCCCCAAGTAACTTAAAGGAACGCCTGTTATTTCTATATAGCTGTACCAAATTTTGTAAGTCTTGCTGATGAAGTTCACAAAGTAATATCTGCCGCCTACGAAAACCCGATACTTTTGGCTCACACGTATTTGGGTCATACCTGTTTCCTCGTTCATTTTAGGTCAAAGTTAAAGTCTGCAATTTTGAAGTCGCACCAACAGTGCTTCACATCGATTGTGGTACGCGGGTGGAACACCCACCAAACGACCCTAAGTAAACTCTGGTGCCCTATTTCTAGTCTCAGAGACGGTAAATCTGGCCGCATGATTCGCCGGGTAAGACCTTATGTGTTGATTTGTTTCCGTTCGGCTGATTCAATTTTCGTGCTTGATCTGACTAGACCCCACCGTTGATTGCGAGCGTTGGTCACGTTTGCGTACAGGTCACCGTTCACTCCACCCGCGTGCTACTGGAATCCACTACGGTATGGTCGTTGAGGAACAGTCCGCGTAAGGCAGGCTTTAACCAACCGATGAACCTGGCAAACGGCTCATTGATTCAGACTCAGGAGCTTCGTCTAGTTCGTTGGGTTGAGCACTGCGAGAAACAATTTAATTGACCCCTGTCCACATGAGGTTTGCCAAATAGCACGAAGGTTACAGCTCTAGTTGTAGAGACCAGTCATCTGTTAGAAAAACGGGGATTCTCTGCGAGATAAGCTTTCTTAAACGACATAAGGCTACTTGACCGGGTGGGTTGCCCTCGTCTGTTTTTAAAGACTGCAGACCAGCACCTTTACTGTAGTTGACAAAACTTTAAGCTCTACTATGGGAGAAGTAACAACTCACAAAGAGTTGGTGTGAGTCGGTGATTGTACCGACTTATAAGGAGGGCGACAGGCCCTCCTGTGAAAACCAGAGGGAAACTAAGTCCGGTTAGCATCGCATCTAAAATACATGCTGCTATTGTCCTCCGCCGCTTATCTAGTACTCATTAGCAGTGATCGAGCAAGAATCACACTAAGTTCAGACCTGGTCGAGATTATTTTGATCACATCTTTACTCTTCGGCAAGTTTCAGATCTTAGGCACATCTTTCGTAGACCCATCATCTCTGTTTTTCTTGACCTAAAAGAGGCTTTCAACTCAGTCAACAGCACAGTTCTCTGGCACGCATCTTGCTTCAGTGTGTACTAGAGAAATCCAGTTTCATAATAATAATAATAATAATAATAATAATAATAATAATAATAACAATAATAATAATAGCCGAAGCCCAGTTTGGGCTTACGGTGATCCTTCATCAGAGTTCCCCAAGAAAAGAGCCTTACTTCAAGGTTGCCACTTTCCCCTGAAACTTCGTGATTGTTTACTATGTCAATGACGTCTCCTGACCGATCAGAGGGAGATTTTTGTTTTGCACATTTTAAGTGAAACAATGTGATTGGTGCAAGTAGCTTTATAAGCCAAAAAAGAATGAGCAATGACTGACAATTCGTCGTTGCTCGCTGTAACGGCATACTAATTGCTCTTCCCGAAGAACTGAACCTCTAACAATATGATCCCAGAGATCACCATTTGTCGGGTCATTATAGTAGTGCTGAACTTTTCTCGGATGGAAAAGTGTCAGACCTTGACGAAGCAGACGACACAGTTATTCTAAGTGAAGACCCAGTTAAGTTGCAAGCTCGTTCTGGAAAGCTCGAACAACTGCGTAGCAACGTTCGGCTTGCATTTTACATCTTCAAGTTGTAAGATGCTGTCACAGGACTGGGTTGGTCCAGCTTCAAACTTTCCAGTGTCTGGACTCACTATAGACCGGATTGACAGGTTCTGTTTTCTGAACAGTTGCATTTCACTCGGAAGTCGGATATTGGATGAAGTGCATTCACGTACACAGAAGGCATGTTTGACATTTGTCAGTCTCTTTCATTCATGGCATTGACTTGACATCCTCTTATCTATCAAGGGTCTAGTGTACGCTACAGCAGTCGGACCAGTTTTTTTGTACGGTTCAGAAAAGTTACCACTGCTGGTTAAGGATATGAGAAGACTTTCGGTTTTCGAACATCGATTTCTTGGTAGCATTTATCGAGTTTGATGGAAAAACCGCATTGGTAAAGCTGATGTTAAACACAGAATATTAGGCACGAAAACCAAGTCATTAGATGAAACATTAAATTTAACCGGGCTAGGGTGTTTGGGACATGTGTTGCGCACGTTACGGAATGGGATTCCCCGGCATACTCTGCTCGCTGACGTGGTTAACTGTTGGAAGATGAGTAAGAGTGGTCGGTCCATGGCATGGAAGAAAGGTATGAAAAGCCCAGCCAGTAAACTTGGTTACGTAAGTCGTGTTAGACTTCCTGAGAGGGGTCCAAGAGACCCTTCCACTGCATGGTTAGATGCACTGGGGGATATGGCCAGGTGTCGTGATCAGTGGCGCTCTTTTATCCACAATCTCCCTTTGTCGACTTGATGTTAACATCTGCATTTCTTCTATCATTTCTTTAATATTCTTGTCACTTTTAACTGTTTCCTATTGGGGTTGCACTGGGAGATAGCAGCAGAGCTACCCAGTAGATAGATAATGGTTTACTGAACTGAACTGATCTAAACTGAGTTAGTGAGCAATGACTGCCTCGACATGGTGGTCAAGATATCAAACAACCAAGTGATACTTGGATAACTTTCCCCGAGGAATGACAGATCTGAGTGTTGTAGAATTTGTTAAGTCAAATAGAGACAGTCTTCGGTAAATATAATCAGTTTCGTATGCCTCAAGTCGAACTAGACACCGTTCCAGATATTACGAGTTACGTCATTTAGTTAACTGACTAGCCTGCCAAAGCCTAGAACAATGAAAGACGAATGGATTTTGTGGAAATCGATTTGATAGGGTTGAAACCTTTACGGACTGTCGATAAACCATCGATGGGCACCTTTTCTCTAGTCGTATACGGGCAGGTAATAACATTGGAGATAAAGAGAATCTAAAGCAAAAGGTTCCAGTCGTTTACATAGTGGACTTATTTATGTCGTAAACCTGTATGGAAAACTCTCAAATGAGCGAAAGTTTCGAAGTGTAGTACACACTATCAACGGCCATTTCCCCAAATGGAATTTAAAATTTCCTTGAATCTGTGGCGATGGTTCATAACGAAGACAGTGCAACCCCTCCAACAAAGTAGACGCTGTTTAATACGACCATTCACATGATGCTTGGGGAGTGGAACTCTGTTGGAACGCTCGCGTGAACAGAATCTACCTGCTGGGCAGTGGGGGTTTGTAAGGTACTATCAAGTTCACATATGTGTGATCTGTCCAATGCATCAAACTGATTGCTTCATTGGGAAAAGCATATCAATTAGTCATCATTTATAACTAATAATCCTGTAAATGAGTTTACTAGCACAGGTCTGGGACTGAGAAATTTCAGAAGAAACCCCGATTACTGACAGCTTGCTCACACAGTCACTACCTGTTAGTCGGTCAGAGCTAGTTCATGAAACAAAGCACTATCATGCAATCATAGTTTGTTTTCAACATGGCTGGCAAGCAGATGTTCTTTGTCAATTTCTGGAGTTCTATCAACAGCAACATCACCATAGTATAGCATTAAACGGTAGGCAAGTCCTTCTGATCACTGCTTCTCTCAACATATTGCAAGTTGAATTAGGAAGTATGAATATACAAGATGGACAGGGATTGGACCTACAGAGGTGGGAAAAGGAAAGAATGCCCTAGTAGCCAACACACGGAATCCACAGTATAACTGTATAAACGCACATCGATCAGTCATCCTGATTTGACAGAAAGTGACAACACGATCGCCACTGTTCGCGGTTCGCTGTCATATCCTTCAGTATCTCCAGCCAACTGGTTGGGGGATCTTTTGGACCCCAACCACGAAGACGTGAAGCACCTACTTTTCCCAAGTTTGCTGTACATTTTCTTATTCCTTGCTGCCACGTCATCTGTTGACCTCCACGTGATTTTTTCCAATCCTGAGGAGGAACGGAGAATAGGACACGGCACGGTAAACGTGTGTTCACCACACGTAACACGCGCACTGACCAACGAAGTCTACTCAGCTGGATACACGGTGACAGAACGTTTTCTGAATTAGTATCCAACACTCATCTTCTGACCTCATCACTTTTGACTCGGTTATTCCACCCAGTCCACCCCAATAAGACGGACATCTTTCGCATGTAGACCCCAAGTCTCGCAGCCACATAAAAAAATTGAATTCATCGTGGCACCGCGCACATCCCTCTAAAATTCAGCGAAATATCAGGTTGGCGCCACAAGTACCTTCCCATCGAGCTTCAAGCTTGGAACCGTTGAAGTGCAGTCTTGCTGCATCACTTTGAAGATTCAAAGCGCATGCCGAATGGAGCTACCGATCTTGAGTGTCTATCTCGTGCATGCTGCGCTTGTTCCGTGCACTCTAACAACCAGACAACTTCATCTGCTTAATCTAGGTCACACAGCTTTTTACTAATTCCTAGTTTGACGCCCGCATTGGAGACTTCGCAGGGCATTCTCTATTGTCTCGTCCATGACAAAGTTTAACAGGAATGGAAGAAGGGGGCATTATTGTCCAACACCACCGGTCGTTCAAAACCGACTGGATGATTCACTTCAGACCTTTACACGACCAAAAGTATGAGAATACAATAATCTCGGTAGATTTACGAACTTCTGCATCATACCTTTTCGACGAAGAGCACTGAAAAGCGCTGTTTGATCAACTGAATCAAAAGCGCCTTTCATTTCGAGAAAAAAACATTATTGTTGGTTAGCGGTGTGTGTGACGCGCCTCAATTAAGTGACGAATAGTGAAAATCGGATCCATGCATCATCGACCTGGGCGGAATCCCGCCTGTTGTCCGCGTACGTTCCTCTCCCGAGCCTGTACAAGACGGCCCAGCAAAATGGAGGCTAATATCTTGGTGACTATTAGAATTGAGCCGATTTTACTATGGTTACTACAGTTATGCGTATTCCCTTCTTGAAGATGGGTAAAACCAATGACTCGCCCAATAACAACGGATAACGCTCATTGTTCCAAATGTCATGGATCAAGGTGATAAGTAATTTTATCAACAATTCACCATTCAGTTTGGAAAGAACTGAGGGATTTTCGTCGGGACCTGCCGCTTTCCCTCGCTTTAGTAATCGAATGTATGACTCCACTTTTACTTCTAATGGGAGCTCAAGTGGTACCACCGAAGGAGTCGCAGTTGTTGACACAAGGGTAATCACATTAGCGCGCGGCCAGCTAAACTGCTGCTTGAAGTGTTCAGTTCAACGGTTGAACCTTTGCACTTTTCCGTGAATAGGCTCTCCATTTCTATCGCATAGCTTTTTGCTGGTCGGGGTTCGCCTTCCCCCGGTGTCGCGAATAAGTTTGAGCAGCCTCAAACTGTTACCTGAAGCAGCTGCTGTTTACGTTCCTTTGGCTACCTTGACCCACTAATTTTCGCGATCCTTTTTGGGGCTTTTTGTAACCTGCTTCTGTAGACGTCTTCGTATCTTATTCATCTCTTTTCAGTTAGAGATGCTGACCCCTTTGTTCCATTATACTCAGCGACTCTTGAGAAACCCAGTGTCTCCGATAAACGTCGGGTCCAGGCCCACAGGCAAGACCTACTGCCACGTGCGTCGCCTGTTTGATGTGGGCTCGATGGTGATCTACAGTATCGTTCGAAGTAGACCCTAGTTCATGCGTTAATTTCTGTTCACAACCGATCTGAACATCTGCATCAGACAAACGTTGTACGGCTAAACGGGTTTGTGGTTTGCGTCCATGACCTTAAAGCAACAGCAGTAATCCCAATAAAACTATGGCATGGTCCGAATCAACGTACGTGGAACCGTAGAACCTACACTTAGAGATAGAACTCCGCAGCCGATAGCTTACTGCGATACGATCAATCTAGCTCAGAGTACAGTTAGAGCGTCATGTCGCAGTGCGACGTGAGCCGTGTTAGAAAATTGCGCTAGACAGGACTAACCGATTGTCTGCTCAAAACTGGAAAAACGTATCCTTATTATTTGTGCGCTGAGCCGGCAAGGCAAAATGCCCACCAAAACTAGCTCCTGAAGCATTAAGTTTGCCGAATTGTGCGTTAAAATCACCTGCTGCCACTACAGTGCCAGAGCCCTTACTCCTGCTAACGAGAGTGGTGAGTTCATCATAGAACTCATCCTTTTGCATGTCAGAGCTGCAGTCTGCGTGGGCGTACGCCGAGATTACAAACAAACTGCGTCAAAACAGCTACCCTTTCGAAAGCTGACTGAACCCTGGAGTCTTAGAGCACATAAATGACTATAAACCGGAATCCAGTCTAAAACAACAGCCTCGGCCTTGTCACCACTTTGACCCATAGTTCTAGTTGCTTCGTCTCCTGAGTGCGCAGAAAATACCTCAATGAGACACCAGGAGCAGTTTGTTGAATCACACTGCTCAAATCCTGGATACGCGTTTCATTAACGCAGCAGACATCAACCTTCAGGGAATCTGTTGTGAGGGCTAGGCACGGTTGCTGACCGGCCTGCATGAGTGTACGCACAATAAAGGAGCCGAAATTCAGAAGCCGGCGAGGATTGAGAAAATGTGAGTTACAAGACAGAGAATTATTTCCAACAATACTTGACAATGAACTGTTGCGAGTATCGGGCGTATCTTCAGTGGGAGCATTATGGGTAGAAAGAGGGGGCAAAGAGAGGTGGTTGGGGACAGAAGACAAGAGTCGAATAAAAGAAAAGGAACTCTGAGCAGTACTCCACTGATCATTACCTGTCCCGTTCTACGCAATGGGCAGCGCGGTCCTGATTATTCTGGGCGACGGCCGATGCAGTATGGAATGCTTTCTATCCATGAAATTCATGGGAGGTGTTGGACGGGTACTGCTAGGGTTTTCAGCTGCAAAGCAGGAGAACGATTAGAGTTCTCGACCAAAGTCTTTAGTTCTAAGGATAACCTGTCTGCAAGGCAGCGGGGGTGGTTGAGTTGGAGCCAACTTGCTCGGATCAATTATTCTTCCACTGATTTTTCTGACTCAGTCGCCAACTCAGATCGACCCCCAACCTGGAGGACCAGGAGACTGGATTTCATCAGTCTTCTATTCACTGACCCATCAGGTATGGTTGCATCTCCGGCTGAGGCAAGCCATCCTGTATTGCTCTTTGGGTCATAGGGGCACGCAAACCATAACACCACTTCAAGGTGCAGTCTCGTCGTGGAGATATTTTGGTGACTTGTCATGGTGTCTTGTCCTTCAGCGATAGAACAATTTTGTCGCCTATACTACCAGCTGCGGTTTTGAAAGATTCCCATTTTGGACACCTCGGTGTTGCAAAAATGAAGCTTCTCGGCAGCTTACTTGTTGATGGCTAGATTTGATCAACGATCTATTTTGCATTGCCAAAACCTGTTGTGACTGTATAGATAAACTTCACGCAAAGTCATCGAATTGGACGCCATGACATGTCATTCGTGCCCTGGCATCATGTTTGTTGTGACTATTAAGGTCCATTCTTAGACGATTATCGTAGTTTGGTCGTTATTAGCTTTCAGGCGCATCAGCCGGAAGTATTTTATACCACTTTTATTAGTGTAAACTTTGCCATAATAGCTCTGTAAAGCATTCGGTCGGGAAGGCTTTGAGTTTTCACATGTTACTGACAACGGGATCCACTTCTCGGCCAAGAAGGTAACTTATTCACCTGAATTGTTGGGTTTTCGTTATGTGTTAACGCCTCTCTGAGGCTTGTAGTCAAGTAGAACAACTGAAGGCTTAGTTTGTGGTTTGAAGAGTGCAGTTGCTCCTGCGTTTTTCAGTACGTTTTAGAACTCAACAAAAATGCTGAAAATTTCCTAGTCCAGTAATAAAGCTCTACTCGTTTGATTACTGGAAAGTCCTGAAATGTTGTTTAAAACAGCCTTGTTAGTAGAATTTATGAGTTTGTTATCAGCTAAGGTTTAATGACAGTAATGAGATGAACGGAGACCTTCACTTAGCATTGTTATTATTCAAATAGGTAAACGAAACTACATTATTCATGATTTAGATGATGGTTCTTTGCGTCGTAGACGTTTGGATAAGATTGCTTTTATTGTTTATATTTCCGGCACTATGTATTATTATTCTGGTTCTGATACTGTTTGGTCGATCCCGGAAGAGAACGACCCAAACTTATCCGCTACCAGCTCAAAAGCAGAACTTTGGAAATCTGAAAGATTGCTCCCCGAAGAACAGCTGAATAACAGAAGACCGAAAATTTTCAATCTGTTGCTGGTGTTATGATTGTCAATAGTAGATGTTCGTTTTGTTGTATTACATCTGTGAATACCTGTATTCGGGGTACAACTTTATCTACATGCTAATTTAAACTGCGTTCCTACTACTTCAGTGCGCAGAGTTTGGACTAACTAACTGTTTCTTTTATTGCTTTTTTCTGCCTCTCCCCCATTTTTTGTTGTGTTATACTGTATTGAGAACTTCTTCAATTTAAAAGCCCATATTTCAGCCAAAAATATATAAGGAGAGAAACAATAACCATCAAATTGGAAGCGTCTCGAAGAACGGGTGGAAAAACGGGCGAATAAGAATCACATTCAAATATCGAGGTTGCAGCAACTTCCCACCGTAACATCCGCTTCGCTCGCAAGAGCTCGTTTTAGATAAGGAAATGTGGAGTTCCGATGAAAGTAATAAGCGGCGGAATGAAGTATGTGGGTGACACAAAGGTAGAATCTGGCCAAGAGGATAGCTAGGGTTCACAAGAATCTTTATAGTAAACCTTTCACAGACAAAAAGAGCGGATCACACATTTTGTTGGCAAGATATGCTGTGAGACTTAAAGAGGCACAATTGGTGATAGTCATTCCGTGGTGTATGACATGCAAGTTATTTTTAGGTAGACTAGAAGAGGTTGCAGGGAAGAAGTAAAGTAAGACTGGGAAAATATGCTGGTGGACAAATAAAATGATAACAGCTTTTCTGGCACTAAATTGCCCTAATCCGCAGAACTGAAAAGAAATTCGACGCAATTCCTCAACAATGTAAATCAGCTTTTAAAGTAAAACCTAAATGCTTGACCGTTTTGGCTCTCAAAACGAGATCAGGGTCGATCGTCGATTCTTTCTTAGGATAAGCAGTTCAACAGGGGGCGAATGTGCACCAGAAACACTCAGAACTATTGAGATGCAGACTAGAAAGAGACGAAAAGTTCTGAATATTACGTAATTTCTAAGCTTTAGAATTGAAGTTGAAATGATTGTAGATGGAATGTTGCAACACCACGTTGTCGGCGTACTCAAAACGTTGCACACAACGAGCCATGAATAAGTCTCCAATGTAATAAGTGCAAAGCTAGGGGCAAGAATAGCATCCTAAAGAAAGCCAAAATCGTTCATTAAGAAATTTGACAAGTCGTCGTCAACCCCGGCACTCTAGGTTTTATTGAAAAGGTACTCTTTTAATCATAAAAATGGAAAAGCCAGACAGCCGAATATTCCAGCTTTTGGCGAAATGGGGATCGGGGAGAAAAATCAAAGGCAGGGGAATAGTCTGGAAAGAAAAGAGGGACTGATTTCGGCAAACTGTTCAAACCTTTTAGAAACGAAATGGAAAAGTGAAGCAACTGAGTTCACAGTTCATTTGTTGGGCTTGTATGTGAATTGATGAGGGTCATTGGGAACAACAAAAAACGCCATCGTCTAACGACGAGGCTTTCGGTCAACCTTAGTGCAGAGGGATAGATGGTTGTGGGACGAAAGTTTCTCGGCAAAATATCAGAAGAATACTAGAATTGACTGGTTTTTTGATGAGCAAAGCCGTTGCCTTCTTTTTCGGATATGCCGCAAACTTGATAAAGATGATTTGTAATTGATCTGGGTTGACAGTAAGAGCAGCTTTTGATATTCTTAGCTTCCAATTTCCATATGTTAATACAAGTATAAAGCTGCCTGATAAAATTTGGAATATATATATATATATATATATATATATATATATAATACTTTTCATTCTTTTTGGAGGCAAGAGGCATCTCCTCCGTGTAAACCTCATCACGACAGCCTCTATTAGGCATTTATACACGAATATCTTGTCGGCTGCCGAAAAGTGTTCTCTTTATCATAAAGAACGGCATGCTATTCACTTACATTCTTTTAGTCCGCCGTAATTCACGGTTATTACTTGGCCCAAATATCACACCAGAATTATAAAGAACGGATTACTCTGATGGTGACGTCATTTTTAATTCTAATTGGAAGCACTTTGTATTTTGGGGGATAACATACGTGATACACGTAATCTGAAGGCTAGAATATAAGGGAATAAACCGCAATATTCTATGTTAATAAATGTTCTGCGGTCAATATATATATATTCATAAACAGATCTGTTTTTCAACCACCCTCATAGTGTCTCGTGGATTGGAAGTAGCTGAGGGTTAGTCAAGCATGGAGTTTGTCATGCCGAACTTCGTTGTGAACCTGGATTCTCAATGATGATCTTGTACAGAACATTCTCCCTTTATTAAACTTATTGTCCATCATTTTGCCAATTACTTTTGAACTAAGTATGCAACGAGTTTTTAGATATTTGATTTGAACAGGGTTTGGTCCACATAGCGAATAACTACGTGGTTCATCATGGGGTGGATTTACAAGAGGCTATCAGGTCGCATTCATTCCGTAGGTAGACGTGATAGGGGGTCGTTATTCAAGGAAAGGGTTGTAGCGACAGCCATCTTCGTCCACACTTTTACACGTTTATGATTTAGCTGAACGGTGACTGCCAAGCACGGTTGTCATATGACCTTTGTTCTTGCGCACACTGCCACGCTCGCTCACAAATACACGCTAGTTACTATCTCTCCCAGTCACCTCATTCTCGCCGGTCGTGGAGAATATCTTTTTGGGTAACATGTTCATACAGTGCCAAGCATTGGGGTAACGTGCAAATGGTTCACACAATACAAAGGACCAAAGAACGCGTTTAATAAAGAAGCCGCAAAGTAAGGCCTGGCGACCGTACAGGGTGGTGGGGGTAACCAGGAACGAACAAGGCAGTATTCGCATATCTAGCATACAACGAGTTAAAAGGGCAAGAAGTGTGTCATTTCTTCAGCGTAGTTGGTCAATACAGCTGCGCGCTGGTTAGTGTATGAATTTCAGATGGATTTTCGACTTTCTAGAGACAATCAACCTAAAATCTGTTCGAATTTCTATAATGCATATTTCCGATGGACTTCAGTTTTCTACTCGTTTAGTGCCAACAGGGTATATGTGCACCGGAGAGTACCCACAGGAAGCCAAGTAATTCTTGATGATGTTTACAAATCAAATTCTTTTCTTAAATGGAAATTATTCACACTTCAATAACCAATACCGTAGAATGAAATAATGAAGTATAGCTTACCGAAATTTGAAAGTAAAGCATATTAGCCGATACGTCCTAGATGTGTTCAGGATATTTTCCAAAATCTTCCCTGGGATGTTTCAGACTGGGCTAAATTTGGGTTATTTTTGGACCTTTTGTGGAATGTTTTGGGTTTTATTTGGGATATTTTGGGGACTGTTGTGTTGACCGGGATTACAGTCTACATTTCAAATAAATTAAAAAGTATACTCTAAAACTCGATTGCATTGACTAAAGTCAAGAATACTCACAAAGCAAAAGTATTTTCATGAGTTAATCATTTAATTCAGTGACATGCGAAAATACTTACTCTGTGGTTGTCCGGACTGGTATTCAGCGCTGCATCCGAGTCTTCTAGGGCTTTATCTATTTCCCCAATCGAACTGTAGCAACACGACCTTCGCAGAAGACAATGCAGATCTTTTTCTCTTAGTTCAAGGGCCTAAACGGACATGCATTAAATTTGTTTATTTGATTAGGAAGCATAAAAAAATATACGAATAACCTTTGTGTAACACAGAATTGCGTTGTCGTATTTCTTCTTGAGGAATAATGTGTCTCCCTCGGAACGGTAAACTTCAAAGGTACATTTTGGGGCTGCAACCCGCTCTTCGGAAGAGTCTCTCGACATTCCGAACTATTTAAAACGGTCTCCGCTTTTTGCTATGACTTCTTTTCCCAGTTCAACGATGTAAACAAGAAGCAGGCTTGGCCCAATTCAGTCTCGGGGATTTGACAGCAATCTAACTGAATTCAATTAGCAAAGGGGTATGTGTGACCCAATCCAGTGGTGTGTCCAGATAGTTGCGTTGAAACCTCAGGTCAGGTCAGGCCACAAGACTTGAGGCTCGGGCCAATATATCGGTCCAGATTCTTCCATCAGCTAGCGTCAGTTAGTTCTCACCGGGCTACTACCTCTGTGCTTTCTTTTTGCTTCTCCCTCCTTTCCATCCCGTACCTCCCGCAGTCCGCGGAGCTCGCGGTCCAAAAATCTCGCTGTTTGACATCCGATGGATTTTTCAAAGCGGAATAACTTGCGCTACCCAAGCTAAACGGAATGCCTTCTGACACTGTCCACTTCTCTGCATCCCTGCTCGCCGCAGTTAATGGAAGCAAAATACAGTCAGGCATAATAACCTGAATAGATTCGTGCTGTCCAGCCGTCTATCTCCCAGATCACCAGCTGTGCCAGGTGTAAGATACCGTCAAGATTTGTGTTTGAACACACTCTCTCCTTTTCATTACCCGCTGTCCGGGGAACTATTTTCTTCAGATAAAGAAGATAATCACAAGATCCGGGACCCGTCGTATTTGAACGTCGCTCCCGTGTACCTCTTCTATACTTCAAGACCTCTCAGTCTCTGATCAGTGGAGGAGCGAGGTTAGGAATTGGTTCGCTGTCAGGAGCTCGGCCATCCCACGGTTACGAACCGGGTCCTTGCCCAGACCTACTCCCCCACCTCCAAGAGAGACATTCATTTAGTGGCTTCTGGAACGGGGGCTAATATGTGAAGGTCAGGTGTGGGAGGCAATACGAAGGGCCTTGAAGGGGAGTGGAGTGTGTGTGGGGGTGGTGAGTGACAGGTATAAGCAAAAAGGTGGTTGAAAATATATGAGGAGCTTTGCCTTCAAATTTGCCCGGTGTATGTTGCATGAGCTGCCCTCAGGGAAAACAGCCGACTAGCAGCGGTCCGGATGGGCTTTAAACTGAACCACCGAGACTTCAGCCACCACGTTTACCCGTAGACCTTTCCAAGCAGTAAAGACCCTGCCCGCAAAAACCTATAATCTAACTGTCCTTAGCGCTCTTGGTTTTACACGTTTGTACTCATGGCCCCTTATCCGGCATTCCTTTGTTGTTTCCACCATCGGGTTTGTTGAGATGCATGGCCCCCTGATCTCTTTGAAGACTTCCATGAGTCTACCTCCAAGTCTTCTACACTTTAAGAGGCACAGGTTCCGTGCCGTGAGTCTCGCTGAGTATGGCTTGCTCCTCAATCCATCGACCATTGTTGGGAAATGATGCTGGATTTTTTCCGATACTGCAGCATCTCGGACCAGAGCAACAGCCCACTCTTGGACACAATGTTCGACGTGTGGTTTGGCTATTGGTTTGTAGTGTGGTAGCAGTACATAAGTCTCTCGTGATGCGAATGTGCGCAGTAGTTGGCAGAGCACATTTATCCATGGTCACGGCGGTTAGGCACTGCTCATATGGTTGGAAGCTGTCAGTTAGCCGAACTCCAGGGTCCGATTCGCCTGTGGCCCGTGTTAACATCTGTGGGCCATCCTAGTCTATGTATTTTAAATCCCCATCAGAGTCCTGGGTCAGGTGTCCACCCCCCCCCCACTGTCAGCGGCAACTGCCAACGGGTGGTCCAAGTGTGAACCCCATTTACGTCCTCGTAAAGAAGAGCGGTGCCTGTATCTCCTACCAGTTTAAGGTCATCGGTGAAGAGGTAACCTGAGTTTTGCACAGCAGCCATTAGGTCAGTTACGTGAATGACGGACAGAAGCGGATGCAACATTGATCCTTGTGGGGCTTCACTGGTGGTAACGACCGGTCGTGGAAAATCACCCCAAAAACGCTGCAGTACCATATTTTCCATAGAATCGCTCACTTGCTTACACTATTGATTTGTTTTATGCACTGTATGTTTTTATGAACCGACATTTGTTTTTCGCTTCCAGAGTGCTGCATTGTCATATCCTTGTTCCGGACCTGCGTGACGCACGTGCTCCTTGCTCGCACGCCGCAAGTCGGTTCTCGTTTTTTGGCCCCTGTGGTCGCATATTTGGGTTTGTATCTGTTTGGTGTCATTGTTCATTCAGTAATCTAGTATCGTAGAATATCACGTATAATCGCCTTCTGATTTCGGGATCCGTTGCAAACTTGGCTACGCATTTCCCAAAGGTGTCCTACACTGATGGCTATCTATCCTCGTGGATCTGCTGTCTTATGCCCTTACGTGTCAGGCTCTGCCGCTAAGGCACGTCCAGGTCCACTCCAGGACCCGGGGTGCGTTCTCAAAGGCTTCCATTTTGTTGAGCAGCTCTCGGTGCTTCGCGGATTCGAAGGTCTTTTGGTCCCTCATGTAGCAGACCTCAACTTTTTCTCCTCTATCTATTCTGGCCAATACTTTGTTTAAGAATGAAATGAGGTCAGACGGGCAGGATCTGTTTTTGACAAATCCACTTTGTCTGTTAGCGATAAAACCATATTGATAATTGATAATTGTATATTCTTGACCGTGGTGAGTACACATGCACAAGGCAAGATCAGCAAGATCAGCTGAGTGACTGGGTACTTGGCCCCTGACCAGTCCTCCCAGTATTTTTAGGGGCTCTGGTGGTGGGCTGGCAGACCGGCAGTTTTGCATTTCCCCCTTTTTACCACCTCTGCGTATAGGAATGACTTCGCCGTCTATCAGCCTCCCGGTAGTTGTACATGGGACAGCACGTGGGCCAAGAGTGCGGCTAAGTTGTGGGCTACGTTGCTCAGAATTGCTGCATGGTCGCCATCTCGCTCGGCTTAATTGTGTATGCTTAGTCCCCGAAGGGCTCATCCGACGTCATCAGGAGGAATCGAAAACGGCTGTATCGTCAGTAGTCGGATGAGAGGTTCGAAAGCAGGGTCCAGTCAGTGGTCAGTTTGAAGCGGCATCTCGAAGTATTCCGCACAGTATCACCCTTGGTCCTAGTGTCTGAGGCATGACTGCCGTTTTCATCCCTGAAGCACCCCGCAGCTACACTCAAGGCTGTTTATGACTGACGGTGGTTGTAGTGGGCCTTTGGGCATTGCTTGGCTCTGCTGGCACGTGTAAACTCGGACGATACTCTACACTGTTTTAGGACCCTGATGGCTGAGTTTTTGCTCCATTTCATCAAAGGTGCTGACTGTAATAATAATAATAACTTTATTTCGAAGACGCCTGAAGCATGTCTCGAGCAAGGTCAAACACTTTACAAGCGAAAAAAGTGGAAAGACAAATTTGTGAAAAATTTAGAAATACGCTTAATAAGCGTAGGGCAGACAGAACTAGAGGTGAGGTGAGAGGGAGATAAATGCATGCACACCAAGAAATAATGGAGGGGTTTAAGTGAATTTTCGGATGGATTCAAGCATGTGCCCGGTGAACTTGAAAGTCAACATCAAATGGAGGAGCTGGCTGAGCCACATGAAAGAGATGGGGACTTGTGGGGTTTACATGAAGAGGACTGGAAATCGGCGTGAGAAGCTACTGTAACGAGAAACGGCGAAGAAGTAAAACAAAAAAGAAAGGGAGAAAAGAAGAACAAAAAATTTAGTTGTATGGCTGAGGATAAGGTAGCCATGACGCATGCGTCATTGCAATAAATGGACGGTATCAATTTGAAAACAGGGAGCGACCAATGCAGGACGTAGAGAGTGGATCCGGCGGCAACAATGGTGTGGAAGTCTCGAGATGCAGTAAATGTGAGACACATATAGACAAAATGGACGCATATCATGAGGGGCGGTGGCATGGTGGCAAGGGAACCGGCCGGCAAAGAACCGGAGAAGGCGGAGAAAATATGTGGATATAGACATATATACATTCATATATATATACATATGTATACGTACATACGAGCAAGAGCAAAAGGCAGTGAAGGGATAGAACACGGAAGTAGCAGTGCTTGGAAGAGACGGGTAGGGCTAGTTCAAATAGTACAGCATTGACTTGGATAGATCTCGATGAATTTGTTTAGGGTAGGTGAACATGGGGAATCAACAGAGAAAGAGAAGCGCTTTTGGAAGTACACGAGTGGTGGCTGTGAGCAGGAGTTGATGAACTAGGTAGTTTGAAGGAAAGGGTCGAAGAAAACAGGTAAGAGTTAATCTAACAATCTGAACAATGCAGGTGTGACATTTGGTGACGGTCGAGAATGAGTAGAGCGTCACCAACCGGATGTGCATAATGCAGCCGTAAGGTGATGGCCTTGAAAATGGCTAGAGGACGCTAAGTGATTGGAAGTACAGGGTGATTGGGGGAGCGTAAAATGTCCCTGGAGGAATATAACTTGGAGGTTGGAAGAACTGTGGTGCAAGGATGCAGCAGTTGTAATAAAGACCAGCACAAGAGAAAAATAAGGAGGTAGAGAATCAGGAAGATCAGGTAATGGCAGATCACGTGGTTTAAAACTGTGCTTAAAAACAGTGACACAACAATGACTTGACGCTAGGTGGAACGCGGGAAGGCGGAGCAGCCTGAAAGGCACACTGAAGATGACTATGTCGAGCAATATACGAGGTAGATGAGAGTACTGACCGAAGAAAACCAGACAAGAGAAGACCAATCAGATAGGTTTACTGAAATTGGCGAAGGATGTAGACCAAGAAGAAAATGAAGATGATGAATAAGAGGAAAAGTGTCAGGACAGAAAAACCTGTGATGGAACAAAAGGCACGTGAATTATGTGCGCGTCATGCTTGGGAGGGTGGAACTGGAGAGCAGTTTGCTTGCAGGCAATTACATAAAATGGATTGGGCCATAATTTGCTAATCGGGGTACCGCCTAAGAGGGTGACCCACGGAAGAATTGCAGAGTCAAGCGTGGAAAGTATGCTGCTGGGAAAAAGATATTAAACTTGGTCGTAAAATATGCAAAGGTCGGGGCGGCTACTTCTTATGTGGTGATTTGCCGTGGTTGCGAATGTGCTTGGTGCGTAACGATGAGGGTTATAAGATGGAAGGACAAAATAGGACATGGCAAAATGGTGGCTAGTGAGGTATGCAATCAGTGAGCTTTATAAGTATCTGGAGGCATCAAGTGAATAGTTTATGGGCCGACAAGGGCAAAGGGGGCGGTGTAAAACACGCTTGAGCAATGCGTAGCCAAATTCACAACGGATCCCAAAATAAGAAGGCGATTATCCGTGATATTCTACAATACTAGATTATTGAATGAACAATGACACCAAACAGGTACAAACCTCAATAATGAGATCATAAGGACTCAACAAACGAGAAACTGAATTGCAGCGTGCGAGCAAGGAGCACGTGTGTCACGCGGGTCCAGAACAAGGATATGACAAAGTGGCGCTCTGGGCGCGAACAAACAACAATTGGTCAATAAAAACGGTTAGTGCGTAAAGGCACGTCAATAGTGTAAGCGAGTGAGTGATGTTAAGAGAAACACTGAATCGCAAGGGATTTAGGGGGATTTTCCACGACCGGTCGTTACACCGCTCACCAAAACCCTCCCGGATCCTTAGCAGAGTCAAAGGCTTGGTATAAAGGTACTGATTCCTCCTACCTACCTAGGCCTTACTGTCAGTGCGGGTGCCTAATGCTTGTCGTCAACGTTCTCCTCATGGTCGCACCTAATCTGGTGGTCACACCAAAGCGAGGCTATTCTACATCTTCTACGAGAACAACTGACCGATGGCGGGCGTGGAGGGGGCACATAGATGCTGTCCTTGGAAAGGCCGTTCTGCTCTGGCTGTATGTACTTGCGTGAGTGTGTGTATGTATGATGTAATCGCCACCACCTCCACGTATGCAAAAGACATTTCAGTACCGTCAGCAAAAGCAAATTGCGGACATCGTCACATGTTTGATAGGGGCTGGGGGACATAGTGTGCATGGGGTATGTGTGTATTTGTCTGGATGTATAATTGAATCACAAGTATCACCACACACCAAAGGGGGATTTTCTGCAACGTCAACGAAAGACTGTGAGTACTTTAACGTGTTTGACGGGGACCGTGTGGCATAAACGGGAAAAATGTATGCACGTGTGTGTGACATAAGCTCCGCTACTTCTACGTGCGTTGTTGCGTCGTGTGATAAACTAAGGTTTGGACAACTAACACCATGGTTAATCGTGAACACCGTATGAAATTAAACACAAGCATACTTCAAAGGCGGTGTGAAGGGTTGGGTCCTACGGAAGAATTCATGAGGAATAAGTAAATGAATTCAGCTTCATCTGGTATTAGCAGACATGGATATAGCTTGGTCTGTAGCGTCAATCTCGCCCACGTCACTGTCAGCTTCAAGCAGACATATCTTACGGATATCTCGCAATACCTCTCCTTTGTTCATTCTCACCACCACCGTGCGAATGAGGCCATCAATTTCTGTACGACAATCCTTGATCACTCTAACCGGCCAATCGTCTTTATGTAACTGGCTCTCCACAAGGATGACCACATCACCACGTCTGAACAACCTCTGCTTGGAGATCCACTTTTGCCGAAGCTGCGGTGTAGGTAGATACTCCCTCGTCCATCGTTTCCAGAAAGCCTGTGCTAGGTGGTTTACTTGTTTCCGTCCAGCAACGTACGTCCCACGCAGGGTTTTCGGGGTGGTTACTCCTGCTTTTGACCGGAGTATTAATAGGTCGTTGGGGGTGAGTGCCGGTTCGCCTTCCGGGTCTGGGACGATCTGCATCAGGGGTCTGTTGTTCAGCATGCGTTCCACTTCTGTTAGTAAAGTAGCCAGCGTCTCGTTATCGAGGGTTTGTTGTGAGGTCAGGGCTGTGAGTAATTTCCTAGTCGATCGTATCAGCCTTTCTCAAAAGCCACCACCATGACTGGCATGAAGTGGGTTGCGGTGCCATTCTATCCTCTTCGCTACGGTCTTGTTTTGTATTTTGGTGTGATCCAGGCGGTTCCACCATTCTTCTAACTCCTTATGAGCCCCAACGAAGTTCGAGCCATTGTATGAGTATACATTCCTGGGGAAGCCCCGCCTCCGGATGAACCTTTGAAAGGCCATTAGAAATGAATCGGTGGCCATATTATGCATTACTTCGAGGTGGACTGCTGTGGATTGTAAACATGTTATCAGGCAGCCATTCTTCTTTTGCGTGCTCCTTTGCTGTCGTACGAGTAACGGGCCAAGGCAGTCGACGCCAATTTCCACGAACGGGCTCCATCCCGGTTGAACTCTCACGGCTGGAAAGTGGGCCATCATTTGTTGGCCTGCTACCGCCCTCCGGCGACGACAAGTGATGCAGTTGCCTATGACTCGCTTGACCGTCACTGGTCCCTTTGTCACCCAAAATTGTAGACGTATATTGTTCAATAAGTGATTCCAACAGTGTGTCCCTATTCTGGATGTACATGGTCTATTAGGCATCTCGTTATGTGGTGGTCACCAGGGATTATTATGGGGTGTTTTGTTTCGTACTCTGGGCTTGAACTCGTCAGCCGCCCTCAAACTTTCAGTAGTCCGTTGATTCGAATGGGGTTTAGTGCTCGAATACTACTGTGTAACAGTTTGCTTCCTTTGGTGTTATCGTCGATCCTGGCCAGCTGGCGGGCCTCGAACGGGAAAGCGTCTAGTTGCAGTAGGCGCAGAACGTCCAGTTCGGCTTGATTCAGCTTGTATCGTCCCCACATTCAATGTGCTTTGTGGTCTCGCGCCTTTCATAATCATTAAGAGTGCTTTGTACCGCGTCCACCAGACCGCGGCTCTTAACATTTTTGTCCGGTTGGGAAATCGGAACAGTTTTCTATTAGGCTTTCGCTTCCGGTGAAGTTTGTAGCCAGTATCAGTCTTTTAGTCTCGATATCGCCATCATCAGCCTTAGGTAATAATAGCGTTGGCCACATCTCTTCAGCTGCAGTTAGGAAGTCCGGTCCCATTGTCCACATCCGCAACCTCTTCAGTGTTTCCAGGCCCCTTGAGCAGAAGTCGGCAGGGTCACTGGGTGATTGTACATAGTGCCACTGGTCGGTTTTAGTCGACTCGTGGATTATAGTGAGTCTGTTGGCCACGAAAGTGTTAAAACGAGTGGTGATGTTGTTTATGTAGTGTAGTACCGTGGCTGAGTCCATCCAAAATTTTGGTTCCCAGTTTGTCTCAGCGAAGCATCTACTAATCAGCGTCGCGACTTCCACGGCAAGTACTGCTGCCGTCAGCTCCAGCCTTGGAATCGACGCTGTTTTCAGTGGACCCACTCTCGCCTTTGCGAATAGTATCTGGCTGTGCCGCCCACCATTTGCGTCAACCCAGCAGCCGTAATCAACTATCCCGTAGCCTATTTCTGATGCATCAGAAAATAAGTGGAGTTGGGCGTCGTTTGTGCACTTGATTCCTGTTAAGCATCTTTGTATTTTTACCACACCAGGTTGCTCCAGGCTATGCAGCTAGTCGCGCCATCGCTTATCGTCGTCGTCCTGGAGAGGTATGTCCCAACCCGTACCTCTTTGGCACAGCGATTGCAGCAAGCACTTTCCCGTTAACAACCATGGCGAAACGAAACCTAGGGGATTATAGAGGCTTGAGACTGATGATAGGATTCCTCTCCGTGTGACTGGTCGTTTGGGTAGGTCTAGAGTGAAAATGAATTCGTCCCCTCTGGGTTTCCACTGAAGCCCAAGCGTGCGCTCCTCTTGTGAAGAGGATCCCAATAGCTCTCTCGTATATTCCATTTTTTCTGACTTCGGGGTAACATTGTGCACCTCTTAGCTGTTTGAAGTCCATTTGATGGGGTTGAATCCCCCGGCATTTAGAGTGGCGATCAATTAGGTCGTATGGAGAATAGCAGTATTTGGGTTGTCGAAGGGACACAGAAAATCGTCCACGTAGAAGTGGTCCATCGCTCTTCCCAGCAAATTGCTGGTGCTGCCGAAACGCTTGAGGGTTTCCCGGAGGGCAAAATCAGCACAGAAGGGAGATGATACCGTCCCAAAAGGGTGCACGGTCAGCCTGTACTCCTCAGGTGCGCAACTTGTGTCGTTTTCATTCCACCAGAGAAGACGAAAGGCGTCCCAATCTTTAGCGAGCATCTTTACTTGTAGAAACATTCCACGTATGTCCGCAGAGACGGCTACTTTTCCTAGCCAAAAACGACATAAAACCTCGACTAGCGGTGTTGTCCAGTCTGGGCCCTGTAGTGTATGGTCGTTGAGTGGCACACTCTGACATTTCGCGGCACAGTCGAAAACCACTCTGGCCTTCCCCGGTTTCTTTGGGTTCACGACCGGGTGATGGGGTAGGTACCACCTCAAATTTGCTCTGATAACCGCTGTCTACTCTTTCTATATAACCCAAGTCGATGTTATGTTGCATGGCTCGCGTGTATTCTATGCTTAATTGTGGTTCTCGAATTAGCCTGGTTTTGAGGAGGCATAATCTTTTCAGAGCCATTTCTCGGCTGTTTGGCATAGGTTTCATGTTGGGTCTCCACGGGATAGGAACCTAGAAACGATCTATTACATGCTTAGCGCTCTCGGATACCATTTTCAAAGCCGACCTATCTTATCGTGGTGGGGCATCTCTATCAATGGCCAGGTCGGCAAATTCGGCGTCATACAGCTGTTAGTTCCACTCTTGGCAAATCGAACGATGGTGTTTTATACTCGGCGACCAGCGTGGAGCTCCCTATCTTATCGCACCCTGAACTATTGGAAGTGTCGTAGTAGCTGGTTTCATGCTCACGCTCTTTCTGTGTACACTTTTTTCTGCTTCCTGGGCCTATTGTCTGGCCAATAACAACTGTTGTTCTAGGTCTAATATTCTCAGCCTAAATAGATCAAAATCCTTACAATCCATATTGCCCTCAGCAACACATGAGCTGGCACTGACAGGACTAGGGGATCTAACATTAACTAAAGGATTAAAGGTACCCAAAACCTCCCCAGTGACCCGCGGTATTACCTCCTGTCCAGATTCCAATGTCTTCGATCCTTTTCTTGGCATTTTGCGTGTATTTCCTAATTCCAAATTGATCTACTGAATATTGTAGGACACGTTTGAGCAATGCGTAGCCAAATTCACAACGGATCCCAAAATAAGAAGGCGATTATCCGTGATATTCTACAATACTAGATTATTGAATGAACAATGACACCAAACAGGTACAAACCTCAATAATGAGATCATAAGGACTCAACAAACGAGAAACTGAATTGCAGCGTGCGAGCAAGGAGCACGTGTGTCACGCGGGTCCAGAACAAGGATATGACAAAGTAGCGCTCTGGGCGCGAACAAACAACAATTGGTCAATAAAAACGGTTAGTGCGTACAGGCACGTCAATAGTGTAAGCGAGTGAGTGATGTTAAGAGAAACACTGAATCGCAAGGGATTTAGGGGGATTTTCCACAACCGGTCGTTACAGAGGGAAGGGGAAATACTTTGGACTTGGCAGAGTAAAATGAATAGGGTGAGAGGGACGTCACGCAGTAAATGCTGCCGTGGTGGAAAGCGATAGGAACAAAAATGGAATGGGTGGGTGTGCATGCAGGGGTAGAAAGACACGGCGGGGTATTGATAAGATTGCTGACGAGAACGATGGATGGGCGAACCGAGGCGAGTGAAGAATGGTAGGAGTATGCGATTTGCAATGAAAAGTAATGAATGTGTTAGGGTGGGTAGAGCTGAAGCTTTCAATTGTCGACCGGCTGTGGTGGGTGGGGCTGACCGTATCCTCCTGTCCGCCTGTAATGTGTCTATGACTTGTGCTTCCAGCTTTGTGCTCTGGCGGCCCTGCCGATGCACCACCGCACCGTCTTTCCGCCGGCCTATCCAACGCACACGGGCGAAATATGTCGGTGAGCAGCATCAGGTTGTCTCTGGGTGCTGTCCTTTATTCCTGTACACTATCACGGTGGGCGTACCGTGCAAGTGCTTGGGCAGCGACATCAAGTCCTCGTACATCAATGTTCTTAAATCACCTTCGCTTTTTATGAGGTGCTGCTCCACTAACAACTAGGTAAATATAACGAACCTCCACTTGTTCACTTCTAGCTAGAAGGGGGACGCCCAGTCCTGTAGCACTTGGACGTCCCTGGAAAGCTCCTTTATTACAGGGCCCAGTAGTCCCCGGGGTTGTTTGAAACACGTGTTGGATAAGGCTTTTCTTCCAGTACGGAATCAAGTAACTGTGCAGGGAATCCATCTCCAGGAGCCCACAGTCTTGCCCAGTCTACTTCAAGGGAAATGATGTTCACTAGTGCTATGATTTCAATCACTCCAGTTACGGAGCGTTGAAGATAGGCCAGCAGTAACTGATCCTAGGGGGCGATGGAAACAGGGCATCGGCGGACGCATACCAACCGGACGTTTGAGCGGCCTAATTTTAAATAATAATAATGGTATATTTGTTGATCATGGTCAAGACACATGCCCAAGGCATGATCAGAGAACACAGAAATTCACAGTTATGTAGGGTAATCACAATTTTGAAGAACGTGGTTCACACCATTGCATAAAAGAACAATCAGCTTGGACGGTGTTTAAGTGAGCTAAAGAGGGGAAGGTTAGCGCAGCGATTGCAAATCGGTCTCGAATTTGGGACCGGGACGATGCGGCTATCGGGGTGGACGTGGGAATGCAGAAAAAGCGGCACCGAAGAAGGGTAAAAGTGTAGTGTTTGCAAGAACCCACAAAGCAACTGGTGTTGGACAGCACTACATGAACAGGGGGTTGATGCAAGAATAATACACAACTTGCCTTATGGATGCCGATAACTGTCTACGATCGGTCCGGTAGTTCAGAATGGATCACGGCGATCTATGGAATTTGGTGTGCAGTCGATGAAGATAGAGAGAGAGCGGTGGACTGAAAGAGACTCAAAGAAGAGTCAGGAAGTGTAGAAGGAGTCGCGGTGTGGCACCAACTGGATATTTGAGGAATCAGTACAGAGAAACTGGTTGAGAGTCCTACCAAATAGGGTTAAAAATTGAGTTAACATGGTGCTATCAAAATGCAGTCGGAGATGCCTACAGGAAATAGAGAGGATTGACCCTCCATTGGATAACTCATTGTGGGGGTTGCCTGTGATACAAATGCAAGTGAGTCGAATGGGATAATCAAATTGGTGTTCTGTAAAGGTAATTCCGATATTATATAGAAAATCACATGGAAGCAGAAGCTCTCACCAGGAATGCAGTGTGCTTTTAAGGAGCGTGAATGGTGGATGGACACAACTGGGAGTTTCAACAAGCCGTCGAGGAAACACTTGGTGACACGCTGCTGATGCAACCAAGCAAGTATGCACAGGTGGCAAAGAGAAAGGAGGACTGAGGTGACTGGGAGAGGCCAAACCCGATGGAACAGAGGAAGTTGAGTGTAAAAGTGAGATTTTCTGCATATGTGATAAAAGAATAAATAACCAAGTGTTTGGTATTTTGTTTCATGAAGACACTGGTAGCCGCTGATGGCAGGTAGTGCAAGATGAGGGCAGCAGTCAAAAGGGCTAGACTGACGAACTAGGGAGAGTAGGTACGGAACGCAACGGCGAGGGCCAGACTCCAGTTCTGCACGCAGAATGAATTGAACTATTCGTGTGGAGTACGGGAAATGGATTCTGACGGGTGATGTCAGGAATCCGTCCGGCGGCCCGGTGAGACTATCATGAATGATTGTAATCCTGGTTATGGGATCGTGATCACCGGTTAGCCATGTAAGGTGCTCCATACAAGGAGTCATCAGGTGTGATTGTAGGTTTAACCACAGCCAGTCCGATCGATCAAACCGTTTAGTCCGTTATGCAATCCAGGGATAACGCCGATTTGGTTGACGGGCTACCCAGGTAACCACTGAGTTCTGGAATAGAAGAGAAATGCGGCAGTCTGGAGAATGCGCCAGCTGGGGGTTATGATTAACTTCTTAGCGGAAATTAGAGTGATAATGCCACTTGATGGCCAGTGGGCCGATCTACTAGGGGCTAACGGGCGGAGGCTGGTAGTTTTTTTAGGGATTTTAGTTGATGATGGGGATATTGTGCACATGCTTAGCCAGAGTGCAAAATGGTTAGGCTGGAAGGTGGTAAAATAGTAAAGGGGCTCAGCTGAGGGTCAAAAATAAAACAGTGGAGGAGGGTGGGGTCAGAATTGGGAATGGGAAAAGGGGGGACAGCAGTCAGGTTGTTGACCCGGCTGTAGGTGGGGGTGGAGAAATTATAAGAAAAGGAAACTCACAGAGCTAAGGTGAAACCTTCCTATGTCGATGCGAATGTGCTGGTTTTCCATGGGGTAATACGTAATCAGACACAAGCTAGCTAGGTGGGACGGTGTGCTAACAAACCGTGAGCAAATACGCTGATCGGTGAGTATTGGTTATTAAAGGATGGTAATCAGCATGGTAGGACTCGAGTAACGGAGGAGTGCGAGAAAAAGGCGATGAGACAACTGAGTTATAGCTTGGGACAAGAGAACTAAGTGAAGGTGAGCACCTACCATTAAAGGAACAAAAGTTTACTAATGGAATTAGTGTCAGTAAGAATTCTGGTTTTGTAACTGAGTCTACATGGTAGCAGACAAATCATCGCTGACTTTGGACAACATTGTTAGTGTTAGGGCTCGAGGGGGATAGAAAAAGTAAACTTGTGGATAATGAATTATAAATTTGCAATGATTGCTTTCCTCGTTCCGACAACCAGTACGGGCGAGGCTTTGCCCATAGCTGTTAGGCGCAGGCGTATCAATGCCGGGGTGTCGTCAGAGCAGAAGTCGCATGATGTAACTATCCAGACCGCGTATCGACTACTGTATTAAACATCAGCAAGCTGGTCAAAGGTTGAAGCTGAGTAAGGCGGGGTCGGCAAGTATACGTAGAGAGCTCAAACGGCGTGTTGTCACCCCACACTGGTCTAGACAAAAGGAACTGCAAGTTAACCCGAAAGCATGGGGTTTCCCATATGCAGGGTCGGGTCTAGGCCGTTATCAGAAATCCATCTGTAATGAAGGGGGCAGAGAGCATTAGCCCAAGACCTTCCCAGCCTGAAGTGAATTTTTTCTTTTTTATTGAGGAGAGGGGGAGCAAATTTACGCCGTAGGGTAAACTTCCCTTTTCTCCTTGACCCGCCTTTCTTTACACGTGCCCCATCGGGTCCGAGACTGATAGGGATGGCTGTTTTCCCTTATTGTGAGACCACTACAGACCAGATGTCATAACCTTCAGGGGTGTTGCTGCCACAAGCAGTGAAAGAAAAAAAATAGGATGGAGCAATCACTCAGATAATGGCAGCATTCCTGGGGCTATCACTTAACAGCTTGCTCTTGCCAATAACAGTCGGACGGGTTCCAATATGTATGCGAGCCATCTGGTGAACGCACCACCGATTTTGATATGCAGGGCAACTTCACTGGCACGACGAAGTTGGTGGAAATTTATCACCACTGGCTGTGCGGAGGTTGACCGCTAGCTAGTGCAGTGGCAACGGCTGATTAGGACAGACAAGCCAACAATTTTCGGTCGAAAGGCGCAAGCTGAAGGTGAGAACTGATGAACTGTAAAGAACATAGCATTCAGTATACCAAAAACTGGTAAATAAGGGAGAGAATGGCTTCGGTAGAAAGTAGGTTGTAGGTCCGGATGACACAACTTCTTGATTAGTCGCGGGTGAGTGTTGCTTAGAAAAATAAGGCATTATATGAGGAGCAGATTGATGGTGAAGAGCTATCACAAACCCTGAGCCCCAGGCGTAATGGTGAGTCAAAGTCAGGTGACGTCTAGCGGGTAGGTATTGTCTTGATGGAGCTTAGAACTGGATTTATAATTGCGGGCTAGGTATCCGTATGCAAATTAAAGTGTAATATAGCAAGGTCTGATACGGGGGAGAAGAGTGAGTAGAGGAATGTCAAGAAGTAGGTTATTATTAGCCATGCCGTGGCTATGGTAGAAAAGATGAGAGGATGGGAGGAACTGGAAAAGTATTTGATGCCAGATTTAGCAAAACGGATGAAAGTGGAACAGAATTACCGGACCGAGGATAAAACCATTCTGTAGGAAATCGTAGAACAAAAGAAAGTGAAAGTTACAGAATGGAGAGAGAGGAGAAGAGAAAGAAAATGATGCCATAACTGGGGCTTGAGTCCAGTTAGTGCGGCACTCCAGAGAAAGTTCAACGACTGTGCCTGTCGGACTATGTCAAGGGAGAATTAAAAACGCAAATGGCAGGATCAGATGTGAAACAGAAGTAGAACGAATGGGTGAGTAACACGAGTGGAGGCACCAAGCGTGGATATAGCTCAAAAGACAATGGAGTCCACAGAAAGGGAGTTAGAAAACTATCAGAAACCTAATCCAACTTCAAAAGCCCTTTCTTCACTTATGTACGGATCCAAAAGTTGGATTACAGTTTGTACTGTGAGGTATTTGCTTATGTGGGCCTTAAACGTCTCAGATAGCCTTATAAAACGTATATCATGGGGTAATTTGTTCCATAAAGCTGCATACTTAACCAGGAAAACGTTAGATCTAAGAGCAGTTCTAGAAATGGGAACAGTAACTGTGTTGTCTCTCAGTCTCAAAGAATACTGTGAGTCCGTTAGGTTTCTGAACTGCGGTGCTGATTCGATGATTCGCCTTACAACAACACCATGAAAGAATACGAGGTTCAGCTTCATGCGTCTAAGCCATAGCGGATCTAGTTTCAAATGTTCACAGCGTTGGCTGTAATTGAGTTAAGTGGTAAAGCCGATTAACTCTTTTGTCGCTGGCCGTTGAACCTTTTCAATAGCCACTCTGTCCCACTGGCGCATGTTAGAGTATATTATGGAACAGTATTCCAGAAGGGGCCTAACGTGGGTCTTATATGTGCTGAATTTGCTTTCTGGGAAGCGGAATGTCCTATGAAGCAGGCCTATCAGTCTTCTAGCCTTAGCAATTTGAGTGGTAGTATGTTCAGAGAAAGTGAAGGTGGCTGAATATTGCAAACCTAAATCTCGTACTAACGGACTGATGGAAATCGGGTGACCGTCAATACTGAACATACATTGCATTTGAACGTAAGAATGTTGCTTTTCTCGGCAGAAAATTTCATTAATGAAGTGGCGCATCAAGGACTAAAAGCTGTTAAATCTTGCCGTATATCACTGATAACTGTACTAAGTTGACTAGAATCAAAACTATACAAGACTTTTATGTCGTCCACGAAGAGGTGAAGACTGCCATGGCGAACGACACTGAAGACATCATTAATGTAAATGAGGAAAAGAAGTGGACCCAAAACGCTGCCTTGTACGACACCACTGGTGTTAGGTTTGGGTTTGGAGAAGGAACCATTAATCTGAACCAACTGATGACGGTCGGAGAAATAAGAATCCAACCAACCGAGTAACGGGTCCGCAATGCCATAAAATTTGGCCTGCGATAAGAGCCGAGTGTGTGAGACTCGGTCGAAAGCCTTCTTCATGTCAAGCAGGATAATAATCATGGACATGCCTTTGTCAGCAGCCTCCGTGACTGAGTTCAAGAAGTTAACGTAACAAGTAGAGCACGAACGGTTTTTCAGGAAACCGTGTTGGCCCACATCGAGCAAGTTATTTGTTAAGAGGTGGGCCATTATCTTATTCTTAATGAGCTTCTCCATGATTCTGGAGATAATCGGTGTATGGTTAATAGGACGATAATTCTCGAGAACATGAACTGAGCCTTTTTTGTGCAAGGGGATAATAGTAGAGGTTTTCCATTGATTAGGAAACTAGCTAAATTTCATAGACAGGTTAAATAAATTAGATAGAAGGATGGGAATGTCTGGACCCCCCGGAGTAAAAGCAGCCGGCGGAATGCCGTCCGGACCTGGGCGGTAAAATGGTTTCATAGAGACTAGAAGTGAAGAAATATCGTTGGGGTGAAATGAAACTGCAGACAGAGTCTCTCTGGGTAAACATGAAGGGCTTATTCCAGGAGTGGGAACACTGGCCGTTAGGGCCGAAGTGAAAAATGTGTTGAACGCTTCAGCTATTTCTTCCGGTTTATCCAGATGGGAGTTGTTAACAATGATGAAAGGTATAATCTTGCGGGGTCGGGGGTTTCTTGTCCTCATCAACCTACTCAGGATTTCCGTCTTCTTGGGCTGGCACAAAGCTTTTGATGCTTGCTGAGTAAGCATGAGTTCATTTTGTGATTTGATTTTCGCTGGCAGTCGGTCCATTTGGATACATACCGAAAGTTCCCGGGTTTTGAGTGCAAGCTGTTGAAGTTTGGAGAGTTTAGATTTCATCCGCGAGGGTCTGTTTGTTCTAGAATTCGCCAGTGGTGGCATAGTTGGGGTGATGATGTTTAAAGACTGATTGAGAATAGAATATAGTTGATCTGCTACCACCTGAGGATCGGGCGAAAGAAATGATGTTTCTCAATTTTGAGATCTGATTATGTTTGGAAGGCTGCTCCAGTGAGCTAAGTGATATGGTCTGGCAGACGGTACGGAGGAAATAACGATTTTTGGTACAGAGAACGAGCACGAGACGGCCCTGTGGTCACACCTGGGGAAGCTATCTCCTACAAAAGTTGTTACCTTATTAAGTCCTTGAGAGAACAGAAGATCTAGAGTGTTGTTTCCTCTAGTAGGTGACTGACCGTGTTGAGTCCAACCACCGAGGTGTGTACAGGTAACGAAATCCTGATGACGTCGTGGGCCAGATTGCGATGGCCAACACGTTCCTGGACCGTTGAAATCACCTGCAATCAACTTGTGGTCGATGGGGTAAGCGGGGACAAAGTTGAAGGCGTCAGTAATAGGTACAATATTGTCCCCGGTTGATTCAGGTGATAGATAGATGCATCCAAGCAAGAGTTCTTGTGACTGAAGTTTAACTGTTACCCAGACCGAGTCATCAACTGCGTCGAGGACTGGGTGTTGCATTAAAGAAACAGGAAAAGATTCTCTGCAGTATATTAGACAACCCCCTCATTGACAATTCATTTTAGAGTTGCTGAAAGCCTTGTAACCAGATATTGTGAAGTCTAAGTTGGGATTGTTTGCGTTAAGCCACGTTTCCGTGATGAGGATGAAATCGTAGTTAGACACAAGGGCCCGGGCACGCAGAAGGTGAATTTTTGCTGACAGTGAGCGAATATTGGTGACGAAAACCGACATACGCGTTGTGCTTCCTTGTACTGTCGCAACAGGCAGTTGTGCGAGAGTTTGGGCTGAAGGAGATAGAGATAGTGGTGATGCTAGTCCTGGTACAGATGAGGTGGATGAGATAGTCCTGGGTAGATTACTGTGTGTGTAAGTCGAGGACCAATAGAGGGACGTTTGATCAGTATCAGAATTACCAGTAAAGATTGGCGGAGTGCTGGCGTGACAGATAGTACGATCGAATTCAGTGATTTCTGAGTTCGATTAGGAGCGCGTGGAGTGGCCGTCCGCCGCAGGTTCAAACAAGAGGGCAAGGGGAGCTTCGTCAAGGGTGAGTGGAGGAGTCTGAGGCGAAGAACCAGCGTAGAGTGGATGGAAGTTAGAAGTATCGTCTGCAATTACAGAGGCGGGGCCTCGGTTTGTGGATGAAATACGAATTGGTGGACTGTTGGTTATACCACCATTGGGAACAGGTGAGGACGAATATGCTGGGGTAGAGCTATGGTATGAGGCCATTTTTCGCCCAGGGTATATAACGAAAAAAATGGTATTTTGCGTCGGTACTGAGTAGCCGTGGGATGTACCACCGGTTGTTTGGGTAAAGTAGGAGCCCCATTTGAACGGGTTGTTGGTGGTACACTGCCGTGGTCGGATCGATGTAGGTAAGTTGCTGGGGTACAGGTAGGGGCTGCAGTGGGGCGACAGGCTTAAAGGAAGGTCTGGTAACTGAATTCGACCGGGTGAAACATTGAGCGAGTACAAGGAACGCTGTGCGTGGTGTACTGGAAAATGATAAGGTTCGAATGGTGGTGACAAAGGTGGTGGTGGTATAAACAGAGGCAAATTTGCAATATGACGGGGCATCGGTAGATAGGACGAAGGTGACATACGAGTAGTTTGTCGCACCACGTTGGGGTTGGCTACATGCGTTTTTAGATGGTTACTTAGGTGCACAGGTGGAATACTGATGGAGGAACCGGAGAGTTTCTGTGGGTGTGGGGGTGATGGGAACGGTTGGGTTAAAATTTGTTTGGCGCTTACACGAGGGGCCCCAGGCTGGTTTATGAGGCGAATTGGGGGCGTGGTGATGCCGATGTTGAGATGATCTAGGCCACGGGAAGCAACGGGGGCGGGGGAAGAGGCTGTTCTCGATGTCTTTGGGGACGATGTTGTTGCTCGTTCGTTGGTACGGGGTGGTGAGTTGGAAGCAATCATTTTCTCGGCTTGCTTGGAAGACAAGCCAATAGCTGAGCGATAGCTGTCTTTGAGAGGTGATTGTATCGCCCGGCTTTCGGTACGTCCTACGGGCAATGGTGGAGATTGGGTTGTGATGTGGAGCCGTTTGGATGGGTGCTGAGGAGTTGGCGACGAGCGGGATATATCGAGGTCTACATCCACTGGTGGTGCATTGGTCGATGGTGCGCGTGTGGATGTGTCAACTGTGGTGGGTTGTTGAGGGGGGTTGGGCGGCCCTGGATCAGGAGATTGTGACGATGAGGGATTGCCTATTACCGACTTCAGGACGTCCCTCTGCAATGGGGTCTTGTCGGAGACAATTTTTATGCTTTTGGATGGAGTGGCTTTGACGATAGCCTCTCTCTTTCTGATGAGTTCCGTGGCAATGTTTTTCTCACGGAACTGAAACAGGAGTGGGCACATATACCGCTGTGACTTTTTTCTTAGTCGTACGCAGCCACACTCGTGGTGTGACATACCGCAGGCTAGAAGCAACGATTGTTTAATCGAGGAAAGCGGAAGACGGTCCGGAATATTAAAGACCACAGCATTCTTGGATCTTTTAATGTTTTGGCGGACTTCAGAAGCAATTGAGTCCAGAAAGCGACCGGCCGTTAGTAAACACTGGGTGTTCGGGTATTTTGAAGGATCCGCGATAAACGCTAGCGGTGACAACGCAGTCAGAGCGTTATACATGGTACGTATCCGTCCTTGCGAGGATTCCAGGTTTCGTTCTAGTGCCCTAAATTTGATACCAGCATCCCTGTGGATATCAACTAGTGGTACCGAGCAAGGTATCACAGCTGTGGGGGGTGGGGGGCGTTTTGTTCTCGAGCACTGAAGACGGCTTTTCACTCGGTGGTGAAGGCGGACGGAAGTCGTTTTAGGCATTCTTTGAAAAAGTATTTTTATAGGATTGGAGTTAGGCGTGCTGATAGTGGGGAACGCTCAACTATCTTACACTGGCAGTTGGGAAGATATTCTAACAACGTTTTGTAGATTAGGCTTTTGCCTATGCGTTTATTGCTCAGAAAAAATCCTCGAATTATTTTGAGTTGTTGGGATACTCCTAGGAGCTATTATTCATAATATCACCTTAGATAGCCTGGTGGAAACTAAACCAATAACAGCACGCAAACCGACTCGGTGTAGTACAACGTACTTTTGGATTTGATACGCTCATATCGAATATCTGCTTGATTTTGCCTGATATTATGAGCTCGGCCCCATTAATGCAATGGTAATTCCGATCGTGAATAACGCATAGCCCAATCAACGAACCCCGAAGCAAGAACAAGATTGATTCGTATATTCTACGGTACTGAATTAATGAATTACGCGCATATAAATAAGCACAAACATCAACTATACAGCAACAACGTTCAGCAACGAGGACCAGAGCTTAACAAAGGTCAATGTCCGGCACCATCACGGTAGTCCGAGTTCGAATCAAAAATACGCCATGGCGCATGAGCGAAATATAAACAAATGTTCAAGCGTAGTGGTTGATGCATGCTGTACTTGTCCGACAGTCGATGAGATAAAGAGCATAGTTCCAGCAATACAGGTATGTGACAACGGCTGGGAGGGATTTCCACACAGGTGCCTTACACCGCCCACCAAATCCTCCCACAAAAAGGTAAAATCCAAGGAGCAGACAGAGGTACTGATTCGCCCCAATCTACCTAGACCCTAATGTTAGAGCGAAAGTCGGTCCCTATCGGCTTCATCGCAGACACGCTTGCAGATTTTCTTCAGGTCATGCTCCTTATGTCGATGTCTTGTAGTTTCATCTGAAGATGGTACGACAATATTAGTATACCAAAAAAGGGATTTTGTGTGGTTGGGATACGTTGACAGATTACGTAATGTGGAGGAAAAAGGCTTCCAAAATAAGAGCAAAGCGCGTGGTGAAATGGAGTCTGAGAATCCTCGACTAAGGATCGAGGTGGCTACAGGGTACTTGATACATCAGGGAGCTCAACGTGCGGTATAATCACTGTGGGAGTAAGTTTGGCTCAGAAAGCAAATCTTTTTAAACACAGGTTGGATAATAATACAGATTGGAGGTCCCGGGAATAGAGGTTTCTGCAAACGGTCAACAAGCGCTTGACCCAAAGTTCCCTCCATTTCACAAACAATGCCATATCATGTGCTAAACTGGACTTTCGACAACTAGCTCCGTTGTGAATCGTGAACACCGTACCAATATGGAAACCCATGTACTTCAAAGACTGTGTTAAGGGTTGGGACCTACAGGAGAATGCTTATGGGACAAATCAGTGGCTTTTGTTCCAGCTGGCATCGGTAGACTTGGTCTTACCTTGGCCTGTTGCGTCGTAGCCTCCCTGGGAAATATCGGCAGCCCGTTGGTTGGCATGGGTTTTATTCTTCGGATGCTGCTGTGCAACAGTCTGCTTCCTTTGGCGTCGTCGTCTATACTAGCCAGCCCGCGGGTCTCGAACCGGAGGGCTTTTAGTTGTAGTAGGAGTAGGGCTTCGAGTTTTGCTTATTTCAGCTCGCCCGGCAATATCACTATCACGTTCAACGTGCTTTATGGTCGTGTGCCCTTGAAAATCGGTAACAGTATTTTGTATCCCGTGTAACGACTGATCGTGGAAAATCCCCCTAAATCCCTTGCGATTCAGTGTTTCTCTTAACATCACTCACTCGCTTACACTATTGACGTGCCTTTACGCACTAACCGTTTTTATTGACCAATTGTTGTTTGTTCGCGCCCAGAGCGCCACTTTGTCATATCCTTGTTCTGGACCCGCGTGACACACGTGCTCCTTGCTCGCACGCTGCAATTCAGTTTCTCGTTTGTTGAGTCCTTATGATCTCATTATTGAGGTTTGTACCTGTTTGGTGTCATTGTTCATTCAATAATCTAGTATTGTAGAATATCACGGATAATCGCCTTTTTATTTTGGGATTCTTTGTGAATTTGGCTACGCATTGCTCAAAAGTGTGTAACATCCTGCCCACCAGGCCACGGTTCCTAACCTTTTTTCTCCGGTCGGGGAAATGGCACAGTTTTTCTATTAGGCCGAAGCTTCTCGTAGAGTTTGTAACCAGTATCGGTCGTTTCATTTCGGTATCACCAACCTCAGGCTTGGGTGTTAGTAGTGTTGACCACATCTCCTTAGATGAAGCTAAAAACTCCTGTCCAGTTGTCCACATCCTCATCCTTCCTAGTGCCCTTTTGCCTCTCGGACAGGAGTCGGCCGGGTTCCTAGCGGATTAACCATTATGCCACCGATCGGTCTTAGTCGGCTCATGAGTCACAGTGAGTCCGTTGGCCACAAGGGTGTTAGAACCAGTGTAACTGTTGTTTATGTAATGCAGTACTTTGGCTGAGCCCGTCCAAAAGTTTGATTCTCAGTTTACCTGATCAAAGCACCTTCTGATCAGCTTTGCGTCCTTCACGGCCAGTATTGCTAAAGTCACTTATAGTCTCGGACTGGACACCGTCTTCAGAGGAGCTGCTCCCGCCTTTGCAAATACTATCTGACTGTGCCGCCACCATTGTCGTCTACTCAGCAGCCATAAGCCACTATTCCTTATCTTACTTCTGGTGCATCTGAAAACAAGTGGAGTTGGATCTCGCATGTACCCTCGATTCCTGTCACTCATCTTGATATTATGATATCACCAAGCTGATCTTGGCTGCGCAGCCAGTCACGCCATCGCTTGTTGTTGTCCTGAGGAGGTTCATCCCAAACCGTCCCTCTTTGGCACAGCAATTGCGGCAAGCACTTTCCCCGTGGTAACCGTGGTGAAACAAAACCTAAAGGATCTTAGAGGCCTGAGACTGATGGTAGAATTCCTCTACGTTTAAACTGGTCATTTGGGTAGGTACACGATGATTATGAATTCGCCACCTTCTGGCTTCCATTGAACTCCAAGCTTGCGATCTATTGGTAAACAAGATCCCAAAGGCCCTCTCAAACTTCTGAATATAGTTGAGAATCTCAGGGCTGTTTGAAGTTCGTTATGTGAGGTTGAACCCTTCTGCCATTAGAGTGGCGGTCAGTTTAATCACATCTAGATTAACGATATTTGGGTTGCCAAGGGAACATGGAAAATAATCCACTGCTCTTCCTGACAGATAGCTGGTGCTGCCGAAGTGCTTAAGGGTCTCTCGGGGGGCGAAGTTATCGCAGAAATGGTGTGATACCCTTCAAAAGAGATGAAAGGTTGGCCTGCACTCGTCCGGTGTGCGGTCTACCTCGTTTTGGGCCAGCAGAGGAGACTGAAAACGGTCTTATCGTCGACCGGCATTTTTACTTGTAGAGACCTTTTACGTGTGTCCACAGAGGCGGCCACTTTTCCCAGATGAAAACAACATAAACCCTCGACCATCAGTGTCGTCCAGTCTGGGCCTCGTAGGATATGGTCGATCAGCAACACACCCTGACTTTTCGCGGCATAGTCGAAGACCACCCGAAGCCTCCCCGGTCTCTTCGGGTTCACGACCGGGTAATGGGGCAAGTACTACCTCAAATTTGCCCTGACGACTGCTGTATGTACACTTTCTACACAACCCAAGCCTATGCTTTTTAGTGTGGCTCTTATATACTCTATCCTGAATCTCGGTTTTCGAATTAGCCTGTTTCTGGAGAAGCGTAATCTTTTCAGAGCCACTTCATGGCTGTTCGGCATTGGTTTAGTGTTTAGTCTCCACGGGACAGGAACCTCGAAGCGATCTATTATATACTTGGTTTTCTCGGCCATCATTTTTAGAGCCGACCTTTCGTCTCGCGATGGGGCAACTCTGTCAGTTGCCACATCGGCCGTTTTGGAGTTATGCAGCTGTAGGAATGCCTGTCCAATCTTCGTAGTTTTCACCGAACTGCAGTTGATTTGGACCTGTTTGCCTTTTCTTCTGTTTGAACAATCACATGAAGTCCAACCAAACGTTGCCCGTAATGCCTACGGTGCTTTGCGGCTTCCTGTTCTTTGATTTAGAGCCCAGCTTGCTCCAGGTACATCACAACCGATCAGCAGACGTACTTCGTTATTTTGCCACGCCTCAATTGTGACCCAGTCGAGATGTGGTCACTAAGTCAGAATCGACTGCGCTCACCGAGGTCCTCTCATCAGCAGATCCTTATGGTGGATGTTTCTAGGCTTCCTGTTCTGTTGCTGTCGAACTAGGAAACGAGTTGAAGGTGCATTTTGGTCGATTGGATGATCTGAGAGCTATCCACTGTGCTCACCGCTAAAGATTTCTTCTGATCCCATATCCCTCTGCGAACTCCATTCTCACCAGCATGGTATCCGGGCCACTCTACACGAAGGCCAAAGCTCCTATTACCTCAATAGGGGTTTCAAGGCCGACTGATATTGCTCCCCTCCGAATGGGCTTTTTAAGAGAGCGAGACACTGAGCAGAACACAAATGGCCTCGGGATTTCTTCGGTATAAGACTTCTTGGGTCTGTAAAGTGGTATTGAGGTCTTCCGTGGCATCCATTTTGGCTACTACTTGTTTTGATTTGGTAAATCGCTGTTCGAGGTGAATAGTTGAGACGAACAAAGCACGCGCCCAGTCTCTAGAGCATTTCTCACCGTTGGTTGATTTCCTCTTTCACGGAGGCGAGGACATTCCACTAGGATATGAAGCTCCCCACAAACCTTACATGCCGTTACATTTTCACCTTCACTGGATAGTGCGTGCGTCTTTGTCCATGGTTGGCCCGCCTTGGTTCCGTGGTCCAGATTTGTGCTGTTGCAGTCCTAGATGGCTTTCTCGTCTAGCGCACAGGCTGACCAAAACGGCCGTTTGCTATTCGGTCACGACGGTATAAAAACTGCGTCAGGTCAGCAAACGTAGTTTCTAGCCCAAGTCGACTGGTCCCCTTGGCTTACTCAGTCCATCCGCTCTGTAGTTCCTCGGGTAAACTGGGCACTATATTCTCCAGTGCGTGCAGTACGTTCAGGTCCGATCGATGATCTGGGTGATTCAGAGGGACTGTGCAGTTCTGAATTCCTATCACCAGACTGAATAAGTGGGTAGTTGTGCATACAGGGTGTAACACTCGTTTGGGCGATGCGAAGACGAATTCACAACGAATCCCAAAATAAAAAGGCGATTATCCGTGATATTCTACAATACTAGATTATTGAATGAACAATGACACCAAACAGGTACAAACCTCAATAATGAGATCATAAGGACTCAACAAACGAGAAACTGAATTGCAGCGTGCGAGCAAGGAGCACGTGTGTCACGCGGGTCCAGAACAAGGATATGACAAAGTAGCGCTCTGGGCGCGAACAAACAACAATTGGTCAATAAAAACGGTTAGTGCGTAAAGGCACGTCAATAGTGTAAGCGAGTGAGTGATGTTAAGAGAAACACTGAATCGCAAGGGATTTAGGGGGATTTTCCACGACCGGTCGTTACACCGCTCACCAAAACCCTCCCGGATCCTTAGCAGAGTCAAAGGCTTGGTATAAAGGTACTGATTCCTCCTACCTACCTAGGCCTTACTGTCAGTGCGGGTGCCTAATGCTTGTCGTCAACGTTCTCCTCATGGTCGCACCTAATCTGGTGGTCACACCAAAGCGAGGCTATTCTACATCTTCTACGAGAACAACTGACCGATGGCGGGCGTGGAGGGGGCACATAGATGCTGTCCTTGGAAAGGCCGTTCTGCTCTGGCTGTATGTGCTTGCGTGAGTGTGTGCGTATGATGTATTCGCCGCTACCGCCACAAATGCAAAATCATTCAGTAACGTCAATAAAATCGGCGAATGCTCTCACACGTTTGATAGGGGTTACGAGGTATACTGTGCACCGGGTATGTGTGTATGTCTTGATGTATAATGGAATAGCATTTATCACCACATATCGGAAAGAACCCTCTGTAACTTCAACAAAAGACCGTGAGCACTGTAACGTGCTTGACGGAGACCATGTGGTATAAGCGAGTATAATGTAGATATGTGTGCGTTGTGGTGTACAACGGTTCGATACGTCATCGTGTCGTGAATGCTTCCATATATGGGGGTTTATTTACCCACCTCGAAGACGAACGCGAAATAGTCCACTGGGCCTCAGCTTTATCAGCTCCTCCGCCTTCACTCTCGAGGATACTGCGTATGTCGTGAATTAGCTCTCCGTTGGCTGTCTTAACCTTTACCGTTCTTATCATTCCGTCAGTGCTTTCGGTGGTTTTCATTACCACTCCTAAGGACCAGGTGCTGAAATGTGCACGTTCGTCTGCGATCACCACCTCATCCTCAACCTTGTTTTGACCAGCCACTTCTATCGAGCCTGCGGAGCCGGTAGGTGCTCCCGCAGCCTGCAACTCCAGAAAACCTTGGCAAGATAGCTTGCCTGCTTCCATCCATGGGGGTAGCTCCGGCGAAGGTTTACCGGCCCCTGGAAACCCTCGTTTGATTTTAGCGTCAATAAGTCGTTCGGGGTGAGCGTCAGGTGGGTGGGGTCTCCGTTCATTACTGGAACCAGGGGCGGTTGTTCAGAATTCTCTTTACCACAGTCATGACGGTGTTCAGCGTCTCGTCGTCGGTCGGCTGTTGCTCCATGATCGACAGCAACACCCGCCTGGTGGACCAGATCATGTGTTCCCATACGCCGCGGCGGCGGCTGGCCTGTGGGTGTTGGAATGCCATCGTATGCCGTAGGCCACGGTTAGATCCTGTGGTTCGTCCCTGTTTATGTTTTTGTGCCGACGTTGCAATTTCAGGTGAGCGCCTACAAAGTTCGACCCTTTATCTGAGTATATATCGGCCGGTACGCCTCTTCGGTTGATAAATATCTGCGAGGCCCCGTAGAAAAGAATAGGTCCTCATCGAATGTGCGACTTCTAGGTGTACCGCGCGTGACTTCGTGCACATCACGCTACACCCATATCGTTTTCCCAATCTCTTCCCGTAATTGATCCACAAGGGCCCGAAATAGTCCAACCCGGTGTCGCTGAAAGGCCGCCAGCCCGCAGTGTCCTTGCATTCTTGTAGCGGGGCCATGTGTTGTTTGTCTGCCCTGCCATTGCTTCTCCTACGTTTCACACAACGTCGGGTTACGCGCTTTACAATCTCACTTCCCCTCAGCAACCAAAAACGCTTTTGGATGACGCTCGTAACGTGGCTTTCTCCGGCACGTCCCTCCACGGCGTGGGCTTGTTGGATCATTATCTCTACCACAGGTTGTCGAGCCGGCAGCAATATGGGGTGTTTCACGTCAAAGCTCAGGTGGGCGCTGGTAAGCCTACCATCCACTCGCAGCAGTCCATCAATGAGTTTGGGATTTAATTGCTTTAATTCGCCTCTTAGAGATGATAATTCTTTGTTGATTGGTCCCACTTCTTCCGCCCTCTCGAGTCCTCGGGCGAAAGCCTCTCATCACATCATTCTGAAAATACCGTGTTCTGCAGCTTGTAGCTCATCGGGACTTATCGGGCGACTCGAATCCGGCTAAACGGGCGTAGCCCTTTCATAACTAATAAATTTCTCATGAACCTGCCTAACCAAACTAACGCACGAAGTGTCTTCACCCAGGAAGAAAATTTGACCAATCGCGATAGGATGGATGTCGCTTCGACGACGTTGGCCGCTATCACTATGCTTTTGATCTCCAGTTCTACTTTCGTAGGGGTTTTAAGTTCGTACACGGGCTAGTCCTGTTTAGGTATTTGCAGGAAGTTAGGCCTTCTCGTCCACGTGTCTAGTTGCCTGAAGTTGGTCGCACCTCGGGAGCACAGATCGGCTGGATTATCGCCAGACCTGAAATGCCTCCACTGGTTCATGGCCGACTCGTCGTGGATGGTCGTGAGTCGGTTAGCAACGAAAGTACTAAACCGGCTCCGGACGTTGTTGATGTAGTACGGTACTCTCGTCCAATCCGTCCAAAAACTAGCCGACCAAATGTAGAGGTCGAAACATCACTTTACCGCTTGTACCACCCCGACTACTAACACGGCTGCACTGAGTTCGGGGCATGGGATCGAGACCGACTTCAGTGGGGCAACGCGGGCTTTGGCGAACAGGATCCTCGTAGTATATTATCCATCTCCTGTGCGCCATCTTTCGTACACCAAGGCTCCGTCACCGAATTCGGATGCGTCATAAAAGCCTGTAGTTCTCACATCTGTGATGCGTGACCAGGGGTCAAGCATAGTGGAATCCGTATTTCCCCTAGTTTCTTCAAGGTGTTCAGAAATTCTTCCCAGTCCAGCCGATCTTCTCGGCCCAGTGGCTGGTCCCAATCAACCTTCTCACGGCACAACCGCTGCAGTGGCATCTTCCCGGATAACAGCCACGGAGAGACGAAACTAAGCGGGTCGAACAGACTAGAGACAGCGGAAAGTTTACCTCGACGGGTTGCTGGCAGCTCGGGAACGTTTGGCTCGAAAACAAAGTCATCCGTTTCCGCGTCCCATTGTATCCCAACAGTGCTTTCGTTGGGGTGTAGATAACCATCTAAACCTCTAACCCTTTCGGCTCTCGTGGTACGGAATGACTTCGAACACTTCTGAAGCGTTCGACATCCATTTCGTTAGACGAAAGCCTCCCTCTTCTAGAAATCTTGTTAGGCCTCTGAACCGCGCTAAAGCTGATTCTATATCACCGGATGACCCAAGATAGCCGTCGACGTAGAAATTTCTGCTGACGCTGCCTACCGTTGACCTGTGGACCAAACCTCCATGTTTGTTCGCTGATTCCCGAAGGGCGTGGTTCGCACAAAAGAGTGATGACGTGGCTCCGAACGATTAGACGGCCATCCTATAATTTACCACTGCGTTGTCCCGGTTGTTCTCTTCCCACCACAGGAAAAGCAACGCATCTCATTCTTCTACCGGTATTTTCACCTGGTGAAACATTTTCCTGGTGTCGGCTGACACAGTCACTCTACCCACTCTGAAACGGCAGGAAACTTCGATTAGTGGTGTGGTCCAGTCAGGTCCCTGTAGTAGGCGATCGTTTACCGACTCGCCCTGGAACTTGGCTGCACAGTCGAAAACCACCTGCAGTTTTTCGGGCTTTTTGGGGTTGATAACCAGTTGGTGAGATAGATACCAGATACCCTTTCGGCCGTCGATGTTTGCAGGCACATTTTCAACGTAGCCGAGAGCTTCGTTTCGCCTCATTAATTCTGCGTATCGTTCCCACAGATCCGGGTCTCGAACGAAGCGTTCTTCTAGTCGTAGTAGTCTTTGCAGAGCATGGTTTCTGCTATCAACCCAGGAGTCAGCTGGTGTGCGCCACGGGAGGGGAACCTTGAACTGCTTTTAGGGCCTCTAGTTCCTTGCCGCACTAGTTGCAAGGCGAATTGGTCCTCTTGAGACAACGACAGCCGTTCGTCTCCGATGTCGTGAAACTCCTTTTCATACAGCCACTGCAGATGATAATCTATGCGGTCCGTTTCGGTAAATAGATAATTCACGGAACCACGTACCCCCACTGGACCGTATAACATCCATCCCAGAGCCGTGTGTACGGCATAAGGTGCCTGGCGGTTGCCCACTCTATGGTCCAGTACCCAATGCGCCTCTGGTACGTCACAGCCGCTGAAGAGATCCACTTTGTCGACCTCCCAGTCTACAACGGTCACATCCTGCAGGTGGGGCCACCTAGTCAAGGTTGCGTTCACCGACCTTGATGCTCGCATGGGGAGATCAGCTAATGTGAATGCTTCCGTTGGTTCGATTTGCTCGTTAGTGTCTAAAGAAATGAGTTGCAACCTCAACATGCCGGCAGTCATTACCTGTGTTCCTCCCACCGTGCTCATTGCCAACGACGTCGTACGTTTAGCAAGCCAGTGTTTGTCAGCAAACCGCTCGTTCACTGGGGTAGTTTCCGATCCGCTGTCGACGAAAGCCAACGCTTTGGCCACCTCGGTCCGGGTCACCACTCCCGCGGCAATTACGCCTAAGCGTACCGGTTTGCTTGCAGGCCGCAACGCTGAACAAATCACACTGGGCTTGGTGTTCGTCTCTTGTGTAGTTTCTCTTACCTAGTGTAACATTCCATGGTGTCTGCCCGTCCAGCCCTCGTGGCCACATCTGTTTCTTGTTCTACAAGCTGCCTTCCGGTGCGGGGTGTTGAGACATAAATCACGCTCCTGGCATCCTCGCCACTCCCCGTCGTTCTTCTATTGTGCGTTGCCGAACTTGTGGCATTGTGGTAGTCCATGGCTTGCATCACAGAACCTGCAGTTTGGTTGCGCTGTTGAGTAATGTGAAATGGCGTGTGCTTTGGTTCGAAAGTGATATTTCGGCTATTTCCGAGCAGAGGTTTGAGCCTGGATATTACTAGGCTTGCTTGCTTGGATGCTGTCCCGGATAAGTCGACCAAGTCTACTGTCGGCCATCTTGGTTTGCCTGCCCAAGTATTCCGTCAGGTCTTCGAAGTTAGCCTCCCGGTCGCTTCGGCTTTTCCGTTCCGCCTCTTCCGCCTATTGACCCCTTAGTTCGGGAGAGAGGTGACGGAACGTGCCTTCCAAGGTGCGCATTGCATCTAGGTAAGCCCTGCAATCTAAATGGTTGAGGGCTATTGAACGGCTCTGCAATTTGATCACCGGGTCTGCCAATTTGTAGACGTCGCTCTTGGTTAGTTAGTTAGTTCCACTCTTGGCAAATCGAACGATGGTGTTTTATACTCGGCGACCAGCGTGGAGCTCCCTATCTTATTGCACCCTGAACTATTGGAAGTGTCGTAGTAGCTGGTTTCATGCTCACGCTCTTTCTGTGTACACTTTTTTCTGCTTCCTGGGCCTATTGTCTGGCCAATAACAACTGTTGTTCTAGGTCTAATATTCTCAGCCTAAATAGATCAAAATCCTTACAATCCATATTGCCCTCAGCAACACATGAGCTGGCACTGACAGGACTAGGGGATCTAACATTAACTAAAGGATTAAAGGTACCCAAAACCTCCCCAGTGACCCGCGGTATTACCTCCTGTCCAGATTCCAATGTCTTCGATCCTTTTCTTGGCATTTTGCGTGTATTTCCTAATTCCAAATTGATCTACTGAATATTGTAGGACACGTTTGAGCAATGCGTAGCCAAATTCACAACGGATCCCAAAATAAGAAGGCGATTATCCGTGATATTCTACAATACTAGATTATTGAATGAACAATGACACCAAACAGGTACAAACCTCAATAATGAGATCATAAGGACTCAACAAACGAGAAACTGAATTGCAGCGTGCGAGCAAGGAGCGCGTGTGTCACGCGGGTCCAGAACAAGGATATGACAAAGTAGCGCTCTGGGCGCGAACAAACAACAATTGGTCAATAAAAACGGTTAGTGCGTAAAGGCACGTCAATAGTGTAAGCGAGTGAGTGATGTTAAGAGAAACACTGAATCGCAAGGGATTTAGGGGGATTTTCCACAACCGGTCGTTACAGAGGGAAGGGGAAATACTTTGGACTTGGCAGAGTAAAATGAATAGGGTGAGAGGGACGTCACGCAGTAAATGCTGCCGTGGTGGAAAGCGATAGGAACAAAAATGGAATGGGTGGGTGTGCATGCAGGGGTAGAAAGACACGGCGGGGTATTGATAAGATTGCTGACGAGAACGATGGATGGGCGAACCGAGGCGAGTGAAGAATGGTAGGAGTATGCGATCTGCAATGAAAAGTAATGAATGTGTTAGGGCAGGGTAAGCTGGAGCAGGCCATAAGAGACTGGCTTTTGGGTGGGGCTGACAATTCTCTGGACCACCAGCCTGAAATCCCTTCACGGGCGGAAAACGGGAGTTGTGATCCACCATCACAATTGCTCTCGCGCACCGCAGCAGACGGCCTGCATGCTCGATGTGCCCAGCCAAAGCGGAAATCTGACCACGCGCAGCACCGTTGGGATTGGTGTGAGCGATCATTGATGGTTGTACTGAGGGCTGAGCAACCACGATAAGGGTGTGCTCCGGGATCACTTATTCAGGTTCTGAGAACTTAGACAACAGGCCAATGGGATCAGCGGGTGGTAGACGGCCGTGCAGCATTATTATCCAGGTGCACAAGCCGGGGATGTGACCAATAAAGTGCCCGGGGTGATTGACCGGCATCGAGGACCACTGAGAAGGGAAATGAGGTAGAGAAACGTAGTCTGGGTGTGGCACAGCTGGGGATCAACGGTTACCGGAAAGAACAAAAGTGAAGCACGGACTGATCGATGCGTCGGATTCCTAAGACACATTTAGGCCACGGAAAGCTAGACTGAAACAGAAAAAGGGGTAGGTAATAGTTGGAAGAATAAGTGAGGGGGTTATTATCTGACCTAGAGTGGTCATTCAGTGGAAGAGAAAAATGTTTCGCATGGAATTATGGACTATGCTTGCCTGAGGATGAGTTGGGGGCAGAATAGGTGACGCCATAACTGGATGTTGAGTTCAATTAGTGAGCCACGCCGATTGAGAGAAATCGACTAGGTTTTCCAGTTTAAAGTCACAGTGGTCATGGCGGAAGTTTGTGTGGTGGGACCTGATGTAAAAATGTGGCAACTTAAGCAAAACCATATCAAGGAGGGTCGAGCTAATGCCCATTTCTTTGCTTAACAGTGGGAGACAGAAAACGTGGGACGTTGAAGGAGCGAGGCATATATCGATCCGGTAATAGCTGAGGATTTGTGCAAAAAAGCGGAATGATATGAAAGAGTACTATAGAGAATGGCGGGACAGATGGACCTCAATGTTGGTTGGTTAGTAGACGGACTAACGCAAAGCTGGGTCTATGGCACTTGAGACCAAAAAACGATGCGGTGAACTTTGAATGGCTGAGATCCGAAAGATTCAGCAACGAAGTTGGGACTTGATCTAGAGTGGTTAATCAGTATAAGAAAATAATAGGTTCTGCATGAAATTATGGAAGAAGCTTGCCTGGGGAATGGGATGGGGGCAGAGTTGGTGACGCCGTAACTGGAATTCGGGTTCACTTAATGAGCCACGTCAGATGATAGAGATAAGACTCAGTTTTCCAGTTCAAAATCGCAGAGGGGTGTTGGAAGTATATGTGGTGGGGCCTGATGTTGAAAAGAGGCAACGTGAGCAAAGAGATAGCGAGGAGCTTTGGGTCTCTAACCATGCCTGTGGTAATAATTCCGGGACATTTACATATATTTATACATATATGTGGGTGTATATACTTATATATATATATATATATATATATATATATCTGACCAAGGTGTAACTACCGATGACTTTCCTACAGCTTCGGTGAGGTTGGTTTCGTGGCCGCAGATGTGATACAACCATATAACTTGACTAAGTCGTGGAGCAGTTGAGGCATATTGACGAACTGTAAAGAGTATTACCGTGGCCTTCCTAAAAATGCGGACGCATTTAGGAGGACCTATTCCAAAGTGAAATTGGCGGGATTCAATAAGTCGGTACGGAAGAACAATCAGTGGACGCAGACGAGTTCCAAATAGGTCGATGGCAAAGTCCACGAAAAAAGGGACAAAAGAAGCATTTATAATTAATAATTTATACCCATCCCTAGGTGGCGGATGCAGATACTCATCCCCACCCTATCATAACTGTTACAAGCTGGTCGCTCAGATTTTCATTGAGTGGCGCACTTTCAACACACCCAGTTCAGGCACTCGTGTTTGCCGTAGAGATCAGTTGCCTCCAGAAATGGTCGGCAGGCACCAGTTAAGACAGAGATCACATTGGACACCTTCGTCTACTATTTGCGAGCATTTTAGGTTCCCGCACCGAGAAGTGCCATCTACGGTCTTGTTGGCACCAGTGTTAGGGGATTTTGGCACTTGGCCCATTTTAGTAGCGGGTGATAAGGTCCGGCGAAAAGTGATAAATTCGGTGATTGGGATGGAAGATTGACCGCAAAAGGCTTGCTGATATGTCAGGCCAAATGGAAGGAAAATCATTAGCGGATGTGAGTGACTCACCAGTCGTTCATTCGTCACCGATTGCGATAGACACTTTCAGTACAACTTTCATGATCACCAGGTCAAGTAGTTCGCTTTTGGATCTCCCGAAGATAGCCAATCCCGCTGGGTGAAATCTTGAGTAAATGGATTTTTGTGATGAGTTTCCAGCTTTGTAAACCGATTTCTGACGTCATGGTCGAAAATTATCCCCAATGGCTTCCCGAGTAACAACAATTCGCGGTGTAGCACAGCCCAGGTTCGACCTTTTCAGCTCAAGGGTAGGAGCCTTGAGCAGAAGCTTTTTCGGATAATTTAGTCTCATTGTTATCTGAATAGTTAGGGTGGGTTCAACGATAGGTCACTGGGCAACGAGACGATTGAAGAGGATTCATGATGGGAATCCTGACAGCGCCTTGCTCTTGGCCCTGCAGGTGGGTGCAGTTGGGTTCTAGGACTTGATGGCGGAATGTATGAGTGTTCGCCTTCTTGCGCTCATGAGCTCCTTCGATCCCCATGTGCTTCACCAAATGGAAAAGACGAGTCTTCTTTGATAACTAGCTAATTCGAGGAAGGTCCATTTTGGACCCCAGAACCCCTGTCTTCTACAGCTTTTCGGATCACACAGCTGGTCACACACTTCTCACGGTCCTCCTCCTCGGTAATAAGAATAACATTGTTAGGGGCAGTTGGTACTAGAAAAGAGTGCCGCGAGAAAATGAGGTAAAAGGAACGAATCAGTGATCTGACAAAGCCGACCGCTCAGGCTCCTGATCATACTTCTTCAAATGCGGTCATCCACACGCTACATGGACTGCTTTTGAACCCATTCAGAAGGTAGACCGAGGGACAAGGAAAGAAGGTTCAGTTTTGCAGCATTCCATTTCTCAGCTTGGTGAAAAAGCTCGGCCTCGAAAGATCCACTGGGAGCCCCCCTGGAGATTCACCGTGGTCGGCCTTTAGTTCAGCTTGTACGACTTGAGGGCGGTCCGGTGGATTGCCCGGTTGCCTGCTTTATTCAACACCTAGATCTCCAGGTGCTTTCACATCCTGAGGGGTAGCATCCTTTTCCCAGGAGCATCTGGGAATGGTGTGACCAAATATTTCGTGTTAGGCCTGCTAAGGTTATCAATTCTGATTTGATTCTGGGATGAAGCCGTTGGTCATTAACTCTGAATGACCAATCGCCAAAAGGGAATGAAGACTGAAAACGGACAAAAGAAGAGGGACGGAAGAGTGATAGAGTTCTGTTCACCAATTTTACCGGGCAAATCCTTCGAAAGCTTTATTAAGTCGATGTTCTAGGGCATCCGCCGAAGCAGATTCAGTGACCTCCCTCGTTAGTCCATTCTTCTAGGTAACATACCCCGGGGAACAACTTGATCCCAACCCTTGCCGGCATACGGTCTTTTCCGAACTGAATCATGTGCTCCCGCAATTTGTCATCCCTTCTGAGTCTGAAGAGAGGCTTCATAAACCCAGATGGAGGTTCCTTCCGTCTAACAGCCGCGAAGAGTTCCAGAAAGTCACCACTCCATCTCCGCCTTTCCAGCCGGAATAGGCTGGGCTTGTCCCACCCTTGTTCACAGCCTAGTTTCCCGCGATCTCTGAACCACTTGGTGAATCGCCCCCCGGAGAGTGTTCCATCCCGCACGAGAGATGTGCCCCAGGCATGGATGCAATGTTTGTTTGTGGTCTCACAATGGAACCGTATATAGGTAACAGAACCTCTGATCGCCTCGAACTCACCTCTTGCCACGGTTGATAAAGTGCTCGTGGGGCCGTTTATGCGGCATTCTCATACGGTCTACCTGGTTTGGGTTCCGCCCTAACTAAAACCTAGGATCCACAACTTCCTCTGTCTGAGTAGGCGCAATCCGGCTGACTGAGCTGGGCCACTTGAAGATCCGGTCGTGGTTCTCTTTCGTCACTGAAGAGTTGGCATTTATTCATGTTGCGAGGAAGGTCCTACACCACAGACTATGCGGAAGCTGTGCCCGGATCTCTTTGTACAGTGACATTTGCAACCACTCTAAGCAGCTTGCTATCTTCCTGGGTATAGCATCAGCTGCCCTCCAGTTCCTCCGCTGGGTATTTAGTTTTTGCGGGTCAGTCCGAAGTTCTTTTTTACGTGCAGCACTTTCTGTTGCACGAAAAACCGCTATTTGTCCATCTTCAGACTCGAATGCCTGCAATACAAACATACTCGTTTGTATTACAAAGCCCGTCAAATTTAACGTGGCTTTTGGTTAACTTGACAACTCTCGCATCCGCTTGTCGCTTTGGACTTTGGTTCTCAATTCAAGTCTTTCAGGATCATAATTGGGGTTTGTATGTAACGTGCTCTTGTTACTCTTATGTTTCAGTACCGTGAAATCTGCGGATAAAACTGGTTCTGACCTTGAGATTCCTCTGAGCTGGTAAAATCTAACAGAGAAGAGAGACAAAGTGAGTGGATATGTCCGAAACGCGAACGGGCAACCGTTACTCCGAGACTACGGAAAAGGCGACGGAAAGTTAAGTGAAACTAGAAAAGTGAACGCTACCGGATCCAGCAAACAGATCGAAATCGAGCCTAGACTAACTAGCCGGGCGCTAAATTAACTCCGCTAAAAATCGTGGAACCAGAAGGGCTGGAGGTTGGTTTATGGAAAGAGAAGGCGTCGTTGTTACTGAAGTTTGGTTATTGAGGCAAAACAAGCAGAAGTTCTAGGACTGAATCTCCCGTCAAAAGTTGCGGGGAAGTGACTAAAAGGCGACATATCGAAATCTAACAGGGGATTAAGGCAAAGTGAATGGATGAATATCACGAGTCAGAGATGCAAGGGCTGTGCGGTGGCTGTAGGGCCAATGAAGGAGAGGGGCAGACTACTGAGGTTGCAAGCATTTAAAAAACACCCTACAATAAAAGCCCCTTATTCTCTTACGTACAGGTGTATAAGTTAAATAATAGTCCGTCATGTTATATATTTGCTTACGTGGGTCTCAAAAGTCTTCGATACATTCACGGAACGTACATATTTTGATAATTAGCTTCGTAAAGCTGCACGCCTGACCAGTAGCATGTTGGGTCTAGGAGCATGCCTGGACATGAAAGAGGTTATTGCGCTATCTCTCGTTCCCAAAGAATACGGTTCATCCGCCACTTCTGAATATCGTGCTGCCACGAGTATATTGTTTCCAGCAAGTACATTAGGGACTACATGGTTTGGATTTATGCCTCTGAGCAAAGTCTGATCTGGCTTCAAATGTTCGTTGCTTTGCACTTATTAGGTTCCTAATACTTCATCACCGACCACCATTTCAGTTTCTACCCTGGGTGACCCAGGTTTGCTTCATGAATCGCGCTGGCTGGCAGCTGCTGGAACCTTTCATAGCAACCCTGATTGCGATGAGGCCATCAAGCATGAATTGCTAATGGCTGCTCCACCGCAAACAGAAAGAAGTTTTCTGAGACAGCTCCCCTCTAACGATATCACTGCTAGGGCCTAAAGGAATGACGGTTCACACTCAATCCATTACCGATCTAGCTACTGACATTCATCGGTCTCTTTCAAAGTACTCCACTACTCCCAACGGGTTCTTTGCCACTCACCACCTACTCCTCCAGATTACCCATGCAGCTGACCGCTGATCTCAAATAGGCTTTCTTCTGGCCATTTCTTCCATTGCTGCTCTCGAACTTTCTCCCTATCCCCATCGGAATTGCTGCTCTTTTTCTTGTGAATGACCCCGTCGGCACCTCGCCACCAAATTCTACCATCAAATTGGATGTTGATTCATGACATCTTATCCCTGGAGACCCGTCCTCGTGTGCCTTCGAGTTTTCTATGCATGGACTGTTTGAATTCCCCTTGTTAAACTGTTTGCTTTAGAAGAGCAATACAAATATCCCCTGATTTTGCTCGAATTTCTAACGATCGTGATCATTTCCGGTACTGATTTTGTACATAATCACCCTATCAGACGGATTCGAACCACCATTTGCAAACCGACCACTCGATAATAACCTCAAACTTTTCCAGATAATTATATCCTTTTAGGCCTTAACAATGTTTCGCAAACTCTCGGCTATATATGTTCTGTCCTCTATGAAACGCCAATTCTGACGCCACGTGTGTCGGCCGGTACTGTCGCCTGCTTCGTATATTGCCCGCCACAGGCGTCTTCAGTCTGCCTTTCAGGCTGCTCTGCTTTCCTCCTTTCCACTCAGCGTAAAGTTATCGTCAGGCCATTATTTTTACGCACAGTTTCAAACCGTATGTTCTACCGTTGCCTGATCTTCCTGATCCTCCACTTCCTCAGTTTTCCCTACGTTATTCGCTATTGCAACTGCTGCATCTTTGCACCTCGGTTAGCTTCGATGTCTTGAAGCCTTGAAGTGGTCCACGGGTGCGAGTTTTGAGCCCAAACGTTTCCGGCTGTTGTATGTATTTTTGTTTCTCCGGTGCCACCGAGCTGGTATGGCGAAACTCGACAACAAGTGGGCAACCAGTTTTACAAAAGCTACATCAGAATATGAATAAATGGTTTTCATATATTGCATGAGTCCGACAATGTGCGTATGGATACATCAATAAATCACTAGTTTTGTTGCTTTAGAATTTGCACAAAATAGCGGTTTGCATGTCTTCACAAGGGGAAGGAGAATGGATCAGTTTATGATTGCTCACATGCACGGATATATTGGTTTGAAGAAGAGAAGTGAAAATACTGGGGAGTGTAACCTACGCGCGGGCGATCAAGGAATTAGCTGGACTTGGCGTCAGTCCTAACCGGGCGTCCAGTCTGGCCACAAAAGCCTCTTTAGAGGAGGCATTCACTACCGCCAATGGAAGGCTACCCCACAGAGACATTATCCAGGACGAGAAATATTGTCTAAGGAAGGTACATGGGCGGGGTTTAAAGAGGTTCCTCGTGAGTCCCTGTAGGGTCCCCAAGTTCGGATGAGTGAAAAATGTATCCACTAGGCTCGTCAAAAATAGGCCACACATCTGGAGTAGGTCTCCCCTAATACTGCATTTCTCAAGAGGGCAGAGATAAGTTGATGCTGGTCGAACCGTGTAGGGGGCGAATCGTAAGCCATGTACCATTCTGGTCGCTTTCCGTTGAATCCGCTCCGCGATGTCCCTATCTCTGACGAGGCCAAGGTGTACTGTCTGAAAGAAGTCGGGTATAGGTTCCACACAGAAGATGGAAGCCTTCCTTAAAAACCATCGGAAAACTTCGTCTAATAAGGTTTGGAACCCGGAAGGCAGTTTTACTAGCTCTATCTTGGTTAGAGGGGAAGGAGAGATTGCTGCGCAGCCAGAAACCAAGGACCTTGCAATGATATACCATTTAGGCTTGTGTTCCCTTATCTTGAAGGGGTGGGCCGGAGCATGGCCAAATGACATGTTTGCACATTTGTCATCATTTATTGAGAGGCTCCAGTCAGCTGACTAACGTTTGACCTGGACAGTGTCTGACTGCACTGAAATTGCCGTTGTGTCTGGGATTGTGACGTCACCTGCGTACATCACTATGCCGATCGTAATCACATCAGGGAGGTTGTTGATATAAACGGGGAATGGGAGAGACAGAGGACAGAACCCTGGGAGACTCGTGTATTGGTGGGTTGAGATCGAGGCGTACACGTACGAACCGAGGAGGTTCGGTGTTTTGAAAAGTCCCAGTCAGGGACAGTAAGAAACCGGAGGTGAGGTACATCCTGAACTCGTACAGAATCAGAGTATGCCGGACACTATTGAAGGCTCTGGCACAATCGATAAATGCGGCATGGGAGATCACGCCACAATCGTGGTCTTGTGTCAGGCCACCCGTAAAGGCCAGCATAGTTTTAGGGCATAACTTGCCAGGAAGGAAGACACGTTGCATTGGAGCACCGAATGTAGACCGTTAGAGTTTGCTTCCATGACGAAAATTCGGACCCACCTCACACGGTTCCCCAAACCAGTCCTCACATCGGTGAAGTCCTGCTTTGCAGTACGATAACAACGAAAAAGATACCACGGTAACCATGCAATCGTATCCACATCAGATCTCCTTGCTCACATTGGAGCCTAATCTCAGTACGATAGCACTATCGAGGAAGAGCATAGATAAACTCACGTCAATGTTCCAAGACAAGTGACCAATTACCTCTGATCTATAACCACTGTCACCCCAATAGTTCCCTCTACTTTGACTCCTCAGAAACTACTCAGTATAGAACAACCACTATACCGAAAGAGACAGTAACAGCGTAGCGCCACGCAAACAGTATGTTAGTCCTACTCGCTCTGTCTGTTATTTCAAACCTATCTTATCGCCTCGTGCCAAACTGCGTTCTGCGCAAGCAAACGGTATTGAGGGTTTCATTACCAACCACGGGCAAATCATAAATCCTTTGAAATGCATACAGTTACCAAGCCTGTGTACGCGACTTCGTCAGCCTGCAGCAGTATAGCTCAACTCCACTTCGAGCCTATTTTACCCATGCCCCACTCACATAGACCTAACCAATCCATTGTTTATTGTCTCCATATATTATCATAACCCACAGCTCGAACCACGTCCAGACTGCAATCTCCCTTTATTTCAAGTCGTTGTCTCCTACTATCTCAGTCGCCAAATTGGCTAACCAAGGAGGCCGCTTTGACTCGTACGGACAGAGACTCAAGTGGAAACTACCATGGCAACTGAGACCGAAATCCAACCACACAACAGGAGATACCCCTAATTGCTTATCAGATCGTTCAGCATCTTCTAACGCAACCAACACGAATTCCAGCTCACGCGCATGCCGCTAACATACAGCCACACTCGGCTGATTGACTGACACGTACTTTGCCCTGCCAGACGAAACTTACGCATTCGATGTCGTACGTTACCAGAATAACACTGAAGGCAAATGCGTCATCAAATACATATATATTTGTCATTGAAACAGCATAACGCTGAAGTCCATGCGAAGATTTTCCCACTTTATTATCCGTTAACACAGGTTATCTTTCCTCCGAACCGTAGCCGGCTGGAATTTGACTCTCCACTTCTCGAGGACCCTCCAGTTGCGCCTTCTTATTTGTGAATAGTACATGTTACTGGCCCTAAATCTAAACTCACCTTTTTATGGACTGCTGTTTCTCCCACATCCACCGGTGTTCACTTTCACGAAACTGGCCTCAGGTCCCCCTGCTTCAAATCTCATTCCGTTTACACAACTCCGGTAAGTCCGTCATTCAGGGTCTGCACTGTCTTCATGGATCGCTATCCTCTTCGCGTGCGTCGATTCCCCCCCCTTTCCTTATTGTTCAAAATTTATTCCATCTGCAGAACCTTAGTTGGCCTCTGGTTTCCTGGGCTTGCATCATCCTTGTTAATAATGCCTCCTTAGCACTGCGTTAACGATTTTCTCGATATCTCCACCGCGCACCACTGCCTGATCCGGATTCGAAACTGGTTTAAAACTGCCGCGCAAACCATTATCAGAATGATCCATTCAAACTTTTCCTGTCATTTTTTTTCATCTCTAATACTCTTGACCTTCATACTTAGAATACGTGAACTTTTCATCCTATTGAGTAACGTGTACACCATGATCATGCTTTAACGCGTGCGTCTCGACCATGGCCGAGAAATAAACCAATATTTCAATATTTCAACTACTGTCGCACAAGCGTGTCAAGATTCCGCGTATTATGATGCGCTCGAAGGCTTCGATAGGGCCATTGGTGAGGCTTATTTGCATATAACTTCCGAGAAGTTGGCGATCTCCTCTTTTATAAACTGGGACCGTTACTGCATGCTTCCATGAATTTGGAAGCCCTACATTGTCTATGCACCTTTGAGGTAGCTCAGAGAATGATGTCGCAAGAAAGGAGGCGGATTCTTTAAGAATGTGGGGATGAACTTCTTCCGGTCTCATCGAGCTGGACGGGTAGGGTTGGCAAGCGCCTCCTTGGGATGTGGGTGTCCAAGCGCAAGCGCTACAGTCGAGCTGAAAGCACCCAAGCTACCGTCCCCCACTGATATTTTACACTACTCCATCCACCCTGTATTTTCATTCGCTCTGCCTTCTCAAGCATTTTTCACGGCCATCGTCTCGCCGCGTAATGCACTCCCGGTTGGTGAGGCTTTACTCATTCTCGGCCGCCACCACACGTCACACCTGCATTATTCAGATAGTTAGATTAACTCTTACCTGTTTTCTTCGACCCTTCCCTTCAAACTACCTAGTTCATCAACTCCTGCTCACAGCCACCACTCGTGTACTTCCAAAAGCGCTTCTCTTTCTCTGTTGATTCCCCATGTTCACTTCCCTAAACAAATTCATCGAGATCTATCCAAGTCAATGCTGTACTATTTGAACTAGCCCTACCCGTCTCTTCCAAGCACTGCTACTTCCGTGTTCTATCCCTTCACTGCCTTTTGCTCTTGCTCGTATGTACCTATATATATGTATATATATGAATGCATATATGTCTATATCCACATATTTTATCCGCCTTCTCCGGTTCTTTGCCGGCCGGTTCCCTTGCCACCATGCCACCGCCCCTCATGATATGCGTCCATTTTGTCTATATGTGTCTCACATTTACTGTATCTCGAGACTTCCACACCATTGTTGCCGCCGGATCCACTCTCTACGTCCTGCATTGGTCGCTCCCTGTTTTCAAATTGATACCGTCCATTTATTGCAATGAAGCATGCGTCATGGCTACCTTATCCTCAGCCACACAACTAAATTTTTTATTCTTCTTTTCTTCCTTTCTTTTTTGTTTTACTTCTTCGCCGTTTCTCGTTACAGTAGCTTCTCACGCCGATTTCCAGTCCTATTCACGTAAACCCCACAAGTCCCCATCTCTTTCATGTGGCTCAGCCAGCTCCTCCATTTGATGTTGACTTTCAAGTTCACCGGGCACATGCTTGAATCCATCCGAAAATTCACTTAAACCCCTCCATTATTTCTTGGTGTGCATGCATTTATCTCCCCCTCACCTCTCCTCTAGTTCTGTCTGCTCTACGTTTTTAAAGCGTATTTCTACATTTTTCACAAATTTGTCTTTTCATTTTGTCGCTTATGAAATATTCGACCCTGCTTGAGGCATGCTTCGATGGTCTTCCAAATAAACTATCATTATTATAACCTGATCGTGCGCTGTGGCATGCTTCGGGCCCGTACAAAACCACCCTCATCAGTTACTATTTATCAATATGGGATGATCCGTATTGCCGGTGGAAGTCACTCCCTGATTGTCCCTGGATTCTACTGAGGGCAGTGCGACATCTGAGCTTGACCACGAAACACAAAAACTTGCCCTATTGATGCAGTTCCTCCACGCTTTCCGAAAGCGCAGCCACTGATCCTCCCAATCTGTGATTCCAATTATGGACTCCGAAAACACCGAGATTCAATGAGGCTACAACTTTATCAGCCAACGTCATGATAAGTCTCTAGCCTCTAAAGAGATTTTTCTTCCTGGTTTCCAAAGCAAGACTTTGCCTTTCCCTCAAACGGTATCCTTCTTGAAGTAATTTGTTCACTGATCTACGTTTCTCCAGTTGTGCAATGTTCTCTCTGCATGGTACAAATAATTGAGCCTGGACTTAAACCCACCAGTATATTGGTCACTTTTCCTTTTCACATTCTTCCATTTACCTTTGTGCACTTTTATGCCTACTTTGCTCGTCTACCTGTTTCTTGACTTACCTCGTTTATTGAACCCAGGTAAAACTCGTTCATTCATGGTTTGCTTCATTTTGTATATGGTGAAATTTTTGCTTTTTGTGTGCACCCCTTTTCAAATGTCCCATAGGTTGTCACTGTCTAAGTTCAAATCGAAACGGGCTCATATTTGCCGCACAAACTATTATCTGTTTGACCCGCTCAAACTCTTGTTAGCTTTGTTGGTCTGTTGCTGACACTTCAGCTCCTACTCCAAGGATACGTATTTATATCACCACATTGATCAGTATTGTGCCCCATGGTCATGCGCTTGCGTGTGTTTCTAGACCATGGTCGAGAAGTATGCCACCACTGTCGTTGGTACCATTATCACACAAGCCGAATGGTCCCTCCATCGTTAGCCCTTGGACACTTTCATCAGCCGCTCCATTTTACCCGCGCAAGTTAGATTATGTTATGAGGTTTTATTCCAAAACTAATTCTTTTTGGCCTTGATGGCACTGATTTTGCTTTCTTAAAGATGAAGCGCCCCAAAAAGCACGCCTGTCGGTTTTCTAGCCTTCGCAATTCCAGTGGTTTCCTATTCCGAGAAAGTTACAATGCATGAGTAGTGCGAACCCAAGTCCTTTAAAAACTGTCAGCGGGAAACTGTCTCAACATCGATGCTTAATCTGCTTTGGAGGATATTGCACTTGAAGGTAAGAATGTTTTCCTTCTCGGCGGAGAACTTCAATAAAGAACTAGTGCATCTGAATCTAAGGGCTGGCAAATCTAGCAGTATATCACAAATAACGGAAAAAAGCACTCTGGAACCAAAAGAACAGAAGATTTTTTTCATCCTTATAGGTGTCACAATTCTTTTGTGGATGATATTGGGCGGCATGTTCGTCTTTGTTTTTCTGTATACTTTATACTGTGTTTACCTGCCAGCTTGCCCCGTAATCACATTTGTTCTAATTGAACCTGGTTAAGCATTACCAATTATCTTCTGCATCACATCTGTATATTTTACATTCAGCACCCTAAGAGGAATTCCGCTTCAGCAATTGTACGCCTGGTTGATTCTGAATTACTGCCTTTGGTAAATTTCAAATTGATTTGTATTTGTCCTTAGCTGTTGTCAGCTTGCTTCTTTCAAACTGCATCATTTTATTCTCCTGTTCTCAAATTGTGCTGCTCGTTCTTTCGAAAATTGTGAATGCTTATCCTACTGAGCACTCTTTTACTCTCACATCATGCGCTTACTCGCACCTCGAACACTGTCGAGAAATATGTAGTATTAAACGAATTTTATTCCGCACCCTCTCTTGCCTTACCATTGTCCCATTCACCAATGGACTACCTTTCAGGCCACCTGAAATATGCAGATAACAAGATGAACGTGAATTAGGGGAAATTTGGGCTTAAGCCTCCTGCCTTTTTCATTAATTCAAGACCTCAAGACTTCTCCGCCCAAAGTGTTGCTCATTTCAACCTGCCGGCTCTGCAATCCATATGAGCCTCCTGCCTTTGTAAATTTTTCTTATTCCTATTCATCCACGGTATTTCCACCTCTCGTTGTAACTCCTTTATCCTATCTATTACTCCTACATCATTATCTGCACGAAACTCGTTGTGACTCAGACGCAAGTAGTTTGTTGCCAAAGGACCACTTTTCACTCGACCAAGGCTGACCAAAAATTTGGCCTTACATCTAAATGCCTTATGGGACACAACTGAGCTCCTCCCAGCCTATGTCAACAACCACGCTGAAAGATAGCTGATGAAACCTATGACCTCCGGGACTATTGGTTGCTCCCTTCTCCAAGTACCACCCTCCACTTCTAATGGTGCAATACCCTTAATGACGTCTAATCCTAACCTCAACGGCAACGTTATTGGCCCCACTCTTGACCCTCGTACATCCCGGACGCGGGCGCCAAACTTAGACCCTCCAGTTCTTGTCAGCGCAGCTACCCCTATTAGGAAAGCCTCACACCGGCAAACCTTGACTCCACCTCTAACCCTAAAATAATAGCGACAACTGGATCCTGGCTCACCGAACAGGCCTCAATGGGCCTCGCTCTGGTAGTTCGATATCACTGCTTCTCCAGCAGGTGCCATTCCAGTCGTGGTGGTGGTTGGTAGGCATATATCAGTGCTCTGAGCGCTCTGGTTTTATTGATCTCGCCTGTTTTGTTCTTGTCGGGGACTCTGCGGCGTTTCACCACCCAATATACCTATATATGTCACCCTCTCTCTGACAATTCAATGTTTCAGTGGGAATACATGTTGCTACTAGGGATGACACAGAACCAAGCCTAAACGATCGGTAAAGCGTACTTTGTTCCGTGACTTCTGAATACAACTGGTATGGACCCGAAGGGCTGTAGAAGCAGCTAAGAAGGGGGTTCTGACCAGAGGCGGAAATGGATAACTAAGCCTTCACCGCATTCTTTGTGTGACTTCGGCCGCCCTAACAGTTCTCATCCGAATCTGTCCTCCCCAGCTTTTCCGATTTATTACCGTCTACGCAACTAGCCCACGCACTGGTGATAGTTCGTTCTTTGATCTGAACTGCCTTACCTCCCCTGTTCCTTATAGTACTGCCATATCCTTACTCCAGCCCTTCCCCCTCTTGAATTTCGCTAACCCATGTGTTGAGCTACTATTCAAGCCCCACATTTCTGTATCTCCCAGAGTAAAAGCTGGCCAGCTGTAGCTCATATATACAAATAGAGCATCTTCATAATGGTTCCGAGGGTCAAACGGTTGCAATCAGAGCTGCGTCTTCAGGCAAAGGGCCTCAGGAACGGCAACAGGCCTTCACTTCAACGCTCTCAAACAAAACTAGCCACCTGAAAAAGGTAGTTCAAGGAAACCTGTTTCGTTCATCAACATCCATACTACAAAACGTTGGCTCATTTTTATGAGAAACTTTTGCCAGAACTCCGGCTGTTTGTTTTACTGTACTCAATTTTTGTAACTAATCAGATCCTCACCGTTGCCTGGAGCTCGGGTCGCTAAGCTTGGACTTTTCAGTGACTGTGCTTGGTAACCTCACCCGTTTCTAACCTTTTTCTGTAAATCAGTTGCTCTTGTTGATGCATTGTTCATTTCAGGGAGTAAGAACACAGAAGGGAATGTTTTGTGGTTTGGTTATTTTGTATAGTACGGTAGCCATTTGGAATCGAACTTGTTTGTAGTTGCGTTGGAATTGGTCTCCAAGCGTCGCTCAAAAGCTGGACTAACCGGACTTTAAAACATATCTTGTCTGCCCAATGAAATATCAAGAAGCTTCACTGTGTCCCCACAAAAACTCATCTGTGGCTCATCTACCGGTGATAACCCAGCATCTATTACTGAGCCCTTCAGAGATTAGTTTCTTCTCTAACTTGTTGGCCACTCTGGTGCCCCCCACCTTTCATTCATTCCAGCAACTTGCCCTCTCTTCCATCGATCCTCCTCGCCAGTTGTGGTGTACATGACTGAGTTTTCTCCACTTAGTCTTCGGCGAGAAGCAGCCCGGATGATCTTTTTTCGGCCTTTCTGTTACACACTTTTGAGCAATACGTGGCCGAATTCGAACGATTCCCAAAACTAAAGCATGATTGATCGGCAAATTCTACGACGCTGGATTGTTAAGTAAATAATGATACAAAACATATACGAACCTCAATAGTGCGATCCAAGAGACTCAGAAAACGAGGACCAAGTTTACGGTGTGCAAGAGACAAGAACGTGCGCCACGTAGGTCCAAGATGGGGTATGATGGGGTGAAGCATTGGACGGAAAAATACACAGGTTGGTCGTTAAAAACGTAAAGTGTATAAAAACACGTAAATAGTGTACATGAGCGGGTGATATCAAGAAAACACTAAATTACAGTGTCTTTGTAAGATTTTCTACAACCGATCTTTGAACCTTCTTTCTTCAGGTGGTCCCAACCAATCTTCCTCCGCTACTCAAAATATGCACGACGCCTAAACCTTGCAGTTTCACCCCTCATCGGTGGAAAGTCTCTGTTATTACTCCGCTTTTTGTAAAGGGCCCACAACACTATTTGAATAACTATTGACCCACTACCCACACAACTGTGGTCTGCAAAATCATGGGCATAATACTTAAAATGCGGTTCACCGTCTCACCCAACAACCTGCTAAACTATGGTTAACATAGACTTCTGAATTCTCGCTCTTTCCCTCAACGACGACCAGACTTCCTTGATATCGTATCTCCTACGGTTGACGGGGGTAACACCGAAATTTTCCCATATCTGGATATAAGACCTCCGACCACGTCCCCCTTATGCACCCGATGATCAGAGTCCGATCTTTTGGTATACTGGATCCGCTCCTCTCCTGGCTGTCCTCGTACCCCTCCCAGAAATCACAACATTTGTTTCTCGAGAGCAATTTATCTTTTGCGAACCCTACCACCAGTGGCATCACTCAAATAGGAGTCTTAGGCCCAGTAATATCCTTCATCAATATGAGCGACTCATTCTCGTCCATTTGCCGCGGACCCTCATTCCTCTCCCCTAATTTGTCAGAATAGTGCACCTTTTCCACGCCAGCGACTTACCTACCGCCTCTTGCAGAACGTTGGATATCTTATTCTCTCCCCAAAGCTGGTACACCTCATGGTTCTTGAGGTTCTCTACTGGTAAAATCTTCCTCCCAGTTTACAACTGCACCGTGCCACCTTGTCGAAATTATTTGGGCGGTCTTCACATGCCCAACCATCCCACCACTATTTACCTTGGTCTGTGCTACTCCCGATCCCTTATCTCTTCGATCACATATACCACCAACTGCTTCCCTCTTTCATAGTTCTTGGGCATGTCCAGCTAGCCTTCACCAATAAGCTCATGGGCCTACCCGTAGTCTTTGTGTACGGCCGAAGCTTTGATTTCCTACACATCGAGCCTCCACGAATTTGACGCTTGAGGCTCAAGCCATTCAACCTCTTCGGGCAAATCATTAACAAAAATTGTGCTTTCTGCCATATCCCACCCGCTGCAGCGAATAGTTATGAAAACCCACCCGAGGACGCTACAATATCCTGGCGCCGTGAATATGCTCGATTATGTACATTATTTGTGCTCTTCGTGCCCCTCACATTTTGTGAGCCAGGCTTGGTTTATTCGCGTCCAGTGGGCAAATTTGTCATATTCTTTTTGGACCAGTGTGACTCACTTGTACTAGCCCTCACGCCGTGAAACCAGCTTTTGCTCTGAGTCTTCGCGATTGAACATTTGTGTGTATTTTTCAATGCAGTCCATTTTTTAATAGCATATGCTAAAGCCTGCGAGTAATTCTTGTTTTGGTTTTCAGGGTTCGTTCAAATTGGCTGCTTGTTGCTCTGAAGAGTGTTACGGCACTCAAATTGGTCAATTCGAAACAAGAAAGTACACCGTATGCTCAAAGGAGGGCCAAAACAATCAGAAGCTGGGCAGAAAACAATTCAGCAAGTCCTGGGGGAGGGTTTGGAAGTGTTTAGTTCCTTAGATACTGATACATCTTCCAGTCCTGTCAGTAAAAGCTCATGCTTTTCTAGGACTGCTGTTTATTTTAAAAATAATAATTTGTTCTGGCCAAAGATATCGGAGCTGGAGCAAGAGTTTATGTCGCTCAGTTGCAGGCACAGAATCCAAAGGAAGAAATTTGAGAGTAAGCTAAAGCATCGAGATAGTTGAAAACGACCCTTACAACAAAGCAAGGCAGCTGGAAAGAGGAAGCGCTACGACGGCCGTCAAGCAGCTTGTAACAGTGCAACCAGCAATCAACCTACACAGTCCATTGAACCAATCGAAAACTGTCGAGCCCAAGGTCACCGACCCGTGGCAGGGAGAAATAAAATGAAAATAATGGATAGGAGATAAACGAAGGTGAGCAATAGGGTTATCTTACAAAGGCAGGGGGTAAGTTCGCTATGGATCAGTGAAGGCAATGGCCTTAGTTCGCGGCACTAGAGAGGGGGGGGGAGTGTCGGGATTGGGGTGTACCTAGTGGCCTGTGGCGCGGAGGTAGTAGAGTTAGAGTGTGAGGCCTCTTTCAAAGGCCAGGTCGGCGGAGACGAGCTCGCTGGTGAGCAATATAGCGTTGGGAACTGTTAAGCATAACACAAGCGCGCGCCTAAAAGCGAACATTGAGGGGGCAGTGTAAGCTAAGGGGGAGCTTGTTCCAGATTTTGGAATAGGCTGACAGAAAGAATCGGGACTTCAGACTGGGATTAGCATGAGGGACATTGAGAGAGAAGGCACGATGTTGGACCGGGCAGGAGCAGGGCCCAGCGAATGAGATGGGATAAGAGGTTTGGGCCAGGTTATAGATTAGCTTAAATAGAAAAATCAGGTTGAGCCTCGTGTGACGAATCCATAGAGGCTAAATTTGTAGGAGCTCAAAGCACTGGTGGTGTGTTAGGGCTTAGGATACGCCCAACAGCGTTTTGGTGTAAGTACGCTGAACGTTCCCAAGTGACACAATAGAGGAACGTGGCCAGGGGCTGGAGGTAATGGGACAATATTCTAACAGCGGTCTCAAGTGCCGTGTAGTCACCCTATATGAAGCGCGGAATTATAACAGAGGATTTCCTTCGAGGTGGGACGAAATTGTGAAGCATGGAGGTGGTGTATATATTAAGTAACAATAAAGGGAGGTCGGGGCCACCGAAACGGAGGAGGACCGCTGGGAGATCATCTGGTCCCGGTTTCGGGGAAGGCTTAATAGAAGAAACTGATTTTCAATATTTAGATGGGTGAAGGGAATCGATGAAAGAGAAGCAGAGGTGCAGGGATGGACTGTAGGAGGGGGAATACCAGGACAGTTTATAAGAGAGGAAGAGAAATGCTCATCGAAGGCTTCGGAAATAGATGCTGGAGTATTAGTGGTAGATGAGCCACAGACGAGGAATTTGGCGAGGTATGATTGGAGTGATTGGACCTTTTATAATAATAATTGTATATTTCGGATGCGCCCGAAGCATGCTAGAATGCATGATCAGATGATTATAGTGATGCCGGAATGACAATTCACAAAAGGGTACAACAAGTGCATGCAGAGTATCAGAGAGAGTGTTACAGTGAACTAAAACTGTAGTAATGCCCGGCAAATTTGAAGGTCAAGGTCGAATGCTGTCAGTTGGTCTGGAGTACATGCATAAGTGGTATATGAAATAATTACCACTAGTGGAAATTCGAACATATTGAAAGGAAATGTTTTTGGTGCGCTACAGAATATGAGGGGCATATGGATAGAAATCTCGTCGAAGCGTTCGGTGATTTATTCACTTTACTACAGGCATGTCAAGAAGTATTACCATGGAAATATTTCAGTCTGGAAAGATGGTAGTATATAAAGTGGTGGCTGTATACTGGAGGAATCATATATGTTGCAAACAATTGCGTATTTCTTGGTAGGGATACTACCAGAGTGATGGTGGCAGGGAACGGCCAGAGTAAAACAGGTGAGCGTGCGGCAAGTTGTTAACTTTATGTAGGGTTGGTATGAAATGTCAGAGCGGAAGTGGAAGACTAATCAATATTGACCGTGTGGTTACATCCATTATACAGGTGTTCAGTTCTGCGAGAGGAAAGGTAAAGTAATCCACAGATAAGTGTACGTCAATAGATGAATGCTGTGTGGTATGTACCATGCAAAAATGACAGATCAATAAAACTGCACAGGCATATCGCGGGAAGCGGCCGTGGATCAACGAATATAGAAATAAAATGTATCGGCCGGTGCAGATAGTGGTGTGATTTAGAGGCTGCATACGGGGTCAGTTTCGGTAATATAACACGAATGCAACATCTGGAAAATCAAAGGTCTCGATAACGGTGATGGTATAGTAAGTAGACGGTGAGTGTCACATTTCTAATGACCAATTTGACAGGTGTAACAAATGATGGGAACGGAGCGGCGATGCAGCAAGTTGGACAGGTGGCCAGTTTTGTTTGGGTGTGCTAGGGCGGTGGCTTCTTGCCTTCTCAGATGCGAATCGGTCATGCAGTGCAGCTTCAGTTGTTGCTGGTTCATGCACAGAAAAATTGTAAAGTCGTGTGATCTAGTGAAGGTAAGTTGCAGCTTAGACAGCTTACGCTCTAAAAGTGACAGGCTTGAGCTGCTGAGTTTGGGGCGTGGATCGGCACATGGGTTGGCTGTGCTTAAGCTGTGAAGGAGGTTGGAGTAGAGAGAGTTCACAACAGTGAGGAGATCGGAGGAAAGAAAAAATATATCCCTGTTAAGGGAGCGGATTATCATTGGCACTAGGAGCCAGTTACAGGAACGGTAGGAAGTCGGGACAGGGGGAGATGAATGCATCGGATGAGAACAGCTGAAGCAGCTGAACCTGCACCTGACAACACGGTGGTCACTACCCGGGAAGTGATCAGTAATCTGGGTGGTCATATCAGAAACATCAATGGAGAATACTAGGTCCAAGATGTTGTTCCCCCTAGTGGGGCAGGAGACATGTTGGGTCCACCCACCAAGACGGACACAGGAAAGGAAGGTGGAGAGGGCGGGAGGGCTAGTATAAGAGGACCAGCGAATTGAAGGAAGGCTGAAGTCACCCGCAATAATTTTTGAACCGGCAGGATAGTCAAGCGCAGCCTTAAAGACATCCACAGCAGAGTGAATTTTTGCAGGCTCCAGACCCGGATGGAGATAGACGCAGCCAAGCGGGAGGTTCTGGCCGGAGGCGTGTATAGATAGCCACAACGAATCCTCACTCACGCGCAACCTGCCACTTCACCGGTCTAAAAGGTCTTCAGTTTCTTCCGTCATGCCTCGTCACACCCGGCAAACTTATCGACACGCATCCTTTAACCCGCCGGATGAACCAAGCCCACGGAAAGACGCACATTACCACTGGCCGTTGCTCCCTGATTACTGCCGGGTCCTACCTGGAACAACCCAATATCGCAGTTAGGATGCGTGGAACAGAAATTTTTCATTCATAAAATGTCGATGCTCCATCCGAGTGCGAGGTCATTTATCCTCCTTATTCGTGGTTCCCAGTAATGACGCTGAATAACTTTGAGACTCAACAAGTCAACATGTATTTGTCAGCATAATAAGGCTCGAGCCTATGCCAACATTTTCCACTTCGGCATATGCTGAAAGATTTCTTTCATCCCTCGAACCGTAGCCGGTGTGAAATTGGTTTTTCGTTAGTCCAGGATCCTCCAGTTACATTTTCTGTTTTCTGAATGATACGGGTTACCGATCCTGAAATTAAACTCACCTTTGTATGGATTACTGTTCCTTCCACGTTCACCGACCTTCCCGAGTGGACTTTCATAAAACTTGTTTCATGTCTCCCCGTTTCATAACACACTCCGCCTAGTGAATTGCGATAGAGCTGTCATTCAGGGTTTACATCCTCTTTGTGGATTGCTGCACTGTCGTGTTCATCGAAGTTCCCGAGTGTACTTACACACAAATGTTTTTCCTTTTCGCCATGTTCGGAACCTTACTCATTCACATAACCTCGGTCAGCCCCGGTTTTCCACATCTTGCATCATTTGTTTACAATGCATGTTCAGCACCATGCATTGCCGATCTTCTCAGTATCCCCATGGGGAGCCACCGCCTATATCGAACTCGAAACTGGTTTGTGTTTGCCGCACAAACCACTACTAATTTGATCCATCCAAACTATGGCCAACTATATGTTCCTTCTGCCAACATCTTTGACTCCTCTTCTTAAAATTCGTATATGGTTCATCGCGTTCGGTAACGTTTTACACCGTGATCATGCGCTCTTGTTTTGGCCTCGAGCACGGCCGAGGAAATATACCACTGTTACTCGTAAAAATCAAACCGGAGTGCCCCTTCCGCGACTTGCACAGGCCGACCGTTTTGTGGGCAACAAGAACTGTGCTCTGCACCTGTTTCTGCGGACGACAAAACGTTTCATTCTAGAAGAGGCCCTCGGGGGCCGGTGCCCACATTTATTGATGCGTTATTTACGTATTAAATGTGATTTCCTCCTCATCCATCAAAGGGGAGTATGGGTTTTACCCCATGAACCGCATTTTTGTCCTTCGAAACCTGGAAATCCTTGGACGGTTGTGGGTTGCGCATCCAAGTTTCTGGGGAAGTCAATAAGTGATCATTTATCACAAGGATCAGATTGGACAACACCCAGCGTTGAGGTTTCGTGTCGGTTTAGGCAACGCAGAATGGCTCCATTGGCCGACCTCAAAGAGATGTTCCTCCAGGCAAAAATACCAGTAGGAAAAATTGCTTTGCGGTCTTTAGAGTGGGACGAGAGCAACCTAGAAAAATTGGTGAGAGATCATAGAATGACTATTCATCCCTTGGAAGTGACATTGCCACCTTTTGGTGAGAGTTATACCCCAAGAGAAACTGCTAACAAGTATGGAGCTTCGGTCAATCGGTCAGTAGTGGATAGCGCCGACAAAATTTCCAGGCGGACTGCCATCTAGAACCTATTGATGACGCAGAAACAACATTAAAAAAAACTTTAGGTGTCCAACAGGATCGCCATAGAAGGGCGGATTCCATCTCATAAGGCTGATATCAAACCCTCCAGAGGTTATTGAAGTCGTTCCGCATAATAAAAGAGCAGTAAAGGTCCGAGAGCAGAACAAACTACCGTTCCCAAAGGGGAACACCTCAGGGACACATTGGAATGCGGAGGAAGATGAAATCTTATTAGAACCGTAGGCTCCCGAGCAGCCGGTTACGAGCCTTGGTGCGCTGTCACCTATTCTCAGTCTGTTTGATCCACTTGGTCTCGTTTCCCCTTTGTTCTGCCCCAAAAAGACCTACGGCAGCAGCTTTGCCGGAAGAAGGTTGACTGGGACCAGCCACTCGGTGCAGAATATAGGCTAGATCAGGAAACGTTTATGGCTACACTGAAGAAATTAGGGGACATTCCGAGCCCCCGTTGCTTACCCTCATATAGTGCAAACCAAACGGAAGAGTTACATCCTTCTTGTGGTACGTCTGATGTTAGTGACCGGGTTTCGGTTACGGAAGTTGGTGTCTGCCTTATGGACGCTTAGCCCCCAATTGCCAAGGCCCGCGTTATTTCTCTACGATCGGTCCTAATCCCACGTCCCAAGCTGAGTGCTGCGGTTCTGGCCGGTAAACAAGAACGAACAGCAAAGAGGTGTTTGAACTCTAGTAGCTGGTCAGCCAGATTCTAGACAGATTTGACGACTGCGCCATAACACATCAATAAGGTCAGCAGTTGCTTCAGCGAGTTCATAGCTGACATGCTCACGATCGTGTATGATGAAACCGGCAGCATGTTAAGTTTGCCGAAAATCCAGCAGAAGTGCAACGAGCTTCTGACTACTGGGCACATGGGTGAGCGGACCTACATTTCTGCACATGCTCTTACGGGACTGGTCTGTTTACGAATTGAGAATACCCCTGCATTGGAAAAGTAAAGGAAAGGCACTTTAATGAAGGTAGCCGCCGTCGAACCGACGTCTCTTCTAACATAGTTGACCAGACTTTCCTCTTGCCAGCATGGCTGACTTTGTTCAGGGAGCACTTACTTGTCGTGAGGGGTCTCCTCTCCGTTCAGCTGAGCAGGTCGTGGGTTCAGTAACTGCTGACGAGTTACGCTTCGCGGAACATGACCTACCCAAGATCGTACAAGTCGAGGCTTTCACGCACGAGTTTCAGAATCCCAGACAGCGGGGATCAAACAGGGAAAGAAAACTAATACCAGGGAACGGTTAAGAAACCCTGAATCTGGGACTCATCGATTGACTGCTAAGGCCAGGTAGTGGACTGGCAAACTTTCGCCTGAGCTTCGGCACGAAACACCCCGTAACATCACAGGCGGGGCAACCCGTGTTGTACCTACTCATTCAATACGTACAGGCTGCAACAAGCTTCATCCGGAAACGGTTTTGGTTTTCGAGAGGAAGAGCAAGCGTGAAGTGTGCGATTCCATTTTATGTGAAATCTGGAGAAAGTACGCAGGCCGTGGGCAGTAGTGCTTGACTCCACTACGGAAACGCAGAGTGACTTCAGAACAGCCTTTTGGCTACTCTGGACTTGGGTGCCTCGGACCTTTGAGGGTCAGATACGGAAAAAGGTTGGGAAAAAGACACGGGTGCATTGTGACTTGCACGAATCTCAAGCGGTGCATCAAGAAGTTGTGCACTCGACGACAACTGACTCTGCTTTGTGCCCTGCAAAGCTTCGCCGTCCATAATCCACTCCTTACAGGGGTCGAACCTTGTGGGTGCCTGACGAAAAACGCTGCTCTGGAACCACACTATACATAGAAATGAACAACAGGAACAAACCGTGGCTTTCGGCTTTCGGGGGCGCTTCAGCCCCTCCTCTAGAACCAGCTACCGCGGTAGAGTGTCAACGAGCCTATTCAGGTCAACTAGAATACTACCATCTCTAATCTAACAACAATGAGGTCAAATATTAGATTTTAAAGTGCCAGTGGGTCTTTCTGATAGTTGCCTACGGGGATGAAAAAGAATCACCCGGCCAGGGCGTTTTAAAAACGATGGTTACACGAGTAACCACCGACATCACAAACCCAACAAAAGTGGCCAACCAGGAAAAGTCCCTTTAAGGTTAGTGACGTATTATTGGTATCCGATGAATACGCGCTCTCAAGTACATGGCCTTTAGGAGTTGTCGAAGATAACTCTATAAGCATAACGGGCTGGTAAGAATGGTGGAGGGTAAAACTGCCAGGGAAGGGCTGATTTATGACTTGCGTAGACTCAGTCTCCTTGAGGGGAAGTCGAAGCTCTCGACACCACTGAATTAGCTTTTCAGTACCAACCAAATTCAGCTTTCAAACCAATTGCAATTTTATCACGGAGCTCCCATTCAGAACGACAGTTCACTGCATATTGTATACACATGTTCACTTTGGCCAACAGGCAAACGATGTGAAAGTTAAGTTTGATTGGTACTGAGTACTATAAGATCACCATGGTATCCTGAGTTACCGATTTCTGTTCTTCATTTGCAAAACAATCCCACGGGTTTTAATTGCTGGTCTCAAGCAAACACGCTCGACCACACGCAAGAGTTAAAGGCGGCTTGCCTAATTTTTTTTTCAGTGCACCACATTGTCTTATGGGCTTATGTTTGTTGTTGACATTTTTCAGAACGACTCTACATATGGTAATTACTGACGTTCTCACTCAGGAGCCTTCATCCAAATATACACCCGTACACCTTAGAGACTGCTCGCTCGGACGTGGTATGTGGGCTGGGAGCACATACATAAATTTGACACTGGTACTCACGGACGTGCAGCGGCTCTTATCAAGAAAGCTGAAGAATAATGATTGGAGGAGGAGGGTCACCTTTCACAGCGGAGTATTAACTCGCTGACTCAACCACAGAATTTCTTGCGATCGTTAATATATATTACATCTATATATGAGCAAACTCCGGATGCCAGAAGTAGTAGTCGAGTGCACTGACAGCGGGGTTACGGTAGGTAGGAAATCTCAGTACCCTTGTCCCAAACCTTTGACTTAGCTAAGATCGGACGGATTTTGGTGGGCGACGTATAAGCTAGTTGTGGGGAATCCCAAAAACATAATACCGTATCCTGGTGCCGTGAATATATACTCGACTATATAGATTATTTGTGCTTTTCATGCCCCTTACATTGTGTAAACCAAATTTTGTTTATTCGCTTTCAAGGCACAACTTTGTCATATCCTGTGTGAAAAGCTTTCTGCTGTCCAAGAGCGCTATTCGGAGTTTCGCGGTCGATTCGGGAGGGGGAGTGGCAACTGATGTGCTTGTTGGTGAGTCGCACAACCTGGTGCACCATGATACAAATCATGCTGAACCAGTCAGAAATTCCACATTTCTCATATGCGATAATTATCTCGTATAGGTGCACAGGAGCTTCCCTCAAGCCGCCTAAATGTTTCCTAAACCTATTTAAGGCGGTGAAGTCAGATAACAAAGTGATGCTTCCTGGTGAGCAAAAGGCCTACTGGCTACATATGTATAGATTCAGAGTCTGGAGCTTAATTTAATGCACCTCAGTGGTCATGTTCGAATCATGCCTTCTCGCAACTCACTAGTGATCTCTATTATCTGTGGCTTAAATGCCCGTTACTGGTAAGAAAACACTCCTTCCGCCAAAAATCTGGTGCTAGTGACATTCACAACAGAGCCTTTTTTTTCGTAAACTGTACCATCTTTCTTGAAATCTGGTTCAGAATTATGGCAAAGCACTCCCGCGATAAGAAGCTCCAAAGGCTCTTACCACCTAGTTATGGCTTAGCATTAGTAACGTTAGTGCGGTCATTCTGATCATTTTCCTTGATCCTTATGGGTTCAGTACAAATATTTTCACGCTGAGCAGTCCACTTCAATCAATTTGGGCACAATTCCCGACAGCTGCGGGGGTTCCCACCCTAAATGGCCCTCGACCCACCGACCATCCACAGCGGCTCCAGCAGCAGGACCAGACACGTCGGTCAACGGAGGCAACGCTGGCAAACCCGTTCATGTACAGGATGTCCGTAAGTCAAAAAAAGATACAAAACAAACTGGGGATACCATTCTTACTTCCCATACGTAACTTCTTATCAATTTCATTCGTTTTTCTCCAGTTTGTTTGCTCAACTCCAGTCCAACGAACATTGGAATTGGACCATAACACACTCGTTGTTCCGAAGAGCTTTACATCAAAGTCCCGCAGCTCTTAGCCATTCTTCACCGCGCTCCCTTCCTCCCTGTGCCTCTGGCTAATCGACACTGGAGGTCGCCATCCTTCCTGTTAGCCTACCCTGGATCCTGAAACAAGCTGTTTCTCATTATACACGGCGCCTTTTTGCTGTATGCTTTAAAGCATCCGGTTTCTATACACATAGCAGTCTCCAAAGCTATATTGCTAGCCAGTAAGTGCGTCTTAACCGATCTGGCCCTCGAAAGAGGCCGGTTCGGGGAGGTCGGATCCACCAAATAGGCCGGTGAACTTCGGGGTTCAGGCCATCTGGAGCGATGTGCAGGGGAAACTATAGCAATAGATCGCTCCTCCTTTGTTCACTTTATAGAGCGTCTTTCCGGTTGATACCTAGGTCAGGGTCAACATTATCCACCAACACCGGCTGCGGGTGGAAAGCCTAAACCTTTTCCTTCCAGCCTTGGTGTGCCCATCTACCATTCGTCACCACTGTATTGGCTTCCCATGGTCATCTTTCTGCCACACAAAATGAACAATTTGTTAACTCCGCCGTCTTTCAGACCACGGAGGCTTTCACTAAGCGGTGCCAATGTCGTCGTACCCAATTACACCATCCATCTCCGGCGGTAGCTATTTTTATTTTCTAAACATTTCTCCCTTACTCACTCCACATCCCTAATCTACTGCTACCACCCGTTGGACGGTACGGGTTTACGATTGCTTAGTCATGTTTACTGCTTATTTTTTCGACTTATCCGTCCTCTTCTTCGTTCTTGACGCCTCTTGCCGACGGGCACCAGTGCCATCCGCATCCATGCCCAGCCCTCATGTCAGAGCCCATCTTTTCCACGTTTCACTGTTTTGGGCCCGCATTTGTTACCAATGTGCCTCTTCACAGTGCATTCCTTTCTCGACTCTGCCAAATCTCTGGAGCTTTCCATCAGCCGGTATTTTGGTTGGAGTCTCCCGGCTCACCCCATCTGTTACATCGAATTCTGGTCTGAAGCTGTACAACTCCATCGTCCTAAATCTGCTTCTTGTATACTTTCCGCCTGGTGTTCCGTCACAGGTTTAATTGTCCCGATGATTTCCCTCTGCTTTGGCTCCGTTAAAGGACTTACCAGCCTTTACGTGATATGGTAGGCCAACCATTGATTGTTCTGCTTTGAGCTCTTCCGTCATTTCCTTCATCTCTTCCCCTATTCTTCGTAAGGACCTCGCCGTTACTGTGCCTGCCAAAATGTTTCGCCCCCGATTCTCTCTCGGTTGATTCGTTTCTCTTGTACCCGTCATGAAAGAAGTGATGACATGATATTTTGTGCAACTCTAAAGCTCGATCTATGTCTACCCGTCTCCCGTGATCATAGCTGCGTTCAGCCCTTTTCACAATATTCACCCTCGCCATTCATGCGTTTTAGTCGCGCAGATATTTTCACACTCCGGCTCATTTTCCCTGCTATTAGCCCACTTTTTATAGACTGTACAAAAGCTCTACTAGCTTTGCTCCCATTAAATTTACCCAAACCTCGTTCCTCGCCATCATCCCGCTGCCTGCACCCTGAGGTTTTTCCAGTTCCAATATATTTGTATCACGCAGGTACCGGATTATCAAACAAATCTTGCTATCTGATCAATCGCTCTCCATCTGTCACTCTTCCTTCCCGTTCTACATTGAAATGCGTACCTCGAGTACTCTAGCCCAGAACGTTGGCATTTACGCGCAATGAACAAACGGAAGTTTGCTAATTCCGAACACGGAATTAACGAAATTCGGCAAGTCCAGTCCACCAAGAAAGGTACATTTACAGATAACGTGATCCAAATATGGAACAGTAATAAATCAGAACCTCACAAGTTGTAATATCCCGTGCATGTTCCCAGGCTGATTACAATAACGAAACAAAATCAACGTAGCTGGACGACCGAGACCAGATATCTGAATGGTCAGTAAAGATACAGGAAATCGAAGCGGTTAAAAAAGAGTTAACAGAAGGAACGAAGAGCCATTTTCAAACACCTAACTGATTTTAGTAAAACTTTACCCACTTGCACTCCGGTAAGACGTGTCAACTGCCGTGACAGCCCATCAGGATATTCCTTTGACCTTCATTCCGCCCGATGTTCGCTCCCGACTCCTTGATGAGTTTCACTTCGCTGTCCACTAATATGTACAATAAAATCAACTATCAGCAGGCACATAACTGGGAAACTGTGATTATAATAGGGTCTAAGTGCATCATATTGTTATTAATAATACCATAATATTAGTTCACTTTGGATAACTCCAAAGCATGCTGCAATGCAAGATCAATCGGTAAAGCTGAAAGCTGAATCTGAATTTCAGGGGGATGGTACAATTACGTGCACGCCATTAAATGTAAGAGAAAACATTCAAGTCAATTTTTGTGGCAACGCTTGGTAAATTTGAACTGGGGGTCAGGTGGTCGGGCCGGCCGAAGGTAGGGCGCAATTATTTTGCCAACGTGTGGAATGATTGGGACCAGTAAAGATTCACACAAATACTACAAGAGGAAGACTATCCTGCCGAAGAACCATACTAGATTGATGGATACATGGTGAGCGCGAGAGAGAAACATTTCCGAGGGAGACGTAATCAAACAATAGAGCTTTGCGATGTATGAGAGGGGTTACGATGTGAGACTGGACGATGTATTAAGGTGGCATTACGCATAAAGAACAAAAAATACCAGTCGAGGATTACTGTTGTAAAGTTCCGTGACCGTATATCGGTTGAGCCTTTTGTATAACAAACGGACAACAGACTGGACTATGGTTTCCAAAGCGATGGTAAAAGAAGTGGCCGGATAGAAACATGTAGACTTTGAGCGGATTGTTTGCCTTCAGAAGAAGGGAGTATAATGCACCAACGTGTGGGGTGGAAGAAGGCGATAAACGAAAATGTGATGCGTAACTTTAACAGTGGCAAACACACAAAGCTGGCGAAAGAGATGATTAGTTAAATGACAAGTAGGTATTTACATACTGAGGTTCCTTGGAAGAAGGCACAACTTGGTGAAGAGAGTGTATCAAGGATCCAAAGTACCTGAGACGATCTATCGGAATAGAGCCCCGGATAGGAAACACGCAAGTCAGCCGAAGATTAGATTTGCAAACTTCGGCAGCCGGATATGGTCGGAGTGTTTGATAAACCAAATGGACTACACAGCTGGACTGGGGTTACCAAAGTGATGGTGACAGAAGTGGCCCGATAGAAACATGTGAACTTTGAGCGGATTGTTCGCCTTCAGTAGAAAGAAATATAATACATCAATGTGAAACTGGAAACTGGCGAAAATCCGACATGCGGTAAGTAGCTGCGATAGTTGCAGAAATTTAGCTTGCAAGGGATGTGATTGATTAAAGTTTTTGCTGAAGAAATAATCGGCCAAAAAGGCTAGAAAGTTTGAATAAAATGCTGCTACTAGGTTGAATGACACAAGTTCATAGGTAAGAAATTTGGACATGAACCAATAATTTTGCAGAAGACGATTCATTTGCGCAAAGGCGATGTTGTTAATGGGTCACGGTAGCTCATCGATTGCAGATATTTCCCACTGCTTGCATTGTCTCCCATTTTTTTCCAAGCAGTAGCGATCACAGGCGGGACCCAACTGGGTGATCTTTTGTTTCAACTCATTGTTTGTATATGAGCCCAGTTCTGGCTTTCCTAATGGATGAGCAGAAAAGTCTACCAAAAACGACTGATGCGTGGACCGAATGCAACGGACGCGCTGAGAAGGACGAACTACAACCAAAACTATGCGGCGCCACAACAACCGTGAGAAGCTGCCCTCAATTGACAGTGCAGGGATGTCCGGAATGATAACTGCCATTTGCACTCTCTTTTTTCCTTTTTCGTTGGTAACAAACCCAAAACTGTTCGCACACATTGTTAAAGCATTCACGTGGAGGACGTATATCATTGTAACCCGACTTAAACCACGTCATATTCATCAGAATTAGCGTATGGCCTCAACGACTTTAAATGACCGCACTGGAAGAGTGAAAACCTCCATGAGGTAGCAACAAAACGTTCATGCTAAATCTAACCAAACCAACCACGTTACATGGCTAAAATCCCTTCGTAAAAACAGAATATAAGCATATTCGTCACAGCAAAAACAGTAAGAGCGTTCACTGAATTACCAGCCACGATAAACATTCGCAAACATATAGAATGTATTAAACAAAATTGAAATCGCTACACGCAACCTCCAGGAAAAAAAGATGCGTGCCTTGCTGTAAATCTGCCCATGGGACGTGCGAACTGAGACCTCTGTAACACATCCCTCTTCTCCAGAAAGCACCGCGCTAACAAGCCCTGGAGGCCATTTATTCCGGAGAAAATATTTCCAGTTAAAAGAATCAAATCCATTGTAAAGTCCAGCCACCGGAACGTTCGAGCGGCGCGCAGCAACCAAATTCGACACAATTCAAAACAAAGTCGATTCCAAAATGCTGCGGTACTATATACAACAAATTTATTAGTTTTACATTAATCAAACCTCAATAGTTTTCCTTCTTGGCTCTTCCGCTCCAAATTGGACAACAAATCCACAACTGCAGCTGGGTGACAGTAAAAGGTTAGATTCAGAAGATGAGATTACCGAATACGGTCACAACCAAGTTCAAGCTGAGCGACTCTCGCTCGAGGCAGAGGTAGGGGTCCGGTTTGTGACAAAGATTCACAAAAATAAAAAAACAATCAGAATTCCGGCAAAGATGGTTCATACGAATGAAAAATGTCGTTTGTAACATGGATGCTAATGCACGGAACGGGATTTCCTGAACTCGCTTTCACCAACCCTCAAAATCCTACCCGGATTTTCCCCGTGCACCGCTAGGTGTGCTCGGCTTCATGCACAGGCTCCCCCCACGGTTCGTCAACACCTGATCACCGCCAATAGCAGCTGCCAGTCGGACAATTGGGTCAACTCTCAGTGGTCCCTCCCGGTTCGGTAGATCCGAAGACCCGCCTCCCACCTGAGGAGAGTTGGCCCCTGAACTTACACCACCAGTGTCCAGTTCACCTTCAAGAAGACAAATCTTCCTAATGTCACGGAGCACCAATTCTTCATTAGTTCGCACTGTTGCCTTTCGGATCAAGCCATCGTCCGAAACTGAGATGCTTTTTATTTCTCCTATCGGGCACCGGCCACCCGGCAAAGCCTCCAAAACTAGTAGCACCACATCACCCATCTAAAGTTGCGTTCTCGAGTTATCCACTTCTGCTGCTGTTGTTCAGTGGAAGATGTTCATTGATCCATCTCTTCCAAAACACAGATGTTAGGTAGTTTGTCTGCCTCCACTAACGAACCTTTCTATCGCGCAGCCAATTCGTTGGAATATCTCGTGGGTCCGACCTCAGGATAGGTAGGTCCATAGGCGTGAGCACTGGCACATCACGACAGTCTGAGGCCAAAGGCACTAGCAGTCGTCTGTTCACTATCCGCTCATTTTCCGTAAGGAATGTCAACAATATTCCGTCAGTCATCGGCCGCTCGTCACAAAAAGAAGTACTCTTCTAACCGAGCGCACCAAGATCTCCCATATGCCACCACGGTGACTAGCATGTGGGGGATTAAAGTTCCACTGCAAGCCCCGTTGCATCAATCTATCAGCAATCTTATCACTGGACCAGTTTCCCATCAGGTTCTTCAATTCCCTTCAAGCCCCAATAAAGTTTGTAAAATTATCACTAAAAATCTCGGACGGTGCCCCTCTCCTCGACATCAAACGCGGTAATATCATAATAAATGAATCCGTGCTTAGAGAATAAGAAACTTCAATGTGTACCGCACGCATCTGGAGGCAAGTGAAGATGCATCCATATCTTTTCCCCATGCTGCGCAAGTGTTTAACTGCAAATGGGCCAGAATAATCTATTCCAACTTACTTGAACGGAAACCAACTTTGCTGGACTCAAATGGCTGGTAGAAGAGCCATCATCTGTTTGCCTACGACCGCCAAATGTTTCCGGCATTCCCAACACCCTCCAAGTACTCCCTTGGCGGCAGCTCCCCCCTGTACAATCCAGAATGTCTTGCGAAGTTCCGCAAGTAACTGAGAAGGTCCTGCGTGTCCTTCCATCGCGTGATACCACCGGATTATCAAGTCTGTAATCGGGTGAGTCTTGGGTAGTATCACTGGATGTTTCACACCCAGAAGCTCACTGGAGTAGTTTAGTCGTCCTCCAACACAAATAATTCCATTTAATAAAACTGGATCGAGTTTTATTAGAGTCCTGCTCATCGGAGATTTATCAGTGCATGGGTTATTGTTCCTGTCTCGTGGCCATTTTAACTCTTCACCATAGACCTTAGCTTGTACAATGATAATAACACTTTCCTCCGCTTTAGCAATGTCGTGTAACTTCAAGGGCCCAGTTCTCAATTCTAGATCCGTGCTCCAGCCTCTCATGACCGCAAAGTACATTTTAAAACAGATTAACCAGGTTACCGACTTCAGCAGGTGAAACCAACTGGAGTACCTAGCTAGAAGTGCTTCCGTCCGTGTACCCTGCAACATTGTGAGAAATGTACTCGAAGGCTGCTTCAACTCAACGTTTGGTGCTGCTACAGACACCGTAGGACTGGTCGGCCATGAAGTTTCATCGTTCATCAAGAATTAAAGACCTTCGAACCAGCAGCTGATATCACTCGGTGATGTGCCTCTTGATGCCAAGTCTGCAGGGTTAACCTCCAATCTGACATGACGCCATTGCCAGGGTTCCGACCACTGATGGATTTCAGCCAAACGGTTCACAAAGTACGTACTAAATCTCGTTTACATGTTGTTCATGTGGTGCAAAACTATAACAGAGTCCGTCCAGTAGTAAGCCCCACCAAACTTGATTCCAGTTTCTTCCATAATAATCCGAGAGACTCTAACGGCCGGTCTTGCTGCGGCTCACTCCAATCGAGGGATCGTTACGGTCTTGAGAGGAGCTACCTTTGAACTAAAAAACAGTAGAGCACAGTAGGGGCTATGTCCCTTGAAACCATTCTGGAATACGCCACCATCCCATAGCCAACCTCAGAGGAGTCACAAAATACATGAAGCTGTACACCTTTGTTCAGTGAGTCACCTCTAATAACAGTACGCTGAATTTTGGATGAGCAAAATAGTTCCATACTTCCTAACCACTCATTCCAGCATCCTAGGGGTTCTTCTCTAATTGGGTCGTCCCAACCGAGCTTCAAGCGACACAGTGAGTGCAATAACACCTTGCCTGGCAGAATAAAAGGCGAAACCAACCCTAGTGGGTCGAACGCGGATGACACTATAGACTACGAGCCACGCCTTGTTTGAGATTTATCGCGTATTGCGAATGAAAACCGGAACTTGCCTTCTTTTGCGTTCCATTCTGACCCCAACGTCCTCTCCGGCACAGGCGCGTAACCATCTATTTCCAAAGTGGGATGAGCCAGCTCAGATTTTGGCGAAATATCCAGCACCCCCTTACGATTACACACCCACTTATGAAGCCAAAATCCGCCTCGTGATAGTAACTCACTCATCTGGACGGCAGAAACCTTTGCATTCTCCGGTGTGGCCACGGACACAAGACATTCGTCTAAATAGAAGTTGCTATACACGGCCGTGGAAACATGATCTTCATACTGCTCCCCCAATCGTCTGCCGTGCGAAGTAACGCGAAATTCTCACAAAATGGGGAGGAAGTGGCACCAAATGGGTGGGCATTCATTTGATATTCAACAAGGTTATCACCCAGTTGTCCATTTTCTCACCGAAGAAACCTCAATGCTTCTTTGTCTCTCGTCGGCACTCGAACCCGGATGAACATTTCTTCAATATCCACAGCCAATGCGACGGATTCTTTCCGAAAACTGAGCAACACTTCAACTAGGCTTGCTGTCGTATCCGGTCCCTGTAGCAAGTAATCATTCAAGAAGCATCGCCGGAATGCAGCCGCACAGTCAAACACCAACTTCAACTTGCTAGGCCTTTAGGGTTTGTATCTGCGTGATGTGGTAAGTACCACTTTGGCTCAAAACCCATTCTTAACTGCACATCGAGCACTAACTGGGCGTGGCCCCTGCGCACATAACCCTCTATTATTGTAGAGTATTTGTCAGAGAATTGAGGGTCACGAGCAAACCTTTTTCCCAAGCCGTTTAATCTCCCTTTGGCCACAGTATAATTATTTGGAATTCACACTTCAGGATTCCTCCACGGATACGCAACTTCATAGTGTCCGTTCAACCAGGTTATGGCATTGGAAACCATATCAACGGCCTGTTTGTCTTCTAATGAACGATAGTTTTTCGATGCACACCCATCGCAGAAATCGGCTTTGTATAGTCGATAGATCCGTTCTGCTGAGGGATCGATTCCCCCCTCAATGTGGTTTACTGTCCTCATAAGACTCGGTTTTTGGTTTATCGGACCAAGAACAATCCATCCTAAAATTGTCCACACAGCATAGGGTTGTTTTCTTTTGCCGCATCTTTGCTTTAACTCCCAATGTGCTTCTGGGACATCGGCACCTATCAGGATTCGCACTCACGAATCCTCCAGAATCTGCCTTTGGACGCAATGTAGGTGAGGCCAGGATAAAATGTCCTCATCTATGCAGTACTGGACTGCTTAAATTGGTAGCCTATCAACACAAAAGGCTTTCCTTATATTCACGAAATCATTCTCTGACAATGAGTTCAGTTGCAGCTCCGTTATTCCCGAATTCTAAGTGGTAGTCCTATTTACGGTCGAAATCGAAGGTGGGGTCGGGGGTGCCCTCAGGCCCACCAGCTCCATAATATTTTTTTCTATTAAAATCACATCAGACCTGCTGTCCAGCAGAGCTTAGGTCTCCACAGAGCCCCCGGTTTGTCTACTCGCACTGGTAGCACACCTTGGCTGACCCGACGTTCTGGCCTAAGGGTAGCCGCACAATTATTGGCCCACTGTCCAAGTCTTTTTGCATTGTCCGTACCCAGCTTATTCAGCTGCAGCCCCTGTGCTGCATCTTGCGTGACTCGATCGGTATATTGCTTTTGTGCACCATGCAGTAGAGGGTGGTGCTATTTCGGACAACCTGATGTTGAACATAGCTTGGAAACAGAACGGTTGCTATACAGATGTCCACACTTGAGATATGAAAAACAACCCTTGATTTCTTCGATCAATGCCCAACGACCGGGTATATCATGAGACAGGAATCGCTGACATTCCCCAAGTGCGTGTATTCCATTACATACCGAGCACTTATTAGCTACGACCAAAAAAGTACTACCCTGATCTGGCGTGAACCTTGTCGCTTCTGGATGCAAGTTTCGTGCATAATTCCTCCAACTGGATGGCCGCGAATACCCCTGAGCCTTGGTATTGGCAGCCAGTTTGCCAAACCTATTTTGAGCAATCTGTGCCTCACGGGACACTAAGTGCTGCAGATTTTTGAACCTCGGTTCCTCTCTTCTTCCCGAAATATCATCAACGGTCCCAGCCCACAAATCCTGGAGACGCATTGGTGGCACTCGAGTGATACGTTCCGTAGTATGCAGTGAGTTGGGGTCTGACATGCAATTCATCTGTGTGAGGGCAACTTCACAGTTGAGCATTTTCAAGGGCAATTTGGCCAAGGCATCTACATCGTCCACCAGAGGCTTCAAACCTTGCAGTAAGCCGTCAATCAGTGAACGACCCACCATACGATCTTGTCCATACAGATCCTTTGGGATTTCTCAGTGTTGGAGGCAGAAAAACACATTGAACAACCGCATCCCTCGCTTGTCCCTTGCAGTAATGCATCAAATGAAGTAAGCGCCGGCCATCGTCTCGAACTCTACCTTTGACGTAATATTCAAACTGTTTCGCAAACCTCAAGTACGTTGAAGAGCGGCCCGCAAATGCATCCAGTTCCACCCTGGGTAAGCTCAAACGATAATCCACTGCAGGTTTCGCCACTGGAACCAAGCTTGTTGTTCGTGGTGCATCGTTCGGCACATGGCAATCACCTAGGTAACGAGAAAGATGTTTACTGACCATTACTCCACACTTGACTTTATCTCTGTTGACTAGATTTTCTTCTTCCCCAGCGAGTGTCAAACGCAGTTTCGCCATTTTCATCTCATTCCTCACTTGCAGCAGCTTACGCTACTTATCTAGCTCTAAGTGTTCTGCAATCTGCTTCTCCTTCAACTCAGCTAACAACAGATTAGCTCTAGCTCTATGGGAAACCGAGCTAACCCTAGGACAACCTGATATACTAGGGCCTGAGCAAGAAACATGACCAACATCTACGGGAAAAAGGGTTTGGTCAAACAACATGGTATTGTCCTTGGATTCGGAAAGGTTTGCCGATTTGCTGCGCAATTTCATATCTCAGCGATTGCCAAGAATAATGAGTACTGTTAAGTCCAGCCACCGGAACGTTCGAGCGACGCGCAGCAACCAAATTCGACACAATTCAAAACAAAGTCGATTCCAAAATGCTGCGGTACTATATACAACAAATTTATTAGTTTTACATTAATCAAACCTCAATAGTTTTCCTTCTTGGCTCTTCCGCTCCAAATTGGACAACAAATCCACAACTGCAGCTGGGTGACAGTAAAAGGTTAGATTCAGAAGATGAGATTACCGAATACGGTCACAACCAAGTTCAAGCTGAGCGACTCTCGCTCGAGGCAGAGGTAGGGGTCCGGTTTGTGACAAAGATTCACAAAAATAAAAAAACAATCAGAATTCCGGCAAAGATGGTTCATAAGAATGAAAAATGTCGTTTGTAACATGGATGCTAATGCACGGAACGGAGTTTCCTGAACTTGTTTACATCCTTCATTTTTGGATCGTCTTTTTTCACGAACCCACTTTCGCCTCCCTTGGAATATACTGACTTACTTAGTGTTTCAAAGTTTTTAAAGTGAATCCGCCCACAACCGTCTCCTTTTCCAATATCTGACACAGGCGCGGAGGAAATCTTGGAGGTCAAAACATAGTTGTTATAATGCGAGGTATCGGAAAGTTGCTCAAAGGCAATGCTCCAAGCTCTTTGCAATCATCTGTCACTGGTAGCAAGAGGCGATCACTAAGGATTCTCCCTGCTTACACTAAAAAGTCACCGAAATTACATTCGTCATACGACGAAAACTGGTGACTGAATATAACACGGCGCACCGATTGTATCACACATTCCCAAATCTCACCCAAGTGACCAGATTCTGAGGGCCCAAATCTCCATTCGGAACCACGATTTCATAGGATGCGAATAATTCTGTTTCGTGAGATCTCCTGAGTAAACCATTGGATCTCCGACAAAGCCCCCTTAAGTTTCCTTCTTTTTCACTGGGGAGAATGCGTCTCACCTCTTGTGGACATGAGGCGTATTGGAGCCCGTAAGAAGAATCCGTAGACAGAGTGGGCAACTTCAACGTGCACTTCCCCTATATTCGCACAGACAAATGAACGGCCATACCGTTTCTCTTCAACCCTGCCACACTCAACAAAATCAGTCTGGAGTGCTCCATTCCCACCTGCTCAACGACACAGCCAACGTTCATTATACGTTCTATATGTAGAGACTTCATTTGTAGTGTGCTGAGACATGTAGTCGCTCGGCGACAATGCAAGCATTTCCCAAGAACTCGTCGAACAGCTGCCTGCCCTTTAAAATCCAGAATCTCTGACAAATACTCAATGGAACTTGGTAATATCTAGCGTAACCTTACTATTCGTGGTAATGCTGAACCATTGACTCAGTGACTGTGTGCACGGTTGGGAGAGAGGTGGAGCGCTTAGCCTCCTGTAACAAACTGGCCCAAACAAAAAGCCTTTTTATGTGTAACAGCTCGTCGATTGGATCAGGACTCAACTTTAGTTTAGCGCTGCAAGTAAGACAGCGCCTAGGGTGTCCACCTCGTTACAAAGATTAAGTTTCAATACAAAAGTATTCTACCTGTACCACCTTCACAACTGCCTTACACTTATTCCTCATCTCCTGAACAGCTAAAGGACCCATTCGCAATGACTCGCAACTTCGTCCTTTGATTTTAATAAGATGTTGCTCGTGCAGTAATATCCATACAACACCCCTTATCACCGTAGTCCGGAACGAACAACGCTCAAAGGATGACTGAAAAGAGATATTGTGTGTTGCACCAGCCACCGCAGGCTTCTTAAGCTCCGACATCTCGGGCCGCACTTCGATATAGGTCGCATATTAGGGCCGTAGAGTCATAGATGACGGTCTTTATCTTCCAGTCAAGTCCTTTGTGAGGCCAGATCTGCAGTGTTCTCTCTCACTGGCATTTGTCGCATTTGTGTGGGAAACAAACTATTACGGATCTCAGACAACCTGTTGGCAGAACACAGCGAAGATTCCTTGAAGCTCATCAAGTATTAAGGAAGCAAGATAGAATCAGCCCAATCATAAAAGCCAAGCAACTCTATATCCACTTCCTCCTTCAATATTCCTGCTATTTTCGCAGCAGCGACAGCTCCAATTCAGTTCATTTTGGTCCCAGGATTTGATGGCGGGATGCCTGAATGTCCGAATCCTTGTGCGGGTGAGCTCCTGGGATCCCCCGTTGCCTCGACAACCGGAAGAGGCAACTTTTCTTCAATGCTTAGCTACATTCGAGGAGGGTTCAGGTTGAATCTCAAACCCTCTTTCCCTTCATCAACTTTTCGGATCACAGCCATTAGTCACACACTCCTCGCGTCCGATTTCCCCGGTTATAAGAGCAGTATAGCAGGCGGTGGTAGGTATCAGATAGGAGCTCTACGGGGGCAAAGTGAAAGAAACTAGTCATTTGTCCACAAAATCAGTAACGGACTCTTGGTTACGTTCCTTCAGAGGCAGTCATTCACACCTCACCTAATCTCCCTTTGAACTCAGCTACTGAGCTGGAGCTTATCACGTCCCCTGGCAGTCTGTTCCAGTCACCAGCGACCCTGACTGCAAATGACTGACTTCTGATGCGAGTCATTTCTCTCTCTTAATTGTCCGTACGTGCCGTCTTAGGCCGCCATTCACACGCAGCTCAACTAAGACTCCTCTGGGACCTCGTGCTTCCGTAAATCCTTCTGGCTTTTTGAAGGATACTATTGGGTCTTCCCTTGTTCTTTTTTCCAGAGAAACTAACTCCAGATGCTCCAATCTCTGTTAGTAGCGCGAACGTTTGTATTCTCCGAACCATAGCGCGAATCGCCGTGGTAACTGCTCGAGAGCCTTGACACCCCTCGTCTTATATGGCCTCCACTCTTGGACACAGTTTTCTAGGTGAGCTCTCGCAGGAGCCTTGTACAGGGGCAATAAGGCCTTCTGTTTCCTAAAGCTGACCGCCCTCCTCAAACGGTGCAGGGCTCTAATCGCTTTCTGCTTTACTTTCTGGTACTGGCAACTTGGCTTAAGGTCAGATCTTACCATCACTCATAGATCTCAGTCTTCTGTGGTCTGAGCTATCGCCTCCCAATCGTCTGGTGGCCCCATATATCTTGTGGGCCGTGACACTTCTTACTTGATGAGATGTCGGCATTTTCTCAGTCAGAGGGGAGGATCTCACATCATTGACCACCGGTATATCTTGTCTCAATCATGCCGAACAGCCTGTCATCTGGTGTTCCTACCGCCTTGAAGTCAACCGCGAACGAGAAGCACGGGTATTCCAGCCAGTCTGCCAGATCGCTGATATACATCGGGAACAACGGGGGTCCCAGGGCTGACCGTCGCGGAACACCAAAATGCTGCCTCCCATCCTTCGGCAGGCAGCTTACCACAGTCATTCGAAAGACTCTCTCCTTTAGGCTTTGTACAGTCCACTTAAGTATTTTGGCCGTAAGTTGAAACGACTCCACATTTGCTTCAAGCAGTCCATGGTTAACCAAATCAACTACCTTTTGGAAATCCAGATGGCAGGCTTCCACCCGTTCTCCTCGATTCATTCTACTAATTACCTCATCGAAGAAACTTGGCAGTTTGGGCAGGCAAGAGTTCCGGTGACAGAACCCGTGCTGAACCCATGAAACCAGTTCTATCCTTGGAATTAGGGCAGTCTTTAGGGGAGCTGGATCTGATCATCTCGCACACCACCCACGCCAATGTCATTTCCACAGAGAAATCACGCTTCTTCGTTACTTCGGCTCTATTTCCTTTGTCTAGTTGAAGTATTATCCTCATTGCAGGAAACGTTGCCCCTCCTCCGGATTCAGTGAATCAATAGTGTAAACAAATGCGCCACACCATGGCGAAATCATTACTTATCATCGCAGGCTAGTCATGCCCTAGGTTAGTAGCTCATATCCTCAAATGTTCTAGAAAATATCCCTAACTACTGGTTATAGGTAAAATTGTCCGTTTTACATCCATTTCTCACTCATTTCTTGAGAAATTATATGCAAATCTTTCCTCTGTGTAAATCCTAAAACCACAAATTAGATGATGTATTGATGGATCCATATTCATACGGTCTCACTCACGTACTACATGGAGAGCATTTATTTTCACTCTGACGCCGCTTCTGCGAAAGTGATTACCCCTTTTTTCGAGTTTTGCAGTCCCAGCTCGGGGGCACCGGAGAGAAGAAGACGCATAAAAGAACCGGGAACATTAGGGCTCAAGCCTCGCACCCGTTAACTACTTCAGGACTCAAGGACAACTAGGGTCGTCATTCCTCGTATGGCTGATACCCCACTTGTCGCGGCTCCCCCATTTTAGAGGCAAGAGTCGTCTAAGTCTTCATCTAGGCTTCATTGTCGGCCTGATCCAAAAGGAATCACTCGGGTCTCAAGAGTGAAGAACACTAAAGCCGACATGACGGCGGCTGTCAATACATGTTCCGAATCACCCGTCGATATAGACAGCGGGGCCAAAAGTGGAGCCCATGATTTGGCACCCAATATTGACTACTTATACAATAAGTTGAAATCGGTTGAGTGTGTTTCACCAAACATTCTCCTCTGACAATAGTAGCTGAAACGACAAATCAAGCTGACCCCGAAACCTTATCCAAAGAAGGCCCTTATGTGGGTGCTATCAGTTCGGAAACTCGCAGAAAAATACGGAACGCTAGCCAAGCTATGGCGCTAGATGTCCCGATTAGACTACCAACACAGTCTGTTGAATCCGCCATGCTGAAGGCACGCATCATGGCTTATTGCGTGCCACTGAATTAGGCTTCTGGACCTGTCACCACGACACCCTCACCCTCTGCTCTTTCACTATTCCAACCAAATAGCAGCCCTTGAGTTCATGATCATAATTGTGCATTTCTCAACCCTGGTTGAGGAGCACGCACAAGGGCACGATCATGGAGTAAGAAGTAACCCAAAACTATGAATTACACACGAATTGCAAAACGGGGAGTTAAAAAGGTTGGAAGCAAAACAGCATGGCTTGAAATAGCCCGAATGGATCAAAATGGTAATGCTTTGCGCGGCAAATACGAGTTGGTTTCGAACCCGAGTTGGGCAGTGGTGGCTTGTGGGGATTCAGAAAATGTCGTGAATACATAGTGCTAAGGATGCATTATGAACCAAAATGACGCAAGCCATTGATAACGGAGGCTCATTGGGGTTCCATGATTGGTTTAAGCTCTGAACAGGGAAAAGCACTGCTGGGTCTACGCCATTTAATAACATGAAAGTACACGCTGATAAATGTCTTCTACAAAGAAAGAAGTTCCACACACAGAAAGGCAAACCAGCGTCCACAACTGGCCCTGAGCGGAAGAAATCCGTAAGTGCATCCCCGCATACTCCTGTGAACAAGACCATAGCCAGAACACCTACTACCCCCATGGCCCTTTCGGCTTCAAGACAGCCTCATCTGTCTAGCACCCAGGATCCCATGGAAATTTCGTGCAACTTATCCCAGGTCGCCGTACCCCCGGGAGGCCCTCACAAAAAGATCCTGTAGAACCCATCAGGGGAAGGTTGACTGAGGCGGAAAACCAGAACAGTAAATCTGCAGTGAAAAATGCATCGGCATTACCATCGGTGCATATGAAGCCAACAACGACCGTGAACATAAACGCATCGCTGTATGTGTCACCGACCCAGCCAGCTGGAAAACTTCGGCACCTGTCCTCCCCGGGTACTACGTCAGCTGAAATAATCAGCAAGATCCGAATTTATCCAACCCGCAAAGCTACATTTTTAGGGTCCTCCACAAATTTACCCGGCAATTCTCCTTCCCTGTTTAGTCACTCGACAGCTGATCTACCAGTAGTATCACCTCTACAGCCTAGTACTTTCACCTAGTGGCCCCATGGAGTGGGTGCGACAATACAGCCTCTGCGCATACCTGGGACTATAGTGACCAAGCCCGGTTAGCTCCGCTTATTAAGCATGAAACCAACCGGCCCCCAGACCACTATCAACAGCTACCTCCCCTCCTTCAAGCCGGCTACCAAGCCATCACTGCACTTACCGAACCTCCCCATTCAGAAGCCAGTCGTAGAGTTGGGCGAGTACCGGGCCCTACAGGCACAAAGCAGTCATCTCGCCTGGGCTCCATATGACTAAGAAGCCTCTACTTCTTATGAGCCTGCAAATTCCTTTCTCACTAGAGCCCCTACTGAATCCACCAACGCCAAACCAACTCCAGACAATGTATGCCATGTCCTCGCCAGTACCTAGACCCCATCTCCCATGGACACGTCCTCTAAGTCCCAATGATAATAGTGCTCCAAGTATTTGCCATGGTTTCCTCAGACAAATCTCAACGCCTTTCGTGCCCTATTTTCGAAAACTCCGCACGTCAACATTGCCGGTTACCCATTCCTTGTCTCTATCTTCGTGTGGAAACCTTCATCCCAGACCGGGGCTGTTAAAGAAACACGGCGTTATGAAATCAGGCATCTCCAACCCACAGTGGACAAATAGATACATCAGTAACTCGGACATCCTAGCCATCCCTCACAACCTAAAGGGTTCATCTGCGTCGCTGTTTAGCACATTCCGACACCTTAGCATCAACGGCCTTTCTTTTTTCCGCAGTGCACCATTCTACCAAACAGCTTACAGATTAAACCCGCCTGTTCTCGGCGCTGATCCGCCACCCATGCGTGGATCCTCTTGTCAGACCACGAGTCTGGACTACTCCGCACGATATAAATTACCTGACTTACTGAATTCCCCAAAACCAAACACTAATAGCAGTATTACACTATTTCTTTTCAATAATCGATCCTTCCTAGACAGGGTTGGGCACTTAAGACATCTGACCACTGGTTTTTTCAATGATTTAATCTTGAATACTGAAACTTGGTTAGCCGATCACGACCCAACGGACCAGATTTCTCTTGTAGGTTATAATTTCTTCAGAGCAAATAGGAAAACCCGGGGAGGTAGAGGTTGTTTAGCATTGGTCTGTCAGACCTTTAATCAAACAACACTTCATCACCCCTTGCTTGATTCCATTCTCGACTCGCCTTGGCTTACTCTCCAAAATCCTCGCTCCCAGCTTTATGTTCAATGTGTTCACCGTGCACCAAGCTGACTCTCTGAACTCCCTCACCTAACAGATGCATTTGAACACCTCTCCTCACAGTTCTCAAGTGTAAATATCATGACTGGCTACTTGACCCTACCTAAGATAGCTTGGCCATCTTTGTCTGCATCTTCTAGCCTTTCACCATTTTATGAGGTATTAAAGTAGGAGTGTGTGTACAGCTTGTTCTCTCTCCCACGAGGAAAAACGGCAACTTAGATCTCATTTTTATCCAAGGTATCCAGCACATAGCTGTCTAAATCTCCCAGGGCTTTCTCGGCAGCGATCGCAACACTGCTAACTGCCGCATTCCCACTCACTCACAGCCCACCCTGAAATCACACCGCATCAATCCCTCCCTTCTTTCTGACAGGATGCTTCTCCCTACGACCATTCAACTAGCCGACTGAAGAGAGCTTTTTTCTCCGGCGATCCATAACGAGCCACCAGTATTTTCTACGCACAGTTCTTTATTTGATTCGGGAAGATAACCTACCTCCCCCCAGCGACGGAATGACAGGAAATCCTATATTATCTCTCTGCAGAAAGGCATGCCAAAGCTGAGAAACTTGCGAGACTGCACACGATGTTTTAATTCCTGTTAAACTTATTGGCCTCACTTCTACTATCCAAAGGCTGGAAGATACTACACTGGAAAACAGGAATTGAAGGATCTATGACATTCAGATAGATCGCGTTGTCTGTCATCACTGCTCGAGGCCAGAACCCCCAATACGTATAGAGATATCCGGCTTATAGTTCCCATAAAAAAGGCATCCGTCTCTAATTCCCTGAACATCGCCCCAGGCCTTCGACTCATTCTTTGCCTCAGCTATGGCCTCTATTACCAATCTCAACTTTCCGCCTCTTCCCCAGTTATCGCTGCAACTCTAGCTGCAGTGAAATTTCACTCTTCAGTTATCTCCTAATTATTGACCATCATCTTATCCAGGACCTGACGGTTTATCGCCAGCTGCAATAGTTGAAAGTGGACCTGACCTGCCTTACACACTATTCATTTTATTTATCTTACCAATTTACTCAAGTCTGGTGTCGAAAAACTGAAAATTCCCCGTCATACTCCCGCGCCATAAGAAAGGCTCACCGTATGTGGTGAACCGTTACCGTCCCAATATCTCGTCACTGACTCAGCTGAAAGTGGGAAATTTTTGATTTTCTTTATCTTGGCTTATCAAAGTCACTCGATCGCGTCTCACACACCCTCCTTTTGACAAAGTTACGTTTATTCAGTACTATTTATCAACTACTTTTTGGTTCTCATCTTACTTATCTCATCGTTTGCAAGTTATCTTGGTTAACGGGCACACCAATAAGCGTAGGCCTGTTACTAGCTGTGTTGCTCAGGGCAGTGTTTAGGCCCCCTTCTTTTCTTCCTATATATAAATGATATATTTCGGACAATACTTGATGGCACGCCGATCTTGTCTGCTGAAGTCATTTGGATAGTCTGCATTTCTTCACCTGACAACCTCAGTACTCTTACCTCTAAATAACCCGCTGACTTACCCGCCATTGACAAACGGTGCTCAACGTGGGTGACGAAATTCTCCGCCGAAAAGTGTTTTTTCTTTCTTTTAAATGCCAGGTTCATTCTGGTTTCATATGCAATGGTGGCTCACTTATCGATAGCCAGCCCTTAGTAAGAGACCTTGGCCTAAGTTATTCCTGCTCTCTCAACTTTTTAAAACATGCTGTCTCTCAAAAACAGCGAAGGCTAAAAAGTGCCTTGGTCTTCTGTTCAGATCCTTCCAGCATAAGGACAGCATCCTTTACATGTACAAAGTACATGCCGGGTCCCTTCTGAAATATTTTCCCTCATCTCCTCTAGTATGCGAAATTTCCGGCCGGATTATTGTCCAACGTAATCAGAGAAGATTCACAAAGCGGCTTTTTGTTTGGTCGTCGAAATAAAACTACAGGGAACGAAGTTTATCTCACAAAAATTAACCGCTGTGGCTTCGTCGCATCAAACTGAACCTGGAACCACGTCACTAGCCGTGCTGTTATTGGTATAGTTTCCACTGATGTATCTAGGGAAGTAGTTCACAAACAGCTTTGCAAGACATCCCCATTAGCTAAAATAAATCAGGTTTTTTTCTAAACAGTAAAATCTGAGGTTAGTATTTGACCTGCGAATCCACTTCTATCAAAGTTCTTTCAAATATCATGCCTAGATCGACTTCAAATCGCCTCATTCACCGAGCGGCAAATCGAACTCCACTTACAAGCACTAAACGCCCCCGAATTTCTACCTCCTCCGTGCCGTGTTCAGTACCACTGGTCGATATATACAGTGAAGCCAGTAACAAATATAATGCGCTTCAGGAAAACTTATCGTCCTTAGAGAAACAGTTACGATCCATGGACGATGCACTGACCATGCTGCTGCCACTAGCATATATTGTTGATCCTTTAAAACATCCAAACACTGAAAGTCTCCTATCAGCCGGCCACTTCCTGGTCTCTGTTGCATCTGAAGTCCATAGACGGATAAAAAATTCTAAAAATGCCGTTGTTTTTAATGTTCCAGATCGTTTGCCCCTTTCCTCGCTCAAACAGTCATTGCTCATGGCATGTGATATGTCACACCACGAGTGCTACTGCAAAAGACTCAGAAAACGGTCACATCGAAACATGTTCCCGCTACTGTTTCAATTTCTAGAAGAGAGCACTGCCGTGGAATTCGTCAGAAAGAGAGAGTCCATCGCAAAATCCACATCATTTAAAAATATAAAAATTGCTCCGGACAAAACCCCTCTGCAGAGGGAGGTCCTTAGATCGAATGCCAGCATTCTAGTACTCCCACCACCGTCTGACCCAGTGCCACAAAGCTCCCCTGAGAAACTTCCCACCGTAAACAACTCGTTACCACACCCGCTAACCAGTGCACCAGCTCAAAATGTGGACCTAGATTCGTCCCGTTCACCTCCAACACCTCAACGTCCCCCAAAAAGGCTCCATGTTGCACTCCAGTCTCCACCACTGTCTACCCACAGCCGAGCAATACAACCCCCTCTCTCTGCAAGCAGCCATCCACGCTCTGGTCTGCCTGCCAAACGAGCAAATAAACCGCCAGCTTCAAACACGCCACCCCGCACCAACCAGCCAACTGCAACGTTGTCTCCCAGCGCTTCGGCCACAACGTCACCCTCGTCACCTGTTGCTCCCAGAGGCCAAAACCTCGTCTGCACTGACCTAGTCACGCTCCCCTCTTTAATCGACAGTCGACATAGGACCTCTCGCGCTCCAGCTAACCGGTCTACTACCCATTCACGACCCCCACCTCGGCCATACACACGAAATCTCGTCGCTCACCCTAGCGCTAGTCCACCAGCGCATTTATTTGGTCCCCCGGAGATCCGCGTACCCCACTGCTACATCCCACACCCACAAACCCAGACCCCGCCGTCTTCACGTCCACAGATGCAGTATCATATCACAAATTTTCCACTTAATGTACCACCTCCAAACTCGAACCATGCAGGACGAGTTACCAGCATCGTTGCCAACCGGTACCACAACATGTGGCCCGCCCCCGACCATTTTCCGCCTCATGGTGTGCCCCATCCTCTGCTCCCCTACCACCCAACATCGCCGTATTCTACTCCGACACCACTGCACGCTATGCCAACTGACCCTTCACACCAAGGCCCCTTTCATCAACAGCCCTTTCGCTACTACTCCACCCCCTCACACTCTTTCCATGGAGCCTTGTGAGATGCCTCCCACCTCAACAATCTCTATCCGAAACATCATACCTGTTCCATTAAAATCCCACTTACCCTGCCTTTCGTCCTTCTCCTCACAAGGCCTCCATCAAAACCATGGCTGCCCTTCCTCTACTGCTCCCCGCCCCCTTGCTGACCCCCTGGCATCCTTACAAACTCTCCCCCGATTCATACCTGTTTTGCCTCAAAGGTCCCACCTAGAGTCACCATACTCCCCTCCAGATCTATTAGCCCGCGTTACAATAACACCTCAGCATCCAGTGTTAATCTCTGCTGAAAATCATGAGTGTTCGGCCCAATGTACAATGTGCGGCGATAAAGATAGAGCTGTCCAAAAGGAAGTAGCAACTCACATCCTGTCTTCCTGCATGGGTGGCCCGCCCATTGATCACCGCCCTGCAACGCACACCCTTGCTACCAAATCCACTGACGCTTCAAAGCCTCCTACAGAAATGCTTACCATAGCACTATTCAACTCCCGTTCCATCTTGAACAAGCTTTCCGCTATAAAAAGACTGGCCGTCGTCCACAACTTCGACATAATCCTGATTACTGAGACTTGGCTCACCGAGAACATACCTTCTGACCAAATATCACTGATCGGTTATCAAACCTTCAGGACTCAACGAATCTACCGCCGCGGTGGAGGTTGCGTGGGGTATGTCAAGAGCAGCCTATCTGCCACCCTACTGGAAAATACCGTGCTCGCAAATGTTGAAGATTCTATATGGTTTACAATTTCTTTATCCCAGATGAACATAGTCGTCGGTTGTATATATCGACCCCCCAGAAATGACACTTCCACATTTAATCCCATCATTGATGCATTTAATTACATCGCTGACCTGCCATTTGGAGGTAAATTTATAGCAGGCGACTTCAATGCCCCGGGCGTAAACTGGTCCTCCTTTTCTGCCCCCTACAAGTATTTGCAATTTGCCTCATGCATTCGCCTGGGCCAGTGGGCCCAACATGTAAAACAACCTACCAGAAAGAGTAACATCCTTGATCTGATATTTACCCTGGGTCTCACGAACGTCTCTGCCTCCGTACTAAACGACTACACGGGCAGCGATCATAAAATCGTCAGTTGCAGATTTCAAGTCAAGCCACGTACTGTTAGCCTACCATGTAACGGTCCCTCCTTCCGTCACTTTAAATGGGACCATATTCCCTCCCAAATTCGCTCCAGAAACTGGGACGAGTTCTTCCTAACAGCAAATCCCCAGTTCGCCGCTGACCTCCTCTACTCAAATTTACACTCATGCATCGAAAACATATCACGCCCCTACAATCCATCCAGACCAGCAGGTTACCATATAGCCAGGCTAAAGCAGAAATACGACGAGCTTCGACGGCAGTACCAACGAAATAGAGACTTTTCTACAGTCTTCAGACTGGAACGCCTCTATCGCGAAATCCACCGCAAGGCCCGTGACCTACAACTAAAGCAAGAAACCAAAGCGTTACGCCACCCAAACAAAGCTCAAGAGCTAGCCCGGCTACACAGGGATCGTGCTCCACAATCAACTCGATGCATAAAACAGATCATCCATTTGGATAACCTCATAACCTCACCTCGAAAGATAGCTGACACGTTTAATACTTTCTTCACAACCACCGTGTCTCTCAGTCCATCGTGTACCCAGTTTGTCACCCCGTCTGTCACAAACTCCTCACTAAGTTCTATCACAGTTACCACTACGGATATAAATAGATACATTCACACCTTCAAACCGACCTACTACCCCGGTCCTGACGGCCTACCGTCAGCAATATTCGCTCTAGGCGGCCCGGATATTCCCCTACTACTACTAAACCTATACAATTTATCTCTGCAAACCGGGACCTTCCCCAGCCAATGGAAGAAATCCATTATTATCCCCAGGCACAAGAAAGGCGCAGTGCATGACATTGCCAATTACCGCCCGATTAATCATACGCCAATGATCTCGAGGCTGCTAGAAAAAGTCGTAAAACACTACCTGACCGACTACCTTTCTGCACATAAGCTCATCAGCCAAAGACAGCACGGATTTCTCAAATCACGGTCGTGTTCAACCTGCCAATTTGATTTTCTAAATTTGGTAACAACAGCTGCCGACAAAGACAGAGCACTCGTCATCATCTATCTTGATATGACAAAAGCCTTCGACAGAGTGCCACATCTGCAGTCACTCAACAAGATCAGGGGATACGGTATTGAAAACCCCCTACTCAGTTGGTTTAAATCCTATCTACAAGACCGTCACCAAGTTACCTGCATCAACGGTCAGATATCAGACCCCCACCCAGTAAACAGCGGGGTTATCCAAGGTAGTGTTCTAGGACCACTGCTGTTCTTACTATATATAAACGATATTTGCAATGTCATCACCTATGGCGAAATTTTCTTGTTCGCCGATGATATGAAGATAGTCTATGAATTCGAACGAGGAGACCTACCTGCAGCACTGAATAACATCATGGTCGACGTACAGTCCTTATCCTCCTGGTGTGATCGCTGGAAAATGGAATTTTCAGTGAACAAAATCAGTTATCTCTCGCTAAACTGCAATATCCCTTATGATACGCTTAAGATTGGCGGTGTCTCACTCCCATATTCCCCAAAAATTAGAGACCTTGGACTGCAATATTCTTACACTTTAAATTTCTCTGAACACACTTCCTACATAACTGCACGGGCAAATAAGTCCCTTGGCTTGTTGCAGAGAAATTTTCTTCTCACGAACAGTAAGTTAGAGATATACAAAACTCATATTCGCCCAACCCTAGAGTACTGTACACTTGTGTTCTCAAATATGCATAAACGTGACATTATCGACATTGAGAATGTACAGCGTCGATTTACCAAAAAACTGTTTGGGCCTTCTACGACCCTGACCTACAGACAGCGGTGTACACTCCTGCGGCTTGATCCCCTATGGCTTAGGAGAATAAAACTCAACCTCGCATTTTTGTTTACTTTGCTCCACAAACAAGCTGTATCCTCCAGCCAAGTTCAGTTCAGTATAAACTCGACACATCAGCTGCGTAATAGGGAACACCGTATAACGATCCCTACTTCTCGGAAATCCTTAAGGCAAAACTTCTTCCTCCTGAAATATGCAACTCTGTGGAATAAACTCCCAGCTGATGTACGTTCCGTAGATTCCCTAAATATGTTTAAGTCTAAACTACACGTAGCTCTGGACATCCAAAAACTGATAGCTCTTACGAATCCTTATATGTCTTTTGACAGAGCTTATGAGGAAAGCGTTGGATACTAACCCGAACCCTTGATAATCTAGGATGTGCCACACCATACGACGTAATTGCCATCACCTAAGCGTAAACCTACCAGTTTACAATGCCTAAACATAATAACTCTCACGACTGAGGCCAGTGCTTCAGAAGTCGTATTTGAATTTATGAAATACCACCGGAAGCAAGAAAGATAGTCTTTGAACATTTCCTGTGCTGATTATTATTAGGTTTTTGCCTCTGTCTCTAACCCAAGACGCAGCACCTGTCACACTCCTCAACCTCCACCCAGTAGTCACCATAAGACATTCACAACTCAAATTCTGTCCCTATCACAGAACTCTAGCATCCTCCACGATAGGCCTATACAACACTTGATACTTAGCCATCAAAACTACTAACCATCTCTGGATCGTACCGACGAATCACGTTGTCAGTGCTGCAAGTTGTACCCCATCTTTGTGCAGACTGGCGTTTTGTTGAACATAAACCCCGTCGAATAATCACAGGCTGTGGTTGACCCTACCTCCCCCTGCATTTTTTGTCCCACGTAAACGGCCTGGGTGTTCTGACTTCACGGATAAGGCGAGTGTTAGCGCGGCACTTCTGCAAACTTTCCTAGCCGTGATGGTCTCCCTGCACAGAGTTGACTACCAATAAGACATAAACACCAAAAAGTAAGAGACTGGCGCAAAAAAGTGAGAAAAAAATATACCCCTGTTTTGTCTTCCAGGCACACCAGCCCTGTCACATGTGACCCATGTCTCTGGGTTGTAGTGTCGCTACGGATTGACTGGTGTGGTTGACCTATTCCCAACGCGGCTTGTTACATGCGGTCCATGTTTCGGCCGGGGCGTGGGAGCTGTGGTCGCCCACCAAAAGCAGCTCCGCCTTCTCTGACAGCCAGATACCTGACTGTGATAAAACCATTAAAAAAGAATAATAAGAACGTCTAAAAAGTGTGGATCATTCTTGGAGAGCCACGTGCTGGATGCCAGTAGTTGTGTATCGTGCTACCTCCCTACCTGAAGCTGGCCCTTGTGCCGCCTATCATGAGCACCAAATATAGACCGTTAGAGTTTGCTTCCCTGACGAAAATTCGGACCCACCTCACACGGTTCCCCAAACCAGTCCTCACATCGGTGTAGTCCTGCTTTGCAGCACGATAACAGCGAAAAAGATACCACAGTAACCATGCAATCATATCCGCATCAGATTTCCTTGCTCACATTGGAGCTTAATCTCAGTACGATTGCACTATCGAGGAAGAGCATAGATGAACTCGTGTCAATGTTCCAAGACAAGTGACCAATTACCTCTAATGTATCACTACTGCCACCCCAATAGTTCCTTCTACTTTGACTCCTCATTATAGAATAACCACTATACTGAAAGAGACAGTAACAGCATAGAGCCACGCGAACAGTACGTTAGTCCTACTCGCTCAGTCTGTCACTTCAAACCTATCCTGTCGCCTCGTTGCCAAACCACGTTCTGCGTAAGCAAACGGTATCGAGGGTTATCATTACTAACCAATCATAACCGTGAAGCCCTAGGTATTTTATTAGTATCCCAGCGATGCCATGCTCACGGGCAAATCACAAATCCTTTTAAACGCATACAGTTACCAAGCCGGTGTACGCAACTTCGTCGGCCTGCAGCAGTATAGCTCAAATCCACTGCGAGTCTATTTTACCCATGCCCTACTCACATAGACCTAACCAATCCATTGTTTATTGTCTTCATATATTATCATAACCCACAGCTGGAACCACGTCCAGACTGAAATCTCCCTTTATTTCAGGTTCGTTGTCTCTCACCATCTCAGCCGCCAAATTGGCTAACCAAGGATGCCGCTTTGACTCGCACGGATAGAGACTCAAGTGGAACCTACCATAGCAACTGAGACTGAAATCAAACCACACAACAGGAGATACCCCTAATTGCTTATCAGATCGTTCAGCGTTTTCTAACGCAACGAACACGAATTCCAGTTCACGCGCATGCCGATAATATACAGCCACACTCGGCTGATCGACCGACACATACCGTGCCCTGCCAGAAGAAACTTACGCATTCAAAGCCGTACATTGCCAGAAATGACGCTAAATAACACTGAAGGCAAATGCATCAACACATACATATATTTGTCAGTGAAACAGCATAATAACGCTGAAGTCCATGCGAAGTTTTTCCCACTTTATTATCCGTTACCACAGGTTATCCTTCCTCCGAACCGTAGCCGGCTGGAAATTGACTCTCCACCTCTCGAGATCCTTCCACTTGCGCCTTCTTATTTCTAAATAGTACATGTTATTGGCCGTGAATCTAAACTTACCTTTTTATGAACTGCTGTTTCTCCCACACCCACCGGTGTTCACTTTCACGAAATTGGCCTCATGTCCCCTTGATTCAAAGCTCATTCCGTTTCTCAAACTCCGGTAAATCCGTCATCCAGGGTCTTCATGGATCGCTATCCTCTTCGCATGCGTCGATTTTCCCCCCTCTTCTTCTTGTTAAAAATTTACTCCAACTGCAGAACCTTAGTTGGCCTCCGGTTTCCTTGGCTTGCATCATTCTTGTTCATAAGGCCTCCTTAGCACTGCGTTAACGATTTCTTCGACATCTCCACCGCGCACCACTGCCTAGCCTGGATTCGAAACTGGTTCAAAACTGCCGCGCAAACCATTATCAGAATGATCCATTCAAACTGTTGCTGTCTATGTTTTTCCATTTCTGATACTCTCGACTTTCATACTTAGAATTTTGTGAATATTTCACCATACTGAGTAACATGTTACACCATGATCATGCGTTAGCGCGTGCCTCTCGACCATGGCCGAGAAGTATACCAATATTATAAACTATAGGCTTAATAAGCCTATCTATCCAACCGGTTATGCTTTTCCCCGGATACTGGATATTCACTCCGTAATAGACAGTATACTGTTGCCAAACTCTCCGAGAGGACTGCTATACACTCTAAGTTCTTTCTCTTTAGGTTATCCAGGATCTAGAACAAAGTTCCTTTGCACTTCAGAACTTTTCAGTCAAAGTAAGCATTCGTGCATGCCAATGATAAATTTCTTTCTGTCCCAACTGTTTGCTCCTATTCAAATATCACATATCCGAAAATCAAGCTTACCAGAAAGGCCTTGAAAATTAAGCCACTGATCTGCTTTTCCGCAATAACTTACCTTCAAAAAAATAATTTCAACGCTTTTGAATTCTGAATGCTCTGCTTGGCCGCTTCTCATTAGACTTCGCCATAGACATATTTAAAGCGTATTTGCGTCCAATAATTGTTGTCCTTAACGAATAACTAGATGCTGCCAACATGCTTTGAAAGGAAAACTTCTAGATGCCTCCGCATTTTTAGGGAGGCCACCGCAATACACCTCACAGCTTGCCAACATGCCTCTACTACTGTCTTGTAGATATTAGCACAAGCATGGTAGCTAACCCAACGCCCCTTGATATCACTTTGCTTATGTTGCCTGTTTTTAACACCAGGTCCCACCATTTATACTTCCATCACCACCTCTGCGATTTTGAACTGGAAAATCTGGTCGCATTTCTCTCACTTGATGTGGCTCACCAACTGAACTCAACATCCAGTTATGACGTCACCAATTCTGCCCCTACCCACCCCCTAGGTAAGCTTCTTCCATAAATTCATGCAAAAAATATTTTTCTCTTCCACTGAATGACCACTCTAGGTGAGATATCAAACTCCCCACCTAATATTCCAGCTCTTACTTACCCGTTTCCTATTTTGGTCTAGTTTTCCATGGCCTCAATTTGTCTTAAGAATCCGCCGCATCGGTTAGTCCGTGCTTCACTTTTGTTCTTCTTCCCGGCAACCGTTGATCCCCGGCTGGGCCATACCCAGACTCCGTTTCTCTATCTCATTTCCCTTCTCGGTGATCCGCGGTGCCGATCAATCACCCCGGGCACTTTATTGGTCACCTCTCCGGCTTTTGCACCTGGATAATAATGCTGCATGGCCGTCTACCACTCGCTGATCCCGTTGGCCCTGTTGTCCAAGTTCCCACAACCTGATTAAGTGATCCTGGAGCACACCCTTATCGCGGTTGCTCCACCCTCAGTACAACCATCAATGATCAATCACACCGATCCAAACGGTGCGGCGCGTGGTCAGATCCATCGCTTTGGCCATATTTAAACGAATATATATATATATATATATATATATATATATATATTCATCCACATATTTTCTCCGCCTTCTCCAGTTCTTCGTCGGCCAGTTCCCTTGCCACCATACCGCCGCCTCTCATGATATGCGTCCATTTCGCCTATATCTGTGCCTCACATTTACCGTATCTCTAGCCTCCCAAACTACTGCTGCCACCTGACCCACTCCCCACGTCTTGTATTGGTCACTCTCTGTTTTCAACTTGACACCGTCCGCTTACTGCAATGAGGCATATTTCACGGCTACCTAATCCCTAGCCACAAAAATTGATTTTTTGTTCCTCCTTCCTTCCCTCTCTTTTTCTCCGTTTTCTTCATCCTTCCTCACTGCCGTAGTTTCTGATGCCCATTTCCAGTCCTCCTCACGTAAAACCCACAGGTTCTGTTCTCTTCCTTTTGGCTCAACCAGCTGCTCCACTCGGCCTTGATGTTCAGATTCACCGGGCACATATTTGAATCGATCCCTGAGTTCACTCAACCTCCCTTCATTACTCCTTGGTGTGCATACATTTATCTTCCTCTCATCTCCCCTCCATTTTTCCCTACCCCTTCTTTGTCTTGCGCATCTTCAATTTTTTTATGAAGTTTTCCGTCATTTTTGTTGCTTGTAAAATCTTCTGATCATGCGTGAAGCATGCTCAGGGCTTCTCCGGACTAAACTAGTAATAACATTATTAATAGTAACATTATACCGAATGAGTTGCAAGGTGTTCACTGAGGAGAGGAATTGCTTAGATGGAACAGAAAGTCCATTTTACCACAGCATGAGTACTTACTATCCAGCAAGAGGTTGCGTGAGGAGCGCTCATTAAGGGGCGTGTGTAGATGCCTGAACCTGGCAATTTGGTAGAGCAGAGCGACAAAGGTTGGCAGGTGAATGGAATACGATCCAAATAAAGAGTTTGTTTTTGGTTAATTAGTGAACACAAGTAGATAACAAAGTGGACAGAGGGGTTGATATGAGGTGATCTTTTGGGCTCATGTAGGGCTGGTGCATAATTGACACTGTCAAAATATGCAGGTGATCGCATTACGGAGTACGCTGGCAAGAGTCTCACATGGAGCATTAGAGAATCAACCTGGAATACACATAGTTCGTTCCCAACAGAGGGTTAGGAAAATTGCTTTCAACGAGGTATCCGGCGTAGTTTCCCAACCGTGGAAACTTGATGGGAAAGTTGGCAGTAGTGAGGAGGTGAGTGAAATTTGGTTCAACTATTGGTTTATCTGAGGTGACTGCGAGACTGGCTTGTGAGGGACACAGATTTCCAGCGAAGTGGGCATAATGTTGGTATGTATGTTGGATATCCGACGGGATCAACTAAAAGGTGCATTACGGAAACCGTCAAAAGGGGCAGATATTTGTGTGACTGGACGCGGTAAAGGAAGTCTACATGGGTAGTTGATTCCGAACTAAGGATATAGAAAAATCGCTCGACGAATTGTGCATAGCTGGTCAACCTTGATAATTTAGTGGAGCAGCTACAAAGATTCATGGATGAGTGGAATGTGACGCGTTTGTGGATCCGTCTGTGTACGTTGGTGAATAGCATGAAACCATCATAAGTTGATAACATAGTGGATGTGGGAGGTGGACATATAGTGGAATGATAGAGTCGCATAACGGCAGTTCATATAGAAATCTGTCAGGAAGTGCGGGTGATTGCATAACTGGATGCTCTGAAGAAAGTCTGACATGGGACACTTAAGAAGCGATCAAAAGATTGATATTCTGGATTGTGGATAATTCGTTACCAAAGTGACTGTCAGGAAATGCGAATGACTGGATGACCGGTGATGCAGGTCGCAGTGGAACTGAGAGCCGGTGTCATGCAGATGAAGGGTTGGAAGGAGGACCATTTCATGTTTTCTGTTACTGTTGGCGGGTGAGAAAAACGATACTTTGGCAATGGCTTTGTTTAGGCCGATGGAGTGGTGACATCTAAACTGCCCAGCGGATGGATTATCTCTTCAAGATCCTGTCAGGGATTGTGATGTTCAAAATGAAGCTTTCTGGATAGAGAAGCCGTTTCAATATTCGCGGCACAGAATCCGGTAAAAACGTGAGGTAGAGTTAAGGTAAAACTGGGATCAATTCAAATAGACTCAAGTCAAGTTGGCGGAGACAAATAGTGGCAGCAGCCATTAGTAGCGTGCATTTCTGAGCCGAGCGAAAACGTATGCATATGCCTATTTGGAAAGAGATCGAGTGTATGGCAGATCTCGTTCGGGAAGGTTGGAGGGGGCAACGGGGGCAGCAGAACGATAGAGCGGACGTCGTTTTTAAATCCGCAACCGGTGCTAGTGAGTGAGACTGACCCCGCGCTGGACACCCAACCCGAAGACCAATTCTGATGAAGGAAGGTGAGATCCGCCAGCGTAGTTGCTCCCGCACACCGCTGCAGATGACCAGCAAGCCCGATTTGCGTAGGCCAAAGTGATGGATTTGACCGCGCCCATCAAAGTTGGGATTGATATGAGTTTTCTTCGAGAAGCCAAATTGCGGTAAGTATAAGGTAGTTCACGTTCAGATGGCCAGGCATTAGGTGATCCCGGAACCCAACCGAGGGAGCATCAGTTGGGTAGCGTGCGAATAGCCAATGGATAGGTGGACGCACAGACCAGGTTAGTGACCAATGCGCTCCCCACATTATCAAAAGTCATCAAGAGAAAGATAAGCACTCTTGAATGTCTAGAAATAATAAAGGAATTGGTCAAGGCAGTCTGGGATGCTCCAAGCTGAGGATAAACGGGAACCGACACGAAAAAGCGAAAAGATAATAGATAGTGGCACCGTGTGGCCAGTTTTCGATGGTGGAAGACAGACAGGCGGAGAGGCTTTGCTCAGTTTTACCTACCACAGACCGTTTTTGTTGGCACGATCCGAAAGTCTAGACCCTTATCTTAGGCTATGTAGTCGGGTATGTTTGCATTCAGGAGCAGTAAGTTTGGGATAACCGTGAGGAACTTATCCAGTGCACTTCTAAACCGATGGCTGGAAGTCATACTGCGTACGTCTAACGGTAATTTACTTCTTTAGTTAGAGTACACTGTGATGAAGAAGTGTGAGCGTAAGCTAGAGCTGGTAGTGGGGATTGAAGGGGTAAGAACCCTAAAACGCAGGAGAAAGCCAGCAACGGATTCAAAATGCAATGGATTAAAAGTGTATGACCGGCTGTGGAAGACGTGACACAAAACGGTAAAACTCAGGTTCACACGGCCAGGCCATAAAGGGCCTTGTTTAATAATGGAGCTGCCTTTTTATGAATAAAGGGCAAGCTCGATCAAACCAGTCACATAGTGAAGCCACTTTGGATTGATTTGATACCAGTCCTGCCTGATTTGGGCGTACCAGGAAAGATCAACTGGATGTATTCTATTAGAGGCTCCACTTGATATATATAGGAGAAGAGAATGCGGTCCCGATTTCGGAAGGAGCGAAATATTGGGCCTAATTACTTCCCGGCCATAGTGACTTGGCCGGCTGAATATCCTGGGGAACTTCGTGTGCGGGCATAGATTAAGCCAAGGCCCTCAACAACTAGCTTGCTGGCAACGGGTGAACTACAAATTGCCAGAGCCCCTGGAGATAGGTCGCATTTATATGTAAGTACCTCGTATTTGTCAGCAGAAAAACTCACCTGCCAAATTAAGCACCATCTATCGAGTGCAATTGTCTTCGGAAATGTTAAAAATAGCCGAGGCAAAACTATCAGGCCTGGGTGAGTAGACTGCCTTGATGTCATTCGCAAAAAGAAATGGGGTTCCATGAATGTCTGGGAGGAATATGTCAATTGAATAAATGACGAACAGCAGAGGGCCACGAGCGCTCTCCCGTACAACGCCGCTTGAAACCAGTTTATAACAGTCCATTTCGGAAGAAGAACAAAAGTGAAGCACGGACTAACCGATGCGGCGGATTCTTAAGACAAATTGAGGTCATGGAAAACTAGACCAAAATAGGAAACGGGTAAGTAAGAGCTAGAAGATTAGGTGAGGAGGTTAACATCTTATGATCATGCACCAAGCATGATTCGGGCTTTTCCTCATTTATTCAAGTGACATATTCCTCCCGGATATTCATGGAACCCCATTTCTTTTTGCGAATGACATCAAGGCAGTCTACTCACCCAGGCCTGATAGTTTTGCCTCGGCTATTTTTAACATTTCCGAAGACAATTGCACTCGATAGATGGTGCTTAATTTGGCAGGTGAGTTTTTCTGCTGACAAATACGAGGTACTTACATATAAATGCGACCTATCTCCAGGGGCTCTGGCAATTTGTAGTTCACCCGTTGCCAGCAAGCTAGTTGTTGAGGGCCTTGGCTTAATCTATGCCCGCACACGAAGTTCCCCAGGATATTCAGCCGGCCAAGTCACTATGGCCGGGAAGTAATTAGGCCCAATATTTCGCTCCTTCCGAAATCGGGACCGCATTCTCTTCTCCTATATATATCAAGTGGAGCCTCTAATAGAATACATCCAGTTGATCTTTCCTGGTACGCCCAAATCAGGCAGGACTGGTATCAAATCAATCCAAAGTGGCTTCACTATGTGACTGGTTTGATCGAGCTTGCCCTTTATTCATAAAAAGGCAGCTCCATTATTAAACAAGGCCCTTTATGGCCTGGCCGTGTGAACCTGAGTTTTACCGTTTTGTGTCACGTCTTCCACAGCCGGTCATACACTTTTAATCCATTGCATTTTGAATCCGTTGCTGGCTTTCTCCTGCGTTTTAGGGTTCTTACCCCTTCAATCCCCACTACCAGCTCTAGCTTACGCTCACACTTCTTCATCACAGTGTACTCTAACTAAAGAAGTAAATTACCGTTAGACGTACGCAGTATGACTTCCAGCCATCGGTTTAGAAGTGCACTGGATAAGTTCCTCACGGTTATCCCAAACTTACTGCTCCTGAATGCAAACATACCCGACTACATAGCCTAAGATAAGGGTCTAGACTTTCGGATCGTGCCAACAAAAACGGTCTGTGGTAGGTAAAACTGAGCAAAGCCTCTCCGCCTGTCTGTCTTCCACCATCGAAAACTGGCCACACGGTGCCACTATCTATTATCTTTTCGCTTTTTCGTGTCGGTTCCCGTTTATCCTCAGCTTGGAGCATCCCAGACTGCCTTGACCAATTCCTTTATTATTTCTAGACATTCAAGAGTGCTTATCTTTCTCTTGATGACTTTTGATAATGTGGGGAGCGCATTGGTCACTAACCTGGTCTGTGCGTCCACCTATCCATTGGCTATTCGCACGCTACCCAACTGATGCTCCCTCGGTTGGGTTCCGGGATCACCTAATGCCTGGCCATCTGAACGTGAACTACCTTATACTTACCGCAATTTGGCTTCTCGAAGAAAACTCATATCAATCCCAACTTTGATGGGCGCGGTCAAATCCATCACTTTGGCCTACGCAAATCGGGCTTGCTGGTCATCTGCAGCGGTGTGCGGGAGCAACTACGCTGGCGGATCTCACCTTCCTTCATCAGAATTGGTCTTCGGGTTGGGTGTCCAGCGCGGGGTCAGTCTCACTCACTAGCACCGGTTGCGGATTTAAAAACGACGTCCGCTCTATCGTTCTGCTGCCCCCGTTGCCCCCTCCAACCTTCCCGAACGAGATCTGCCATACACTCGATCTCTTTCCAAATAGGCATATGCATACGTTTTCGCTCGGCTCAGAAATGCACGCTACTAATGGCTGCTGCCACCATTTGTCTCCGCCAACTTGACTTGAGTCTATTTGAATTGATCCCAGTTTTACCTTAACTCTACCTCACGTTTTTACCGGATTCTGTGCCGCGAATATTGAAACGGCTTCTCTATCCAGAAAGCTTCATTTTGAACATCACAATCCCTGACAGGATCTTGAAGAGATAATCCATCCGCTGGGCAGTTTAGATGTCACCACTCCATCGGCCTAAACAAAGCCATTGCCAAAGTATCGTTTTTCTCACCCGCCAACAGTAACAGAAAACATGAAATGGTCCTCCTTCCAACCCTTCATCTGCATGACACCGGCTCTCAGTTCCACTGCGACCTGCATCACCGGTCATCCAGTCATTCGCATTTCCTGACAGTCACTTTGGTAACGAATTATCCACAATCCAGAATATCAATCTTTTGATCGCTTCTTAAGTGTCCCATGTCAGACTTTCTTCAGAGCATCCAGTTATGCAATCACCCGCACTTCCTGACAGATTTCTATATGAACTGCCGTTATGCGACTCTATCATTCCACTATATGTCCACCTCCCACATCCACTATGTTATCAACTTATGATGGTTTCATGCTATTCACCAACGTACACAGACGGATCCACAAACGCGTCACATTCCACTCATCCATGAATCTTTGTAGCTGCTCCACTAAATTATCAAGGTTGACCAGCTATGCACAATTCGTCGAGCGATTTTTCTATATCCTTAGTTCGGAATCAACTACCCATGTAGACTTCCTTTACCGCGTCCAGTCACACAAATATCTGCCCCTTTTGACGGTTTCCGTAATGCACCTTTTAGTTGATCCCGTCGGATATCCAACATACATACCAACATTATGCCCACTTCGCTGGAAATCTGTGTCCCTCACAAGCCAGTCTCGCAGTCACCTCAGATAAACCAATAGTTGAACCAAATTTCACTCACCTCCTCACTACTGCCAACTTTCCCATCAAGTTTCCACGGTTGGGAAACTACGCCGGATACCTCGTTGAAAGCAATTTTCCTAACCCTCTGTTGGGAACGAACTATGTGTATTCCAGGTTGATTCTCTAATGCTCCATGTGAGACTCTTGCCAGCGTACTCCGTAATGCGATCACCTGCATATTTTGACAGTGTCAATTATGCACCAGCCCTACATGAGCCCAAAAGATCACCTCATATCAACCCCTCTGTCCACTTTGTTATCTACTTGTGTTCACTAATTAACCAAAAACAAACTCTTTATTTGGATCGTATTCCATTCACCTGCCAACCTTTGTCGCTCTGCTCTACCAAATTGCCAGGTTCAGGCATCTACACACGCCCCTTAATGAGCGCTCCTCACGCAACCTCTTGCTGGATAGTAAGTACTCATGCTGTGGTAAAATGGACTTTCTGTTCCATCTAAGCAATTCCTCTCCTCAGTGAACACCTTGCAACTCATTCGGTATAATGTTACTATTAATAATGTTATTACTAGTTTAGTCCGGAGAAGCCCTGAGCATGCTTCACGCATGATCAGAAGATTTTACAAGCAACAAAAATGACGGAAAACTTCATAAAAAAATTGAAGATGCGCAAGACAAAGAAGGGGTAGGGAAAAATGGAGGGGAGATGAGAGGAAGATAAATGTATGCACACCAAGGAGTAATGAAGGGAGGTTGAGTGAACTCAGGGATCGATTCAAATATGTGCCCGGTGAATCTGAACATCAAGGCCGAGTGGAGCAGCTGGTTGAGCCAAAAGGAAGAGAACAGAACCTGTGGGTTTTACGTGAGGAGGACTGGAAATGGGCATCAGAAACTACGGCAGTGAGGAAGGATGAAGAAAACGGAGAAAAAGAGAGGGAAGGAAGGAGGAACAAAAAATCAATTTTTGTGGCTAGGGATTAGGTAGCCGTGAAATATGCCTCATTGCAGTAAGCGGACGGTGTCAAGTTGAAAACAGAGAGTGACCAATACAAGACGTGGGGAGTGGGTCAGGTGGCAGCAGTAGTTTGGGAGGCTAGAGATACGGTAAATGTGAGGCACAGATATAGGCGAAATGGACGCATATCATGAGAGGCGGCGGTATGGTGGCAAGGGAACTGGCCGACGAAGAACTGGAGAAGGCGGAGAAAATATGTGGATGAATATATATATATATATATATATATATATATATATTCGTTTAAATATGGCCAAAGCGATGGATCTGACCACGCGCCGCACCGTTTGGATCGGTGTGATTGATCATTGATGGTTGTACTGAGGGTGGAGCAACCGCGATAAGGGTGTGCTCCAGGATCACTTAATCAGGTTGTGGGAACTTGGACAACAGGGCCAACGGGATCAGCGAGTGGTAGACGGCCATGCAGCATTATTATCCAGGTGCAAAAGCCGGAGAGGTGACCAATAAAGTGCCCGGGGTGATTGATCGGCACCGCGGATCACCGAGAAGGGAAATGAGATAGAGAAACGGAGTCTGGGTATGGCCCAGCCGGGGATCAACGGTTGCCGGGAAGAAGAACAAAAGTGAAGCACGGACTAACCGATGCGGCGGATTCTTAAGACAAATTGAGGCCATGGAAAACTAGACCAAAATAGGAAACGGGTAAGTAAGAGCTGGAATATTAGGTGGGGAGTTTGATATCTCACCTAGAGTGGTCATTCAGTGGAAGAGAAAAATATTTTTTGCATGAATTTATGGAAGAAGCTTACCTAGGGGGTGGGTAGGGGCAGAATTGGTGACGTCATAACTGGATGTTGAGTTCAGTTGGTGAGCCACATCAAGTGAGAGAAATGCGACCAGATTTTCCAGTTCAAAATCGCAGAGGTGGTGATGGAAGTATAAATGGTGGGACCTGGTGTTAAAAACAGGCAACATAAGCAAAGTGATATCAAGGGGCGTTGGGTTAGCTACCATGCTTGTGCTAATATCTACAAGACAGTAGTAGAGGCATGTTGGCAAGCTGTGAGGTGTATTGCGGTGGCCTCCCTAAAAATGCGGAGGCATCTAGAAGTTTTCCTTTCAAAGCATGTTGGCAGCATCTAGTTATTCGTTAAGGACAACAATTATTGGACGCAAATACGCTTTAAATATGTCTATGGCGAAGTCTAATGAGAAGCGGCCAAGCAGAGCATTCAGAATTCAAAAGCGTTGAAATTATTTTTTTGAAGGTAAGTTATTGCGGAAAAGCAGATCAGTGGCTTAATTTTCAAGGCCTTTCTGGTAAGCTTGATTTTCGGATATGTGATATTTGAATAGGAGCAAACAGTTGGGACAGAAAGAAATTTATCATTGGCATGCACGAATGCTTACTTTGACTGAAAAGTTCTGAAGTGCAAAGGAACTTTGTTCTAGATCCTGGATAACCTAAAGAGAAAGAACTTAGAGTGTATAGCAGTCCTCTCGGAGAGTTTGGCAACAGTATACTGTCTATTACGGAGTGAATATCCAGTATCCGGGGAAAAGCATAACCGGTTGGATAGATAGGCTTATAAAGCCAATAGTTTAGGCAAACATTCCAGGTTCAGTTTGATGCGACGAAGCCACAGCGGTTAATTTTTGTGAGATAAACTTCGTTCCCTGTAGTTTTATTTCGACGACCAAACAAAAAGCCGCTTTGTGAATCTTCTCTGATTACGTTGGACAATAATCCGGCCGGAAATTTTGCATACTAGAGGAGATGAGGGAAAATATTTCAGAAGGGACCCGGCATGTATTTTGTACATGTAAAGAATGCTGTCCTTATGCTGGAAGGATCTGAACAGAAGACCAAGGCACTTTTTAGCCTTCGCTGTTTTTGAGAGACAGCATGTTTTAAAAAGTTGAGAGAGCAGGAATAACTTAGGCCAAGGTCTCTTACTAAGGGCTGGCTATCGATAAGTGAGCCACCATTGCATATGAAACCAGAATGAACCTGGCATTTAAAAGAAAGAAAAAACACTTTTCGGCGGAGAATTTCGTCACCCACGTTGAGCACCGTTTGTCAATGGCGGGTAAGTCAGCGGGTTATTTAGAGGTAAGAGTACTGAGGTTGTCAGGTGAAGAAATGCAGACTATCCAAATGACTTCAGCAGACAAGATCGGCGTGCCATCAAGTATTGTCCGAAATATATCATTTATATATAGGAAGAAAAGAAGGGGGCCTAAACACTGCCCTGAGCAACACAGCTAGTAACAGGCCTACGCTTATTGGTGTGCCCGTTAACCAAGATAACTTGCAAACGATGAGATAAGTAAGATGAGAACCAAAAAGTAGTTGATAAATAGTACTGAATAAACGTAACTTTGTCAAAAGGAGGGTGTGTGAGACGCGATCGAGTGACTTTGATAAGCCAAGATAAAGAAAATCAAAAATTTCCCACTTTCAGCTGAGTCAGTGGCGAGATATAGAAAATCAAACTGACAAGACATGTTGGAACTTGGACGGCGGAATCCATGTAAGTTTTCATTATTAAGGTTGAGGCTTAATACGTAGTTATTTATGTGATCTCTATCTATTTTTTCCATTATTATTATGGTTGGAATGGGGGCATGTTTTATAAGGCGATAATTTGTTACTCCATGTAGATGTGAAACAGTGAAGAGGTTAAGCAGCAAAAGAGGTGACCCGGTCCGCCGTTGACGAGAGCAACCAGTGGCGAGCCATCAAAATCTAATCAAGGGGAGGGTTTGCTATCGGATAATAGCCAAGAAATACTCCTGACGTCGAAAGGTGTCGTGGAAAAGACAAAATCATTAACTGGTGAAGATAAGGGAAGGACAGTGACAGCAGCTGGAGCCATGGCTGAAGCAAATAATGCATTTAAGGTTTCGGTTATGCAAGGCGGGGAGGTGATACCTGAGTTATTATACAGGAATCAGGAGTTAGAAGTCCGCCTTAATATGAGCGTTTCTGGATTTATGCAACAAAGAAAGAAGTTGCTACTTGTTTGGGTGACTCAATGCCTTAGATTCTTGGTCACGAAGTCGCTTATTATCTTGCTGTTTATTAAGTGCGGAGAGGCGGTTAAGACGAATTAAAGTTGAAAAGTCGTTGGAATTATATGCTTGCTTGAGAAGTTAATGATACTTCTTGTCGAGTGGCGAGACAGGAGACCTCCTTTAATGTGCTGCTCGGGAAGTATAAGACAATTTGTTGATACAGTCGGAAAAGAAGGAGTAGGATATATCCGCAGCCAATCGAGAGTGGTGGTTGAGAAAATGACCACCCCAGTCTTTTTTGGGGATAAGCGTGACTGGCAAGGCATTATTTTTACAAAGGAATGTATTGTTGGAGGAATGTGCGAAATTAGGTGGGTCACTTAGGGACAGATGGTGGGCAACCATTTTATGTTCGCTCCCGGGAAGCTTAGTGTTACTGACACGTCGATGAGGGGCATGTTGTGAGTCAATACCGGATCTATTATGTTCCTTTTCTGGTAGGTTTGGAGACATGTTGTGTCCAGCCACCCGGATGAGTACTGGTGCTCGGGCCCATAAGATTGGGAGAAGCCTTGAGGGTAGGCCAATAAATCTGAAGGAGATTGAAGTAGCCCGCAATGAGCTTGCATCGAGAAGAAAGGAAAGAGAGGTATTGAAAGATCTAATAAGAGGTGGGAACGAGGAACTGGAGGAATTTGGCAAGCAATACACGCAGCCAATGTAAAGAACAGCTATTTGGAGGCTGATAATGACCCAGAAAGAATAGGGGAATAGAATCGAACGACGTACGTGAAAGAGCTGTCATGGTGTAGAGTTTATTGACATAGGCTCGTCACCCGCCCCCAAGCCTGTTTGGCCTGCTTGTCCTTGGAAGAGTTTACCCTGCCAAAGATGTCTGATCACTTGGAGTGCTCTCAGAGAGCCAGGATTACGTTGTCAAGATACTGTCGTAATTATTTGTTAGGACAACTATTTTAGTTGCAGGAATATGCCAAGACGGAAACTAGTGTTGAATAAGGCATTAGATATTCCATTTGTGGGAGGTGGTATAGGCACATTAGAGGAGAAGTATGAGTTGGAAGAAGGCAAGCTATCGCGACTGAAAGGGGTGGAGATCAGGGTCAAAAGGGGATATATTGACGTTTGGGCTGGTGCAAGTTCAGACGGGGTGGCTTCCAGCCGAGCTGTAGTAAATGTTGCAGTGAGAAGGACTGCTGAGTGGTAGAACAACTGGTCTTTAATGGAGGGGAAATGTCGGGGCAAAGAAAAACCTTGTGGAGTTCGGAGGGTCAAAATCAGACGGCTGAGTAGGAGCAGTTGAGAGAAGCCGGCCAATCGGAATTGGATATTGACTGAAGGGGGTTGCAGAGAGTAGGGTTGGAAATGTGTGGGGACTAGGGCGTGTGGGGCGGTAGATTGAGCTGCACTTTATGGAGGGGACAAGCAAGTGGGCTGGAACACCAAATATTGGGCAGATAGTATCGAGTGCAGCAGAGAAAGTTGCCGGTGAGGGGTACGAAGTGGGGCAGAGTAAACAGCGTGTGGAAGCCGTATTTTGATATTGGCAGGCAGTAAGGGCGGTGAATTTGTAGGAACCACAGATGCATAGAGCAAAAGAGATACTCTTTAAGGTCAAAACCGGATTCCGTGAGTCACGTTGAGTTGATTTAAGAGGAGACAGTTGAACGAAGGAGGGGTTTGTAGGAAGGGTAGGAAGACTGGTGGACCTATTCCTCTGGACGGGGAGTAGTTTATCATCGAAGGAACAGAGAGCGGATAAGAGTTGAGGGTGTACTCAACAGGCGATGAAGTGGGACGGCGAGGCAATAGTTGGAGTCTTTTACTGGATGGAAGTAAAAGGGAGAAGCGGAAATTTATAGATCAACAGTAAAGGGGTCCGATTTCAAAGAGTTCACTGCGGGAGCCGACAAGGAGGCAGAGGGTGGTTGTGAAGAGGTGGTGGGCGCGTGTCAAGATAAAGCGGTGGGGGCTTGAGAAGAAGCATTGGAGCGATCAGCTGTCTGTGTCGAAGGTTCGGGATTACCAGGCGTCTTTCTAGTGGGTAAAGTCGAGAGAGGTCTAGTAGTTTCCCTTTGAAGAGAGGTTTTGTCTTCGGCCATTTTCGTTCTAATAGGGGGAATGAGAAGCTATAGTGTTACCCATTTTACTGAACACTCTGGCAGATAGATCATCTGCAAATCGCATCAGGATTGGACAGCTGAAGTGCCGAACGAGTATGCGCAGCCTTGATATTTGCCAAGGCAGGTGGGCCATGATGCAAGCATTCAACGATGTATGCATGGCATGCTCGAGAGGTATTCTCTTTTCGAAAATAAACGCAACTGCATTACGGGAGTTTCTCGCTCTCGTAAGAACTTCGGAAGCAACAGAGTCGATAAATCGGCCAGCCGCTGTCAGGCCTTGTAAGGTGGAATGTTCGATGAGCCCATTGATGCGAAGTAGGGGGCAAGTTCAGATAGAGTATCTTCCAATTTTAGAAGCTGAGACTTTATATGTGAAATGCTTTGGTCTAAGCAGCTTTTCTTTCCATCGCCAAGCCTACGAAGTCACAGAGGTCATTCCAGCATTGTTTTAAGGCCACGGGAATTTCAATAAGCCAATTTTTCCTAGTAACCGCAGTAATGATAGTAGTTTATTTTGGATAACCTTGAGGCATGCTGCAACGTAAGATCAAATGGTACAATTGGAAGCAGAGTCCGAATTCCAAGACGGTGATTCAGGTACGTACACTCGATGTAGTACAGGCGAAAGTATTTGAGTTACTCTTTATGGCGGCGCCCGACAAATTTGAACTGAAGGTCGGATGACCAAGCCGGCCGAGTCAGGGTGGGGCTGGTCGGGGATAGCAGACTCTTGCTCAGATGTTACAAAGAGAGGGACCACGCAACGAGAGAATAAAATAGAATTGGCGGAAATTTTGTTCACTTTGAGGACAAAGAAGTTTCCAAGGGCAACGTGAACCAGCTGTAGCGCTCCGCGGAGTATGGAGCGGCTTAGGATTGGTAATCAAAGATGAAGGGAATGAAGTTGTGGACAAAGAACAAAAAAAATCTTTCGAAGACTACCCTTGTAACGTTTTGCTACCAAATATCGGCTGAGTCAGTTATATACAGTTAGATACAGCACCCCCGAATCCTCTGGCTATTACCAGCTCTTCCCTATCCACCCTCACCCTTGAAGTAAACGTTGTTTCCAGGCTCATTTCACGCTATAAAGCATCTGCCCATCCTGGACCAGACGGGTTGCCTCCAGCTGCAATCATTTACGGTGGATCGGACGTTCCACTTCTATTACTGAACCTATCCACCTTGTCACTCAAATTTAGCTCGGTGCCGTCAAACTGGAAGCGTTCAGTCATCATTCCACGGCACAAAAAGGGACCTGTCCACAAAACCTGCTAATCACCGTCCCATCAGCCATACCCCCATCACTTCCAGGATAATGAAAACGATTATCAAAGATGGCATTACCACCCACCTTTTCGCTTCAAACCTTCTTAGCGAAGGGCAGCACGGGTTTCTCAAATCGCGATCATGCACCACATGTCAGTTTGACTTCCTCAACCTAGTCACTAAGGCTGTTGATAGCGGGCAGGCATCAGTAATCGTCTACCCAGATCTGTCGAACGCTCTCGACTGTGTTCCACACCTGCAACTCATCTCCAAATTGCGTTCATTTGGCATTGCTGACCCGCTGCTTTCCTGGCTGAAATCTTATCTCGCTCATGGTTTGCAAGTGGTCCTCACCAATGGACATACTTCTTAACCGAAACCTGCTACAAGTGGCGTTATAAATGGAAGCGTACTTGGTCCTCTCCTATTTCTGATGCGCATTAATGACTCATTGGATCTAGTACACCATGGCAAGCCATTCTAATTTGCAGACGATATAAAAATAGTTTACTCTTTCAATTCTAATGATGCTATCCCTACTCTTTGCAACATTTCCGCTGACCTCTATGCACTTGACCGCTGGTGCCACACCTGGAGGATGAGCTTTTCCACTGACAAGTGCGAGGTCCTAACCTACAAGTTCCAATTGCCCCCTGGATCCTTAACTATTGGTGGGCCCCCGATAGCCGGTCGACCTACCATCCGCGATTTCGGCCGTAACTGGTCCTGCTCCCTCAACTTTTCTGAGCACGCTGCCGTCCAAGCGGCCAAGGGTAGAAGGAGTATGGCCCTGCTCTTCCACTCCTTTCGTCTCTGGGACTGTATCATCAGCATCTACAAATCCCACGTCAGGCCTTTGCTTGAATACTGCCCAATAATATTTTTTAACATGACGAAATTCGACAGAGTTGCGATTGAAAGCATACAAAGGAGTTTCACCGAACAACTACTCGGTTGATCCACTTCTTCAAACTATGGAGAACGATGCCAACCTGCCCCTCCTAGTAACTGATAAGTTCTTTCTAGTACTCCATTGTTATTGATCCGGCTTCTCTTATATGCATATCTATGCATATATATATATATACATATATAAACAACCGCACATATGTATATATGCTTTTCGCTCTGTACCCTGTAGTTCTTCACAGGCCATCTCTCTTGTTATCATCCCGCTGACCACCATGATATGCATCCATTCCTTCTACATCTATAACCCACATCTACTGTGTCCAATTCCTATTAACTATTTTTTTACCTGATTCACTTTGTACGTCTTACTTTGCTCGCTCCCTGTTTTACAATGAGTTTTGTGCCCTGTTTGCCGACCATTCATTGCAGAGTACCAATGCTTCGTTGCTGCCTAATCCTTGCAGTGAATCTCACTTTTTGTTCATCGTCTCCCGTTATTACAGTTTCTTATGCTGATTTCTAGCCTTTCTCATGTACATCAGTCAGCCTTCAGATGACCTTGTACTGACCAGCCGAATCCCCCACCTGACCTTGACTTTTCAAACTCACCGGGGGTCCATTTGAGTCCGTCCATGCGTCCATTTAAACCTAGTACATTCCCTTTGGTGTGCATACACTTGCCTACTTTCGTCCCACGTTACTTCCCATTCTCAGTCCGTTTTGTCAACTCCTGTCACGTAAATTTCTACTTTTTCAATGGTTTTGTCTGTTTGTTCCATCACTAGTAAACAGTTGATCATGCACCTGGCATGCCTCGGGTGTCCTCGAAATAAACCATTAGTATTATTATTAAATGCCTATTAAATGAATCTTTTGTAGAAAGAGATAACCTAGGTGATAGTGAAAGAAGTGGCTGGATGTAAACATGTGATCGCTTAGCAGGCTGTTTACTTTCAAAAAGGTGGAATGCGATGCACCAAAATGGAAGTGGGAACTGGGCAAAAAATCGACTTGTGATGACTGGCCATGATAGTTGCAGATACACGGTTTGCAAAGGAGATGAGCATTCAAAAGACAAGTAAGTACTTACGTAATGATTATCATTGTCTAAGCCCTGAGCGGAAGGGGCATTATCGGAAGTTTCCTCCACCACACGTGGCATTTTGAGGTATCAAAAAGTAGCTGCGAGTAAGGCGGAACAGTAGCGGCAGACTAAGGCCAGGTGAGAACTTACCGCTGAGAAAAAACTCTCTAAATTTCTCTGGATTATTGGAATGCCCTGAAAAGCTGTAATTTTTAATATTCCGTAAGATAGCTGAGAGAAAACCACATCGATAACGGCCAGCAATAGGACCCAATTTAGCGCACTATCTTATATTTCTGCTATTCTTCGGATCATTTGAGTCATTGGTTTAAGTGCTCATCCGTCATTACCAATAATTTTTTCCAATTTTTCGGCAGTGCTTTTTCATAAACGTCTCTGTCCTTCTACTCCCCCTGCTGTTTTGTGTCGACACCATCTGAATTCCCGCGAGTTTTTCTTCCTTCTCTGCTCTAATTTCCACTGCCGTCTCTGCCGACTGATTTGTTTTGTTCTGAAGCCGACTTCCTCTTCTCGTTTCTCCTATCAGACTCATTGGCCCCGTACCTGTCACTCTTCCGTTGCTGTGTGATCGGACTATCAAAACTATCATCAGGTTACTCATCCACCCTCTACTTCAGTGACGCTTTTGCAGGCTATTTACCCCTGTAGTGGCCATGTAACGCATTTCACGATGATTTGCTGCCATAACTCCGTGTCCTTGATGCTACTTCGTGACTTATGTAACGGTCAACCAAGGGCGAAAAGACGAATTTCAGCAATGTAAGGATTTATCTAAAATATGTGGCACACTGTCATTAATGTAAAAATACAAATATAAACACATTGCGAATCAGTCCTCTTGGATTGTTGCCCCGTCTTCCAGATTGGTGGCTTCTTCACCTTCGTCCAGTTTCCCTTTGCTTGTGCAAGGTTGATACGACCAAATGAAATGGAAGAGAAAATCTGTTACTTCAATTCGCCGTACTCGTACGACTTTCCCAAAATTTCTATTACACAGCTTTCCCCTCCAGAAGGCTCCGTCCCCGGGGCCACTGCTCTTCCCCCTTCTATCGGCACCTCTAGCTCTAACTGTACTGGTGGCACTGCCCCTTGATCTTCGGTCGGCGAAATCCCACTGGTTGGGTTGATTCCCTGAGCTACTTGCTCGAAGGGATTCAGTTTATTGAAATGAACAACGAATGATGGGTTACTACTATTCGGCGACGCGTTCCGAATGACACAGGTTGCATCTGATACAACCCTTTCAACACGAAAGGGTCCCTTCCAGCCCCCGGAAAATTTAGTTGGTGCCCCCCCCGGTGGGTGCTGACGTATGAAGCCACACGAGATCGTCAGCTTGTAATGGGGTGCCAAACTCCTTTGTCATAATACTCTTTTTGCCGCCTCTGTGCTGCCCGAAGGTGGGCTCGAGCAAGGTCTTCACTACTTCTTATTATGTCCCGCAGTTTTCTGACGTATTCCACTACCGTAGTGTTTTGATCGCTAATTGTGGGCAGTCGCAAGTCTGACGGAAGCCGAATTTCTCTTCCTGTCCAAAGGAAGCTGGGAGTCTGGTTTGTTGACGCATGCACTGAACCGCGATACGCTAGCAAGCAGAAGTGTATTTTCGTGCTCCAATCAGTACCGTGCTCGATGAGGGTTTTGAGAAGGTTGATAAGTGTCCGATTAGTACGCTCAACTAATCCATTCTCTTGTGGGTGGTAGGAGGTAGTGCGCGTTTTGTCGATACCAAGAGATCTACAAAGCTCCCGTATGAGACAGCTTTCGAAATTCGTATCCTTATCCGAGTGTAGTTGGCTCGGTGCACCCCACTGGCAAACTCAGTGCTTAAGGATCGCATTTGCAACGGTTTTGGCATCTCCGACGTTCAACGGTATCGCTTCGCACCATTTAGTAAAATAGTCGACGAGCACCAATAAGTATTTATTTCCATGTTGCGTAAGTGGCAGGGGTCTGATTAAATCCATACCGACTATTTCATTGGGAAATCCCGCTGCTATGGGTTGTACCGGGGCACACGGTGCAGTTCTGGGATTCTTAAAGGGCCCACAACGTTCGCATTTCCTACAGAAATCCAATACATCTTTTCGTTGGTAAGGCCACCAAAACCGAGTCCTTGTCGCATGTTCTAGTTTGTTGACATCCGCATGGCCCAGCTCAGTGTGCGATGTCGTAAAGACCTTTTGTACCATGGACCGAGGGACGACGACTTTCGTTGGATAATTGAGACCAAACAGGAAAACTAAAACGTTATCCACAATGCTCAAATGATCCCAGAGACTCCAGAAATGCTTGGTCCACAAACCACTCCCTGCCATCTCACGCTGACTAGGTTTCTCACCTCCTGCCTTCAATTTTGCCTAGATGAGGCTAGTGTCGCTATCGCTGGACTGGATCGGGCCCCACTGTTCCGCCGTATCTTCCTGTAGACTGATCTGTGCCACATAACCGACGGGGCAGGACGGGTAATCTCCGTGGTTTCGGATTGGCCTCCTCGATAATGCGTCCGCATTCGAATGCCGGCTAACTGGACGGTGTTCAATCACGAAATCAACCTTCTACAACTGCTCCTGCCACCGGGCTGTCTGTCCCTGGGGGTCTTTAAGGTTTTGTAGCCACAGAAGTGCCTGATGGTCTGTACGGATTCGAAATCGTCGGCCGATTAGGTACTGTCTAAAAGTTTTTACGAATGTGATCAGGGCTAGCATTTCTTTTCGTGTCGTACAGTAGTTTTTCTCCCGTTTACATAACGTTCTACTGCCATAGGCGATGACGTGCTCTAATCCATCTCTCCCGATCTGTGATAGCACACCTCTAATGGCCCCGTTACTCGCGTCTGTATCTAGGATACACTCACTAGCCCATTCCGCCAGGTCGGGCAGTGCTAGCACGGGTGCCGCATGAAGAGCCGAACATAAGTCCTTGAAGGACTGCTCACGTCGTTCGTCCCAACTAAAGCCGTCGTCTTTGCACAGGAGAGCATTCAATGGTGCCGCCCGTTTTGCATAACCTTTGATGAAGCGAAGGTAATACGAAGACAATCCTAGGAAACTCCTTACTTCTGTCACGTTGTTTGGCGTCGGCCAATTTATGACTTCTTTGACTTTTTCCGGGTCAGTGCTTACTTCTTGGTCCGAAACAATATGGCCCAAGAAATTCACTTCTTTGGACAGAAATTTGCACTTGGACGACTTTAGTTTAAGTCCCGCGTCTCTAATTCCTCCCAACACTAGCTCCAGGTTCTCTAAGTGTTCCTCTTTTGTTCTCCCATGAATCAGTACATCATCGATGTATACAGTGCATCTCGAGGGAATCAGACCCTCCAAAATGTGATTCATTAAGCGTTGGAGCGTAGCAGGTGCTTTTGTTAGCCCAAAAGACGTAGTCTGAAACTCATAAAGCCCGGATGGAATCGCGAAAGCAGACTTTTCCCGGTCTTCCGCTGCAAGTTCAACCTGCAATACCCAGACGCCAAGTCTAGGGTGCTGAAGTACCGGCTACCTCCTAAGGCGTCGAACAAGTCTTCCATGACAGGCAGTGGGAATGAATCCCTTTTGGTGATGGCATTGAGTTTCCTGTAGTCTACGCACAGACGAAGTTTTCCATCTTTCTTCTTAACTAACACCACCGGAGGCGACCAAGCGGAGTGGGATGGTTGAATAACGTCGTTCTTCAGCACTTCATCGATTATATGCTGTATTTCTGCTTGATAATGAACTGGAATCCGTCTGGGGGCTATCTTCATGGGTTTTGCGTCTCCCGTGTCAATTCAGGGTTTAACTAAATCCGTCTTGCCAAATCTCTCTTCTACCCATAAGAAAGTATCGGAGAATTTCTCAAGGAGATTCAACAACGGTTTATTACTTTTGGCTGTGTCATCAGCATCTAGGAGCGCGTCGAACCGTGTTACGTGGTCTTTCGTTGCCGGTATCGTTGCACAGCTGTGTATGCTGATCCCGTTCCGGCCGAGAGCTTCAGTGTTTCCGTCCCTCAGGTATAACCTCTTCTGCGGAATGTCAATCACGCAACCGAAAATAACTAGGACATCCTTTCTAATGATCAAGTCGTAGGAGATCCCCCCGACTACTATAAGGGGCTGCTTCTTAACGACGCCGTCCAGTTCCAACTTCGGAGTTCACTGCCGTTAAGACTATACTGCACAAGGCTGACACAACGCTTCCGACTATTGCCATCGGTTTTGCGCTGATTAAACTACACCTGGCCCCCGCATCAACCAGTCCACACAAAACGGTTACATTAACCCTCACTCGAACAGATAAAGGTTCGATGCAAGCGGAACATATTGAAACAGCAAGAACGATGGACCTACCTTGTTTCTGAGTTTGTGTTCTCGTTTTGCACAAGGGTAGACCGCTTTCGACTGGCCGTGAGTACGAAGTACCGCAACTGCCCGTTCTACGCGCTCCTCTGCTTCCCCTACAGACAACGCCTGTGTCAGTTTCCCGAACTTCCCTGGCAACAGCGCCCGCTTCACAGCTGGGTTCTAGGCGCCGTCAATTAACTGTTCTAGCACCCGGCGTTCCCGCTCTTCCTTGGTCTCGTCGGGGTAATCCCGCTGACTCATCAATTGCAGTACGCGACAGAAGGATTGTACGTCTTCATCCAATCGCTGCCTTCTCGCGTGGAACTCCTGCCGGTATTGTAAAGAGTGCCCGGGGGCGTCCAAAAGTTTTCGAATCTGCTTGAGGGCAGAATCCAAGTCACCACAGCTAAAAAACGTTTGCTTCATGGATAATATCATTGGCTTCTCCATCCAGCAGCCCCATAATAAAATCTTCTTTCTCTCTTCAGCGAACCATCGAAGGTAACGCTGCACTTGGCTCTCCGATCGATTATAGTTTCCAGTAATGCGAAATTTCTCAGGCGCTCCCGGGGTAGGAATCTGATGAGTTCCGACTATTCTACACTCAGTCAACGCATGTGAAAGTTCTTGGACCCATGGACTCCCAAGCTGGTCCTTGGGTGGCGAGCGAGCTGTCTCCTCTTCTCGATTATCCAATTCGGCTTGCTTTTTCGGCATCCTCGTTCCCGGGTCGCGGCACCAAATTTGTAACAGTCAACCAAGGGCGAAAAGACGAACTTCAGCAATGTAAGGATTTATCTAAAATATGTGGCACACTGTCATTAATGTAAAAATACAAATATAAACACATTGCGAATCAGTCCTCTTGGATTGTTGCCCCGTCTTCCAGATTGGTGGCTTCTTCACCTTCGTCCAGTTTCCCTTTGCTTGTGCAAGGTTGATACGACCAAATGAAATGGAAGAAAAAATCCGTCACTTCAATTCACCACACTCATTTGACCTTCCCGAAGTTTCTATTACACCTACCTGCATCAACGAAACTAAACCGTTGAACACACACCGGCTTACCTCTGGCTGTTTTTTCCATCACCCCTCCTGAAACTCCTCCCCCTATCCATCGGACTTTTTTGTCTCTTTTCTTGCTATTGACAACGTCGGCATCTCTTCGTCAAACTCTACCGCCAGACTGGCTGGAAATTCATGGTATTTTCTATCTGAAGAACCTTTCTTGTACATGCATGAGTTTTCCATCCATATATTTCGCATACTCCGCTACATGCAAACGACCCTTTGACGCCCATTTAATTAACTCTTTTCGTCTCTTTGTATTTTAGCAAATATCCTTCGATTCAGCTGAAATTTTTACTGTCGTGATTATTTTCGGTACTATTCATGCAAATTATACCCGTTTCTATCCAGCTCCAAACCCCTTTGGTCGAAGGAGGCGTCTAATCACTTGAAAGGTGTTGGTTTAAAGCACCACTTAGCTGCTGTCACATGAGTGGCGAAATGGTAAATATCACCGTATGATGCAGTTTCCTGTCGGAAATGATGAGTCGCTTCCGTTGTGAAATGTTGACCGGTTTTGCTTCTTCTCTCTGTAGTTTGTTTGGCACTGCTAACTAACTTGACGTAGCGAGTTTTGTTTGGCCCATCAGTCATAAACAACTCTCTGTGGGCCGCAGTTCCGTCCGTCCGTTGCCACGTACTGTGCGGTAAGCTGTGCCGTCGAGAGGTGGTGCGCTTACTCGCACTGTCTGCGGAAAAGGGTAGTCATCGATGAACTTAGGCGAGGATGTATAGTGGTTTAGCGGTTGTAGTTGAGGCTATCGAGAATATCATACTAGTTTTTTAGGTGACCAAACAAAATTGGAGTTATCGGCATTCTAAACATTTTTCTCAATAAATATCTTCACGTGAGAACAATGGGTAGAATATTTCACTCATTTCATGAATTAGAGCTGTCTGAAACTCGGTATCTGAGGGCTTTTCAATGTAATAAACATTACCTACTTATTACCAGGACCAGTGTAAACGTAATCTGTCAAATATTTCCATTTTCAATGAACGGTAACACTATTTTGTAGGTAATTTCTCCAGTTTCTTAGACTACAAGCCAAAGGAATACTAGATTTGACAAACTTCAATTTAATAGCACCAAAACAAAACAGAACGACGTGTAGAAAAGCACACAACCTTGAACTAAAGCCTAACTTTCGTAGCCAAAATGCCCCACGTGGATCAATTCCACATCACCGCCTTAGAACCGGCGGTTGTTCATATTTTTCCTGTGGACTGGTTGGATGCTACCATAGCAAAATCATCCAGTTGACCTTGATCATCAAATCTGGCGGGTAATGTTTAAGGTTTAGCCCACTTTAACACTTTCTTTATTACTCTGTGCACACGCGTCGTACCCTTTTGGAAATTTCGATTCTGATATCCCCTAAATCATTTGATCGTTTACTCTGGCATGCTTCGAGCTCGTCTTGACTACCTCGGGTCATTCGATGATGTGGAATCAGCTCTGGAGCAGTTCAGGGGCCTGGCGAGATTGCTGGAAGAGGGCGGCTTCCATCTAACTAAATGGATGTCGAGCGCTTCAGAAGTTCTGAAGGTCATCCCAAATCACGAAAAGGCCGAAAGGGTAAGAGATTTGGACGGCTCTCCACATCCTGTCTAACGCACTTAAGGAATAAAATGGGATGCGGAAGCGGACGGCTTTGTTTTCGGACTAAACGTTCCCGAGCTGCCAATAACCCGTCGTGGTATACTATCTGCCGTCTCAAGTTTGTTCGACCCGCTTGGTTTCGTCTCACCGTGGCTGCTACCCGGAAAGATCTTGCTGCAGCGGCTGTGCCGTAAGAAAGTTGATTGGGACCAGTCACTGGACCGAGGGGACCGGTTGGACTGGGAAGAATTTTTGAACACCTTGAAGAAATTAGGGGACATAAGAATCCCACGATGTTTGACTCCTGGCCATAAAAGACGCACTGGAGAACTACATGCCTTTTCTGATGCATCCGAAGTCGGCTATGGAGCTGTGGGTTACGGACGATGGTGCGCATGAGATGGACAATATACTACGAAGATCCTGTTCGCCAAAGCCCGCGTTGCTCCACTGAAGTCGGTCTCGATCCCACGCCTTGAACTCAGCGCAGCCGTGTTGGCAGTCAGGGTGGTGCAAGCTGTGAAGAGATGTTTCGATTTCTACATTTGGTCGGTGAGCTTCTGGACGGATTCAGCGATAGTACTTTACTACATTAACAACGTACGGAGCCGGTTTAGTACTTTCGTTGCTAACCGGCTCACGATTATCCACGATGAATCAGCCACGCATCAGTGGAGTCATGTCAGGTCTGGCGATAATCCAGCCGAACTGTGCTCCCGAGTTGCGAACAACTTCAGGCAACTGGACACGTAGACGAGAGGGCCAAATTTCCTGCACTTGCCCAAACAGGACTGGCCCGTATTCGAATCAAAACCCCCTACGGAAGTGGAACTGGAGATCAAAGGCGTCGTGATGGTGGCCAACGTCGTCGAAGTGACATCCATTCTATCGCGACTGGTCAGGTTTTCTTCCTGGATGAAGACGCTCCGTTCGCTAGTTTGGTTAACCAGGTTCAAGGGGAATTTACTAGTCATGAAAGGGCTACGCCCATCAGGCCGGATACGGGTCGGCCCGATAAGCCCCGATGAGCTACAAGCGGCAGAGTACGATGTTTTCAGAATGCTACAACGCGAGGCTTTCGCCCGAGAACTCAAGAGGGCGGAAGAAGTGGGGCCGACCAATAAAGACATGCCATCTCCAAGAGGGGAGCTGAAGCGTTTAAACCACAAACTCATCGACGGACTGCTGCGGGTGGATGGTAGGCTGACCAACGCTCACCTGAACTTCGACACAAAGTATCCTATACTGCTAATGATTCAACACGTCCACGCCGTGGAGGGACATGCCGGGGAAAGTCACGTGACAAAAGTCATCCGAAAGCGCCTTTTGTTTCTGAGAGGACGAGAGACTGTAAAACGCGTAAGCCGACGGTGTGTGCAATGCAGGAGACGAAATGCCACAGCAGGCAAACAACTCATGGCCCCACTATCAGAATGCAGGGTAACTACGGGCTGGTGGCCGTTCAGTGACACCGGGTTGGACTATTTCGGGCCCTTGTTGATCAAGTGCGGGAAAAGATTAGAAAAGCGATACGGATGTATCATGACGTGCATGAAGTCACGTGCGGCACACCTAGAAGTCGCACATTTGATGACGACCGATTCGTTCCTACGGGCCTTGCAGAGATTTATCAACCGAACAGGCGTACCGGCCAATATATACTCAGATAATGGATCGAACTTTGTGGGCGCTCAACGGGAATTGCAGTGTTGGCACAAGAACATAAACAGGGACGAGCCACAGGATCAAACCGTGGCCTACGGCTTACGATGGCATTTCAACCCCCCACAGGCCAGCCACCGAGGCGGCGTACGGGAACACATGATCCGGTCCGCCAGACGGATATTGCTGTCAATCATGGAGCAACAGCCGCCTGACGACGAAACGCTAAACACCGTCATGACTGAGGTGGAGAGAATCCTGAACAACCGCCCCCTGGTTCCAGTAATGAACGGCGACCCCACCCACCTGGCGCTCACCCCGAACGACTTATTGACGTTAAGGTCGAGAGAGGGTTTCCAAGGGCCGGCAAACCTTCGTGGGAGCTACCTCCACGGATGGAAGCAAGCGAACTATCTGGCCAAGGTCTTCTGGAGGCGATGGCTGCGGGAGTACCTACCGGCTTTGCAGACTCGACAGAAGTGGCTGGCCAAAACAAGACCATTCAAAGTTGGGGATGTGGTTATGATCGCCGACGAACGCGCACATTTCAGCGCTTGGTCTTTGTGAGTAGCTACGGAAACCATCAAAAGCACTGACGGAATGATAAGAACGGCGAAGGTGAAGACAGCTAACGGAGTGCTCATTCGTGACGTACGCGGTAATAACCTACTCGAGAGCGAAGACGGAGGTGCTGATAACCCTGAGGCCTAGTAAAACTTTTCACACCAGTCATCGAGGTGGATAAAGAAACACCATATATACCACACGGTCTCCGTCAAACACGTTACAGTGCTCGCGGTCTTTCGTTGACATCACAGAAGGTTCTTTCCGATATGTGGTGATGAATGCGATCCCATTGTACATCCCGATACATACACCTGCACGGTGCACTCTTGATCCCGTAAACCCATCAAACATATGACAATGTTCGTTGTTTTGCTTTTTGTTGACGTTACCAAATGCCCCTTGCATATGTGGAAGTAGCGGAGCTCAGGTCACACACACATGCTACCCTTTACTCGTTTTCTTGCCACACGGTCTTTTGTTGACATTGCAGAAAGTCCTCCTTTGATGTGTAGTCTTACCTGTGATTTCATTGTACACCCCGGCACACACACACACACTCACACACACACACACTCAAGCACATACATCCAGGACCGGACGGCCCTTTACGAGGACAACATCTATGTGACCCTTCAAGCCCGCCATTGGTCATTTGGTCTTGTGGGAGATGTAGACCAGCCTCATGTCCATGTGGCCAAAGGGTTAAGTGCGACCAGTAGTAGAAGGTTGACGACTAGCATTAGGCGCGCGCACTGACAGCAGGGCCTAGGTAAATAGGAAGAACCAGTACCTTTATACCGAACCTTTGACACTGTTTAGGATCCAGGAGAATTTTGGTGGGCGGTGTAACAGCCGGTCGTGGAAAATCCCCCTTTTTCTCTCGCGATTCAGTGTTTTTCCCAACATCACTCATTTCCTTACACTATTGACTTTTCTTTACGAACTGCTTGTTTCTATGGGCCAATTGTTGTTTGTTCGCACCCAGGGCGCTACTTTGACACATCCTTGTTCAGGACCTGCGTGACGCACGTGCTCTTTGCTCACACGCTGCTATTCGGTTTCTCGTTGTTGAGTCCTTGTGATCGTATTAGTGAGGTCTGTATATTGTTTATGTCATTGTTCATGCAATAATCTAGTATCGTAGAATATCACGGATATTTGCCTTTTGGTTTCGGGATCCGTTGCGAATTTGGCTACGCATTGCTCAAACGTTCGTTACAACAAGGCCTACCCTGAGAAAACCCGTCCGCTTTGTTTTAGCATCGAAGTGAAGGTTTCAGAAGCCAACGGAGCCCTTCAGTGCTTGTCAAGAGTGACAGGTGGAGGATAAAACAGAAGCTCGTCCCTCGTCACCAAAAGCGGGGCCAGCACTCTGAACTAGGTTCTGGGTGCCACCTCTACCACCTGACAGAATTTGCACGAAAAAGGCTCGAAAATATAGCCGTAGCTTACTACAATGCATGCAGCGCTGGAAATAAGGACAGCTAACTGGCAACAGGGACTGGCGATTCCGATTGCGTAGCAGTCACCAAAACCTGATTAAAAGCGGGGAATGAGAGTGATTTTCCCTCCCATTCTGGGTTTTGTCTTCTTTGGATCGACGGGTTGGGTGCAAGGGACAGGGCGGGGGTGCTGTGATAACATCAGACGGCAAGGATTGTACCACATCAACAAATATACAGGTTTTCTTCTGCGACCTGAAGCTGCACTGGTTGGAAGCTCGTGTTATATGCGTGTATAGGAGCCCCTTTGCTACTCCGCCGGAGGATCTAGGCTTGCGGTGCTACCTCCACCGCGTCATAGCCGGAGTAAAGGAACTCGTAATCCACGGGGACTTTAAACCGCTCGGCACTGACCCGGTGAATCAGTGGCCTGCAGTAGACGAATTTCCTGGCAGACTGCTAGATTTTGTACTGGACAAGGCGCCTGTGTAGCATGTCCTACCGGGTGGAGTGAAGGACAAACGCCCGGGCTAATGGGCTTGGTAATCACCAAAAGCACAGGTGACACTGAGGGCCTGCAGTTATTAGCATCCTTGGGAAGAAGTGACCATGGAGTGACCCATTGCAACCACTTGACCATAAGGGACAAGTTACCCACAAAATGAAGGTGCTTTAAAGATCTTGATGTAAGGGGCCAGGCCAATGCAGCCCATGCGCTGTCATAGAACCAACAATATGAATGTGTGGATGAGTAGTGGACCGTGTTCAGGAACAACCTTTTGTTGCTCACAGAGCGTTTCGCCCCAGCTTGCAGAATTCGCCGAATGGGGAAGACACCATAGTGGACCGTTAGAGCAACTAGGGTTCGGAGCCAGAAAAGCAGGGCCTGGTGCCGATACCAACAGACAAACGGCCACAGGAGATCCATATGATCCAAAATGACTCAAGAAGTAGCCGCCAGGGTACGTGGAAATATATCAGTCTGCAAAGATGGTAGCATATAAAGCGGTGGCTGTGTACTGGAGGAATCATTTATGTAGCAAACAATTGCGTATTTCGTGGGAGGGAGACTACCAGAGTGGTGGTGATAGGAAACGGGCGGAGGAAAACAGGTGAGCGTGCTGCAAATTTTTAACTTTATATAGGGTTGGTATGAAATTTCAAAGCGAAGTGGAAGACAAATCCACATTGACCGTGAGGTTACATCCATTATACAGGTGTTCACTTCTGCAAGAGGGATGGTAGAGTAATCCACAGATAAGTGTACGTCAGTAGATGAACGCTGTGTGGTGTGTACCTTGCGAAAGTGACAGATCAACAAAGCTGCCCAAGTATATCGCGGAAAGTGGTAGAGGATCGTCGAATATAGAAATAAAATGTATCAGCAGGTGTAGATAGTGGTGTGATTTAGAGGCTGGATACAGGGTCAGTTTCGGTAATATAACACGAATGCAACATCTGGAAGATCAAAGGTTGCAATAACAGTGATGGTATAGTAAGTAGACGGTGATAGTCACCTTTCTGATGACCAATTTTACTGGTGTGGCAAATGATGAAAACGGAGTGGCGATGCAGCATGGGAAGTGTATCGTAGACATTCAGTCATGGAGGGAACGTGGTGAACTGCAAAACCCGAAAAACTCGGTGCAACAGCATTGCGGATGCGATCGAATGGACCGACGAAGAGTGCAGGTGGTTACTAATCACTTCGTTGCCCGCTGGAGGACTACCGGAAGACATGTCAGCCCCTGACGTTTTTTATTGGTGACTGATGAGGCGGTGAACAGTGACAACAAATATACCAGTGATTGAACAGTATTAGCGGGTTCTAACACGGAACGGGCATAATGACATATGGGGCAGAAGAATAGGTAGACGTGTCACTCCGGGAAGGTAGGCATGAAGTAACTGTCAAGGTCGGCGAATGCTTGCGTAAGCAACAATTGAGTGCAGAGGAAAAGATGGATAGCAGGTAGGGATAAAAGCTGTTCACTTATGCGTGCATAGATAGTGATAGTTTGTGCCGGGCAGGATATAACGGTAATATAGTGAGCATGCTCGAAGGGAAGCCGGTAATAACTGGGGCGGAATGGAGAGGAATGGAGCGAACGTTTAGCGTAGCGGTGTGAGCATAAAGATAGAACTTGTAATCCACAAGCGCTGTACACCCAACCTGAAAACCATCTCTGGAGACAGGAGGTGCAATCCGACAATCTAGTTGCGCCCGCACATCGTTGCAGACGTCCAGCACGCCCGATGTGCGCCGGCCAAAGCAGTGGATCTGACCGCCCCCCGCACCGATGAGATTAAAATGAGTTGTATGAATGCAGTGAGGTCAAGTATTCCAGGTTCAAGTAGTTTGATGGTGGGAATATTGGGGAAAGCGATCGTGAGACGGGCAAAAATGGAGTCGTGTGTAAATCTCAGTTGTTCTGTCCATCAAGAGAGGTTCCAAGTTACTCCTGGGATGAAGAAGGCGACAATAGTTCTTAGGGGGTAGGTTCTGAAAACAAAACGGAGAAGGCTGCAGTCTGGCAGTTTTACCAGCTGTGGGTTAGAGGGAATGACAGAAAACCAAAATCATGCCAGTAACAGAAATCGGTAGTCGCGACGTTGAGGTCTGGTTTTTTGGATTGCACAACATACGGAAAGCGATGAAGAACAGTACTAGCGACTAATTATTGTGAGGTTTAGTGAGAATTACCAACGAAGCAAGGGGGCGAGAATGGGCGACACCTCGGGCAAATACTTATGTGTAGTTTGATGAATGGTTTATGGAAGACTATATGGGTTGTGGCGGTTCGTTCATCAGAATGAGGCCTGGAATCTCGTGTGTAGAAATAGGGTATCAATGAGTAAATAGTTGACGCATGGATGAGACTGGTACCTTGAGGACAATTGTATATATGCTACCATGTATTTTCTGACATTAGCAACGCTCTTATACATGGAGGCAGCTGATGAAAAAGGACCTTACTTACTACGGTAAAATCCGACAGCTTGAAGAAAAGAATCAACAGAGTAACGGTGGCCAGTAGGGGGTGGTGGTCAGGAGATCTGAAAATAGGAAGTGGCTGGACGAAAACGTGGAGTGTGTTGTTGACAGTCATGGAGTATGGGCTGGACTGCTTTTATCTGCTAACTATAATACAGAGTGCTCCTTACCATCCGTCGGTAATAACTGTCTACTGAACAAAGTTGTTAAGCTTCTGGTTAGTATCCCAGGCCCAGTTCGTGGGCTCGGGTAATAGACGTGTACGAATCATGCATTCGGATGAGTCTTTGGACAGTTATATGTTTATTTATTTCTTTTGTTGAATAATAAAGAGGCCGAAGACATTGACCTAAGTTGACGTGGGAGTTTGTTCCAGACGAGAGAAAATTTAATAATAAAGAAGTTAAACCTCATCGCAGTCCTGGATACTGGAATGAAGACCATAGTGTCCCTATGTCGTGAAGAATAGTTGGAGGGAGTTTTGACCTGGGGAGCTGAATAGCAAGAAGTACGTTTTACAATACTGCAAAAGAAAGACAGGTTCATTCGTAGACGGCGCAGCCATAGGGGCTCTAAGTGCAATATTTTATACCTTTCCATATAATTTGAAGGCAAGGAGTATCCTAGCAATTGTTTGGTAAGTCTACGCGGTACATTCTCAATTGCAAATCTGTCAACCTGCCGCATGTTAGAAAAGACGACAGTGCAATATTCCAGAAGTGATCTTACATGAGTTTTAAAAATGCTTAGCTTGCTCTCCTGAAGACCGAAGGTTCTGTTAATCAGAACAACTAGCCATCTAGATTTAGCAACCTGCACGGCTGAATGTTCGGAAAAACTAAATGTACAAGAACATCGTAATCCCAAGTCCCCTAACTCCGGACTGTTGGGGATGAACTGATCTTTAATCTTTAACGTTCCTGCGGGAACCTGACACTTATACATAAGGATACAACTTTTGACAGCGGAGAATTTCATCAACCATTGGTTGCTCCATGAGTCTAGAGATAGTAAATGGCTCATTATGCTAGCAATGGTAGAAGCTAAGGCCTCAGTTTCAAAAGAGTACATAATTTTTATGTCGTCTGCAAAAAGGAACGCAGCCCCGTGTGTGATGACGTTAAAAATGTCATTAACATATATATAAGAAAAAGTAAGGAACCTAGTACACTACCCTGAACAACTCCACCAGTTACTGGTAGAGGTACTGCCATCAACGTCCACCACCTGCCTTCGGGATGTTAGATATGATGAAAACCAACTCAGGATCGGGTCAACAATTCCGTAGGTTTTCATCTTCGCCATGAGCCTATTATGAGCTACTCGATCGAAAGCTTTAGTCATGTCAAGGAGGATTATGATCACTGATTTACCATTGTTAGTGGCCGTAGTAATTAGGTTAAGGAAGTCACTCATATGGGTGGCACACGATATTTTTTGAAGAAAACGGTGCTGTCCAGTGTCAGTGAGATCATTGTTCAGTAGATGAGTTGTCAGCTTATTTTTTTATTGATCTTTCCACAATTCGGGAAAATATAGGGGTGTGGTTCACTGGTCGATAGTTGGTTAGGTCTCAAAGTGAACCTTTCTTAGGAATTGGGATTAAAGCTGATGTTTTCCAATGGAAGGGGAAAACGCTACTGCTCATAGATAAATTAAAAACCTCTGACAACAAGGATGGGATATCAGTTCCACCTGGAATAAAAGTAGCCGGTGGAACGGCATCTGGCCCGGGGTGGTATGACCCCCTAATTTTGGTTAGCTGTACTGTTGAGTCGTTTGGGTGAAATGTAATCGCTGAGAACTGTGCAGACGTCGGCGGCTAAAAGTGATATAGGCATGGGGAGTCATCGTTCGTTAGAGACGAAGCAAAATAGGCACTGAATGTTTCGGAGATCTCTTGAGAGTTCGTTATATAATTGCCGTGATATATGATGGATGAAAGAGGAGAACTGCAGTGACTGTTTCTCAACTTCATCAGCTTGGATAAAGCTTCGGACTCTTGGGGTGACTCAGTGCCTTTAATTCCTGTTTTTATTGAGGGAAATTTCAATCAATTTTATTGAATGAGATGAACTGTTTGTTTACAAGAACAACGAAAAGTCTCTCGATCTAAGGACTTTGCATTGTAGCATAGAAAGCTTCCGTTTTAATCGACAAAAACAGTTAGGTTCATCTCGTCCAGGTTGAGCTTGGATTGGGGTGATTACTTCGAGACATCCATTCGGTGTGGAGTGAAGATGATCCACCAAGGTATGTGAGTCATCAGATAAAAAGAAATTATCCCAGTTCTGCGAGCGAATGAGTGAGGGTAACTGATTCCAGCCAGCTTGGTGGAACGGTCTTTTAGCGGTTGGTTTGTGGACGGTTCGTGTTGGCACTGAAAACTCACATTTTACCGGCAAGTGGTCACATCTCGGGATGCTGTTCACGAAAGATGCGTGTACACGAGATAATCGCACAGTAAAAACGAGATCAAGAATGCTACTGTCTCCAGTTAGGCACATCACATGCTGAGTCCATCCTCCTAAGCGAATGCTGGTCAAGAAGCGTAGTAGGTGATGTGAGGCTTTCAAAGTGGACCAGCGGATGTCTGGCGCTTTAAAGTCTCCGGCCACCTGTTTTGGGCCGGGTGTGTCCGCAGCAACGCATAACGCCTCTATGATACGCAGGAAGTTGTTTTGACCAGTACTCGGGGGGCGGTAGATGCAACTAACAATAAAGTCAGAGCATCCTATAGTGACCTGTATCCAAACTGTATTCGGCAAGTTATCGAGTATGGGGTGCTGAAATAGTCTCGCTTGCATGTTTTGCCTTACATATATAAGACAGCCTCCCCCTCGCTGAGTGAGTCTGTGATTCCTGAGAGCTTGGAAGTCGATGTAACGAACGGTGGTGACAAATCCCCCTAAAACCTTTGCGATTCAGTGTTTTTCTTAACATCACTCACTTGCTTACACTATTGACGTGTCTTTACGGACTGTTTCCTTTTGTGGACAAATTGTTGTTTGTTCGCGCCCAGAGTGCTACTTTGTCACATTCCTGTTCTGGACCTGTCTGACGCACGTGCTCCTTGCTCGCAAGCAGCAATTCGGTTTCTCGCTTGTTGAGTCCTTGTGATCTCATTATTGAGGTTTGTATCTCTTTAGTGTCATTGTTCATTCAATAATCTAGTATCGTAGAATATCACGGATAATTGTCTTTTGATTTTTGGATCCGTTGCAAGTCTGGCTACGCATTGCTCAAACGTTCGCCACAATACTCAAAATATCAGTTTGGAACGAGGAAAAACACGCAAACTGCCAAGAAAAGGATCGAAAACATTGGAATCTGGACAGGAAGTAACACGGCAAGTCTCTGGGGAGGTTTTGGGTACATTTGATTCTTTAGTTAATGTTGGATCGTCTAGTCCTGTCACTGCTAGTTCATGTGTTAATGAGGGCAATATGGATTGTAAGGATGCTGATCTATATGGGCTGAGAATATTAGACCTAGAAGAACAATTATTATCGGCTGGACTACAGGCACAGGAAGGAGAACAGAAGTGTAGACATAAAGAGCGTGAGCCAGAGACCAACGAATGCGACACTTTCGATAGATCAGGGCAAAACATAATAGGAAACTTTACTCCGGTCACCGACTATAAAACACCAACGACCGATTTGCCAAGAGTAAAACTGACGGACTTGAAGGGCGATCTGAACACTACTGCAAGTTTGTCAAGCAGTTCGAGACGTTCGTCGAAAATAAGGTAACCGATCCTGGGCAAAGGCTTCTCTGCCTGACTCACTACTTCCGAGGCCAAGCAAGAGAAGCTATCGACGGATGTACCATGCTCGACTCGGAACAAGGCTACACACCAGCAAGGAAATTCTAAGGGACTTGTTTGGCCAACCGTTCAAAGTAGCCCGTAACCTAATAAAAGGCTTGATGGTAGAGGCAAAGATAACCAAGGGCGACGCCTACACAATGGCCGACCTGGTGATTAAGATGTAAAACTGCTCAATAGCCCTCGACCATTAAGTTGTAAGGCTGACCTAGATGCTATGCACACTTCCTCCCGAACTGCAGGGTCGATGGGCGGAAGAAGCGGAACCGATAAGCCGAAGCGACAGGGAAGCTAACATTGAAGACCTGACCGAATACTTGGACAGGCAAACCAAGATGGCTGACAGCAGATTTAACCAACTTATCTGGGACAGCAACCGAGCAAACAAGCCCAGTACTAGCCAAGCTCAAACCCCCGCACGGGAACATCCAAAATACCAACCTTGGACTAACACCCACGCCACTTCACGCGATGCCACGGCGCAACCAAGCTGCAGATCCTGTGGTGCCAGCCATGGACTACCAAAATGCCCCAAGTTCGGCAACGCACAATAGACGAAAGGTGGGGAATGGCGAGGATGCCAGGAGCATGTTTTATTTGTCTGAACACCGCGCACCGGGCGGCAGCTTGTAAGACAAGGAACCGATGTGGTTTCGAGGGCTGCACGGGCAGACACCATCGATTGCTGCACCAGGTGAGAGTAACTCTACCCCAGGGCGAGTACCAAGCCCAGTGTGATTTGTTCAACGTTGCGGCCTGCCAGTAAACCGATACGTTTAGGTGTATCTGCCATGGAAGTAGTGACCACAACTGGGGTGATCAAAGCGTTGGCTTTCGTCGACAGTGGATCTGAAACTACCCTAGTGAAAGAACGATTTGCCGACAAACACCAACTCGCTAAAGATGCGACGTCGTTGGCAGTGAGCACGGTGGGAGGAACACAGGTAATGACTGCCGGCGTGTTGAGGTTGCAACTCATCTCTTTAGACACTAACGAGCAAATCGAACCAACGGAAGCATTCACATTAGCTGATCTCCCCATGCGAGCACCAAGGTCGGTGAACACAATCTTGACTAGGTGGCCCCACCTGCAGGATGCAACCGTTGTAGACTGGGAAGATGATGAAGTGGATCTCCTCATCGGCTGCGACGTACCAGAAGCGCATTGGGTACTGGACCAGAGAGTGGGCGACCGCCAGGCACCTTATGCCGTACACACGGCTCTGGGATGGATGTTATACGGTCCAGTGGGGGTACGTGGTTCCGTGAATTATCTATCCGCCGAAACGGACCGCATAGAGTATCACCTGCAGCGGCTGTATGAAAAGGAGTTTCATGACATCGGAGACGAAAGACCATCGTTGTCTCAAGAGGATCACTCCGCTCTACAAGCGGTGCGGCAAGGAACTAGAGGACTTAAAAGACAGTTTGCGGTTCCCCATCCATGGCGCACATCTGCTGACCCGTGGATTGATAACGGAAATTATGCTCTCCAGTGACTACTACGACTAGAAGAACGCTTCGTTCGAGACTCGGATCTCTGGGAACGATACGCAGAATTAATAAGGTGAAACGAAGCTCTCGGCTACGTTGAAAATGTGCCGGCAAACATCGACGGCCGAAAGGGTATCTGGCATCTACCTCACCACCCGGTTATCAACACCAAGAAACCCGAAAAACTGCAGGTGGTTTTCGACTGTGCAGCCAAGTTCCAGGGCAAGTCGGTAAACGATCGCCTACTACAGGGACCTGACTGGACCACACCACTAATCGAAGTTTCGTGTCGTTTCAGAGTGGGTAGAATGGCCTTGTCCGCCGATATCAGGGAAATGTTTCACCAGGTGAAAATACCGGTAGGAGAACGAGATGCGTTGCCTTTCCTGTGGTGGGAAGAGAGCGACCGGGACAACGCAGTGATAATTTATAAGATGACCGTCTGATCGTTCGGAGTTATATCGTCACTCTTTTGTGCGAACCACGCCCTTCGGGAATCAGCGAACAAACATGGAGATTTGGTCCACAGATCGATGGTAGGTAGCGTCAGCAGAAATTTCTACGTCGACGACTACCTTGGGTCATTCGATGATGTGGAATCAGCTCTAGAGCAGTTCAGGGGCCTGGCGAGATTGCTGGAAGAGGGCGGCTTCCATCTAACTAAATGGATGTCGAGCGCTTCAGAAGTTCTGAAGGTCATCCCAAATCACGAAAAGGCCGAAAGGGTAAGAGATTTGGACGGCTCTCCACATCCTGTCTAACGCACTTAAGGAATAAAATGGGATGCGGAAGCGGACGGCTTTGTTTTCGGACTAAACGTTCCCGAGCTGCCAATAACCACTCGGCAGTGGTGGGTGCATAACTGGTGTGCATACCATCGAAGGAATTCTGGACGCTCGATTGGCCGTGGCCATTACCTGTCCTGTGCAGACTGAACTGAACTGAACTGAACCCGTCGTGGTATACTATCTGCCGTCTCAAGTTTGTTCGACCCGCTCGGTTTCGTCTCACCATGGCTGCTACCCGGAAAGATCTTGCTGCAGCGGCTGTGCCGTAAGAAAGTTGATTGGGACCAGTCACTGGACCGAGGGGACCGGTTGGACTGGGAAGAATTTTTGAACACCTTGAAGAAATTAGGGGACATAAGAATCCCACGATGTTTGACCCCTGGCCATACGACGCGGACTGGAGGACTACATGTCTTTTCCGATGCATCCGAAGTCGGTTATGGAGCTGTGGTGTACGGACGATGGTGCGCATGAGATGGACAATATACTACGAGGATCGTGTTCGCTAAATCCCGCGTCGCTGCACTGAAGTCGGTCTCGATCCCACGCCTTGAACTCAGCGTAGCCGTGTTGGCAGTCAGGGCGGTGCAGGCCGCGAAGAGATGTTTTGACCTCTACATTTGGTCGGTTAGCCTCTGAACGGATTCAACGATAGTGCTCTACTATATCGACAACGTCCGGAGCCGGTTCAGTACTTTCGTTGCTAACCGACTCACGATTATCCACGATGAATCAGCCACGAACCAGTGGAATCATGTCAGGTCTGGCGATAATCCGGCCGACCTGTGCACCCAAGGTGCGAACAACTTCAGGCAAATGGACACGTGGACGATAGGGCCAAACTTCCTGCACTTGCCCAAACAGGACTGGCCCGTGTTCGAATTGAAACCTCCTACGGAAGTAGAACTGGAGATCAAAGGCGTAGTGATAGCGGCCAACGTCGTCGAGGCGACATCCATCCTATCGCGATTGGTTAGATTTTCTTCCTGGATGAAGACACTTCGTGCGTTAGTTTGGTTAACCAAGTTCAAGAGAAATTCACTGGTCAGGAAAGGGCTATGGCCCTCAGGCCGGATACGGGTCGGCCCGATAAGCCCCGATGAGCTACAAGCGGCAGAATACGATATTTTCCGAATGATACAACGCGAGGCTTCCGCCCGAAAACTCGAGAGGGCGGAAGAAGTGAGACCAATCAACAAAGAAATATCATCTCCAAGAGGCGAATTAAAGCAATCAAATCCCAAACTCATTGATGGACTGCTGCGGGTGGATGGTAGGCTGGACAACCCCCACCTGAGCTTCGACACAAAGTATCCTATACTGCTGCCTGCGAGACAACCTGTAGTAGAGCCAATGAGCCAACACGTCCACGCAGTGGAGGGACATGCCGGGGAAAGTCACGCTACGAGCGTCATCCGAAAGCGCCTTTTGTTTCTGAGAGGATGAGAGACTATAAAACGCGTAATCCGACGGTGTGTGCAGTGTAGGAGACGCAATGCCACGGCGGGCAAATAACACATGGCCCCACTACCAGAATGCAGGGTGACTGCGGGCCGGCGGCCGTCCAGCGACACCGGGTTGGACTATTTCGGACCCTTGTGGATCAAGTGCGGGGAGAGATTAGAAAAGCGATGTGGGTGTATCATTACGTGCATGAAGTCACGCGCGGTACACTTAGAAGTCGCACATTTGATGACGACCGATTCGTTTCTACGGGCCTTGCAGAGATTTATCAACCGAACAGGTGCACCGGCCGATATATACTCAGATAATGGATCGAACTTTGTGGGCACTCACCGGAAATTGCAACGTTGGCACAAGAACATAAACAGGGACGAGCTACAGGATCAAACCGTGGCCTACGGCATACGATGGCATTTCAACCCCCCACAGGCCAGCCACCGCGGCAGCGTATGGGAACACATGATCCGGTCCGCCAGACGGATATTGCTGTCAACCATGGAGCAACAGCCGCCCGGCGACGAGACGCTAAACACCGCCATGACTGAGGTGGAGAGAATCCTGAACAACCGCCCCCTGGTTCCAGTAATGAACGGCGACCCTACCCACCTGGCGCTCACCTCGAACGACTTATTGACGTTAAGGCCGAGAGAGGGTTTCCAAGGGCCGGCAAACCTTCGTGGGAGCTACCTCCACGGATGGAAGCAAGCGAACTATCTGGCCAAGGTCTTCTGGAGGCGATGGCTGCGGGAGTACCTACCGGCTTTGCAGACTCGACAGAAGTGGCTGGCCAAAACAAGACCATTCAAAGTCGGGGATGTGGTTATGATCGCCGACGAACGCGCACATTTCAGCACTTGGTCTTTGGGAGTAGTTACGGAAACCATCGAAAGCACTGACGGAATGATAAGAACGGCGAAGGTGAAGACAGCTAACGAAGCACTCATTCGCGACATACACAGTATCAGTATCCTCCAGAGTGAAGGCGGAGGAGCTGATAACTCTGAGGTCCAGTAGACGTTTCCGCACTAGTCATCGAGGTGGATAAAGAAACACCATATATGGGAGCAATCCCGACACACTGACGTATCGAACCATCATACACCCCGACGCACACTCATCTACATTTTACTCGTTATACCACATGGTCTCCGTCAAACACGTTACAGTGCTCACAGTCTTTGGATGACGTTGCAGAAAGTCCTCCTTTGATGTGCGGTGATACTTGTGCTTCAATTATGCATCCAGACACACGCACGTACCGATGCACACTGTACCTCGTAGCCTCTGTCAAACACGTGAGAGCGTTCGCCGTTTTTATTGATGTTACTGAATGTCTTTTGCATATGTGTAGGTAGCGGCGATTACATCGTGCACACACACACTCACGCAAGCACATACAGCCAGGGCAGGACGGCCCTTCCAAGGACAGCATCTGTGTTTCCCCTTCACGCCCGCCATCGGTCAGTTGTTCTGGTGGAAGATGTAGAATGACCTCGTGTCTATGTGACCAACGGATTAGGTGCGACCATGAGTAGAACGTTGACGACAAGCATTCAGCGCGCACTGATAGCAGGGCCTAAGTAAATAGGAAGAATCAGTACCTTTATATCAAACCTTTAACTTTATTCTTAGGATTCGGGAGGGTTTTGGTGGGCGGTGTAACGACCGGTGGTGACAAATCCCCCTAAAACCTTTGCGATTCAGTGTTTTTCTTAACATCACTCACTTGCTTACACTATTGACGTGTCTTTACGGACTGTTTCCTTTTGTGGACAAATTGTTGTTTGTTCGCGCCCAGAGTGCTACTTTGTCACATTCCTGTTCTGGACCTGTCTGACGCACGTGCTCCTTGCTCGCAAGCAGCAATTCGGTTTCTCGCTTGTTGAGTCCTTGTGATCTCATTATTGAGGTTTGTATCTCTTTAGTGTCATTGTTCATTCAATAATCTAGTATCGTAGAATATCACGGATAATTGTCTTTTGATTTTTGGATCCGTTGCAAGTCTGGCTACGCATTGCTCAAACGTGTGTTACACCCGGTGATAGAGATATCCTCGTTCGGATTGTCGTGTGTCAACCAGGTTTCGGTAATTAAAATGCTGATCAAAGCTCAATAAAGCTATCTGATCGCATACCTCACTAGCCATTATTTTGCCATATCCTATTTTGTCCTTCCATCTTATACCCCCCAACATTACGCACCAGGCACATTCGTAGCCACGGCAAATTACCACATAAGAAGTCGCCGCCCCAACCTTTGCATATTTTACGACCAAGTTTATTATCTTTTCCCACCACCATACTTTCCGTGCTTGACTCTGCAATTCTTCCGCGGGTCGTCCTCTTAGGCGGTACCCCGATTAGCAAGTTCTGACCCAATCCATTTGTGTAATCCTTGGAAGCAAGCAGCTCGCCAGTTCCATTGCCGCACCTCCGACCCACAGCTATTTATCGCTCCTTTTGTTCCATCACAGGTTTTCCCGTCCGGGTACTTTTCTTCTTCTTGGCCTTCATCCTGTGTTATCTGCAGTGAAACGATCCCATTGGTCATCTCTCCTCTGATTTTATCCTGTAGGCACTCCCAAGTGCTTCTTATATTGCTCGTCCTAGGTGTAACGAACGTTTGAGCAAAGCGAAGCCAGATTCGCAACGGATCCCGAAATCAAAAGACAATCATCCGTGATATTCTACGACACTAGATTATCACATGAACAATGACATCAAAAATATACAAACCTCAATAATACGATCACAAGGATTCAACAACAAGAAACCGAATAGCAGCGTGTGAGCAAACAGCACGTGCGTCACGCAGGTCCAGAACAGGGATGTGCCAAAGTAGCGCTATGGGTGCGAACAAACAACAATTGGCCCATAGAAACAAGCAGTTCGTAAAGAAAAGTCAATAGTGTAGGCAAACGAGTGATGGTAGGAAAAACACTGAATCGCGAGGGAAAAATGGGGATTTTCCACGACCGGCTGTTACACCGTCCACCAAAATTCTCCTGGATCCTAAACAGTGTCAAAGGTTCGGTATAAAGGTACTGGTTCTTCCTATTTACCTAGGCCCTGCTGTCAGTGCGCGCGCCTAATGCTAGTCGTCAACCTTCTACTACTGGTCGCACTTAACCCATTGGCTACATGGACATGAGGCTGGTCTACATCTCCCACAAGACCAAATGACCAATGGCGGGCTTGAAGGGTCACATAAATTTTGTCCTCGTAAATGGCTGTCCTGTCCTGGATGTATGTGCGTGAGTGGGTGTGTTCGCGTGTGTGTGCCTGGTGTACAATGGAATCACAGGTATGACTGCACATCAAAGGAGGACTTTCTGCAATGTCAACAAAAGTTTGTGTGGCAAGAAACGAGTAGAATGCAGGCATTTGTGTGTGACCTGAGCTCCTCTACTTCTACATAAGCAAGGGGCATTCGGCAACGTCAACAAAAGGCAAACAACGAAAAATGTCACTTTGATAGGGTTACGGGGTGTAGAGTGCATTGGGCATGTGTGTATGTGTCGAAATGTACAATGGGATCGCATTCATCACCACATATCGGAAAAAATCTTCTGTAATGTCAACGAAAGACTGTGAGCACTGTAACGTGTTTGACGGAGACCATGTGGTATAACGAGTAAAATGTAGATGAGTGTGCGTCGGGGTGTATGATGGTTCGATACGTCAGTGTGTCGGGATTGCTCCCATATATGGTGTTTCTTTATCCACCTCGATGACTAGTGCGGAAACGTCTACTGGACCTCAGAGTTATCAGCTCCTCCGCCTTCACTCTGGAGGATACTGATACTGTGTATGTCGCGAATGAGTGCTTCGTTAGCTGTCTTCACCTTCGCCGTTCTTATCATTCCGTCAGTGCTTTCGATGGTTTCCGTAACTACTCCCAAAGACCAAGTGCTGAAATGTGCGCGTTCGTCGGCGATCATAACCACATCCCCGACTTTGAATGGTCTTGTTTTGGCCAGCCACTTCTGTCGAGTCTGCAAAGCCGGTAGGTACTCCCGCAGCCATCGCCTCCAGAAGACCTTGGCCAGATAGTTCGCTTGCTTCCATCCGTGGAGGTAGCTCCCACGAAGGTTTGCCGGCCCTTGGAAACCCTCTCTCGGCCTTAACGTCAATAAGTCGTTCGAGGTGAGCGCCAGGTGGGTAGGGTCGCCGTTCATTACTGGAACCAGGGGGCGGTTGTTCAGGATTCTCTCCACCTCAGTCATGGCGGTGTTTAGCGTCTCGTCGCCGGGCGGCTGTTGCTCCATGGTTGACAGCAATATCCGTCTGGCGGACCGGATCATGTGTTCCCATACGCTGCCGCGGTGGCTGGCCTGTGGGGGGTTGAAATGCCATCGTATGCCGTAGGCCACGGTTTGATCCTGTAGCTCGTCCCTGTTTATGTTCTTGTGCCAACGTTGCAATTTCCGGTGAGTGCCCACAAAGTTCGATCCATTATCTGAGTATATATCGGCCGGTGCACCTGTTCGGTTGATAAATCTCTGCAAGGCCCGTAGAAACGAATCGGTCGTCATCAAATGTGCGACTTCTAAGTGTACCGCGCGTGACTTCATGCACGTAATGATACACCCACATCGCTTTTCTAATCTCTCCCCGCACTTGATCCACAAGGGTCCGAAATAGTCCAACCCGGTGTCGCTGGACGGCCGCCGGCCCGCAGTCACCCTGCATTCTGGTAGTGGGGCCATGTGTTATTTGCCCGCCGTGGCATTGCGTCTCCTACACTGCACACACCGTCGGATTACGCGTTTTACAGTCTCTCATCCTCTCAGAAACAAAAGGCGCTTTCGGATGACGCTCGTAGCGTGACTTTCCCCGGCATGTCCCTCCACTGCGTGGACGTGTTGGCTCATTGGCTCTACTACAGGTTGTCTCGCAGGCAGCAGTATAGGATACTTTGTGTCGAAGCTCAGGTGGGGGTTGTCCAGCCTACCATCCACCCGCAGCAGTCCATCAATGAGTTTGGGATTTGATTGCTTTAATTCGCCTCTTGGAGATGATATTTCTTTGTTGATTGGTCTCACTTCTTCCGCCCTCTCGAGTTTTCGGGCGGAAGCCTCGCGTTGTATCATTCGGAAAATATCGTATTCTGCCGCTTGTAGCTCATCGGGGCTTATCGGGCCGACCCGTATCCGGCCTGAGGGCCATAGCCCTTTCCTGACCAGTGAATTTCTCTTGAACTTGGTTAACCAAACTAACGCACGAAGTGTCTTCATCCAGGAAGAAAATCTAACCAATCGCGATAGGATGGATGTCGCCTCGACGACGTTGGCCGCTATCACTACGCCTTTGATCTCCAGTTCTACTTCCGTAGGAGGTTTCAATTCGAACACGGGCCAGTCCTGTTTGGGCAAGTGCAGGAAGTTTGGCCCTATCGTCCACGTGTCCATTTGCCTGAAGTTGTTCGCACCTTGGGTGCACAGGTCGGCCGGATTATCGCCAGACCTGACATGATTCCACTGGTTCGTGGCTGATTCATCGTGGATAATCGTGAGTCGGTTAGCAACGAAAGTACTGAACCGGCTCCGGACGTTGTCGATATAGTAGAGCACTATCGTTGAATCCGTTCAGAGGCTAACCGACCAAATGTAGAGGTCAAAACATCTCTTCGCGGCCTGCACCGCCCTGACTGCCAACACGGCTACGCTGAGTTCAAGGCGTGGGATCGAGACCGACTTCAGTGCAGCGACGCGGGATTTAGCGAACACGATCCTCGTAGTATATTGTCCATCTCATGCGCACCATCGTCCGTACACCACAGCTCCATAACCGACTTCGGATGCATCGGAAAAGACATGTAGTCCTCCAGTCCGCGTCGTATGGCCAGGGGTCAAACATCGTGGGATTGAATCTGTTTTGCCTGTTTCGATCCTGCTCATTCATGACCACCAACCCGTGCTACGTTCGGACCCTTTTGACATTCCTAATTCATTTGATGTTGACCACATGGTTGCACGGCTATCAGTCCACACGATTCCTCATCGCTCTCAAGCGTTGCCCGTCCGTCACACACACAGACACACACCCACACACACGCTGAACCAACACTCGGTCGATTGACTAGACCTGGACTAGACTGCTCGATTGGGCACCGAATTCTGATCGGCTGCACCCGGCAGGCATGTTTGATCACGCACATGTACCGATGCATACACACGCACCCACACAAGATTGTGACCTATTCGACCCGTGACTAATCGTGTATTTGCGTGCCTGAGCGAATCCCTGCCCTACTCACTGGTTGGTCAGAACCATCGATCGATTTCCGCCTGATCGCCTTTCCGTTCGTTCATATCCATTATATGCGCGTTCCTTTCCTTGTCATTGTTAGTTGTGGTCGTTTCGTTACCCTACTTGGTGACTTGTGCCTCGGCCTATTGGCCATAGAACGTGTTATCCATTCTGAACTGTACGGAACGTTAGTAAACGGTGATTCCCGTGAGGACGCCACGTTTGAGGTTTGTACATTTACCCCTTTGATTGATTATTGTTTGCAGTACCGCTAATAAACCTCAGCTAGTTTGATTTGGTTTCTGAGGAGAGCGCGTCACTCCAACTCGGCCTAGACACCGAATAAAGTTGACTAAAGTTCAGAATCGGACGTACGTATCTAACAGTACTCAAACTGTTCTTCAACCGGGAACTTTGAAGAAATACGATGCCCGTGACGAGGAATATGAAGCATCAACTGGCCGCGAGCGGACAATTGCACTCATCTGGCGGAACGGAGGAATACAGAAACACCCACTTTCCGAATCTGGCGAACGTAGAAGACAGTCTGGGTAAGCAGTATTCTTCCCGTGCCCCATTGCTTGGTATGACTAGAATAGCGAACGAGGTAGGGAATAGGAATTTAGTGGATCGGTCGTCGGTCATTTATGATTCCAGACGTCTCAAGAGAGATATGAGAAAGCTAGAGATAAAAATGGTACTACTGGAGTTAGAAATGAAAGATGTAGAAATTAGAAAACGGCAGCTGGCTATAGAAAGAGAGCTGGAAGATTTAGAAGCCGAGCAACGACAACTCCCACTAGAAAGCAAGAATCCATCTGGATGCGTCCCGATGAATGGCGTTGAGGCGTCATCAGATGCGCAGCCAGATCACGCACAAATGGATCGATCGGAAACGGTGAGTACGGTGGAAGAATGCCAAGCAATGACTGATCTCGATGTTTTTGATGATGCTTCCACGGAAACGATGATTAGTCGTGAACCACACTTAACAAATACCGAGTTGAAGTTCGTCGGTAATTCTAAACCGGCACGGAGCCCCAAGGTGTACTTGTCCATGATTTTGCTCGACAGCAGTGAGCCATCATGTGGTTTCAGTGAGTACTATATTGATGGAGCCAAAAGGATTCATTTTGCTCAAGACCAAAGTGCTGGGAACTCTAGAGGGTCATATGCTACCAGGACAATGCTGGGCCGCACACTTCTCAAACCCACGCCCACACACGCGATGAAAATGAATTATACGAAAAATCTACCTACCGAAGCTACCCTATGCTCTGAAATATTCGGAATGTTCGTGTTGGAATTCGAAGAGGAGTACAGAGATGACTCAGCGCTCTCATTGAAGGATAGTGCGGCATTAAAGATCGTTACGGATTCAGCCACGGTCGTGAAGGTTTGTTGTCACTTCCATTTACCCCGGGGACGAGACCGGCGCGATCTATCGGACATCAGCCTATTGTCAGGGAAGCAAATGCGACACATCATGAAAAAGGCCGGATGGGCCGGTGCTCAAGGCTATGGCGAGAATCTCCACGGCACCATTACGACAGGACGATTGCTGCAGGTCATTCGAAAATTTAGTGACAATAGGGGCCGACGACTGGTAGGTTAATCACTCGTGAGTAGGGCGTGCTTCAGTTCGGTTCCTGTGATTGTGGCAAGAGTAAATTGTACCATTTTTGCATGGAGCCGTCTGGAGTGTGCACAGTAGCGAGTGGGACGTTAGTAAAGCCGTGCCGGCTTTGGGGTGGCGGTGTTGAATCTGTTTTGCCTGTTTCGATCCTGCTCATTCATGACCACCAACCCGTGCTACGTTCGGACCCTTTTGACATTCCTAATTCATTTGATGTTGACCACATGGTTGCACGGCTATCAGTCCACACGATTCCTCATCGCTCTCAAGCGTTGCCCGTCCGTCACACACACAGACACACACCCACACACACGCTGAACCAACACTCGGTCGATTGACTAGACCTGGACTAGACTGCTCGATTGGGCACCGAATTCTGATCGGCTGCACCCGGCAGGCATGTTTGATCACGCACATGTACCGATGCATACACACGCACCCACACAAGATTGTGACCTATTCGACCCGTGACTAATCGTGTATTTGCGTGCCTGAGCGAATCCCTGCCCTACTCACTGGTTGGTCAGAACCATCGATCGATTTCCGCCTGATCGCCTTTCCGTTCGTTCATATCCATTATATGCGCGTTCCTTTCCTTGTCATTGTTAGTTGTGGTCGTTTCGTTACCCTACTTGGTGACTTGTGCCTCGGCCTATTGGCCATAGAACGTGTTATCCATTCTGAACTGTACGGAACGTTAGTAAACGGTGATTCCCGTGAGGACGCCACGTTTGAGGTTTGTACATTTACCCCTTTGATTGATTATTGTTTGCAGTACCGCTAATAAACCTCAGCTAGTTTGATTTGGTTTCTGAGGAGAGCGCGTCACTCCAACTCGGCCTAGACACCGAATAAAGTTGACTAAAGTTCAGAATCGGACGTACGTATCTAACACTTATGTCCCCTAATTTCTTCAAGGTGTTCAAAAATTCTTCCCAGTCCAACCGGTCCCCTCGGTCCAGTGACTGGTCCCAATCAACTTTCTTACGGCACAGCCGCTGCAGCAAGATCTTTCCGGGTAGCAGCCATGGTGAGACGAAACCGAGCGGGTCGAACAAACTTGAGACGGCAGATAGTATACCACGACGGGTTCAGTTCAGTTCAGTTCAGTCTGCACAGGACAGGTAATGGCCACGGCCAATCGAGCGTCCAGAATTCCTTCGATGGTATGCACACCAGTTATGCACCCACCACTGCCGAGTGGTTATTGGCAGCTCGGGAACGTTTAGTCCGAAAACAAAGCCGTCCGCTTCCGCATCCCATTTTATTCCTTAAGTGCGTTAGACAGGATGTGGAGAGCCGTCCAAATCTCTTACCCTTTCGGCCTTTTCGTGATTTGGGATGACCTTCAGAACTTCTGAAGCGCTCGACATCCATTTAGTTAGATGGAAGCCGCCCTCTTCCAGCAATCTCGCCAGGCCCCTGAACTGCTCTAGAGCTGATTCCACATCATCGAATGACCCAAGGTAGTCGTCGACGTAGAAATTTCTGCTGACGCTACCTACCATCGATCTGTGGACCAAATCTCCATGTTTGTTCGCTGATTCCCGAAGGGCGTGGTTCGCACAAAAGAGTGACGATATAACTCCGAACGATCAGACGGTCATCTTATAAATTATCACTGCGTTGTCCCGGTCGCTCTCTTCCCACCACAGGAAAGGCAACGCATCTCGTTCTCCTACCGGTATTTTCACCTGGTGAAACATTTCCCTGATATTGGCGGACAAGGCCATTCTACCCACTCTGAAACGACACGAAACTTCGATTAGTGGTGTGGTCCAGTCAGGTCCCTGTAGTAGGCGATCGTTTACCGACTTGCCCTGGAACTTGGCTGCACAGTCGAAAACCACCTGCAGTTTTTCGGGTTTCTTGGTGTTGATAACCGGGTGGTGAGGTAGATGCCAGATACCCTTTCGGCCGTCGATGTTTGCCGGCACATTTTCAACGTAGCCGAGAGCTTCGTTTCACCTTATTAATTCTGCGTATCGTTCCCAGAGATCCGAGTCTCGAACGAAGCGTTCTTCTAGTCGTAGTAGTCACTGGAGAGCATAATTTCCGTTATCAATCCACGGGTCAGCAGATGTGCGCCATAGATGGGGAACCGCAAACTGTCTTTTAAGGCCTCTAGTTCCTTGCCGCACCGCTTGTAGAGCGAAGTGATCCTCTTGAGACAACGATGGTCTTTCGTCTCCGATGTCATGAAACTCCTTTTCATACAGCCGCTGCAGGTGATACTCTATGCGGTCCGTTTCGGCGGATAGATAATTCACGGAACCACGTACCCCCACTGGACCGTATAACATCCATCCCAGAGCCGTGTGTACGGCATAAGGTGCCTGGCGGTCGCCCACTCTCTGGTCCAGTACCCAATGCGCTTCTGGTACGTCGCAGCCGATGAGGAGATCCACTTCATCATTTTCCCAGTCTACAACGGTTACATCCTGCAGGTGGGGCCACCTAGTCAAGATTGTGTTCACCGACCTTGCTGCTCGCATGGGGAGATCAGCTAATGTGAATGCTTCCGTTGGTTCGATTTGCTCGTTAGTGTCTAAAGAGATGAGTTGCAACCTCAACACGCCGGCAGTCATTACCTGTGTTCCTCCCACCGTGCTCACTGCCAACGACGTCGCATCTTTAGCGAGTTGGTGTTTGTCGGCAAATCGTTCTTTCACTAGGGTAGTTTCAGATCCACTGTCGACGAAAGCCAACGCTTTGACCACCCCAGTTGTGGTCACTACTTCCATGGCAGATACACCTAAACGTATCGGTTTACTGGCAGGCCGCAACGTTGAACAAATCACACTGGGCTTGGTACTCGCCCTGGGGTAGAGTTACTCTCACCTGGTGCAGCAATCGATGGTGTCTGCCCGTGCAGCCCTCGAAACCACATCGGTTCCTTGTCTTACAAGCTGCCGCCCGGTGCGCGGTGTTCAGACAAATAAAACATGCTCCTGGCATCCTCGCCATTCCCCACCTTTCGTCTATTGTGCGTTGCCGAACTTGGGGCATTTTGGTAGTCCATGGCTGGCACCACATGATCTGCAGCTTGGTTGCGCCGTGGCATCGCGTGAAGTGGCGTGGGTGTTAGTCCAAGGTTGGTATTTTGGATGTTCCCGTGCGGGGGTTTGAGCTTGGCTAGTACTGGGCTTGTTTGCTCGGTTGCTGTCCCAGATAAGTTGGTTAAATCTGCTGTCAGCCATCTTGGTTTGCCTGTCCAAGTATTCGGTCAGGTCTTCAATGTTAGCTTCCCTGTCGCTTCGGCTTATCGGTTCCGCTTCTTCCGCCCATCGACCCTGCAGTTCGGGAGGAAGTGTGCATAGCATCTAGGTCAGCCTTACAACTTAATGGTCGAGGGCTATTGAGCAGTTTTACATCCTAATCACCAGGTCGGCCATTGTGTAGGCGTCGCCCTTGGTTATCTTTGCCTCTACCATCAAGCCTTTTATTAGGTTACGGGCTACTTTGAACGGTTGGCCAAACAAGTCCCTTAGAATTTCCTTGCTGGTGTGTAGCCTTGTTCCGAGTCGAGCATGGTACATCCGTCGATAGCTTCTCTTGCTTGGCCTCGGAAGTAGTGAGTCAGGCAGAGAAGCCTTTGCCCAGGATCGGTTACCTTATTTTCGACGAACGTCTCGAACTGCTTGACAAACTTGCAGTAGTGTTCAGATCGCCCTTCAAGTCCGTCAGTTTTACTCTTGGCAAATCGGTCGTTGGTGTTTTATAGTCGGTGACCGGAGTAAAGTTTCCTATTATGTTTTGCCCTGATCTATCGAAAGTGTCGCATTCGTTGGTCTCTGGCTCACGCTCTTTATGTCTACACTTCTGTTCTCCTTCCTGTGCCTGTAGTCCAGCCGATAGTAACTGTTCTTCTAGGTCTAATATTCTCAGCCCATATAGATCAGCATCCTTACAATCCATATTGCCCTCATTAACACATGAACTAGCAGTGACAGGACTAGACGATCCAACATTAACTAAAGAATCAAATGTACCCAAAACCTCCCCAGAGACTTGCCGTGTTACTTCCTGTCCAGATTCCAATGTTTTCGATCCTTTTCTTGGCAGTTTGCGTGTTTTTCCTCGTTCCAAACTGATATTTTGAGTATTGTGGCGAACGTTTGAGCAATGCGTAGCCAGACTTGCAACGGATCCAAAAATCAAAAGACAATTATCCGTGATATTCTACGATACTAGATTATTGAATGAACAATGACATCAACAGGCATTTTCAGTGTGCTTTTCAGGCTGCGCTTCTTTTGCGCGTTCCATCTAGTGTAAACTCACCGTATCGTCGCCATTTTTACTTACAGTTTAAAACCATGTGTTCTGCTAATACCTGATCTTTCTTATCCCCCACTTCCTCATTTCTCTACTACAATACCACAGTTCTTCTAACATCCAAGTTACCGTCCTCCAGGGACCTTTTACACCTCTCCAGCCAACCTGTACTCCCATTCGCCCTGCATTCTCCAGCTAGTTTCAGGGCCATCTTCTTGCTTCATCCACGTTTCTCGCTTCACCCACTTTCGACCGTCGCCGCATGTCATACCTGCACTGATCAGATAGTTAGATTCACACTTACCTGTCTCCATCGATCCTTTCCCTAGTATTCCCTCGTTTACCAGCTTATGCTCACGGCCATTACTTCTGTGCATCCGATGTCGTTTCTCTCTCTCCCTTGCTGTTGATCCTTCCTGCTCACCTGTCATAAACAAACTCATCAGGGCTTATCCAAGTTGATTCCGTAACACTTGACTCAACCCTAGTTGTCTCTTCCAAGCACCTCTAACTCCGTGTTCTGTCCATTCACTGCTATTTGCTCCCGCTCCGATATATACCTTAGGATATATATATACCCACATATTTTCTCTGCCACCTCCAGTTCTTCGCCGGCCAGCTCCCTTGCCACCATGCCGCCGCCCCCCCATGATATGCGTCCATTTTGCTTATATCTGTGCCTCACATTTACCGCAACTCTAGCCTCCCAAACTATTGCTGCCACCTGACCCACTCCCCAAGTCTTGTATTGGTCACTCTCTGTTTTCAACTTGACACCGTCCGCCTATTGCAATGAGGCATACTTCATGGCTACCTAATCCCTAGCCACAAAAATCGATTTTTTGTTCCTCCTTCCTTCCCTCTCTTTTTCTTCGTTTTTTTCATCCTTCCTCACTACCGTAGTTTCTGATGCCCATTTCCAGTCCTCCTCACGTAAAACCCACAGGTTCTGTTCTCTTCCTTTCGGCTCAGCTAGCTGCTCCACTCGGCCGTGATTTTCATATTCACCGGACACATATTTGAATCGATCCCTGAGTTCACTCAACCTCCCTTCATTACTCCTTGGTGTGCATAGATTTATCTCCCTCTCATCTCCCATCTATTTATACCCACCCTTCGTTTGTCTTGCAGTTTACTATTTTTTTCACGAACTTTATTCGCCTGTTTTTTACTCGTAAAAAATTTGATCACTCTTTAGGCATGCACTGGTGATCTCGTAATTAAATTGTTAATAATACCATTACGACTTGTTGCCTTCTTTGGACGAGTTTATGGCCAGGTTAGACAGGGTTGAATGAGTGGCGGTCTACTATTTGGACTTCCAATATGCTTTTGACTCCGTGAACCACCCAATTCTATTGCGCAAAATGGAGGCGCTGAGTTAAGCCCCCGAGGTGCTGGAATGGGCCCGGGTACATCTCACAAACCGAATGTATTACATTAGGGTGGGAAGGAGCTATTCCACGAGTTCTACGGCTACCATTGAGGTCTGCCAGGGGTCCTTCCTGGGTCTTCTTCTACTTCTGATCTGCATCAGCAACCTTCCGGTTGTTATACAAACTCCAGGCCACCTGTTTTTGACGGTCAAAGGCTGGTGAGTGAACCCGGAGCGGCATCACTCCATGAGGACTTGATTAGGGTTCAAGACTGGACCACTCAGCTTCTACTCCCGTTCAAAGTAGGTGGGCGTAGGTGTCTCAAGTAGGATATCGGCGGAGAATCGGTGTTCCTAGACACAGCTCACAAACAATAACGAAAATTACGGTGACAACTGACCTTGGAGTCCTGACGAAAGATCGCTACCAGCCATCTCCGCAGGTTCTGGCTGTCGCATCTGAGGGGCACCGGGCGCTCCTACAGCTGTGGCGCCCTGGAGTTTCCAGAGAAGCCCATGTGTTGTTTCCTTTCTACATGACCCTAGTAAGACCACACCTGAAATATTACCTCCACGCTTGGGCCCCGGTTCCTATGTGAAACACTGCTATTCATGAGGAAGTGTAGCGATACTTCATTAAGCTGCTACTGGGGCTCAGGGACAAAACGTACACGGAGAGGTTACCGGCGCTAAAGCTCTTCTCCATGAAGCGTAGAAGACCCAGGGGACCTAATAGAAGACTTCAAGCAAACTCGAGGGCAATCTATCCCAACGGAGCCATTGTTGGTACTGACAAGGGGTCCCGCAGTCAGGGAACACGAGCTTAAGCTCGCCAAGCCAAAAGCACTAAGTAAAGCGCGGGGAAATTCCTTTGTGTGTCGTGCTGCCAAAGAATGGAACGCAGTGCCGGCCGAGATGGTGTCTGCCACCTCGGTGGCAGGCTCTTAGGCAAGGTTGGAACTTTGCTGGGTTGGTAGGTTTCCTGGGTGCATTTGAAGTTACATCCTTCACTGGCAGTACTGAATGCAGCTCCCTGCCTCCTGCTGACACCACTTTCCATCAGTATTATGCCTACCTCTGACTGTCTCCACCTTCCCCCACCTTATTCTCCTGATTCCCCAGCGTACCACCGGTAACGCTCTATCTAAGTACTGCCTGCATTAGTGACACTATTGAGGGAAGCTGTACTTGGAAAAGGACCCCGATCTTAACCGTGGGACTGCTGCACTCTCCGGACAGCGAAATGAGTCTGAACTCTGTTTCATCAACAGAGTAAACAACAGAAACACAGTGCAATACGGAAGTCGCAGCCCAATGAGATTCACCTCGATGTTTACTGGCTCGAGGATCTGGACTACTTTATTGGCTCGAGCCTCAAGCCCTCAAGCCCGCGCATATCTAAGGATGATTTCCCCATAATTTTCGGCATGTATATCCGACCTCTGCTGGAGTACGGTAGTCAGATAGTGCACTCAGGTCTTGTCCGAGACCGTGAGATCCTAGAAAGGGTTCAGCGGGCCTCCACCAAGGCAATAAGGGGTCCATCCCATCTACCTTATCCCTTCCGCCTCTCACTGCTCAACCTCTATCCCCTTGACGTAAGACGCGTAAGAGGTGATCTGTTTTTGATGTTCCACCTGTTTGAATCAGGTCAGAGCGATTGCTTCTCCGTCTGTCCAGCCTCTTCTCTCCGTGGTCACAGCAGAAAGGTTTTCAAACCGAGGCCACGCACTTCACTAAGGATTAATTTTTTCAGCTATAGGGTTATTACTATGTGGAATGCACTTCCAGAAGATATTGTTCTCTCGCAGAACAAAACTATCTTCAAGAAAAAGCTAGACCTCTACCTGGGTCTCTCCCAATAATTCCTTGTCAAAAAAAACAAAATAGATGTCTTTTGTCGCGTATATGTTCATGAGTGCCGCACCCCAACTGAGCTTTAGGCACTGTCCACAGTGAGACACTGCATGATGTTATGTGTATCTTGTTTTCTATGCCACTCGCGTCCCTTCCGCTTCTTTTTACTCTCGTTTCAGCTCGGTGAATCCGACAGAAGATCGAAGATTTCCTCAAGAACCGGGACAATTGGGCTCAAAGCCTCGAACCCGTATAGTACTTCAAGACTTCAAGACCTGACCTGACCTGAAATGAGCTGATCTGAGGTCGTTCTCATAACGTTGAACGCCGCGGTTATTTGATCGTAGTGAGTGCGCCATGAATATATAATGTGTACTGCTTATTCCCTTGTTTTTTGCCTTTGAAGCAAGTAAAATATATGAAACAGCCAATTTGAACGATTTTGAAGTGTGTGTTCCGAGTTCATCATTCTACTTAGCATCCAAGGCAAAGCTTAGAACTATTTTGTCAATATGAATAAACTCAATTGTAGCGAAATCGGTTCAAAACCCCTCCGAAACCGATCGGTTCTTACTAATACGTCAATCGGTTTTCCATCGGTTTTCGGTCGGTTTATTCAGTAGCCATTTTGCACAGATAAACATTGAATTTATACGATGGAAATAGACGACCGATGTATCGTGCAATGCTTGGTTGCCGTTTTATTTTATTTCACTGATTTATTTCATCAAAATATCCTGCAATCTTCAGCATAGATAGCTCTATTTTATTCCTTCAAAATGGGTGAAATAAGAACAATTATTCGGAAAATCATAAATTAGTAGATGGAAATGAGCATCGCTATAAGTAATTTGGGTTGTTGCAAGAAATCAACGGGGAATATCACGTATTTCGAACGATTCGCAAAACCCAGTGCGAAAACTGGCCAGAAACCGTCCAGAAAATCGGTCGGAAACCACTCAGAAATCTGTAGCGTACTACTCTGTCTATGTGATACACTAAATTATTGTCAACAATATCGAAGACGACACTAGCAAACTAAGATGGGCGGAGGAGCGTGCGGTGATAAAAAGGCCAAAATGGTATGTACATTAAGAATTAAAATAAAACAATAGGTGTGACTCAAACTCACAGTTGTTCAGTGTTCTTGTGATCAGGAAATGAGCGTCGAAGAGCCAATATCCGCCAATGTCTTCAGTTCAGTTCGGTCTGACAGCCATCCGTTGGACAGAACAGGATGGTATTGAGCGAAGTGCCAAGAGACGCCGTTGAAGCTTCTAAAATGTTTGTTTCACTCAGTTAGTTCCGACCGATATGATTCCAAGACAATCCAAACCAGAAGATGAGACCGTGCCAGAATTAAAGGTTTATTTACAGCCTTTTTGTATTGCGCGGTGGTGACGACCAAAAGGTGTGTGTTTTTACATTAAAACGTCGGTACAACAAAGGAGTGTCGCACCAAGGGACGTTGAAAATCATGGAAAAAGTCGGAAATGTACAGGTACCTACAAATCACACGAAATCCGATTGGTTTCGGAGCGGTTTCTGGTCGGTCTTCGAGTGGTTTTTGCGAATCTTGTGAAATACTTGATATGTTTCGTTATTTTTCTTCAACAACCCAAATTACGTATTACGACACTCATTTCTATCTCCGAATGGTTGTCCTTACTTCACCCATTTCGAGGGTGTAAAATAGAGCGATCTATACTGATGTTTTCAGGACATTTCGATGCATTAAACCAATACGTTTAAAATAAAACTCCAGCCAAGCATTGCACATTGCTCCCATCGTTAATTTTCTCCGTATAAATTCACTGTTCATCAGTGTAGAATAGCCAATAAACAAAGCGGACCGGAAGCCTACTGGAAACCGGTCGGAAACCGATCGAAAACCGATTTTACGAACGGGGTGGGTGCTACAAGGGTTGTTTTGTTCATATGAGAGTAGAAATAGAAATGACGTCGTTTATATGGAACATCCAAGCTTATATTGAAATTTGTTTGGCCATATGCTATCTGCTCAGTCAGCCTACCATCTTGATGCATATATGAAGATGTGAAGCAGCGGAAGTCCATCATGTATATATGGACGGAATCACTCACTCTTCATGGAGTCAAGCAGCATAATCGATCATGACTCGTCCTGTTATTGTCAGTTTTAATCGGTTCCTCGGGCTTAATATCGGCTTTCCGTCGGTTTTCCGTCGGTTTTCTATCGGTTTGCTTTAGCGCAACTAAGCTACTACCCTTGTAGAAAAAACCGCTCCGAATTCGAGCTATTCTTACTATTACGCTGATATATCTTTGAGCGATTTCTAAGTGGTTTCTGACCGGTCTATGGGCGGTTTCTGAACGGCTTTCGAGAAGTTTATGACAATCGTTCGAACAATGCGATAAACTTCAATATTTCCTACCACTTTTCCCAAAATAGGTTTTAGAATGCTCACTTCTATCTCTCAAATTATGAGTCTTCAAATAGTTGTCCTTATTTTATCCATTTTGGGGCAAAAGCAGGGCGGTCTTTAACGAAATATTTCAGAACATTTCAATGAATCGAACCAACATATTGATATCACCGCCGTGTAAGCATTGAATATTACTTTGGTCGTCGACTTCCTCCGTATCAATTCAGTTTTCATTTGTGTAAAGTGGTTACTTATCGAACCGATCTAAAACCGTTCGAAAACTGATGTTACGAACGGGTTGTGTGCTACAGGGTTGCGATCATGTATGATGATGAGGTTAAAATGAGCGAATGAAAAATGTGGTACACTACGTTGGTATCATTCAGAGTCTCAGAACCTTTTACCTCTGCTTCTCTTTCTCTCAACCGACATAGTCATTGGAACGGTTTTCACTGTACTTGATTTCCCAGGCAAAACAATCGTCCCCTTGACAGCCACTGAGGAATTCCCTGAGTGTTCCCTCACCGTACCATTGAGTGACTCCCAACGAAACAAGGGGGAGGGGACACTCAGGGACTGTGAGCATCGGCCCATGTTATGGTTTTTTCTTTTACCTTTTGAACCAGCTTGCCTTTTACTGAGCTCTTTATTCACACATCAAACTTGCCTTATCAAATATGCCAATGATTCACTGCTTAACGCAAGAACGTTCTAAATTTCCTAGTAGTCTACCACCTCAAACGGCGGTAACGCATCAAATGAAAAATTAGTTACGGTAATTAATAATCGGTCTGATTTAAGTCACAAGCACTAAACTAACCGATGCAAGACGCTGTAATATAGTACAGATAAGAAAAAACACCTGCGAAAGCTGAGATGAGAAGCTTATTTCATATATAAAATTAACAGTGAGTAAGTATTTTGACTGTTCCCTTTATTTCCATTATCATTGTCTGGAAGAGGAAGAAGATGGCAGACTACTGTTGCAGACATTTTGTTCAGTAATATGATGATATTCATTCAACTGGGGGAGAGAACCTACAAGTCGCGGAAAATTGACCTGGGTGTAGGAAATTACCGTTTTGTTATTATACTCGCCTTCAGTTTCGGGTGGACACTAGCTGTTACTAGCTCTGATCCCAATAGATTTTGATCCCCTCCGACGAGACCACTTTTGTATTCCCTCAGAAATATAAATACAATATTGCCTCCTTGAAGTTGTGCTTTTTTATAGCATCTGACCGACAGCAATTTTATGCTGAGGAAAGACTTACCTATCGTCAGGCGGCATTGTTGCAAAGCGATTACCTTCCGTTGACACCTTGCCAATTGAAGCGCTTTGAAATCTCCCTAAATTAGCGCGCGCGCATTGTCCGGCAGAGGTCCCCCTATATTTACCATGAATTGTAACTGGGGAGGATAACAAAAGTTCCATCATCCGAACTACTCTGTTCCCATGGAGAGTCTTGTCTTCTAACTTTTCTTGGAGTGTTTTGTACTGCCGTATATTCTATATTGGAAGGCTAAAAGGCAAAATTTAAACAATTTCTGAGTTAGTTACCTGTCTTTTCAGCGTTGCCCGTTTTTCCTTCATTTGACTTTGCCATCTAAAAAATTAAACCATGGGATTTTCGACCACCTCTGTAAGAAGTAAGCCAAATGTGCTGTTACCGTACATATAACTATATCAAACTTCCTCTAAGTGCACTTAACGTCATTAGTACTTAGTGACACAAAGCTGGAGGGAGCCACAGATACATTCATTGGGCGATGGTAGCTGGTAGCAGTAATTAAGGATCGCGGGACACACAGAACATCCGATAATTCGTATTATTCAATAAATAGTTTTAAAGTAATTTATTCCAATACAGGTCCGAAATTGATAAAAATGTACAGGGGCTACTAATAATCATTGCGCAGTTGCCATATCCACCAGGCCCGCAAAATAATCGAAAATTTATTCCAGAGTAATCTTTAATTACCCTCGCTTAAACATTCCAGGAAATAATTTAAGACATTTTTTAGAAACGACTGTGAACAAGGAGGCCCACCTATTTGTCATATTTTTTTGTCTTAGAGCAATTGGCAAAGTTTTATTAGGCCCCAAAACCCAATGGCAGTGGTCTAAAATCTAGTGCGGTCATTTCCTACTATTTTTAGAAGCAAGCTGCTCTATGTAGTGCTTAGCTTCTCAGAGTGTGGATAGTTACTAGATCCAACAAAACCGCAAACGAAATTAAGCTTGTCTCAATAACAAGGCAAATAACTCATACCCATGAATTACTTCAAGACTTCAACTTCAAAGAACATGTATACGCAGAACTTTTAATTGATAGCGTAGAATGAGATAATGTTAACTGGTAAATTAAGAACGTTTTGCATTTATGAGCAACGGTAAATAAATACAAAGTGTCGGGCTCGTTGTTATGATTCTGAGCTAATTGAATATTGGGAAGATTCCGTTACCTAAATCAATGAAGCAGATGAAGAGTGTATTTATGAGATAGTTTTATCAGCAAAATTTGAAACTTGCTGGCATTTTGATACAACACACGGCTAACGGAGGTGTTAGCGTACTCAGCTATAATGCAAACAATAAATCATGAAAATGTGAGATGGGTTTCACTGGTAACAGACAATTATGAAACAGTCCAAAGATGGTGCGATTTAAGAGGAAACAACTCAAAACCCCACATATTTTTAATCACTACTTCGTTCACGTTTTGCATCCCTCCACTAGATTTATGTCCAACTAAGCTCAGCTTGTTCAACCAACAACTTACTCTTCTAAGCTCCGGTTTTGGTTGCTACCTCCCAGCATCTTTCGGCAAAGGACAGAAAACATAGAAGTATTCTGTAGGACGTTTACCTGAAATCCTTCACTGATAAGGAAGTTAACTTTACTAGCAAATCCCGACAGGAGTCGTCATTTAATTGCTCGCTGAGTAGTCGGAATTGCGCAAATTTTTAGCCGTAGTTTTTTATATAGTCAGGGTTTTGCAATTGTACTCAGCACCTTATGCCTTAATGAACTGATATCCATTCCTAATTCTTTAGCAGGATATGAAATTTGTTACCTTTTAACGAGAGTACGAGAATAAATATGGAACAAAAGCTGACTCAATAAAAATGACTTGCCATAAACTTTATCCGCTGAGCTGTCTTTCTTGGCTGCACTGTAATCCAGCTTCTGTCTATTGATAATGCCTGAGATCGACTGTGAAAACCTGAGATTCATTTTTATAGCATGGGTAATGAGTCAATGCCACCCACCGTTTTAGTTTCTGAGCACTGAAACACAATTTTATTGTATGTGTTTATGATTCAGGACGGAATGCGAAAAATGTCTAAACATTCATTGCGTGACACTTACCCACAGGAGCTCATCCATCTGTGTACATAGAAGAGAGCCTCTGGTTCCCCTTGGAGATTGATAACGTACCAGATATGATGGAAATTGCATTCTACGTGAGCACATTAATGGTTAAGTCAATTATGAATACAAAGGATTGCTCCAAGCTTCATTATGAACAATTACGGGTTGATAATAAACGCGATTACGCCAGAGCGACCGACTGCAATAGAAGGAAAAAAAGGCTTGTGAATCAAGCGATTGCATCGTGCCCCTGGGTAACAAGTGTCTTCAGGTGGACTGGGCAGATGATATGCAAACAAACAATCCTGTTGTATTCGATTGATTTCGATGGGTGTCAAATAATTAACCTGTCTACCAGGCACGTCTTATGGACTAAAAATTCAGGCGCAAGTAAAAACCAGTCCACAAATAGATACATGAACGTTTTGATTTCCATTGTGCTGATTGGGTATGCTGTTGATCAATTTTCTCTTTTTAGAAGAAAACATCACGACGAATGTTGCTTTTACATAGAAGAGCGCAGACTATCTTCAAATGAGGACTTGGGGTAAAAACGGAACTAAATCTGCCGCGTGTTTGATACTTTCACTGTTTGATCTAACCTCTAAACTGCAAATACAATATGTACTGACGCAAACGTATAGCCTATGGGGTTAACTGAATCATAAGCTCTACGAGACGTTCAAGTTCAGCATGAATTACACGCATATATATGTATTTATATATATACACATACTTTCATCTCGGTAATGTTTCATACTGCGAGTGCTTTGAAAACAACACAAATATGCAAATTAACGACGGTAGAGCAGCGTTGGTTAGAAACCACCTTCCCATTTTCACAGCTTTTCCTCTATCTCTGGCACTGTTGAACCACTTTCGGATACGTTTCTCGGTTTCACCGCACGATGTTTTATTTTGTAGTGAGAAGGCGGAAAATCCGTCTGTAAGCGCATATGCACACAGGGGATAGTTTAACTTTAATGGTACTAATGACTGGTAGTTAAGCTACTGCCATTTTCGTCGCACCGCCAGTCCAATTGCACTCATTAGCTAGTCCATCAAAAATGATTACGGCCAACGCTTTTCTAATCGAATCAGCCAAGTTTCCCGTCACTAACTTAGATAACATGGTAAGCTACGACATCAGTACATGTGCGAAACCTATTAAAAGATGTTTGCGGCGATTCAAGAATAGTAATTCATTCTCCAGTCACATCATTTTTTTGTGTCGCTTTGTTGGGCTTAAGGCAAACGGCAAACGGTGCACCCCTCGAGGGAGATGATACTGCTAATACTTATTTTTACATTGCATCAAGAAGAGGCATTATTATAATGTACAAAATTTTTAATTCCGGGGTTAATAAATTTGAAGGAAGAAGATGTGGTGCAAACAAAATGTGTACGGCCGTCAAAACGACTAGCTGCTGCCTCATATATTGCTGCTGTTTGAGTACGAAGTCGTAACTACTCCTAAGATGAAATTGTTTGCACTATCGATACGGGCCCTGCTCCAGTGCTTCACAATTACCGACAGCCGGTGCTGAATGGAATACACAATATGTGATTAGCCAATACGGAAGCCCACACGCTGCTGCTCAATATGCATAACGACGCCCGCATAAACGCGCAACAGAACAATCCGGACAGTGTGCAGCTCTGAATATGTTTTTATCCAAACGATATATTTTGCCCGTTTGACAATCAAGACGTCTTCAGAAATCTAAGCGACTCATTCCTTGTTTTATAACATTGCATGCGTGACAAAACATCGGTTTTAGCAATAAAAATGTGTGAAACTGTGATAAACATGAACTGGTAAACGGTAAACCCTTGAAAAAGTTTGATTAAATATGGTCACCCGGATGACCGTAGTTTATCTTTTGTCACCCCTATTGGCAAATTAGGCACTGGAAAAATACCACACCGTTGACATTGTTTCATCGTAATATTGAAATATGAAACACTGTATCAATAAAAATCATTAAGAAAACCTCGAGAGAATTAAGTGTAGCAACGCTAACAACATAACGCTAAGAGCCTTCAGCGACGACCGCGACTCAGCCAACACTGGTCAGTTTGGAGAAATGTAGCACAATTTACGATCACATTTTATGAACATTGTTATATTTTCACGGTGGTTTCGCTATTCATCTTTCATATATATATATATATATATATATATATATATATATATATATATATATATATATATATATAATATTCAACAAAAGCTGCTAGGCCAACCGACAGGAAACCAACCTGAAACCGATGTTATGAAAGGGCTGTGGTCTACATGGATTGGCAAAATTCGATAAAATCTCAATTGTGGTGGAGAAATAAGATCAGTTTTTATATGATTTGTTGGTTTTTTCTTGACAAAACCCACTGGATAAATCAAGCTAGCAAAAAATGCTTTGTTAGTCCAAAGTTATCCCGTGAACGACCAATTTTAATACTGAGATATAGATGAATTTTCCGTGTCATCGAATTTGAAAAGGTTCAGAACACTGAAGCATAATTATACTTTATTGCATATTCTTCATGTTGGTCCCGCTTAGTAAAACATTCCTCCGCTCCAGTTTAGCCATAAGGAAGAGCGAAGACTTCTTACTTTTCCAGCAACAGCCATCCGTTATGTGTGAGTTCCATCGAAAACAGCCTGATGCTTTTTGCACCAGTTCTAGTTAAGGGCTTGCGGGACACCAAGAACATTGTACATTCAAGGATTTCCCCAGGATATTAAGAGATTCTTTGAATTTTAGAATGTTTTCATCGATTTTTACCCGTCGCAGTTCATCCAGTTTTTCATAAACATTTACTACAAGCATCTGAAAAACATTGTGAGAGTCTCTGGAAGATTGATTCCCTTACCGTGTCATTCCTGTAGTAAATGCGTTCATTGTTCCTTTCTGTTACATTTAGACCACTTGTTCGTTACAATTATATTAAGAACTATGAAAGTCCAATAACCAGATATGTATTTTTCACGATCGCAAGAAGGTGAGGGCGACCGAGAAAGAAAGCGGTCAGTTTACGTTTTCAAGAGCTTGCTAGTACGATAGTCAACTGGCAACCCTGTCTAAAAGCCAAACGATCAGTTAAGTAATAGGTGTTGAACGAACTAACGAGGTTGGGTCTTGTTATATCACTTTAACAGACATGCAAAGGGCAATCGATCGGTCTCCTTTGTGCTGTTTTTTATTCGCTGGTATCTAAACTGTTCTCACTGCCATGCCATTGACGTCCTACAGCTGTTTCAGGGTGTTCAATCATCATTCCTGCACTTCTTTGCCCTGAATTGGGTTGTTTTCTCTGATCATCTTCCAGTCAATGGCAAAACCACCATGGGGAAGTTAAAGAAGGAGCAAGAACGAAGAAATCAGTGTAAATCATGAAGACATAGAAAGAATTGTAATGCAGATTGCCTACTGGCGGAAACATCAAGCCAAATAAGGTTCTTTCTCGGGGGAGAATATTTCATAGGAGTACAAATTTAGGCGGTCCCTAGGCTGTAGCACTGAGTGCTTTTATAGAAGACGTTCGAGTGCGACTTGTGAACCTGTCTTCTATGAGGTATCACAAAGATTTACCAACGAAATCCTGTCTATCGAATGGATAAATAAGACTCGAGTCGGTGGACAGACGCGAGAGTGTATGCTGTATATTGTGGTAAGGAAACGGTATCGATGCGAGATACAGGAAGGCAATTGAATGTCATGGTGAAGCGGGAGGCAAACAGAGTGCGTGTACATTCGGCGAAAAACCAAAAGAGAAAACTGATTTAAAAGCGAAGTCGATAGAAACCTGGGGGGCGGGCGTCTCTTTAGTTGGCCCCAAGCAACCGTATGAAGCGTTGGGATCGGAACGAAGCATCAGAAAATATTTTAGGAAAAATAAGTCAGAAATGGTGCCCAGAAAATAGTCACTTTCTCAGCATGATCAGGGTCATCTTACCTTCTTTTCTGTTTAATACGTGGCTTCTTATTTTCTTCTCTAGAGTATAAGGGCTAATCTCTTATCGATTTATACCTAGAAGCTTCTTGATTATCTACAATCATGTTGTTCAACCTCCCTGGATGCGTCCATTTCACCCAAAGGAAGTCCACGTAACAAAGCAAGATTCCAAAGCAGCACAAAGTGACCATAGTCCCACCAGAGAAGAAGCAGATTTTGGTTGTTTAGTGGTCATTTGTTGAAACCAGACGAAATCGATTCCTTTGCAAGCCCCGTGGCTGCTACATAATTATAACAATTCGGAGTGGGATTGGAAATAGGAGTACTAGATACGATCTGGTCTAAATATTTGTGGTGCAATAACCACAGATTTGGAAAAATGATGCATTTGGACTGTCTCAGCTTATTCTTGAGATGATAAATAACTTCAGCTGAATCCAAACATAGCACCGTAAACTGCAGTCCTCTGTTTTGCACCCATTGGACCGAACTCGCCATTCGACGAATGGATGTACTTACAATGCTGCTTCAGGAAGTTGTCGAAATTGGTATTGAGTTCATTCCGCGTGCTTGCGTTCACAGATAAAATTGCGTTATCCAAAGTATGAAGGAAATCTTCAGCTGTTCCGATGGATTGCAATTGCCTAACTGGAGTCAGCTCATGATGATAACCCAGCAACAACAACAACAACGACGACGACGACAACGACAACAACAACAACACCAAGAACAGCAACAGCAACAATAAGCAAGGTAGTTTCTTGGCCGTGGACTGATCGAAAGATTCGAGTAGGGTGGCAGTAGTGAGGCCACTATTATACATAAGCGTATAAAATATACTACACTATACTATACTCTTTTTACTTCCTTTATTGCTTATTATACCACATTGTACAGCAATTCAGGAAGGGGGGCCGCGGCCAAAAAGAGGCTGCCAAATAGGAAAGTGAGTGACCGGCTGTTGCAGGAATCGAACCCGAGTCGTTATTATCCAAAGCCCACGATGATAACCCCTTGACCACCGCCGGTCAACAACACACATGAACTAGAATTCGAACCCAGTGCAAAAGCAACAAAACATACAAAAACGAGGAGGGAATGTACAATATAGTACAAGAAGCAGTTGGTGAAAAGATGTGATGTGTTATGTTATTTGCATCTTGTGTAGGTCGAACGGCACGACAGCTATCAACTCGGATTAAAGAGCATCATCCGCGCTGGTTGAGTCAAGAACAAACTGGATCGATAGATAGCACAATCTTAGCGCATTTGATTGGCACTGGACATCAGGTGAATCCGGACGCTGCTTTCAAAGTTCTTTATCGTGTCCCCCCAAACAAATGCAAAGGTGTTCAGTTGTGCACTCTAGCGATAGCCGAGGCAATCGGAATAAGGAAGTTGACCCCTGACCTGTGCGCCCAAAAGCGTTTGGTCCGGGCTCTCCAACTCCCCTGGCCCAAGATTGACCAAGGCCGCATGAATCTACCGTCCAGTTACCTAGACGGCGTCAGCTAGATAAACCAATCACATGATAAGGATAATTTGGCTGACAAACCCCCGCCCATGATTGGTGTTTATTCCATGTCTATGTTCGTGATCTTTTGTCTAATGTCTACTATGTAATCTGTAAATGGCTTGAGAATGAACTACTGAAAAACAATTGTTTCGTCGATTTGGACTTCTATATGATGCACTGGGTATTTTTCAGACATATTGAGCGTCAGACCGTGTTCGCCTGAGACATTCTTGCTTTTGTTCTGATGCTTCGGCTAGCTGTACTTTCTTTTTAATACACGTTCTCCGTACGTGCATGCTTTCTCTCTGTCTACCCAGTATTGGGTACAGCATTCTCAGTCCCTGCCACCTTGGGAGAAGTAGCGGCGTATGCTCCCGATCAACGGGAGTAATAAAGATCAACAAACAGTACCTGTCGACTGATGTGCCACGATCGTCAGAATGAATACTTTGCCAGAGCCGTGATGACACAGGTCTATTCTGTCGGTGGTGTGTGAATTTTGTATAGACAAAAACTACAGGTTTGGAAAAAGACATGGCTTAATTCGGGTCGGACAATTAAGAGATTTAGTATTTTCAGTATAAAGGTGTTCACAATGTAAGACGTTGAAAACTGCAGCTCTTAATGGCGAAGGCACAACAATTCTGTAGCTGCAGCCCAAAATAACCTCATAAATCACTAAAATTTACTCATGAGCGGATGCAACTCTTGAAATAAAAGCTAGAAATTTGCTGTCCATATGCTTTGGACACAAAATTCTGACGGCGTAATATTACTTATTTGTCTCTCAAACTAGACCAGACCGGATAACCCAGTGATATTTGTGTCAGTTATCAGTTAGAAGTGGATATTTCATCCAAAATAGCAAAGCGTGATAAGTATTAGGCATGTTGAGTGGGTTTCACTTTGTACTGCTGAATGTTTTAGGAAAATGCGCTGACCAAGTTAATCTCATTCGGTGTACCGTGGCTGCTGAAGGCTTTACCAAGGATATACAGGGATTAAAATGAACTCCGGTGCCTCATGGTCAGTAGCAGTAGTAAAATGGTTTCCGCAAAAACTTTTGTGCTCAAGGGTAATGACCTAATAAACAGAATCACAAATTTGAACAAAACGAGATAGAATAAAAGTGCTGCAACAGGAATTCTTTTCGTGTACTCTCATCGGTCGTGAACGCGCAACATTAGACAAATCCACACCGCCTAAGAATACAGCGGCTCTATCGATCAGCCAGCTTAGCCCTACAATGTGCCTTCAAAGACGCCTGAATTTCACCTTTAACCAACCATGGCTCTAGCCAATCATGTACGAGAAAGCCACACAGACTTCGACACAAACAAACAAACAAACAAACAAAAGAACACCTGTATCGTCTGATACCCTGTTTTCGATCAAAAAATTTCATATTTGCTGTGCAATGTTATACATTTGCAACGGAACGAATTCTCCTGGCAACAGTTGTCTTCTTTCTTGTTCGTTCAAATTAATTATGAAATCCAACTGCAGCAGAACTAGGAGCAAACGGAGAAAGCAGAACAACGCACGTAAGCATGAAGATTTTCTATACCCGACGAAAAACTGCAAGCGTAGCAGGAAGTTGGTGCAGTTAGACAAAAACGAGTTTCCGCTACACTTAATGTCATCTGACAGAGTTAACGGTCCGAATATATCGGGGGGAAGACGCAGAACGTGATTTGTATTTTGTTAAATTTCACCCAACAACCAGTGCTGCTACGTTATATAAAATTTCACCCAGTTCTTCCACATGGTGGACGTTTTCTCAGCAAATTAATCCATCTTTCATTGGCTTCAGTATTTGCTGTCAGAAGGTGGCACTTGGCCACGGTAAGCCGATGTCTCCAAGTAGGTGATCAGTTATGAATGGATACGATATACTCCTGAGTGTCTCCAACAGCTGTATTGATGTCGAGTGTGAACATACGGCAAGGATACGCAATTCCTGTGGCAGACCTTTCATGAAGATGAAGAAAAGCAGACTGCCTAGCACCAGTCCGTGCAGCACAACGCCGGTTTCCTCATTCTAATGTTATACGTAGTCATCGAACATGATCCTAACCTGCTGCTTTCTAAGGAAGTCACTTTTCCACTCCTTTGTCTCGTAGACAATTCGCACAGTATGCTTTTTGAGGTCTAAGCACATACAGCATGCCGATTTACAAGGCTCGATAAACTTCACCTAGCAGACCTATGCAGCTTAATCCTTATCTGTCCACCTGTTGATCTCATCAGGGTACAGTAGAACGTCCGTTAGATACAATCTTCCCTTTCCTAACCCAAGTTACGTTCTTGATTTCAGGTTATCCTGGCAACGCGTCTGCAAACATATTTTCTAATTATGTGCCCCAAACACGTGCACAACACTTAGGTCTGACTAATTGGTCTGTGGAGTTTAGCTTTGTGACTGTGCCCGGTTGTATAAGTCATTACTGAAGTTTCTCTTTTCCAGTTCATTGGCACTTTTCTCCCCACGGTAGATTCTTCATAACCACGATAAACCGAAGCTTTTAGGACATGGGACAAAAGCTGAAAATGGTTGGGTATATTCCATCGGGTTGTGCAATATTTCTCCCATTCAGAGAACGCAAATCGATGCCCATGTCTCGTTCACCTAATCTCAGTTCTGGTATTGGAGGTCCCTGTTTTGTCATCTTTGTGCGCACTGCACTATCTGATAGCAAATATACTCTTTTGCGAAGACAGTAGAGTACTTGCACTGTTCTCGTCGCCTAGGACTGAGCATTCTACTGGCCTTTCTAGAACTCCTAAAAATTCTCTCATAAGCTTCCTAAACGGCATGCAGTTTATTAGACATTTACAACCGGCCTGATCAAATGAGGCTAGCCCAGCTTGAAGCAGAGCTTTTCAAGCCTTTGTGCCAGTTCGGTATCGGTGGATTCATGTTTCACGCACAGTGAGTTTTGTACAGCTTCTCAGCAGTTCACATTTGCCTACGGAGGGTTTTATAGATTGAAAAGAGATGGAAATAACTATAAATGCGAACACATCACAGTAAATCCTGTCAGTATTTTGTGCAGAAGCAATCCTTTAAAATAACAAATAATCACTGTGAGCAGTACCTGACAAAGAGCTATCACTTGAATCAATAAATAAAATGTCTGTATCACCACGCTAATAATGAATATTCAATCAGAGTTTATAAAGATACTTGTTCATATTCATCTACCTCCAAATGCCGGTTAGCTTTGTGATCACCGAGTATATTATTGTCTGGTAGGAAACGAGAAAATAACTGAAATAGAGCTAAAGAAAAAAATCATTTAAAAAGGGTGGATTCTGAAACACGATTCTGTAGTTTTGTAGAGTTCTAATGTACAGATGGTAATCTCAAATTCAGCCGATTGGAAGCCAGAGACACTTGCTGAATACTGACTTGAAAATTATGGGATAAAATGTTCGGCTTCAGTGAATGATACCAATGGCGTAATTGTGAAATACGCAGCTCGAAGGCAGGCGTGATTAAGATTATGCCTGACTTAAATATTTTGAAACACGCTTATCCTGTGACAATTTCGAAAGGAAAAGTCAAAACTGTAACACTACCTATTTTGTACGGGATAATTTCATTGCGTTTCAACTTGATCCCTAATGCAGAACAAAAAGTGGCTAACCGTAATACAGGGATATCAACATTGTCTGTGCGAATAGGACGAAACTACAAACCAAATTATCGCGGAAAAGACAATGCAATGAACAGTTCTTTTTTGTTGACAAGCTATGGTTTCCAGCGAGATGCAGTAATGGAATTGATTCCGTAATCCGGTTACGCAATTGTCACTCTGTCTTTGATCAAACGAACGGAGTACCCACACCCCCGGCAAGGGAATGACTGCCGCTGCATGTTATCTCCAATTGAATATACAAATTCAAGTTTGGATGCGGAGTCACTTTCTTAGGCTTACCGGAGCGACAGTGGTGTAAGCGGATGACCGGGTTCAGTGTGCGAACATACAACCAGTGTAGGGTTAAAACCATGGTGATTGCTTTAAATACGGTATGCCTCCGTCATCACCCACAGCTCGTCATTTTGTGATGATGTAACATGAATTTTTCCCGGAAAACTAAGCTTGAAGTTCTCCACGCAACATGAAACACAAGATTATTGATACTAACCAAAACCACTGCTATACATTGCTTGAAAACTCTGTCTGTGTTGGTGAAAAAGACGGGTTGGTTTCCTTTTCTATACGGTGATAATTTGTTTTATTTCGGTTCAGATCAGAAAAACATTTTTCCATCCGTGGAATATATTAAAGGGCCCGGGTTCAAACCCTGGGTGCGGCAGAGGATATGCACCTCTGATGAGCTTTAACAAGGGCGAACCTCGAGTCTGGTGCTTCCGAGTGCAAGTTGGTCGGCTGACCTGAGGTTTGTGCGTGAAAGGTGGGGTCCAAAGGACAGTCAGCTAAACAAATTTACAAGAACGTTTTGTTCTGCATTACGTAACATGTTGAGATGCAACGAAATCCCCCCGGACGTAAGTGGAATTTCAAATTCTCATTTCAGAAAGGAAAATATTTAAATGTATTACGAAAAAATGGTCTTTTTGTTCACTCCAAGACCATCGTGGATAACCCCGGGGACGATAGAGAACTTGGTGAAAGTTCACCATTATCATAGCTGGTGGCTTTTCACACGAGACCTAACTACTCAGAAGTTTGCAATCCTTTTGCACAAATCTTATTGTGAATGAAACTGCTATTTTTTTCTCTCCTACGTGGTTCATTTTCGTTTATTGCTTTACGTTCACCCTAATCTGTGAAAACGGTGAGAAAAATAATAGTCCGATTCTGGGCAACGGTGATACTGATGTCGGCCGTTAAATTTTGTTATTGTTTTAGAACAAACTCTTTCACGAAAATAATGCTCGAAAAACCGGACATTCCACAGATGGACATGAAAAAGCTAGTTACTAAACAAGTGAAGGCCTACTGTTCGGAAATTAGAAAAAAACCCAGAATGTGCCCACAAATGTGAGTAATCAATTCGTATTTCTTATGGAAGAATTGTTCAGATTTTCAGAGTTTTTGGATATGTCTAATGCTTATTCAATTCCCGGAAAGAATTTGTATTTGCTAAAAACTGTGCTGGAGTGTCTCAGCATCACACCAGTAAGCAAATCGCCTTCCGTTGCAATTTTATTCTTTTCTGCAAAAGGATTTGGCCAGTTTTGTTGAAATGGTTGTCACGGAAGCAAACCGCTTGGTCGAAACAATCCCGACACAACTAGTTCGACCTGAGGTCAAGCAAAACATACATGTGAGAATGGTATATTTCCTGATACTATCTTATCGAAGGAAAAACTAAGCTACATGAAAATTCAAGGTCAACTGTATGGTGCAAATGAGGCTGCTCAGTTGCTAGAATACCGAAAAGCAAATACCCTGAATCACCAGTGTCTTTTTGAATTACAAAATCTGCTCACTAATACTCAGAACAAAACGGGCGTGTTTCGTTCCATTTTTCAAGGTATGTGTAGGGTCCGTTCGTCATACATACTACTTCCAGTATTGTGGGAAATATATTGCAAAACTGGTGCGGTCGAAACCGAAAGGAATACTTCCACGGTACGGTTGATGAAAATTTCAATTTTAATAGACTGTCCAAAGATTGCAGGATTCTTGTTTTGGTTCCATTGCTATTTGCATAGCACGTTTGTGTTCAGACAGGCGCATTACTTACGAACTGTCACATGGTTGGACGTGCTGGCAATGAAATATTTGAACTTTTGCGGCTTGGATGGTGCATCGGAAGTGAGTTTTATGTGTAGAACACGACTGGAATAGTTTGTCAAAACAAGCTTTCTCACAGTGCTCAAAAAGTACACAAAGAAGATTTTTAATCAAGCACACAGAATTAGTTCGGAATAAGAACCCAGATGCTTTTCATTTTATCATGCGTAGATTTTATATTGGATATAAGGTATACCAAGGTTGGGAACAAAAAGCCTGTTATTTGACACTAAGACTGTCCACTGATGACGAAAATAGAACATCTGCTTGATAGGGCAGTTGTTAAGCACGTCAGTTTACCAACTGGTGAAATGGCATTCCTGTTTGGTCCAAAAGATCCATCAACCAGTTAGCTAGCGACATTGAAGGAGACGAAAGCCCCACGCGAACAGTGGTGATCCTGTTGTCCATTTCTGTTGGATCAGAATGACTGATCAATGTGCGTTTGTACAGCTAGACTGTGTGTATACCTCATGTTGACTATTAGGGTGTTCTTTTCCTTTCTCATCCACCCACCCCCATGTAGGTCCACTCTCCGTCCATCTTTTATAACCATGCTTTCTAATTTAACGTGCAATATGGTGAAAGGCTAGTACCAGAAGAGCGCCATTTAAAGCAGCGTTTGTGTTCAGTAAACCGTTGAGAGTCAGTCTGGATAGACTGGTGGTTCGTCCGTTGACTCACAGTCGTTCAATGCGGGTTCGAATACTAATAAGGTTCGGCGGATGTGCATTGCTGTAGAGTCAGAACACGGATGAAACACGCGCACAGTGCATCCAGGTTTATTTACGATGAGCTGAGTTGCACGAAGAACCAATGGAAAATACTAGATTTGTCACAATTACTTAAAGATACATAGTTTATTAAAATTTATATAGTTTACCAATGTCTGTGTCTATCGTCGTCCACTTCACGACGATGGCCGAATATTAACAGTCCCAGGTGTGAAAATGCCCGTTGATATGACTTGACTTGTCTTTCATTTGCAAGGCATTGGCCCGGAACTCTGTTATAAGACTTGCTGAGATCAGTCAGCTTGAAGTGGGCCAAGGAAAGCCGGTGGACCCGTCATTCGTGGCCCAAATCCAGCTATCTACAATGCAGGTAAGCTAAAAATCCAGCAAACTTTGATCACGTGTCTTGGATGAGCGATTATTCTAATATACAATGAAGAATTTATACTTTTGGGCAATTAAAGCAACATTAGATAGATTAGTTTGTTTCCAATCTACAGATAAAGAAGAAAAAAAGAAGGCACATACCACAAGGCACGGTTCCAGCCGCCACGGGTTATCCTTAAAAACAAGTGATTTCGATCAGAGTTAGTGGAATTTCAACTTATCCTCGTAATATTGAATAACTGATTTGAATTTTTATGTGCTGTATTTTTCCACCCAAAACTACGCTTCGGAATTTTCCTAGACCGGAATCGTACAGAAAAAGTCACAGCTGACAAGTGTTTAATAAAGGCATCACAATTTCACCTTATAAATCGCATGAAATCCGTTCCAACCGGAACTAGAGCAAATAGTTATCGGAAAATGCATTATCACGGCCCGAGAGAACAGAGGGTTTTCGTGTTTAAGATTCCTCTATTTGTGCAGCAGGAGTGCCCACTGCGGAATCCTAACTAAGATTAATTGATAGCTCTTCTGGGTCTAGTCGCAACTAACGTCGAGAAAGAAGACACTGTGGTTGTTAGTTGAAATAGACGAAGTACGCTATATGAAGGGGATTTCTTTGTTCCGGTAAGATTATCGATCGAGTAGCGGAAGTACCATGACCAGTTGAGTTGCCCGTCGATAAATTTGTTTTATTTTACCCTTTAATTCGTCATACAACGAAAATTATTTATATAAAAAAATTTAGAAGTATGCTGTTTCGTAAATGAGGACAACTCTCAGCCCCAAGGAATGTTTTATACCTCATCGTTTATATCTGAAGTCACACTAGGAGAATTTTGTGTTAGTTAGCAATGGGATGACTAGGAAACAGTGATTATCCTAACGAGGCCTAGAATAAATAGACAAACTTTCGTTCCATTGATGTGGATTTTAATTGCCTTTCGGTGGCTCTTTGAGCATCAATATTTTACTTCTGACTGAAGAAAATCTTTACGGTTGACCGAATTCAGGACAACTGAAATGTACTCCTAATAGGCAGCTTTCGTGGGGCCCAGAAGCGATGAATTCATTCCACACTCAGTGTCGCCCATTGGTTGACTTTAGTCAGTCCAGAATTCACATTGGCAACTGAATGTTTTTTCCAGTAAATCGAAAAAGGTGAATACATTGAAAGTTTCTAGACATGACTCTATGAAACAAAAACTAAAGATAAATGTCACCCAATGGATACAGAAGCTTCGTATAAAAGACCCATAAGACGCGATTAGACATATACTTGTCTTTACGTTCACCTCAAAATTATATTCATCCCGATTTATTATTCTATTGTTTTTGTCAGATATCTACGCTGATATTCAAGCGAGCTGTCACGGAGTCTCGCAGACGTCCACCAGGAAACATGCGCCCAAAAGTCAGGGTTGATTTTGCCAGTCTGCTAACGGTAAGCCAAATCAATCGGAAGCCAGTAAATTCTAAAAATCCTTAAGCCATAAGTACGCATCTGAAAGCATCATGGACAGATACTGTCAGAAATTTGGCTTTAGGGGGAATATGAAAATGTACCTTTAAACCGGATTTATGAAATGACCGAACATGAGATATACCATAGAATACTTGTTAGAACAATTTTCATAATTCACATTACCTTTCCTAATCAATTTTATGTTAGTTGTCAGAGGTTAATGAATAATTTACTCAACTGCAGGCGAGTAAGCAAATCACATTTTGACTTCGATGGTCCTCATTTTATTAAAGAGGCGCTAGCTACTAAGCGGGCAAATTAGGAAGAATTTTGGCCATATGAAAATTCATGGATATTCTATTCATCGGGATGATTCCTGAAAGGTTTAGATTTGAGGACTATCTACACTACAGTGGATGAATCTCACGGACCGTCAACGCGTGCGGTTGACTGGCCGGGGTCTCACGTGTATGGGAAAATTCGCAGTGATATGCTTGTGTGATAGTAGTCGGTACCGACTGATCGATCAATACGTTTATTGGCATGGTCATGATGAATTCAGCAGTTCCACCAATAGTAGGACCAAACTGAAATGTCCCTCGTCATATTTAGTGTTAAGCTTAGAAGTGGATAGAACACCTTATGTTATTCATTCTGTTAATAACAACAGAGTCAGCAGTCGTCTTCGTGGTGTTAGTTGCAGTATTAGTGTACCTAGTATTAGTGTAGTGGAGCGTGCACACTACTTACTGAATACGTAAGCAACTGACTACTCAAAACACAGTTAGGGACATTTTCGGTTTAACAATGAACACGACTACATCAGACGAAACGAAAGCAATAAGGTAATAGAAGGCATGTGGAAAATACGACTGCATCCTCCGACCGGAGAATGACGATCTTCAAGTGGATCGGACATCTATAATGAAAAAAAGTATTTTTATTATAGTTGACTGATTTTCCTAGGATCCGAACGAGCGGCATCTAACAAACTATTTACCAAGCACTTAGTCATGGTTGCAGCAGCGGTAGTAGTAGGCATACAATGTGACGCAAAACGACTCGTCGAGCCAACAACAAATTTTCTGGATGAATTATTTTCTTCAATTTGTGTTTAGTTGAAATTTGTGTGATTTTCGTAGCATGACAAATTAACCGGAGAATTATGAATTTGAGAATGAGTGGAATGTTGAATTTCGGTAAATATCTAAACCGATGAGGGTAAAATTCACTAAAAGTAGCTTTCGTTACTGATAAATGCAAGTAGTGTCGATTGTGATGCTTACGAAAACCTACTCAGTTATGCAGTTCGAGCTCCGTGACTTAGTTAAGGTACATCAGGCTATCGGTTGATGACGCTAATTTATTCGAAGTTTCCTCTTATTTATGTCGGTTTTTGTTGCACTATCGGTAGTTGAATGCTTTTGACCTTGGTTGATTCTGGTAAATAGCTCTGTGCAAAGCAAGCTGACAGTTGGTAGGGTATGGAAGTATAGATAAACTGATCTACAGGACCATGTGAATTATCCTAGGCTGTAATTAGATAGGTTTACCACCCGAATAGTCTGGTATGAGCCATTTTTGGCCAACATATTTTTGATGGTTATGCCTGTATTATAAAGCTAAGAGGAATTATTTCAACATTCGGAGACTTCATAATGTATGTGGTTTAAAAATGCCCTTTAACGATGACTTCAAATCTTGCTAAAAAAAGAAATTCCAGTTCGCATCAATATGAGCATTGGCTTCAAGGTCATTTGAGCGGTCTTCCCTGATCGCTTACATTGTTATGGTGATAGCGATGAAAAGATCCATTAAAGCTGAATTCATCGGCATCTCCTTGAACAGAATCAAGGTAAAACAGCAGAGGTCTGTAATTTCGAGTCTTTTTCACCGTGTACTTCTCAGTGTTTGAACGCCCGTGAATATTCCCGGGCTCTTTCACTTCTTGTTGGACATAAGATAGCCGCAATTTTCAATGCGACTAGTATCACGTAATATGAAAGCTGTAAGCCCAACAAATCAGGGCACATATTAATTCCATTCGAGGGTTCAAACCATGTAGCTTCTCATTTTGGAGACGGGTTTGTCGTTGTACGTGTGTTTGGTATTTGTTGAGGTTTACAATACTAAGAAAAAATGTTATTTCGAACATAAATTCTCCCCGGAAAATTATTTTGTTGAAAGTCGATACATCATACCAATCAACTTTGTTGATCTGGAGCGGCATAAAACACGTTCAGCTTTTTTGGTGGACTACAATTGGAAACGCATCGAATGTTCAGGAAATCTTCACTGTTATCACTAAAAAGTCCCGGAATTCAATGGAAGGAAGTGTCCTGAGTAGGTAATAGTTTCCTGGGGTAACGCTTCATGCTTTGCTTTAAGAGAGTTCTCTATATCAAGTCATGCAAAACGAGCTATCTGTTAATTATTCAGTGCAGATTCGGACGTAATTCTAAAATCTTGTCTGTTCTGAAGAGAGTAGTCAAACGGCTCACTACACACTGGCCATTAGAGTCAAAAGTGCAACATGTGATGTTGCATAAGATAAAAAATATTTATTCACGTAAATGGTGGAGTCTATGCCGATAAGACAGCGTAAAATCCTGAATAATAAAGACGGAGCACATGTTCATTACCATTTACGAACATTGTGCTCTGAATAATGCTTTGGTTTATTGAACGTAGAATAATCTTGTTCCATTTCCCCTCAGCTGTTCCTATCCCGTCACAGTTGTGATCTACTGGTAGTACTGATAGCACATACAGGCAAACCACAGGAGCTACTGTCCTAAAACCTCGCCACTACTTGGTAGTTATGGCAAATATAAATTTAGATGGTTCTGCTTTAATGCTGTTGGGCACGAGCACAAAATGTGCTTATTTGGCACACGTGTGAATCAGTCTTGACAGTACCTTTGAATGTTGATCCTACGAAGAGCACTTTTTCCATGAATTTTCTGTCGTGTCTGTCGAATGAAAAGAAGCAACCCCACTTGGAGCACACTACTGTTTTGCTCCCTCCCGCTAGCTTTTTCTGGCTTCGGACCATCTCCACCTATTAGTACTATAACACTCAACTACCAGTACTCTTCCGCCGGGGGGCTGCACGTGTTCAGTCTGCAAAACACAAAGAAAGAAAAACTCTGTAAGCCAAGGCTCAATAAGTATATCAACAGGTAAAAACACTTATATTGGTCGAACAACAATATGGCGGCTTACAGCCTGGCATTTACACTGCTCCCCCTTGACGGAAGAACGCTGTCCACATTACAGGAGTACTCCATACCCTGGGACCAGACCACGGGCAGGCCTTGTTACAGGACCACTGACGACTACACAGTGCCTCAGAACCACACAGTCAACTAAGCCTCCCATTCCGTTACTTGAGGCGAGCCAATTTACGAGACTTCTACCGGGTCACATTAAAATCAAATCACATTTCCAAAAACATGATTATCTCTACGATCCACTTCAGGTCAATCCCCAAGGTCTCCTATACTATTCGGTTCCGGGTCGCGGAACCATATTTGTAACATGCAAGAATCGATATCTTCCGTGGGGATTGCTCGTGTTCGATACGCAAAATACAAAAACGCAGAAAAAATCTGTGAGGCCAAACATTCAGTAAGTGCATCAACAAGATCCTACACTTACAGTAGTTGAACACTAATATGGCGGCTCGCAGCCTGGCCATTATACTGATCCCCCTCAACGAAGAAACCACTGTCCACAGTGTGCTAATGGGGTTTTTTGCTTCTTTGCATTTTGCAGCTCGAACTCGAACAACCCCCACGGAAGACACTGATTATTGCATGTTACAGTACAAAAGCGACAATTTATATTTGGTACATGGGGGTCATAGCTCGATTCCAGACCGCACACTTATTGGCCCACCTATCGTTTATAGCCACCTCTTATGAGTGGTTGATATGATAACAAACCCAGCAAGTTGATTTGGTTCAGACGAAAGTTGCATTCGATTGGTTCTTTGGTCCGTCTCGTTCACCCCAAGCTTGTCCTCGATTAAGGACAGATAAAGACGTGCTGGCTGTTCGCCAAACCATCGTGCTGGCTACTAAACGAACCGAGCCGTCTGTTGGCAATACGCTAACCCATGCCCTAGCAACTATACTACCTCGCACTCACCAGCAAGCGCGCCGAGGCTCGTGGAATAACCGGAGGCAAATTTTCGGTTTATTTCAACTAAATAAATTATAAATCGAGAGTGAAGAAGCGTGATTCACTAAATACCTATTTTTGGCTAAGTTAGGAAAAGGTTTAATAAAAACAGTGAAATATCATTTTAGTACAGAGTAAGGTAATTATATTATTCGAGCCTACAGGGAATGTTTGTTAGCTAAAACAGATGGAAATGTAATCGTGATCGGCAACATATACTTTCAGCATTTTTCACGTAAGAGGTGGTGTCGAAGCAAGATGTAAAAAGTGTGTTGGGGGGAGGGGTGGAAGTTAACATTCTTGACTGGGACAATCGTTATCCATGCTGAGGGAAAACATAATACACAGAAAATACTAAAAATAGGTACGGAGAAGAGTTTCTACTTCATGTCTACACGTTATTGCGAACAAGGATGGAGAAGATTGAGTTGCACCAGCCCTCGGGCGATCTAAATTATGCATCATGCACCCAATTAAGGTGCTCACTTGTTCCAGTCAAGAACAAATTCTGTGTATCGTTCTTCATTGTTGCTATCGGTTCACTTTGTATGGTGTGACTTACAGGGCTCAGGGAAATGTGACTCGTGATGGGAAATTCACAGAGAAACTCATTCCATCATAACTTCAAAATTACAAAACCCACCTATTTCATTGAAATGGTCTGCATCCTATCATGATTAGTCTTATCGGGGTAGTGTTAACAACGATAGCTTGGAAAACGAGAAATTCATCGGGTTAAAAAGACAAATGTTTCGAGTTATTCATATCAGGAGTTCTTCTAAGAGATTTATCTTGCTGAAGGAAATTATTCCAGGCCATTGTTTTACGTGAGATTGTGTACCATATAGCCATGGACAAATCCGTCCCTTTGTTACAAGCTTTGACAGTGGTGAAACCTGGACAACTTCAGGACGCAGTGTTTACACTTTCCTTCTGAAAACTCTAATTTGGATGTGGAGGGAAATGAGTTCTACAGATTAAAATAACGTTGTTGCACGCTATTCAGATGACATGATTCCGGTATCGTTGTGCAGTGTTGTATGTGAAAGATAAATTGATTCCAAAAATCGCGATATCGAATACTTTTCATTTGAATCACAGTCAGCCTTCTGTTGTTCATCCCAGTGGAAAGTGACTAAAATCAGAACAGTTATTGTTCATCACTGGAATAGGGGTTGCACATCACTGGATATTCACTTGTATTATCCACATCCGATGGTCGTGGTGTGATGGCTCAGCTAATAGAGCGACAACCTGGTGAGTTCAGCAAGTTTGTGCAGTTACTGAGTTTATTTACCTATCTATATTCTCTGTTCAAGACCAGATTATCGCAAGTATTGAGTAATGTAACACGATGCAAATGGTGTAGCTCAGATGAACATGCCTGTGCATTCACATCTCTGCTGCATTTCAGAATAAATGGCCCAGGACTCAAACAGAAAGGTATTTGAATCAGCTTTTTCCACATCCGGCCGTCCAAATGTTAGCCATCCTGGAATCACTGAGCTTACCCCCGGGAAAACGCAGAAGTCTGATCAATCCGAGTACACCAGCGGATGAGACTGACTGGGAGCTGAATGACGTGTACACGGAATTGCTCATGGCCGCTATGGAGCTAATTTATCGTGAGTTTCTCTTTTTGCATAGCTGCTAGGGTTCAAACGAGACGATTCATGAACAACTCAAGGATATAAAAACCAATCAAGGTTTCCTAGTACTTCTTTCTTTAAGACTGGGTATCGTTATTCCTTAGTTCATACAAAGACCAGAGAGAGATTGTCTGTGGGAGCATGAAAAATGTAAACTGCGAGGGCGGTAAATTGTGACGGGGATTGATGATCAGTCCTTTTTGATGTGACAAATATTTTAAAGATGTTGCCAGACCAACCACCATCTACTTATGGGTTCACAGAATGGAGCTAAACATCCGACTTGCTGCTATCATGACGAGGTATAATACTGCGTCTGACGTATTGCGATAAACCATGACCAACTCTTCATATAGGTCAACTCTGGGAACCGTTCTATTTAATTATTTCGGTACCACAAATCCCGCGCGATTCGGACGTGATTGTTATGATCATTTGAAAATGTTATGACTGGAGCGCATACCCGTATGTCTTTCAGATCTTTTTGAGTATCTGCATAAACACAAAGGGCTGTAGACGAAATTTTATTGTTCGGTATTGGCGGTAACTTTTATACCTTTCACGAGGGGAAAAACAGGACCGACCAATGTTGAAGTAGTGTTGCATATAATCCACATCAATGACGCTTTGCCGTTTATAAGAATCATGCTCAGTCGATTTTATTCACGGATCGTCAGACGAATGGCATGAAACTTGAAGCCGTCTGTGGCGGTGGAAAAGCATCACCGGTCAAATTTTCTTGGAGGTATCCTCAGATGTCATCTGGTTAGTTCATTAGCTCACTAATCACAAAAGAACAACTTGGTCTGATGGCTTACAGCGGGGAACTAACCAGATATTAGCTGGGCACAACAAGAATACTTTTGGACTCAAACAGAATAACTGGAGAAATGAAAAGTTTCAGGCCACTCCGGTCAGTTGTGGTTACCTGAAAGGGCTTGTGGAAAAATTCAAAAAAAGAAGTCCAACAAAGGTAAAATTTTATTGTTTAATAGCACAGCGTAGTCGAAACTGCTGATAAGTAGTCGACGTCTCGGTCACCACGGGTAACCTTTTTCAGGAATGGTTTTACAACCGAATGAAACTGGAATGATAGCTTAGAGCAACTGGGTGTTACTCACAGCGTGTTCGTGTGTTGGCGTATCGACTTTTCGATACACTCCGAACCGATCTCGGTTCTGACACGGAAGCCTATCTAAGCTAAAAATAGTGCCATGGGAGGTAGTCTTTATTCCGATGCCTTCTATAGGTGATAATTCCATGTTTAGGATGATGTGACTATATGGCAACCAGCTACGCTCTTGTATTTATGCATCTTCTTTCAACACTTGATAGTTTGATCTGACTTTATGTTCTCACATCTTTCTGGGGCTTGATTTTTTTATTTCCTAGTGAGTGTTCTACTGTTAGGTAACAACAAAAGCAGCGACAATCTGTGCTTAGTTATTAGATAGGCAGAACTGAATTGAAACCTATTGTCTCGTAGCAACACCATGCATATTTTCTTTCAGTTCTCATGAACATTTTCATGTGTTTGACACAGTTGCTTTGGTTAACTGGTACAATGCTATAGTTTGACATGAACCGTAATATCGTAGATGATATTGCAATATAATTGCTGCCCGAAAGTCTGTGTGCAAGGCATCTTGCATACTTGTATTGCTTCTCACAAAATTTGCTACCTCTTGACCGGTGGTGGTCAAACGGTCGTCATCTTGAACATGCCGCCGTCAGGCAATTCTCCATTCGGCATCCTTTGATTTGTCACGTCCCCCTTCCATAAATACTGGTCATTTTCGCACAACAAAAAAGAGGAAATGAAGGATTATTATTACGGGGTAGTATTATTTATATTAGAGTAATTTATTATTCAAATTGTTCTCTGACTTCAAATGCTCATTCAGCTCAATCTTCGACGAAGTTGTCTCCAAGCTACGAGCCCGGTGGGAAACGCGGGCGCCCGGTGTCTTCCATAGAATTGGCTGGTATCGAACAGAATCATAGAATTGTTCCACTACATAATGAAACAATGGCCAACTGGACACAAACCGAACTGGTAACGGCTCTATATGGATGCCGGGGGCATAGCCTGGACGAAGAGATGAGCACTCGTGCATGGTCATGTACCTGGGACAGTGTGATGAAGCTGATCGAGACAGCATTCGCAATGGCTCAATACGATGTGTTTGTGGCCTTGGTGGTACCCACAATCAAACTGATACAGGTGATCTACGTAATAAAACTGCGTGCGTATTGTAAAAAGTGATTACCCGAGTCATTATCTTACAACCAAAGGCTACGTTTGTGGTGAATAAGAGTGAAATTGGTGCGCAAATTACCTTCAAGGTGATTATAGTCGGAAAATTCGCACCGATGACTGCGTTTTATGAAAATAATGATTCGACTGTTGACATGAGATAGTGAGCTAAGTTAACAAATGACAATAAGCTGCGCAGACGAGATGATAATTCAAAGTATAATTGACTTGTGGACAGACGGTGATAATCCAAATCATGATTATAAGCTGAACGAAAAGACACTAGATGGAATGTGAAAGAATGGAAACAATGGGACAGAATCATTATCAAGAAGAACTTAGTGTTGATAAACTCATGTTTTCATTTTGAATTTCCCCATAAAGAGGTCGGAAAGGCACTGCAACTCTCGCTAGATAGATGCAGCTTAAAAAGTATTTTTATGTTTTGCTAGTGACGAAACCGCGTATATACGTGACAAAATTGGCGGGAAACCTTACTTTACGAAATCATTATTATGAGTCCTCCTAGGGATAATCGGTATGGGTGCGTGTGCAGACAAGTCTGAGGAAATGATGTAATGAAATGGGCTATACAAAGTTAAATAAATTACTTGCCTGTAATTATTCACTGACTACTTTCAATTTCTTTTATCAGGAGTTCATAGACAAAGGAACGGAGAACACCAGCAAAAAAAATAAGGCCCGGGCTAATCTTCACATCCTAGTTTTGATGCACGCCATGTACTCCTTTCAGCGACAGCAACGACTGAGCCAATCCGCAAAAGATGCACAAGATCAAGTAAGTGCATCAGTGTAATATCCACTCAATCAACAAGTCACGCCAATTTCTGGTTTGTATTGTTCGTGCACAACCCACCTTAGATCGACACTAATTTTATTTTTTGCTTATTGGGGTAACCTTTGTCTTTACAACGTGTGTGAATGGGTCACGGTTGTTTATTTACTTCATTTTATGATTTAAAAAAACAGTACTACTGTACTATTGAGTCTGGTTTGCTCACGTTTTGTGTGAATCGGACGAAGTCTATACTCAAGGCTTGCGTCCATGTATGCACAGTTGTAGCCGTGATGCATATTGTGCATATACACGGATATTATTATTGTCATCCAGTGATTCTTGCGACTGGTATTTGTAATGCGCTCAGTGTCGTTGTTTCATTGTCAGTTTTTTGGGAAACGTGACGTGAAGGCAGTCCACATCTACCTAAAATGTTTGGGACTAATTTAACATACAGATATGTTTTCCAGTAGACAATTGTTCGATACCTAAAATAGTTTGTAACATCGCAGGTAATTCCATGGATATAATTGATGGCCAGTCACATCCATGATCATCAATTCGAGTTCAAGTAACCCCAATTCTTATCTCTGAAAAAATGGAAAGATTCATTGAAACTGTTGCGGTAATGTTTATAAATAACTCAACGCACATAGCTTGTGTGAGGATGACTAAAGTCAATGGCCGGTGCAACGAAGCAACACGAATGTCATGATACAACCTTGTCCACAAATTAGACTGGATTTCATGAAAAATATTTTAATGGTTTAGGACTAAGCAACAACGACAGCTAGGTCTACTTACATGGTCTTTCTTCGGCATTCTTCATCTGTCTTGTTCATGGTCCCTGTATTGCAGCTGGTTGACATTCGTCACTTGTTTTGATTCTCTACTCCTCGACTGCATCAGAAGACGTCACCGTAGTACATTCCTTCAAGTTGAGTTATTCCAAAGTCTGTCAGTGTGGCAACAGATTTTAGACCAAGCAGCAAATGAAGTTCAGTTACTCCACTGGGCAAAATCAAACATGAGAATTCTCAAAACGGCATGAACCGAACTATCACGCTCAGAGAGCGGGCAGTCGAGAGACTGAAACAGCGGCCCGTTGTAGATCATTGAACTGAGGTAGTAGTAGTAATAGAAGTAGTAGTGGCAGTATTAGTAGTAGTGTAGAAGTAGTAGTGGTAGTAGTAGTATTAATAGTAGTAGTAGTAGTAGACGTGGTAGTAGTAGTAGTAGTAGTGGTAGTATTAGAAGGGTAGTAGTAGTAGGAGCAGTAGTAGTAGTAGTAGTAGTAGTAGTAGTAGTAGTAGTAGTAGTAGTAGTAGTAGTAGTAGTAGTAATGGTAGTAGTAGTAGTAGTAGTAGTAATGGTAGTAGTAGTAGTAGTAGTAGTAGTAGTAGTAGTACTAGCAGTAGTAGTAGTGGTAGTAGTAGTAGTAGTAGTAGTAGCAGTAGTAGCAGTAGTGTTGTGGGTGTATATACTACTTATTAAGTAGTTGATTGCTGAAGACAGAACTATGGACAATTGTGGATTAACGAACACAGCTAAGTTCAGCGATCCAGGCGCAATAAGGTGAGCGACGATCAGCAAACCACCTGACCGCTCCTCCGTTGGACGATGACTGTTTTCAAGTGAACGGGACAGCCACTTGGCAAATGAGGATGTTTGTAACGTTTGTTTTGTTTTGTCGATGTCCAAACGAGCTATTGGCAATAACCAACCTATCCACCCAGGCGTGCCTTGTGGATTTTAACAGTAGCAGTAGTAGTAGCAGCGGTGGTAGTAGCAGTAGTAGTAGTGGTAGTAGTATTAGTAGTAGTAGTGGTAGTAGCAGTAGTATTAGTAGTAGTAGCAGTAGTAGTATTAGTAGTAGTGGTAGCAGTAGTAGTAGTAGTAGTGGTAGTAGTAATAGTGGTAGTAGTAGTAATAGTAGTAGTAATAGTAGTAGCAGTAGTAGTAGTGGTAGTATTAGTAGTAGTGGTGGTAGTAGTAGCAGTAGTAGTAGTGGTAGTAGTATTAGTAGTAGTAGTAGTGGTAGTAGTAGCAGTAGTGGTAGTAGTATTAGTAGTAGTAGTAGTGGTAGTAGTAGCAGTAGTAGTAGTAGCGGTAGTAATAGTAGTAATAGCAGTAGTGGGAGGAGAAGGAGGAGGAAGTTCTGTTTGTTATGAGACGTTTTATCGCGCAGAATTAAGGCGGAAATGGGAATTAAATCACTTTAAGGCGACGTACCATAGCTTTTCCTTCAGTTTAGAATTAGTCAACTAATGGCAAAATAAATACAATTTTGAGAGCCAGTCTCCAAGACAGTTAGATGATCAACATGTAGGACTCATAATTCCATTTTTCAGTATGGAAACTCATTTGGGACTTGGAAACTATGCAATGCTCGTGCATATAAACAAAGAGGTAACAGATTTGCAAACTCTTCGTGGATTGCGCGATGAGTGTGAATTATCCATCATTCCTAAAACTCGATTTATTTACTTTCCTTGGTGATCAACACTTCGAAGTGAACAACCTTGTGTGAGTTCAGTTAAGCAATACGACCACTGAGTAATAAACCGAGGAACGAGATTAGAATTATTGGATCGCAATCTCATACCGGAGCAATGATCACAGAACGAGCACATAAATTCTGGAGTTAACTTATTGACGTTATTAAGCTTTACTGTCTATTAGGGCATTAGGTGGAAAAATTTAGGTAGCCGGGGATGGTTTCCTTCTTTGTGTGTTTACCCTTTACAATAACTCTGACTAATTAAATTATCGTAAAATTGGGGATACTATAATTAGCCCTTCCGTCAGTTTATGCATGAAGACAATCCATTCGGATTCCCTATTCTCTCGGTCTTCTTTAGGCCGCGCTAACCGACCGGACGAAAAAGTCTACTGAGGATGAAATAAAGTTATCTGCCAATTCAAGTAAGCTTGGAACATTTAACCCGAATCGCCGTTTAGTCAATCAGTGGCTTCCAAAACATGTGAATAATTTGACTCAAGCAGTGAAACAAATTGTCACGGATGATAGTTTAACGGTAAGCTCAAATTCATGAACGAAGTCGTTGCACACACCATCTGATCTTATTTACTGACGTCGACTGTTCTGCTTTGGCAGGTCAAATTTTACAATCCCGGAGTAATCATAGACGCCATTTGGATATTATGGGACTACGGAAAAGTTGCGGTTTCCAAGTTATTGGCTCTGTTTCATCAAAGTCCAGATGATACATCAACTCCCACAGGGTGCAAACAACTTATTGCCGTAAGTTCATTATTACTAATAAGTGCACTGCCTCTAATGCATGGTTAATATACTCACTTGATGTCAATGAAACAAGACAACTATTCATTTGTAAATGTATATGACGGACTCACTTATTACTGATTAAGACTTGCAACTTGAGTCAACAAATTATCTTGCACACCTTCTATACAGTTTTCCAACTGCGACTTATTGCACGCATAGTGTGACACAGGCATTATGCTCATTCTTATGAACCGCGCATACTAAAACATCGTTACAGTGTTTTGATACAAAATTCCGTTGGTTGCTTCAATGAACGCACAAGACTATTAGTGCGACATGATTGAGGAAATGCATTGACCTTTATGATGAGCGGAGTCATTGTTTCAGCAATCTCTGGGCACAGAAAATAGAAGACTAAATTTACTAAGCGTTGGTTCGAGCGATCGCAAAACTTTAGTGACACAAAGACGGCTACGGAAATCGCCAACTCAGTACACATTCACTAGCCGACTTAACCGAAGTTCAGAGCCATCTGTTGTGAATCATTTGATGGAAAATAATAATCAAGTTGAACTGTCTTGGTCAGTCAAGCCGTCTCGTCCTTCTAGTTGCAAATCTCGGTTTGATTTGAATGTATGACCTTCGTATAAAGGTCAAATCAGCGAGGTCCGGTAAATATACATTTTGTTTTCATCAATTTGGGAAAACATTTACTAGAAACCTAAAAGTCTCACTGCCCTAATGAACAGGAGAATTGCATTCTGCTTGCCCATCGGGCACGTGGTTCCATGGCAAACAATGTTTGGACTCCTTCTGTAAAAACACCTTTTTGAGTTATTCATGTATATAATAGTGTCATAGCAAGATTTGGAGGACAACAACAAAACACCCGGCCATGATATTGGTATTATCTGATTTTTGACAAAACTGAACGTCAGACGAGCAGTAAATATGCACAATGACGAACTTCCATACACATCTGTGAACGTGAATGGAATATTGTAAACTGGAACAGCTTTCGGCCGAGCCAAAGCCAGCATTATAGGCCCAACAAGGACTGCCACGATTCTTAACCAAGAACTTGTTCAAGCCGCTGTCGATTTATTTCGTATCTCTTTTGTTACGTGATCGTGCTTGAGTGCACAAAGGCCATTTGCACTATTAGGGATAACCGGCAACAAGACCCTGAGACTTGTGGTGGATAAACACATAAGGTCCCAATAGGTCAGACGCGGTAACGGTCGTACTTAGAGGGCTCGTAAAACTTGAATTAACAGAAAATTTCCAAGAGCACAAGTCCAATAACTTTGGGGTTGCAGAACACGTTACAGTGACCGATAGGAGCTAAATTAAATCACGGTCAAACTTATCGGAATGGGTGTCATCAAGAATATCCTAAACAACGTAGAATTCATCCGGCTAAGAAATACAAAAATTTCCGGTCTGCCACTAGTAGTATCTTGCTGCGGAATAATGAACTGGACATGTCTTATAAGAGGTTGTACAACCTATAGCAGTGGACATAACTATGGATTTGGAGAACATAAATGGGCGAACAAGCTCGTTTTCTGTGATTCATACTCATGCTGTTGCACCACAATATATCACGACAAGCTGGGTAACTGGACCATTTAAGCAAATAAGTGATTAAACACTGGAGCAATGAAGTCTCCCACTAGCAGGGTGGTTTCACACCTTGTTCGGAATAATCACAGTCAAAGTGACTGGAGCTTTTTTCTTGTCCTGTATAAGGCTTGGAGTTGGCAATCAAGACCGACAAACTGTCGTATAATAGCCACAGTGAAAGTTGTTATAATCCATATCCATGCCACCCCCCACTGTGTGCGCAAAAACAATTTGTATATGCTCTTCGTCTCCCCAGGACAACCCTCCACCCTAGAATAGATCTCAGACCAGATGAATACTGACAAAACGTATTAGACAATCCGCATCCGATCTCGAGCTAAGCCTGACCCACAGTTCCTTCTTTTTGTGACCATTGGTCCCTATCACTCATAAATGTTTGTCTGATTGGCCCGATTCCTTAACTTATCTCAATATATCGTGATTTGATGGCACAAGTATGAATCACTGAGAACGAGCTAGTTGGCCACTTTGTGTTCTCCAAATGTGTTCTTCGGGGAATTTTCCGACATCACTACGCATTTGTTGTAAGCTTCTACAGTGGGGAAATGATGAACGCTTCAAAACTTCAGTTCTTATAGTTCCCTCATAACAGCAGATGATAAAACGTGATTGCGTATATAGTCGTACTTTTGGAGACAAAAGTTATTCAACTCTATCCAGGTAACATGGCATTTTGTACCAGGCTTCAACTCTGTAGGCATAGGACAGGTTAATTCAAATAACCACGATGTCATGCGAATTTTGGCAATATTTATAGGTGAATCGGAATGCTGCGCTTTAGTTCGGAGCTAGTTGTGTGGAGTATTACTAACTATTGACAATGACTAAGCAAGTGTACGAGATCCATACAACCAGTGATCATAGGCAGGCGGGAAAATACGACTACTTATCGTGACAAGTGAGGCATTTGTATTCACACAACCGAATCATCATATTGCTACCGTTTTTTGCTTCTCTTCCTACTTTCCCATACTATTGATAACTTTCGTTTCTCAATGAGTTTGCTGTTGAGAAATTGGAACCTGAACAGTCACAACCCAGTAACCATTAATGGTCATTCCAATTTGACTAGATTCATTGAAGTCTTTCACATTTAGGAGGCCAAAGTGAATATGCGGGACTAAACCGCAAACGGGTTAGCGATAAACACTGTCCCAGTGGATGACATATCGCTGATCAGATACTACTTAAGTTGATATTCCATTCGGATTTCCCATGCCAGGCGCTACTAAATTGACCAACATGACCCGCTTATTCACAATGAACAAAGGCATATCGGTTTAAATATCTATATCGGTTCACTAGATTTGCGAAAGTAGCTTCATCCGATCCCTCTGGGTTTAAAATAGCACCGTTGCATGTATAATTTGCAAATTTTGTTGTCGCTCACCGTTTTCTCAAGCGGACAATGCCGCGCAAATTTTCTCGCGAAAATTCAAGGTCAAAATGTACCTACGGCTACCTTTTCCAGTTGTAATATTAGAAATTCTAAGCTCCAGGGCTGTACCCTTACCTGAAGAACACACTGCGCAGTGTTTCCATGAAATTTTTAATTTAATGTCGCGTGGACTGTCCTTCGAAGAGGGTAGCGGTTAGTGGATGGTTTAAAGCAGTCATTCTATGATACGGTAAAACTATGAAAATCCTAATCTGTGAACTTATCCGGCTAAGTCTTGGTAGGCTTTCGACTTGGGATTCACGAGATCCGCCTGTCGGGGTCACCGGTGTGTTTGCACTCGAAATCCTTCCTCTAGTGAAACGTTTGCGTTTAAAATTACGTTTCTGTTCATATGCTGCGACCAATTTCCAATGTCAATTTGAAATGGCAGAATCAATTCAACGTCTGTTGGACAGATTACAATAAAGAAATCAGCAAAATCCTTCTCTTGCCAATATTTTCAAGATTCCTCATCTTAATGACAGTACACTTCCTCGAAATCTTTCTTGTAGCATGTCCGTCTGTTTCGATTGATCCAGTCCGCGTTCATCTGGTTGAATGCCCCGGTTTTCGACGGTCTATTGGCTGCGCACTGGGGTGCCCAACTGTTGACTGCGGTGCGCGATTTGCACAATTACGAAATTCAACAGTTGGCAAACGGACGATCTGATCTGGAAAATTCACGTCTCCTGCTGGCAGCATTACGCATGGAAGATACAACTGGTGGGTTTCTCCGCGTTACCTTTAGAAATTTTGCTACTGATCATACGAGACTGTGATCAAATTTTGGGTTTCACAAGAAAATAAACAATGCACAGATTATTATTGTCAGCTGAACTGTTCGCTGAAATACCGTAGGCACTACTGGAGATAGACTGAGCTGAAATAGCCACATACTCATTGTAATGTGATTTCAGAACTTAATGCGAAAAATGGCATCCATTGCCGGGAAAGTAAATGGGGGCACACTTTTATATCAAGTATTTTTTAGTGTGTTTACAGTCAACGATGAACTGTTTCATCCTTTTCAGGAATCATCAATGATGAACTGAGCGTCGATACTACATTACGAATCATTATATAAAATCTAATCTACTAATACTGAACTGTATATTCTTATTCATCCGTATTTCAAATGACATTGGCACAATATTTCAGGAAGTAGGTGCATGGCGGCTGACAGCGGAGTATTGTCAGAGGTATATAATCTATCGGTTGCAGTGTGTGTGTGTGTGCGATGTATTTTTGAAATGAATTGAATCTGATGAACCCATCCCAGATAAAAAGACCGTCCAGAGTTGTTTTGCAATGTTTGAGATATAGTTGAAACTTGGTGAAAAAAACAGCTGCTAATCTCGAGTAAAACGGACTTGCAATGCTTTCATATGACTTGTTAGAAATCAATCATCAGTAGTGCACATACACTGAGTATAAAACCCCTGGGTTCGAACCCAACCTAGAAGACTGAGAGCCACCCCATACGTGTAACATTAGTCGATGAGGACTGGCACTTAACAGCTTCATTCCCGTAAACCGCTAAGTAAAGTGACTCCTATCCAGCACTGGCTTCGAGTGTCAACAACTCGTCAGTCAGAGAATCATGGGCTCACGGAATGGACGTCCAAACAGCTGATGTCAAACGGGAAAGGGGGCATTGCGAACAGACTGTGGTGTTGGATTCAAGAACATCTTCTAACGTCCAGCTGTTCTCCTCACTAACTCGATGAGGAGTAGCGGCAAAACAGATGTGTGTCTGCTTTTGTTAAATAATCCATACTTCAAAATTTCTTGTTCATCTATTGGATTATAGACTTTTCCCGGTACCTAATACGAACTCGATTATCAAAGTCTTTTTTTAGATACCAAATGGGCGAACACACACACGAAAATAGTGAAAAAAATTTAACACTTATAATTGCTGTTGTGATACAATGCAGAAAATTTGTGGAAGTTGTTATTAGCTGAGTACATATTCAATGACTCCGATTCCATCTTCAACTTTCAACTTTCCATTTAGGCTACTGATAGCGAAGTCCAGCGGTATCAATAGTAGCAAATTGTAACTCCAGAAGTGCTATTTTTAACCTCAAAGTAGTTACGCACTGATCATGAAGTATTCCGACCGCCTTTTAGTGATATTTTTGCGAATACGAGCTCACTTTTTGTGTACATATGGTCATGTTAGTCGTTTTTTGTCTCGAGATTCTTAACCACTTGATAGATCGAAACGCGTAATGTTACATCTCAGCCATAGTATTTCTACGGTTGTTCAGTTCACTCATCAGGATTGTGAGAAGCAACTTTGGTACGAATGATTTTCTCGTATCACCATATAAGCTGAAGTGAGCCGAAACTTAGCTCAACCTTGATCATACTAAGTTTACTTCGATGTCCTTTCAAGGACAAATTGTGAGAGATGTACGTTAAAGCACCAATGATTACATGTCATTTTTACGTCTCACACAAACGTAATTGGGATGAAATGGATGGAACTCAAGTACCCAGTCCGCTGTTGCAAATAACAAGTAGCACTGATCAAGAAACTGGGGATGTTGGACTACATAAGACCCTAGTAGATCGCGTATGTTAATGGGTCGAGTGAAAGCTAAACCACATATTCACACTGTGAATCACAGGTAAGCTAGAGTACTGCACGATTAGCTCGGCGATTATATTTCTAACGGACTTTGTATTGAGCTCTGATTTGTTATTCGTACCTAGAATCGAATGAGGCAAACAAGTGTTACGTATCGTTGTGGACCTCAATATGGTCACAACTTGGTTCCACACAGCGATGGATTCGGCAAGTGGTTGGATCACGCATGGAACAGTTATCCAATAAACTGGTGAGCTGAGTTAAGCAGACAAAAATATAACCTTCTGTTTTTCACTCTATTTATTTCATATTCAGCAATTATACAATATTCTTGCGAACGAGATATGGCTCTAACAGAATTCATCAACGGACACATGTACCGAGAGTTATTTGTAATATGAATCACTGAAGTACGTACCTTCATGGAAGTGTTTACTTACGAACAAAGCAAACAGATGGGCAGTGGGTTTAGTGAAGTAAAGCGTTTGCCCATGTCATTTTGGCGGTAGGCTAGGATAACGGTCAGTTAGAAATGAGCTGCACGGCTCATCCTACTGCGTGTATACAAACAAGCTTGGAACAGCCGTCAAAACAACTTTTTCAGTGTGGGTATCGCGGCATCACCTTACCTCAACAGATCATTTACTTGAATAGATCTTACCGTGAGCAACTCACGTGGTGGAATCCGAGGTTTTAAAGACATTTGCCTCTCATGGGTCATGGTTTCTAAAAAAAGGGAACAAGAAAGGATGCAGACTTGCTCGCCAATCAAAAAGTGCACATCAATTTTCGACTGAAATCTTGAAAAAATTACGACAAAATTACCAATGAGTCAAGGATTTTTTTCCAAAATCCTTCAATCTTTTGCCCCAGATAACTGTTGGTCGATTTTGTGCAGTGTTTTAGCCAGCGGTTTATCCGTCCTCGAAGGCTTGAATTGCTATTTCTGCTGCTGGAAACAACAGCAGTAGTTAAAATTTGAGGTTGAAAAAACTCGGTCAGGCTTGCAAAGGTAAAATTCGCCAACAAAATACTGATTACTGCTGTTATCTGCGTAAAATGTTGGTTTTCCGACAGAATTAGCTGAAATACATGTCAAATACTGTTCGATTTCTCTCAGAAAGTCCTAGGACAGTATTTTATATTTTTAAGCCAAGAGATTTCTGTTTCCGGAATTCTAGCCCGATTACTCAGATATGAAGTGGCAGACCACGGAGAAAGCTAAACAGACTTGCAGACCCTGTGAATAATTGAAATGAACATCTACTATTGTTATTTTTCGATGCCTTGCCCCAAAGGAAATAGTCTGCTTACGAAATTTGCTGTGTGCGAAGCGTTCCCTAAATTCGGTTGGCTACCCGACTTCATCATAAGGGGACCAGTCATTCGTTTAGGAGAATTGCACAAAACTGCAATTTTGCTCATTGATGAAAGTCACCGAATGTATTATTTTTAGCCATTGGTTAGCAGGTATTCTTGCTTCGTTACATCATTAGGGTTCTTCATTAGTGAGTAGTTTCAATAATACCTAAAAGAGACGTCTGCGATGGGTTTTTGGTACCACCGCTTGTGGTCATTCTCGCAGAACATCGAACGAGACCATTTCCTACTCAGGATTTTGGTTCATGTGAATATAGTAATGAATAAGCCAAGTACTGGGATGGCAAGTCAAAATGTGTAATGAGATGTTCTTGGTCTACTTAACTATTCGCTATTACATAAAGCACCAGATCATTGATCTCACTCTTAGTTACAAACTATCTGATCAAAGTGGAAACGGGATGTTCATATGAACCTAATAACTTGGACCATTTCTAACAAGGATACGACAAACAGTTATTTAGGATGCTATTGTTGAAACTCTTGTTGCTCACTGTTTCCCTTCTTCTAATTGTTCATTTTTCCAGTATAACCATAGGAAACCAGAATTGGAAAGAGAATACCGGGAATTGAGTGAACTGCTCGTAGCTCTGATGTGGTTTGAGCAGGAGGTGGCTCATAGAATATTTCTTTTAGGTAAGTAGATGGTGTACTTTTTTGTCCTCTTCCAGTTGTCACTATGAAGTATACTTAACACCTACTAAATGTCTTGGAGACAAAAACAGCGCTTGTTTTTTGTCAGTCGTATTGTCTAAAAACCGGTACAGGCAGAATCACGGGCATGACGTCCCACTTTTGCACTTCAGTTTTGGCGGCCACTTCGTAGCACCATGTGATCGGAAATGAAACAAGTCAGAGCACGAAGTGCTAATCGTGCGAAAGGAATTTACCGATGCAAATCAAGCTGCCGAAGGATGAGTTCGAGTGCTGGTACACTAAGGATCGCTGTATTTGGGCATAACATCGTTCGTCTCCAACCATTACGGCGGTAGATCTCCTGAACCTCAACCGGGAAATGTGACACGTATTGCTTAGTCAAGCCCACTAGGTTAACACGTTGATGCCAGTTCGCCGTTTAACGAGCTGACTACTTCAACCGATCCTCCGCAGAATTCCTGTCTTGGAGAACAATGCACACAGAGGGAGTCAGTCTGCAAGCATGTGCAACTCTTATCCGAACTACAGTAACACACTCTTGTTAAACATTTGGTCAAATACTGGAATCTGATTCCCAACACACAACGCCTAACCTTCACATTGCTCGTGCAATGTTCCGACGTTACTCCAGCAAAAACTACTAAGGTATTCGTATGTGATTAGCTACAATCTATGTGTATCATTTCTATCCCATAGCGGCAAAATTTCGAAGCCATAAAAGCGGGCTGATATAACTGCCTTGATGTGCCTTCTAACTACTGGATTCCAAATCAGTGCTGCAAGTGGATCAGACTTAGAGTGCGAAAACCGCATTATCTTTCTGAGAAATAACGCACAGGGAACGCAATGCGATTTGAACCGCTTGGCAGTTTGGGTGTCCAGACATGGCACGTGCCTTAACCCATATAAGTGCAAAATGCTTTTTCAATACTTCAGAGAACCTGTCTGTACTCACCGTTTGTGGTGAACGGTGAGGATTAGGAACCAGACCGTGGCGAACAAGCGGGTTTTCCGTAGCTTTGTCTTCCTATATAAACTTAGCATGCACATCGAAGTGCGAAGTGAAACCATGATGTGTAGAAGAGTGATTCTTGACAACGAGTGGCATTGAAATAGCAAAATGCGCCTGTAAGGTTGGTTAGACCTTACATGCTGTTTCCTTATTACGTACGTTCACTAGTCCTTCCCAACACGCTTGGACCACCTGTTCGTTACAGTGGTACTTTGCAATATACCATCACGATCACCACGACATTGTTTCCCACAACCCATGAGAAGGAGAACACTATAGGTAGGGAGAGAGTGGTTAGTCTATATTGGAGAAGCGTACGTGTAGCGTGCACGGGCAACGTTCATGTGGCCACCGCGCTTGGTGGCGCGAGTTCACATAAACACTGATGTGTGTTAAACAAATAATCAGGGTTGAATGCCACTACACGCCATGTTTCCGGGTTCGGGGGGAAGCTGAACAAGGCAACGCAGCTGTTGTGGATTTCGATCGATCAAATTAAAACAATCCGATTTAACCACTTCCAATTAGGAAGTGTGTTTTGGCAGGTTTGACAAGTGTCGAAATGATCGAACTAGTAACAGTCGTTGACGACGGTACTAGGGAGTAGATTGAAACCATGAGTGGACTAGAATCTCACCAGCAACGTCATTCGGTATCCCAATGATACGGGACACATCGTGAAAGAGGAAGATGCGCTCAAGGTGACGTGGAAGGTTCCATCAAACGTATGCAAAATGATTTAGGGAAGAAAGTTAGTAACGACCTAGGTGGTGGCAACTGAGTTTCACAGTCCGTCGTATTGTACCCAAAGTCGATTTGTGAAACCACTCCTTTTATCCACGTCAAGCACCACCACTTACTCACAAGCAAGTCCTCATTCCTTATGTTGCCAGGTGACAATAATTAATTAGCCACAAATACACAATGGGTACGGTGCTTTGTTCTGCTTCCTTTCAAACCGCAACATGGCATCTATTATTTCCCTATCGCTCGTTGTTAAGAATCCTTCTGTAGCACATCACTATTTCAAATCGCTCTTCAGTTAGCATTTCTACCCTGTATATATAACTGTATTAGCCAGATGATGAACTTACCGGAAATAAAATTGTTTGCCAATATCTTGTTGTCAATGTAACACGAAGCATTTTCAGCAGTTAAAATTAGTCAATATATTTAAGTACCTCTGGATCGACATTGCAGCTAAGGGTGGTTGTGGGGAGGAGACTATATCATCAGTAGTGGAGAACAGACTGGTTTCCGCAAACCTGCTTCATTTGTAGTGCGGTCACGACATTTATCTCTCATTCACTACTTGGGTTTGCAACGCCACGGCGAGCAGTGTTTTGTTCTACGGTTGAGAATCGTGGCCACTGCACGCTCAGAACACCCAAAAACGTTTCGTATTCGATTACTAGTATGTCCGAAGTTCTGGTTGCGTTTGGTAAGAACACCGTGTGAGCAGTGATGAGGTTCGTTATTGTGTGTTGGTTGTTAATAGCCGCCTTCTGACAGAAGTATTCACTGCGCATCACCTTTGGCGGCTTGAACATCTTCACGCATGCGTATCTGTCGTCTGCTATTATGTGCAACATTGACGTTTTCTGGTTATAGCTGGGAGAAAGGATGTGTCAGTTACTTCACGATTTAATGTAGTGGCATGAAGAAGTTGACGTCACATTGGGCCTCAGTTAGGAAATTCCAACTCCCTGGTTGGGATTCAAGGAATGAGGATAGCCGTTGGTTAGGGATATCAAAGGATATGGCTCAGAATCATAGTCATTGGTGTAAATACAATGCGGCATGCTTGGAAAAATCTCGGGCTCTTTAAAGGTCGATTAAAACTTTTGAAAGATTATGTGGATGCGTACGATGAGAAAAAAGAACAGTTTGTTCTTATTACTTTACCAATCTTAGTTACCCGTTTCTGTATTTGTGATGTTGTCACTATACCTGAATCCAGGCTCGTTGTATGGTAATAATAGTCATGATAATAATAATAATGTTAATATTATGAGAAGACAGATTGGCGAACAAGCTCGTTTTCAGTGATTCATACTCATGCCATTACATCACAAATTGTTGTTTTTATGTCACCAATAATCTCTATGACTTCTTGTTTCTCTAACTGGTTCAATTCCTCAACTTGTCGTAATATATTGTGATGTAATGGCATGAGTATGAATCACTGAAAACGAGCTTGTTCGCCAATCTGTCTTCTCATAATGTGCTCATTGGGAATAATCAGTCAAATAATGATAATAGTTCAGACTGATAGGATTTGAACGCTCATTTTGCATGCACCACGATATTTGATCTGTTCTGTTACCACGAGTTGTGTTGCGGGAGAAAATTAGTCCTTTTTGGAATAAAGCTGGATGATGTTTTAAGAATAGTACTATTTTTGTGACAAGCAACAGATGAAGAATTTTGTTCAGTTAATAAGAACAGCGTATCATATATAAACTGATGCGCTCCACGAACGCGATCGACAACGGTGAACAGGATTTATGCATCTCGTAAAATTTCTTCTTCCGGTCCTTTTAACTAGATGAAGAGTTAACAGAAACGATCCATGTTATAAGAACGGAAACTACCTAATTCTGTGTCCCACAGAAGAATAGAAACTTGACAAGGGTCTAAGGTACCATGATCCAACGTGATAACGCCAACCATCACGGAAATTTTTTAACCTAAATTTGAGGATTGTTATTGACCCAAGGAAGGTTTGTTCACTTACTTCAAGTTATCACAATCGGAGACATACGTAAACCCGTTAACCGGTAGAATATCGTTAATAAGTTATTCAGACGAAGTGTTCGAAAATTACACTGACTTCTTCCCATTCTCACGCTTGAGTGTAGCATGATCAATATTTACCTCATGGTATTAAAGGCCCGCCGCACTATTAGGGTAAACCCACAACCGTGACCCTAAAACTTCAAATGGAGAACCAAGCACAAGGTCCCAATGGGTCCCGCTAGTTAACGAGCTGTCCACCACCGATTTGACTGGTGATGGTGGGGTTCCTATCTATGTAGCTATGAGGGGACGAGTGGTTTATACCATTCACTCACCATTCGCCAGATATGGTGGACGGAATGCCTACACTTTTTGCACCATTCACTGGGGCGTTTCTGTTTACCAATGAAATTTTCCTAGATGTCTTTCACATCGGGAACACAGTAGTGGCCACGGAGACGTATGCAATGCATAAACCAGACAGTATTCTAGGATCACAGTTAGGTTCTGTAGGCTTCTGACGTGATTGAAAGCTCTATCAAAGACAGTATATGAATGAAGAAATAAAACTTCCCACATTCGTTGGGTTTAAAACAGAATTTTTAGTTGTACCTATATGAATTCATTCAGCAATAAATAACTGTTGGGTTAAGCTTGCCGTTTTTACATTGAACACCCATAGAAACCCAAATTTTACGGGACACTGTAAAGGAGAATATGAAGCAAGAATTGGCACGAAGTTTAGCAAAACTTTTCACGAGGTCTGTTGCCCAATGTCGAAGAAACCCGGTGTCTAGAGCATTCCTGTACTGTCATCATGCTCTGCATGAACCCAATTCCGAGAAGGCAGTCAACCTTTTCCAGGTGAGATTTCCTCTATAACGGATGCGCCTCACTAAGATGGTATGAAATTATGCGCTCAACGATAGGTGAAGCAACTTTGTCCATCAATGCTACGATTCCCATTTAACTTGTTCCTGATCGGTCTATAATGTGACCTTGAAAAGTGATCCATTTTTATTCCAGCATGACGGGATTCACGTTAACACAAATGATCATGGATTGGTTATTAATGAGCAGAATGAGTTCATCAGTTCGAGAGTGGGTTACCTCGTTAGTCGCAGTATTTCGTTCTATGTCAGTTTACGTGCTCTTGCAGTGCATAGAACGTTGGTCGTTTGACGGAACACCTGCCTAAATGTATAGCAAAACTCGTCCCAGACTTTGTTTTCAAATGGAAAGTTCGGACAATTACCAGCGTGATTGAGTGGATATCGTACATTCTATGTGAAGATAGATCACAAGTTGAGATTCAGATGCACTCCTCTCAACATATTCGTATTACTCACCTAGATGGCTGAAGATCTGCTCCAGAAGACCATGATTAGTCGCGGAGAAAGCCCAAATGGATCACTCAAATCAATCATGCTTCCGAACAGAGTTCGTTTGGAACGTGAGCAACCTGAGAGTGACGAAGATCGACCACCATCTCCGATGGTAATCAGTCGCTCGGGTCGTTCAGTTGTACTTGAAACTAAAAAATGGAGTCCCAAAACCGGGGAATCGGTAAGTCACCGGACAGAAACTGTTTCACTTGTTTTATTTGATGGCATAAAGACGATAACAAATGGGAAGGCAGTTGAGCCTGTTGTATACAAATGAGGCTGATGAAGCGTGGATGAATATTGCTCGAGGTGTTCGAGTTTCCCTAGAAATCAAAAGGATATTTTCTGACGAATCATTGATAGACGGCCTAGCCGCGTTAGCTTTTTACTTTTATGCGGCAAACTCCTGCGAGAGGATGAGCCGGCTTCATGCGTGTTCCGAATGAAAGGGAAGTAGACATGAGGAGTCTTGGGAATTTGGTACGAAGTGGCTTCCCTAGCGTCACTCGGATTTTTGTTCGAAGTAGCAACTCTAGCCTATGTACAGTCAAGTGCTACCAGTTGTTGGGCAACAGGAAGTTTTTGCTTTGGGAGCCGGTGACCGAACCAGCGATTTGTACGCCTTTTGGATGGTGGTCTACCAGCCCGGGATGCCCAACGCGTCCCAGTGGTTTTGGTGCATGGTTGCCGGTGTCTCCGTAGGAGCTCGTTTGGCGTTCGGTAGAAGTCATCCGACCCAGGGGTTCATGCAACCCTGTTGTTTGGACGGATTACCTTGGTAACCGTTGGATCCCGGCAGGTCTTATACGCTTATGCAGGAGTATTCATCTTCGCATGCTGGGCGCCGTCTCACCGGGGTTTTTAGGCATCGGTTACGCCTAACCTGGTTTGGTCCGTCTGCCGAGCGGTTTGCCGGGGTGTGGCCGCTGATGCATGCCTCAGCTTCGTGGAGCCACAGTTGACACCACGCCATCGTCTGTCCAGAGTTGAAAAAGCATTAGAACAGGCAAATCGCATAGATGAACCAATCAGTTGCTAGCAGTTGTCTGAACACACGGGGACCGAATAAAACAATCGGTATTGTAACCAGACTAACAAATCAAAAGAATCGGTTATAAATAATAATTGTACCCATAAGTTTTCGCGGCTATGATCATCGTGCTTCATATAAAAACTGTATGCTTGGTACTAATAAAACGAGATGGTTTGAAGGCCGAAGAGTCTTCTTGTTGGAGCTAGTGGAACAGACCAGAACATTGATTCTGGAATTGCCACCAGTCACTGCCGATTAAATCTGCTGACAGAAGACTTCGATGTTGTGCGGATGCTATGAAAGTCAGAATGGCCTGTTTAACTTAAGAGAGCGAAACTGAGAGCTTCGTTTTTACCACTTTTTTTTCGGGATAGCCCGGCTAGGAATGACATGAATTAAAAACAAAAGGATGAAGCGAACAGTGTCAGGCAACATACGGGTGGCCTAATAAGTACAAGAAAAGATATTTTTATTGCATGTTTCTTTGGTATTGAGCTAAGTGGGTTAGTTACAAAACGAAAACCGTCAAAACTGAAGACGAAAGCCTGAACAAATATGTGATACTGCTGGAGTGAATGAAATTGAGAAATAGAGACAAACCTTTTCGACTACCGTATCAGTGGTCTGGTAGCGGTTGAAGTTCAAGTTTTACGGTACTTATTGTGAATTAGAAAGGTTGTGACTGGGCGGTCATAATGATGTGAGAAAACAGTCTCTAAAGTATATTTCACAACGAGTAAGACGAATCAGGAAACGATTATTAGCGAGTTTACAAAGTGAGATGTGGTGAACAAAGAACTGTCTGTTCAGTACATCTACTCAGGCCACTACAGTGTACATGTGAAGTGTTACCGTCACTCGGAAATAAGACCCGTGTTATTAACATAGAATTACAAAACAGAATGTCAAGTCTGTTTCAGTAGATTGGTGTGGACCAGCAAGTTTACTCGTCCTGTATGTTTATCCCTCCATCTATTTGACCCTTATCTAGATGAGTTGTGGTGCCTTGACGAATTGCTTTTGCAGCAGCATTGTCGGTCTTTTTAACCTGATCACATTTCGCCTCGGCCGTTAAGATTACACGTTATTTGACCCTTAAGAGCGGTTTGCTGATACACGGTAGATGACACTAAGTGACCCATCCCACAATAATGAGTGGCACTTGTCAATCGCTTGGGCCAGTACTGCGCTGGTAAACTTCTTACTTTGATAAACGTGTTAGGTTTTTTTGACTGCACTCGGACAGAAGCCCGATTGTTCTACCGATGCTTTTCGTTCCCCAGTAACAGCTGTAGGAACATACACAATATTTGGTCATATAAACAAGCAACTTGCCTTTCAGTTCCAGTCGAAAACTTGGTTTGGTGTCGAACGTGATCTGCATTTTTACTGAGTAGGATATTTTACTGACTGCGTTAGATAACCAACAGGCCATTGTTTCCTAAACCGTATCCTTTTGAATTTTATAGGCATAAACGGCCTTTTTGGGATTTTGGAATACCTTGCTTGAGGGTTTTTTCATGTGCTCTTTGAGGAAACTATCTGGTTACAGTAGTCCCTCATCAAGAAACACTAATCGAGATCGCTCAAATTGCTCTTCCTATTTGGAGAGGGTGATAGTCAGTGGAAGAGAATTTTCGTGCACGGTAAGTCTTTCTTAAAGGGAGCAAATTGCGATCAGGAAGGCTGCAATCCAGCGGGACTACTGAGCTTATTTTCTCTAAACGATCTGTCGATAGCTTCCAGCGTTTTTATAATCTGTTCCTTGGAGTGCATTTGGTGCACTCTGTGTTTTAATCAACGTACTAAGTTTAATTTTTTCCGCATGGAAATGTTGGTTTGTGGTGAGCACTGCTGTCCACTGATCCGTTTGGTGTTCGTCGAACGAAAATATCAAGAAACAGAAGTGCACTATCCTGGTCTATTTCTAGCATAACTCGTAAATTAGGATGTGTTTCATCGAACTTCTACGGTACTCCTATGGGAACTAGACAGAAAATATAGTCCACAACCTTTTATAAGTGAGAAAACTGGTGATATCTTGATTCAGTGTGTGGTTCTCTACCTTCGACGCGAATACGTTTGCAAGCAGAGAACGAAATAGGGATTCCATTAGTGTGCTTTTTGTTTACATGTCTTCATTAAATTGAAACTGTACAGTTGTGGTGCATAATTTTAAGGGCTCTGAGCACGTATTAGCGTAGGTCCGTGCTAATGTCTTCCTGTTCATAGGCATGCACAAATCAAGTTTGTAGTTTCCACCAGTGGTACATTTGTTAAAAAATGAAGAAAAAAAATTGGTGAAAGGTACTTTCCACGACTTAGCATTTCATTCTTGGTCGCGTAGAGGAGATGGAACGTGTCGCAAAGGCTATATGGTGACAATTTCACTTTGATCGGTTCCTAGAATTCCGTCAGCTTGTGCTTTTGCTAGGCCATAGAGTCTAGGGATTGTTGACTCAGATAAAGTATTCAGGGACTCGTGGTCACGGGTTTATATCTTTAGGGAGGCTGTTACTTCTTCAGTCGGGGCTTACCTCTTCAGAGTTGGTTCCGTTACTCTCACGTGATCTCATCGCAGTGGTTTCCACATGGAGTTCGGAAAACACCTTTGAGGCGCCATGTTTTCGATAAATCCAGCTCACATTTTGCTACTGCAGTACACGCAAAAATTTTGCCGTTGCTTGAAAATACCATCCATAGTGTTAACGTAAAAGCACAAAACTGAATGATAGATCTGTGTCTACCACGTAACGTCGTCTATATTCAGACTATGAGGATATTTCACGAACTAATAACGAAACAGTTTAAGTAAGGGAATTGGTATTTATTCATGCACCCAGTAGCAATTGCAATCGAGACTGAGCATTACATCGGATCAAATTGTCTATTATATTCAACTAACACCCTGTTGAACACCTGAATCAAAACCAGGACCGAATACACTAAACCTTTCAGACCCAGTACTGTTCGCAGCTCGGAGTTTCAGTGTCAATGCTGTCAGTTAGCCTATATGATATAACAAGTCCTTGTGACGATTCCATCAATGTTGTCCTTTCGTCCTTATTATGCTTTGCCTTGAGACGAAAATGACCATGTGGCCTTTATCTCTGAAGTTTGCTTTGTAGTTTGATCAGTATTGGTCGAAAATCATCAAGTGTTGATTCCACTGACGGTCCATTATTGTCGTACCCTAATGGGCTATTTTATCATTCTATATCCAGGTACAATATTACGCGATTTACGGGCATCAAGTGATTGATTCGGTGTCCCCGGTTCAAATTACCGACCACGAGCTGAATGGGACAGGAATTTTGGTAAGTCCTTCTCCCCAACCGGACTCTCAGGACAGCTTGTTCAATACTACTCGAGTCCATAAACAACTCTTAATTTCATACTGATGTACCTTACCGAATAATTCAACACGGAACTCACTGGAGCACTTTTCATTTTGTCATTTGTATCATAGAAAGCGGCCTACTAGAATAAATGAAGTACCAAAATGAGGAAAACGGTTTCGGCCTGAATTTTAGTCTTTAACGGGTTATCGATTCTGTACCTCATATAATTCACACGGAGATAGCGTCCAGTCATGAAAATGGTGCTTAGCATTCAAACCGAACATGGAGTTTTTTTTTGGAAAAATCGGACATTTTAGGTAGTGTCAGCCAATTTTTCACAGATTCCAATTGCCGCCAATCGGTTATATGACCACCCGTCTCCCAAGATATGGTTGTTTTTCCTTATAATGATTCAAATTGACCTTACTTACCCCAGTAAGACATTGATACAATACTAAACAGATCTTGTCGTGTTGCAGCACTCTTGCATTCAAGGACGATGCCTAATTCAGATAAACAATCTGAAATCGGATGAGGCCTACGTGTTTGCTGTGGCTGCTTACGATGCTCAGGGTCGACCATTAGGATCGCATCAGAACGGCGTTGGACAGTCGACCGCGCCCATATTGGTTTGCAGCGAGTGGGACGAGCTAATGCCATTCACCTACTTGGCAGAGGTAAATCTTCTGTGGCAAACAGCGGATGGGTTGTTGTTATTGACCAGTGGCGGTCAAATGGCAGCGTTTCTGTCGGGGTTATTTATCAATTCTTTTCAAACTATTTGAATGTGATGTCGACCAAGTTTCCGAGATAATCAATCGCTAGGAATGATTTCTTGACAAATTCTTTTCCATCTTCTAAGGAGTGCATAAACTGCGGGCACGCGGATAAAAATTCGAAAAAAGCCGTGTTTGTTCGTGACGAAATTATTTCGGTCGCATTTGGAATGCTGTTGGCTTCTAGATGAGTCTATTACCTCGTCCATAATAGTAAGCTTGCCGTTGTCCCCGTTGTCAAGAGTGCCTCTTGTCGGTGGCCACAAGAAGTGGTACCCGTAGTGTTGCATGGCATGCAGATTCAGTCTAGTCGTTTGCCAATATGTTATTTTATCTTCTTCGCAAATCCATTCATGTGTGAAAATAGGTTGTGGTAGGTATAATTTATACATAATATACTTCATCATGCATAACCAACGGTTAGGTCATCAATAAAAGCTGTTTCATCCTTGTTAAGAATCAACAAAAGTTCTCACCCACCGAACCCCGAGTTGAACAATCGTCAGTTGAACACCTAGCCATCGGGTTAACTTCGCAGGTTCATTCATGCCTGTTTCCTGATTGTCCATTCACGGTGGGACCCGTTATCAGACCACATTTAGCAGCTTGCAGTCAAACTTTGTCAAGGTTGCTGTTCCACCTAGACGTGACTCAGGAATTATCCGTTGCATCTGTCCATCTGTTGCAATTAAGTGTTCTATTTTTCGGCAGCGGTTCGTCAATTATCGTGGGATATGACAGTTCTAGATTCAGATTTCATCCAACTAAATTTTGTCCCTTCCAGGTCAGGGACCAAATGTTGTACATCCCGTTAAAGAATAGACCGGTTCATCTACCTGAATAATATTGTCCTGTTGCGACACGTATCTTTAAAAATGGAAAAACATGTTTGTTACGTAGCCTTTAGTGTCTTTTTCCACTTGGGCCGGAAATCCAGAACCCTTGAACCCATGAGCGACTCTGCAGTTTCATCTCATAGCTCAAAACGCTCGCAAATGAGATAAAACATGCTTTTATTGCATTTAGTACAGATTGCATACAAATAAGCGAACATCAACCGCCACCTAGCAAATCTTCAAAAATTGAAATTTTTTTATCATCATTTTCCTGTCGCTTCCTGTGTCTTCATTAGAGCGCCTACAAACGAAACATGATCGACATCGGTAGCAAAGCTTTCCAGGTTTTGTGGCCTCGATTCGTGGAGGAGAATGTCCCTGTTCGGCCGGAATGTGGACCTGATTCGACACCACTGAGACCGCTCAAAGTGTACAAGTAATTAACTTCCATAAAATTTTGACAAAAATCTACATTCGACTCTTCTTCCAGGCTACGTGCATTGAACAATCTGGGATGTACACAATTCTTGAAAGCACGGATGACTCTGTGTATAGTGCTCTATGCAAAAAATATAAGCGCAGCGTCTGATGAGTACGCAATGCGAAAAGTCACACAAATGTCCACCGAGGACCAAGTAAGCTTTGAATTTGTCGGTGTCCTCTTTTTTTACTTCCAAGCGTATTTAGTTCGTACGAAGCACCAATGAGAGTGCAGAAGTTGTTCTGTTTTAGTCTTTTCTTCGGATTGAATAGTAAGACGGGCTTCGGTCAGTATTCACTCAATCGTGTGAAGTAGGACGATGGGGTGCAGTTGTTCAAGTCAAATCTACGAATCACCTTTGGCAGCCATCGATTATGCATAAGTACTGAACAAACAGTTGGGCACAACATAAAAAAGCCGACACTTGAAACGATTACCACCGTGAGAAGGAAAGGACTCATTACCAACAGGATCATTCTGGAGCCAGGAAGCATTTTATCCAATTTTTGATGTATGTAGTATGCTATGGTATCTGGATTGCAGGACAAAATTACACCGGAAGCACACGACTGGTTTTGTGGTTGTTGGCGCTCATCAAGCATACGTACCCGGCACTCTCTTTCCCAATTATCTCTATACTTGAGCACTCCACGGTTGGCTCGCAGATGTAATCTTATTTGAGCCGTATGGAGCGAGCGTTGACGAAGAGTCCATTTTGTGAATCACAAAGTGGTTCCTCGAAAGCTATTGCGTAGTGCTGTTTTTAAATGAGTATATCAATTTCATCGAAGTGTTGCACTGAAACGTAACGAATAGACCGGATACACTATTAGGATTTGGATCAACTAAAGAGGCAACGGCAACGATGACTGGATTCTGCACGTCAGTACTGCCAGAGCAAAAATCGTTAGTCTGTTCAACCGTAGCAAATTGCTCTTGGAAATTATGGACCGCAGTTACCCGTAAACCCCGATCAGATATATGCTGCACAGAAGAGGGTAGCCTGAACAAATAGCCAACATTTTGAATCCAATTCCACCACGTTCAATCATATTTCCGCACAGATCATCAAGTTCAAAAATTCGGTTGATCTAATCTGTGAAATTGAAGATTAAGTTTAGGAAATCCGTCATTATTCGGATCGTTACCATGCCTGACTATCCGGGATATTATGTGGTATAACACCCCAATTGTCAGGAGCATGGTTGCCGGACCTTCGTGAGGGTACCGTGGGACTTCGGGGTATGCATATTTGGCTGCACTCATGCACAAGCGTGGACGAGAAAGATTCGCAATGGAAAAGTGGGCATTTTCGGGTTGATTCAGTCGCAAATCACACGATAATGCACGATCTGCATTAGTTCCGTGTGAATCTATTTTTATTCCTGGTGACTGGCTTTTATCTCTGGCATACTATGATAGTATTAGTATTCCCTCGCTTATTATCGACTGAAATAATATCGGGCATTAATTGTAAGTCAAGTTACGTCAATTCAGGTAAATGCTTTATGCGCCCATGGAGGGGTGAATATTTAGCCTTAACGTTTTCCAGTATACAACTTGAAAAAGGTGAATAATACAATGAAAAGAGAGAAAAAAAATGAAACATTGGGGTAACAAGTAGTAAGTAGCTGTGTTATTCAAAATGTTGTGTTAGTTGTAATATTGAATAAAATGGATTCTAATAAAACCTTGCAGGATAGGAAAGGGTGGAACGGCTGTACGGCCGAGTGCGTGCAAAAAGGTGTTTGTAATGGGAGCATTTGGAGGAAGTAGATATACGTTTAGCAAGATCTTCGAGGAGAGGGTGAACAAAATCCGTGAGAATCTTTGTAATTAGCTCCTACTAAGACTTACTGTTATAAAGCGATGGAAATGCCGTCGGGGTATAACGCTGGTTGACGGTTAGAGCTTGAATGATCTGGCAATAAACCTGAAGTCTTTCAACAACAATAGGCGGGGAAAGATGACAGGTCAAGCATAAACTCAGTGAGGTAGGACACAAAAAGACAAAGCGTTTGATAACACGATTGGGTGTGGAGTGAGACGTAGAAAGACAAATATCTAGTTCTCAGAAAACGGAATCAAAATGTTTGGACCAAATAAGGTTACGGCCGAGCAGCACTCCAAGGTACTTAACTGAATCAAGCTGATTCAGCTGTTCCTCATTTATTGAAATAGAAGTGCAGTCGCTTTGAAAACCAGAATGTTTACTAACGCCCAACAGGGAAAATAAAATATCACCACATTTAAGTGGGTTAGGGCCTCAGTCATGAGCAGCAAATAAACCTGAAATTTGAGCTGTCACTTTGCAGAGTAATAAAATTGTATTCGCAAGCCTACGGCATACCAGATGTCATATCATTCGCATATTTCATGAAGAGAATACTTTCGTGTACAGGAATGGTAGAAATGTAAGCAGAAAACAAAAATGGAGAAAACATGGCACCTTGGGGAACGTCACGGGTAGTGGTAGCCAGAAGAGGCATCGCTGTTATGAAGCTAGCATTGGGAATCGAAGAATGTAACTAAGCAAAGTTTGTTCTTATATTTTGTGATCAATGTCAAAATTGTGTTGCAACGCATCACCGACTGGGTAAGAATATCGGCAAAAGTAAAAAGTTTGAAAGTTTGTACACCGACAGTGAGAACAGAATTTAGACAATGAACAGTCATCATAAAGAATGAAGATCTTATAGAACCCATTAGCTGATCCATCGAACTGTCAATTATTTTATCGCGTGTTTACATAAACGTTTCTGTGAGGAAAGTAAGCAGACGTGTAAGTAGTTTGTAAATATGTGGAGAAATTTCCCCGGAGGCACATAGCCGGTTTCGCGGTTTCCACCGCTCATCGTGTATGCGTACCCAGTACCCTTCCACCCACTCATCTGCATACTTGCACAACTCGATATTGTATCATCATCAAGATCTGATTTGAATTGTCTAGAGTTTGAATGGGTACTCTTCACTGAAGAGTCCACAAGCGAATCCCAGCTGTGATTTTTGTTGGTTATTTGTGTGTGCTAATCCAACGAACAACGAGGCTGCATGAGCAAGCGCTCATATTCATAGTAAGTAGTACGTTAACGTGCGGACAAAATTTCCCCGGAAGCACACGACCCAGACACGAATAACTATGAGAAATCACAGTTGTGATTCATTTGTGGGCTCAATGAAGAGTATCCATTCACACTCCAGACGATTCAAATTAGATTCTAGTGAACATATAACATCTGAGTGTACAAGTATGAAGACGAGTGGGCAGAGGAGTACCGGGTACGCATACTGATGAGCGGCAACAACCGCGAAACCGGTCGTGTGCTTCCGGGGAAATTATATATATATATATATATATATATATATATATATATATATATATATATGACAAGAAATGTGCACCGTAGACTGCGTTTAACAAGAGTGAACTCAATGGGCTGAGAGGAATGGTAGGGCTGCAGGGAAACTATCCACCACCACCGAAGTCGATTGGAATGGTTGGGGGTTCGAACAACTACGGTTTTCTTCTTACTTGTATGACAATGAGTGTAGGCAGTATGAGATGGGATTTCAAATAGTATGACCCATTATGCAGTATGAATGATAATCTTTGATCCGCTAAGGTCCCGCGAATTTGGGCTTCGTAACTGGAAATATATTACCAGTGAATCAAGGTGACATTGTACTGCATCACTTCAACTGTCCTCTCAAGCCACTGCATTACGTGACAAAAATAACAACCGATCAGATTCAATATAGTGGTGTATTTAATGAAATATCTCACGTCACACTCATACACAATGTGCAAAAGCCGATTTGATACGTGAATGTGACATCGTCAATGCACAGAATCACTTCATCTCCACTAGTGGTGAAATTTTTCGAGCCTGAAAACCAACTTCAGTGGTCAGACGCTTACAAAACATATGGCCATGCACAACGAAATCACAATTATTTCAATTCATCGTACAGAAGCAGCGTTCTAAACGCAGAAAGATCTGCCTGGTGAGTTCTGTTTGTAAATGAAAATATGAAAAATGATTTAACACATCCATCCTATTTGTATTTTCCAAACTGCATTGAAGCGATCGCGCATAGATCTGGCCAATCGGATTATAATCGGAATGCAGATGGCAACAATGTGCGGCAAAGCCGACCTGTTTGTGCTGTTGTCCAGTTTGCTGAATGAACACTTGGAACCGATGGTGAAAGAGAATTTATCCAGTCCAGAATTAGCTCAGGTAAAATAAATGCATATCACTTCATTTGCTCTATGCATATAACCTATGTGCTTGAATTATTATATATACATATATATATATATATATATATATATATATATATATATATATATATATTCAAAGAAGGAATGGGAGATATGTTTTTAACTCTTTATCATAACCAACACCATGTGTTCAGACGGGTTTATTTGTATCAATTTTAACCGCTCGAAAAGATATAACTTTCACAAGTGATTACACCATCAGCAAGTCCGATCGATAGGCTATTCACTACTGAGAAGCACCAAAAGATGTTGAACTGAGGTTGCATCCTGAAATAGTGTAGTAATTTTCGGGTCAGTATCCAGCCCTCAACTCCACACAAACAACGTTCAATGCATGTGATATGAAGACGATTGCTGACGAGGATTAAGAAAGGATACAAATGCCTACTGTCGTCCCTGTTTGAATTCAGTCCCAATTTGGATAATGCTCACATCTATTCTATGATCGGCGGCTTCTGTACTGATCCACCGGAAAATCCATCCCGACGAATAGATCCGGTTTGGTTAGTTTCAGACGACTGAGAAAATACAAATTTCGACTTCGGAGCTGGGTTGGAATCGAGCCCATGCGCACTCGGGACCTAAGCTGTAGTACCGCGAGCACTTCACTAACTGGAACTTAAGATCACACCACGGAATTTGAAAAAATGCAGAGCCTGGAGGAAGTCGACTCGCATGTATACTGGATGGTAACGGCAGAAACTAATTCGCCTGAACCTATGTTTCATGCTGTTACAACCCAGCCTAAAGATAACCTTCGTTTTTATCAGAGGGTATCGTCAGCAATAACCTTTCTTTATTTAGGCTTTCGAGAAAACCTCGTAACTTACTGTAAACCCGACATGAAATAACAACGTCATCCGAATGTTTTCTGAATGATGACATCATGTCATAGAAAGATGCAAATGCGAAATTTTCACACAAAGATGAGGCAGTCAGAGGGGAAAGAAGTTGAGAGACCCGCTTGATATGCACTACTACTACTACCATTACTAATAACATTGTCATTACTAAAAATTACTACTACTACTATTATTATTATTACCACTATTACTACTACTACTACTGTGATGGAGTTTGTATACTACTCATTGAATAGGCAGTTCATTGCATAAAAGCTTATATGGACTACTGAGCGACAACAACCGTGATTACGTCAGATGGACTGAAAGCGGTGAAATAAAGCGAGGTATACAAACCACGTGATGGCATCATCCGACCGAATAATAACTGACTGAAATCGAACTGGATATAATTGATGTGAATGAACAGTTTAACCTTAGCTAAATAATCTTATCCTTGTCCAAATGCACGCCTCCAGATAAACGACCAGTTCATCCGACAAGTCCTCTTGATTATAACGCTACTAGTACTGGTATAATCCGGTATACATGCCGCGTAACACGCTTACCACTCCGATACTAAGCACTCAGACTACTCCAAAATCAGTCAACTGCAACAACACTGAGTGTTTGTATCACAGCTATCCAGTCCGGTTAAAGGCAATCTATATCCGGTCGCTAAATGCAATCATTTGGTTTGTATGCCTTGCTTCATCTTATTCCGTTCAGTCTACGGTACGTATTCGCGTTCACCGTCGCTCCATAATTGTCCAAAACTGTTTTAAAGCAACTTACTGCTCACGTATACTGTGAGTAGTATGAATATTCCGACACATTTCTCCGGCCTGACACAAAGATAAACCGTGTTCTGTGGACTGTCTTCAAAACCCCCTCTCCTTCGGTTCTCAATCCTCCAATGCCGAGTTGTGGCGGTGTCTTCACCAATCCTACAACCCCCTGGTGGTGTGCTTCGTTCAGTGGATGATGAGCAGCGAAATGAGCCTTGTTTTGAGCTAAAAACTGCGAAGATTGATTGTTACGCTTGCCGAGCACAGGACCGCTTGACGGTTGTCGCACAACATCACAAAATCGTGTTCGATCACTCCAAATGCCACTGAGAACCGTGTGTTGTGTTGTTCCACCATCATCCAAAATATAATCCTCAAGAATCTCCATCTGAATTGCTTATGATTGCACTTCATCGTCTGGCAAGCTCAGTTGCTTTTGCCTCAACCGGGCAATGGTCATTATCGTCATCGGTTTCAACCTGTGTTTGAATAGCCCAGCAGTCTAACTCTTCAATGACGGCTGCATCAGTTGACACGCCTTCGTTTCTCACTCTGTCCTGCTGAAGTTCAGAGTATCCGCGCCAAACTCGTTTCACATTTTCACAGCAAGAGTAGCGGACTTTGTTCGGCTTATCGGCGTTCACTGCTCGAACACGAAAGACGATGTTCGAATCACACAGCGTCGATATTTTATCCAAACGTTGGTTGTTTGTTGTGGAATCTTTATCGGCGCACATATCTTCCAAAGCGTTCGTTGTCGCTTCATAGTTGTCAAAAATTGTTTTTCAGCAGTTAACAACTTATGTATTCAGTGAGTAGTATGTTTACTGCAACACCCTACTACTACTTCTCACGACCGCGTGTGTTTCCGCTATGAGAATGACAGTATTAGGTCTGAAATGCTTTCTTAATGCAGTATCAGCAATGGCCTCAGCTTTAAAAGACTCGGGAGCACTTTACAACTAGTTCATCTAGCTGTTTCCTGTCCCCATGTCCCATGTCCCAACTAGGAGCTTCATTGAAAGTTTCACCGTGAGACTAGTTGAGCAGGCTCCCAAAGACTTGCCGCATGTCAGTACTATGTGGAATAGACATATAACAATGGCTAAACAAACGCCTCAAGCAAGTTCAGTTCAGTTCAGTTTATTCAACCATTAACCTCGCACTTGTGTGCCCTGGTATCGGTTGCTACCCCCCAGCATCGTCCAGTAAAGGGCGAAAAGAATAGGAGCATAGTGATAAAGGTTCACAAAAGTCAAAGTATCAAGCGGAAATCAAAAGGACAAGGAAAGAGTCCGAATGCAACTACGCCACTGACCGCTACACCTATCCATATCACTTAATATCTCCAACCATTTGGTAGGCTGGTCACGTGGACCCCAACCTGGAAGACTAACACGTCCTACTCAGCCAAGTTCACTGCTCATATTCTATTCAATGCAGTATGGAGATTGCTCTTGTACTGAGAAGAATGGTTTCAAGTCTGTTTGCTTCCCACTATTTAGCAAATCAATCGACTAAAATTCATTTCCGTAGGCAAAAATAACTTGAAACTTTTGAGCGATTTAATATGACTGACTCCAGTGAACATTTCGCTTAATTCAAGGTCGATTCCATGATTTATGTTTTTTGTAAAGAAGCCGTATTTCGCTGAAAACATCGATAGTACTCGTTTGTACCATACCAGAAAATGTACACTTCTCACTGCGCACTTCAAAATTTGGAATTAAGTTTCCAGCACAACGTTATTCAATTGGTACAATTTTTCAAGTCTATTTGTAGAACCGAACTACAAACAGAATCCACTCCCGGCAGTTTATTCTATTCCTGTCTTATTTATTTATTGAACAGACTATTCTGCAGGCATTTACTCTGGTTCTGGTAGCCAGACGACAATCAGTCATGTTCGATCCGATTGAATCACTTTCCATTTGGCCTCCCGCGACTGTCTTGATGCACATCACTCACAACTGTGCTTCGGTATTCGAGCAACTACAAGAGCACCGGGCTGCATTAGCCGTTATTCGACAATGCAAAGCCGTGCTGGAACAATACGTCCAAGGTAAGTATACCAGTGCTGCAGCTTCCCCCAATGAGGTTCATCATACGACGCTATCGAGTTCGTCAATAGAATGCTCCGGTGCCAAGCCTCGGCCAGTTCTCAGAAGATGCGGACATATATGGTTAGTCTGAACTTTGAGAGCAAGACGTTAAGCTCTTTTGTCAAACCGACAGAGCTCACATGGCAGCTTCCTACACGTAACACGTACTTTGGCTATCACAACTATCATCAGATTTTCTTGCCATCAACGTTCTCACTGTGGCCAAAGTGGTGATACACGAGGGAAGGAGTGCTTAGCTCACGACGTGGATGCGCAGTGATAGCTAAGAAGCACTGCTACCCGACTTTATTCTTACTGCACTAATTTCAGACAGGCGCATTGTTTGTGCCCTTCCTCTCGACGGCCGAAGCATTTCTGGATCAAATTAGGCCGCCTTACCTATTCGCATGACATTTGCTAAGATGCGTCAATGTGGCGCCGTGAGTTCCCTGTCACGGTATGCTAAACTTAACACCAGGATTTGGTGAGCTTGACTGACAAAAGTTGTAGACTGCGGAGAGCTGCCAAGTTCTCTCTTTCTGGAGGTGACACACGGAAAATTTGGTGGATAACAATGAGACCCTCGGAAACCATATCCAAGGAGGGTATAGACTAAACAAAAGAAATGTCAGGACCACATACTATGCCACACACACTCGCCCAGGAAATGGTATCACTTCTGTCGGACGACTTATAAGTGATTAGGTCAGCTAAGTAGCTGTTAGTGACTTCCATGTGGCTTTAAGCTGTTTCAGCTTGACCGGAAATTCATGATCATCATCTTAACATACCACCATCATCATCGTACAGCATTAAATAGTACGGCAAGCTCCACTCACCACTGCCTTTCTCACCATGTTGCACACTGAATTAGAAACTATGGATATACAAGATGGACAGGGACTGGACCTACACGGGTGGGAAGAGGAAACAAAGCCCTTGTAGCCAACAAACGGAATACACAGTCTAACCATACAAACGCACATCGATCAATCATCCCGATTCGACAGAAAGTGACAACACGATCACCACTGTTCACGGTTCGCCACCATATCCTTCAGTGTCTCCAGCCAACTGTTTGACGGATCTTTTGAACCCCAACCACGAAGAAGTGAAGCACCTACTTTACCCAAGTTCGTTGTACATTTTCCTACTCCCCGTTGTCACGTCGTCTGTTGACTTCCACGTGGCTTCTTCCACTCCCTAGGAAGAACGGAAAACAGGGTACGGTACGGTAGACGTGTGTTTGACCAAAACTTGTTGGTGATCTAGTTGTGTTGTTTGCCTTCAAAGTCCATGCCGCACCGGGAACTCTACACTTGTTGATAACTGACTCTAACATGTGGCCGACCACTGTTGGATCTGCTGAATCCAGTTCACAACAGCCAAGCTCAGAAATAATGTTGATAATAAGTAGACACACTCTTATCCTAGTATATTGGATAGCCTCACAGAACACTTACCAATAATACGGCCTATTACAAGCACAAAATACCCGCATTACAAAGATAACAATCAAAATTAATTTGCCGCGAAAAACCGATACATGCACTCTTTTGTGTTACAAGCTTTTTTGCACAGCTTGAACAACGGAGTAGCAGTGTTCGGCATGGTACAGGGAATGGGTGCGGTCGGCAAGAATCTTCTTGGAAAATTTTTCACAGGCTATAATGTGCAAATCGCAAACTTTGGAGATGAAAGAGCCCATGGAAATCAGAGAGACACGAATGATAATGGCCAGGCCGCGGCGTGGTGTGATAAAATCTTTCCTAAGTAGACCAGGAGAGATTACGGAAGAGCAATAGAATAAGACTGGGAGAATACATTGATGGACAAAAGAAAAATGACAGCTTGTGTGGTACCAAGCCGCCTTAGCCTAAGAATTTGAAAAGACAGTCTACGTAGTTTTTTACCACAATCAAGAATATGAGAAGACCACTGTAAATTAGTGTTGATTGTAACGCCCAAGTATTTGATCCAGTCAGCTCTGGAAATGGGGACACCGTTGATGATCGATTGCTCACTGGGGTAATAGGAACGATAAGGGAAGAAAGTACACTCAAAACGCTTGTAAGTGTTGAGATGTAGTCGAGAATGGGATGAAAAATCCTGAATATTATATAAATCCTCGGAAAAAATATTAAAGTCTCTTTCGTTCGAGATAGATTGTCAAAGCTCGACGTCATCGGCGTACTTGAAAAGTTGCGCAGGACTCGAGAAACTTCTACCAACACCAGTACGTTGAGTTCTGTTGGAAAAGTGGTCTTTCAACCAGTAGGACAACCAAAAGACTCTAGCTTTTGAAGAAGTAGAGAACGAGGAACCGAATCGAATGCGGAGGAATAGTCGAGGAAAATGCAACGAACAGATTTCATCGAACGACCCAAGTTTGAAATGGCAGACTGAAGCAACTGCAACCAGAGTGCTTCTCATGGGTTTGTCCAAAAACTGATGGAGGCCATTCGGAACAGCAAGAGAGGAACGCAATCGACTCAGGACAGAGCGCTCGGTCAACTTGAGCGCAGAAGTGATGGCGATGAGACGAAAGCGTTTTGATAAAATGTTGGAAGTAGAGTGTTTAGGAATAGGTACTACTGTCACGGGTTTCCAGGAGGCAGGAATAACACCAGCATCAGATTTAATAACGATGAAAGTCATAATTCCGGATAGCTGATGTGCTTCAAATTTGAGAACTGTGGGGGATAAACCCTCTGGACCCACAACAGAAGTTGATTTTTAAGTTCGAATAAACTTGAAGACTTCTTCTGAGGAAAATGGCACCATATTTAAGGGAAGAGAAGTAAAATAATATGGTAGGGCATCCGGCGAAGGATGAATAAACGCGGCGTTCAGGCTGTCGGCATCTACATCGTAGTTATTTGACCGGGCCCGTTGTCCACAGAAGCCGGATTCCGTGTCGGAGAAGTTTGCTATTCGTGTTGCAAAAGAACTGGTGGGTAAATGTCACGCTCAGCCACCGTATCTCTTATTTGATTAGAATGAAGTGTTGTTTCACCGATGCCTGTTCGTGTAGTTTATAGGCATGTTCTTTTTGTCTTTACAGGGATTTCAGCAATGGAGAAGCTATTCTGCCGTTGTCAAAAAAAACACAGTCTCCCTAGGACAACACAAACCAAATACTTCACTCAGTGTCTTCGTCAATAGGTCTAGCAGGCAAAGAGAGCATTCGAAGGAAAACCATGGAGTAACAATGGAAAGAGATCGCTGAAGAGGAGTAGTGTTGGTGGGTGACAGATTTCTAGAGGTTACCTTTATCTGTTTTGTCCTGACGAGTGAACAGTGCGCTGAACGCGAATAACCTTTGGGTCTGATGGTACTGAGAGCGTGATCACTCGTTGAAAAAGAAGCTTTCAGTTGCAAGTGAAAAAGATCGGGATGGTTGGTGTTAATTCTGTCTAAAACAGCATTCTCTCTAGTTGGGATAAGAGAGAGGTCACTTAAACCAAAAGCAAGTAAGGGATACATAGGCGCATGATTAAAATCACTAACAACAAAGCATAAACAGTCAGACAGTATTATAATCAGGACGGGTATAAAAGCATCAAATAACAGGTCGTTGTCCCCCTGGGAGCAGGAGCTATACACAAGTTACCGATCATAGTAACTCGAAAAGGCGAGAATTTAGAGTGACATTTAACAACCACGCAGTCAACACCATTATAGGAGAAAGTGAAAACAACTTCACACTTACCAGACCACTCGCAAATGATGCAATTATTCAAACCACCACCTATCTTCTTGCACTGTTTTCTGTCTTGACGAAGGCATCCAAAGCTGTCAAGGAGAACGAGCTCGTCTATAATACTTTAATTGCCCGAAATTCTTGGATACAGGTCATACAGGTATTCTTGGTAATCCGAGAGTATAGAACAGTGGTTAGGAAAGACATCTTTCCAAAAACGGACCGAATGTTAGTACTGACCATACGGAAACTGTCATCTTCCTTGGTGTTGTGCGACTGAGAGCAGTCCGTCAACCGCCTCGCTTGACTTTCCTAGTCCAACTTGATCTCTGTCAGCTTTCATAAAAACGAATAGTGGATAGTGACACAGAGCATATTGAGTCTAATCCGAGCGAATGATTCTTTGGAGTTGCGAGTTCTGAGTGGCATGAGCTGATGTTGAGAATAATTTCAAAGTGACACTGATCAGGTTCACAACAAAATGTAGCGCAGCCAACCGAGGGGTGCGCGCTGTACCATTATCCACGCTCATCTCCCCATTTAGAACCATAGAAGCACTGTACGAATGTTTCCTCCTTGTTAGGAATAATCAGTAGCGCGTACCAACTGAGTCCCCACTGGGACTGGAACCCGAGGTGAATGATTCTGTGTCGAACACCTAACTACGGGGTCCTCAACGGTGCTTGCCGCCTTAATTTGGATGATTCCACAAGCTGATCAACGGATCCTCGATCTATTCCGGTTTTACAAGATGTCACCCAGTGGATAATCTTGTTTCGTTGCACGTTTGTTGGAAAAAGGTTTCCAAAATATTGAAGAGTATCGTGCAGACAAATGGTTAAATTATCTGATCGAATCTAGTGTTTCACTATGGTAAAGTGGCATGGGTATGGTTCGAATCATAGATGCTTAACAGACTGGCCATATACTCATGGGTATGATACATGCTGCATTGGGACTGTTTTAATCGACTCATACTAGACTATATTTATTCACGGAATGTATTGTTGGCACGAGGAGCCTGAATCTCATGTAATGGAAAATTTACTTGCATTTTTCACATCGAAAAGTCGGACGCCGTGAGCTGGAATCGAAACAGCGACCCTCCGCATATAACATGATTCAACATACTTATATATTCATAGTAACCAGGCTTTGCCGGTTGTTTATAACGGAACGCCTTCGTTGAACCAAGGCCACTGCAAGGAAGTTGTCTATCATAGGATTCCATTGTTGTGTGGCCAATGGGTTGTTACTTTGCAGAAGCCAATAACGGAAGATTACCGTCATGTAATGTTGATGTTCGACAAACCACTGGCAGTAAAAGTGAACAGCCTGTTGGTCAGGCGTTCGACTCAAAATCGATTACCCCGGGGTTTGAGCCCCAGTGAGCTTTCGGGAAATGTGTATTGCTGCCGATTCCTAGCAAGGATGAAACATCTGCACAGTGCTTCCATGGTTCTTAATGGAGAGTTGAGGGCGGGTACTTTATGATGAGCCATACTATGTGCGCAGAAAGTGACCTCTTTAGTCACTTGGCTAGACCTCTAGGTTTTGTGAAGTTAGGTACGTGATGAGGTCCTTCGTTTCACACATCGGTTTCGCCTGTTAACCTCTCGTTCCGGTAACATGAACCTGCCGGACTGCATCAAGTACAAGTTCAACTATACCAGGCAAATATTGTCCGTAATGATAACGCTTGCTGTGAGTTATGCCCGATAAACTCGTTTGCGTCAACGTTGGATAACCCTGATGAGGCAAGGTATATCAGTGGTCAGTCACATTTTCCAACTGCAAAACGAAGCGAGGGAGAACGACAAGTCCATTTCATGCTAATCAGTAAGCAGAAATTCGCGTGAAAGCTTTGAAGCACAGTCGTTCGAATCGGTCGATGATAATCACCAGGTTTATATAATGCGCGTACTACAGGTCTTCCCCTTGCCCAGAGGCACTGGTGATATCTTGGGAAATGAACAAAACATTTGTCGGAAAAATCCCAATGAACACATTTGGAGAACAGAGTTTGCCGAGCAAGCTCATTTACAGTGATTCATAATCATGCCATTACATCACAATATATTACGACAAGTCAAAGGGTTGAACCAATTAGATAAATGGGAAGTGACAAAATTAATAATGAAAGGGGGTGGGGGAGGGGAAGAAAACAAATGTAATCCGGGCTCAAATCAAAACCGGATGTGTATTGTTTTTCTCGTGTGCTTTCAGTTTTCATCTGTTCTATGGCCTGTTGTAGGGTGGACGGAGGGCCAGGGAAGCTTAAGGGCACATACAAATTGTTTTTGAGCGCATAGAGGGGGGTTGTGGAGACGGATGCTGACGGCCTCAGCTGTGGCTAGCATGCGACACTTTGCCGGTCTTGATTGCCGTCCCCGAACCTTATACAGCGCACGGAAGGCCTCAGCCACGTTTACTGCGTGATCAGTCTGCGCAAGGTGTGAAACGACAGCGCTGGTGAGTGACTTAACTGCTCCAGTGTTCAACCATGCAGGGTGGTGTTCGCGGATGCGTTCAGACAAACGCCTGGTCGTGCGGCCGATATACGTTGTTCCACAGGAACAAATGAATGAATAAACACAAAATGAGGCTCCAGGATCAGGCACTTTGTCTTTCAACCGCAAAAGCACTACCGGCCGGGATTCGAACAGAACCCGGAGCTTAGCTGCGTAGAAAGTTTTGCTGATTACCCCTGACAATCTTCTCTGCACAGTCTCTGCCAACGTATCACCCTTGAATGGCAAAGAGATGTATATCGGCTTTCTTTCTACCCCAAACTTCCTTGGGGTTTCCAATTTAACTCGCATTATCTTCTCAACTAGCCGGTCCGGGTAGCCATTTTGGATGAAAGTTGTTCGCACCGTTTGCAGCTCTTCTTCAACGGTGTCCTCCGAACATATTCTTCTTGCCCTGTTTGTGAGGCATCGAATTAGGTTCTTTTTAATCTTTAGAGGCACGAAGCTGTGGAAGTGAATGTATTGCCCATTCCATGTTGTTTTTCTATGTACCGACCGGCTGATTGAGCCGTCTTCAAGGCGGTTCATCCGAACGTCAAGGAAGGCGATTGTATTATCTGACTCTGTTTCTATTGTGAAATGTGAGTTTGTGTGAGCTGAGTTAAAGCTGTCCAACAGTTGGCTTATGTGTTCTGATGAGTTGATAACACAGAAAATGTCATCTACGTAGCGTTTGTATACAATACAGTTTTGGATTGTAGATTCAAGTGGGCCATTTTCTAACTTTGCTATAAAGACATCCGCAAGTAGTGGTCCGAGTGGGGAGCCCATTGCTACCCCATCCTTTTGACGATAGATCTGGTGGTTAAATTTAAACTGAATGTTGTATGTGCAGAAAAATAGCAACTGTTTCAGATCTTCTAGGGTATGCTTGTCTCAATTGTGTTCCTTTCAATGTAGTCACATAGGTAATCGATAGTTTCACCTATTGGGACGCTGGTAAAAAGTGAACTGACGTCTAATGAAAGCATCCGACAGCCTTTCACGCAGTTTACGAATTCGAATGTGTCTTTGAGGCTGTACTTCGACAGTGCCTGTCTTACCGGTTCCAGCAACCTTGCCAACCATTTAGCCACCGTATGGTATGGTGAATTACACATGTCGAGGATAGGTCTTAATGGGACTCACTCTTATGTGTTTTCGGTAACCCGTACAATCTGGGAACGGTTGTTCCCGTAGGGCGTATTCGTTCAAATGTGGCCGAGTCTATCATATCTCTTTGTTTCAAACGTCGCAGCAAGTTGGATAGAGACTTCTCCACTTGTTGTGTCTTGTCTTTTTCTGTGACCATTTTAGCGAATTTAGATGTTTCATTCAAAATGGTATCCATTTTCTCAATTTAGTCTGACCTGTTGAGAAGCACTATACCTGTTCCCTTGTCCGGCTTCGATATGATGACATCGCTATTCTTTTTCAGTTCTCTTAATCGTTGTATATGAACTGTTTTCAGTAATCCTCTTGGTGACGGCTTAGCTGTATGGTATTGATAACATGTATTCACTAGTGTGGATTTAAGGTTCTGTAGCTCCAGCCGTGACGATGGGAGTAGACCCGACAGTTGAGCATAAATGTTTTCAAATTCCACTTCCAGACCTAGTTGTTTGCTCTGGTTGCTTGGACAGCAGAATTTTGGTCCCAATGATAAAACCAAAATTCCATTGGGGCACCTAAGGGAAGTAGTAAGAATGACGGTGTTATTTGATCTGATGATTCACATAAGCGTGAACAAATCCCAATTCACTTTGAGAAAAAACATTATTACTGTTTAAATTTAGCCGGAGAATGCATGGATACAACTGATAATTGGAAAAAGAGCACAATTAGGAAGCGAAAGGGTTCCCAATCAGGAGTGATAACGAATCCAGTACCATAGATATTGTCCTCGAACATGGGATATCAGGGATTGAAGTACTTGCGCAACGATTTGCCGTGCAGTATAAAAAGTATGATTTAAAGCACCTACTCTGTTGGGAAGAATTGATTGGCACATAGTATATAGATGTTGGTCGTTGGGAGGATTTGTTCCGAGGAACGAGACACAAATCGCTACGTTTTATGTTGTTCAAACACTCTGTGTATAAAGTTCAACGAGAAATTGATGTTGCAACAATTATAATCTTATATCATTTTGTCTAGAAACCAGTCGAGTAATGCAAAAAGAACTGCGACGAGGTGCATCTAATGTGATTGTGAATACAAGTCCTGGACGTCGACAACAGATTGGACCAAGACGCGAATCCATCAGAGAAAATGCGTCCGGACAGGACCAGAAAATGACCGAACTGAATGCGCACAAATCAATCCTGAAAAGTTTAGACTGTTACCAATCGGTGCTACAATATCGCCTGAGTAAGTCATTTTGGAACTGTAGGATGTTTAGATCATGTGACTAGAGCAAAACTAGAGCTTGAGTTTCATAAAACTGAGCTTTTGTGCTTTCAGCGGAGGAGAAACGTGCTATAAAAACCCCACGGAAAATTTCCAGTTCGAGAGAAGCAAAAACTTGCACCGCAACATCCAGCACTGAGTGAAAACTGTGACTGCAGTTTTCAAAAGAAGATACGAACATAATTAATAAGCCGTATTGATACAGCGCTGAATTGTGCGAGCATTATCTCAAGAAAGAGCTCAAATTAATTTGCGTCACTGGCTGCTTTACGTAGCCTGTCGCCTTATGTTTCCAATCAATATGTAGGCCAGTAGGGTAGGCACGAACTGGCGCGCTTTGCATCTCTGTGAATATCTGCATCCAATAACAGCACTGATGAACGAAATAAATCTGGGAAATCCATCTAAAGAAATGCGCAACCGACGTCCAAACCAAAATAATCCAGTCGGATTTGTTGATGTGTATCCAAACCCAGTATCACTACCATTAGTGTGGTGGAGTGTGTACACTAACTGCCGAATAAGCTGTTAGTTGCTCAAAACAATTATGGGCAATTGTGGATTAACAATGGACGCGACTGCGTCTGAATAACTGAAAGCAATAAGGTAAAGGAAGGCATGTGAACCACAGGGTTGCATCCTCCTGCAGCTGTTATGCAAACAGCTACCACCCATTAACCCGGCACGTCTTACGGATTGACAATTGTACAACTAGTACTATCCCACCAATTTTAGCTCTTCTGGATTGATTACTCACACAGATTCAAGCAATGCTGAGAATTCATCGATGGTTAAGTACGCATAGTGGGGTGTGCTGCGCATACCCAATGACAGATTTCCTTGGTGTACCGTCCTCCTAGGCGGGTAGCGTTTGGAAGGTAGGTCGTGATCAGTCTATGACATCACAAAAATGTTCAATGAATCAGGTTATTATTCTATCTGAATTGTTCATGTTTGGTAGAGAACAGTTGAAATCACTAGTCTAATATTGAATCCCATTGCGCAGATGGTGGGTTTCGTGTACAGTACGTATTTCCACTTAGTTTGTCACCAGATGAAACACCCGAGAAGAAAATCTTGTGTCTAATTCCAGACGAAATTCAGTTTCAAGTTCGATGTTTTCTATAAACGAAAACATCTTCCAGTTGATGCGAGGGAAGAAAATTGTTTATCCGACACCAGAGTAAATTCAATGTGCGCAATTATGGTAAATAGTTGAAAAATGTAACACTGTATAATGTGGATTTTTCTGAGTCTCTAAACGTAATCCAGCCAGACCGTGAAGGGATACTGTGACTTGTTCACAAGCGAGCAGAACAAACACAAACATTTGCAGCAAAGTTCACCTGCTACACTCTTAGGTCTTCATTGTCTCTTCTTTTTTCAGATCCCGCGAGACAGGAAATGATCGGAAACGAAGAATTCTCCAGTGCATTTGCACAACTGGCAACGAAACCTCTTAAAGTGGCTCTGAAGGACGGTGAGTTTGTCTAACAGTTGATATGTTACATCGCACGATGACAAACACTTGACACGGAAGTTTCCAACTCACTGAGACTCGATAACAAATCGCTTACCGTTAGTACGTCACACACGGCTAAATGAACACAACACAATCGCAAGACACGGGCTAAATGAACACACTGCACGAGGCCAAGCAGACTCAGGACAGAAAACACAATTGCGAACGATCAGTGATATCTGCGGCCTCGCGGGATGATGACACAATTGACTGCCCGTAATCGTACAACGGAAAATGGCCCTTGACTGGCCAATAACTAGAACACAAAGCGCGAACTTCAGTGACACCAGCCCACCTGCTAGCTAGAGTGAGAAGCCAGACATAACCAGGTACCACGCGTTTATTGGCGACGACCAACACAAGTCAAACTGAGGTGTCAACTTTACCGTTTATATAGTGTGCCCGGTAGACCTTGCAAAAATCATACGTGAACCAACCAGCGATTTCACATGGGCAGCAGAAAAACGACAACTGGAGGTTATCATGAAAATATTCAACTGGGAGAAAAACTTGAATTTTGTACAAAAATCGAAATCCGATTTTTCAAAAACTCAAGTTTTGCGGGAAAGTATTGTCACAGTTGAATTTTGTGGGTTCGAATGTATATGAAACGTACCTTTTTGAATAGAAATTCGCCCGAACATGATGATTACCGCATTTGCGCCAAGACCGTCCGGAATTCAAACGAACAGTGACGAAGAATTCAGCAGGGCATATCAGGTTTATTTTTGGTATGCACTATGCATGATAAATAAGTGATTCGGTGGATAACAGGCTTGGAAATCAATACCTTGGTTTGCTCTAAGTGTCAAATGTAAAGTTCACCATTTTTCAAAATCTGCGAAACCGTTATCCATAATAAAACGTGACTATGTATTATCTAACCGATTGCTCGCCGTTGATGCGCAGAGCGAAATCCTGCTGCAGACAGTCAAACTATAGGTTCACTGTGGTAGACTCCTGGTGCCAGTGTAATTTGGGCGAGTAAACAGTATGATATACTTGCGAAGTGTTCGAAGCCCCTTGGTGTGGCCTTGTAGATTACCCGGTTTTTTTACTACGTGCTTGTGCATGAGCGCAAAGAAAGAGATATACCCCATTTGTCTCAAAGAATCACTGCACTGTGAGGGATAGCCAGTCCCAAGACCTTGACACATGGAGTGCTGAAGATCTGCATATGGTTCCAATGGGTCAGATATTATGACCAGCCGGCAGACTGCAGTAGGTGACTGTCTATTGCCAGTGACCGGCGTCGGTGGAGGATTCGAACCTCTAATCTCAGAGGTACTAAACAAACTCTCCAAAACACTCGAAAAACACCGATTAGCCGGAATCCCACTGGAAAACTAAAGCGAACAGGAATATGTAGAATGAGGGAACACACGCCGTTTTGGACCGTGGCCGGCATCCATGAGCGTGGGTTCGAAGTCCATTGTGGTCGACGAATTTGAAAATGTAAAAAAATGCTAATTTGAAAACAGAAGTCAAAAACACAGATTGCACAATGTATCCTGGGTCATTTCGGTGCATCTGTACAGAGTGCATACTGCAGTCGAAGTGATTATTTTGATAGCAAAATGGATGTAAATCTGTTTTGTAACGCCTGTATAAGTCTGCACTTAGGACCAACCATTAGGGAAACCATTTAAAATTGGTCGATTAATGCCAAAGCCAAGAAAACTCTAAAACCCAGGAAAGGACAGTATCTGAGTTGAGATCAGAATACATAAGAAGTAACCCCGAACGGAATTTGCCAATTATAAATTTCCGTAGCTTCACCAGAGCAATAAGTAATCAGACGATCGGACAAAATGTTCTCTCTTCGGGCAGCATGAAAAGACCATTGAGAGAACTATGACGAATTAAGAAACCAGAAGATATGGAGCAATCCTTTAAAGTGAGGATGAAGGCTTGAAAATGCGGTGAGACGGTTCTACCACTTAAACAAACAGTCAACAACGCAGCCCTTGCTACCTTCATGGAAACAGAAAAACGAAATCGATTCTGCTTTGTGAAACACTTAATCTCACTGTCGCAAGGTACCATTCAATTGCATTGAAGCATTATTTCTGGCCAAATATGTCGTCTTTCTGATCCCAAAGTCATGAACAGTGTGTCCAAAAATACTGTAGACACCCTGGGCAGGCCGAAGTTCGTAACTTGCTATTTCGATGCTCGTTAGTAGGCAAAATACGAATACATGTATCACGCAATTACTTGCGAGTAGTGTGTGGGATTGATGACTATTTGTTTAGCCGACCGTCTTTTGGACTCCACCTCTCACGCACAAACCTCTGGTCATCCGACCAACCTGCACTCGGAAACACCAGACTCGAGTTTCGCCCGTGTAACAGGTCACCAGTGGTGCAAACCCTCTACCACACCCAGAGCTTGAACCCGGGCCCTTTCACCTCGAAAGCGAGTGTGCTACCACTGCGCCACACCACTCTCGCCCCGAGCTGATCCGAGTCGCCAAGGTAAGGACAGTTGTCCTAGAGGTTGACATCTGAACAAGCTTACCTTGGCGATTCGGATCAGCCCGGACGGGAGCGGGGCAGTGCAGTGGCAACACACTCGCCCGAGTTCAAGCCCTGGGTGTGGTAGATGATTTGCACCGCTGGTGACCTCTTACACGAGCGAAACTCGAGTCTGATGCTTCCGAGTGCAGGTTTGTCGGATGAACTGAGGGTTGTACGTGAAAGGTGGAGTCCAAAGGACGATTAGCTAAACAAATTATAAATACGACAAAGTACAGTCCAAACCCAGAAATAACGTTTCAAGGCTGCACACTGCACACATATCGCGTAAGAGTGTGGGCGACTGAGACAAGTCATGGGGAACGTGTTCAGCTCCGTGTGGTATCGAAATCAGACCACACGTTGTCGGGATCCTGGCGGTCAAGAGGACCACGACACAGACAGGTCATGGTTGAAAGCTGGGTGACTGAGTAAACGCATCTTTGTGCGTGCGTACAATCTAGGATCTGATCCGAAATTCAAATCCACTGATTCTTCGCATGCTTTTCATAAGCTGAGGCCCTCAATCCTTGACGTAGCACAAATTTTTCGTGTCTGAACATCTGTGATGCACATATGTAGTATGGTAATGGTGTGTTCATCAAAGTGAATTCAGCCCCACCTGGGTGTGAAAATTACTGTGCGAATGACGGGATCGTCAGTTTTCATCCACGCATCTTTTTATTCATGTGGGCTTGTCTGTCTTTGATATGGTCGAGCTAGCTACGTTGACGATACAAATAATTTCATCGCAGACGTCCTGATTTGCCAAGACCTTCAGTAACATTTTGCACGCATGTTGCCCGGAGGATAACCATTTTCGGCAGTGCTCATCCTCTCTTATCAGTCCACCTGCAGTTGCGGGGGCACCATTATCGGTGTAACAAACCAAAGACTCCTATGACAAATTTCAGAGCATATGCCCAAGTGCCTGATAAAATCGATGACACAAAGTACTTCCAGAAGTTATCCTGCCTGAAATCCACGGTCATCATCAACAGCAAAGCATCTGATGACAACCCAACAAAACGTTGACCAAATTTCGTCCTTCGGACTTTTGCCACTCCTTCGCAATTCGAAGCCGACGATTGCGCAGCCCTGTTCTTTAATCAGCAGAAACTACTGACACGGTAAACCTGCTCATCATGGAGATGATCATAGTTTTTTTACGGTGTAGCTTTTTTCCTTTATGTCCGTTCAACGTAATTACGAACATTACTTGTATAAATTTCACATTTTATTTAGGCGATTGAGAAGAGTAGAGAAAATATCAACGTATCGCGAAATTCTTCTTCGTTTTGTACTGAATAATTGTATAGGGAATACTCATCGCTTCAAATATTCGGAAAGAATGTGGGTAGCTCTGTCAACGGTGCGCAGGCCGACACCTAACCAAATGGTAGATGTATCTGCCCCTTATTATTGAAATGATCAAACGAGTTCGACCGGTCGCATTTATTACTGTCCTTAACCAGTCCCGTTTCTTAGGAGCTTTTCATGAGTCTGTGTGGAGTCGATGTAGCTGTCGACCTTCTCTAAGGATACTGTAGATTAGAAGGCCTTGCGACTTCTTCCGTATTGCGCTCATTCACCACAAAATTATTACTGGGATCGAGAACCTTTGATTTTCCTTGTCGCACACGGATCTTGGTGACGAACAGCCGCATTATGATGGATAATCAGCTACACTGTATCTCACTGCTGCACCTAGCGTGTGCACACGTACGCACGCACACACATGCGTTTACTCAGTCACCCAGCTTTCAACCATGACCTGTCTGTCTCGTGGTCCTCTTGACCGCCAGGATCCCGACAACGTGTGGTCTGATTTCGATACCACACGGAGCTGAACACGTTCCCCATGACTTGTCTCAGTCGCCCACACTCTTACGCGACATGTGTGCAGTGTGCAGCCTTGAAACGTTATTTCTGGGTTTGGACTGTGCTTTGTGGTATTTATATTTTGCCTACTAACGAGCATTGAAGTAGTAAGTTACAAACTTCGGCCTTTCCATGGTGTCTAGTGTTTTTGAACCCACTGTGCCCACGGAATGGAAAGAACACCCACATTGCATTATGAACGTCTCTATAAGAGGAGCCAACAGCCATGTGTGAATTTACTAACTGGTTCGCTGCCAATGAGAATTTTGACTTTGTTAGGAGACCGTCGCAATCACTAGGAATCGTGATAGGCAAGCATCGCCTGAATACAACCGACGTGAAGGCTGCAGTCAACGGAATAAGGACAGCGGACCGATATGTTGAGAAGGGAGACCTGTCGAGTGATGGTTAACTTCATCACCAGTCAGCAAAAAGTGATGGTCCTCAAAACCAGTCCAGCCAATTAGTTCTGTGCAGTATTCGGTTACAGGAACCGAGCATTCCACACAAACATTATTTTTGAATTAGAGCTGATGGACCAGCACAGAACACCATGATCATCAGACTCAAACAAAAGATATTCACACAAAGACCCAATAAGTTAAACATCGTAATGAGTGGAGTGGTACTTGAGTGCTTTTTACCCTCAAACCTTAGCCACACTGTTTTTGTTTGAACTGCGTACCAAAAAGTCAACTTCATCCCATTCGGTCATCCCTTGCACCGAATAGTTGCAAGGCAGTAAAGCCGCAGTGCGTGTAGGATGAGACCGTATTTTGTTTTGAGAGAAAAAATCTGTAACATTTAAAGAAACATAAATCGCATTATAATAGTTGTTTCGTTGCTAATTCCAACTAAAGCATTGTCATGATTCACCTGCAACAAGTCAAGTCGTGATCTGCTCCGAACAAGTTCCCGGTGTCCAGGGCGACAGGGAGAACAAAGATCGTTCAAACTCAGGATCTATGCATGTTCAAAAGAGTAGGTCGAAATGCGCAATGCATTCCACCCCATGACGTGCGCGGAGAGAACAACATAAGTAGATCAAGGTCAATAACAGTCTGTTCATGCGTTGTTTGCCCGGGCCCTTAAAGGCCATTCCTCTTGAAATGAACCTTGGTTTGGTTTATACTGAACGTTACAAAAGGTGAAGCCAATGGAGAGTCAGGGTACTGAAACACTACGATTGTAACCAAATGATTCATTATCAAATTATATTAAACTCACCCCGATCTTCTGTGATTCCTTTTGAACCAAAATAACTGAGACGACCAAATTTCGCATGCTCATATACTATGTACTACATGTACCACACTAAACACGCAAATGGATTTAAAACATGACCCAAGTAAATTGATTCATCTCGGATAATGTGCCACAGAGGATGTGAAATGCTATCAAACCCAACATTGGACGAATATTCAAAACAACTAGCTGGTTACGAGACATAATGGCCTCAATTACTAAAGACCGAAACACAACATTCAGGTAAGTTTACTATGATGCCTGGATGGTTTCAAGCTCGATGTGGCGCGTTCATCGAGGATGGCGGAATTCAACTCGTGCGCAGTGCTGAAGACTCTTCCATCCGCACAGACTCGTTTCTCCAATAGATCCCTGACGACTTCAGTCAGGTTTAAGTCTGAAATGTGAGAAGGCCAGTGCACATTTTTGATGCTTCGATACAAACACCACATTCTGACGAGGTTGGCCGTGTGCATGAATGTGTTGTGATGTTGAAAGATCGTCGGCAAAAGTCAGTTTTTTGGAATTATTGAGGGAATAAATTTACCCAAAGTTCGGATGTAGGAGTCAATTATCCATTTTTTCCTAGAACTACCAGCTGAGAATTTCCGTCCTCAAACATCGTACCCAAGACTGAATTCCAGCTTTGTCCTCCGAAAGTCGTACCAGTAGCACATGATTCCATCTCAGCCGTCGAAATTAAATTTATTTTCATAGCTAAATATCCCCTCATTGCAAGTGACATGATTTCTGGGCCATTCCTCTCGGTCTTAAGCACGACGATCTAGCACCCAAAGCGCTTATCTGTACTGAATGCAAACTGTGGTTGTAGTACATGCTGAACAACTACAAGCAGTTGAAAAGACTTTTTCAGCTTTGACTAACTTGCAAGTTGGTTCGAAACACCTAGTAAGTCTTATAATGATACGCTTGGAGATTTTTTTCGAATTCCACGTTTTATCTTCGCGAAATAATGATTTGAACGCTTTGAGAAGTTAACAAGAACCATTACTAATCTGGGAATTTTTCTGGAAGTATGGCGTATGTTCATTATCGAGTCTACGTAGGCAAGTATTTTTCTTTATTCCCGCTCGGGGAGCCTTGAATCCTTCGCTATTTCTCTACCTTGACAAATGCTGGACAGCTTATCCTAATAAAAATGCACAGCCTAAGCTTTCCTTATGAAGCACGTGTGACACGATTATCCCCGAGCAGTGGAAATGAGTTATTGATGACATAGGTGGTTGCATTAGCCGTTCAGTTCGCTGTTTTTTCATTTGTCCAGTGCCAGATTTAACAGTGTTTCGCATCCCTTCACGAGCATTTCCCGGTATAAACTGAATTTATCTGGATCATGCTTGAGATCCATGAGCATATTTAATATAGCAGTGGGTTGACACATCAGCATGCGGCATTTTGTGACACTCGTTCAGATGAGAATGTAGCGCGTTTTACATAGGTCGCACGGCTAGGCGTTTGTTTTGACAGATTAAAGAACACCATCCAAAGTGGTTGAGTCATGGGAAAACTAGTGTGATTACCAGTTCGGTTGTAGGCCACTTGGTGGATAGTGGTCACACGATAGACCCAGAAAAAGCATTCAATGTCACATACTGAGTTCCACATAATCGCTCAAAATCTGTCCGACTTCGAGCCCCGTCCACGGCAGAGGCAATCATCATTCGTTTACTAAACCCTTAACCATGTGCAGAAAAGCGACTGGTCCAGATCCTCTAGCTGCCCTGGCCAAAACCAGAAACCACGGATAGCGAACCGATCCCCGAAAACCCCCTATCGATTAACACTTGCGACGGTGGGAGTGAAACTCTCACCACAACACGTACACAACAAGGATTTCCGTACCCCCTCCCCTCCCCCATACACACACCCCATTTTCAAAGCCACGACAATGGCCTTCACCCCGACCAATGGTTAACGCATTACAACGTTACCTCGCCCATATAAATTGTAACAGCACCTATAAGATTCATTGAAAATAACTGCTAGCTCTCCAGTGTTTTGTCTCTAAATAATTGGGTTCAAAAATAATGGCAAAAAAACGGTGAGCGAGATCGTATTCTGTGCACTAAGCTGTATGTCCATCAATGAAAATGATGGACGACAATGTCTATCACCAGAAGGAATGAAATCAAACGTGAAAAAAACTCCATATCCCATATACTTCTTTTTTCCTCTTTCTCCACCCAACCCCGTGCAGTTTCGGCATTCTTCAAGCATCCACAACATTTCCAACTAATAACGCTTGTGCAAAAACGCACTCTCGATGAGTGTTATCCCTGGGCAACGATCCAGCTATCTGAGGACGTGGAGAGATATCTGAACCAGCGAGATGCGTCTTTACGGAAAGCACCGAGCATCAGTAATGACAAAAAAAATATCGGATCGAAAGAATCTAACTCAAATAACAAGGTACACATCCTTATGTCATTTCCACAGATTACCATGATAATAAACTGTGAAATCGGTTTACATTTTTCTGAACAGATATCGACTTTATCAGTTCAGAGTGGGGAAAATGAGCGAGAACAGTCGCGTCTAGCAGGAAATCCAAGTGCATGTGCTTAACCGATCGACCATTGCATCTTGGCGATTTGTAATACTGCGAAGTTTCTAGCATGCAATGGGATTGAATAATAATTATTTTATCATATCGAAAGATTCGAATGAAATGATCTATCTACGAGAGCTAAGTTAAAGCTGGGCACGCAAAGCAGTCGGCAAAGCATACGTAACCTGGCTGGATAGTGCACGACACGCAAAGGTTTGTGTTAGGGGTCCAATTACAATCAATAGTTGAGTGGCTGTGATATGAGACTGAGAGTCAAGAACCACATGTTAACTTTTTGTTCGGGTCGTTTATATTCAACGATTTATAGCAAACATGTTCGATTCGCTGGTCTGTGGCACTGTCAAACGTATGGGAACCGTCAGTTGTCCCGATATGTGGAATCGAATTCAACGAACCGCGTTAGCTATCACACCTAACCTCGAGACATGAACGTGATATGATTGCACGCAATCCTAATCAATCAACAGCTAACAAAACCAACAACTTTTTGACCCGCTGGTTGATGAACCTATAGCCACTGAGGCATAAAACATACAACTGCGCGAGAATCACTGTGAAATTTTACCAAACCCAATGGCGTGTAAAATGGTACCTACTCGAGAAATAATCTCATCACGTCTAATAAACGACGAGTATGAAGAAAAATCATGATGTCCGATACTACTACGATTTTCCGCGAACGTTTACCAATTTGGTCAGCATCACCATACCACGTACAACCAATGGATGTGAATTCGTCTGCAGAATAATATCCGTGACAGTTAAGATATGTCAGCTTTTTGTTATCGCCTTCGTTACCAAACTTTTCATTTCTGAAAACCACAGTTTGCAATCGCCGACACTAAACACCGTCAACTGGCACGGTTATATTACTTTTTATTTCTATGTAGAGGCCTTTCAGTAGGTGGAATAGTCTGGAAAACTTTAATGTAGACGATTTTCGTGAGTCATCTAAAGCACATGGTTTCGACAACAGAATAACACCAGTTCGAGTAGCGATGGGACGCCCATGGAGGTATACAACCCCGAATGAACCATGTCAAATAGGCGGGTAGTGAATTGCTGCGGAATGGCAGATCACAAGTTGAACATCAAGAAAAGAAATTTCCAATGCAGTTGAGCCAGAGCAGGCATCGAATGAATTGTTCCACGGGACCCATCAAATGGTCTAACACGTTCAACGGTTCAGTACAATCAAAAAACATGCCATGATTTACGCCTCGTCGTAGGCTGTGTACACTATCAATCTCAAAGTATGATGCACACCGAAAAAGCACAATCCGCTGACTATCACTGTCCAATACCCTGAACACAAACGAATCATGACGATGATACGGCTGACCAGAGAAGTCCAGACCTTTTGGAAGGGACAGGTGTGCAATATTGCAATGTGTACTGTTCTATTCTGGTGTAAATGTGCCTGGATGTTTCTCAGATTTCCGTGTTTGATAATCGATGTTTCTGAAATATTGACCACTTTCACTGGCAACACAATGAGGTTCGTCGTTGCGTATCAGGCAATGATAGACGCCCTCCAACTGACCAACTGCAGAAGAATTTATTCGATCCAAGATGGGAAAACATACCAATACTAAATCACAAGTGAAGCTACCTGACAGCTAATGCAGAGCAACTATCTGGTAGGTGGAAAGTGATCGATTTGATTCCGGTTGACGATGTGGACTTTTGGATGCATAAATGCAAGGGGACTTTGAGTTACCTAAATTTATGTTTAAATTCACCAAACAAACTAAGGTTGAAAACCCAAATAATAATCGCAGCGAGGTTCTCATCTCTTGCTCAGACAACAACAAAAACAAATTTCCAGAACAAGTAACTATCGTTGCGAAGGGCCTTTCCATTTTCCCCTTTCAGTCTCTACCTCAGTGCTTGGATCCCCTCAGAGCAAAGTTAGCAGAAAATTTGGTGCGAAGAAAGACCAAGATTCGACTTCGACTGATCCATCAGCGTGAATCAGAAGAACGAGCGCAAGTGAGTAATTTTTCTCCCAATTTTCCAAATAATTGAATGTCTAACGTTAACCAACAGTCCTCCCGGAACGACGTCCTATTCACTGTAGCCGCAACAATATTTTGAAGTTTCGCGGGTTCAATACAATTGATAGGACAACTCGGTACATCAATTCCAAAAACAAACTTTGGATTTAGGAACTTTTTAACTGCCTCTGTGTACGGTATATTGCAAATTTGCAAAAATACCCACAGTGAAAGAACAGGAGCTTCGACACTAAAATGTGGATGATCATAATAAAAAGTCCAGTGACCTAGTCAAAATGAATAATGAAGAGGACGATCTCTAGCGTGACCAAAAAATCCATCATGACAATAGGCCGCTTTTTGCTTCGGAAGTGACTAATGTGTAAGTCAAAAAAGGACTTACTGTTTTCACTGAGATGGCATCTATCACCGGCAGAGCAAGGAATACGACCACCGTGCATCTCTTTTTGTAACCAATCATCATCACCATGATCATCATCGTACAGTGTTAAATAGTACGGCAAGCTCCACTCACCACTGCCTTTCTCGCCATATTGCACGTGAAAATAGAAAGAATGAATATGCAAAATGGATAAGGTCTGGATCTACAGGAGTAGGAAGAGGAAACAAAGCCCTTGTAGCCAACACACGGAATACAAAGTCTAATTGTACAAACGCACATCGATCAATCATCCCGATTCGACAGAAAGTGACAACACGATCGCCATTATATCCTTCAGTGTCTCCAGCCAACTGGTAGACGGATCTTCTGAACCCCAACCACGAAGACGTGAAGCACCTACTTTACCCAAGTTCGTTGTACATTTTCATACTCCCCGTTGTCACGTCATCTGTTGACTTCCACGTGGCTTCTTCCACTCCCTAGGAAGAACGGAAAACAAGGCACGGTACGGTAGACGTGTGTTTGACCAAAACTTGTTGGTGATCTAGTTGTGTTGTTTGCCTTCAAAGCCTATGCTGCACCGGGAACTCTACACTTGTTGATAACTGACTCTAACATGTGGCCGACCACTGTTGGATCTGCTGAATCCAGTTCGCAACAGCCAAGCTCAGAAATAATGTTGATAATAAGTAGACACACTCTTATCCTAGTATATTGGATAGCCTCACAGAACACGTACCAATAATACGGCCTATTACAAGCACAAAATACCCGCATTACAAAGATAACAATCAAAATTAGTTTGCCGCGAAAAACCGATACATGCACTCTTTTGTGTTACAAGGTTTTTGCACAGCTTGAACAACGGAGTAGCAGTGTTAGGCACGCATCAGGCCCAAAGTGTAAGGGGCTGTGTTCAGAACTGGGGTGATTCAACAAAAAACCTTATGGTATCTGAAAAGCTTTGTCCAATGGGAAGTGCATTCCATGCGGTGATCCAACATCGGATGAAGGGTCATCGCGTACACAGAGAACTGATTTTTTCGCCGACCCCAGTCATCTGTAGTGTCGACATGACATCCGTTTATCAAGGGTCAAGTGTAAGCTGCAGAAATCAGGTCAGTTTTTCACTATGGTTCTTAAACATGTCCGCTGCGGATGGAAGATGCACGGGGATTACCGGTAAACGAAAACAGGTGTATCTGTAGCATTACGCGGATCTGGTGGGAGCACCGTATCAGGAACGCTGAGGTCAGGAACAGTATTAGGCATGCGAAACAAATCATTAGATAGGAAAATTCTAGCTCACCAGAAGAAGGCAGTTCAGACATGTGCTGCGCATGTTCTCCTGTAATGGACTAACACGTATTTTGAATTACTTATCTTAGCGGTTTGATGTTTAAGTGGCTGTACAGATCGTTTTGCAATGCAACGGAAGGGATTGATGTCATGATACCATATGAATCAGCACAATATGCACGAAGCAGATAGCAGAAATTAAACCTATCATGTTGCGAAGGTAATGTGGTACAACATTTAAATCTCGGCTTCCGCTAAACAATTACCAACTAAGGCTTATGTCAAATAGGCAAGATTGCTTAGTGATGCTGATTTACGCATTCACGTGGCTCAGTAAGAGTCAACAAAAAACGTCACCTACCTCAATTGAAACACTACATCCGAAAACAGAACTCATAATCATCGTACAGCGTTAAACAGTAGGGCCAGCCCCACTCACCACTGCTTTTCTCACCATGTGACACGTCGAATTAGAAAGTATAAATATACACGATGGAGAGAGAGTGGACCCACACGGGAGGGAAAATGAAACAACGCCCTAGTAGCCAACACATGGAATACGCCGTTTAACTGTACAAAATGACTGTATATTCCGTGTGTTGGTTACTAGAGCGTTGTTTCACATTCCCGTGTAACTAAGTCGAAACATATAATGATTTGAATGTTTGAGCTGTAATATGCCCCGACGTATTAGCTTGGTGCCACAGAACGGGATATTGGTATTGGTGTCAACAGCCAAAAGACACCAACTCTGAAGCATTTAGATTTTGTAGAACACATCAAAACATTTATATATATAACACCGATTGGATCAAGCCAACCTTATTAATATTTGTTATTGGTTCAGTTCGTCTTCAATATCCGATTGTTCTTTACAACCTTTGCTCTGACTGGTTATCTTCAATGTCCATTGCTCGGGTACACTTCTTATTTTTTTAAGCAGACTCACTGTCGAATTTGGATACACTGCTTGTTGCTTCAGTGAAAGGGCTTGAGTCTGAGTTGTCTGTCTCATTAGTCTGTTGCACGCGGTAAAAAATAGTGCAAACTTTTACCCGATATCAGGATAGTTGTCGCTCACGCAAGATGGGATACGTGGATTTGTTACGCGAGGCATGATGCGTGAGCATTGCTCCGGCCGATACGCTCACGCATCCCATGTGCATCGAAGACGGTGGAAAATACGGTTGCTCCACAAACTACGCTCAAGGTCAGGGCACTATATGAAATCATGGATTTCAAAATCCTTAGTTCTTCACTCTCCTGACTACATTTGAATGTCTAAAGCGCACTGCACAAGATTTCGACGTGGATTATAACGAACAGTTTTGGTCAGATATCACCACAGACAAAAAAGAGTCCCGTTCAGCTTTCCAACCTAGGAACTGTGGATTATTTTATTTCCATCTATTGGAGCTGGAATTTGGGTAAAGCGGTGTCGAAAATGAAAAAACAGGAAGCGATAGGAGTGAATCCCATCCCATTTGTGGGCCACAATCGATTATAGATAAAGTGTTAGGACGTGCTAAAAACCTTTTCGAAGCACGACACTAATCTGTTTGAGTATTCCAGGCCACATCAAATAGTCAATAAATCGCTAGGCCACAAAAAGCTTAACCGTTTCTTTAATTGAGTACTGATCTGCAGTGCGACGCAAATCGGGTTCATGATCAATAGACAATCGGGCCAACGTTTCAGCAACCTAATCAGCACGAACCTGTCTGGACGCCCAGATTCGGGAATGTTCTACTTCCGCCTTAAATACCATGTAGTGGTTTCCGTGACCACAGTCGTTTTGGCGTGTCCTACTACAGTATTTTGATTCAACATTGTGGGCTGGACCAATCGGAGTTGCGAGCTGAGACCAAGTACGCAGGTTGCTCATTCGGATCGCAGAAAAGAACTCCTAGGTCATAACATAAAGACGGAGGGAGTGACTGGAGGAACCAATTTCAAAAACAAAATGATGGATCATAAAGATGAATCTCATCCATCCCAGTCGTCGCCAAGTATCGGTGGTCAATTCGTTTTGATGCGATCGAAAGAACCCTGGAGATCAACTTGAAACCGGTGTTTATCGTTCACATAAAGAGAAAAATCAGTAAGGTGCGCGAATTTCATACAGGAGATGGTCTCCGTGGTCTCAGACCCCAACCAGTCTGATTTTTGTTGTTTGATTATTCGAGAAAAAACCTCGTCATTCAGTCAAAAATGCTTGCCGAACACGAGCAGTTAATCGCGAATGAGGTTCAGAAAGGCAGCCGCTCTTCCAGATTTATGACGTCTTTGCATGCGCCACGAAACTTCATCCGATATCTGATCCCCTGGGAATTATAACAACAACGCGTTTCGCCATTGCTAATTTGAACCACCTGTGGCAATTGTGTGACATCAGGCTGTCTGTCAGGGACTGAGTGTACACTGCTTGAAGTTAAGTCCGTACTTTCATACGGCTCAGAAATATGGCCGTTACGGATAGAATACACGTGAATGCTATGGTTGTTTCAGTATTGATCTCTTGATAGTATTGCTCGAATATCGTAGGAACACCGTATCAGCAATGCTGAGGTTAAGCAAAGAATGTTGGAAATCACGAGTCAGTCGCTGGAGCACGCGTTGAATCTAAACGTGGTAGAACGGTTGTGACATGCGTTACGCCTGACCATCTCCGAGACAGGTGGTGGTCGGAGGGTGGATCGAGTTGGTCGACCGAAAACATGGCAAAAAGGTGTGATGATAATCAGTGGATTTAGCCGTGCTAGACTTCTGGGTTGCGTCCCACGAGATCCGACCACCAAATGGCTAGTTGCCGCAGTCAGTGCACAGTGACATTGGAGTTCTTCCTTCATCTGTAGAATTCTCTTTTGACTTTCGTTTCTGCTTGTTTTCCATACATCTACTCGTTTCGATCTCAACTAGACGATGTTGAGAGGTAGCAACCCAAACCGAAGTACAGAAGTACAAGATTAATAGTTGAAAGAACTAAAATGAATTAAACCAAGATCCATGGAAGTCACCGATCGGTTAGTAAGGCGCGCGGGAGGAGAGACCGCAGCGAACTTGACAATAATGACCTTCCTGAGTACAAAATCATCCCCGAGCTAGTATAGCCGGTAAAACAGGTGATCACAGAAAATGGTTACTCAGACAATTTTTTTCAGTTGTACATAATACAGAGATATAGAAAACTCCCGGTATTCACCGCGAAACGAAGGGATTTACACACCACGTTATGTTAATGAATTGATCGAGCTTGTGAACTCCTGAAGTGACCTCTGGTATGCCAGCTGTTTTACTGACTTCGTAAATACGATCCCGAAATATTCGTAAGTCATTTGAATGAGAAACAGTATGTGTCCTATAGATCACCGAACTCTGAAAACCAAGGCGTTTTAGTCTCGTTGATTCGACCAACATTGTGTGACCGCAAGAAATTGGCGGCGTACAGTTTACACGTCAGCTTGACAGCCCTTTATTGGCCACAGCCCTCTTCCTTATTTGTTGTATAATAAATAAGAACTGAAAAGAGTATTTTTTTAAATGCTAAATTAAAGAAAAATTCTATGGATGATTGCTTTTCTTCTTCGTCTCCCTCGAGAGAAAAAAAGAGGACGTCAAATTTCGCGACTTCCTGCATAAAACATACACAACTGAGGATATGAATACATAATGTTTGATTACGTGAACCGATGGTTTGTGCACATCAGCCTAATTGATGCAAACATTGTAAAAATTGTGCAACACTATTTCATACTTTGGTTACAGGCATTAACTTGCTAACTTATTCACTCAAGCATGCCTATCATCATAAACCCCTTTTTGCTGAGAGAAAAGTACCAGATAAATAAAGTCATCCTAAGATCATGTTTTTCTTCCTAAATCTGATTGGAGGAATACTTTTTTCCTAATTGATTTAGTTCAACCTGTTCAAAGCTGAAGCGATTCGAATGCAGTTACAACGCGAGTGGGCTCCACTTCTCATCGGAATGGAACTCAGTGAGCCGGAGTAAGTTAAAAAAAGGTCCTCGGTTGATATTTCTCAAATATAGTCAGGCTTGACGTGGTGCTTATGAGTTATTGACCACTAAACCTGAGTAGGAGGGCCCGAATCCTGGCCCCACCAATCAAATCTGATGGCAAACAGATTTTCTCGTCACAAACTTGAATTAAAAGTTAAAAACATTGATTTGCACCATGTTTCCAGGAGCATGTCGCTGCATCTTTATAGGTGCACACTGTACACATTGCGGCAAAATGTTCTTCCATCACTTTACGTGACCATATCGGAATGTTCGATTCTTTCTGGATTTGGTTACGCTTGAAGCGGTGCGTATAAATTAATGATTACTGACCCTGAGTGCCAGGGCGCGGATAAACACTACCAACCAACCATGATGACAAACGGTTCCTATATCAATCGGATCAAATTTGGGTCATACTTGTTGGAACCCCATTTGCTTGACTCATTAATCCAAGTATCATGGTCAGTGCCGCAGGCTGTCCTGAATAACACAGAACACTTGTGGTTATGGGATCTGTCAGTTTCATCGCACTTGTGGGTAGCTGTGGGACCAAAAAACGCCGCTTCTGTATTGAGTTCTCGAATTGCGACAATCGCGTGAATGCAACCCGACTGCAGTCGGCGAGTCAGCCGAAAGCCTGCAAGCAAGCAACTAAGCAAACGCGCGAACAAGCAAGCAAATAAAAGAGCCGAGGTATATGTACTTTCACGGGCAAGTAAGAAAGACCACAGGGTACATAGCAAGATCGGTCGGTCGACACTGTTCACGGTGAAGCATGACTAAAGGTCGATACCAAGCAGGCGTAAGTCAACGCATGAGAGGAATATTGATTGGTTACCCGTTCAGTATGCGTAACTTTACCCAGACAAAAAAGTTACTGGTTGTGATAGTTTATCTTTTACATATGATCCATAATGCAGCGTGAACGCTGGAGACATTACTGGAAACTATGGAAGCACAATGTGTTCAGTAATCCCGGAGTTTTAAATTTTCCTACTGACAGTTGTGACAATAGTCACCGATTGCCTTTTACTTATGTAACTGAAGAAAACCCGTTCGATTTTTTCTTTGAAACGAAGATGAACGACAAAAGCGGCAGCAAATTGACTCCAGAAGTACCAATCTCTACCGTAAATTGAACAAATAAGGCCAAAGATGTATTCCAACGGCTCTATTAGTGGCATTTTTACGAATACGAGGTTGCATATTGGGAGTAAATTGGCCATCTACATGTGCTCACATCTGTGACTTTGTTATTCATTATTCATTTGCAAAGTCGACATTGGCGATCCGGCTAGTCAGACATCAAGCTGCTGAAACACTGAAACTGTTTATAAACGTCGCAGGAAGACCAGCCATAAGACAACTGTTCTGCAATATATTAGCAGTTTTAATGACTCACTGTACTTGGATCCTTATCTGAATAACCGTTTAGTTCATCTATAGCTAGCCACAGGCACTAAACCACGCGTATTCAGTCAAAACCAATGCAATAAATATTTGCGTCACTATCCCATAGGGTAGCTCTGAACAATAAGAGAAAGGCAGAAGACAACTATTCAGGTTGTTTTGGTCTCGAAAAGGGCCAGTTAATCGTTATCTGATCGTCATCACCCCGACCAGCTAAGTGAGATGTTCGGAAATACCTCCATTACGAGGTACACGATTGTGCAGACCCATTTCCCTTAAACAGCTTCTAGCATGGAAGCTTGGGTTCCTTTGCACATCTCGACAATCTTGTTCCTTAGATCTTCTATCTTTTCCGGTTTTTTGTGATACACCTGACTCAATACGCAACCCCATAATGAAAAATCAAGTGGAGTTAATTCAGAGACATGGTGGTCACGTTATCCCTTTCCGTCCCATCTACTGCAACGAAAGAGTCTCCTCCAGCAATAGGTATAATGTAATGGTGTCACAAAAAATAGTGAACAGAAAATAACTACGGTGTTTTAATTCCGATTTCAGTACGACTTTCCAAGAGTGGTTCACTTTTGATAAAGACCACCTGATTCACGACTGCGATGGTTCTCTGTCCGAAAGTTTGAGCGATGAACTCGTCGAACAATCAAAAATCAGGGTGAAAGTTGAAAGAAATCCAAAACCGGTGGCCCGAAGAGGAAGCAGAATGGAAAGTCTATGTCTCGTCCTGCCCGGAACACAGGACCAGGGTAAGTAGCTTGACGGTTCAATCTTATTTCTTGATGTTACCACAGTAATCTTGACTACATTTTGACTTACCGATCATTAGTTTCTTGCACCAGAATAAGTTAGCTGCTGAGTACATGTTAACCTTTATTTTGTTGAAAAAAACTTTTGTGTTCTGAGGACCACTGGACAAACTAAGATTATCGAGATGGCCGCATAGTGATGGAGAGCAAACATTTAGTCTCCATATTGTTAGCATAAACTGAATTAAGTCAGCAGCCTTGTGGTTAAAAAAATCGCTGACCTAAACTGCAGTCGACAAGACTCCACCGCTCGGGTTGGACATGTCACCTAGTGACGAGCGATGCCAATCGGAATAGCATGGATCATAAACCTGCAGAGAGCACATTTTACCGATTGATAAGGGTGACTAACTGCTTGTGCTCGGGATCGGCGTTGAAAATCAATGGGAATAGGAGCAGCCGTGGCAAACTCGGAGGAACAAAACTTGAAATATTAGCGAAAGAATAGGGGCAATGAAGCAACTACTCGACGATGGGCAAGCGACTGCGAATTGGATGTTAAAACTGAATCACCTACCAGACGAATGGCTTTACGCTGGACCCAGTCGAGAAGAGATAAACACAAAGCTCTACCTCACACGTGACAGCGGTATTTAAGTGTGGGGCAGTAAGAGATGTGGTGGTTCGGAGAAACATCTGGCGCGCAATATAAAACCAATCTTGCGCGCAGCACGAGAAACAAGCGAACATAAGTATGAAAACCCGGATAGAGAGGAAACGATAGAAAGACTCACGAAAAGCATCGAGTTGGAAGAACAAAGGGGAACAGAATCAAAATTCAAGTAAGAAAAAGAGTAGCCTTTGAGATAAATTGAGAGAATAGATGTTTTAGAAGCATTGAGCGATGGTACACGAACACAACAGTCATGGTCGATGTTGGCGGTGGCAGAACGGGAGGTGGGATACGAAATGGAGTAGCGAAGAGTGGCATCGTCGGCAAAAGCATGGATCGGGTTGGAAGTGGTGGATAAAAGACCATTATTGAATAGCAGAAAACAGGGCGGGTAAAATTACAGAACCTTAGAGAACACCAGCACTGACGGGAAAAGGTTATGATTTAACCCCATCAACTCGAACGGAGGTGGGCCGGTAACTGAGAAAACTCGACATCCAAACAACAAAGGCTGGAAGAAACTCAAAGATGGGCAATATATCCAGCAAACCTCTGTGCCAGACACGGTCAAAAGTCTCCTATATGTCTAGTGAGACCAGGGATGTTCCTCCTTGGTTATCGAATGTCACTGGCCAGAAGTGCAACATCATAGCTAGCAGATCGCTCGTGTAACGAGGTCGGAACACGTATTGACGATCGCTTAGCAGTCTTTCAAGTTCGAGGAACGGTGGCAACTGGTCGGAAATTCTGGTCTTCACGGCTTTTGAAATGGCAGGAGTTAGGTGAACAGGACAGTAGTTGTTCGCGTCGGGGTCACCGCGTTTGAGAATAGGAGAAGTTACGGCTTCTTTCCATGGGGCGGGAAACGTACCGGCTTAGAGAGAAGGGCAAAAGGCAGATGATGGATGATGATGATGATGCTAACTCTGGGACACATATTTTTTCAATACGTTGAGTAGAATACCGTCCGAACCAGGTGGTTTATTTTGGTCGAGTGATTGTAAGGTCTGGTGGACCTTCCTGGTTGTGATAAGCGGAACAAAAGGACGGGTAGTAAGGGTGTTTGTAGGCGGAATAGAAGAGTTGTGTAAAGTGGATTTGAATGCAAACCGGGAAGCAAAGACCTTGACTTTCTCATGGGATTCACAGACCAAAGAGCCAGAGGCGTTACAGATGAGGGAGAAATTGAAGGGTCAAGAGTTACGGGAAACGGCTTTGGCGAGAGACCAAAATGATAGTCCACCACTAGCGGAAGAAGCTAGACGTTCGGTTTCGTGGCGGATGAAACGATTCTTGACTTTCGGAATGGAAAGCCAGCATGTTTCTGACCTGCACGAAGAGGCTATGAGATTGGGGAGAAGTGGATAGACACCACCGTCTGAACGGTAAGTTCTTTAGATGCACAGCGCAATTGCAAGCATCGGTAAACCATCCAGGAGAATGTAATTCGCCGGGCTTGGGCAAGTGATGGCCTTCTGATGAAGTCCGACCACTTCTCCCACAGTTGAGGGAAACCTCAGGTACTCCGCTCATATTTATCTACTGGACATTTTTTTTCACCAGTAAGCCGTTTGTCTCCGTAATTATTTCCTGGAGTATCCCCTCCAGAGGCGTAGCGGCTAGAACCACATGCTGCCCACTAACTGGCTCGGAGAGACTGGATACCGTCTGGCCTCTACCCACTAACCAGTCTGGTGTGATTACACTTACTGTTTAAGGAAGCTATTCTGCACAACTCTTTGAGTTTCAAAGGCACAAAAAACACCACACCACGTCAATGTGTGGTTACGTCTTGATGGTGGGTGAAAGTGACAGCTGAGAATACTCAATACTTAGTTCAGTTTGAAAGACTATTATTCGCGCACTGGATGCGGCGGTTTTGGTTGCTACTTCTCAGCAAGAGCCACAATCAGAAATCAAAACAATAAAAGGGTATGTAGGAAATGGGAAGACGTCTACAGATGAGTAGTGGTAGCAGTTCAGTAAAAATTTGTTTATAACAAATCACTGATAACGACACCGAGTCAACTTTCAATGTGAGCCTCTTGGGCTCCGTCCAGGAATTCCAGCACTTTCCACGACGCTAAATCTACTGTTCAAGTTTTTCAACTGTTTTTTCCTTAATCACCGATTGACAGCACTTACTTTTATTCCAAACAAGCAAAAAAGCACACCAAGCAAGCCTAAATAGAGATATGTGCAACGGATCTCAATCACTCTAGCCTGACTAGCCTTGGTAATGGCTGGTACACTACCCGTATCTGATATCCCGCGCCTAACCTTGTTAATATGATGCTCCCATTAAATTTGGTAAAAGCCGCGAAAAAAGCTGTAAAAATGGTGGTTCCAAATCACGTAACGTGGTAAGACTTCTAGTGTAACTATGCAACTTACCACGAAACCTGGCTAAATCGTTTCCATTCAACTAGTAGGCCCATTTTGTAGATTCTAACTCAGCAACCTAACACGCTCTAAGGACCACGTCTAATTTTTAACCACGTCATGGAATGACCTCAGAGACCCATTTTTCGGCTGATTCAAATCTAGAAGAACAATGTCGAAGGAGAGGAGCTACCTCTGAGCACACACAGCAAGCACTGGAAAGTGCACTCTGTTCATATTAAGTATTTGTTACCAATATGTTCTCCTTAAACTCAGACAAGCCGAAAGAGACGGTATCACGCCACAACCAGAGGCTTACATATGAGTGTATCGGTTTTGCACTTTTGGGAAGCAGAATTTTCCTGAAGTGGGGCACTAAGCATAAAGAGCCTCAACCACTGACCGAGAACGCATGCAGTAAAACGTCGCATTGACAACCGATGAAAAGAGTCACTGAGCGCAACACTAATAGCAGAAGCAATGGATGGTTATAATGTTATTATATTCGAAGCAATTTAAGCAACAATTCAAAGTTGGTTATAATTTCGTAAATCATCGACTGAATTCCTTCCATGAGCGCAGCGACTGAAGATTTTCGTGAAACTTAGTGAACTCCTTTCAGAATAAATATATCGCAAATATCACGTACCTTCGAGCTGTTCAGAAGATACCTGGTGTCAAATGGAGGCACTTCGATTGTGTCAAAATCAAGCACCGTTGGGTAGCGGGGCTGAACCACGGATGAGCACTAAAAAACAATAAATGGTGATATATTACATACCTGCAAAATACCTTTCTCGTGGATTTTACTATTTAAGTCGATAATGGCCTTTGTGGAGTTGCGTCTTACATCGATTAACTTCATCAGTATTTCGCTTGGAGTACTCTCAGCCATGGCTGCTTTCTAAAGCCTGCAGTTCAAGTGTATACCAACAATTTGTAAAACGTCGAAGAACAAGATGACGAGAAACATACAGACCATGATTTAAAATAGACTGAACAACCAATAAGAAAACTAAACACGATGTGCAACAGCTATAACCAATGAAAATGAATCGACTTGAAAAATTCAAAGATATTTGAAAGACGGCCCCAGCAACACCCCTATACGGGGCCCAAATGGGCCCCGTTGGGTAAATTGTCGGAAAGCTGTGGGCGCTGGGACTACGTTTGGGCAACGCTACCGGGGCTAACGTAAAGGGAACTGATAAGTAAACATGTGTACTTTCCAGCTCCCCTACAATTCCTATGGAGACACCAACAGCGTGTAAAGGAAAAAATACACCACCAACCGACTGAACTAAAAGGAATGAACATACCGTATTTTTTATTGAGCGTTATTCCCAAATTTGTATGATATATTTGCGTTTTTCACAAATAACGGTGGTCTTTTCGAACAATCCGCAAAATGGTGATTTAGAACAAAAGAGTAGAGAGATCTGTATAGATTTATTTCAGTAAAGCAACGGAAAGTTTCACTTGAAAGCCGTAAATAGGGTACTTATATTCTGCGCGTTCTTTTCCCGAAATGTGGGCATGCTTATACGGACCCACATGGACCCCGACAGCGCTGCTCAAACATCGTGATATTAGTGCCCACAGCTTTCCCGCAGTTTGCCCATATGAGTCTGATGCTTGGATAATGTTAACGTGCTTCATACAGGCAAATCTGGCCTGATGAAAACCAACGTTAAATGGACGTTGTACGAGTACGTGCCCGAGGACAGTTAGGTTTAGTGTCACGCTCAGCAGGAAGAAGGCGATTCGATCAAAATGGAAATTTATCCAAGAAAAGTGGCACACTACAAATGCCATTACAGTAAGAGAAGAAATGTACATTACGATTCAGTCTCCAGCAATAAAACTGTCTTTAGTTATCTTCGGGATCCACCAGATCGATGCCTTCAGCTGGGACAGAGAAAGGAGCATGAATTAGTACGCTCAATCCTACGTTAAGTGACCGTCTTCAAATTTCGTAACACTGTACTCTACCTCAATCGGCTCCATCCCCGGAGCCACAGCTCTCCCCCCTTCTGGAGGAACTTCCAGTTCTAACAGTACTGGCGGCACTATACCTCTTTAGGATGAATTGCACTCTCATAGGGTTTGTGATTAATAAAGTGAACAACAAACGATGGCTGACCAGAGTGCGACGCATCACGAATTACGCAGGTGCAATCTGACAATATCTTTTCAACCACAAAAGGCCCTTTCCAATGTCTTGACAGCTTTGCCGGCACACCACCTGTGGGGACAGTGTTATGAAGCCACACCAGATCATTTGGTTGCAGCGGGGTGCCAAATCCCTTCTTGTCGTAGTACTCCTTCTGACGCCTCTCGGCTGATTTAAGATGTGTGTGCCAGCTCCTCTCCGCGCTTAATAGAGTCCCGTAGCTCGCTCACATACTCCGTTACCGAGGTGGGGAGGTTATTCGTGATGGGTAGACGAACATCCATTGTTAGTCGGATCTCTCGACCGGTCCATAACAGACTTGGTGTTTGATTAGTCGACGCATGGACCGTACTACGGTAGGCTAACAGGCAATTAGGCGGCTTCTTGTCCCAGTCATCATTCCCTTCGACGAAAGCTTTCAACAAAGTAATGAGTGTCCTATTGGTACGTTCTGCCAGCCCGTTGCCTTGTAGGTGATACGATGTGGTGCTGGTTTTATCGGCTTTAAGTGACCTGAATAGCTCAGCAATAAAGGAGCTCTCGAAATTTGACCCCTTGTCGGAATGCAGCTGGCAGGGTGCACCCCAGCGGTAAACCCAACAATCGAGAATTGCGTTGGCCACTGTGCATGGGTCAATCGTGCCCAGGAGAACAGCTTCACACCACTTAGTGAGGTAGTCGACCAGTACTAGGATGTATTTGTTACCTGCACGTGTCATTGGTAATGGTCCAACGATGTCGATTCCTACCATCTCGTTAGGGAAACCAACGACCACTTTCTGAAGGGGAGCACGATGCTTGGTTGAAGTATCTTTGAGGCTGCCGCATCCCTCGCACATTCTGCGAAAGTCGAGGATATCTCTACGCTGATATGGCCACCAGAACCGCCGTCTAGTAGCATGTTCCAACTGATTGACGCCTCCATGACCTAACTTTGCGTGTAGCGTCGTCAAGACTGTTCGTATCATCGTCCGAGGAACAATGATTTTGACCGGATAGTTTGGTCCCAAAGGCTCCACAAATGTTTCATCGACAGACTGGAACCTGCTACTTCTTGGCGTGTTGGCTTCGTACCTCCGGCTTTAACTCTTTCGTATATGAATGCGGTGTCCGTATCGCTTGATTGCATCGCGATCCATTCCCCCTTGGTATCCTCACAGAGACTGGTCTGTGCCACACAGCTGATGGTGCAGGACGGACACTCCCCATGGTCTCATCACGACGAGACTGCACCTTGAAGTGGTGTGATGGCTTGAGCGCCTCTATGACCCAAAGAACTATACAGGATGGCTTCTTTAAGCCGGAGATGCAATCATACCTGGCAGGTCAATGGGTAGAGGTCAGACAAAGTCCAGTCTCCTGGTTCTCCAGGTTGGGGGTTGATTTGATCTGGCAACTCAATCGGCAAAACCAGTGGAAGAATAATTAATCCAAGCAAATGGGCTTCCACTAAGCCATCTCACTGCCTTGCGGATAGGTTCTTGTTAGAACTGAAGGCTTTGGATGAGGACCCTAATCGTTCTTCTGCGTTGTGGATGGACACCCTAGCAGTACCCGTCCAACATCTTCCATGAACTGCACGAATACAAAGAATTCCATACTGCATCGGTCGTCGTGCAGGATAATCAGGACCGTGCTGCCCATTGCATCGAGCGGGGTGGGTAGTGATAAAAGGGCTACTGCTCAGAGTTCCCTCTCTTTTATACAATCTTTGTCTTCTGTCCCTAACCACCCATCTTTGCCCTATCTATCCACCCGTAATGCTCCCACTGATAACACGGTCGATACTCGCAACGATTCACTGTTAATGAGTATAGGGAATAATCCTCTGTCTTGTAACTCACATTTCCTCGAGCCCCGTCAGCCTCTGAATCTCGGCTCCTTCAACGTGCGTACACTCATGCAGGTCGGTCAGCAGGCGTGCCTAGCCCTCACATTAGATTATCTGAAGATTGATGTCTGCTGCTTAAGTGAAACACGTATCCAGGATTCGAGCAGTGTAATTCAACTAACGGCCCCTAGTATCTCATCGAGGTATTTCCTGCGCACCTCAGGAGACGAAGCAGCTAGAGCTGTGGGTCAACGTGGTGTAGGAATTGTCTTGACTAAGAAGGCTGAGGCTGCCCTTTTAGACTGGATCCCTGTTAACAGTCGTTTATGTGCTGTGAGAGTCCAAGGGTCAGTTGGCGTTCGAAATGATAGTTGTGTTAAGCGCAATTTGTTTGTGATCTCGGCGTACACCCCAACGGACTGCAGCTCAGACTTGCAGAAAGATGAGCTCTATGATGAACTCACAATCCTCGTTCGCAGCAGTAAAGGTTCCGGCATTGTAGTGCTAGCTGGTGACTTCAACGCACAAGTTGACAAACTTAGTGTGTCAGAAGCCAATTTAGGTGGGCGCTGTGCGTTACCTGTTGAGTGTACAGATAACGGGGATAGACTTCTCCAGTTTTGTGCAGACAATAGATTGTTCTTGTCTAGCACCAATTTCCGACACAGCTCGCGTCGCACAGCGATATGGCGCTCTAACTCTACAGGTACTTTGAGTCAAATTGATCATAACGCCGTAAGCTACCGGTGGCGCAGTTCTGTTCAGAACTGTAGATCTTACTGGTCCACGTACGTAGAGTCGGACCATGCATTAGTTTTAATGCGATTATCTCTCCAGCTCCATGGTCATCGTCGCAAACCGCAAACCCGATTAGCCGTTCAACGTTTGTGTGATCCAGAAGTACGCACCCGTTATGAGCAGAAGTTAGAACATGAGCTAGGATCTACGACGAACAGTAATGTAGATGAGCATTGGGCTCATATCAAACAGGCGATGCACGTGGCAGCAGGTTTTTCCTGTGGTCCTAGATCCGATGTCCATCAAAGACACTGGATCTCGCAAGAGTCGTTGAGTATAATGGAGCAAAAGCGTCAGCTCTCTAACCGTAAGGAGATGAATAAGATGCGGAGAAAGCTGCAAAGGCAAGTTACGAAAATCGGCAGGTCAAGGTAGCCGAAGAAATGGAAATAGCAGCTGCTTCAGGTAACAGTCAAAGACTGTTCAAACTTATTCGTGACACTGGTGGACGGCGAACCCAGGTCAGTGAAACGATTTGCGATAGAAATGGAGAACCCATCCGTGAAAGACAGCAAAGACTGGACCGTTGGGTCGAATACTTCAAGGAGCAGTTTAGCTGGCCGCACGCTAGTGTAGTTACTCCTGTGTCAACCACTGCGACTCCTTGGGTGATATCACTTGAGCCCCCATCGGAAGTAGAAGTAGAGTCATGCATTCGATCACTAAAGCGAGGGAAAGCGGCCGGTCCCGACGAACTTCCCCCAGTTCTTTTCAAAATGGGTAGTGAGGCGTTGATAAAATCACTTACCGCTTTGCTCCGTGACATTTGGAACGAGGAGCGTATTCCGTTAATATGGAGTGAGTCATTGATTGTCCCCATCTTTAAGAAGTGAATATGCAATAACTGCAGTAATCATCATGGGATTAGCTTAATTCCGATAGTCACCAAAGTATTAGCTTCGATTTTGCTGCATCGTCTTACACCGGCTCGCGAGAGGAATGTCCGCGAACAGCAGGCTGGATTCCGCCCAGGTCGAGGATGCATCGACCAGATTTTTACTCTTCGCCGACTACTAGAAACGCGTCACACGCACCGCCGACCGACAATAATGCTTTTCTTAGACCTGAAAGGCGCCTTCGATTCAGCTGATCGGACATCGCTTTTCAGTGTTCTTCATCGAAAAAGTATGCCCCAGAAGTTCGTGAACCTAATGAGATAATTGTATTCTCATACTTCTGGCCGAATAAGAATTTACGGTGAACTATCCGGTCGGTTCGAAACGACCAGTGGTGTTCGACAGGGATACCCTTTGTCTCTATTCCTGTTCAACTTTGTCATGGACGAAATAATGGAGAGTGCGCAGCAAAGTCCTCAGGATGTAGGCAACGAACTAGGAAATAGTGGGGAGCTGCGTGACCTAGATTATGCGGACGGCGTTGTCTGCTTGTTCGAATCCACGGAACATGCTCATCGTGCACTAGATAATTTCGCAAGAGCTGTAGCTCCATTCGGCATGCGCTTTGCACCTTTAAAGTGCAAAGTGATGTTACAAGACTGGACGTCAACGATTCCGAGCTTGATGCTCGATGGGGAGGTGCTGTCAGTTGTCGACCACTTCACCTACCTCGGCAGCATTGTGACGACAGATGGGAGCACAGTAGTAAAGGTGAGCACGCGGATATCCAAGGCTCGACTGGCGTACGCTGGACTGAAGCACTTGTGGCGCCGACCTGATATTTCACTGAAGTTGAAAGGTCGTGTATACTGTGCCGCAGTACGTTCAGTTGTTTTGTTGTATGGTTGCGAAACTTGAATTCTGCGTGCTGAAGACATTCGTCGTCTTGAGGTTTTCGACCATCGATGTTTACGTAGTATCGCTAAGATCGGGTGGAATAGCCGAGTAAGCAACGATGAGGTCAGAAAGCGAGTATTGGGTACTAATTCAGAGAACGTTCTGTCAGCGTGTCTGGCTTAGTAGACTTCGTTGGTTGGGACACGTGTTACGTATGGCAAACACACGCCTACCATACCGTGTCCTATTCTCCGTTCCTCCTAGGGAGTGGAAGAAACCACGTGGAGGTCAACAGATGACGTGGCAGCGAGAAATGAGAAAATGTACAGCAGACTTAGGAAAAGTAGGTGTCTCACGTCTTCGTGGTTGGGGTCCAAAAGATCCGTCAAACAGTTGGCTGGAGACACTGAAGGATATGGCTGCGAACTGCGAACAGTGGCGATCGTGTTGTCACTTTCTGTCAAATCAAAATGATTGATCGATGTGCGTTTGTACAATTAGACTTTGTATTCTGTGTGTTGGCTACTAGGGCATTCTTTCCTTTTCCCACCCGTGTAGGTCCACTCCCTGTCCATCTTGTATATTCATACTTTCTAATTCAACGTGCAACATGGTGAGAAAAGCAGTGGTCAGTGGGGCTTGCCGTACTGTTCAACGCTGTACGATGATGATAATGATGAATGTTAAATGGATTGTAGACAGTTAAACGGGACTAGATAGTTGTCATAAGTTTTCAGTCTTTAAATGCATTATATGTAGCGAAGACTGATTACGCAATAAATTCTACGATGGTTTACATTATGACTGCAAACTGATAGAAGCAAAGGACACTAAATAAACTTCAAGTCCATAAATTTAACATGGTGGACAATCCTCACGTTTTTCCACACTTGCCCATAAAAGCATGGGGAGCCAGCATTGTTTATTCTATTCGTCGAACGAAAAACCTTTAGAGGAAATTTGTGGATACGTGTGGGCATAAATCACTGGAACCTGATACTGCACTTAAATAAAATAAGCTCACAAAAGGTGATGCAGATAATAAAGACTGCGCAATGGTTGCAGCACCCAGCCCGTTCGTAACATCGGTTTTCGGTTGGTTTGTTTAGCAGCTATTTTACACGGATCAACAATGAAATGATGTGAAGGAAATCGACGACCGGAGTAACGTGCAACGATTAGTTGGCGTTGCATTTAAATATGTCGGTTTAATTAATCGAAATGTCCTGAAATACCTCGGTATAGATCGCTCTATTTTATTTCCTCAAAATGAGTAAAATAGGGGCAATCAGTCGGAGAACCATAAACGGTTTCTGAGCGGCTTGTGCCAATCGTTTGAAATACGTGGTATGCTTCGTTAATTTCTATCACTTTTTCCAAATTACGTATTACGATGCTCATTCATATTTCCTAATTTATGGTCCTCCGACTAATTGCCCTTATTTTATTCATTTTGAGGGAATAAATTGAGCGATCTGTACCGAGGTAATTCAGGAAATTTCGATTAATCAAACCGATATATATATATAAATACAACGCCAATTAATCATTACACGTTACTCCGATCGTCGATTTCCTTCACAACACTTTATTGTTGATCCGTGTAAAATGGCTACTAAACAAACCGACCGAAAGCCGATCGGCGTTTCAGTAAAAAATTGACCGAAAACCGGCCAAAACCCGATCGGTTTCGGAGCGGTTTTGCTACCAGGGAAGCAGCACGCCCAGATGGGCTCAGCCTGTTCTCGGAATTGTTCCTGGAAACGGGTGCCCTTTTCTGCTTCTCACTTCCCGGTTCCCGCTTTTTGGTTTTTTAATTTATTCTACTATCACTTCTATAACTGAAACTGAACAGAAACTTTACCAACAATAGGTGTAAAGAGTTCGCCGATAGCGATAAACATTGGCGTTTTAGCAGTTTTAACTTAACTTACATCACAAGGAAAAAATCACAATCGTAATCAGGAAATTTTCTCAAGACCCATGAAGGTTTTTGCAACAAATACAAAGCGTTTTGCCCACCGATAACTTAAGTTATCGGTGGCTCAGCGTTAGCCCGTTTTGCCCAGTGTATCGATGGGCCATACAGAACCTAAGCGTTGGCCGCAGTTTTGCTGCTAATGCAGATATATATAAGCAGGTATTATTTGCTAAAAAAGGAAGGAGAAGCCGTAAACACTTAATAACCTGTCACAATGAAAACCGCGACAAGCACAAACGGCCTGCTCGTTTAAGCTCTAACTCCACCTCCCTCAAGGTCAGTGCAGTTTTGAAGTCAGTTCAGTTCAGTACAGTTCAGTTCAGTTCAGTTTGCACAGGACAGGTAATGGCCACGGCCAATCGAGCGTCCAGAATTCCTTCAATGGTATGCACACCAGTTATGCACCCACCACTGCCGAGTGTATTTGGTTGAATCCCCGCTAAAACTGAGAGGGAAACGGAAAACCTCATTGCACATCAACTGCGAGAGACTTTATGCATCGTGAACGTTCAAGGAGACTGTATGCAATGAGCGAAAATTCTATTAAAAATTACTCCAGAGGGACCACAGTGCTACCCGTCATCCATCTAGTTCATATACTCAAGGCTCACTGCGAGGAAATATCTCGTACCACTTGTGATCCAGGGCAACTTTGAAGGATTGGACGGTCTGCAGATCTACCATTCCACCAGGCAGACCGTTCCAACTAATCACAACCCTGTTGCTGAAGAAGTGCGACCTAGCCATCAACCTAGATCAGGATTTTATCAACTTCTTTTCATGTACCCTTGTTCTGGAGTCTATGGCCAATTGGAATAGACTATCTGGTCTAGGGCCAGAAAAGCCCTTCATTGCCTTGAACCTTTCTATGAGATCTCCTCGACTTCTCCTCCTTTCCAACGAGAAAAGATTCAGGTCACGGAGGCTCTGCTCGTAAGTCTTACCTTTCTGCCCTTCAACCATTCGCGTGGCGGGACGTTGGACTTTCCCTAGGCAGACAGCGTCCTTTTTGTAGAAGGGTGACCAAGCCTGCACCCTACCTTCTAAGTGAGGTCGTACTATAGCCATGTAACTAGGTACGAATACCTCCGGCTTCCGGCAAGACAAAGCTGATCGCAGCCCAAAGAGGTCCCCACGAGCCTTGTGCACAGCAGCGTTGCACTGCTCCGACCATTTGAAGTCACTGTTCATGATGACCCCCAGGTCTTTAACCCTACTGACTGCTTCTGTAGTGAACAGCCCTTGATCACGGACGACAGTTAGGCTCTCTGTTGACCTTGACAAGAAATGGCTTTTTTCAGCGTTCAGAGGTAAGTCCTTTTTGTATGCCCAGTTCAGGACGGTACCTATTTCCCTGCCCAAGTCCGCCCTACCTTTAGACCCAACAATCTTCATATCATCCGCAAAAATAAAGCTGGGCCATTGAAGAGCGGATGCCAGGACAATAATAAATAACCAGAATGGGACCGGGCCTGGGACGGATCTTTGAGGTACACCGCTGGTGACATACACCAAACTGGAGCACCTGTCTCCCACTTTGACGTAAAACGTCCTGCGGGAGAGGAAGTCCTCCAGCCACCTAAATACTGGCCCACCTATGCCGAACGTCTCCATCTTGCATAGCAAGAGACGATGATTAACGGAGTCGATTGCCTTGCTAAAGTCGAGGTAGCATACCTCAACCCCCTTACCTTCGTCCAGTCGTCGAGTTACTTCATCTAAGAAGCACAGGATATTGGTCAGACAAGATCTCTATAGGAGTTGCCACAACATCCAGACTGGCAGGGGTCGCACCGTCATCTATCTGCGGACAGCAGTTTATCCCGGGTGGACTCGCCAGCGAACTCCACTAGGATTGGTCTTGCACGATGTTCGCCTTTGTTCCCCAGTGGTGACTTCCATGTCCCCACTCTGTGCACCCTTCTTAGAGTAGTAGGATACGGAACACCTGCGATTCGCAGTATGTCGCAGACCCTCCTCCTGCCTATGTCCCTCCTGGCTTTCGATTCCCTTATAAAGGGTTCTTCCTGGTTTAGGATCCGGAGCCTGTGTCTTGAGACCCTGCCCATCGACAAGATCTGCCTCTGCAGATCCTTCACCTTGCTTTCCGATAGCAGAACAGCAGGGTCATCCACCCTAGCCAACACATTCTTCGCTCTATTACAGTCGCCCTTCTTTTTGACCTGCCGTGCCCTTCTCGGCTTCTGCTCAATCCACTGGCCCTCGTCGGTCTGCTTCAAAGGAGCTGAGGCAACGACCGCCTGGCAAGCTCTCGGAACTAGTCCATTCGCTTTGATGACTGTCGTCTCAGGTGTGGATACTACTTCCGCAAACGACTTACTACAACCTTCCTGCGGTGGTTTGGGACTTACGACTGAGGTACTACTTGGTGGGCGCTGGTCCTGCCCTTGGACCTGCAGTTTAAGGGCCAGACTGGCCGCCTCCTTGCAAGGGGCACAGACCCATTCAGCCCATGGGTTCTGTTTATAAAGGACATAGATGTCCTTTGCTATTTCTGAACACCTTGGGTGAGCCCATCTCTTGCACACCTCGCACTCTATGCCATTTGCCACAAGTTTTCCGTACTTGGGTGCGAGGCACGGGTCAGAAGCGCGTGTCATATCGAAAGCCACAAAAACGAGAGCGAAAACAACTCAAACGCCCTTTACTCAAACACAAAATACGCACTCTGACACTAGCAGGTAAAGCCCGCTAACAAAAAAAACAAAAAGAAGGAATAGAAGCGAGAAAAGATCGCTTCAAAAACACCGAACACTACTCGGCAATACTACAAGGAGAATAAAAATATTCTCCGGATAAAGCGCACCTTAAATGCAATTACGATACGCTCACCATTGTGAATTAAACTAGGTTAATTCACAAAACTATTCAAAAAACTCAATTTAAGGACGAGAGCACCTGTAATGTTCGATTCCGAGCGACCAAGCCTCTTGATTTACGGTTCAGTTCACGACAGCAAATCGACTCAAGCAAGCTGAAACGGGATACACCGAGCAATGTTAACGGTTCAGCACACAACGACAACCAGGTCGCGAGCGTAAGCAACGAGAACGCACTGTGTCGAATGAATGTTTATTGGGTATTCTCGGAGGGCGGCGTCCCAACCGAGCGGCACGAATAACAGTCACGTTCACGAGCACACGTGTGTACAGTTATGGGAAACGTCTACTCAGTCCAGTTCGATAAAACATACATACATCAAGAAAAAGGGTTACACACTTCAAAAGGGTTTCGGTGACGATTCGGCCGGTCCCGTCCAATGGTTATGTGCGGGACCTGGAATATGATAGAAACGAGTGTACATTAGTAAGCGCCAATTCGAACACTACATGTTACTTTCGATTCCATTACACACCATGAATTCAAACCGCGCGGCACTCACCAAGGTCACCAAAGTCTTGAAGTCTTGAAGTAGAACACGGGTTCGAGGCTGGAGCCCAAGTGTTTCAAGTTTTTGAGTTATTTTCTTGTCCGTCATAATCGTTCCGCTGAAATCTAGAGAGCTGGACAACAGGCGACAACTACCAGGAGCATACGCGACAGGTGGTAGCACGGATACAGGTCTAGAGTGACCAGTAAGGCGACATGGATTTTCCTTTCAGAATCAAGCTTGAATGAGTATGATAAAAAGCACAACAAAGGCGCAACGTCTATGCATCAAAGCAGATGGAAGTGAAACAGTTAGTTATTTTACTTTCCGTCATTCATTTATTTTTTAAACCTGTATATATACATATATTTTGAGGGGGAGGGGCGGAGCACAGGAAGGTAGGCCGCCTAAGGGAAACATGAGGGCGAATAAACTTCGGTGGAAATCTTACAAAGGTTCCGGGGGAAGCTTTAGCCCTAAGAACGTATCCAACCGCTTTTTAAACGTTTCTTTGCCAGGAGCCTCGATAACCTCCTGCGGTAAGTTATTCCGAAGCGAGACTATTCTGTGAGTGAGAAAGTTCTTACGGATATTGGTACGAGGCTTGAGCACTTTCCAAGCGTGACATTTGAGGGTGTCCGTGCTCAGTCGCGTGAAAAATGATTTGCCAGCCCTTCAGTGAAAAGGTTGTACGTTAGGAAGAGATTGTAAGGTTGGTAGGACATTACCTCGCGGTTTCCTTAGTAAACGCGTGCTCCGGTCCTTTGTACTGCGTGGACCACTTGCACGTTACTCTACTGCTCGGCACTGTACGAATATGTTAACCAGAATGGTATCCTCCACGACCCGTGAGAACGAGAATCCGATTGGAAGAGATAGTGGTTAGCGTGTATTTGGGAGCTTGAGCAAGAGCAACGGCCAAATGGCAACCGCACTTGGCAGTCAGCGTTCAGTTAAACAATAAGCGTGATAAAAGTATGGACCAAGATGGCCACCGCTACATGATCCCCTCTGACCCTACGAGTTTCTAAAGCGCACACTTTTAGGTAGGCCAGCCTTCGAGAATAAGGGGGGGGGGGTGGGGGTGAAAACCCGCAAACTATTTCGCGGCCTTCTTTGGTACACGTTCTAGGATGTCTCGGTTTTTGACCAGGCCAGAATGTACGATCTGACTGCCGAGTTCTGGAGGAGTTCGGATGTAAGTCCCATAAATGGTCTGGAAGTCTTCTTTCATAATCGAGAGAAAGTTTCCCCTAACCATATTCGCAAGGCAAAAGACAGACTTGTTGGCTAGCTGATGGTTGCAGGAGAAAGAAAGCGACTGGTTTGGCCAGAATCCCAAGACCTTATGCTGGTCCCCGTCCCGAATTGCTGTGGCATTATTCTTCCAGAAGAGCTGAGCCGGGGAATTACAACGTGACATGCGCACACATTTGCCGTCAATAATGGGTAGACTCCAGTCTGTAGACCACTGCTTGGTGTGGCTCACTGCCGATTGCAATTCTTCGGCATTGTTGCCCCAGATTGTGACATCGCCAGCGTGAGTTGCAATGTTCACTGATATATTGTTCCGTGGGTCATTGATATAAGTTAGAAACAATAAGTGACCTAGCACTGATCTTTCGGGGCCTCCAGAGTGTGTTGAGGATGGTTTTGAGAAGCAAGGACCTGCTCCGACCGTGAATGACCGATTATTGAGAAAGCTTCGAAGAAGGGAGAGCATGTTGCCGAAGTGTCCGTAAGATTCCAGCTTGTATGTAAGGAGAATATGGGTACCCTGTCAAAAGCTTTCACGAAGTCGAGAAAGATTGCGTGTGGAATCATGCCTCCGTCGTAGGCCCGAGTAAGACTATCCATGACGAAGAGCATAATGGTAACGCATGACCTTCCTGGCAGGAAGCCATGTTGAGCAGAAGGGGTCAAGCCATTCTTGCTCAGGTGTGTTAGTATGACACGTTAAAGCATGCTTTTGAAGATCTTGCTGGGAATGCTCGTTAGTTCTATAGGTCTGTAGCTCCTTGGTTGATGGCCATCGGCTTTTTTGAATACGGAGCTGGTTGTCGATCTCTTCCAAGAAGTTAGGAACGCATCAGAGTCTAGGCTTCGCTGGAAGATCCCCGAGTAGATTTCCGCCAATACTACGGACGTTTCTTTGGGAATCCGAGGGTGGATTGCGTCCGAGCCCGTGGAACTAAATGGACTAAGTTGAACGAGGTAGCTCTCTACTTCCTGTCTTGTAAAGAGTGTAGTGCATAAATGTTGCTCCATTGTCGGGCCTGGGAGTTGGGGATGGACAGAGATAGGTAGTGAGTTGTAGATTGTCTGGAAATGCGAGCTTAAAATTTCTGCCACTTTGGAAAATGTTGTGGTTGGAGTGCCATCTCCAAGGCTGAGTACAAGTGGGGCGGCACCTGGCTGCCGGGTTATGCGCGTAAACCTGAAAAGAGCGGATCTGTCTATTTTAACCTCGTGAGCGTTACGGATGCTTTCAAATTCCGCCGCTTCCGTCTCTAATCCCATGGACTTAGGCCTGGCAAACCCTCTAGAGCGTTCATCCACCAGACTTCTGATGGATCGCGGCAACGGGGGCCTACTTTTGGCCGTGACTTGCTTCCTAGGGATATAGAGGAGGTCAGCCTGACGGAAGCAGCATTCAGTGCAACAGTTGGGAGTTTCTGCACCAGCTAGTCGGACTTAAGTGCTAATTTTTTGAACCAGAAAGGACTTAAGATCGCCAAAGTTAGTGCTCCTGAGTGCCCGGGCGATTTTGCATCGAGGCGCTGGTTGGCCAGAGAACTATGAAGTCAAAGGGAGGACAGCGTGGCCACCCTTGCCTAAAGGAGGAAGTACGTTGACCGTACCTACTTGGTGGTTCTCTTTGAAGATCACCAGATCGAGCAGAGGGGGAGCTTTTCCTGTGCGGCATCCGGCTGGTTCCCTGACGTACTGCCACCAGGACAGTTCGGCTAGTATTTCCGTTAGCACCTGGCCAAAAGGGCTACTAGCAGCGTTTCCGCCCCAACGGACACAGCGCTTTGAGATGTCCTGGTAGTGAGGGATGGGTAAAGTGACAGTTGGCCTTCAGACCTCGAGGCTGTTCCATGAGATGAAGAGATTCGTCTAAACAAGTGTGTGGAGGAAGACAAGCCACACCTACCGGGAGAAATTCTGAGGGAGAAGTTCTAATCTCCACCCATAAACCGTGGGTAGGGGAATTTTGCGGAAGATGGTTAATGAATTAGGGGGATGTACTGCTGCCGAGATACAGGACCACCCCACCGGCTTTGCCCCTCAAGGAATCCTTACGGATCGAGGTATATCCAGCGATAGAAAGTTCACCATCTAGGTCACTGGGGTGTGCAGGTTTTATGTGACCTCCAGGATGTGAGATTTTCTGTCAGCCACCAGCTGCTCCAGTTCTAGCATCTTAATAAAGATCCTGAGGCAGTTTGCAGAGAGGCTTCTCAAAGCATGCCCAGTACAGATTTCAGAAGGTGGAGGACTACGGTTGGGTGAAAAAGAGCGGGATGGGTATCCTTCAGGTGCCTTTCCCTGTTCGCACCCGTCCGCAGAGCCCTTTGTGGAGGCTTTGCCTTTTTGAGGCCATCATTTTCGTGTTCGTTTCCGGAGGACGGGTCTGCCTTGAGGATGGGCAAAAGGGAGTACGACATGAGGACGTAGTTTGGGGCGGTTGTAAGGTATAAGGAGGGGAGACCTGCATCTGTGGTTCCTGCTGAGGCCACTCCGGTTTAGGGAGTAGTGGGGTCGAGAAGTTACCCCTACCGAGGGTTGCAGGTGGATTACCAAGTAGTCCTACCCTGTTCCGCTTAAATCTCAAAATCCTGGGTATCCCGACAGCAGGCTAAGGCATGGCTGGGTCAGGAGTATAGCTTTCTTTCCTGTCTGCCTGTTCTCCTGGGGCTCTTTTGGTCTTTGCTGTTGTGTCGATAACCGTTATTTGCAGTTCGCTGTGAGATTTCTGAGGGCCTGCCTCCGGAGTACTGAATGCTAAGTGCTCTGTTGGTTCCCGAGCAGCAGGGAAGGGGGAAATAGACCTATGAGCGGTGGCGGGGGATGCGAGTCCAGCGGATTAAACTGTTGACTTGGGCTCCGGTTTGTCCTCCAGTCTGGTAGGGACAACATGGGGAGATTTCCCGTTTCTAAACTGGTTACTTTTGTCCTGCTTTCCTTCCGAGTGGACATGAAGAGGTTTGTCCTGGGAGACCTCTCCGACTCGCTCCAGTGTTTTTCTTAGCTTGCCTATCTGTGTGAATAGATCCAGGACGGCTTTCTCAGAGTTCAATTTTAAATTAGTCCCAATGCCTTTTTCTCAGACTTCGAGAGCAGCCAAGAAGCCTTGCCTGGGTTGAGGATTTTGGTGGTTGTGTCACTACGTAGAGTTGTAGCCTGATCCACTGGACTTAGGGTTTTCGAAAAATGACCTCAAGTTATGGCCATTCTTGCTGCTTTAGACGTCTTGTTGATTAGCGAAGCTATATCCAGAACTACCCTCTGGGATACTTTGACTGCTTGAGTTGCTGCAGCAGTCCTCGGAGGTGAATTAATGGTCAGGGCTTTCAAGCGGGCGACCTCCGATTCTAGAACGGACACCCGAGCCAGCAGTTCACCCACCTCGGTCGCCGGTTGGTCGGAACAAGGAAGACAAGGAATTGGCCAGCTACAGAACCACTTGGCTCTAAGTCTAGGCACATGGGAATGGTGGACTCGTCCAAGTTCGGGGTCTAGTTGGTCCACACCATCGAGTTAAAGATGAAATAAAAACGTAGTACACAAAACAGTGTAAGAATGACGGGAAAAAGTATGTGGCACATCACGGATAAGCAGCGATATCACTAAGAGCAGGTGGGCACAGCAAGAGCAGTTAGTATTCAAACTTACCGCCAAGGTCAGTTCCAGGTCAGACAAGGTTTACTTCAGCACATTTCAGTTCAGTTTGAGTGGGACAGACAATGGCAGCGGCCAATCGAGCATCCGCAATTCCCTCGATGTTCTACACTCTAGATGGGTAAACGGTTGTTCTGATCATGAGCAAAGCGTAGCTCAATTACCTAATCCCAAAGTCAGAACAAGATTGATTCGCTGATTCACTGGGACTCGAACTTAGGGTGGAAAATAGTGAATCGAATGGCTTATGACCAGGCTGTTCACTTTTGCTCTCGGTGGTTTGTCGAACATCAACATTACGTGGCTTCTGCAAAGTAACAATTCACTGGCCATAATACAATGGACTACTATGATGGACAACTTCCGTGTAGTGGCTTGGTTCAACGAAGGCTTTCCGTTATAAACGACCCGCCGAGCCTGATTACTATGTACAGACAAGTATCTTGAATCATTATATAAATCTAATCATCTCCTACTTTTAGGTATTGAGTTAATCTCTTTCTTAAAATTGGAGTCCATGTGAACCATTTCAAGTGTTACGGACTGTTGTGCTATTCGGTCGCCCAGTTCAGAGTAGGAGTATTATCCCCGAAACCTGATCTAGATTTTTAGTTGGAGGATATACCTGTAGTATTTGAACAAACGAATGGGATTTGAAGGGTGATATGGGTTGTTCCAGAGGAGCCGGTAACCAGTGACGGTTCTTTTAGAGACGACGGAGCATCAGTCAATCGTATCTGTCAACCTAGACATAAATTTGTTGGTTGAATTCGAATCACTGAAACACGTCTAGGAGAAAGCAGTATGGAGAAATAGTAGCAAATGTGAGAGCTGAACAAAGATTCTGGAAGCAGGCTTTGTGCCAGAGATGAGTTAAGGGGTGTGTACATTCTACAGTCAAATGACTGCTTCAGGCTGAACTCATTTTATGACTGCAGCCTGGGTATTCCGCTTACCGTAGATTTAGATGTGACAAGAAGTCTTTGGCGTAATCTATTGCAACAGATTACGTTGCAGTCGACGTCTGGAACATTGTCTTTAGGTCAGTTGTATATCTGATGTTAATCGAATATTGTAAGATAGAGATGGCAAAGCTTAGGAGTCTATATTTGTAAACGGAGGCCGGGGAATTTTCTGCTGGGTTTTCGAATTGGTGTTTTGTCCTCAATGGGATACGTCGAGCACGGTGAGTGTATGTAAACTGGTATACGACGAATGATTGGGACTGAAAAAGCCATTTCATATACGTTTGATGACCAATGTTCAACGTGGACTTCGGTAAAATTTCGACATGCTCTGCCGAATGAAGCTTACTGATTTTTCTTGACACAAATGTGCATACCAGATGTCGACTGCAGTTGATGGCTGTAACAAGAGGGATCTTCAAATTGTTACCAGTGTTCTAACTCCTTGTTCGGGGTGTTACGAATGTCGAAATTCCTGGCAATTTAGGTAAGATAACTCAGTGGAATGTGTTTGTGATTATCAGTTTAACAAAACTTAAAAAGTTGAATACCTCAGCAGTCGAGTGCTCCTAAACCATCCAATTATTCTGATGTATCCGCCTTTTTCCATCGCCATTCTCACAATCTTAAACGGTAAACGTCTTCATTTCGAACCTCACAGTAAATAGATCAGCTAAACTTACACTGTTCAACATACTCTGCTAATCTTGAACGCCTATTTCTTAGTTGTGAGGAATGACTGTGCCTTCCATGTATCATGTCTATATTTTACACGGACAATGGTAGTGTGTAGCGGTCCACGCTCACGTTTGCTAGGAGAATGTCTACCAGGAATGGTTTGAATCATGAACACAATGTCTGTGTACAATTCATAAGAAACCCAATGGGATCACATTATCATAAAGCACTTTCTGCATGAAGTTCTCCATAATAATCAAATTCAGTATTGGGATGACCCATGGCAACTTTGGGGCGTTCCATTAAAATAAGTTTGGATGGTCTACAGTCTCCCAATTCAGATAAGGTAGGGGGGCCCAAAACATTGAAAAACCGAGCACAATGGGTCATCCTCTCTCGCAATTTATTGGTACTTTGTTTCATCGCTTATCCCACTCTTGTAATATTCTTTATTCTTTTGAACTTACCTATCGAATTACGCATGTCTGTAAAAATCACCTGTATTTCGTAGAGAAGAAATAAATTTATTGCGCAGGATCATCTTGATTTAATGTACAAAATACTTGTGAATCCATTGTTCACATCAACTTCTTTCTTTATAAAAATGTTTCTAGTCTCCTTTCATTGTGTTCACAGGATATTAAAACTGAAAGTTTGCAAGGTTAACCGAGCAGTATGTAGTGGGACTCACAGAGGAGCATGTATTTATTTCTTATTATTCAATACCAAAACACGACGGGATAGTAGAATTTCTCTCGAAAGAAATGCAATTATAGATAATGTTATTACAAGTATAGAATAGTGAAGTTGAGAAGCCGTATGACAAAGGAATAAAGTCTCGCTATGTAATTATAATGGGAAAAATTTGTAACAATCCTCGGGCTTTATAAAAAAATCATTGATAGATGTGATATCTTGTATGTTTCTAGGCTTGTACCGGGGGCAATATTTACTGAAAACACTACGGGAAATATCCAAATTGTATCTGAATGCACTCATACATCACGTACCTGCCTATCCTGACTGACTCATCACTATCCCGGGCAATGGTAAACCAAAGCTTCATGTGTTTTTCTCCGTGATAGACAGTTCAGTTCATCAAACAACAACTAGCTTTGATATGATAATTAAATGGACCAACTTGTCCTTGACTGCGGTGATGAACTTATCATCGTGAACCACCTTCTGGTGGTACACTGGAAGTGGAAGCCGTACCGAGTGAAAAAACAAGTTTATTAAGTCAAACTACATAATTCAATTTCAGTCAGTTGCACAAAGTTCCTACTTGAGGACACGAGAGTCGGCGCGCCCACAAACTGACCCCGCCATAAACGAAACACGGTATGGCTTATCTATGTCATTTGTTGTTTTTGGGTATAACGGTGAATATCCTAGTTGAGAGACTGCGCAGAATACATCTTAGCACGTTCAATAAACAAGAACTAAAAAAGAGAATAACTTTTAAATATTACTTATGCAGATGTGCTAAACATTTCTGAAGGAAGGACTACTTCGCCGTTCACTAGTCAGGCTATCAAGTATGTCGACATTTATACCACAACTAAAATAGTTTATGACTAAAAAAGCATTTTGACAGATCTTTGTCAAATAAAAACGGAAGTAAATAGATAAATCATCAAAACATTACACACCTGATATAGCAACATAGTCACAGCGCAGACTTTTGCTGCAGGAGCTTCCCAAAGATCTACGTACCAGCACATAACATAGAAAATCAAACTGGCTCACTTGAATGCAAGGAGAATCAGCAGAACATATTGGCCAAGTAGTGACTTGATTTTACCTCTTTACATTGCACAAAATATGTGTACTTATAGTGATAAGGCTGTTTCTGGATGATCTCTGTCAATTTTTCTGAAAGATAACTCTGACGTACGCAACCCCTTATTGCACGTAGAAGAGCCCAACAGCGTTGAGAATTGCCCTACTTGGGAAGCTGTTCCAACATTTTTGCCAACTTTGTCACCGATTTCCGTGTTTTGCCATCACTAGATATGATCACGGATTGTTTACGGTCGTAGTCTGGCAAATTCATTATTATCTGGGAAGTAACTCGTGCAGTCCTTTCATCCGTTCACAGGTGATTTCCTCTGTCGGTTGCCAAATCATTTTACCGTTCCCTTGAGATTTATTGGACAAAAGAAATCGAGCACCAAAAGACTGATTCCTATCTCTTACTGTAGCTATTGCTTGACGAGGACGTGAAAAGAACAGGCCTGTAATGCACAAAGGGAATGCACACAATTAACTCATCTGTAAAATAACAGGAAATCTCGATTTTCCAGACAGCTGGTGGATGCTCGAAGGGAGTATCATGTGATATCGGGACACCATCATTTAAACCTTAGGCTTGTTAACATATATAGTCTATCTTGAGTGGAAGAGAACAGGTTCGACGTGGCACGTTGCCTCTCTAAGAAATATATGGCTAATCCTTTAAGTAATTAGAATGCGGACTATATATATGCTATTTTCTCATGGTGCTATATCGGATTCAAAATGATAAATGAAACATTTGCTTCCGTGGTATTCTCCGACATTTTTGGGATCTTTTTACCAGTGGAGGTGCGAACTGTGTTGGTCGAGCGATTTCGAGTGTTTGATTGCCATCTCTGAGATCGGAGGTTCAAATCCCCACCATTACCAGCCACTTTGGTGGAAGATAGTAATCCACTGTCGTCCGGCTCGGTGCCACACCTGACCTAGTGGGGCCTTATGTGGTTCTCTGTTAATCCAAGTCTCAGGATCTGGTTGCCGGTTATCCCTAATAGTGTAGTGGGTCTCTGAGGCCTAGGAGTGTACTACTTTCACTAGCAAGCAGGTAGTGAAAAACGGAACAACTATGCCAGTGTGGTTAATATTTTCCTAACCCTGAGCAGACTGAGGATACGTTGGTCAATTTGTGAGAAGATGCATATTAAGAGGCAAGAACCTGTCTGAGGGGTTTCCACTTACTTTAAATTAATCAGAAAAGTGGAATCAATATAATTAATAAAGCTCAAGTGTCCTTCCCCAAATATCACATGCGGAGTAAATTTGCAATAAATCCTAACGGGTTAATGAAGGATAGTCAGACTGACAGAGGGAAGATTATCCGGTCTTTAATTAGGGATTCTCACATGGTGTTTCAGAATCCTAGATCATCAAATTAGAACCTGGTTGACACGCGTCTTCTATTCATCTAGTCTCAATAGTTCTCATAATAGGACAATGCAGTTGTAATTTACCATACAGTCCTTCTCGTAACGAAGCACATAACGGAGCAGAAGGATTTTGTCTGGTGATTTATACTACATCATTTTTTGGCACAAAGACAAAATACGAAACCCAAGGTGTAAACTCTGGGTAAAGGTAAGTGCAACATAAAAGTTTCAGGGGTTATTTAATTGATTACAACATTGACTGAATTATCTGATAGTGTAGTTTTGTGTCCCCGGTTGAGAAATATGTCGTTCATGAAAAACGGTAATCACTTTGCGAACTGGATGGTTCCGAAAACAGTATTCCAATATCAATTAACCAATTACCATCTGACTGACACTGATCACCCCAGAATACGTTTCACGAGAAGGATGTGGGCTGAATACCAGTGGGAAATATTTATATTGGTGGAAAATGAGTTTGTAATTCCGGTTCCAAGTGGTCATCATGAAGATTTCTCGGCAAAACATTACGCCAACTTTGCTGATACCATCAGACTTGCAAACCCAGGCAATGACCTTGATTGAAAGCTCCAAACAAACAAACGTCAGATTTAGGCGCAATACATAGTCTATGGTAAGCCTACAAAGACTGTTTTTTTGGGCGTGCTTTTCCTTGTTGATAAGGTTTGACTTGTTTTTAACTGTGTTTGATCCCCTGATTGATCTTTTAAACCAGCATAACTGTCTCAGCTGCCGTTAGGTTCATTAGCATAAATCTCCGATTGACACCCGAGTGACCCGTGTTCACATTAGTTCACCCAGTGTGTAAGGCGGCTAAGCGGTACCACAATGTCATTTTGATCTGCGCTTCTTCAACTGATCCCGTGTGTGATGTGAGATCATCGCGGTTATAGTTTATTCTACACTTTTCGGGAAAAGAACACACACAACACAGCATGTACCTGCATTCACCTTCTTAGTACTGTTAAAGTTGTTGTGCATAATGTTTTCATGCGCAGGCAAGGTTATACGTGATCTGATGAGAAAGAGGAGTGCTATAAATTTGGGTAAAGGGAATTCCAATGGGCACTGTATCCAGTTGTACCGTGCACGAAATCTATCGCCACATTCAATGCGATCGATTCATCAAAAACTCCCCGTGTTTACCTACGCATGTGACAACTATCAGCATCTTCAAAGCATCGTGTTTCTCAGTTCAATTCCAAGGCTACGGGCTGAAAGCGGAAATAACACACAGTTTGTGGGTTCTGCTGGCAACAACTAACCAAATTATTCGGCACGAGATAATGTCCTCGGTACCATCTTGCACTTCAAAAAATTCACCACAAAGTTGGATAAAGGTTGTATACTTTTGCCTCATACTGGATTTGAGTAAGCTCTACAGAGTTTCCAAGTGGCTGAAGTAGGTGAGTTTTATACCCAAATAAGAGAGAAAATCAACCGGTTCTCAAAATCATCTATCTAGTTCTATCCAGCTAACACGGTTGAGCTAGCAATACCCGATTTTGTTTCGAAATTAGGCTATATAGTCAGAAAATCACACAAAAACCCATCCAGTGAAATTATTCAAATCAGACGGAAAAATTTTCATTGCTGTCTCAAGGCCGTTTGGAAAGTTCACATGATCCTGAAAATAATACCACACATTTCATCAAAACTATTTACTGATAATGTTTACGTTGTTTCCAGTTTTTATTCTACGGTGCTGCTCAAACCGGGTATTTTATTTTTAATTTGAAATAGTGACCAATTCAATCATTTCAGTCTTTAGAACCTTCTTCCTTTACTGAAATTTAATTTATCAGTGAGGCCAGTATCATTACGAGGAAAATGGCCGTTTTTCGTTTGTCCACTAAGTTACTGGCTGTCACAATTCGAACGGCATCGGAAAGCAAAGTTAATCTACGCTTTGATATAAAATACGTCCGCTATCTGGGTGAGCTTGGAGAGTTACGTCCAAATCGGAGGAATCTGGCGCACGAGTTAGAGAAGGAGTCCTCTAGTGACACTTCAAGACAAGTTCATCGATAACGACAAGCTCTGTGTGTATGGACACCAACTCGTGGCATTCTCTGGGGGGTGGGTGGGTGGAATTTAGTGCTCAAGAATGTTGGAGAAGAAAAGACTTGGGGGAGCTAGAAAACTGGAAAGTTGTTGCCACGAAAAGAGGGCTAAATTTCTGTCCAGATGCGAAACTCCTCAGTTTCGGCCGATAAACTACGCAGTTCAATTAGGAATAAAATGGCAGTGAAAGGTGTGTAAGACAATCAAAGGTTGGTCGACGAAAGGAGATCCAGTGGTTGCCAGGACAGATTTAGCACTGTGTCAGAATGTATAACGAGTATCTGTTCCTCAACAAATTTTAGTGACTCTCAGTGCTCAATAGATTCCAGGGCAAATCGGCCGACTAAGGTATACTTTAATGCCCTTTATTTGATCACGTGCTTTGGTCGTTTCGCAGGTCTCTTCCAAAGACATAAAATACTGAAACAGCTCGGTTCCAATTCGAGAGGTAGGTGCATTTTCTGTCCTACAAGATTTTTTACAGCCTATTGGGTTAGTGGTAACGAATGAAACTATTGGAATAATCTGGGTACACCCCACTGAATCGTTTCAACGGTCCGGATGATACACTCGTTTGGAGATACTTTTATTGAACAGTTATTGCGTGGACTGTCAACTGATGTCACACAGAGCTCATGTTTTATCCGATGCAAAATGGTTTGAGCTTAGAAGCAACCATTGCTAGTCCCCTCTAATAAAAAGAAAAATTGGGTTGAGGGATGAATTAAGACACAAGTGAAATTCAGTGGAGTTAAGTGATAGCCACTTAAAAGAAGGAAAAAACAGCGACCTCAACTTTCGTAGCACCGATCACCTGGTTACGTCAAAGTAATTGAAACAACTTTGTTGTTATACAATCTGTATGCAAGAGATCCACATGGTAACTATTCAGACCTTTGTTGTCTCGTAATGAGAAGTTACTCACTACTGTCCTGCTCTGGCTATTATATTGGAAGATGAACCATTGAGTTTTAGTGAAGCAGATTCGATGATGAGAGGAGTGGTGAGGGAAATGCTGTTGTTGGAATTCTTTTCAGCTGTCCGTCACAAATTTATGACCGTACAGTTTATATATCAGGACCAAAACTTGGATCGATAAGTGTATGACTAAGATTGTCCATGGAGTTGGCTGTGTGCATGAGGCTGTGCAATATACTTGTCTAATGTTTCCCTGAGACTTTCAAAGTGACCAGTGAAATCAGTCTTGGACCATGTAAATGAGTCTTACCAGGATCATTCAATGCAAATTTGGATGAATCTATTCCTTATGGAGGGTCAGCTTGCGTGCAGGATACTGCAAAATGAGAAAACTGGCAAAATCTTCAAAAATCATGAACTATGAGAACACGGATATAAATTATTACAATATTTTTTCGCTAATGATGAACAGGAAGGAAGAAACAATCTCAAACTTTACAAGCTTTTTATGTTAAGAAGTAGGACCCTGACACTGAAGTGGTGCAATCGTTAGAACACAAAAGACATCAGTTTGAAAGCTGTTTATTATAACTGCCACCTCCCGGATTCTGTTGGCTCAAACACGACATTTTAGTACTGGTGTCCTTACTACTTTGTACACTATTACCAATACTACTACTACTACTACTACTACTACTACTACTACTACTATCAGTACTAATAATAACAATGCAGTTCAGATTTAATAATAATTATATTACCATGATTGCTCACGCATGCACTACTACCTTTGTATGATTCTTGCAACCCCAACTGGTTGCACTTCAGCCGACTGTTACTATCAGTGTATTGTTAAAAGTGATTTCGAGGCTAATGGTGATATCCGATGGAAAACTTGAGTAAATGAGCACTTATATGAACTCCCGAGATTTACACAACAATAAGCTCATCAATGAAACCGTGACTGCGATGTTCTGTAGAGATCTAAATTTTTCTGGCGAGTACTGTCAAACTGGAACGACGAATTTTATATATGATAATGAAAGATGCGTTGTTTAAATCGCGCACTATGAAGGTGGGTGTGGGGGAAATCCAAAAAGAGAGAACTGTCACATTATTCAGTAACCAGTAATCAAATACGGTAGACAAAAGCAATGCACGAATGGATGGGCTTTGGAGTAAAATAGGTCCACGTGAGTAAAACGAAAGACGGCATACATAAAAGGAGCATCATTCCTTGGTCAGTTTCGGAACAACCGGAAACGGAAAGCATTGTGAAACAGTACAGTCCTTCGAAGAGTACTTTATCCGTTCGGTGAAGCAACATTTTCCTAAATTAAAAATCGTTCCAATCTAGACAAACGGGAAGTGCATTGGCTCGTACTTGCCCGTAGAATACGTACCAGAAGGTTGAATAAATACGATCACTTCAACTCAGTTCTCTCTACCATTATCTTCACAATTCTGTGGGCTGGTCTTGGTTGCTGTCTCGCAGCATTGTCGAGTCGAGGGTGAAGTGAATCGAAGCAGAAAGAGTAAACAATTTGGAGAAAAAACATTTTCTGTTAAAATCACGTAGACCTAAAGTGATTTCTGACGAAAAGACGCCACTAACCCTGGCGCCTATCTATTTATCCCAGGCTCTTCAGCTTTCCGGGAGACGGCTCACGTGAAGCCAAACCCGGGAGCTTAACTTGTCCTATTCGGCCAAGTCCACAGATTTTGGTGAGCTTGAGTGAATCCAGTGAGACAAAACATTCCTAGGTTAGGTGGGTTGTGTTTTGTTCACAAAACTATGAGACATTATTCATTGTTTGCCTAAGTACCCCCCGTCAGTTTTCAGAAGCACTTTTCCTGTGTCCGGTAAATGGATGATTCTCTTATTGTTAGTTTATTTCGCTACTGAGAAAATCGTTATACAATTATCTGCCTGAATAAAAGAACTGTTCAAGTTTTCTAGAGAAATCACTGTGAAATCAAATCAGCTGAATGAATATTGACTTTGGTAGACTTTTGTATAAATGACTTCATGACACGTCTACCTTTACAAGTAAAACAATGAAAAGGTAGGCGATAAAACAATATATGGTTACCCTCTGGTGACAATAAAAAAGTCAAAAAGAGGCTCAGGACAATGATATCCACGGAATTTCTAAACTGCTTCGCATAAGCAATAAAAAAGAGGGAACATGTTTGCTATCTAGCAGACAGAAGCACTTAGGTGAATACTGACTTTGGCGCTATCCACTGCAAACCCACACAATTTACACATTTATTTCAATCATCTCTATCCCTAAAGTGGACATCGGGGCAGCAGTAGGCGATCTTTTGACATTCGGAGCTCTCAAGTGGAAGAACAGTTTTGAAAAGGCTGAAATCGATAGATGAGGGATGGCCATCGTTTAGCGGACCACAGAGCAGGAAGATCTTGAATGTAATTTTACCTCACGGAAGGTTTGTATAACCAAGCGACCAACGTGATCCTCCTTTGCAGTGAATAGGATCTGTTTTGGATCACGTATCGAGCACGCAGTATCCCATATGTTCTTCCCAATTCGAATGATTAGTACAGAATATTGATTGTGACCCTAATGAAAGGGAATAAAGACACACCATCGCTACTGAAAATGAGCTACAAACGTCCAATCTTATACAATAACTCTTGCTCTAACAGGGGATTCATTCCAGAAGTAGGCGCCTTGTGCAAACTGAAAAAGTTATTCAGCGTTTTCTACTAGCAAGAAATAGCTCACATGAAACCCCATAATATTTTAAGGAGAAAAGTCTCAAGAAATTTTCATTTGCTGGCAGTATCCGTCCTTCACCCACAAAGTAACGATACAATGCTGAATCAGGTGCAGCAAGACACTGGGGTGGATGGTATGGCAAGCTACTAATGTATGCGGAATTTTATTCCACGCTTGAACACGTCTGTAGCGGATAGGTCATACTCCAAAGCTGCAAGAGCTTCTTGGTCTATCAGGGAAAACCAGCAATTGTGAACTTGAGACCTGAATTCGTGGTGAACTGCATTAGGCTAAAATGTCTGCATAAGTCTACTATATAAATACCGATCCAAATACAAAACAAGACAAGCGTGATAGGAGATCGAGCTAAAGGGCATCTGCGTACTACCACAAACAGTAGCTGTGAGCTAACTTTGTGATGATGGTAACTAGAGGTCTTATTGCCTTTTTCAGAAGTATGTCGTTCTGAGAAGAAGTCTTCCATTCCATACCATCTCAGTTTACTAGGGGACTAGATGACTGTTAACAAAATCTCACTGAAATCTAATTTTTCCAAATATTTTTGTGGACAGTCTCTTCTAATTGCTTGGTGACGCGACCAACCACCGTTTGACTGGTTTCCTTTCCCAATTTACTGAGCAAAAAATCAATCTGGTGCCCTGAATCCATTGATCCCAACCATGACATCCATTGCGGACAGGGGATGCCTGCACTTCCTGTGACTCACAATGACGCTGTTGATCAGCTGACAAAGACAAACAGTGTGCCGATACTGAACGAACAAATACCCTCATATATGTAAAATTTCTGCTAGCCCCTTTTATTGGCTCCCATCAGTTTGAAATCTTATTCGTTCACTGGCCTGAAAAGACCGGGTCAGAACTGATTGATGCAAACTATATTCTTCGGAGGTCACGAAAGTCAATTGGGGAGTATTATGCACATCAAGGAAGAATGCTCTAGACCACTGAGTGTAGAAATTTTCACGGTGCACTTTGACCAATCTCCAGATTTATATCCTGCTCAAGTGTAAGTTTTCACAATGATAAATTGGAGAAAAAAAATTGGTCTACAGTCTACTGAAGCTAAGGCTGAAGTACTACCTGGAATACACTGCTTTAGTATAAAAGATAATGATTTAGACCAATTGGGAAAATACTGGAATGGTTTTTGTCGAGCTGGAAGAAAATGAACTTAGAAAGGGAGAAATGAAATGTCCTAGTAACCGAATGAGCAGCCATTAATAGAGAATGACCAGTGGAAATTGTGAAACGACTCATTCTTTTGAAACGTTTTGTTTTTCTCGGAGGTTCAACCACAATAGTGCTAAAGCAGTGTAACAGAATCTGTAAGGAGTACTCTCCAACAGTTTGTCATGATTTTGGTTTGGCCAATCTAGGGGTGACTCCACATGCAGCAAGAAAGTTACGTTCGTCATTACAAACATTCCCTTATTAATTATTATATAATATTTGTGAAAGAGGGTTATCGCCAGCCAAAGGCTGTCGAATGGGAAAGTGATCCACGGTGGTGGGAATCAAACAGATAGTAGCCATTCATAAAAAGTTTCTTTTGAGCTTGACTTATCACATGGAACATTTTTCTCAATAACGGGTGACAAGAAACACAAAGAAAAATCATTCGAACTGATTTTCAATACAGTTGTCAGCTCACACTGCATTTAGGAGCGTGACGAGAGCTCGTGCTTGTAGTTACTCATTGCAATAATCAAATGAAACATCTAGTGGCCTTAAGTACCTTATATTAGAGCCGAAGGACGAGTTTAGGAAGACGAATATCGCGACATGAATAACAAGTGCCAGATATGCACACATAAAACCAGGTCACTTTTGGTGGATCCACAATGTTTGACTCTCGTCGAGGAGGGCAGATTTACAATGCTGTAGCGTCTTTTCGCGGATACTGGGCCCGGTAGCTCTACCATGAAAGCGATGGATGGTTTCTTGTTGTCAGAAGTTGATTATCCTCAAGCGTTGTTCTAGTTTGGTCATCGGAAGAGATTGGTAAGACAGTCCCGCTTACTGTGGTTTGCATGTAATAACGTCTCACAACGCTGTCTACCGTCTGATTCACAGTGAGCTGTTTGTAATTTTGAGGATGTCTCCAAACATGGGTTTCTTTAGTCTCGTGAAGAATCTAATACCATTAATGCCCACCGTTAGTGCACTCCGAACGATGAGTCAGAGCCAAAGGAATGATGTCTGTGGTCGACTATGAATGGCGTGAAATATATGCAGTCCCCCATCTGATAAAATATCGAAGTATTGGTAGGCAAGCAATAAGTCTGTGCAGAAAAAATTGTTCAACATTAACTAGCTAGATCCATTCATATTAATTCTATTTCATGTTACGGTGACTCTAGCCTATCTAATCCAAGCCCATGTGTATACACATATATGTGTATGCATATCATATATAGTAATAAGTATATGGATGTAATATATATATATATATATATATATATATATATATATATATATATATATATGCCGTAAACACTACATGCAATATCAACACATCCCTAACGATTTCCTAAAAACTGAGCTGTTCTACGAAAAATAACTTCTCAACAATAACCAAAGCCATATTGACGATTCCCTTAAACGATGAACGGTACTGCTAGTTGTGATGATCAGACGAAATTGGAAATTACACTAACTGGCACAGAAATGTATTGTTCAATAAGCATGCAAATTAAGGCGCTTTTATAGGCAATACAAATACAGCGTAAAGCATAGGCAAGCAGCATTCGGGTCGCAAGCGTATGAGTAGTCATCATAAGTTAATTGAACGTTGTAAGGCGACAGAGTTCGGTCGAATGTGTGAACTTTCACAATCGATCGGCATAGTATGTATTCACTGGCTGAAGTGGAATGAACTGTGTTCACATAGTATTGGTTGTGTGAGAGTTGACTTTGTGTTATCGGTCACGTGTCGGACTAAATGAACTTTGTCTCGGACTAAAACTCTGAAGATGAACTGAAGGTCTGCTCCAATATCATGTCTAAAAACGACGACGATGACGACAACAAGAATAGCAACAAAGCAAGACATGCGGCTAACTCACGTTAGAGTGGTGACTAGAGCACTGGTGATTGATGTTAAGTCATTCGATATTTGAACAGTCAATGGTAACTTCACTGTACGTAACTGACATAGTGGGCGAGTGCCCTCCAGAATCATTCACGATACCGTTGAGTTAGTCTACTTCTTTTCTTCTGACTTGAACTTCTCAAATATATATATATATATATATATATATATATATATATATATATATATTGCTTTGTGACTATCTCAGACTGAGTTAACCATGAATGTTATTCACCCTGTGCTTTAAACTTATAACAGGGGAGCGAGCCAAACACACTGAACAATAGGGGCATTCTGCGCAACAAGTGATAATCAGGCAAATCTAAGGAAATATCAGGCATGTATGTATGTGATACCATTTATACTTGTTCACCTTTCGAATAATTGTATGTTTGTATGTACGTATGTCTGTCTGTCTGTTTGTCTGTCTGTCTGTCTGTCTGTCTGTAGTATGTATGTATGTATGTATGTATGTATGTTTGTGTGTACGTATGTTTGTACGTGTGTACGAAACAGCCCAGCAACGAGATGCACAAAATAACAAATGATCATTTCTGAACAGGCGTGGGGAGTATTTACGCTGAAATATACGTCAACAGCAAACATTTTCAAAGTAGAAAGGGAACAAAACGGAGAGGCAGAATAAGAAAATGACATTTCTATTTATTCGATAGGCTAAAGAACTTGATTAGACAAAAATTAATCAGTGTGAATGTCAAAAATATTTCGTCTTTTTTGATAATACTTTTATCTAGTGGCTAATTATGCACGAAAATGCCGGTCTGCTTGATACCGCAGTTTTTGTCAGTGAACGGACTGAATTCATCCTTTCTGCTAGTGGCTAGTTTGTGAAAGGACAGACAACATCTAGTAAAAATGTCGCCCCCGTTATCTATATCTGTCTGTTTATTAGGCTATAAGAACTGGAGGCACTGTGTTTAGCAATCCGTTCATGATGGAATTCAGATTGTCCGCCTGCCACTGCACAGTAGATTGATATGTTTATTCATTTTTGGAAAAGATTGCACTCAAAGTATGCTGGGTCTGGGGACGTTATGCAGCACAAATGGTCGTGATATTCCTGAGTTCACAGATGTCACTTATCAAAAACCCCATGTAATTTATGCTTCTTGGACCTAAAGTTCTTCAGGCATCTGTCGTATTTTCCTCAGCACCACCTACCTGATCAGTACCCGGTACTGTTTTGTGATAGTTTCTTGTTACATTCACACGAATTCGTTACTACGGTACCGAAACCTTTAGCCAGTCAACTAACAATATCCTGTCGCGTTCACTTTGAAGCCGTTGGTTATTCAGCATGTTCCTATTTCGACACTTTTGGAAACTGAAGCGGTATGCTGCAAGTGTTCTCGCGGGGTGCACTAAATCAGTGAATTGTCCTGGCACCAGACTCTCGTTGATCTCTTAAGATACCGAAAAGGAATTCCGATTTTAATATGATTCCCATTACTTCGTGGATGCAAAATCTCGAACCGAGTGATTAAGCTTCAGTCGGAGATAGAGGTACATTTATGCCAGAAACGTTACGGGCATATTCTACACTTGGAAAATCCGCGTGATTTATAATGCCAGCTTGGTTGCTGCCCTTGTGCGTGCAATCTAATGCACCTGTTATTCTAAACATTTCCTATTTATCTCTTCTCCTAAGCTGATATTCTTTAACCGTAAGTGTTTCACATCTGTCGGCGTGATAAAAAGACAAATCAGATGAATTCAACTAATCAAGGATACCACGTGGAACGGGTGTGGAAAGTGACTAAGTGTGCAACTAGATGCAGCAGGTGGCTAAAGTAAGGTAGCTGTGGTGATCTCATACCAACAAGGAATATTTATTTGGGACCAAAGTTGACATATGTCAAAAAGCAATTAACTGAGCAACGCTCATTTTCACACAATCGACAGCACCGAGCATATCTGGTTTATTTCATACCATTGTTTGGTTTCGTTGTCTAGATAGTGCTTTTTAGCAAAAGTACATTCGATTTGACCGTCACATCGAACAGTACTGGACAAATCTATGGCAGTTATGTACAACGATTGGAGATGGAAATGTGATTTTAGTGGAGGACGAAACCGAACTTCTTGGTCATCAGCTGAAAATACTCAAATTGTGGATAGAAAACTCAAAACATTTTGAGGATTCAAATCTACGAACACAGTATTACGACAACTTTTTCTATTCAGCGTATTGTATTGTACATAATTTCTGGTTTTTAGATATTCTCCGATCAACGGCCAAAAGATGGATGGAGCCGCCCATTCAATGCATGCTTGATGAGACTGCGAATGGCGCCAATTCAGAACAGTCAATTGGGGATTCTGGTGAGTAAACTGACCGGAACGAAGGCCAAACAGCTTAGAAATATTCCTAGATAAATGTGAAGTGAACTGATATGAGGGCAAACATTAACGTGGTTTTCGTTTTGTGACGCTGTTTTTGTCTCCGAAAGAACAGTTTACGAAGGTAACAAATGCTAACTTGACCGGGAAGCACTATAACGAGTTAATAAATATCTTTCACAGCTACAGATAAGGACAGTCTCACATAATCTAGCAAGCGGTAGTTAAGTTTTATAGGGTTAGATTGAGCGAGGTGGTGTACCCTGTAGGCTTAACTCATCAATGAGTATCAATGAATTGAACCAGTTAAGCTGCTTTGGTTGGGTCACACGCTACTTTCATCGGGAGATGCTGGCTAATTATTGCTGTTCCTTCCATCGGGTGGAAAAGAAGACGTAAAAGTTGAAAGATGACCTAAAATGTTTATAAAAAAGCTAATACGGAAAGAATAGTGAGCCTAAATGTCTCTCTTTCAACTGTCTGGGGCCCGAAATATTCAATGACTACTCAGCTGGAAATACTGGGAGACATAACGATCCTGTTGTCACTACATATTAATCGATACTCTGTATACACTCAAAGATCTGATGGCGTTTTTTGAGTGATGGTCAAAGTGGTTTTTATTTGTTGTTGCCTGTCATTCTCTTCAATCAGAAATCACCCCTAATTAATGTGCATGAAGAGCAGTGAAACATTCATGAAATTGTGCTTAACAATTTCCCCCCATGCAGGATGGCGGTGATGAATATCACTATACAAATTTTGAAGTTTTCGCGCAACCATAAATAAATGCATACTGTAAACAAAAGTTTTTTGACGAATGACACACGTACATCTAGCCGGTAATTGTATGAATGGTAGCGCTAGTGACGAGTCAAAGGGATAATGAATATATCAATATGCAAAGACTCAGTTCACACCGAATCACGATGCCCAATGTTTGAAGGACGTCATCATTGGGCAATTAATGCTATGGGGTAGATATTACAACAGTGCAACAGGATTCAGATCTTGTTTATCGGGTTCACCTTGTAAAGTCTATTGATCAAGTAATGAGCCATGGCTGAAGTCGGCCCACGTGATACATTCGAACCTTCAAGGTTAGGCAGTTATCAAGGTCGAATAAATACTTAGGTTTTTAGGTGATGGAGAGTCCAGTTGCGGTTTTCACACTCAAAAATGTAAACGTCATGAGCTGGAATAAAACCGACGAACTTCCACCTAATGGGGCGGTTGCTTAACCCGAAGATTTACGGCGATACAGACGATTGGACGTGAACAATTCTATGGAATAGCCAATAATGCGAAACGTCTATTCTAATAATGTATAGGAAGTGAATTAGCTTTAGTCCCCCGACTAGTATCGTCAGTCAGTTCTCGATGCAATGAACAGCAAAAAGACTAGACGAGATCTGAAAGAAATTAGTGATGTAGTTGTAGGATTTTTTGGTGCTACAAGGAGCCAAAAATGTACTGCAGGAAAAATCCTCTAGAAAAATACATTTTTTCTCCCCCTTCAGTATTGCAATAACTCAGCTGGTGGAACAACTGTCCGATAAGCCGAAGGTCATCGGTTCAATTCCAGCTCACTGTGTGAACTTTTGGATGAGAACAAAGCATATTGATACATATTTTCTCATACTTGAAAGTCCATTGTTATTTTATTTCAGATTATCAGATGGTCCGTTTGGTATAATTTTTGACTACTTTTGTTGTCTTGAGATTAAATCATCATGCAAGCTCATCCGGAACAAAACCGGTGTGGCACAACTAGCCTCTTGATGGTAGGATTCAGAACGACCTTGGATCAATAGGAGGTAACTCGTTTTGATCCTGTCGATATCTGATTGTTCATTGTTTGGAATAAAATGCAATGTATCGTCTTCAGAAGAACTGTCCCATCACAAAGGAAATCTCAAACTAGGATTCTAAGTTGACCATGTTGCCTACTTTAAACGGTGGCGGTCTCACACGAGTATCATGGTAGAATTTCGACCCTTCTGTTCCGAGTTCGAGACCAGTTGATGCTGCCGGCCATCTTCCGCGAATAAGAGCCTCTAGCTGGATGCAGTTCTCTTCCTGAACTATTGTGACATTTCTGTTATAAAAAGAAAACGATTAGAACAAAAGTAATAATAATATCAAGTAGTCAGGTTTTATGAACCATTCAAGACCTTTTGACCCAGTTCTCTAACTTGATAAATTGATTTTGGTTCGGCGTATTTAGTGTTAGGATTCTTAGAGCAGCAAGGGATGCGGATGAGTGTATTTTGGTAGAACCACCTTTGCTACTTCATGGGTCCTTCAGTCTAATAACGTGTAGTGGTATACACGCGTTTGCTATAGTGCACAGTCATCAAAACTGATTTTCTTTGGTATCAGGGTTTGTTGTCGTACTTTGTTGATTGTAATAAAATGAAACCAGACTTGTATTGGTATAATATCATGGACCTAAACCGGGCCGGTTGTTTTTTTACAAAATGGTCCCCTTTTTGCAATTCTAACCAACTATATTCAACTATTTAACTGACAGGTAACTGAGTGATTTGCTATGACGAACTGATGATCAAGAATACTCATGCGAAATGTTCGTGTGGTAAATGTTTCAGAAAAATATGTCTTTGTCATCTCCGTAGACCCTAACTACTGAGAATAGAATGAATGAATCCATCAATTGGAAATGTAATCAACGTAGAAAGGAACCTGATTATCTGGAGGTGTCACCGAAAAAATCTGTCAGAAGGAACGAAAACGAAAGCCAATACATACTGAATAAATGCCCAATGCTCTAATTGACGTTCACAAGTGAACACACGTGGAACATTGCGAATTTCGGGGGAACAAGTGGTTTCACAACAATGATTTTTCTGATTTAATGATTTACAAAGAGCAACTGTGAGTGTGCAGTGATGCATTTCTACGTCGGCGCTGTTCAGTACGAATAGTCTGGCTAATAAATTCGTTATTGGTCCAAAGTTCTAGTCAGTGACTCAAAAGCGAGTTCCACGCATGGCTTCTCATCAGCTGGTCCAGAGTGACCTCCCATGTGTCTTCATACACAAGTGAAAGAGCCATAGGTGATTGATCCGTGTATTGGCTTTCCGATGAAATACAGTTCACAATATAGATTCCAAATTTTTCGTTCTTTTATTGGTTTAGGGATTCAAATGATCGGTTTCCTCTCAAATACTGTGGGTTACCACAATTGAAGTACATTATTCCAACTTATTATTCTAGAAAACATGTAACTGGTATTGGGTACCCTTATTCTCCTAGAAACTGATCAGAAAAATTCTGACAAAATCAAAACATTGAAATAATAGAAAAAAGAACGGAAGGAGTGTCACGTGATATTCAGTGGTGGTCAGACAATCATCACGGTGGCCCTTATACTCTTCTGTCCCGGGTCTGAATCCTACTTCTTCCACCGACCACATTCTCCAACAGTGTGCCTCTAGTTGGCCGCGGACCTCTTTCTGAAATGCTGCACCACTCTTACATAATAAAATGACAAAATGGACTGGTCGTGAGGTGTCATTATGTCCTCCTATATAGTCAAACTTTAATAAGTGGATATTTTGGATACTATAGGGATATCCAAAAGGTCAAACATGACCAGTTTTTCTGATCGCGGAAGTTATAGTTAAATGACCACCGTCACTATTCTTGCAATTACCAACCGCTTCAGAAACAGTTGCATGCCGAAGGTGTTCATCCGGAAGGATATGCACACTTTCCAATCACGCTGACTACAGAGCTTTGGTTTATGACACATTCATACCGTATGCTCTGTGTTCTACTACTAATCATGGTAGCTTCAATAGGTTCTGGTAGCAGACACCCATAAGAAATAATACAAAACTGCTTTCTCAGCTGCCCGGTTAGATACACGCATATTGATTCCTCTGCAGATCAGACATGATGATACAAAAATATGGGTTAGATTCCAGCTGATTGAGTCTGATAAATAATCGTGAGCAGTGGTGGATTGCGAAGAGTTGAGAGATGGAAAAGGCTGCAGAGCCACTAACTTTTTCTCATGATTAGAAATACCGATCCAAGAAAATCAGGTGCTAACGAACTGATCACGGTACCAACGGATCATTGATTTATACTCTGTTGGGCTGCTTGGAAAGTTTGACAGAGCGTTTCGGGGGAAATTTTATCTGGCTTTCACCCAAAAACACGTTTCCTGAATACAAAACTGGATAGAATTCTGGTTTTTGAGACCAATCTGTTGTCATAGGCAGAAGTTCTCAGTGAAATAACCTCACTAAAATGGCATGAAGCTGTTAAAACCAAATGATTGCCCTTATTTATATTTGAAGATGGCAGTCCAGATTTGACACTGGAATTCACAAATAATCCCACAGTTGAAGGAACCAGTTCAGAGTAACCGATACGACTTGGCGACTGTGCCGATTTTTAGGTTAGATGACGTGTATCCTGAGAATAACACAGTGAAATAAGCCCGGTTAGGATCGTACCTAAACGAATCACTCCATTACTGTTATTATTATTATTATTATTATTATTATTATTATTATTATTGTTATTATTATCATTATTCATATGAACATGAGTAGTAAGAGACTAGTCGGCTACCCATCCACTAGGCTTCCCGGAAGAGGGTGGAAGAGCTTTATACCATATAATGTGTATTTTCAATAAAACATTGAGAGCCAGCCCGGATTGCCCGGTGATTAGTTGTTTGACTTACAACCTCTCAAACTGGGTTCAAGTCCCAGTGGGAGCTTAGTGGATGAGCTATGCTGCTGATTCGAAACAAAAATGAAACATCAGTGCTGTGGTCCCACGGTTCTCAGTGGTGAGTTGAAAGTTCCAATTGCATGACAAATCGTGTTAGTATTGTAATTAGTATCCACCCTTTGTCTATCGTTCACGAACAGTGCTCGCAAGTGCACCCAACTGGGTTTAGATTTGATCGATAAGTTAACCAAATCCTTACCTCCGACAAATTTCAAAACATAGATGTACCTTCTGTGGGCCATGTTTTTCAGACATTTTTGATCTAAAAGAAGCCTCCAACTCAGTCGACGGCACAAGCTACGGCGAAACTTCTTTTTAAGGGTGTACCAGAGACATTTGTTTTCATCATGAAATCCAGGCGTTTAAATAACCAAAGCCTTGTTCAGACTTACCGGAGTTAACTACAGGAAATGATGCACACCAGAGTTGTTTAAGTTTGATTTTTCCACTTAATAAGTGACATGATTCTAGAGACTGTCTTTGCCCTACGGATATAGTGGTATTAACATTTTCTCAAGTGAAGAGTGTTAGACCTTCAGTATCCGGATGATTTGCATACTCCTAGTGGAGATCCAGATAGGCAGCATACGTTTACGAACAGTATGCACAAAAACGTAGTTTTCAGATTATGTATTGTACTTTTAAAGTGTATGACGTTGGTGCACAATTGTGTTGCTCCAGCACCAAAAGTTTGCCATATCCGGGTGAGAAGAAACAAGGTATATGAGATATGTTGTCTAGGCTGCTGAATTTCACTCGGAGTTCAAACGAAATGCCTTCGAGTATGTAGAAGACAGAAGTTTTGTTTTGCCAACCTGAGTCATTTGTGTTGTTGATGTGAGCCTCGTTGATTTTTCAAGGGTCGACTGCAGGCTGCAATAAATAGGTAGTTTCTTCGGTACCGTTCAAAAAGGCGATTTCTGGGGGTGGAGCACGTACGAAGCTTTGGGATATTGGAACACAAATATTTTCGTGGCATTGCTCGCATCTGGTGGGAACAACGTATCCCCAATGCTGAGGTTAGGCTCCGAGTATTTTGCATACAAAATTACTCATTATATGAAACACTGAAGATTATTTTGGTAAAGTGGTTTGGTTGTGTGCTTCGTACTTCGTACGGATCATCTTTCCATGTATTATATAAGTATCTCGTCGTCTTGGTGTTCCCGAAGACCAATTTCACTAATACTTTAGGTCAGTATAAAAAAGTCGTAACTTTTTCCATCTCTCCCTAAAAATCTGTCTGAGGGACTCACGCGGCACCTGGTTGATTCATGCTAGCTTGCACAGAAGCGGCTAGATCGGGCGTTGGTCACGGCGTTTTATGATGCTTTTATGGTGCATTAAGTTTAGCCGGTCTCTTCATTTGAGGCATGAGTCACGCGCACAGGACAAAAAAACGTGACTTTGAGTATTTGCGGAATGCAAAAACTGACTAGCCTTAAGACAAGGAAATATTTATATATTAATCCTCGAAAATATTTAATCGTAGGCCTTTATCCGGAGAGTAGCTAGCATTTGTATCATGTTGCCGCACACGTAATCTGTAAAGAATTGATGAAAAATCGATGAAAATAACTGTACTATCACCGGAGTGTGAATTTTATGGTACATCTTTCTGGATGATTTTGTAATGCGCATGGCTTATACAGTTAACCTAGGAGCAAATAATTAGATCATAACAAGACAAATGTGTTTGAGAACTCTCCGGTTGCTCCGAATGGACCTAACTTGTATAAAAACGGAATAAGAGGTTCACTCTACACTGGAGGAGCGCACCACAGAAGACGTGACCTATTGACATTACCAGTAGGAAGCTTTTGGCCTTACTCGTATTTACCGGTTTAACATGTCTGAGGTTAAAGTAGGCCACAAATCACCCCGACTTTCTGTATGAAAATTTTAGATCTCACAATACCAAACACAAAGGATGCCTTCAAAAACCTGACGAACCTGTTTATTGCAATACAACGTGGCACGGTTCTGAGCCATCGATACCGTGTTTGGGAGGGTGTAGTCAACGCGGTCAAACAGTGCTGGACTGCCACTTCGTCGGTCACGTACACATACGAAAGAATTGTTCAGACCTCGAGAGTGCTGAAACTGGAGTCTTCCGTTACGAATCGAATGCCAGTGCTCAAACGAACTGCATCTCGTGACGTGAGAAAAAACACCCAATCAGTGCCCAAACAGTTGGAAAATTCCACTACGGACCAACTGACAAAGTTGCGCCATTCGCTGACGCGACGAACTGTGGCCCGTGTGGTTTGGAAAACATGGTTCTTATGTGCGGACAACCTGCTGGATGCCGTAAAAGCAAGCGCGGAGGAGATGAGGCGACGTTATAACAAGCCGAATGGAAACTGCCAGAAGCCACAATCTCACCAGGTGCACTGATGAACGTTTTTATCTATCAGTCTCTCAACATACGGTGTTTTGCTTGTCACGTGACGCCTGTGCTCACCTTGTTACGGTTTCAAATGGGGAAACGTTTTCGTATGACTTCCTAGGTCAGCTGACGGAAACAAATTTCGACTACGCATAGCTAAAGCTTATCATGTCTAGAGATCTGCTTCGTTAGGGTGTTGGTCAAGCCTAGGCTGAGAAACAATAATTATTTCATCCAATCAATTGGGCCATTAAGTTGGAACGATGACTGTATGCCTACTTCCGAAAACTGCAAACAGATAAAATAAGTGGTTTTATAACGATGAATAACTGCCTGCTCACAAGTGGTTCATACTACTTCAAAGTTTATATTTATCCGATGCAGCCACGTTGCATGAATTGAGTAGCACCTTGTTGCTGACAATGGTATTTAAATTCCTTAATGTTTGCATCCGAGTTGAGCATTACCGCGCTGGTTTAGACGCATATGCGTTTAACTATGTGGGATAGATCAGCAATTCCAGTTTCAATCAGACAGTATCAGAAGTTCCAGTTTTTTTGTTAGATCTATTGTAACTTGAAAAAATGTCCCGCAGCATATGGAACGATGTGTGCTATCCGGTCATACTTCTTTTCATTTCAACGTTGTTTTGATATTTTGAGAAATAAAGTTTTAAACAGCCAGGAAAGAATGACCAGGATCTTGTTTACACTGGTCGCAAGTGCACATCATTTTTAGATGGAAGACACCCAAAACTTTATTTCTCCCACACCACGTCTTAGGCCGTTTTATCAAGTCGAGATTTCAAATCAGAAGTGAGATGTTTGGCACAAGTGCACCTCAAGAGAAGAACAGAGGGGTGGAAGGTCACGAGCTGAAAGAACTGAGCCGCGGTGATCTAAGTTGAATTAAGATAAGCTGAACAACTGACAATCAGTGATCTGTGTAAAGACAGCTACTCTAGTTGTTCTAAAACACTTAGCGCAAAGCTAGGACTGCGTATGAGCCTGAGCATTTTACGATTCGCTTAATGATCATTGTACTGTCGTTATGTAATATCACATCTTTGTAGTGTTTGTCTTCAATTTACCCGGTAAAATGCAAAACTGTGGATTTTCTCAAAAATGGGTCAGGTTAAGTTTGCCCATTTGGTGTGTTTGGCGAATTGACTAAGGCCACTCCGCGCCCAGAAAGTTCCACAAACACCTGATTACGTAAAGCATTCTCTAACGGGATGAAATTATCCTGAAGCCTTGATAGAAACTGGGGAATTAGGTTTCGAGAAGATTTTAAAATTCACTCACTAAAGCATACATCCGGGCACAATAAGAAGTGCATCTGACCAGTCAGTATCTACTGGATTTAAACAAAAGTGAACTTTTTCGTGCAAAATGAAGTGCAAAAGGGGAATCTTATGATTGTTGGCGCAAAGTATAATGTGTTGGACGTTCAGACCTGACAATTTCCCGGGAGAAGGAAGCAAAACAGAACAAGCATTTTGCTCGACAATTTTATTCTGGCTAGAAACGGCTTTATGAGAAGAAAAAACACGTGACAAACTACTTTCCCTGCAGCTCAAGGCTAAAGGATTTGACTACATAACTGGTAATTTATTCTAAATGAAACCGCTGAACGACAAATGTACATAATGTACCACCCGAAACCATCGAAATAATGGAATACAAACTGCCATGAATGCTGAAGTCAAAAGAGAAGAATTTCACTTTATTCCTAATTAGATTGAAGGGACAAACAATTTATTATTGATATGCTAAAGCAACTCGTAATTAAAAAATGGGTTGCCTAGAAAACGGACAAGCATTGAGTGTTTTGGCTTCTACTGGTTACAAGATTCTCCTTGTATCAACAAGACTGTTCTGAAGTTCCGACAATGTTACTCAAGAATCTCATTCTCTTTCTGATGTGAAATGATTTCTCACCCAGTATAAAAGCTCTACTCATCCCTGAAACCATGGAAGCACTTTGCAAGTATTTCATTCTTGTTTGGAGTCACTTGGAGTGCACATCCATCATGAGGAATTCAGTGACGAAAAGGCGCTTTTTCTTCTAGTGATGACGTTGAAAAAACCTGTGTGAGTCAGCTTGGATACCCTAGTGGTTAGATGTCTGATTCACAATCGTTCACATCTGGCTCGAGTTCTAGTGAAGGGGCTCGGTGGATGTGTTTTGCTGATAGTTTTGACAAGGACGAAACAGATGTTCAGTGTGCTTTCGTGGTTTTCAGAGGTGGGTTGAAACTCTGCATTGCATGACGGGTCATGCTACATACACAGCAAATTTCCTACACCTGACATTCCTGGTTTTATTGGGTTGTGACAGTATGTCGATAAAAACTCAGCAACTGAAGCTGATTAGTAAGCGATTCATTTCTTAGAAAGCAGCAGTGACTAATTAGGGAGTCAAAATACTAGGGCTCCAGTTACTACACCACAGGTCATATTCACCTGTGGACATTTTTACTCTCACTCGGTCCACTACCACGCCGTGCCTACTTGGACATGGTATAGCCTACCGTGGAAACAGTTTAGATTGGGTTTCTCGAAAGGTACAGTAGACTTTTGTAGGTGTGCATTTTATTCGTTACGGGATGTTTAGCTATAGGGTTGAAACACACCTTGAATGTCAAGTAAAGGTTAACGGGCAATCAGTCAACCCGTCAGTCAATCTCGGGAAATGCTAGACTTCTGAAGGTTTTAAGTTCATGCGCATAAAACGAGAAAAAAATGGCATTTTGCTTTTTCACATCATTTGTGGACCATAGCTCGTTTAAGTTAATGACAATGACACGACAGAAAAGAATGAAAAGAAAGTTTAGGTCATGCACCGTCCGAAGAATTTTAGGAATCAGATTTTGGATAAAATAAAATAAAATAAAATAAACGAAACCAAGGGTTCATTTGTTCTCCATAATCGGAGAGAGATTTTTAATTCACCAGATGACCGACAAGCTTGAACGAAACAGTGGAATAAACGAATAAAGCCTCCCCAAAGAAAATCACACAAATTGTTAGGAAACTAGAGAAAAATTTCAAATTTCTCTCTGAATTCTGATAACAGAATTCATTAATTTATTTAATCAAGCAAATAAATACTGGGCAAAATAACTGTAATGCAGAAAAACATTTATTGTCTTTGCGGACTCCACCCATGTCTCCAGTTTGCTTCCGTCTAGTGAAGATTGAGTTCTCAAAACATTTCAATTCCCCAATGAGGCAATAAAAATGAATCATTTCATCGTCACAATCACGTGACGAAGCCGGTTCTGTTTATTCATAATAACAATTTAACACTGAAGAAACGTAATCAAATTCAAAACTATTGTATGAGGAAGACTACAAATCTATCCGTATAGTTTTTCTGACAGGGAAAGATAAAAATTAGTCTGCATTGACCAAAATCTCATTCTGCCGAAAGTTCACTTTTTGAAGCATCTGTTGCAAATCGCTAGCTTTGAAAAGACACCAAATGGTAATTCTAGACATCGCCCATGAGGACGGCTCTGCGTGTTGGGCTGAAGATGTATGAGTGTGATTATATCGACCGGTATGGTGTGAACAGGTGGCGAATAGCTCGGTAGCTTTTCATGCAGGGTTCTGTACTCCAAATGAGATACAGTTTAGAGGGAGCAATTCACTTCCATAGAAAAGGAACAGTTGATCCTTTTTACGATAGTAAAAAGTGAAACTGTCTATGAGGATGAAGAAGACATTTTACGAAATTTATCCAACAAGTCAAGGAAGAGATTCATATAATCCGTGGGTTCTAACTAAGAACAAAAATACTCAAAACTGTTTGTCCGGATAGTGAGTTTACTGGAAACTTTAGGATGAACCGAAGTGGATAATTTTGGTTTGAAACTGCAAGTTCGGTTCACCTATCATGAGCTGTGGATGTGAACCTTTTATTAGCCTCACAAAGACTAACTTCCGCCATGGTCGTATTCGTCGAAAAAGGCCGAACCGCAACGGGGCGATTCATTTTTGATCCTGCGTGCTGGGTCTTAGTTTTTCTAATTTTGGAGTCATAAGATATGCAAGACTAGTTATTTTTCCGACACGACACGTGAAACAGTTGTGAAGTACTTTGGCGACCAGCCAGCGACCAGATTAGCCAGCGACCAGATTAACGTGGTTATTATATGCGGAACCCACTACTGAAGGCAATGATAAGTAGTGAATAAACTGCATTCCCATAGATTCCGGTTGGCAGGTGCGTTCTTCTAAGCTGCAGTTGACCAGTTTAACGTCATTTCTTTATTTGGTAAATCTGCTAAGTTCGAATTATCTTATGAGAAAGGAGTATACGCTGGTCTGTTCAGTTTCAACCTTGATTAGATTTTAATTCATTCATTCTTGATCGTTTCCATCTGAATTACATTGCTCAATTACGGAATATTCATGCATTGTAATTTAGTCGAAAGATACTACAGCTCATGAAACTGACCATCTGTATTACTTTGTACTTTAAGATTGAAAGTGAAATTTTGAAGTTCTACAAACCAAATATTGACCCAAATGGACTTTTGGCTCAGCAACTGAAGATTGACTGGTCCTGGGTGTACCGTTTTCTGCTACGTTCTTGCGAAATCCTTGTCCGGGCGTCCATGTGGGAGCATTTGGTTCATTTGACTTTGCGTTGTGCGGCCATTGGTGGGTAAGCGGAATTTGTTGGCCTTGTATTGACTAATTGTTTGTCCGATACCAAATGAGACTGATTTTTGGTTCATGTATTTTCCCCGTTTAGTAGAAATGATGTTCTCAATGGTTTTAAATATTTGCGTTGATTGTAGCTCAGGTTGTTCGTTGCCATGAGGCTCGAATGAGAAAACAGGCTTGCATCAAAACTAGGTGGGATCAGTGAACTTCAAGCCGGCCAAAAAATGTTACATTCACGTCTCAAATGCCTTATGGATATCAAAAGTGCTGTGTACAAATGGTTTCTCACTGCCTGTCGGAATCATCTGCCAGGTAATAGGAGTATTGCTGTGGGAGAAGGAGATGAAGGTGGTTCATAGTTCAGAACATAGCGGTTTTTGTGCCAGCAAAGACTGGTTGAGTAAATTACAATGACATAATATTAGACTGCGAAATAAGTCCATCATAGTACTCAGGACACGAGTTGTAGGCGAACATTTGTTTTCGGTGATTTCATTCTCAAGCCATTACGATCACATTTATGTGAAAACGAATTATTAGAAAGAGTTGGAAAAAGTCTCACTGAGTCGGCACGGAGTCACAGCTACGCCCGGCTGTGTAACACAGTTGGCATAAGCTAATTAGCACCGGTTACATAATCTGGTCAATCACACGGGTTTCCATCCTTCCTCACCCTTCATTCTCCGTACCGACTTAGTGACATAATATTAGCTCAAGACCACTGAACGGCAAGGTCTCCGAAATTGCAAGTGAAGAGCTATCAGATCGGCTCGACTTGTTTCATCTTGGTTCAAAGATTGGGGCTGAAAAAGAAAATGTTTGAGTGCGACCAGGGTGGTCCTCATTTGGGGGTCGCTCCAACATGCAGCCTGGTTGCGGAAGGTGATCCAGGCAGCGCTATTCAAAGATGCTTAGAAGGAGACAGCACAGAAGAAAATCGTTAACAGTGGATTCCTTTCTAGTAAAAAAAGTTGCTACTGAAAGTTTGTTTCTTGTCTTACTTTACAAACGTGATAGTATCAATAATCTCGCTAGGACCTTTCACGGGTTTGTTGGATGATAACGACTTGGCTTCGTATTTTACCCATGTTTCGGGCTATTTTATGATTTTTCTTCCCGATAGCGAACACCTATGAGGAGCGAATAAATTTCGTTCGGTCCCAATGATATTCATTCTACGGGGAAACAGGGCACTGTCTAATCTAACCTAAATTTATTCAATTACTTCTAAATTGCCAAGGCTCAAAATGTCGAGTTCCCGTATCTAGTAACCCTGAAAGTTCAGTGTTATCACACATGGGTCAAAGTTAGGTCCAGTAAGAAGATCCCAATAAACTCCGAAGAAGTTGACAAATGCTACCTGAGCACTGATGACTTCCTACCGGTTAGGGTGCGATCACGGATCCATGAATACATCAGCCAATTCCGTTGCCACTACAGATAAAACAGTTTCACTTTTAATTAGGCTGAGTCCCTGTGCCTGGCTTGAGTCTATTAAAAATGTACGATGAAAAGTGGGTTTTCATGTGTATTATCGCATATACCACACAAGTTCTCCGCGTTCATTCTTTTTACCACACAAAACCTCTTCCACCAGATACGAAAAACACCAGAATACTGAAAACCACTTTCTGGGACTGTTTTATTTTTCAGGGCTTCGGACAACAAACTAGTCCCTAACCGGAAGCATATCTACCAGAAAGTGTCTTGGAGCCTTTGTTTTACATTATCTTCGTTGAAAAGGACCTCTATTAGCCTTTGAGATACGCGTAAAAACACAACCCCGAAGAAGCCAATCGTCCAAATATGGTTTTCATTACAGCTGTTTATAAAGCGATTATTAATATTGTACAAACTGAATAGCCCTCAGCGTCAACCGCTCTGTGAATTAGAGTTGGCGAAAAGTTGGCAAATTCAGGATCACTTGAGGTTTCAGCGATCAAGTCAACGAAATGCATGCGGAAAATAAGAAAAAAAAGGTCTTGGGGAAAGATCAATGCACTCTCCAGTCAGAGATTGCGTAATCGTCAGTGACTGGTGTGTGGTTCAACGAATGAGTAGGTGCGGTGCAAGAAGGTAGTGGAAAATGTAAGTTTGTGTTGAGGATAGTAGGTCAGATCGATCTTGAATTAGGCCTCGATTTTGGTTTTTTTAGACTAATTTCGCGAATTCAGTTTTCTGTTAGTACCTTTAGTTGTCTTGTTCAGGGTCTCTTTTGCTTTTTTGTTTCATGCTTTTTGAATAATTTTTGCTGTCCACAAAAATAGTCCAGAAACCAACAACCTCGGGACCCAGAGTTTTCAAACCGTAAAGGGGATTGAAAATCCAATGACGAACAACTGCTGTTTTCTCTAGTAAAAGACAACTTGAAATGAAATAACTACATAAATTTTATTGATCTCTAATCCGAAGACTACTAAATTGTTTGCGCAAACAGTGTTGAACTCTGGCGGTAGTCAAGTGGTCATCATGGTGAGCTTGCAGCCCTTGTGTTCTGGGTTTGATTCCGTTTCTGCAGCATATCACTCCCCAGTTAGAAGACTCTAACGGCTAGCGACCCTCCCCTTGAGATTTTGTACCTTTGATATTTATTAAAATTGGTACATAAAAAGATAATGACTATAAGACTTAAATAGAAATGAAGCCTTCTTTCGGTTATTTATCTTTCCATTGATGTCGAGGTTCATGCTCACAAAAACAACCTTCAGATTGAATACGTAAGCAGCCAAATAAGTAGAAGTTAGATTTTGGAAAAATAAGCAAAATCCTCGTTGAATGATATTTGTTGTGATCATACTTTAGATCTGAGTTTTGAGACTGTATTAGTCGGTTAACGAGTGTATTACCTCTTGAAATATCTTGATGTTCGCCACATCTACTAGAACTAAATTTCGTGACTTCTTTAAGTCTGATTGACTCGCCTATTGAGTTTTCCTGTGAGAAGAAGAAAGTGCTGCACAGAAATGCTTCTCAGACTTTGCGCGTTTGTTAAATGCCATTCTCGTGCACACGCAAAATTTAAATTTAGTTTTGGCGAACGAGGGCTTTGCGGACTAACACGGGCCTTGTTTCATCGTATCCGCCACCGTTTATTTCCACCTAAACGGAGACTCATTCAGGAAGAGGAAAAAATGTTTAGATTCCGAAAGACTGTTGGTCAACTCCTTAAATGTTTGCAAATTTACGTGTCCGAGTTGCGTACCTTGATTAAGGTCTGGTTGGTTTTGCTTTCTGAAATCGGTAAATTGGTCAAATCTGTTGACCATCATCGCGCGTTCCACTTGTTCAGCTGTGTCTGCCTATCAACGTAACTCTCATTTTTATTGGACAGATGCCTACATTTTTTGCTTTTGTCAACAGTCCAGTGTCGGAAAAAATGAGTTCGACTGCCAAATCTTTCATAATATCCTGGTTTAAGAAGCCTCCTGAAAAGTCCTGTCTCTCGTAGTGGCAACCCATTTACTCTTCATTTTTCATAGCATTTTGGTTTTTATCGTTAACTTAAGTATGCTTAAGAGAATCCAAAATGAATTAGCAACTCGCATATTACAAACTAAACAACCCTGTTAACTTTTCTCGTTCCAAAGGTTTACATAGTATTTGCACGAACAAAGCAACGTCGGTCGCTATTCACGGTGAAATCATAATATCTTTTTCTTATGCAGTACTTCTTGGACTTGCTTGTCCGCGATATCACCAGCTTCTTGATTGACAGCACTTACGAACCTACTCTACTTATTTATTTAACTATTTTTGTAGTATAAACTGTCAAGTCTTTCACGCAAGTTCTTTAGAAGTGGCATCCAGTTAATTCCCTTGAACTTTTTAAGAGCCAATCTTGCACTTAAACCTGGAACGTATGATTCAGAATCATTCACTTTAACGAATATGCTGTTCGGACTGTCTCTTGACGGCTCAGTGGATATGCATTTCTCGAAGCATTTTAAAACGAATCTGTTGTATGACATTCCCATAATTTTAAGGGGTTAGCTGTCGGGAGTTGATTCCCTATCATGCAAAACCAACGTCCAACTTATCGATGAAAACCATGGAAACACTGTACAACTGTTTCAACCTTGTTAGGAATCATTTGCAATGCCAATCTACGAGGTCTATTGAACCCAGCGCGAACGATTGTGACTTGGACATCTAACGGCCGGGCTACCCGAGTTAGTTCCAGGTGGTTTGTTTACCATCAACTGATACATCGTACGGCTATTTTTAATGAATACTGGATAGATTTTCCAACGACAGTTAAGTCAAAGTCGGTCAGACTGTTCGAATCTTCTGTATGACCTTCTCATGCCACCGACTGAAAACTACATGCGAAGTGGATAATGAAAACATTTTTCCATGTACTGTTAGCAAGCGTGACTTAATCACATCAAGCAATTAGTTATTGGCTAGGGCAGCCTCCTCCATGTGAACCACAACGGGGTTCAATATGCGTATACTGCAGTGCCTTCAGTTTTGTTGTATGGTTGTGAAACTTGGAGTCTGCGTGCTGAAGATATTCGTCGTCTGGAGGTTTTCGACCAACGATGTTTACGTAGTATGGCTCGGATTGGGTGGAATAGCCGAGTAAGCAACAATGAGGTGAGAAAGCGAGTATTGGGTACTAATTCAGAGAACGTTCTGTCAGCGTGTCCGGCTTAGTAGACTTCGTTGGTTGGGACACGTGTTACGTATGGCAAACACGCGTCTACCGTACCGTGTCCTATTCTCCGTTCCTCCTAGGGAGTGGAAGAAACCACGTGGAGGTCAACGGATGACTTGGCAGCGAGGAATGAGAAAATGTACAGCAGACTTAGGGAAAGTAGGTGTCTCACGTCTTCGTGGTTGGGGTCCAAAAGATCCGTCAACCAGTTGGCTGGAGACACTGAAGGATATGGCAGCGAACCGCGAGCAGGGGCGAACGTGTTGTCACTTCCTGTCAAATCAGGATGACTGATCGATGTGTGTTTGTACAGTCAGACTGTGTATTCCGTGTGTTGGCTACTAGGGCATTCTTTCCTTTTCCCACCCTTGTAGGTCCACACCCTGTCCATCTTGTATATTCATACTTTCCAATTCAACGTGCAACATGGTGAGAAAGGCAGTGGTCAGTGGGGCTTGCGGTACTGTTTAAAGCTGTACGATGATGATGATGATGATGATGCGTAGGTCAATGCAATCAGTACACTGTGTGAGAGAGTGAGAGTAAAGTTGTTTCGCGAAATGATACTTTTGGGCGACTTCCACTTTCAGCTCCTCAGTGGAAACTGTGGAAACACTGTAAACCTGTTTCATCAGCCTCGCCAAGAATTCCCAGAGACAGAGCCTTTGCACCGAGTATCAACTGAGATTCGATCCTGGGATGAGGTGCAATTCCACCCACGAAAAGCGTCAATACACCCATGTATTATCTACATAGACTTGCCAAAGCACTATGTTTTTTTTACCGGTGTGTGAGGTCATTTAAAAGTTAAGGTCATATTTTCTTACGCATTTTTAAATGTTTCTTTTTCTGGAGCATATCTATCTAAAATTCCATTGTTATTTATGGAAGTTAGAAATGAGACTTCACTCGTTGATTAGCTGACCCCGAGCTTGTGGATTCAAAAAACGCGTTGTGACTGTTGCCAACCTAAGGTAAATATTGTGTTCAGGCGACATCCGTTTGCCCCTCAAAGATCAGAAAATTGGCCGCTGCGGATAGAGTATGTAAGAAGATTATCGACATTTGAACACCAGTATGTTCGTATGACTGCTCGTATCTGGTGCGATCACAGTATCAACGATGCTGGGGTTGGGCCTAGGCTTTTAGGTACACCAAATATGAGAGCTCACCAGGTCAGGTCTTTGGGTCGTATGTTAAGAATGCCCCCGGATATACTTTCTTTGGGCTACATTCTCTGATGTGAGTAGTGGTTAGAAAGTGATTGGGGTTAGTCAGTCTGGAAAATTCATGAGTGATATGGAGTACTTGAGGGTGCATTTGGTCACTTATGGAGTGTCATGATACCTGGGTATAGTCCAATACATCTAGGCAATTAGCTAATAGTCTGGGTCGTATGAGTAGATGTCGTGACCAATGACACCATTATGTTCTTACGTGCCATGGAATGCTTTAATTTCCAAATAAGTTTCTTTCCGAGAGATGCCAGCCAAAACCGCTCTAACCAGCGAACATTTACCGGTTTAAATCATCGGAAAGACCTTTAGGGATCTTATCTTTAAAATCTTTTGGTAGTCCAAGCTTCAGGGTCGTGTTTGCTGATTATATCCTTAGAAATTCTGTGTAAGTTTTGGAAGGGTGGGGAAAATCTTCAGTATTCTTACGAGTACTCAAAAAGATGACAATTGTACCTTTAGTTTAGGCCACTCATAATGCATAAATACGCGCCTCAAATTTATCGTGATTCAGTGTGACCTTTAGTTATTCATCCATTACTCGGTCAATATTCTTTATGTTTCAAAAAGACAGAAACTTCATTTAAATGGCTGAAGAGAAATACCGTTAGTGTCCTTTGTGATTTGCTGATAAATTTGACTTGAAGTTAAGGATTTCGTTTTGTGTCCTTCATTTTACTTGGCTTTTGCAATGCAGAGCTGTTTTATCGTCTTTTAAAATCTCCCAACCGGTCACTTTAAGGTGATTAAACTAGGTGGCAATTATCAGCCTCGATGCTCGAAATCAGTGAAAGGATCTATTGGACAAGGAGACCAAAGAAGATGGGAAGTCTGAACAAAGAAATTCAGTTTATGATACATTCAACGGATCTAATCTCGCTTACACTGAAAGCAAAGTGCAAACTCCAAACTCATTTATGGTTTTTTTTCAAATTCAAATGGGAATATCTTACCACTGTCCTTTTAGAGATTCAAAGAGTGATTCATCAAGTGGGTGCGTTTTAGCCTTCCAAGTCTTTCCAAGTACTTTGGTTTCTTTTATGGAAAAATAACTCAGTCCAGTCCAGTATGATCAATGGCCACCTTTGCACCTAATAGTTTAAACTTTCATCGCTACCTCGTGGCTCAAATAGAGATCATAAAGTACACTTGAAAATTCCACAGGTGGAAGTGATGTCGGTAATGAGAATCTTTGATTGTCGGTACAGCAGTGAAGGTCATGTTTGTCCATGTCTCCCAGTGTTACCAAATACCCTCTAGCAGATTTCAGACCAGCAGCCCAACAAATTCTGTCATGAGAAATCCACTGATTCGTGTTGCCATAACTTCAGCTGCATCATGGGCTGAATATCTCGATCCTAATTCAGTCAAACTGTTACCTTCCTAGAAGAACAATGTACGACACCGTCACACTTCTCACCCAGTACAAACTGTCTAAATTCAATACTTTCAACAGCGGATGGGGGTGGGGGGAGGGTGGGGGGGGGGGAAAGGAACCCTGTTCATTGATATTCCATAGCTACATCCAGCGGAAAATTTTATCATAAGTTACGGCAGCAGTAGAACAGTTCACCTAAAACAAAAGATCTTCTATATCCATTGTCTGAGTCCTTCTTGATTTTCTAATATGCACCGTTATTGTTCTGAGCGTTCTAAAAAGAAAAGTACAAAACAAATTTGTGGATGACTTGTTTGAGTTAGAGAAGTTGTATTTTGGAAAAGAATTTGATAAATTTCTAGTTTCAATTCCAAAATCCAAGCAATTAAAGGACTTGTTGTGTCAGCAGACCTTTTACCACTGCAAAGGTATTCCCTCTAGGAGGCACAAATGGCACAAATGATTCGCTGAAGTCAAAAACGGGACGCAGTCTATGGCCGAAATCAAGATAGTGAATGTCGCCAGACCGGTTGTAATGATCTATTTAGCAACATTTGCGTGATTTGCATTGTGAATATGGTGACAGTGGAACGGAAATGTTTGGAGTATACGATCACTAATGGGGACAGTGTTGGTTCGACTGTGTTAGGCGGCTTAGACTGGAACTTTATAGGGAGCAAGTGCTTTCGTGACTGTCGTTATTACCAAACATATGGAAAGCAATTTTTCTGGAATTGATGCTAATTGTGATTTGATGCAACGTTGTCTGTAACCTGTGTGTACCGCTCTCCACACATCTTTTGTCCGAAAGTAATCTATTATGTACATCACTCTAGGCGACTTACCTTGGTACGTACATGGTTGCAGCCGGGCACATTTTACTGAATGAACCGAGGGCCATCAGATTTGGTGATTCTTTTTTCGTGTAAAATTACGGGAGCCATTCACAGAACGGATGTTATTGGAACACTGATAAACAAATGGTGCCCAAACAATATATAATCTGATCCATTGAAGGCACTCGATGGCAGCAGCATCTGCCGCAATCCATTGTACACATCAAATTTACCCGTGTTCTGCTTTTTGGTATCGTATATGCATACTGGCCCTAAAATGTACGTCTTTGTGTTGGTATTTTGGCCATTAAGCCTTTAGAATAAACAAACGGAACAACTTTCTTCAGAAGAAAATCAAATCATACACAAGTAATAATTAGAATTTGGTATTTTTCCGGTCATAAATGGATCTCCAAGATTGTTCAGCCTGGTACACGAGCTAATTTCTTCCAGTGTACTTGGCAATAATTTTTTGATAGGTTTCGCATACTACTGTTGGAGTAAAACAGTAAAACTCGAAAGTTCAATTGTTCTACTTATTGGAACAGCGGCGATAAGATCCAAACAGACGTCTGTCATGTTGACCCGAGTCAAAAAACAAACTAACAAACGACGTGCTCCAGTTTGGCTTGAAGTGGAGTGCGATATTAACGGATGGGAACAGTTATTCCTTACAGTAGACCTCAGTTACAGACCAAAACAATTGCACTGGCCTACACATAAGAAAGCATCTTTTATGGAGTTGGCTGAGGAAACAAAAGCCTTGTAGCTATGCAATATCGAACCATTTCCCATCTTTCTCATAGTACGCTTGTGATTCCTAAAGTATGTCTGCATCAGAATACTCCACCGAAGTGGCTTTAGTGACTTGTTAGAATATTCTGATCGATGCGGAATATTCGGATTTGTAGAGGCATGACAATATACGGAACAAAAATGTGACTCATTGGTTACTTCTACCCCGTTTCCCTCTGTCTTTCTTTCACTTACAAAAACAAAATCTAGGGAACACTGGGCAACAAAATTTCTCCCATTCACAATCTACGCCCAAAAGAAACTTATTGCTTGCATCCGAGGCGAAGATCGGTCGAACGAATCGGACAAAACGGATGAGCACCTATGGGGGTCGCAACTACAAATGCAATCTTTTTGTTTGCAATTCAATGAACGAATTCAAAAGGTAAAACCTTTAGTTTGATAATAATGGGTAGGTACTCAGTATTGGGAGAATTTTTACAACTGAATCTCCTAATTCGATGGTTATTGCACAATTATTGCTCAACCCATCAGTGTAAAATATGGAAGCTCTGATTGATCGTTCCATCCTCCAAAGTAAGTATCTTCAGTGGAGCGTACCAACCAACTCCGAATATGGACCCGAACTCCCCAGGAGAGGAAGATTGAGGGTCATACACTCGGAAGGACTAGAATATCTGGATTGATTATCCTCGGATTTTGTCTACCTCAGCAGCGAATAACTACTTTTATTTTATTTTATTTAAATTCACTTCACATTATAATCATTATAAAATATTTAAAGTGATTTAAGGGTAGGCAAGGGATTGTGTCTAGTTGCGCGCTGCCATCCGCAACGACGCCTAGATTCGAACCCGGGACAAAAGAGTCTAAAGTCCACCTTGATCACGATACGACCACAGCCGGCCAGTTAAGTAATTCACTTTTATATTCATCTGCACACAGGCGCGAGTACTTTCGAACTGTTTGCTTTACCAGAAACAGCTTTTCTATATACCTTCTCAACCAAACCTGGGCAGGTACACCAAATGTGATCCCAATAAACAGGGTCATATGGTCCCCGGGATCAGACATATTCCGTTGTACTTTGTCTCATCTTGCACTAACGTTTTCTACCCGCCAGGCTGTTGCTCGAACAAATAACCTTATACAGTATGTTCAATGCTAAATATAATCATCGAGGTCGTGAAGGTTGTTTTTGGTTTCACCAACTGAAGGTCGATTGGAGTACTAGCTTTATGCATCCTATGAGTTCTACCCTTATTTCCTCTGCCGAAAAATTCGGATCTTTATTAGTTCGTAATTAGGTCTTAACAGAAGAAATGCCGCTAATGCTCAATATTTTGGGAATATCGTACTGGTTGTGGTAAATTCGGGTGTACTAAGGGTGGAAAGTGGATCAATATTCATAAATTCCCAAGGTACAGAACTGGAGACGTATTGCCCACTGTTTGACTAGATTTAATCAGGGTAAAATAGTTGCTCCAGCCGTTGGTGGCCGGAAGACGAGTAACGTTGACCAGTGTGCACAGTCAAGCCAACCAGAGGACTAGTGTATGAGGATTGGATTGCTTTTTTTCAAGTGGAGTCCAAAATATCCACCTATTCCAAGGTGGAATGTAATGAAAGATTTGACGCCAAATCACGGTCAGCGGGGTTCTTGCATTAATATTTTCCTTTCAAATATCAGGAAGCACGATTTATAGATCCTTGCTGTTTGTATTTCCATATAAGCACTAGCTGATCCTGCTTGTTTGTAATATGATCAATTCATTACGAGGTATGAAAGCTGCAATCACCAATGAAACAACGTAAACATTGCACAAGTGCTGTTTCCGATTGCATGAATATGTGCAACAGGACACGAACACCAAGCAACATATCAAACTGGAACTCGAAGTGAATGGTTGTAAGTCGCACAGATGACGGATTTTCCCTCCTCTATATGAGACAGAGGCACCGGTAGTGGGACCTGACTGCCTGATCAATTGATCTGCTAATGTTGTGTGCTTTTATGTTTGAAATAACTGAGGTTGCAACACATTTGATGCTGGATTTGAAACCTGTTCATGGCGAGATAAAATTCCATTCCGCTTAGTCGGTTTAAACAATCAGTGGCCTCCCTCAGATTCAGTGTTAAGTTGGATTCAGCCGTTGGATGATGTTACCCGGAAAGAGAATACACGGTTTCCAAATGGTTACGTAAGTCTTGGAAACACCAGGCGAAAAATAGGAGTTATGGACAACAGCTTTCTTTGACACAATTAGTCTTAAAAACACTGGCTCTATGATGACCTATAGAATAGAAGACTAAAGTCTTCTAACCAGAATTACTTTGGAAGTAATTGACAAATCAACCTATGAAAATATTACAGCATTTGTGTCTATTTGGGGCATGTAGAACTAGCAGTATTGTCGAATTTCCTTGCTTCTATCTTCTGTCTTTCACATTCGGCTGGGTGGGGGAAAATTTGACTGTTTCCAGTCTGTTCGTCCTCTTTTGTTGTGGCGACAGTGATTCTCAGTCCGCTCGCGTTTGGCAGAATGAATTGTTGCTTCCCACGTTGTGAACTAAGGAGTTTATTCTGATGACTGATATTCGTTAGCTGTGAATGCGATTTTGGACTTGGAGATACGGCTATGGGTTGGATGATAGTTTTTTCCAGAGAAAAAGTTTGCAAGTAGAACTAAAGTGAATAACAACTGTTGAAAATATTTTCCCCTACTTTAGAGGTGAATGATGTCCGCCGTGAATCGTTGTTCATTTTAAGGTGAAAAATGTGATGGGAAACCAGAACGATCCACCATTTATTGAATAAATAGAGAAGATTTCCATGAACTGGTTTTGATGGGATTAACCTAGTCAGGTAGCTTCAATAAATGATGCTATAATGGAATGGACGGACGCACGTGATGCACAATGCAGCCCTAAAGGTACTAATACTATCTCTGATCGGTGTTTCATATGTGTGCAACATACGCACTGTGCACTTGAAACGTTTGCAAATAATTGTGTTCCGTTTTGGAGAAGACAAACTTTCAAAGTGCAGATTGTTGCTTTTGGAGAATCCGTGGTCCCCGTTTTGGTGTCTGAACGCGAAATCAACAAATCCGTACTCCTAAGTTTCTCCATAATCGACGAACCATTTTTACCGTATACACATGTGCGCACCCTTCAATCGCACATCTGGCATACACAGGATATATAACTTCATCCGAAGTTTCCCGTTCGCTAATTTTCTTTTCTCATGACTGGAATAATCTCACTAACTGGGGGTTTATGACCGCTACTGACTAAAAATCTCGGTGCACACGCACTGGTGCGACTAGAAAACTAACATCATGCAGTGATACGTTCCGCGCTAAATGAAACTAATGGTAGAACGAGTCTCAATCTTGACAGCGCTGGTTGAAACCTCCGTCGTGCACAGCCATAAACCACCAGTCAGACAATGAGCTGCTAACCTTCGCCTCATCCATCAATGGTACCCTACAGGTAGGAACATCATACAAGCAATACAAAGAAATCAGTGACGGTGGATTCCTAGAACCTTACTAGTTTTGGGACCAAAAACATAACTAATTAGTCCAAAACTGAAGAAGAGTTGCAGCTTCCCGTCAATAGTGCCAGGCTCATTTCAGTTTCTTACGGAGCTAAAACCCGACTGTATTCACATTTACAGCTATCCGATGCTGTCCACTCAACCACTGTTTCTGGAACTATGAAGATTTTTGCACAATGTCACGAGATGCTTTATTATGGATTTTGCAAGAAGCCACCGAGATGAACTTTGCAGTTTCGTCACACCCACGCTTCTTTTGTTGTATTAATCAGTAGACTGACAGTCAGCCAGATATACCTCAAAGACTTTCTTTATTTGACAATGGGAATGAAAAATAGCGTAACTAATGACATTTATTGACCTTTTTATCGGCAATATATGTGAATATCCTGTCCAAAAATGTATTTAAAGGCAAGAAATCTGCCCGAAACTCCCAGAGAATTTCCTCTCATCAGATAGAAGAACAGAGCTTGAAGAAGCGAAATAATCGTTAGTGAGATTTCATTTCAAGAATTTCACAACCGCACAAGATGAGTCACTCTCATTGTGCGTACTATGACTGTTTTGTAGATAAACCTCCGTTGAAAAGATACTCTCTTATTCGGAAACAATTTCGTGTAATTTTACTAATCGAGAACATTTTGAAAACATAGCTTTCCCGACACAAATGTGAACATAGAAGTCAATAGCATTAAATTGCACGATGTATTCCGGACCATTTCGCTGCATCTTCACTAGTGCATACTACAGTCAAGGTGATCATTTATAAATGGTAAATTGAACGTTCTCATGAGATCAAAGGCAAAAGTGCACACACACACAACTAATGATAGCAAATGAAAACGCGTTACCAAGGCAAGGCTAACGTAATTATCCATTCTCGCTGTTTGCACAGTTGAGGATGACGTTGGTTAATTGCTAGTGCCTCCGCGTATCTCAATAATCGTTGATTGTTTGTGAGAACATTTTGATCCACCTAGTCGTTGACTAAAATCTTAATAGCGTTTCCAAGCAAACCATTTTCTTGGAACTTTTTCAGTTAGCTCAGTGCATAATGGTCACACGAACCGGTGTTTAGGATCAGCTTCAATTAGTAGCAATAGTGTGACCATTCCTGCTACCAGCTACTAATACAGTACTTTAGAAAAACCAGTCAAATGACAAGGGAAAATTGACTTTTGACAAACCCCTACCCATGATTGGTGTTTACTCCATGTCTATCCGCGTGATCCTTGCTTAGTGTTTACCATGTAATTGTAAACGGCTTGAGAATGAATTACTGGAAAACAATTGTTTCCCCAAATTGGACTTCTATGAGATACAATGGGTATTTTCCAGACACTAATACAGTTGTTCTATGAACAACAGAAAGCATTAATGGAATCAGAAAGCGATGTTGGTGAACATGGTAATCTAACTTCGGTCAACGTCCTACACTTACGGGGGATAAGAGAAACTCATGAAAAGCTATTTGCTTTTTTAGATAAAATAACTGGAAATTACTGAGTTTAGTTACTAATCTGAAGTTTGGTTCTGCTTCTTGCCCTTGCATATGTATTTACCGATGGCCTGAGTGTGCTGCCAAGAATTTACAGTCATTCACAGTGTCCGGACCGATTGAAATTCCCAGCGCATTAATAAATCAATGAACAAAGTAATGTGTCAAATGAAAAACTGTACTATTCATAAAATGGCAGTGTCCGGAGAAAGTTATACTTGGATGCAGTTCCCGTTGATTGTACCTGACTGCTTGGAGTCATTTCATAGGACAGTTATTTCGAGAGTGGTTTCCGCGGTAACCGAAATGTCGGCTAGTAAAACATTTTTTCGGAAACATCATCTGTTGACTGATACAGTTGTGTTTTTGCTGTGTTAATTCTTGTTCAAGAATTCTGATTATGAAGTAAATGATGCACTAAGTTGGGAAAACAGTTTGTTAGTGAGGGGTTGGGAAAAGGCAAAAGTCATATCGTGGTACTGAAAGTCAACGATGCAACCGTTTGCACTCACGTCAACAAACCACGAAATGAGCCATGTAATTTTTGTTGGCCGAGGTCGGCTCCAAAAAAAATAACGCAATAATTAGGGGATAATTAAGAAGCACGAAGAAGACGCAAAATTACAAAGGTTCGAATCGTAAGACTGCATGAGAATGCACAACGTTGATTCGTACCTTAAGGACAGCTGTTTTATTTGGCCCTACTGGTTCAAAACACATCATCACCACATCTGCGAAAGTCTAATTGTTCAAAAATCCCAGTGAATATCAGCGTCAGCAAGCAACACAAGGCAGTTCAGCACCACCTAACGGACAACGAGCTTAAACTGTTGCTTTTCTGGCAAGATTGCGGAATGTGCACATTGTGACATTAGAACACGTTTTCAGAGACAAACATTCGTTTTCAGTATTTATTCTGTATCCTGTACAAATCATATTGGAAATAGGTGCGTTAAAAGGGTCGAGGGTCGTTTACTTTGGACCATAGATTTATGTGTGTGTGTGGGGGGGGGGGATATTGGGACTAGATAGATGCGTTAGTTCGCATGACTAGGTAGTGACAGTCACGTAGTTCGAATTTGAGTCACTGAGGTGGGAATGGTCTATTTGCTGCCAGGGTAATTAGAGGGCTTGGACAGAGCAGGTGTGAAAAGACGGATGCTGATCACCTGCCAAGAGAAAAGCAAATGTACTGTTACGTCAAACTTAAGTGTTCATATTGTAAAAACTGACTATCTAGTCATCAAGTTAAACCTTACGCAACACACTATACTTGCAAACAGCTAGATTCAGAAGAAGGAAGAAAAGATAAATTTTGGAAAAGCTTTTGTTTTGTGACAAGAATATTCACTTATCGTCTTGATGATGCACGGAATAAATACATTTCAAAATGTGACTTAGCCTTCTGTCGGATTTTACCTGAGAAGCTAGAACGGGTCTAATATGTGTTCATTTAAGATGGATTTTCCTTTCAGGAATGATTTCTGCTGTTATTTTCGTTAAAGTTAAAAGGAGATATCATTCTCCAAATATGACTCTTGAACAATTTGACTCTTCTTTACAGATAACAAAACGCAATCCAGTCGATCCTCTCAATCCGGATATATGCATTTTGGCTGCGGCACTTCGAGCCAAACCCACCGTATCCCTAACTCCGTCGGAGTATGAGGATCTATTCACAAGGGAAAAGGCCATGATTGCCAGTGTCAGCTGGTGGAATGCTTACTGTCCACGGTCATCCGACGACGAGGGGAAATCATGGTTAGATCGAACGATGGAAAGGAGTGCGGATAAGACTGATTCAAACTGGGCCATTCGCAAACGTGGATGGTTGCTGAGACTAGCCGAGTCGCAAAAGCTTGCTCGGTCATCGAGTCCCTCGATGGTCAGTTTTCCTGCTTATTTTACAACTGGAAATAACTTAGATTCTAAAATACGCCTACGGAGACATCAGAATGTGTTTCCGCAGACAAACATTGGTTTTCAATGATTCCTTTTTTAGTCTTCACAAACTATATGGGAAATGGTTGTGTTCCAATGGCCAAGGTTCATTCGGATTGGACAGTCCTTGTGGAAGCCGACTGGAATTAGATCGACGTGTCGATCTGCTCGACTAAGTCGAGACAGTCACGTGATTCAGGTCTGAGTAACCGGAATAAATGTGATCCACTAGTAGCCTGGGTAATTCGGGGGGTGGGACGAATTTTTTCTGTGTCCACAGAACAGGTGCTAAAAGACGGATACTACTCCCCATTGGAGTGGCCAGTGTGTGCAAACAGATAAGTTTATGGCATTTGAGGGGCATTTGATAATTGGTTCGGAATGCTGAATCTACGTTTATTTGATGACTTGAGTCTACCAGGGGCCCGGGAACGGCACTCTCTATGGTTCCTATTCCTTCGAGGAGTAGCCACCGAAGACAATGCTCCTGAATTCCTTAGGATTGTTACCTTGCCTTTCGGCCAGTTTAGATTCCATTACTTTTGCAACTGAAAAAATGGAATACCATGGAGATGACCAGTGTTGATAACACAGCCCTATTAGAACTTCAGAAAATCGGAGAGCTAGCATATACACAGGCGTCACGATCTGATTAGAGTGTTCCACTCGCCGCACATGTTAAACATCCGCTGACAAGGTCCATATGGCTTCTCCGTTGAATGGCATATGGATTAACAGTTTCTTCTTGGAGAAGTCATAACTTGGATGACACTTTGGCCTATCTTTCCGATTTTGCTCCATAATACGCTCAGAGTAACCTTTTTTCCTGAGACTGTTCTTTACCAAGCTTAGTTCTTGTATGCTTTCTGGTGAGTTTGACTTTCTTACCCGCGAAGCTACGCATTTCGTGTGTTGTGTCGGTGTGCAAACTTCTGGATTATCCCCGGCCAGTGACTCCTAGATTGTTCAACTCCAACAGAAAAGTAACCATAAACAAGTGCTGAAACTGTATCCGATTGTAACCAAAAATAAACACTTTATATAGCATTAGGCAAGGGAAGCATGGACACGTATGACGTCGTTATTGACAGTTCAGCGTGGTGCTCAAATGTGATTTGCTAAGTCGGATCACAGTATGTCTTAAGTCTGATTGGTTGGCGGGTTAGTGTGAAAGGTAGGCAACCGTGTGATGGATTGATTGGTTCGTGGGCACAGGCGTTGCGATTGCACTGCTTTGTGGGATACATACGCCTTGACATTGGCTAGTGTTCACAAAGCACCCTGTCCGTGGATCTGAAGAATGCGGACTGCAGCCTTGCAGATGACCTGTTTTCAGGGAGATCTTCGACTTCCTGACATCTTTGGTGACGTATAGGTACAAATCTGAAACTTTTGGTGTACTGTTAAGTTCATGCTGACTTTCTGTGCACCCTTCTTTCGACTGTTCCGTTGGTGCTTCTGCACAATGCGGCATCCGCGAAGCCCACTGTGTTGTTCTTTCGGTCTCAACCCTGAATCGAAGAGCTCTACGCTCTTTGTTGGATGTCTACTTGGTCTTTTCTTCGTTGGCGTCTTTAATTCTAAGGCGGAAAATGTCATCTGTGTACTGTCGAAGTGAGCTGGTTTCTTAAATCTCTTGTTGTACTGTCGTGCTCTCCAGTCCTGCCACGAATATGTCCGTTAAAACTGGGTCTAATAATGATCCCATGGCTACACCGCGTTGACATTACAGCTTTCCATTAATTAGAAATTGGAAGTCAAAAGTATACCTGAGGAGTTCATTTGGGTCCTTCCGCAGTATGTTTGTTGGCAACCAGTTTCTATGAGAATGCATACTTGTGTTAAAATCTCTAAGACGGGCCTGGATACTACGGCGATGGTTCAAGTTCAACGAATACAGGCAATCGAATGAGCAATTCGGAGAGGATGAGATTATACAGACGCTACTAAGCAAACTGTCAATGCAATGTGTACGACGCTGAAGAATGGGGAAACCGACTGCCTCAAGGGTGCAGAAACAACACCAGGCAAACCCAACGGTGGGTCTTCATTCACTATTCCGATGGAATGTTCAAATTACCAACTATTTCGCGTCCATTAGAGACAATACCCAAAGTGATTGTGCAAAGACAAATGGACTGGGCGTAAATTATAGATAAGGGAAAAGGACAGGTTAAGGACTTAAAGAAAAAGGTTAGTCTGGAGACTGATGTCTTTCATATTTAATCTGCTTACGTAGAAGGAGGTTTGAGTTGATTTGTTATGTAGTAGCAACGGGCATTTCATTGATGGAAATCAATGGAAACGTTGTACAGCTGTTTCATTCAACGTGTTAGAAATCATCGGTAGAGTATGTCCACTGAGCTCCAAAAGTGGCCTCAACCCAGTTTAGTAAGCTTAGTTTCGGGCCGTTTGTTCAACATCAATACTACATGATGTGGCACCCTTCCAGCAAAGGCTTTCTTGGGACAACAACCCATTTACCGAACACCGATGAGCTCATAAGATGGCCGATTTGTCCATATTTATTTGTCAGTCGCCTAATAACATTCAGGTATTTGTTTATAAGCTTGTTTTTACGAAAGATGCAAAACTAGGAGGTCAAGTTGATTGGCTGGAAGTTCGCGAAGCTTCCCTGTAACCAAGACAGTAATCGTTCACGTATGGCAGGGAAGTTTTTAAGGTTTCTTTCTTGACAGTATTCATTTCTCGCACTGGAATGCTTAAATATTAGGAGGAATGGGATTTACCGGCTCTTCGAAGAAAATTGAGAGACGTAAGGTGAATGTTAGTATCTAACACTGTTGCACAGCGGTTGAACTTAGCCGTACCGTACAGTCCGCGGGTTAGTCTCCATATATATCTTATGACGACCTATTTCGCTGAGGTTGGAGAGCAATCTTATTGCTCACATTAAACAAATAGGCATTATTAGGTGCTGTTTGGAGAGCATTTGGAATTGGTGGTTTTACATAATTTGCTGTTACTCTAGAATTGATATCCAGCCAATTTCGGGCATAAAACCGACCAAGGATTTTGATCTGCTCATTATCAATATTTGAAGAAAATGAATCATAAAATATCTAATGACTTAGTCACTTATTCAGTTCCCAATTTCTGTTCATCATAGGATATCCCTAAAAGTACTGCGTATCAGGTTTCATCCTGTCTGAGAACCATAATCTATTCATATCCACGGATTCCCAGATCAAATTTGAACGGGAAACGCAAAATTAAGAAACCCGTAGACGTACAGTTTGTTTTTCTATGCCGCAATTCATATGATTTTTCACACCATTGCTGGACCACAGAAGAAATGCTACAACTTAACTGAAATACAAATGATCGAATTGGGAGAAAATTCTGTTGGATTTTAAAGCAGCTATTTGCTACTCTAAGCAACCGTTTGCACTCCTAATCAAAATCAGTTATTTTAAAACATACTTGCACGTGGGCGCAGTGAGGGAAGTAAGTCGCCTATCCCCAAAGACCTACTGTACTTTTAGGGATAACTGGCAATCTCGCACCGATCTGGGATGTGGAACCGCTTGAGGTCCCGCCTGTTCAGGCTTGGTAACAAACCGGAAGACAGGGGGGATCACTGTCTATCAGAAAGGTGATCGGTGGTGGTGGAGTTTGAACCTCCAATCTCTGAGGTGGCTATCAAACGCTGTGAATCACTCAACCACCAGACCGGTAAAGCAGCTGAAATCCTCTCTTTCATTTTACATTATTTCCACGTTAAAAATTTATTTTCAGTTCTGCTATGACCTCAGTCTTCATTTGTCCTTTGGTTTTGGTTTCTGTGATATAGCCACTTAAGCTTCGTGATCGATTTTAACCATAAATAACCGCTAACAATTTCATCATAAATCATAACCATGCCTTTTGCAATGGCGCCTAAAGTCTTATTTCACAGTTGTTCAAAGATGAACTGATGGAATGTTACGACCAAGTAGCTCAGTGGGAAGAACACAAGCAATACCTAAAGGGGGGTGGCCAATACGCGCTGGTTTTACTGCCGCCGTAGTCGAGGACTTCAACCATTTGGACGGTTCCAACACTGGTCACATCTGCCAAGAGCCACTTCAAGATGTCAGCTATCATAAAATTCATTGATGACAACCTGCCAAGATCAGTTATCATCAGATAAGTGGCTGAATGAGCAGTCGTATCAGAAATGCCCCAGAGTAGCAGTAAGGATGTTGTCAAAAGCCTGACTCTGTGAGTCTGAGTTCGGCCACAGTAGCCTAAATTTACTGAGTGACTGCTCAGTTGCCTTCTGACCTACTGAGGCCTGACTTGCTGAACAAGCCCAAGTCTGTGATTCCGGGACTAAGTCAATCTCCACCAGTGCACTGGGCCATTCAGGCTACACCAACCGTATTTTCACCGTGTTACTTTTTAGGAGTGAAACAGGTATGGTGTGGTATGAAGGGTATATTGTATCATTATACCGTTGATAAATATTTTTGATGTTGAAAGGGACTTTACGAATTCGGGTAGTAGACCATTCGAGTCGTTCCGTATGAACTTCCGGAGGAAGAGTGAGGTGCGACGTGAAAGAACAAACACTACGGGGAATCCACTGTTCTGACAAATGCTACGCTTTGTTCACTTTCAAGGGTCCGAATGCCAGTGGAACTCGGAAAGGAGTATTGGTTCCTCTGTGCACAGAGCTAACGAGAAGTGAATTTCACCGAAGCTGTTCACAAACGGGATACAACGTTTTTGCTTGTTGGGTACATTTCAAACGTTTGAGTTCTATCTTTCGCTCGTATGGCCAGTCGAGGCAGATAGAACGGAGTCCCACAAATTGGAGTCAGACGGAAAAGGAGTTTCTCGTTGTAAGTTTGAAATCAATTTGTTCAAAAAACTGACTTATGATCTCCAAGTACTCTGATCTCCATGAAAAGAGTTACTTGCACAAGGGGTATGAGTAACACTTCCAGAAAATGAATATCATTTTAAACTGTGATAAATATGTGCCACTGATACTGATTTCGTTAATTACGTGATAGTTTTGGTTATTTTATACTTAAATAAAGAGGGAAAACTTAACCGGTTGCCAGTAATTACCTAACCAACTGTGCAGCCCATTTTCTCAAAAGTAGTTTTTTTAGAGGTCAACAAATTCTGTTTATTTGCAACTGATAGGTGAGCACTTCCTGACACCGTGCAAACGGCACCTGAATCCTGTTACTGTATCCCCAATACAAGCATGCAACGAGGTTGAGTGAACGCACTCTGCTGACTGTTTCCAATATACCGCAGAGCAAACACTTATGTTTATTTTATGATTTTTCTCTAAAGACCGCTGCGCTGTCTTGCTATCCAGTTGTATCTGTTCCCTATTTTACGTTATCCGATTAGAAAACTACTAAACTCCTGTTTAAATGCAACTTTATTTTTATATAAGGGCCTCTAGGGCACCTAGCAAATTAGGTTCCATGAGAATCAGTTAAATCAGTTTGTCCAGGGATGCATATATATACCTATAGTCCGTATTACGGTTCCTTGAACATATCCATCTCCTACCTAGGACTTTGCACTCCGAAAAATCTTTATGGTACGCGCACCTATCACATCGTGATTAGTAAATACGAAGGCATTCTGGGTTATCTTTCCTCTCAGTAACGATTACGGCACGATTAATCCAATAAATTCATCATTTCGTATGTTTTATCGACCCATAGACATGGGAGATTGTGAACCAAGAAAGAAAATTAAAAGGCTTTTGTCGGCTTGCCAACTCCTATCACATTGTTTGGGGTGTAAATTATTCTTCTCAGTGGCATGTGAGAACTTACTGAGAACTGTCCTCTCTCTATCTATCTTTCTCTCTCTCTCTCTCTCTTTATATATATATATATATATATATATATATAATACACATATGTATATATGGCCGTTTCGTAGCTCTCATTTGAAAATGCATCAAACATCACTAACCAGGTCGAACGTGTTGGGTTTTTAAATGCGTCTTTTCTGACTCCGCGTTTCATTTACGTGTTTCATGAAGACATTCACTTACGGTAAGATTCCGATAAAAATCTGTCCAGTTTTTTCTCTTCTCTCTCCTAGTTACCAAACTAATGTTATTTTCTTGTTCTGGATGCACTCTTCTCTATCTTAGAGAATACAAAATAGAAGTTCAAAGGACAATGCTCATACCATGCTGCTCTGGGTGTCATACATTCCGAACAAACCGGCTTTTTCCCAGCAAGCCCATCATAAACTGCAAATATACTGTCAGGCCGCACTATAATTTAGTACTCTGTAAACGTGATAGCGTTGAATTTCCTGATTTATGTTGGGCACACATGACCTACACACCCTTAAAAAGAAATGCCCAAAACAGGATCAGAATCTGTCTATCAATAACGAAAAACAGTGGTGGTGAATTTTATCTCCATAGCTTTACACATTGGTGCTATTCGACGTCTTACTATTCTCGGCCTTTCAACGTGCAGACATTTATCACGGTAGCCTAGGTCACAGTTCAGCTGACTTCAGCTCGCAGTAGAACAAATGTTAGTAATATTAAGTCGTACATAAATAAATAAATGAATAAATAAGTAAGTATATTTATATATATATATATATATATATGGTATGCTATACACAACGTAGGGAAACTGTGATTGAGTGTAGTGTGCTCATGGACATACATTCAGGTGTGATAAAATAAGTTATAATCCTCCACAGAAAGTTTTTTCCTCGCTGGTACTCACAAAGCACCAGGCAGTTCGGATAACACTTGGAAAACGAGGAAATGTCCCGCTTTATTCCCGCCACAACTGAACCCAGTACGACTCAGTCGTATTTATTTCGCTTGCCTGCTAAACAAATTCACGCCCTCGGGATCCTACAGATTGAGAATCGGGAAATAGATGCATTTCTAGATGCTGCAATTCACTGTTCATCGTTCGTATATAGTGAGATCATCGGGCGGATAGATGTAGGCTGTTATGTAAGAAAATAATTGGAGATGTAACAGCCACATTTGACTTTGTAGTATCTTGACACATAGAATATGAAAACACTCTAGAAGCAATAAGTGTGAGGAAAATTACAGCACATTAGCTGTTATCTAAAATCTGCTGAAGAAACGTCAGCTTGCCTATACTAAAGGGAGGTGTAGTATTAGATGCACAAGATAAGCTTTTTAACTCTGCTGTATGGGATCTCACTGAAACAAGCTGGGTTGAAATAGATGTTGCTCGACTTCATAATAAAGTGGTGCTGAGCTTGGCCTTTAGGTGATGTCATCAGTACTGTGGCAATGGAATGTTTGCTACCTGAATGCCAGTCTTGGTGATCCCAATCCTGTGAAAAGCTCTAAAATAAAATACGAATAGGACCTATATTCAAACTCATTGAGATGTTGTTCCTCTGTGTATGAGCGATTTAAGTGCTCGATGATACGTTGTTAACACCGATCTGCTGGTTTGTGAAAGACCGAATATAGGCCGAGGCTTTTGAACCAGTTATCCAAGAGGGTTGACGAAAGTGGTTGTTGTAGCTAGGATACATACGGACAGCATAAATATCTGAAAATGAGTGCCTTTACTGCATGGCTAGATGCTCGTACAAGTACAAAATCAGCAGTACTGTTTTAGTTTCAGTTTATTCGACCGTCAACCGCAAATTTATGTGCTCCGGTTTTTCCTTATTACCCAAAAAAGAAGTGAGAAGCCGGAATCAAGAAGAGAAAGTAAAGAATTTGAGAGCAACCGTGCCACTAGCCTTGACTCCGAGCCATATGACCTAATGCTGACAACCATTTGGTAGGCTGCCAGGTAGACTACACCCTGGAAGTCTAGCACGTCCTATCCGGCCAAGTCCACCCGTCAAGGTTGTCATACTTTTTTCTATATTATGAACTGACCACCTCGACGTGCCTTGCAACCACTGCCTGCCTCAGAGAACAGTGCACGCCTAAGAAATCCATCGGAGGAAATGCTGAAAAAGGGCTCCATCAACCTAAACCTAGTTAGATTCAGTACTTGATCAGTAAATGATCATTGGTTCCCATCACCCTATTCCCAACCTCAGAATTGCTGACGCGGTGTTTCCACCATATTCGGGCAATTCTACGGAGACATCGGTGCTCAGTCCTCACCCATCTTCTACCTTCAACGACCATATTTCTGAGCCGTATAAAAGAACCGATCTAACAGCTGCAGTGCAAACTTGACCCTCCACAGACAATGGGATGCCGAACCTGCACCACAAATCGTTGACGTAAGCAAAACTCAAAAGCGCCTTCTTTATACTCGGTGTCACCTCATCTGATATCTGTCCACCCGGTAATAATTAACTGCCCAGGTAACAAAACTTATCCACTTAAGCTAGAGCTTCCCCTGTCAAGAAGAGGTTTGGAGTAGCGTCAGCCCAGTCTCGCAGCATCATTTTACACTTTGAAGGTGAGAACTGCATCCCAAACATTTCGACGCTGTTGTTCAGACTATCTAGAAAAACTTGCAACTTACCTGGATTTTTACGCGGAAGAACAAAGTCGTCGGCATATTCCAAGTCAGACTGTTTACTGCTTAAGCGAAGATCGGCGCCCCTATTCTCACACGAAGATAGGGCTATCTCTAGAACTTTTACAACTAAAAATTGAAGAGCAAGGGCAAAACAGGGCAACCCTGACGAACACCACTTTCCGTGGTGAACTCGGGTGGAAGATCACCGTAAGCATGACTTGGGCCTCGGCTGTTTGCATTCAGTCATGGAAAAGGAGAATGTTTGTGGCACACCCTTCGATGAGAGGCAGCGCCAGAGAAATGTGCTGTCTACTGAATCGAACACCGCTTTCTGATCAAGAAAGACAGAGATTGTGGGCCTGCGGAAGGTTGGTCTGTTCTATGAGATTTTTCGAAGAGTAGTGATGTGGTCGACGCAAACACGATGGGATTTGAAACTGGCTTGATTCTCACGGGTACACTTTCGCGGGGTCTGGATTCTCGGTGGAGAATAAACCCGGTGAGCAGTTTGGATACGATACTTACCAAACTAATTCCTCTGTGGTTTTCACAGGAGGACCTGCCATCTTTCTTGTAAATCCATTTAGTCACCTATTCACACCATTACCTGGAAATCTGCAGACTATCCGAGGAGTTTTGGTAACTCCGAAACCAAAGTTTCACTCTCATCCTTTAAAAAAGATAGAGACAACCCATTCGATTCAGCTGCTTTGTACTTTTTCAAATATCCTATCCCCTGCATATCCTACATTTCTGATGGAGGAATTATATATACCTGCACCACTTCTCTTGCTGGTGTATTTGGAAGGCCTCTTGTAGAATTGGGCCACCTGTTTTGTATAATATTGCATATATCACCTTGAGTGTAGGTTTGTAATATTTTCCAGTACTCCGTCCAACTACCTGACGAGTGAATCAGTGAGCCGTCGGATACCTTGATTGACTTACTTAGGCAGAACTTCCGTGGACTGGTCTCCAATTATATAGTTATGGTTGCGAATATTTCTGAAGGAAGTGGCCTGTATTTTTTTCCACTTCCCAATCCACCACTGCTCACGGTCGTTCTTCAGGCTCCTAATCAGTTGGTTTTTCAAGGATTTAAGCACTTCCTGATGGACGAATATACGAACATCCGACGGAGCAACCGATGTCGAAGATATCCATCGTTTGTGAGACTGACTTGAACCAGAGTCCTGAGTGGCATTCGAAGCGGCGTACAGGGCTTCCTTGATCTGTTGCCAGCGTTCATGTGGGTCCAGGACTCCCGGCTGCATCAGTAACCGTGCAGACAGCTCCTCCTGGAAATCAGATAGTAGGTGATTGCCCGGAAGCAACGGCTCGGGGCGAGTGATCTTACGTGCGGCTACGGACTAGACTTAAAGAGAAGAGAGCATGTACCATTGCGTGATCTGAGTCCACAGGTGTGGTCTAAAATGAACGACAATATTCAGCTGCTCCATGCCAGCGGTGACTAATTACAATATTGTCAATCTGAGTCCAACGTTGTAGAGGCGAAGGAGGAAGTCATGTCAGTTCATTCAGTTTCTTATGGCAGAAGTTCGTATTTGCCAGAAACAATCTGTTGTCGGAGCAAAGCCGGATGAGACGATCGCCATTGTCAGTGTGATCTCCTGGGATAGAAAACGAGCCTAAAGTGTGCCTTTCGCTATCTCCGAGTGGCCAACTTGGGTGTCGAATCCATCTGCAATTACCACCACGTCCGTTAAAAGAGAGCATTGCAGTAGTTGAGATAAATCATGGTAGAATTCGCCCCTGGTCTCAATGAAACTTCAGTCGGTGGGAGCATACACAGACACAACGAACAAGTATCGACGCTTCAGATTGTTGCTGCTGTCACCTACATAACCATCCAACTGAACTGCACATAAATGAATGTTAACCGGAATCCATTCTGGCAGTGCACGCTCAGATCTCGTGCTCAAAGGAATCCCAACGGTGGTCTGACCACTAGTAATGGAAACCGGATCAGCCGACAAACGAAGAGTGAAGCTGGAGACTGAGGTTGTAGCTGGGTTGTGAAGCGTGATCACAGCAGTGGGGTCTTGTATACGGGCTTGAGAAACACAGAGTTTATCTATTTTGAAAGCTTCAAGAGTTCTAGCGAGGGCAGCCTGTTACTCTATCTGACATAGTGTGTGGACTCTGAGGGTAGTCCAGTGAAGTGAACGTTTAAGTCTAAGCAGTGCTTTCGGTATACATCCGACTCCTGAACCACTACTTTCTTCAGAGCCACAATTGCCTGTAGGGTTTTGCATCGATCTTAAATTAAGGGAGGGGGGAATTGGTAAAGCACTTTAGATAAGGAATAGTGAAGGTTTCAGGGCAAACCACCTTTCACGGCTGCCCATATCGTAAAAGGAGTTCCTCAGAAGTCTGACCCCCAAGACAGTGGGACGTTAACCCAGCATTGGAAAGTGGCCGAAGGACCCGTGAAGGAACTGATTCCGGTCTCTCATGTGATACCTGATTTTTGCAAGCATCTCTTCGTGTCTTTGCAGGTGCTTTGCTGTCGATCCGCTTTGCGGGTTCAGTCCTTAGCCCCATGCAAGAGATAGAGTAAGCAGCACGTGGACAGGGCGGCAACTTTAGGCCGGGGACTGCCCAGCTTAGGCTTTTGATCGCTGCTCAATGAAGTGCAATGGCTTCCGCCACCGTCGAGGGAAACCCCAGGTACTTCACTTCTATGTCTATCTTGTGGAAGTGTTTAGACCGGTAAACCGTTTTCTTCTGTGTTTATTTTGCCGAGTGTCCCCCTCAGGGGCACAGTGATTAGAAGCAAACGCTGCCCATCAAGTGGTTCAGAGAATGAACTAAGTCTGGCCTCCACCCAACAGCCTTACAGTTACGACTGCTCCTCTTTGCTTAAGGAAGCCACCTTGCACAGCTCTTTGGGTCGCCGAGACACCCAAGATGTCACACCATTCCATGGTGCAGTATGATCGTGATAAGTACTGAAATCGGTTGTAGAGTACTACGTGCATTCGGCAGCTTACAAGATCAAACATTTTATCCCACCAAGATACGTTGCTTGCGACAATCGTAGTTCAGGTCCTCCGATTGAAAGGCTTGGTAGGCATTGTTCGCCGACGGGGGAAGTAGAGTTTTAATAAAGACAAACAGTTCATCACTTAGAAGAAGTCTGTGAAAATCTCAATTGGTGGGTTTTGTTGTGCAGGAAGTGGTAGACGGTTCACAAGATCCTCACTGCGAGATTATTGAGATGGGCAGTGTAAGTGGTTTTGGTTGATGAATGTATTCGGGAACATGAACGTGAGCATGTGACACGATAAGTGAGGTGTATTTATTCAAACTCTTACTTCGTCTAGTCGGTGGCCGTGCTTTTATTTCCCCCCATGCATTTCCGTGATCGGCAGCTTACGGTTCCCTGCTGGAGGCAGCGGATGGGGGGGGGGGGAGGCGAGAGAGAGAGAGAGAGAGAGAGAGAGACAATAACTCAGTAGTGCCTGATCTGTACTCAAAGACTAAACAAGCCAAAAGCGTATAACAGGTGAGTTTGTGATGAATGTGTCTGAATGACGAGGTCAGCATTGATCTGCTGAACTTTTTGCGGAACAATAAATGAGTTACTTAACTTTCTCGGGGTTCCGATAATTGTTCATTTTTGTAGTTGTCAAGGCTGAAAAGGGAGCTCACTTTACAAACTGATCTGATTCGGACACACAACTGACTGAATTTCCCGGGTCTCTATAACAGCCTTTTAAGGTTGATACACTCAAACAATCTGTTATGCTTCCTTAAACCTTACTAAGCAACCAATATTATGGATTTGGGAATCCGGGACATGTTTACTTATTTTGGGTCAAATCTGAATATGCACCGGAATTTACTCCTAAAGTAGACCATCAAGTTGGACCTCTGCGGCTCGGATGCCGTTATACTATCGAAAAATTTCAGAACATCATGGCAAGACGGTATTTTTTTGTTCCCTGGATATTTGCAGTGCCTGAATTTCGAGGACTACCTGTGAATCTCCACCCCTCCATAAGTTATTCGGGATTGTGTGGCTGGTTGTCCCAGGTAACTGTTTGTCATAAGGTCATGGCAACTCCTCTGAACCAAAGCTTAAATGTGGGATTTAAAATAACCGAAGCCGGAAAGTTCCTTTTTCATGTCCCGATTGTCCTTGATGTTCGAACCCTAAGTGGTCACCGCCAGTGTCGTACAACCCCAAGGAAATCCCGGGTTGTAGTTTTGCGGAAGTAAATTTATAGGGTTTTTTTATGACAACGTGCATCAACGTGCATCCGTCTTAACCATTTAATTGCAACATGGAAGCACACTGTGCCCCCTTTTTGTCCATTTTGTTGGGAATCCCAGGCAGCACTTATGCACTGAGCATAAACTAAGACTCGGCCTCCGGGAGTGCATGAACGTGAGTCAAGCGCCACTCGACTAGGCGTTCCGTGTTGATTCTAAACTATTTGTTTCACGTCAGTACTAAGTGAACGCATCTTGTCAATCACAGACGAGCCTAACCTCTCGCATTTTTCGAAATCCAAAGATGATAGGATAAGCACATTTTGACTGTGACTTAAAGTGCTGTTCATTTGAAAAGAAAGAAATTAAATGTGAATGGGAAATTGAATTAAATCTACCAAAATAGCGCAAATAAAGTCATTCGGCTTGAAAGTTCACGGACTGAATGTTCACATTCGAAAACTGGTGGCAGAACCGAAGAATGTTACTGTTTTTGTGAAGGAAGTCACAGAACAACGTGTTCAACTACAGTTCTGTCTCTATCGAGGCAGCAAATATCAGTCACGAAGAGATATTCGATAAAAAACTGAATTCATTGTTTAACTCATGGATGGCATCACCGTAAAAGTGATATAACTTATCTAGAAATAATTCTTCTAGTCGTGTGAGAAACCGTTTTTGAGAACTTGTCGCCAACGGGAGAAACATTCAGGCCCGACACTGCCAAGTGTATATGCATCGTTCTGCATCGTTCCGTTCTCGTTTATTTTTCTTCTCCAGGAATCAGTAGGTCAATTAATAGCGTCGGAGTGGAAACCCCAGTCTGAAATATTTTTCGCACAATCCTTCAGTGGGACGACCGGAGAACCAGCTCAGAGTAAATTTGGAACACAAGTGAATGCACTGCAAAAGCTTCTGGGTAACTCATTGTCTGACATTTTTTCACCGTTCTCATTCACTAGTCATATCAAGAGTTCGTCAAGTCCCGTGCGATTTGAGCATTTTCAATTTGGAATTATGTAAAGCTCATTTGAATATGAACGATGCATGGTAAGTGGAACAACATGATTTAAAGAAAATAACAATCGATTGTTCAGCAGTGCTCGAAAGTATGCGCTGGCTGCCATTGATCTTCTTCTGGGACGACAGACCCCATTCTTGCCGTACTGGTCCCTACAGATTGCCAACGTGTCCCCAACGGAAAGATGCACCCAGCTGAGTCGTAATCACAGTGCTTTGCAATGTCTTATTCTGGTGCACATCTGTTGTACACTGTTCCGGTGAGATCTTTTTAATTTGTGTGACTGATTCATCTAACCGCTTCTTGTAGGTACAATCTGGGATCGACTGAAGAACTGCATTTATTTGAGGTGATGGCCTTGGATGCAATCAGGGTAAGATTGGCCGTATTCTGAAATTAAGATTTTAATTCAATGCCAGTTAGCATTATTTTTTAACATGATGTCATCGCTTCCGACAGTACGCAGTCCACCACACAAATTCTCGAATTAGTTACTTGTTCAGTCCAGACCGCTAACCATACTCTGGGTTTGTGGTTTTCGTTTCTGTCTCAGCAGGACCCCCAGTCGGGAATAATAAAGAGGTGTGAAGAGAGTTTAGAAAAACTCCAAAAAGTACCAGGTCAACAAAGAAAGTTTGTAAATACAGAAGAGCCACTAGTCTTAACATCGGACCAAATCATCCAGCTTATCTAACCAGGGAGTGCAGAATTGCTCTTAGATCCCACCCAGGAAGCCTAACGTGCTCCACATGGCCTAGTCCATTGGTTAGGCTTTTCATTCCTATCTTTCAAGTCATAGAGTGACAACCATTACTCATCTTCCAGCCATTACTCGTCTTAGCGAAAATTGCCCGCCGAAGAATTCTATCCGTGGGCAAGAGCAACATGTGTCCCGACCATTTTAGCCTGGTGACTTTGAGTATTTCATCTAATAATTTATTTCGTGTGCCTAATACTCTGTGTTTATACCACCCATTGCTGATACGATGTTTTCACCACATTCAAGAATGGTTAGGAAGGTGTTGGAGTTCAAATACCGACAGTATTTGTATATCATCCACCCGAAACGGCCATGTCACCGAACCGTACTGGAGCACTGGCTCTTGATAGGTGAGTGGATGTCAAGAGGATGCCGCAGATGCCTGAGGTTTGCGACTGCCAAACGATCCTTCTGTATACGTGAAAACACTTCATTCGATATCTAACCTCCTGGCGAAGTGCAGCTGCCTAGATAACTGAACTTGTCTATCTGACCAACAGTCTCCCCAGGTACCGAAAGGTTTTGTGTTGGACCAACCCAACCCCACAACGGCAATTCGCGTTTTGAAGGTACAAAAACGAATGCCAAACATTGCTACTCAGTTGTTCAGGCTGTCCAGAAGAGCTTGCAACTTATCTGGATCTTCACTCAGACAAACTGTCGTCTGAATGTTCGAGATCCGACACTTATCCACCCGGAAAATGTTACACTCCACTATACTCACCTGACAATGGCGCGATCTGTAGGACTCCGACGTATATCACTTTTCATGGTGAATCTAAGAAAAATTTCCTATCTCTCTGGTCTAACTGCTAGTAGGGTCTGAATGACCCGTAAGGCAACCAGAATACCGTCAAGCTGGCAATGCTGTACACTGGTCATTTGCTATGCTACACACAGCATTGTCATATGCAGATTGTGTGAACAGGAGAGACGTATTCATCCGGATTATCAGTTACCTGCCACGAGACTCGGTAATCTGAAAACGAAATGTAGTCACTTGATTTAAGGGTGAATAGTACGCGCGTACGCGATAATACATGCCCAACAGCTGAGAATAGTGGTTAGACTATATGGGCAAAGTCCATCTATCTATAGAAACTAATTACGTCATACATTTTAACCCACCACCCCAGTGTTGTTGCTATTAGGGTTATCTGCGACTCACGCTCATAGAACTATCAGAGGATCGCAGTTGTGATTCTTCGGGAGGGGAGCTCATCCACAAGCAATCCGGATACAGAAATTCGATTGTTGCAAACGAAAATCTGCAATTAGAATCAGCCAAATGCGTATTCTTCGGTAGATTTCTAATGAGAATGCGTCATTCCTGATAAATGTGCACGTTGATCCAAGTAAAATAAGATTATTGTATATGAGTTTGCGATGCAGCTTACGGATGTGGCCAAAGAACACCTAACTGCTACTTTTAGCAAAAAAAAACAATGCTGTTTATTATCTATCATTCTTGAGTATACGGAAAGAAGCACGTGATAAACTTCAGAAAACAAGGCGTAGCCAAACATAAGTTTTCGGTGGTTTCTTTCTCTAGCCAATTACAATCATGTTTACATGAAACAGAATGAGAGAAGAAGAGAACATGTAGTCATTTAGTTAATCAATCATTCAGTCAGTCGATTGATAACTGTCGGGGGTCTGGGTCGGCTTCATATTTCAGAATCATTTAACAAGACATCTGGACAGTTCTACCCAAAGGGTAGTTCATAAGAGAACAACATGGACTGGAGAATATACATACTTTCACAGCTTGGTTCCAGTCGGCCAGAAGCGAAACCTAATAAGATGCCTAATATCCGGAGCTTCACGTATCTGCTCGGATGATACACTAGAAGCTGAGTTAAGAAAGACTCGCCTGTTTGAAAAAAGTTACTTCGACAGATTCATTGAACACAACATAAAATACCGAACAGAGCCAGAAAGGATATCACAGGTGGAAAGGTAAACCCTATTCCTCAAACCCCCTTACACGAGGGATGCGGCTTCCGAGAGAGTTAGCAGGGTTTTATCTACCACGCGTAAAATTACTTACACTCTATCAAGCTCAGACGTTTATTCTCGACGTTGACCACCACCAAAATGCGAGAAAAAGAATAAACTGCCTTCGTTGACCTCTTGAATGTTTATTTATCAATCCTAGTGCATTTGTAGTGCCACTTACATGAGTAGACCGACAAGGCATTTATCTAAACGCATTGAAGAGCATCAACCACGTTGGCTTCAACGTGGAGGAAGAGGGGCTGTATCGAGTTTCATTCTCGCTGATCTGTTAGACACAAGCCATGAGGTTGGTCAGGTTACGTCACTCAGCTTCCTATACAGGGTCCAACCGAATGGGTTGAAACCGGTCAGATATAGGACGTGGGCAACTGCCTAGGCAACCACTATCCGGCTACTATGGCCAAAGCTTGGCTCATAAAAGAGGCTGATCCAAGCATTTGAACTTCCGTGGCCTAAGGTCGATGACGTCTTTCCTGAATGTGATGCCGATCCAGGCTTCCGACAGTGACACACCATTTGACCATGTCCCTGTTTGTCCATTGACTGATCGGCTAATTAATCGACTGGCTGACTGCCTGATTAACTAGCTAACTACGTGTTCTCTTCTTCCCGTATTTTGTTTCATATAAATGTGATTGTAAATGGCTTGAGAATGAAGTTGCCGAAAACATACTTTTGCCTACACCTTGCTTTCTGGTGATATCTATCAACAATTGAAGTGATTTCACTATGAGGGTTATACTCTCAACGGCACTGTGATGTATTGTCTGTTATCAGGGGACAGTATGAGATGGAATGCAATCTGGTGATTTTATTTCTAACGTTCACCATAGAGGATATCAGTGGCGCGAGATAATTCGAAATCTGTTTGGCACCTCGCCCATCCAAAATTCTACACAGCTAGCCGGAATCGAACCGTTAACCATTCGCTCACGGAGCAATTGAACTATGAGCACATCTGAGTGTTCGGTAAAACCATGTGTATAAAGAAAAACGTAACTTGCTACATTTGCCCCATACCATTTTTACAGTTTAGACAATTTTATCGTACAATTTTCAAGCCAATAAATGCTTTGCGTACCTCGAGAGGTGAATACTTAGTTGTCACACAATCAGAATTTATATAAAAGCAGAAAATAAAAAAACCAAGAAATAGCTTGATTGGGCTTGTCAAAGAATCGCACAAGATAGGGTGCAACGGTGCATTTGTAAGCCTGGGTACGAACAACGAAATGTTTGCAACTAGCTCAAGTAGAATAATTAGAAATGCAATCGAAAAGAACACAGTGAGGCACATGTGCTTTGGAAGCTAATATTTTTCGCCGCAATTTACGGCAAATGTTGGCACGTTGTGATACTGAACAGTAAAAAAGTGCAACCTCTGTAGGCCGCTTCCTCGGGTGATATGGATGTAAGTTCGAAGTTCCTTGCAAGTAGTGTGGTAAAGACCACGGGGGATTCATAAAGCCCATGTGACAAGAAAAAAAGCGTGCACTCCTATTTTTATTAAAGGAAATGTTACGAAGAACCTTTCAAGAGGCAAAACAAAACAGTACCTCGAAGACTTTGATTACGGTCCACAATGTGAATATACTCCTTTACTCATTTATAAAATGCTACTGATCGTGAGAACATCTGTCACGGTAGAGTAAGTGGATCGACCGAACTAATGTTTGAAGACTTTTGCGAATCACGTTTTTTCCCAGACAAAAATTTATAAATAAATAAATAAATTAATGAACTAAGGTGAAACAGTGTAGTATAGCCTACCCAGACTGAAAAGTGAACAACACTAGTCGCTTTGTTCCCCGTTTTATTCAAGAATAGTTTCAAAACTTCCTGTGTATGCATGTGTTTCAAACTGGACTCTTTTGGAACTCCCTTGGGACTATTTTGCTGACTGGGTTTGGTGCAAAGTATGAATAGTTCTCGCACTAACTTCAACTAACCTTCACTAATATATCTAATGATGCCATCTTGTGACTTTTCATCATGAAACGGACGGTCGTCGTAATAACCGGCAAGGGTTTCTAGTTTGACATGGTTACCGTCAATATCAGCCAGGTTTCTTGAACCAGAAGGTTTCCTAGTAGGGCATATTTCCATTGGGGGTACAAGTTTGATAAAATCCGGTATATTTTCCGTAACCCAACTAAAGCTGCTGCTGATAACGCGTGGCAAACGTTGTTTCATTGAAACCGCTTTCCAGCCTATATGATCCTCCTTTGTATTTCCATGACTATTCTGATAGATCCTTTCTAGTTTGTTGCGCATGACACTTCCTTAGGGAGATCCTATCATGTTTTCCCTCGGGTACTTGTTATGTACCAGGTTTTTGATAGGGTATTTAACACGGCCGGGCACAGTGACGATATTCGCACGGGGACTGAGGTGAACACAGCAGAAAGTCAAATTCCCTTGGGGCAGAAACTTGAAATTCGGAGTGAATGTGACAGAATCACAAGAATAGTAGAACAGATCTGACCGTTCCGAGCTGTATAGGTTTTGTATTCAATGGGAAAAAGGTGAAACTGGGAATAAGTTCTGTAAATTTAGTTTGGCTATCAAGCAAATTACCCACAGCACGGGAATTTATTGAATTTGAAATAGCTCACAAGTTTTTTCCATCTATCAGTTTTTTGAACAGCCCCAAAAGGATAGCATGCTCAAAGTGAAAATGACAGCCGTTTTCAACTTAGCTACTGATAGGTAGTAGAATATTATCCTGGTCCGTTTACATTGACTTAGGATTTGGAAAACTGTCGCACTGTCATAACAGTAGATCGTAGACAAGGGAAGAGAGAGATTTTCATAAGGTACTAATCGCTGAAATTCCCGTTGGGACATTAAACATTTTCCCGTCCGGCAAAGTGACATCATCAAAGAGCAGGTGATAGCTGGTCTGCTCGCTTCCCAATCATTTACAACCCACTGATCTCCTCCAAACTGAGAATCTGTACATTGTATGATGAAATGAGCACCATAAATGGCGACTTCGTCGGATTCATTGACATAAACAAATGAATTTCGCCTGAACAAACTTCATGAAGTTGAACAAAAAAACCATGCTTCTCAAACAAACTCCTTGTATTAACCTTGTCCAGGCAACGATGTTCTCTGGAGCCACAAACGTGGTCGACGATCAACTCTACGTCGAACCTCCTCACTCCACGAGAAATCTGCCATTTTTACGAAATCCGCTAGACAAGCTATTTGGGCTGATTGACAGCAGCTCTTTTGTTTCTGGCATTCTGGATGTGCTTCACTCCCATCTCCGAAGAAGACAGTGCATTCCCGTGAGTCCTCGGATTTCGATACTACTTAAAGTAGTGCTTTTACGGATAGAGTAGTCTTCATCTGTCGAGCTCCTGCACTGTTTTATTCGCATCTTCTTACCAGGTATTTCCGGCATTGTGCTTTCTGAACACACTGAATTCCCAGCTAATTGGTGATTCGCGGATTGCCATGGTTGCACGTTTGCTGCGGATTGAATGTCTTATACAGACAGGACTGTTACATTTATCGCTAGTAGAAATGGACAATCTCATCAGAACTCCGGTTCCTGCAATGGGACAAAGCAAAGAAGGTGGTTCTGGGACAAACAAAAAAATCCAGTTGATGGATTTAAAGTGTCAAACAGTAAGTTGGTTGCCTGAATGGAAGATGTGACTCGGCGAATACTGTCCACTACGGCACGTATACCTCTCACTAGTACAATGTCCTCGATCTCTTATCTACATAATATTGTTTATTCAGACAGTGCCTGTTCACTGACCTTGATTCTCATTGATTATTGAAAATTCCAAATGTCTTTGTTCGCCAATGACTATTTCGTATCAGTAACCAATGCAATTAGCCACTGCCAGATTACAGCTTTCACACTAATCTGTGGTAGTTCAGGAATATAACGGTCACTTTCTCGAAGTAAATTTCTATTTTATTGGTAATGAAGCAGACAAAATATGGAACCGGTCTAGATCAAACAGTGGAGCGCAACAATTAGATAGATTATTACCTGGTCCTAGATTCCGATGACTTAAGATGTGTCCAAGACTTTCGTTCACGACTGTTGGTTGTCAATGATTTTGGAATCATATATGACACTGGACTAGTATCTTCATTATCAAGCAAAAAGATATCAGGTTTTATCTGTGAAGTAAATTCTGACGAGTCGAATTTTGCATACCAAGTTTCCCGGTGCACCAAAAGGCCAGGATTAAAATGATACTGTAGAGGATTTTCACAAAATTAGCAAACCACTGACAAAAATATCAGATTGTGAGACCAAAACTAAGATTTTCGCAAGCAATTGTTTTCAATGCATTTTTGTCAGGGCACTATAATCATTGTTTTGGTGAAGAAGACTATCGGACTTTGTCGTTAGCAAGTAATCATTCACAGGCAGAAGAATTCGTGGACGGGTGTCATTGGATAAATTACTTTTTCCATCCATTTAACTTTTCACAGTTGTCCAGTTGCTTGCCGAATTGGTGTCATCTGTCTGAAAATATTAGATAAATAAAGACCTTCAGCTGCATTTAGATAATCATTTCTACGGTGTATAGTATATCGATAAAGGTTGTTCACATTTTTCCCAACAAGGAAGTGGTTTAACCATTTCTTATTTCGCTTCGTAGGCGGTCTGGTTTGGCTTGCACGTATTTAAACTTGCCATCGAAATTTACTTCAGACATAGGTAACCTTTTCTAGGTGAAACTAGTGCGACAGAATGGGCCACAGCTAAGGAATTCATCCGAAAAGAACTTAAATTGAACTAGAAAATTGAATAAATTGACGAAAAATGCTGAAAATAATGGCTACTTCCAATAAGGCTTCCAATAAGATCACACTTGAAATTGAGTATTGGGAGATCAGACTTGTATAATATGATTCATCATGCAGTTTGAACGCTCAACTCACCATTGAAAACCATGGAAGCACTGTACAGCTGTTTCATCCTTGTTGAGCGTTGAAGCTGCATGATGAATCATATTATATAAATCTAATCTCCTACTACTCATTTTCAAATAGTAACCAAGCTCTATAGGTTGTTCACAACGGAATGCCGTTGTTGTACTTAGGCCCCTACAGAGAAGTCATCCATCATAGGAGTCGATCGCTGTGTGGGAAGCGGGTTGTTACCGTTCAAAAGCCAGTGACTGAATGGTGCTATATCATGTAGTGTATATGCTCAACGAACCGTCGAGAGCCAACCCGGATAGCCTTGTGGTTAAGGTGTTCGATTCACAATCGTTCACCCCTGGTTCAAGTCCCCGTGGGGGCTCGGTGGATGTGCACTGCTGATGATTCCCAACAAGGATGAAACAGCTGTACAATGTTTCCATGGTTTTCACTGGTGAGTTGAGCGTTGAAGCTGCAAGGTGAATCATAAGATCACATATGATGATGGCTCCGAGGTCTTCTTGCATGACTGTGGTGCGTGTAAACAGTGCACTCCCGTGTGTAAGCGAGCCTCTTTGTCATTGTTCGTTCGACGTATTCCGGGACTGTACTGTCGGCCTGACCCACAAGACCCTCGCATTTGGCTAAAAAACTGAACACTTGATGATAAACGTGCATAAATATTAGTTGTGATTACACGAGCAACAGAGCCCAAGCTCATGAGGTGTTTTTTCATGTTTTTATCAAAGACCTTGCCTGACTGATTGCTTCTACTTACCAATAGTTAGCACCTTGATGCTATCAACGATACTGTATCACTAGGCAGTATTTCATTGGTTTGAAATCGGGAGTTTACGGGCGACTCGGTTTACCTATTTTAGCGGGGATAGTAATTGTTCGTTTGGATTCTTTGCACGGAATCAAGAACAGTGTACTCTTTCTCGTAGCTGAGGTTCAGCAGGCTGGTGTTGGTTTCTTCGCTCAGCTGCACATCCGTATTCGTGGTGGGACACAACACTCCAGCAATGATAACTTCACTTCTTCATGTAATGAACCTCATGCAATACAAACCCCCAAATAAACTGCGGTGGTCAAGCGGGTATCATCGTCGTGGACTTTGGACAATAACGACCCGGGTTCGATTCCCGTCATCGCCGGTCAGTTCTCCTTTTGGGAGCACTCTAGTGGCAGCGGACCCCTTTCTGCATTGTTTTGGTATAACTAATAGGAAGAGAAGTAAAAATATATTATTCCTAAACTATCACTAATATAATTGCACTAGAAGTTAAAAAATTGCCCGATCACGCCCCCACGTTTTGCTGTAATCGTGTACTTGAGCAGGATGTCAATTCCTCCTCCTCCTCCAAAATCAAGTACATGTTGTTAACTTAGTTTCACCAATTGGATAAACCAGTTCTACCACAAAACAGGATCTGCTCGTTGCGATAGAATACTGGAAGCGGTCAAGTGGCACATTATTTGACTCATATCCTCTTGATGATGCTTTGGTGCACGGGACTTTGTTTCTACGGAAATATACTCGAATAAAAACCGATTTGCTCTGCATTCGTAATCAAATTTCGTGTACACGTTCTCTTCTTGACGAGCTAGATTGGCTAAATAATGTTATTTTCATGCCATCTGCATGCTGTTCCGATTTGTTGCAGATGCTGAACAACATACTAACAAAACCAATTCCAAATCAGTTTTCTGAATCCAATGGATATTTATTATCTTGTCGGCTGGGCATGCTGCGAAGTCAGCTGTTGTTGAAAATCGCAGAAACAATTCATACCCTACCGAGTGACATTGACGACATGTAAGTTTATACGTGATCTGCCAAAGCAAGTCGTATTTCATTATCTTTACTTTGGTAACCTGTGATTAGTTCTGTGAAGCTGAAGCTTAGTTAAGCATATTACTAAGATATATCATTTTGAAGCAGTAACAAGACGACCCAGGATATATTATTATATTTCTCATGGGCTCCTTATAAAAGCACTTGGGATTCAAGTCACAAACGTTAAGGTCGTCATCTTGGTTGGTGATGAAATGTCAACGACCTAAAAGGCGAGCCTAACAAGACCATAAACCTAAGCTAAGCGCAACATCATTATTCGTAACTGTCGACAGCTTTAGTAAGTTGTACAACTTTGAGCCCTTGTTTGTTTGCGTGTAATGTCTGCCGCTTCCCAACGCGGTACTTTTATTACCGTAGAAATGACTACCAAAGCAATGTTGTGGAATGAATGCTTTCAGCCATTTGAACAAGTTTTGGTTGAACTCACTCTCGGTTGCAATATGTGTGCTAAGTATGCGTACAGAGAGGTAGACAAGACACATAAACACTGACAGATTCTTCTATAAGGCGGAGTTAGTTTGCCTGGGGCAGGGGCGGTTTGCACAAATCCTATGTGACGGTTTATGATTGGGTTTCGAACCCAACAGTCCAACCAAAGACAGTCCACTAATAAAACCAGCTGATGAATACAAATTTGAAGTTGTTTGCGCAAAAAGATTGACTGGTTCATTTTGTTCAGAAAGCGAAGCACAACGAACATATCTTTCAAAATAACAAATATGTAGCATTTACGCATAATTGTTACAACTTTCGGAAGCTTGTTCGTTTTTTAAAGTCCAGTCTATATGAAACTTTTGAGGAATGATGAAAAGGTCGACGATTTTCGGGTAGCTTTCATTTTGTTCTTGCTTTTATTCCATACTGCTGAAATACTAGAAGTAATGTGTTGCGCTCTCATCCAAATGATGCCAAATCAAACCGCTACGATCGGAATAAAAGAGGTCAGTAATTCCTTCGTTTTCCCCATTTATTCGTTCTTTTCCAATTACCAGGATAGTTAGAATATATATATATATATATATATATATATATATATATATATATATATATATATATGTATACGCCATAGGGAATCTATTGTCAATTGTTGACGATTTCTGGGTTCAGTCTGCAGCCGTTTGCAAATATCCTTCCGTCATTGTACAAGACAGAGAAAGGAAAAGAGCATTTCTGATCTGGCTGTACGAATTCCGTGAGTTCGTAAAACAATTTAGGCGTGTTGGGGTAAAACTCAGGTCTCCAGTATGACGAGTGAAGTTCTGGGAAGGCAGAATTAAAGTTGTGCGCTCATACCCGATCATTTCACTATGCTACCTTGTTGTCCTGGTATAGCTAACGTCATCTAACTTAAGAATGAATGTCAGGCTTTAGTGTCAGACAAATCTCAGGTTGTGGAGATGGAGATTTTTTCTGAAAAATCGGAGATAGGGGATACTTGTTTCCATCTTTTAGTTGTATTTAAACTGATGTCTCTGATTTGGTTAGGTCATGGCTCTGTAGATGAACACGAACGACAAATCAGAAACTAACGACGGCTCAGTGTTTACAAGAAGTGTTTTTAGGAAATTCCAATCGGGCAATATCTATCCTTACCTAAAGTGACTCAACATGCAATAGCAAGGCTCAACTCTCCATTGAAGAGCATGGAAGCTCTATTCCATCTTTGTTAGGAATCATCAGCTGTCCGCATCCGCGAAACCCCCACTGGGACTCGAAATTAGAGTGAACGATTTTGTGTCGAACACCTAGTGAGGCTTTCCGGGGTGGGTCTGCATAATGAATCTTATTGCACAAATCGTCTACCACTACTCATCCATCCTTATCCATTTCTGAAACAGCCTTAGCACACTGTTTTATCTGGAGGTTGATATAAACCACCGACTAAACGGTGAGATTGGGCGTAGATTGTTGAGCACCACAAGCCAGTTAGAGAGGCAAGCGCGTAATCAAGCCAGGTTATGTTGGGTGTGACACTTATTACGCGCTCAAGGTTAGACATTGTTTTGGAGGTCGGCCGTGGTTATGGATGTGTTGAGGACTAAATAGTTAGCAAAGCTTGGACAGTATATGAGGGCGGTGGTAATTGGCGTCGTGGCAATTGAACTCTACCTTTAACTTTTTGACTTCTACTTGTAGGTCTTTTTCAGTTTTTCATTCTTTATGTCTTTAGTTGTTTCATTGTACACCAAATGATTCCACTTGAAATTATTCAAAGTCAGAATGCAGAAATATAAGGCCAACCATCGAAGGAAATGAACCAGGCTGAACCGGATGCACTTTAGGAATGATAACTATGTTTGCATCAACTATTTTGATCAAACAGGTTTTCAGCAAGTTCGAGAAAATATAGCATCCCAAAAACAGACTCTAATCTATTTATTAACAAGGAATATCATTGTACTAGGGACTGAGATTAATCAAAACTTTATCGTCTGTTCTGATGCATTGATACACGAGGCTGACTGGTCTCCAGATCTTCTCTGAGGCAGTTCATTCCGTGGCAGTGTTTTGATCAGGAAAAGCGAATTATTCATCCATACTTGTTTGTCGGCAGTACTGTTCTTATGCATCCTAATCAACACACGGTCAACACAACCTCACTATCCACACAGAAGATCTCACACAGATTTGCGCTCCTCATTTCAGCTTAAAAGTAATGACGGAGAAATTTCGTGGGTAGGTGACAAGTGATCACGTCCAAGACAATCACTTCTTTGCGAGTGATGTCTTCATATGAAGCTACAATAGCTTCCCTTGAGGCTAAAAAGGCATATTACCATTTAAAATAGGAAAGCTGAACTATTCCGGCACACATGAGAGTAATAACAAATTTCGACCTTATCTAGCCACTGTCTCAGTGGCCTTTATTGTTCATATTTGTGTTTTCAATGAGTTCAGTGTTTCCTGTATCATTCAGTAGAACTAACTCTGTCACTATAGTTTGCTGGGGGCAAACAGGTAATAAGTGCCAAAAAACTGAATAATATTGTCCAAAGTGGATGCGTCAGTTCAACAAGACAGTCCTCAATATTTGAAATCACAAAGAAATCGGAATTAGTTCCAGCTGCCACAGCAATCGGCCGGCATGAAGCGGCCACTTGGTGTCTAATTATAGGAGGTATTGAGCGCACTTGTTAAGGCATTCAATTGGTCAAACGTTATGGAGTTTACAACATTTGGATCTTTAGAGGTACATACCGGCTATGAGATTGCTCACCTGTTCTTTCCATGACGAGATGCACCGCTGTAAAATACTTTCAGTCTCAGCGGTAGATCATCAGTAATGCTGCGCCTAATGATAGTGGTTTCCGTGCACGAGACATTATATGACCAAGCTGTCTCTCTTCGAAAAAAATGTAGGAACAGTTATTTCAAAATTCTTTGCACGCGTCATCCCAGTGATGATACAGAGGAACCGAACAAAATTGCTGATTTATGCTTAGTGATAGTCTTCGGACCCTTTCCCGGCTGTCATCTAGAAAGATGATTTCTCCGAATCCCTTTCCAGGCTCTTCCAACATTCCACTGGAACGTATTTCATTTAATTGAAATATAACCTATCGTTATGATTACGCCTTGTCACTCTTTTATTGAACATTGAATAAACTTAGTACCTTCGGCCGGATAAAATCGACGAACTTATATCCATCGATTATCGCAAAATCAAAGCCCAGAAAGCAGAAAATTTCATTGTTTCCTTCACAGTTAGTGGAACCAAATTCAATATTTTCTATAGCTCAAAGAGAAATGCAACAAAGCCGATGAAATTAAAGTTGACCAGACAGCAATAGAAAGCCAGGGTTCTCGGTCAGCCGTACACTTTAAAGACGAAACTTCAGTCACTCGCTGCTAGTGACGTACAACACACTCAAGCCAGTTAGCGTCTGCTGCCGTTTGCTGTCATTTCGGTACCAAATTTCTATATTTTTGGGCTTTTAACTGCATTGTGATCTCACTGTCTGCTGCTCATTGCATTTTTTTGTTACACAACCTCAGAGTGATTTCCTCGCGCATATCAGTTCCTCGCTTAGAGATAATTGGGTTTCAATAAATGGCGCAAGTTATCTTGCCCAGTATAAAACTGGTTCCACTACGGTGCAGTGAGAGTGAGGATATGGTCATAAAGTCTGGGCGTAATACATCCTAAGCGTGCACGGCGTCTTTTGCTTCGGTATTTGACTTAATTAAAAAATGCTTTTAGGGTGACGGATCAAAGGTTAGGCTGAAAGGAACGCTGTAACAGCCTGGTGATCTTTAAAGTGCTTCATAAGTGGTTAACTACCGTAAGGCCGTGACAATATCTGCTCATTTATTCCGTTAACAATTGGACACATGATGGTATGGACGACCCGACAACAAAGTTTCTATATTTTTCGCACGTGAAATTGACTCGAAAACCTTCTCTTTGGCGGAAATGGAAATGAGTAAACTTTACCACATTACTTCTTGGAAACAAAACTGTCTTCAAGAGCGAGCCCAAGGAAGCATGGAACGGGTAACATTCTCCTCGTTGAGTAGGTACGCTTTCAGACAGACCGATTAAAAAAGTCATTACTGTTAGAGGGGGATCGACCTACTCATAAGTAGTTCTTTAGCTTTTTAGAATATTTTCAGGTACAGTTATTTTTTCGTTTCCGGGAAAGTTACTTTATTATTTTGTGATATTCGGAGAATATCCGTTGATGAGTGGGAAGACGTCCTGTATAACTCTTGTAAAAGTTTCTGACAAATATTCAATGGGTTTCGGTTTGATTGTGAACTGGCACGTGGGCGAGGCAAACAACGCCAGAATGTCAGCCAATTTGATGGAATGGTCAGAAGGTTGCTTCTCAATTGGAGCTATGCACAGTAGCTCTGACATTTGCTTTTCTTTACCTCCCCTTTTCTGAATAGCTTTCTCATAACATGATTAGTTCTTTAAAGGAAATAAAATATGCGAATTCTGTAGCAGATCTGATCAAATTAGGAGACAAGCTCGTTGGCAAAATTGCTCCTGCATGCTTTCATATGTCCGTTTTGTTTAAAATCAGACAAAATAGTGTGACGAATGAAGCATTAATAATAAATTTTATAGGGCATAAAATCGAGTGTATTCGCGCATGTGTACTTGTGCTCTAGTGACTAGAGCCACCGCAGGGTAGCGGAGGAGTTTATATTCTTCTGGCAGTTTACGCTTTACAGTTTCAAATAGAATGGTAAAGGTAAAAATATTTTACTTCCGTTTTGTTATCCATATTTATGGAAGACTGTAATGGCCAATTAGTGTTCGGTGACTTGTACCAAATGTTTCATGACGGTGTTCGTTCATAACGCGTGGCTGATATTCGTACGACCGATTAGGGGATCGGATGTCTGTCCCAAGTGATATACTCAGAGCAAATTTGGTTCCGTTGTGTGCGTGTGTTTGGGCAAGAGAGAACTGAATACGCAACTGGCGAAAGAGATGCTTCTCCACGATAAGTGACCTTCTAACTGCAGACGTCAAAAATGGCGGTCGAAATTCCCACTCATTTTCCATCCCAGGGGATACTCATGGTATCGTGAAAATGAGGGAATTATATGTGACGTAAACACAATCTCGCCTCCTATTGTATGCGGAAGAATAAAAGATATTCAGCCAACTGAATAAAACTGTTACCGACTAATGCACTCATTCCGTGTTGGGTGACCAGTTGCATTCCTAAGTAGCTCGACACAATTCCGCCTAATAGTTCGCTAAAGAGATTGTTACTCTGATAGGTCACATTTATTGTTAACGTTTTGTGTTTCTGGTTAAGCTAGACCAATTATTTTTTCTCATAACCAACTGTGTTACAAACGGTGTAAATCAACTGTAAGGCTGGACGTGATTAGGATTTACATAAACACCATCCAAATGGCATTGCATTTGGGAATAACTTGTTTCACATCATTTTGTAGTTCTGAACAGTCTATATAATCTGATAGCGGGACCAGAGAGCAAACTTGTTCCTCAGGAAGCACTAATTACCCTTTGTTTTTCCGTTTGTGTTAGACATTAATCACTGCTACTTCAAAATTACTGCTCAAAAATGTAACTTAAGGAAGTGCAGTCGAAGATAAACAATTGTTCTCAGCGATTCAGTCTCTAGCCTCGAAAAGGGGGTCTTGGATATGACATCGCCGTTCACCAACACTTCTGTCTCAGAGGCCATTGACTTCATTTGTGATTGGGCACAAATTAATCAGTTACTTATAAGCGCACCGCGAGAAAATACCAATGAGCTCCTTCTCATATGTTTTGTTTCTGACATTCCATTTTTGTTTGAAGAGGAGCTGCTTTGTATTACCATAAAATCATCGTTAACATCCGTCTTAGCAGATATCGGTGGTTGAGCCGGGAAATAAAACTTGACCGGGGGAAATCCAGCAAACTACATTATACCGACCTTAAGGAGATGACATACGCCGCCATACGACATTAGGCAGGAAAGATGAGATATCGGTTCATCAAGACTTTCAAAGGATTTTAATTCACACTACACATCGGAAGGAATGACACACTGGTCCTCGTGAATATCCCGGTGTGCTAACAAGCGTCTGCCAAACAGTCGGGAAGGATGAATGCAGTAAGAAAACAAGGAACCTGCGGTGCATCGAATTTTGCAGTTTTGTATCTATATGATAAAAGAGAAGCTTAGTTCAATGTGTGAATCTGGGTATGAAATAAATGCGCTCAAAATATATTTACATATTACACCGGCTTGAGAACAACCACGGTGCTAAAGCAAGAACATACGAAAAAAAATTGCAAGGTCGAGAGTGGGGGGCTATTGACAGTCAACATAAAGATTTCAACCGGTAAAAGCTCATTAGGTACTATGAAAGGAGGGCTACAAAAAGGTGCCTCCGAGATAAGAAAAAAAGGTACCACAAGCGTTTCACAAAACAAATGTTAACAGGTAGACCCAGATGTGACTCGAATTACAACTTATCCAAGAAGAGGCTGCTGGGCCGCTGGCTGTTTAGCAGATATACCATATCAGACGTCGTCCGCAGACATGTACCGCGTACTGTGTGTGTGTGACACTCAACTCATCTCGTGTGTCCTGTCCTCCAGTTATCCGAAATTCTAGGGAGGATTTGCTGACCAAGCTGACAACTTCAGTGGTAATCTTTTCGACGAGACGATTTTGTATTATAACCCACTTTGACCAAACGAAGGAGTCACTACCGCACATCCCAATTTTTTTATCGAGTTACCCTTTATTCGCAGCAAAACATCTCATCGACCGTCCACAACCTTTCATCCCTTCCAAACGACCCCCAACTAATTCAAACACAATCATTCTCAATATAAATCAATCATTGGAAGAAAGTGTTTTATCTTCAGCACACGTGTTTTTGTATACCTAAACAAAAGGTACTGCCGTTGCGCCTACTATTAAATTGACTTGGAAACAAGCGCATCCTTTTCGTTCTTGACGATAACAATTGAAAAAGCGAAAATGAAAGACTTTTTGGTCGTGTAATAAGGATTTAGTTAAAATTTCCGTAAGTAAAGAGTTTAGAGAAATCATTTCCAATTAGTGTGCTCTCTTTTTCTATTGAATCTACAGAAACAGTCAGAAATCGGTTTTTTGTGTGCTTCTGATCGGTGTATTTTCCACTTTGAAGGTAGCATTCATTTTCCACTCCACACTCAGTTTGAACGCGTTCGTATCCGTTTTCTGCGTATCAGATGACAGACAAGCATGTGTTGCACTGTGCAAGTAAGGGAAAAACTGAGATGGATTAGTGGGTTAATACTTGAAAAAAAGGTTCTGCTTGGTTCACGATTAACTGTGAGAAATTTGCAGAGAAATAACTTTCAGGACTAGTTGCAAAATGATCCACTTTACATACAAAGTTAATGATGTGTCTAAAATCGCAAAATTGAACTTCACACCTCCATATTTCCTAACAGAGAACCACACTGCCTTTGTTCCATCCACTCCAGTCCAAGCCATATTTCCGTTCACCCGATCAGGTATCGAGATCAGGGCTTTATTTGCTTCAAGATTACGTAATATTATTGATCATTTTGTCAATTCTATTGTTTTTTGATATCATTTATCGGAATCTGCAAATCAAAGCAATTGTTTGCCACGATAAAACAATACCAGCCTCATGGATCGCGCTGTTTAGTAGGGCAAACGTTTCAGGCAAGGGCCCGGGTGACCTCACCACTTTTGTTTAGGTAATCAGATTTCCACCGATGATAGTCAGTTACGTAAAATATGATCACGATTCAGACAGAACAAATTATTTGTCACAAAATGTAAAAATCAGGTCCAAACAAAACTCCCCACTACACCTTACCAGCCCACAAATGACCGAGTGAATCTGTTGCCGGAGAAAATGATATAATGACCCGTTAAATACGATCCAGTGTTTCTTGATGTCTGACGTGATTTTTCAGCACTTGTTTGTATATTAACGTCAGATCACTCACAAATCGGTTGAATCCATTTTTTATCCACCATCCCTGTGACGTTAATTGATTTAGTAAGACTGTTTACTCGAGGTTGTGATGCAGTTATGCTGATCTCACACAGAGCTACTGAGTGAAATAATGTTAGACACAATGAAAAGGTTTGCTCCAATATCAATTGTAGTTCTTTTGGTCGAAGTCGACGATTTACAATGTCTAAAAAATAGAATTTCGATCTACATTGCTGACAGCCAACTCAGATAGAGGTAGGTTTAAGTACGTGTACTGAAAACGAAAGCATCATGCAGAATCAGGAAATAATAGGAACTGAATTCGCTCCATGTACCTAAATATAGGATTAGAAGTTTTGTCCCATTTCGTTTTTTCCCCGCCCGTATCATTTCTATACTAACTGTACTATTTAATGTGATGTCAAACGGTTGAAGTGTAATATTCTAAATAACCCGATGTAGCTTACTTCAATTCCATGGTGATCTGTGGACCGTTGGAATGAAACGACTTTGTTTATAGTAACTAAAGCTGCCCCAAATTTGAAATTTCTAAATCCCTAGGGTCACAGGCTTTCATTATTCAGTTGTCTGGAGGTTTTTGAAAATCGCATTTCACAACAAACCAGTGTACCTTGGTTGATTCATGAGGGAAATTCTACTGTAGACAGTCAAATTACAAATTGATTCACTGTGGCGGTTGTCAGGTACTAATATAATCCAGATAGGTAAACTGTATGATTCGTATGCGAAAAGCATGAAGAATTTTGGTGTGACCTTTTTGCTTTTATAGTGGAATACATGAATTACAAATGTATGGATGACATCCATGACTGAGTTCTTATTCTGCAGGGTTCAATGGAGTTTTATATTGTGATCAAATAAACGACTGCATCACACTGCTGACAATGATTATTTGTTAGAACAAAGGACGTGAAATTCACACCGGATGATTTTTACCTCCGATGAATAAATACCAGCTACTATCGGGAACGGATTATTTTTCTCTGAAGGTTTTACTATGTTTCTCGATGAAACGTGTTTGAAGAATATCATATAAACCCATAGCTCAGTTGTAGGCTCGCGGCTGAAGATAGACTCTCGGGAGCAACACGATCTTCATGTCCCAGTCGAAGAGCATGTTTGCAAACTCTGTTCTGTAGTGAATGAATTCTCATGGGACAAGCTTGGTTTATTTTGCTTTTCATTTGCTTCTCGTTTGCCCATTTCTTGTCACGTTGTTCCCGGGCATAAGGTAGTTTTATCCCGATTATCTGTTCATTTGAACCTCAGATGGCATTCTTATGAAATTTAAATAGATATTTTTGTCATCTAGTTTGGAAAAAGGTGTGATAACTTTAAAATTTTGAACAGAAGAACAACTGTCGTAATACGGGAAGAATTAGGCTTGAGGTGACCTCACTGAATTTCAGTTTTATGTATTCTACAGATCAAAGCATTTTTGACACTAAGGACAATGCCTTAACAAAGAAGCATTTTTTGTAACTTCATATTCTGGTTACTGTATTTACGTGTATAAGGGAAAGTGTGCACAGTGAAAACCGATGTCAAATTAAGATGTGTAGAAGCAGGGTTGTTAACAACTAGTGGTTAGAAAGTGGTAAAAGTGTCAAGCTGCGGTTTGGTGGAAAACAAAACAAGAAGGCAACTAATTGGGATTAGGGTCAAATTAATTACCGAAATCAGATAAGACAGCAACCGGCTACTTCACATAGTCATTCGGTAAGCAAGCAGCGGTGCTTGATCAGGATAATCAAACGGGCCTCAAAATTGACTTTGTGAATATAAGTATAAAATTAAAAGCCTGATCGCCATAGCTTCGGCCTTTGCTAACTGTTTTTGCCTAACCACTATAACGCTTTTTTCGAGACCTTGGTATTTTTCAAGAAAGCTTCTTCCTCTTTTGCGGTGTGTCACATCGGTGAAATGCTCCACAGTGTCACGAGAGATGGTTATCTTGTTTCCACTCTCCAATGAAGCCAGTTCTCAACTTTTGATCTGTCCACAAAAATGCCTTGTGGTTTAAATTGTATGGTTTTCTAAATACGGACAAACGAAGGAACGTGCGATCATAGATGAGGTCAGGAAATATTAGTTCAGCAGGTAAAGTCAGTTTAATGTGTGCTCATCAGTAATGGATATGTCAAACGATTCGTTCAGACGAATACTTTGCCGAAACCTGACTTGGAGTAAGTAATAACAGGGAGACGGAGAGCCATACATGCAACTATCCGCCAAAGAGTATTCAGTGCGCGAGCTTCTGGCTAGAAGCCCAGAAAGAGATTCATGTAAGCTATCAGATAATCGAAGTTACGTCAAAAGCCTCGCATCTTCCGATGACGCTACGCACACTATGTTTTAGATCATGTGCGCACTAGAAAATGTGAGACGAATGAGGTTTGTGGAGTCTATGGCACTACTTCGGCGGAAACCTTCATTGTGAGAAGAAAAATTATTGTATTTAACCTTATTCCTTCCGTAAAGATGTAATTGCACATTGCTCCTTTTGTTGCAGCCTGTGTGTTCTCCGAAATTGATGGGTTACGTAAATTCATGTTAATAGATTTTGTTTTGCGTCATGCACAGAGTCGGGTAAATCATGCAGGACATAAAGCATGCGGTATTGCAAAATTGTTTTTATTTATTCCGGGAAAGATACCTCGGATCTGTTTCTACTCATTTCATAATCTGCCGTTTGTTTGGCCGTGGAACATTAACTTTCGTTTTTGAACATTTTTCAACAGGACCGTTGCAAAGATTTCGGAAGAGGCACTTTATATTACACTACCACTGTGAGATAATCTACTGTCTAAAATCATGTATAAATGTTTCAGCTATTGTTTAGAAATTTCAGAACCTGATATTTTCAGTATTTCTCCGACCTGTGCTCACTCTTCATTCAGTTTTGGGGTGATTGGACTGATTTATAAAATCTTAAAAAATGCGCGTATCAATAGACTAGTTGTTTTTCATGGTGTTTTGTTCCCTAATACTGGTTAGCGCATGAACTGAAAAGTGCAAGCAAACACGCACATCCCATTTTGATAGTCTGGTACAAAAACCTGTATTGTGCCAAAATGACGATCTGACAGTCCCGGGAAACTGAAAATTTTTCCTATTCAGTTCATTTTTGTATTCATTCAGGGATCGCAAAGCTCTTTGCATCACCTAATGTGGGACCAGATGATATGAATGATATCAGTCTGCCTGTCAGCAATGAAGTAGTCACGTGAAAGCAGAAGTAGATACACCAAGTGTGTTCACTACAGAGATAATCCGGATAACAACAGTCCGCTTTTAGAACTCCGGCATCTACCCGCTAAATACGGATAAATATATATCAGAAAAGAACTTTGAAAGTCACTGAGCCGAATATCTGACAAGCTGAGAGTGAACGCAGAAACTGTCTCTATGTCACCCTGATGACAAGGGTATTCAGCTAACGGGGTTAGCACTAAAACGAACAGGAGAAAATCTTCATCATATTATCAGCTCAATATCTCTTCTCAATAGATGTGGATTGAGATGCGAAGAAATAATCCATTAGATGTTTTTGCTGTGAACGGTATGCACGAGTGACTAGTCCGGTGTGACTGAAAACAGAGCCGGAAGAAGTAAACCTATCATTTAGTCAACTTCCTACCCTTTTTGACAATAAGAGAAGTTTTTAGATGGTTGTGGAACCATTTTTTCTCGTTTTTTTAGTCACGCATCTAATGACCAGTGATCTGGTGAAAGACACGTTTGTGTGACGAAGATGGATGAGACTAGACTCGTTCACTGCTACCTTTTGCAAAGTTGTTCGGAAGGGGATTTCGCCAATTTGTCTTGTCGTTATCCGCTTTTAGTCCATTAATGGGGTTGCATGGTATGAACGGACAGACGTATTTGCATGATGGGAAATCCAGTAGCAGTTTCATAGTCAAAAGTCCGACGCCGCGTGGTAAACTAGAGGTATTGACCAAATTTGTTTGAAATCGCAAGTTTTCATACTGATCTATCTTTAAAAGCGGGGTTGATTTCTGACAAAAAATTTTGTTTCCCGTTAAAACTGAAGTCATTTTGTACTCCATGGAGAAACATTTGTCTTATTGAAATGAGATCCATTGGAAAACGATTGTAGACTTTGGATCCCCGGAATCTTCAACGGCTTTGGTGCTACTAAGCTCACAAAAGTGGACAGATGTGTCAACATGGCACATTTATTCACAAAGAAACAAATTTCCTAGAAGTATATCTTGTCTGGGAGTCTGGAAACCTATGTTTGTGCCTAAATCAGTTTAGGCTATTCATGGTATCTTTGAAAACACTCCATCTACAAGGTTGGCCATCATTTTTATGCTGCTCATTTCAACCGGTGCGATAATTACCGTGACTTGGAAATTATTGGAATTAGTCCACTTTGAAAATCTCTTCTACAATTGATGTTTATATGAATCCCTTAAGTATAGCCAGAGATGATGCAAAGTAAATCAGTATGGAAAAACCATTACCGATGCAGTTCTGTTTTATTCTCGTGGTTGCAGCATATAGCCACCTTTGTTGTGCGCATAATCTTCTTACTTGATCGGTCGTAGAAAAAAACTGGATTTTCTTCATCCTTTTTTGTAACTTGGTATGTTAATTTATTATAAAACGTCTTCTTAGGTCATATCATTATTGCTCTATGAGTGCTACTGTTATTGATTGGCAACTAAGATCATTACCGAAGTCAGGAATACTGATGCTAAACCTACGGTTTTCCTTTCGTAAGACTATCATCCACACTAATATCCCTGTCGAGTTGTGAAACAGTACAATATTCTACCCTGTTCACTAACTCCGTATTCACTTCTTTCTGTAAGGTAGACTGTTGTTAGAAAATTCAGAAAAACTTTTATGGCAGGGTTACCGTTCATTTATCAATAACGAAAACCATGTGTGGCGATTTTATCCTCTATGGTTTGACAATACGCCTTATTTAACATTTAACTAAATTTGAACCTCTGGTTCAAACCACGAGTGGGTCGCAGCAGAACTAACTACAGGATGTTTGTATTTCCACCTTGTGTTACATTGTACTGCGAATAGTTCAGGAAAGGGGAATCCGCTACGAAGTAAAACGTTTGTCTGGGGAATTATGGGAACATCTCTTTTGTTTGATTTTGGAAAATCGGCAAGCTTCTTACGAACCAGCCGAAGTGAAATGATTTGATAATCAAAGAACTGTCAATTTCAGTTTATTGAGGGCACGTGTCTGTTAAAATCATTTTCTTATGTGTACTGATCGGGCGTGAACCAAACATGTGACTCATCAAACCACGCAGGGTTTTAGCCAATGGTGCAAAAATGAAAATAACCGAGTGAAACAAAACAATCATGTGTAAGAAGCGGAGAGAGCGCTGCAGAGCCTTATTTTTTTTTTTACAAAAGAAGCAGGTTTGTTCCGTCTTACTGACGGATATCAGTTCGTCCAAATGGTCCCGCGTACAACACCTTTACTATAGGAAACGTCCAATGGAAAGGTAAGAGCTGTATTCAGTTTTATTTTTTTCGGTCAAACTCCTTTGACTGTGGGTATTTTACTAATGTCTAAGTAGCTCTACCTGAAGACTGGGGCTCGCCCAACCTCATTTAACATGAAGTTGGTTTCATAATGATAGAGACAGTCTCATCCAAAAATCTATCGGTCCTATTCCGAAACTGTGAGAGATCCAGATGGTGCACACTGCTCACACTGTCATTTCTAGGTGATCTAGCATACATAAATTAGCTCAACATCAAATTCATGGGCCGTGCTACATTAAATTTATTACCATGCACACTATACTCAACCATCCCATGAGAATAAAGTGTATTATAATCTGTGTATGTGCTATTTGCATAGCGCGTATATATGGTGTGCTAATACATAAAGGATATAACAGTTATCTTGTAAAACTGAATGGGTCATTATAGTGAGCATGGTGTTTCTTGAGTCGGTAAAACAGCTCACATACACAGGTTATGCTATCTCGACTCTTGTTGCTTTTGATGTCATTGATGTTGATCATGAAAAGTGTATAATCAACTGATGAAATCCTGTATCAAGAGTCAACGGCAAACTCATCTGCTTAAGTAATCTGTATCTGTACTGAGCTTATGTGATCGTCAGTCATTTTATATTTCCAAAAAAACAGTCATTCTAAAGCTCTTCTATCCGAACTACTGTTTACCTTTTTAAAATTTCGAGAACACCTTGACAAATAAACTCCCTTTCATTCTTCTGATTACGCCAATGTTCCCATAGACTAACTTATATCGACCGCACAAATAGACTCTTTTCTGAATGCATCGGTGAACGAAACTGAGGTTGAAGCAACTGGGCGAGTTATCAGCGCAGTCATTTCACACCTAGTAGTCACGACTAGGCACCGAATGAGCGTGGCTATCTCTTCCACTTTCGTTTAAGGTCCAGGATCAGCTGTCCGAGCCGGTGAGTTGGGGCTTTCCGGACCCAGCGAAAGCCGTCAGTTTCGAATTCACAAAGCTGTTTGCGCATACTCTCAGTTTTCCTTAGCCCACTCAATACGCGGTAGCAGGTCCTAGAAAGTCCGAAGGCTACTGAATTAAGTACAGGATAACTCATCCACATCCTGTCTCTGGATAAATCCGTGTACCGCAATAGACTTAAACGCTAATCCCTAACGTTGCCTCACTTCAGTGTATTCATTATGCACTATTACTATCTTGTTATGGCATTTACTACTGATACAATGAACCGAGACTACCTAGATAATAGAAATTACAGTCCGCTTTTATTTCTCGCCCATCCGATTTCCTGCACGGCATCGTAACTCACCTTGAAGAACAACTGACCAGTAAGAGGGCGACTAAAAGTTCGAATGCGACCAAAGGAGTAGACTTGTGAAGGCAAAGAATGCGAGTGAATTTTCGCGTATCTAGAGTGACGTTGGTGTGATTGAGAACAAGTGAGAAGGACTTGTTCGAAAATATGTATGTTCTCAAATGGAATGACTTTCTTCAGTACCTTCAAGATATTCAGTCAATGCTGAATATGTCGTTTGCAATTTTCGCTCATTCATGTCCACTGGGATCATACAAAAATATCTTTTCCATGATAGACAAAAGTGGTTTTTTATAAATTAGCTTTTTTAGTTTGTAACTGTCGAGTTTACCCGAATGGGAAATTGTTCATCAGTGGAAATTATTTATTCCTCCCAATAAACTTTGGGTTGATAGTGATTCCAAATCATGTAACGAAAAAAAGTAGCTTTTCAAATTTTTGTGCCTTCTCCTTTCCCAACACAACCTTTCATACACAACGTTTCGTGCTGAGCCGAGTAGCACTGACGGACAATGTCGATGTGAGACAAAATGTTTCTTAGGTCTGATGAGGGAACGGTTTTTGGAGCAAACTGCCATAGAGACCAGGATCGTTTGTCATGTGGTCGTAAATATGTCAAATTCACCATAACATTACAACCAAGCTTAAGGTGTCCTCGGGGTGAGACGCGATGGAAAGAAGTAAACGGGGTTACACCGGTTGCGAGATTTTTAATGGACAGATTCCTCGCGTGCGGGATGGTCTACGCGTTTCGAATGAAAGTCCCTGGGTGTGATCGCGACTGTGCTGTTCCGGAGAAATAAACGATACGGATTCACGTGATTTGACACACAACGGGGGAGACCTCTCAGTAGACAAATACAACGAATTATGTGAATCAAATTATTTTCATGCATATCTATTTTATAAAGATACACATTGAAATATTAAATAGACAAGATGAAAACAGTGACTTGGCCAAGTAATTCACGAGGCTGCTGTTTTCAAAAAATTTCACGGAAGCATCTTGGATAGATCTAACTGGCGAAAAACTTGGTCTACCGAAGCCTGAGTCTTCCTTATCAAGCTAACTCAGGCAGATTTTAGTGAAACTAATGAGAATATTATCCAGCAAATTTGATAATTTTGTCCATCTCAAAGCCATCAAGTGGTCTGTAAAGCAAAACCTCCGATTATACGCACACTTTCGTTGATCACCTTCACGAATGCTGGATTGAAATCTCTTCTACTACTATAAATAGTAGGTTAATTCGCATATTTCAGATACCGGCAAGAACGAAAATATTGTGCAAAAAGTTTGGAATCAACAATCCAATCAAAACAATCCAATACGATGTTTTGAGTCGCAAATGAAAGGTCTCTTGCTTGAGGTCTCCATGCGAACTGTCTGGCAGATTGCAAATGAATTGCAAAAATCAAGTGAGTAGAGTCAAATTTAAAAATACCCTCTAGGTCATTGTAACCAGTCCAAACATTAACAGTTGTGGTCACTCAAAAATTGCAGTCATATACCAAGATGATTTCTGCGGCAAAATCTGTTCCTGTCAGTAGTGACATAATGTGAAAGTGGTTCAGAATCGCACGACGCCGAAGAGCATTATTTCTGTGTAGCCTGTTGCTACCCCTGGGGATCGCACACACACACACACACACACACACACACACACACACACACACACAAACACACATACACATACACACAAGCACACACACACACATACCGTTTCAGTTACAGATTTCAGCAACCGCTTGACGACTCAGTAGACTGTTGACAGCACTTGTCAGGTGGCCCAATTAGGCATATGTACAGCTCTAACTGTGACTTCAGTATGTTGATTCAGGTGTTGTTCCTGTATGACTTGACCTTTTGTAATTACGGTCAGATCTCGACATCGACTTTTGACCTTTAAGTCATGAGCCCAACCACAGCAGTGTAGCTATTTTTGAGGCACATTGGTGCAGTGATCTTCTGCTGGGTGGGGGGGGGGTTGCTCGTGTTAGATTTGAGATGACAGAAGCAATGAAAGCTCCATCAGCCCAATACTTGGCGAATGTCTAAACGGGTTCCCATACTTGATTTCACCAACACAACAATATGTGTGCCTGCAATCTGACCGTCGCAGTTTGTTTATTCTTTGCTTACTTTCGTGATAAATCACAACGGATATCTTGCCTAATCTTAGTTTTTATTGGTGATGTAATATCAGTGCAGTCAGCACAAAACCGCGGTCACATTGATATCAACAATGCTACAGATCGGGTTATTGTTTACAGTGATTCCTTATCTGATCATATAGGTGACACGAGAATGCATTTGGCTGGCAGGTGGTTGAAGAACAGTGTCACGCTATCAAGAAGGGGGAAAGATAGGGTTCTTTGATCAGTGCATGTTTATGTGAGTTCCGTTCCCCTCTGTTCTCGTCAACCGCATTCATTTACAGCAGTTACCTGGGCGGTCAACAATTGTCGTCCTTGCACGAGGCAGCTTTGATGCTCGGGAAAGAGTCTCCTGTGTGTAAAGATGAGCAGTCTTGGGACTTCCTCAGCCGTGGTTGGGGTTCGAAGCTGGACTGCATTTCATCGGTTGGGAGGAGGGCAAGATACACACGCCCGAGTTCGTTTTATAACCACTGTTCACCAGCCGACGCAGAACAGCACTGATGATTGCCTCTGTCTCCTTGTACCCCAACCAGCTACGGTGTCAATACACATCAAACAGATCCCCTGTCGGTTCTGACGAGTAGTTTGGAAGGTTGAGTGCTGAAAATGGTCGAAGATTTTTATCAGTACTGTGAGGCCCGCCAGACAAGAAGCCTGTGGACCTAGCTAAATGAGCTGATGGACATCACTGGATTTGCTCTGAAACTGATTTGAAATAGGCATGATGATACAGAAAAGCACCTTTTACGGCAAGTTAAGCATTGTTGCCACGTGGTGAACACCTTCATAGGGGCTTTATGAATCCCTCAATGCACAAACTGACCAGTGGTGATCGAATGGTTCAGAGCATTGGCTTGATACCTTGGAGGTCCGAGGTTTGAATCCCCGCCGTCACCCGTTACTTTGGTGGTAGACAGTAATCCACTGTCGTCCGGATCATTACCACACATGACCTATTGGGATCTTGTGTACTTCTTCGCCACTGCAAGTCTCAGAGTCTGGTTGCCGGTTATCCCCAAAAATAGTGCAGTGGGCTTTCGTGGCCATCGGATGATTGGACCTTCCACTGTCCTCATGCGCAAGCGTGTAATAAAAAAAGACGTGTTTTTTAACGAGTCCAGTTTGACGGCTTTGTTTTGTGAAAAGGGTTATATTCGGAAATGATAACTTTCTTGAGAAGCCTCACCAAGAATAGGGAAAATGTAATTCCCCTAAATCCCATGTTTGTTGCAGTCAGAAACAGCCCAAAAAGAGGAGGTGAAACAACAGAGCCTCGTCTACGAAACAGTCATATTTGTAAATGTTTTCCACGGGGCTGATATTACCTTGTCATTCTGTTTTCACAGCCCTCAATAACTGCGTTAATTTGACAATCCTCGTGAAAGTACACGTTTGTTTTGATAGAACTGACAAAACACGCCCTGGTTAACTTCATCGAGGCGCTGCTATTGCTCGGTCAAATATCTCGAGCACAACATCGGCCACGTTTGGGTATCATTCAGATGTTGAAAGCCATGCGAACGCTGTACTCTGAAATTGCAAGCCCGGCAGGTAGGTAACATATTTCGTCTATATGCAAGTAGGTTTTTAGATTCTATACAAGTGACTTGAAACTCGGCGAATATATGTACTGAACGATTAGGCGTATACTTTCTGTTTTGCACTACAAACAATAAGTGACGAGGTTATGTTTATTCAACTCCAAAATTCAGGAATGGAAGAGATTACATGTTTCGTTTTATTTTCGCTCGGATTGGACAATAGAACGAATTTGAGCTCCATAGGACACTGTTTTGATATAAATCGACGAATAGTGACGAGAGCAAGCAGTCTCATTAGATCTGGTAACAATCTGAGATAATCGGTCTCAAATGGCTGATAATTTTGGATGAAAGCTGGTGTAACCAATCAGCTGCCGGCTTTCAAGCGCCACCTTCACGTTTTCTCGCCATTCAGAGCAGAATTCAGATAAGCATCGTGAGATGTAAGTATTCCGTTCGTCGCTGTCAATCGTGAACGCAGAAGACCTCGGTTGACATGCAGAGTAGTAAGAACGACTTCGTATTAGAGGAGCTTGAGCTGAAAGCCTCCGGTCGGCAAGCCAGAGCTCAGTTGAATAGTGCCAAGGTAAATAAACTTCGTGTCAGATGAATTTGCCGTTAAAGCAAGCACTCATGCTTCAGGGTAAACATAGTTTCTGTGGGAACCTACAGATTCGGTACTGACTAGCACGTCAACCTGAAAGATTGTGTTAGGTTAACTCTGTGACGTGATGCGCTCCAGTACTTGACAATAGAAGAAACAGACTTCACACCTTTCTCTGTGTGACTGCTGGTGGTGGCATGATCGATGGTGACAAACATCCAGCACTCGGTGAGACATGACTCTATCCGTTCCGCCAGTGTACACATCAGCGTAATTCATGTGAACTGGTTGAGGGCGTGCTAGTTACTTGGACAGACAAAGACTTAACCAAACCTTAACAGAAGCAACACGACTGCGGCGAATGTGTGTCTGACGTGTGATTTAAGATATTGATTTATTTAAACTAATTTATTAGAAATTACCTTTATTCTGTTTAAAATGCATTTTTTAGCACACACTTCTTGTTCGATCACATTTTTCGGTTAACCGCTGACCAGCAATGTTTCTTGTATAAAGCCTTATTCCTTTTTCACTTCAACTTTGTTGCAGATTTCCTTTACTTTGTCTAAGAAATTCCGAACGTGTTCCCATTGACGTACTATGCAGTACTTCATTATTCAGGTTTTTAAAGGTGGTCGCAAGTGCGGAATTCATCGAAACCAGATTAACTGTTTAGGAAGCTGCGATTTTGTGGATATCGATACCAGTTTTACGTCCAATTCATTCATTAGATCGGGTTTCGTAGATCTGTACGTTTGCATGCATACATAATAATTCGTTTTCTAATGGTTACGCGTGCGCAAACTATGACATGCCACATACGGTTCACTACAAGGCTGAGTTGTTCAATAACCCGGACCCGAAGATTGTTCCAAATGGTTACCATGGTATCATCACCACAGATACTCGGTTTCTAAAGCTTCGGTGAACATGGCATTTTTATTAGATCTGTGTTGATAATAGCTTGCAATCCACATCATTTCTCTCAATCACTAGCCCCTCATTTTACTGCTCTGGTTTGGGTCGAAAATTCAGAGCATAAGAAAACAAAGAGCGAATGAAATAAAAAAATGTAAGAGTAAAAATAATTTGGACGAATAGATGGATCTTTGGAAGTGGATGTATTGTCTATTCCACGTCGCCTTCCTGTGTACTGACCAGCTGATTGAACCATCTTCACGATGATTCATCCGAGCATCCAAGAAGCCTATCGTGCTGTTTGATTCTGTTTCCATTATGAACTGCTGAATTACACGAACTTACCAGTTGACCTATCTGGTCTGGGGAATTGATTACGCAAAAGATGTCATCTACATAGCGCTTGTATAAACCACAGCTATAGATCGCTGATTCAAGTGCGCCGTTTTCCAACTTTGCAATAAGGACGTTGGCAAACATTGGTCCGAGTGGGGAGCCCATTGCTACCCCGTCCTTTTGACAGTAGGCCTGACCGTTGAAATTGAACTGAATATAGTGTGTGCAGAAAAACGGCAGTTATTTCAAAGTTTCTAAGGGAATGCCTATCTCTAATGCGTTGTTTTCGATAAAGTTACATAAGTAATCGTTGGTTTCACCGATTGGAACGTTGGCAAAGGTTGGACTGACAACCAACGATAACATCGCTCGCTCCTTCAATTTCAGATCTTTTGTGCAACTTCTGAATTCAGGTGTATCTTTTAGGCTGTGCTTTTGGTATTTTATGCCTAACCGGTTCTAGAACAGTTGTCAACCGTTTGTCCATTGCATGGTACGAGGAATCGCCCATGTCTAGGATGGGTCTTAGGGGGACTGCATTCTTATGAATTTATGGTAATCCATACAATCTGGGAATGATAGTTCCTATGTAGATGGCATCTTTTGTGTAATCAATTCCCCAGACCAGATAGGTCAACTGGTAAGTTCGTGTAATTCAGCAGTTCATAATGGAAACAGAATCAAACAGCACGATAGGCTTCTTGGATGCTCGGATGAATCATCGTGAAGATGGTTCAATCAGCTGGTCAGTACACAGGAAGGCGACGTGGAATGAACAATATATCCACTTCCAAAGTTTCGTGCCTCTTAAGTTGGAAAGGAGCCTAACCAAGTGCCTCGTAAACAGAACAAGACGAGTATGTTCGGAAGACACAACTGAGGAAGAACTCCGAAAGGCGCGAAGAATTTTTACCCTGAATAGCTACCACAATCGCCTAGTTGATAACATGTTGCAGATAGAGCGGGAAACTCCAAGAGAGTCCTTGGTGGAGAGAAAGTCAGTTTATATAACTTTGTCATTCAGAGACAACGCGTTAGAAGAGACTACTCAGTAAAGATTGTCAGGCGTCAGCAGCAAAATATTTTACGCCGCTAATCTGCGGATGTTGTTCCTGTCCAGACTAGCAGTGATTTGGCAGTTGAAAGACAAAACACCCGATTTTGCAGCCTCGTTCCGTGTGTACTCAGTCACTTGTTCCTGTGGGACAATGTACATCGGCCGCAAGACCAGGCGTTTTTCTGAACGTATCCGCGAGCACCACCCTGCATGGTTGAACATTGGAGCAATTAAATCGCTCACTAGTGCGGTCGTTTCACACCTAGCTCAGTCCTATCACACAGTAACCGTGTCCGAAGCTTTTCGTGCCCTGTATAAGATCCGGGGTCGACAATCACGACAAGCTAAACGTCGCATCCTGGCCACAGCTGAGGCTGTCGTCATCCCTGTACACAACCTCCTTCTGTGTGCTCAAAAACAATTTGTTTGTGTGCTCTCAAGCTGCCCTGGCCCTCCGCCCACCCTACAACAGGCCACAGACCAGATGAATACTGAGATAATACGTGAGAAATAACCCGCATCCGGTGTTGAGTAAAGTCTGGATCACAATTGTTTTCTTTCCTATTTTATGTCACTATCAGTCCCTATCACTCCCTATTAGTCTGACTGTTCTATTTCCTTAGCTTGTCGTAATTTATTGTGATGTAATGACATGAGTATGAATTACTGAAAATGAGCTTGTTCGCCATCCTGTGTTCTCATAATGTGCTCACTGAGAATAAGCAGATAATTAGAGAAAATGCCCTTCTTGAATTGAGAGTTCTTCGGTTGCGCTCCATGATCACCGAATTTATCTGCGAAATCAATTGTCGAAGAGATACTTTGTATTTGCGAATTACACGATGACAACTCACGGATAACGGACTGATGCACAAGGTACTTATGTGTGATACATGTGACAGTCCTCATTCAATTCATTGGATCACAGAGTGGATGTAGCCTTAGGGCAGTTTATGAGTTATGCAGATTGTATGAAATAAATCAACGCAGTGCTCTGAGTTTGACTATTATCCAGATTTTCCACTGAGAAAAGTTATGGAACACGTTAAGTACGGTCGACATATGCCTGTTTGGATGGTAGTAGCTGTGACAAACCGGATTCTGATGGAAACCAAATGCTTTGCTACAAGACACGCGACAGATCGAACGCAAACCACTGAAGTGTATCACCCATGCCTTGCTACCTTGTTAGGTTTTGCAACGACACGGAGGCCGAAGAGGCAGGATCTTCGTTTTCTAATATCAACCTGATTGACACCTTACGAGGAATTAGAAACAAAAAGTTGTCTTTGTTTTGTACGCGAATAGTCTTTCCGACAGTTTTTCTATTGCACAGAAATATATCAGAGTCGATTTCAGGTTGTGAGTGATTTCGTTAGAACAGGTAGTCATATTAAATGTGGAATCCAACGAGATTTTCAGATTGTCGGCCTTTAATCAGCAAAATGTTCCTGTTAAGTCACTGTTTTTCGGTCTGTCTGCATACATTAGGAGACAAACGAAAGCCCACTCTGCTGAGTCTAATCCAAGTTAGACTTCTAGGTTTCTATCAAAGCAACACATTTATTTGTTGCAATGTACTATGAAATGACTCGTATTACAATGGCAAAACTCAAAGAATCACTGAAAACCTTGGAAGCACTATGAAAAGGTTGCTTTGTGAGTCCTGGAAATCAACCACAGTGCACTTCCACCAAGTACCAAATGGGATTCGAGCCGGGGGTGTATGCTTGTGAGACATACACGTCACCATGGGAGACGCTTAGCCGTTTGTTCCACGTCAACACTGCATGGGACTGAGTTATTCCATTACAAACAGTGAGCGGTGGCAACGCGTTGCTCGAACGGCGATCCACTGCTATCATCAACGTCTTCGCAAACCGGGTCTTAGAAAAACAAAAGTGATCTCAACGAAGTTTGAATGTTCGGTTGATCTGAGTATCGTTTCACAAACCAATCAGATATTTTGCAAATTATCCATATATCAGATGCATTTGAAAACAAGGTTTTATATCTGTAGATAAGAATGAAATTTACTTTGGCTAGTTGGGTCATAAATGTCTTATGAACGATTTGCAATTTTTCCCATCCAATCACTTCCAGTTTCAAGATCAAACACGGAAGAAAACCAGACAGCTTCGAACGCAATCAGTGCACAAAAAGGTTTGGCAAGGAACCGCAGCCCAAGAAAATCAAAATGGCCCCATTCGTACGCGTCGCTTTGGATGCGATGCAGAATTGAAATGATCAAATGTCAGCTTTGTGAACTGGTAGTTCCAATTCAACTAAAGAGTACGATTTGTGTAACGAGATTTTGCAGTTTTTATAACTTCGCTCAATCTTTAAAAAATAACCTTTTTCTAAATCTGAATATGGGACTCATTCTTGATGGTTTTCTGGTGGATATTCGAGATATTGGGATATTAATTATGTAGCGAAGACAATTCCTAAGGGATTCCTGCTAGGCCGGAAACCAAAACGAGTCGTGTTCGTGTGGGTTGCTAAACCGGATGTTTACGCTTGAATGCGATCCTGACCGAGCGAGTCCAATGCTGATCAGCATTCCAGAACACAGTACCCCCCCCCCCCCCCCCACACGCGCAGCACCGTACCCCAAGATCCACACCTTGTGGGCGGATGTGGTTAGCTTCTTTCCCAGCGTGATTTACTCGCTCACCCGAGAGTAGAACCCTATGCGACCTGGAATGTTCATATCTCCCCTTCCCAACCAACGTATCCCGTTACCCATCATTCCATAGAGGATATTCTGGTTAGGTGGACCACCACCCACAAAAATGGGGACGTGTGGTCATTTTGCCTGTAATTAAACTACGATTTTTAGCGGTGTGAAATTTTTGGTCCGAACATACTTCTGCTTGCCTGTGATTTCATACCGATACCGTTTTTGATGAAAGCAAAATTTGGGCTACCATATCTTGTTTTCGATGCTCCCGTCTATTCTACAACACGAAACCGTCTAAAGTTAAGATAATCCACAAAAAATCAGGTCTGTTCTCAGATGAATTTTTAAGTCACACCAAACTTATCATTTGATGAGACACAGGTGTAATACCTTAGATCCAACTGAGTTCATCCCAAAAACAATAAATAAGGAAATCTCCAAGTGAGCTCATAAAATAATTTTGATTGACCATCGTTTGTTGAACTGCACTTCATTTTATATCAGTCCTAAGGATAATAGGCCAGCATTATACCAGGTATATTTGTCGACTCTTACAATACAAGTGTAGGCTGTATGTGACTCTTTAAAACGTGTGGTTTTTGGAGGATTACATTTGAATCACTTAGAGACCACATTAAATGCAAGCGGCGTTTTGGACTGCCTAAACAACGCCAAAGCTGACATCGCATTTCCTTGTGGATTTCGAAGAATTGTCGCAGCAGTGTTTTGTTTAGTGTCCCTCTGGGAACACCTTCAAAGGTAACCTGGAGATCGCGATTTGTAATCAAAACAATAAAAGTGACATCCGACTATGACGAGATAAACAGTAATCTCTTGCTCCTTGATTCTGCAATGAGTAAGATGTACCAAAGCGTCTGAATGTGGGTTCGTTTCATGCGAAGTAAATGCCTGACAGTTCGTCAAAGTGAGGCTTGAATGATCTTGACTGCTGATCACTGCTCAGTTCCTTTCTGTCAATCCTTTCTCAGATTTATTTGAGATCACGAAACCGGAAGAACCCAGTCTGGAAGAAAACATTCGCACGGGACTGAATGAGGCACAAGCTAGTGAACAATTGGATTATCAAATAGAGATGAACATTTTGGCTAGCAAGATGATAGCAAAAACAAATGGTTCCGTTGACGAGGAAATGATTTATCTCCAGGTAAGCTGATGTAGAAGTGAGCTGTTCTAAGTAAGAAAAGGTTCCCGCACCGTGTTGTGCAAAGCATGAAAACACAATTTTACAATCACACCTGTTACGTTCGTGTTTATCCGTGGTATTACATAAACGATGCTTCAACTACTCTAGTCCACAGCTACGTCAAGTGACCACTCGATCAAATATTGATTGAGAAGGATTACCGTTCTAACTGGTAAGCCCTTCCGATGCACCTCATAACTTGTGCACATGCACTGTTTGCCCAAAAAGCCCCTCCCCTTCCTGAATAAACTATGGTCCTGAGGCACCACACCATCCATTCGGAATAATTCGAAGACACTCAAAACAGAAACACGTTGACGTATTACGGTCGGCCTTTGCATGAGATTTTTATGCATGAGACAAGCCCTTTTGTGTACCCTCCAGTCTGACTGCTCACACCTCCGTCTGTCATTTTGAGATCAGGTGGTGCCCATACAAGTGGTAGTTTGGCATGCATTCGGAATGTGGGAATCAGGAGGATCATGACACGAGGCCACCTAGTACGTTGGTCTTTCAAGATGGACAGTGAGTAGATGGATCCATCGATTCAACTATGCAAATCCATCATTTGGAACGACGAGTCAGCATCTTTTTATTAAAACATGATCGTCGAAGACGTATTAGGAGAGGAATCTCTGAAGTCAATAGACGTGACTTGATGTCAGCACGTGCAGTACATTGGTGGTCGGGAAGGTCACTGTAAGCTGGTATTTCTGAACTGCGTCACCATTGGTCAAGTTTAATAGAAAAACCTGAGACCAAACATCCCGTTAGTGTTGGATACAACTACCGGAGCCTTTTTCCACGACGACAGCACGCCCGCACGTCGTTTCCTCCTCGTACGCGAGTTTCATGCGCATCACGGTACACGGATGCTCCCGTGTCCAAATGGATCCCCCAAAATCAAATCAGTCGATTACTTGTGGGAAGAAAACGGATCAGTAGTGGCAATGCAAATCTCTAGAGTGGGCCGGAATCGTTCTGCTTACCGGGCAGATGCTCTAACAACTGAGCTATTGCGGTATGACCAAGTTAGTATCCAGTGATGTGCAAACCACCGTTCCAGTGACACAACAGCCAGGACAGTTGCTGTGTGGATACTGCACGATGAATCATTCAAATATACCTATACTCAAATTCATCAGACAGTCTACTTTTTGCCCATTTCATATAGCTTCTTCGAGATATTTTGTCAGTTATTCACCCGCCTCTGTGCCAATAAATTGCCTTTAAATATGCCGATTCCTTGGATTTTCTTCATTGGACTGAAACTTCAAAAAATACCCACCAACGGTGTATAGTGTTTTCCTTGTAGGGGATAAAATTCAAAAAGCTTTTATTGAAGTTCAATAAATCAGCTACTGAACTAGTAAAAAAATGGAAACCTACTATTCTACATCGTACGATTGCCCTCATCATAATCAGCTGTTTTTGTCAGTTGAAGGAATAGGTCCAGCAACTGATGAATTGTGACACTTGCCTAATAGCAACAAAATGTGGTTTTAACAAATAAACTGCTAAACAATCTATTTCGCATTTCTCTATTTCAGAAAGCACTCGATCTTCAACAAAGCCAGACCAGCGTATGGGCTTGTACGAACCACGAGATTTTTGTCGCTTTGCGAGTGCATGATTTCACAATCATCAAATGTTATCAAAGTTCAACGGTACCCGATGATATTTCCAGAGTTTTGCGATGGCTGTTGGAAAATCTTTTGCAGTTACGAAACAAGATGTTACAAAATGTGCGTATCAACATTTTGTTCAAGTTCATGCAAATAAGCTAACAAGGCTGTTTTAAATCCCGAAGAGTTTCCTTTTTTAGATGAAATTGTGTAAACTCTGAATAGTAATAATGTACAACAAGTGCAAAAGAAGTCAACGTGCCCCGAGGACCATTCAGAAAAAGAGAAAACGATGATATTCCCGATTCACTATGGTCTATATCCTGTATTTCCTGATAGGGTGATAAGAATATTTATGTGTTCCACGAATGGCTACACAGATAAAATCTCCAAAAGTTATTTTAGGTCTGGAGTTAACTGAGCGTATGAAACTCGAAGGAAATACATTTTCCTTTAAGGAATCAACACTGATGAAACAACGGCAAAGTTCATTTTCTGATAAACTTTGTTTCGGAAAAGTGGATATAGTGGCCTACACAAATCTGAATAAATGTGGCTTATCCTAATAAAAATATAATTGGAATCAAAATAGTCCGTTCTAATGAACGTCAAATTACGCTTTGATGGTTAATGATGAATTAAGTGGTTATTTTCAATCCCTAATACATCTGAGTTAATCTTAGATAGTAAACCTTCGTCTATTTTTCATTGATGCAGGTCGAAATAAACACTCCTTGCACCCTTTTCATGCTCAGTAGCTGTGGTTGCATGTTGCGTAACATCATCGGACTCCGTCTTTTAATACAAAGTCTGCAATTTAGAGTATTATTTAGTAAAATATTGCTAATTTTCACATACCGTATGCTCTGGTTTGCATGGTGTATCCCCTTGGTATTTAGTTACTCAAAAAGAAATGCAAGACGTTAGTACGTTTGTCTGAAACAGATTTATCCCACCATTTTTGATGTATCTGTCTAGTAGCGAAGGGAATAAGTATCCTTATCTAGGACAATTTAACAATAGTGGGACTGGATATTCTGCAAACGTCCTTTATAGAGACGTCCACATAAGAAATACTGTTACATACCTTGCCCCACGAATCTAAATTGACATGAGCTTCCCGGTCACTATAGATTTCTTCAGTCCTAGTGGTTAACTGCAAATCAGAGAAAGCTACCTATTGGTTAATTTATTAGTTAGACAGTCAGTTAGTGGGAGCCTCTCCCACGTGCACTTGTAATTGACGCATTTGTCTTAGGTCCGAATATTTGCAGTAGGTCATTATTTCATTTTCTATCACAAAATCATCCAAGGGGATAGGTACAGTGAACACTGGCTAAGGAAGTCATTTCGAAATTACATTACAGTAATTTTTAGTGCACTCTTATCGCGGATTCCCAATAGAATTACCTGACTCACGTCCAAGAAAAGAACAAGTTCAATTAAAATAGAGGATGAATTCGAAAGAAATTGTGCTAAAATTGCCGTAAGAACTACCCCGACAGATGGCAGTTGTGAATCATCAGGTATTGATGACGAGAAAATGTGACCGAGCTAGTTCAATCGTCAGACAGTCTTTGAAGTTCACCGATATGTGGTTGAAAACGAATAAGGCAAATCATTAGCGTGATATCACGTGGATACAAATAAATAAATAAACCGTCACTGCGGTATACATGGTAAGGATTAGTACATGAATGAACCTGATTTTTGGTCACGAAACGGTAACTGTGAGGTAAAATAGAGGAACGACACCTGGGTATTAGTCTTCAGTCACAAGTAAGGCGGATGATGCACCAAGCCATGTCACTAAGAGAACGGTTGATTCAGAGTATACTGACTAGACCGCATCTTGCACGTATTAATAATCGATGGCAAATTCCGAAACAAATTTATTCTCACTGAGTACTGAAATCGTTTTCCCTAACAGAAATAAGTAACTTTCTTTCTCACAAAGGGAAATTTTCCTGGTTGACAATTTGCTTGAGAATGTCGGTGCACCTTTCCTGCGTGGTTACTTCGGGAATAACCGACAATAATACGTCCAGAGGTTTGATTTCAGGGAATCAAATGCAGAAATGAGATGTCACTTGTCGATTAAGTATTATATAAAGAGCCTATTGTATTTTACCCATTCACCTACTAACTAATTTCTCTCTCTCTCAGCTTCCCTTTTTCTATCAGCGTTGTGCTTGGTTCACAGTACAGGACCGGTCCCAGGTGACTGCTACTTGGCAACCGGATAATGAAAAACTATGGCATAGTTTGGTTCAAATACAGCTTCGAATCGCGTTAAACCTGGTACTTCTGGCATACAAATCTGAACTAACACAAAAAGACTTGAGCTTGAGCAGCCTTGATGAAATTGGGTAAGCCGTTCGAGAAACTTTGTCTGAATGATCTCGCAGTTTTTCGTGAAAAGCCCAGAGTGGCGAACAAGCTCGTTCCTTATGATACGTAATCCAAATTATGCTCCAATAAACAAATCATATTAGGCAAATAACAGACTTTATAGTAAAGAAGAAATGTGACGGTTATTCGCGCTCACCACTATTCTCATAACTTTCTTCTGTTCCGTTGTAGGCTGTCACATTCCTAACAAATCGGCTTTCGATTAGCCTAGAAAACATCACGGGATTGAGTTTAGACCATGGATCCACTCTGTTTGACGGTTTTACCGATCATAGAGTATGTTGATGAATCCCTGCGGCTTTGGCTGTGATTTGGTTAATATCCATTGTTGTTACGAGGAGTTCAGCGTGGATCAAATTACCAGGGGTGAAAAGTCTTAGCCTCGCCCACTTTGCCATTAGTCCCAAACTAGATGCGAAACATTGAATTCATCTTTCGCGGTCGTATTGATCCACACAGAAAAGTGACCTTCGAAGCGTCTAGACAGAGTATGGTTTTGTAGGGTTGCCGGATGATTTATGGCAGAGAAAAGTAAGTTATTACTCACATAACGAACCTGCCTCGAGAGATACTTTGCATGTGAATCACAAAGACACCATTGACCTTGGTAACAGTTCCATTGATTTGCAGAACCTATTTCAGTATCAGTTAGAAATATTAGAAAATGTGCCTCAGTGGGTATGAAGTGCTATTAAACGCACCCAAACTGGTGAACAAATGCAACAATCTTCGTTTTCAGTGAATAATTTTCAGTGCTCAGATGTGTGTTATTGGTCCTTTTTCATGTTACACGTGATTCGTGAAAGGATTTTAATCAAGTTGTATATGCTAAGTTGTAGCAGAGATCCCTCAATCATCAAAATATGGGGATGGTGTGAGGTTCAAGGCTCTCTGATCCGAAACAAGGAAGACTACTGACACCTAAATGATCAAAGATGAGCTTATGTCAGAATTTTAAAAATATCTTCACAACGAAAATAGTCATTTGCAACATTTTAAAGGATTTCACTCACTACCTGGCTAAGAGCAGATGTGCAGTTTTTAGGAAATTATCCGCGCGGGGCAAAACAAAACTCTCACATGGTGCTTCGAACGAATTGATGAGTGCATCACGTGAGCAAAGTTTATTGTGACTGAATGTGCGCGCTTCGAGTGAAGAACAACTCCTTCAGTCTGCACAACATATGCAATATAAAATGAGATCATTTTCCTGGATGTCAGATCATCATTTACAAAATCGGGTGGAATAAGCAAGAAGTAATATCTCTCCGGATGTGATATTCAGCGATGAGAAACAGTTTTGTTTCCACTGCCTTTATGCGATTATGTACTACTGTCACGTCTTTAGTTACCAGGTCTTCTTTGGGGGCCCTAAAATTTTCTGGAGCACAGTTATGAAAAGGATACACACAGGTAGCTCATACACCTCAACACTAAATAAATGTCCACTCCCGAAGATTCCGAAGAATTGACAAAAACCATGATATTTCAGAATAACTGTGCAGTCACAACTACGGCCAGCCTCACCAAAATTTGATTGTTTCACCGGAACATAAAAGAACATGGTCTAACGTCTTCACAATCTAACTTGAACCCAATGAAAGACGTCTGGAGTCCGTTAACCAGGTGAGTCCCTGTGGATGGAGAGCCTACGGCACTTTGTGCGATGTGACGCCCATCACCCTGAATGAATGAACAGCATAGAACATGGGACTATCTGAGACTTCCTCCGAAAATGCTCGAACTTTGTGCATTGGACATTACCAGTGTTCCTCTCAGCAAGAAGAAGACGATTCGACTAAAATGGAAATTTATCCAAGAAAAGTGGCATACTACAAATGCGATTACAGTAAAAGAGGAAATGTACATTACAATTCAGTCTCCAGCAATAACACTGTCTTTAGCTGTCTTCGGGGTCCACCATGTCGATGCCTTCCACTGGAACAGAGAAAGGAGCATGAATTAGTACGCTCAACCCTATGTTAAGTGACCGTCTTCAAATTTCGTAACACTGTACTCTTCCTCAATTGGCTCCGTCCCTTGAGACACGGCTCTCCCCCCTTCTGGAGGAACTTTCAATTCTAACTGTACTGGCAGTACTATACCGCTTTCTGGATGAATTGTATTCTCATAGGATTTGAGCTTATTAAAGTGAACAACAAACGATGGCTGACCAGGGTACGACGCATCACGAATTACACAGGTGCAATCTGGCAATATCTTTTCAACCACAAAAGGCCCTTTCCAATGTCTTGACGGCTTTGCTGGCACACCACCTTTGGGGACAGTGTTATGGAGCCACACCAGATCATTTGGTTGCAGCGGGGTGCCAAAATCTTTCTTGTGGTAATAATCCTTCTGACGCCTCTCGGCTGATTTTAGGTGTGTGTGTGCCAGCTCCTCTCCGCGCCTAATAGAATCCCGTAGCTCGCTCACATACTCCGTTACCGAGGTGGGAAGGTTATTCGTGATGGGTAGACGAACATCCATTGTTAGTCGGATCTCTCGACCGGTCCATAACAGACTTGGTGTTTGATTAGTCGACGCATGGACCGTACTACGGTAGGCTAACAGGCAATTAGGCGGCTTCTTGTCCCAGTCATCATTCCCTTCGACGAAAGCTTTCAACAAAGTAATGAGTGTCCTATTGGTACGTTCTGCCAGCCCGTTGCCTTGTAGGTGATACGATTTGGTGCTGGTTTTATCGGTTTTAAGTGACCTGAATAGCTCAGCAATAAAGGAGCTCTCGAAATTTGACCCCTTGTCGGAATGCAGCTGGCAGGGTGCACCCCAGCGGTAAACCCAACAATCGAGAATTGCGTTGGCCACCGTGCATGGGTCAATCGTGCCCAGGAGAACAGCTTCACACCACTTAGTGAGGTAGTCGACCAGTACTAGGATGTATTTGTTACCTGCACGTGTCATTGGTAATGGTCCAACGATGTCGATTTCTACCATCTCGTTAGGGAAACCAACGACCACTTTCTGAAGGGGAGCACGATGCTTGGTTGAAGTATCTTTGAGGCTGCCGCATCCCTCGCACATTCTGCAAAAGTCGAGGATATCTCTACGCTGACATGGCCACCAGAACCGCCGTCTAGTAGCATGTTCCAACTGATTGACGCCTCCATGACCTAACTTTGCGTGTAGCGTCGTCAAGACTGTTCGTATCATCGTCCGAGGAACAATGATTTTGACCGGATAGTTTGGTCTCAAAGGCTCCACAAATGTTTCATCGACAGACTGGAACCTGCTACTTCTTGGCGTGTTGGCTTCGTACCTCCGGTTTTAACTCTTTCGTATATGAATGCGGTGTCCGTATCGCTTGATTGCATCGCGATCCATTCCCCCTTGGTATCCTCCCAGAGACTGGTCTGTGACACACAGCTGATGGTGCAGGACGGACACTCTCCATGGTCTCTCACTGGTCGTCTAGACATGGCATCCGCATTCTCATGACGTTTACCTGACCGAAGCTCGGAAAAGTAATCGAACTCTTGTAGTTGTTCCTGCCATCGAGCAATCTGTCCCTGTAAATTCTTGAAATTCTGCAGCTACAACAGCGATGGATGGTCGATGCGAACTCGGAATGGGCGGTATTTGTTAACAAAAGTCACTAGAGTCACCATTTCCTTCCGAGTAGTATAGTAGTTCGTTTCTCTATTTGACAACCTTTTACTGCTGAATGCTATTAACTGTTCGTAGCCATCTGTGCCTACTTGAGAAAACACCGCACCAATAGAGCCGTCATTTGCATCCGTACCTAGGATAAATTGGCCCGCTCTCGTGGACAAGTCTGGCAACACTAGCACCGGCGATGAACACAGCGCGGAATGTAAATATCGCGAAGCTTTATCACACTGGTCATCCCAGGAGAAATTACTATTTTTCTGCAGGAGAGCGTTTAACGGTGAGGCGTGCGCGGCGAAATCCCTCCTAAATCGGCGATCATAGGAGGCAAGGTCCAGGAAGCTTCGTACTTCGGGAACGGAAAGGGGCGTTGGCCAATGCAGGACCTGATCTATTTTGCTAGGACCAGTTTTTATTCCATGGCGAGAAACTATATGACCCAAGAAGCTGACTTCTCTCCGGAAAAACCGACACTCGGATGGGTTCAGTTTTAACACCGCTTCCTTGATCCGTTCTAACACTAACTCTAAATCCGTAAGGTGTTCTTCCACCGTCTTCCCATGGATCAGCACGTCATCGATATAGACAACGCATTTGGACGGAATTAATCCTTCTAGCACGTGGTTCATTAACCTTCGGAATGTGGCGGGAGCATTAGTCAATCCAAACGACATGGTCTGGAACTCTTACAAGCCCGATGGAATAGCAACTGCCGCCTTTTCCCTACCCCCGGGCTCAATCTCTACTTGCCAATATCCCGAGGCTAGATCGAGTGTGGTAAAATACCGCGCACCTCCCAAGGCATCAAACAAATCTTCCGTCACTGGCAGCGGGTGCGAGTCCTTCTTAGTGATTGCGTTTAACCGGCTGTAACCTACGCACAGCCTTAGCTTGCCGTCTTTCTTTTTTACCAGTCTGCCGGCGACGCCCATGCTGAGTAAGACATTTGTATACCATTATTTTTCAGCATATCCTCCACCATTTGGTGTACTGGTATTCTTCTGGGGTCCAACTCAACTGGTTCAGCATCCCCTGTATCGATACAATGCTTAATCACGTTGGTCCTTCCTAATTTTTCGCCATCCCACATGAATAAGTCGGTAAATTTGATAAAGATTTTATAAACCTTTCATTCCTCTCCGAGGATTCATTATTTTACACCAGTTATTGGAACCGCCGCCTGCGACTGATCTTAGAAAACCCAACAGAATAGACATCTAACTTTCTGCGACCGCACTTTCCACACTCTCCACACTCCTTCGTTTGGTAACGGAAATAAAGTCTCTCTCTCGGGACATCTATGATGCACTTGAATCTCTGCAGGATATTCTTTCCTATAATCGTGTCATAGGTGATGTCTCGCACAGCGACAAACGGCTGCAACTTGACTAGCCCTCCAAATTCTACCAAGAACGACGGAACTCCCAAGGTGTTTAGTTTCCCACCTTTTACACCAGTCAGTGAAAACTAGCAAGGTTCCAGATTTTTTGCACCCAGGTAAGTTATTGCAGCCACCTTGATAAGGCTGCGGGTGGCTCCGGTATCAACTGAAGCACATAGCTCGGTATCGTTAGCTCGAATCATGGTTGAAAAAGTATCAGAACCATTGGCGAGTAAAGACAGAACTGATTTGATAGACCCACCTGGTTGTGACTGTGACTGCCTGAAAGTCTTCGACTACTGTTGCAGTGTTTTGTACCGCCGGCCAGTGCACCACCCTGCGATACTGACCACGTGTACCAAATCCCTGGTAGTTGAAGGTAGACCATAAGTTAGCGCAGCGTCCCCTCCAGCTTCTGTTGGTTCTCGGTCCCGGATACCATGATCTCCTTGACGCGTGGGCCCGTTGCCACTGGACGGCGAAGCACTCCTGATCAGTGGTCGAATCAGATAGCACTTTCTCCATTCTTTCTTCTTCTTCCGCTGCTGTCACGGCCTCTGTCAGTTCTTTGAGTTTTTCTCTCAAGAGGGTTCTCTTTACCGACTTATTGGCCACGCCTTCAACAAACCGATCCAAAATGTGCCGTTCTTGTTCAGCCTTATCCTCCTCGGGCTATCATCGCATCGCCAACTGTTTCAGCTCCCGAGCAAGAGACCGTACATCTTCCCCTGGGAGCTGTTGCCTCTGGTGCAGCTGGTCTCGATACTCCACCTGGTGACCCGGAGCTTCCAGCAACTTCCGAATACGTTTGAAAATGAGACGGCAATCACCATCGTTGAACACATCTGACTCGTCGACGACATAGTACGCCTCTCCAAATAAAAGGCTCATAATAACATCCTCTTGTTGATCGCTATTGAACCACTTAATATACCGTCGTACCTGGCTCTCCCATCTGTTATAACTGCCACCAATGCTAAACTTCTCGGGAGTACTTGGAGTCAGTATCTGTTTCGTTTTCTGAATTCTGCACTCCTCCAGGTCTCGTATGACCTCTTCCACAGGCATATCCGTCGACCTGCACCTCTGTGACGAACTGTTTTTTGTCTCCTCAACACTAGAAGACTTTATTGGCTTCTTCGACATTGTTGGTCCTGGGTCGCGGCACCAGTTGTAAAGCTCAGCAAGAAGAAGACGATTCGACTAAAATGGAAATTTATCCAAAAAAAGTGGCATACTACAAATGCGATTACAGTAAAAGAGGAAATGTACATTACAATTCAGTCTCCAGCAATAACACTGTCTTTAGCTGTCTTCGGGGTCCACCATGTCGATGCCTTCCACTGGAACAGAGAAAGGAGCATGAATTAGTACGCTCAACCCTATGTTAAGTGACCGTCTTCAAATTTCGTAACACCAGTTAAGGTCAGCATGTTTCGTAACCAGCTGGTAGTCTTGCCACTTCTCTCTGGAATGGGTTTAACAGCAGCTTACACTTTCTGAGGCATAATTTCCTAGAACAATGTATTTATCGGTTTTCTGATCCACATCTACATATATATTTGGTATATTGGTGGACTAACACCTAAGTCTGTCCAATTTAGTCAGCTTAAGTGATTTGAGGTAAAAGTTATCTCACAAATACCGGGTTGGTTTAATAGCACTTATTATACTATATACATTGAATCCACCGTAGTGATTAATGTGTCGCAGCTGTGAACAGTAATAATAATACTAATAATACTAATGATATTGGTACATTTGACGAGAAGTGAAAAACTTCCTCGGTTTATTGTGATTCTTTCTGTGGCTCATCTGTTTTGGACTACGCGGTACGTTTGGTATATTTTATACAGGACATATATTGTTAGGTTGTAATCTTATTCTGAGAAACCATCCAAAAACCATTGCATCAAAAAATGGAAAATAATGTCTACCATTTTTCTGTGATGCAGAACGAATGGGAACGTACGAGTTACTGATGATCATTCAGTAGTTATGGTTTGATCAAATCGCCACATTCCCGTTTTTCTGCTAAGAGTCACGTAGGCAGCATGCGATTGGATGTTAGAAAGAGGATGGCGTCATTTGGCCAAAAAGGTGCTTTTTTAGGCCGTCAGAAATAGACAGCTAATGTTTCGATCATTGCAGCTTTCCCAAAATGTCGAGCTGATGATTGCCGAATGGTGGAAACCTTATTACTATATCTCCTGGTGAAGTTTTCCAGTGCAGCTTTGTATTAGACAGTATATTAATTTTATCAAAACTCATCTCGCGCGCTACACTGAGAAGCAGACAAGTAAGAAGGAAACTGGTTAAGGAGTATCTAAGAAATTTATCAGTAGTATTAGTAACTGAATAAGTTATAAATCTTATTTTTAAACGTTCCGCACTCATGAGGTCAAATGTTGCCGAAGCAGAGGGATTTCATAAGAACAAAAGACGGGCAATGAGATCATCCAACTGAGTAGTCTATTGCTCTTCTGGCGACGGTTTGTTACCAATAAAAGCCCCTGTAACAGGAGGGATCTATATCATACGGAGTTGACGTGAAAAAAAATTGCCGAGAGAGTCAACCCGGTGATAAGGTGTTTTATTCCCTCCCGTTTGAATCCATACGAGAGATCAACTGATGTACACCGCTTATAAGCCAGATAAAACTGCTGTGCAGTGTATTTCAGGGGTAAGTTGACTGTTGATCCTGCACCACGAATTACTTTACAGTCAGTCTGAATATCCTACGAGTGATAGTAAACTGGGTAGTGATCGAATTTACAGTCATATTCCCAGACTATTCCACCTTGGACAATTTTTTTTTCGTTTAAAAAGCGAAAACCTCTGCCATTTAATCTGGCGGGTCAATAAACGTGGACACATTTGTGAAAATGTCAACGTAGTTTTTCACTTCCAAGCATGATCAGTTTTGGTTCGACTTGATGAATCCATTGTTAATCGGATATGAGTTCTAAAGGAGTTGTAACATGTCGTGCAAGAAATGAAGATATGCGACCCCATTTGAGACAATTTGCGATCTTTCTCGTATTTTCTGGAGCACTCTTAGCCATCAAAACTGTAACTTGCTTGCTCACTATTATTATTTTCTTATTTGTCATCGTTACCACCACGTATGTTCATCATCCACGTCAGGATCATCATCATTGTCATCAAGGGCACTGAAGGCATTGATGCCTTCCTGTTCCCCTAGTCAAAGCTGATCCCCCATGCTAGAGCGCGTCGTCCTCTCCTGTCACGTGACATGGCAGTATGATTATCATAAGCAAGAAAATTCGGAATTTTGCTCCTAGTCACGTGCACATACTTTTCACTCTACTCAGTGGTGTAAAATATTCTCTGGAGACCGATATTCTGTGACGGTTATCTGGGATGTCGGACAGAATGTGTACTACGAACAATAAAGTCAAACTAATTTGATCAACTTCTTTGTTCGCAGGTGGGACACCGCAATCGGATCAGATGTACAGTCACTTTTACAGCAAGCGCTGATCGCGGTAAACACCATCAAATCGTTGGCACGTTTTATAAAGCTGAACAACCCATATGTTGGTTGCGAAGTTGAACTTTTGCGAGGTACGTTAGTTCGTAGTACCTTGTAAACATTTAAACCCTGTTAAATCGCAGTTATTCAAATTAAATTATTCTTGGAGTCCACCTCCTTCAGAAAAATTATAGTACTTTCAAAATTGACACGAATAAATGTGTTTTTGCTTCGAATTCTGGTTTTGTCCACTCGAATGCCGATTCGCCACAGTGTGGATAATTAATAAAATTAGAGCGTTGTTAACTTCTTGCTGTATTTTGAAATCTGTGGCTAGTTAAACACGAGCAAATTCGACTATCAAATTGTAATCATTTTGAGACCTTTCGGCAGCTTCCGCATGCTTCTGGTTCCGAATAGCTACAACAATTACTGACTACTTATCCACTTGGATACAAGTTGTTCCTATGCCTTATATTTCCTTACCGAGGAGCTGAACTTTGAGTTTCAAACTATCTCTGCGTAAGTATTGTTCTTCCACATCTAACAGTCGATCAGCTACACCGTTGCCAAAGGCCAAAAGTCACTTACCAAACACAAGCGCTTTATTTGAAGTTTATAACAGCGGGGTTCCCTAAGAGCTTGTCTTGTTCTCGCCATAATGGTGAAAAATCTGTCATCCCGGCCAAGAGGCGTAACACTGCCCACTACAGGCGTATTTGGAAAGGAAGAACTGAGTCACAGGATGGCACGATTCATTTCCCGAATCATTTAGTTGTATCCCAACTCTTGCCTGCTGGAGAATTGTCGGCGTATACGTTCCTTTATTCATATAGAATACACAAATAGCAATACACAGTCGAAAGTAAGTCGCCTGGATACGTCCGGGTCAATATAGAGGGTTTTTGACTGACTCAGAGCAGGTTGTCATCACTTATTTTCTATCGTCTCATAGAACCTGAAAACCTGGGAACACTGTGCCATGCAAATTATCGGAAATATGGACTTTGTGTTAAGTTACTAGTGGGTGCAAGTTTTCAGTGAGTCTCGTGGCTCACAACTTCCTGTGTTGAGCTTAATTTGGACTCAACTCTGAACATGTTCAGCCATTAGGCTAGGTTAATAACCATATTTTCTCCCAATTCAGACTGTTCCGAAACCAAATCCAAATCCTAAGACTGCACCTGATTCGAAGGTTTGAGGTAACATTAATTGAAACTCTCAGAATCACTTTCAGACTGAAAGCATCAGTCGAGCGATTGACAAAGTACGCACGCCAAACAGATGGTCTTACGTCCCGAGTTACAACATGAACTCTCATTTGCTGAGGCGGCAGTAACTAATCTCGGGAAAGGAATTACTAAAAACGTATTTATCAGCTTTTCCAGTTCTGGACTTCGAAAATTACCTCACTGTGGGTAGAGATATTTCGCATCACTTACTTATTAATATCGAGCAGGTAAAACACAAAAAATGGATTTTACAGAATTGTATCAATGATACAATGCGAACAGGCTGAGCAATATTCAGCTTTTACTCTGGAATCTGGTCAACAGATTGAAACCCACAACAGTCCAGCTGCAATCTAAGTTACCATAGGTAGCCCAATGCAGCAAGCTTTCTTTGATTCAATCGGTGGATTTAAGTTCAGCCAATTTTTGGGATGATCCTCCGTTGGTTTTCCAATTCCAACCCGACTAAAATAGCCGATAAAATTTCAGCTGTACGGGTAGCCAAAATGGAAACCGTAAGATCACCGTAGACGACGTTGTTTCATCCGAATGAATCTGAGGTGAATTTAATGCCGAATACCTTTACAAACTCTAAAGTTATACGTCACTCAGGCTTATGGTAGTCTGCTACAATCTGAAATAGGTTCATTACGAAAACAAAGGAAGAGATTCCACCCAACTGGCAGGATAGGCTGATATTGTTCGACTCAAATTGTCCTCCTAATTAGCAACCGATTTCCAAATTCTTTCATCGGAGTAGTGAACATAAACGAATGCCGCGAAGAATCTGACTGATTTGCTCTCTATTTCTTCTGTGGTATTCTCCTAGTACAGTGATTTTGATCCCGATATGGAGTAAATGTATAAATTAACGAATACCACAAAAAATACCAAATTCAAAAGACTGCATTTCGGTAACCTTCCCCGATACATCGTTTTGGTGCAACTTGACCACTTAATCATTTTCTATTGATTGTGCATGAACTTCAAATAGCATTGGCGCACTAGTTATGTAATCCAAATTGTAGAATAAGTGTTTTTTCTTCTTCACAATACTCCTAGAGAACGTTTCCTTATCTTCTGCTCGTAAAGACCGAGTGCCAAAGTAGAATACGAAAACCGACCCCAAATTGTTGTGAAACCAACGAAATTTCACATTTTAGGTCCATTTGTGAATGGGTAACCGGTAGCTAGGACCAAAAATGGAGCGGTCATTCCCTTCAGGGAATTTTCTATTCTAACTAAACGACAAGACATGCGCAACACCATTTATCTGTTCGTGTATTTAGTTATCCGGAGAGGACTTTAAGTGGAACATTGTTGGTCAAATGGCGCTGACTGGCTATTGGTTCGAAACTCCAAGCTCAGAATCACGTAACCGAGCGAGCTGTTAACTGTCATTTGGTTCTTTTGCACCCCCCACCCGGAAAAATAGGGTGGAAACAGAATGATGGCTGTTGATTAGTGGTAGCATATTGGTGTAAGTGAAGGGGTGACAAATCGGGACACAGCCACGAGCAGAGATCAATCGGTAAAGCATAATCATCGGGTGGGCAAATATCAAGAAGACGATATTCTTGTGAAGTTTGATGAATTTGAACAAACTGTTGCCCCATTTGTAGAATCTTTGTCCCATTTAGTTCTGGAACTCAATTCAGTTTTGATTTGGAAACACAAGACTCTCAGTCATCATAAAGTTGGCACTTGTCAACGGTATGAGTTGGGCCATTTTTCGGGGGAAAGACCGCAATCATGACTCAGTTTTGACTTTTATTCAATTTGACACATTGAGGCAATTGATTTGCTGTTGATCGCAATCTCTGGAATGGGTCAGGGAGCGCGACTGAATCTACATTCACACCGAATTGAGAATAGTGACCCGAAACAGTAACCAGGAGTATGCAGTCAGAAACGAGTGTAGTGTGCACCGTTTCTTTCAGCAACAAAACAGTTTCACTAACAACTTTTCAGTAACAGTCTGACTATTACCTAATGACTATCCTTCTGTCACAAGGGAACACAATTATGATCGGTGCCCTTGTTTTCTCTCTCTGTTCAATGCTTTTCAGGTCACATTCTCATGTGTATGTTTCTGTTAAACCGAGATTGCTGGCATGAGGCATGGTGTGCCTATTCCAGGGCTGCATGCATTGCCGCTTACGTCACCGGGGATACAGCGTAAGTTCACCCAGAAAGCGAACAGCGTTTAGAACATGCCTGATAAATTTCACCACAGTTGAATGTGACTCATGTTAGCATAGTTATTTATTGCTAGAATGTTCCATTATTTTAGGTCCTAGAAAATCCCCACTGATAAATGAAAAGGGACTGTTAAAGGGGATACATTTGTCTACAGCTGCTCGCTCCGGCTTTTTACTCATAAAAGTTCGTAAAAAAGAGAAAAAATTGGCAGCTTAACTAATCATCTATAACTAGGAACAAATCTTATCTATTGTTGTGACAAGAAACTAAGTCGATGAATTCCAGGAGGCAAAAATAACGTCTGAACTGGACAAGTTCAAGGGAAGGTATGCTCAGTTATTAAGGGAGTAAGTTGGAATGAGGATCATCCGATTAGCCGGTTGTCATGCTAATGTGCATGTAAATGACTGAAGTGAGGTGAAGAAAGGTACAATTTTGGCCCTACCGGGTTATTCTGTGTTCCCTTATTGGTAGTAACTCGTCCTTATCGGACTGGGTTCGTGTAAAATAAACGGAGCCAAGAACGGGATGCAAACACTTTCGATCCCGTTACGTCTCACCGAAAGTCGTGTCGATCCGAATCAGACAAACTAATAGGCTAAGACTTCTTATTTGAATTTGATTTTCCGATATTCATTTGCAGTTAATTATTTCTCAAAGATAGGCAGTAGAAGCGTTCATAGAGTAGGTCCGTTAAAATTTCCACACAAAGCGAAACTACGGAATAATCGAATGTCAGCAACTGGGTGAATAAGTGGAATACACAGCTCATTTAAAATTGAAACCGTTGACAACGTGGTGTCCTACAATTGGAACCAACTTCACATCAAATGCCAATCAGCAAAATAACATTTCATTTTGCATCACTAGATCACTAGCTTCCTCTGGAACGGGACTGTCGCTGCCACGGCCGATAGAATCAGCACCACTGCCATTACCAAACCAACAACAGCACCGTTGTCATGATCATCATCATTGTGATCAGAAAGGAGGCTCGTTAATTTTCTTCCTATCTATATTTGTCAACAATTACAGCACTGTCTCCCTGATAAACAGATGTTTCTTATTTTGACGGCCGATTTGATATTGAATGATCTCCGTGTCTTTAATTTGAATTCTTTAACTTGTCACTGCTCATTCGTTATTCCACTTCCAGAATGCAGCATAACGCCCATCTGGCTAGTGCTCATCTACTTCACATGGTTTCGCTTCGAGCAGACGCTTCTGGACCAGCCGATTTGTCGATCCCAAACAACTTGGTGCGTTAACCAATGGAACAATTTATTGTTCGCCTTTTCGGCAGTATATATATATATATATATATATATATATATTCAGAGAATGTACTATTGACAACTGGAGCCTGAGAATTACGTAGTGGAAAATCCTTTTGCATTTTTCGCATCCAAAAGTGCTACGCCTGGCACCGGAATCGAACCGGCAACATTTTGCTTGTCGGAGAGATGCTCCACCAACTGGGCCGTCGTGGTGAGGCCAGTCGGGTATGAATAGTGCAAGTGAATGTCCAGTGATGCTCGGAATGTCGCTGGTTTGATTCCGGCAGCAGTATTGAACTTTTGGATGTCATAAAAGCAGGTAGATTTTCTGTCATATATATATATATATATATATATATATATATATATATATATACGCATATATCATGACATGACAATTTCGTGCCTCAGTTTCAGTTCCAATGCTCAACCCACACGAGATAGGTTTAACTTGTAGAAAAAATACATTTTGAAGTTCAGTTAGAATCCGGACTGTTCTGGTAATAGTATCCAAGATATGCTGAATTTGCCAAGGCTGTAGAGTAAACAATAACCCGACCGATAATTTGTCAATTTAAAGTCAACTCGATTCTCGAGGAACGTAAAAGGTTGTATTGTTCTGTTACAGACCAATCCTTGATTGAAGAAGGCGTGGAAATATCTGACGTGTAATTTCAGTTACCCTAGCTTCTTACGGTTAGCTTCTTGTAGATTCTTGTAGTTTTTGTTTGTTGTCGGCACTCAAGTTCGGTGAGAGAAAAAAATTATTTTTGGCGGCTTTCCCCTTGGAGCACATTCTCTTGAGTCTTTCGTACTTTCGTCGTAGAATTAAATACATTACAATACTATTTTGAGCGCAAACTTGATCCACATCCATTTTTACAGCTTATTTATTTCCAACTTGTTGTTAGACGAACCTGGTCTTGGGCGGACCTGTTTCACGGCGATTACTAGAGGGCAGTAAAAACACTTTCATGTATGCTAGTTGATCTATGTGTTCAAACAACATTTCGCGTTGCTCAATACCTATTTAGTTGCCATCGCAACAAACCTTACATTACACTCCACTGGAAACCACTAAACTGGTTGTTATGTGCATCTTGGCAACCCTAAGTCAATGGAGTATTGTATAACGGGCTGAATAAAATTTTAAGCTTACATTCTGTTATTTTTATGTAATAAATATGTCTGGATAGCAGTCTTCACTGTGGTCAATTCTCAGAGACAGCTTTGACTTGGCTATCACAGACACGTTCTTATACATTTCACTAAATAAAAACCTCATCCCGTCGGCCCCTAATAGTAAGCATCGTTCCCGATCGAAGACAGTTAAATAAAGTCCCATTTTCACTCAGCCTACGGATATCTTCTGTTATTTTCTTCGTCACAGACAAAAGGCTTGTAATCATTTTTCACTGCTATAAAACTCGTTTATCGACTTTCTCAAACAACATTAACCTAGCCTTTTTAAACTTTTGTTTTCTTTGGGGTTCAAGTTTGTTTTAGGCTGTGGTATCTGGAGTATGGACGGTATACTGACTTTGGATTTGTGCCCTCGAGGGAGTAAGGGTCGGTTCTATCGCGATCCTTCCGAGTAATAACAATACTTTGTGAATATAATGCCTTTTGTAGCGGTGTAGACTCAACTTCCAATAACGAGCCGGTTAGATCACGCAATACGGTGATATATGAGATAGTGAAGATCATTTTGGAAACCCTGTTTTCTTCCAATAATATGACCAAATTCTTTATGCAAGGTTACAACCTCGAATCTCGGTAATTTTGTGTACAACAGATACAACAGCACATCTGCGAGCTACAGGAAGCTGTGTTTCAATTCACGGACGTGTCCAAACGACGCTTGTCAAATGCCGATCGGAAAGACAACCAGTCTAAACCAATTAGGACGAATACTGAGCAGAACAAGGTCAAATCACCGCCCAATTTCCGGCAACTGTTTCTCCAGTTTGGCAAAGTACATCAATTCGATTTGGTCGCACCCCTGTGTCTCGGTGCAAAGATCACGGTGTACAAAAGTAAGGGCGAAAAATGTTTTGATCGTAAACGGGGCATCACTTTGATTGGCAAATGTTTATGGATGCACCACAACCGTAATTGGGTTTCTGAGATAAAGAGATGGGAAATTTCTCATGGAGTATAAATTCGACTTAAAAGTCAACAGATTAGCCCCAGAAAGACAAACCGGTTGACAAACTTCGAAACACTCATTCACACAGGTCCGGTTCCCGTCCAATCTTAGAAGAAGAATTTCTTTTGGAGAAACGAGGTCGTAATAACTGTGAAATTATTGTGCAGCGTTCATCTAAATTTACAATACTTCTTGGGAAATTAACGAAGCGCGTTGAAAACAAAATACCCCAAGGTCTAAACGAATCATTGCAGACTCTTGTGCGCAAATATTATTCTCGACAATGAGGTGATGCACCGAGTATTTGTAGACTTTATATATACAAGAATGCACGTGAACTGCAGCTATCAGAAGATGCCAAGGACATACCATTCACAAAATACAGTATTTTGGTTTCAATTTAGGTCAACTACATGCCTGAGCACCATGTTGGTTTGAAAACGCAATTTGTCAAAAAAATCCTCGCTCGTCAACCAAAAGACTGAGAGTAGTAAAGAAACCGCGAATGACGCCACCATGGAGAAGTGGAATTTGCTTAGAAGCAGCAGTGGTACTATTCGTGAGATACAATCTTATCTTTTGATGTTTGATGATTAGGTGGATCTCTCTAACCGGACATGAGACGCATGTACTCTATACAAGCACCAAAACCAAGTCAAGAATGTTATTTTATGTGACTGTTTGTTGTCATGTCATAAATTAATGCATTTTCAGATTCAACCTTATGCGAATAATGGGACCATCCGAATGTCGAACTCGCCATTGAAAATCATAAAAATGCAGTTTATCTGTCGAAAGATGCTTTTAAAAAACATCAGCACAATTTGTTTGCCTAAACCCACGTAAACCAGAAGCCCTATTTGAATTACATCGGGTCCCATGTTCACTAAAAGACCGTCAACTTTGCATTGCACTGATCCACGTCATCGCTTCATCAGGAAGTTAATAATCCGTCATGCGCATTTACGTCAATCCCCCGTTAGGGAGGACTTCTTGTTATGGGGCTCGATGAAGCGAAGATATTTTAGAAATAATGAACAAACTTGTGCTCGAAAACTTCAAGTTCAGACTAATGCGGGTACGCTTACGGTACAGGGGTGCATATTGTAGCAGTGATTGTTCACAAATACAAGACAAGAAAGGGTTTGTTATCATTGAGAGGCTGGGAAGTAGAAAGAATGTCGTGAGACGGTTCGAAGGGAAACAAGAACGGAGCAAAGCAATTGTTTGGGATTGATAGTTTTATTCTTCCCGAGACCACAATAGGACATTTCTACCATTTCCAACTTCTCACTGTTAACAATCATTCTCCTACGTATCGTAATTTGGCATCCTTCTTCACTCTGCTCACTTGCGCTGTTATATATAAGTGGCCAGCAAATAAACTTACCAAACACTGGCTTCTTCATTACAGTATTGTTTTTTATGGTAAAAAGTGTATTGTTCTGTAGAAAGCAGCATACTGAGATGCATCTTAACCATCCCGAACAGAAATCACGCACTTTGTGATACTGACTTATTTTCGTGAGGCCCACTTCGCAACACTAAAAATAGTCTTGGGAGGATAACATTTTGAATCTGACTGACTGTGGTTCAGGCTGTGAACCGCTAATGCATGCAATGAACACTGATGACAAAACTATGGAAACTCTTCTCATAATAAACTTGCTATAGGGGAACAAATAGCGCATAGATGAAGGGATTATTTGGGATAATTATTTCAGCAAATGAGCCTAATTTAGATAAAACGCTTACAACAGTGCTCCGTTTTTCAGAGCGATGGGTGTCGTGTAGCACTGTAATTTGTTGGGTAGCCATTTTGTCACATTGGCCGGGTATCCCAAGTATCCGGTTTGGTTCAGTAGCTCAGCAGAGTGCAGGTCGTGTTACGGTATACGAAATGTCCATGCGCTCGTTAGAATCCCATGCGGGCCAAGGACTTGACTATTTGGATCGACTTATCAACTGCCCAATGTTTCTGAAAAGGGGTGAACATAGCAATTGTCATATTTTACGTGCAAATAATTCACTTTCATTTAGGTTTTTTCTGATATGTGAAGAAGCTGCTATCAGAATCATCTAGGCATAAGATTCCGAGAGCGTGGTGGGTTGTACACGGTGCAGTTTGTATTGATCTCCAGTGTTTACCTCCCCGGAATAATCCCTACCAAATTTATCGAAAAGGTACAGCAAAGCTATTGACAGTGGGCTAGTGAGCGTTATAAAATTTCATGATAAAAGTGGCGTTATATTATACTTGTTCGGTGGTTCATTTGCACAATTCCAAGTTGAATAACTGGAAGGAATGAAAACACTTGGAAATCGCAAAACGGCTTTATTACGTATCGTTAAGTAAAACTCATTTCTACCTGTTGATAGTATTGTAATCTGCTGCGTTCTCGAGTTTGTCAAAAAACGCATGATTTCGATGACGCGTACGCACTCCAGAACAATATGCTGCTAATCTGGCCCACTCCGGGGGTTATTCCAAACCTATCGATTGTTCAGAAAGTATGGTTAATTCTTGGTGTACAGTGCTGTGAAACCGTTTGTGACTGGGACCCGAAAGGTTCCTCTACTTGCCCCAGCTGTTTGATATTTAGTAATATTTGATCAAGTTTCAACTAGCGAATTCGTCAGTCATTCCGTTCCATTTGATAAAATTTCATGGCGACAAAAGTGATTTATGCAGTTAACTAATGCTCTTACTGGATTGTGTCCATATTTTATGAAGCAGGAGGCCTCAGGCTGGTACTATTGATCTGAGTGCAGTTTAGCGCATGATAACCGATTTATAATCAGTTTCAAGAACGGTACTTTAGTTGTTGGTTTCACATTCGAGTGTAGATTTGATAATAATGCTTGATGAATTCAGTTTTTCTCTAAAGCATGTCGGTAACTATAGCTCTCCTCGAAGTAAGGAAGCTTAGGAAGGTACTTTATGTGGTTTGATGTTTGCTGTAATATTTTCCAATAAAGGGTGGCGAGTAAAAAGCCAAACATGCTGAAATGTACCAGCATGCCTCAGGGTAGTTTATGTTTCGTTTGCTTGTCTGATACTGGATGTCTACTCAAGTATGAAGACAACACTTTCAGCATTCACAAAAATGAAACAACAAATCAGTTAACGCGCAAACTAAGTTTCTTCTATCAAGATCCTAGGGAACCAGAAACCAAGTGAATAGTTAGTGTCTGGGGGAAATGAAACGCAGATACTATCATGTTTTGGTAATTCGAATCGTAAATACCTGTGTTTTCTTCACCGTAATGTTCGAACACCAGAATATGGTTATTTCTCAGCATCACTAACGTTTCACCCTACATTCCGGTGAATATTTCACATTCACATTCAGCTCCTCTTGCCCAGGAAATGCGTAACTTGAACGTGTCTCATCCCACGGAACTTACGTGCGACCCACGAGAAAATACGAACCGGGTGTGTCAGCATTATCTTAGCATCTTCACTCATCCAGAACCGGATGTGGCAGTGAATGCAATGGTTACTGATGAACGAAATCGACTAACGTCCCAAGTGTGTGCGGATATCTTTGCACAATACGAACTCATTTTGAGGAAGGCCTGTTTAAACATTGATCACACACGATTATTGGAACATCTTGGACAAAAAGGAACAGGTAAGTGCAGTCAAAAATCAGTTTGACAGCCTCTAACTGCTTCTCTCTTCTACTTACCATTTTTGCTTAGTGATAAGTAATTAATAACAGTGTTGTTAAGTGGTAACACGTTGTTCAACGCACAATGCTGATGCATCTTTCGTATGCTGAAAGTCAAGCTTAGTGACTTTGAACCTGAACTATTTATGATCAACGATATTCAGATTATTAGGAAATTCGAAATATTCACACTAGCTAACTAAAAGTAGCTGACAACTATCAACCATAAAATAAGACTGTTTTGTTTATTAGATTGGGTTGCTTACCAGCATCTTCATGTTTGACCAGATAGAAAATTAGATATGAAACGAACTTTTACGCAGTAGTGAAAGTTTTGCGTTTATGACAAGTTCGTTATTGCTAACGGAGAACGGAATGTAGCCAACAGAAATTGGTCTGTTTAATTGCAACAAGAGTACACGAAAATATGTACCAATTGTATCAAAGAAGTCTCATGATTTGAGTCACCGTCTAACACCACATGTGTCATTGATCGATCAATTGAACGTGTTCGAATCCATGCCCAAAACTAGGGATAGAACCCACGTTCGTGTACGTTCCACTTAAAGCCTGGTTCACTAAAACAATGGATATTTGGAGTGTTCAGACAATTCTTTTTCTTGCACGGCTGTTCACTTACATATTCGCAATACCGTTTTATTGAGCATGTTAGGTCTACTGTCTTTAATGTGTAATGACACAAAAGTGAGCTTCACGTTTCCCTTGGTAGACGTAGAGGGCTTGGGCAAGACAATAAAGATGCAGCCTTTTTCAACCGGATTTCTATTTGATATTTCCCTGGCATGATTTTACATTATATGTACACCTATCTCGTAGTCCCATTTCCCGTAAATCTTGGTATGCTGGAGCAATGTTATTCCGAAGGTCCGGGGTTGCACTAGTACAACACAGACGCAAAACAACATTAAAATCCAAGAGCCAAAGCTCAGTGAGTGTGCCAACAGCATATCACAACTTTTTCAATTCAAGACTCATGTTTTGAGCTGCAGCCTGCCGCTTGCAGCCATCCCTTTGACCCAAGACGACCACTTTCGGATTTTATGTGCTGAAAACGCTCGAATACGATGTCACAGTGGTCAGCCACGTTTTGATTTAATTGGCTTCATTGGTCAAATGAAAAGGACCGTCAACTAAAAAGCACTTACCTATAGGGTGAAATTTCTCGGTTATTGATTTTGCAAATCTTGGTAATATCTGCTTCCAGTGGCAGTGCCATTTGGCTTACAAAATACACTGATCACATATTTTTCATCGTTTCATATTTCATATACCACAAAGCTTGCTACGAAGAAATTGATGATGTGAAACAGCTTTTCATTCGTCAAGGGGAATTTACTTTTTGCATTTTATTCGGTGTTTCTTATTTAAAAAGTCGTGCGAGAAGCAAAAGTAAGCCTTCCCAACTTCGTCGCTTACTAGTGCATGATCACTAAGGGGAATTTCACGGAGTTTGATTATGACCATGAACTGCTGCATGCTACTCTTGCCCTGTTCATTGCTGACAGTAAAAGTCAATCATTTTCCGATATGATCCGCCCTTTTTAAGCATTAAAATCTGCCACATGCAACCTTTTTGGGAGCAGAACAATTTTACCGGGATCAGATAAGTTATAGTCTGACATTCGTATCAAGATGGTCTCCCATTTTACATGTCTATTCTACTACGTGTTAGTCAGGAAATCACGGTATAAGCACTGGAAACCAAGCAACTTTGCTAATTCAGTCAAACCACAAGCAAGCATTTGATTTGCAAGCATTGATTTTTCAACTTCTCTTTTTAATCGGCTAGTTCTGAGTCTTCCAGAGTGTCTTATTGCAAAGATTGTCCAAAAAGAAACGCTTTCGGACCCCAGTCACGTGGAACATAAAAACAAATATTCCACGATTATTTTCGTCCATATTACTCTGCTCCAATCCCGTCTTTTTTCTTCTCCCCAATATGGTGTTGGATTGTGTGGCAAATATGCCGTACCGAAATGAACATTCACCTGATTCTGACAGTGATGCAAGGTCACAAGAAGGTACATTTGTTGTCTGAGTCCTTGGAAGGATCAGACAGCACATGGTTTAATCATTGATACTGAATTGGTCTTATCAAACTGCAACAGCATTTCGGACTGTATTCTGTTTACTATCAATTAGTTTGCCCATGTTTGCCGTAATATTATCTGCGTGGATTTGAGCCGATGAACTAACAAGCCGTACTAGGATATTACTTTACTGTTGCATTTATCCCCACCCACTACTGCAGCGCGTATGTATACTGACATGTTTTACGTCCGCGGTTGACAAGCGTAAGCGAAATGTTTGCATCTCGCGACCTACGTGTCCTCTCTGATCCAAAGAAAAATGAATACAATTTGGTGGTTTAAGAAGATCACTTTTAATTGCAATTTTCGTCAAATTTTATCGCCAGGGGCTAAACCGAATATCCATACCCTTGGCAATTTACTGTTGAATGAACTAGCGTTAAACTGACGAAACTTGATAACTCGTTGTACTAGATATTCTGATGCTTTCTTTTCAAGTGGCATTGCACTTTAGGAAGCTCACTATTTGGCACAGTCATAGATGAATTCACAAATAAGAAAGATTGTCTGATTTTAGATCCTTCGGTGGCTCTTTGGATATTACGAAAACTGCGCAATTCGGCCGCATAAGTGATCGATCTTCAGTGAACGTTAGAGATTATTGAACAAACAGGATTACAGGAAATGTTCAGAAAATGCAACTGGTTGAGCAAATTATTGATATGATCATCTCACCCTTATTTTTGTTCCAAATATGGAGAGTAAACAAAAGCACGCATGTACAATATGCGAAGGGCTTATAGTGTTTGCCTAGTTGTAATCTTATCTGAAAAAGCTTTCGGGATTGGAGGTTGGTCAGCCCAGTAAATGAAGATTGAAATTATTCGTAGATTGAATTGCACTGTGTAGCTGAGTTAATCCTGGGGTATCTTTGGTTGTTTTTTTAAATTTTGTTTTACCTCGGTTTATATCCGTAATGTTTAAATTAGGGTTCGAACCCACAATGCGGTACTGCTATTTACACACGGTGAAATTTATTATAGATTGTTTAAAGCATCTCTTATTGCTTTCTCCACGTAACCCCTGTATATAATATCGTGGTGTGTGTTGTTGTCAATTCACGTTCTTATTACATGATTGCCTAAGGGTGACTTGGAAAAGGTATATTCCATATATTCAGTGGCCAAGAGCAATTTTAGGGATATCCGGCAACGTAAATCTGGGATCTGATGTGAAGAACCGCATGAGGTCCCAAAATTTTCGGCTTGGTAGCTAGCTGGACTACAGTGGAATTTCCCCTATCATGAAAGTAACCGTCGGTGACGGGATTCGATCCACTGACCACCCAGGTGGCAAGCAAACGCCCTAAACAACTCAGCCACCACCGGTCACCGGGTCAGCGCGAGTTTTCGCTGATTCATGTCTGGTCCTTCATACAGAACTGTGGCTTTACAAGTGATTTACAGTGATTTTGATGTAGATGGAGCTACCCAAGTTTGGACGATATCTAAACTCATTTGTTACCCGAACTGTTTGCCTCTGGAGGAATTCAGCCCACTGACTTTCCAAAAGGTGTGAGAGGTGCACCTAAGTAAATCACTAGGAAAAATTTGAAACATGACGGAAAAATGAGTGTCCTGAAAACTATGTAGTATTCCTTTGGAATGTGTAAAGAAAGAGTGTGCCATATATATACCGAAATGGAGGCACCTGCAGTTCTTTCCCTTCCTAATGATGATTGCCCGTACAGTTTGTTTGGAGATCAGTTTGGGTAGCCTCTCCCGTATTATACCAAGAAATTTGCATTCGGCAGGTTTGTCCAGTTTCACACCTAGAAGTAAAAATCGAATGTTGCTTTCTGCCATCTTCGTTTGTACTTGCTAATGCGCCTTCTGTGCGAAGCCGACAATATTTACACACCGATGGTCTGTTTGTTAGGACAGTAAACCAGCACCACCCGGAGTGACTGGAGAAGACGGTAACGGATGCCAATCTATTCTATACTTCACTGAATAATCCCATTTCATTATATATAGAAAACACGAATAGCGAACAAGCTCGTTTTCGGTAACATCATCCTCGTGGCTAATACAGTTACATTTATAGGTTAGAAATGCATTTCTAACCTATAAATGTAACTGTATTAGCCACGAGGATGATGTTACCGAAAACGAGCTTGTTCGCTATTCGTGTTTTCTATATATTCTATACTTATTGAGACTCAAAATGAACGCAAGGTAATCGCTGGATATCTACATGCCATTTATATTTACCTGTACATTCCTTATCAAACCTTGAGGACAGAGAAGGAACGTCACGTGATACCCAAATGGGGCAGTGACCGTGAACTGGACAAAGAGAAACATATTTTTTACTGAAGGAATCTGTCCTCTCTGACTTAAGTAGTATCTGCAGATGGGCGGATAAAGTTTGTCAGAAGCACACGGTGGGTTTCGCAATTATTGCCGCCTATCGGATGTGTGCGTACCTGGTACTCTTCTGTCCACCCACTGTTCCGATACTTGTACAATCCGTAGGTGTTTTTGCACAACAATATAGTTTATGTATAAGTGTGAGTGGAAGCTCCTATTCGGAGAGTGGACTGAGAAACCACAAAGGTGGTTCATCCGAATTTTCTGTGTGAGTTAAACCGAACTAACCTAAAGAAAGACAGCAGTGTGGTTGCAAGCTGAAATTTTCGATTGGTATCCACAGTCGGGTGGACGACATTTCTCGGAAGCCTACGACCGTCTGTCCTGTTTGCGGTGTAGAGAAACCACACAACGGATACGAATACATAATCATGCCCTGGTCCTCCACTTCGGTTTGCTCTCAGGTGCGAGATCGGTTACCCCTCATATAATAATTTAGTCCACCTTACATTATGTGAATCATTCATTATGCGTGCGCTTTGAACAATTAAATAGATAACATTATTTTGGCAGAACTGGCTTCCACCATCCATTTTCTGAAATCTAAACCAGCTTTTATTGAAATACTGGTCGTGTTTTAGGTACTAATCCGTCCAACATTTGACGCTTGTGTAAAGCTAGAAATCGGTATGTTGCACAATAGAAACTGTTGGTTACTCAAAAGTGGTATCTGTGACTATTCTCCTTATGACTTGAATATGGTTCAGATTACAATCCCTTTTATCACTAGTTTGGACATCAAGGTTATCCAGCGATACGGCGATGCGGATGTGAATCGCATCTTCTCATCGAATATGCAGAAAGCTGGTTATAGTGATTGTATTGTTGATTTTGAGAGCAAACACGGTTTAGGAGATTAGTAGCGGTACTATAAACCGGAATTTTCCTCAGAAATGGTATTAGAAATTCAGATATGGAAAAGGGGAAAGGAAGTTGGTGTTTTGATTAAAAAAATTGCTTTCTCTTATTTCACCTCATGCATTCTTTTAGTTCTTGTAAGTAATTCCCAATATTTATGAGAAGTGAGAATTTCTTTATCAGGCCGCATAATATTTGCGCCACTGGCTTCGGTTTTGAGCCATATATTCTATTATCATTACTCAGCCTACACTGTTCATCCGTTGGACCCCAAACTAGGAGTCGAAAAGCATCAGCAGAGACCGTTGGTAACTCCAGGTCACGATCTGATCACCACGACTATGCCTATTTAAAATCTTTTTAGGCAACAATACGGGACCGTCAGAGACAGAACGGAAGTGTTATATTAGTTGACTGGTTAAGGGTTTTGGACAAAAGTGATACAGTAGAGGTTGGCAAGCGCCTGTATACGCCGCTAGGTTGCAACATTAATATGACTAGAATCTGAACAATCGTGGGTTTTATGTGCATCCTGTTGTCAACGTGATTGAAGACTGAAATATTTTTGTTCTGTGAGCACAGAACAGTTGAAAAACCGCACCATTCACTCAGCGTGCAAGTAGTTTGAGGTCGATGAGGCACCAATAAACTTATTGGGAAAGATTCCGAATTAAACATGTTTAAGATACACTTTTGAGGTTACCATTCTATTCACAGTGAAACGGATTTAGCACAGGCTTATCAGAAAGTTTCACGGCAATTCGGAGGGTAAAACTCTGTAATAAATCCAACAAATAGGCTTTTACTAGGGATACCTTGACAACAAACTGTACTTTTTTGTTGAGAATACGAGCACCAATAAAATATAGCATGAACATTTACCAAGGTGCATGAATCCCATTTGTTCGAAGTGGAGGATGATAAACTGACCTCTGCATAGCTCTTCCTTCTCACTGCAGTGATATGCTTGAGCTCAATAGGAGCATAATGGTAGTCATGTTTCAGCTTAAAAGCGGAACATCAGGCTGTGTTAAACAGGTGACTACTGCAAATACATACCACCTTCCAATGGATGAGCGTCTTCGGCGCATGATATACCTCCCCCCCCCAACTTCCTCTACAAAGTCTTGGAGATTAATCTAATTGGTGCGCGTGCGTGCGTGTGTGTGTGCCACGTGATGCGAAGTAAAGGGTGCAACGCCATGGTGCCGCCTCACCGAGAAATGTGGTAGAGTAACTGTGACCCGAAGGTTAACTGGACTGCATCCAAATGACGGTTTTTTGTACGCAGTGAGTTTTATATGTGTGTCGTTGGGATCCTTGGCCATGGGAGGTAGAATGCGCGCGCCAATTGTTTGTTCACAGATATCCATTGTTAATTGTATAATTCCAAAGGACTCAACGATAGCTAGTATTTCAGGTCCTGCAAAAGGGTTTGGGAATGATTAGAAATGTTTGAAAACAACTGTTCGCCTGTACTTATGTTTTTAATGTGACTATGGGCATTTCCACCTACCTCGCAAGTGTATTGTAAAGCCATATGAACCCATCCATCTCAACTTTTTCAAAGGTAGATATGTAACTAATTAATTAGTAGTCACTTATCACCTTTGTGATGTTGACTACAGTCGCATTTGAGTTGAACCCCGGTCATTGATCACAATAATCAACATGGGAGACTGCGCAGTGCAGAAGCTTTCAGTCAACTAATCCCTTGGTGTCCTGCTGATACGGAAGCTACAGTTATAGAAGACTTAGCATGACTGATTGCCCTTTGGACTCCATCTTTCATGGACGAACTTCAGGTTATCCCATCAACTTTGTACTCGGAACCACCGAACTCGAATTTTGCTCCCACTAGAGCTCACCAAAAGTTCACATCCTCCGCCGCACCCAGGGTATGAATCCGCGTCTTTACACCTGGAAGGAGTTTTGTCAGTGAAGCACCCCCTCCCGTCCGGGATCATTTGAATTATCGAGGTAAATTTGTTCGTCCGCCGTGACAGCAGGCAGTACCCAACAGCTTCGAAGTGCAGTTGGATAGATATTTCATTACCAAAAATAACCGCCATAGAAAAGGTTAGCAAAGGCTCTTTACTTGGTGTTGCTTCAGCTGAGGCCATGGTACAACCATAATTCAGAGTCAAACAGTAAGATTTTCATGACCCTTTAGCGCAAACTACAATACTTCGAACTCGCTCCAACTTACCTTATGATGCTTGATCTATTTCAGTCTGTTCTGTCTATACCGTTCCATAAAGTTCAATGGACACAAAATGAATACTGACGACATCTTGTCGGAGGAATTTATGCAATCTTGCTGTTGTGAATGCAATTTGCTATTATAAATCGAGTGAGTGAAATAGCACTGCTCACTTGTGAAATGTCCAAAGCCTCGCTGGGGTCTCGAAGATCAGTTGTTGGAGCGTTCGCGAAGCAAAAAACAGTAGCAGTGTCAGTGCCCGGATTTCAATACTACAAATTTCTTTTGGTAGAAGAGACGTTTTTACTTCTTCTCGAATCAAGAGCCATCCGAGTTCAGCTGTGATGATCGACGATGTATATGGGGAGAGATAAGAGATGTGAGAAAAGGGGTTTGCGAAAGAGGGCAGATGTCTTGCATTGGTATGAGTTGATGGTGCTAAACATTTTAAGGCACGTCTCTGCAGCACATCAAAGACAGGGTGATCAAGCATAAGTAGCTTTACCGGTGCAAATATTTTCTTTAAATTGATGCTGAGTACACCTGTATTGTTACGGTCAATATGAATTGGATAAAATGCCAGTTTAAAAGTATAACGGTACTTCGTCAGGCCTCCCAAGCCACGCCATATTACAAAATACACCCATCGCTCTCTAGCAAAAAATCTACGGAAAGAAGAATCACTCTTACTGAGTAAATGCACAAAGTAAGATGTGGAAAGAGTTGTCCTTTTTGTTATCGGTTCTTCCCATTTATCTTCGGGAAAACTCAGTGATCCAAAACTCACCTGTATCGACTAAAACGAAACCTTGCAGAACAAAACTTCTACTTACCATACTTGACTGTATGATATCCTGAAACCTCAAAGCTAACAAAATTCGGACTTATTTGGGGATAGTTTTTGATATGGCCTATCATTTTAGATCTTCGGACCAAAATGTCTGTCTATTTTCGAGTCATTCGTGATAGAATCCGCGAACACTTTGACAATCTGTGTGTGGGAGCTGAGGTCACTTCGGAGTATGTCAAAAAACAATACTCCGTGGGATATCTTATACGTTAGTGCTTATTGTTTGATTACTCAACTTTGTCGGGAAGGATAGTAGAGAGTCAACTTTTGGGTTACCTTGGGTAGCCTTTCTCAAGACCAGTTTTCAATCGTCAAAAGCTGAACACTGAGATGATTTCACTAGAATGTGGATTACTTGGACTATGTTCAGAAAACTGATCACGGTTAACCACAGGCATTTTTATCATTACAGTTTCAAAGTCATGCATTGTTTCTCGCACGTAAACTTCTGCTTTACGGTGGAATTTCACATCATTCTGATCGATTATATGCGATAGCTATGTGCGACTGTGAAAATCATGGAATTGCATGTCTGGGCATGGATCCGAAAGGCAGCTGCACTTGAAGATTCAAGTTTTTGAATTCAATTTTGTCAGTTTCATGAATCGTGGTTAGAAATGTTCATACAAAGCTAAGAAACGATCCAACGAGGCAGAATAACGATGGGGAAATCTGTAGTAATCGATTGTATCGATTCTGATCAGGATTATCCTCTTTGCGGGAAACAGTCGAAACCACCTTGATGACATTATTAAGTGAAGGTATAACAGAGAAGTTTTGGTAAACCACATAAAGATCTAGTCCACCAATTTAGCTAAATCTTTTGGATCAGACAGCCTATATTCGGCTGTACTCAAGCTCTGGGATGGACCTCTCTAAGAACCAGTGACTCCTGTTATCAACCATTTACTTGGTTCCTTCTCAATTCCTGATGTTTGAGATCCTGTCACTGCCAATCTTATAGTCAAAAGGGAGAGCAATGAAACAGGAACCAAGAATTCCCGCCATCTGCACCTTCCTGAAAGGCTATGAAACGAGGTAATCGGGCTGTACTTGAGCATCTTCAAAACAAAATATCCATTCGCGTTTAAACCCCGGCTTCCCACGATTGATGCAGTAGCATGCGTAGTCTCTTTCATTGCAAAATTTACCAAAGACTCAGTTTGATTATTCAGGGGTTTCTTTCAACAATTAAGCGCCAGTGTTTGATAGTGCGCCTCAATCCTGGCTTCACAAGAATTTTTAATCTTTAAGTTGCTCCGGTTACTTACCTAGTTGACAGAAAGATTACTTCTCGGGAAAAACACTATCAACCGAAGTTGGAAAGACATATTCCAAACATTCCCTAAGCAGTGCATTCGTACATTGACGACTTAAGTCCAGTCCACTTAGCTCGTCCATTCAAAAATGCCGATGAGGTTGTTTAGGCTTGGTCTATCTCTCAGCCATATGTATTCGATGAATTTCATGAAATGTTGCACACATCCAAAACTCTTCTGAGGAGCTTGATCTTCCGTTGAACAATGCCACTTGTAAAGGGCACTTTCCTTCCGCCTTAAGACCGAGCTTTATGGAAGATACTACTCTCAGTAACTTCCCGCCTATTGCCGTTGTAGACTACGTGAAATACCTAGGTACAACTTCACAAGAAAAGTTGCATGGGTCTTTACATGTTGAAATTGCTCTTGGAAGGTTACGTCAAGTGCCATTTCGAATTCGTAAACCTCGACTGTCCACGGTCCTGCAGTCTGATCTTTTCTTCCTCCTGTCCATCAGTGTATATCTCTCATAATTCTGTGTTGTTCTTTCTTAATTTTCCTTGATTTGATACCAAAAGACTACACTACTCTTTGTTTAGGTTCGCACGTCAGTCTTGTTCTTCGTATATCCCTGAAAGATCTACAGAATTTCATGATAAGCACATAACGACATCCATTGCATTTGCCAGGAAGATCATTGCTAACTGTTCATACCAACCCTATTGCGGCCTTTCTCTTGGCCAACCCCGTTCGTTGCTCCTTTCCGAGTTCTTTGCAACTCCCGTCAAAGTTATCGCTGTGCAGACCTTCCATAGTTTCGCAAGTTGCTCGTGTTTTAAACAACGTGGATGAAGTTTTATCCAAACTGCCAACCCATTTCGGTGTGTTAAAGGTTTCTTTTTTTCTCTCTACTACTGAAAAGTACCGTGAAGACGTGCCTAATTTGATGTAATGACAATAACAATAATAACAGTAGTAATAATAATAGAACTGGAAGTGCCGTATTCAACTTTTGGTTACCAAGACAGCGAATCAGTAAAATGTGGCCTTCGAATGCCGCTTTTTACTATCAGACATCCACAATATCATTGACAACAAAGAGTTACAATTAGGCCCTCACAATTATGGTGAAAGATTGTTTTGCCGTTAAAAAACTGCACTGAATTGCTCACAATATCCGCCAGGTTTTTGGAACAAGATGCACATTTCTTTCGTTATTTCATTTCAGTTCTCGCAGATCCCGGCGGAAATTACATCGAGGATTTTGCCCCAATTATATCTCCCGTACCATCTTATTCCTTGGATGTCTTATACTGGTCCCAGCGTCTGGAGTCTTTGCACGAAAAAGCACTCAGCTGGGATTTATCACAGTTTTCCAGGCTGCTGAGCGGCCTGAATGTGTACGAACTACCATTGCCAACGAATGTCTTGGGTGAACTTTACGGCACGGAAGAAAACCTAGCAAATCCATCAGCCAGTACTGGGCGACAAAGCCGCACGTTTGCTCGCAACAGTGCCGGGTTTCCAGAGGTGTACGGTTATCAACCTATTCTAGGCCAAATAGCGGACAAACAGACAAAGAGACCTCGGGTAGAGCAAAGCAAACCAATTGAAAAAGGCAGCTTGCTTTTACAACTGATTGATGACTTGTTGCTTGGATGTACGCTTGCCACACAGCGAGCACATATACTCATCACTTTTAAAGAATTAAGGTAAATCCTTTTTTTGTTTACATCTGGAAAGAGTTTCTGTAGTTTTAAATCCATAAAGTAGTATGTTTTAATTACCTATGGCGGTTTTCGTTTGATTTCGTTTCCTCTGAGTTTCGGTTTTCTGGATAGTCACGAACGCCATTGACCAAGGTTGATCGGCTGGAGTTTCCGGATGGGAATTATTTCACAGGCAACTGGCAAACAAATATCCATATATCCCGCCATCCTCCAGATAGCGCAATGCGCGCAATAACAAATGGGGGCATTCCGTGAACAAATCTGAGCGGAAAATATACAACCAAATTTGAATTTCAGTAGTTTTTTTATTTTGAAAAGATTATCTGGAGATTCATATACCGTGTGGTATGCAAAATACAGGACAGATGCAGATCATCATAGCCGGTTAGAAAAGGTGAATGATGTTTCACGGATGGAATGCCGTTCATTCCCATTTTAAGACGAGAAAAGACGTAGTAATTTTGGGAAAACCAAAACTTCCAAGTATGTGCTACACGGGGATTGATTTTCAGGTCGGCGAACAATAGAACAGTAGAAAATTAACGTCTTTTTCATTGATTCAGGAGGATTTTTTTTACGTCAGACCAAAGGTGATCAACCGATAATCATGGCGGAATTTGTACACTAACGACCCGTGTTCCTTTTCCGCTACCATCGGTTACTTTCCCATTTGACAGCCCTCGATTGGCCATGGCTCCGTTCGAGAAACGTTTTCTTTTACTAAACAAAGTAGTCTCGATTTTAAAACCAGTCTTGAAAAAATGTTACCCGTGGTGACTGAAAAGTCGACCACATATCAACAGCTTTGACTACGCTGTATTATTACACAATGAAGCTTTACCATAACGAAGTTTAATTTCTATATTTTATCAGTGGGGGGATCCATTTATGATAATTTGATATGGTAGCTTTTGTTAATCCAGAAGCACCTGCAAATGTTTCTTTTTTCATCGCACAGATTTTCACAGTGACTGTTGTTCCGGTAAATAAATTGACTGCAAACGAAATATGAGGGCCTGAATACTTTGGTGTGGTAGTCGGTGTTTTTCGTATAGGACCACACATAGGAAGGTATTGTAACCATGATCTGTGGAAACATCTTCCAATCTTCTAATCCAAAAGTCAACACAAAATCATCCAGGGATAAAGTTTCAAATCTCACAACATTCGTTAACAAAGGTGGTCTTGCTTCAGCTGTCGTCAAGCATAGACCAATATTCTTAGCAAACTACCCGTAGTAAATGTAACAAGGTAATGTAACCTGCTCTTCTTGACGCCAAGAGATTTACTCATCTGCGCTGGTCAACTTGCTTATGTTCGCATTAGTTAGCGTCACAAATCTTATGGGCAGCTTACGAAGCCGATGTCCTTTTGATGTAATTCGTTACAAAATCCTCTATCAGTTAAATATTTGCTGAATTCTTTACTTTTACCTAGTGGTAATTAATATTCGATATTGCGTTCCAGGTCTTCTTTGCTGTGAATCAGAAATATCTAGGGTAATATATATATATATATATATATATATATATATATATATATATATATATATATATATGTACGATCAGAGTCCTCAATATACTTGATGGCTACGGGCAATTACCTTCAACTGTCTGCTTTATGTATATGCTTATCTATGCACCTTTTACTGGTTTCTAATATGATTTTGTCTGCAAAGTGTCATTCGCGGGGTTTTATCCCACCCTTGTGATTTACTAGAGAAAACTGAAGTTGTATAACTTAAGTAACGAAAATACACAAACTGTGTGCCGTAAGACACGTTATTTGGAACTGTGTGCTTAACGGTAATCACTGAAAAACCCCAAAGTTGTGAATTTCCACAGTCGGTAGCAGCTATATCTTTGCCAACCACGGTGAATACCCCCAACAATCTATTGGACTATTCCCTTGTTCAAGCTAACTACTAGGAGAGTTTATTTATATATGATACGATTCGTCACGTGGAGTCAAGGCTCAACTCTTCACTTAAATAATGGAAATTCTGTTCCATTTCTGTTAGGAATCATTCCCAGTGCACATCTATTCAATCCAAATCGAGACTCAAAACCGGGATGACTGATTGTGCATGGAACGCCTTAGCATCAGGCTTTCCGGCCTGATTTCTGTAGATCGGTAGCACATCAAACCAGTATGACATATTACCCCATACTAGCTAGCTTTTGAGTAGTAAAAAACGTGACCTAATCGATGATCCATTCATATAAAGGATAAATTCCTTACTGTTGTTCCAAATGGGCTAAATGGGATGGCATAAAGCAACTGTTTTGTCTAGACATCCCCCATCGTGTTTTCAAGGTAGCTTCTTGAAGAATGGTCGGCAATTGTCAAGTTGTCCCAGGTTCGGAATCCTTCATTTCTGGAGAAAAGATTTTTCCCAAACCAACATATGCCAAAACGTTCATTGGAATAATTTATTTTTATCTCCCTAATTTGTGTTCCAGCTAACAGAGATAAACAATCGCCTAGGGTATTGGATCTTTTTGATGCGTAAACTTAATTTCTGGCATGTCATCAGCGGTAAAACAATTATACTGCTATCGACATCACGCTATGTCATAAGTTTATGTGCCACAAATCTCCCCTAACTACGGCTTTTTGTATAATGCTCTTTCCTCCCTTCCAAATCCTCCGGAGTGCTTGGCAGAGATAAGATATGTGGTGCCTGAATGCGATTAAAACCACAATTTCACATTAGGGGACCTTTTCAAATGTCAGACAGTTTAGTTAGTGAAGTTAGTTACGCTAGTATGTATTTGTATTTTCACCCGTTATTAGTAAGTTTGTGAGCAGAACAAGGCTGGTAAACGGTCGAACCAACAGTCACTTTCAGTACCACTATAGGAATAAACAGTTTTACGGAATTTTTTCCCACAAAATCATCCGGCGTGGAATAACCACTGTTCATAATGAACTGATTTTCCACGCACACAAGTTTGTCAACTATTACGAAAGTTCATGCACCTTTTATTCGGTTTTGATATCCATCTTCTGCTTCATTTCACCACCAGACCCAAGGCATCTCCTTTTTTCACAAGTACCCTGCTTGTGTTTCCCAGTCGAACGGATCTTTTCGCCCTGATCAATCACTTCAACGGACTGTACGCTTGCATTCAGTCACAAGCAGCTGAAGATTCTGAACCTGCTGGTGATTTGTATTTGCGTGGAGAACAACGAACGAAGGTCACTTCGAAGAGAACGGAAAAGATTTCGAGTAATATGATCTCCGGTGCTCGAGATTCGACAAATGAGGTTAGTATTTGCCTTGCACATGACCAGTTGGCTAATCGTATTTAATAAGTTTGGAGGACGCTTTGGCTGGCAGTCACTTAATGTGATGAGAGTTAAAAAAATCTATACGCTTATTACGTTATTGATAGGCTTTTCATCGGCTAAATAACTCCGTACATACTTCGGACTTCTGTCTGAATGAATGACATGGCTCTCAGGGTAACGTGTTCCGCTTAAAACATTACAGTACTTGTAGGATCTCCTGCAGCGGAACCCATTCCGCTTTGAATTAAGTTTCTTAAACTTGTTATAGTATGACACAGCATCTAGAATTTACCATAGTGGATTTTTATCGCTACTTAGTAAAAGTTGGTCCTACTAGAAGCGGGTTCTTTTTGCTGGTTTGTGGATCATATTCGTGCCAATCATAAACAAACAAAAATAATGCGGAAGTATTTTGTAGATCACTGCGTCATCATGCGGTTCAACAGCAATTTCGCGGTTGATGATAGATTCACCGGGGAAAATTCTGTAGATTAGTTCGGAACAACGTCTCGATAAAAAAGGAACGGGCATACTGTGATAGACTTATCCAGACAGATGTCTTAATACGTTATCTAAAATCTATTATGAAGAACGATGAAGCTGCTTCGCCGTTCTGATGGTCTAAAGACAACGTTATGCAGCCAACAACGTTATTCACGTTTCGCAGTCGCGAATGAATTTGTTTTAGCCTCCAGACTAATTTGCATCGACAGTGAGAATTAGCGAGGGCACACGAAAATGTCAGTCAGCCTGAGAAATTCTTAAAAACATCAATTCTGATGATTTCGCTATTGTAAAATCCTGTAAGCGGAAGATTTTTGCAGCATTAAATCTCGATCAGATTTGTTGATAGAATTTTCGTAGAAACACTCTGGAAACTTTTAATTCTTCCAAGCTTACAAAATGCATACATCCAATCCGTCAGATTGGACTTTTTTTCTGGGAAGACCACCTTGCCGAATGTGTATTATGTAAAGCCTCACATGACGACGTTCATCTTAAAGCCCTGGAAATATCTATTCACGTATGCTAAGCTTTTAATGTAGTAAAACTCCTGACCATTGAAAGGTTCCGATTTTACAGATGCCCCTTGCAATCCCGATGCGGTTGTCTTGCAGAATTTATTTGTGGTGATGCAGAAAAACCATACTGAACATTCTTAACGTCGGGCTGCGGGAGCTAAAACAATGCACTCAACGGAGAATGAGATAATTAGTGTTATCTTGGCTACTTTGGTGGTTCTTGACCGAAAATAGCCTGAAAACGTCACTGAGAATTGAGAAACTGGCCAACCTATTGATAAATGAAGAATAATCTAAACATCAAGATATTATTGCAGAGGTTTGCGTACTACCATATGCCTATGATTCCTCAATTGGTGGTTCACCAACTTACGTGCTTGTGGGCCAATGCCGTATCAGAAGTGGAGTATTCGTTACGTTGTCATTCACCGCAAGAAAAGACAACCTGAGATTTCTTCACCTCTACTTATCGCTAAGTGATTCAGTCAACCACGCAGTTCTCTGGCGCTGCCTCTCATTGAAGGGTATGCCAGAGAAATTCGCTCCTCATTCCGATTGCTTCATGCGAACAGTCGACTTGAAGTTCGTGCTTAAGGCGACCTTCCTCCCGAGTTAACCACGGATGGTGGTGTTTTTCACCGCTATCCTCTATTGCCTTTCCTTTTCTATTTTAATTGAAATGATTGACCAGATAGCCTTATTCTCGTGTGAGGATAATGGCGTCGATCTTTGTTCAGGAAGTATGACTTAGAGTAGGCTGACGATATTCTTCTTTTGGTTGAATAATCGAATGAGTTACAAGCTCTCCCGGATAGCCTATACAACGGTGTAGCAATCTGCAGGATGCAGTTTGAACCTTCAAAGTGTAAAATTCTGCTGTAGGACTAGGTTTGTTCTACAACAAACTTTAGCTTCAGTGGGTACGTTTTGTTATCTAGGCATTTACATCTCACCAGGTGGTCAGATGTCGGATGAAGTGTCATCGAGCAAGCAGAAGACGTGATTAGTTTTCACCAACTCCAGCCACGTGTGGAGCCAGTTTGACATTCGATTGTCCGTCGAAGGTCAAGTGCACACTGCAGGGGTTAGACTGGTTCGAAAAATGGCCGGTAAAGGTAGCAGATAGGCGAAGACTGTAGGTGGCGGGCACCGATTTTTCCTTGGCTTTGCTTAAAGATGATGAAAGCACTGCATCAACAAAGTTGGGATAAGAATAGGACGTTGGAAAATCAGTGGTCAGACACGGCTACAAGCAGTGAATCTAAATAGGCTACGATGACTGTGATACTTGTCACACAGGCCCAGCAACAGACGTGGTCGGCCTTCACTGTTCTCCGAGGCAGCTAATGGTTAGAAAGTAGGTCGAAGTGATCAGTCCATGACAAGGGAAAGAGGTATGAAAAGCGTAACCTGTGGACTTGGCCAAGTAGGGCATTTTGGACTTCTGGGTTGGAGTCCATGAGACCCGCCTACCAAGTGGCTGGAAGCATTTGGTGATTTGGCTAAGTGTAGTGGCCAGTGGTGTTGTTGCATTTAAACTCTTTCTTTTTCTCTATGTTTTCCGTTTTGGTACTTTGTTCTTAGCTCTTTTCGTTTTTTGCTTTAATTGTTTTGCCGTTGACTTGACGAAGCTTCGAGGTAACAGCGAAACCATAGCACAGAAATTTGACGTTACTGAATGGTTGAAACGGAATGAAGAGACCTGAAAAGGGGTTAACAATACGCTTGTCTCTGGGGGCAATATTTTACATAGAAGAAAGAACAATCCAGAAATCGGTCATGACGAGGAATTTTCGACAGCAGTACTGATACACCATAATATACCTCAAGATTATCGCATTATTCATGGCGCATAACATAAACAGAGACTCTTTTCTCAAATGATCAGGAAGTAAGAGTTTTGTTTCATGACGTCCATGTTCTGTGTGTCATTCCTTTGAGGATATTTTAATCCACTTCGGTGAGCAGGCATGGCGAAAGTTTGACACCTTCCTTTTCGAATCCATGCTTTGCGAACAGGTGGTAAAAAAACTAGCCCATTCGCCTTCATCAATTGAATGTGACCTGCCGTGGACATCATTTTACCAGTTCTAATGCCAAATCATGGAAACCATGAGTTTGACTCCACCTTTGTTTTGGCTGTTTCGAATAACTAGAAGAGTTGTAACTATTAGCACTGTATGGACACACTGTCCACTGATTCTTTTAACCGAAATTGAAAGTTGTACGTAACCTCCAGCTCTGCACTTTTCACAAAAACCAAAAAGCACAGACTGCAAGGAGAAACTCCAAGTTGGTGAGAGACATTTAGGACTTACTGAACTTCCTTACCACCGATGTTTCTATACTAAAGAATGCAGTATTCACTATCCTTAGTGTGGTATATGAAATACCATTAAATTTCAAATAATTTGATCAAGCTATTTCCGGTTTTGCATTATGCACTCATTGGCTAGATGTATACTTCTTGAAATGCGCTGAGAACAGCCAGTGTGCACATCATATACCCGTTTTGAAATGACTTTGGTAAACACCACAAAGACTAGCGTTTATGTGCATCTGAATTCTGCTTTAGAAAACGGTATCTATTATTCTCCTCGGTGTACGAAAAACCTGACAATGAACACACTTACCTTATAACTAAACTTTTTATACTTATACGATGGAGTTCCTTCCATGGTTTTAAGTCAACTTACACTTCTCTCCTCACTTAGCGGTGAATGTTCACCTCAAAATGTAGCTCTAATTAATTGTCCTGTATCCATAGTATATACGGCTTGTAATCTGAGGTATACTACCATACTAATCATACACGTATTTACCGAGAAAGGTATCTCAGATGTTCACATGACGTAACCACCAACAAGCCCAGGACTTCCGTAGCTTGACGGTTCATTGATGAACGCTTACTTTAAGCATGCTAAGCATGCGAAGTTGGGAAATAAAACACAAGGAAAGGTGGGATAAGGAAATTCCTGTATGCTCTGGAAAAATCCTGTCTACACGGATCTACAAAAATAGGGTTGATTATTCTGGTCTGAGTACTACTTTAGTATATGAAGAAAAAAACAGAACAGTTTGCCAGCAGATTCATTGAAAACCTTGCCATCTGAATAAACTGTGAATTTTATGTAATGGAAAATCCACTTGCATCTTTCACTGATGAGATAACTTTCTACGTAGCCGCAGAGTACTGCTAAGATAATGTGTGACAATTCAGATGGAAGAGGTCGCACGGCGGTGTAAAATCTGCTCCTCTTTTTCTCGACCGAACTGTTCAGACTACTGAGATAATTTACACGGCAAACGTCCTTGCGCACACAAAATCCTGTTCCTCATCCAGATAATTATGCAATCATAAATTCCGTTAGTGTGTTTGCAAACTTTAGAGAGTATTGCTCAATCGAATTACTCAATACTCATCTAGCTAGTTACGTTGGCCATCAGTTAATTTGTTAAATAGCTGGCTGGTTAGTTGGTTATGACATGCATTATATTGCCTAACGTGTTTTTACTCAATGGAGCACAGTAATTCGTTGAAAACCAGTCCAGAGAGTTCCATGGTTAACATGTAAAACGAGTGGTGGCCCCCACCATGTCCCATCCCCAGCTTAGGTTCACTAAATGTACACTGATAATAGTTTACCAAATTCACGTGAACCTTCTGCGTAGTATTTTGAGGAATTTACGCGATAGGATAGTACTAGAACATTAGCTGAGGTATCTTGACAACCGAACTTGCAATCTGTTTTCATCAATATTCCTCAGAACGAGCTCATCGCGTGGCTTGATGATTTACGTGGTGTTTTGCGAGCCGCAAGTACCATTGAATTCCGCCCAGTTGCGAGCGCATCTTCTGTGTGTTATCAGAAAGTACCACTGGATTTAACAGACGAGAAGGTCAGTGATGTTCTTCACTTTGCACAATGTTTCCCAAAACCACTCCATTGTAGGATTAACTGAGTTTTTCCCATATCACCGACTCTTCCAGGGAACCAGTCATGATCTCTTTGGGTTCTACAAATTATGTTTGTTGAAGAGCATACGTACGGGGAGTTTGTGCGACATGTCAAAACAACCTCATCCTGATAATCTAGTCTGTGTGTATCTGTAGCGGTAGAGAGCAAAGCGATAAAACAAAGGATTCTCAATTCAAAGGAATTTGTCTCATTGTAAGCAGTATTTTGAAAAATACTGATCCTAGTTAACACTTTCAGTCTTAGCAGTGATTTACCGATAGTTAAACATGGTGGAATATATTTAGTTACCTTATTTCGGATCAGGTTCAGACATGCGGTTTGAGCAGCTATCGTACACATCTTGGGAATATTTGCTACTTCAATGACTTCCAAAATCCCTGTTTGTGAACAACCTACATTCTTCCTCGGCCCATTCCGGCAAAATAGGAAACTTGCGTACATGATCAAGCTGTTTTGACCAATTTTACCTGTGCGCGTATATTTCAGACAATAAATTTTCCATACGTGCTACTTTGACAGATTTTTATGCAAGAAGGTAGCATAAAATCGCCGCAAAAAGTGATCGTACGAAGTTTGAAAAAAAATTCCCGATAAAAAGTCGAAAAAAGCGAGTATTGCAGCTTTGCACGATTTAAGTCCACGACAGTTGTGTTGATTCTCAACTGTTACCTGCAACAGAATTAAATACAGTCTGCAAGCAAGTTTAGGACAGAAAAATCGGATAGAGAGTAGATGAAACGGGACTACTTGAGGAATGGAATCACCACGGTCATAGCATTGTGAGTATTGGCACAGCACTGACTTTCAACGATTGGTTGCAATCGCTAGCACAAGTCAAGTTTGCCGTACGTGGTCTACCCCGAAGCCCACACGGGTAGCCTCTCCCGACCAAAGACGTCTTGTTTCGGGTTAGCTTTTATGGCGATAGACAATGCCCCGAATAAACAACGTCACTTTGTACTGGGAGACTTTCCGGTAGCTGAATAGGTAATGACCTCTCTTTTTGGCCGCATTCTGATAGAAGAAACCGAAGTACTCAAATCGCAGGGTTTGATGAAACTTCACAGAGCACCCTAAGCGATATTCGTCCCAGTATCCTTTTCACCTCCGGTGGTCTTTGAGGTTCTGTTTCCTTTGAAACTGTTCCAGTTGTCTCATATGTAAATAGCTTGCAACTGACATCATCTCAACGGGTAGAAATACGCTGAAGTAACAATAACAATATCCAAGATATTTATCTTTGTGTGCTTGAGTTCCACGATTGTCCGTAACCGGTTCTTCTTTTTACGATCAGGATTTTTCACTGGATCCATCTCTATCAACTTTGGCTCAATTTGCTAATCTGATTGCACGCAATCACTTCGGTGGTAGCTGTCCAAAAGGAAATTTTTACGACTGGTGCTTGAAGCTGATGCGGCCAGATGCACTGGCAACGCCAGTGACAGCTGCACTAACAACAACAACAACAACAACAACACCAACGACAACAACATCGATGAAAAGACGTCAGATAGACTAGGAGGACTTTCCCGTCACACACAGCACATTCACAGTGTGACTGATATGTATCTTCTGGGAGGATAACTTGTCTTCCGATTTTATTGCAGTTGTCTCATTTTCATTGCAAATGGTGAATTTTCCGAGGACAAGTCACACAAAACAAACTGATCCGCTGAAAGGATAGTACACTTTCCATCCATCCAAATGCTGAATGTTTCTTTTTAAATTTTCGAATAGGCAACGGATAACTGTGCCCAGGTGCGGCTTTTCTCCACTTTTTGCTTACTCTAAGCGTGTGTTATTCAAACAGTTAATATCAACTTCAGATAATAATGCTGGTTTCACTTTTGAAATACAGAAGAAGATCACCTTCTTTACGATTGGGAGAATCGTGGTTGACAGATTACGTGATTTTTTCTGATAAAATAATAAAATCTATTATTGCACTCTGTGTCACATGTAAACGTGATTTACGTCAACTTTGAATTCACATTCTCTCTTCTTTATCCAAACTATTGGATTCATTTCAGTGTAGATGTGGGCTTTATTAGGTTTCACATAAGGATGAATCATCGAATGCTACCAAGGGTATTTTGTTGTTTGTAAAATTTTGAAATACGTAAACGAACGCATTTGGTGCGTGCCTTGGTACAGTATAACGGAAATAGCTCTCGTGGCTTCGAATACACTCAGTCCATGAGTGAGTCGCTAAGCCTGGAACACTGTTTGAAGTGCCTACACATTAAACTTCATACTAAAGAAAAAAGAAGCGATAGATGCTCCGGAAGAGACTTTGCCTTGGTTCTTCGGTTACGGCTATATCAATGTCAGTTCTGGGTGATGTATTGATATTCAGGTAGTACAACTAGATATGACTTAGATAAGACAAAGCAGGCTTATTTGAGTCATAAATTCCAGCTTTAATTTGACATATAAGACTAGTTGTGGTCTTTATCATGGACACTTGACCATACTGTTCAGGGTTCGGTTCCTGCCCTTGCTGCCAGTTACTCCCAAACTGGTAGCCTCTAAAAGACCACGACCTTCTTGCTTGAATAACGTTAAGTTGTCATATGATGATGAGGAGGTGAATCTAGAGTGCTGATTCATTTTCAAGTTCAATCATATCAGTTTATTATTCAACTCTGCATAACAGTTTGATTCGGTAGATGTCTCCTTTCAAATGAAATTGCTGTGCATAATGAAAACCTACTAGTTTGCTTTTATTTGTTTAGGCCACCAAGGTGCAATCATAACTTGAGGTCTTTGTAGCTTTTACATTGTGGAACTCTATTCGGAGCTCAAAATAGTTTACGACTCTTGTTCATTGGGTTCTATAACTTTATTGATCCCTCACAAACACTTTCCGAATGATGAATAACCAATCAGTCGTCCCAAAAGAGCGAAACCCTTATTCTCTAATAATAATGTGCAATTGAAAACGACGATATATTGGTCTTTCGTGTGCATCTGATGCATTCGAAGAAATGCCTACTAAGAAAAAGACAAAAGGCGAGTATATAGTGATTATGCGGCTCAACTGATAGCACAACTTTGGCAGCTCGTGAGCTCCTCATTTGATACCCTGTAAACAGGTTTGTACCATAGCCATCAAATACTAGGTAATAAAAGCATCTTTAAAGACTTGGCAGAATGTTAATACCACTTGGGTTTGGTATACACTGGATCTGCCAGCTCTATTTTATGAATACTAGAGTATTCTCTTCCGACAAGCGTTCTCCATTTAAAAACCCCAGAGATTGAAAATCCATATCGGTTACGATTGAAGCTCCAATAAAGCGTAATTTGAATATACACTGTGATTCTCTGCGTCAGGTTAAATAACTTGTGGTGGTCAGTGTACAGAACTGTGAGACGAGAATAAAGCGGCCTAGGTTCAGTTCACACGGTCTTCGACTTAGCTACTCACATCACCGCAGATATCCGTATTTTCCTCTCTGAGACTTTACTAATGGTGTTTAATCAACGATAGAAGGTATAAAACAAAGCAGCGTAACGGAAAATAATTTTATTGGTTACTTGTATCACAGTATGTAATTTTTTCTGTGTTCACGCACAGACATGAAGTGGAAAACCCGTTCATACTCACGCAATCAAAAAGTCATCCACTAAGGGCACAAGTTTGTGCGCTGTAAGCACAACGCGATTTGACTCGTAGTATTAACGGTACACTCGCCAGAAGAACCCCCTAAGAACAATACGGAAGATTGTGTTCCCAATATAATATAGTCCTCGTGAATATGTATTGAAGTTCACACCGGTATGCAAGTCAGGTTCGTGAGATTTGGCGACCAAACGTATCAACTGGCTTTCGGCTCCGGATTATTAACGACAAGTTTCAATCAAATGGATGGAGATTTTATCAAAAGTAATCGCCCTGTGAATCCAGTGGCAGACTGCTGTTACGGGTAGACCCGATCTAGTTTGTACTCAAAGAGAACAGAGCCAGTTGTTATATATTTGAGTTGGTGTTATTGTTGTGCTTGAGTGCTACGTATTACCCGGTTTTTCACAATTTCTGAAAGTATTAAGTCGCAAACTTTTGTAGCTACGGTATAAAGTTCACAATGATACTTTTGCCAAGAATCATTTATCGCGTACTCACCGCAATAAAGATCTAAGTCAGCGATCTCATATGCGATTTGGTTATAATTCTGTGCACTATTTCATGCGTAATTCATTGCTAGTTTGTGAACGAACAACAAATATCTTTGATCAGACATATACTGGATGATTGGAGAAACATATCAAACAAGACTTATTCCCAAAACAACATTCCCAAGCTCCGATAAAACAAAGTCTCTGTTTGTAGCTAGTCAAGTGTTCAGTGTGATCGTTTGTAATCCGACGTGCAAGTGAACAGTTCTTTGTTATCTCCATTACCCGGTTTGATACTGAGCTGTAACCGATTTCTAACGAACAGGGAAAGGTTCCTGAGCCTAGGTCACATCGAAAATGTGGCAAAGCAACTGTGTGAACGGAATCAGTGAATAGTTACTTTTATCACGGATTGTTCAACTGTCAATAATGGCAGCTGCTTTCTATGATATGGCCATTTGAATTATGCACATATTGCACAGCTCGATTTGATTTTCTCACTTACAGGAATCAGGAGAACATTCGCGGAGTGGTTTTCGTTTATTTTAGCTTGAGCTGATATTTCCTAAGCCATTCGGTTTGGTAATCCCACTGAGAGATCCATTTGCTCTTTACTGTAGTGCATCTTGTATAACTTGTTGACTACTCGCTAATTTGTCCGTGAATCGGGATTTAGAACAGCTCACATTCGACCATTAAAGACAACTCACTTTCCACGCAATAATCTAGCCGCGGAACAGAAGAGCAACGCTAATTACGCTATTAGACGAAATCAGTAGTAAGCTATGATTTTCGACAATTCAGTGACAAAAGTGTTTTGGCAGAACGTTGAAGCAGTTCAAGCTGTATTATCTGGAATTTACAGTGGAATTACTAAACGGGGTTCCTAAAGTACGCGACGGACTGGTGATATACAATTCCTCCTTCCATGTTATATCCGTTATTTCGTATTGACAATGACACTGCTTGCATATACGAATGGAAATTTCGAATGATAGCAAGCCGCAAGTGGCATGATAAATGAAGCTTTTGTTTGCCGCAAACCAAAACAAATAACTTATTCATACTCCCCAGTTATTATCGCAAGAGGTAAGTAAACAATCAAAAGAATGAAACATTTTTATATCCTATATTTCCCCGACATTTTTACAAAAACCCCTTCTTTCTCCAGAATGTGGCTGAAGAAAATCTTACGTAAACATCTGATGCAAAACAGTTGATATATCCTGTTAGCAAATGCCATTAAATCAGTGATAAACAGCATCAAATAGCCTTTAATACTGATATTATCCTAGAAAAAATAAAACCTGAGTCAAACGAATGCATACGCAATGACACTTCATCCGATATTTGACCACCTGGCGAGATGTACCTGCCCAGGTAACAGAACTAATCCACTTCGGCTAAAGCTACCCTGTCACGAGAAGGTTTGGTGTAGAGCCAACCCATCCTACAACAGCCTTTCAATCTTTAAAAATGTAAAACGCATCCCAAACATTGCTATACGGTTTTAGGTGGTCTAGAAAGGCTGGCAACCTACTTGGATCTTTGCTCACATGAATAATTTTTACGAGCCTTAGATAACCGGTGGAGAAATGGCTCGGTGAGCAGTTTGAATGTGATATTTTCCAACGTAATTCCTCTGTGGTTTTCGTAAGATACCCAGTCACGTTCCTTAAAAATCAGTACAGTCACCGATTCATTCCATAGTCTGCAAATTTGCTTGCAATCCGATATGCCCGGAAAGGCTTTGTAAGCTCAGAAATCCAACCTTCGCTCCCATCCGTAAGCAAGTACTGAGTCAGCCGATCCGGCCCAGTAGTTTAGTACCTTTTGAAATAGCCTATCCCCCGCAAAACCTCCCTATCTGATTGAGAAGTGATATCTACCTGCTTTGTTTCTCTTGCTTTATCAGCCATTTAGACAGCTCTGTCTGGGGAGCAGATCTTTGGTTATCATTTATAAGCAACTGTGCAGGATAGGTGGATTTGATCGCGATCACCGACGAGACTTAAAGGGAAGCGGGTACGCACCGAGGCATGATCTGAGTCCGCAGAAGTAGACCGAAATGAAAGACAATCATCGATTGTTCCACGCCAGTTGTGACCGGTGACATTTTGGTCAATTTGAATCCAAGGTTCTGAAGATCCAAGAGGATACCATGTGAGTCTACACTGCTTATTTTGGAAGAAGTTCATACAATCCGGAAGCAAATTGTGGTCGAAGTGTAGCTACATGAGACAAACGCCTTTCTCAGTGTTATCGACCGGGATAGCAAGGGGGTCTGTAATGTGCCTTTCGAATAAAACAAACACAATATAAAAGAAAACATTTTTGAAATAGGAAACTGATGACCGGATAAGTTAATACAGAAAGAAAATTGTAAAAGATGGAGGATGAAGTGATCCGGTGATCATGTTCAAGGAGTTTATGACCAAGCGGTACAAAAATCTATTTAAGCGTCAGTCTCCTTTGCTGAGTCAAATTCGTCTTTCACATGTCTCTTTGCGTTCATTTAATTTGATCGCAGCGGAATGGTGACATCAGGGAGGAAAGACTAGTAGCTCTTGGATAAACCTCCCCGATACTATCTAGTTTAGTCATAGTGACACTTCTTTCGTTAACCGCAATGACACTAACGTGCTCGTTAATGCCCCGACTGACTTAAACTGAATGGTCGTACAAAGATTCCTCTACCAGGGTACCCTGCATGAAATATCCGTAATGATTACCTTCTCGTGAAGACTTCTGTATTACGGGTAAAATCGTTGATGTCCTTATTTTTCTGGAAAATGTTAAGTATATAAACCGGAAACTGTAGTTGTATTTGGAAATGTATTTGTGCTGACTTCTGTTCTCGGTTGGCGGCGGCAAATGAAGTAACCAAAAGTTTCGAAATTTATCTTGCAGAATATTCTTGCTATTCTTCTCAAAACCAAAACCTCGAAAGGGCCTCGTAAAAGCTAATCACTTCAAGATCTAACAAGGTGTTGGGTGGTATAACCCGGCCGACGAGCCAGATGAAAGTGAAAACACACCGAGCTCACAACCAGTGATCAAAAAAGCAACATTTGAGGAATTCGCTTTCGTGAGTTTGGAAATGTGTTGAACAGTCCCACTAGTAATTATAAGCCGTTCATTTCTTCCTGTTTTGTTCCTTTATAGTGTTTTGCTGTTTTTATCTACAATTATTCTGTTATAAATTGCCCCAAAACAAAACAATGAAGATCCTGAACCATGCCTTTGTCATCGACAGGTTCATCAGAAAGGGGCCCAGGTTCGTGTTCCTCAACGACCAAACGAGAAACCTGCATGTGATCACTTCATGTTCGACGTTTTGAATTAAGCAGAAGATCGGCAATTCATACATTACTAGTTCATCATCATTCTCCACGTTTGAACGAACTCCGTGACACACATATTTCACTCCTTCTATGCACTAAGATACAAAGGCGAGCAAATATATGTCCGTCCAATTTGTACTGGGATTACACTGTTACATTATGACCATGAATTTCAACCGTTTGATGCTATCCCCTCTCTAACGGATTTTGAAAATTCCGAACAGATTCGTTCCTATCACTCTGTTCATCGACTCCGTGGTAATCATTTCATTTTTTCTCATTGGCCAATTGAAACCGTCCAAATGATAAAACAAAATAATCGACTACACTGTGTTTTCAATTTTTTTCTTCATTTTTCGGGAATATAACTGACAAACTCAATTACGAATTTGCTTCAACAATGTGTGATAAGCGAACAAATTTCCAATAGGTTTAACACGGAAGTGTTGTCAATATTTTGTACATGCTGTTCACATTTGGTAGAACTATGTTTGGGGTTACCGAGTCAATATGTTTTACAGAAGTTTACTTCGAATAAACTTGTTTTTGCTTCTCAAGGGGGTTAGTTTTCTGGATCGAACTCCTGAGCATTTAAAATGTTCGCAGTTGATTCGTGGTAGGAACTTGGAAGGGAAATTGTCTATGATTCCTTAGTTTGTCGAAATAAACCAAAATCTAATCTCAAAAGTTCAATCACAACCGTCAGCTGAGATACAGATATGAATAGCCGTGGTCGAAAATAATGTCATTTATTGTTTATGTATTTAAATCCCAGTCAATTCATAAAAATGCCTGTAAAAAAAGAAATTTTACTTTTGATATGGTACCTCTATTTTTAATGTATATGACGCTGGATAATCAAGGGTAGATGTACAGCCGTATATAGCAGAGGGTAAAGGAACGCGCAAAAATTTTAATATGTTGGCAAAGTGTTGAAGCCTAATAGTTATTTTTCTTTTTTTTCATTTTCAAGTGTGAGGTTTAGTGCACAGTGTATCTAGCACATAAAGATAAGTCTGTCTGAGAAGACAGCAAGAAACCTTTCGGTCTCTCACGGATAGGTAAAATCTTACTGAGTATAAGCGGCAAACTGTGACTGCACTTTGTTGATAGGAGATAAACAATACTGGAAAGAGAGCTGTTGTTTGCAGTGATTCTTAATCCTGCTATTACACATCCTATGGGTGACTGCTATGCACTTGATTGGCCGTTTACCGGGTTGAAGGTCATTTGTACAATGGTCGTGTGGTGTATGTGCCGGGAGGGAGGTTGTGTGGTGTTTGTCAGTTAGTGTGTGGTGACGGTGAATCGACCACTGATAGTGGGTTTTCAAGACTCATTTCTCGCTCCGTATGCTCCGTCTTTGGCCAAGGCAATTGAAGTGCCTTTTCGCACAGGTCCGGGCTTACTAGACGTACGATGATCGCTTCAGCTGTGGCCAAAATCCGAGGTCGGATTGTCTTTGGTCGGTTGGAGGGGGGGGGGGAGAGCACGATACAGGATGACATTTCAGCTAACAGCACCGTAGCTTGCTTGGTAAAGCCAGAACTGCGCAAACATTACCGCCCAATGCAACCAGTTACATGTTACTCCGACCGTAACAGATTATCCCCTTTGCAATCCTCACTTGCACACTGTGTTTGAGCACTCTGGTCAACCTTCATTTTCTATGCCTGTCGTTATCTTTATTTTATTCATGAACTCTAGACGTGCCATACTTCACACCAGTCTTACATAAGATTCCTGCATTTTGTCGAAGTAACGGGTTCGCTGCACTCGTGCCTATTTACAGTTATATGTAACTGCATGCCTATTATCCGATACCTAATACTATGCACGTAAATTCCATAGGTGATATTGGAAACTGAAATCTATTCGTGTTACAGGCTTTTTCATCACTATCATTGTGCCAAAGGGACAGCAACCGATCACAGATGATTGGGAAACGAGAAAGGATTTCTCACCTGATTTGGAACTGACATCCCGCGGATCACGAAGCAAGTAATATTAACTTCCCCCAAATTACCAGAAAATACTGGTTATTATTCGTTTTTTAAGTTCCCATATTCCGTGAAACGAGTGTGATTGCATGCATCCATCAATTAGCATGGAGCAATCAGAATCAAAAACCTCGCAGGATTGGGTCACCTGCAGTCATAAAGTTTACCGTGCTAATTTGGTCTTTTTTATTCACTGTAAGAACCAATTAGGATGTGGGAATGTGATTGACACAAGTGATTGCTCGTATGCATATACTAGTTCACTCTAAAGCCATTCTTGGTAGCGTGCCGAAGGCAATTTCATTGTGCTATGACAATGAATCAGATGTCTAGTCTCACCCTCAAGAACTCAAACAATTCTTTTCAATCAGAAAATTCATATTGTTCCTATTTTCCACTTTAGATCACATATAGTTGTAAAAGGTTAGTAATTTTGGGTTTCTTTATTCGGGCAAAGTAAAATGGGTTGTTAGAGTTAGATACATTCTTCAATAGATGTACAAAACTATGAGGTAAATCTGTCCAATTGATTTATGCTATACTTATGCAGATATTCTGCAGATTTGGCCGTAATGTGTATATTATCACATGAGATTTGTCGCATAAAATTACGAAAATCGGAAGAGAAATCCAGTAGGTTTTTTAATTTAATCTCAGAATGAAGCTAACATTATTTGAAGTAATGAGATGATCCTTCACAAATATCACTTGATTGCTTGTTAGAGATCCCATTCTGATCGATGAGGAATGCGTTGCGTCTACCTCTATCAGCCCGTTCTTCTGAACAGTCATGCTGAGCTCTCTCCTTGCACAAGCAGCTGTTTGAAATATAAATACCTCATGACGTATTTTCGTATTTTCGTGACCGTGGTGATGAAACTTGGTAGCTATTTGCAACTGGACTTAATGGCAACGAACAGATCGATAGCGGAACCAGCAAGTAAAGTTGGACTTCTCGAAGGCACAGCTGGTTTTCTCCACCGAAATAAGCGAAGACAGAAAGAGTCAAATCGTATTGCTATCATCATGTTGGATGGCAACCCATTGAAGGTGTCAGTGTGCCAAAGTAGACTAAATGTTGCCTGAGTCTTAATGGTTATCTGCCATTTTAAACTGGGCATTGGTGGGCTAGGCAAAATAAGTGATTGCGCGACTGAATATGAGGAAAGCGTCACTGTTAAATGACCTAAAGCCGTAAAATTATATAATAGCGGGTTTGAAATGGCTGTTCTTCGGGTCGTTGTCTAATGCAAAATATAAAAAACGTTTTGAAATACAAAGTAATCCAGACGACCTTCAACACGATGAACAAAGGAAGTACGTAGTGGAATTTCTCGAACCCTCAACAACAGTACGAAACGAAATATCATCCGACAGGCAGCCATTCCATAATAATAGTATCAGTGGTGGCCAACTAACACGTGACTCCAACAGAATCGGGCAGAGACCCAAATTAGAGGAAGCATGAATTTGCCAAATCGCCTCGAAGGTGATGACGCCACCTCGGCTGATGATGAAACATCTGGAATCGAACTGGCAAGCTCAGCAAAAGGCGTTAAACATGAGTGCCAGTCGCTGTTTTTACACTGGTAAATGCTTATAGCCCGTAAATGATGTACGCTGTGTAGCATGGTGATTGATATCAAGCTCGCCGTGGACTAATGTCGAATAAGCTCGAATTATGACCTGGAGTGACATTTAGTTTGAGGAAATAAAACGAAGTTTTTCTTAAAAGTTGAGAATCTTCCGAAAACCATCTTTAATGAGCCAGAAGTATGTGAGGATATGAATGAATTGCTGGAACTTGTCACAATAATTACCATTGTTTGATTTTGTTACCATTATTGGTGAATACTGTAAGCTCCCAGTTTGTAAGATCTGCATTGTTTCGGGAATCATTTGTGGAGATTTTTCGGTTTCATTGGCAAATGCGGAGAAAAAGTCATACCCATTGAATACGGGTAAAGCGGTGAACTGATTTGAAGAACGGAGCTATGTTTTTTACGCATGCATACAAAGGTACGTCATTCTGACAAGAGGTGGCTATCGAACTGATTTCCTTTTGCGGTGGCTCTGGCTTTACATGGCTGTGTGCCGCCACTAACCTACTGGTACTTATTTGTAAATGTTGATACCAGAACTTGCTGGCAATTTCTGATCCTCTTCAAGGTTACCGTCGGTTGTCCGTAAAGTAGCGCTGCCACTTCTCAAATTAATTACTATTTGCTACCAATGTTTCGATGGGTAATGAAAGCAAACTCTTGACTGAAATGTTCCCGATAAAGTGTTGGATTTGATGAAAAAAGCATGGAGAGGTACTTACCCAATCACAAGTGTAGCTCTTTTGGCACACACAATAACATTAAGTGAAAGTAATGTGCTGGTCAGGGAACAATAAGATCAGGGAAAAGGGAATATGTCTGCAACATCGGTTACGGGCACGAAGTACCGTGTATGATAGTTATGATATAGGTCACGAAGGTAATTTAGCAAGAGTCGTACTAAAGCATTTTCTGTAACTTTCAAGGTCGTACTGTTGACGCATTATCCCATTTTCCAAAGCAGAAGTATACCGAACTGAGTGGTGTGGTATTGTATCCGAATGACAAGACAGTATGCCCCCGGGAAGCACACGATCCGTTTCGCGAGTGTTGTCGTTCATCGGGTATACGTGTCCGGTACTCTTCTGTCCAAGCTTCCTTATATTTGAGCAGTCTACAGCTGGTTCACAGCTTTACTCTCATTTGAATCGTATGGAGTGAGCATGGATGACGAGTCCGTTTTAAGAATCTTACGGTAATTCTTGCAAAGTTGGTTCGTCGGTTAACAAGCCTGGGATTCAAAATGAGGACACACGGCCACGAGTTGGGTCTTTCAATATGAGTATGGTGGTGGGCTGTGGGCTCCGCGTTGTGATTTCAAAAATGGATTCTTCGTCAATTCACGCTTCTTATGATCCAAATGAGATTACAGCCAAAAATTTTAGCCCTCAGCTTGAAAGATCAGCTATTTTCGGATGTCACAAACTTCTCATTTTTTAGGAAGTCTTGGTAAAACACCTTCCCCGAAACATGTCGCAAAATAGTTCTCATAAAGCCAGGCCGTGACGACTAAATAATAACCAGGGAAAGGCTAGACCACATACGACCTAACCCCTTTGACTCGCCGAAAAGCCGTCTGAACTCTGACGCAAATCGAATCACAGATGAACGATTTAACCTGGCCTGTGTAGAGTCAGGGAGTGATTCTAACTGGATGACTGAATTCGGGAACTTTCTAACTTCGCTTTCTATATCCTGTTGTTAGTTCGTATAAAAACGCTGTCCGTTGAGGCTCTGTTTGCCGCCTTTTGGTTTGTTTTTGTGGGTTGAAGTGATAGGTTTACGACATAGCTGATAGGTGAAACCTTTCCCTTCTTTCATGTGTGACTTAGATAACAGATTTTAATAGTAATAGATAATAGTCAACATAAATTGAAGAAAATGGTCGAGAATTATTTCACTTTTGAAGCAACGTCATTCATTTGTTGGTCTACACTGGTTAGCTGTAAGCATAATCATACAAAAGAAGAATATTGATTGGATATACTTTTCACGATACTCTCCCAACTCACTGTATCTTCACGTTCTTATCTCACTTGGGATGACATATAGCAGCAGATAATCGCACAACATATTGATCACATTAGTGTGGGATTAGAAATTTTTATTCAACCACGATAACTTAGCATATTTCAGCATAGGATTTAGTGGGAGACACTAGCTTGGAGGTAATGGTACAATGACCGCATCTCCCTTCGGAGCTGTCTAGCAGTACTGGCTTTCGTAGAGGACGAAACAGGAAAAACTCAATGCAGTAATTATATTGTACTGCACTGAGAAATTCAGCAAGTTAGCAAACTCACGTTCTAGTCAGAAGGAGTGAAGGTGACCATTGTCACTTTGAGATAGGTATAAAATATAAATATTCCCAGTAAAATCTGGCTCAGCCACCGAAGTTCACGTAAATTTCCTCTGTGACTTTCATCTCGTCAACCAGAACACGTGTTAAGCAAGACATTGTAGAGTTGCGATAGATGCGGGACAAGATAAGACTAAATGTGGAACTTGTTTTGGGATGCAGAGGGTATACATGCAAGTCATGGTACAGAGGATGGTTGGGGTCTGTGAGAACTTTACTGGCGATTTTTCCACAGGCTTTCATGTGCTAATAACTGACTTTGAGGATAAGAGAGCCTATGTGAATCATAAGAAACCCTACTGATAGCGGCTTGGCCGGCTTGTAGTGTAATAAAATCTTTCTTGGGTAGACCAGGGCAGACTAAGGAGAGCAGTAGAGTAAGACTGGGAGAATACATTGACGAACAAAAGAAAAAGATCTGTGCTTGGCTGATTGTCCTCCGGACTGCACCTTTCGCGCACAAACCTCAGGTCATCTGACCAACCTGCACTCAGAGGTATCAAACTCGAGTTTCACCCTTGTTACATTTAATCAGTGGTGCATATCCTTTGCCATACCCAGGGTTCGAAACCGAGCCCTTTCACCTAAAAGGAGTGTGTGTTACCACTGAGCCACCCAGCTCCCGTCCATGATGATCCAAATCACCGATTTAAGCTTATTCAGCTGTCGTCCTCTATTACAGCTTGAAGTTAACGGGACAGTGACCTTGTCTCCATTCGAAGCTATGGGGCATTTCTGGCTGTAATAGAAGACGACATCTTAACAAGCTTAACTCGGTGATTCGGATCATCATGGACGAGAGCTGGGTGGCTCAGTGGTAACACACACACCTTTCAGGTGAAAGGGCCCGGTTTCAAACCCTGGGTGTGGCGGAGGATATGCACCACTGACGAACTGTTACCAGAGCGAAACTCGAGTTTGGTGCCTCCGAGTGCTGGTTGGCCGGATGATCTGGTGTTTATGTGTGATAGGTAGAGTCCGAAGGACAATCAGCCAAACAAAGATCGATCAATTTCACACAATACTCTCAAGTTATTGCGTGATACATAGAAAGGAAATGAATAACAGTTTCTGTGGCATCTAACTGCCTTAACTTACGAATTTGAAAAGACAGTCTAGGTAGTTCTTTACCACAAGAATGTGAGTAGACCATTGTAAATTGACGTTGATGGTAACTCATAAGTATTTGACAGAGTCAGCCCTGGAAAGGTGCACATTGTTGATGGCCGATTGCTTATTGGGGTAAGGGGAACGAGAAAGGGAGAAAGTACATTGAAAACACTTGGAGGTATTGAGGTATGGTCTAGAATGGGATGAAAATTTTGTATAAGATATAAGTTCTCGGAAAAAGAGTTGAAGTTTGGTTGATTGGAGACAGATTGATAGAGAATGAAGTCATCGGCGTACATAGGAAGTTGTGCAGGTGATGCAGTGGTCAAGTCACCGATTTACGAGGTGAAAAGCCAAGCAGAAAAAAAGGTACCCTAAGGAATACCAGAGATATTAGTTAAAGAACCAGATAAACCTGTAAAACATTCAGTCTGTTGAGGTCTGTTGTACCACTAGGCTTCCAACCACAAGAGTTAAGGCGTGCAGCAGGCAAAAGATTCCAGCTTTTCAAGGGGCAGAGAACGAGAAACGGAATCGAAGGCAAAGGAATGTTCGGGTACAATAAAACGAACGGATTTCACTGGAATATATTTGTTCTTTAAAATGAAATAGGAAACTAGAGCGGGTTGGAGCAGTGAAAAAAGGCCCGGGTTCAAACCCCTTAATGAGCTGGTGTATATGCACAAGCAATGAGTTCTAACAGCAGCAAAACACAAATCTAGCACCTCCTTGTACAAGGCTGATGGGACGAGTAGAGGTTTGTATGTGAACGTCAGAGTTCGAAGGGTAGACAGTCAAGGGCAAAAAAACAAAAGATGCATATGAAACGGCTTTTCCGTCACAATCGTCTATTCCGTTGCCCAGTTACTGCCAACATAAATATATTTTATTCGATGCAGATAATGCAACCACGCAGAAAAAACAAACCGCAGTTTGTGCCACTGAAGTCCATTAAAGTAACATAATTCCTTTTTATCTACCTCACAATCAAAACTTAATTGGTCCATGCTGAAATTTATGTAAATTTGCCAATTTTTTCTACTAAGACCTCACGGGCAAATGAATGGAGCTACCAATGTGAAGTTTTCATTGTCAATAGAGAATCCCTGGTCAAGCAAAACGTTACTGCGCTTGATCAAGATATGGATTAATATAGAGCACCACTGAGTGGGCTCGGTGGAATGAAGCCTTTCAGAGATGAAACTTACTTTTAAATCCAGTGTCCCATATTCTGGTCTATGGGCGCGGAATACAGTAAGGCGGAAATCAGGAATGTCTCCACCCATAGTGATCCTGAAAAGAAAAAAGGGCTGATTCTTGCTGTTTGGGGTGATCATCTAAGTTAACATACTTTTTGGAGAAAATTACTTCGTAACGAAAAAGTAGATAGTAAGATCTTCTTAAAACAGTCATTTTTGAACTATTAGAACTTTTTGGAACTACGGAGTACTGAAAAATGGAATATGAACAATTAATTATCCCTTTCAGTGATGATAAAATCTTTGGATATCGCGTATGTGAGTATGAATTTCTCAAACCGTTCTGCTTTATCTCGGTGGAATCCTGTGGATTTATTCGGTGAACTTTGTCGTCGATCTTTCATGTCTTGAATTTACAATAATATTTGCTTTTCTATGGCATTTGCTACTATCGGCCTTATACTTCAGTCCAAACCATCACCACATTATATTCGCACATGGATTCCAAAGATTTTTTTTTTAATAGAATAAAAAAGATCCGACGTTTGTGCACCAAGGTTGGTGCACAATTCAGTTACTGTCGACTCTTTGTTCTTCAATACAAGATCTGAGAAAAGAAAGCGATAATTCTAAAAGAAATACTATGACTGTGAAACGGGACCAGTTCAAAATCTAGGTCATATGTCCTGGTGACAGTGACCAGCACGCAAATCGGTGTACGACGGGTGCGTATTATCCAAACATTTCTTATGGGTACGATTCAATGTCTGTCAGTTGGTCTGCAAATCAGTTCCTCAACAGGGATTAAGGAAACGCGAATAATTATTCATGGACCTTGTAACGAAATTTGTGGTTTTCTTTTCGAATCCCAGTGCAAATTACAGTAGAGTAAGATGAAGAGAACACACAAATACGAAATCACATAGGATTGAATGTGGAGTCCAAAACTGTATAAGTTCAAAAACGTAGAAATGAAAATCTCGCAGTATTCCCACGGAACTGAAAGTGCGGATAACAGGGGAGATTGCTCTCGTTTTTTATCCCTAGCTATTTGAGGGGGGAAAACAGCATGGCGGACAAGCTCTGTTTCAGTTATTCTTACTCATACCAATAGATAACTATATTACATATATATATATATTCACTAGAATCTAATTCGAATCATCTGGAGTGTGAATGGATACTCTTCATTGAAGAGCCCACAAATGAATCACAACTGTGATTTCTCATATTTATTCGTGTCTGAGTCACTGCTAACCCAACGAACAACGAGGCTGCATGAGCAAGCGCTCATATTCATAGTAAGTAGTATATTACCGTGCGGACAAACTTCCCCGGAAGCACACGACCGGTTTCGCGGTTGTTGCCGGTCATCAGGTATGCGTACCCGGTACTCCTCTGCCCACTCGTCTTCATACTTGTACCCTGCGATGTTATATGTTCACTGGAATCTAATTTCAATCGTCTGCAGTGTGAATGGATACTCTTCATTGAAGTACCGGGTACGCATACCTGATGAGCCGCAACGACCCCGAAACCGGTCTTGTGCTTCCGGGGAAATTTGTCCACGCGTCTACATACTACTTACTATCAATATATATATATATATATATATATATATATATATATGATTCACAAAGTAGAAAAAGGGAAAGATCATCTAAATCTGTCTGTGCACGTGTGTGTGTGCGTGTGTGTGCATGTGAAACTGATCACGGTGAAGAATGTTCGAGTGGTTGCTAACGTGTTCGAGAGCAAGAAGTGGGCCATAGAAGTGTAAGTGCTTGCACAAATTGTTTCTGAGCCCACAGGAGAGGGTTGTAGAGACGAATATTCACAGCTTCGGCTGTGGCTAAGATGCCACGAGTGACAAGTCTTGATTGCTTTCCCCGAACTTGTAAATGGTGCGAAAAGCGTTTATAACCTTTTCCGAATGGTTTGACTCAACAAGATGTGAACACATAGAACTCGTAGTTGTCTTTATTGCTCGTGTTCAACCAAGCCAAGTGGTGTTCACAAACACGTTCGGATAGGCGCCTGGTGGTGCGGCCGACATACCTGGTTCCACAGGAACAGGTGGATAAATACACACACAAAAGATGCTGCAGAATCTGGCACTATCCTTCAGTCGAAAACACGCGATGGGTTTGGACTCGAACGTAATTTGTAATTGTGCAGAGTAGAATGTTCTGCTGACTGCTGCTGTTAGTCTTCGTTGAATAACTTCGGTTTCCGTATCCCCTTTGAATGGTAAACGGCTTCTTTTCGACTACTATCTCTCCTGGCCTATCTCCATGTCGTTGAATCGTCTTGCCTGTGAACCGTTCAGAATAGCCATTTTTAACAAAATGCTCCTCAGGAAACGAAGTTCATTTTCTACGGTGTCTTCCGTCCAGGTTTTCCTTGCTCTATCAACCAAGCAGCGTACTAGATTTCTCTTCACTTTGAGCCTCCGAAACTGAGAAAATGAATGAATAAACCGTTCCAGGTTGCTTTTCTATGCACTGATAAGTGAACGGAAGCATCACTTTGACGGCGTACACAAACATCCAAGTACTGTAGACTGCTTTCCTTTTCTTGTTCCAAAGTGAATTGAACATTTTGATGGGCTGTGCTAAATCTGTTAACTAGTATATTTGGATCAACTTTGATATCTACTACGCATACGATATCGTCCACATACAGTTTGTACAAGGTGCAACCTTCGATTTTTGACTTGAGTTCTTTATTTTCAAGTTTTGCCATCAAAATATTAGAGATTATGGGTCCCAAAGGTAACCCCATTGCCACCCCTTCTTTCTGGCGATATATTTCACTGTTGACCTGAAACTGGGTGTTATGAGTGCAGACAAATAGTAACTGCTTCAATTCATCCAACGAGATGCCCGGATCGATATTGTTCTCCCGCTTGTATTCACATGGTCGATTGTTTCGGCGATCGGGACATTGGTGAACAGTGAGGTAACGTCTAGCGAGATCATTTGCTTGCCTTACAAATCTGTATTTATCATAGTCTCTACAAAATGAAATGTATCTCGTAGGCTGTGTTTGGAAATCGTGACTCTTACTGGTTCCAACAATGTAACTAACCGCCTCGCTACTGCGTGATAAGGCGAGTTACACGTAACCAAAGTCGGTCTCAAGGGGACACCTTCTTTGAGTACATTCGGTAGGCCGTATAACCTAGGAATCGTCGTCCCAATTGGTCGTATCCTCTCACGTCTTGTGCCCGAACACGTGTTTTAACCAGTCGAACATTCCTCACGGTGGTCAATTTCACACGCACACCCACGCATGCTCAGACAGATTTGGATGATCATTGTCCTTCTTTGTTTTGACTCATATTTAATGTTATGTATTGGTATGAGTTCGAATAACGGAGAACGAGCATGTTCGCCATGCTGTTTTGTTCTCAATATGTTCTGTGTGATATTTTGTACAACTTTTGGGGGAATTCAGTTTAGAATTGGAACCGTGTCTATTGATCAATTTTTTGTGCGAAACGAGGAATGTGACAGAGTGAAAATGCATTCCGGACACTTCAGTGGATTCAGTGTGATATCAGACCAAGAGGAAAAGTGTTCATTATTTGACGATATTTCACTGAATGTATTGAAATCAGAAAACCGCAGATGAACTGGTGCAGAAAGACATCATACTGTAACAAAGAAGGCAAGATGGGTGAAGAACACCTGTATTTGGGTGGCAGTTGAAACGGGTACAATCGTTCATATAGTCCTTTTTCCAGACCATTGTGCTGCAAAACCGATCATCTGGCTGCCTGAGCATTTCGGCCGCATTCTAGCCAGTTGCCTATGGCCATTAGCTTGATTCTTTTGTGCACTATTTCCTTTCGGCCGGTCAATGTGTTACGGTTGACGGATTGATCGGTACCCCCTCACATGAACTATGTTGAGATCCCAGTGAGTCTGATCATCCATTCCGTAGGCTTCCTTTTGTCTGCTGCGCGATGCCTTCCATATATTCCCAGTCTCTTCCTTGGTCTGTGGTTCTCGACTGGTTAGTCCGATCGGTTTGATGCTCGCATCGTTGCTCCAACATTCCCACCTGTAATACGACTGCTTCAAAATATAAGTAAGAGCGTTGACAGGTATATCGATGATTTAACTAAAAAATATTGATGAAAAATAAAAGACGCCCTGGAGCATTGCAGAAAAGTTGGTCAAAGTTCTGGATGAAAGTTTACCTAGTTTGGAACACTTTTTCTTTTAAGCGAATAATCAAATGTCTGACTAGGCATTTAGTACGGCATCCAAGATATTTTGGTAAAATGTCATGACTAGGAAGTAGAATCAAACGCGAAAGATTATTCAATAAAAACACACCTGACTAACTTCCCTCCTTCGTGGAAGATGATTTTCGTTTTTTATTCCACACCACGGAATAGAAACATTACAGATTGATACGTCATAAAGTTCTTTAGGAAAGCACCTTATTTTTACCAATCCTATTAAAAAAGCAGATGGAAGAAATGAAACTATGTGAAGTGCGCAATATAAGGGTAGTAGCAGACACGAACAAAGAAGTCCTGGTTCTGTGATCAGACAGCACGCCCCAGCCTGCTCAGAATGAGGGACAGGTTTGGATTCCGCGAAGTAGATCGATGATTTGCCAAATAGACTGTACGTCATCTTTTGTACAGTATCGAGGACAACATTACGTGCAGCGAAGCCGAGTGATTAACCAACGAGAGACCAGCTACTGTCTGAACCGACTGGATCTGAATTGGCCAATCGGGTTTCAACCAGATCAGCCAGCCAGGAGAGGCACCCGTCAGTGACAACTGAGCTGAAAAGTTCGCAGGTAAGAATCTGGGTACTGTCATTGCATACCCTATACAAATGGTCTATTTTGTACCAATAAATTGGGATGGTTCTCGGTCAAAACAGACTTCTTCCTGAAACTAGTAGGATTGTTCAGAACACGCAGAAGAACAGGCTCAAATGGAAATCTGAATCCGTATGCAAAAGGATCGTGTTGTGTAGCTTGAGATGTTCGAGCACTCGTACCAGGTGAATGTGATTAGGAACACCACTTAAAGTTATGATTTTCCTTGATTATCGAAAGCTTAGTTCATTGGTACAACGCGCAATGTGCCGCTGCGAAGTGACCACAGATAATGTGTCAAATGCCATCATGAGACGAAACCAGTTTAGAGCAATTATTCGGTGACACCAGCTGTTAAAAAGTAGGTCACAGTTGACAGTTGAAAAGTTAGAACAATACTGCTCGTCCCAATGAGAGTCCCTGACGTCACTTTTTACAAATGTCGATGTAGATGAAGCGGAACGAAGTCCATTTATGCTCCAATGGTTAGGTACATTTTGTTTATAGATCATGGAAAGCTCACTTATACTCTTAGCTGCCAAAAGTTCACAACATCGGCCGGACTCTAACCTTTCAATTATAGAGCAATTACTCTACCAGCTGGAAGTTTACAGTACGGTCAGTCGTACGCAAATAACGCAAATAATTATGCAATGACGCGTAACAAGTAATACACACAGCTGCAGTCTATGTTTAACTAACTAAATTTTCCACACTGAACATTACTGTGAAACCTCATGCAACAGATATAATTTACATACAAATTTCAGTCTGGATAAACAGTACAGAGGACCAACACTCCAAGCGCAAATCCTTCCGTATACTGCTTCCCATCGCGTACGCATAAAATCAACAAGAAAAATAATTTTAACCAGCAAAAAAATGATTTAATTAAGGCAGTTCCATGGAACCTGAAATTGTATGTGTGTCAATTCTTGTGTGCGTGTGTGTGACTGCATGTGGTTGGCCAGAACGATGGTGGATTATGGGTGAAGGTCATACACTCCGGAATACGGCGGGTTTGGTGTGGGAGATCAAAAAAGCTTCTAGCATCTCTGGTCAGTATTAGTCGCGATGACATAACACGACCGAGAACGCGTTCGCCGGATCCACTGTGTGACTACTTGTGATCAAGTTGCGAGTGACGGAACAGGTTGCCTCATTGTTGCTGGCATGTGCTACGTCCAATTCCTTGAGTAACTCTCCGATATCATCCACATGATTCACGACAATGAATATATCATCGACATATCTTCTGCACAAAACAGTCCTTTTATCACCACATCTAGCCATACTTCTGTTAATTTGCATAACTGAGGATTACAGTAATACTGCAAGACATTTATGATTGATTCAAATCTCCTGAATGCCTGGAAACCAGATGTTTACTGTATCCATTTGTCAACGGTTGGCGTTACGTTCCCATAAATTGTACCTCTAAAATGTCAACAATTGACACGATTATCACTGGCCAATATGTCTCCATGAGAAGAGATTCAGTTGCATGTAAACGACGAGTGAACTAGTGCAGGTGCTGTAGACTTAGGAATCAGTATTTTAGTGAATTGACAAATTTTACTCCAACGAGAACATTACAAGTCATGCTACATCAACTACGTCTCAGCAGATAACCTACTACTCCCTGGGTTTTCCTATTGCATCGTTTGTTAATTCCACCAAAGTAACCTACTTCATTTATTTGATGATCGAAGAGCTAAATAATGAAATTGAATGCAACCGTGGCCCTTATTCAATAACTCGAATCATTTCAAAGTTTCTAACGTCCTTGGAGGTCACCAGTTGGGAGTGCATATTGTAGCAAGGAAGAAAGAATCATGAGCCGTCCACGGAACCTATTTCTTCACTTAAACAGTTTTAAATGATTGCACAACACTCCCGAAGGTTCTCATAACGAGACTCACGGTTGTGGATTTCAGGCATCGGCAATCCCATTGCAAGGAATGCCCAATCATCAAAGGCAATGGATTAGTAGTCCATTCCGTTTAGTATTAGTATGTTGGTTACTAATAAGTTCAAAACTCCACACCATTCCAGTTTCATTGTAATCTGTTCCATGCTTGCTCGAAGTTTTCACCTTCGGTACTTCAATCCTCCTCTTTTAATTTGTCGCCTTCCCACCAACAATATCAGATTATACTCCTATGCAAAATAATGAGCGTTAGGTGATTTTGCCATTAACTGGAATTTGCCTACTCTGTAATAATCCTCAAATTGACCAAACTCGGTTATTTGGTTAAATAGGAGAATTAGGCGTTTATAGTCTGTCCAGCTGACCAGTGATTGTTACATAGATCTAAATTTAGTCATCAATGATTTGCAATGCATTTTCAAAGCATTATTGCACTCATTACAAATACACCGAATTTTTGTCTACCTACTCCAACTGGCACGATAGAGAACACCGGAAGGGACACAAAAGCGACGAGGAGAACTTCGCATTCTATACCAATAGTGCCAAATTATCCAAGCTAATCCTAGATCGCTCACATCAAGTCAGAATAATGTGATATGGCGCCAATCTACCTTGACATTATTCATCAAAACTTCCAGAATTAGGACATCCAATGTGTACCAAAGTTGCCATCTGATCTGCCTGAAGAATTCATAGGGAAAACAAAGAAGAACAAAGTGTGAATAACTAGGAGATAATGAGTGTCTCGAAGAAATTAAATCGGCGAAAATAATTACCGATGCATTGCTGTCAGCACCATACTAGTTAACATTTCCCTTCTCGATAGAGAACACAACTGTGAATGCTCGTTCACATACACATTTGCACACTAATTTCGTTACCACTCACTGAACCTAACCACGGGAATAACTGCAGTGATGTTGTGATAGTTGCAATGGAACAATTTCTCACTTAGCAGGTAACCTGTTTTGATCAGAACAAAATTGAGTCATTGACGGATCAGGCTTATATAACTGACAGTATTTTTGTGTCACCATGAACAACCCAAACAGTGCATTCTACCCTGTTTCAGTGAATAATCAAAATATAAAGACTACGAGGGACTGTTGGACCGCAAAGTGTGGTGCCGATTTCGTCACACAGGTTTCCCAGTGAGCAAACAAGATGACGCGACAGAATTCATCAATTCAGTCAACAAAATGATGTTCTACTCATCCGGAAAACGGAATAAAATACAAATAATCTGGAATGGTGCTCTATTAACGTTGTGTGGATGATACGTATATTCTCGACACCACAAACTGTAAACCAACGTGGAACAAATGTCAAGCACAAAAATTCAGAGCATTCATAATAACCCCATCAACATGTCAGATTAGTGAGACTTTTCGTTGAGAGATGTTGCCGTGAGAAGATCCAATTACCCAAAAAGACACCCGGTAGAAAGAATATCTACCGTGCACTGGATTGGTCTAGTTAATGTAAGAGTTGAATATATTGCAAATACTGTTTCCCAAGGCACAAAACAGATTTCGCACAGCAGATGCACTAGTGAGAGAGAACAATCGACTAACAGGAGCTCTAATGACAAACAAATATACACCATCAGTTCCGGCAAAATATCATCATCATCTAGAGTCAATAAGGAAAATTCAACCTACTATGACAGAGGTGAAAGTGTATTTCATGCTTAGTTAAATAGATGAATGTGTATAAGCTACTATATCAACAAACGATCGAAGTGATCGTCCAGCCATAGGTATTATGCCAGTGATATGGCCAATATATCCACGTTGGTCCGATCGAATATTTCCGAAACCGAACAACCTTCGCCTGTTCAAGCCAAGTCTAAATTCGTGTACAAATTCATATATGAGAACGGAAAGCCAGTTATATTATCAAATTGCTCAATATCTACCAGTTCGACTCCAGAAGACAATGAACAACAAATTCGCCACTGTTGTTTCATCACCGAAACTAGGGTCAAGCAGTTCAGTTAAAACATGTCCGACATCTTCATGAAACAAAGCATTGAGTCATTGCTAGTTAGGTGTTCAAAGTGATCTACACAACTACAATCACCGAAACATTAGGGCATATAGTGCATTTGTGAATCGTGAGAGCGACGCGAGCTCCTGATCAACTTATCATTTCCGTGATAGCAAACTGTGATATTCGAGGTTTGCCTGTAGGATAGACAGTGTGTGTGTTTGGTGATGAGTCAAATTTTATTGTGTCTTTTCTCCATAATTCTCGGTTCTTCGAAGGTCTACTAAAATGATTCCCTTGACTACAGTCTACACCTTGCCGAGGTGGTAGATAAAAACTCAGGAAAATTCTTGCTTTATGCTTTTCTGGTTTCCATTTACGAATTCAAACAGTTTTCACTCCTGGTGTTCTCTTTTGATTGCTCCACAGTCCGCACTGTTCTGACTGGGACGACTATATCAAGTGACTTTTGCGAATTACAGAATTGGCTGAAATTTCTTCTTTCCCCGTCTCACCCATTGCAGTCATTGTACAAATAAACGAGATATGACACGTTTAAATGCTGATTCAAAAAATGCATCCTATTTGATGTCTAGTGGTTCAATTCGGATTATATTAGAAACATTTTATTTAACTTGATACACAAAAAACAATGCTTTTCATGAGGAAATTCGATTCTGTCTAAACCACATCACTTGGTAAACCGTTGGGAACTTCGGGGGAATATTGTATGGAATGCCGTAAACAGAAATAGCACGATCGTTTATCATTGAAGATAGAACTATTTATCTAATGTAAGCTGAAGAAAACGAAGCGTGAAGGGAAACAACAAAAAATAGATGTCAAAAGTCAGCTTTTCAGTATTGTTGATTCTCGTGTAGAGTGAACTTCATGTACGTATTTCCGGGGGCCAGTTGGAACATTTGAACTGAGGCTACGAATAAAGTCGACAGTTCAAATGTCCTCCGCATGCTTCGCGCGTAAAGCTACATTTGCTTGTTCCCGGAAATAAAGTTGTGACTTTTTCGCCACATCACCATTGAAAGATGGATAACGTTGTTTGCCCACGTCTCATATGCCCCATGTAATCTAGCCGCAGGATATTTCGAAGAAACTAACTATATCTATTCCGGTATTACCGCCATTTAGTACAAAGTACACAACTAATGCAAACCAGGATATCTGGCGTGAAAATGGCAAGTCCGGTAGGAATAGACTGATAATCGTCATAAGCACCTTTTACAGCCGTTTTACCAACGCAAACATTTAAACCGTACGCATTTGTGCCCACGTAAACGAATAAACGCACCATCATCCCAAAAGCTATGTGGTACGAAACATCAAAGATAATTGAGAACAGAGGAGTACGCAGGAATTTATCTGACCTTCAGTGTACTTTTTTCCGTTGTACTCTTTGTGAGAGAATAATGGCCGATGCTGTCAGAATTACAATAATTCATAGAACCAATCCAGTAATAGTGTTTTAGTATTCCTGTCAGCAGGATTGGGGATAATACCAGATGTATTAGTGGTGGTAGTTGTAGTAGTAGTAGGACTGGCGGCTACTGTACCTTGATTATTATTTGTATTTCTATTATAATCATTGGCATTAATATTCATTATGTTTGTATCAGTAGCTGTTGTAGTAGAGGTTGTAGCAGTATAAGTGGTATTTCCCATAGCATTGGTATTGATATTACTGAAAGTTGTTGCAGTAATGATAGCAGTAGCTGAAGCCGTGTTATCAGTGGTAGTGGTAGTATACGCAGTAGCAGTAGTAGAAGCAGGTGTATTATTACTATAAGTATTATTATTATTATAAGTATTATTATTGTGATTGGTAGTAGTAGTAGTAGCAGTAGTAGTAGTAGAAGCAGTGGTAGCAGTAGGCGTATAGTTAGTAACAGTAGTAATAGTAGTGGCATTAGTAGTAGTGGCATCACTATGAATATTGTTATTAATTATTATTATTATTATTATTATTATTATTATTATTATTATTAGTTGTAGTAGTAGTAGTAGTAAAAGCAATAGCAATGGCAGAAGTAGTAGTAGTCTTATAATCCACTAGATGTGCTGGGTAGAAAGGTCGTTTATTGGAGATTACTCGTTTGAATATCAACTAAATCCATCAACCTTTAAAATAGGACTTGTTTGAGTATTGGATGTCCAGTCCACTTGAAAGTGGTCTCCACTCAATTGGATGATGCGATCACGTGGTTCATATGCCCTCGTTCACCTTCTAGCATTCGGTCCGTCTAATGAAGTCACGTTCGTTGTCAATCCACAACTGTCCCTAATAATTTTCAGCAATTAACTGCTTATATATTCAGTGAGTAGTATGACAGCACTTCACCACAGGATTGGTAGTAGCAGTGGTAGTAGTAGTAGTAACAATACTGAAATTACTCGTCATATAGTTAGACGCGGTACTAGTAGTAGACTTATTGGTTGTAATATTCATAGTATTAGCAGCAGTTGCATTGTCAATAGCAATGTTGAAGCGTTATCAGTGTTATTAGTGGTAGCATATGTGATAGTATTAGTGGTAATAAGCTGAGTATTTGTGAACATGACGGCTTCAGATACAGAGATGAAGTCCAAAGAAAACCAGTTTGTTCAGTTCGAGATCATTTCGTCTATCGACGATAATAGATGATGTTCAGCTAGAACAGAGGAATATTTGATTTAATTATCAAATAAATCGTCATGTTGTAATAAAGCATAACTCGCTACTGGAAATCATGGAAGATCTGTATAGCTGTTTCTTCACTGCTAAGAACCACCAACACTTCACACGCGATAAGTCCCCACTGGAATCCAGAATAACAAACTGCCAGAATATCCGAGAAAGCTCTCAGATATTTGTTTCACTTCACTACTGACACGGAGTTTTTCCGTCAGTGGCTTTTCAAGGTTAAATACAACGCACATTGATATACTCTTATGATCGCCTAATTCTTCTCAAGAGGTCGGAGGGACAAGCTGAAAACAACCTTAGAAGCTTAGCGACTTGAATCGTAAGAATAGCAGATTAGATCTGTTAATCAAAAGCACCTTCCCTACTACACTGACTGCCATATCTGCAAAAATCAGCTATGGGCATCATAACACGATGAGATATTTGAGTTCAAGAACAAGTTAAATAAACTGACTGTAGTTGCATCCGTAATTTATGTTAATCTGACAACAAACCGACAGCCTCAGCTTACTCCCATCAGTCACATTCAAGATTCACGATGACGCAGCTCGGATTCGAGTCTATATATATATATATATATATATATATATATATATATATATATATATATATATATATATATATATACACTGTCTATGTTACAGGCAAACCTCGAATATCACAGTTTGCTATCACGGCAATGATAAGTTGGTCAGGAGCTCGCGTCGCTCTCACGATTCACGATGGTGTGTACTGATTGACAAATGCACTATACGCCTTAATGTTTCGGTGTTTGTAGTTGTATAGATCACTTTGAACACCTAACTAGCAATGACTCAATGCTTTGTTTCATGAAGATGTCGGACATGTTTTAACTGAACTGATTGACCCTAGTTTCGGTGATGAAACAACAGTGGCGAATTTGTTGTTCATTGTCTTCTGGAGTCGAACTGGTAGATATTGAGCAATTTGATAATATAACTGGCTTCCCGTTCTCATATATGAATTTGCACACGCATTCAGACTTGGCTTGAACAGGCAAAGGTTGTTCGGTTTCGGAAATATTCGACCGGACCAACGTGGATATATTGGCCATATCACTGGCATAATACCTATGGCTGGACGATCACTTCGATCGTTTGTTGATATAGTAGCTTATACACATTCATCTATTTAACTAAGCATGAAATACATTTTCACCTCTGTCATAGTAGGTTGAATTTGCCTTATTGACTCTAGATGATGATGATATTTTGCCGGAACTGATGGTGTATATTTGTTTGTCATTAGAGCTCCTGTTAGTCGATTGTTCTCTCTCACTAGTGCATTTGCTGTGCAAATCTGTTGTGCCTTGGGAAACAGTATTTGCATTATACTCAACTCAATGCAGTGCACGGTAGATATTGTTTCTACCGGGTGTCTTTCTGGGTAATTGGATCTTCTCACGGCAACATCGTCTCTCAGCGAAAGGTCTCACTAATCTGACATGTCGATGGGGTTATTATGAATGCTCTGAATTTTTGTGCTTGACATTTGTTCCACGTTGGTTTACAGTTTGTGGTGTCGAGAATATACGTATCATCCACACAACGTTAATAGAGCACCATTCCAGATTATTTGTATTTTATTCCGTTTTCCGGATGAGTAGAACATCATTTTGTTGACTGAATTGATGAATTCTGTCGCGTCATCTTGTTTGCTCACTGGGAAACCTGTGTGACGAAATCGGCACCACACTTTGCGGTCCAACAGTCCCTCGTAGTCTTTATATTTTGATTATTCACTGAAACAGGGTAGAATGCACTGTTTGGGTTGTTCATGGTGACACAAAAATACTGTCAGTTATATAAGCCTGATCCGTCAATGACTCAATTTTGTTCTGATCAAAACAGGTTACCTGCTCAATGAGAAATTGTTCCATTGCAACTATCACAACATCACTGCAGTTATTCCCGTGGTTAGGTTCAGTGAGTGGTAACGAAATTAGTGTGCAAATGTGTATGTGAACGAGCATTCACAGTTGTGTTCTCTATCGAGAAGGGAAATGTTAACTAGTATGGTGCTGACAGCAATGCATCGGTAATTATTTTCGCCGATTTAATTTCTTCGAGACACTCATTATCTCTTAGTTATTCACACTTTGTCCATTTTTGTTTGCCCTATGAATTCTTCAGGCAGATCAGATGGCAACTTTGGTACACATTGGATGTCCTAATTCTGGAAGTTTTGATGAATAATGTCAAGGTAGATTGGCGCCATATCACATTATTCTGACTTGATGTGAGCGATCTAGGATTAGCTTGGATAATTTGGCACTATTGGTATAGAATGCGAAGTTCTCCTCGTCGCTTTTGTGTCCCTTCCGGTGTTCTCTATCGTGCCAGTTGGAGTAGGTAGACAAAAATTCGGTGTATTTGTAATGAGTGCAATAATGCTTTGAAAATGCATTGCAAATCATTGATGACTGAATTTAGATCTATGTAAGAATCACTGGTCAGCTGGACAGACTATAAACGCCTAATTCTCCTATTTAACCAAATAACCGAGTTTGGTCAATTTGAGGATTATTACAGAGTAGGCAAATTCCAGTTAATGGCAAAATCACCTAACGCTCATTATTTTGCATAGGAGTATAATCTGATATTGTTGGTGGGAAGGCGACAAATTAAAAGAGGAGGATTGAAGTACCGAAGGTGAAAACTTCGAGCAAGCATGGAACAGATTACAATGAAACTGGAATGGTGTGGAGTTTTGAACTTATTAGTAACCAACATACTAATACTAAACGGAATGGACTACTAATCCATTGCCTTTGATGATTGGGCATTCCTTGCAATGGGATTGCCGATGCCTGAAATCCACAACCGTGAGTCTCGTTATGAGAACCTTCGGGAGTGTTGTGCAATCATTTAAAACTGTTTAAGTGAAGAAATAGGTTCCGTGGACGGCTCATGATTCTTTCTTCCTTGCTACAATATGCACTCCCAACTGGTGACCTCCAAGGACGTTAGAAACTTTGAAATGATTCGAGTTATTGAATAAGGGCCACGGTTGCATTCAATTTCATTATTTAGCTCTTCGATCATCAAATAAATGAAGTAGGTTACTTTGGTGGAATTAACAAACGATGCAATAGGAAAACCCAGGGAGTAGTAGGTTATCTGCTGAGACGTAGTTGATGTAGCATGACTTGTAATGTTCTCGTTGGAGTAAAATTTGTCAATTCACTAAAATACTGATTCCTAAGTCTACAGCACCTGCACTAGTTCACTCGTCGTTTACATGCAACTGAATCTCTTCTCATGGAGACATATTGGCCAGTGATAATCGTGTCAATTGTTGACATTTTAGAGGTACAATTTATGGGAACGTAACGCCAACCGTTGACAAATGGATACAGTAAACATCTGGTTTCCAGGCATTCAGGAGATTTGAATCAATCATAAATGTCTTGCAGTATTACTGTAATCCTCAGTTATGCAAATTAACAGAAGTATGGCTAGATGTGGTGATAAAAGGACTGTTTTGTGCAGAAGATATGTCGATGATATATTCATTGTCGTGAATCATGTGGATGATATCGGAGAGTTACTCAAGGAATTGGACGTAGCACATGCCAGCAACAATGAGGCAACCTGTTCCGTCACTCGCAACTTGATCACAAGTAGTCACACAGTGGATCCGGCGAACGCGTTCTCGGTCGTGTTATGTCATCGCGACTAATACTGACCAGAGATGCTAGAAGCTTTTTTGATCTCCCACACCAAACCCGCCGTATTCCGGAGTGTATGACCTTCATCCATAACCCACCATCGTTCTGGCCAACCACATGCAGTCACACACACGCACACAAGAATTGACACACATACAATTTCAAGTTCCATGGAACTGCCCTAATTATTCATTTCTTTTCTTATTAAAATTATTTTTCCTGTTGATTTAATACGTACGCCGCCGATGACGTAACTACCTCTGTGTGATGAGTGTCCCAAATGCAGCTGTTTATCGACACGCCTTTGTATCCCTATATGCATACTACCTTGGATTGTTAAAATAAATAATCGTGGTTTTGCCATTCTGTCTTCTTTGTTCTTCTAGTCGTCCTGACTAGAGATGATTGCTACAATTCATTCATGTCCCTATGATTCCTAATTTGGCGTCGCGGCAGTTTTTCAAATTCATGCTGTCCAGTACTGCGGAATCTCCTTTCTTTAAATGTCATTACATGTGTGATCATGTATTATTTCCAGAGACTGATTGTGTTTTTTTGCTTGAGAGAAAATTTTGGATGAATTGAAAACTAAAGTTTCTTTGAGTTTTGTTTGAAAATCAGCATATTCTGTAATCATCAACCCGTGATTCCCGCAGAAGCCTTTTTTTCTGAAAGACAAAGAAATTAATAATCTTGTACTCCGTCATACCCGGTTGGTTAATTTTGAAATCGCTGAAAGAGACATGTTCCAATAATTTCCACGGAAATATCCACAGGATATGTGTGAGTTTATTCCCAATCTTCAGACGCAAGCTGAGCGTAGTGGTTTTGGATTTCAACTAGAAACGCAAATTCGTGATGGTGTGATTGCCGGCAATAATAATCAGCAGTTTCAACAAAAACTGCTTCTACTTCGCGGTCCTACTCTCCAGCATTTTCGAGTAGTGTGTGTGAGCAATATCGATATCATGTTGAGTAGTCGCAGTTCCAGAAAATTCAAAAGCCATCCAGTGAGTCCCCGCCAATTTAAACAGAGGGGTACCTGTCGATCCACATCCCAGAGAACTCGAAATGATGCTTTTAAAGCGGGGACTAAATTCGGTCATTATGATTCCTGTAGAAAGTTACATTCCCGCTCCACCTGTCACTTCCATGGTATTTCTTACGTGACAAAGTTGGCTACGTTCAGTCAGTCCGTTGGGATGGCCGGACATATTGTTCCTATTCAGCAGACTATTTTATCTCGCACGGTTCTCCCAGTTTTTATCTCGATATGGGTGCACCGGCACAGTGAAACACTTCGTATGCTTTACTGGTCGGTGGTACGATTCAACAAGATTTCTTTGTTGACACTGGTAGTGTCGACTCTTTCTTTGCTGGTTCTGTTTTAAGTTGTTCTATTCCGGATATTCAACTACATCGGGCTGGATATTGTTAAGGCCAGCACTGGACATACTTTACCTATTTGGGTCCATGTAATATTCATCTCATGGGTGCAACTGGATATTACCGTAACTGCACCTTCCTCGTCACCGAAACAGATCCCCCTGTACATGGGTTGAAAGCCATTAAAGACATTGGCTTTTTTTGTATTACTCCTATGACAAAAACACGTCTCGTTGTCTGAATTAATTTTACAGTGCTACAAAACCTCAGAGAGCATGAAGAAAACTCGTGTAACGTTGGATTTAGATGGGGCTCGTGTGTTTGTGAAGAGTCGTGTATTAACCTACAAACTTCAAAAACCTGTGAAGAAAGTCCTCGATACTTTGGTTTAGAAAGGGATTCTTGAATCCATTTCACCATCCGGGCAGGCAACACCCATTGTTACCCTGTTGAAATCTGACGGATATACTCCAAGAATGTGTGGCGATCATCGAACCGCATTGAATATAACGCTTCGTCAACCTTCATGTTCTGCAGTAGAATCCAAGAATACACTGTCTCGCTTCCATGGCCTCAATCAATTCTCACGTATTGGCTTGAAGGAAGCTTATTTGCAAATTCCTTTGCATGAAAACTCTCGTGAGTACACATTCAAGTTTCTATCCTTCTAACTTAAGGTTTCTCCAACCATCTTCCTGTCTGTTGTGAATACTACCATTCAGAACAAGAATGTGTCGAAAGTTATCAAGATTTTTTTTATTCAAGCACTCAAATTGGCAGCTTATGATGGCAGACTTAGAGGGTTACTGTAACGTTTTTTTCGAGTTTAACATTGCCATTAACCCATCTAAATGCGTTTTAATCCTTTTTTGCTGATTTTCTGGGATACCATATAACTAAGACTGGTTATCAACCTGATCGTAATCGTCTCCCTCCTTTGCTTGACGTGTGTGCAACGACCTGGAAATGACTGAGTTTGAATGTGCAGATTCATGACCAAAATTACTGTAGACAAACATCACCAATTTGTCCTAAGCTCTGGGCATTTTTTATGTTGTTCGATGTCATAGGGCTGTTAGTTAATAGTCTGCTTGCTGCAAAGACAGTTGGTTTCCGTCAGTTCAAAAACACACTTTTGACTGCTCTGCTTGCAGAAGGTTGAATATTTAGCTCCGTTAGTTGTTATCGCGTCCGGTGTCACTCTAAAACTCACACGTGATGGACAATGTTTCAAATACAAACCATCCTTCACCTATTCCACAGACTTTGACAGTCTTTTGGCAACTGTTAGGACTTTTGGCTTGTTGCTCGTTCCTTAGGCGATTCTCGGGATCCAGTTAGTACCTGGTATCCAGAATGCCTACTTACTTACTTACTTACTTACTTACAATACATTACTGAACTGCATTCTTTGGTTGGCTCTCTCTAATACTATTCTCGTTTCGTTCCGTGTTTCGCTTCCTTTACAGAGTTTATTTTTACAGTATTGTCATCCAGTATTTTCTCACGATCAGCCGAACAAAAACTACCATTACTTTCTGTTGTATCATACCTTAAGACCAAGGCAATTTTGCATTCACTCACTCCCAAACTACATTCAACCCTCATCACCAATGCATCACCTATTGGAATTGGGGCCTAGTTAGGAGAGAACGGATTCCCTATTGTGTGCGGTTCACGTCGACCTACTGCTGCCGATAAATGCTATTCACAGGTAATCTGAAGCTTTGACTCTCTGTTAGTGTGTCAAACGGCTTCGTATATGTCTGTTTGGATCCAAATTCACCATTTTTCCCGATCATGAAGCAATCCGTTCCATTTACGACCCATCCGAATCATCACACAAATCTACTGCTGCAATGGGCTAGCAATGGTGTATAGCACTCTTCACATATGATTATGACATTCAACATCGTAGTGATAAACCAATTTCACACTCAGTCAGGTGCTTCATGGGATTCTGATTCCCAACATATTCAGCCACTTCCTGTGAGCCGACAAGGTCTAATTCGCAATTCACGTAGATACTTTGGATCTATTTTCTCTGCAATTAAACGAGGATAGAAAGCCACTATCAAGCGTGGATTTCCTGATTTTTTTCCACGGAGAGAGGAGTTAGCTGTTATACCAGATAGAATTCTGTTTAAACGATGGCGTTGTGATTTGTGCACCAATCCAGCGATTAATACCATCATATCTGCTTTCTGATCATTTGGAAACGGAGAAAACAAAAACGCTGGCTCCACTAATGTGCTGGTGGCCTGGGATCGATTGTGATATTGTGCTATTCACCATTAACTATTGTATACACAAAACCTATTCTCCGTCTTTCAAATGGACTCTATAGCCTGTATCTTGCTCATATTGGGGAAGGGATTCATACCAACTACTGTAGTCGGTTCAAGAGTAAAGACTGGGCTTTAGGGATTAATGATTCGAAAGTATACTTCAAAACATCAGCTGATGCGGAATTCACATTAACTGCCCTGAAGAAGACATTCAGCAACGAAGTAGTGCTCCATGCGTTGATTACTGATAATGGAGGCCACTTTACTGCCGAAAATATTGCCATCTGACTTAGAGGAATAGGATGTCGCCACCTACTTACTGCACCCAGATATCCACAGTCAAATGAGGTGGCCGGATACTCCTTTTGCACATTGAAGAATGTCGTAGAGGCGACGAGTCAGTCGAATATTCAAGAACTTGGGCGAAGTGTGGACAGTTTTCAGCTTCAGTACAAAAAAAGCTGCTTATTGTACCATACATTCTAGTCCAGTGTCGTTAGTCATCTGTCGAGTACTGCGTTCGGACATAAGATTCATTGAATCCACTGATTATACTACCAAAGGGAAATGGATCACGACTGGGGCCTCGAATTGTGCCGGGAAAACCTATCAACCGTAAGGTACACATTTTGGAAATGGAAGACGGGTCGGTGCACCGAACATATATTGATCAAATTTATTACCAGGTTCCCGAAGTTCCTGCTAATACATATAGCTTTCTAAGTGCCACACGCTAATTCTGATTTGGAAACATCTAGTGAGCCTGTGTTGAGACTTTCTGAACGCCTGGCCGCCCAACCACCAAGAGGTGACAAAAACTCACAGTTTCATTCGAGCTGCTGTAGGTGTACCGATCATTCATAATGCCGTTATTCATTATGTCCTCTTGGTATCATTGTATACGTGCGACCTTGGATTGTGTGAATGACTAATTGTGATTCGTGCTTCAAACTGTTGTGTTTTGCTATTGGCCCAGACTTGAGATAATTCCTACTGCTCAAGCTTTCCGTTCTGCATTTGTGGGTGGCTGGGCACTCAGGCTTGCCAGCTTTCAATAACACACTATATAAGCAACTCTATGAGCGGGAATATTACTTGGCCCGGACAAAGCTCTTCTGTTGCTGTCCGTTCTCAATAATAAAATGACGAATTACGTAAATTATTGGGATGATTTCGTCGGTGATTGAGAATACTGATGAAGGTGAGACTTCTTTACATTTATGGATTCTTAAACCTCCACTACCTTTAGGCAGTTGATACATTCGCTGTGTGTGAAATATCGACAAGTCCTAGATTTTTACTGATTTGATTCATTTCGTTTGACGTACCTACACTTTTTATGCTTGACATGGAAGCTCACGGGCACATTCCTTTCCTTCACGTACTACTCTAGAAGAGAAAAAATCGAACTATTTGGAGAAGTCCACAGAGGAACTTTATTTGAATCGGATAGCACCTAGACTTTCATAAATCTGCGGTTATCTTTCAAAAGTAAATGTAGTGTGCTGTTTTGCCCGAAGGGATGCGAGGGTTTGTTAGCACAAAACACTAGAAACTGAGCTGGAAAGGGGATCTGCAATACGTGAAGGGGGAACGAACACCCTAATGAGTTCTTTCAGCACCACCTTAAACATAATTCGTCGAAGACCATAACCTATACAAAATTCTATGAAGTAATTATCTAGTACTCTCCCCTCTATAATTGTCGTCTCCAGTGGCCCTTTAACGAAGTGAAGTATGAAGACCTTTTAGGCTACATTTATTGCCACGGAAACCGGGATGTTCCATTCTGCCGTCCGAACATTCAGCCATGGCTCAAAGATCAACTGCCTTTGTTAGTTACTTCTAAAAGCGTTTATCAAGTCGCCTACTCCAATGAAGCCGGTTGGATCGGCTGCACCACTCGGCAGCTTATCAAAGGGATAAAGCGTGGCTAGACGAAGTAGTGAAGCAGACTATTCGGAGTTAATTCTGGGCATTCGATGAATATCGACGAGTCATTCAGATTCATTTACTGAGCACCGGTTAGCCTCATGAGTCACATCAGAAGAGTCATTTTGTGCGCAGTAGAGGAAGTGGACATACGAATCCACCACCCTGTCCAATGGAAATATAAGAGCCAGCATCAGAGCATAAAACTTTCTTGGTCACAAATAATAAAGTAACCAAAGGCTCGATAACCAGAGCAATCGTCAACAAAACACTGATTACACCGACAATAGAACAGATGCTAATCCTATATAGGTGAACCGTTCCTCTTCCCGTATGTAATAATGACTGTTTTTATCGCACTTTTGTTCCATAATAATGGAGAGAATTGAGAATGAATTATTGGGACGAATTCTTTGCATCGTCTATCTTCTCAATGAAATGCAAAAAAGCAAGAGCCTTTTGTTTCCTAAAACGTTTTTTTTATTCGTTGGTTCAGTCACCGATGAGCTTTACTGAGCTCTGATTTATTCCAGTACTCATTCTCTTTTGGCTAGAAGCAACTATCTATAATAAAACAGTTTCTAAATTGGGCGTGCTTGGGTTTCCATTGTAATTTGCCAAAACATGATGATTGTGTCCGACATTGGACTATTTCACTAGCAAGAAAAATCAATATGAGGAGGATTTATTTCGGAGATCAGTTCCGCTTGGTCTCTTAGTGATTGCTTACATGAAATCAATCGGTAAAACATTCGACTGTGTAAAGCTGGGCTGAAAACTGAAAACAGAACAAGTTGAAATTGGGAGGTGGACGGCTGCGGTTGCAGCACCCGATCTTCCGATAACAATACCGAGATTGAAGCCGATTTGTTATAGCGATGTGGCTGCGAATCGGTTGGATCATAGCAAACTGAAGGGTGGGTTTAAGCTTGCAGGTAGCTGGCATGGCAATTGGTGCTGCATGCACTATCTGTTCGGATACATGAATAATCACGGATTCAGTGAGTCAGAACAACCTTGAATCCCTAGAAAGCGTATAAATTTAGATTCCTCCGGTCGAATCGGCCTGCCGAGCAAGTCACTAGTAGCAGAACCCGTCAGCTACTCAATTATCACAGAGCGTGGGTTGTTCACTCTTAACTTTAGGCGGCAAACATCCTGTTATTCCATATAACGACTTGCACTAAAATTCTCAGACACAACTAGATCCAGTCTGAACACCATGAGTTCTTAGTTTCCAAAATTCCGTTTGCCGGGAGTCTCTCAGGTTCCATCCGAAATAACGAAAACACAGGAAACTCCATGAGCACAAAGCCCAGAAAAAGGCATCATCTACATCCTACACTTACAATAATCGAACTCCAATATGGCCGCTAAAAGCCTGCTCACAACACTTTTCCTAATCTGTTTGTTGAAGCAGCTAACGAGTGCTGGGAAGAATTCGTTTCGTAACTTACATTGCCACTTCCAGTTATTGCTTAAACACCAGCTGGTTTGCAGAATCGTTAGCTTTGGACAAAAACGGCAATTTATATTTCAAGATGCTTGCCTTTTCAGTTCTAAAGATGGCTTAAATAATCTCTGTAGTCGAATGCTTTATCCCGCATATTTCTGAGCCATATTTCATTCGACGATTTCGATACTCATAAATTTATAGCGCAATAAAACTGACAGGGTTTATCTGGAATCTTTAATAAGGTTTCAAAACTAGATGTTTTTCAGAAAATCATGAAAATTGGAGAGACCCTCAAAGGAAATCACGATTAGATGTAGATATTTGAGCGAGTGGTTTACAATTTGGTTCTGTGCCCGTCATACCGATCCAAGAGTGAGTAAATCCCAATTTCTTCCTGCCCCTTTGTCAATTTGGTTTATCGGGATGCTCGATGCATTCAGAACCATTCTAGCCGTGCACAATTACTTTGTGATTAAATCGTTAAATTGTGGCTGAATCTCCGATGGTTTACGTAAACGAGATGATCACTAGTCATAAATTCATGTAGTGGAATGTTTAAAGCATTCATCAGGCAGTATAGAGACCAAGTCATTTGTCTGGTTTGAAACCACCAAAGAAGCACAATTAAAACACGTGTGACACAAATAAACCTTTTTTCCGATATATCTCTTCAGGCATTCACATATGAGTACTGGGTACCGGAGATGAGATGTGTAGCTTTACTTGTTATTAGGCGAGTACTTATGCAATCAATCCGGTGTTTAGACGATATACTGGTACCTAATTGTCCGTGTTACAACTGTGAGCGAATTTGTGTAAAGATAAAAGTGAAAGGCGGGTTTCAAAACAAAAGGTGTGAAAAAACAGATGACTAGGGAATTTTGCAAAGGAATTATAAGAAAACACTGGCGGATAACGCAATAAGAGTGATGGCAGAAGATGGCATTGTTTGCACCAGCCCACCTTCAACATCCGAATTAATACGGCTTCCGTGTTCTTAATTAATCACCAGCATAATCCTTTGTTGTGAATATTGAGGGTTACCATGACTGGTTTGAACGCTGTCACTAATGCTGTCTGCTGGGATGGCTTTTCACTCCAAACAGTTGGTCGGGTAGCTTAGTAGATAAGATGATCGAGATGGAGATGGGGTACCCAAGAGTTTGTGAAGAGTCAGTATACAGCTTCTTGTCATTCGCCATTGGTAGGTCGGCAAAGATTAACTATAGAGACAATCTTCAATGCGCAATCGCAAGCATTATCATCAAAATCTTTTTTCTGCACGTCTAATCTCCGAATTTCATTCTTATCCACGTCAGTAGTGTTTTTTGTGCTACCGAAATGCACAGTATGCTGTTTGCCAAAAAAGCCCACCCACCCCCTTCAAACGAACTGTTGTCCTGAGGCTTCATATCGTCAGTTAGGATAATTTCAACAAAGCCCGACACAGTTATGCTACTAAGTAATATAGTCTATGATTACATGAGTGGAATTCATGAAATTTGTTATGCGGGTTAGACACACATATATGTGTAATTTGTAATTTGACAGCCCATAGATGTATCTTTTTAGAGTTTACGTGATGATCACGAAAAAAGAAGTCCGTCTAATCAGAGCGTGAGAATCAATGAAGTCTCGCCATTAGATGGGAAGGTCTGAGTGAGTTTGTATTTCTGGACGGCATCGTGAAAGGACAAATTTACGCAAAAGTCCTGATTTAGCACGTTACCACTATTGAGAAAAAAAACTACTACAGCGATTTTCAGGGTGAAATCGGGCCTGCGTATCGTCCCCTTGTTGTAGGCAAGTTTCATACACGTCATGACTGAAAAACGCTTCCGTAGCCACCTCGATCACCCGAACTCAGTCCAATGGATTAAGTGGGTCACAGGCGGCAATACAAACCTGTAGATGCGATGAAAACTGCCGTAAAGGAGGAATGTGACAGTGTGCCACAACAAACTGTCAGACAGACGGCAGCTAGGATGACCAGACGGGTAAATGCTGTTATATATAATCAAAATGTGGTGCAAATATTTACTAATGAGTGACCGTTTTAGATCATTCGCACTATCCCGTTTACAAAATACATTTTGATTTCATTAATACTCAAAGCTTTGGCTATTTCGGAGAAAAAGGGTACGTTTTTTGGCAGAGAGTGGATGATTTGTCTTCCCACGCCCTGTATAAAGTCCGAGGTCAGTAATAAGGTCTGTCGGAGTTTCTATGCGCAAACCTACAGCTATTGTCGAAACTGATGCATACGGGTGTCCGATAAGCACATTTAGTGCGCGTGCTCGAGAGCGTTAAAGGTGAACTACATAATTGTATGCGTACCATAAGTAGTAATTAGTGGCAAGGTTTCGGGACAATAACCCTTGTGGTCAGCATGTTTGCGTTGAATAACTAGGCCCACAATGCAAGCGAAACGATATTTTTGCCTATACCAACCGGCCACGAATATGGAGGAATACGGGCGTCTGAAGGAAAATTGAACGAGAGTTTTTTACACTGAATTAACGTAAACATTATTCAGTACAAAGTCTTCATACAGAATACTGAGTTTTGGTCTGCTTGCTTCACTTAGGATTTTTTAGAGTCTCATAAAACAGAGTCCACGACGTTAGCGATGAAATGTCGCTTGATGGACTTTTGAATCCAATGGCCAGTGTGTAGGTTGCCTTTTGAAAACTCTGTTCCGAACACCGGGGGTTCGTACAATTATCTTCAAATTTGCGCTACCAGGGGGTGATTGTAGGAACTGGACCTTGGAGTTGCGCATGCTTTCTCAGGTCTTTCAGTGAATACGGAAAAGACAAATCGTTTTGCATGACTTTATTAACAAACCTCTGGAGAGGTACAACATAAAGCATTATCCTGAAAAACTATAACCTATCCAGGTGATCGCTTTTTATTGAATTCGGCAAATGTTTCAGTCATCACGGTGAGGATATTTCGACCACTCAGGGCACCTCTGAGTGTTTGTTCGTGAGATATACCAGCATCCGATGGGATAAATTTTGAGGGAAATTCCTACGCCAAATAACATTTCTTGAGCCTTCCATGAATCATCATATACCAAACACTCATTTGGGAAACAGACCGTCCAAAAAATCACAAGCCTCGTGAGTTTAATCCTCAGATGGAGTCGATACGTGCCTTTCTTTGTTCAGCTAGCAATCCAGCCTTCATATCACGTTATACCAGCGGCATTGATAATTGCCGTTATCTTACGTCCAGCAGGGAGTGAGAGTGTCTGGGACTAGTCTCCAAATGGATTAAGGACAAGGATTTTCGGCACTGTTTTTTGAGCATAATGAACTAAATGTCGTACTGTCCATTCAACTCGTATGATTGGCACCTCTGAAGTGAGTATTTGCAGTAGTTTTTCTGTGATTTATCCGATAACTTGTACCCTTCATTTGATTGAGAACACTGCGGAAAATAAGTCGCAGAAAGTTCACGCATCTGGGCCAGTAAAGTTCTATTTGATCCCTTTTAAGGGGATGCGGAGAAAATTCAGTTTTAGTGGATCCTTTCATCGCTATTACAATAATGATACAAACAATTACCGAGGAGCACCAAAGCTCAAATTGACGCGAACTCGAATCTCCCCTTTTTCGGAGTGTTTCACAGAGAAGGAACCTTGAAATTTCCAATTTGTGAGAGATTTTCTTTTGCCCTTCTCATATTAGAACAACCGTGAAATCGCTATTGGCCTAATAAAGGGCTTCAACCGGAATATTTACGTAGCTTCCCAATCTAAAAAATAACTCACGTTAATTTATGCCATCCTGTCAATCAGTTTATTTAAATTTCTGTACCTTGTAACATTCTGGCTTATTTCGCTCAGAGCCTTTTACAACGGAATTCAAGATCTCATACTTTCAACTAAACATTGCGCTGTAAAGAATCAGCCTAAATTAGGGAACTTTGGACAAATTAATATCATTACGCCATGGTCTAATATACCTTAATCGAGTCACGAAGCTCAAACTAAACACTGAGTACAGTTTCGTATGCGTCACAATCGACCCTATCTGTATGTCGGTTGAAAGCTATCTGAATTTGCTCCCGTGAACCACCCTTTACTCTGCAGCAGACCACACTTCTGATTGATCCAATCCACTAACTTGTTCTAGTATGTTACGATGCATTTGTGGGATCTCAGATGAAGTAGCTAGTTTTCTGTAGATAATTAAACGTACGACTGCATATTTCACATTCGCAAACGATGTTATCGCATGGGCAATAATCAATGCAAAATAGCTTCAGTTTAGACTAGTTCTGACTAACTACAAGTCAACACTAACCCTTCATTTGTTTGAAATGGTGGATAAAAGCTGACTGCTTGTCAGAACTACTCTGCCACAATTACTGATCAACTTGTTACCAAAGCTCGTGGACAGGAACAATAAGAAATTGAAATACCCGAGTTATTACATTCCTTAGCGTCATTGCAATGCCAGATATGTCCATAAATTACCAACACTAATACGAACTTTCCTTCAAAAATAATTTCAAAGGAAAAGTGTCAAACATAAGTGAACGGAAAAATGAAAGAAGGTGCAAAGAGTGTACTCTCATCTGTAATAGATAACTACTAAACAGTAACAGTAGCAGTCAAATGCCTCGCTTTTCGTTTTCCCTATCCTTTGCTTTCACTTTATTATAGTGACAATATTTCGCAGCCAATTAAAAGTCACTAGTTGTGGAAATAAATCGATGGTGGAAGTAGGACTCGAACCCGGAATATCCATCATGATGACCATTAAACCACTCCCGATCAGAATGGCCCCATTTCCGTAGCTAACCTCATATAAAATACAAAGTAAATGACGGGCACGTGCGTTTTTATCGTGAACACTGAGTTTGTTTGAAGGCAATGAATCTCAAATGAAACTAACAAGAAACAAGGAGAACACAGATGGAAGTGGTGATGTGGTCATTACAGTTAGACGATGATGATTGTCAGCCAAAATCTGAGTAACTCACCATAAGACACGAAAAAATGGAAACCTCTTTGAAGTATCTGAGGGCTGGCAAATACTGTTCCTATTCAATACTGCTGTTTGCTACTGGTAAACAGGACTGTGAAGCGGACAGTTGCATTAGGAGAAATACGGTACACTATAGTTCTGCATTTTCCTTTTAAGAACCTTTCGCCCGCCTCCGGGGCACCATCGCATAGCACGGATATGGCTACAACTCACATCATCCTTTCCTGAAGTATCAACCGCTGGTCAATTTTTGGCGTCATCTGTCGTTCCACTAAGTTTGTGAATCAACTCTGTCTCGTACTGAGTCCTGGGAACAGAAGTGGGGGCCAAATCATAACTCGGATTGCAGATGCTTTTGGGTTGGAGTCTGTACTGGCCCCATTTTCCAGTTGAAGTTCGAAGAAATGACGAAGGCGTGATCGTTTAGAGGATACGACACAATGAAAAACGATGGCTTGAATGCTTTGCCGTATGCCTACTGAAATCCTCCACAGGCGATAACTGACATAATTTGAGATCTTGAGAATCTACAGCCTCAAAAACATGTTCACTGTGGAATGATTCACCATATATTAGCGACTCTTAGCCTAATCATTGAAAACAACTGATAATACTTTTGTAATTTATCGCAAGTACTATTAGTTCTGTTATCACTAATACGACTACTACTACTACTACTACTACTACTACTACTACTACTACTACTACTACTACTACTACTACTACTACTACTACTACTACTACTACTACTACTACTGTTGTTGGTGATGATGATGATGAGGATGAGGATGATAATAATTATAATAATAATAATAATAATAACAATAGTTTTGATTGGCTCACTAAAATCTGATAGTATTGCGCTCGTTTTACTTTGACCTGCTTCGGAGAAAGTGTTCATCACAGGATTCAATCCCTGTTCGTTTGGCGGATTGTGACGGAACAGCACTACGTCAGGCTGTTTGCAAGAAATAAGCCGTTGAGATGCCGCCGACATAACCCACAAGGAAATCGTATGTAACTCAGAGTCCGTCACCTAGCGGATTTCCTAGCAGCAGTCCGGACTCCGTGGATCTGCACTGCAACTGTAGGTTTTGTATAAGCCAAGGTGAAACAGCTGTAACATATAATGTTGAGTTCGGTGTTTATACTGCGTGGTGAATCATTATTGCACAAAAAATTTCTTAACCAGCTGCAACACGCAGGGGTAATGCTCTTCCGATGAGGGTAGCACGTGTGTGATCTGCAAGAGCACGAAAGAAGTAAAAATCCATGAGCCGAGGCCCAGTAAGTGTATCAACAGACACCACCACTTACATTAAACGAACAACAAGATGGTGGCCTCCAATCTGGCAGTTACATTATTACTTATACTGATAACAAGTATTTTTTAGACACTTTCATTCGGTGGTATCCGTTTTTCCTCTTCTCTACTTTATCACATGTTTTATGGGCAATAACTGTGTCCTCAGGGCTTGAGTAGAACAAACGGAGTTCCGATGATATCAGATAATTGTTAGGAAACATTGTAGTATCCTATGTCCCCCTAAACAGGAAGCATTATATGTTGGCTTCGTTGGGAACCATCGAATGTGTTTAGTATGGAAAACCTCTACGTGCATTCAGTCCAGAAGCTTCAGTTCGTTAAATCATTGTACACAAGGCACATTTACTGTTTTGTTTCTGCTGACTGTCAAAACTGTATGAAAAGAAGTCGATTCGTTACTGTGATTTGGTAACATCTGTCATTTGAAGACACTGACGGGCAGCCAGATAGGCATCCTTATCACAGAGCAGCTAAGCGTACAACTCGGGTGCCAATGGGGTCGTTCCATTGATTCCATTAGGAAAGAAAAAAATGTTTTGGCCATATACGCATCCGTTGTCAAAAGACTTCACCAAATGTCCTACCACTTCTTTAACCTATTGGTCTTACTATTTACCCCTGAAAAGAGGCTGCTGTCATTGTTGATCAGCTGGACTGAACTGACAGTGACACATGTGCCCCATAGCTCGTAGTTTTGACAAAAATTACATTACTTTTGGAGGGAAACGAAATCACCAGTTGGATTTTTTCGTCTAACACGCAGGGTTTTTAGGTTCTTTAGTGTTGTGTCCACAACCGGTAGCAGAACACGTAATGGTGGCGTTGCATTTATTTATGCGATTGTAAACACAAAACCCCGCCGTAGCCAGCGACTAAGCGGCAAACACGCAAGTGAGTTGGCATAAAGAATTAAACTACTTGTGCCGTCACGCGCAGCAGAGGAAGACCAATCAGTACACAGCAAAATCGATAGGTCAATACTGCTGGCGCTAAAGCATGGTTAACGATCAAGGCAAACTGGAAGTATGTCCATTCATGAGAGGAATATTGATCGGTTGTCCGCGTAGTGTGCGAGACCCTAACCAGACACAACACTTTAGGTTCGATGCTTTGTCCACGTATGGATGCTGTTTGCGAACTATAGGTGGAGACGGATACACGAACAGTCATTCCGCAATCGATAACTACTTTAAATTGTAATTTAAAAAAACAGCGCAAATTCATTTTCACGAGGACTGAAAATCACCTCTGATAAAAATGCGTCCACATCAATTACAAAATACGTGATACCTAGTATTGAAAACCGGGAGCTTCCACCGGTTGTTACGTTTTTATTTTCTTGATGAACACCCTGGGTTAGTAAGAGATTTTCACTAAAATGAGCTTATCTATCCAGAATCATTCAAACTGTATCAAAGAAAGGCGAACGTATTGAATTTCATTTCACACCATTACTGCTACTGTTGTTAGTATTAGTATTACTTCCATAAGTCAAAGTCATTCTCCCAGATAGGATTTGAAATCACTCATGAAAGCCGTCCGCGCATTAGTATCGTGTGTCCTCTATGAACTGAGCTGAGAACAAGCTCAAGGGCTCTAGGCTTTTCGTATGTCATCGGTTACTGATATCTTAGTTGGTTCCGCCTTGATATGATCAGCCGAATTCGAGTAAACCTGTTCGTCAGAATACATTTTTCTGAAGTCTGAAAGTCAAAAGTTATGATGCACAATATGACTAATTGTGAGAACTGTGGAGTGAGAATTCGCCAAAACAAGGTTTTATAAATGCTCGGAAGTTGTTGAAATCGAGAGAATCAATCATTTTTTATGTAATGTGAATCGGCCAAACAATCCAAAAGAATACTAACAAGGGACATGTTGTATTCCATCCTGGCTCAGCATATGTCCTGCAATTCACTTTATATGTATGAAATTCACGTGAAGGTCGCAATACTAAGCCTTGTTGAAAATCCATTTTTTGTTTACTCTGGGAAAGGATACTGTTTACCTTCAGAAATGTGAATGTGACGGAATTTCGAGAACCTCGTCAGCACGAGTTTACATGAGAGACAGTGTTATATATCTTTTAGTGAAAAATAACCCTTTTGAGCGCGATTCTTGCAGAACATGCCAACAAAACAGGACGTGGTGGACGGATACATCCAGCTCGAACTATGTTACCTGTATTGCGATAAATGGATATGTAAAGAGCACTACAGATATACAGTGAGAAGATTTGTCATTATACCCCCATGCAAGGGAATCTCGATCAAGAAAAACTGCGTCACTCTACTGATGGTCCAAAGACAGGATCATGCGCCCGGCAGAAACTGTCACGTGTCGCAATCGTGTTAGTGAATCCGAGATGGAATGGATGAGGTCGTAAGTAAGAATGAGCTCAGAATCACCCAGATGTACAAGAAAGCCGGCTGGCGAACATGCCTTTGTCGGTGGCAAAAAGCATGTACACGAGTGCAAAACCGAAAGTGAGTGTACTTTACTGGAACTCAGTAAGTAATATATATATATATATATATATATATATATATATATATATATATATATATATATATATACGGGATCGAGGGCAGTTTTTGTTATGCATCAAAGCGGAGATCACCTAATCGGACGGCCACAGGTAGTTTTAATCGCTGCCGTTTAAGAGATGGTCCTTCAAGGCGCTTTTGTTATGCACAAGTGTCGATTATATCTGTGCCTGGTAGAAAGAAGTGAATTCAATAGACACTTTTGAAGAATACTGTATTATCTCGCGGATCAATAGCGATTGTGTGACTGACGATAAGCTTCTGAGAAGGAAAACATTATTTTACATGGACTGCAGCATCTTGGCATCAAGGTCGCTCGAGCTTGGTGGGTTCAAAGTTCGTTTTTGTTTTCTCAAAGACGGAGAAGAGTGTACTGGGAATTAGATTCTTTCACAACTTTGGTATACATGGAAGAGAGGAAATCTCTAAAACACTTCAGGTTCTAGGTCCTGAGAAATATATTACTTGGACTCATTCCCTGAAAGGATACAAGTATTCCAAGTATCAAAATAAGACACGGCGACGCAAGTAGACAGTGATAAAAAGAACCACTACTTTGGAATTGAATACTGGTGTTTTTCTTTTGCATTTTGACGAAAAGCTTAACACCCAAGAAGCAATCACTGTGTCCAGAAAGAAGTTTTCTTGCCAGATTCCAAATGTCACCGAGAAAAAAGGATGGGCCGATGTGAAGCCAGCTTGAAGCACACCCAAAAAAGATGTTTACTGGTTGCAATGAAAGTGAAATTCAAAATGAATCGGTATTTGTTCGAATTGTCAGTTGCTTTTCTATACTTCCCGGTTGCAACTTTGAGGGCTCGGGAAAATGTGGCCGACGACAAGAAGCCCACAGGGCAACACGTTCCCATAACTTTAAGTTGTCTAAACTCATCAAGAGGATGAAACGGGTTACATCAAATCGGGATCAATCTCGGTGAAGAGAGCTATCTATGACTTTGTGAATAAGGCAAAACGTATGAGGAGAAAATAAGGATTTTTCAAATTTGTCTTATCCCAAGCATTCTTCTTCGAAAGATATTTTGCTGCCAGGTGCCGTGACGCTGCTACCTTACCTTGGAGTTCGGGTTTTCGGGCTACGATGACCCCGAGGGCCATGCCTATTGGAGAGCAAAGCACTCCTTCATGGTCTCCCATATCGAACAGGATGAGAGCAAATACCTAGACAAAAGCAATACAGAGTTGTCGGAAGCGTGGCTGGATTTTAGCTGACAGCGAAGTCTATATAAAATTCACAGAAGCAAATAGGCAACAGCGTGAGGAGGGGGGATTGCGGCCCATCATCACATAAGGCCATTCTCTCCAACTCAGCCTTCCTGACGAAGACGAGTTGAGGATCCTGGACTGGCAGGCGGACACCCAAAAAGGGGCATACGAACCACTCGTTCGGTCATCTGCTCCCAGAACACAAAATTGCTATTGACCAACAGGTATCACTCGGTTGTGCTGAGGCTACGTTGGCTACTTCGAACGAGTAGTTGAGTAAAGCATTCCCCAGGGCTCTTCATGAGCCGTTGCTCCACACACACACACACACACACACACACACACACACAACTCATGGAGAGGCGCGATGCGAAACATCTTCGGGGCCGACCCATGCTCTTGTAAAGAGCTAACCACAAGAAGCAAATAAGGTAATGCAACAGGTTATATCACTGATCGACGGAGGTGGTTCAAATGGAATATGAAATATTTTTAGTCAGAAAACAGTTTTTCCAATGTTGAGGACACTGCTCTTCTGAAGTGATGCTATTTTGGTTTCTAATGTGCATCAGTCACATAACAAAGCTCGAATTTTGAACATCTTCGGGTCAAAAATCTAGAACGGTGAAATGTTGCACTCTTGCCAAACCAGAGGTTGTCGGACTCAGTTGCCATGGTCCCCCTACCTGCGTGATAAAAACAATTTGTATGTGCTTTTCAGCCACCCTGGAACTTTTTTCACGCTATAAAGGAACCCAAGACAAGATGAGAACTGACTAAATGTGTAAAGCAATCCACGTCCGGTCTCGAGTTAAACCTGAACTATGACGGTTTTGTGATCAATGACCCCTATTTCTTCCGCCTGTTGATCTTACTGGTCGAAAACCCTAGCTTGTAGTATTTTTTGATGCCTTGTCAACAGTATGAGTCACTGAAAACGAGCTTACTCGATAACCTATGTAACCACCACGATTCCTTGAAGAAGGGACTCAGTTTTCATAATTGAATAGGTACAAGCTGCTGAACAATAAATAAATGACAACTACAGGCAATCAAATTTAATTAAACCACTCACTGAGGGAAAGGACTCCTAGGGAATAAATTTAATGACAGCAGCGCACGAAATGCTATTGAACCCGTGCTTTTTGTGCCGTTTTTTCTGAGATTTCTCTCGAACCGAACCAATTATGCGCGCTGATATGTCAACCCATACCACAGACCAACTCGGATTTCGAGCCTAAGAAATATAAACACAATCATTCCAGATAATATTCCCCGAGAATGCCCGAGAATGCTATTAAGCCCACCCCTAGATCAATGTCTAACCAAGTAGCTGGTTACGAGACACAGTGACCTTTATGGGAAATGAAAGAGACACCAAGTCCATAAGTGGTTCCCATGATAGTTCGGATGGTTGCAATTTCTGCTCCATTTCATTCATTGAGGATAGCGCAGGCAAACTTGTAGAAAGTATCGAAGACTCTTCCATCCGCACAGACTAGAGCTGCTATCAGACTCCAGACAATTGAGTTCACGCCTGGATGGTGAGTGGACCGGACTCTACCGCGAACATTGTTTACCATGATAAACGATTTTTCTGTTTGGTAAAAAGTTCACACTGAAAACGTTTAGCACGGTTTTCTCAACAAAAGTTAAAATAACCTGTCTATATCCGTCTTGTCCCAGAATATTATTTTTATTCATGAAAGTTGTAGTGGTGAAGGCCGTGGTATCGGTTTTAGTACAGGTAGTAATAATAACAACAGTAATATAGTAAAAGGAGTCAGTAAAAAAAAGGTGCAAAAGAGTGATAGAGATGTTGATAGTTATGTTATTAGAGGGATCAGTAGCACTAATGGTGGCAGTAGCAGTACTGACAGTACAAGCAGTAGTATAAGTACCGAAGTTATAAGTGTTAATAGTAGTAGCATTATTAATATTAGTATTATTTGAGACAATTGTAGTGGTGATAAAAGTTAAATTTTTGGAAGTTCAAGTATTAGGAGTCGCAGTAGAAGTGGGATTAGTACCAGTGTTGAGAGCAGGTCGAAGGCAGCCATTTGTTGTTCGATTAAAATGACTGTAGGATCCTGTGAAGCCCTTACTGGGAATCGGCTCAAGAGCTTTTCATTTTTGTGTTTTGCAGACAGAACACCTGCAACCCTCAAGGAAGACACTGGTCTAGCATATAACCCTAGTACTTGTGGGGGTATAATTATTAGTATTATTACCATTGCTATTATCAGTAGTAGTATTACCGGGCCTTGAAGCAGTAGTAGTAACAGTGGTGTTAGTAGCACTGGTAGTAGAATTAGTATAGGCAGTGGCAGTAATAGTGATAATATTACTATTGGTAGCATTAGCAGCAATAGTAGTAGTAGTAGTAGTAGTAGTAGTAGTAGTAGTAGTAGTAGTAGTAGTAGTAGTAGTAGTAGTAGTAGTAGTAGTAGTAGTAGTAGTAGTAGTAGTAGTAGTAGTAGTAGTAGAAGTAGTAGTAGTAGTAGTAGTAGTAGAAGTAGTAGTAGTAGTAGTAGTAGTAGTAGTAGTAGTAGTAGTAGTAGTAGTAGTAGTAGTAGTAGTAGTAGTAGTAGTAGTAGTAGTAGTAGTAGTAGTAGTAGTAGTAGAAGTAGTAGTAGTAGTAGTAGTAGTAGTAGTAGTAGTAGTAGTAGTAGTAGTAGTAGTAGTAGTAGTAGTAGTAGTAGTAGTAGTGGTGGTGGTGGTAGCAAAGGTAGTAGAAGTGGGGGAGGAAAATGAAAGGAGGTGAAGAAGACTGGAAGAAAGGAGGAAGAAACGTAGAACTGATTGTATTATTACCACCAGTGGTGACTTTAGTATTAGTAATCGTAATAGAACGAGAAAAACTGCTACTGGAGAACCAAATGCAAGATAACTTGCACATCCCAAACCAGGGAGGTGTTTACGCTAATGCGGTGTTGTCCCCATGAATTTTATCTGTGTTGTTTCCCAGGGACCCAGGTTAATGCTTTCCATAAAATATTGACTTCCGAGTACGTCATTTTAGTCCAAAAGTTATTCTGTCATCAAGTAACATCACCTAAGTTGAGAGTGAGATCATCAAACAAGAAGGAATGAATCAAAGCAGCCAAAATGAAACACACAGGTGAGGAGCAATTCTGATAAACCAGGACAATATAAAAATGTCTTGCACTCGGACAACCCTAGATCTGATCAAATTCAACTGAATTGGGCATTCACTGTGATTCAGTACGATAAGATGTACACCAGTAAACAGTCATATGTTGAGCACGTCCCCAGATGGAATGCTTCGGTGTGAATTGTCATCCGAAACAACAGATGATCATAAAACAAGTCGAGATGCTCAGTCCAAAATACTGGAAATAAATACGAGAAAAACTCACCACCTGTAGAGTTGTCCGTGCGGCAAGCGATAGGTGATTTAGTTGGGGTTTGATCGATTCATCTATCAGGGTACTGGGCCTAAAATCTACTGCCGTGGTTCCATTCCTAGATTTCCCGAGTAATATTTTCACTCACATCTTTCTTGGCTATAAAGACACGCTTGTTATTCTTGCACTTCGGTTCTCTTCACTTTGTTTACCGTGGTACTGCGAGTCAAAGAGCAACGATGAACTCCCAAGCACAAGCGAACTAGTGGAAAACACACAACTGAATAGTCACCTAGCAGACACTGGGAGTAGCACTTTCTGCGGAACAATTGTACAGGTCACCTTTTCCAATTCCACTCCATGGAAGAGCCAAACGATAGAAATGAAATTCATACTCATGAACCATATTCTCGTGTAACCTAGAAAAAACTGAAACCCATCTTTGCAAATTTACCTCAATTCCCCATCAGTAGTGCGAAGACGTGTGTGTGTGTGGTGGGGGGCACCTCATAGAAGTGCGAAATGGGGGGTGGGGGTGGATGAATGGGGAGGGTGGGGTGCGGGGATGGGGTGGGGAGATGGGGTGGGGGGATGCGGTGGGAGCAAAACTGATAATTCTTTGTCAATTGATCGTGCCCAAACTCGAGAATGACGAGGTTCCGACCGCTAGTTATAAAATCGCTAGTTGAAACATCGCAAGCAAATAGCATATTGATGGACGAACAAAGCATCTGGAAACCACACAACCTGTTTCACTAGTATCAACACACATCAGATATCCACTCACTTTATGGGAATATAGTCAAATTCTCCAAGATCAGTCTGACTCTAAAATTGGACAAAACTCGATTAGTCCTACTCGTCAGCTTGCTCCACCGATGTCCTTGTTTTACAACAGATATTATTCCCTTCGTTCACCCACGCTTCGGCTTGGATGGGTTTCAGTGTGCAAATTTGCAAATGACCGTAACTGTTCTGATTGATTGCCTGCATTTCTACAATGAAATAATGCCGATGAAATATCCCAATAACTATTTGTCAACTCAAGCAGGACGACATTAGCTAGTTCCAATTGCTCCCGAACATAACTTGCACGACCAAATTGGTATCAAGTGAGTAGAGCAGCACGACTTCCAATGCACTGAGAACTGACTTCCAGTCAACCGAAGCTGGATCGGAATTAATCCCCCGGAGTTCGCATATAATTCATTCAGTAATTCATAAACCGTGATTGTCAAGCTTCGCTCGTTCCCACATCGGGAGACAATAAGTAATATTTGCATTTGAATAAAAATATTTCACCAAAAGAATCACTCAAATAAGCTGACACACAGCATTTAAAAACAAGTAGTGAAGGCGAATATATGTTTTCGATGATTCATTTTCAAGCTATTAGAAGCAGATTTATTTGTCATGAGAAAAGGAAGGGTGGAGAGTAAGAGGATAGTCAGTAGGTCCATCGGTGGGTTTGACATTTGATCGGTTAATTGGCAAATCGAATGGTTGATAGAGGAGAGGTGTGGGAGAATGTGATGATTGTCATCGTGTGAACACTTATTGACCCGGATCGACAATGCGTTCGTGGGTGACGTAATCGGCCTTTGGTCAGGGAAGCTCAAGCCCATGGACTTACTTCTTTTGCGAACGAAGTTCAGGCTTAAGGACCCGTATACGAACTGCTTCGGCAATCGCTAGTGTTCGGCATCCGATCGATTCAGATTCGTTACGTGGAACTCTGTACACAACACGGGATGACTTTTCTGCTCCGATCGGATGCACTGAATCTAGCAAATGGGTAGTATTTGAGCTGGAAACCGTGTCGTTCACCGCACGTTGAAACCAGCTTGGCTGATGCTCGTTGATGCTTTTCGACAATATTTCGTTTACAAACCAAACGTGAAACTGGCTTCGTTATATCAGCACGTCATTGATACCATTACCTACCTCACACTCACTCACTCACCCACACGTAGACACAGACACATACATAAAACACACACACACACACGCACACACAAACACCGCACATCTCGTTCACAAACACAAACATTACTCGTCTAAATATGATTTTACCAACTGGTGTTTCTCTTCGTGGGGTAAAACACACATTTGCTTTGTACTTTGGTCACTGCGATTCTGGATTGTCAAAAACCGAATTCCATTCTCATTGCAAGAATGCAGACTAACCACTCAATTTGTGAGAAAAGGAACAAAACGATCTAGAAAGAATTGGTGAAACTTATCCTGTCATGTTGTGAATGGTATCACTGTATGTTAAATGAGCTTTGCACTTTTCCATCCCTTAGAATAGGGCATCGTGTTTGTTACCCACTGAGGGCAGGACTTGCACAAATCATACACTATTATGTGGTCCTTGTTCACTCTGGTCTTTGAGTTCACTTTGTCTGTCCCTCTCTCTCTCACACACACACAATGTGTGGACAATATACAAGAATAAATATCAAACGTTTGTTATGGACATGAATGATTAAAATGGATCACAACGGGCACATGGATGTGTGAATCAACCAGAAGGAGCAGGTTTGCACACCAAAACGAACGGAGCCACGTCATTTATTATGTAACGCGCTCAGACAGATCGCCACACCTACCTTGATCGGTGTAAGTGTTGATGTTTGCTTATCCACTTACTGAGCTCCAGCTCACCGAATTTCCTTTCTGATTTTGCAGATAGGGCTTGTGCAAACCCCACGGAAGACACTGCAGCCAACATACCATAATTATTAATCAATATTTGTAGTAAGTCAATTGGGACGTTAGCGTATTGTCGGCAGTGAATTCCGAAATGGTATGAGGTAGGTTCAGAGGTTAACTCTAGAGCTAATCACGACTCCATCATAGGCACACGCATACACACGCGCACACAGGCACACACAAACAAACACACGCACAAACAAACACGCACACATACACACTAGGAGGAAGACAGGTTAGTGCAAATACGGAAGATAAATGTCGATCAGTCATTTCATATATATTCCACAGTTCCTCCCCCCGGTTCGAACGGTTGCCCCGATATCTCTTCCGTGTGCATCTCTTCGTTGATCATCCTCGTCTAAAGCACTTACCCAGTTCAACTTGAGAACAGGAGAGATAAATAAGATTTATTAGTCACCACGGTCGAATTGTCAGTCTGTATGGATTCAATGGGGTTGGCACACGATAATCAACACCGGATAATTCACGGACCCGTTTCGTCAAATGCCAATGAAACTGTACTACTCTCGACCTGGACTATTCTTCATGACATCATACAATTTTTTACAAGAATCTTGTCAGCTTTGCTTTCAGTTACTTCTTCTTCTATGGATAGTTCAGAAACAAAACCACATAATGTATCCATTGGGGTACATGAAGTATCAACTTCGTGAAGATCGATGATTTGTTCAAATTTTGACGTATGATTCTGAAATCTGATTTTCGAAGTATGGAGTACAGTTGACTGGATTTGTAACGGACTCCTACCAGTCGTTGAGATACGCGTAACACAATCGAAAATCACCAAGCGTCCAATTGTGGCTTTCAATACGGTTCTTTATAAAATAATCATGAATGTGACACAAAAACTGTACAAACCTCAACGATAACGGCTCCGTGAATCAGAATCAGCCAAATGCGAACAAATTCAGGATCGCTTGAGGTTCAAGCGGTCAAATCAACGGAATGTCTATGGGAAATGTGGATAAAGGGTCACAGAACAAAATCAATGCACACACCAGCCCGTGGTCACTTAAGGTCAATGTTCGATGTGTGGTTCAGCGAATGAGCAAGTGTGGCGCAAAACGTCAATGGGAAACATAAATTTGGAGTGAGGGTAGGGGGGTCCGATCGATCCTGAGTTAGAGCCTCCAGTTTGGATGTTCTGTCGATTACAAGTTTGAGTATAGCCATATATATATATATATATATATATATATATATATATATATATATCGATTATAGAGTGGACAGGTGCAAACCATAAATCAACTCTAACTCTGTGCACATTGCAGTACTACGCGAATCTTCGTATAGTTTATGGAATAAGCACGTCACCGTTTCAGACTTTCCGATTCTCAGATATATTATTTCACAAAGATGGGTGATGTGGGGAACAAATCCATTCCAGTTCTTGTCCCTTCATCTCACGAACAACCAGTGACTTTCAATCCGTCTCTCGGAATGATGATGATATTGATGATGATGACGATGAAGATGATGATGATGATGATGATGATGATGATGATGATGATGATGATGATGATGATGATGATGATGATGATGATGATGATGATGATGATGATGATGATGATGATGATGATGATGATGATGATGATGATGATGATGATGATGATGATGATGATGATGATGATGATGATGATGATGATGATGATGATGATGATGATGATGATGATGATGATGATGATGATGACGATGAAGGTGATGAAGATGACGACGAAAACACCAATGTCGACAAAATGACTGCATCCCGAATTACATCAGAAAATGCACCTACGGACAGTAACACAATGCGTGGTAATTACATGCAAATTGTAAATGCCACAAGTTACACGACACAGCGCCATTCGTTAATGACCCCGGTATACGCTGAATGACTTTGTGGTCAACTGTTTGCTTATTATTAGTCAATTGCTCGCTGGCACAATTTCATCACATGAACCGAATTTCCCTCTCTAGACCAACTGATCCGAATCGAATCAATTCCAATGTGTGCCTGCCTGTGTGTGCCTGCGTGTGTGGGTGGGTGGAAGGGGTGAGATTTTCAAGTGAAGTAGAGTGAAGTACATGCTTTGTGCATGTGAGGGTGAATATGCAGCTATGAGATAATCACTGAACTGAAGAAAAAATATCACCAATGCAAAAACGCCAATTGGAAAGAGAGTACACATAACGGACAAAGTAAGGAAGTACAGGGGATTTATGGGGTACAATGCGAGCGAACATATGCTTGTACTGGGATCGAGTGGAACATGCTGACATACAAATGCTAAGATGGGTTATGATAGAGAAGTGTGCTACCATCCAAGATCTTGCGAGAGAAAGTAAGACATACCCTGTGATGTTGGGTTGTGATAAAGTAGGTGAGTAGGTCGTAAGTGATGTTATCATGTCCAGACACTTGTTTGAGTTAAGTTACGAAAATTTTGTAATCTTTCGCAAGCAGTCTACGGAAAATGACGGGGGAGCACAGAACCACTGCCGAGAGATGCATAGAAATACAAAGCATCTTATTAAATAAAACGGGGTAGAGAACGTTTGATTCTTATCAAGTAAGCGGCGAGCCGTAGAACATGGGAGAATACCACCACAACATGATCTGCCCAGATAAGACCACGACTGAATGGTAAACTGATATACTTAAAGGATGATACGCTTTTTATCAGTTCTCCATTGATGACTAGGTCTGGATTGAATGCTATCAGTATGGAGTATTGGTACGTTTTACGGAGACAGAATAGAATAACAGAGCACTTTGCAGGATTCATCCTTAGATTTCAACCTGAAGACCAGTTGACGGGCTCAGTTACTATATGTTACAAAATGGGAAGTGTGGAGCTGTTAGTATTGGACATTCCAAAAATCGTATCGTCGAGTATTTGATGAGGAGACAATCGAAATAAACGGGTATGGGTGGTGTAAATCACAACACAAGAAATGGTGATAGAATGGCACCGTGTATGACGTCTTATTTAGGGAGGAGGATGGAAGACGTTTGGCTGCAGTATAGTATAAACTGTTTTCGATTGGAAAAGTAGTTAGACAACAGATTAATACCAGAGGGACTGACGTCCGAGTCAGCAAGTATATTGAATAACTTTGATCAGTCAAACCAGTTAAGTGCGTCAATATGATCACAGAAACATAACCTAATCACTATGCATTTGCCATTCTGAGATGATAAAACTGAATGAGTGAGAGAGGCCAGCGTACTGAGAGTTGATCTGGGTGGAGAGCCTATTAAATGGAGTCATTTGAAACCGTTTGAGAGCTACCGATGCACAAGCCGTTTGACGCACATTAGTTGAACACATTTTGGGAACTGAAGGTGAATATCGATAGCTGTGTTAATAATTAGTCATGAACGCGAATAGGTCCACGTACGTTTCTCCCCAATCTTCTAATGCCATTCGTTTTGCGTGCATTGTTACTATCAAACAACAGGTACGATACCTAATCAAGTGCCCCCACATTGCTCGAAATCTGTCTGGATACACACTCTGTATAGACATCATCGAGGCAATTCGACCTCTGAGCGCAAAAATGCTTACAGATAAGTGCCTTCCACCTTCCATGGACAACGGTCCTAATGAAACATAAGCACACACACACACACACACAAATATTCACAGAGTACACACCCGGAACTTGAGTGTTTGGATGAAAATCAACCGAACCCAAATGTGAAACTACCCGATTCTACTTCCATGTGAGATTGCTGCATGCTTGTCCCCATTTCGCAATTCTCATCACACACACACACACACACACACACACACACACACACGCCCAACAAACATTTTGTAGCCATTTGCCTATCCCCTGGGTCTCACATCACAAAAATTGTAACGATGTGATTATGCATTTTCGAAAACAATTGGTCGCCTGAACTTGTGTCCTTAAAACTTATACACTGCAAGCAGAATTCGGAAATGCTTTTGGGAAAATCATACGAAAAGAGACGACACAGCAGCTGATATGCAAACTTCGATACAAGCAATCGTTCTTACTACCGTTTACTGAACAAATTTAATTCAATAGTGCCTTTCCATTTATACAAGTGTTCAACTTAAAGTGTGCTCTTGTCCACCTGTTTCGCAATCGTCGATCAAATGACACGAGATAAGGTATTGTTCCAATGAAAAACTGACACGGAAACACACATCACGTGATATAAACACCTGTCGTTTAGAAATCACCAATCACCGGACCTGTGCTCGTGTCTAACGAAATATCGGAATTTTTTCGAACTCCATCCCACCTCCCTATTTCTAGTCGGACTTCTCACCCTCGTTTCCGGTAACGTCAAAATTATCTGAACGTGTGAGATTTGTCAACATTTCCGGCACCGAACAGCTGTCGAACAAATGTGCCGCCCCGATTTCTGAACCGTCCCATCCAGTTCCCTACTGTTCTAACCCACACGAACAAAGTTCACGTTACATTCGAAAGACATTCAAACAATCATGAGAGATAAGACGAAAAGTCAGTGAACTCTCCGTTTTTGGTAAGGTAGAACTCTGCAAACATTCGAGAATTTTTGAACCAATTAGGTTTTCCGACTATCAGTTTGAATAAAATACTGTGTAGTGACTAGTAAGGAAAGAATGATCAAAATTGCATTGTTTATATTGCGTTTATATTTCAACAAGCCAGTACAGATTTCGCACGGAACATTCTCCGACGCTTTCGTTTGTGCACGTGGCATGCGAAGATGAAGCTTGAGAATCGGTACGATCATCTGCATTGTGTTCAAACTATCAGAAAATGGGGCTTGAAATAATTGCTGTCCGCAGTCGATTGATCATATAGCGTTAGGTCGTTCAGTTGGGTGGAAGACCGCTGGTTCGATCCCGGGGTTCCCAACTATCTACGAGAAACACTAATCTTGTTGGTTCACCGCTGAAACCTTTTTTGGAAACAACTGGATCACTGTACAATAGTATCACACTGCCGATAATAGCATCCACACAGACCGTTTTTCGTATTCAGAAATTTACACCGCAAGCCTGGATCAACACAATGTTTTGTGCGAAATCTGTACTGGCTTGTTGAAATATAAACGCAATATAAACAATGCAATTTTGATCATTCTTTCCTTACTAGTCACTACACAGTATTTTATTCAAACTGATAGTCGGAAAACCTAATTGGTTCAAAAATTCTCGAATGTTTGCAGAGTTCTACCTTACCAAAAACGGAGAGTTCACTGACTTTTCGTCTTATCTCTCATGATTGTTTGAATGTCTTTCGAATGTAACGTGAACTTTGTTCGTGTGGGTTAGAACAGTAGGGAACTGGATGGGACGGTTCAGAAATCGGGGCGGCACATTTGTTCGACAGCTGTTCGGTGCCGGAAATGTTGACAAATCTCACACGTTCAGATAATTTTGACGTTACCGGAAACGAGGGTGAGAAGTCCGACTAGAAATAGGGAGGTGGGATGGAGTTCGAAAAAATTCCGATATTTCGTTAGACACGAGCACAGGTCCGGTGATTGGTGATTTCTAAACGACAGGTGTTTATATCACGTGATGTGTGTTTCCGTGTCAGTTTTTCATTGGAACAATACCTTATCTCGTGTCATTTGATCGACGATTGCGAAACAGGTGGACAAGAGCACACTTTAAGTTGAACACTTGTATAAATGGAAAGGCACTATTGAATTAAATTTGTTCAGTAAACGGTAGTAAGAACGATTGCTTGTATCGAAGTTTGCATATCAGCTGCTGTGTCGTCTCTTTTCGTATGATTTTCCCAAAAGCATTTCCGAATTCTGCTTGCAGTGTATAAGTTTTAAGGACACAAGTTCAGGCGACCAATTGTTTTCGAAAATGCATAATCACATCGTTACAATTTTTGTGATGTGAGACCCAGGGGATAGGCAAATGGCTACAAAATGTTTGTTGGGCGTGTGTGTGTGTGTGTGTGTGTGTGTGTGTGTGTGTGTGTGATGAGAATTGCGAAATGGGGACAAGCATGCAGCAATCTCACATGGAAGTAGAATCGGGTAGTTTCACATTTGGGTTCGGTTGATTTTCATCCAAACACTCAAGTTCCGGGTGTGTACTCTGTGAATATTTGTGTGTGTGTGTGTGTGTGCTTATGTTTCATTAGGACCGTTGTCCATGGAAGGTGGAAGGCACTTATCTGTAAGCATTTTTGCGCTCAGAGGTCGAATTGCCTCGATGATGTCTATACAGAGTGTGTATCCAGACAGATTTCGAGCAATGTGGGGGCACTTGATTAGGTATCGTACCTGTTGTTTGATAGTAACAATGCACGCAAAACGAATGGCATTAGAAGATTGGGGAGAAACGTACGTGGACCTATTCGCGTTCATGACTAATTATTAACACAGCTATCGATATTCACCTTCAGTTCCCAAAATGTGTTCAACTAATGTGCGTCAAACGGCTTGTGCATCGGTAGCTCTCAAACGGTTTCAAATGACTCCATTTAATAGGCTCTCCACCCAGATCAACTCTCAGTACGCTGGCCTCTCTCACTCATTCAGTTTTATCATCTCAGAATGGCAAATGCATAGTGATTAGGTTATGTTTCTGTGATCATATTGACGCACTTAACTGGTTTGACTGATCAAAGTTATTCAATATACTTGCTGACTCGGACGTCAGTCCCTCTGGTATTAATCTGTTGTCTAACTACTTTTCCAATCGAAAACAGTTTATACTATACTGCAGCCAAACGTCTTCCATCCTCCTCCCTAAATAAGACGTCATACACGGTGCCATTCTATCACCATTTCTTGTGTTGTGATTTACACCACCCATACCCGTTTATTTCGATTGTCTCCTCATCAAATACTCGACGATACGATTTTTGGAATGTCCAATACTAACAGCTCCACACTTCCCATTTTGTAACATATAGTAACTGAGCCCGTCAACTGGTCTTCAGGTTGAAATCTAAGGATGAATCCTGCAAAGTGCTCTGTTATTCTATTCTGTCTCCGTAAAACGTACCAATACTCCATACTGATAGCATTCAATCCAGACCTAGTCATCAATGGAGAACTGATAAAAAGCGTATCATCCTTTAAGTATATCAGTTTACCATTCAGTCGTGGTCTTATCTGGGCAGATCATGTTGTGGTGGTATTCTCCCATGTTCTACGGCTCGCCGCTTACTTGATAAGAATCAAACGTTCTCTACCCCGTTTTATTTAATAAGATGCTTTGTATTTCTATGCATCTCTCGGCAGTGGTTCTGTGCTCCCCCGTCATTTTCCGTAGACTGCTTGCGAAAGATTACAAAATTTTCGTAACTTAACTCAAACAAGTGTCTGGACATGATAACATCACTTACGACCTACTCACCTACTTTATCACAACCCAACATCACAGGGTATGTCTTACTTTCTCTCGCAAGATCTTGGATGGTAGCACACTTCTCTATCATAACCCATCTTAGCATTTGTATGTCAGCATGTTCCACTCGATCCCAGTACAAGCATATGTTCGCTCGCATTGTACCCCATAAATCCCCTGTACTTCCTTACTTTGTCCGTTATGTGTACTCTCTTTCCAATTGGCGTTTTTGCATTGGTGATATTTTTTCTTCAGTTCAGTGATTATCTCATAGCTGCATATTCACCCTCACATGCACAAAGCATGTACTTCACTCTACTTCACTTGAAAATCTCACCCCTTCCACCCACCCACACACGCAGGCACACACAGGCAGGCACACATTGGAATTGATTCGATTCGGATCAGTTGGTCTAGAGAGGGAAATTCGGTTCATGTGATGAAATTGTGCCAGCGAGCAATTGACTAATAATAAGCAAACAGTTGACCACAAAGTCATTCAGCGTATACCGGGGTCATTAACGAATGGCGCTGTGTCGTGTAACTTGTGGCATTTACAATTTGCATGTAATTACCACGCATTGTGTTACTGTCCGTAGGTGCATTTTCTGATGTAATTCGGGATGCAGTCATTTTGTCGACATTGGTGTTTTCGTCGTCATCTTCATCACCTTCATCGTCATCATCATCATCATCATAATCATCATCATCATCATCATCATCATCATCATCATCATCATCATCATCATCATCATCATCATCATCATCATCATCATCATCATCATCATCATCATCATCATCATCATCATCATCATCATCATCATCATCATCTTCATCGTCATCATCATCAATATCATCATCATTCCGAGAGACGGATTGAAAGTCACTGGTTGTTCGTGAGATGAAGGGACAAGAACTGGAATGGATTTGTTCCCCACATCACCCATCTTTGTGAAATAATATATCTGAGAATCGGAAAGTCTGAAACGGTGACGTGCTTATTCCATAAACTATACGAAGATTCGCGTAGTACTGCAATGTGCACAGAGTTAGAGTTGATTTATGGTTTGCACCTGTCCACTCTATAATCGATATATATATATATATATATATATATATATATATATATATATGGCTATACTCAAACTTGTAATCGACAGAACATCCAAACTGGAGGCTCTAACTCAGGATCGATCGGACCCCCCTACCCTCACTCCAAATTTATGTTTCCCATTGACGTTTTGCGCCACACTTGCTCATTCGCTGAACCACACATCGAACATTGACCTTAAGTGACCACGGGCTGGTGTGTGCATTGATTTTGTTCTGTGACCCTTTATCCACATTTCCCATAGACATTCCGTTGATTTGACCGCTTGAACCTCAAGCGATCCTGAATTTGTTCGCATTTGGCTGATTCTGATTCACGGAGCCGTTATCGTTGAGGTTTGTACAGTTTTTGTGTCACATTCATGATTGTTTTATAAAGAACCGTATTGAAAGCCACAATTGGACGCTTGGTGATTTTCGATTGTGTTACGCGTATCTCAACGACTGGTAGGAGTCCGTTACAAATCCAGTGAACTGTAAACCATACTTCGAAAATCAGATTTCAGAATCGTACGTCAAAATTTGAACAAATCATCGATCTTCACGAAGTTGATACTCCATGTACCCCAATGGATACATTATGTGGTTTTGTTTCTGAACTATCCATAGAAGAAGAAGTAACTGAAAGCAAAGCTGACAAGATTCTTGTAAAAAATTGTATGATGTCATGAAGAATAGTCCAGGTCGAGAGTAGTACAGTTTCATTGGCATTTGACGAAACGGGTCCGTGGATTATCCGGTGTTGATAATCGTGTGCCAACCCCATTGAATCCATACAGACTGACAATTCGACCGTGGTGACTAATAAATCTTATTTATCTCTCCTGTTCTCAAGTTGAACTGGGTAAGTGCTTTAGACGAGGATGATCAACGAAGAGATGCACACGGAAGAGATATCGGGGCAACCGTTCGAACCGGGGGGAGGAACTGTGGAATATATATGAAATGACTGATCGACATTTATCTTCCGTATTTGCACTAACCTGTCTTCCTCCTAGTGTGTATGTGTGCGTGTTTGTTTGTGTGTGTGTTTGTGTGTGTGCGTGTGTGTGTTTGTGTGTGCGTGTGTGTGCGTGTGCCTATGATGGAGTCGTGATTAGCTCTAGAGTTAACCTCTGAACCTACCTCATACCATTTCGGAATTCACTGCCGACAATACGCTAACGTCCCAATTGACTTACTACAAATATTGATTAATAATTATGGTATGTTGGCTGCAGTGTCTTCCGTGGGGTTTGCACAAGCCCTATCTGCAAAATCAGAAAGGAAATTCGGTGAGCTGGAGCTCAGTAAGTGGATAAGCAAACATCAACACTTACACCGATCAAGGTAGGTGTGGCGATCTGTCTGAGCGCGTTACATAATAAATGACGTGGCTCCGTTCGTTTTGGTGTGCAAACCTGCTCCTTCTGGTTGATTCACACATCCATGTGCCCGTTGTGATCCATTTTAATCATTCATGTCCATAACAAACGTTTGATATTTATTCTTGTATATTGTCCACACATTGTGTGTGTGTGAGAGAGAGAGGGACAGACAAAGTGAACTCAAAGACCAGAGTGAACAAGGACCACATAATAGTGTATGATTTGTGCAAGTCCTGCCCTCAGTGGGTAACAAACACGATGCCCTATTCTAAGGGATGGAAAAGTGCAAAGCTCATTTAACATACAGTGATACCATTCACAACATGACAGGATAAGTTTCACCAATTCTTTCTAGATCGTTTTGTTCCTTTTCTCACAAATTGAGTGGTTAGTCTTCATTCTTGCACTGAGAATGGAATTCGGTTTTTGACAATCCAGAATCGCAGTGACCAAAGTACAAAGCAAATGTGTGTTTTACCCCACGAAGAGAAACACCAGTTGGTAAAATCATATTTAGACGAGTAACGTTTGTGTTTGTGAACGAGATGTGTGTGTTTGTGTGTTTTATGTATGTGTTTGTGTCTATGTGTGGGTGAGTGAGTGAGTGTGAGGTCTTGGTAATGGTATAAATGACATGCTGATATAACGAAGCCAGTTTCACGTTTGGTTTGTAAACGAAATATTGTCGAAAAGCATCAACGAGCATCAGCCAAGCTGGTTTCAACGTGCGGTGAACGACACGGTTTCCAGCTCAAATACTACCCATTTGCTAGATTCAGTGCATCCGATCGGAGCAGAAAAGTCATCCCGTGTTGTGTACAGAGTTCCACGTAACGAATCTGAATCGATCGGATGCTGAACACTAGCGATTGCCGAAGCAGTTCGTATACGGGTCCTTAAGCCTGAGCTTCGTTCGCAAAAGAAGTAAGTCCATGGGCTTGAGCTTCCCTGACCAAAGGCCGATTACGTCACCCACGAACGCATTGTCGATCCGGGTCAATAAGTGTTCACACGATGACAATCATCACATTCTCCCACACCTCTCCTCTATCAACCATTCGATTTGCCAATTAACCGATCAAATGTCAAACCCACCGATGGACCTACTGACTATCCTCTTACTCTCCACCCTTCCTTTTCTCATGACAAATAAATCTGCTTCTAATAGCTTGAAAATGAATCATCGAAAACATATATTCGCCTTCACTACTTGTTTTTAAATGCTGTGTGTCAGCTTATTTGAGTGATTCTTTTGGTGAAATATTTTTATTCAAATGCAAATATTACTTATTGTCTCCCGATGTGGGAACGAGCGAAGCTTGACAATCACGGTTTATGAATTACTGAATGAATTATATGCGAACTCCGGGGGATTAATTCCGATCCAGCTTCGGTTGACTGGAAGTCAGTTCTCAGTGCATTGGAAGTCGTGCTGCTCTACTCACTTGATACCAATTTGGTCGTGCAAGTTATGTTCGGGAGCAATTGGAACTAGCTAATGTCGTCCTGCTTGAGTTGACAAATAGTTATTGGGATATTTCATCGGCATTATTTCATTGTAGAAATGCAGGCAATCAATCAGAACAGTTACGGTCATTTGCAAATTTGCACACTGAAACCCATCCAAGCCGAAGCGTGGGTGAACGAAGGGAATAATATCTGTTGTAAAACAAGGACATCGGTGGAGCAAGCTGACGAGTAGGACTAATCGAGTTTTGTCCAATTTTAGAGTCAGACTGATCTTGGAGAATTTGACTATATTCCCATAAAGTGAGTGGATATCTGATGTGTGTTGATACTAGTGAAACAGGTTGTGTGGTTTCCAGATGCTTTGTTCGTCCATCAATATGCTATTTGCTTGCGATGTTTCAACTAGCGATTTTATAACTAGCGGTCGGAACCTCGTCATTCTCGAGTTTGGGCACGATCAATTGACAAAGAATTATCAGTTTTGCCCCCACCCCATCTCCCCACCCCATTCCCCCACCCCATCCCCCCACCCCATCCCCCCACCCCACCCCCCACCCCACCGTCCCCATTCATCCACCCCACCCCCTATTTCGCACTTCTATGAGGTGCCCCCCACCACACACACACACGTCTTCGCACTACTGATGGGGAACTGAGGTAAATTTGCAAAGATGGGTTTCAGTTTTCTCTAGGTTATACGAGAATATGGTTCATGAGTATGAATTTCATTTCTATCGTTTGGCTCTTCCATGGAGTGGAATTGGAAAAGGTGACCTGTACAACTGTTCCGCAGAAAGTGCTACTCCCAGTGTCTGCTAGGTGACTATTCAGTTGTGTGTTTTCCACTAGTTCGCTTGTGCTTGGGAGTTCATCGTTGCTCTTTGACTCGCAGTACCACGGTAAACAAAGTGAAGAGAACCGAAGTGCAAGAATAACAAGCGTGTCTTTATAGCCAAGAAAGATGTGAGTGAAAATATTACTCGGGAAATCTAGGAATGGAACCACGGCAGTAGATTTTAGGCCCAGTACCCTGATAGATGAATCGATCAAACCCCAACTAAATCACCTATCGCTTGCCGCACGGACAACTCTACAGGTGGTGAGTTTTTCTCGTATTTATTTCCAGTATTTTGGACTGAGCATCTCGACTTGTTTTATGATCATCTGTTGTTTCGGATGACAATTCACACCGAAGCGTTCCATCTGGGGACGTGCTCAACATATGACTGTTTACTGGTGTACATCTTATCGTACTGAATCACAGTGAATGCCCAATTCAGTTGAATTTGATCAGATCTAGGGTTGTCCGAGTGCAAGACATTTTTATATTGTCCTGGTTTATCAGAATTGCTCCTCACCTGTGTGTTTCATTTTGGCTGCTTTGATTCATTCCTTCTTGTTTGATGATCTCACTCTCAACTTAGGTGATGTTACTTGATGACAGAATAACTTTTGGACTAAAATGACGTACTCGGAAGTCAATATTTTATGGAAAGCATTAACCTGGGTCCCTGGGAAACAACACAGATAAAATTCATGGGGACAACACCGCATTAGCGTAAACACCTCCCTGGTTTGGGATGTGCAAGTTATCTTGCATTTGGTTCTCCAGTAGCAGTTTTTCTCGTTCTATTACGATTACTAATACTAAAGTCACCACTGGTGGTAATAATACAATCAGTTCTACGTTTCTTCCTCCTTTCTTCCAGTCTTCTTCACCTCCTTTCATTTTCCTCCCCCACTTCTACTACCTTTGCTACCACCACCACCACTACTACTACTACTACTACTACTACTACTACTACTACTACTACTACTACTACTACTACTACTACTACTACTACTACTACTACTACTACTACTACTACTACTACTACTACTACTACTACTACTACTACTACTACTACTACTACTACTACTAATACTAATACTACTACTACTACTACTACTACTACTACTAATACTAATACTACTAATACTATCTTTCCACATTTTTTCCTGCTACTCACTAGCCATTGGTGATGACTACGTAATCGAAGAGGGTCATTGTGTGGCCATCAACCGTTATTTAGCGGTCACTCTCTGGGGTTCGGTAACCAAACCTTTCTTATGCACCCAAATCGGGTGAGGTCATATCACACGCGAGATTTCGGTCCCAGAATCATAATCTGTCGTTTCTATCGGATTTGATATACCTGTATGTTTACTTTCTTCTCAATACAGTAAAATATTAGATAAACTACTATTTTGCTGGGAATGAAACCACTGAAAAATGGATCCATTACTAATGTCATCTTCACTGCTTACAATGAAGAACTCTTATTAAAAGACAACCGAAGGTTTAGGATATAGTTATGACAAAAAATTGAATTCCGTGGAGAAAATGACTGTAACGGAGGGTTTTAAAAGACCATCTAAAAGGAATTTTAGGTTTCCGAGATGTTCGATTTTCTGCAGATCAATCGGTGCTAATCAATGGTAACACGTTTCTTCTGTAAATAGTAGTACAGAGTACGTTCGGCTCATTTTCGATGATAATTAATTATGCCAAAACAGCATGGTGATACCCCATGTCAAGCATCAACTAATTCTCATGTGTTTTATAAGCATATGAACAGGGAAGTATCAGAGTAACGGCAGAGGTTTCCGATATTTGGACAGCACTAACCTCACAGACGAATAAGCATCCCAAAGGTTGCAACACCAATTGTCTTCGCCACCGTCGATGGGTGCTGTGTGAAAGACCACGAATCATTCACCCTCGGCACAAATGATCGTCCACACACTCACTCATGAGCGCACGCACACGCACACAAAACCCCACAACCAAATATCCGCTGGCATGCCAACGATCCCAGTTACTTGTTTGTAAAATTGCCCTGAGAAGGGTTACCAACGGTAACCGAAACGTTGGAGTATTACATTCACCAACAAAGCAGGGCTTTTGACACTATAACTTTCACAACAATAGGATCACTCGGTAAGAATTTCGATTTTAATCCGATTTTCTTGCGGCTTTCGTTTACTGAACTACTGATTTGAGGCTTCGGGACCATTTGAGAATGATATGCTTACTGCGTGTAAGTTGTGCCACAGTCTGACCACTCAGCTGGTTAGGTTCTTATCTGGCATGCTATCGGGATAGTAATCAGATTATGGCTTGGCATCTCGTTTGTAGTGTGTGGGACGTGACTGCTCTGGGGGCATCAAAATGACGCGGTCGTTCTCTTCTTATCATAAGAACAGAAAAACACCAGTATTCCATACGCCGTTTTCGCCGTTTATACTTTTTTGATTGCCTGTATCTGACGATTTGAGAATTGTAAGGATTGTAACGACCAAAACGCTCAAGTCCTGGTCCGGGTGAAGCCTGACCAACCATTCAATGCTCGATTCACCAGCTAATAAGCTTCACTCGTTCTGAATAGCACCTTGAAGCCTCGAAGAAACGCGTAGCTTGATTCAATGCAGAACCCAAATCAAGAATATGATGACTCTGCATATTCTACGGTACTATTAGCGAGTAAAAATATAGGTAGAAAAACGATCATACCTTTGACAATGAGCCTCTGACATTACATGGCCAAAAGGTAATCGAAAATAGGACAAAATTCTGTAAGAAGTGAACAGATGGCCAAAAAGAGAAAAGAGTAATTACCTGTTCTGAAATCCAAACAAATAGAATAAGTTCTCCACGCCTAATCAGGCCCAGAGAACAATATCCTGAGGACGACAGCCGAAAATTAGCATAAATCAGCTGAACTTCTAAGATCCATCGAAGTGAGTGAAAAAGTGACACTGAGCAGTATTAAAACAAAACTGTCTTCAGTCAATGCGACTCACTACCGTACCAACTGTCGGCAAAGAAATCTCAGTAGGAAAGCACAAACATGAAGGGAAAAAGTTAGTGCATCAAGAGTAGAATAACTGTCAACCAAAAAACAGTGTCAGCACAAAAAAGTTGAAGAAAGCAGTCCAAAATTAGTCAGAATGTGTATGAAGGTGAACTGAGGAGCAATTTTTCAACCAACTTGGACCTTACAAGAATGTCGTTTACAAAATGAAATTGTTCATGAACAATAAATTGACCAGTGGACTGCGGAAACTATCACCTTGGAGATGATGTGCAGCGCCCTAAAAACACCCACACTATCCCGAAACAGACTGGATTTTTTAATCAGTGCATACCCACTGAAAGTCCTAATACAAATCCAACCGTCACATGGCAATGAGTGCAATACGGAAAACCAAACATATTAAATGTGTCCTCGGCCGATAATCTGGTGCTCACTATCGTATCACACAAATCCGTGCACAAAGTCGTCCATCACAGTGTAAATTTAGGAAATTTCACTCCGCGGTTTCGGTCATCCCAAGGTATCTTTCACGTAGGTTTTCTTGGTGAGTTCATTATGTCAAAGGATAATGGGCAAAGATAGCAAATGATAGTGGAATTTTAATGTGGTCATTGGGTAAGAACAAACGTGATATTTAAGTGAGTAAGAGAAAAACGGAAGCCTTAGTTTCAACGACAGGCACACTCAATGAACATATAAGCTTGTACTCTATTATGACGTAAGTATTCTGCGTCATTAGGCTACAATATCCAACTGAACAGAGCAAACGGAATATATTCATTCAAAAATGCAAATATTTTGTCCAATCTTGTCGATCACGTTCATGTAAACAAGTCTGTTTACGTATGATTGAGAGCTAATATGCAGTTGATGAATCACAAGGGCCACTGACATGTTAACTGGTGGGTTCCCCATGAGTGTTGTGTGACTGACTCTGTTTGCCGCTCTCATCATTACTGCAAGTGTTAGAGAATATATGCCAGTGGGTAATCCGTACGTCTGCGCACATGGTGACAGATAAGGTATAATACCACATTCCCACAATGAGAGCAAACGGGAAGCTTGATCTGAGGCGTGAGTTTTCCTAAACAAAGCATTAGAGTGGCATTTCAGACTGGATGATCCACAGGGACTCCAAATCACGTATGTGCATTGGTCACTTGAATAACTGGTGATCAGTGAGATCGAGGTAATTCTTTATGAAGAAGAAACTGTACATTTTTTATCCTTTCGCGGTGTTTCAAAACCGAAGAGTGAATGGAATTAAAATGTTTCATTGACATGGTATCGGTGAGGGTGAATATTTTAGTTGAACTGATTTGATAAAATACCACTATAACTGCTCTTTTGAAGGAAAAGTCTGATGCACAGATTCGCACTCAGGATAGAGCAAATAAGAATAAACTTTTCTTTCACAACCAATCAAACTTTTTGTCCAGAATCCCCCACTTTTTGAGTGGGCTATTTTTTCCGTAATAATTTGTAATACCAAATCTTTCGGATCATTCTTCTCTTACTAAATTGTTTCACTGTTTCGTAGGTCCTTCCCCTCCCCATGGAACCACAGCAATTCCCCTCTTAATTTTCCGAACCACTCAACACCAATTTTGATGACTACCTAATCACATTTAAACAAACAGACATTTGTTCGTAATTTGTGAGTTTCTTACTCAATTACGAAGCAAAAAGTAATACTTCAAAATGTGGAATTCAGATGGTCAAAAGTGCCGGCGCGACAGGATTACCAGTGGGGTTCTTCATAAATTAGGTCTCTGTCAAGATGTTCCAATGACCACGTCTCCTACTGTTCTCTCTTTCGGGATGGCCAGAATCTTCTGCAGTTGATGGTCCGATACATTTTTGCTGTATAATTATTACTGGCGACTTTCGGTGATTGGTCTCACAAATTCCACACAGAAAAATAAGTTATATAGGTAAATCTCAAATTTTTATGCATTACTTGGTCATATTGTTTGTATTGCACTACAACACCCAATTAGTAGGCGGCCTGCTAGCGCAATTCGATTGATTAAATCGCAAGCTTGCCTGGGTTTACCGTGAATACCGTAACCGAAATAGCGAAAGATGCTCCCCAGATAAATTGGGCTGACTGTATGGTGAACTGATCAAGAAAGAAACACCGACGGGTGGTATGGCATTCAAACCGGATCTAATTTGTACGTGGATAAGCTAGTGGCTACAAGAATTTGTGCAAGAACATGTTACAAGCTGCATGATTTTGGACAATGAAATAGATTTCGAGAAAGGCAAGCAACACGCTTGACGATAACCCAGTGAAGATATTTTTATTAGTAAAAAATCCGACCTAAATAGACATCACTTAGCTGATTAGTTTGAGCCACTGTTTTCAAATAACACATTACCGGAATTGCAAAAGAAGCTGTTGTCTGCAGATCTGAGTGAGAATGAATATACTACTGCGTCTTGTGTATCTGAGGCAGCTAGTACGGATAAATGAATGACAAAATCTTAATTTGGGAATGATAGATGGAGCTTCTCTTCTCTCCTGTTCGTTTTCTAGCTGCACTAATCACCAATTACCCGAGCACATTTATTTAAATACCTAGTCTATGAGGCCTCTCTGTCGAGCTATTTCCAGAACTCTGGATTCCAATGATATTCACAATTCTTTATCCCACACCTAGGATTTTTCTGTCCTATCCGATTTAGTTCTAAATGTAACCAAGTGCTTAGAATGCATGTTTACACTTTCACGATCGGCTCACCCGTAGGACCCACGTGTCATTTTCGCATAACCGATAGCTAGATTGGGTTCTGTCAGGCAAAGCCAAATCCCCATAGTAGGGAATTTGAGTTGTACACCTCACATTTCAAACGGCGCTAAGAATCCTTGAAGACTATCTTATCAACTAAGGAAGCTTAGGAATTCCAGTTTTAAACAGTATTAATTTATTTTTCTCTTACCAATTTTTCTTCCGACCTACTCTACTCTCCCCTAGACTTCTTTAATCTTCTTGAAATTTTTTTCGCTGAGGACCGCCGGTTATTTGTCGAGTAACATTCGTATCATCAAATGAACTATCTGCTAAGTTGTGCGAACTGCACCCGGCCGCATGTGGAAAGTCTGCTCATTCAATCCTCATACAATAATTTCAGCCTATTATCATCCTTTTCATATTTTTCTATCCAAGTGCAACTCTGTCACCACCAAAACTCTTCTAACGCTAAATCTATTTTAAACAGAAATAAAGACCTACTCCTATGCAAAACTCAGGGCGGATAAAGTGCGGTATGACGTAATACAGTGTGCTAGTTGCGTGGTGATGATGATGACGATGAAAGCCACATTGGCCATCTTCTGTACGCATCGTTAGGGATGGTAAAATTTATCCTTTTGTCATCAATGTTCGGATCCAAACGCGCTTGGCAGATAGAAAGTCAACCTTTTGCCTTCTAGGTGGCCGATCGGATGCCCAACTGGGATTCACCTGGTACTCCGCTATCGTTCTCCGTACGAATCTTGTGGACAGGGACGGGGTTTGTGACCAAACCCAAGTCCCTTTTGAGCCGCTAATTTAAAAGATTATTCTGGAGAATGGCTCAGTCAGAGTTTAGGACTCGTAAACAATAAACTGAACTTGATCATTAACTTCACGGTAAAATAACACCAAAGGAATGTAACTGATCAAAAGAAACTGGAGAAATCAATCTCCGAGTTCCATCTCGCCTCGAGAGAGAGAGAGAGGTGGAATAAGATAATTCGGTTCCTTTCCCATGATACCAAATACATTTCGCCTAACTAAAAAAGCAAGAATTCATGAAATGCTGCGCAACTGAATGTTTATATGTGCATACTTTTGGATGCGAAAAATGCAAATGGGTCATCTATTATCAAAGATTTGATCCTTTTCTACCGATAGTAAATATTATGAGCACCAACACGCAATGACAAATTAGTGAAATGCCTTAGTTCGGAGCACAAACACAACTAAAAACAAATGGATAACATTCATGAATGGAAATAGTTTTGTGCGTGACGTACTAGCCTGAAAGGGCAGGATGAGTTGAAAATAGGCTAACATTACAGCACCTGGTAGAAGCATTTGTGCGCACACTTCTCGTCGCTACATTAGATACCCCCTTCATGAGCCTGTCGAAGATTTCCACCAATCTCAAATACTCATTTCTTCTCACCACTTGATCCTTGTTAGCTGAGCAATATATCCGCTTGTGTCCCATGACTTGCATACAAGAAGAGAAATGGCATCTGGTTAAAATGTCCACGTGGCTCAGTCCATCCTGCTCGGGTGTGGAAACAGGAATGATCATTCCTACTGCGACAGTAAAATACTACGGGAATAAAAACCGGAGGACGAAAAATCACCTGAAGTGACTGGTAAACATCGGGAGCATTTATGCAAAAACGAAAGTTGTTAATCAAATTCAGCTGAAAATTGTCATATCACTGACATTTTAAAAACCTTACGATTGATCTGTTGACTATAACTTCGGTATTTTAATGCACACATAGGTAGGCAGAACGGAACCTTCGAGGAATACAGAATAAAACCGTAACAATATGGACAGAAGGTGTATCGTGTCAAGGTGAAAGCCTAAAAAGTGTTCTTCAGCAACCAGTGAGTCAAGAGAAACAGTAGAAAAAAGGCACCACTGACAAAAATACGAAAAAGGAGTAGTACAAATGGTGGAAAGCAGCCTTTATGATTTCCCGAAAATGAAAACATCGGTGAATGGTACACATGATATTCCGCATTGTCTAGCATGTGCGTAGTTCGAAAGTCGATGAAAAACTGTACGCCCCTAATCTTTTTGTTTTGTTCAGGAATGGGTTAAAATTACGTTTCATAATACTATAACGGTCAAAATAGCCCTTTTTTCTCATTGATTTCAGGAAAATTCCGTCCCCGGTAAAACTAATCCTATGGAATCAAAATTGAGGTCTCAAGATGTAACACTCGTTGAATGAGTGCTCCGTTTTTCCATACCTGAAGTTTTGGAGAGTACTAAGCACTAGTGCGAGGCAAATCATGCTGCGAGTCAACGTTTTCAAGAAATCAGATTGTGCTGGTCCTTTTCTTTTAACCATAATGATTGAACTATTTGAGGCATAAATTTGTATTTGTTGATATTTTGAAAAAAAAACAAAAGAATGATCACTAACAAAATCAATGGAGATTTCTCTGGATGAGACGGGTGATAAATAACCGAAAATGGTAAATGAAAGTCTACTCAGAAAGTGTGTATGTGTTACGACCGCTTTCCTACGGAGGCATTAAATTTCTGAGTTTCTGAAAAAGCCATACGTAACTTAGCGATTGCTCTATCATTCACTCTTTACGCCTTTCATATTTAGCATGGTTTTTCTGGTTTGGTAGTTACAACCAAAAAATCAAAGCGTGATAGAACAAACAGGGAGATTATAAAAACTGATCCGACTGAATCAGGCTATCCTCGTTCTTACCGGAGGAACAACCCTTGTCAGAACTCAAGAAGAAATAACACGACTAGTGAGAACGATATCCACTTCCGGTTGGCACGATGTAGGCTAGTCATCCAGTCACTGCTTCTACCCGTGCTGATCCAAATCTGATTTGCGTCATCAGGCGACAAACGGAATTTTGCACGCGGGAATTCATGACTAAAATAAGTTGAAAAGTTGAAATAAGTCTACTACTCATGGTTCAGTATGATTTGAAATAAACTGGACCTGTCCCTCACTTACCGATCAACCCGTGTAAGGTGAGTGTATTAGGGAATACAGATTACGATATTCGTTTGTTTAATATATTTATATATAATGTTCACTATAATCTAATTTGAATCGTCTGGAGTGTAAATGGGTACTCTTCATGGAAGAGCCCACAATTGAATCACAACTGTGATTTCTCATAGTTATTCGTGTCTGGGTCACTGCTAACCCAACGAACAATGAAACTGCATGTGCAAGCGCTCATATTGATTGTAAGTAGTACGTAAACGTGTGGATAAAATTTCCCCGGAAGTATATTCCTCGTGATGAGGTTTTTCCCAAAAGAAACGTCTCAGTATTAGGCAAAGCCCAAGCAATTCACGTGAAATAAGTTGTTGGCCCATTCAACCATAGGTGAAAAGTGGGCCACTGGAAAAACTATTCCTTGAGTACTTAGACGCACCCGACGATATCGGTCATAGTTTAATCTAGGAAAAATCCCAGTTACTGCTATAATTTAGGAGAGTCTCGTTTTAAAAGCACAGGTTATTCTTTCACCATCACCTCCTGATCATCAGCCAACAATCACAATAACGAGGACGTAGCTGACCGTGCTCCTTTGCGTTGAATCTTCCCCGTTATAAAAGGGTTCTGAACTAGTTCTTTGACACTGAGTTGTAAAAGATTTGTGTTTCTGAATATTGTTATCGTCAGCCTTCTCGTTACTTCATAGTCAATAATAGAACTTAAACTATAGTTTTCGTTACACGGTTGAAATCAATCAAGCCTTCCAGGATACAATTTTTAAAGCTAATGGTTTCTTTGGAGGCCTCGATTTTTTACATAGTTTGCGTGGATGAATACCACTATTCATCATAGCTGGGGAGCAGACTATGGGTTTCCAGTTTCCCGCCATCTTAAATCAATGAGATTATGCTTTGCTTGTTATTCTATTACTCCCGCTACAGGGCAATGAAACTATAAATCTCTTTGATGGGTCAAAGACCCAGTTGCTTTCCACCCCTTCCGTTTCAAGTTTTCCTCAATAATTCAGATCTTCACTTTGGATATTGCGTATGTGTGCGAACTTCGTGAGCTTACTGTCTACCGGTTGACCCAGCCGTAGAATAGGCAGCATAGACTGATTCGAATGTGACACTGAGTTTTCCTACCAATATATTTTCCGAATAAATCCACAGGATTTCATCACATCATCAAATAATACCTAGCAGACAAAGCAATGACTTAACTCTACACTTAACATTGCGTGACGAAGATCAGCAAGTATTTCTACTGTGAGTTTCTGATATATTTACATGGGTAGCTCCGAGATGGTGATCTTTTGTCTCATGGTGCTCTACTTCCATAGTCCCTCATTCGTTGGCACCCCTGCGCTGAATCGGGCCGATTCCTTAATAACGTGATGGAAGCAACGAATAGCTAATTAGATTCAATCTATATGAGCGTGTGTAAAGGAGTTCAGGAAACCCCGTTCCATGCATTAGAATCCATATTACAAACGACATTTATCATTCGTATGAACTATGTTTGCTGGAATTCCGATTGTTTGTTTTATTTCTTTAAATCTTTGTCACAAACCGGACTCCTACCGTTGCCTCGAGCGAGAGTCGCTCAGCTTGAATTTCGTTGTGACTGTATTTGGTAATCTCATCTTCTGTAGCTAACCTTTGCTGTAACCCAGCTGCAGTTGTTGATTTGTTGTCCAATTTGGAGCGAAAGAGCCCAGAAGGAACACTATTGAGGTTTGATTATTGTAAAATTAATTAATTTGTTGTATATAGTACCGTAGCTATTTGGAATCGATTTTGTTTTGAATTGTGTCGAAATTGGTTGCTACGCGTCGCTCGAACGTTCCGGTGGCTGGACTTTACAGTACTCAATATCCTTGGCAATTGCTGAGGCATGAAATTACGCAGCAAATCGGCAAACCGTTCCGAATCAAAGGACAATACCCTGCAGGTGAACCAAAACCTTCTGCCTGTAGGTGTTGGTCATGTTTCTTGCTCAGGCTCTAGTATATCAGGTTGTTCTAGGGTTAGCTCGGTTTCCCATAGAGCTAGAGCTGATCTGTTGTTAGCTGAGGTGAAGGAGAAGCAGGTTGCAAAACAATTAGAGTTAGATAAGCAACGTAAGCTGCTCCAGGTGAGGAATGAGACGGAAATGGCGAAACTGCGTTTGGCACTCGCTGAGGAAGAAGAAGACCTAGTCAATAGAGATGAAGTCAAGGGTGGAATAATGGTCAGTGAACATCTTTCTCGTTACCTAGGTGATTGCCACGTGCAGAACGATGCACCACGAACAACAAGCTTGGTTCCAGTGGCGGAACCTGCAGTGAATTATCGTTTGGACTTACCCAGGGTGGAACTGGAGTAATTTACGGGCTGCTGGTCAACGTACTGGAGGTTTGTGAAACAGTTCGAATATTACGTCGAAGGTAGAGTTCGAGACGATGGCCAGCGTCTACTTTATTTGATGCATTACTGCAAGGGACAAGGAAGGGATGCGATTGCCGAATGTGTTATGTTGCCTCCGACAATGGCATACAATAGGGCTAGGGAAATCCTAAAGGATCTGTATGGACAAGATCATATAGTGGCTCGTTCAATGATTGACGGCTTACTGCAAGGTCTGAAGCCTCTGGTGGAAGATTCGGATGCCCTGACCAAATTGTCGTTAAAAATGCTGAACTGTGAAGTTGCCCTCACGCAGATGAATTGCATGTCAGACCTCAACTCACTGCAGACTATGGAACGTATCACTCGAGTGCTACCAATGGGTCTCCAGGATTTGTGGGCTAGGACCGTTGATGATATTTTGGGAAGAAGAGACGAACCGAGGTTCCAAGATCTGCAGCACCTAGTGTCCCGTGAGGCACGGATTGCTCGAAGTAGGTTTGGCAAACTGGCTGCCAGTAGCAAGGCTCAAGGGTATTCGCGGTCATCCAGTTGGAGGAATTATGCACAAAACCAGCATCCAGAAGCGACACGGTTCATGCCAAATCAGGGCAGTACCTTGTTGGTCGCAGCTAATAGGTATTCGGTATGTTATGGAATACACGCACTTGAGGAATGTCAGCGATTCCTTTCCCGTGATATACCCGGTCGTTGGGCATTGATCAAAGAAATCAAGGCTTGTTTTTCGTGTCTCAAGTGTGGACATCTGTCTAGCAACTGTTCTGTTTCCAAACCATGTTCAACATCAGGTTGTCCGAAACGGCACCACCCTCTACTGCATGTTGCACAGAAGCAATGTACCGATCGAGTCACGCAAGATACAACACAAGGGCTGCAGCTGGATAAGCTGGGTACGGACGAGGCAAGAAAGCCTGGGCAGCGGGCCAATAATTGTGCGGCTCCTCTTAGGCCAGAATGTCGGGTCAGTTTGGGTGTACTACCAGTGCGAGTAGACGGACCGGGGGGCTATGTGGAGACCTACGCTATGCTGGACAGCGGGTCTGATGTGACTCTAATACAAAAATACATTATGGAGCTGACGGGCCTGAAGGCATCCCCGACCTCACTTTCGATTTTGACCGTAAATGGGACTACCACTTGGAATTCGGGAATAACGGAGCTGCGACTGAACTCATTGTCAGAGAATGATTTCGTGAATGTAGAGAGAGCCTTTTATATTGATAGGCTACCAATCCAAGCAATCCAGTACTGCACAGATGCGGACATTTTATCCTGGCCTCACCTACTTTGCATCCAAAGACAGAATCTGGAAGATTCGAGAGTGCGGATCCTGATAGGCGCCGACGTCCCAGAAGCAAATTGGGCATTAGAGCAAAGATGCGGCAAAAGAAAACAACCCTATGCTGTGCGGACGATTTTAGGATGGATTGTTCTCGGTCCGATAAACCAGGAACCACGCTTTGTGAGGACAGTAAACCACATTGAGAGGGGAATCGACCCCTTAGCAGAACAGATCGATCGACTGTACAACGCCGATTTCTGCGATGGGTGTGCATCGGAAAACTCTCCTTCATTAGAAGACAAACAAGCCGTTGATATGGTTTCCAATGCCACAACCTCGTTGGACGGACACTATGAAGTTGCACTTCCGTGGAGGAATCCTGAAGTGAGACTTCCAAATAACTATATTGTGGCCAAAGAGAGATTGAACGGCTTGAGGAAAAGGTTTGCGCGTGACCCGGAATTCTTTGACAAATACTCTACAGTAATAGAGGGTTATGTGCGCAAGGGCCACGCCCAGTTAGTGCCCGATGTACAGCTAAAAATGGGGTTTGAGCCAAAGTGGTACCTACCACATCACGCAGTTGCAAACCCTAAAAAGCCTAGCAAGTTGAGGGTGGTGTTTGACTGTGCGGCTGCATTCCAGGGAACTTCCTTGAATGATTACTTGCTACAGGGACCGGATACGACAGCAAGCTTAGTTGGAGTGTTGCGTCGTTTTCGAAAGGAATCTGTCGCGTTGGCTGCGGATATTGAAGAAATGTTCATGCAGGTTCGAGTGCCGACGAGAGACAAAGGAGCACTGAGGTTCCTCTGGTGGGAAAATGGTCGACTAGGTGGTAATCTTGTTGAATATCAGATGAATGCCCACCCCTTTGGTGCCACTTCCTCCCCATTTTGTGCAAATTTCGCGTTACCTCGCACGGCAGACAATTGGGGAGGACAGTATGAGGATTACATCTCCAGGGCCGTGTATAACAACTTCTATGTAGACGACTGTCTTGTTTCTTTGCCCACACCGGAGAATGCAAGAGTTTTTGCTATCCAGATGAGTGAGTTAATATCACGAGGTGGATTCCGGCTTCATAAGTGGGTGTGTAATCGTAAAGAGGTGCTGGATATTTTACCAAAATCTGAGCTGGCCCATCCCATCTTGGAAATAGATGATTGTGTGCCTGTGCTGGAGAGGACGTTGGGGTTAGAATGGAACGCAATAGAAGACACGTTCCAGTTTTCATTCGCAACACGCGAAAAACTTCAAACAAGGCGTGGCTTGTTGTCTATAGTATCATCCGTGTTCGACCCACTAGGGTTGGTTTCACCTTTCATTCTGCCAGGCAAGATGTTATTGCAATCACTGTGTCGCTTGAAGCTTGGTTAGGATGACCCAATTGGAGAAGAACCCCTAAAATGCTGGAATGAGTGGTTAAGAAGTATGGAACAACTATGCGCATTCAAAATTCAGCCTTTTATTATTAGAGGTGACTCACTGAACGAAGGTGTACAGCTTCATGTATTTTGTGACGCTTCTGAAGTTGGCTATGGGGTGGTGGCGTATTCCAGAATGGTTTCAAGGGACGTAGCCCCCTACTGTGCCCTACTGTTCTCTAAGTCAAGGGTAGCTCCTCTGAAGACCGTAACGATCCCTCGATTGGAGTTAGCCTCAGCAAGACTGGCCGTTAGAGTTTCTCGGACTCTTATGGAAGAAACTGGAATCAAGTTTGGTAAGATCTACTACTGGACGGACTCTGCTATAGTTTTGCACTACATAAACAACACTAAAACGAGATTCAGTACGTACGTTGCCAACCGTTTGGCTGAAATCCATCAGTGGTCGGAACCCTGGCAGTGGCGTCATGTCAGATCGGAGGCTAACCCTGCAGACTTGGCATCAAGAGGCACAACATCACCTAGTGATATCAGCTGCTGGTTCGAAGGTCCTAAATTCTTGATGAACGATGAAACTTCATGGCCGACCAGTCCTACGGTGTCTGCAGCACCACCAAACGTTGAGTTGAAGCAGCCTTCGAGTACAGTTCTCACAGTGTTGCAGGATGCATGGACGGACGCACTTCTAGCTAGGCAATCCAGTTGGTTTCACTTGCTGAAGTCGGTAGCGTGGTTAACCCGTTTTAAAATGTACGTTGCAGTCATGAGAGGCGGGCGCACGGATCTAGGATTGACAACTGGGCCCTTGAAGTTAAACGACATTGCTAAAGCGGAGGAAAGTGTTATTTTGATTGTACAAGCTAGGGTCTGTGGTGAAGAGCTAAAATGACTACGAGACAGGAGCAATAACCTATGCACTAACAAATCTCCGATGAACAGGACCCTATTAAAACTCGATCCAATTTTATTAAATGGAATTATTTGAGTTGGAGGATGACTGAACTACTCCAGTCAGCTTCAGGGTGTGAAACATCCGGTGATACTACCCAAGACTCACCCGATTACAGACTCGATAATCCGATGGTATCACGCGATGGAAGGACACTCAGGACCTTCTCAGTTACTCGCAGAACTTCGCAAAATATTTTAGATTGTACAGGGGGGAGCTGCCGTCAAGCGAGTACTAGGAGGATGTTGGAAATGCCGGAAGCATTTGGCTGTCGTAGGCAAGCAGATGATGGCTCCTCTACCAGCCATTAGAGTCCAACAAGGTTGGTTTCCGTTCAAATACGTCGGAATAGATTATTTCGGCCCATTTGCGGTTAAACATGGGCGCAGCATGGAGAAACGATATGGATGCATCTTCACCTGCCTACAGATGCGTGCGGTACATATTGAAGTTTCTTATTCTCTAAGCCTGGATACATCCATTACGACATTGCTGCGTTTCATGTCGAGGAGAGGGGCACCGTCCGAGATTTTTAGTGATAACGGTACAAACTTTGTTGGGGCTCAAAGGGAATTGAAGAACCTAATGGGAATCTGGTCTAGTGATAAGATTGCTGATAGATTGTTGCAACGGGGCGTGCAGTGGCATTTCAATCCCCCACATGCTAGTCACCGTGGTGGTATATGGGAGATCATGGTGCGCTCGGTTAGAAGAGTACTTCTTTCAATTTGTGACGAGCAGCCGATGACTGACGAAATATTGTTGACATTCCTTACGGAAAGTGAGCGGGTAGTAAACGGACGACCGCTAGTGCCTTTGACCTCGGACTGTCGTGATCTGCCAGTACTCACGCCCAATGACCTACTTATCCTGAGGGCGAACCCACGAGATATTCCAACGGATTCGTTGCGCGATAGACTGGTTCGTCAGTGGAGGCAGGCAAACTACCTAACATCTGTGTTTTGGAAGAGATGGATCAGGGAATATCTTCCACTATTACAACAGCGGCAGAAGTGGATAACTCGAGAACGCAACTTTAGATCGGGTGATGTAGTGCTACTAGTTTCGGAGGCCTTGTCGCGTGGCCGGTGGCCGATAGGAGTCATCGAAAGCATCTCAGTTTCGGACGATGGTTTGGTGCGAATGGCAACAGTGCGAACTAATGAAGGATTAGTGCTCCGTGACATTAGAAAGATTTGTCTTATTGAGGGCGAACCGGACACTGGTGGTGTAAGTTCAGAGGCCAACTCTTCTCAGGTGGGAGGCGGGTCTTCGGATCTGCCGAATCGGGAGGGACCACCGAGAGTTGATCCACTTGTCCGACTGGGAGCTGCTCTTGACGGTGATAAGTTTTAGGTATTGGGGAACCGTAGGGCGAGCCGATGCATTAGGCCGACCACACCTAGCGGTGCACGGGAAAAATCCGGGTCGGATTTTGGGGGCCGGTGTAAAGGAGTTCAGGAAACGCCGTTCCATGCATTAGAATCCATATTACAAACGACATTTATCATTCGTATGAACTATGTTTGCTGGAATTCCGATTGTTTGTTTTATTTCTTTAAATCTTTGTCACAAACCGGACTCCTACCGTTGCCTCGAGCGAGAGTCGCTCAGCTTGAATTTCGTTGTGACTGTATTTGGTAATCTCATCTTCTGTAGCTAACCTTTGCTGTAACCCAGCTGCAGTTGTTGATTTGTTGTCCAATTTGGAGCGAAAGAGCCCAGAAGGAACACTATTGAGGTTTGATTATTGTAAAATTAATTAATTTGTTGTATATAGTACCGTAGCTATTTGGAATCGATTTTGTTTTGAATTGTGTCGAAATTGGTTGCTACGCGTCGCTCGAACGTTCCGGTGGCTGGACTTTACAGCGTGATTTTGATGAATGCGTATGACTATGACATACATTTTCATGAATATTTTATAATGTTGGTATGCAGTATCGGCAACGTCCCGATTTCATTCATACGCTCACACGCTCTTTCGAAGTACTTCTCCGTTTTCCAACTAGTCCTTATTGTCTACTGATCATATGCTCTAACCCATCTAAACATTGTTCAGAGTGAGGCCACAGAGGTATGTAACAAAAATATCACGAATCTCGGCGATAAAACGTAATCTATTTTTTAACCTAAAAGAGAGGGGAAATGTTGATGCAGAAGTATGAACTTTCCAAATGAGATGCCCACTTACGGACGTAGATGTCGAAAACAGAGTTTTTTGTTCGTATCTGTTTGATTTGAACAACCATTTTTCCTATGATTTGTTTCACCAACAGTCTTCGTTATTTCAGAGGACAAGCAGCTTTGTACCAGCCACTAATCTACACTTACGCAAAGTTCTCTTATATCATGAACACCTTTACAAGATTTTATTTTATAAGGTGAGAAGAAACGGAACATTTTCCTTCCAGAAACCTATGAATGGTATGTCTGGTATTCAGGTTTAGTGATCTAAACAACCCACGGATGAGCGGTCTCGTTTATCCCATAGACTTGACCAATCCCATTTCAGACAGGGCAAAGCAACACAGCTATTAATCGTCTGCTCATTGGACTTCGTCTAGACGCACACCAATGGCGCACGAACGCACCTTAATGCAGGACAGCAAGCAGACCGTCAGGAGAAACATATACGTGCGGAGTGTAGTGATTCGACTATTGTTTTTTTGTCTGTGCACAACACTGCCCACGGGTGCTAGTATGCAAAATGGAAGTAGAAGATAGGTGTATATAAATAGGTAAAATATTACCATATGTAAAATCAGAACATCGTTAGATCACTTTCAACTGCATCCAACACACTCATGTGACACGACCTCGCATTATGGTCAGCAACAATTCCCCTTTGATTCCGTTTACCACTGAAGTCCACGGAATCGAGGAATCAACATTCCCCTACTTGGAGGACCGGCTAGGTTTGGGGACAATGTCAGTCGACTGTTCACAGGCACCAGAACTCACGTCAAACGGATTTTTTGAGGCTATGAACAACTACGTTCGCCTCTGCGTAGACGAACACAGTCGAGAGAGTATGCTTGACGTGTTACAAATTGAACTGAGTCGTTTGCATAGGCACAATTTGCTATCTCTGCACGAGTTAATCCTACTAATTGCGGTCTACACGGCAATGATCGTGTTCGGCTCGTGTGGTTCTCTGTTGGTGATCTATGTTGTGATTCGACAACCCCGTATACGCACACCGAGAAATTTATTCATTGTGAATTTGGCCCTCAGCGATCTGATCCTCTGCTTGTTCACACAGCCGTTCAATCTGTTACGGACTTTGTATTGGCACTACGACTGGACGCTTGGACAAGTGATGTGCAAAGCAGTGGCTATGGCTCAGGCGGCAAATATTTTTGTATCAACCATCAGCATTATTGCAATTGCTCTAGATCGATTGCAGGTAGAGTTGGCTGTTTTTTTTCCGTTTTGTCAAACTAGCTCTGTTCCCGTTATTTCCCGCACTAAACTACAGCAACCGAACTGAGGCACTAAGTGAGAAGACTTAATTATAGCATCAGTTCGTGGGGCAGCAGGTCAACAGATACTGCAGTCCACAGTTGTGGGTATCCCATGTGTATCCGAACAGTGCTTTCGAGTTCAGCGAATAGTCTCGTAAACAATATGGATTAATCACAATTTTTGTATTTCTGAGGTTCCTAAATAGGTATTGTTGTACGTACCTGATAATTGTTTGTAATTGCAACTAGCCTAGCCATACTTCTTTCTTCATGGGTCATTATTCTATTTTTCTATAATGCACTTAACTGTCCAATAATAATAGATATGTCAAATATTTTAATTGCAATTGACCGCGAACATTTGTACCGTTGTGTCCCGCTTTATTAGTTGATCAGCCGTACAGCAGCGGCAGAAACAGACCCGCGTAAAGCTTCGCATTTTTTCAAGCTCAAGGGCAACTTAATGTGCTCTTGATTATTCCAAAAAACTTACTCTGAATATGCAAAAGCCTAATACTGTTACCAAAATCATTTGTAGAGCGGAAAGCTGAATAACTTACAAGCAAAATTAAAAAGTTTCGCACACCTAATACTGCATTTGAAATATGAGGAAAATCCGGACAGGTTTTAACCAGCTGGATTCATACAGCATCCTCCGTACACCAGTGTACATTTCTCCTTATCCTATATTGTCCTCCCCTAATTTTTGCTGGCCTTTTGAAATAGGACTACATCACTCTTCGTAGCGGTCTCTGCTTCATCACTCTTGTTTCTGGTATAGACTGAAGAGACCTTATATCGGACTTGTGAGATAAGCACATCGTAGCATCCATTTCATTTGACGAAAAGCTAATTGTTGGCTGTTCACACCGACTGAACGGTGACATTTCTATGAATCAGTCACACCAGTTGACTCTTCCCATGTGTCGACCACTTCCATCAAAGTTATCACTGTGCAGAACTTTTGTAGTTCCGTTCCTCATGCGTGTTTTAAAAAATGAGAATGAAGTTCTATCCACACAGTTAACTCGTTTTAGCTTAAAATATGCATCAGGTGATGTGATATTACTGATAATAAACTTTGCCAGTAATATTTTGAGGAACTATTTTAAAGTTTGCCAGTGATAAAAGAAACACGGAAGACAAAATGTGTTCACGTGCTTTTCTCTGCATACTCTTGCTCATCCCCAGAAGCAGTCAAATGAACCATTTGAACTATGCATTCCAGTGAATAGTTTTCTATAAGCCGACGGAAAGGGTTCTAAATGAGTAAACATGTACGATCTATTTAGAGAGAAATAAACCCGTCAGCCGGCCAAAATTTCAACCTTAAATATCCTCTTTTTACTTAATCAAATAAACTCTTTCTAAGCTTTTCCGGATTAGTGCAAGGACATCCTCCACTTTCCCAAATAAGCATCTTTTGTAGAAAATATGTTTGATTATGAAACTGTCCATAATTACCTCATTATGGCATGGCTTTCGGTTTTGGTTCTTCCGAATAGAGTTGGTAATAAGCAAAACAGAATCGCTAATCCACCGCGGAAGGCTCTTAGCTCAGAGTGTGTTACCTTAGGGAGCTTTCCATTCCTCATAAATTACTTCAAAATGGGTGCAAGATTAACATGGGAAGGCTTAGACTCAGAGTGACAGCTCGCAGAACAAATCGAAAAAGACCATATGCAGTTTGTTTTCTGGACTTGTGAACGTTTCCTGCTCATATCAGGGAAACACACATAAGAAATGAAATCTATAGTAGTTAGCACCTGAAGGCCAAACAAGAAGAGGGCAATCAATGAGAATCTGGAAAAACCCTTTCCAATTTTGATGGGAGAAGAGAATTATGAAAGAAACACACCAGACCAATTGAACTAGGTAATTTGGACTCTGATCCATTTGTGCACGCTTGACTGACTCTGTACTTTTTCGCTTAACTGAGATCGCAGACGAGGGTCTTTTTTCAGTTCGAAGATATACTTTGGGCAACAATATTGATGTTCCGGGTCAATAGACCTCATTCGGTAGGTAGAATATTCAATTAAAACTTATGAACCGTAGAAGGGGTAGAAAAATATACTACATGAGATGCGTAACACTTTAGATTTATTTTGGCAGGAAATCAGTTGCTTTCTCACTGCCCCGATTAGATCATTCAAAAAACAATTAGGACCGAATTTCAGATTAAGCAGTCTATGAATCTGTCATGAGAACAATCTCCATGTTCTCCTCTTACCTAATTAGCGCCGTAGTTAAACGAAGACCAACCAGCATCCTGTCGTCTATTTAGGACTTAGAATTCAGCAGTGAGGACACGTTGTTCCGGACTTTACACAAAACGAGGAGAATTAGACAATATGACTCCATGAATCGGCAATTAAACCGCTGTTCTGCCGGATATGGAGGAACGCTCGTTTCGATAAGCATGTGCGACTAAAAGTTTCACTTTCAAACTGGTAATTGCACCTATAGTTCCGTAGTATTTTCAAACGCGAGCACCTATGTGTGCTTTGATTTTGAGTGACTCCGTGAAGTATTTAAGCATTTTCTGACACTGGTTAAGTGACTAAATTCATGCGTGGGACTGAGCTAGTGCAGCAGAACATCTGAAGCGGAAACCCAGATTATGCTAAACCGCGGAGTGACTGGGCCCAAATGGTTGCCCGTCAGAAATCACCCGTTACGTATAACTACCGAAGCTGGTCACCTGGTAATCTGTAACGGAAATGAAACAGCTCGACAGCACCGTCCGGGAAGTCGCTGTGCCAAGTACTGAGCTTTTATGCCCTATGACGTATGGTACCGTAAACTTAGGTTACCGCATCTACCAAGGGTTATTACGAATCCCGTTGCAGAAAGAAAATAATTTCACAAATGTACAGCCACATCGTTATGGGCTGTGCGACGTGAAACCCAAGAGAAAGACAAATGACGGACAACATTTATACGGTTTATGTATGTTAATTATATGATGTGAAAAATAATGAAAACCGTCTTTGGGTCTGCACAAACCTGTCCGAGCCTGTTATTCTTATTTGACCATGGTCGTCTGTTTTCATCGACTACGTGTGCTTAGTTAGCGACTTTGAATAGACAAGCAGCACCTTATTTTGGCTCAAACACTTCATTAGTGAGGGCAATACAAGTTGTGATAGACCGAAAAGTATTGCCAAGTTTTATACCCTATTTGATGGGAATTAAGTGAACGAAGTTTGACTGTTTCATAATTGAATTGAGCACACGGAAAATGTACTTTGAACGATAAACTGTGCAGTTACCGAACGTCGTCTTTGCTTTTTCACAAATAAACAGTAATACAGTAGCACATCTTAGCACCTAACGATATTCAGTTGCTAATCATATACATTTAAGTAAATATGGATATCCATGAGAATCGTCTCAGTGGCTGTGACCTAATTTCAGACAATGAAACTCAAGGAACTCCATGTCTCTCAACTAGCACGCAGACTCTGTTTTATTTGCCTAATCCGGATTATTGAAGCGGTCCCCTGCTCATCTGCTTGCCAGCCGGTCACGTGAAGTTACGGGAACAAAAATCAGACACAGACAGCTCAGCAGGGCGCAAAAACGAAGCCTCGGAGATTTCCGGAGTATTATCGCACACCAAGATGAATAGTTTTTCTACGAATATCTTGAATTAACTACAAAAATAGCCTTCTCTGATGATCTTCAGTTTATTACAAATGACAGATTAGCCAAATTTTCTTTATCAGAGTTTAACACGATTTAATAATTGTCAGTGAATTTCGAAAAGTACAACATTTTCATTGAATATCTACTAAGAAGAACAGCCAAACGTGTGCAATTTCGTGTACATAACCAGCCTACCTAACTTCTATTTAGTAGTACCGGTAGGTACTGGTGTCCTTCTCAGTGGTATATCTCTATTTATTACCTTGTGAGAAATCGATTCAGACAATCTAAATGAAAGCCATCTGCATTTTTCTCCATCTTTTGTCTAGACAATGAAACTGTGTTCCGTCATCTGAGTGAAAAAAGTATAATGTCTGAACAATGTAACGAAATATGAAATAAAACATATAGGGAGAACACAGTTTGGCGAACAAGGTCGTTTTCAGTGATTCATAATCATGCCATTACATCACAATATATTACGACAAGTCAAAGGGTTGAACCAATTAGATAAATGGAAAGTGACAAAATTAATAATGAAAGGGGGGTGGGGGAGGGGAAGAAAACAATTGTAATCCGGTCTTAAATCAAAACCGAATGTGTATTGTTTTTCTCGTTTGTTTTCAGTTTTCATCTGTTCTATGGCCTGTTGTAGGGTGGACGGAGGGCCAGGGAAGCTTAAGGGCACATACAAATTGTTTTTGAGCGCATAGAGGGGGCTTGTGGAGACGGATGCTGACGGCCTCAGCTGTGGCTAGCATGCGACACTTTGCCGGTCTTGATTGCCGACCCCGAACCTTATGCAGCACACGGAAGGCCTCAGCCACTTTTACTGCGTGATTAGTCTGCGCAAGGTGTGGAACGACAGGGCTAGTGAGTGACTTAACTGCTCCAGTGTTCAACCATGCAGGGTGGTGTTCGTGGATGCGTTCAGACAAAAGCCTGTTCGTGCGGCCGATATACGTTGTTCCACAGGAACAAGTGAAAGAATAAACACAAAATGAGGCTGCAGAATCAGGTATTTTGTCTTTCAACCGCAAAAGCACTAAGGGCCGGGATTCGAACAAAACCCGGAGCTTAGCTGCATAGAAAGTTTTGCTGATTACCCCTGACAATCTTCTCTGCACAGTCTCTGCCAACGTGTCACACTTGAATGGCAAAGAGATGTATATCGGCTTTCTTTCTACCCCAAACTTCTTTAGGGTTCCCACTTTAACTCGCAATATCTTCTCAACTAGCCGGTCCGGGTAGCCGTTTTGGATGAAAGTTGTTCGCACCGTTTGCAGCTCTTCTTCAACGGTGTCCTCCGAACATATTCTTCTTGCCCTGTTTGTGAGGCATCGAATTAGTTTTTTTTAATCTTCAGAGGCACGAAGCTGTGGAAGTGAATGTATTGCCCATCCCACGTTGCCTTTCTATGTACCGACCGGCTGATTGAGCCGTCTTCAAGGCGGTTCATCCGAACGTCAAGGAAGGCGATTGTATTATCTGACTCTGTTTCTATTGTGAAATGTAAGTTTGTGTGAGCTGAGTTAAAGCTGTCCAACAGTTGGCTTATGTGTTCTGATGAATTGATAACACAGAAAATGTCATCTACGTAGCGTTTGTATACAATACAGTTTTGGATTGTAGATTCAAGTGGGCCATTTTCTAACTTTGCCAAAAAGACATCCGCGAGTAGTAATCCGAGTGGGGAGCCCATTGCTACCCCATCCTTTTGACGACAGATCTGGTTGTTAAATTTAAACTGAATGTTATATGTGCAGAAAAACAGCAACTGTTTCAAATCTTCTAGGGGTACACCTGTCTCAATTGTGTTCCTTTCAATGTAGTCACATAGGTAATCGATAGTTTCACCTATTGGGACGCTGGTAAAAAGTGAACTGGCGTCTGATGAAAGCATCCGACAGCCTTTCACATCTAGGCCTTTCACGCAGTTTACGAATTCAAATGTCTTTGAGGCTGTAATTCGACATTGCCTATCTTTCCGGTTCCAACAACCTTGCCAACCATTTAGCCACCGCATGGTATGGTGAATAAGACAAAGAAAGTAATAGTTTGGATATCTGCTGCTCTTCTGAGGCCAAGGAGTCACAAGTATTCCTCAGTTTTTCTATACCGTTTTTAAAACTTGTGCTCATCAAATGCATTTCTCTGAATGTGTACCTCGATACGTACTGAAAACATTTAAGGAAACCACGTGGCCTTCTGCATCATTCAGGTTTGATTCTGATTTCTCGCGTAGGTTTCGATCAATAATAAAATAAAGAAAGTTAGTTACCAAAGGTAAAGTTTGTTGTGTTGTGAAAACAATTATCCCTCTTTTGATGAACCAGACATCGAAATTGAGTTAGAACAGAAGAAAAATGTCCGAAAATGTCTGACAACAGCCGCGCTGAGCAGCTAACATTCAGCTGTATTCTAACTGCAGGAGCTGTAGATTCGTCTACATAAGCTTCCTTAGGCTGCTGATTTGGTGCACACAGATTGGCGGCCAAGCTCGTTTTCAGTTATTCATAAATATGCCCCTGCATCACAGTATATTACGAAACGTTTCGTTCTTAATCACATACATGTCTTCCCGTCCCAATTCTCTATTTTTTCGTATTACTTGATGATGTAATGACGTGAATACGATCTCCGAAAAACAAGCCTGTTCGCCTGTCTGAGCAAAAAACATAGAAAGAAGAAAAACTCTGAACCGAAGCTCAGTAGGTGTAGTGGCAAGTAAAATTCCCACACCGATCAGAAAGACTTGGCGATCTCCTCTCCTGATTGAGTTACACCTGACAACCATGAAACACTGATGTTCACAGCTCTTAAGTCTAGCCGAATCAATCGATTACTTTATGTACCCCGAATGGCGAGTATTCAGCTTTTTAGAATACTGCATTTCTCTAATACGGTTTTTCAACTCCAAGTGATTTCCATTGCCAACAAATGGATTGATCCATCTAGTTATTAAAATAATATTAATTTGTCTTTCTGATCACGAAATACGCCCATCGCCGTAATCAGAACAGGATGTAGGCGAGCACAATACGACCATATTTATATGTTATTAAAAATGGTAGAAAGCTAATCGGAATAGTTCTAAGTGTCTCATTCTGTGTTTGGAACCGGATGGGATGGCGAGCTTGTGGACGAGTCAACTTTAACCATATAACACTTGAATAAATGACTGGGTTGTGTAACAGGTGACAACGTCATAGCCACTCTCATGAATGATGTAATCGACTGTTGGCCAGGGCCGTTGAAGTGTTTGAACCAACTTTTGTTGCACGCCTGGTTCTGGTCTCAAAAGACGGATGCTAACTGCTTCAGCAGTTGTTAGCTTCCGAAGCCTGAGCGTTCCTGATGCACGTAGTTGGTCGGGATAAACTAATGAAATATTCTACATATGTGATTGTTTGTGTCATTAAGTTGACCCGGTAATATGAATATATTCCATTCCACTATTAGAGGATAAGTTCACTAAAGAGTACCGAAGTAGCATTTCGTCATCCATGCTACGGTAATTTCGAAATGTAAACACTACAGCACTCAGTGTAGCCGTACTGCTGGAAGCAGTTCCTAATTTGTTTTCGTCTACGGCAAATGAAATTGTCACTTCGAAAAAGATCATATTTTTTTAACCTCAACTTCCGTGCTCCCATAAAATTTCTAAAATACGTTGACAAACGACGGATGATACTTACCAGGCAAACACCCATCAACAAAGATCAAAAATTTCGATATGTTTCACTGTAGAAAACAGGCTGGTGAGCAAATTTGTTTTGTGTATTTCATAATGATACCAGTTTAACACAATAAGGTTGAAAAGATTCACGTGGTTTACTGCAAGCACTATGTCTATAGTCATGTATACTGTTCTTTAGCAACATGATTAAAAATTCCTGAACTCGGGCTTATTTGATAAACGGAGTTTTCTAAATGTTTTCAGTTGATTTCAAGATTGGTCGGTAGACGGGTTGCTTCCAGTAGTCAGAGTGTCGAATAGTTCCTACAATTTTATTTTGTGTTGGACCAGAGTAATCTGGCATTCTCCCTTCCAATGAACTAGCTGCATAATGATAGGGTAAATTAGTCCACTCATTTATGGCTGTGTACTAGGTCTCAAAATACCGAATACTTCTTGAACCGTTTTCAACGCGTACATCTTGGTATTGACTTAACGTTGAACAAGTGTTTTAAAATGATGAAGCAAAATTCGACTGTGTAAACACTGGATTACAATTTGCAATCATTCTAAATCTCAATACGTGTCGGAAAAAGAAAAAGCTATTTCTTTTAAATCTTCCTGTAACTGGATTTGTCATTACTAACTGATACAGTAGTGAAAACGCGTTTCTGTTCCGATGCAAAACCATAATCAGTTGAAGGCTTTCTTTTACAAGCAGTGCAAACTGAAATCAGAAAAAACCACAGCTTTTGTCAAGTAGAAACAGATACAGTTGACTGTCTACTAGCTATGCCTGACTATCCGCGTGTCCTAATTTGCGGCTATTTACTCTAAACCTTACGGTGATAAGTCGAATAAGATTAGCCACTGGTCCTTGGTCATGTAAAAGGTGTGTATTCCATCTGTCCAAATAACACGTCCGCTAACAGGATCAGCTAGGTATAAGAAACCACCCGCGTAATCTTTAGAATTTTCTAGAAGATGAGAACATTATAGCGGACTTATTGCGGAATATCTAGCAGCAACAGTTCACATTGAATGTTCACATCCGATCTGGCCCCTTGGAAAAACAAAGGTGCAAAATACGGTTTGTAAACCGATCTCATTTGCGTCGAGTATTGAAAAGAGTTGCTTCTAGTGACGAAGTTCTCAATATAACGGTGTTTTTACTCGGCAGGGCTGCTGAGTAGAGCCGTCATTAGAGTTTAAGTGCCGTGAATATGGGGATAGCATTTCAGTAGTGTCTCAAATCTGATTCTCTGCCGTTTGTTAGCATTGCTAACAATAATATTTATGAGTGTAAAGACACAAAAAATCCACATTCATCAAGCATATTTTCTGGCCAATTATTACGCTACGCTGTACGTTAAACTTTTTGCGAAAACAAATAACTCTATACAACTTGTAAAAACTAGATATCCGAAGCCGAAATGTCGGCGACGCTGCATTTTCAAGAATTTGTCCTTACTTCTGGTCCTTAAGCCCCTGACTCAAAAAGCCGCCGTTTTCGGAAAGAGGTTAAAAGTGGAAAGTTGATGAATGATGGAAATTGTGCTCGACTTATTTCGATATCGGTCTCTGCTCAAATATAGCAGTAAGGATTTAGTAACCACCTATGAGACTGCTGGCTTGGCTCTACTGTGAGCGAATATTCAGTGAGCATTCTCGCCCTAATAGAAACAGATAAGCACTCGTATTGAAAAGCCTTTCACAAACTAGCCGACAAAAACTCTTTACACTGATCCTCCGAGATACTGCCATTATTCTTAGTACGAGGTAATGACTGATATTTACCACTGAACTTCCATGATCTCACCACTCACAGAGTAAGTGTCAGGGTATAGACGAGCGGTGAAAGTAGTCTCTCTGACTGTATCAAGTTGAAAATAGAAAACATTTTTAGGGCTGTACGATTTGTACTGTGCACATCGTAGAACACGTTTGCGATAAACACGTATCATCTACCGTAACAAATTTCAAGTTTCGAAGCTTCCGCCTAAACAGCCACTATTGGTTCCGTGCACTGGGAAGAGTCTTCTTTCGGGATGTAGCGTAGTAATTATTAGGGATCCCTGAACGACTATTGCCAGACTCGAAGTTCAAGTTACACGTACGATCAATTACTTGCTTTCTTTTAAGGATGAAAAGTATACGCCAACAGTGTTGACTGAGTTTAACATAACTCTACAAGTTACTCAAAATCCGTCAACATATGTTCACTTTCCACATTTTACTTTCACTCTTAGGTTATTGTCTATCCTACGCGGCATAAGGTGCACACTGCCGGTGCTTTGGCCATAATCGGGAGTAGTTGGCTATTCGCACTTCTGATGGCCAGTCCAATGATTGCATTTTCCTCGGTCAGTCAAGGGACTATCCGGTTAGACGGAAGTGTGTGCAGCCCGAACACTCTACAAAGTCATTGGCTCAGACGAAGTAAATTCACCTACGGCATACTCACACTGACGTTTCAGTATTGTCTACCCATCACAATAGTGAGTTACGCATATACACGGATTTATCTATTAATCCGCAGACGACATCTAAGTAGACACACGCTACGGCTCAACGAGATGCTATCCGAATTGGCCTCCGGTGGAGTACCTCATCACGGGAAGTCGGTCGCAATTCAGCAAAACAACCAAATATCACAGATAAATGGAAACATGCAAATCACCATGTCAGCCAATGTGATGGGTCAGCCTAATGCGGTTTGCCAACTTGAAGTGCCAGAGGATGGACGTGACTCGCAAGACGATAGAGTTACCCGAAAGGGTACCCATTTTCCAGTGTCTACACCTGTGATGAACAATCCAAGTCGAATACCCGATCGAGAGAAGGCAATCAGAAGTCGTCACATGAGGACGAATGCTCTCTTGGCAGCAGTGACAATAACTTTCATTCTAGCTTGGTTACCTTTGCATACGTTCAATCTAGTCATGGATCTGAGAGAATTACGGGTAGCTTCTGACATAACAGCCCTAATGGGGGTTGATCATGAATCCCCGTTAAGTGTACAACCATCCAATCAGACATCAGACCATATAATTATTCATTTGCCAAATAGATCTAATGTATTGTTTAACTCGGATCAGAATAAACCGCACATGACTGGCCGGATTTCAACCCTGATTCAGTCGTTCTGTCTGTTTTGTGTGCTTCTTTCTGCCTGTATAAATCCGGTGCTCTATGGTTGGTTGAATGAGAATTTTCACAGGGAATTCAAACTGCTCTGTGCTCCATGCCGTCGTTCCTTGTGTCTCGGCTGGAAATCAGGCGTACCACGGACAAATGTACGCACTCAAATCATGAACGAGGATACCAACGTGATGAACAGCCCCCAATGAGAACGTATTCGTGTTCGTGCTTGTCATCCGTGCTTCTGTCTTGAAATCATTTTAAACACTTCTTTTGCGTGTTTTGTCATCTGCCTCATTACTGGTGTGATTTTGGTTGAACCGCGCAACCTACGGGGTCATTGGTGGACCCAATTACTCAACTGTGATGTCACCTGAAATTCGTCGGACATTTAAGCAAACACACACACATACACACACACACGAATACAGATCATTATAAATCTGTTTTCCGTAACATTTGACCCTGGTCCAGTAATTGTGAAACATTCTTCGTTTTTTAAGTTTTTTACCCGCTTCTTTGTATATCGTCAACAAGATGTCGATAAAGTGATCCAATTTTTTCGTTTCCTGATAATTCAAAGTTATCCGATAGAAGTAATACAGAAAAGCAAATCTAAGTTTCCCGTTGTACTACTGTTTTGTCCGGCTATATCTGGTTAGATGGTTTCCGTCTGCATCGAGACGAACTGGCTCCTAGACACCTATCCAGGTCACTAAGAGGAGATTATTGATGAAACTGCGATGATTGAAAACGATGTAAAGGGTCGAAACCAAAATTTGGAATGTAAATAAACGGGAGGAATTCTGCTTACTCGAACGACTGCGTGATGTGACGGTTCGGTAACGAAGTTTACAGCCCGGAGAGGAAAACACTACAACTTCATTCTTCCATATCTGGAAATATTTCTCGTGACCCACCTGAAGAAAAAATGTATCATATTCCACACAGACTTACCTGTTAACACTTGCAGTGAACCAGCCCGACAAAACTATCCGTGTTTAGAACAAGACAGGTTGGAAAACAGTATATTTATTTGTGGTCCTCAGAAACAGCATTCGAGTTTATTCAAAATAATTTGCAATGAAATATCTGAGTTGTTTTAGTACTGAGAGGTCGTGAGGGACAAATCAGATATGTGGTGAAGTGTTCCCTTAGGCATAAAATTATTACCTTGAGCATATTGTCCATGCAAAGCAGAAGGCGAACCTGTAATCTCATTTGAATCGAATGAAGCCTGAATGGACGGAGAGTCTATTTTTAGAATCACACGGTGATTTATCCTATCCACCAGATACAGTGCCTTACTACTCGTATCGCAAATCCATAATTAGGATCTTGTGCCCTCGTTCTGAAGATTACCCATGTTAACCGAGGAATTAATTTTGATAGAATCACCGTGTGGTTCTAGAAAAGGAATCCCAGTTCATGCACGCTCCATTCGATTCAAATGAGACTGCAGCTGTAAACCAACTGCAGAGTGCCCAGGTGTGAGGATGATTGGGTGGAACAGCACCGGGTACGCATACTTGATGAGGGGCAATAACCGCGAAACCGGTCGTGTGCTTCCGGGGGAATTTTGTCCTGTCATCGAGATACGAAGCCGTACTACTCGTAGAAGGCAAACCACTTGTATTACGCCAACATTAAATCAGTCGCCAATTGGGTTACAACTGAAAGGGCGAATGTAGAATTGTTGGGAACCTAGAATTACTCGATTGATTTCATGACGTGCAACAGTGAAGCATTGGACGAGGGAAAAATGATAGGGTTCTATTCTTTCAGCTTCTCAGGACTACTTTCTGATCGTCAGTCACAAAGTAGTGATCAAAATTCCATCAGAGAGAATGTGGAATTGATCGTAAAATTATCCTGCATTCATATGTTAGTCATATCTTCAGCTTGTATTTTAGTGAAATTTCCCATGCATACTTCGTTTGTCATTTTAAGATGTCTACAGCGCCGTAGACTTTGTCCTGTATAGTTTGAAAATGATGTGTGAAGCAGGAGTTTGTCCTGGCAGCCTGGAAGTGACCGTGTCTGAATGTGTAAGTTCATGAGCAAAAAGGTTATTAGGGATACAATAAACTAATTAGTAGGTAGATCTAGGCAGCTTGTATGTTGTTCGATCCCACGGGGATGTTAGTTGTGTCTGTTTGCTTTAATGATAAATGGTTTCCGCGAATTAAAAATGACCCTTTGAATGCTCTGCTTGTTTACAGCTGAATCTTTAGCCCCATCAGTTGACTCCATTTCCGATGTCATTCATATATTTCTATTTTCCAAATAAAACAATGAAATAAACAGCTGTGTGAACAGAAGAACTGAATACTGTTCTTGAAATCTCCTATATAAACAGTTATTTGTCCGTCTTATTTCATTTCCTTTGTGACCGGAGGCTAGATTCCTTGAAATGACGCATCATCTTACACTTAGCTTGAGGGGAATTTTCACGTTCCTGAAGGATGAAAGCCAAGTCCCAAAGCCCCTTCGAAATCAGTCGTAGGAGATACTTCATGTTAGATACATATTGGTGATTATCCACACGTTATTAGTGCATATACAATCAGCCAAGCTTCAGCTTCGGTATTCAATTAAAGTTCACAGAACACTATAAAGCTCTGTTCGATCAAACATATTGACTTAATGAAATCCAATCCAATCAATAATGAACAGCACATGGAGACTTTTTAATCAATTCAGCAGGGGTTAGAAGCGGTCGAGATCAATTGTGCATCCAGATCGTTGTATTGTCAGCGAGTTTCCTAGGCTTCCGTCACTGAGCACTGAAAACATTGTCTGAAAGTCAGAATTTACCGGCCGCCATCACTTGCCGCCGACACTATTCATACGGCTAACTCTGGGAACAATGTGTTCCAGCTTGAGTTCGAGGAAAAACCCTCAAGGGCTACTGCTGAGGTACTTTTGTGCTCTATTCCCATGCAATACGAGAAGTCCCCCGTGGATAAAACACTGTTCCTTTTGTTCATTGCGCACTCAAATCATCACCCATGCGTTTCCGTACACGGTCAAATGCTTTGTGCGCGTATGGTAGTATGCAAGAATCAGCGCTCCCTCGCCCCGGGGGAGAGGAGGGGTTGCTCGTATTCGATCTGGAACAATAAAACAGGGAAGACGCCGTGTGCTCAAAGCTCGGTACGTGAATCGTAGGGGACCCATGCTTAAATTAGTCGAACACAAAAGTAGCTGCCACCGGCCTGCTCAGCACAGCATGACTCGTCTCAGTGCTACCTTTAATATCGATTATCCCAATGCGCACGTCTTGTCCTCGAAATACGCCTCCGCACCAAGTGACAGTGTCTGGTAAGTTTGTATCCATCAATCGTTATACTCACGGATCAGTCACCATGTACATATGTTTTCCATTATACATTTCACGTCAATAAAAGATTTGAACGAAAACATTTCAGTGCCAGTGTCTTCTGATTTTATTTAGGGTAATTCGGTCACCACATCCACACCCGTGAAACTAACAGTAACTTCTGGGTGTCTGTTCTGCAAAGGTATATACCAGTTTGTGGAAAACATCGGGCCTTGAGTGTGTGCCTCAGGTACTCTGGGGCTATGCTCCTTAGAGCCGCACACATTCGATAACAAATAAGAAAGGCACGTATAAACCTGACAGTCATTTTATTCGTAGGCTTTTCCGTCAAGTCACTCCAGCATCTCCGGTGCCTAGAGAAAACAGAATTAAGGTCCTACAGGGGTTGCACGTAAACTTCCTTACTCTGATCAGCTTCCGTTCTAGTTGCAAGGCCGTCTTGTTTTCTCTAGGCTTTCTATAGTTTCAAGATAACCAGAAAGCCTTGTCTGCAAGTAATACTAGCGGGAAAATCGCACTATTACCTCGTAAAGTAGCATAAGCACTTCTGGTTTGGCATATCACAGTGGTACACAACCTAGCTAATACTCCAACATGAGTAAAGTTTGGTGTAAACTATGGAGTTTATGTAGTTTCTACGCCAAATTCAAATCACTGCAGTTACACATTGTTGCTGTTCTCCTTGAGTTCGTTGAATAATGTAAATGGGTACCTAGTGATACGCACAGCAAGAGCATTCCAACTTAGATAATGTGTACCTCTCCTCGAGTTTTATGCATTGTTTCCAGATGTTTTTCAGACTTCTGACTGCTTCGACGTGGGACTGGTATGCTGATGCGAAAACGTAGCTTATGATATTGCCGCAAACCCATAACGAATAGTTTCGTGTATAGTCAGTTGTACTTTTTAAGTGAGTAAAGCTCCAGGAAGCTCATCTGAGTGTAGATAATCAAAATATTATGTTTGAGTAGCCATCACAGAAATGCTGCGCATATCACCAATTGTCAGAAATTTTGACGTGCGACGCAGATTCGGTTTGAATACTTGAGTATGCGAAAGGAAAAGTATTTTGTCCCATGCTAATGAAAAGCACTGGTCTAAACACCACCTACTGCGGGGACTTCGATCTCAGTACGTTGGTCCCCACCGGGGGTTTTCCAAATACGCTCAGTCAAAGATTGCAGATCTTGGGGTTCTTCGTGTCAACACATCTACACCTCTCCCTGTATCTTCGCGGCTGTACGGCTCGAATACCGAGAACTCGAAGGGCTCAGCCCTTCCCACGTTTGTTACTTGACACAAACATTAACTCAGTTTTACGTGGATCGATCTCGGTCATAGATTCTCAGATTGTGAATTCGATGAACTCGCTGTCAGTTTTCTTAAACCAGCATTAAGCACGTCGGAGAAAGTTAAAAAGATCTCATCGATCTCGCACATCAGATCAACCACTTGTCTAACAACAAACAATCTTTACCCTCAACCGACCATTAATCTGGCAAGTGATCCATAAACTCCCATGCACAATAAATTTGGTTTTTCGTCGAAAGAAGTTCGTTTCAGCTAATTGCTCTACTTTGCCTTATATTGTTCTTAAGTGATCAGCGAGACGAACCGAAAAATGCCTCTTTCATTGGCTGCCTTCTGACCAGTTTGATTACATGACAGACAGGTTGAAACGTCCCCCAGGAGTCTTAAATGATGTAAGAATTTTGAAAGCGTGAAACCAGTTTCCCACTAGGCTTTCATATTCTCAGGCAAAAAAGTCTAACATACAAAAATGATTTGGTTGTTCCCCCAATGAGTGTCAAATAAAAGGCAAGTTGAAATTTACGGATCAATCTATCTTTACTTCCACTGAAACACTGTGACTTTTGTCACAACTAAGGTTTCAGACAAGTGGCGAAATTGTGGTTATGCACATTTCCCTAAATTTTATTTATACGAAGTCAAGTGGTATTCGGAGTTCAGAACTAACAGATTGAAGCGTACAGCTTTGTGGCATACACAACATTTTTTCAACTGCTTAGAACCCAGTACAACAATGACAGCAAGCACGTGCAATTTTCGTATTTTTCAACTGCTCTCGATGAGAGTTTTAAAAACACCTGTTCTCTCTCTCTTTATATATATATATATATATATATATATATATATATATATATATATATTATTACTGTCACCATCATCAATATCGCAATTATTGCAAGTCAAAGTGTTCGACTCGAAATTATTACCTTCGACACCTTGTACTGTCATTTCCCTTTGAAACTCAAATCTGTGCACTCTATGCTTCCCAGTAATTATTCAACGGTTCAGTTTGAAACACGTGTCCAATAACAGAAATAAGAATGCCCTCTCTAGTATGGTCACATGCACGGTTCTCTCGGTCATTGTGGATAATTGTTAGGTTCATAATTAACCACCGATGATGATCATTTCAAAATCAGACAGACCACTACCCTTTCAGACAAAAATGTTTTACTTCATATACCAATGAAACAGCCTTACGTGAAATGTGACGTGGTAGGCAAGGTTTTGACTTATTGCTTGATGATGAATTTTTCCTAAGACTGAGAGTGATGTTAATCGGAACTGGGTTGAATCTATGGTCCTCCACTCCCTAATTTTGACCATCTCGAGGAGCAAATCTTACGGGTCAATAAGTTGATGAAAAGATACAATAAGCCACAAACCTTCGAACTTCGGGACAATGTGTGCAACTACATATTTATCAATATTTATATAGGTGAATGACTATTGAAATTCAAAGTACCGATTTACAATTGTTTTCCTCTCCCCGGAATATTATGTTGTGAAAGTCAAAAGTCTCTCTTTATCATGTCTGAGCAAAGTGCACGTTTATTGCACCTGGACCTTATTCGCTGAAGAAACGGTTCCACTATACTTCTCAGTCATTTCTGCATTAAGAATCTCACTTTGTGTCAGTGAGTTTGCTTTGTCCATTTAGAGCCTTGGCAAAATGGCTTTCAGGAAGAAAACCTCATGTTATTCGGCAATATTTTTTCCGTGCTATGGACCCTTGAATTCTATTCACCATTGTTTCCTCAGTACTCCACAGCAAGCTTCACATTTTTCCCGAAGCTAACCCTTGATTTCAGTGGTTAAACGTCCTTTCTTTTCTGTGAAAAAGAAATTAATTGGGTCCTGCGCCAAATTCGCGGGTGATTGCTCTCTAAAAATGATACTTAGTACGGGTCAGATAAGACCAAAGTGGTAAGTTCTCTTATGATTTAAACAACCTGATTAGAAGCTTGTTAAGCGACATTCAGCTATGGCTTCTTCCAATACTGTAACGGGATCAACTTGACTTGAAAAGAATAACCAATTTTTTAGTCGGAAAACCACGGTCACATTTTGGTGCTATCGGGAAAAAGCAGACACACTTGTGACTTATGTTAGAAAACACAGTGTGTCAAAATAGGAAACGGCTATTCCAGCATTGTTTTGCTCTTATTTGGGACATTCAAAACTCTTGGTAACTCGGCTTATTGGCGATATTATACACATTTAATTAACATAACTTACTATCAGGTTACTTACAACTCATAACAGGTAATCTACAATCTAGTAAATGATAATTTTTGTATCAGTGACCAGCACCAAGTATTACTAAGCACAGATAGTCTTCGAAATTACTTAAACTATCATCTGGGTTTGAGCTACTCTGAGACACGAATGTCTCGAAATTTTCCCCCGAACCACCAGTATTTTTCCCTAAATTAATAAGGTCAGTTGGTACTGCTTGGAATTTCAAAGAAACAAAACAGGAATTAGAGCTGATCCGAGGCGTTTTGTAGTACCTTCTAAATGAAACATTTGACCCTTGTGTCCCATAAAATTAGCCAACTGTTGGCCCTTAAGTTCTACGCCTTTATCTTCCTCACTAATGCCACTAAAATTAATTGCGACGATTTTCGTAACAGCTGTTCCTCCAGACCACTTGAGAATTGTTGGATTAGGGATAAAAGACCCAAGAGGCCAATTAGGTGTCTTGAATATCAATTTGTTTTATCTAGATCATAAATTAAATTAGATTGATCCGTGTAATGAAAACAATTTGTTGCTATCTGTGTGTTTACTGAGCAACTTGTTGAGGAGGAGTGGGGGAGAGCAAAAATGCAGTTTTCGAGGACGTAGAAACGAAGAATTTCCGAATAAACGATTACTGCTTGCTCGTCTCATATCTTTGGGAAACTAGAGGAGTGAATTTCATCACGAAAGACTTTTTCATACTGATTTCTTGTCAAACGTGCCCGGAAAAATTCAGGGAGCCAAAACACCTTTGTTTACCATTGGAAAACCATTCGTAGTTTAGTTGAATAATCGGAATGATTTTTGAAATTGGCGAAATTTGTTCAACTGTAGTCTTTTGATATCAGTAACTTCGACCATCAGATGAGGATATGAGCAAAAATACGTAAAACATCCAACAGTACCGAACCAAAACCACCTTTCCAGATAATTAATCCATATTCAAAAAATACGAATTAAATCCATAGTAAACTAGTAAATTTATGCAAACTCACGTTTATGAACGTTTCGGAAACGGTAAAGACCATAATACTCCAGCTACAATTTGACATAACATTTGAAAAAACAGTTCGCCAAACATCCGCATTTGACAGCAACACAGCCGGCATGTCAAATACGTTTAGAATGAGACGTGTTTTTCCTAGTTCAAAAGTGGAACAGGCACCAATGAATGTTATCTGATAGTGCAATAAGAACATGACACTGAGTACGAATAAGCAATTCAGAAGACAAGATATGGGAAAGAAATCCTCTTTTTATACACATACCGATATACTACAGACCAGAGTAAAGGTGGGGAATACATTTCAGAGTGTTAGTCTTCTGAATCGATCATCCAAATTCATCAATTGACCTACAGTATTCCAGTGAATAATAAACATTCTCATACAATCCACATGAGTGAAGTGAGAATGAAATGCACTAGACTTTATCCGGAGTACATCTCATCGCCATAGAGTTGTTAAACGGGCAGAGGAAGAGGCTTTGTCGTCTATCTAACTGTAGAATCCCTCGTAAATAAAATCTGAAAATAACGGGTCCATAGTAACAAACTTTCCTCAAGATAAGCTGTTGGGAAACCTATTTGACTGTTGGACGCCCTTAGGTGTTAACACGGAAAGTCCACTGTCTGCCGAAGGTGATTACTTGTGGACGGTGACGCAACCTCTAGCGAGAGCATGGCCTTTGTAACTTTACATCTTGTATGTTGAAAACGATTCTGAAGCTGTCTCGCGAGCCTTACTTGACGAGTCCTGCGCAATTCAGTTCCAATAGTTACATAATCTCCCTCATATTTGTGGATTTTCGGGCAGGCCCAAAGATGTGGAACGATCGAACGACTTGGTTCCAGTCTTTTATAAGTAGACTTGTTTCTGTAGCCACAACATTTCGATTATTTATACATACAACTGGTTTGTTATAGATATTCTCAGTTTCATCTTTTTGTGCGTTTTGTAGATAATTCAATTGCGTCTCGAACTGATTTTGAGTGTTTTTCAAAGGGAAGCAGCCAAATCCCTCTTCTAGCTTTAGCATAAAAACCCCTTACATGTGTGGCTCTTCTTGAATAGGCCACGCGGCTAGAAGTTTGTCCAAAATTACTAAGGAATATCATCGAAGATGGTCAACTTATGGGAAGATCGGCATGATTATCAGCACAATTCTAATCCATTTGATGGATAGTGATTGCACGATCGATCCAGAAAAAGGCATTTATATGCATATGCTGGATCCCACCAAACCGATCGAAACTAGTCCGAATTCGAGTCCTAGGCACGGCAGTGGCAATCGTCATTCGCCTGCTCTAACTTGAACTATTTGCATAAAAACTATTAGTTCAGGCTCTCCAGCTGCTAGAGCCAAGACCGGAAGCCACGGATGGCCGACCGAATCCCGAAAAACACCATCTATTTTCAGTGGTGACAGAGCAAGTGTAGCCCTCACCACAACGCGGAAACAACAGACCTTTCCTCCCGAAGCCTCGTTCTATGCCCGTTTACCAATGCTGTGGCGATGAGTCGTACTCCGGATAACGTCTTGCGAATTTTACTCTTACTTCTCTCATATGGATTATGAGAACGCGTTTAGGATTAACTGGAAACTATTGTTCGCTCTCCAGTGTCATTTTCTCAACGTGGCCATGACAATGAGATCGTTTACCATTAAAGAAGCCTTAATTCAATAATACGCCAATTGATGGTTTTGGCATTCTGTGGCACCGCACAGGTTGCTTGTATTTTTAATTACATTGGATCAGAATTTCCTTTGTGCTTCATCAGCTGCTTTTTTACTGCAGGTCAGTTCTGTTCAAACTATCATTGACCGGGCATTAAGTGTCCCTATTTGGTTTCCATTTCTCAATGAAAGCCACATTGGGAACAACAGAAAAACAGAATATAAGAGAAAACAACACATTATATCAAGTCAAGAGATAATGTTTTTAATACAAGGACACAGCTGATCGTTACACTTAGCCAGATACTCCTAATTATCTCACCACGGGGTGAGGGAATCCCTGGGAACCCAACTAAAAAGTCAGAATCACCCTACGTGACGAAATTCAGTCGACTTGACTTTGCGTACCCTGCTTCCACATCATGGAACGGCCACCCTTACTCATCTTCCAACTACTGCACCAGTGAGCGGATATTGCGCGCCGAAACATCCTATCTGGGGACTAGTGCAACACGTTCCAACAAAATTAGCCTAGCGATCTCAGATGTGGAACTCGATTAACTGTATTTTATACCTGATACAAAGTCGTACATTCTTCACCCGCATTGATCTTGTTATGGAATCACACAGAATAATCGGTCCGATTGCTGCAGAGTACGCTTAGCTCTTGACAGATAAAGGGTTGTCATGCAGACGCCTCAGGCGAACTAAGTTGGCAAATGTAAAACCATCCTTCTTTCTATGGGACGATACTTCATCCGATATCCGACCTCCGGGTGACATGCAGCTGCCCAAATAATGGAATTTATGCATTAGGTTTACTGTCTACGAAGACAGCAAAAGTTTTGGTGTTAGACCAGTCTCATCCTGAGAGGATATCTCGTAATTATGAGGTGTAATCTGCATACCGAACACAGCTATGCAGTTGTTCAGTCTGTCAAGAAGAGCATGTGACTAGTGACGAGGATCTTTATTCAGAAGAAATGTAACGTCTGTATATTAAATAAAGTAGGAATTTTTTACTGATTGAGGCCTGACACACGTATTTTTATATCATAAAAGAGCAGCTTGTAGGATTATATCAATTGTCAAGTTAAAATGAGTGAAGAAAGGGGTAACCATGATGTATACCACTTCTCGTGGTAAACTTGGACGAAAGATCACGGTAAGTGCGAACTTGGCTTCGACCATTCATGCACAGGGACTTTATGACGGAAATGAATTTCTACAGTACACCATCCAAAGGGGCAGTGCCAGCTGCTGACTGAGTCGAAAGCCGTTCTTAATACAAGAAAAACAGAGATGGTAGACCTACCGTAGGTATATCAGTGTTCTAAAACTTGTCGAAAACTGAAAATGTGATCAACATTACCTCGACCAGGTCTAAACCCAGTTTGTTTCTTGAGTGGGCATTGTTCGCGAGAGCTAGATGAGCAGTGGAGAATAATATCACCGAGTAGTTTAGGTGTGATGCTAACCAGGCTTATTTCCTGAAGGATATTATATAGGAAGACCCGTCGCCTTTCCTGTAAGTCGGCATAACCATCGACTTACACTATCTCTTTGGAATTTGTTTCATGTACCATATAAATCCGAGGATTCTTGTTAGTTCAGCTGTCATTGCTGAGCAGCCATCTTCGAAAATAGACGGAGGTAACCCGTTTGGTTCAGCAAACTTTAATTTGGCTCATCTTAGGGAGAACCTCAGCTTCTGACTGTGGATTGGTAGCTGAATACATAACTGTAACTGGGGTGAAGCTGAGGACCGCCTCTATGGATCAATGCCGGTTAAACGGTGTTGTCCTTATGCTCAGCCTTACGATCTAGATGACATCTGTTATTTGGAATCGGTGATCCGCTCGTCTGCTTGATCATTTTGCTGACTCTTTTTTCGTGAACCGGTATATCGAATTACCCGGAAAAGGTTTCGACTGCTGCCAGCGGTCACAGCCTTTTCCATCTGCTTATAATTGGCGATTCACCATTACTCACTGTCGTTTTTCAGTCTCCGATTCTTTTAGTGTTCAAATGTCACACTAAATGGATTTCAAGTCATCGAATACTTCCTCGTGAATGAAATGCAAATGGGTACGTACAGTGTACTTCTGTCACGGACAAAGCGTAAGTGGACCTGCTAAAGAACGTTGGGGTTCGCTGAACCTCCGACTCGAGTAGACTTCCACACTGAAAAATAAACAACAGTATTTTCATCCTAAGAATTACGTCCAATACTCTTCTCTGAATCTTTTGCACGGAAAGTGTCATTATGAGTGGGAGCCGATACTACGTTTCTGTGTTCTTGTCACAACACGAATTCGGTCAGCTAGGTTTTTCAAACACTTTATCACATTATGATGTTTGCCATTCTAGAGTAAAAGCCATTGGCAGTTTCCATTCCGCATCAGTACAGATAGTAAGAGTTTCGAAAGGATATCTAACTGGCCGAAGAAAACATCAGTACTGTGCATTTTCTTGGAAAAAATGGTTAGCAATTTTTCGTTTTTACCAATACGTGCAGTGGATTTGCTGCACACAGTGGCCCAAAAGAATCATGGCTTCGCGGAAAATAGATAGAAGCATGGTTATTTGGTTGGCAGAAGAGAATCACGGGGTTGGGTATGATCAAATGCTGGATAATAACTGGATGTTGTCGTCTTCCACTACTCGGACAGGCGAAGACAGGGCCTGATTCTTAGATGAGACTAAACTTGGTTACGAAGATGAATTAGTTACCACACGTCTTGTATGCTCCATTTGGTTTGTCCTCCAAAATGATGAAAAGATATTCTGGAAAAAATGTAGTACAGCAGCAGGTTTGTTGCTTGTTATTCGGTGTGGTCGCGTGAAACACCAGCAACTTCAGGACGAAAGTTTCTGACGGACCAAGAATTATGGTGTCTTCTGTTTGGCTGACTGTCATATGGACTCCACGTTTCACGCAGAAACCTCAAATCATCCGCCCAACCCTGCACTCACAAGTACCATTTTCTAGTTTCACTCTTGTCAGAACTCATCAATGGTGCATATCCTCCTTCTCACCCAGGGTTTGAACTAGGAGGAAGACGTTTGTCTTACCTGTACACCACCTCACGGTCGTTCGGGCTGATCCGAATCACCAGTTTCAGTCTGTCCATATGTCGTCTTCTTTGACAGTTAGAAATGCCCGATAGCTTGTATTGTCATTGTGATGCATACTGGCACTGTGGTTTGACAATAATGAGAACAATAACAGGGATGCAATTTCTACTGTTTATGTTACATGACAGACAGTATTTCGGAGCTTGGGACATCTGTCCAGTTTTTCATCCGGAACATGAGAGACATGATACTGACAGGGTATATTTTTGACAAAATAACCACGAATATATTTCCCCAAATAGAAGTACTATTTTCTCAATCCGCTTTAAATAGATACTGGCTGAAACATCTGATAGGGAGTACAGTCAGGAAACAGGCGTTGAGCAAAAACCATTCATTGATTCCTTGTCATACAAATAGGGCACGAGGAATGGGACTGGAATAACCTTGGCTTACGTAAAAGAAAGAGTTTGGTGTTTACACCGGTTGTAGTCCATGTTCTTCTTCAAGATGAAAACGGATTGTGTGTGTACGCTGTGTGACGTTCTGGCCGGTCTACAACCTGTTATGGGACGGTGAATTAAGCGGAAGAGACGTAGACCTGATTGGTTTTGCGTTGCATGTCCTACGATTTCGTGGAAGTTGGCCTCAGATGTAGTACGAGAAAGGAAAGTTCCAACCACATTCATCAGTTCTTTTGTTTAGTCTGAACGGAGCCAAAAAGTTAATAAATAATTCGACGGATCTATTATTTAGTCAAGATCGGTGCTACTTACGGACGTGTTCAGAGGTGATATGGCCCAAATCCAGATCGGAGACAAATCTGAATAAAAAAAGGTTTGGACACCATGCTTATTCCATTAGTCAGTCCATGAAGTATCTGAAATACTACGTTACATTGACTTGAATAATAATCCCAAAAAACCAATTTGTTTTACATTTATTGATTTTCCACCACTTTGGGCTCAAGTGAACCTATCTATCGTAAAACCCGACTGGCTTGATAGCATTCACTCAAGTTACCTACCCGATGACATCATCACACAGTTTTCAAATCGAACATTTACCTAAGTTGGAAGTAATTGGTTGGAATATCCTCCAACGGTTTAGTAAAGGTCACTCGTATTTCAAGAATCACATCTTTGGCAGTCTGTTCAAGTATGTCATCCTCCATTCTTCCCCAGTCCGTCTGAGAGTTCTCCTAACTCCATGAAGTTGGTTCGATCACATAATGACCAAGCAGGTAATTGTGATCTGTAGTGGTTTCTAAATATTCCTTCAGGATTTCCACATGTTTCCTCTTTACGTAAGTGTATTGTCTGGCAAAATACCCATTTCTGCAATCTGTACGCAGATGGATAGGAAAATGCTTCCAGCTCATCAGGTACGTATATCCGATACCCCTTTGTCCACTCATCCTCATAAATGTGCTACCTGTAGGTACTTCATCTGCAATCAGATAATTTGTGTTTCGGTCATGCAAGAGGATTTTCCTGATATGATACTCCACTGAAAAATCAGAACTGTGATTCTCTGGTAGTTCTCTGAGTGTGCGGCAGCTGATCACCAGAGTGAGGACACCCTGATAGTACCACGTCCACTTGTTCCGCTGTAGTATAACTGGGATGAACGTATACGTAGGATTTGTTTATTCTATTTAGACGCACCTGCCGTTCAAATACATCAGTACGAACCATACAGAATGGTGGAGAAAAAAGGACATGTTTAATGAATATTAGCAGGTCAGTGATTACACCGGCGTGTTCTTCGTCGGTGGTACGTAGTCTGACATAGGGAATAAAATGTTCAGGGCGATTTATGCAAATAAACTATGAGTATGTCTGGTGACTCAGAGGGTATCACACGTGATACAGCCAGGTACAGCTTCGTGGATGCTTACGCTGAGGAGTTTCAACCAATCAGGTTAGCCGAGAACAAGTTGAGTAAAAGTTTGCTGTGATTGGTCTGCTAGTAATCTACTAATTACTTTCTTTGAATAAACGCACGCAGACCGGTTCTACAATACAATCAACGTGCTATTCCACAGACTCTGTGTTCTTACTACTTTGGTGTACGTAGTTCCGGGTGGGAATAATTTTTAGACGCCCTATAAGTTCGGCTATTGCTAGTGCTAGAGAGTGGTTATGAGAAATGTTATGGTTCTTCCATTTTGGTGTTTTAGGATGTATTACTGATTCGATATTTTGCATGGCATAAACATTGTGGGGTCCACAGTAGAAATGAGATTCTTGGTACATGAGTCAGTTGCTAATTAACATGCAGCAGTACTGTGAACCTTCACCTGGATAAAACATGTAAACTGTATCAGCTGGTTAAGAGGAAGAGTGTATGCGCAAAAAGAAACCTATCGTACGTCTATGTCTTAACTGCCACAATGGACTGACTATACTGTTTCGCCAGTCTTGGCTATCAGTACCGTTTCCCCGAGACACCTGCAAGAAGCTTTACCTCACAGACAACAAACAATTAAATAACTTACTCATTTTATCAATCCTATGGCTAAGAGATGTACTTTATTCAAGAAATGATTTATCGTGTGGTTTTACTGCCCCAACCTATTACGTTCAAGCCGAGCATATCCAACAATCCCCTTTTATGATTCGATAGTGGTGGGACAGATTTTGAGCCCAAAAAGTTAGGTATTAAGCTGATCTGGATGACGCTCAACAGCTTAGTTCATGCTGACGGACTCGGCGGTGATCAAACCGTCATCTACGTAGAATTTGAACCACGACTTAAGGGGTTCAATTTGAGCCACCGCAGGCCACTTCCTCATTCGCAGTATTTGACTGGCTGCAGCTTCCTTCCCGAAATATTTTACTTTGTAGCATACTAAGTAAAGGAATTGAAATATCACTATTTTTGCGCATCTCCAGTTCATCCATGGCTTTGAACGTCATCAACTCTCTACCTGCACACACCAAATGACCCAATGGAATAATATCTTCCAGTAGAGACCCAAGTGAAATGAAAATGACATCACAGGTAGCCTTGGGAGTTTGACAACTTCATATGCACTTATGTATTTTTTTTTCTTCAAACAAAATCAGAGTTTTTAAATGGTTTGTGAAATAAAGAGCACTTGAGGCACGCATACCGGAAGTTCATAGAGATCCTAATTATAGCTGGAATCCAACGATCATACCAAATGGCGTAAACTTCCTCACATGAGGCATGCTGAAAATCGCGAGCAGTTGTTGTTAACTGTAAAGACTTGAAACAGTTATTCATGTGACACGTAACACTGAATGTCACAATTAAACGAGGCTTAATCCGGCAGTGTGTGTGACGGATTGAAAACTGAAACCTAATCACCGCGAATTAGTTTCGCCAGCCTCGACCTGAGCGCTGGAACCGAGATACGGTGAAAGCCATCGATTTCCTTGCAAGCGGATCATGAACATGTTGAATTGATAGTCGACCGCTGAAGGGCTAAAACTCTCTACGAAATGTCGATGCACTAATCATCAGAATCAATAGCATTTTACGCGTGACAAACACTTGGACCATCGCAGGTGGCAAGCCATCTCATGTTAAATCTTATTCGATAGCCTAAGTTTGATCATATTAGGAAATCGTACCAGTGTCCCGAATATGAGCCTACCAAGGTGACAACAAACTAATCGTGCGTAACTAGATCTGATTAGTCGATTGTAGAGATCAATGCGGCAGATTTTTGAATTTTGGAGGTGGGGAAAACCAAGTTTTCCAAACCCGATCAACCGAATCTAGGAAGCAGTTATCCCTTTATCTGAATCACAAGGCTTGATGTAGCAGCATCGCCGTTTGGTACACGTTTTGATTTCCCTCATCCAATGTACGATTTGTACACGGAATCCGACGCACTGATTGACATAACTATCGGGATTATTCATTTTTTCCTTGTTTCCGTATTGTCCAGTGTGATCCTTTATGTCGAGTGATTTCGAGGGGTAATTTCGCTCCGGTTTGCTATCGATTTAGCACTCGTGGTTTGTGCTGTTGCCTTTTTACCCTTTCGTGAGGGTAACGCACATATCCTAGTAATAGGATTTTCCGTACTTGTTCCTATGCCACCCCCCCCCCCCCACAGTAGCTCATTCGGTTTGGGTAATCTCGATTTTGTAACAAGCTGGTGCGTAATTGTTGCTAAACCGCAGCTCAGGGTACAACAGTCAGTTACGGAGTACATGTACAGATCACTATCAGTCCTGGGTAAGGTGACACTCTTAGGGATATTGAAGCTATTATTCTTTGCTATCGCTATCTTTTTAATAGGTAACATAGAGAAAAAAAGGCTGACTCCATTTTCTGTGCTGAAACCCTGTGTCTGACATATTCTAATGAGAATAATATCGTATTAAACACAGAGCACCATATTTCCTAGAAAGAGACGACGTGTTATGTTCATGAACAGTCAGTTTTCATTAATCAGAAAGCTCTCGACTTTTAAGGACTTTTTGAACTAAAGGTGAAATCAACGTTAACTTCGAACTGACTTGATAGGTACTATCACGTACATGAGCACAGGAGATCTCTTGAACGTAACGCAGGGGACGGAAGATAAATATGAAAGCAGCCACTTTTGGCAACTGCTAAGTGAAGGCGAATACATAAAACAAAAAATGCCGGATGTCCTGAATTTTGCAAAATTTTTCGAAATTCACTTTCTAGATTTCCCTCTCTAGTCAGGGAGTTTTACGAGGAATGGATCATAAATGATCTAATTACTCAGATTTCTTTCAAATGTGAGCTACTAGTAATCTACTTTCCTTGTATGAGCCAGAAATACGGCACCATGCAGATGAAGGATAACTTCAACATTCCCAAGTGGTTCGAAAGCTTCAACAATGCTCCTATGAGTGCATCTACTTTGTACTGGAAACGGGATTCTCTAACGGACTAGTGTGCCGTTAAGTAGCTTCGACGACACTGAAACCGAGGTTGCGATGTCCCAATGGAGCTTAGGAAAGCTGCTGTCAGATGTGGAAATGAAAACACCCAAACTACGTTTAATTTCCGTGATCAATAAGGGGTTGCGAAAACTGAAATATGTATCCCGGATAAACGGTTATACTAATGATAATTTTCAACAGTGGGAGGAAGTTAGCGTGACGAAAATCGGATCACTTAAATCATATTTACGTGAATAAAAATAACAGGACAATGGAAAATTCATTCCCATTTATCACATCCAAAATCCCACGCAGTGGGCTGGTATCGAACCAGTGCAGCTGCTAGACTGAAAGCCCCGTAAATGGAAGATCGTCGATTACACTTCGGCTCGTGATACGAAAGTTTAGTTGTGAGAAATGTGAGAGGGTTCCCATTCCAGCGAAGAATTCTACAGTAGTAATGAAATGCGTTGAAAATAACTCGCTTAATCAGTACGAAGAGCAGGTGTAACGAAAGGATAGACTAATACACTTCAACCACTCAACTCTTGCACGCGTGATGGGATAAAGTTGCGAGTGGAACTTGACTTGGGTTGGTGTGTGACCGCTAATTGTTGGCCAGGAACTTAGAAGTACACAGTGTAATTTTCGCTGCGTGAACAGTTCAGTATTTGAGAGGCGGTTAATGGTTATCTCAGCAGATTTTTATTGTACACAAATTGAGTTGCTGTAGAAGTAATAAGTCCCATTTTTCAAGAACAAATCGTTGGTGAATTTTGATCGTTAAAAAGCCGGTGTACTGGCCCTATTTTGAAAAAGAGTATAAATCTAGGTGGGTAGACAAACACAGAAGTGAAAGGGGTACCACAATCAAACAGTTCGATGCAAGAAAGGAAGACTAAAACATTGAGGCGCAACATCTGCAGACAGAAACTAGATACGGATAAGTGCCTATGAATTACCGGGTCATGCATCAGAAGAAAAGGAAATAAGATCATACTAGGCAAATCCGAGGGAATAGAAGCCATAATCATAGCGGTTGAATAGGAAAAATGATGCATACTGTCGGAGGTGGCTGAACGGCCGCAGATTGAACCAAAAGCTAAGTCACCAATCGAGAGAATGGCGTTGCCCTCGGATCCGGGCCAGAAGAGACATATACGAAGGCTAAGCTCTAAAGCACACGTGACTGTAGTTCTAAATAGCGGGACAATTTTCCGATCTGTATGGTAAACGAACGTGGATTGGTGTAGAGCAAAGTCTAGTGTGGAATTGAAAACCTTGCGCGCGGCACGAGAAGAAAGCGAACGCATAAACGCAGAACAAGTTAGACCATCAAAAACCATGCGGAAGCATCAGGTTGGTAGAATGAAGAGGGCCGAGTGAAAAATCAGGTTGGGCGAAAAACGATGGTGATTCAGGTTGATCGAGAGATACTTCTTCTCAAAGCGTTGAACACAACACGAATTTCGAGCCTCAAACGGGGACTTATCCGGGGTCAGGACTGATTGGCGCAGAACAAGCCCAACAATCAAGGAGGCACGGCGACAGGTGGAACATGAAACGTGGTAGACTAGAGCGAAATTATCGAGAAGTGCATGGATGGGGTTGGAATTTGTGGATAAGAAATCACTTATGAAAAACAGTTAGACGGTTGATAAAACAACAGAGTCTGGAGTTACCCCAGGATTCACCGGGAAAGGCTTTGATTTTACCTGAACGACTTGAACAGTGATGGTCCGGTTACTGATAAAGCTAGACACCTAAAAATCAAGGGACGGATGAAACCCAAAAACGAATGCAGTCAAGGGATTTAACCTTTATGTCAGGCACTTTTGAAAGATTTCGTAAGGACTAGTAAGACAAAGTGCGTTTCACCGTGTTCATTCAGCTCTGTTACTAGGGCGTGCAGAATGAGAGACCCCAGCTGACCACTGGATCGAAGAGGCCAGAATCCGTGTGGAAGATAATTGAGCCATCCTCCACAATCAAGTTAAGTCGATGAAAGCATTTATACACCCGATCAAGGGAGAGTCCTTCGGCATGTGTTTGATTCACCTTGGAATCCAGAAAAGAGCATGCGGGTTCATTGGATGTGTTGGGGAAGGTGCGAAATCCAAATGAGGTGGTATTTACACAGATCAACGGAGGAGCTGAACAAATGATCATCGATTTCTTAGCTACCGTGAACGAGTAGACGGACAAGGGGAAGATGGTAATATGTTGATATACAGACATGCTTTAAAGAAGTATTTTGAATTTTACATGAGCTGAAGTGTAAAATATGGCTCTGAAGAGAATGAAATAAAAGCAATGATGAGCATTACATTATAGCCTATGAGTGAATTCATCGCAATTGTTAAAAAGCTTTCCAATGATAAAGTCAGTGGGAATATCTATATTAACGGTGATATAATAGGAGAGCAATTTTAGACACTTAGTGATAAGAATAAAATCTTTATCTTTTGCATCCGGTAACATTATAGGGAACATTAGAACCTGTGAGACAGAAAACAGGAGTGCAAGATTATCGGACTATCAAAGCATTTGCAGTCTAAACACTAACAGAATAAATTGTCTGACTTTGGGGAGCACTCTTTCAACATAGCCGATTCAGCTATGGTTGTGATTAAGAATAACACCTAGGTAATATACGGATTAAGCTTTAGGAAGATGTTGTCAATCAGTGGAAAGACATGAGATGATATTAAAATAATTTTGGTAGACTGATCCGCACTGAGGAACGAGGAACATGTCACCGCATTGTAGAAAGTTGAGGGAAAGAAAACAGCAGGTGGACCAGTTTAAAGCACAGTCGTACTGTTTGAGAGAAAATCCAAAATTCTATTTCAGTCAAAGATAAATTCAAGTAGAATCACTTAATCTCATTTGGATCTTGAGGAGTCTGCACGGACAAAGAGTTCAAGTTTACAAGCATGAGGTGGTTCTTCCAAAACTATTTCGTCGGTTAGTCAAGGACTGATATCAAGCCAAACAACATCGGCGTATTTAAAGCCAATGAGCTCAGGTCAAATGTGAACCTCACTATTTTAAAGGGATGAAAGAGATTGGGATAGAACAGGACTTTGAAAAACACCACTGTAAACTTGAAGAAAAAAACGGGTGCCTGGTAACACAAGGGGCGCACTATGTACGATGAAGGAAATAGTAACGAAGAGTGTTTGAAATACGACAGTGAACTCTATTATCATGTGGAATACGCACGAGGGTACCTCAATGAGGAGAATAAAATGCGTTGATATAGTCAAAAAGAGTCAGCCTGACAGCACGGCCATCGTGAGAAAGAATAGAATAAGTAAAATTAACGGTTTACCCAACCACGTCTGGAGTTTACCGATAAGGTTTGTAGGCAAACTGGATCCAGTCGGGAGAAAGAATTTGGGACTTATCTGACATAATATATTGTAATACACTTTATCCAAAGAGGTATGCAGGCAATCGGACGATTTTCACTGGTTACTGTACTGAGTAAACGTGCTATACCTAAAAGACAATTGGGAATGACGTTGAAGAAACAGTCGCAGTTGGGTAGAAATTGACTTCGCCATAACTTTCAAAATTACGAAATTTAAAGAAATGGGTTGACAACCGTTAGGATAGTAAGGGTTTCATTTTATCGAGTGAAGCAGAGCAAACAGTGCAAAGCTATTGTTCACTTTGGCTTACATATATTCAGGATAAAGGGGGGACTACCGTTTTGTTTTGAGTGACTAGAACGCCAAACTTACCTTCCTTTTTGTGATACAAGGAGTACAAGGATGGCTGGCGAGAGAGAGAAAGAGAGAGAGGTAGAGGAAGAAAACTGAGTAATGGAACAGCTGAAAACGATGGATTGCAGCAAACCGGTAGGTAAAATGCAGAGCTTTCTCATAGGGTCCGCAGACTAGAGACCTAAATGAATTACTGATGGGGAGAAATTGCGGGACCAGACTTTTGGGAGATATTTTTGACGAGGGAAGCAAATTATTTGCTCACAATATTGGATGGGGCTAGACCCTTAGCTTTGTAGCACATAAAACGGCTCCCGGTTTCCCGGACAGAAATCGAGCATTCGCTTCTGGCTTGTACCAAGAGGTGGCAAGGTCGATGAGTAAGGGAGCAATATCTGTACTCAAATACTGTATTCTTTAGTGGGTCTTCAATAAAATGAAGTATGCCTTAGTGAACAGCCACGGTAAAGTTTTAAACAAATGTTGAAACATCAGAATAAAAGCGGCTTCCACTTCAGCAGAAATAGACCGGCCATTGATGGGGCACTCACCAGCTGGGAAAATTTTGGGGTCAAAAGGAGTATCTGGAGTTGTGGGAAGAAGAAGCTCTAGATAGAATTAGAGACAGGAAAATAAGACGGTAATTTGATGAACCAAGTCGAAGGAGGAAGTTTTTATCCGGTAATATAAAGGTAACCGATGACCAACCCGTTGGGCAATGCGCTTAGGGTAGTTAACGACTTGACTTACAAAGTGGACCCAAACAAAAGCCTTGATGGAAAGCCTCAGGGATCGCGAGCAGAAGTCAGTACTTGTTGTGAACATTTAAGTCACGGAGAATGTCATCTTGGCAGTTGGATTCTGATGCAAGCACGTTATTAATGCTTAAAGATAAAAGACCCAAAATAAACCACTTGCCTTTGTTGATGACGTTATAATTAGTACGGGACTATTGATTGGAACTCGCGGTTAAAAAGGTCCAGTTGTGGAATGTCAGATATTGAGAAGGACTGTTTAATTTAGTTGCCGGCACCAGGTTTCGATGAAGACGAGGAGCAAGGAAAGTGGTACTTGAAGTGGAGATAACTCGCGTCCGATGAGGCCGAGATTTTCACGGCAGTCAAAAATAACGTAAAAGAAGAAGATTAAAAGAAGCGACGTACAGAATGTTGGTACTCGCGTAGAATTTTGTTTAGCAAATTCTGAATTGTTATTTGTAACTGAAAGTTTCATTGCGAAGTTAAACTGGTGACCTCATGGAAGGTCTTAAAAATGATTACCACATGAGTTCCCTACGGAAATGTGTCGCTGGAATCAAATAGATTTCCGTAGTTCTCCATGAGACTGTGGGGCCATTGATTTCAACGAGGAACTTGCTGTTTCCTATCAGTACTCTACGAATTATCAGGAAAATCGCCTTGGCAACGGACGTATCCCAACACTAAGATTGTGAAAATTCTTGCTCCCAATGAAGCGGATAGCACTACACCCTTGATTGTTGCGCTTTATAAGTATGCTTCGATATCTGTCATGTGTGGAAGCATTTGAACAGAAGAATAATATTTTTGTTCAAAACTTCTGTTGTTTGCATCGAAAAAGAGTCGGGTTCAATCCGAGACTCCTTCAGCGAATTTGCAAGACAAACAGATGATTTCACTCTTAGGCCCACATAAGAAGTGAGGAGTTTCAATTTGTTTTGAATCGAGACTACTGCGCAAACAGTTAATTCTCTTGAATAGACTTAGTCTGATTTTGTGATGGACTGGGCATGTTGCATGGCCGAAAAATATAACGTCTTGCACGATGAATCTAAGCTCCCTGGAGATGCATCTTGTGAAGACCAAAGAGAAGACGAAAATTGAATCTACCATCGCATTGAAGTGCTTTAAGACGGGGGCTGCACACCACTCAAGCCTTTCGAAAGACTTCATCTCATGCTTTCTAAGGTAGTCCACCTAAATGACCTACGCAAAGCTTACCAACCTGGGCTGATCCTCGATTCCAAAGTTTTCTTCAGGGATTCAGACTACCAAGCGACGGCCCGATGATAGTCGGTGCGTAATAGTCTTTATGGCAGAGACTTGTAAAGCAGATACCTATAGATGATTTTCTCTTGATTAAAGTCTTAAAGGGTGCAAAAATGGAAGGAACGAAACTGTTTCGTTTGGATGGGGTTTGCATCTTTTTTATTTTCCAGACGTTCACTTAGACAGGTGCCCGCATTTAAGTCAAAATGGAACACTTACCACCTCATCGAAGTGACAGAACTAAAAAAGTACTTCTCTCCAAACATTGGTCAGAAATGGTCCCAAAATACACATTCCGGTGTGTGGGGATTTGGACCGTGAATACTATTACTCGAGTATTTATTAATTATTATGCGTGAGTTGATGGACCGGGGAGTAGAAACAGTACAGGTATGAGGAGTAACACTTGAACAGATCGCAGTACATAGGCAGAATGGAATCCGAAATGGTTTTGTGGTCGACTTTTTCACATACTGAATGATAGATTTAACGCCATATATCACACAATTTAGTGAATGATATGACGATTACCCTACTGGTAACCAAAGTTCTTCGTTTGAAAATTTGAAAACCAGTCTGCAGTAGACTGCCAAAGATAACAAGGGAAAATTAAAAAAAGGGCAAGGAAAGCACAGTGATAAGCAAAATGAGAAGTTGTTATCTTTCCTACTTGACAAGATAACCAGTGCTTTTTCTTTAAGTTGTCTGAAATTTGAGACAGCTACCTCTAATTTGCATGGATGATGATTCTGAAACAGCTTTGACTTCGGCTAACGGATCCGTATCATTGATAGACTACTCACAAGGACAAATCGACCAAGAAAGTGTCAAAAGGCATTCACAATAGTGCTCAGATAAATAAAGCGGTAAAGCTGCTCAAACGTACTAAGCATAGCTAATGGACAGACTGGCGGAAAAACTGTTGAAATGCCGGGTTTCATATATAGCTGGGCAAAGAGAGCTAAATTATCGGCATATTTAGAAAAATATGCTGGCGAACTTGCTGGAGAATCACTTGTAAAGGTGGATGGTTTGAAAAGAGGATGAAGGTTTGCCTGAAACACCCTTGAATCATTCACTACTGGTTTGGGATGTTTTAAATCACAACAGTGTGCTTACAGTGAAACTGTCTGATAAAAATACAGAGAGTAGCCGCAAGTTTCCAGTATGCGGAGGAGGAAGAGACGCGGATTAGAGTGGAAAGCTGTTGAACAGTCCAGAAAAGAAAATCGAAAAGACTTCGCTAATGCGCGTAAAGTTTAGGCGGTGCGAGGCACTAGATGAGTCCTAGGATCCGCAGTGGGTGGGGTCGGGTTATAGGTACAATGAATGAAATCATCCAGGGATTTCATACTGGAACCCTTGGGTTTAAAAAAGAAGCACCCAATCACTTCACAACCGTGTGACGTTAGAGCAACAGGTCGAAAGCTCCCGGATAGAACAGTTTCCAGCGCTCGGGAAATGAATACGGACACAAGAATTTCTTTAGGAGAAAAGTAAATGCGTCGATCAGGACAAGAAAGTCGAGTCTCAAAGCTGATGTTAATAGGCCATCAGGACTAATACTTGGAGTTATTTCAACCTTCCGAAGGAATATGAACCCTTCTGTAGAAGACTGGATTGTGTGCTCCATCTTGCGGGATTATTTCAGTTTAAGAGTGGACTTTTGGATGAACAGTTTATACTCTTGGCAATTACAAATGTGAATCCTAAGGAATTATTCTTTCTATGTTCTTTCAAAGTACAGCTTGAATTGGATAACATTTATGACCACCCGAATAATGAAGCTGCTATGGGCTATTGATTTGCAACAGTTTCATGTCAGAGCAGCTTATGACTTGACAGATATTACCCGTATCTGGATGATGCCCTAACGAGGGCCACTTTCTACACCGTCTGGATCAGGTGCGTATTTGTCAAGCCTCCAAAAATCCAGTACAAAAAAAGAAGAATAATTAGCTGTTTCGCTCTAGTCCACCATCGTCTATTAGATCGAATGCACCTGTTGTGATATTTACATAGGTCCAACCGCAAGTCATCAATCAGAACCTATCAGTGAACTTAATCCGGAGTGGCCTAGGCATAGCCGAAATATAAAGTTTGATGGTTGTTCCATTGATATAAACCAAGAATTCGATCGGCATTCAGTCGGATTTGACAGTTATCAGTTGAATCCCAGAAAACCTGTCAAGAGAAATCACATCTCGAAAGCCTGCAACTATCACGGCAGTAAAGCTGCTTACGAACACTGAGTTCTGTACGCAGCAGAAATAAATCCAAGCTTTCCGACGTCCCTGGCTGACAGTCTACTGTCATCCATGAAGTTACTATTGAAGTAAGTCAGTGTTCACTCGATGCTTAATGGGGTCACCTCTGCGAGTGTTTTGCGGTTGAACTTTACTCATTAATTTCCCAACTTAGGTCATCATACTAACAGCGGAACTGACGGATGTTATTGGCGAGTCTTCCCGCACGACTGGCATTTAAAAGCGAGCCAGGGGATAAAACCAATTCCCAGCTGGATTATTCACCTTAGTTACTTAACGATTTATTTACTACGGCGGTTTGGTCACATTAGGGAACATCAGATCCACCGAATTAGTCGTGAACGAGCCAGACTATAGGTGACCTCATTTATCACTTAACTGGTCGAGGCAATCGAGCTGACGTGTCTTAGTCAATCAAAGATGCATAGACGGTATGTCAAGTACAGCCTGAAATGACCGCGATGTAGTTGAACAGCACTTCTCTTTGCATTCAAAATTAGTTAGTAAGAGCACGGAAATTCCCTTGGCCGTCGATGATGGCTGTGGTGAGTAAAAGCACAATGAATCATTTCGCATCTAATGATTCCCTTCCACCAATCAAGAGAAGTGGGTTTTCGTGCCCACAGCAACCCGATTCGGTATTCCATGTGTTGAAAACGATCCAGATGTTAAAAGTCGTTGACTTCAGTGAGATTAGAACCCACGCCAGACTGCCACCCAGGCTTTGGTATCGCGTGTCACGAGGGCACATCAAAGGACTCCTGAATTTTCGCATACGTCACAGTCTACCCCCCCCCCTCCCCTCCTCTCCTCAAAATTACAGAAGTAAATAGCATCCCCACAGTAAACTAGCTTTTAATTTGACTACCTACAGTAGGACTTCTTCTTTGTACTTCATAAATATGTCAAATCTGAAAAACGCCAATACAAAACCAAACACGCCTGGTACACTGAACTGATGGGAGCCACTAACCCTTCGGAGTGGCCTTTTAGGTCAGATGGCGCGGGATATGTGGTACTAAATTGTGGGTATGAACCCCACTGGGGTCATCTGCTCTTAGCATTTGGGTCATTTCAAAAATTTGTCAAATTTACCAAACCTCAATGCATAACTATTCCATGTTTTGGAATTATCCGACAAAGGCTATATGGGTTGACTCTGCTTAGTATTTTACACTAACACTACTTGTTATGCTTGTTTAAATTACAGCCATTCATCAAAATTTGCACCCGCTTTTCGGAGATTGGGTGGATGCTCGCTGCTGGTGATTTCACACGTAGATGAAGCAGCTGGACAGTGAGCCACTCCTTTTGTTTCACCGTCAACTTTAGCGTTGATACTACATGATGAATCACACAACCTGGATATGCTGCTTTCAGCCAGTCATTGACACGGTGAAAATGTGCTTGTTCGTCATTCCGCATTGTTGAAGGAAATATTTCAGTTGTGGTAACTCCAGTACTTGGTTCAAACCAGGTTTGTCCGTCGATCGTTATTGTCACTTATGCTTAACCAAGTCGTAATGATCGAATAGGTGTTTCCGTCATCTGATTTTCAGAAGTTGAACCAACGGACCTTTCACAGAAAGCCTGAATACAAACGGGAGGATTGTCAATGCGGACAGCAATAGCCTCTGCGGATGGCAAAACTCGACTCCACTGTTGACATTTTTTGGGAAATGTAGATTACAAGGAAGGTCGTACATTGTTTTACCACCACCTCAGATTAGGCATAGTTACAGGGTGCTTTCGAGCCGTGGAAATCCACAAAATAATTCGTCCTTGTTGGACTAGGGCACAATAGAAGAGCGGAACTGCATGGTTTATGTAAAACACCAACCTGAAAAGAAATTACGACCAAAATCTGAGGCAGGTCAATGGATGCGACAGATAGCGAAATAAGCTGCAGCGCAATGGATGGGAACAGTCAACGGTGATGTTTTCTGCAGATGCGATGGATCGTTGATTTGCAGCTGCATAAGCATATTTAGACATACCTCAGGGCTTCACCTCAAAAACGACTGCTGATAGGTAAATCTCAAGGAAATATTTTCAGAAAATTCATCTAGACTGGACTGCTGGAGCAGAGATCGCGTCAAAACAACGTAATCAACATCCCTGAACAAACGAGCTTGGTGGGTCATGGTTTACTGGCTGATGGAGGTTGATAATAAATATGGGGAAAGAGCACCATCCTGAAAAACACCGTCACCGTTTGTTAGGTGTCTGGAAACTCAACTGTCACTTTTGGTACCCTGCTTTCTACTCGTGGAATCGTCTTTCAGGTAGACCCTTCCTAAGTGACTTACACAGATCATTGAAAGATTTTATAAATAAGTGAAATACAGACCCTACTGCCTCAACAGTTAAAAGTCGGGTTTTGGTAATCAAATTGGCAATCGTATTTGGCGGAATTTTTAAGGAAATGCAGCAAACTACGCATGATGTATTTCAAGGTCGACGAGGAGATTTTCGTCGATCGGAAATGTCTAGTGCCCCGTTTGGTCACAGGACCCTTTGCGTAGTTTATGATTGTGACAAAATGCTAACAGCCAGGGTTGGAAAACGATTTAGACGAACAGTTAGTCAATAAAGTCATTAGTTCAATTAGAGGTTTGGCTTCATGCTTGAGTACCACTGAAAATAGAAGGCCTCGGCCAAAAGATCTGGTTAATTTGGTGGATTTTGGGGAGCTTGAAATTCTTTCCGTTGAAGCACTTACAAATTTTAGGTGTATCGAAGTGTAACTGGGAAGTAACTGGGAAACTGATCATATCGATGTTTCCCATCCACGTAGGAAAAAATTAGGTTTTCCTAAAACTACAACAGATCCATGCGATGTCATTTGCTTTTGATGTTGCAGGTGTGCAATATTTGTTCGAAGGGGACAAAATACAGACTTCTGATTTTATTCTCGACCAAGACTGGTGTTATTTTTAGAACTATTCTATTTTCCATCTCTTGACTACTGAACAAAACAGTCAGGTGTGCTGAGCTTTTTGTAGATAAACCCCTTCTTCTGCGCAACTGTTTTAGATATTGCTTTTCATCGTTCTAAGCTGTACTGATTGGGCTAGCTGGCTTATGATTACCACGTTTTTACAATGCTTTTCAACAGAAGAGATAAAAAGAAAAGTTTCACGCACCAAAACGGGTTAACAGTTCAGAAGAGACTTCAGTATTGTTTGGTAAAACATGCGCAAGGAGAGGAATCACAGAAGTTCTGCACAGTAATAACTTTGAAAGAAGTGGCCGAAATATGGAACAGATCGGCGGGCGTGTCTGACTCAGAGGAAGTTTGGAATGCCGTGACTGTGAACAGTCGGCAAAGATCTTTTTCGTCAAATGAAATGGATGCCATTCTTGCTTATCAGATAAGTCCGATATTAGGTCTCTTGAGACTATACTAGAAACAAGACTGATGATGCGCAGACCGCTACGAAGAGTGATGTAGCCCTATTTCAAAAGATTAGCAGAAATGATGGGAAAGTACAGAAGCACGGGAAATAAATACTGGAGTACGAAGGAAGAAGTGATAGGCTGCGGAACACGGAACTGTCGAAGTTTACGAATTTGTACGAACTGTCAAAGCGATTTTCCAAAAGGAACTTCTGTATGTGATGATTAATGCAAGTTCCCTTGTAAAATTATAGCGAGACATTTCACAACGTTTACAAGTTCAAGGGGAGCAGATTGATTAGTGGTGCTGTGCTCATGGGCGGCAGGTCTCAAAGATGTGGTTTATAGTCCTATTTGCAGGAGAATGGCGGCAGTGGTTAAAACAACTAGATGGAAACATAGAAAATACATCGAAAAATGGAATTATCTTCGGAAGGAATGTTTCGCGGACAGGAGCAAACCTGTAGAATAAAACAGCATGTTGAAAGTACACTTTTGGTCGAATGAGTAAGATATTTTCAACACTGGTAGTAAAATGTGCGCCCATCCTGAAGTGATTTCGTTCTGAAGGAATTGTCAGGAAACAGACAAACAGCGAATCACCAAGGTTCGCAGTATGATGACTATCTTGAAAAAACAAACCACTAGCGTGGATAAGTCGGAAAATGTTTTACTTACCTCAGAAAGATGTGAAGATTGTCATCAACGACAGATCCAAGCAAAGGTAGGAAAGAATCAAACGAAGAGTGAATCGGGTATTTTGCAGCTTTGATGTCGATATAAACGTTGATGATCACCAAAAGAGATATAGAACACACGTACTTTGGATAGTACGAGTCGGAAACAAGTAAGTCAGGCCAGGAGGCTTTTAAACCAAGAAAATCAATTTGTTGCACACAATGAAGGGACCTGCCACTTCCTCCAGTGGCAAGCCACTAACAGCGGACTACCTTCCAGTTCTTTTGCACTTTTTTCCCGTGGGGGCTCTTTGTTACATTAATGTAGCTGAGTAATTTTTGTACTCCGAGTTGTTGGAATATGTCGTTTATTCGCAAACTAATTTTCTGAATATTTGCTCAAGCGAAGCCTTGTGTGTGGCAATAAAATATAACTCCAACAAAGCTTGGTCATACCATAGTGTAGCCTTTCAAAGAGCGCATATACGCATATAATTTACCTGGATCAGTAAGGTAGTAATTGTTGTCAATTGGGCTCACATCCTTCTTTTTCCGAGGTGAAATCAGGCAATATTCTTGTACACGATCGTATTAGTATCCCGCTATTCGACCAGCGAGACGCTTTCCATTGGATCAGTCAAAAAGTTATCTGTAGAACAAACGTATTTCTACTGATGATGTTTTTTTACCAGTAAAGAATGCACTTCTGAATGTTGAATTCAGTTTCCCTTTCCCTGTCACCGGTACAGCGTAAAACGAGAAGATAAACGGACGTCTTATACGCCCCTTGTAAAGTTTCACTGTGATATTGAACAGGCTCTTACTGAAAAACAATCTCTATATTCACTGAATGGAGAATGTTCTTTTTTCAATCTACCAAATCCTTCGGAACTGCTGTTATGGAGCCTGGCATTTCAGAGATACGATGAGTGTTATTCACTGTATTGTGCTATTAGAACAGCGAATACGTTTTCCTTTGGGTGATATCTTGTTTTAAGTAGTTCTGTGAAGGGAGCGAATAAGGGGCTGGGAAACATAGGGTCCTCTACTTTCGATATGCACCTTGCTCCAACCTTCCCATGCAAATTTCTGACAGGAGGGGATCTTTTTAATCCTGCTGCTATTTCACACTTAGAGGGGTAAGCTATTCATCACGCGGACGCTGTTAACAAATAAGCAGAAAAATTACTTTGGCTCCTATTCTGGTAAGCCAGTAGTTTTCCCAAATGGTCTTTTTGATACGTGGTAAGGTTAACCGCTGCTTTTGGAGATATCTCGGAGAGTGTATCTTGAAGTAGAGTGAGCGTATCTGCTTGAATTTTATTCACAAGCTCGAAGGAGTTGAGTATTCTGAATGCGAGCTTCTCTTCCGAAACGCTGTAAGAGATCTTACCAATTTAATTTACCATGGTAAAGCCGTAGAAGTTACTCATGTCCAAAAAGAGCTGCATTGGTACGATATCCTTGTGTACGTTTGTCAGAAAGGTTCAGACACGACCAAGATTAATATATTTTAATTTCATGGAATGAATTTCCTCACGCTGATTCACTCAGTAAACTGATTTGTGATGAAGCATTTTTCGTGAATGATGTTTCAACCTGTTCTGCTTCATCACAAAAATAATTGGAGCCCTCTGTAGCTAGAGAATTTACATCAGTTGGACATTCATGCATCCTTTTAAGGTTCGACCAATACAGCATTCTTTCCAATTTACAAGTTTTTTTGGCGTTTCAAAGTTTCTCAGTATACCAAGAACAAAAGAGGTTCGAAATGTGACAGAGAATCGATGCGTCAAGTGTTATGGGTTTATGTCTCGTCGTCTAAAGTTAGATGTAGTCCATTTGTAGGTTGTCGCGAATAAGCTTTTTCAAGGTAGATTTTCGTATAATACAACCTGCCTTGAAAAGTCTCCCCAAGAAAACAGAAATGTTGACTGATTATAACCTTTGTCCACAATGCCGCTTTTGACAACAGAACAATTAAAATCTTCAGATTTCGGTTCTCATAAGGGTCTCGCATTTTTCCCGAGGTTCCAGTAAAAAGTCTCAGCTGAGAGATACTTGAGCTCTCCAGCATGAAGGTAACCAGGGGATTTCAAACTAGCCGTATGCCCATTTCGTCGAAGAACTTCAGAATGGTGGTTCTGCACTTTGTTACATAGTCCTAAGGACATCGATTCAGAGGTATCTTTTCCAGAGCCCAAGTGGAAAAGTCTTCTGCATATCGCTCTGGATTGGACTGAGTATTGCCTCCTTGCGTTCGACAATCACATGATTGATAGTACTATTGGGAATAAAGCATACATGGGTATCTCCTATCGCCTATTTTGTAAGAAACGTCAAGTATGCCCAACATTCTAGAAACCTTTGTCACTGACTTATTTATTACATCTGCGAATTCCCGATTTCATCCACAGAATAGAAGGTTCCAACGAAGCTCAGCGGAGCATGACCCACTGGCACTACAGCATAAGTGCATACACTAATAGCAGCTAGAGAAACGATTTCCCCAAGAGGAATTCGAAAAGGACAAATGACTTGCCTTTCTTCCTCAATAATCCATTTCAATGAGATATATTAGAACATATTAGATTGCACCCAATTGCCTCATCACTTTTCGATTCATCGCCCTGTTCTCATAGGCAGGTATTTAAGGTGCTCTGCGCACCCGCGCGAGCACCAGACAATGCTTAGATTAGGGTAACACTTCTCGCCTGAATGTCTGACGTAACAAGAGACAGCCAAAGTTGATTGATATATTTCAGGAGTAGAAGAATACATTTTTATATGAAATCAGTCACCATACAGTTGGTACTGCTAAATAAATTTTCATAACATTTAAATGAGGTAAGTAATTTTAACCCTACAGCACGTCATTTGCTATTTTTAATCTAACTGATCCGCAACATTCTGATCGAATTCCCAACCACTCGCCATTCAAATTCTTTTCCCTACCTTAGTCTGGTATTATCCGTATTGAATACGTACTTTTACCCTGTCACATCGAACTTTGTCGTGAAATTCAAAAAAGCTGAACTTGCCTCTGAAGTCAGCGAAGTATCTGGCGATATGACCTCTGAACACAGAACCATAGCGGTGCACACAGACGCGCAAAGTTATGCATACACATGAACACACACACACACACACACACCGACTAAGTAAAGATGACGTTCGTAGTTCACGTTCACTGTTCTTATAACTTCGTGATTTCTGAGCTTGTTATCTAGGTGAAGACCACGCCGTCACCAGTGAATGAGTAACGAGTATCTCGGTCAGTGGCATAAAAGCGGTCAACGCGAACAAGTTTATGGATGACATAGATGTTTGTAACTCGGTGTTTTGTGTAAACTGTGTCGGATCAAAAAAGTGAAGGTAAGGTTGCATATTCTTTGGAGGTATTTTGTCGTACATCTGCTGCAAGGCAGAAGTGCAGTCTTTGGACAACACTTGTCAGGCATTTTTTTACAAAAACATTTGATGCAAACTATTTCTGACCATCGGAAACTACATAAGTTCAGTAAAAAGTGTCAGAAATATGTGTCCGAATCAATACTACTTGGAAAACTCTGGTGATAGCAAGTCGAGATCGCCGGAATTGTTTCAGCTGACCTGCGGCAGAATTTATCATTTTCATCTAATTTTTCCATCCTTTTAGGCAGGAAATTCATCGATTCAGTCTAAAGATGACTAGCAATCCCGAGGCGCACTATTTTTGAAAAAGCTTCGTTAGGATGAACATTATTCGACTTACGCCGTTGAAAATAATAAGTTTCAATCAAATTTAATTATAAACGATTATGAAGCAGGTGTGAAAGTTGCATCCGTGTTGTGCCGTCCGAGCGACAAGTCTAAAAATAGAATAGACACGGGGTAAGACAATATTATGTAACATCAGATCGTTTAACCTTTCCTGTCACAATATCCCTACCAGAAGAATTTCAGATCAACGTGCTGAAACAGTAAGCCTTGAAAAACTCATACAAATCACCCATGTACGATACCTGCTGACAATATACAGGTAACCTTTAAATGCGAAACAAACGGTAGATTTAGGAATTATTACCGAATCCAAATAAAACGTTGCTACTCGATATAAACTTCCCATGTCAAGTTAAATAAACATATCAAAATATTTTAACAACATTTACAAACTCGCCAGGGCTTTTACGGTGCCATTGATGTCATCGAATCATTACAATTTCCGCGGTCTCGCTAATACAAAATATATACAGAATGACTGGACATTTCAATGGCAATAAGACTACTATTCTCATAGAATGCATTAAATGACGCTTTAGCTGGCAGTAGAAGAAATTCTAATAAGACAAACTAGAAAAATACATTGTTAAATTTCGATTAATTGTTTATTGTTCATAATATCGTACCTATTACTCCAAGAACTTGGGTGGTTATGATCTATTCCACCTAGTATCAACCGGGATAATAAGTTGCACAACCTAAAAGTCACACAAATCAGATACTTTTCGCTTTCTTTGCATGAACCCAATGGAATGTGATCCCTTGAGTCCCGGTGTGGACCACGGAAATTAAATCAAAAGCAAAAACTAATCAAGAAGAAATTTGGATTGTTTTGCAGGTGCAAGAATGACTAGCTTTGCCGGGGGTTATTGATCGGACAAAAGAATAATCTACTCACTCTGGTTCATCATTATCCGTAATGGTTTACAAGAACTTACACGAAAGTACTCTCTCCCGATTATGTATAATGTTCTCTGATCGTTCATTGTTTAGTAAAAACCCAGAAAAAACCACTGTACAAGTCAACTGCGTTTTTGCCCGCTTTATACTTGGGAAATTCGAAAACAGGTTCATTCATAGACGGGAAGGTTCTGTTGAAAATATTTGAAGGGAAAACCTACAGAATGCATTATCAAGACAGCACCGCTCTTTTATGTATATACGTGTGCTGAAAATTTCCTGCCATGAGTACACTTTTCTCCGTCATTGCGGAAAATATCCAAACGTTCAAAGAACTATATTCCCATGACTCTGACTTCAAGGTCCAGCGTTCCGAAATAGTAAGCAGCTTTCTTCTCGTGAACCTACCATCAAACACAAATTGCGAAGTAACTAGAGAGCGATATTGATTTTTCTAAAAGCATTAGTATTTAATCGTCACTTTCACAAGAAGAACTACTCCAGGCAGGATCAGTTTGTATTCCTTTGCGATGAAAACCTCTTGCAATGCTTTCTACTTTCAAGACTTTTCAGATTGTTCATACTTGGCTGTTCATTCGATTTCGCCTGTCAGGTATCAAACAAATAATTTATGTTGACCAACATCAGATAATTTCAATTTCACACAGCGCTAACTTGTACAAAATTTACTAAGAGAAGATTTTACATCTCCAACCTTCGTTTGACTTTACATAGAAAATAATTGCCAAGGTAAAGCCCATAACGATGCAGGTACTCCGACCGCCGAATTTCCACAGGTGTGCTTATCAAACAAAAGTGACGCAAATTGGGTGGCCCAGTTTTAGTGCAATAAAGAAGGGATTTTCGAAATGGGTAGTACCGTGTTTGATGGGGTACACAGGACAAAACGTCCCCGATAGCAAGAGGCTGATTTCATTATTGTTGTTCTCTTCGGCCCAATGATCCGTAAAACTGAACACTACACGGCTGACCTACTGCTGATATCTCATTTAAGTTGAATAGAGCGTGCATGGACTAAAAGTCACCCGGATACAATCCCATACTACTCATATCGAGAATACATACTTAGGACCATGTGCCCTCATTCTGAAGGTTAGCCGTGTTAACCGACGAATTAACTTTGGAAGAATCACCGCGTGATTCTTAAAATGGACTCCCCTTCCATGCACACTCCATTCGATTCAAATGAGATTAGAGCTGTAAACCAACTGCGGAGTGCTCAAGTATGAGGATGATTAGGCGGAAGAGCACCGAGTACGCATACCTGATGAGCGGCAATAACCGCGAAACCGGTCGTGTGCTTCCAGGGAAATTTCGCTCTGTCATCCAGATACAATGCCATACTACTCATATCAAAAATCCATACATGGGACCAAGTATCCTCGTTCTGAGGGTTAGCTTTGCTACCCGGCGAATTAATTCTGGTGGAATCATCGTGTGATTCTAAAAACCGACCGCCTGTCCACGCACATCTGATGCGATTCAAGTAAGCACGCTCCATTCGATTCAAAAGAGATTAGAGCTGAAAAAGAAGGAACTGTCTCAAAAATATCGCCTTCATAAGTAGCTACTGATGGGCTTCGGTACCGGATTCTGTTGAATGGATATTCGGATTATAACATTTCTTGGCAAAAATGTGCTCGTTTCCTGAAAGCTAATATTAATACAAGTATCTCATGTCTGGGACAGTACTCTGTGTTCGACTACTCAAAAAATTGTCCCATTGAAAGACTTGAATGATGTAACTTTTGTTTTTGTAGAGGTACTGAAAACTTGGGTGAATATGCAATGCTGGTGTCTTCTTGTGAAGGCATTTTTTCCATTAGTCAACCACACCCTCTTTGCTTCTCTATGCAAGATTCAGTTATAACTGTTAAACCAGCTTAATTGAAGCCTTTTTCATTTGACCAAAACCTCTTTGTATAAATTGCCCGCTCAAAGTTTCATATCCCTCAGGTAACTCACTTTTTGGTATAACTAGACTTTATTTGGAAAAGAATTCAGCTTGGCTGCCAGAATCGTTAATATTTGATTACCAGAGGACCATACAATGGGGAAGAATAACGAGATATGTTGCAGTGAGAAATGATTACTCTATCTCGGATTATATTAAAAATAGGTCCAGGCGAAAAATCAATCAGCTTGAAGTAATTTTGCTCCTCAAGTCTCGACATCTTTTGCTCAGTGATAGCATCACTTTTGTCAATATCTTGCCACTTTGGTGATTCTCTTCTTGATTTGTTTGTATCACATTTTTCCGTAGATTTCTCCAGAGCAGTCAATCATGGATACTTAGAGAAAGTGAAATTTGTTTTGTTTAATTTGTGCTTTGTCATACCAGTTTACTTAAGGGTCGTTTTCCAATGACCAGGAGGAGTTCTGAAGTGGCGTAGCTCCGGTTGTTCAACATGGGTTTCAACATCCGTGGAAAAGCATAAAATTCCATGGAATTTTACTAGCAGATAATTAAACACACGGCTTCCAGGATAGTGGTACCAAATTGAATGCTGCTTGACAAGTTTTGATCAAATCCGAACGTAAAATGCTCCCGTCAATGATGGACTTCGCTCGTACAACTGATCAGACAACGAACCGTTGCACGGTAGACTTCAGAACTAGGGATGCTTTTGTGCAAACAGCCAAATATTTAATTCGCTTTTCCATCCAATAACCAAGGAAACAGAGTAATCAGATGAGTACCATTGTCTCGAAGAGGACAAAAATGCAAGCTGCGTTCTACAATGAATTATATTTGAACTTCTGCTTGTGAATGCTACAAAGCGATTTGTCCCTTTCGCAGAAGCATAGACGAGTGAGTCTTGAACGGTAAGTTTTTGCTGAATGGGACATCTAACTGTTCGAAACTGAGTGGACGGCGATAGAAATCAGCTGTCTGGCGTTACTCTGTAATTCCTAAGTGTGTACCAGTTGAAAATAACAAACAAAGGCTAACGGTGTCAGCGATTTCATCGAGGAATATGTTCCTCGCAACCACTATCCCGCCACGTACTGGAAACATTTTTGTCGTTGCCGGATTTATCCTAACAGTATGACAATAAGACGTCATGCTCCTAATCAGCTGGATACTAATAAACCTTCGACAATTGTGTTCGAAAAGAATGTTTGTCAATGCCAACAGCAAAGGGAAGTATAAGAAGAAAATGACAGACGTCAGTTCTTGGAATACTTTCCTACCATTGTAAACCTCCGCTATGAAAGGAAATTGTCGTTACTGAGGAGCACACTGAGCCAACTGATACCTCAAGCTTAGTGCCCAAGTAAACCTGAACGGAATGTACATAACTTCTCCGGTTTACAACTTGACCGTGTGGTGATCGAAGCTTTATCTCTTGGTTCGAAGTTTTGTTGCCTTCATCGAGAAGAAAACCAGGTAGACTTTGAAATAACTCCTGAGAACTTAGTACGACAAACTGTTGACCTCGAACCAAAGTTAGCAGAGGATTTAGAACGTTTCAGGTCGTCATTAGTCACTGCTTGTTACCAGTATCGGCGATATCAAGCCCGTAATCAAGGTCCTTTAACAAAAGAACATATTGGCGCACTTAGGGATCTAGAACGAAACCCCCAAATTCTCCTAAGCAGACCTGACAAGGGAGCCGGTATTGTTGTAATGGACCAGGCCTCGTACATGACCAAGGTAATAGATCTCTTGTGTGATCACTCTAAGTTCCCTCGTGACGTATCACAAAAGGATCAAACAGAGAAGGCGGAAAATGGAATCACCAACACATTGAAATGCCTCAGAGACCAAGGCTACATTTCACTTAGCCTCTTTGAAAGTCTTAAACCCGTACCTCGACTATTTGGCGTTGCAAAAGTTCATAAACCTGGACTGCTCCTGAGCCTCATCGTTTCCATGACAAATTCAGAGTACCACACGACAGTCCGATAGATAGTTAGTCTTTAAGAACCCATAAGAAGGAAACTTTCAAGGCATACACTCCGTGGCACGTTTCACTTTGTTGAAGCTATTAAAGATATGAACGTGTCAGGAAAGCAAATGTTCTTCTTGAATTTGGTTTTTTTGTTCACTAATGTACCTTTTATTGAAACAGCAGACTTTATTTGTTCATTTGTTGATGGAGAAGCGATACCCATAGGAGTTCCTACTGCCAGTCTAAGGGAATTAATTCTTCCATGCCCTTGGTATGTACCATTAGTATTCAACAACACTTATTATCACCAGAATGGTGAGGTTGCTATGGGCTCGCCTCTAGGACCACTTCTTGCTGACATTTTATGGCGAAGCTGGAAACTCAAGCATTACGAGGAACAATAAGTCAGTTGGACAGTTACTACCGATATGTGCATGATATATTTTGCACAAAAGATGCACAAACCAATTTAGATGATACATCACGCGAATTCAACACTACACATTCCGCTACCGCCTACCGTTTCTTGAAATACACTTAACCAGACGATCTGATGGCTCGATCCAGAGGAGGTTGTATCGGAGAGCGACCTGGAGGGGCCAGTACTCAAACTTTCACAGTTTTGTGCCACTTGGTTACAAAAGTACTCTGATACACTGTATTCCACACAGCGCGAAATATATCTGCACCCCAGACACTCTGGAGGCTGAGCTATCGCGCATAAGGAAGACGCTACTTAGCAAAGGTTATCCTGAGAAATTTATCCAAAGAAACTGGACTGAACCGATAAAACCGGTGAGAATCCCACTGGCAGAGAAGAAAGTATTATTCATCCGACTCCCCTTCAAGGGAGATGTCGCAGCCGATAGTGTTTGTAAAATTTTGAGTGTCACGGTGTAGCCCACCTTCAAAGCCGCCAAGATCAAATGCGTGTTTTTCACGTCACCAATAATCCGGTGTAAAAATAAGGATGAGCCGCTCTTGTTGACCTCATCCATGATGATTTATCAATTCAGGTGCACCAGTGGTGCTACTTACATAGGTCGGACGGCAAGATAGCTATCAAAACGCATTAAGGAGCATCACCCACGATGGCTTAGACACGGAGGCAGTGGAGTAGTATCAAGTTCAATCGTCAAGCCCTTGGTAGAAACCGGGCCTTCAGTCGACACCCAGTCCGCCTTCAAAGTCGTCTGTCGGGTCTCACAACACGTGTCAAGAGCAATTAGGCTCCGGATACTAGCAACCACCGAGGCAATTATCATCCGCCTCTAGAAGCCTGAGCTTTGGGCGTAGCGAAAATTAGTCCAAACACTACAACTCCCATGGCCAACAGTCAACTGTGTTACACAGCCGGGTGCAGCGGTGACGTAAGCCAATTGGCACCGGTTACATAATCTGGTCATTCACATGAGTTTCCATCCCTCCTCACCCTTCATTTTCCGTACTGACTTAGTGAGACGTTTTCCAATTCTTCTTAATAATTCATTTTCATACAAATGAGATTGTAATGGCGTGAGAATGAATTCACCCAGAACATATGTTCGCCTACAACTTGTGTTCTGGGGAATAAAATACTTAAATGACAAGCCGGCCTTAAACCATTTAGCTTCTGCCTATTAAATTAGAGTTTATATCCTAAATTTGAACACAGAAGTCAATGGCATTAGATTGCACGATGTATTCCGAACTATTTTTCTACCTCTTCACTAATGCATACTACAGTCAAAGTGATCATTTATAGATGGGAAATTGAATGTTCTCACGAGACTGAAGGCAAAAGCGCACGCACACACACATGTTCCAGTTTGGATAAAAAGAAGAGTGAGCGTACAGAAGCAATCTGTGACGCCATCGAGCGTATTCAGAACACTCGGTCCATCCATTGGGCAACATTTGTGGGAGACAAAACAGTGTTAATCTGAGCAAGGCGTTCACCGTCACATATTTCATAAAAAATCAAGGACTATTGAGACACTCACTAACCATTAACCATCACCACCCCCAATTGTACAAACGGCGAGAATGGATAATTACGTTAGCCTTACCTTGGTGATGAGTCTTAATTGCCATCATTTGTTGCGTGTGTGTGGTTTTGCCCACGGTAGCATGCAAATGTTAAATTTCCGATTTTTAAATTTTCACCTTGATTGTAGTATGCACCAGTAAAGACTCAACGAAATGGTTCGGAATTCGTCGTACTACCCAATGCTACTGACTTCCGTGTTCAAATCGGTGTCGGGAAAGTTATGTTAATGTCCTAAGTCGGACCGGGCTAGGAACGATAATACAAGAAGCGAAAATATAATTTTGCGATTTGGTTTCATGTTTCGGTTAGGCTGTCGTAGCTCAGTCAGCTATCAATGTACGTCCGAAATCGGTGAAAACCTGAAATAAACAAGCCCAAAAGGAGATTGATCCCAATGAACTCCATTTCTAATGAGCATGTTTATCAAATCGACAAACAGCAACAACAGACTAAGCAACAATGCATTCACGTAGATCTCACGTATGAGCGTTTGTCTTGGGTGGACACATGTGTATGCCACTGTACGATCATCCTGTTCAATATTATTTGGGTCGCACAGTAGAGAGGACCTTTTGGTGGGATGCTGAAAAAATGAAAGAAAGTGAGCAGTCAGGAAATAGCGTACAATCTTTTGTTACATTTCCGTCAAATTGCTAGTGATTACATTTTGCTACACCAGAGTACATTGCCAATCCTACGTACATCCATTTGGCATACATTTTCGTGAATGCACCACAAATGAAAAGCCAGTTTTCAAATGAGCCTCACATATTCGAAATATTTCAGTGATACAAACCGCCTTCACCTTACCAACGGATGTCCAGCAATAGACACTGTAAAAGACTTTCGAGTGCTGCTAATGAACGTCTCTTCTATTCGGTCTTACAGCGAAATACCAACGTAATCCCCGTTATTGGATGAACAGAGAAAACCCAAGTCAATTGACAAGTGCAAAGGTGCATTCTATACATTGTGGCACCGAAACAGTATGGATATGGGAAATACACCGAATGAAAATGAAAGCAAAGGCTGAGCAGAAAGCAAACAGTGAGTGCGTACAATTGGCAAAGAACCGAAAGTGAGAGTGATTCAAAACGAGGTCGACGGAAACCTCGGAAAAGCCAGTCTAGTTAAATATATGCAACTGAACAAAACAGTCTGGTAGATATCAAACGCCGGAAAAGATCGTAGAGAAAATAAATCCTAAATGCTGTCCAGAAAAAGGTCATTTTCTCAGAAAGGTCAAGGTCACTACAACACAATCACAATTAAAAAGTGTTATTTTTGCCTCAAATTCCTTTAGTTTTAATAATTCCTTATCAGTTTGACCTCAGATATATGTGCTTAGTTATGTTACCACGCACATGGGATGCTACGGATGTGATAAAAAGCACGTATCTACTCATAAGCAGTACTTGACGATGATAGTTACTACGGTGTTCCGTTTAGACAGCTCTGCATACTACGCGGAATATAAACCAATATTCCTCTTATAAATGGACATAAGCATGTTCGGTAATGATATTTAGTTAGACCTTATTTTGAACCGTATTGACTAGTTCATCTTGCGACTTATCGATTGAACTTCCTGCATTGTTCATAAAAGCATATTCAATTTCGTTGATTTACTTGCTTACGTACCTGCTGCTTTGCTTGCCTGCTTGCCCGTCAGCTAACACCGGGCTACAATTACATTCTTGCCAAAAGATAGAGTACAAACATCAAGCGTTCTTTTACCACTAACTGTGAACACAAATGTTATGCCCGGCAAAAGAACAATGAAAACAATCTGTCGTTCAATGTCCTATTGATGGATTTTCCACACCGTATTAAACCACATCAGTTTACGTGCGACGTGACAGACATATCAGCCAGCCATTGACAATGCCGTTTATTCTCCCTGTAGTGGAACGGCTGGGACACTTGAACCATCACTATGTCCCCGAAGCTATACTTTGGAGATGCAATCAACTTACTCGGTGAAGACTGCATCATATATTTGACTGGCTTAGCGCCAGTAGAAATGAAGACCATACAATATTCAATACCTTCTTTTTCGGCGTCATGTATCGATTAGATAGAATATATTCATTTGGATGAGACTCATTCAACAATTTACTCAAAGACTGCTTGTGTCACTGACCTTAATGGGGTATCATCTCACCTTGACTTGTGCACGAAGAAGTGTTCAAAGTGATCTTACCTGACACTGCAACTTTTCCGTGGACAACCAACTACCGTATAGTTCAAAACTGTAATGAGAATTCTCAAGTACGCATTTGTTTGACTCAAAGTGACAGAAATTTCGCATACAGCATATTAGTTCAGCTTTTCGTGCAATATTTGATAGGAAACTATCTATATGGTTGAAATTCGAAGAAAATTCCTTAGCATCAGTTAGTCGTGCTCATATAAAGCTGAACAGCTGTGAGGTATCCGACATTACGTAGCATAACAGAGTACTCCCTAAGATAAGATAGTCTTTCTTACGACACCTCTACTCTGACAGTCAGAAATCATCCCATCTTTATACAGACAAAATTTCCTATTGCCCACAGCGTGCATGGTAATGCTCCCTCAACAAGGCTGATCGTGATTAGCTGCATTCCACATTAATCAATATTACGAGTTTTGCGGCTTCGGAGTAAATAAAGTGATTTTGTTTGGGAATTTATCGTTACCAGTTTCCAGTCATGTTTTATTGAACACTCCAGTTCGCAGCACTGGCCAAGATAAATCGTGAAGCATTCTGAATTCCACCGTGATTGTAAAAGTGACTACTGTCCGTGGGCATTTTATACCTTATCTAGGTCGTTCCAAATCTAAAGCTGTTTCAGCTACCCTCGCGAAGTATAACCGAAATTTATTGGAAATTATTCTCTCTAGACCTTGCACTCAGTCGAATTTTGAGTTACTGCACGTATGCACTACTGTTTGCTAAAGAGATTCATGGCCGATAAGGATAGAAGATAAAAGAAGACTGTCGGTGTTGGAGCATGGATGCCTCCGTAGCATTGCCCGAATATGAAGGGGACGTCTATCAGTAAAACTGAGGTTAGACGTAGAACGTTGGGAACTAGAAGTCAGTCTGTGAATCAAGTACTGAATCTAAACAGGTTACCGTGGTTGGGACATATGTTGCAAGTGCCCATCGATAGACTTCCTCAGCGTACACTGTCCGCTGAGGCAGGTGGTGGCTGGAAGGTAGGCTGAGGTGGTCAACCAATGACATGACCAAAAGGTATGACAACCTTGACCGGTGGACTTGACCAAGCAGGATGAGTTAGACTTCCGGGTTGGGGTTTACGTGGCCCGCCTACCAGATGGTTGTAGACAATAAGTGATACGTCTGGACGTCGTGGCCAGTGGTGTAGTGGTATCTGAACTTTATTCTGTCTTCATGATTTCCGCTTATTGCTTTGTTTTTGGGATCTTTTTCCCTTCATGCTTCTATTATTTTTGCCTTTTAATGGAAGATGCTGTAAGGTACAGACCAAAACTAGGAGTGTGAGGTTAATGGCTGAAAAAAAAGTAACTCATTTTGAGAATGACATAGTGTCCTGAGTAGAGGTCTACCAATATGGCCAAACCGAATGCTGGGGGGAATCCCTTGGTGATTATTAAACCACCGTAATCCGTCTGCAGTACGTGAGAAATATTCAGGAACAGAGCATAAAGCAGTGAATCGTTGTTTTTATTTCGAAGTCCAACTACCAAGTAGAGCTGAAATAACTGGTAAAAAAATACCTTTTCTTAATTAACCCAACGATTGCACCTCACACTTGAAAAGGTTGTATTAGCAGACTATCATGGTCGATTGACGGCTGAGACGCAGTGACGATCTGAGCAGCAGATCAACCTGATGTAATCATGTGAGCCGAGTGCAATACTTCATTGTCGAACCACCGCTGCTGGCTGTTTGGAAAACAAACGATACAGGTGATAAGTGGATTGCACTGCTCTGTGATTAGTAACAACCATGGACTTTTGTCAAAACTCATATCCAATCAAACGAGTGACTTCCTCGGGGACAGCCAGGTTTTCTTTTTGTGTTTGTGAATAATTTTGTTGAGCTTTGTGAGCCTCTTTTAAAAGCAATTAACTGACCATTTGCACTGTTGGAGTGGTCGAGTGGTTTAGAGCTTTTTTATTTACCACTTCGAAGGCCTGATATTAGGATGGACCCATCCCCGGTCTTTTTGTTGGTAGACAGTTAGCTCTGACGACCAGTTCATTACCATATCAGAGCAACTGGGACATTGTGTGATTCATCACTCATAGTCTTAGTATCTGATTGCCTGTAATAACCAGTAATGCCGTGGACCTTCAAGACTATGAGGTAAATACGCCTTCCTGTGCATTCGTGTACTAGCACGCAGTGAAGAAATGCATCAGTAATAACAGCTGAATGATCTTCAGGAGTAGAATGTTTGTTAAAAAAACCATTTGTGGATGAACTCGAAGCTCATGAAGTATCTTTTTATAAGTTTGATTCCAGAAGGAGGAGGTAACCGACAAAGTGTAGAATAGACAGATGACTTGTTGATAACCAAACACTACGTAACTCATGCGTGTATGTGGATGAAGGTACGTCAATGAGCGGGGCTGTGCTTGCTGTATCCCGGAAGGAACCCATACCATGAAGGACGTCACCACGATGGGACAAATCAGAATCATCACCAATACTCTTGAGTGGATTAAGGGAAGCAGTGAACCTGAATAATTGCTCTATAAGGCAATAAATAACACGTTCGTGTGTAGTAAGCAGGTAACACTTTCTGACTTAAAGAAGAATTTCGTATCCGAATAAACTGAAAAGAGTATTTGTGGCTTTCGAAGCACTCACTTCCTTATCCATAGTTGTTTGCAAGAATGCATTCTTTCGGTCAATTTTTGATAGTATACTGGAAGCTACAAGCTGACATAGCAAGTAGTCAGGTTCTACAAATGTACACGTGCGCATGAAGAAGCAAGTATTTAGTTCCAGTGGATGGTCAACGCAAATCCGTGGTGTCTTCCTATCAAACTTTAATGCAGTGGTAATTGATGTGGTCTAGCTACATGACTCCAGAGATATAATATTTCCTCTCTCACACATAGACGGTAGCCTCTGGTGAGCAAATTCTCTCAAACTGAAGCATATTTTTGTGCCCCATAGGAAGGTGGGATTACCAGATACCTCAAACTTGACTCCAGCAAATAACTTTCCACAAGAAGCATTAGCATATTTCAAAACAGTCTGTTGTAGACGGGGATGGATTGCAAAGAGGTTAAGAATGTCCCATTACTGTGGAGTTCACAAATGATTCTCAAACCAAGGACGGAAGGTCTCTAATCAGAGACCAAAAACCTACATTTGCCATGACCTGAATCATGCAAAGGAGTTGGTCTAAATTGAGAACAAACAAGTGTTAGTGTATGTTCGTTAATATCTCTAATAGTCAGAATAATAGGACAAACCTCGATCGGCGGTTGTCCAGTGGTTTACAGCAGTTGACTACAGCATCGTTGGTCAGAGATTGAAACCTGCAATTGTAAGTCGCTTTCGTGGCAGACCTTATTTCACGACCGTCTAGCTCTTCTCCACACCTTATATCTTAATATATGGTTCTCCTCTCTAGGTCTCATGGTTTAGATACCGGTTATCCCTAATGCAGCCGTGGATCTTTGCGGCAATGGGGTATGCACATCCACTTCGGTGGAGCGTAAGCGCGCAACAAAATAAGAGAAACAGCAATTAAGAACTGACCACTAAATAATCGGGTCTACTCCACCGGCGTCAACAGTAAAGGTATCTGTGACCCTCGGGAGCAGGCAACTTCTCTGTACCGCGTGGAGTTTTCTCTGGTGACACTACTAAAGCAAGTGCGGGGAAAACAGTTCTCAACCTGGGAAGTAGCGGGTGACAATAAGCGGGTTTTTAATCGGCAAGCTTGACGAATCCCATAAACGTTGTTGATATTACCAACATTACTGCAGACAGAACACGTAGATTCTCTGTGGAGAAGTGAGAAAAGTGGACCACACCGAGTGCATGAAATGCACTTAACCAAATGCACATGGTTATAAATAGATGTTGGATAGTTCCGTCGTTACAGTGGTGTACGATTCCCACAGTGAGCAGTTGATTTGTTCAAATTCGTTCCAATTTTGGTTTTGTTGATTGTTTTGGAATTATGGTAGAATAGAACAATACTGACTCCTATGGGGCTCTCAGAGCTTTCACATCTTGGTAACTTTCACGAATGGTGCCGATATAATCTGAAAACTCTGATCAGTTTGAAGTAACAGCTTCTGTTGCTATTCTGGTAATTTAACTTCATTAATCAAACAATCACGTATTTGGTCTTCCAACTGAGTACCGTATTCACAATTCGGCACCTGTGTCTGCAACTCAGAAATCGAATCACGAGTATATTGATTTCGGAACACAGAAGACAGCTTGATTGAGTTTATTCGGGGCGACGAAACTGGCCGACTTGGAATGCTGTAACCAAAGGGTTTCTGAATTTTCCTACATTGAACTTATGGAAGTAACGGGAGTTGGAAAATCGTCTTAACACCGTGTGCATACTTGCCAATGATGTATGGAGAAAATGCACTCTTCTTTGGGTCATTCATATGGTATCAGGCCATGTGTTAAATTTCATAGTGTCCCACATTCTCCCTGATCCCTGTAGATTTGGAATTTATGCTAACAATTTCCATTTCAGAAGCTATCACGATTATATTCATTCCTGTGACCCCCCGTTTGCACGTGTAGGGAAAACTATCTTTTCTTCGTTTCGAAATATTAGTTCCTATTTTTTTATAATGAACTAAACAAACGTTGGAAATATTAAACTTTGTATTACTTATAACTCTTCACGTTACCTTGGTACTACGTACTGGATAGCTAAGATTGCGTGACTTTGGTTACTATGTTAAATTTGCCCGGAACTTGATAAAGTGAATTTAGCAAATGTTCAAATATGAATATTTAATACCATGAGATATGATTCACCACAGGTGGTTTCAATAAGTGAAAACTTAATTTTTTCCTGCCAGGATTAGTTCTTCTAGCCAAAGTGTTGTTTGCATTTGTGCTTAGCACAAAGAAGCAAGCACCTCGGAGAACCACGTCTGCTGAACGTTTTATTATTCGGCGTTTCGTTAGCATTATCCCGGTTGACAAACCATTTATGATAAAAAAAGTGTTGATTTATTCGGAATGCATGACCTTGAAATCCTGATCTATAAGCGTCGTCTGTTCAACTTCTATTTTGTCTTAGTAATAATGGAGACATGTTGGCTGATTACTTTGTTTATTAAGAAAAAGACATTTTTTTTGAAAAAGCGTGTCACACGTGTTTCTCCGATGGATTGTATTGGGAAAGTTTCTGTTACATAGCGCAATTTTTTTTCACGTTATTTACGTAGGACATGGTTTGAAAAAAATGCGGTGGACAGAACACGAATAATTTGCACTTGAGCAAATATATATTGGCCACTTGTAGATAGAGTGAAAAAACGTTTGAAGAGCAATACATATATTTATAGATTCCCCAGCGGTCAATTGTTGCACTCGCCGTGAAATTAAAAACTCAGCATGATCTACTGTGGCTATTGATATACATTCTGTGCTCTAAATTAAGATTTAAGGGCTCATAATACGTCTCCCGTGGTAAGACATTGACTAAAATATCACTCCAGCAACGTTGACATCGTAGAAAAACTTACGCCGGCTGGTATGGAGTGCACTATATTACGACGACCCTTTTTGGGGAAGTATTATCCACAACAGTCCGAGCTACACAGAATCCATTGGGTTGGTAAGTATATTGCCAGTCGGTCAGATTAAAAGATCATCCGGTAGTATGCGAGTGTTTATTGTTCGGTAAAACAGCGTTGCCGGAAAAGATGGCAGTCGGCCGAGATTTTGACTGCCACGGGTAACATTACTGAAGATCAGGTTACAATCGAATGATGTTGGGTTAATAATCTTAAGCCTTTGGGTGTCACACAGCCCATGTGTATTTCACACCCAGAACACAAGTAGACATACAAGCATACACATACACACGGACCGTTTGAAGCCCAATTGCTTAAGATTATTATCTCATGATCATTCTATTCTGAACTGGTCTTTTTAAAGTTCACCTGTGGTAACCAAAAAGTCCACTGACCACCACCTTATCGGACTAGGCCATGTTACCGAATAATAAACACTTACGCATAAGATACCACAAGGCTCATCGTCGTTTCCAATGCACTCCGAACCGCCCTGGGATTCGTTACACTAATTTTCGCGTAAACCCAGTTTGCTTCTGGGTAACCAGGGATACATTGAAGGTTATATTGCCACGGTTACCTCGTGGCAATCCTGGTTCAAATATGATGGAGAATTTGATTTCACCTTTGGATAAATCAGCTGATGCACGTTCTCCAAATTGAACTCCGGAAAAATACTACATATGAAGCATCACGGGTCCCCATTCTCACATATTTGTGGATGGACGCCTTAAACAAAACGGTAGATTCGTTGAATTTATCATACTGGGTTGGTCAGGGAGTGGAGTGAAAACCAGTAACGACTCTGTGCATTATTCATCAAATGATAAGTGCACGCAACACCGGTTCATGTGGAGGTGCAAAGTTTCAGCTAAGGGGACAGATTTACTGGAACAAATGACAATCTCGTTTGAATTTCAGTAACACTCGTGATAGTAAATGGATCGAAATAGTTGAACCGCGCACTAAACACCTGTGAGGTACGAACTCCATCGCCGGCACGAAATATTGCGCGTTATTTCTTACGCGTTGAACCTTGGCAACTGAAAATTGTGGTATAGAATTGAAAATGAAATAGTCTAATAGAGAACATATGAATTTCGAATATCGCAAATCTCATAAGCATTTACCCTGCCATCAGGTTCCATTCTGACCCCAGTAAACACGCAGTGCTTATGATCCTTGAAACATTCAGTGAAAAAAATTCTACAGTGTTCTCGGGATTTCAATGCTCATTTGAGAGTCGGTCCAGGCGAACATCAATCACTACATAGTGGATGAAGCAATAAAGAGTTGCAGCTGTTGATGTAAACGATTTCCAAGTATTTATACTTAAATCCCATAGTCTTTTTCAAATGCAAGTGACTAATCACGAACGGGTGAAAGGTGAGTTAGACGCAGCTAACCCCTTCGCTTGGAATTATCGGAACAGTGACCGTGTCTCCCCTCGAAGCTGTCGGGGCTTTCCCGCTGTCTTGAAGGTCGACATCTGAACAAAGTAAACTTGGTGAGTCGAAACTTTCTGGGTGGGAGCGAGGTGGTGGAGTAGTAGCTCACACGCCTTTGAGGCGCAAAGGTCTGGGTTCGAACCCCAGGTGCGACGGAGGATATGAACTCTGACAAGAGCGAACTCGAGTTTGGTACTTCTGAGTGTAGGGTTGATCGGATGACCTGAAGTTTGTGAATGAAAGGTGGAATCCAAAGGAGAGTGAGTCAAGCAAAGTTTCATCCGTCCCACACACCTCTGGTATGTAAATGTAGGGATAGTGCAACAAACACAAGCGGATAAACGTGCATGTTATACTATTTCAACTTCCGTATTTTTGGTGAATTTGACGTTTCCGGCTAGCGGCATCAGACTTTTCGATGTGGAAAAACACGTGAATTTTCCATTACACGAAATTTTATAAAATTGTTATTGCAACTGATAGTTAATTTCCAGATGCACACAATTTCCCCAATTATTAAGTAGCTCTATGTCTGCTAAGCCGCTCCTTCAGCAGCCACAAAAAGCATCGTGAATTCGTGACCCCACTGTGATTTTAGTAGACTTGAGTAAAAGACTTGGATTAACCAACTTAATATCGCTGGGGGTGTTCGTCCCCAACCCCCACCCACCCGCTCTCTCACTCTCTCTCTGATCAATCACAACTTTGCTGCTCATCAACCTCGACCCGTACTGGATAGCTTTCTACAGAACTACAGCAAACACGCACTGGTGGAAATTCCCTCACTAGGTGAAATAGTTTATGTTGATGCCGTAGATTGCGTTAGATCAAAAGAAAACTTCATGGCCCGTCAGTTAAAGATGAATCGTCAATGGCTGATCACGTAGTTCGTTAAACAGCAACTCAAGCCAGTCTCATGGGACCTACTCGCAATCCAAGACTAATCGGTTTTCGAATGCATTGTTTCACTGACGCTGGAAGATGTTCAACCGACTTCGGAGATAAATCACCCCGTTCATCTTGTGTGTCATGAGCATCCTCGTCAAGAAAACTTTCCTGTAATGCAGATAGTTGTTGATGGAAACCCCGTCGTTTCTGCTTTTGTTGAGGATTAGAAAACAAACCACCAGTTCATACGATAACTGTGAGTGGTTGGCATCGACGATGAAGATTCAGTGGATATCTCGGGGATGGATGAGACTTAGTTTCTTTTATGTTGACTGAGATTAGAACCGTGGGATCTGTCTATCTGTTATCAGGAACACAGAAAAGACACACATTTCCTGATGTGTTTATTTCTTCTTATTTCCACGAATGTAAGATAGAACATTTCAAAAAGTAGTGCATTTAATATAAGAGCAGGAAAGTGCAAACGATAATATGGATGCACAAGAGGTACTTGTGGTGGTCTGATACCAAGATAAACAAAAAAAATATATATGCCCCGTGAGCTAATGCGAATCATCACGTCACTGGATGCTACGTAAAGTTCTCACGACAGATAAAACCATGTGACCATGGCTAACCAGATGAATTTGTCTGAAACCTGATTACTCATTTTTTGTCGAATGATCGATTATGAATAATGTTACACAATGTGAAGGTGAAATTTACCACGTTGCTCTCGTCTTCCATTGATAACTAGAAGTTTTGCAGCGAACGGTTTTTGCTCGCCTAGCAAACTGAGGCAAAATCAATGCTGAGATGTTTGAAGATCAACAAATTGTCCGACAACTTATTAGGGATTTCCTGGTTGATATGAAAAACTCTGAGGGGAATTGGTTGGTCTATTGGGAACTTTCGACCTTTACATGGCCGTCAAAAGTGAATCGTTTTTTAAAAGTTCATTTTTTCATAAGTATGGGGAAACTTGCACGGAGAACTGATATCTCTCTTTATTCCTTTAAATATGAGAGAGGTGAAATTATTAGAACCCCTCGGATATAGTTTAATGCGAAAGATGTTACTCGAAATATTTCCCTAAATTGATACAACGTTTTTGCCCTAATACTGTAAACCTGAACTTCTCAAGAAGGTGCGGCAAACAAAACCGTCACATCCGACTGATATAATGATATTTCCTGCCTATTGTAGAAAAGAAGGCCCAAATAGAGAAAATACGTACTTAGAGAGATCGTTTAATTCATGAAAAGCTACCTATTATACAGCCTAAAAGTGTTTTGGATGTAGTCATCGTGAACATCAATGGTCATTTCCAAAAAAAGCTAGAGGTACCTGCTGACTCCGGCCGTTTTAATTTTGAAAGTTGTGAAAGTGACTGGACGACAAGTATCGAACAACTGATTCCTCAGTACCTATCTAAACTGTACAAGAATGTTTCCATAGGGATGTCCATGGTCGATCAACTGCTACCTCGTGGATCGTGACTACCTCGAAGGTATGTGCTACTCGCTATGGCTGGAGCACCTCATAAGATCTGTTACAATGGTTGGCCAAATTAATCAAACACAATGGACGAAGGTTCGAATTGCAAAGTTTGAGGGACCCCTTCGGATTCGCCGAAAAAAGAGTAAACCTGAATTTTTTCCACGACCTCATAGTATCGCAAGTTTCCTGCCCGTTGTTTACCAGTGTCTCCCTTGAGGAAACTATTGACATACCCCGTTTGCGAGCTAGTGACTTTAATAATCCACCTCATTGCCTCCAAAATCTCCCAAAGTTGTTTACAAAATAGGCGCGATCCTCCTAGTTCCACAGGTTAACTATGCGCCAGTGGAAAGTGAAATGTGGTCGATATATTCTCGGGATATCTGGAATAAACAAACCTACCCAGTTGTGTGCAAAAGATGCTGTTCCATTGCCATCATGTTATTGACACATTCGTTATTTCTGAAGGCAGGAAACCCGCGCAAAACACGATTGGATCATTAAACCCCTGTCATTCAAACACTATAATTGCCGTAGAGCGCGAAATGGATTCCTCATTCGATATCTTATCTTAAAATCAGAAGGAAATTGATGGGTCTTTCAGCAAATCTTCGATTCAAAAAGCTACATGGACAGGAGGTACCTGGGCCTTCGAAACTTCCGTCCAATCCAGGACAACGGAACCTCGGTAAAATTTCTGTTCATAGGAAGATTATCTTCAACTTATATGGGCTGCACTCCAAGACAACCGAAATTCATGGCACACTTAAGCTTGATAACCAAGCCAGAAGTCAGGGAAAGCTACATTCTGAAGAAAGCTGTGTTCTTCACTCTACAGTTTAATACGACAGAGATAATGCTCTAATACATTGCCGACTGAAACAAACTCTCTCGACAGGATGTTACGCCCTTGTAATTATAACATTCCTTAAGAAGAATCGTTGTTTGATCCTATTAGGATAAGTTACGCTCTATAGTTACCTCTTCTTGCGTTTAAAATTTTGAATACACTTGTTGGAGCATGGATATCGGAAAAGCTGAGAGACGACTGTCCTCAAAGATCTCAGAGCATTTTTGAAGAACCTAGCGCTCAGTGGTCCGAAGCTTCCGTGTGGGTCAATCGCCAGTCATTTACTCGACATTGAGTTTTTACTTTCTCTGAAATAATTACGCCAAAAGTCAGTCCAGATGAATGGTTTTGTGTTTACGATTTTTATCAATAAATTGACGTTCTTGATGATGATATTGCTTGCCCAAGAACTAGTCACAATGGCTCCCACTGTTCCACAGTTTAGAGAACGTTTTGTTAGGTTGGTCGAGATAAAACATTTTCACGGGCATTCTACAGGTAGCTTACAGCACGGTTTTTGTAGCTTCCACTGAAAGGTTCGTAAGTTTGCGATAGACGAACCTGCGAATGATCATTTTAACCTGAATGAGTACTCTTCTCGCCTGAGAAATGTCCACGTTAGTCTTTTCCTCAACCTGGCGGGTTGAGTGCCATTATTTTCGGCCAGCTCACGAAAGGCTAGCCAAAGCATATGAATTAACAATTTGGTTTGCAGCTTTTTAATGTAAACCATGAATACCCAGGTTCCGTTTGGAGAAAAAATAGAGGAATCACTCCCTGATCAGCAACGTACAAACGGGCCCAAGATATTTGTAAATTCTATTCATCTAAGATCAGTAACCCCAACTATTGCAGCAGAATAAAGTTAAAGGTCTACCCCCCTATCTTCAAACAAAAATAGATTAGGAAATAATTGCCCTGTGTGCATGAAATCGATTGTGTATATGGGTTTACAGTTCTACTCTAATGAATGTATGTCCTACTTCTTATTGACCGGTAGATCAAGTCATACTTTCCAAAGATTGGTGCAGCTAAGTTGAGCTCCATCCATTTACAAACAAACTTTTCCTTTTTTCTCATATTTTACGAGGGTGGTAGGTGCCACCAGAAGTGAAGCACATTCTAGAAAAGATGGTTATTTTCTTATTGGAAAATTGTTCGTCTACCCCGTATAAGGGAATGTGCTTAAAAATTATAAAGTGATGCCCATCCCACCCAAATTTAGCCGACTAGTAGGCACAACCTATCAATCCACTTATCGCTAGGTGGTAACCGACTTTCACAGATTAATCTAAGGAAATCTCAGAATGGGCATGCTTTGGATTTCTTCGGATTACAACTGGTTGTTTAGACCATCTCTTTCAATGGAGTGTTGATAGAGAGTGTGTGTGGAACATTTTCACCTGGCAGTTGCATCGTCGCGTACGATTCGAATTAATCGTGGAACGTTGGTTTATCTCTGAGTCCGACTGCGTGAAAAGTCAGCAACTTCGTAAGAACCGACCCGGATTGGGGATTGCCATGAGTTTGCCACGACTAGAAGTGAGCTTTTCCCAACTAAATTGGTCCATTTTGTTGGAATCTTAGTTTAGATTCTGTCACGTATACTCGATTAAACCTAATGTGCGTTCCAAATATACGTGATGTCACTGGCGCTCCATCTGTATGAGTTTCCATATAACTGCAATGTACGCCAAATTATGGCGTATGGAGACATTGTGGAAACTAATGACTATTTTTTATCGGGTAAACGTAACTGACTTAAAAGGCAATGGGGTTGTGTTTTCTCTCCAGACATATCTTCCTGTTTTAGCGTTGACTGTTGGAAGAGCAAGGAATAGAGATCGTTCAACCCATAGAAGGGATAAATGAAAATTTATTCCGCTGTCACCATGCAACACTCCAGTATTGTTCCAAACTTGAATTCATTCTCAAATTACTGGCCAGTTCAAAACGACCACTATTATTTTTCTTCAGGGAAGAAGTATGTTAGTTCGTGTAATGATTGCAAGACGAAGCTTCAATAAAGAAGTGATTAGTTAAATTGCACTGAACATCATTTTATTACGCCTCTGTATTACATCACAGTGGAATATTAGGTTAGTTATTCTTTATCGAGTAGAAAATTAGAAAAAGCCGATGAGATGGTTTTTGCTCAATACTCGGTCTGAATTAAATTCAAAACTTATTTGGAATATATTCACAGAATGTATTGTTGGCATGAGAAGCCTGAATCTCATGTAATGGAAAATCCACTTGCATTTTCACATCGAAAAGTCGGAAGCCGCAAGCCGGAATCGAACCGGCCACCCTCCGCATACCAGGCAGATGCTCTACCAGCTGAGCTTTCGCAGTCCGGACAAATGGGTTGTGAATAACACAAGTAAATGATCGGCGATGCGCGAACCACCATTTCAATGATACACAGTAACTATCCTGGCTTTAATCATTGGACTATCCATGAACTTGGCACATGGGTAATAAAGTTGTACACATTTCGTCAAGTTAACAGAATTTTGAAATTTTTTCGGTGAATAACCACAGACCTTAAATGGAATTGCTCGGAGAAGTGACAAGAAAATTTTGGTGATGTTGGAAAATGAAATTACACTATCCACTAGTCAGAAAAACACCAGTTTTCCACGTCATGCAACTGCAAATATGATTTATGAGTCTTCTCATTTAGTATCCTTTCGCTGATAACCACCCCGGCACCCCCTCACTCCACCCCCCACCGGCTGCAAATTCAACTGAGAATGATATCAGCTAACCGATCATTGAGGCGGTGGAGTAAAAGCACAAAATGTTTTAGTCTTTTTGGTTTGGCATTTCAGTCCAAGTTGGAAAACCCGTCAAAATGACGGAAATAAATCAGCAGAATAATATACTCCAGAAGCTATGCATCTTCCTTTACAAAACCTTGAAATTCTTCGAATGTCCCAGGGTAGAATGAGATAATATGTCAAGCTAAATTCCCAGAAAAAGTCAGTTTGCAGCAAAGCTAATTTGCTGAAAAAAGTGTGCAACACGGAACCGGCAATAAACATCTCAAAAGTTCTTTATCATCAGAAATAGTCCATTTTTTGAGAAGCACTTGAACGAGTTTATTCGAAGTCGACTGTACGTGTACAAGTCTGGCGAAACCAAATTTTTTACTTGGCGATCCAATCCTCACTGTTTTGATCCATCCCAGTAAATGTAGTGAAAAGGCTTTTCAAACCATCGGTTTATTAGTTCAGAACACGTTGTTTATATGAGAGGAGAGAACCTATGTCACCAATCGTTGCACCCCAAGTTAACTGGTTCGAACATGCATTGGGTAACCTCTGTCCTGATCAGCCGACTGGCAATACGACCAGCGCCCGCTTGAAGGGAATTATTTCCCGTCAAATTGATCCGGTTTCCTGCAGATAGGATATCCGTGGATCCAAGCCTTGACCTGGATTCCGGACGAGTGCTGACGTGCTGTCCGCTAGCGTGACAAGGCCGTCTATCGAACAATGCCTCAGAGCATAGTCTCACGCTCGTGTAATATCAAAATGCGATGTTCACTATCACAATAGACAGCTGGTCAGTAGTAAAGCAGAATATCATTTGAGTTAGCTGAGAAGAGAAATCAAGATTGTCAGAGGCTAATCAGTGGAGCATTTGGTCGACTCGGTTTATGTGACCAACATCGGAAGTTCATCCACACTAATCCACGATACTTTTATGAGCTTGTTTTATAAAATAAAAAACTTGTCATGTACGACAGAAGAAACGACAATAAAACCCCAAGATAAATAACTTCATCATTCAAAACAGCTACTATACTGCTTCGATACAACTTTGCTGAAAAATCTGACGTATCCCGATACCAGAAAGATGATACTAATACGGTTTTGATAGATTAGCATAGCCATAAATGTTTGACTTCGCATTCCGCGAACTTTACACTGCTCAATTACCTCTAGGAGACCTACAAAATGTATTACTTTAGATACTTGAGGATGAATAATAAAAAAGAATTCGTCTTCCTGCTGACAACCAACAACAGAAATATCTGAAGTCCTGGAATCTTGATCATTATTCATCAGTGGTTTTCCCCATGTTTTTCAATTCGTGTACGTAAATAGTCCAAAGTGCAAGCACTGAAACTTTAGTTCAGAAAATAGTGTTGAATCGCCAACTGATATGATACTAAGCCATGCCATTTGAATAAACCAAGTGGCGTAGTAATTCGTACTTTCATGTGTGTATATTTTAATATCTGCTTAAAACTAACTGAGGTTTAGATGGTTTTGTGTCAGTAGTACTGTTATATTTTTGAGTTCCGCTTGGAACCGTCGTATTTTGTGAATCCCATTCAAATGGGATTATGGTTACATTGGACGTCCAAACCTACCGATAAAATAAAACGATGTTGCCTGATGAAATTTTTCATTTTCCGTAACATTCCGAAGAACCTAGTTTATGGTTTGCCGTAGAAACTTTTTCGGGGCTGTAGTCGTGGGTGTCCATTACTAAAAACAAGAGTTGTGAATGCACAGATTTCATGATAACTTTTATGGTAACTTTCAATGCGTTTATCCGTTGATAAATCAGATTGCGATATTGTTCGCGGGTGATATGCTAACCAATGTGACATACGAGCCGGTTGCATTCTAATGATCTAACTACGTGATTCTTGGAAAATCTCAGTGTGAGAAAAAGAGCACTTCACACGAGTTATCAGATAACCAGATTGTACCCTGAGGTCACAGGGTTATCGTGCCTCGAGAAGAAAAAAAGCCGTGAAATCTAAAGTATAAGTGTGCAGTGAAAATGCATGCTACTGACTGAAAATAAATAAACTATCCTCTGATGACTTACAAAGAGAAACAAACGTTAGTGCCGATTTTCGTGAATTCGGGTATCGCGATCAGATAAACCGTGTTTTTATTATAGTCCAGTCACGCTACTGCTTTTGTCAACAGCTGTTGGTTATAGGACCGTCAGGCAGCCGGGAATTTCCCTGAAAACACGTCATCAGCGAGGCTGCTGTCCGCATTCTTCCAGCCCACGGATGGAGAGCTTTGTGAACACTAACCAAAGACAAGGCCCTACATAGCAGAGTAGTCGTGACGAGTGAGCCTACGAATCAATCAGTAGATCACACGTCACTGTTCACATCGACCACAGGCAGACAACCTACTGCCTACCCGCCATACCAAACTTATGACATACTGTGGTCCGACTTAACCAACCGCGTTTGAGCCCCATTCTGGGCAATCAATAACAACACCATGTGTGTCCATGCATTCCTTGCCTCATGTTGCATAAAGTGTTCATTTTTGATTACAATAGGATACAGTTTCGGCACTTTGTTGGTGGTTACTTTTCCATTTGGATAGAACGGTCGAGGAATCACTAACCGGGGATAGTCCAGAGGTTTGCGCACCGACGCGACGAGACCAAAGTGATGGAAAAGAGATTTTGAAATAGCTTTGACAACTTTCACTTCAAGTACATCTTTCTTGCAAGGATTTGATCACAAAAGACCAATTACAGGAGCATCCCCAAATCCACCGTAAGAACTACTTTCAGCGAATCGAAAGAAAAATTGCCACGTGAAAATTTGAAATTGGACCAAAACACACATAAACACGATTAGGTGTTGCGTCAGATATGGACTAAGACTATAAATCAAGTGAACAGTTCACACTAAATGGAGGTGCCAGAAATTTGTCGATTTTCACAAAATTCCGTGCTCATTCTTTCTGAAACTGATCCTTACTGATAGTTTTCTTTAAGTGTAATAAAATCAAACAATTCTAGGAAAGAAACACGAAAAAACCAAACTAGAATCCCCAGTCCACCGGGCAAATCAATCCTTTGGTACCCAATTACCGAGGAGTTCAAAGACCAAGTTTTTTGTTGGTAAGTCTGACTGTTAAGCCACGAGGTCAATTTTTTTCTTCTCAAAATCGGTTTACACTGTTTTGACTTTCTTCTTCTAGAGGAATACATGATCGACATTTTGGGCAAATTGGGCTTCGTCCAATCGGTCAGCATGAATTCGCTCTGTGTTGTGGATTTTACCTTGAAATTTCAAACTCCAGGAAAATTTACCACGGTAACGAAAATCATCCAATTTCAACTTACCGCAGATCACCGGAGAACCTTAAAAAAATACTCATTTTTACGGAACTTGATGTTTCTAACCTTTATTAAGTTAACCATAACAAGTTTCAGAAAAGATAGGTTTGCTGCGAACACCATTAGTCGGGTCTCCATTTTAGACAATACACGCAGAAGCCCAGAATTCAACGTTGCAAAGCCGCCCCGGAGGATTTTACATCTTTCTAGGTTGTTACACTCTGTTGAACGGCAGTAATTCGTGAAATAATCGTTGCCGCCTGATATGGTAGACATTTTGATTAGTAAGGGCAACTGACCGAACCAATTTTAGCCGCCTGGAGCATTCAGTAGATTGACCGAGTCGATTAGCAATGTTTCGGTCAGTTTGATAATTTTCCGCTATTCAGTCATCTAATTTGTTTCCTCATCTTCAGCTTTCGACACATTCTACGTCAGAACCAACTTGTTGTACATCCATCAAATTCCAAACAGAGTGGAAACATTTATTCTACTTTTAATTTGCAATCAATCCAGAAAGCTGTATAAATAAACAAGTTTGTATTTTTCCGAGAAAGAATATATAAATGGAAAAGAATCGAAGATTTATTTGATTGCAAACTGAGGACTTATTTATCACTATTCACTTCCCAAACGCTAGCTGTATTGAATTTTCAGGATTCGAACTTCAGAAGCCTTTGAAACTGCAAATAATGACAAACCCAAGGGAACAGCATTAGTATCACTAACAGTCTGTAAAGGGAAGACATGAGAATATTGAAGGCTGACAAAGATATCGTCGTCTCAAGACCGGGTAAAGGCTCCGTGTTTCTCTTCACAAATCTTGCAGATTGTCTCGCGAGGATGTGTAACATACAAGGGATCCAAGGAATTTCAAGAAACCAAAAAAGCCAAAGGACAAAACTAGGTCGATAGAGGACCAGTTGGGCGCAAATCTGAAGTCACTGAAAGAGCTCGGTTTTAGTGCATATAAAACCTTAGAATGATTGAAACAAAACTGGCTGCACTAGTCCTCGACTTTACGGGTTGCCGAAGGTTTGTTATAAAATTGTTCCTTTGTCTTGACGAAAACTGATCCCCTATACGGTCGAAGAATCCGCAAATATACGAGTTTACAGCAGCTCAGTTGGTGTTCTACCTCCTTCCGGTAAGCAATGAGGTATATCAACAGGCCGATACCGATGCTGTTTCATATTTTGCAAAATATAGTAGGTTCATCAATGCGACAGACATTAGAGTATCACGTACATTTTTGAGATGACCGACTGCCAACATTTCTGACAACGCCTATGTTACAGAGCGTCAAAAGCTTACACATGGCGTAACTCGTGGTACATCGTTTTCATTATCATGCACCCAGAATGAAACTTGGTTTCGAAAAGTTAGTCTGAATTGTTCAGTGGTATTCACGCACTGTCATATGGTCACAGTCACGTGTTGGTCCGGTGTACGTGTGATTTAGAATCTGAAAAGTGAAGTATCAATCAAGAAATCCACCTCAGGCCAATTATTCAGTTTCATTGAAATCTGAAAGATCACTTGGAAAATGTGAGTAAATCGGTATAATATGTGCAACTGTACAACTTCTATTGGTCTTTAACACTGATTTTCAAAATATGCAGTTGGAATTTTGCCCACGAAATGGTTGTGGTTAAAAGATTGACTTGCTTGACCACGTAACATACGCGTTTGTTTGTGCAAACGACAAAGTCTGTCTGATTAACTTTCTGCCAAACAAAGTACCAAGAACCAAATATATAAACAGATTTTTATCGGTCTAATTACACAACAGGTCTGACATGAGCTATATTCTGTGACCTGTGCAATTGCTGTTCACACGCCCGAGTGTATAACATGGCTCATCTTGCAGCTTTATTGCTCAAATTATCCCCAAATCCGTGGGATCTTTGTACAACAGTTCATTTGTACTTTTAGGAAATATGGGCTGCTATGCACATCTACCTAACCATTACCGGGACTCGAACCCGTGGTGAAGGATTACGAGCGGAACAACTAACAATCAGGCAACCCTAGCTGGCTGTCAACGGTTTATTGAATTTGTGCACCGCGTGATATAGCACCTTTCCGTCGCTGTCTCTGAACACGAGCTTGTTTCATCCGAGTATCTAGCACGGAATGAAGAATCAGCGGATTTTATTTTATCGTTTTCAACTCATTCTGAACCCCGTGCGAAGTACTACGGCTTGTGAGCACCAGTAGGAGATCAGTATCTCATCTGACAGTAGAGTGATGAACGAATCACAACTTTTACAACATGCAATATATCACACCCCCATCGGCTGACCGTAGAATGCACAGTTTATAGCTAAACAAATCACTGATTTAGATCTGATTGCTTTACCCTACTTTAAACAACAGGAAAGAGATCTCTGCCTGGTTCTCAGTGAGTGAGAGAACCTTAAAAATAAGAGTTTAAGTCATTAGACAAACCACTGGTTCGGCAGCGAAATTACAAATCACCCCCTGTTTTCCATGCAAAGGTGACAATGTTAACTGTTTACTCAAACGACTACTTGGATCAGCGGTTGTCCGAATATATTATGCAGCTAACTTCAGAACTGATCATCGGAGGATTAAGATCCCCACACCCACGATGAAACAACGTCTACGTCTATACAATGTATCTCATATGAGACGCCCGAAAGGTCACCACTAACAGGTGGTAAACAAGCCAAGAAAGGTGTACTGGTCTACGTGTTCCACTGCGATAAAGATCGGAGTTCTGTTCATTTATGGTCTAAAGGTCTGACAGTTGTAAACTGAGTGACCGATTGAATTCTTATGCGTGCGTGCGTGCGCACGAGTGCACTAGCTAGGACCAGTTGTGAAATGCAACGAGGTCGATTATCGATCGCGATGGGTTGTTAACTGCAAACATATCAGTGTAGCAACGAAAATCTGTCATTCGGGATAGGGCTCATGTTAAGCACGAGAGAGAAAATTTATTTGGTCTGACTCTTTATCTAGAATAAGCGGAAAGCAGAGCAAAAGGCGAAGATTTTTAATCGACAATATATTATGATGTGATGGTATGATTATGAATCACTGAAAACGAGCTTGTTCGCCAGACTGTGTTCTCCAAATATTCGGAGTGAAAGGCGATAGCTTCAGCAACCTTGTTCGGGCTAATGAACAAATTCGAAGAAACTGGATCGGTTGAGGATAAAATAAAGTGCAGTCGACCGAAGAAGGCCACAAGCAAAGGAGTCTCACAAGAAACGCTAGAAAACATTCGAGACCACCCACAACAAAGCATTTGAGCACTGCCAAGCTGTTACCACCACTCGTGAACTTCCGTGGCCCAGATTCTGAGAGAAAATAACTTCAAGCCTTTCAAGAAGCTTCGTTTGCAACGGTTACACCTTGAAGATGCAGATCATCGCCTTCAGTTTTGCACCCGGTATCTCAGTAGCGAAACCGTAAAGTGCAACTTGTTTAACGATGAAGCCGTGTATCACATACGTGGAATGCAAACCAGTCAATGTTACTGGTCTCAAGAGAATCCCTGAACCAATCAGTTTTCTAATGGAGAAGCATGTTAATTCACGTGGCAAACTTTGTAAAATACAACAGCTTACCATAACTTGACAAGAGTGAGAACAGTTGTAATCGACGTGTGGTAAAAGCCGTCAGTTCTAGTGAGCTGCTTAGTCGCTCAGATTTCGGACTGACAAAATCATCTCGTTTTTTTCACATTTGACCATATCGGTAACAGTACGGCACGCAGAAATACTTGGAATACATTTGGTGATAAGGGCACTGATCTGGCAACTGTCCACACTGGTTCATCTCAATATACATGAGGCGAAGATTAGTTTTCCTGCCAGTACAACGCTAGATCAGACAGAGACAAAGCTACTTCAAAAATGAAGTGACTGAGAAGCGCGACTGCAGATCAGGTGTGAGACAGTTGGTTCACAGTTTGTTTTCGGCTTTGGTCATCCACTGTATTATAATCCTAATTAAAATAACTAGTTAATTCATCGGTACCTATTCACTGACTTATAACTACACCCAGATGGTCAACACAAACTAAATTCATGCTTGTCACAACCCCCCTCCCCCAGAAGGTCGTTCGAGACACGGAAAGGTCGAATTACTTTACAGTGGCTACGAAATGCATCCGCTTAACTTAAATTCTTTCCTATCCTTATTATCAACGGTACGAAATTTCAGGTTGTTTTACCTAGGCTACGGTGAGAAACAATGTTCTAAATTATTGTCGATCAGAACTCATTCGGCGGGTTCTCTGTTCCCTATAGTTGTTGAAGATTATTGTTTTACATGAACTTATGTAAACATTTTTGTCGCGCAGTATGCGCCATTTTGAGATGCAGCAAAATCGTCCCGGATATAGATCGTGCTGTTTTGCAAATCTGGCTTTTCCCCTCAAGGTTATTTCAGGGAAAGCCTTTTTCCATAATCACTTATGATAAACCATGAAATCACAATTTTTGGCGATTTGCAAGAACAAGACTAATGAGATTTTTGTCCCAAGTTTCAGGTTTATATCGAGGATATCTTACTCTAGAAACGAATGTGCCTGGAGCGTAACCACGAACGAGAAGAAAGCATTATTAATCGAACTGTTAAGTGAGACAATTAGGACTCTATACAATCAGTCCACAATCTGTTTTACTGGTTTTGAAATGCTTACTTCCAGTCTAAGCGGACTTGGTCCTAACATACAGTGAAAAGAAAGCCAAGTAGCACAAGGAACCACGTTCTGATCACCAGGATATTTTGCCATAAAACAAAGTACCTATACTAGGCAAAGCGGTGAAATCATTCCCAAGTACATTTACTCCGAGTCAATTTCGTAACCGACTTCCTTTCACCTCATTGAAAGACTATGACATCTTACGCCTGGCGACTTTCTACGCGCAATCCACTCTAATTGTAGAAAGGGAACATAGTGAACGGGCATGTCAGGTCCGAATGCTTGTTTTGGGCCTTTCGAAATTTCACCCTACATCCAGCTGAGTTCCGTGATTGCCATAAAAGAAAACGTCCGTAAATGTAAACTGAATTTTAACAACGAGTAGTTCAGTGTACAACTTAAATACGTTATTACTTCTTGGAAAATTTACTGACTTAGTCACCAGTCTACGTTTTCAAAGTGGCTCGTGCCAGAACGTGTTCATATTTATTTTTCATTTAGGGAACACAGAATTTTCGAAGGGATGTCATAAACACTTCCCCAATATTTTTATAACGTGCATAAGCTCACTTTGCACTGCTTAAGCACCAAAAGGCCGTAGTAGCAATTTACAACTGTTTTCTTGACGTTTTGTAACGGACTGAGCCCACAAATGTACGGAGTTCGAACCGGGCTCGAATTTGAGTTGCATGGTTGTGAAGCTATTCAAGCTACTTTTCAACACTATGGGATTTAAACTCCATCGGTCTAGGCTCTGGTGATTCTCCACGTGCAGACTCTGTTCTGTATGAGTTAAACCAAAACAATGACGTGGATAATAAACTACATAACTTTTTCTGTGATTTAACCAAGATTTGGGACTTCACCTAAATTCTGCTGTTAATCAAAGCTGTCATCAATCAGCGGGCCAGATTATCATCCCCTGGGGCTGAATTTGGAGGATCAGTAGGTAACCGTTGTGCACAGTAATTTTGCTTAATGTGAAATGAAGCAAACGTCTGGTTATTATCTGTTTCTTTCATCTTCTTATCCTTTAGGTGGACCAAATCAAATGAGGGTTGAAGAAGGCCTGCACAGTCCATATATGTCACATACAGACATCAATAAAACACAGACAAATCATTTACATTTGGACATTTGTGACAAGAACTGTTCCGCATCTGTACCTATGCGCAAGAACAAAATAAACGTGAATCATGATATCAACCCTATCTGTTATTGAAGAATAATATTTAGACATTTAGATGCTTAGCAAATATACATATAGGATCATAAATTTCACGCCCTTATACCTCCACAATTCAACAATTCTCCCAAAATGCAAAACCACCAACGTTTCTCAATTATTTTGTCCTCAAACTCATTTATAACCAATCAACTCATTGCTTGAGCTGTCCCCCTAATAGCAGCGAAACATCACATCAGTTTACGATCCTGGAAGAAAACCTTTGAGAACTACATTCGTATTTTCCACCGTGTTTCGTCTTTGGATTAACTTAAAGGCAGACCTAAGGGAATGTCTCGAACACGAAGAGGTCAGCAATATTTCATTAATTGAGAGACTTCGATCGACGTATGCCTACGCTTTTAACTCAAACGATTTAGGAAGCATTGGTGTTTTGTATATTACTGAGGGTAGGGAAATTCAAAAACAATAAGCAGAACCCAACTGTGAGTTCCTCAATGGGAGATGCGGAAAACCTCTGTATGAGACCCTATCGTGGACTTCCAGGTTAGATGCAGACAAAAATGAGAACCACGAAATTGTACACAGAAACAACCAATATTCATTACAGTGTAATGTTCATTTTAGTTCTCTGATCATCTCCAAAGCGGAGTTCAGAGTAACTGTACATCATTTTTATTCCCGTTAATTTACAGGTAATAGTAATAGTAAGTTTCCTTTCATTTACTTTGATCCTTTGCCAAGTCACGGGTAGTTCATTGTGTGTAATATCGAGTCAAGTCAAGTAAGCGCTGGAAAAAAGGATAGTTGGCATTCGTGTTATCTCAAGTGTTCTGTTAGTTCTGATATAACGCAAGCTGGATCGTACTAATACCTTGCCAGATAGGGAATAGTAGAACTGTTGTAAGCCCTAGTGTGTGCTTAAAGTTACTCGTGTCTAGAACGAGTGGAAGTATTGGATCAGCATTTCGCTAGACCTTTGTGAAAAGGACGAGAACAGTCCGTGAGAAACTTCGTGGACAGCTTTCGGCAAGCTTTTTTATGTTGGGACGCCAAGAAGTGAGTTAAACGCTGTCGGGGTATGCCACTGGCAGTTGATAAAATCTTGAGGGACCTAGCAACGAACTTGAAGTCTTTTAACAAAAGGCCAGGAAAAACCATGGATGAGGCATAAAGCTAAAGAGGTAGAACGCACGAGAGAACACAAAGAGTTCGATAAGATGAGTGGGCCCTGAGTGGAATTCAAGACGTGAGACATAAAAATACAGAGTCTTGTTTTTGCAAAAATGAAAGCAACATGTTTTGGCTAGGTAAGGTTACCGTCGAGCAGCACTCTAAGTTATCTCACAGAATCAAGATGGTTCAGCTGCTTCCCATTTATTGTAAAGGAATTATAGTCGTTTTGAAAACTGCATAAGGTACTTCCGTTCGAGAGAAAGAATACAATGTCACCACACTTCATTGTTTTAAGGCTTAAGTTGTGAGTGGTGCCACTTAGTAGGTTTCGAAAAGTGGAATCGCAGTTAAACGGCATACCAAATATGACATCGTCCGCATATTTGAATGGAAGTGTTTTCCTGTACAGGAATAGTAGAAGAGTACGCAATGAATAGAAAAGAGGATAGTATGTCACTCTGGGGAACTCTGCCGGTGGCTGTAATAAGAGAAAGGTTTTTGCTGTTATACTGAGTGAACTGCTGGCGATTGTGAGAGTAATCTGCCAACAAGAAAACAAGCAAAAGCTGATTACCAGAGAGAGAGAGAGAAACGAAAGTAGCCTATTTCTGTCGACTCAGCTGAATGCATCACTATAGTCGAGGAAGAGTATTCTCACCGCTTTGTGCTTCCTGTCAAGTTCGGATAGAATGTAATGTAGCAGCATGGAGAGGACATCGAGCGTACAGCTTGGCTGTCGGTAAACAAACTGATCGGGAAGTGGAACCCTGAAACTTTTGTTCATTCGTTGGAGATCCAACCTTTCAAAAACTTCAAGGGAGACAGAGGTGCACACAATGGGACGGAACTTCGAAGAATCTTTCTTGGAAATAGGAATTATAGTGGCTGTTCTCCAACAATCTGAAAACTTTTTTCCATCAGATCTTGGTCGAAAAGATCAGAGAGGATAGGGCTGAGGGTAACCGCACACTCCTTGAGCACTAAGTGGTTGAGTCCGCCCGGTCCGAAAGATTTTCCGGGGTTAAGGAGAAGCAGTTCTTTTTGGACGTCCGCAATGGGATGCAAAATGGAGGTTCTTGAGATTGACTTTCTTCAAGGATTACAGAATCGAAGGGTCCTGCTGCTCTGTTTAATGTCTTGTTCAGCTCGTCTACGTCAACAATAGCTCTTTTGCGTAGGGAAGAGCCACTAGTTAGATCTTTCAAGAGTTTTCAAATGTTGCGATGATTTCTGTTGGCTAGAATGATACGCGTTTAGATGGAACTGAGGCGGTGTAATTCAGCCTTGATTGATTTTGTTAGAATCTTGAGGGCTGGGAGATTGTGATGTTTGAAGGATTATTCCTTTTTGCCACGAGGTTGCTTGAGGAGGGGAAAAGATAGACGATCAGGACTCCAATAAAAAGTTTCGACCGGGCAGCAAAGGTTGAAACAAAAGTTTAAATAGCCAGTGAGATGGTCCCATGAAGCTGAAATATCTTTGTCTAAGAATATAAAAAGTCATTCCAAGCGACCATTACGCGTAGCTTCAAAATGTCTTCAGGATAAACTTACCTCTTCCGAACTAGGCGATAACGGCCACGTGTGAAATGTACATGGTTGGTGTGACTGTAGATCTTGGGTGGGGTTTTAGTTATGGTGCGGTCAGAGGAGCCTAGTGGAAAGCGACTCGAAGTGGAAAAAGGCCTGGGCTGTTAACTAAAAGAAAGTCCATAAACGCGCCCTGTCTAGTTGGAAAAGCAACAGTGTTAGTCAGACCAGACGGATAAAGAAAGCTTACATCAAAACGATTGAAATCACCAGCAAAGGTGCACAAGGAAATATCAGCATAATTTACCAACATTTGTGACACTGAGACAACGATTTCTAGGTAGTCTGTCGGCAGAAATCTGGGGGAAGTATATATTTTCAGTAGCAGAAGTGGGCGAACATTGCTCAAAAAATTGGGTTTGCATTCGTGTGTGGAACAACTAACGAAATTTGTAGAACACGTGAAAACGTTTCTGACCCGTTTACACTACTGACTGGTAATATACGTGATAACTCCACCTCCTCGCTTGCGGTATGGTGAGGGGATTGACGCGATATCCAGTAAAACCATCAAGTGTAACTATTTCATCACCTATGTCACCGTGAAGCCAGGTTTCATGCAGAGGGATTGCTCCAAGTTGAGAGTATTCCTTTGTCCCAACAAGATTCGAGAGCACCGAAAAATTGCTCCGTAAAGATCGAACATTGTTCCTGATTCGAATAGAGGGGCTCATGGAGTGAATAGGTTTTTGCGAAGAGCTACTTTCCAACCTACGCGATGTTTCCTAGGATGAACCCTAGACTTTTTAAAGATTCTTTACCTTTTATTGCGTACCAGATGATCAAAAGAAGTCAGTTCCGCTGGGGGTTCTTGTTCTTGAGGTTTTCCAGTAAATCGTAGGAGTATTTTATCAATATAGGCATTACTATATTGGTAAAACTATTGTTATGGCAACAGAGGTGAAAAAACAGGATGTGCGTATGGGTACGTGATGTGCATTCCAAGGAACAGCGCTGCCAGGTTCAAGGGCCCCGCAATGAAAGGCTCTAAAGAAGATAAGCTAAGATGTTACCAGGTGCGAAAATGTAACTAAACTGATCAACAAGATCATATAAATTATTCTGGGTTACTAACTGAATATTCTCGTCAAAGCCGCTTTTTCGACCAATATCGTTTCCACAATTGTACTTCAGCGAGAAAGTTAAGAGAAATTCTCTCATAATTTGGAAATTCGATGTTATATATGCTTTAAAAGTTCTCCTTACCGATGGCTGTCAAGCACTCCGAAACATGGGAATTCCAGTTCCTATCACTGTGAGCTTTTGGTATGAAGGTCATTTGTACGCTCCTTGTTAATCACTGATATTTTTAATCGCAGTGGAGACGAAAATATCTACAAAACTGAATTCTCTGAGCATCTGCGTAACGGGGACCTAAGTAGAATTGAAAAGACATTAGTTTGAATCTGTTGTGATAAATCTTGCGCTGTGTTTTATTGCAAACAGGAGCATCAGCTATCGGACGAATCGTTGAAAACCACCGCAGATACAAATTTCAGAGGTAGAACGTCTAGACAATTGGATGAGTAGGACGATCAGAACAAACAGAGTAACGAACAAGTTCGCTTTTAGTTATTCGTATTCACACCAATATATAACAGTAAATATGACCCAAAAAACCAAGGGGTACGATGATACGAATCTGCTTCTGTACGTGCGTGTGTGCATGTGAAATCGATCCCAGTGTGGAGTTTTAAAGTGGTTGCACACGGTAGAATTTTATTGCTCAATAACACAGCGTAGTCAAAATCGTTGTTAGGTTGTCGACGGTTCAGTCACCACGGGTAACCTTTTTCAAGACTGGTTTTACAACCTAAACGTCGACAATCTACCAACGATTTCGACTACGCTTTGTTATTGATCAATAAAATTCGACCATAACATTTCACATGGAGCATCGATTTTTCGATACACTCCGAACCGATCTCGGTTCTGACACATTAATGGTTGCACACGTGTTTCGGAACAAGGCGTGGCCCAAGGGAGCTTAAGTGCTTGCACAAATTGGTTATGAGCACACAGGGGAGGGTTGTAGAGACGAATACTCACGTTTTCGGCTGTGGCTAAGATGCCACACGTGACAAGTCTGGACTGCATGCCCCGGACTTTGTAAATTGTGCTAAAAGGGTATATCACTTCTCCTGAGTGTTTTGACTCAATTAGGTGAGAGTTCACAATGCTCGTAATTGTCTGAAATTGCTCCCGTGTTCAGCCAGACAGGGCGATATTCATGAGCATGTTCGGATAAGTGCCGAGTCATGCGACCAATGTACATATTTCCACAGGAATGGGTAAATGAATAAGATGTTATGTGCTTTGGGCTCAGAAACAGGGCCGGGAATGCATATGCTTAGTCCAGCGAGAGAATAGTCCCAGGCCCTTTAAGGCCTTGTGGGACATAATGTAGCGGCAATTTTCAATGCGACTGGCATCACGTGAAATAGAGGCTGGATTGCGAGCCCAGCTAAGGAGAACGCATACTGATTCCATCAAAGCATTGAAATCACGAGGCATGCCATTTTGGCGATGGGTTTGTTTCTCATATGAGTGCTTGATTTGTAGTGAACCTTGGGAGGCTCAAGAAAAGTTGTTTGGCGCAGGAACTTCCCTGAACATTTATCCCGTCTGATAACGATATGTCATACAAACCAACGTTACTGATTTGGATCGGAATAAAGGGCGTTCAGGTTTGCTAGTGTGCCTCATTTAGAGGCTCCCTCACCATTATGATTGAAACTTTGGCCAAATTTGAGGAAAAGAAGTCACCTGGGTAGGTAATAGTGTTCCAGGATAACATTTCATACTGTGTATCTCCAGAAGTTTGCAAATACAGTTACGCTAAACGACTTGTCTGTTCATCGTTCACGGTAAGATCTGTGAAAACATGAGCATCTATCAAGGTCCAGTCTCTACAATCACGGTCACCTAAAGCAACTTAAAATGTCCTCGTCAAAGCCTCTCTGTTCGGAAGAAAGTATTCAAAGGGCTACCTACACACTGGTCGCCGGTGTCGAAATTGCAATCTTTGTTGAAACATAATATAAACAATTGTTTCATCACAATCAGGCTGGACTCTATGTCGATGAGACTGAAAAATCCCGAATAATGAAGGCAGACTCAACGTTGAATATTGTGTATGAACATTGTGTTCTGAATATTGTTTGGGTTATTTCAATGCAAAATACATTGTTCCATTTTTCTCCGTATTCCGTCATAATTGCGACCGACTGGTTTTGATGAAAATATGATTTTGTCCGAACTTTGAGCATATTCATTCATCACAGGTAAGCAAATCGCAAGGGTGATTGTCCTGAAACCTCGCCCCTACTTGCTAGTTCTGAAGCATATAAATCATGTGGTTCAGCAATGATACTGTCCTGTACGAGCATAAAATGTACCTATCGGAAACTTGTATACATCACTTCTGATGATACCTGTATGTACAGTGACTTCCAGACAATTATAGCTTCGAGTGTTGGCCTCTACGTGTCTGTTTTCCTGACTTCTTCGTAACTAGTGTTGTTAGGACTTGGGTCCATCACTAGTCCAGAGTATCCGCACATGGTAAAAGATTCATTTTTGCACAATTGCATTTTTATTTGCAGATGCAGAACGGTTACGCTGTGTGTTTAGCATTTCACTCTTATTGACAAAATTTGTTCACTTAGGTACGTCTTTCCTTTTCGGTTTTAATGATATTGCGAAGCAAAAAGCTTTTAACCGTTCGCATTCTAGTGCTAATTTCTAGTTCAGATGTTCCGTTCTGAGAGCTCGGAGCAAATTATCAGCACCAAAACACCGAGGGTGTATGCAGCTGCTGTTGAACTTCAAAAGTGATCCAAACAATACGTACGTCATCTCATTGTCATATCACATTCCTAAGCACTACTCTCCCTCTCTCCTAATTATATTGTCAGCATTTTGCTGCCAGTATTCTTCAAGCTTAAAGTAAAACACGTTTATGCCTGTGAAGAGCAAATCTATGAGACATTCCGTGGGAATGCACCATTTCCTGGAATCATCCAGTGCATACGAAATATAACTGTATTTTTTAATGTCTTAGGCGTTTGATTTTGTCAGCCTTTTTTAACGGTGATTTATTCTGGAGTGTCTGGCTGAAGCGTTAACAACCTGACCACCACGGTCTGGTGAGCGATTCAAAGTGACTCATCTCCGAACAAATTTAAATGAATGTGTCTCACCAACTAGAAATCCTCTTGATCATATTCCCAAGCGGCTTTCATCCGACGTACGGTCACAGAAATATCAGGTGGTATATAGATTATTTTATTATACGGATAATAATCACAAACTGGTACTTATTGTTGTTTTTTGATAGAAAGCCAATAGTTTTCTGACGATACAATCTGCACTGACTCCTCGTAGCAGATAAAATTGTGCCTCACTGTTTTTACATTACGGATTTTGATCTCAGGTATTACACAATGTCCGGACTTAGTTAAGCGCATCGTTCGCAGCACACCCACGTGAACAGTGTACTTTGACGATAAATTTGGAACAAGAAAGAGGAGACAACACCGTACAGATTTCGAAGAAACTTGATTTGCAAATACCACTCCCGTGTCTCGGACTTGAGGATTTACACTGATACTACAAACCTTTATCAAGTCGTTGTCGTAGGCTACAATCCAGCATAGCGCGGTTCGTTACCACGCCTGACATATTGGAACCTTAAGTGTACATACATTTTATGACTCAATGTTAGACCACCTATAGTCTCAACATTGGGGCGGACCTGCATTGTTGTCAGTGCTGACTTTCCACCGTACTCAAGCACAAGTACAAAGTGAAAAAAAACTCTATTGAATACAGTTTGGTTACACTGAGGGAACCTTCGAAACAAGGGAAGATTCCGGTCGGGTTATACTCATAGTAATAAATGGCAAGGAATAAGAAAAGAATACAGGCGACAAATACTTCATATCTGTCAACCGATTTAGTTCACAGTTGATTGCCAAGGTGTTCAGTAATTCACAAACGACTTGCATCAAAGTGAACAGTGCAAAACGTTTCTCAGAGAAGAGTATATATATATGGAAAGTATCGCATATCCCAGAGGTACTGATTACTGAGAAGATAGGACATAAATAGTCCTTTCACAGGAGGTCCGTCACGAGCATAATTACCAACTCGGAGTTATTGGACCTAATTTTTCGCTGAATTCGAATCATTTGCTCCATCTGGCAAGTCTACTGCTTGCTTCGATGAAGCGTCTTTTTGCATCCTTGGTTGTGGGCATTGCAAAAATTCCGTTTGTGCTTTCCTTTCCTTCAATCTTACGGATTTCAATCCTTCTCCCCCTTCATACGAAATGCCCACTGTGACGTCGAGAAGGGACTTAATTTTACTAACTACGTCCAGCTAAAGCATTTCCATGCATCCTAAGACGGCATGTTGAAGAGCGGGGATCGTCCGTGTTCCTGTAGGGTTGGAATTAATAATCATTGGTTATTGAGGAATGGAGATCATCTTTTCGACTACCTGGAGGAAAACGTAGTAATTAAACTGCAGTGGAGGTCATTTCTACCATTTCGATCAGTTTTGTGGAGTTTGTATTCGGTGGCATGATATACTCTGCAGACTGATGGGTTTGCGACGGATGGTGTGTTATTAAATTCCATAACGATCATCTTTCTCATGCCATGAACGCTGTGCAAGTACTGCACCTACACCCTTAATATTTCCGTTTTAAAAATGACGATGAAACATCATTAGACACGCTACGAGGAGCGTTGAATAGGGCCAATATTGCTATTGGTCGTAAGTCGAAAGTAGAAAATCGGAAACGGATTCTTTTTTGGGCGTAACTAGAAGCAGCCCTCGAACTCTTAACTACAATACCCATAGAAACCCATATATGAGGTACAATACACTGACCTTGCTGTTTTAGTTACACTAAAACATAAGCGGAAACTCTTTCGGTCTCCTTAGGAGAATAATTTGTTAAGTGGGGTTATTTCAGGAATAATGGCGTAATAAATGCCTAATAATGAATGCTGAATTCCTTGAACTTTTGGATCAGAAGAATATCTTGGACAAGTACGACAAACCTCACTAACAGAAGTGAAGCTAAATTGATATCTACACAACTGGTTTTCCAACGGGATTTCACGCGTGATCTCAATAAATTCCTGAAAAAGTTCACCGGTTTCATATTCTCTGTGGCTCTACCACGTAGGAAAGTGACCGGCCGATCACAGCCCAATGCGATCTCCTGAGTCCAAGTAGTATTGCACAATCTTCTTTGTTAATGTTTCTCAAGATCAGTACCTCAGATGACAATCTTTGCAACAAATCAACGGACATACCATCTTTATTTGGCAGTGTATATAAGAAGGCCATCTCCAGCGCCACCGATACCTTTCAAGTCGATACGGGAAATCATGAAAGAGAAAGCTGCATTACCGAATTACCGAATGTGCCAAAAATGGTCTGAAAAAAGCAAATAATAATGCCCGGAGCGGTGGCAATTGGGGTTGACGATCCATTGTTTCTTACTCAAAGTGGATTTGTAAAATCGCACGAATCACCCTGGTCAACCAATGTGGCTTGCTCACAAACCGGCTAATTAGACGATGTTAATAAGAGTGGCAATCTGACTGGGATAGCTGAATTGACTCTTTTTCCGCAACTATTATTTCGTTCTCCCAGAAAAGCAACAGAACATTCCCACAACTTCGTGACAACTCGTTATTAACAGTTATTTCCCTACCTATCACATCTAAGCATAGAAAATATCAATTTTCATGAGCAGTACCCTCCTGGATATGTATTTGCGCTAGCGAGGGATGATACCATAAGTAAGCTCCTTTTGGAGTGAAAATCTCTATGTACTGTCCCGCAAAAGGTTTTCATGGACCACAGATATGCTTGTGGCGTAGTACTTGACCCCAATTGCCCTAGTCACATATTGGGTTGACTGTATGTTCTTACTGTCTGGGGGATATTGCAAATAACGTTTGTTGAAGAAATGGTCAAATATTTCCTTAGAGGATGTTATTGCTGTTTAATATTTGTGTCTCAAATCTCATCTAGACCGGAGGTAGTTTCGGAGAGTTGTCTTACGCCTTATTTCTTAGTTTTCTGTTTGTGGTTCGCTGATTAGCCATACAAGTCATCCCGTCTAAAATGGATCGTGCACGTTCACGGGTGGCCGGTGAGAAGAACAGTGGTTTATCAGCGGTATTGAGATGAGTTTATTTTGACCACGTCAGTTCACGTAAACTTTATGTTCGTTTAAGTTGCATTTTTTGAGTTTACGCATCCGATTTGATTTTATACTTCCAGATGACAAACAGAGGGGAAACGCTCAAAAGTAAAGTTAACGCATGAAAGGCCTCGAACGACTCATGGGATGACGTAACTTATCCGTCGAATCTAGCATCTGATTTCCGAGTGTTGTAGACAGTCACCTAGCAGCAATTGTCATCTAAGCTTAAACGTAATAAAGGTTGCTCACTAGTAATCTGACTCACGTGTGATGTGTGGCGCAGTGGGCGTTGCCAAAGACAAAGTAAGACCTAATTTTCTTTGTAATTATTTTTTATCACTATTTTTATACCTTGAAAAGGGTTTAAATGGTAAATTAGACAATGTTAAATATAGTTTACTTTGAGTCTGCCATGTTTTTCTTGCAGTGGGACCCATGTGACCTTGGTTAACATAGGAGTTTTGCACGTAGTTTGAAAAACCAAATTCAGTAAATGATCGAATGTGCTTCTTTTATAGAACTATGAAAGTAATATTCATCTCCGGTGATTTTCATCACTCTCGGTAGCATCTATTTTCTTGAGGTAAAGAAAACCTCTGGAAAATCGCACTGAACACATTTAGAATGAAGGACTTGGCGAACAAGCTCATTTTCAGTCATTCGTACTCGTATAATACATTGTTTTTTGAGTCATATTTATTGGTATGTATTAGTACGCGCGCGAATAACTGAAAAAGAGCACGTTTGCCACACTGTTTGTTATCCTTAAATAAAACGGTAAGCAGTCGGCAAAGAACGAACATTTTTAGCCTCTCACCCTCAACGTAAATACACCCAGAGACGCTGACTTTGCTCGCTTGTCACTCCCACGGCCTCGGCAAAGAAAACCACGGCTCAGTCAGGGTTACGTCACCATGAGGAGATCGTCGAAGGCTCAGTGGAATCTGGGATGGTGGAGCTATTTAAGGTGTCATCGGGTCTCTTACATGATAGTCTCAATTCTCACTGGGCCAGGCAGACCAGCTGGGCTGAAAGCTGTTCAGCACCATCATTCGTGGTCTCACGAATAGATTGGTCCCGGTTCAAACGGGATACTGGTTTTTGTTTAACTGGGATGCGCGATTTCCGTTTACGGAAGAATCTGACCCAATGTGAATGCAAATCAAATCAAAACATGATCAGCCTTTTCCGGGGCGTGTTATCCGTAATTGTAGATAAAATGTCTCCATTCTGTTGATCCGAAGTATTTTGTGATTGCCACTTTTTTGCACGATAAATCATCAGGTTGTGCCTCATACAGTGATGTTCATTTTACTGCCGAGGATATATTATTTTTTGGTGGCCTCGTAGCTCAGCTGGTAGAGCACTCGCGGTGCTAAAGCGAGGGTGGTGACCATGCGTGGGTTCGAATCCCGCCGAGGCCAAAGACTTTTCACATTTGGATCACCTCAAAAAAATAGATACGTTTCGTTTAACGAAACCGTAGGCACTATGAAGGTGTGGTTGTCCCAGTTTCTCCCTAAAAGCCTTGATTTGATTTCGATCAATAAGTTAATCGATTTGTTGGCGACTTAATGATTTCAAAGGGCCAGTATTGAACGTATTAGAGTATACTATATTCTGTAAAAAGATAATGCTAACAATAGACCCTATGCCTCAAAAGTCGAAATAAGTCCCTCATAATGAGTCTAATTCAATTAACTATTACCGGAAAATGATACTCTTTTATGTATCGAACAATACCTTAAAAAGTTCCATCTGCGGTTCACATTCACAAGTGTTTGTGGGTCGATGCCATGTACAGAATGATAAATTCGTTGAATTTATGGTGTCAACTTCTTCATGGAAAATAAATACAATCAGTAATATCTCTAAATTTAAGATTTCCTTGGTTTTAGTCAGGGTTCATCTTTTCACGTGGGGGCAGATAAATTCCAACGTCTAAAATTCTGTTCGAATTGTCACAATATCTGCCAGCATTCCAGAGAGGGAAAACTCCGCAAGGATGTGTACATCATTTCACTTTCATAACACCAGAATTAGTATATTACCTTGAATGCAAAACTTACTGATTGATGATCGAGCGCAGATTTGCCTAGCTTCGAGAGAAAATTATCACTAAGAATGGACGTGATAGAATCCGCACTCAGATATCGTATCTGCAAATGCTACGTTAAAATAACCACAATCACCACCTGATTAAAAAACCTCGGAGGACTGAGGTTCGAATCACCATCAATACCGGTCCACTTGGTGGTAGACAGCAGTTCGCTGTGGTCCGGATAGCTACCACATGTATGTCGTTCTTCACTCCAAGTCTCATGGTCCGAATACTGATTATTTCTAATAGTGCAGTGGGCCTTCCTGGCCATGGGGTACATACTCTTTACATTGCACTCCTGCCGAAGTACGTAATAAGAGGTATGCGTGTCACATTTTCTTGGCCTACAAAGCAGACTAGTCCTTAATCGCTTTTGAATCAGAAAACCGTAAACTAGTGCTGCTGTCGAAATTCCAAGGACAAGATATTTTCTTCGTAATGAGCTTTACGTTCATAATTATTTCCATATAATAACAAACAGAGGTTGGAGACATGAAGCCCTCCGTAACCAAGCGTTGTTTGTGTTAGATCTGTAATGTCCTATGCGGAGTTAAATTTGTGTGACTGTGGTGAAACAGATTATTTTGGCTGATGCTTGACAGGAAAAATTTACAGAACTTTCCAATATAAATGAATTTACAGGCACAGAGGTGAAATTATTAGCACGTGAAATTTTGTATAGTCATGAAGACTGATTCTACCAGAAGCACTTTTGTTGTGAAAGTGTCAAAAAAGTTTCACTTAGCTGAGAGAAGAAGAGTACGAACGCGTTAGGAAAGCATTGCATAACCTGGTGGTTTACTGACAATTTCGCGGTTAGTGGTAGACTCACAACCAAAAGGCTGTCCCCTTCTTTGGAATGAACGACCTTGAAATCAAGGTCATGGTGGCGTCACTGTTATGAAATTCTAAAATGGCCGCATTACTGGAAAGCATCAACTAAAGAAAGTAATTTGGGCGGGTATAGTGAGTGATCCATATGCAAGAAGTCGAAGACCTCTCGGATTGGCCTCGTAGCTCAGCACTCGCGACCAAAGACTTTTCACATTTGGATCACCTCAAAACATTGTCAAAATCTGCCAAAAGTCAACACATTAAAGGCAGTTCGTTTATTACTGGGGGATGAGTGGTAGTACACATTTTTTGGGGAAAAATTCTAATTTTCAAAGCCATCTTCTCCCTGTTGAGAGTTACTTTTGGTTCCTCGACCTGGGACCAAAAATCTCAAAGAAGCTTTAAAGAGACAGGAAATAGTTCGTCACAGAAGTGCAAATCGCCGGGTGTGCCTGTTCGAGCACTCATTCGAGACCTGAAAAAAATACAGGATAGAGAGGACACAGCTGACACCAACCCTGAATTCCCCCGAGTGGTTTGTGGTTGTTGGTAATTACAACCGATGCGCGACAACCCTATGCGACGGTATATCAAAAGTTTTAACACAGATCAGCAGGAAGACTTCATCTTGAGTCTTTTGATAAGGGAAGTTTATGACATCGTCAATGAATCAGACCTGTTTCAAGATTGTGATTGTGATGTCATTTTCAAATGAATTACAAAATCGTTGGGCGTCCCGAGACACCCGATGGAATATCGCGACCAGCTGCATCAGAGGCAGCAACTTCAAGGGGAGGACAAAAGCTCTTTTGCCCGTGAGTTGAAGCATTTGGTGGTTCTATTATACTCCGAGGAAGATAAGTCTGAACGGAAGCATTGGTTTGCCGAAGTTGTAACAAACAGGTGGGTTAAAAATTTCATGAGAGGAAAATTTACAGAATTTTCTGAGGCCATGGCCGCAGAGGAAGAAGAAGAAGAACGGATGGAGAAAACGCTATCCAATTCTGTCACTGATTAGAAGTGTTTCCCAGTCTAGCTGTAACACATCTATGGTTCAAGGCCACCGTGGTAATTGGGAGCGGGACCCAAAGAAGGCTGGAGGGTCCACCGCTCCAATTTATGGTCCACTTTCAACTGTCGAGGGATTGGAGCACGTGGCTGGTACCGCGGATTCGCTTGCAGGCCAGCTGGATAAAACAGCCCTGCCGCGGTTGAAGACTTCCAATCACCCGGCTGAAGTCAGTCACCGTCACAGCAAGGTGGATGGGGGATGCTTTCCGCTTTCTTGCTCACCATTTGCTCAGACATCTTTTCGACCATGATACGAGCTAAGAATATTGAGTTATGCGTGTTAGTGGATACCTCAGCTATCTCCAAGCCCACCGGTGTGACTGTAATACCCCACCCCGGTGTGCCGGAACTGAAACCTCGTGAACTTTATCTGATTTGTGTAAAAGATGGGTAACTGAACACTAGGGGGGTCGCAGCCTTCTCGATATAATTAGGAGGACTGATTAAATCGTAATCGTTTGTCTTTGTTAGGGCTATTTCCTACCACGTGATTGTGGGACAGAAGGTCCTGTGGAGTTTTAAATGCATCACAGACTTCCTAACAGAGAGGCTGTATTTTGATTACCAGGTCAAACATTGCTGGCAGCACCGTCGCAGAAAACTCAGTGTCTTCTTTGGTGGGGTTTCTAAGGAACTTTTCAGGCGGCAGTTCTGAGAACTGTTGGAAAATAACAAATCTGTGAGGACTAGTGAAATGATTCATAAAATCTTACTCAAACTTGCCAACTTGTTTAGTGGGAATGGAAGGAGCTGAGCGGAACCAACGTGATCAAGCATCGTACATGCATGATACGTGGGATGCTGAACCAATTAAGCTGGCCCCTAGAGGATACAGGTACACTACTAGGAAGAAGAACAACAAACTGTGTAGGACAAATCGAGAAATAATTATATCCAACGATCTCATTTAGCATGGGATTCATCTGTAATGCTAGTAAATAAACGATAGACAGCAAGTGAAGACTACGTTGACTGCCGCCGGCTTAATTCAGATACTAAGAAAGGTTCGTTCCTGCTGTCTGTGATGGAAGACCTGGCCGATGCCTTGGGAGGTATGCGGTATTTTACCACACATGAATTAGCGTCGGGATGCTGGCAAGTATAAACTGAGCTTGCGGATAGAGAAAAAGTAGCCTTTACTACCAAATTGAGCTTGTACGAACTTCAGACCATGCCATTTGAATTAACTAATGCTCCTCCCTCCGTTTCGAAGGCTGATGAACCATGAGCTAGAAGGTTTAGTTCCATCTAAATGCCTTATCTACATCGGCGACGTGCTGATCCATCGGAAGGCGGTAAAAGAACATCTTATGAATTCGGAGTTGGTGTTAGGACGGATCATGAAAGCAGGGCTAAATTTGACACCGTGCAAGAGTCGGCTTTTCCCTGAAGAAGTCAATTTTCTGGGTCAGGAAATTCCTGATCATGGAGTAAAAACAGACCCCAGTGAGTTAGACGAACTCCTGAGATGGGCAACTCCCCACCTTTTTCTTGAAGCACGAAGCGTCTTGGATCTAGCATTCTACTATCGCCAATTTAGCAGACTTCGCCATACATGCGTCCCTGTTAAAAGCTGTTTTGTAAAAAAATAATAACTTCGTCAGGGATAACCAGTGTGGTGAGGCTTTCCAGCGTCTACCTTCCACACTGTGTTGGTAGTCGTTATTGGTTTTATCCGAACAGTCCATGAATACGGACAAATTGACCATAGGTACGGATGTAAGTGACAGTGATATCGGTGGAGTGTTCTCTCACGTAGGTACAGATGGCTATGAGCATGTAATAGCATTTTAGAGGGAAAATTTGTTTAAAACAGAGAAGAACTACGGAACTGTTTTGAAAGAAGTCCTAACTTTAGTGACCAAATTAAGAAATATCAAGGATAGCTAACTGGTCTCCCTTTTCATGTCCGATCCGACTACCTATTGCCACGTTGGTTGCATAATTTCAAGCGCGCACAAAGGCATATTACCGGATAAGAAGATCAGTTACAGGAGCGTGATTAAGTTTCTGAGTATCTGCCATGTAAACGTCGTGCAAAATCAGACGTAATGTCTAGACGAGCAGTGGCAGATCGTGGCGATTGTTTGTCCTTCACTGTCGATTGTGTGGTACAGATGAGTTTCTGTGAGGATATCAGAAGCAAGTGGATCGCGATGCAATCGAGCGCTACAGACATCTCTTTTTTATGTATGAAAGATCCAAAACGGGAGGTGAGAAGCCTACACGCCAAGAGGCTGCTGTTTTCAGTCTGTGAACGAAACATTTACGGAGCCTTTGAGGTTCCTTGAAGATGACAGACAGCATACTGGTTTTCCGGTAGGCACCAAATTACCCGACCAAGATCATTGTTTCTCTGGTAATGATACCATTACATGCAGAATTAGATCATGCTGGCATCAGCAAGTTGGGACGTGCTGCTAGACGGTGGTTCTGGTGGCCATATCATCGAAGAAATATTCTAGAATTTTGCCAAGCCTGTGAAGAATGCAGCAGTTTCAAACATCTTTCATCCGTTCAACATCCAGTCTGTGGTTGCGAAAATGGAGAAATCTAAGTTTATTACAAGACATTTTCACACACCAGTTAATAAGGGCTTTACAAATTCAGGCTTATATATTCTGTGTCTTCTTCTTTCGAACCTCTAAGTGAACGAATTAGGCGTTTTGTCGCACTACCCATGTAAAATCGGTGTTGTAACAAGATACTGTCGGCAAACACCTATGGTATCGGACTTGGATAATGATGTTTTATGAGTTTTGAAGAAAAAAGCTGCCTAAGAGCATAATACATAAAGGAAGGAATCATTTTTTTAAATTCTTACAAATCCTTACGAGGAACGATGAAGAATAGTGAGCTGCTTCATCCTTCGGCCGATCAAAACCATCACTGCGCACCTAATAAGAGTGTTTACTTGTTGCACTTGCAAAGAAACGTTTTTTCTGTTTTGGCCTCTGACTGACTTTTCATGTTCTACAGCGAGACACCGGGACTTACAATAACGTCATCTTTGATAAGAAATCAAAAGGGAAGCTTATTTTAATGGCATTACCTTGTGAAACAAAAAGCTGGTGAACATGAGCTGAAGTAAATTGTGAGCATACAAATTTGGGAATATTTCCTAGGACTCTTTGAATAACGAATAGCCCATTGGGCCGGACCAACAAATTCTTCCAATTTCCCATATTGAAATTTCATCCAGGAGGTTGGCTTTGATGCCGGGTAATGCTTCAGGTTGTCTCCCATCGTACAGGATTTTGGTTCTGTAAATGAGTGACTCACAGATAAACGAGCCCCAAGTCCTAAGACGGAGAACGTTGACTCTCTTTACTACGTGTACTAGAGGGCAGATTGTCAACAAATAACAATAGCATACCTCAAATTGTGGACAAACTGACCACAGAATCAATACAGTCAAGGAAGACTTTAAGATGTCCAAGCAGCGGTAGATGGGAAACTTTTGAGACAGCAAAGAAGGAACGAGTCAAGTGGCTTAAACAATAGGTCTTCATTTATGGGGGCCTCTTGGCCAGTCAACGAACGAAAGAGATTCCAGGGAACATACACAAAAGCAAGGGTGAAGAACAAGCGGGTTAACGTGGTGATTAGAAAGAGTGAGATCAGTGAGAGACGGCAAAGTCCCGTCGTTCACACGGATAAGGTAGGCAGGGGGAGGACAGGTTACGTAAACGATAAACTCGAACAGATAAGAACAACAGTTAGACTCACGAGAATTCAGGTCCCTCAACACTTGTCATAGAGACAAGACTGAAAAGAACTGCACGACGCAGCACAATTGCTACGCAGTTGAGGAGGCCAAGGGTATGATCGGCAAGGAATTTAGTAGTGACAGTGCACGAGAGGGAAGCAAATAATTTGGTCACTACAAGATGACTTTAGGATAGGGAGGATGGGACCTGGACTGAACCAATTTGACACAGATCCTCGATACGGCGAACTAAATTTCTTTCTCCAAATCCAATAAACCTTCATTCCAATAATAATGTTATTCAAAACACGAGTTGTAGGGGAACATATGTTTTCGGTGATTTCATTCTCAAGCCATTACAATAATGTTATTGCCGTAGATAAGTTCATCCATTCGTTATATGATTTTACATTAGCGAAACCGCGGATATTTTGAAGGTTCAGTTGCAGCAATTGCCCGATGACTGCCCTGACTTGAATATCATGGCAAATATTTGTGTTGGCGTAATAAGTTGCCGCTCTGCGTTCCAGCCGTACCTTTTTCCAGAACAACAATTCTTAGGACCGCGATTTCATTCCAGCTTCAACGGTAAGTCTATGATGGCTAGGAGGCTACCATAATAGTATTATCGTATATGAATCCCCTCTTCGTGACCACTGAAGTACAAAGGGGCACTCGATGCAGCACATGAAGGCACAGTCAACTGATTTATCGCTGCTCTACAGCCTTTCCAGGAGGGCAACCGAAACGTGGAACTCACAGTCAGCTGAAGTGTTTGAAGAGGTTAAGTACAAACTACTCAAGAGGAAAGTTGGAACACAGCTGAGGAAGCGTTGGCGGGAATCTCTGTGCTGACTTCACAGCCAAGAGTGTACGGTGCAGCGGCTTGTCCGGGACTTGTCTCACTGCCTCTGATTATGAAAACTTTAACCCTAAAGTTGAATGCTCCTATTTTCAGTCGGTTTGTATTTTCAGTCGTAAAGTAAGGTGGAAACTTTCATATATAGAACTTCGAATTATCCGTATTTTTGGTTCTCAGGTTTTCAGGGCGACTGGACTGTCAATAGTTTACTGTTAACAGAGTTAATATAGTTAAAGTATAAAGTCAGTTCAATTGTAAGGAAAATTTCAGAGAGAATTTCGTCATCAGGAAAAGCAAATATGCTTGTCATTTAGACAAAATAAGATCCGAAATCAAGATGTAGAACAAAACATGTGAAACCTTTTGCTATTACTGAACACTGCCAGCTGGTATATTCAGACAAAGGAAAGGAACTTGCCCTTCTTGATATTACAAATTCCCCCAATGGATTCTGCCAATATCTCTAATATTCTGGATACTTTCCATATGGAAGAGAACGAAAATTCGGTAATATACAGTAAGTACCACACGCACACGCATACACAGACACAGATTCGGTCTCACAAATGATGAGAGTAATTTTCTGTTGAAATTGAGTAACATAGTTTGTTCCTGTACTTTTTCAACACTAGTTCAAAATAGTCGTCAAACCTGATGAAATGTATAGCTTTTTGGAAGGGTTTTTGTTGTTGATTGAGACTACGACAGTTTGTTATCACATCGACTAGATGGTTTTTCTCGTTTTCTTCACTTTAAGGTTATTTCCAATCTGCTTTATGACTCTTGGAATTTCAGTTCAAATTCCTGAATGCGTGTGGATTCAGTGATCAGTAACCGAGCACATGAAATTTATATATATGGTCCCCCCCAGCACTACGTTGGTTCTTGTATCAATATCACTGACATAACCCTCGGCAATACAGTCATCATGCTAGTCTCCCGATGTTTCTGTCCCAGGTTCGATTCCCCCTACCAGGGCCGGTCACTTCCCCTTTCATTAGCCGCTATCCCCTTCATGAAATGACATAACACGATTACATGATAGAAACAGTTCAAACAAAAAAAGACAAAAGATCCACAACAGTCCATAACTAAAATCTTGCCGAATTCGACATGCCTTTGAATTTCGAAGAACCTCAAATCGCATGAAAACCCTCTCTGGAGAAGGTTATGAAAATTCATGCGAGTAAGATGTGAATTCTGTGAATCGAAAAGGATCGGGTACATCCAAGGGTGGAAGCAGTAACATATTGAATAGCTACCGGGCACAATCTTTTTTCGTTGCATCTAGCTCCACACAAAGGAACACCATAGGGAAAAATGGAAACCCCTTTTTAGAGAGAAAACTAAGAACTGCTTCTGATCTGATAGAAGTTCTCGTTTAGCACTCTCATAGTGGACGACTATAAGTAGAATACCACAGGGCGAGGTATTCCGGACTGGCTTTCGGCCATTTGTTTAGCATCAACATTCGTAGGTACAGCACCCTACGCTCATGGTATTTCTTTCAATTAGGACACCCTAATTGGGCGGCTTCCATTTACGGATCCTAGTTCATCAAAGTTATAACGTTACTACCAGCCTACATAGCTTATTTATTTAGATATTAAAATGATGGCTGTCACTAACAACGTTATTACTATTTTACTGGCTTTAGCACATTTATTTTATTGTGATCGTGTAAGCCCAATGTTAGTGACTTATGGGCTTTGATACTGCATGATTACTAACCGTGCAAAGCATAAATCAAATCTCCCACATTATATAGTTTGGACAATTCCAAAAGCACCGGGAATCATCGGCAGCGTGGAATAAATACAACGAAACGGTCAACAAATGGACGTCTCCAATTTGTCCAATTTATTTTGTCTGCTTTACTCCCACTCAAGTCTTTCGCCCCCCCCCCAATAACCTCCAACCCCCCCCCCCCCTCCTCCCTCCCCAGCTGCATCATTCCAATGGGACTCTGTTTTGATCATAGTCAGGTCCCCGTTCCGCCGTTCTTCAAGATGAGCAAATCTGCGGTTTACGGCAGTTCTCCTGTACGCAATCCACTCCGAACAAAATCTGAAGTGGACAGTACTTGGGAAATTCAAGTGTGTCACGCCAGTTGTGTCCAAACGCACGTGATCCAATTCGCTACCCCCTGTTCTAGCTATAAAAATCCCAATGAGAATGAGAAAATGAATTTCGAATGAAATTTTGTATTTTTTCTTAGGCGCGGACATCAATGGAAATAGTTTTTGAAAACTTTCGAAGCAATAAAATCACACTTTACTGTGGAAAGTAAAAGTGCTAGATTCCGACATGGAATTCGGGAATTTTCAAAGGTGACAGAACCATGTATTTTAGTGAAATCCCTTCAGATTCATACTGCTTGAACTGATTAGATTCAATTCTTCGTGGGATCTGAATAACTGAATAATTGATATAACAACCTGTCGATTGTTCAGTTTCGTGAAAGTGAAGTTGATGAGCACAACGGAACGCAACTTGTACCAAGAAAAAGATCGCACGATCCGCGTGGCTTTGCTTGGGTGATTAAAATTGAACCTTTTCTCGATGAAGTATGTACAGTCACAAAGTTACAATTGTGCATAATCTCAACAGTCGGCAACATGCACCAAACTGATGATAACGGAAATAAATTTCTTTTCAGATATACCTAACGATAAGAGTGCTTGAGCTAATTAAAATGATTGTCAATTTAATTGAGTATGTCAGGACCGAATGAGTCTCAGAGTGTATCGAAGAATCGATGCTCCATGTGTTGTGGTTTTTTAAAATATTTTTAATTATAAAAACACAGCTCCGTCGGTAGAAATTTTAACTAGCCAACCTTTCGGTTACGGCGGGCTATCTTTTTCAAGGCAAATTTTCAATCAAATGATTCTGAGGTAGTTGTTACAAGCCAAGGTGTATGTGCGTGTGTGTGCGAGTGTGCGTCTGTTACTGCGAGTATATGCATTGTTTAGGTGGTTAGAAGGACTGGGCGTCAGCTTCACTTACTCCTATTATCAGTGTCGCCTATTGCGGGGTCATTTGAGGTCAAAGTAAAATTCCGATCATCTTGGTGTTTGTTTTTCAACCAGCATAGAGCTGTCCAGACGGTTGATACACCCGCTCCGTCGGTCCGGTTAATGCATGTAGGGTGAGCGCTGATTGCTAAGGCTTCGGCGTACAGGCGCTCTGTGTACGTTCGAAATCCTAGCTGGAGAACTTTGGTATTGTCACAATCAATTTCGTGTCTTTCGGCTGTAGCATGAAGTGCGATCGCTGAGTCTCGCTCTAGTTTTGCTAGGGTCATTTTGTTGGTAGGTCTAGATTTTTCTTTCCTCATGTGTTCTGTGATTCTGGTTCTCAGCTGTCTGCTAGTTTGCCCAACATATTCAGCAGGGCATTCTTTGCAGCTGATCTAATAAATACAGTTGTTTTGGTCTTGTAGTTGAATTGGATCCTTGGTTTTCCTGAGGTGCCGTTTCAAGGTATTATCAATTAGGAAAAAAGTGCGGATATGATAATCTCCGAGAGCTTTTCTGATCGCTTCCGAAGTTCCAGATCGATAGGGGATTCCGGTGGAGGCCATCCAGTCTTTTTTCCAGTTGTTTGTTGTGTTCACTTATTTTTCGACATTTTACGTCTGATTAGGTGTGACGGATAGTGGTTGTCTTGGAGGACGCTGTTTAAACGATTCATTTCTTCCTCTTGAGTGGCTTGGTCATTACAAAGACTTCGGATTCGATTTACTAAGGACGAAACAAGTGCCCGTCTTACACATTGAGGATGAACTGAGTCAAAGTGTAAATATCTATCAGTCTGTGTGTGTAGGTTTTCGCTAAACGCTGGTAATGAATTTCTGACAATCGTTTACCCTCAGACGACAGTCTAGAAAGTTGATGACCGTGAATTTAATCGAGTCACACTGATTGTTGAAACAACAGTGGAAATCATCCTTGTACTGGGATTTGATAATAACAACAGTGCCATCAATGTAACTTAGATATACACTTGGGGGATTATGGAAGGAGGTTAGTGCTTTGAATTCAAGTAAATGTAGAAAGAGATTAGCAATAATTGGAGACACGGAAGATCCCATGGCAAGGCCCTCGGTTTGTCTGTATAGAATTTGTTTAAATGTGAGGTACGTAGAAGTAAGACAGAGTTCGATACCAGTGGTTATGTCGGAAGGAGTCAGTGAACATCTTTCTCTTAAGGGATTATCAGACATCAATGAAGAGTGCAATAAATCTAGACAGTTTTTATTTGAATGCTTGGGTATAGAGAAACAACGTGGAAACTCACGGCAGTTCCATCCCTTTCTGGTTCAATATTTTGATGCGACTTACCACTAGCTTTTGATATGGTTTTATTTATTTATTTTCTTCTATCCACTTCATTTTTTTTATATAACAGGAGTACAATATTTTTGGGAGGGAGTTGCAGCCAATTTGGAGGTACCAGTTGACGACAGATAACAGTGGCTACGCGCAGAGATTTGGATCAGGCACGGAAGGGTCTGGAGTTTACCAAGATAACCATTTGATCCCCATCGGGCATGCTGTCCCAAATGGATCATTTCAAAACAGTCGGTTAATTTATTCCTTACGTATTTTGATGCTAAGTTTTTGTTTACTTCATTGATTTGGTCGTTTTAAAGCTCCCGCAAATTTTTTTCACTTTGCAAACAGAACACTCATTGCCACGAAGATTCAAAGGGAATTTTCAATTCAATAGATCATACTACATTGTCAACTCAGTCAACTGTGGTCACCGAAAATGATGAATAATGAACAGATGTAGATTCAGTGTCACTTCACAGAAAAAAGCAGCTCCATCTACGGATGCTGACAAGAGCGCAATCAAAAGTCTATTGTCGTCAGAAAAGTATTTCATCGGGAATTGGTTTTTGACTTAGTACAACTCAGAAGATTTGTGTCCATGACGATTTTTCCATTTTGTTTCTAGTAGCTTCAACAGTGGAGACCAGCATTCAGTTGGGACCACGTGGACCTCGAGGAGGTCCAGTGGACTATTTTTACAAACGAGAATTCCCTGTTATAGAAGTTACGCTGTGTACATTAGGATAAATGTACTATGCTCCATGATATTTCTCTCCCTGTCGGAGTGCTGATAGATGACTACTGACAACATTCCCGATTGCATTGTGGTTGCGCCTATGATTTGCTAGAGCCTCAGTGGCATTCGTGCTCTTGTGTAAATCTCATTAAGGTCAACAACCAATTCAGTCCGGTTAGTACAAAGGGAAATCCTGCTGTAGGCAGTCAAATTACAAGCTAGTTCACTGTGGTGGATGCCATGTGCTACTGTAATTTGGGCGGGTATACTGTGATCCATATGCAGAAAGTCGAAGGTCACCCAGCGTGGCCTCGTAGCTCAGCTGGAAGAGCCCTCGCGGTACTAAAAGGAGGGCGGTGACCATGCGTGGGTTCGAATCCCACCAAGGCCAAGGGCTTATCACATTTGGATCACATCAAAACATTATCAAAATCTGCCAAACATCAATAAATTCATTAATCATTTTTGTTCATTTGTTGTACATTTATTGAATGGTAGGGTCCCAAACTACATCTTGAATCGGTTTATTACGGAAATCAGGCCACCGGAAACCTGTTCCAATCAAAGGTGTTTAGGTTCGCACAACACATTCATTCACAAGACATTTCACGAATCACTCCTGACAGCTGGTATTCCCTCTCATGCGTCAGGGTATCAGATTGATCGTCAGCAAGTCAATGAACCAGCAGTCTTCGTATGCGTAAGTTACGCAAGCTGAGTGCGTCAGCAAATAAGGTGCGTGTTTCAGTGGCAAACAACCACAATCCAAATGGCAAATGTCAGGCTCATCCGAGTAACTCTGTCAGAGGAGACCAACAAAAAGCTTATTGATGGTCCAAAGCAACCAAATAGGCCAAATCTACCTGGCGCACATTGTACAGTATTTACCAGAAAAACTTCCGACCATCAAAGAAAGATATATTCTTGACATCTTTTACTGAAATAACAATGTGGTATAGTGAATAGAATAGTGTGGTCGTTCTCAAACGGTCAGTTGTTAGTGTTCGATTCAGCCACCTTCGAATGATATAACACCACTTATCAGTCGAGTCACATTGGCTGTCAATCAGCTCCCTTCCTCCCGTAACGCAACCTCCCACTACTCGATAAACAGTCCAAACAAAACCGATGCAGGGTTATCAGCTCCCTGGGTGTTGTAGTTAGTCCTCTACACTGTGAACCGACTGAACCATCCACTTATTGTCCAACCTGTAAGACCAAATGCTTGGTAATCTCGTAGCGTAAATTATCCGATTTCCACCTTCAAACTGAATTTCCGACCACCGTTTTTTGCGCTCCTCGCGTGAATACAGAAGAACGGATAGACGTGTGATCTGTCAGAATGTAAAGTACAAACAAGCATGTGTCTTATCTTCAAAAATATCTCATGAAGTGGCAGGCTGTATGCTGCATCGAATATTTCACCATATCAACATTTAGTAAAATCGCTAGGTGAAGTATCTGATCCTGTCGAGAGAGAATAACGATGTAAGGCTCATGCAACATGTTTGAAATTTCAGTCTCGCGCAATTCTGGCAATTGAACCCATAGGCAAACATTTTCTTCTGATGTCGTCTCACCATCCATCAATAAACCATTCAGAGAACCCGCTGCATTGTTATGCTCTCACATTTATTATTCGAAACAGAACTTTGACCCACCCACCGAAAATATCCAAAAGTGAATTCTTCAATGTTCAACGGTGATTTGTACCACAAAAACAAGGAATCATGATAGGTCCGATGTTCTTATTGCAAACTTGGAAACTTGAATATTGTCGAAATATTTAGGGAGGTCTATCAACTTATCAACATTAAGTGGACGGAATTATATACATGATAGAGGATTCGAATATCTAGTGAACTACTAAAGTGTTTTAACAAGGTTCATTGTAGTATTCAGTTCACAACCAAAGTGAAATCCACAGATGGATTAACTCTTTAGACGTACTTTTGTCTCGTGGTTCCAATGGATCAATCCTACGTACCATTCACGGAAAGATAAGGTACGCGGAGCAGTACAGAAATCGTCATAGATTTGTCCCAATGGCGCTTAACTGATTCATATATTGACCGAAACAAAGAATAAAGAACTCACTGAATTCAAAGAGATATTCGAAAGAAAAAGATGTCCTGACTGTCCTATTCGACAACGTGTGGAAACAGGCAAGACGAAGACAAGGTACTCGCGGTAGGTGGGAATTCAATGTATTTGTCAATTCCGGTAAACTAAAATGTATCACCGAGTATCACCGGGAAACGGATCCAGAGCAGTGGGAAAATACATAGTATGCGGCAGAACTACTTTTCGTTTCCTCACTAAAGCAGCTTTATCACTTAACGTAAGAGACAGGCTTCCAATGAACACGACCTTATTTTGCGTCTAATAATACGTTTTCTCTTGTAGTGCGAGTCTCACTGACCAAACCACCGAACACCTGTCGGAGCACATTCTGGAACACCATCATGGATGACTCAGTTGTAGATTAGTAAAGACCCGTATGACGGCAAATACCACGCTTTTGACCGACATTATTCAATCAACTGACGTACTCCAGTGTTTAGGCTAAACTGTAAGCTAATGAGTTTCCCATCGATAGAAGCCAAGTACTGCCCAATATCCACTGTTGATGCTATTGTTATTAGACTGAACAACTTACCTCGGTTCAGAAACAGTCTGTCAGATCCAAGGACCTACTTTGGACGTCTGTGGTCAAACTGGTGACCCAGCACGCTTGGCGAGTCATTACGCTTTTACTAAATTATTCAAGTATCAATCAGCAGAGGAGATTTGCTGTGTTCTCCATACCCCCCACCCTTGTCCATCCTCCCCCCCCCAGCCTTACACATATGCACATCATTTTAAGCGACCTACATAAATGCCCTGTCTTCAATACATTTGAAAATTGCTGTATATGTTGGCTTAGGTTGGTGTTATTCAACGGCTTTTTATTGCTGAGCTGGGCATTTAGGTAGCAAACATTTCACTACCATTCGAGGTGAAATCGTCAGTAAGCTGGTTGTATTTTGTGTTCTATCTCAATTTTTTTGTTAGATTCTCGGTTCAGGTAGTCTTCTGGGAGTCAGTTGGATTGACATATTTACGCGAAAGATTTAGGTTACATGGCTATGGGTCGGTAGGATCAAGATTCTTTTACTCGTTTTTCAGTTCTCGCAAACTGGCTAAATTTCTTCAGTACCAAGAGGTTGTAAATACAATCCAATTCGATGTGTTTATTGATTGAATTTGCTAAATAAAGCCAGGCTTCAAAGAACACCCTTGAATACCTCGTGGCTGTTTGATCCAGTATAGGAACTTCAGCCGGATTGAGGGTGTGTCCTTCTTGGTCCTCGTGAAAGGCTACTGGCAAGATTGGATCAAGTCTTCTTGTAGCTGATTTGTGTTCGTGCTTTCCCACGGTAATCTTTCTCCTTGTTTGACCAAAGTAATATTTTTCACAGTCCTAGCTTCTCACCTCGTATACCGCGTTTTTTCTTTCTTCGGTTTTCAATTGCTCCTTCAATATTGATCTGATTCCTCTCATGTTCTCGGCTGGTTTGTGAGCAACCCTGATACCTTGAAGCTGCAGGGGTCTTCCTGTCTTTTCGGGTGTCTTTGAAGTTTGACAGTTCTATCCTTTGGTTAAGTTGCGTCCCTTGATTTGGTTTATTTCTGATTCCATATATGGGTCGTCAAACGGAGTTTCTTGGATATCCATTTCACTAATATATAATAAAATGATTTTTATCTTCTTGTGTCCTAGATTTCGTTGGGCTGCATTTATTTCGGGCTATTTTTAGCAGAGCTGTGAAGCACTTATTCTTTTGGTTCTTTCTGTGATTATTTTTGGAGCTCAGTGTTTGGTCTGTGTGTGGTGTCTTCCGATACACAGAAGACTGCAGTGTGCCACTGCCATTTCTTCTGACCAATTCGTCCAGGAATGTTAGTTCTCCATTTTTTTCTTCATCTCCATGGTGAATTTGATAACGAAAATGTTGATTACTTAGTGCGCCGTTACAATATCCCAGTATTTGCAACAAATCTGGTCCATAGTTGTCGTTGAATCCTCGGCAACACAATTTTCTCAAACGCGTGCAAAGCAGAGTCTGCAATAAATCCGGATATCGGGGGTCCTATTGGAGTGCCTTTTATCTGCTCGTAGACTCTGCCATCCAATTTGAAACACGTGTATAGATAGGGGCCACCAGGTCACAAACTGTTTGCATTTCCGCGGCTGGTCTTGGCGACGTTCCTGGAGAATTTTTATTTCAAATTTTTTTGCGGGGTTCAAAACAGCTGATTTAAGGAGGAGCGTGGCATCAAACAAAATCACGACTTCATTGTCCTCCATTTCGGTGTTTCCCAGTTTGTCCACGAACTGTTCTGTGTTGGTTATGATGTGGTCTGATCCACGTACTAACGGTTTGAGTCGTCTCCGTAACTACTTGACCAAATTATACTCAAGACATAAAAACACCCAAACATTATTTATATAAGTGTACAGAAATATCAGGATGGAATTGAAGAGGTTGAGTTCCTCAAATAAGAAGGCTTTGCTAAAAGATCAACAGCTGAGTTTAGAAGTTTAGAAGTTTACCCCGAATGGTCAGAGGCGAGGTTACAATAACTACTAAACTGCTAACGTCAAGGTCAGCCCAGAGGCCAAGGACAAATCAAGAAAAAATCCATATATATATATATATATATATATATATATATATATATACAAACATGTAAATAAATACGCGGATTGCCACTTGCGCTTTTATGTTGTTACCTGGACTAGTGAGGAAATGTTTGCAACCTGAATGCCAAGCTCAGCGACCAGAAGCCCTTGAATAACTATGCTAGTGAATGGGGCCCCGAAAATGAGTTTGTTTGTCTCAGTCTTCACATGTAGTGCTACTTCAATCATTTGGAACTTTTTTCTCCGCCTTTCAGCTCCTAGAAATGGTTTTCTTTCGGTTGGCTAGAACTGATATGAGAATAAAAAAGTACTACTACGGTGTTTGTGAGTTTACCCCATTCCAGGCAAAATGACTTTGCACATGCCCCAAAGCAGTAATTACTTCGTGCGAAAACAAAAATTGCTTTCCGAATCTGAACTCTATGACTTCTGTTTTGCCTAACTCGTAGCTGGCTTCCCGAGTAGTAAGAAGATAAAATTTCTCTTTTTTAAGCGTGTTGCAATGGATGTTCCTAATAAAATTAGAGTATTTGGTCCCAAAAACTCCATTCCAATGCGAAGTGTATTGTACGTCATGCAGGCATGGCTCACTTTTAAGTTCATATTTTGTTTTGACTTGCGAAAGAGAGGAAGTACTACAGTACATACTAAGTATAAAATGAATGAGGACAGACTTTCTCTTTTAAATCATTCAGTCAGAATTAATTTCCACGTTTACTAATCATTAGTTTAGCCGTGGGAAAATACGGTGGTTGCCTTATGACATGGGCCTCCTAGTTATTCTGAACCCGCTTCTGAATCAAACAATAAGCTCACCCCAAAAACTCATGTGAACAGACCTTGGAAAAAAACTAGACAAGCAAACATTACCCACCGATCGCTTGCTAGTTTCGTTATTTATGCATATCAGCAAATATACTGTCCGTATGTTTCTCCTTTCGAAAAGGGCGTGGGGGGATATGTGAGAATTCCCATGAGTCTTCACTGTCTTTTTACCCTGCTTTGATTTCCATCTGTGAAAACCTGAAAATGATCATAGGTCCTTTAGGTTCTCAAATATCAATCATTTCGATGGAATTGTTTCTGGAAGGAACTCTACTGTTGTTGTTAATTAAAAGCTGCACGAAACTGACAGTGACAAATGAGAAGGAATACTACGGGAAGATGGTAAGAAGCGACCGAGGCAGGACCTATTCTTGTCAGGTGGATAGCTCGGGATTATTCTATCCAGAACAATGACCAAGATTTCGAGTGCACTTAGCTGAATGTTACTGCACAAGTGGTCGTGCAACAAACAAACAAGTCAGTGACCGTTTGACATTTGTGAGGCTTAAGAGAGGCTCTGCAAATTGAAGTGGGGCATAGCAGATAGACAAGTAATCAATCAGCGATGACAGTTATGATTTGAATAAATGTGGATGAAAGTGATTTGCAGCCTCATGCCATGAATTGTGGTTCCCGGGTTCCGCCAATAGGCAAAAGGACGGTATTCTTTAGTGTATACATCTGACCTAGATTTGTGAATGCTCACGTCCTTGTAAAACCTTGAGAAATTTGAACTGGATGGAATTGCACAAACTCAGTGTTAATTATGGATTGCTAATTTACGAACAAGTGACACGGACAGTTGCTATCTTCTTCATCCAGAAGTATCTCCGCAAATATTGCCGTGGACAGACCTATAATCCGTTAGCGGGTTATGACCGGATCCGACTTTTGCGTTCCACTTCACCTTTGGAGTTTCAAACCTACGGCTAATTAGTATGAACATTTTGATTGTTGAGAGTTGATTGATCAGAAGTTAAGATAGTTTTATCAAGTTAAACTGGATGATAAGAAATGCAGCTGAAGTCGAGAGGGAGCAGGTTTGTTCTCCTAAATCTCAGATCATTCATGGGACATTCGTACACAGTGGTGCAGTAACCTATATTACAGACGATCAGAGAGTGATGCTTCCAAAAGTACCTTAATAATTTAACTAATTTCAACGTATGGCATGTTATCAATTAGTTCGCCTGAGGCTACCATAAGGTTTGCGTTGGCAGAATGGATCATTGTTTGTCTTTACGACTGTTGGAGCACATCCAGAAATGCCTGTCAGAACCAATGACGCCAACTACTGTGCTCATACTGAATGGCGAGTAATCTTCGGCTTTCTCGATTTCCAGACACTAAATTGCATCGGATCATAGTGTTGACCCGGACCAATATTTCAGGATGTTCGTCAATCCAGTACCGAAGCAGTTGGCGTTGATCGAACAAAGCCAACACACACTGTTAGCTGACGTTTCACTTTTGCATTGGCAAAAGTCAACATAACGCTTGTGTCTAGAGCCATATGTATTTTTCTGATCTGTCGAGTTGGATTAGGCGGAACCAGCGCTCTAAAATTTCGACCAAAAACCAAACAATCTCTCTTTTTTGCTCTTAGCTAGTTCAGGTAGATCGCACACAGTGAAATCCAGTCCACCTCGTTGGATGCGTTTAGCAGGTGCCTACCGAAAGGTTAGTCATGTATAGTCTTTATACTCTAAATCGTGTTTAGATCAATGTCACTACTCGAAGAACCTTCCGATATACACTGAATCTCTGACGTGTTCTCTAGATATGTTCATTGGGAATTTGAAAACAATACAATAAACCCTTAGTAGAAAAATATTCTTCAACGTGTGATTCTTGCAAGACCGTATGAAATAACTAGTTCAATACAAAAACCATCGATTGTGAGGAGGTTTCGATACTATACAGGAGAGGTTTGGTAAACCGACTTTTATGACTTCTCCGTTCAAAGATAAGCGGAAAAAACGTTCCCAATCAATAGCGCGATGAATCCCATGATTTAAGATTAAAAGGTCAGCTTCGGGTTCATGATACTTCTATTGATCTGTTTCATATCAGAATATTTGTACAATTGCCCCCCCCCCAAATCATACAGTGACTCACTTGCGATTACATTTTCATTGATCTTATTCATTATTTTTTAAGTTTATCATAACATCGGTTAGGCTGTGATTTACTGAACAACTCACATTTGCTTGCAATCAACCCTGTTGACTTCCTTCAATTTGGCTTTTTAACTTATGGTTGTACTTCAAGTGAACGCATGAAGGCCTACGCATACTTGCTATTGCACGTGTGCAATATCTTCTTCGGCAGAGGTTAACAAAATGAATATTTCCTTTTCCTTTTTGGCTAGAGCTGCCGCATGCAAACTGTGAGTTACTGTCGAATAGTTCGATCAATTTTCCCTTGACTCAGATAAGCAAGACCGTTTTAAGCATACTTGTTCCACTTCAACTATCAGAATTTGAGTATTGTATTGTGTGAAGGACATCAGCAAGTTAACGAACTCACTTTTCAGCTAAGAGGGCGGAACGTGATCAATATCACTTTGATGTAAGCATACAAATAAATACTGCCGGTAAATAAACTAGTCAAGCCGCCGGAGTTCATGCGAAGTTCCTCTGTGACTTCCATCCGCTCAACCAGAACACATACTAAAGAACTGACAATCTTTTTTTGTCTTTCATCAGACGCGTCGACTTTTAAAATCACATCCTTGTGTGTGTATGTGCCTGTCTGTCTGTCTGCCTGCCTGTCTGTCCGTCTAGCTGCTCGCTTCTATCTACCAGATTTATTCCCTCAAATCTCGACCAAGCAACGATTTAAACCCTAAAAATACAGTATATGACTAGCAAGTCAATAACAAGGTAATCTAACCAAGAATCGATTTCATTAGTATTCACTCTAAATTTAAAATGGGAACAAATCGAAGCTAGCACGCAAATGTACGTGGGACTTTTTTCTAACTCGTTGTAATACCGGAAACCTCCGTGTCATGTCCAAACTGCATGGATGGCAAGATGAAATCAAGAAGTCACCATTCTTTGGCAAATCAGTTAAAAGAGACGAATCGCAGTTCTATATTCTGTGAAGAGCAAAATACTTGGCACATACTAAGTCAAGCCCCAGTTTGATTACGCATCTGTTCTACTGGGTTTCACTTCAAAGAAAAACGTACGTTTTTTCTAAGGATTTCTGTTTCAAATGCACGAAAAATCCCACAGAACAAATTGTGGACAAAACAGCATTGCTAACTAGTTTGTTCTCGGTTATTCGTACTCAGACCAATATACAACAATAAAAATATTGGAAAACAACGAAGGAAAATGATCATTCAAATCTGTTTGTGCACGCGTGTGTGTGTATGCGTGTGAAATTGATCACAGTGGAGAATGTTCAAGTAGTTGCGCACCCGTTCGGGAACAAGAAATGGCCCACGGGAATTTAAATGTTTGCACAAATCTCATAAATTTGGACCTCCACGGGTACACGACCAGTCATAAATTCATGAAACCGTGATCCTCAAAACTCGTGTCGTAAGTGATCAACTTTTTCCTAAGCGGTGTTTTGACAGAAGAGTCAATGGTCATACAGGAAAATATGAAGCACTCAGAAAAGATCTAGTCTCATCCAGTATAACTTCCGGTTAGAAGAGATGGATACAGTTAGAAAAATAAATTAGAATTGCAGGTAGTTCCACATGGAGAAAAAAGAAAGATTGAAATGACGTACGAATCGGCGTGAATAATTGCAAGTTTACACTTACTTCCCCGAAAAGTCCTGACTAATTTTATTCTCAACAAACGACCGGTACTTGACACGTGGAAAACCGACGTACACGGTGTGCTTCATAGACTACCAGACAAACTCACTTATTAGGCGAAATAATCTTTCAGAGATACTACTGATGGCTGACTTTATCGATGCGAACTGATCATCCTGACCAGTTAGATCAGTTGAGGATTTGGTTTCAGTACTCCCAACAACATAGCCACCGATCAGAAGCAGACGGAAATCACCAACTTGGGCCAGGAACTTTACCGATATATTTACAATTGTTGCAAACGACGGTGTTATCGTATACTGGTGTTTTATAAAGACTAATTTTCACACCGTTTTACGTAACAGAGTGTTTTAATTTCATAAGTTAGTACAAATACGAGAATATCTAAGTTGCTTAGCTCCGCATTTTTAACAATTTTTTTTTGCTGTCTCTGAAAACCAGATCATAGAGATTCACTTAATCACTTTTATCACAACTAATATTGGATTAAAACGTTGAACTGTTTAAGTCTGTTGGATACTAAACCCAAAGCTTCGTCTAACAGCAAGCTGATGATGTCAAATCTCTTAGACGATTGAAACACTTTCGGTCCTTCGATCTAGTCGAAATTGATTTCATGTCAAATTACTTTATGTTCCAGGTTACACTAACTTCTTTGTTCTTTCAAAGACCGTCAGTGCTAGCTGAAAGTAATGACATAGAACTGCAACCCTCTCGTTAGCTAACATCAAATTACTCAGTTAACGTGACAGTAAAAACTCTGAAACGGGAAAATCTAACCTCAAATTAAATAGCATCACTGTTTAAAACTGTCATGAATGTATCCGTCTCGTCTTTGAGTGCTTGAAGAAAGAAGATAGCCTGCTCGATTATTTTGACAAAGTGGTGATTTGATTTCAACTTGCAGTTAGCAGTCGCAACCAACGTGTTGCGTCTGATTTCAGTGGAAAGGTTCAGCTCAAGAATCATCATCACCATCATCGTCCTACAGCGTTAAGCAGTAGAGCAAGCCCAACTGACCACTGCCTTTCTCATCATGTTGCACGTTGAATTAGGAAGAATGAATAAACACGATGGACAAGAAGTGGATGTTCGGGGGTGAGAAATGGAAACAAATCCCTAGCAGCCAGCACAGGGAATATACAGTCTAACTGTACAAATGCAAATTGATCCATCATTCTGATTCGTCAGAAAGTGACAAGGTAATCGCCACTGTCCACGGATTGTCGCCCTATGCTTCACTGTCCCCTGCCAACTTGTTGAGGGATCTTTTGGACTCCATCCAAGAAAGCTTGAGGCACCTACTTTTCTCAGTTCGCTATACATCTCACACTCAGCTGCCAAGTCATCCGTTGACCTCCACGTGGTTTCTTCCACTCCCAAGGAGGGACGGAGACACAAAGTACGGTACCGTAGACGTGTGTTCGCCGTAAGTAAAATTTGCCCAAACTAACGAAGTCTAATAAACTGGATACTCTGTAACAGAAAGTTCTCTGAATTGGTACCAAATGCTCGATTTCTAACCTCAGAATTGCCCACTCAGTTATTCCATTCAGTCTTAGCGATGCTACGCAAACATTGGTGGTCGAAAACCTGAAGACGATGAATATCCTCCGCGCGCAGACCACAAGCCGCACAACTATACAACAAAACTGGACGTACTGCGGCACAGTACACACCGCCTTTCAACTTCAGTGAAATACCAGGTGGCCGTCACAAGTGCGTCAGTCCAGCGTGCTCCGCTCGAGCTTAGGATATACGTGTGCTCACCTCTACTACAGTGCTTCCATCCGTCGTCAAGCTGCAGCCAAGTTACCTGAAGCGGTCGACAACGGCCAGCACCTCCTCATCGAGCATCATGCTCGGAATTATAGACGTTCAATCTTACAACATCAGTTTATACTTTGAAGTTGCAAAGAGTATGCCGAAAGGAGCCACAACACTTGCTAGTCTATCTGGTGCACTTTCCGAGTATTGCTTGCATTCGAATAAGCAGACAAAGTCGTCCGCGTAATCTCGGACACGGCTTCTCACTATTTCTTAGTTCGACGCCCACATCCTGGAGACTTTGCAAGGCATTTTCCTTTATCTCGTGCATAACGAAGTTAAACAAGAATGGAGAAACTGGACATCTCGGTAGAACACCGCTGGTTTTTACGAATGGACTAGATAGTTCACCATAAATCCTCGCGCAGCCAGAGGTATAACAATACAACAACCCCGGTAGATTCACGAACTTCCATGGCAAACTTTCCACGTAGAGAGCATTGAATAGTGCTGCACTGTCAACTAAATGGGAGGCGCCTTTCAAATCTAAGAAAGCCATTATTGTCGGTCGACGGTGCATGTGACGAGTTTCAAGTTATTGACGAAGAGTAAAATCTGGTAGGTGCATCCTCGACCAAGGCGGTGTCTGGCCTACTGTTCGTAGGCGTTCCTCTTGCGAGCGGGTGTGAGACGGTGCAGAAGAATAGAGGCTAATATCTTGGTGACTGTCGGAATTAAGCTAATCCCAAGACGATTACTACACTCAGTGCGTATTCCTATCTTAAAGATGGGTATAATCTATGACTCACCCCATAAAAACGGAATGTTTCTCTAGTTCGAAATGTTACTGATCAAGATGGTAAGTGATTTTATCAACGCACCATCACCCATTATGAAAAGAACTGGAGGGAGTTCGTCAGGACCGGCCGCTTCCCCCCGCTTTCGTAATCGAATTCGTGACTACTTCTACTGCCGATGGGGGCTCAAGTGATACTACCCAAGGAGTCGCAGTTGTTAACGTCTGAGTAACTACATTAGCGCCAGGACAGCTAGACTTCTCCTTGAAGTATTCGGCCCAAAAGTCGGGCCTTTGCTGTTTGCCGTGGATGGGTTCTCCATTTCCGTCGCATATCGTTTCGCTGACCGAAGTTCGCCGTCCACCGGTGTCACGAATAAGTTTGAATAGTCTTTAACTGTTACCTGGGGCAGCTGCTATTTCCATTCCTTCGGCTACCTTGACTCACCAATTTTTGTGACCATTCCTGAGGCTTTTCGTAACTTGCTTCTGTAGATGTCTTCGCATATTATTAATCTCCTTGCCGTTTGAGAGATGGCGTTTTTGCTCCCGTAGAAGCAACGACTCTTCCGAAGTCTAGTGTCTTTGATGGACATCGGATCTAAGACCACAGGCAAATCTTGCAGCAACTTGCGTTGCCAGCTGGATATGGGCCTAATGCTCACCTACATTACTGCTCCTCATAGATCCTAGCTCATGTGCTAACTTCTGCTCGTAACCGGTGCGCACATCTGGATCATACAAACGTTGCACGACCAATCCAGTTTGCGGTTTGCGACGATGACCATGGAGCTGGAGAGATAATCGCATTAAAACTAATGCATGGCCAGAGTCTACCTACATTGACCAGTAAGATCTACAGTTCTGAACAGAACTGGGCCACCGGTAGCTTACGGTGATATGATCAATCTGGCTTAGAATATCTGTAGAGTTAGAGCGCCATGTTTCTGTGTGACGCGAGCTGTGTCGGAAATTGGTGATAGACAAGAACAATCGATTGTCTTCACAAAACCGGAGAAGCCTATCCCCGTTATCTGTACACGCAGTGGGCAAGGCATAACAGCCACCTGAACAAACTTCTGACTTACTAAGTTTGCCAACTTGTGCAATGAAGTCACCAGCTAGCACTACAATGTCAGAACATTAACTGCTGCGAACGAGGGTGGCGAGTTCATCATAGAACTCATCTTTCTGCAAGTCTGAGCTGCAGTCCGTTGGGGCGTACGCCAAGGCAACAAACAAATTGCGCTTAACTCAACTATCCTTGCAAATGCCGACTGACCCCTGGAGTCTCACAGCACATAAACGACTGTTAACAGGGATCCAGTCTAAAAGGGCAGCCTCAGCCTTCTCAGTCAAGACTATTCCTACACCACGTTGACCCACAGCTCTAGCTGCTTCGTCTCCTGAGGTGCGCAGAATATACCTCGATGAGATACCAGGAGCAGTTAGCTGAATCACACTGCTCGAATCTTGGATATGCGTTCCACTTGCGCAACAGATATCAATCTTCAGGGAATCTAATTTGAGAGCCAGGCACGCCTGCTGACCGACTTGTATGAGTGTACGCACGTTGAAGGAGCCGAGATTCAGAGGCTGACGAGGCTTGAGGAAATGTGAGTTATGCGATTGTGGATTATTTGCGACACTACTTGACAATGAACCGTTGCGAGTATCGACCGTGTTGTCAGTGGGAGCATTATGGGTGGATAGAGAGGGCAAAGAGAGTTGGTTGGGGACAGAAGACAAAGGTTGAATAAAAGAGAGGGAACTCTGAGCAGTATCCCACTTGTCACTACCCACCCCGCTCGATGCAATGGGCGGCGCGGTCCTGATTTTCCTGCGCGATGACCGATGCAGTATGGAATTCTTTGTATTCGTGCAGTTCATGGGAGATCTTGGACGGGTACTGCTAGGGTGTCCATCCACAAAACAGGAGAACGATTAGGGTTCTCAACCAAAGCCTTTAGTTCTAACAAGAACCTATCCGCAAGGCAGTGGGATGGCTTAGTAGAAGCCCAGTTGCTTTGCTCAATTATTCTTACACTGATTTTACCAACTGAGTTTCCAGCTCAAATCGACCCCCAACCTGGAGGACCAACAGACTGGACTTTATCTGGCTTCTACCCGTTGACCTTTCAGGCATGATTCTATCTCCGGATTGAGGAAGCCATCCTGTATAGCTTTTTGGGTCATAGAGGCTCGCAATCCATCACACTACGTCAAGGTGCAGTTTCCTCGTGGGTGGTAATCATGAAAGCATACTACACATTGATTTCAGGTCGATCTAGGTTTTTGAGTGGGAGAAAATGTTTTTGGAAGCTCAGCACCGATTTCACGGTTATTGCCGATCAGTAGGTAGTCGTGCTCCGTACCCTTCCGTTAATTCATTCTTTTGTACTTTCATTGCATAATCGTTTTATTCACAATGATCTCATTTGCTTATTAGAAGTGTGGTTGGAAGCTTCTCGTACACCAGTCCACTAGGAGTTCAAGAATATAAAGTCTACAACGTCAATATAAAGTTCCGAATAACTTTTCACACTCGTCACTAGTAAGATATTTGGATTTGCACTCGAAGGTTTGATTTAAGTCAACTCTAAAAGGTGTGGCATTTTCGTTTCTTTCACGCCATCACTAAGCACAAGCCAATCGTAGGAGTCCAACGTTGTACCGGTAACAAGTTTTTCACTGTACAAACCGGAGAACGAAGGATTGATGAAAAACGAGCCATAGATAGAACGGTGAAGAAATTTCGCACTGCAAATTTACCGGTTCACCATATTCACAAACAGTGGCCCAGGAATCCTGTCTAATTACCTTTCACATTCTACATGAACAATAAGAGGCTATCAACTATTATTTCACGCTTCTTGAGAACAATATTCTCCCATGAAGACCCAATGTGGTTTTGCTTTTTTGTTTCAAAAGAATGGAAACTTTTTATCAGGGATACGACGACGTACCTTCTGGCTTGCTCAACAACTTGGTCTGATCAAGTATGAGAGCCCGCTTTCACCGGCGCTTCTGGCGCCTTAGTCAGGCTGACCAGCCTACTAACCAGCATTACTCACTTTCACTACAACGATACACTTTCCGAAATAGTAGTCTTTCTGACTAGATTTTCTTTTGGCCTTTCAAGAAGACTATTTAAATATGCCAAACCAAATTGCGCATGGCATGCAACACGAATGAGAATAAGTACTAGTGTGATGAAGACTGTAGAACACACCTGCGGAAGTGGCGCCTACTGCAGCTTTTCGTCGGTATATGGAAGAGATAACACCCCCCCCCCCAAAGTAGACTATCAAATTACAAAATTTCGGCCAAGGATTGAACCAAGAAGTCAATAATTTGCCTGTAAAATGGAGATGCTCATGTATCTTTGGAACATACTGAACCCATTCTTTGAAGCAAAACTTATTACTAGTAGATCGGAAATCACAAACCACAGACTTTCAGGGATCATAATTGGACATACTGGATAAAACCTGGAGTTCACTTAGATACGTTCGTCCAACTCATCTGCGATAAACACTTCAAAACAAGGTACACTCCAAATATCTACGAACAAATTCATCGGGTAATGAAACGTAAATTATACCACCTATAAATCCAACACAGCAGTGGGCACTGACCGATTCGAAAGCTGCTTGACTGAACGAGTGCCGGAACTCCTCGCTAATGATGGCCAAAAACCAATGAAGAAACACTCTGTGACCACGGGGAACTGCGAAACTTCCCTGGTTTCATCGACTGCAAAACATTATTTTGTCAGGTGATGGAGTTCACTTGACCTTATCTCACAGAGTGATCTTAAGAAATCCGACACCTGAACTGCTGACTCTAAGCGAATTGATCGTTATTATGATTCATCACACTCTCTTTCGACGTCAGATGTTCTTATGCCTTGCACGAACCATTATTCTAGTCCACTCCGTATGTATACTTCATTGACTTTCTGAAATATAAGTTGGCCCTTGTCACGTCCATGATCGATGAGAATAAATTTTTTTACACCTTTTAATCTGCTATAAATTTGTGACAAAATGTTTTCGCATCACACAACAAAGGACTGGCTACCGTTTGCAATTACATCGAAAAAGGAATGTCTCTGTGCTTCAAATTATTTCCCCTCAGACTGGGAGAAGATACATGTCTCTGTTTGAGAGGTGGTGAGTTCCTTACCAAGCGGATCATGGGAATGTTCGAAGGTGAGCTTTTATTCAAAAATTATTAAAAAAATGCATTTTGGGGCGAACAGAAGTTGTTCTATGTTGTTGGGTTTATCACCCAGAAAGCAGTAGTTCGTCGTAGCTGGTGTGTGAGCTGACGGAAAGGTTTCTTTCGGTTCATTCGCGGAAAGATTTAAATCTGCCCGAATAATGTCCTACCTTAGACCGCAGAATATTTTTCATTTCGCATAAGAGGACCAAAACAGTAGGCAGAAAACTTCCTGAAACAGTAGTTTTGACTAAGTGCATCCCAGAATGAATTTATTATCTAGAATTGTAATTCACCGTATCAAATCAAATAAACAAGCACCTACGTTTTAGCTTCAGGGAAGATGTTCCCTTCCTTGAACCGGTGCAAGAAAAGGGAACATAATGAGATTGGGGTTAATTAGTGAGTCAGAAGGAAAGGGAGATTACGAGAGGCTGAAACGATGTTGGCAACTTTAAAACAGTTTGAAACTGACCGGAAATGCTTTGGTAGTCGGTGAAAATTAACTAGGAAAGAGTTTGCTTCTAGCATCTTATTTCCAACAGCTGAAATGGAAGGTGATAGTCGGAAGGTCGGATTACCAATTTACATTTTTGTTGTGAACTGTTCGTATTCTATAACCTTAGTTACAAAACCAATCGTGGACAGTCAGATTTGCAGTTCTCTGGGGTAGATACCGTCTCTTTCTGTTCAAAAATGTTCCCCAAAAATAACCGAAACACACGTCTAAACTGACATAAAAACCATTAAATTAATCGAAAAAGAATCACTGTTGAATGTCGCATAAGGACCTTTCGAGTTTTCCCCTTACCGACGTTTATTTGTATTGTTCGTCCAACTTGTCGATAATTGAAAAAGATGCAGCGGAAGTAACAAGAAATCCTGCCTTTATGGATAGTAAACTATTCACGTATAACCGGTTTCTCTGTTTCGTTTCTTGATCGCTCATTTTCATGTTGGTCGCTAATCTTGGCTTCATTTCGTTTTAATTGCTCGCACATGTCCTAAAGAAAATGGAAAGGATTCTCTGTTGCCTTGTATCATATACAAATATAAATATGAGCGTTTTGTAAAAGAAAAAACGACGATTTATTCCGGATTCGACCCCAGAGAACAACTTGCTGGTAGAGAAACAGGTCACACGACACCTCCAGATATTACGCTTGCATGGATTTATTTCTGAGGACCTATACAGAAAACTGAAACCGATTGGCACCCAAACGCCAAAACTAAGGGGTTCTCCGAAAATTCACGAGCCTGATGTTCCATTGAGACCTATTTTATGTATGCAGAACTCAGCGTGCCACAAACTGGCACGCTGGCTGGTGGATATGCTATCTCCCATCCGAAAGCACATGACATCACACTGTCTGAAGGACTCATTTGAACTATCAGATATCCTGGAGCGAACATCCGTGAGTTCTCAAAAAATGTTTTCTGTAGATGTTGATTCACTTTTCACTAGTGTACCCCTAAGAGAAACGGTAGAGTATTTGTGCGACATGGTAGCAACACTTAAACCCACGTTACCGATTCCTGTTACATACATCAGGGACCTCATTCTCTTATGTACAGAAAACATACGTTTTGATTTTGAAGGGCAGTCATACAAACAGATTGATGGTGTGGCAATGGGTAGCCCTCTTGGACCCACATTGGCAGATATCTTTTTGGGGATGATTGAGAAAAATGTACATCAGAATATCATCCAGTTTACCCTGTACAAGCGTTATGTCGATGATATTTTGATTTTTACTGAGGAAGAACGGTTCACTAAGTTCTTCAACCTAATGAACACCATGCATCCCAATCTATCAGTCACAAGTGAAACAGAGAGTGGCAGCAGCCTCCCTTTTTTGGGATATCATGATACAAAAACGTGCAGATGGGACAATTCGGAAGACTATCCATCGTAAAGCAACATGGAGTGGACAATATATTCAGTTCCCCAGTTTCGCTCCAGTTGCCTACAAAAGGGGCTTGGTCAAGACCCTGTTCCACAGAGCGCGAAAAATCTGCAGTGTAGACCAACTGAAAAAGGAAGAAGAGTTCTTATCCCAAACTCTTTGTGCCAATGGATACCCGGAAAAGTTCATTGAAATCCACAAAAGGGAAAGGCCTAAGACCGTACAAGTCGACACGGTCGAGAAGAAACGAGTTACACTAGTGTTGCCGTTTAAAGGGGATCATCTGTTCAATCGGATTAGCCAAAATCTAAAGTGTGCACTAAAGCGCACCTACTTGGCGGCTGAATTGCAGATTTCGCAAACCACCAAACGACTAAACCTCCAAGCACATTCAAACAGAGTCGCGAACGTGAATGCCTCTCATATCATTTATCAGTTCATCTGCAGCTGCGATGACACCTACATAGGCAGAACGGATCGTTGCCTCAGTCAAAGAGTGGGGGAGCATGTACCGAAGTGGTTAGTGCAGTGGATGAGTCATCCTCCACCCGGACAACAGACGACGACTAGAAACCCGGCTTCATCGATCGCGAAACACCTTGTGACCTCTCGTCATCGGATTGATCCGGGTCAAGCGTTCCGAGTGATTGCATGGAATCGGAACCCAAAGCTCCTAGCTTTCTGTGAGGCAGTGTTGATAAGTAGACTTAGGCCCCCACTGTGTGCACAGAAACTGTTGACCCACAATGTGTGCTTGCCGTGGCGGTAACCAATCAGGTTTACCGAATGGTTTCCGAGTTTCGCTTGACACTATCTACTCCATTGTTTTGCTCTGTGCTCCATTTGAACACGAAATCGCATGTTTTACGTACGCGACTGAGAAGATTAAAAGAAATGCTAGCATCTCGCAATTTATGTCTTCTATCTGTTTTGATGAACTGGATCAAGGGGACCCAATGTTTCAAAAGTCCTTGAACTGAATTTCTCAACAAATTATCCATGGTCTCAAATTAGAGAAAAATTAAAAATTCTCAGTATTTGCTATTTTAAAAAGATTGTAAAACTTTGGTTTAAACAAGAACTAAAAGCGTACAGATTGTAAAATGGAGTCATTGCAGTTCAGAGTTGGTTTCGTAGCCACCCTGTCCTAAACTGTTTCATAAGTACAGCCGCAGAAAGCACAAGACAAAACAAGCGTAAGATGGATCATGAAATTAAGACTTCTATCATCAGTCTAAACGTAGTTGCTTTACAAAGCTCGTCAATTCGGGGGGGGGGGGGGGGGGATGTGTTACATGCATAACAAATTGGTCGCAGTAGGCCGTCGAACTGACCTGACTCATTCATCCAAAGAGGGATTATGTAGTTGAGGTTACAATCTACTTGCGTTAAACAACACCGTAATGATCGATATCGATCTATCTGACTTACCTTGCATTGGCCAAACAACTGCGCACGGCATGCCGACTTATCCATCGTGAGCACTTCCCTCGTTTCCCACTCCTTCACATGTACCCATCAAATAAAAAATAAAATTTTAATGTTCCCAAAAGACAACAGTTCATCAAAGAATTGCTCTTTGTAGTGTACATCTTATTTACCATCTTCGTACCTAGATAATAGGGGGTCAGCATCCGACGTTTTTTATAAAAGACAACCATTCATTGCCAAAAGTGGGAACCAGAAAACAAGGCAATCTATTTTGCGCAACCAGTTTGTGGGAGAAACTGGAATAGAATTCTCAGGCTATCTCCGGTTGCGGACTCAAATTGTTTTTACTAACAACGGCGTCAATCAAAAAATATCATTCACATTTCTAGAACGAATAGAAAACGCTATCGGTTGGCTCCGTTAAAAAAAGAAGCGTAGTTCATAAACCATTCTTCAAAGCTACTTAATTGTTTAAATTGCCGAAATCGATCCGCATTCACGTCTGTTTTCTCTCTGACCACATAAAAGTAAGGGTTCAATTGTTAATTACACCAGTCGTATTAATCGGGTACATCGTACTCTGCAAAACATCCTCTGTGGCAGAACTAGCGTGCGTGAGTTCGACCGCAGAATAATTTACAAGGACTTCATAATTTGGGTTTGATCACAAATCGTTTGGAAGTCCTGTGACACATTAGATTATTGTTGGTATGCTCCACATATTAAACGATCTCAACCTCTGCCCGGGTATGGTTCAACACAGTTAATGGAATTTTCCAAGGTTTCACTGTAGCCAGAAACCCAAGATGCCAGTTTGATATTGTTCAAACAGCGTCGAACTCAACTTCATTGAGCACAAAACTCGCCTCAGTGTTTACGTGATGGGGTCCGATTTGTCAATGAAGAGGGTGTGACGCAGGGAAAAAAATTCCCTAGCAACGCAGAATATTCTATTCATGGCGGATGCGCGAACTAATCAAATTTCAAATGTCCGGAGTTCGCCGGATTCAGTATCCCAGCTCAGTTGCGAGGAGACAGACTGAAGCAAATTGGTTTGTCGAGCATCCCACCCACGCAGTTGAGATTTTCCTACGGGATCAAATGACGGAATTGTAACTGAAAGTAAGTAATGTTTTATGGTCACATATTTGAATACAGGTGTCAGAAAAAGTACGTTTCCAGTATGCGAATACAGTCTGGACTATTTGGCTACGTTTACACACGAACATTCCGAGAGGAATCTGATTATTATTACGACCAGAAATTGAGGAAACACAAACCTAATCCATGAGCTATGCCTCCATAAAGATCGAATATCAGGTGAGGGTAATAAATTATTGGTTACCAGGATAGGGCCACATTGATGAGATATCAACCATTTTGCTCAACTGTCTCCACGGCGTGAGTACAAATGTAACCAACCTGAACTTATCTCATCGTGAAAAGCTACGACTTCAAAAAATGCCGGCCCCTCATTGCTTCCTAATAAAAATGACCATTCCACCGATCTGTGCTCCAACGATTTTCATTTCGATGTGCTCAGCGAAGTCATGTCTTCAGAAATCATCGTCCGAGAATCATCAATTATTTTCAATCAAAGTTTTCCCTTGATGGTTATCGTGTTAAGTTCAGCTTTTTCGCCAGACGTAGAATGCTGCCACCTGAAAGGTCCTAAATAATGATGAGTGAAGAAAATAATTCCTTCCACCTGTGATCAAACCAATACTTTACCAACTGAAATTAAATCAAGGGAAAATTGGGACAATCTATTGAAAGTGGAATCATTTCACGTGAGTTCCACCAAAATACTCTCATAAACCTCCCTTTTATTTTGGTTTTTCCAAATGTCAACCGAATGTTTATCCCTCGGATTTTTCGACTTTCTTCATTTACATGTCTCGGCTCTGTCCGTTTTACCGCAGGCCTAGCGACTGTCGCGCTAATCGGTTCTAATGAGGTGGACACGTCGATGCTTAGTGGAACAACGAACACGGACATTCGTTTTCGTGTCGCTGTCAACATCGCTTGTTGTCAGCACCAATTAGATGACACTTTGTGAGCGGCTACGCGAGTACATTACCTGTACTACCAGTCAAGTTGAACTACTCTCAGCCGGATTAGTTGAGAATTCGGAAGGATATCACGTAATTAGTGAGCTTTGCCATAAGGCAGCGTGTGGTAAATGTGGATACGTTTCAGTATGAATTAACATAGAAACGAGTATAATAATACCGATCCATCTTCGTTTTGTTGCGAATTATCTTGATGTTTACTGATTATTGCTGACTGACTCTTTCATCACCTCTGAATGCCGAACTGCTGTCTCCCAGGGCTTTAAATACTACAGTTACCCGAAGGACAGTTCACTATTCAGAAAATAGGAGTGTTTTAGATGGTAATTCTGATATCGCCCTTCAAGTAGCATAACACCGATTTGAACTCAAAAGCCTATTGAAAGTTAGGTAGTTTATTACAAAAATGTTACTAGTATACAAAATGTGTGTTATCATCAAGACGTCACTCCATAATAAGCAAAACGTCTAGATAGATTTTCAAATTTGTGGAATGATCCATATATTATGAGTTGTTGACTTCGGTTGGATTTAAACTCTCGACGGGGCCGTCTACGGACTAATCTGTGAACCCATCTGCACCGAAGCATATGGGTGATATTTTACCGATTTCGAACCAAGCATATTTGAATTATCATGAGTGTAAGGTTCTTATTACAAAACACAATTACGAATAGGTCATAGGATTGACATCAAAACTTTCTTGAGGCTAATAAGTTCGCTCGAAACCTTTGGATTCAGTTGCCTTGGGACAAGATTTCTACTTTTATATGGGAACCAAAAGTCCACAGTTCCTTGCTGTTGATTTTATTTACGGAGCCACCAATCATCAATTCTTGAGGTGATTAGAAGAGTTTTGAAACATGTGAAATTGAACCCATTTGCTTTTCGCGTAATCATAGTTGGACTGATTGAGACTAATAACAGCACCCTTGCGGATCACTCACTCTCAACGTGCATGACTGATGAAGCTACTAAACAAATCGATTTTTTACCTGGCCAGTACAAAGTGGATGATATAATTGTATCGCAGAACGATTTAGTTGACTGGTTCTAGACAATAATTTTAAGTGTATCCGTGAGTATATTCGTACCGTCGACTTACTGAAATTTAAATCATCAAACTTACCCATCGAAACAGGACTGTGTGTGTATAATGAAATTCCTCTCCTTGTAAACACCCTTTATTGGCTTTGTAGCTTCGTTCTATCTGGCTGGGTTGAGGCTGTTACGTGATTCAAATACGATTCCGGACGATTTACAGGGCTAAAATTGTGTTGCACGCCAGGGTTATTTATGGGATGCTGGGCAGTTTTGCCGATCGAACAATTCAAATCAATCATTTTTACGGAGTCAGTTGATCAGTGCATTCTACGTGGAATAAGTTATCCAAAAGAATTTATGAGAATGATACACCTTCAATGTGGGTTGAAACTGTTCATGGTGGGCTCAGAAATGTCATGCTGGGGTAACGAATTGCAATCTGTGTCCAAACGTTGTGATACAAAGGAACCCACGTCGAAAAGGTGAGCATACCAAAACTTAAGAAAGCAAAGTTTACAACTTAGTGTTTTGAACAAAACGACTTCACACGAAAAATTACTCCCATTACAGATGAGTATCTTCTGTATTTCAAACAAACTGTGAAGAGACAAGAGGTATTACCACTTGAAAAGATTCATTCGGTTTGTGCTTTGTTTTCTTTGTTAAAGCTGCCTAACGGCAACTTAGTGACGCCAGGTAAAATGCCCCTTATTCGCTTCCATGTCTGTCGTCAAAAATTACAGTTGAGATATTTCCCCTCAAAGTAAATGTAGAAGCCCAATAAAATAGCCTTGATTAGGAATGAGAGTAATTACTGAACGAATAAGTTGTCTGAAATTTGCAAGAAAAAAGAAAATTGAACGTTATTCAGAGATAAATATTTCACTTGGAAATTTCGATTCTCAAACTAGGGAGCTACGCCGGTCGTTCTGAGGGATCTTTTTGACCAGAAACAAATGTCAGCCTCCTCTAAACGTCACACTGGCAAAATATCAATGCTTCTGTCCTTCGAATTGAAACCTCAGGTGGACTCAAGTCCTTTACTAATCAAGTGAAACTGAATAGAGACGTAGGGGAAAATCGAGATCGACCTTTGTCAGGTTGTATCGAGAACCGAAACAAACGAAGATAGACGATTCTTCCCATCAAAACTCAGACACAACTGACTCTAAAAGGATCAGTTTTTATTACACTCTCTTTTATGCTAATGCAAACCAAAGAGTATCCCCAGCTACCACACACCCCGCCTTACGGCAACGTTCACAAACGACCTGATATTCTTCCGAATTCTCAACTAATCCCGTCGAGAGTAGTTCAACTTGACTGGTGGTGCATTTAATTTACTCGCGTATCCGGGCACGACATCTGACTGCTGACAACAAGCGATGTTGATATCGACAAGGAAACGAATGTCCGTGTCCGTCGTTCCAAATAATCCATTCGGCATTGGCTTGTCCACCTCATTAGAACCGGGTGTGGGGATATTCATCAGGATTGGGATAAAATGGATGCAGACAGCACAAGTAGGTCATGAAAGTTGAAAAATTACAAGAAATAAACATTCTACGGGCACCTGGATCGTATATGTTGTATTTTTCGATTGAGCTTACCGCTGAAAAACTGAATTAGTCTTCAATAGGCTATTTTATCAGTCTCATTGGAAAATTTTTTTCCGCGGAGAGGAGTAGCGTGAAACTGGATCGTTTTTTTGACAGACTCAGACTTGTTTTTATTTCCTTCGAGCTCAGATGACGAAGATATAGGTAACTTTTTCCACTGCAGACAGCAGCATTCGGATCGATTTCTTGTAATCCTTCCTATTCAAAATCTCTCCTAGAATGTCTGAAAGGCAGTTGCATGAATAATACCACGAATATTTTGTGAACCGTGTACGAAAAGGTGGAATCAGGTGTAATTTGTCTCGTATTTAGAGATAATCAGTGTTTTGAAACTGTTCTATAAGAATGCCAAACAATCATCCGCGATCGCGACAGAACCTGGTTTATTTTGAATAAGCCGTTAGGGTTCATTTTTTAAAGTGGCTCGAATCTCGTGTGTGATGCATAGTAATGCTAATGGACAGACTGCTGAGACCCAAGCTGTGAGAAATTTAGCCCAAAAATCACTCAAATAGCAGTGCAATGGGAAAAAATGTACTTGTTTTGCCACTAAATCTGTTTTCCTCGCTATCACGGGATGGTACTGTTCTAACGGTCAGGTAGTCGCCATGTGGATGGAATACTGTAACTGGGATACGATATGAAACCTACCAATTCAAACAAAAAATAGTTTAAACTTGACAGGGCAACCGAAAAACACATTTTCAATCTTGTGTGTAAACCAATTTTTGATCTCACGGTTTTTTAACTAATCCTTCCTAGAACAACTCATAACAAAGTTTACCATACAGGTGGTGGTCAAATGATCATCTTGGTTGACTTCAAACCCTTGTATCCTAGGTTCGAATCCAGCCGTCGCCACGGGTCGCTTTCGCCAATTGGTAGCCTTTAGTTGGCTGCAACCCTCCCTGAAAAATTTACCTATTATTGTTGAATTAAAAAGAATCAAGTAAATGACTAAAGAACTAAATTAAGTATTAACGTGAGGGCCGTAGAGTTGAGCACGCCCGTTTTTGGGACGATCAGATTTCAATGCTGAATCGTACGGACTTATTTATTCCAGTAAACGAATTGTAGGAAGATTCTTTAACTGGCCTGCTCAGGAAATCATATAATGACAGACAGTGAAAGAATAACAATAAACGTAACTGAACTTTATGTTCAAACCCGAGAAAGGGTCCATAACTCGTCGGGAAACGATCAACCTTTCTCCGTTCAGTCTTCAACTGCTCTCTGTCCGTAACCCCGGACAACGATACATGTTAACCTTGTTTACGGATAAAACCGAATAATTCAAAACAATACTTCACTGTCAGGAAAATGGGCTGTTATTTGGGATCTGTTAACAAAGACCATGGATACAATATATGTGCTAGATGTTTCCAGAAAGGAAGTATACACAGTGTCTTTCCAGACCCTTTGTGAAATTACGTATGGTGATAAATCGAATGTCTACCAATGCGCCTGATTATACGCCTCTCCTTGGCTAATATGAGAACCAGTTATGTTGTTCACCTCCCTTTTTGGCAAACACGGCCGGGGCAGCTGGCCAAATTCCCATTCCCCCTGCAGAAGTTGCGATACCAGGGTTGGATAACCGTTAACGTTAGCACAGGCAGACCTACAAATATCACGGGCTGTTCTCGCAGAGCATGGTCATATTAGTTGAAAACTTCCCGCTTTACAATATGATAAAAGAGGCAAAGTAACGAAACGTATCATAGCCGAAATCAGTTAGGAAACTATACGAAAAAATGGTGTATTATAATATGCATAAGAGTTTAAAGGTCGAGAACACAACATTGCCGAGAAAGATGATAAGTAGCACCACGGTTACCGTGGGCCACCTTTCTCAAGATCGGTTTATAATCCAACCGTGAATGATGACAGAACCATTGACGGATTACCTCCTAAAAGGAAGTCAGCAATAACAGTTTTGGCAAAGCAAATATACCAAAATGCAAGGGGTCCAAGGTTTCCAATAGACTACGGCATTTACGCAAGTCACCGCTTTCACTAAGTTCTTTTCAAAATAGTATTGAGTAGATTTTTAAACTAGTTTTTTCTAATTCTTGTGTCTATGTGAATATGATAAGATCTTTTCCAAAATAAATTTATAAAAACACTTCTGGCTGAGTCTAAGTTTCATTTACTCTCATTTGACTTGCAGGTTCCATCTAAGGGCCCAAATGACAAAAAATAAACGACCTTTATGTCAGTCAAGGTCACAAAGGCTACCGTGTTCAGCCTACTGGTCAGGGATTCCAATCAATTCCTTTCAGTTGTCCTTGAAATTTATAAGATCTACGTGGTCTACTAGAAGCCGTATTTTCTGAGTGAATAAAATGCAATTCATGTCAAATTTCCCGAGAGATCCTTGTGAAAAACACCTCCCTTGGGTTTTACTTCCAAAAATCACCGGGTGATTGGAATTCTAATTTTCTTTATGAAGTCTGCTTCTGGGTTGAGTTCTTGTCACATCGAAGTATTTAAAAAAAACATTTCGCCCATTTAATTGCATGAATTTTTTGAGAAAGTCCCTAGTTTTAGCCGGTAAAAATCGCATAAATAATGCCAAAAAGATCCTTGTTCGGAAGACTAATTAGGCTTCACGGAATCAAAAATATTGCCAGAAATTTGGCGAGTCATCGCAGTTTGGACATTATTCATTACTGGCACCGCGTATTTCAAAATTTAGAAGGGTCAACGGACCTTAGACATTAGCAGTATTTCACGAAGCTCAAGGCAGAATTCCCACCGGCAATTCGAATCGGAGAAAAACCTTACAAGTGGTTGATTTATTTTGCAAAATAATGCGCATTTTGTCAGTATCTCGTGATTATTATTTGTTACTTTTAAAAATTAGCCCTCACTGGACATCCTAAGTTCATCGTTACCTTCGCACTTCTTTCCTACTTTTTCCAAACTTCAGCAACGAATGTTACCAGGTCCATAAATCAAAATAGTTGGCATAATATTTAGGCAATCTTTTATTGGCTTGTGTTGCAAGTGTAAAGTTTGTCCCTTTACATTTCTAAAACCGTTAATGAGGAAAAAAAGGTTTGATCTGACAGCTCGAAGCCGTTTTTCTATCAGCGATTGCCATGGTCACCGAGACTTACTGATCAGTGAAGAAACATTTTAAAACTGGATTTAGTCCGAAAATATTCACCCTTTGTTTGAAGAAATCCTCGTTATGAAAACTAGTTCTTACTTCCCCTGAGTATAAACAGAATATTGAGGTATTGGGCAGTGAAATATTGGGGGAACTTTGTCCCTTTTGTCTAATTTTTGTAAACGAGGACAACAACGGTACGCTGATCTATGAGGAACGCCCCGTCAATCACCAACGTTAGACACGCCAGTTTTTAACTGGTACAGAATTAAACGAGACAATTGCTCCTGATGATTCAGGCCGTCATGTTGGTCTCGCGGATGCAATGGTTGTCGTTAACCTAATAAAGAAAGCCGGTCAGTAGTTGCCTTTGAGAGCTCTATTAGCTATTAATATGCAACTTCTCCGGAAGTAAGCCTCAAGACCAGTTTGAGGCTGTCAACTAACTCATCCCTATGGTACACAAACCGCTGCATTCGCAGTACATGATCACACTCTGATCCACTGGATGAACGAAACGAAACGACTAAAGAGACTTGGCGAGTTCCGTTGCTTTTATCGGGCAATTGAGGCTTTTCTAGATCAATGTTTAGTGAATAATTTTATTTTTGGATTTTGATGAAGTCAGTCAGGAGCGTGAAGCAATTGGTCCACCACAGCATCAGACTTGGCTGCGAGTGAAATAAGGAGAAATATTTTTCTATGCAAGAGGCATATTTTTCGGCTGATAGCGTCCTTCAGGAGCAAGTAACTTAATTCACAGTCTTTTAATCCGGTACGCGTACCAGGTGCTCCGTTATCCTCCCATCTAAATGCTACTTACAGTCAATTTGTCTACTATGGACCTCAGTGTCATCGTTCTCGATGATACCTGTGACTGGCTAATAAACAATTGTCAGCGAACCAAATCTGTACTCCCCTAGTGGATTCTTCTGCGAAAAGCATGTAAATTACACACCTACGAATTGCACGTGTACTGTACCGGAGAAAGAGGTGTGTGGCACGGGAGTACTGGATGCGCGCATCTGATGAACGACAAAAAAGGGGTAAAATTGGTCTTGTGCTTCCAGCTGCAAACCCTTTGCCTTCAAATGTGTCAACTTGTCTTTCGCAGGGAAGTAAACAGGATGGCTTGAATACTTACCCAAAACTGAACCGGTTCCAATTTTAGATGTATTCATTCATTGCTGGCTGATGGACACCGCAGTAGCAGATAAATGGTTGAAGTTAGGTTCAATTCTGCGGTGGTTATTCGTTTTTCAACAAGCTGAAATCAAAACCTTTTTGTAATTACGGTTTAACAGGCACAAATTAATCGTGTTCTAAATCTAGTGAGAAAATGCAGGGAAAATAGTGTGAGGGGATGTGAAGTGGAAGTGTCTTTTGGTCAAGCGGTAATTTAAACTACACCGCCAAGGTCGATGAACATTTACGTTATCTTTTCATGTCAAAGCGAAGTAGTGAAACTGCGCAATGTTGTTTCTACGAGTCCAGTGCAGCTGAGGTACTTGTAGCCTATCTGACAGAATGGTGAGTACGTCAAACTATGAACGATATTTGGGAACGGCGAAGAAAGCGGCGGACAAGAACCAAGAGGCCCTGGTTCGGTAGTCAGACAACAAGCTTTCAACCGTCCAGAATCAAGATCAAGGCTGGACTCAGCAAAACAGACCAAATATTTGGCAGGCAGATAGTACGTCATCATTTATCCAGAATCCAGAACAAGATTGGGGCCAGCAAAGCCTACTTATGGACCAATCAGTGACCAACAATAGTCAGAACCGACCGGAGCTGAATCAGCCAATGGGGCTACAACTAGAGTAGCCACCGCGAAGGTTGGCCCGTCAATAAACATTTACTCAAAATGTTTACCAACAAGGACTTGGTTACGGTCACCGCGTACCTCACATAAATGGTGTATCTTACACCAATACAGAGAGGTGATCCAAAGGTATAATAGTCTGCTTATTAGAGTTAGTGGGACAGCTCGAAACAGGTACCAGAACTAGTGTAGTGTAGTTGTGTTCACATATCTTTCATAGTGACCGAAAGCAAAATGTAGATACCTGGATAAATATCTTTGGGAAATCACAACTGAATTCTACGGATAATTCCTTGAAAACAAAAGTCAAAAACACAATTGTTTCTCTCTGATAAAGTACATATTAAACATATTACGAGCACTGTTTCACAGAGAACAGAAAATGTGCTCGGCGGATGCTCTAGATGAGGAAATGAATCAGATCTCTAAAGCTCCGGTAGTAAATTGATATCGAGCATCGTTTCTGATGAGGTATTGCCACCTGAAGCCAAGAGAGGATACTCCAACCACGGTGTCCAAGATGAAATTTTATTCTAATGTCCCTTACAAAATGATAGTGTAAGTGAGTTGATCAGAAAGCGCTTGCCGTCAGCTGTGAGCCGCACCGACTAAGCAGTCAATCCGGTAATCGTAATTACGACTAACCGGTCAACTAAGCTATCAGTGATAATTGGTGGTTGGTAATTTTTGGTCGGTTAGACGCAGCCAAGCTCGAGAACCAAGCCACTGCGGAGGCTAGTTGAATTACTAGTAGCAATTAGTATTTCCGCTGGTAGATGACATTTCTGGCGGGCACACAAGTGGTTTGTTCACCAGTATATTTATATTTATATATGCATATATATATGTATAATACTAGACTGAAAGGGTGTTTAGTAGTCATGACTTTCTCCCACTGTGAGGACTACCAGTTCACTAGTTTCAATAACTGATACGTCAGTCAGAAATCATTACCGACATTTGACGTTAGGATGTAAGTGAGTAGTTTTCATCTTCGTATTTTGTGTTGTTCCAATTTTCATATGCCGCAGTGCTCTTTCCAATCCCACTAAGAATTTCAAGGAATAAAATTCGGTAAAAATTCAGCTTATCTAGTCGGAATTTGACAACCGTGTTGTGTGTACGAACAGAAAACAGTGTAACCCTAACCCGTAGCACGTGATTTGTTCGACTCAGCCTTGAGGAGACTGTCAGTCACAAAGCAACATAGAAGGGGTTAGGGAAATTGTATTTCCTCCCTAATGTGTATCCCATCATCAAGATGGGTTTGGCTACAACTGGCGTCTAATGTTAATTAACAAGGACAGTTTGAAGTGGCGTTCTCGAGACCACTTGGCATATACGATCGTACGGTATGATAGGAGAAAAGTGTCTATGGATTGTCCATCAACTGATATAAACTTAATTAAGTCAAGCAACCAGTAATGAGAAATTGATGGAACAAGGAATGAAGAGGAGACACTAAGGCAAATCTTTACCTATTTAAAAGAGAAGAACACAACACGAAAATGTAGTCCGATTGAAAAATCAGAGGAAAACTCAGATCTATGTGTTAGTTTGGCCTTCAAAATAGATGATCGTTTCACTTCTTGCAAGAATGGGGGTACAGTTTTCTTCGGTGAAGCTCTGCAGCTGAACAAAGATACCTATCCACTCAGTATGTCAGGACGGAAAGAGATTCGAAGTAGGTCAAAAATCCATGCGCTATTTGACGTCGTAAACGACAAAAATATAATGCCAATAACACGAAGTATTAGGCGGAAAATTATTATTAACCGACTTTTCTGTTACGGTGGATTATCATTCTTAAGGTAGTTTTACAGTTGTGTGACTCGGAGCAATCAGTTATACGTCGACGGGTGTGAGTTGGCTGAGGTTTTCATCGATTAGAATGATGGGTTTTAAATCACATCGGCTCCCATTATCAGAGTTAGTGTTGACAAAATCAACTCCCGATGTGAACTCCAGGCTGCTTATTCGTTAGAGATGTCGGTGAGGTCCGAATTCCGGCAACCTTTGCCTCGTCATTTCGGCATGCTGGGTAGATGCTAACTGCTAGAGCTCCGGAGTAAAGGAGATCAGTGCATGCTTCCAATCCTCATTGGACGGCATTCCTGTCATCATAGTCTGTACTCTGTCCTTCGGCTATGAAGTGAAGTGCGGTCGGTGAATTCCGCTCCAGTTTCGCTAAGACCGTCATGTGTGAAAGGCCTCCATCATTCTTTCTTCTTTTGTCTCAATAATCTGACACTAAAATTTCCGGAACTTTGTCCATCATATTCAACTGGACTTTCCTCACAACCAGTCTTATAAACGCAGTAGTTTTGATCTCGCTAATTGATTGTATCACCGGCTTGGGTAAGGCGGCAAATCAGAGTATTCCCTATCCGAGAAAGATGTGTGAATATTGTATTCGCGGGTAATTTTTCTCATTTCCCCAGAAATGCCTGATCTGTTTGGAAAGTCAGTGGAAGCTAAATAGGTTTTTTCTCCTGCAGCTTTTGTCCTTGATTTACTTTTTTCAGTCAGTTGGCTTCTTATTGGATGTGGGGGATAGCGTTTGCCATGAAGTACTGTGCTTAGAAATCTCTTTTCTTGCTCACAGGTGATATTCTCATCATACAGTTTCCATCTCTGTTAGCTAGCTAGGAGATAAACACCCGCTTTACACACTGTCGCTGAGCTGAATCGAAATAGTTATGTTTACCAGAACATGTGGTTTATTTTATGAACGCTGGTGGCGAATTTTCGGGGGTCATTCCCCTTTCAAATGCCTGTTTAGAAGAGTTAATGCTCTCTCGTTGCCTCCCTTCTTGACTGTAAAAGTAATGGAGCAGCGTAGCTCATTAAAGCATTGAAGAAATTCATCTCTCAGTTTGGATCTGATAACAGTGGAGTATCATCCGTGCATCTGATCTATAAAAGTGGAGGGGTTTGAAAAGCAGCTAGGGCTTTGGATTTGACTGGATGTAGAAAAGATTGCAACAACTGGGGAGGTCGTGGATTCCAGGGCAAAGCCAACACGGTTGCAAGATAAAGTAAGTTGAAGGTAGATAAGGTTCTAGACCTGTGATTACTTCTGAAGGCTATAATGGACTCCGGTTTTCGGACATCAGAGGTCAATAAGTGAGGCAAATAGTCTAAACAGTTTTTTGTTTAAACTCTTGTATATGAAGAAATTGCATCGAAGCTCACTAGAACTTCATCCCTCGCTAGATCAACATTTTGTACAATACAAAAGTGTCATTACTGTGAATTACCACCATTTTTGGATATGATTTCAGTAGAGGAAAAGAGATATCTTACTAACGTGTAGTTTCCACGTGGTGTGTAGTCCACTGTCGGGCGAATGAGTGTATTCGGTTCGCTGATTTTCGGTAACTCATCAAATCTATCAGACCTATTGACCTTTAGCGTCACAGCAGGCCTCAATTATTTTCCAAGTTTTTATTTGAGGTAAGAAGGCTAATTTATTGGAAAAGCTTTTGCTTTGCTAACCCTTACAGTCTTTTTCTTTTCTAAATCTTTTCATCTGGCTCACCTCCAAAGGGTCTCAAAGCTTGTGACTCACATTTGGATCTATTTAGGATGACGGAGAGATCGCCTTTGTCAGCCCTGGCTTTGTAAATAGAATGATCCCGTGTTAAAGCAGTCAACGGTTTTTCTTCTTCTTTTGTTATGAGTGAAGCATTTGGTTTTTGGTTACTCAGGATGTTCATGTTTACACTCTGGCTTAGTCAGTTCTTCGTCCGAAAGCTTTCCCAAAAACTGATTCATTGAAGGGACTATTTCCCGTATCATCACGTGTTTTCGGTGTAAATCGAAATACGGACCTTTTTGCAGCCGCAATAATTTCGTCAGTATCAACCATCTGCTTGGTAAGCTTTTGCTAAATTTTCAGGATCTGTCCCCGGTAGTTGTTGTAACTTTCATTTTGGTCTTTTTTGGTGGTTTTTCGATCCAATAATTTGTCAGACTTGCTCACTTATCTTGATTGGCGAGACCGAAAAGCGTGTAGTCTTAGCCATTCGACAACGAACTGGACTTCGTCCAAAACAATCCATGGAAGTAAAACACACAGAAAGGCATCGGAGACATTGAATTCGTGTTTATTCTGACATCACGAATACGTTGCCGGAAGAAGGCGTGGGATCCACTTCAAGCAGCTTTATGAGAACAAACCGAGTTATCTGATGGTTTTACACAAATACAATTAGGAGTAATGTCGTTCCGAAGACGGCGTTCATTGAATGCTAGATGGTTTGCCGAGTTGTCAGAAATTACTAATCTCCATCAAGAATCAAACCAAAAACCTTACCACGGTATGAGGTTTTTCTCTATACCGGTAATGTGTTTACACTTGAGGTCCGAAAGTTTATTTTAAGCAACCGGTGTTTATCGCCTCTTCCGTGCTCGTTACGATAAAACATGTTGTACTTGTACCTCATTGTCATCATCATACATTTGACCGAGGAACTTTTCTACCTTTAAATGGTTTGTAAATAAAAAAAGATATCAACTGATATCGTGGAGAGTCTAACTCAACGAACTTTATCCCCCTTTGAAACTGAATCCTTAAATATCCATGCGCAGAAGACGGAATTTACTACTTGATTACTTCAACTCACAGACAAAAGTGGAGAAATCGTGTTCACATTCCCATATTTATTGTTCCGGAGGATAACACAAAGATTAATTAAACCTTTTTCGAACAACTCTGATCCAGCCTGTTATTTGTACAACCAGTCTTATTTTGACAGTTCTTCGTGGAACTCTGTTAGCACTCTGCCGTGGCACCTAATACGGATTTCAGTGAAGTGATTATAAATTGCGGGGACAATTCGTAGCGGAAGCACCTCATAACAATGTCAAACAGTCTATAGTTTTTTACAGATGTCCGTCTAATCCCGGCAGCCGTATTTTTCCAGTTAAAAAATGACCGACATGAACTGGTGGAAATGGGCCTACTAAACAGGAGCTGAAATACGTAACAGTTTAACTCATCATGACACAAATCCAAAAGCTTTTCTAGAAAATATTCCAGACTACAATAAGTTTCTCGCATGTCGACATTCGTGTCGTAGATTTCCATCGTTTGGAGCCAAAAAGCAACTTTACTTATTCAGGTGATTGTAGGTTCTACAAAAACTTCGTTTTCATTGTGCGAACAACAATGATTTTACCGGTTTTAATAGTATCGGAAATCGCTGGATTACTTTGCATTACCTCTCGCTGGAGATCCAACTTGAAAGATTTATTCATTTCCAAACTGTTCCACGGTTTTTAAAAGGTCTCTTAAGTTATATTGGCTTCGGTAGTATAGTAAGCTAACAGGCAATACATTATTGCTATTATTATCATGAGCCAGTGAACTATTTGTACGAAATTATTACATACCATAGTAGAAAGGAAAAGTCAGATTCAATATAATCTGTGAACAGATTTCTCGTATCATTGCAAACCGATTAGGACCTCAGGTATCATCATTCTTTGTTCCGTTACGGGAATGGTGCTTCACCGCCAAAAACAATATTCGATGTGATCTGCTCCGTAGTTCGCACCGACAAAGGCAGCTGATCTGTGATCAATAAAAAATCGACCTCGTCTAAACTATTTTCATGGTGCAATATTTGTTTTGCATGGCCTTAAGTTCGCTGGCAATCACATTTCTGCTGAGCATCAAAACACTCACGACTATTTTGTTCGCGCGCGTCTGGTAGCGTAAAAGAATATTCTGCTTGATTGACAAACTATTCTGCTACACTCATTCCCCTCTTCTTCCGTTTATGGATTTAGCTATGAATAATGAAACGAGCAGAATTACCTAAACTGTGATGTTTAATTCTACGTCATAATACTCAGCATCCGTCCAGTTATCATTTTATAATATATTCCACTTCTTCCCGTGGAGAATACTCACGTTTACTTATACAATGTGCTGTTGGCCCGAGGTGCCTGAATCTTTTGCAATGGAAAATCTACGTGCATCTTTTACATCGAAAAATCAAACACCGCGGGCCAGAATCAAACCAGGGACACTTCGCTTACCAGGGTTCTGCACGGCGTTTGACTTTTCAACGTGAAAGATATCGGTAGATTTTCTATTCCATAGTTATTTGTTTACGGTTCTCCTTTCTGTACATCGAGTGGGTAATGTGAATGCTCAACAGGTCAAAAGTAGCGAAAGTAATAAGAGAGATGACGTAATACCGATTTGTTCCAAAGAAACTTTAATGTCATTTGATGTAAATAGCATGTTATTGTGTCTGGATGAGAGAACAAAAATCTCCTCGGAGGCACACTACTGGCTTTGCCGTTGTTGCTGCTCATCACGTATGCGTAAACGTTACTCTCCTGCCCAATCAACCCTGCAGTTGAGCATTCCACATTTAGTTCATCAACTTAATGCCATTTGAATCGTGAGGAACTTGCATGAAAGAACGGTGCATGTTTAGAATCTCAAGGCGATTTCTCGAAAGCTATTTCGGGGCAATCTTTCCATCTCATCCAGATGCAATAATATACTACTTACATCGAAAATCGAAACTTGGAACCGTATCCTTGTTCTGAATGTTGTTCGTGATTGACCGACGAAATAACCTTCGAAGAATCACCTTGTGATTCTTAACATGGATTCTTCGTCCATGCAAGCTCCTAACTATTTAAATGAGATCAAACCTGAATGTGCTTAAAAAGTATATATCGCGAATGCTACTCATCAAATGTAGCATTTTCTTGATGACGTATGACTTTTCATGTGATTAACAATCTCGTTGATTAAAAATGTCTCAAAAACCGCCATTCAACAAATTAGCTTATTGGACTGTTTTATTACAATGGTTGATTTTTCAAGTAGCACTGAAGATCCAAAGTGATTGCCAACATCTAGTGGTTGATAGATCCATTTTTTCTCGCACAGTGCTGGCCTTAATAGCGTCACGCGCAGTAAGCCCTGTTAGCCTGCCTGGTGAAGTGCGAAACTCACGGACATGCACCCATTGGGAAATTTTCTTATGAAACTCTATGGATATGCATGTTGTTACTGCGCGCTTGCACATCAGTGCAGTGAACGGAGAATACCCTGCAACCTAAGAGGCCCACGGCACTATTACGGGTAGCCCGCAACCGGACCCTGAAACCTGGAGTGACAGAGAACCACATGAGATCCCAATAGGTCAATTATGGTAACGTGATGACTCTGCGGTGTAATCGCTTTTGCCTCGCCCATCCGTTCGGTTGAGGCAACTGTGGGGAACACCGATTTGGAACAGGATGTTTATTGTCCTGCTTAGACAATGACCGTGTGTGTACTTGAGCACGTGGGTTAGCAAACGACAAATTAAATAGCGCGAGCCTAAATTGCAAACGTTTTATGTAGACATGTCAAACCAATAGACAATCTGCTTCAATGAGCTGAAGCATAAAAAAATTTCACACACCGTTATTTCAAGAAGTCAAATAAAAGAGCTTTTCGAGTACTCCAGTGGGGTTCCGTCGATGTATTGAGTGTGTATGGTACATGAAGTAGTGGAACAGACTTCAAATCTTTTACTGCTGAAACCATGATAACACAGCCGTTGAACGTATAGTCCTTCCTTGGTTAAGATCAACTGAAACTTTTGCCTATTTTCTCTGTGCAAACCTCATGATAATATCTCGGATTTCTGCAACTTATTTTCATTATCCATATTATTTTCTTTTGTAATATGTTTAGTGTCTCAGTTGTATGACGGTTGGATGATTATCCTATCGAACCACAAGGAAGATGTTCCAGGGTTCAAATTCTTTCTTCGCACGGTCACTTTCCCATTTGGTAGCTTTCAATCGACCACGAACCCCGTCCGAAAATGTTGCACAGTTGACGCAAAGCGGTTGATACAGAAAGTAAAACATTAACTGAATTGGTATTTTCATTATTATAATTACTACTGGGCGCGGATCCATGAAATGAGCTGCCTAACGCTCCGTACAGTTGAAACCAATAGTCAGACAATTGTGCAATATTTTGCCCCCCGTTCAAAGTCTGCTTTCTGTGATTTCCATCTTATCCGACTTTACCGAGACAGAGAATTGGTAAAGCCATTTTGAAGTACAAAGACCGTTAGAAACATCCGTATTCGGTAAATAACCATCAATGCTGTCGGTAAGGATGGTAGAACGATCACAATCAACACTCCAACCGTTTACCACAGTATCTCTGGAAGTATCAGTCAAAATTTTATTCCTTTCTGTTGAAAAACCGATACATCAGTAAATAAGCTAGTTTCAATACTATCATAAAAAATTTGGATTACCGGAACTTGTTCTTGGTTGCTTATTTTTAATCTACTTTCGGAATGGCTAGAATAAACGAATGAAGAATACTTTAGCAGCAGGTCCGACTGGTAATTGCCGCTAAAAATGAAGTTATTGCTTGAAATCAGAATAGCCCTTTTTAGTTGAATTGCATCGTACTGTATGCTAAGTAACTCAATTTTTAGCCACAAGAATGCTTACAACAGTTCACTCTGAATAGTCAAATACATAGTTTCAATTTGAGCCCGCAATACAAAATCAACTAGCGCTCAAAAAAGACTCGTTCCAAAATTGTTATCAATCATTTGATTAAAATGTTTTACTGTGACTGCAAACTTCCTAATGGTGTATGAGGTACATGTTGATCTGTTTCGTTGCATTCAATTTACATTTGATGCCGATTATCAAAAACCAAACTGGAACTTTTAGTGCAAACTTCAGAGTGTTTTCCTGGGGGCTCAGCAAACTCCCAGTTCCTTCTTGAAAGGCATTTTGCAAGAAGAATGCCCTATCATAAGGTATTGCATTAATATTGATTAGGCAACGACATTACCACGTGGTGTTAATTAAGTTTGATGGTCGTTATCTGTTGGCTTCCTGTATGACTCATCTCCCACAATTTTGTTTCGAAAAGATGACGATGTTTCATTTCACTCTGGTCTGACAGAATATCTTTCAGACACAACAGTCCATTTGCGTATGGTCAACAGCTGAGCGGGCAATTTTGTGCCAAAACGTGATTCATTTGTGAAATATCGTGCAGCCTCCCCAATTACGGGTCATTTTGTTGTATTAAGCATATATCAACGGTTGGTCTTCTCTCCTGAGCTTAGGCTAATAGCACTCAACATTAGTATTATCACAGAATTATTAAATATGTCAACCTAACTTGCTATACCTTTGTTTTTCCCGAATAAATCTCCCTTCGGGAAAGCAGTCACCGATCTCGATCTGAAAACCTGCAAAACACCTTTAAGCTTACGATTGTTTGCTCGTCAATAGAGGCGGACAAGCATCGATAAACGTCCTTCAGCAGTGAGCACAATTTTCCCGTCGGTCACCAGCTAGAACAACAAAAGAACAAATCTCGTGGCTTTTCATTCAAAAATTCTAAAATTCCCCTGAAAGGAAGTCAGCGGTTCATTTATTTTTTAGGGTCAACATGACTAGGCGATAGAATCAAAAAAGCCATTAAAAAAGAAAATAAAATTGGGAGTAAAAATAATTTTTAAGATGCATATTTAAATAACACCAATAATACTCAGCAACATAAAATCTATTGGATTTCTCATTCATTTGATCTCTAACACACTACTTGAAGATTCGCTTGAAAATCGAGGACGCGTCAGTTTCACTCTAGTCGATGAACCCTTGTAGATTCCTCACCCTTCCACTGGGGACCAAATACCCACCATGTTTGAAAGCAAATGTTTCCCTCGTTATCGTCCACACGATGTTTGATTGCTCTAGCTCCCCCGGGTCTTCTCGTTGCTCGTGTCGATAGAAAAGAAAAAGGAAGCTTGATTTCTGCCCTGAAGGAATTACCTAGCTCAAAAACGGAGTAATTTTCAGCATTTTTCAAGAAAGATCTTGAATGTACTAGGTGAACATTTGAGTCGCAGTCGGTAGTGTATGCTCTCTGGTGACTTTTGACTGCAATTCCCATTAAAGGATGACGGAAATAGCGGATTGTCTACAGCAAAATATCACTTTACTCGGTTCAATAATTGTCTATCATTAGGTCTAATAAACTCCCGCTCAATTTACCGAAGAATTTGATTGATTACACAATTTTCATAAAGCTACTCTAGCTTTGTCCCTAGCGAGGCCAGTTTTCTCAGTTCAGATGAAAAAAAAAGGTTTTCCAACACGAAAAACTATAACAAGCTAATGCTGTGATGACACTTTAACAAATACCGCGGACTTTCGATAGATATTCGCTAAAGAAAGACGCACAGAATTAATCGAGACAATCATCTTGCCCACCATTAGACAGATAATCCAAGCAACATCGTCTACTCCGCAAATGAATGATTCACTTCCCATTTTCATTCAACACTGTCCGTCAGGTTATAGCTGCTAAAATTTCCGGGAGTTACATTAGCAGGGAATGGAGAACACGTTGGACTGAACTCAATGAAGAAACCTCCCATTTTATCTGGGATTCGAACCCAGACATGGCATTTTCTGACGCGTTTATACTACTTCCTCTACGTCACCTGCGCTACTGGGCCACACCAAGCATTGTATATAATTCACATGTAAGTCAGACTGATTGCCCAAGAAATTGCTTTGTCTTAACAGCCACGAAGTTAGTTGTATGGGCCTCTTGTGTCTATGTTTGGCGAGTAAGTCGCAAGCGTATTGTCCCCAGTGGAGGGGATATTATCAGTGAGTAGGTCAACTCAGCTGCTGATGAAATGGTTCAGACCCAAAAGTCAAACTCAGCTTTCATCAGCCTATTTAAACCATCAGACTGAGCTACAGATAACACCGATATCTGTACAGTAGCTAAAGAAAATAGTGTTGCCCAATGAATCAACCCGTGTTCACCAGCTGAATCCACGGATGGGTCACTGACATGATTCAGTTGTAAAACTGGCAGTAAATTTTGAGTGGCTCCACATCCCACCAAGTTTGATAACAGCTTCGGTTTGTACCATCTGGGTAGTTTTGCAATCTTCTTGTCAGAAATATAAAAATCATGTAGTTTTCGATGATTTAGAAAATCTTTCCACAGGGTTGAAGATTAGCCTCATGATGTTAGCACACAACGAGACAGTTCAATCGGGATTGAACAGTAACAGTGTAATTAAAAATGACTTTCACGCAATACACCAGGGATTGGTTACCACTAAAATTTACTAGCAAGTGAGTGAGTTATTAGGGTCATTTACTTTCCCAATATTCTAATTTCTTCTATGCCTATCACGGGACAAAGGGGAATAATTCGAACAGGAGCCACGGAATATCAGCTATTGTCTAATAGGAGTTGCATAGAAAACAAATGGATCCATAACCTCCTAATAAAATATCATATTAGTGAAGATAAAGAAAGATCAGTGTTGTTCAGTTGCTGAATTTGCTCGTCTGCTTTCTGTTGTACTGGAGTAAACACCTAGCATCCCGTCTTAGCACTGCCATCGGTAAGCAGTTATAGAATAGCAAAGTGTGGTTTGTTCTCTTTCTCTGGATAAAGATGTTCCGACAATATGGACACAGAAAAACACCGGGAAAAACTGGTCGAACTTAGTCGAAACAACAATGATTAGCGTTAATTAAAATGATAGTATCAGACCAAGGAAACCACCACGTTTACAGTCTTTAGTGGTCGAATTGCCTAACTTGATAGGAGGTATCGAAAAGGGCTCCGATACAGGAGTACGCACCCGAAAGTGATAAGAAGGCCGATGATGCGAAATCGTACGCTGCACTTACTACTGAACTCAGTTTATATGCGCATAGATATGCTTGTGTGTACCACTTGCCAAATTAAATGTCAAACAGTCACTTTTAAAGTCCGCGAGGCTGTAATGCACGACGTCCCCTGGATCGCATACCGATTCATCACATAATCATCCTTTGTTCAATGCGTAGTTATGCAAGCTCCCGTGTCATCCCCTGTGTTCACGTATTTGCAATTGATATAGTATCGACTTCACTGTCACGTGTCTCGTATGCAGCCCAGTTAAAGTAGCGCTTCTTCTACACGGACCGTGAACTGTAGCGGTTCGGATATATATTTTAACCTGTGTTTTTAAAAATTCCCCGGTTTCAACAGATCATGGTTACCTTTGACAGTATGTTTTCTTCAATTTTATTGACGTCAAGGGTTGCTCTTCATCATGCTATCTTCCTGATATCGCCGATCTTCACTCAATAGATCAAACGGCCATGAAAAATGAAGAGACTGGAGAATGTAAGTGATGTAATTTGCTTCTTTAAGGAATACGCATACAGCTTACAAACGGTACTCGCAGCTCTCTCGAATCTATGGTCAGAGGACGCAAAAATGAACTGAGCTGGTTTCTCAAAACATAAAATCGAGTTCATATTTGTTAGACCATGTCTAACCTGTATCGAATAACCATATTGTTACATGAAGGCAAAAAGGAAAACACGCATCTTTACTGCCTCAGTCAAAAATTCAAATTTATAGAGCTGCTGAATTCAACTAGATGGTCAGCCGTACTGCTCCATAATAGATCCTTCGACTGTTTGCGCTGTTTGGCTCGTGCTTGGCCATGCTTTTGCAAACACTTACACTGTTCTGATTGGCACAGTTTTCCAGGTTTTTCCTTCGATTGCTGAGAACGGAAGTATGACCTGTATCTCTCACTTTCAGCCGGTCATGATACCAATTCGGGGACCTATTGAGGTCCGCCTGCTTGTCAGTGATTTTATTCGTCCGTCTCAGGATGCCTCCGAGGTAGCCACTGCTTCCTCTTTGGTCCGTCCCCTGGTTGATTGATACAGTCGTCTTGATAAACACTTTATGTTACCAAAGCTGTCTGTACTGTACTTGCCTTAAAGCGTTCATTCCATGTACACTATAGCTTACATCGGTCTCTGTTGATCTATTTTCTCTGCAACCAACTGAGTGATTTGGAAGCTGATATTTTTGTTCCTTGAGACAATGTACAGGTCATTCAAAGGCCTCTGGAAATTGCTAACTCCCAGATTTATCTCACCGGATTTGCTTTGGTTCCTCAGTTTTAGCAGAACTTCAGGTGCAAACAAATTCCATTTTCATGATTGGTTTTCGTTGTCGTATCGTTTTTCTTTCCAATTCCTGGCAGCTCTCGTCCGCGAAACCGTCAACTTCTCTGGTTGCTTTCAGCCAACCACTTTCCTCTTTAAGCCACGTGTCCAACAACATTCTGAGTACCCTCCAAAAATCAGATTAAACGGTGTCTACTGGTTTTGAGCGGTTTGTCTTGCGGCAACTGAGCCATATTTCTTGTAGTCCATCTTTCCAATCCCTATCGATAACGTTTACCGTTTATTTTTCACATTTCTGTAAAACTGTTCTATTACCATTTGTCTGAGACCAGTGGTTTGATGTCCGTACTCTCCAAATGTTCCAATGTTCTAACAAGTCCCAAGATTTCTTTGACCCAGTATACAGACCCTGGTCCTTGTGGATTTTCTCAGGTACAGCGAACGGAACTACCGCGTTATTGACAAATAGACAGGAGGTTGTTTTTCCTTTTGGCGCATAATGGTAACTAACTTTATCCACCGGGGAACATGATCAACCATCTTTACTATATACCGATTTTCGGTTGAGCTCACTGGTTATAAAAATTGCTGCACTTCTGTGGGTTACCTCTTTGATGATGCCAGCATGAGCTGTTCGCTGACAGCACAAACAAGTCTATATATATAACCATCATTATCGTGACTCATCTTGGATCAGAAAAAGGTTGCTTTTTACCAGTTCAAAAACTCGTCGTCCTATATTAACGCCAACAAACGCAAGCAATATCACTCCTTCATTTTAGGTAAGGGAAATGAATAGCAGTCGTCTCAGTTTCCGACCACGGTATGCATCGACATCGACCATGAGTCTGTGGTCATCCAAGTGCAAGAGATTCCAAAATTTCAGTAAATGTCTTATCCCCGGTGAGAATCCCCGTGGTTAGGTTTGGAATGGAATGTGCGTGCAAGCCGTCCGGACTGGACCGTCATTCCTTTGAGACCAAAAAACTATACATTTGTGGGCTTCAACCGATCCACTGGTGTTGTTCGGTCTTCGACTGAACGCGACTACTCATTAGGTGTCTCGTTTTATCGGTCATACGTTTTTGGATCGTGCATACCACATAATCATTACCATTTGATCCTGTGTTGTCACTAACCAATTTAGTGGATTATGATCAGCATTTAGGTTAAAGCTAGAGGCAGTTGGATGCATCATCCATTTCTGGAGTGCCTACACTATTATAAAGCTTTCCTCCCCTTTTGAGAGATAATTTGATTTTGTTCTCTTTAGAAAATGGCAGGAGTTCTCAGTTCTCTCGAGAAGCTGCGATACTATTGCATCGCTGCCAAACTTCTACATGCCGACGGCTACTGTGAACATCTCGTAGGGCCTTAGGATTGTCCAGATGATTCGAGATATTATAGCGCTTGTCTTGAGCTTCTTGAAAGCCTTGTATGTGTTCAACGTCCCATTGGGCTTTTTGCTCTTCCTTTGTAGCTTGAACTGATTATCGACCTTCTGCAAAAGATTCATAACAAACTTAGCGTCATAATTGACCGGGTTCAGGAGAAATCCTAATTGAAGCAGTGATTCCAGCTCACGGCGTGAAGCTTTCGATCCGAAGTGGTAATTGGATTTTTCATTATTTGGTCGATTATGCTTGAGGTCTGAATTTTTTTATAACGCATTTGAATCTACTTCGTATTATGTAAGGTTGCTTCACAGAGGACTTCTAGCAAACAGAAAATAATAGCCGTGGATATTCAGTAATGCAAGAGGTGTTGATAATGCGTAAGTGGAATGTGAATAAATCAAAATTTTGACTTCCCTAGTAGTCCCGAAAATAAAATGTGAATGAGTTGACTGACTGCAACGCCCCGCACCGTAATCAGTTAATTACACAAAATCCAGATCGGAAATGCACGAAGCATCCGAGAACGTTTAAATGGATTCGACTGAAGCATTTTTTGAGCCCAGCTCGCTAAAACAAACCACATTCGTCTTTTGAATATATCATTTACTTTAGTTCCCACATAACCGAATCAAATCTATGTTTGTGACCTTTAGACCTTTAAACCCTTTCACCTCGACTGGATATCGTTTCCTTATAAATTTCCAAACACAATCAAGTTCTTATTTTTTTATTGTCCTGCAACTAAATGTCCCGATTTCTGTCTTTTTTGGCATGATTGTTCTCTTACACAAGCAACTAATTGGAAGACGTTTAGCATGGTTTTAAACAACAGTTTCATCTAAGGTGGTACGAAAATAGCAAGCTTCAAAATGGTTTGTGTATTTGTAGTCTGTTCTGATCTCCCTGTTTTTTTCTATAACTACTAGCGTGCATTCAGAATATCAAACTTCAACTCTTTAGTCACCATAAATTTAGCCCAATGGTCATCTACTGGCTATGAAATGTGTGAATTCGGATGACAGAACACAAACGACTTTTTCATCTATACTTTTTACTAAGAATCGACTTCACATGGTAAAATATTAATAAACCATCTTGTCTGTTAAACACAAGATTAAGATGTGTACTTAAAGCCATATTTTTTTCATCACGAAGTTTTCCCAGTTCATTGGTATATCACTAGGTTTTCATCTGATGGTGGTTGCAGGAGTCCTATTCGTACCCCGATTGTTCATCTGCATCAACTGTTCAAACGGTGTGATGGAACCAAGCAGGTGGTGAACATGTTGACCAAAGTTCCGGGATAGTTCGCTCTGAGTACTTTTAAACCTGATTCCAACAGAAGACGCACTGGCTGCAGTTGAATTGACACCTTTATTGAGATTACAAACTTTTACATTTGCAAGTAATTCATTTAATTCCTTCCCGTTTCACTGCTACTCTTCAAGCATATTCAATCGCTTTGACGCTTCACCATAAAGTTGATCGATTTTGATGGTGTTCCGTTAAGATGAGACGCAAATTAGCACAGTTTATAGACCAGACAGTTTTGATGGTTAATATAGAATTCCATCTTTTTGATCTGTTTTCACAAGGAAAATGATTGAACTTCGTGAAAGAACAACGCTGAAGACTGCAAACGAAGGTGACATGGTTGTGAAAATAACCATTAGATGAACACGATATGTGAAGACAAAGAAACAAAAGACTGATTTGGATGGAAAATAAAAACAATCTTTTACTTCGTTCATTTATAATTATTGCAATCTTATTCGAGCTCGCTGGTTTTCTCCCTCCTCCGTGTGTATGTGTGTGTTTGTGTTCGTGCGTGTGTGTGTGTGTGTATGTGTGTGTGTGTGTGTGTGTGTGGTTTTATGAACATGGTTGTTGTTGCGCTCAAGCCTGACCTGATCATCCTAGTCGTAACGGATTAAAACTGGTGCTATTGTATTCGTTATGAATAGTTTGCGTTAATTATTACGTTATTTGATCACGTTACATGTTCATAATTTATCGATCAATGAAATTATAAACAGGCGTACCATTTCAGTTAGAGCATCACTCTTGATTATGCGGTAATAATCCCAGTCCAACGGAGGCTTCACAAACTAATCGACCTAACCAATCATCATATCTCGATATTAAACACAGTTTCGCATAATTCTCCTTTGAATGACTTTCAGAGTAATTCCCAGGCTATGATGTGCATGGAAGTTATAAAAATCCTGAGAAGTTGTCTTGGAAATTTAGGACGGGTAAAGCTTCCCGGGTGGGGTCTAACTTATCCGCTGGTAAGACCTTCAGAGACTTTTGGAGATGCAGCTAATAGTCGCTTCCAAAGGCCTTCTCAACGTCTCACCGTTTGCAGTTCTCCTTTCACTCTTTCTGCATTCTGATTCTTTCGGTTCTTGATCGAGGTTTTTACTGTGATAAAGCAGTTAGGAAAGCGGCTACTAGAGCATGGTTGATGGTTGCACGTACCGAGAAGCGTGCCCTTTAGTGTGTTCTCTTAAAGTGGAGTAGACACAGGCAATAAAAATCAAAGGCGGTCGTGACTCTTGTGCTCCGATTATGTAGTAGTAAATTACTGGATGTTAAAACCTGATCAAAAGCGTGTTATGAGTTTCGTGCAATCACTCTTATACCGAAAGCCAATTGGCGATGCCCACACAGTATCATCCAGAACTGCTTAACTACCGGGAATTCGCTCTTTTCTTTCCCCTTCCCAGGCAAGAATCTAGAGAAGGACTTATTGATCCTCCCAATCTAATACAGCGCCTTGATTCTGCATTATATTTGCATGATTTGTGTTTATTTTCCAGTACCAGCGGTTCATTGGATGATCAGAACAAAATAATTGCACAATTAATTCATATTAGTATTTCTCTGTGAGCTTATCGTTTGATTGTGTGGCCATTCATACGAATTTCGTTTCTATGTCGACAGTATTCATACAACTAGTTCTGGTTGAAAAAACAAATGTTCACATTCACCTACGGCTGGTGATATTTTTTTATTGCTCCACAAATCGCATCCACAGATAGCTCGAGAAAAACGTGCGGCTAATTCTACCCAACAGTCACCCAGGGTTTCTGCTAGTCCCATTTCTTTGCACGCTTAGGCGCGTGGTAGAAGACATCCACCTCATGGCCACAATTTTTTACAGCCGGCAGAGGTGACCTCGAGACCTCGAGTAGATGACAGTGTGAGTCCCGTTGTGATAACAGCCCGAACGATAGCGAATTGCTGGGGCTTCGACCACCAATGTTGGTCATTCGCCGCGGGGACTGAACCGCGTAATTATGCCACTTCCAGTCAGAGATGTGGATAAATGGATCTGTGCAGTGGTTGCTCACTTGATGAACACGGCTATTTCCCCAGTGACTCTCCCTCATAATGCACAGGCTTACCTCACTACAGCTCGTAGTGTTTTACTCCTCGGGTGAGAGACCTGGCCACTTGGCGTTGAAAATAGTCGGTGTCTTTCCGTATTATACAACCGATGTCTCAGAGTCATTGCATGCATCTAGTGGGAGGATCCAGTGAGTAACACGCAGGTGCGCTGTCGTGTTTTGGGCACGGATAGCCACCTTCTTAAAGAAGTGATCGCTGTACACCACCTCCGGTGATTCGGTCGTTTTACGAAAGCCGGTCCATCGTCCACCCCTTTGTGCTTCGTTCGCACGTGGTGGGCAAGGGTGGGAAACGGACTCGGCGATCAGGCCATGACTGGGCGTAGAGGTGAAAAGAAACTGGCATTAGCACTGGCTTCGGTTGGAGCATCCCGCCTCCGTGGTGAGGCCCACGGCATGAGGATTGTTATCCCTTAGAGACTTTGAGGGACATGGTTGAGAATAGAAGTTGGTGGTGCAAACGCAGTCCGGTCTCTGTTTGTTAAAATGACGTCCATCATAATCATAAAGAGCTTTACCCAGGCAAACTAGATGGGAAAAATGCCGAAAATATGCAATGGAAACACTAAAAGCTAAAAAATCACATCATGTGTTGTCCTTTTAATAACTGTTTCTTTAACTGTGTTCTACGACCCCGCTCTTCCATATCTGTAATTGTTGTTAATGCGTCGACACCACCCCTAATTTTAACCCAGCTATACATGTAAATTATATATATATATGTATATATATATATAAGCTTTTGGTTTTTTTAATATTGATTCCAACATTTCTATCGTAAGACCAACCAGTCTACGACAATACATTGTCCTCTGGAACTAGAATTCTATTCCACAGGAGAGTTCTGTTTGTAACGGACTTTAAAAGCTTTACCAAACTGTTACTCGTTTACAGGATACTAACATGATTAAAAAACGAGACAAATGAACCCGCATTCATTCTATACACTTTTTTCCAGGCATCAACTTTCTTCCTCACAAAAGTGAGACGCGTCCCGACTGTACAAAACTAAATGATCATTATCGATTGTAGGAGGTTTGATTCATCGTGCGGCATCTAAAATATGATAAATAGAACGCATGGTGCCAGTGTTTCACTTCTTGTATGCATGCTAGCGTGCGTGTGCATGTATACGTGCTAGTGTGTGTGTGTGTGTGTGTGTGACCGACTGATTGAAGCTATGTCCTATTCCAAGATGTATTGCCACGTTTTCCAACTTTTCTTACAAATCAGGTCTTTTCTAAAGCAGCTAGCAAAATGATCATTGTCCTTTGATAAGATCACATTGCACCGTCTACTGTACGAGAGAATCGAATAGCGAATCGAGTCAATGCTCGTTTAGGGGGAAATATTTCTCCCTCTAACCATGGACAAAACGACTGATTTTCCACAGATTCAGATGAGCATCGTCTCATAGCCCGGAATTATGAGGTCAGTAGATTTAAGAGCCACCTTGATAACACACCACGGACGAGAATAGCTATACTCTTTTTAATCTAAGATAATGTGCACGTCGAGGGCAAAGCCATCTCATAGCTTGTGGGATGAAACTAGTTCGCAAAACTTCATCACACAGAGGTACTTTCTAAGCATCCAACACCAGTCATAATGCACACATTTATTGCTGTAGAATACTGTCCTGCGAGTTGATATGTACAGCCGGTCGAATACTTTGGCTAATACAATATTCGTAGCGCATCATTTCTCTGTGGAACAACGGAAAGTAATACCTTGAAGGAATTTTATGTTCTGCTGACGTGATATGTTTTTGAGGTATCACCGCTATTAGACGAAAATCACCGCTCACAGCTGGTTCGTCGCTGTATCTACAGTGTTTGGGCAGCTTCTGTCCATAAATAATGCACTGAATTTCGTGGCTTCAGAAGAAATCCAGATGATATGTGACACAAAAACCAATCAAGAATGCCTAGACAACGTGGTCCTTCAAATCTTCACCGTAATTACTGGTTCTTTCTGAATTTGAGGGTATTTATTTTCCGTATGAACAATAAATGAAGGATCCTGCTCTTCTGACCTCTAGGCTAAAATTGTACTTCCGTTAGTACCAGGTAATTTTTCTACAGTGGGTCTACTGGGGGTCGAAATTCAGTTGGTGACAACTCAAGGTCAGTGATAATCAAGGACGGCGAATGCAGAATCCACCGACTACTTATGGGGCAGTGATGAATCGATCTCCAGGGCAGATTTTAAGCTTGCAGGTTCCCGCTTTGAATCCTCAAGCTACAACTCATCTCCCTATTTGGTAGCATCTAGCTGGACGCGAACCTCTTCCCAAGATCTTGTATCTTTATTCATGTTTATTAAATAGAAATGGACGTAAAGCAGTATCGGTCTACTGCCTCCTAATCATTCTTGATGAATGTCAATAGCAGGATAAAGAACCACTCGTCCGTAGCACAACCTTCTGCTCTGATAATAAACTTCCCAGTTTCTGTAATTATTCTTGTTTCACATTTTTAAAAATTTGAGACTTCCTACGCTCCCACCATAATAACCAAAGTCGTTCCAGTTCAACTGGCCAAGTACCGACCTGGAATTGATGCAAACAAAAATGTGAGATATAAGGGAAGCATAAAGTGGCATAAACTTATCAGAGTCGATCTATTCAAGTTGAAACCGTAGATAAGAACTCTCCTTTGTTGGGCCTAAGCATCATTCGAATAAGAACATTGGCGGAACGACCTCAATCTGTATAAGCCATCTTCTAGTGATGTGGGTGAAGCAGGTCTGAAATTCGACGTTTCTGGTCCTACCACATACTGTAATAAACCGGAATTCCACATGCACACAACAGAACCACCGTATTTTACACGAGGTTTTACTGTACAACAAAGGCACAACTTTTCCGGAAAGGGTTCCCGCATACTTACGAAAGTCGCCGGGAACACGAGGTTCAGAGTTCGGAACGGTGACTACGTTGATCACTGCCGGTCAATGGCGTCTAGTCATCGAAGTATCTCAGCTTTGCATACAGATATCAGGGACTAGAACATCGGAAGGGTGTTACAAAAGTAGGTTTATTTCGAAATAAATGTGTGTACACTTACCGTGTGGTGCCAAAAGTCCCTGTGAGAAGACTTGGCTGCACAACCCAAATGCATTTCATTTAATGAATCGATCATATGATAGCTCAATTTTCGTCAACCTAAAAATCGTCCAGCGACTCCAAGCAGCACTAGGCAAACAAATTCATCGAATCCGGAATACTTTTATATCAAAATAATCGGCGTATTTATTGCCTAGGCCGTAAGGGCGAGGTGTAGTCTTTGTGTGCTTATTCACCGGAACAGATGATCGGCCCAGATCATTATCCGGATCACTTGTCTTCAAAGCAATTCGTATTATTTTTTCAGGGAGAATATTTTATTACTCGAAAGTGCTCAAAATTCATGAATTTCTTCTGCAGACGATTAATTTCATCTCTTCAAGAACTAATCTCCCTGATATTTTTCTACGGATTGCTTCAAATAGACTATGAGCAAGTTTAGAATAAAACCCATCAACGAATATTGTATCTCGAGACAAAAATACATAAGTGAATGAATGTATCAACTTCCTTCTCTCTCTCCCTCCCCCCAAGCACACGAGCCGTTATGGAATGTTTGGACAGTATGCCCGACTAACTCGAGTATAGTAACACTTAGTCCATTTTTGTTCTACCCTTCGGCCAAGACAGGTCAAGCACGATAAAATATGGTAACAGCCCTAACGATTAACACGAAAAGCACGTAGAGTGAGTCTCAGTGTTCCCGGTTAGGGTAAAGGTGAATTTCCTCTCAGTCCATAATCATTCAACTATCAATCGACAAGCCGTACCTACCGCCTTAATCAAAACTGAAAGTTTATTCCCTATGTGGCAGACAGGTCCATCAACCCAAGTGTCCTGATGTATCTGTTGTAAATTATTAATTCAATAACGTAGGATAGCCCCCGCGAGGTGACCGGTAACTGTGACTTTCAACCTCTCTCTCTCTCTCCTGTTTAACAGTTTAGTAAATATTCCCGTAGAATCGATCCAATTCTGTAAGTAGAGTAAGTGTACTTACCAAATTTGCCTGAGTTGAGCGGAACTGCCATTTACTTCCTAACGATTTCATAACCTTGTGTTACGACCTTTCCGTGTCGATAGGGCTAGGCCGATTCAAACCGTAAATTTTGGGGCAAAATGACAAGCGTGCAATCCAGCTGCTGCAAAAAGACCGTAAGCAGAGCAATGGAACACAATGAAACTGGCGACCTTGTCCTTTCACTTTCTCACTATTTAGCCATTGAAAGCAAGCCTTAGAAAGAATATTTCCAGACTGGTAGAACCACGGGTAAATTTTGAAAACAATTAATGAGCTACAAACAGCGCTTGGGGGTCAGCATCCATAAAAGAGGGGAAAATGACAACAACGAAAAGCACGGCTCACAAAGCAAGAAGGGGGACTGATGATCCAGTTCTATTTCCGCTCGTGCGTGTGTGTATGTGTATGAACTTGACCCCAGAGTCCCACCTCTCTGTCCTAATCTCTTGGCTGCTTGGCCCTGGGAAACCCAGAGCTCAGGATTTAGTTACGCGGTTGCTAATTTCATGTTGCCTTGCTGCTCGTTTTACACTCTGGAATATGCTGAGTCGGTGAGCCGGAGGTTGACGGTCCAGTATTTGTGTATCAAGTACTAACACCGAGTCTATCTTGGGTTTGATTCAGACAGATGGTCACGTCGCCTTTTGGCTCAGATCCACTTTGACCACTAAATAGGAAATCCCGCAATTCCGACTACGGTTTCCAACACCGTTCATTATAATGAAAACGTCATGTATCTCATACATAAACCTCACAAACCCCAAAGTATACTTCCTCGTGGTCGGCCAAACACAGTCAAATTGAAAACACATTGCAGCTGAAATGATCAAATCACAGGGAACTGCGGTACTTGCAAAATGCTCAAGAGTCACAGTGATGGGATAACAGCAACACAACTTCAGCATCCGTGCAAGGACAACTTTTCGTCAGGGTTCAACCTGCAGTTTGTTGAAATAAATAGAAGTAGCGCAAAAAAACCAGAAAGGAAAACATAAATGGGCACCAAGGGGACAGGATCATCCCTATCTTAGGTAACAGAGACTTGAGTGTAATACTGACACGACTTGCAAACTCGGTATGGATAAACTACCTTTTTGTGCTACTTCTCCGACTTCTAGGGTATATCGGGGTTGGTTGTGGGATTATAGACGAAGCAAAGGCTGTGTTCTCAACCACAAAGAAATACAGATATATTGTGCAGCTATAAAATCTGCCTCATTTTTTTTACTCTTTACTTGCGTACAAATGCAGTGGGCAGCAAGGAACCCCATGGACACAAAAGCCCACCACACTATTAAGGATCAAAGGCCACCAGACCCTGCGGCTTGGAGTGATGGAGAACCCCATAAGTTCCCAGTGAATCAGGTGTGGTAACGATACGAACGACAGGGAATTGCTGTTTTCCAACAAAGTAACGGTGATGGCGGAGATTCGAAACTCTGAACTCCGAGGTGGCAACCGGAATCTTTAAAACATTCGAACATCATCGGTATTCATTTTGCTGCTATGCATATGTTCATGTCAATGCCCAAGAGATTAAGAAAACCAGACTGAGTGACAGTGATCTGTTAATTTGAAGTTGATGCCCTGCTGTTCAATCGTATTTCGCAAATACGAAAATGACCACCGCGAATCCAATTATTCCAAATGAATGTTCCATTTTTGCCAAACAATTTTACCTAATATGAGATTATTATGAAAGCTTAAGCCAGTGAAAACCTTGGGAGCTCTGTAGGAATGTTTCATCCTTGATAAGAAACATCAACGATGCTCATCCATGGAGCCACAAGGGAAATTTGAACCCCAGGCAAAAGACTGTGAGTCAGACATCTAACCACCAGTCTATACGAACCAGCCGTTAAGGGTTTGTTGAAACATAAACACCACGTTGTATCACCCTTGCTACACTGACCTTGAGTGTTCGTGGAGCGTTCCCCGCGCATAGAGCACAGATTTCTGCACTCTGATGAAAAGAGTTTGGTCTAATCCAGGCTAGTGGGCCATTAGTGAAAAGCTAGAGAATTTTGAATAGCCAGCGCCCCAAGTTGCTTAGCGATACATACTACCTTGCAATGCTCTCTCTGACTTCTGGTAATTAGAATATTCAAAAAAGTAGACTATTGGCATGTTCCTCTTCGTGAATAACAAAGAGATCTGGAAGAACAGAGTTTATGGTGTTATTAAAAGGAATAAGACGTTCTTCTATTGAAGAAATTAAGATGTCATAAACATACCGACTATAGGGGGAAAATTGAGAAATGTTACCACACAGAATCATTTTGGGATCATCCCTAGGAATACATCTTCCAAGTTCCGACCCAGGAAACTTCCCATGGCCAAATAATCAATCTGTTTGTGGGGTTTCCCATCAAAATTAAAATGGGTAAATTCTGTGCAAAAAAGAATGAAGTCCTTGATGTATTAAATACGAACAGGTGAAAGAAATTTATCGGAAACCTGCTGTCCCTGGAGGAGGTACTTTAATGAAAAAGGACTCAGCATCAACTGGGTACATTTTATCATGTCCGAAAAGACAAACAAGGAACTGAAACCAGTTGGAACACTGTCGCCTTATTTGAGAGGGCCAACAAAAGTCTGCAATTCAGAAGTCAATTTGATGCCTACGCTATCTAAGCAGAACTCGGCATATCACAATCTCGCACACTGACTCGTTGACATCCTTGCCCCCATCCGGAAACATCTAGCACCTCTTTTTTACAACACTCGTTTGAACTCACGGACTCAGCAAACAAGATTTTAGTGAGATCTGATAATTAGAACGCGTCCAAGACAGCCTAAGCCGTCCTAGAGAAAACCCAAACTTTCTAACCAACAAAAGCAGATACTTCCACAACCATTGTGAAGCACAGTTCACAAATGCCCATCTCTGGGACCAAAATTCAGGGTTCCATGGAAAAGCGTAACACTATAAGTAAGGGCGCAGTTTGAGAATTTAAATGACAAGTCGAAGACTTACAACCTACACGAAGAGATGAGGCCGGATGGTTCAAAACTAATTTATTTCTGCCCCATCTGTCAAAGATGCTGCCTGACTTTGGAGCACCAAGTTGTCATCAGACCACTAAAAGAGATGAATGATTTGATGGTTCTGGAAACAGATAAGGGCTCATGAATGGTAATATGAAGAAGAAAGACTACTTTGACATGATGAACATCATTCTCTCAGATAACTAAAGATTTAAGCTTGAGAAAACACCAGAGAACAGAATACTCAATGAAAAACAAATATCTGGACACCTGCAAATTCCACTGCGACACGGGCTCATATCAGAAAGCGTTTACACGAAGCCGAAACCAATCGGAACCCAAAAGCCTCATCTTAGCAGATCACCAAAGATTCACAAATGTGGAATTCTTTTGAGACCCATTTTGTGCATGCTAAATTAAGCTAACCACAAATTTGCCCGATGTTTGGTTGATGTTCTTGATCCTGTCCGAAATAGCTTAACTCCTCATTGTTTAGGAGATTCTTTTTAAGTTGCGAAAATTCTTGACAGTTTTAGAGCGAAGACTTATAGAGTGTATTCAGTGGATGTTTAGTCTCTTTTTATCAAAGTACCCGTCCGGGAACCTGTTGACTGTCTTTGTGATGTCATTTTATCTAACCACATTACACGGCCTATCTCTGCTGATTATCTGGAAAACCTTATACTATTGTGTACAAGGAATACTCGTTTTGAGTTTGAGGGAAAGGCATACAAACATATTGACTGAGTGGTAATGGAAATCCCCTTGGGTCCTACACTAGCAGATATTTTCCTAGAGATGACGGGAAACCGGTTGGCCGATCGAATTGCCCAGTTTCCTCTTTACAAACTTTATGTTGACCGTACGTCATTAATTTAAAGTGATGACGATTTTACTTAGTTCTATAATGTTTTCACTTCTCTGCATCCGAACTTAGCCGTATCATATAAGAAAGAATTCAACTTGAGTTTACCCTTCTTAGACATTTTAATCACAAGGCGTCCAGGCGGCACACCACAACGGGCCACTCACAGAAAAGCAATATGAAGCAGGCGTTATTAGCAGTTTTATAGTTTCGCCCTATTTGCGTACAAAGTGATCAGAACACTTTTCCACAGGACCTGAAAAAAGCGTATTCTTGACCAGTTCAAATCAAGTCAGTAGTAGCTTTATGCACTCGGTAAGGTAAAGTTTCAGCATTTACACCATATCGGTGGATATATAAATACGGAATCGGGAAACACGTACAAATTATGGCAATTTTCACTAATTAGGCAGTTCCTTTGGTCTGTGGTGACTTTCCCTGGGTCAACAAGCAGGCGAGCATGACACGGCAAAACAGAACTGTGATATGCAGAAGTGCGAGTGAATAGAAGTTTGAACTTCTAGCTCGTATATGTTGTAGACACAGCTTTTTAAAGTTCATTGTATAGGAGATGGTGTATGTCTAAAAGTGTTTTGGAAGTAAACTGGCCATAAACGCTGAAGTGTTCATTAGTGATTGTATTAATGAGTATATCTCTGGATATGGCACTGCGCTTAGGGATAAGTTTTACGGGTCTTATCACCAAGTTAAAATCTTTCTCCAATAGGCCAGGGGAAATAAGTGGGGGGGAGTATAACCAGTGTGGGAGAAGACAAACAGTCCGAAATTTAAAAACCAACTGACTTGGGACTGGAAGTAATCTTAGACGGAGAGAGAGAGAGAAAGGAAAACGACAACTTTTTGACTTTACGAAAGTCTTTTGAACATGCCTTGACCATGAAAGATTATGGGGTAGTGTAACAGCCAGATATTTAGCCGCTGGGGATATTGGTATAGGTTCACTGTTCGCAGATAGGAGAGGAAACCTGTTAGTCGGAGTTCTGTGTGGTTCATCAGAAAGTAAAGAAAATAATATATCCTGGCATTTTGAGGCATTCAATACAAAAGAGCGGGATGAGGACCAGTTAACAATTTCGTTTAGTTTGGTCTGAATTTGTGAAGATCCTCCGGGTGTCGGTAATTCACCCCCTAAAACTACATCCTCGCTGTGTTTGCACCCAATGAATGTTGACTGGACTGGGGGTTGTTTAAGGTACAAAGTGAAGAAAAAGGGAAAAATTTGCACCTTGTAATACATCAAAGTCAACTGGAAGAGAAAAGGACTCTTGGCGGCTGAAGTTAGTGAAATGTCTTCGATCAGTGAAATAGTCTAAAATCAGCCTGCAGGCTCTTGGATCAACACCACACACAGATAGCATACTGAGCAATGCCGATCGATCAAGGTAGTCAAATGTGTTTTTGTAATCAAAAACACCATTCTCACAGTCTTACATTTCCTGTCTAAAGCCGAAGCTATTGTGTGCACTATGTAAGCTATGGAGTCCAGTGTGGACTTTGAAGACCTATAAACAAGTTGATAAGAGTCTTCTCTAGCAGACCTCAAGTTATTCCACTCTAATAAAAGGCTCTCAGACAATTTAAGCAACCCAGAAGTGCAGGCGATGAGATGGTATTTCCCGGGTTCTATCTTGGAGACAGGCATTATCTTGGCTGATTTCCAAATATCGGGGATTTTTTCGTTTGTTAAAAAATGATTGAAGATACTGGCTAGTGCAACCGAAAGCGCGTCAGCACACTACTTGAGTACACCAGGCCTAACTTCATCTGGACTCGGAGCTTTATTTAATTTCACTTTCCACCGATGCTGGAAGACCACAGAGCATTTGATGGCTGGTGGCTGAGATGAGTTGTTGAACACTGGCCCCGAATCAGACTGCGATGCTGATAAGAAATCAGAGTTCAGTTTTTCAATGTCAACGTTTTCTTTTTCATCTCTAAGGCTATTGTCACAGGTGTTTTGTCTTTTCACTTACCAAAACAACTGACATTTCTTAAGATAGTATCTACATACAACTTATTCCGGTTTTACCTTCAGATTTGATTAGGTTGATGAGTTGTTTGCGGTGCATTCTCCGTCCACATTAGTAAGCCGACTCTTTCTTTCTTCGCAGCTGCTTACTTACTGGTGAAGAATATCGACTAACTTCAAACAGAAAATTTTACCAAGGACACCCTTTTCGCGAAGTATTATCGAGAAAAGTTCATTAGGTACCATAGCAAACCGTGATGCAAAACGGAAACCCGTTTTACCAGCAGAAGGTAAAGCAAGTCCTTTTATTCGTTCCTTTCAAAGATAATCACATGTTTAAACATTTACGTCACAAATTGAGTTGCGCTCTAAACCGAAAATATGTATCACAGCCCAATTACGCAGTTCACACCACCAGAGCATTGTGCTGGTGAAAGGATCACTCATATCTTCCTTAGTCCCTCACGTGTTGTCTACCAGTTCACTTGCACTTGCAGTGACACGTACATCGACAGAACAGGATACATGGCTCAAAGAGTGATTGAACATACGGCTTTTGCACTCAATGATTCAGCTGGATTGCACAAGACAAATTCTGGCAAAAATTCGAGCTGCAGCTACCGTCAGGCTTCTCCATTCAGCGGGTTATCGAGTTAATATGACCCAGTCATTCGAAGTAAGATTAAGCAACGAGGAATGCGAAACTGCTGGCCCCTAAGGAAATAGTGTTCATCAAGGCAGAAAATCCCTCTTTGAGCGCAGAATAAATCATTGCAAACTGCCTGCCTTTCTTGGCTTTAGTCCCAAAACCCCACAAGAACTTCGGTTTTCTTTGCGGTAAACACTTTGCTCATTTTGCAGCTGTGTACCTCATATAAAGTATCGCATACAAACTGTTATGTTTCATGTACTCGATCGACCAGAGGGTGAGAGAAAAATGAAGAGGATTTTATAAAAAGAACGTTGCTGGTCAATGATTATCCCGAAAAGTTCATCGAACAAACCCGAAAGTCGAGGAAAACCAGTTACTGTCGAGGAGCAAGATTTTGCTGTTTCATCAGTCAAAGGTAACCTCTTATTTAATCAAATGAGCGGAAATTCCAACTCAGCCATAAGGCACTCATACACAACGGCGCAATTACGTCTGTTACAGACCACCAAAACTTTAGGCTTCAAAAATCAATCGGACTTTCTGGCAGATCCTAATGTCTTACACGTTGTCTATCAGTTCACTTGCAGTTTCTGTAAAGCAAAAGTTGGCAGGACGGATCGCTGCTTGGCCTAACGAGTGTTGCAGCACATACCCAAATGGTTGTCAAAATCAATGGCGCAACTCAATGCGGCCACAGCGAATGACGTCAAGTCTCCGGCTTGATCAATTGCGGAACACCAAATGGCATGAGGCCGCAAGGTTGACCTGGCCAAATCCTCCATGGAGATGATGCACAGTCCCAAATCGAACCTGTTGGCATTCAGCGAAGCTATGTTTATCATGATGCATCAACCAGCACCGTGCGTACAAAAAGGTTGGCACGAAATATTTGTTTGTCTTGGCACCAACTAAATAGACCTCTCCCTTAACCTACCAGAAGCACTGTAGTAGATTTCAATCCAGCCTATTCCACCGTATTATTTTGCACCCTGTATGATATGAAAGCTGAAATGTTTTGCGTACACCGTAGACAGGAGTAAACGAAATGCTTGGGTCTCGCGACTTGTGTCTTCTTTCTCTTCTCGTGAACTAGTAGACGGGACTGGTTGTTTTACAATTCTGAAGTGATCAAAATTAGAGGAAATTCCGGGTCATTCCAAAATAGATGCAATGGACACTCGCCCCCTGAACCCTGAATTAAGTAAACAGAAGCGAGTAGTTCAACCTTTTAGACCAATCCAGCCACGACCGGAAGTCAAGGATCGTCAACTGAGGACTGTACAGCATTTTCATATAAACTGTTGGCAATTGTCAACTCGGATGCACATTCACCCATCCTCCAACAGTGAGACTCGATCCCGCGATCAGAGATTGCCAGTGGAACACCTAACCACCAAGCTATCTGGGTTGACATTTGAGGGTTTGTTGGACTCCAGCATTAGACTGTGTGCGACCAAGTGGTTATAAATGTTCCAAACCCAGTGACTTAATGGTGCTGCATAATGTAAGGCCGACGTTTAATAGATCATTGAAAGAGAGCCCGATCAGCCTGGCTATAAGGTGTTTGACTCAAGATCGTCCCCCTCTGATCGGGGTCCCAGTGCCTGGGGCTCGGTGGATCTGCATCGCACCTGATGTTTTTTAACAAGCTGGATAAAGAACTACTTTACTGGCTTTCCACAGTTTTCCGTTTGGATTTGGCCGTCGGTACTCCATGGTGAATCATACAGTATGTGAATTAAATTTTCTACTACCCACGTTATTCACTTACATCTAGTCGACTCCATCACTAAGTATTTTTCGTGTTGTTTTACATGACACTATGGAATATATTTATATATTTTCTAGAAGAGTACTACTTAGTTATGACCCGGTTCAAACAACCGAAAGTTCTCTGATTTTATCACATTCATTCAGAAGAAATGAATTTTCACCTTACCATGTGTAATAAATTTGCCTGTTTGTCGTTCCCATCCGTAAGCAAGTTTTACAATCCGGCAACTTGTCTCTCGAATAAATGTGAACGAAAAAGACTTCCCTGTGAGGGTATGGCCTGAGACACTGTTTGACCGACGGCTAGTAGACAGCACTTCAGCACCTGCCCAGAATCCAGGTCAAGACCTGAACCAACTGATTCACAATCGACATGATGGTGGATCCATAAGAAGAGAATGGGTTCCGTCAAGTGATGACTAGTCGTATTACTAATCAGCCAGTCAGAAGAGGTTACCTAAGGCAGGTTTGAACCAATTAATCGGTGTTCCAAAGTTTAGTAACAGGGGTTCTTTCTTCCTATAAAAACGGAGTGTTCTGAGCCAGTGAACAAAGATGATTCGAAGACCGAGAATTGTTCTTACTCGAGTTTGTGAGACGTATTAAAAAATCTCATCTTCTATGGCTTGGACCCCGGCCAATGAAAGAAGATGAAGAGATGATTTTCAATAAAAACTCCACAATCAGCTTGAGTCCTTAGTAATTCTGTCCCACCCCCAAACCTTATTGAGACTTTTCTTGTATTTGCGTGTGTGTGTTTGTGCGTGCACCTGAAATTGTACCATTTGTGATGGCTTGTGTGCATGTGTGCATGAGTGTGTTCTCATCTGTTTATTTCGTTATTTACGTTCCAACCGAAGTGTAGGCATACTGCTAGCAGACATCCCACACACAAATACAAATCTCGGAAAAAATGAACAAAGCAAACACTAGCTCTGATGTATGTCTTACACCATCACGATTTGTACGGAGAATCAATTTGATCCGTTCATAAAATGTCCGAATCGTCCATTTTGATCTCGCGGCTCACTCACTCAACTTCACTCGACAACGACAGATTGCGTATCCGTTCCTTTCAGTTCCTTCATCCAGTAACTCCGAACTGATTTGTCTTGGTTTTGGCTGAGTCAATGGCAAAACGAATAAAGGCGCCGAGAGCACATCAGCAGAAAAGAAAGTTGTAAGTGGATATCATGAAAACGGAGAAAGGACTCGAATTCAACTGCACTATTGGTGAGGACGTCCCATCCAGTCGTCTAATGTTTCCAAACACCTGGTTGGCGGGTTTGATGGACGTCATCCGGAAAGCTTAACAAGTCCTACTTGGTTTTGTATCTATACGTAGGTCTGAATCTTTATTCATCCCATGACTTTAATATCCCGATCACATTGCTGGGTTAGATTTTGTTAGAAATCAAACCTGTCGGTTGATCGACCAGATAAAACATTCGAAAAAGCGCGATGAAATCTTGATTAAATCCTGTAATGAAACATCTTCCAATAATTGGTCAGTCAAAATCCAATATAATTTGCTAGTTATGAAAAATGCTTTTGGCTACATGCCACCCACGGAACGGCCGATTGAACGGATTACGTCACTACTGCCATACCACGAACTCCTCCTGAAACCTGACTGAATACAAAAATCAGTTGCATAATTGATTTCAGCAAGGTGTCCATCTTCTCTGTATTGTCTGGCAATAATTTTTCGCCGAGAACAGAAAGATGGAAATTCGCCAGACCTGTTGGACAAAAGTTAATCTATTCACCAGTCGACTGAGAGGAAAAACTCCGACGATCTTGTGCTGCCGGTTCTCCTCTGTTCATTGTATCATTCTACTTAGAAATATCCCAAAGAAAAAAGACCATTTTTTCATTCCCGATTGGTTTATGGGAGGAGTTTCGCCTAATGCGCATACACAGGCATACGCACACACACACAAGCACACATACACACACATAGAGATATACACAGAGATAGAGTAATCATTCTTATCATTAATAATTTCCTTATTGATTTACTCATTGAATTTGCACACACTTTTCCGCTTTCGCCTCCGGGTGTATCTCCGTCTCTGTGACCAATACCCAATATGTCCAAAAGCGGGGTAAACTGGAGCCGTGACTCAATTTAGAAGAAATCGGACTAATTTGCCGTAAAATTGGTCTGAACTGCACCTCCCCTGAGGATCAAATTCCAAAAACAAGTTCATTAGCAAAAACTAATCTGCATCCGTGAATAATTCTAGAATAGTTCACTACGTATGCAGAGAAATACACACACACACACACACACACACACACACACACACACACACACACACACACACACACACATGCTCGCACACACGCACACATTGACGTCTGTTTCGCACGATGACATATACGACCTCGATTAACCCTAATTAGCACTGTCCTGATTGTCAACCCACTGAAAGTGAAGATGAGACCAAAAAATGGCAATCCCGCACCCCACCCCCATTGCCAACCCTGAATTTCAATTGTTTTATCTTCAATTCAGCAAAAGTTGGTATTTAAAAAATGACAGATTGTCATTCTATCTCGTGCTCTCACGTGACCATGCCCGTGGCCGGGGTAGAACCCGGACTAATTTGTCTGTGCGCTATCCAGTCGGATTAAGTGTGTGTTCTATTCCGTTATGCTCGAAGCATTTTTCTTCTGTCAATGTTTAAAAAAGCCCCAGAACAATAGAGGTCGCCAATTTTGCTCTGTAACACCACTGAACGAACAATGTGTGGAAGCAGTATTAGTGGAACCGTTGGAGGGATGCACTTGCCCGGGGCGCAGAAAAGATAAACAGCGGAGGGGGATTTTTTTTAGAAAAAACGATATCCACTTCTGTGTTAGATTTTGCTAACCAAGTTGTGAATTTCGTCTGCTTTATTTATCATCTAAAATCAGTTCCACAATGTCGCTCACCTTCAGTTTTGAAGCCAACATGAAAACTGCACTCTGTATTTTTCTCCTTTTGCTTGAAAGAATCGCATATTCCGCTTTTCTTGGAACATTCCATGCTGCACGTTTTGAACCAGCTGAACCAAAAAAGAAACACAGACGTTTTGGTTCTTTGTTTTCCGCTCTACGTAACAGACATGCACTGATTTTTGCACCATTCAGGACGGTCTCAATTCGGAGGCTTTATCATTTTGATATTTTTCTCATCTCCCAAGCATCGTCCACCCATGCTTGCTTCGTACACGTATCTATCTGTAGTCAGATTACTTTACTGACATACGCACGCACGCACGCACGCACGCACGCACGCACGCACGCACGCACGCACGCACGCACGCACACACACACACACACACACACACATATCAGTCTGCGGTTATTTCGGGTACGTCTGATCGCTTACGTTCATGATACACGCTACAGAGATTGAACAAATGCCTCTGAGAAAACTTCACTGCTAACTTCCGGAGACCAGTTCATATCACTCATATATCCAAAAAGGAAATCGGCAATTTCACCGATTTCGGTGCTCCATTTTTCTTCGAAATTATTTTAAAAGCTCCGTTTTTCACTCACGGAGCCATGCGTCGAAATTCATGACAGTTGTTAGTTTGCTTGTCCAAACATATGTTCCACAATAGCTATCCTAGCATATTTAATCAACTCTATTCCTTCCCACTTGATTGGACAGCATAACCCTTTGGCACATTTCTTTGAGAATAGAAATGCATGTGCTTGCAGCGATAGGACTCGATTGATATCCACGTTGCAAAATTCCTATTTTATCATTGACTAGAGACTGCTTCACCGATGGGACTCAGTTTATGATCCCCTTTGATGGCGTATCCGATCCCCTCCATAATGATTAAGAAGTATATCAGGGTTCCATTCCGGTCCCCTTGCTTTCTTCATCTTACAGTCTCAGTTTACCCGAAGCTTCTAATGATCTCCTGGATTAATACACCTGTGATGCTACTATTGAGACCGAGCTGGACAATGTTTTTCAGTTCCCTGAACTTAATTATTTCTTATCTTCTGTGATCCAGTGCTCCTGATTGTCATACTTGTCCCTCAATATATCCTAATTTAATGATATTCTGTTTTCACATTTCACCTAAGTTCGTTGTGCCTTGAGTGATATATAATTAAACGCTTTGTGTATTCATGCTTGTATTCATGCACTTCTGAATTATTATTTCCTTGTCATCTTTGCCGGTCCTTGAATTGCATGTTATTCTTTCGCTTAGGCCTGTCAAGGTTATATCATCAGCCAGTGTCATCAGTTACAGTACAGGAGTAAGGAGAAACGGTCGGCGAATGGCAGATAATTTACGGGTAGATACCAGGTAACTTAATAAAGGTACTCCAAAATGGTCATCTACTACTACTACTACTGTGACGGAGTATGAATACTACTCACTGAATAATTGAGTAGCTGATCATTTAAAAGCACATTACGGTCAGCCATGAAGCAATAATGGACAAGATTACGTCACACGGACTGAAAGCTATGAAATGAACAAAGACATGCAAACCCCCCGATTGAACCCCTGACCGGCTTACTACCGCCTCCGTATGGACTGGATCCTGAGAATGCAAACAAGCAGCTCTGTTATGTTTGTTGATTTTGGCGATGTGTGAATGAGTGGCCCCATATAGGCAAGCCATTTCAAAACATGCCCAAGCTTACAGGAGCAACAGACGCGCCGAGGACTGGTCGCTTCTAGGATGCGCAGTTATCAGTACGCTAGCCTATCCTCAAGTAGTAGTACTTAAATAGCTTGGTGTAAAAGTAAGGTTACGAATCATATTTTGGGAGCCATTGAACTTATTGTTATACTTCCTGCCAAAGGAATAGTATACATCTGATACGTCAAGGTTACCATACAGTTCGGATTTTACAAGCCCATTTTCACTTTGAAGTGGCGCAATGGAAAATTCGACCAAAAGTGTATACTAATGTACGGGAGGAATCGGAAGCCAAACATGTCGCTAATCTGGTCAGAACCAGCGTTTGTAGGAACATCATCGAAAATGATATTTCACTAGCAGTTTCAAGTTGATTGTTCTTTCAGAACGGTGATGGTTTCGACGAATAATTGAAATCTGCCACCGAAACAGGTCCGATCAGTGCACGCACGCAGTTTGATTATGGAAATCTACTTCGTGCCTCATAACATTGGTTGCTACTGGTGAATATCAGGTCGTGAATTTCTTTTGCTATAAAACTGAAAGAGTATTCACCGTTGTATAAGACTGCCAGCATGTACCCTCAGAACTGATATGAAGTGAAGACGACGCAATCATGTATTATCTTGCCTACTTACGTAATGAAAATGAGAGCTAATTGTCATCAAATATCTTTCAAACTGTTCAGATCGTATTTGGCCTCCTCAGCCTCTTTCGGGCTACGGTTAGTAAGCTCCGTCGCTTTCTCCAAGCTAGCATTGTCATGCAGATCTGGTTCTTTCGCATAATAACAGGAGACAAACCGTTTTCCCTTTTCGTCGTCAAAAATTTCATATGTTGGCTGGCCAACTCTTCCAGAAGAAGCATTTTATTTCGTTAAAAGTGTTTTCACTTATTAATTGCTTTTCTTGAACAAGATACATTCGTCCAATAATCGAATGGTATTAATAAAGGAAAATTTAAAAAAATCAGTGCCGTGAACAATGAATGTATTCCTGCTGTGTTCCAGTAAATCACTGAATGATTCTCAGGTTTGCATGGTTGTCGTGTCTTTGAAGTTCATGTGTTTACCATCAACATGTGTTGCTGGAGCTGACATGTGTAACACGTAAGCAATATTGAAAAGCAGGAATTAGGAAACACCTTGCACATTGGGTTTCAATATGGAAGAACGGGCAGCACAGGCATTATCGTTCCCAGGGGTCGGTCTTTCGAATCGTTTCAGCTGGCATTTAATACGGAATAGGTCTGTTTACGTACATCGGCCACAGTAGAGATGATTTCAGTCTCATGGTCTCAAATACACTGTAAACATTTTATTGGTGACAGGAAATTGCAGGTCAATCTGAACTCATCCAAATGTTGTGGCAAATTTAAAAGTCACTTTTGAAAAAAACCAAGACGATGTCAGACAAAGATAACAGAATTAGTAACAGCACACTTCGCTTATGATAATATTACAAACAATGACTGGTTGTCCGCATCAAAGTTAAAAGAATCGGTCGCCGCCAGCACACAGAAATTTATTTACAACGCAGATGAACCGTGTTTACCTTCACGTCGTGGTACAGACGATACGAAGATGTTTGTCCGGTTGTTCGTGTACCATCGCATGAAAAATCGAAAATGTGTTTGATTATGCAAAAGCTGTGACTTATTACCGAATTTATGCTCTGCCATAGCATTCTCGAGATTTCCTGCTGAGGAAAACATGGTCTAAGTTGCTCGGAATCTTGGGCGAACGGACGCCATTTTTCAACGTACAATACCAATCTCACAAAATGTGAAGAAACTCAATCTAAGAAATAGTCTGTTACACTGGTCGAGTCAACAAGGTGTTCCAACCTTTGTCGGCTGAAAGAAATGAGAGACGACCAGGTCAAACCACCTAGTTTTGTCGCTGTTTTGATATTTCCAGGTAAAGCAGAACTTCGCACGATGCTGCCGGCGAAGTTAGACATTTCAGAGAAACAAACCGTGAGAGACCTGACTGTTGAATACATCAGAATAATGAACTAAAAACACTACTCCAGAATGAGCCAGGACACCGCTAACCGTTAACAGTGTTATGACCCACTCAGTGATCCGTTGTTCTGTCTCCAAACACAATTATTTTCTCCATAATTTAACCAGCACCAAGGGAATAATTTGAATCCGAAACCTGCGGGTGCCATAACCTTTCCTCGTAACCTGTGACACGTTGTCCTCAAGTGGTCCCTATGTAGCTGAACCTATTCCAGCAAGTTCTTTCGTATGAGATAGGGGATAAATCATGGGAAAAACAGTTCCTCTTCTCGAGTCCCAATGAGAATTTTACGAAACTGGTGTAATGGCTACCTGTGCCAGTTTGAGATTATTGATCTAAATACGTTTCTCAATAAGAGAACATTTTCCGGCTGAATGATATGAATTAGATTGGAACTACCACCTAGAGAATAAATTGAACTCTCGGCGATGATAGTACTCTTTTCTCCCTTCGCATCGTTTATTCGCTTTATAGGCTCTCATCTTACAAATGAAGAGTCACAAAAGCACTATCTTATCTTTCTTGAAATTTAGCAGTTATGTGCACATTGGCCGGCTGAACCTGTGGCCTAAAACTGGCGTGCAGGCTTTTGAGCCTTATCTGCCAGTCTTTGGAGCATACTGTTGGAATTCATTCAAATCCCTTACTATTGAAGCCATGTACGAACGCTCTGCGCTCCACTACTAACTCTGATCTATACGATTCATCTGTTTCCTTTCTCTTCTGATCCGAATTAGCTGAGCTGACCCCTAAATTCCACTCGATCATAATTTATTGAGAACAATTGTTTCCCTACGAAAACAGGAACAAAGAAAAAAAAACAGAGTTTCACAATGAATGGATCCAGGATCATTTCAATGTTTCTTTACAGATTGCATACCACTGCGACTACTGTGACTGTTTTTCATGACCAACAAAAATCAAAACCAAGAAACGAAACTGTGAACAAGCTCCAACAATAAGGGTTAAAATGTGAGATTGAACGAAATGTGTTTCTACCACCGTAGAAGTTGAGAAATGGGTCACTCGCGTTACTGATCGAGTATTAGGTATGCGATTGTCTAGTTCCTTTGTGTAACTGAACCATATCCTGTTGTAGCTAACGTAGATGACCTCAAAGGTGTCGTACGGAATGATGTAAGGACTGTTCTCCCAAGAATGTTGCGTTGACATTTCGTTCCTTTGATGACTTCATTGGTGGGAATCAGTTGCCGTTGACTTCTGTTAACACGGTGAGTTGGTTGCTATTAATTATCATCACTAATTATAATTTATCGTCATAACCTATGAAAGTCCATGGGCAGCTTTGTGTAGTAAATCCAAAAAATAAGTTGTTTTGTCGCGCACAAACGACAGGCAATCAGCTGGTAGCATTTGAAGGTCAAAAAGTTCCACTTCGGTTTAACCTTATGCGAGTTTGATTGACGCGGTGTCTTTTGGATGAATAAAGCTTTTTTCTTAAAAACAAAGAAGGACTGCACCAGCTACTTTCGAACAACGGGTTCGGAAGAGTGAGTCAAGTATACATACTCCAACCGTGCATTTGTCTCCTTTTCATAAAACCTCTTACCTGACTCTTTATTCTCGTTTGTTGTCTGCTATTGTTATACTAAATGCTCTTCCGTACACGCCAAACTTGCCACTGATTGCAAAGCGTTGGCAAATTTCGTAGGAGATGATCGGAAATTTACTTATCTTTTAGTATAAGACAGTCATATTCACCAAGATATATACTTAAAACCAACCATCCTTACAAATCACCATCAAAACAATGTAAACCTATAGTTTCAATGATTATCTGCTTACCAAGGTTCAATTGTAGCGGGAGCATAATTACTATAGTTTAATGGCCAGTACAAATCGGTGAGCATGCTTGTTATTTGTGGCACTCGATCACATCAATACACAGTATTACGTATCACCATACTGAGAATAAAACTATTTGTAAGGCATATGTTGCTTGGCCAATGAGGGATGTGTTTGTCTTTCCTGCTCAGTTCAGTTTGATTCAATTAACTCGTTATTTGGTGTTTCTTTTCTTTTTACTTTAAAACGGTGGTACAATATTTTTCACGAAGGGGAGCGAGGCCAATTAGACGCTTCCAACTGGGACGGCCGGATCTGAGGCCGAAAGAATAAGGTCTAACTTCCGGCATGATGACCACCGCCGGCTAGGCGGTTGGGCTTCATCAGTAGAGGACTGCCGAGTGTACCGTGATACAGTAACGGGAAACACGAATGGTACAGACCGTGTCCTTGTACGTGCGTTCTTCAAAATCCATCTTTCTGCTCACCTCAAAGTCTCACCACCGAGCTGACCGAATGTCGCAGCTCTGGAAATACCAGAAACAAACAAAGCTCTGTCGAACGCTATCGCAATCCGGCTGGCTACTGTAAATAGTGTGCAAACAGATGCGTCCTCCGTGGAAGAAGTGGTCAAGTCGGTGGTCAATGAGGTTACTTGGAAGGAGCTAGGGGAACAGGAAAACGTCTAAAAGACTGGATCTCACAGATCACCTTGCAACTATCAGCCAAGGCCCAGGAAACTCGAGTGGTGAGAAGCACTGAACGCCGAACACTATAGGGAGGGACTTCTCGCTCGAATAGAGCCGATCTTAAGAGGTACTACTTCCGGCACTAGTGACTTCGGCAAGTTACTTCGACTCATTCGGAGTGCTACGAATGGGTGATGTAGGCCTGAATCCGTCTCACTTGATGCAGTACGCCAAATCATCCCCTAAAAGATAGGAAAAACCGAATGTTTGATAGGGTATTTTGACCGGCTTCTCCACCGACGTTTAGATCAAACCACGGACATTCCATCCTCTCCGAGTGTAGAGGTGTACGATGTCAACTGTGAGCCACCAAGCATGACGGAAATCACCAGGGACATCAGCAAGTTGAAAAACAAGAAATCTGCTGGAGAAAGAAGCGTATAAAACTTTTTTTTATCATCATTGATAATAAGGCTCCACGTGCTACTACGATCTATATGGGAGGGGAGACATTTTCAGCGGACTGGAATGCCTCCATTCTGTTACCCATTCCCAAGAAAGGAGAAAAGACGGTGTGCGAGAACTACCGAGGGATCAGTTCAAATGACTCCACCGCAAGGATTTTCTGCGTACTGCTACTCATTCGCTTCTCAGTTGCAAGAGACCTCCGCACCCCACCGAACCAAGGGGCTTTTCGCTGTGGCAGAGGTTGTGTGGACCAAACCTTCACATTGCGTCGAGTACTGGAACACCGCTACAAGTTCCAACAGCCAACAGTGGCCTACCTCATTAATTTCCAGGCTGCCTTTGACTCGGTTAACCGTAAATGCCTTCAGGGTATACTAGAATCCAACGGCATTCCTGCCAAACTCTCAAGGATCCTGAGGGCTTACTATACCTCCACTAGCGCACGTGTCCGAGTGTATGTCACAGAATCTTCGGTGTTCGCAATTGATTCCGGAATTAGTCAGGGATGCCCTCTCTCACCAGTGTTGTTCAACTATGCGGTCGACTGGACAATGAACAAAACATTGGATGATCACCACGGTGTCCAATTTAGCCCAAAGGTGCCTATTTCGGACCCGGAGTTTGCAGACGACGTTGCGTGTTAGGAGATTCTCCCGTCACAATTCAATCAGTCCTGGACCGACTCGATTACTTCTCGAAGACCATTGGTTTCGAAGTCAAGTCATTTAAAACAAAGGCTTTTCGGTTGGCCCTGGGGCGTCAGCTCCGCAGCTGTTTGTCAATAGTTCGGCGATCCAGTACGTACCATGGTTGAGACATTTGTGGTCAACTCTGCTTCCGAATGGTTAGGCGAAGGACGATGTAATGTTAAGGATTGACAATGCACGGGAAGCGTTTCCTCAGCTCCGGTTTGTGCTATGGACACGGAGTGAAATTAGCCCTCGAATAAAGATCCATATCTTCTGTGCCGCTCTCCGAACCGTGCTTACATACGGGTGCGAAACGTGGCCACTACGAGCTGAAGATACCAGGAGGCTGGAGATGTTCCACCACTAGTTTCTGGCAGGAAATGCTATTAAACAACGAAATAAGGAGGCAACGCTGTAACATTGACCAACTCTCCGTCTTTTTTCAATGCAACCCTCTGCAGTGATTCGGTCATATACTCCGGCGACCCGACACAGAACTGTCCAGACAAACACTCTGCCCTGTGCCATGTACGGGATGTCATTGTCGCCTTGATGGTCAACTGAAAACGTGGTTGAGCACCATCGAGAAAGACGTCGAACATACGATCTACGTTCTTTGATACTGGAATAAAAATTGGGTGAAGATTTGCGCTAAGCTCGCCGCGCATGGTCGACAATAATCCACGATATCTACGTGTCCGACTTATCCTCTGGCGGGAGATAGTCGTGTATGGGTAAAAGTAAGTTAGGCAGATTCATAATGACACCAATGGAATAGTAGACGAAGCATGAAACCGACCAGTCCCGGGTGGCTGACTTGGAGCTTATTGCTGCCGTACAGTTGTATTTGTCTGAGACATAACCCAAAATACAGTAGTCACCTGACAATTGCTTTTTTAATGATAAGTATCACTCTGTCTTCTTACAATCACCTGGGTAAGTGTTCTATAAGGCATCCCATTTTCGTTTCATGTAATCTTGGCCCTGTTCTTTGCTGGATATCATTTTCGAACGATTTTCGAAGATTTACTCATTCGTTCTCACATGTGAATTAAATCAAGGGCCACCTATACAGCCGTACAAACCGAATCCTTATGTATTATCGAGCCCAACGCTCGCAGTCTCAGTTTTAATAACAAGGTCTGATATGAAAGTAAACGAATGAAAATCATCTGTTGGTCATTGCACACTTATATTTTTTTTATTTATTCCTTTACGATATTTTACTAAGTTTCAACTTTTCACTTTTACTATAGTCACCAGAATCACTCAACTTCAGCACAGATAACCACGGAACTAACTCGAACCGGGTTCAAACGCTGGGTGTGGCGGAAGATATGCACCAATGACGAGCTCTAACAAGAGCGAGACTCGAGTCTGGTGCTTCCGAGTACAGAGTTGATCGGATGACCTTTGATCTGTGCACGAAAGATGGGGTTCAAAGGACAGTCAACCGAGCGAACAGAATAGTTATGTGGGATTTCTTATTTCCAATCTTTGTTTCATGTTTTAGGAAAATTCAGGACAGGGAAATTCATTAAGAAGGAAAATATCAGGAACACGAATTTCTACAGTACCTGTATACCACTTATCGTTTGTTATTTTATTCAGTCGACTTAAAAATGACTACATTTTGCTAGTGGGATCTGTAAAACACATATTCAAATGTGACTGTTTGTCTAGAAAGGCTCATATGGATGTGATTGCTAGTGCACAGCCCAGCGCATCTACTCAGACATGCTGATCCTCCTCTACGCATACCTAGCGGAGACCCTTTGTTCACCGCAGTTCCGCCCTACCCTATTCGTCCCTTTTTTCTTTCTGATTCTGCAGCAAGTACTAATAACCTATGTGAAAGATTTGCGAGTAAATTTTATCAACAATTCTGAATACTTGTTAACAACTTGGCCATAAACTTTAGTGTGTGTGAACAAAATGCATAAGCTGACATTTCACCCCTCTTGAGTGCACAAAGTTCCTATTAGCTTGCAAGCGACCGAACCGATGATAGCAAAATCTAAATGTCCCATCATCCAGACTTTGAATTGTTCATTCACAGAATTAGGGGGAATGCGTTACATGGGGTTTCATCCCCATCCAGGGGAACATGTTCCATTCCAATCAGTCGACTGATTTGGGTCAAGTGACAGAAACCGATTCATCATCAAGTACTACATATTCGATAATCTTTAGGTGTACACGAGTGTGCATCGAAACAATTTCTAAAGCATTTCTTTCCCTCTGATCTTGTCTCGCATATCACTTTCTTCTCCCTGTTCCAATGGCTTCATATCGTTTAGTGTGCCGTACATGAGTGATATTTCCAAACTGGTTAAAAGGTGTGACCGTGTATAAATAGCCAAGTAATTATTCATTTGTCAAAAATTTCTCGCCAATTTTCACACTTATGTGTAATCCTTATGAAACGTTACACATGACGATAGATAAGCGACTTCAAGGAGAATAACAAGAAGTGATTCATATATGTATATATATATATATATATATATATATATATATATATGTGTGTGTGTGTGTGTGTGTGTGTGTCTGTGTAACAGCAGAAAGTATACAAGGGGTGACTTTTAGGATCAACATTGCTGATCGGAAATTCATTCCAATCCGTTTGTCCGAAATCCAGAATGAACGGTATGAAAACATTACGCATTCATCAATTAACCAACCCCCCCCCCCCCCCCGCCCTCCATTGCCACCTCCGCTGCAGCCGCTGCGACCACCACCACCATCATCATCCCCATCATCAGCATCATCGCCCAAGATTGTCATTACAAATTGACTGCTCCGTAAAAGAGTTTCCAAACTGAAATTTATAAAGATAGAAGTCATTCGGTTCCCGGATCATTCACCCGTGCTGACGAATCCCGCCCAACTTGCGATTCCGCTAGTCACACAGAAATGCAATTGAGAAATTCCCTAACGGCCCGATGACATCTAACGAGCAGGACACGAGAAACGCGTGGGGTGATGAGCGCACCCAGCTTCATTTTCTGCGTCAATCTCTTTTGGAGCACTGACCACTGAGTGACAGGATTTAATGGATAAGACTGCGGGCGATGAGTTCCACAGGACTGCAAACTGTCTGATACTTTTCAAGGGAGCACAGTCATCAGCGATTCAATTAACAGTGGGGGAAATTACTACGGTTCAGCTTAAGAACGGAGAAGAATGGGTTTACGAAAATTGACGTCTGTTCAGCTCAGTAACCTTTGAGTTGAATGGATTATCGCTGGATTGTTCTTCCTGAAATGGAGCGCTTCATCAGGAAGTAAAAGAGATATAAGGGCAGTATTGATCATTCGAATCTTCGATGCGTCACTGATCTTTTTAATATACATTCGACTTGGCTTAGATGTGAAGATGATGAACAACGCTAAAGCCGTGATTTCTGAAATGTTTCACTGACAAATGGGTCAGAGATTTTGAAACGGAATGCAAATTGATTTGCTTTCTGTGAACAAAAATCAAGTCCTCGGAAGGAATTATTATTATTAGTAGTATTACAATTATAACAATAATGACCATGTTAAAATACTGTTTTTACGAATTGCCTTATCAGATCTTGCTCTTTACAGCGAAAATCTTCTTCACTCTCGACGAACACAATTGACTAACCTAGTCGGAAACTCAACACTGATGGGCACTATTGCGTTCGTAATTGGTGACAGCACACAGTATGTGAGAAACCCGTAGATATGAACATAAGCAAGCAAATTCTAAAACTTAGCGATCGTTGGCTGTACATGCAAATCCATTCGGTGAGGGGCGAAATATGATTAGCTGTGGTCCAGCGATGAAAATAGTAGGCTTCTGAACCCTCTGCCTCCGATCAGAATCCTCGTGATACCATCGCGTACTTTCCCAATTGGCAGCTTTTAATTGGTCCCGACTATACAAATGGAAAGGAAGTAAATCAAACAATGAAACAATAAGATGCAAAGTACGTGCGCATATCCGAGTGTGACAGTAAATAACCATGGATCAGTGGGGCAGTCAAAAGTTAGACTACGCTGATTCTGTTGTCGACCCAATCACTGATAAAGTAACAAAACAGTCATCCTTCGTTGGCACTTTAGTATGTTTTAACCCGTACATTTTACCCACGGAGATCCCTATGTGACTGCACTTGCCCCCAATCCATGCTGGCAGCATATCCCCCCACTTAGTGTTGCTCATCATATTGATGCATTTTCATGAAATTATAAGTTAGGAAAGACAACTCACCCCGGGGAAATCTGATCCCGAGTAAATAACTAACGGTAAATGGGAACGAGTCAGTATGGTTCCGCTAATTCGTATATTATGAGACAACACAATCAACACAGTTCATTGTCATTTTCACTGGTGTTGAAGGAGAAAAGTCAACAGTATAACAACATCAATATTTCTGTTCACATCAACTTAGTTTTTATTTTGATATATAGTGTCATTTGTCATCGCCTTAAACATTAGTACTTTGTGCATCCATACAGTCACCCAGCAATCAACGGTAAAGGTAATATTTTCAGGCTTCAAACCATTCATGAGCAGTCCTCGAGCAAACATTTACACTGATAATAGCAACAACAATGATAATTATAAGATTGTTCCACTTCCGGTTTTGTTTGTAATGCATATATTTAAGGAGGTCGTGACCAAGTAGGGGCCGCCAAAGGGGGAAGTGACTGATAGCGGCAGCATTTCAGCTCGGAATCTTCGCGTTTGGGGTTGCCTATGATGACCGCGTTCACCAGCGCCTTTTGTACTCGTTGCTGTATGTCCATTCCGCGACAAAAGAAGAGAATACGATTGTAAGTTAAACTCAGAGAGAGTGATGAGGCCAGAAAATGTACACCGGATTAATGGAAAATTCACACATTCAATTGGTCTTCCTTTTCTGTATGATTTCATCTGTTAGGTAAAGTGTTAACTACAATCTCCAAAGCTCAGGGAATGAAAATAGGGCCCGGAAGAACTTTTTCATCCTGTACAAACCAACATCAAAGTTAGGACGACCAGTTCGGTGTTGTCCTGCCTGATAATTAACTTTTAGCCATAAAATTTATGACTTATTTGCCGGGTGACAAACTGTTAGCGTCTAAAGCCAGTATGTCGTTGACACCAAACAATCATTCCGGGGGGATCGAATCCAGAGATCCTGATAAATAACCGTGAAATCCTCAACAACCCAATCTGAGTTACGACAGTTCCCAGCGCTAGACTCGGCGGAGGTGCACTGTGGATGAATCTTAACGTGGATGACCCCGTTTTCCATTGCTGCCTTGAACTTCAACTAGTTAGTAGGTGGAGCATTGAGACGGCATGAGAATGAAGCAAACTGATTGTAAAAACGCCTTGAGAAAGTTTACTCACGATAAACAAAATGTCGACCAATTATGACTTCTCCGACTACGCCGTGTTAATGAAGTTATATTTCTCTCCTTTCGAAAATCACTAAGATACGAGAAAAATGAGAAATTAAGTCAAATCACGGTAGCTCATGGTCCTATCACTCGACAGGTGGGTGGGACACTCAAAGCCCAGCACAAACCCTGATTATCGTTTGGTTTGATTTTATAGACCCCGGGAAAAAAGTGTTCGTCTTCTCTGAGAAATAACGACGGAGCCTGTGAAATTGGCCATGCTCTTTCCCCGTCTTACACCGTCGGGGTTTTTACCACAGCTCATGCTACAGCTATTCATTCTGTATTTTCTTAAACTTTAGTTGTCATAACGACCATTGTTCCGTTATGAAATGCTGAAGTACCCTGGCAAATTTACGAAACTTATCAAGTTCTCAATTTCATCAAGGTACTATTTTAAGGCCTCAAAACATTTATGAGCAGACCTCGAGCAGACATGTATAATAATAATAATAATAATAGTTTCATCACGAAAATTTATAAGGAAACCGGTCAGAGAACAAAAAGAGTACTTGTGCAGAAGCTTTTGGAATATCGAAGTGTCGGACGGAGAACGGTTCTTCGAAGGTAGAAAATGTCACACCCGAGTGCACCCATTATTTTGGGTTTAAGTATGTGCTTACTCATTGGAGACTTCGGGGATTTGATACACTTTCTTCTGCGTTTGGAAAATGAGCAGCATGAAATCATACCATTCCAAAAGTCCTGGCTCAACGACAATATTGACGACAAAATTCATTCTTTGTCAACGAACCCAGAAATCCCCAGGCTCTAAGGCACATACAGTCGTGTGCATCTAGCTAACACTAGTTGCCGAAACCTTTGGATGTACATTGAACGTTCGAGTGGTGTATCCACAGACGTATAGGTCGAGGATCTAAACCGCTACTTCAACAAGCGACCGCGTCCTTCATTATTTCGTGATCCCAAAGCACTATCTTGTCCCAGCATTTTCAGCACCGTCTCCCACAATATATCCTCGTAAGTTGTTTGTGAAGAGCTCTCAAACCTCAAGTGCAACTCAGCTGTACTTAAACAGTTTGCACATCTACTCACATCGGCAATGACAGTTATTCGATCAATGTTCGGGATGTAACTGATTCATATCACAACTGCGCTCGTGAAAGCAACGGAGATTTCGTCTAATTACTTGTAGCTCCATGGCATTAAAGGTGTGTGAAAAGGTATTCCTCTCAGAAATATCGAACGGTTTTGAAGTAGGAGACATGAACCAGTTCGACTGCGGTCCCTCCTGCTCTATCTTGGATGCTATTGCTTCTCCAACTCATAACGTCTTGTCTTCGCTGGACAAGAAATTACAGGCATTCGCATAATCAGTTTACAAAGAAGGCTTTCGTATCGCCCTGTTTGACGTGACACTTTTGTTAAGCTGACAGATAGATCAATATCACCTAGCTTGCTGTTTCTGCAATTTGTCGATGACTCTCGATTGTGTATTTTACTGACTTCTTTTTTGCTAGCCGGCACATTCTGTTGAGTTTTCCGACAAACCATTGCTCAGCCCCCTAGTTGTTCTAATTTGCGAGTTAACGGCTGTAACATGGACATATCTGCTTTCAAGATTACAGTGACACATTTAGCAGTGTCGGTAAACGAAAACTTATCGGCATCTCAAATAACATAATCCAACTCTCATTCATTAGCCCATTATCTGACTATCTTTTCAACCGGAAACTTTCTACAAGATACGTAGGAAGAGCTTCTTCCACTTGTTTCAAACCATGGCTTTCTGTAGGGCGCAGTTCTATCACTTTTTCTATTCTCAAACTACACGACCCTCATATCTCTTAGGGGTTTTTCCTTCATCACAAAGTATGTAGGTGATTTTGCGGTGAAGTACCACATTCTGATGTATCAGCTACGCTTACCATCCAGTCTGGTCTCTTAGATCTTGTTCTATATTCCGAAGCTCACAGTCTAACCTCAAATCCCCGTAAATGTTTGAATGTTGTATTCTCTCTGTATAAATGGCCTATTCGTGTGAACATTTCGAGTCTGGTTCAGACATTAATGCAGAAAACATCTCCACCGGTCTTCCACTACCTGCTAACTACCTTGGGGTTACGATCACCCATAATCTTTGTTGGAATGAGCACGGTGCCTGTGTTTTCATAAAAGTAAAGAGACTGGCCTACAAGAAGGAACGGTTTGACCTCTTTACCTCACTTAATGTTTTGCCCTTGCACACATTACTTCACTGGTGATAACCTTCTCCCGTCTTCTTCCTTGGACTACAAGCTAGAGAATTTACCACAATAAAAAGGTCTCTCAATGACTTATCTTGTGCAGGTAGTATACCTCGTGGAAATCTAATAGACTTTTCCAAATTCCATTATTAAAAGACGTGCAAAAGATTCTCCGAGAGAATTTTGAACAACTCAGCTCACCCTCTTCACAAGGATCTTGGAATATGTGCTTCCTCTTATTTCATCCGTAAGGACTATATAGTGATTTATGCACGTAAGATTGACCAACGGTCGTCAGTCGTTCCGCACATCGCTCGCTTTTTATGTAACCCTTCAAATGCCAATGATGAACTTGAAACGATATTTAGGTAGTTAGTTTATTTCCTAAGTTGCTTCTCATGTTTGGATTATTTGAACTGTATTAGCTGTCATTTCTTGTGTAATTGCTGTGAGTGGGGCTGTGTATTGATGAATATTCATCCAGCGGGGTACATGAAGTAAATACTTGACCTGATCTGATGTTCGAAACTGACGGATAGAGCGTTCAGAGGCCACCGACTCAGACAGTTCACAGATCCGTTCACAATAAAATTGAGACTTTCTATCTTTTTTCATGTCTCCGAGTGCCATTCACCTATTAGGAACCTCACCACCCCCAATCGTTTATCGGATCCTTCTTGTAGAAGTTCGCTAACCTGTAAACTATCGTATTTGGTCCACGCCCACAAGTGCGTATCATGTTTGGTGCTGTATTTGCCTGCTGAACAGTTCCTTGAAGAGTTTTCCGCACTATTATCCTATTTGACCCGTGGTGGTCAAAGAGTCAACTTGGTGAACTTCAGACTTTGTCGTCCTGCGCACGGACCCTACAGCCGTCGTTGAGCATAGGTGTTCAGCGTGTTAGTACTTTGCGAAATTTGTCTAATGCCCTCCCCCCTCGAAACACAGAGAGGGTGAATCTCATACACCATCTAACCAGCTGGTCATGAAAAAGCTTGATCATTATTTCAAACCGTAGTCGTTTTAGCCGGAAAATCATTGGGTGGACAGAGACAGTGGATGTTTACGATCTGATGCATCAAAACAGAACACAGACAGCGTAGCGGTAATTGTTAGCCTTACCTGAATGTTATCTTTCAAATAGGGACAAGCGGTGAGCGTTGACCCTTTCGGTACAACGTATCGATCGGATTGTTGAACTGTTTGTAGTTGAAAACTCAGGCGCAGACAAAATACTCACATATAGACTGAAAAACAAAGAGCACGTGTGGGTGAGCTAATAGACAAATTGGCAATTTGCAACTCCCCGGGAAATCATCGGGTGAAAGACTCGTTACCCGTTTTACGGAGAGGATTACAGACCAGGATCTGACGGATAGGGTTATTCGTTTCCCACTGATATGTTGTGTACCTTACGGGATCGGAAATCCATTAGATATCACGCGCAATATATGTCTTGAACAAATTCAACCGACTAACTGTCGCACGTTTTCGATTCAGCCTATTTGGACTGACGCAGTGTCTGGTCTAACGGTGGATCGGGTTTTGAGGCACAAAAACATGTAGACAGGGCTCACCGAATCAGCTGGACAGCTGTTGATGCGCTCCCCTAAGACTCGTTTATTCTCAGGCCCTTGATTTTTGGTAGCCCTTACGGTACCTCAGAACGATGTTGAAGCTTACGTTGGAACCAGTCATGGAAACTGATGTAGATTTGCCCCCACTCCATCGGAAATAACGTCAATACTGACGTCCCTGCGACGAATGCGAAGAGCCACATGGAACAATAGAGAAGACTGGATATTTTCCTGTACTCCGTTCTTCGACTGGCATATTCTTGGTCAAGCTCGAAAGTGGATTGTTTGCAGGTCTCAAGTCAAATCAAGGCAAGTAAATGCCTTATGAATTCCGAGGTGAGTATTTATCTGTCGCATGATCATAGAGCAAAAAACCAAATAAGGATGACTTTTAGCTCACAGTTTGTTCAGGTCTGTGAACTAATCTCGCAATGGAGAATGCAACAGAACAGTTGTACACTTTTCTGCGAGCAGTCAAGAGTTCATGGTTTTGCCGAGTTGAAGAATTAAAAACGCACCCGCCGAAGTCATGGCGGGGTGCGTGTGTGGTGTCAGCTGAAATCTTTCCAGATGGTTTGTGGTATGTGCTGGAATGTTATGATACCGAATACTGAGAAATATGTGGGCACGGTATGCCACTGCATCGGGAAATATGCTTCAGATATCTGGAGATAGGTTTTAGGTCTTCTACAAGTTGGTCGGGAAAAATAAAGAGGGATCTCTACAGCTACAGTGGCAGGATAAAAGTGCATACGAAACGTTTAATTAAGTAAGGTAGGGCCGAGAAATTTCTAAGCCATAATACATAACAGATGGGCTTCCTAAATTTTACTAAAAAAAGGCAGCAATATGACCCAACCATATCAGATTTATTGTTAGGATTACGCCAAAGTACTTCACTGACTTAGTCCGGACTGTCATTCCCATTTATAGGTGCACTGGGGATAGGTTGGTGTACCTGTCACGTCTTAGATGAGAAAAATAATTCTCCACATGGGAAGAGTGAACAGTCAGCCTGAGGTTCGAAGGTCACTCGATCATGTCCCACACGACTTGCTGCAGAATAATCAGCAACGAGTCGCTGGGTTAAGGCATACCAAACACTACATCATCAGCGTATTTAATAAGCAATGAGACACTGAAAGTCGACGTGACAAGTAGAAAAGAAAAGGGTGATAGGATGGTCCCTTGCAAGACACCCTAGTCTGAATTTACGAGGGAGGAAGCCACAGTAGCGCAACAGTTGTTCGCGTTTGGCAAAGCAGTCGGTCAATACTGCAATGATCAAAGATTAACACCGCCGACATCAAGGATGCGGGTTAATTTTCCTCTTTTGACTCAACTGATGACGTCACTGTTAATCTTAGAATAAAACAGATGACTTTATTCTTCCTATCCAGTGATGACGGGATAGAATTGCCCAGACACGTTAGGGCAAGTATGGTGAAGCGTGGACGGCAGTAATTAAACTGGCTTGGACCGCTTACTTTTAGTTGGGTTGTCATTCTTTGCAACAGTAGTTTTGTTCAATACCTTCAGGAGAACGGATGTTCAAGTTATGGGCTGAAGCTTGGAGGTGCCTTTCCGTTGAATAGGTGCAATCGAAGCGAATCTTTAACCGCCTGAGATGTCTCCTTGACGCAAGACTGGATATTTATGAGGATGATAAATGCACTATTTGCAAATTTAGCCGTAAGTGACCAGGGTTCGTTGCATGTGTATAAAAATGATCATCAACCAGCGACTTTCACTTTGGTGAGAAGCAGGTAGTTCCCTCACATTTCCGTGTAATAGGTGGGACTACCTAGAACAGGTGCGGTGACGTAGAAAGGAGTGTATTTTTATTCATTTCTTGGTTGGGACAGTACACTTAGATCTTACACTATTTTTCTATGACGCAAGAGAAATCAATTGATCTGCAATGTCAGGAATAGATAGGTAGGATTCAGAACCACTGAACGGGAAACTGAGAGAATGAGGAACGAAAACTGGATATCCACTACCCGTTGGTCACAGATAGACAAAAGCTTGATTAGTGGGGGGGGGAATGAAGTATTCACCAACATATTAAACGGTGCTAATAAATCTATCGCGAAAGCTATACCCTATTATAATCATAGGTAAGTGATACCGAGAAGTTCGTCTACATAGATGCCAGGTTCTCGAAATCTAAGTACAGTCACGACAGTCAGGAATGAAACATTACAACACTCCATAAATATCCTATGATAGGTCCATCTAATGGCAATTTTCAAACCGGTCCCGGCAAAGTATTCGCTTTACGCCAAAGGGTTATTTATCTGGGTTCTCATAACTGCTGACGCCATTGTAATGCAGCTACTGGGTGGAAGGTGGCACAATTCCAAGTTGTGTATGTGCGCGCTGAACTTCACTGACTCTAAACAGTGCTACATCTGCGAAACCGTTTGTAATTTAAAAAAACAGCAATAAGTTTTGTCTTGGTCAAATTGTAAATTGTGTGCTTCTGGATCAGAGTTTACAGGATCCATCGACCGGATTTTGGAGATATACCCAACGACAAAAGATTTTACTAAGTGAGACGTTGGAGATCGACATTTTCAACGCAGTTAATTTCCCTATTTTGCCGATGTTTTTGCTACAGTACAAAGTTTTCAACTAAAAACCGATATTCCGGGGCAGAATAGGACTTCTTAGCATCTGGTAGAAGATGGAATTCTCGAAACAAGTGTAAGTGCCCAAATCATGCCTATCTAAAAGGGTGCGGACAACGCCTATCGCGGGGTTTATTAGGCAACATAGCTAATCATCGGCCTACTTGCATTCAGATTTTTTCTCGACAGAATAATTGATTGGTATATTTCATTTTACACCGGCTTGAAATCAAGCAAAGTGCTAACGCAACGAGAACAACAACGAAAAAATGGGGGGGGGGAATTCAAGTACAACAAAGTGACAGTATGCAATAAGTAAGATGAAAGCTTATACGATATTTTCCGTCACTTCAACCAGCACATGTTATGTTCGTTTTTTGTCATTTTTTGTCTGCCTGAGTGACGATTTTGCATATCTGCGGGACGTTGGAGTTCTACAAACATACCATACAACATTCGCGTCACTGTTATTCTGAGCCGTAATTCTCAACGCCTCTAACTAATGACATCATCTCTTGAGTCACAACCGAGAAGGTGGGAAGCACCAACCGAAGCCAGTACTTAGTCTAGCTTCTTCATACCGCAGTCAAAACCTCCTACTGCATGCTGGAAATGTAACGCTTGACATCTTGTGAAATACCGTTCACACACCAATCAAGTTTGTCAATGATGTGGTAGAAAAAGACAAATAAACATGTTGCTATCAGTACAAACAACACATCCTCGACCCAATGAATTGTATTTTCAACATTCGGTGGGTTATTCGGAGCTATTCAAAAACTCTGTTAATTTCTTGTTTACATCTACTGAATTCTCTCGTAAGTAAAACTCATGGCTATTTCGGTAAGCAGTGTCCCGCTGAATTTTCATTTTGATTCCGCTTCAGATTTAATTGATATTACATGTTCTTCATGGAGGTATTAGAGCACCAGCTCTCCGGTCCACAAGCGGTTGAGTCTATAATGCTTCGGATAATCCGGCAGTTATCCCAGGAGCAATAGACTTTGTATGTGAGTTCAGTGACCGAAGTTTTCTCGCACATACGAAATCGCTTTGTGATTGGAAACCTTATCCGCCAATAAGTACGTACCTTCTTTTGTATATATACACGACTTAGTACTAACCAAATGTGACAGAATACATTTTCCCTGTTGTCTGGTATTGTCGTTCCCCCAGTGTGTGCAGTCCGGGTGCGAGTTATTTCATTACGTGCGACTGGTCAGGTAGACTCGATTGCCACATGACCATAAACACACAAATGGCTGAAACGCTATAATAGTATAACCTCCAGTGGTAAATGTGCACCCATGAAATTCCTGCCAATAATAAACAACATGCCTGATGGATTTTATTTTGCTGCCCATGATATGGACGATCAATAAAACTTTCATCATTTGAACAAGTTATTTTTAATCGTATGCAACAGTTTGCGTTTCGTATTCACCTGGAAAAAGTGTTTTCTCTTATTCTTTCAACTACCTGGGATGTATTGTTAATGCAACTGGTAGATATCCGGACCCCGAAAAAATGAGGTCAATTTATGATATGCCAACAAACACTGACATCTCAGCATTTCAATCATTTCTGGGCATGATCAACTATTACTATCAGTTTGTACCCGACAAACACATATTCTGATCCCCATGAATGAAACAACCCATCAAATGGGACTAAACTCCCGAGTGTCAGCGTGCTTTAGGATTGATCAGAAATAAGTCATTCCCCCTGTCGTTCACACATTATGCTCCCTCACTTTATATTACCATAGTGGTCCATGCTTCCACTTACGGCACAAGAGCTGTCATCCTATATCGGTTTACGAACGGCTTCCAGAAAGCCATCGCATCCGCTTCCAGCTTGTTAACTTCGGTCGAGCGACTTTACATCCATAGTTGCAAGGGGATTTTTTTCATTGTTTTCGCAGCATGGAAATTTCCCAAAACGATACAACGAAGGACGTTTACCTTACCATCAGATCACAAACCACTTTTGGTCATTCTTAACAGCAAAAATGGCATCACTGTGCAAACAACGAACCTTTCGCAGATATGCGCAACGATTCTTTTCGGATATAACTTTAAGCCTCAGCATAAATCCACCGCGGAGATGAGACATACCGATGCGATTTTTCGCTTAACAGCGATGCAGAATAAAGCATATGATGAACCGGCTACTGCATTTCCTTGTTGGTGTTGAAAAAATAGGTTCAACAGGCGTTTATGAATGTTGCCTGGTGCCTGACAGTCACGGAAGATGTGATCGAACAAGGTTCCAATACTGATAACGATGTTAATGAAATGAAGACCTTCCTGAAATATGGATGGTCAAAGAAAGTTCCTGAACCCTGGGTTCCAGAGTTTTTATATGACGTGGTACTCCATTCATCCTAGGTAACTGTCTGCCGTTCAGTGAGTGAATACTTATCCCGCACTAACCTGAAGTTTCAAGGCAATATCACGAAGCACAACCCTGGGTTGAATAAGATGGAATCTCTGATGCGCGGCTACGTTTGTTGACTTTTCGCTGATCGATGCATTCAAGAATTGGATAGAGGTTGAAGCCAGTGAGCAGCTGCTCTGAAATCACCTTCGCAAATTGCGCCACAGTTGCGAACATTCGTGCGGAAACAATAGGGCAGCGTCTATGTTGATCTTGCTGGACGTAGTCATGACGGCCATCCCTTATCTGTTGTTGATTCTATATCAGTGATCAGAAGTTGGTATTATAATAACAGCCTACCAGCCCATGAATAACCCGGTACCTTAAAAGCATGTTTCGTAGATTAGGATTCCCCGGCTTGTTTGTGCTTGTTTCAGATAACGCTACTGAATTTACATTCAATGATTTGTTTCCAGTTTTGCTTATGAAATGGCATTCTACATATGCACGTGCACTTACATTTACGAACTCCGACTTATCATCTACAGCTAAATGTCCTGGTTGACCTGTTTGTGGATACTTTAAAATGGCGCATAACTAAAATCCAGAGGGCTTCATCGACCGGCTTTCACTTTATCACAGGATTATTCAAAACCAAAACGTTCCAGGCAATATATCACCTAGCGAATACTTTTTTGGGAAGGAAATAAGAAAAAAATTTGAAAAGATGCTTCCTAAACAATCTGCAAATGATGGACACATTGCACAACTGAAAGTTCTACTACATCCACATATACGATGATTCAACATTGGCGACCAAGCCTATGCAAAAGATTTTACAGGACGACGTCAAACATAGGCTTCGGAAATCATGACAGGAGATCGAGAATCAGTTGTTTGCGAGCTGCAAGTCGGAAAAGAATAGTGAATCAGGTACATCAATCAGCTTTGAAGAAAAGTGTGATGAAATCATTCCCGATGGTTAGTCTTACGTGTGGCCAGATGACACGCGAGATTCAGGCGCTCTACACAACGACCAACAACCAATAAGAGAGTTAGATGCGTACGGTCCAATTCTTGAAATGATGTCAAGTTTGTTTGGTGTCTAGGCCGACGTAGATTGATGCGCAAACCCCAGAAACGAAATTAACTGCCTGGGGTTTATTTGCGGTACTAAAGCGCAACAGCCAATCAGAATGTTAAAATGTACGAACCTCAGGATGTGGCGTCCTCAGGGGAATCACCTTTTACTCACGTTCTGTACAGTTCAGAGCACAAACTAGGGCCAATTGGCCGAGGAACACGAGTCAACAAGTTGGTTATCGAACGAGCACTACAGTAGCAGACAAGGAAAGGGAAAGTGTGTTTAAGGGACACAGACGAAGAGGAAGGCGAACATGCTGACATCGATCGATGGGTCTGACCAACCAATGAGTGGCGTAGGGATTCACTCTGGTACGCAAAAAACCATTGGTTCAAGGGTCAATAGGGTATGCATGTGTGTGTATTTTTGTGTTTCCGAGCGTAACGAATGGTCAATACTTGAGAAAGAAGGAATATCGTGAACTGATGAGTGCAACGAATGTGATTAACGGCTACTAAGTTGCTATCATTTAGAAATATGTTCAAACGTGGCATATGTTGGGGTTGGTGAATAAGCAGGATTGGGAACAGGCAGAGTAGGTTCAACAAAGATATCCCTGTCGAAACAAGTGTTTGACACGATAATTCCAGACCAATCCGCGACTGAAATCTATAAGAAACTCAAAATACTAGGGGGGGAGGGGCAAAGATGTTAGGGGCCGGCACAAGCAAGGCATGAACAGATGCTTTATTAATTCTGACCTATCTAACTTGTTAGTCTCGTTTCGTTTTTCACGTGTTCGAGTATGTGACGCGCGCGGCCTAGCCATTTGAACATTTGAGTCTGGTGAGAGGACGGTCTTTGTCCTTCATCTCAGCCTGGGCGATCCGGGGGCTTAACATGAATAATGTTTATTTGCTCTCTCGGTGCCGTGAATTATTTCACTTCTGGCTAAAGTTGTTAAAGCGAAACAGCAACCAAAACTGGAAAACAGGAGTGCGAGAGCAAACATAGAAATAGGTGACTAAAACACTATGATCAATGTCAAACTTTCTTCGCAAAACACTGACCGATCATTTACATTCCCCTAATAGATACTGCGTCAAATACATTCAAACCTCAGTTACCCGACCGCTCTATAAACAAATGCCTGTTAGCATAAAAGCTCAAGCCTCTTGAGGTCCTCCATCTTGTTCAATTCCTTATTGCTGATTAACCTGTCGCCATCTAACCATAACGTACCATATGCTGGAGACTCTCCCAGTGCGAAATTGTGCGGTTTCTTTCCATTATATCTGTACCATAGTGATCAAGTGGTCGCTAAATACGCCCTGACCTTCCGGTACGCATCGCATATACTTGACTTAACTTTATTACTCCGTACGTCCATAGAATATGCATCGCATTCGTGTGCATTCGGAGCAAATGGATGGGACGCAAGCTCACAAAACCGAACCCTCTCCGCCCCGGTATCGAAACAAACGGACAGTTGACAGTGAGACGTTTCATGTAACGATCCAGTTTTAAGAAAAAATTCTCTTAATTCTAGACCATTCGGGAAACCAGCAACCAAAAGTGATATCGAAACCCGAACCGCCCTTCGATACTGGTGGTGGAAACTCGCCAGTGTTGTGACCGGGTTGATGAAAAAGGTGAGAATTGGAAAACAAAATCAAAACCGGCTAACTGGTCACACTTGGAAATGTTGGAGTGATTGTGGCAAGTGTGGCATTTACCAATCAGAAATCTGATCAACATGTCCAGATTGTCACTTGTCATGACTGGATCTTTCTTGTCTCTGGGCGGTAGATATAACCACTCCAGCATTGACGCAGACGAATGTTCAGCTTGACACACATTCATACACAAATGATTTGTACTTTTGGTGAATCCATAAGCTAATTGCAATCTATGCTTGTCAGTCTACCTGTGTGTGTAGGTGCGCATATGCACCTGTCTAACTATGTAGTCAAGAAAGTGGAACAACCTCTTTTGCGAGGGGGGATCGGAGGGGCAAACGATAGCAGCTGTCCGCAAACGGGTTATACTGTTGTTCTTATCCGCAGCGACTGTTAACGTCGGTGCATCATGTGATTTCACCAGTCTTTTGCTAGACTTGCCCGATTGTAGTTTGCCGACAGGGAGACAGAGAGAGAGAGAGAAACCAACGACCAAAACCACTAGTAATTTTAGGGGTGATATGTGGAAATACACTTTATGAAACTTCAATTAGGACAGGCCAATATTTTCGTGATCACTGTGTTGTATCCTTAGAATGTGTGTTTTAGGTAAGACCTCAGCCAATGTTTTTACTTGTATATAATATGATTCATCATGCAGCTTGAACGCTCAACTCACCATTGAAAACCATGGAAGCACTGTACAGCTGTTTCATCCTTCTAAATAACTCAAAAGTAACACGATGAGCAGAACCAGACATTCAATAACGAGTAAGGAGTGGGAAGCTTATCGATTGATTATAGTACAAAGACAGGACTCCACTGGTCTGAGATTTATTTGTGTAGACCTTTGTATGAATGTACACAGAAGCACGCATCTGTTGTTGTAATAATTATATATCATAACTATAATTATATACAATAATATAATTGTATATATATATATATATATATATATATATATATATATATATATATATAAAACAAAACGTAATTATATTACCATATTAATCAGTATAGATAAATTTAAATCGTTTAAGAAACGATTCATCATGCGAAATCAGCGTCCAACTCTTGATTCACTGTAGGAGTGGCAATTTAAATCTCCCATGACTGTCAATGGGGAGTGGAAAATAACGACGAACAATCATTTTGTATCAATAATTAGACCGAAATAAACCATGCCAATGGGAGATTTTATCAGTTCATCGTCGAGGCAGCCTCACCTTTTCCGGGAATCTCTATTAGCGCGTAACTAGTGAACTTCGACTGGAGGGGTGCTAAATCCCGTACGTGAGATTGCGCTCATTGTCAATTTCGTTATCTTGGTTAGTTCCTGCTGTACGGTTTGGACAATAACGTGCTCAGGCAGGCATTCTCGCACCTACACTCACGCTTTGCCCACATCTGATCAAAATTCCTAGCACGTACGGACACACGTCCGCAGTTGCACACACAAATACAGAGCTCACGTCAGCCGGGCTTCACCCCGGACTGCACTGACCAATCAGATCGTATCACATGTTGAAAAGCCTTGCGTCGCCTGATCCGATTGTCGACTTGGCAAACGCTTTTCGCTAACACACAACTTTGATCCAAACACTTACCTGCGAGTATGCATTTCCACTCACATGCTTACCGTACGTTGATACCGAATACACATCCCCGTACAAATGCGCTTTCCTTATTCCTACGGATTACGAGATACAACGGTTGCTAACCGATTTTGCTTCACGTTACCACCAAAGCGCTTCGCGAAACAAATATCACAACTACAAAACAAATAGTTTGCCAGATCGTACTATGAATACAGGTGAATAATTTGGTGCTGAAAGGATGGCCACATCAAGCGCTACTTTCTGACGCATAGTAGTAAACAAGTTGACCATTTTGGGCTATAGACGTGGCACGTAGGCAAACTACTAAAGCTGTTTGATTACGTTAGTAACAGCATCAAATTTCAGCAAACTGCACTAAAAGACGGAGCAAGCACTCTTCTTCATCTTTCGTTGATAGCACCTAATGTGTTGTCTTGTAGCGTCGGCGTTCAAGTGGTGAAAATACTACATTCCAACTCCGCATTACTTGTCAGTGATGAAAGGACATCAAATTCTGGTTGCGCCAAAATCTGATAAGAAGGATGCTTCACGAAGGTGTTCCGTGTACTGTCATCATGGGCAGCGCCCCACTAGACTTTTCACCTAACACAGGAAATAAAATCAACCCTAACCATCCATGGATACGGTAAATACTGGTTGAAGGGAACGAATACTATTTTATCCGGATCGCCCTTCTCAATACCACGGTAAATTTTTCGGTAGATCTGAATCGAGTTTGAACTTGGCATGCATTCATCTACAGAATGAGAAGCATTTGGATCCCGCGGAGTATGACAAAGTGAATCTCGCAGAGCCTGCGAAAACATGTGAAAGTAATCAAGCCAAGTAGATGGTACAGACGAGTGGTTTCGACAGCCAACGCAGTTACGCTGAAGTTCGCTCACTGCGTTCACCACAGCTTCCCTCTTCGAAAGATTTTAGAGCAAGGGTACATCCTCCGCAGGCCCATCATCTATGACTTTTTTGATCTGAAAGTGGCCGTCCATTCAGTGGACCTCAAAGTTCTCTGCCGCTGTCTCTTGTAGAAGGGTAAACCAGAGAAATTCATATATACCATAATACCTCTACATGAATAGGTGAAATCGAGTTTGGGCTTACGGTGATCTTTACTCCAGTTACCCCGAGAAGTGGTATACGTTACGGTTGCCTACTCTCAACTTTTCCGTTTATTAAGTGGTTAATATGATCCTAGAGACCATCATTTTTCATGTGAGGGATATAGTATCAATGTTTTCTCGGGTGGAGAAGTTTAAGGCAATGAGTATGTGGACAAACAGTTATTCTAAATGAAGATCCGCATAAGTTTCAGGCTTCTCCAAACAGCTTGAATAACTTTCTAGCAGTGTACGATATGCGTTTTGCAGTCTCAGAATGGAGGATGCCGTTGGGGGACTGGGTTGGTGCAATACTAAACTTCATAGTGTCAGATAATACAATAAGTCAGACAGATGAGTACTGCTATCCAGGCAGCTGCACCTCACTCGGTGGTCAGATAAAGGAGAAAGGCGCGCTTGGCTTGTGTCAACCTCAGTTTTCCGTGGCGTCGAAGTGGCATCAAGGATCGAGTGTGCCGTTTAATAGTCGGACCAGTTCTTCTCTACGGTAAAGATATGGACACTGCGGAGATAATCGGCATCAAACAGTGATGTCCTCGTACCATTGGTCGAATATGGAGGGGAAAGCCGAATCAGCAATGCTGTGGTTAGACGCAGTGTTGAGTACACGGAACAAATCACTAGACGGAATTCTACAACTAACCAGAATAAAGTGGTTGGGACGTGTCACGCACGCCTCTTGATATAATTCGGCGGTGTGCCATTTTAGCTGAGGCAGGTAGTGGTCGAGAAATGAGTAAAGTTAGGCACTCCATGAAAAATTTGACCAGTCCATTTCACGACCTAGGGCGTGTTAGATTTCCTGGGTGGGACTCAAGAAATCCATCCACTCCGTGATTTGATACGTTGGAAAATATGGCTGTCGTGGCCACTGACATTCCTGTATCCACGCACTTTCTTCGTTGATTTGATACTATCATTTGTAGTTCTTCTTTTATTTTCCCATACCCCAACTACTTCAATTTCTTGGTGCGGTTCCGCTGACAGATAGCAATCTGAACAGCGATGACTGGTGCTTGGTCAATGGTTGATCGAACTGAGCTGAATATCGGTGTGACTGCACCGATTCCCCATGGGATCGAAAAAGTTCACCTTCCCAATTCAAATCAATCTGACCGAAACGATTCCCAGCTGAGATGAAACTGAGAAAACCAGAGTATCTTACACAAAAACAACACGGAAATCGAAAAGTCAAAAGTTGGATCGAAGGAAAAAAGTTATCATCCCTCGTTTTCCAGCATCATTCTCATCATTGCACTGTGACCTTCAAAATAGAAAATGAACAGTCCATTTCTCAAAATGAGTTTTAAAGAGAAAAAAATCATTTAGATCAACCCGAGGGTAGATTATTACTCTCTGAAAAAGAAACAATGGTTTAGTTTGCCGCCCGAGAACAATAGGTCACTGATAAAATTGGACGTGAAAACAACCCATGGATAACGGACTTATTGCGCTGAACTTATCTTAATCTCAATTGCTATAAGTCAGGCAATCACGCTATTACGTTTGAAGGCGAAATACGCTATAGCAGACGAACCAGGAAAAAATACTGGAAAAAATTCTGTGCAAATAAATTTTAATAAAAAGAAACAGCAGTTCCCAGTTTTATCTTTCATTGAGTTTACCTACACAAGCGGTACTTGAGAAAACGAGGTGGCGGTCGAGTGGTTTAGTGTTTGCTTACCACCTCGGAAGTTCGAGGGTCGAATCCCTGCCATCACCGGTTACTTTGGTGGTAGACAGTAATCCACCGTCGTCCGGATCGTTACCATACCGGATCTATTGGGACCTCACGTGGTTCTTCGGCACTCCAAGTCTCAGGGTTCGGTCACCGGTTATCCCCGATAGTGCACTGGGCCCTCATGGCTAAGGGGTATATACCCCTTCCAACGCACTCATGTAACGAAAAAACCACAGGGATATTTTACTCTGGTAGTATCCGGTGAATAGTGTTCATTTAGCTATAATAATTTATTATACATTTCATGAAGCAGTATCAACAGTCAACTCACCACTGATAACCATGAAAACATTGTACATTTATTTTAACCCTGCTGGGAATCCCACACCCGACCTATTGGGGCTTTATGTGGATCTCCACCTCGAGTCTCACAGTCTGATTGGTGGTTATCCCTAACGGTGAAGTGGACCTTTGTGGCTGTGATATATACCCTTACCACTGTATTCATGAGTAAGCATGTAATGAAAAAACCAGCAGTGCTCTCCGACAAGTCTCGACTGGGATCGAACCCGGGGTGAATGATCGAGTCGAACACCTGACCGAAAAGCTATCTGGGCTGGCTCTCAACAGTTTGTTGAACAACAATACCGGTTTTTGCTAGTTGCAACCCGTTGTTATTCAATAATTAATTACTAAGCCGACCAATAACATCCGACTAATGAGAAAAAACTTCCAGATCGGTCTACGAGAGAATCACAACAGTGTTTCAATAATAACTGTAACAGACATAGGAACCGCTTTTGTCAAGCATGACAACTGCCGAGAACCGAAAACACTGGAAAATATTCATGCCAACGAAAGCCAGTCAGCTGTGAGTGATCTTTGTAGTCTCAACCAACGGTAATAAGTTGTCGAAGCAGGAAACCAAACGCTATCACAATGATATCAAGCTTTCGCCCCGCATGACCTGAGGAGTCAAATGGGATGGCTTATTTCCGGACGCGGTGCTGTGGGAGCGTCAAAATAAATCAAACAGGATCGGATCGAGCACAGTCGCATGATTGCCATTCGAATATACTAGGCAGTACCCGCTTCGTACCTTCCGCGAAAAAAAGTAAAACAAGCTGTCCACTTCATCAAGTGAAATGTGAAATGAATTGTTTGCTTCACAAGTTTAGCTTCAACAGCTTTCCGTCACCATTTGCCTTGTTTTAAAACCCATTTTGGTAACCCGACCGCAGCTAACTGAAAAATAAGCCCAGCTGATTATTGACAGTGGCAGCTTCCGATGCGCGAACCTGTGTACAGACTGTACCATAGGTTTGAATCAAGCGCAAAGTGGTACTCTAACGTTCGATGTTTTTTTAAGTGAAACATGAACCCAGGACTTGATAAGCGTGTCACGATTGGCTGCAACCGGAGTATCTATGTGATATTTGTACACAAGTCATTAAATAAAAACGATCGACTTGCGAATAAGCGTTGTAGAAGAATCGAGCTTTCCGGCAAGGCCAAACCCGCATCTACGGATATGATTCCTGTAAGCAGTTGCGTTTAGAAAGTGACGCTTCAAGGCTGGGTCAGTGTACGGAAGAAAAGTCGTGGTAATTGACGTCCTATTTGTTGTCGCAGCGCAGATGTCAACTGGCGGCATGTGTAATCTCCAAAAAGAAGTGTTATGATGAGCTCAACAAACTCATTCAGATGAACAGGAGGTTCGCAGACTACCTAAATATACCACTGAACCGGAAGATTCTATGTGGTCACTACTGGAATGTCAAAAAGGCAAGCCTAAAAACATTAGACTGATATCAACTGTCGCACGATTTTTCACTAACAAGGGCCGCGCATTCATATCTTTATAGTTGGCCCGTCCAGACGGCCATCGATTCGCTTTCCGCATCAGCAAGCCCCAACAAACTGGTCTAGCGGTTGACCCGGACACATCATCAATCAGAGTAAGTCGAAACAAGCGCAGCTCAGACCAACCCGTTTTCAGCTCTATATCAGTTGCGTCTGCTTTTAGTAAGATTCTTACTTTGCTGCCTCCATCGTCAAGCGGTTCGGTGTGCTGAATAGCCTATGCGTTATCATACATCAAGGCGATTTCACCGTTGTACTCTAGGCCAAATCTCTGTCCCTCAGTAGGAGTTCTACTGCACTGATTGATAGCTCAGACAAGGCACTGTGTAGCGCAAACTCTATGGCAAAGATAGAAAAGAAATGGGTATGTTGGACGAGCTCGTCGTTCTGCGCTAGGGACGGCAAAGGTTAACGAAAGCTGGTCGTAGACCCCAAACCGACCTGAAGCATGACGGTACTATTCTTTGAGGAGCAACATTTACTTCTCAGGTAGTCCATTTCTGAGCAAACAGCTCCAAAGTGCAGTCTCATCGACAGAATTGAAGGCCGTGCGATCGTTTGAGTCCGATGATCGTTGGAAATCAATCAACACATGCTCAGACGGATTCATGACATCGATGGTATGCGAACGACGATTAGTGAAACAAAGTGTCACTTGACCCAGTTGACCGGTTGGTGCTATCCAGTTCCCCAATTCGAAACAATAAGCCTCAGAAACACGCAAGTCTATCCAAGTCATTGTACTCGCAGATTACCGGTAGGATCAGGGTGAATGGTAGACCGACTAGATCATTCGAAGCCAGCAGTTGTGTTCGCCAACGACGTCCCGTTTCTTTTCAACTTCGACATTAAAAAATATAGGAGTGGTTTCAAGACGTCGATGTAGAATCGATGAACAAATGCAAGCCGTATAACTTCGACAAGGTCGACATCCAGAATCTATCTGCCATGCACAAAGAAAACTTTGCAGACCCACTTGGCATGTGCCTCACACATTCCAAGTGTAAAGTGATCCTTCAGTGAAGAACAGCGGTCATTCCCAGGTACACATTGGACGGTGAGTACCTAGCTGTGAATGACCACTTCACATAATAACGATAATACCTTGCAAGAACCGAATGCACGCGCAACCGAAGCACTTACGATGTCACCCTGGCGTTTCGCTGAAATCGGAAGGTGTGTACTGCTCTCCAATTTGATCAGTTCTGCTTCACGACTGTCATGGGATTTAGGCATAGAGGACGTCCACTAACTAGTATTCCACTACAGTGTGCGAATTCTGACAAGGATCGGATAAGGTAACATAGATAGAACTGTGGGGTGACGTTTATGCTCGTCTTAAGATAATCTACTGGATCGAAACAAGTGGATGCCGATAGTTGGACACGCGATACAGACAACGGGAACTGTGTTATTCCTGCTCCAGGACCGGGAAAACCACGCGGAGGTCAACAGATGGCGTGGTGAGGATGTATGAAAGATTGTAAGCAAAAATTGGATAAAGTAGACTTTCACTGGCCTTCTAATTGGGTTCCGAAAGATTCCGTCACCCAATGGCCGAAAACACGGAGGTTTGGGAGTGAAATGTGAATAGTAGCCATGTATTCCATATAACCGCCAGTGATATTTCCCTTCCCATTTCATCCAAACAACTCAGTTCCTATTTTATGAACGACGAGCAATGCAACGTTTAGAGAAGTACGCTTCCCTCATCCCGCCGTACGCTGATGACGATGGGACACAGCAACAATGCATGCACCCAGTAAAACAAATCGGCTCCCCTTAGTTACCTCGACAACCCCGTCAGTACCGATTTGACAAGCAATGATACCTTTGCAAATAGATCAGTTCAACTTGTTTAAAAGGACACCGGGGAAGCATGTTGACTCCGGTCATGGAAGCTCGTGCTCTTATAATCAAGTAACTCTTCTGTACAATCTTCAGGGACAGTCGCCCAGGTGCATTTTGCATCAGTAAAACCAACTCCACATTCTATGTCGAAATCGGCGGATCGTGGATAACAAACATCATAACGTAGTGTGCGCAAAGCTGAGTGCTATTTGGCTCCACCTCCACCCTTCTTTGCCTTGACCAGTGTTTGTGGATATGATATAAAACAGCAATCGTTCTGCCTTTAAACCGAGGCGGTCGGCGAGATAAAATACAGACTTGTGGTAATTAAGCAACATAGATCGCACAGTAGGACAGGTTGGAACCCTATCGTTGTTGGAGAAAACTTCGAAGATTCTCAAGAGTGAAGAGCCGGTTGTGAAAAAGATGTCATATCCCCTCATCCCAATTTGCATCATTATCGAGTACCTTATGAACTTAGATTTGCTCAACATGGGTGTTTGTCTACTATGTACTGGTCTATTTTGCCCGCTTCGCTCTTGTACAATAATCAGAAACAGCCTGCGACCGTCTAAATAGTGGAACATCTTGTACGGTTGTCCTGTTTCTTCGCTATTTTGTTGTTTCCTACGTATACATCCAGCACGTTCTCCTCACTAGCTAGTGGATAGTCTACCTTCAGCTCTTATATTTCCTATACGGCATCTCCATTCAGGTTGTTATGTTTTGTGAATGGAAGATTTGGTATCTCGCAAGATAATTCAGTGAGCAGTGTTTTTTTTTATTAATTCTTCCATGCGGCAGCTCACGTCTAGTGCTTTTGCTCGCGTCTGCGCATCTGTAATAGCCATCCGGATTCAGAACCAACCTTAGCATAGACAACAGACTCTCGGCCGCGTAGAGTATACAGTTCCCTGATCAGAATACGGTTGATACGACCAAGCATCTTAGTCAGAAACCCACTTACAGTTAGACTCTCGCTCTCACAGAATCTGATTCACTTTAGACTCGTATCTTGTCACCTTGATTATTGCTGTCGTGCTTCGATTTTCAGCAAGGTTAGACTGGCAGACGGTAGCCGAACCCAGATAGTAAGGTCGATGATTGCTTAAAACGAACTAAAATCAAGTAATTTCCGTGCGCACCAGCGGGCGAATAAGCTCAACCGGAGGAGTCAGTCTGAACTGAGAACCATCCTTCGGATCCTGCGATAATTTCCCAGAAAACAAGAACAAGAATCAGGAAACAATTAACAGAGTGCACCTCGTCGGTTTCACCATGTGGCAAATAAGGTGATGAATCCGATGATTACTTGGAGATCCACCAGACTGGTGTGCACAAGAAAAGAGAAACAAATAATAGTTCGAATTTTTATTCATACTAGGGAAATGCAGGCCACAGGAGGAGTAAGTAGCGGGCAAACTGAACAAGTATTCAACGAGTACCGAAATTATCATTAATGAAATACGTAAAGCAACCACAACGCTTGGGGTAGATAAGGATCGATGTGGAACGGAGGGGAAGGCATGTGCGCATCAAACAAAACTGCTCAGAGATCGGAAAGAATGAATGAGTGGTAAAAACAGACTAATACGCTTTTCGAACATCTAATCAACCTGCCATTTTTCGAAGAAATCATTGCCTTTGTCATCGACCACAATGAAGGCGGGAAAGTCGGCCACTTCAACCCGCCAAATAGCTTCCATACCTGAGACAAAGAGAGAAAATGTGTATATTGTAGCAGGAATAAATGCGGTTTGTGGGACGCACGGTGACAATAATACAACAGGGGAGACCGAGTTACACGTGCCGTGTACACTCTATGCCTAAATATAAACGTAGCAAAGAAACAGCGACAGGAAAGAGAAAGAGAAAGAGAGAAAGAGAGAGAGAGAGAGAGAGAGAGAGAGAGAGAGAGAGAGAGAGAGAAGGCGGCAAACAGAGAACGAGCGGGGGAGAGAGTTCAGTCTCGTTCACACTGTATCATAAAATTCAACCGTTCGTACACATGATCGGTTGGCTCCAGTTTTTATTTCCCCACCTTTAAACAAACTGTCGTTCTTGGTAAAAGCGTGCGAATCAAACAAAATGCCAGGACATTTGACCTGTAAAGTATATCTTGGCTAAATGTCACGTACGGGCCGTACAACCGAACTAACAAGAGAAAACAGAAAGATTCGACAACTGTGATTTATCCGGGGAAGCAAAACAAATCAAGCGTCTAAACAATCTGAGAAAATAAAACAAAGACGGACAATTAGCGAGCGACAAACCTTAGCACTGTTGGAATCTCAAACAACGAACGCAGTGAGAAACACACAAAACAACTGCCTAATCTACCGGAAAAATTTCGAATCCGTCAGTTCAGTAGTGTCAAACAAAAACCTGGCAGTTCAATTCTAGTTTTGGTAACCGATTCGCGATCCAATTCACAGAACTGATATCAATTAAAAACAGAGATTGGAAAGAACAGTAAAACAACAAACTGGATTTGCAATATCTCTTATGTCGACATTTAAGACGCGCTGCTCCCACTCGCTTCAGTCATTTCGTGAACTCCTAACAAGGGTGCAAATTCACATTCGATGATCGAGGTTCCTACTTTTTCTTCGGTTTCGGGTACAGACAATTTTTAATCATCTTTAAACTAATATTCGTTATCCTACAATTGGATCGAAGGCAAATAAACGGCGAAAGAGAGTATCGAGTACGCACACCTGGTGGGCGACAACCGCGAAACCGATCTTGTGCTTCCAGGAGAATTACGTCCTGTCATCCAGACGAAACACCGTACTACTCATTTCGAAAATCCACACTTGAGACCATGTGTCTACGTTCTGAAGGTTAGCCGTGCCAACTGACGAATTAACGTTGGAAGAATCACTGTAAGATTTAAAAAATGAACTCTTCGTCCATGCAGGTTCCATACGATTCAAATGAGAATAAGCTGTAGAACATTTTACGTCGTCTTCCTATGCACTGATGGCTGAACTCTTGAAATCATATTCTATTGTTCATTTCATTTTCCAAGATGAACCGAATTTCCCGGTGAGTTGCATTGAACGTTTTTACCAAACAGACTGTATATCAATGTTGGTGTCTGATAAGCTACTTTCAAACTTAACCATGAAAATAGCGATTTATGGTGGTCCCAACGGCAACCCCATAGCTGATCCATCATAATGATGATTCTGTAGTCTTGTTCCTGTATGCGCTTACTCACTTTTACGCCATTATCTCCTACCGGAAGATAACTGGGCTCCGTGAAAATTGCGAATCATAGCTGCCTATGCACGGCGGTTGGAAGCGAGTTCGACGCAGCAAAGATCCCGTTTTTCTTTCGTTGGCGAGCACCGTGGACCGACCGTAGGGCCCGAGCATTCTACATCCTTTTCAACAGTACTGATTCAAGTTCTGATCTGGGTATTGCGAAGACACCGTCATTCAGGACAGGCCTGGGGGTATGTTTGGTTAGTTCGATCTCGGGTCGCGGTAAGATGTGCCCAGCGACTGTAGTCCACGGCATTGGAGGAGGACAGAGAACTCGCTGATTTGTCAGCATCGGTTCTTAACTTCGTCGGGACAACTTGGTATCGACACACGCCACAGACACCAAGAGTCAAACTTCTCTAGCCTTCTTGTATCCTCGGCTCTCACTGGCCAGGTTTCGCAGCCGTAGCTAAGTACAGGGTGTGTAGCGGCACAGTAGATAGCACCTAAGTCCGGAGGCTGATTTCACTCCGGGTCCACAGCGGTAATCGTAACTGGGGAGAAATCCTTCCCTGGCGTTTTCGATCCATAGTATTACTTCATCGTTCGCCTGACCGTTCAGAGGCAATGTTGAGCCTAGGTAGTCGAATGATGGGACACGTTCGATCAGTTAGCCGTCGATAAACAGCTGTTTATCTGATGACCCTGAGAAAGTTGTCAGAACTTTACTTTTGCTGTGTTTGATTCTATCCCGATGGACTTCACGAAAAATTCAACTCGATTAAGACTCATATGGAGCGTGGTAGGGAAATCTTCTAGCACGACAATATCATCTGCGAACTTCAGGCCGAATATGTGCATCTCCTGACTCAGTTGGATATTATCATTATTTTAATTATATTTCACAATCGGAAGCTGGATATCAGAGTAGTCAGTCACTGCCTGTCTCATCATCCAGCCTATGGCGAAGTTGAAAAGAGCCGGTGAGAGAGGACAGACCTGTCTGACTCCGGTAGTGAGAGCTTACTCAGAGGATTCTTCGTCATATGTAGGGACTCGTACCCTAGTAGACGAATAGTATACTCTCAGAAACCATGCGAGTTTATCAAGCATTCAGTTTTATTCCATTATCTCCCACAGACACTCGGTTCGCCGAATCGAAAGCGACCCAAATGTCGATAAAACAGGAGATGGCTGATTGCTGGAACTTGCAGCAGTGCTCGACGCCGAGTGAAGATTCAATCTACTCAGCCCCTGCCAGAGCCGAACCCCCTTGATACGGTACTTAGTTTTCACCTAACTCTAGCTGATCACCAAAAAGGTGAGTGCATGCACAGGCTCCTACCAACCTGGCTAATGTGCAATGAACAAACAAGTGTGAAAAGCTGTAAAGAGTACAACGTATGCTTCACGCAGCTTACCTAATTCGGGATATTCCAAAACTTCGACCTTTTTGATACAATTCTGGGCCAGAATTGCAGCCGGACCACCAATTGAGCCCAAGTAGAAACCACCGTGTTTTTTACACGCCTCTGTCACCTGCGGGTGTGAAAGCAGACAGCAAATGAAATGAATATTTTCCAAACAAAAAGTTTATCTTCATCGTCCAGTTTACGTAGTAGTGAGCGGATTTCGAATGACGATATCAATAAAAAAATATCGTTGTTATGTATCGTGTCCGTTGTTTAGGCATTACACATGTGATTTTTTTCCTGCACAGCATGTACTTAAACTAGCACTCAAGTCTCCTGGTTTCCGCTGTTACGACGTTTATCATCCACAGATGCTGTCCAAACTCGAAGGACGAAGTATTCTTCTTCGCACTGAACTGCCGTTTTCTAAAGTTGCTATAGTTCATTATAACAAGAGACCGAAATATAAAATTCGATATCAGAATTATTACCAGTAGTCCTGAGAGTAATCGATATTGCGTGACCTTAGTTACCACGATAATCTAGCCTGAGACTTGCGTAGCAGTTAAGTTGTAGGCAGCCATATTGGTGTTCGATTATTGAAAGTGTGGGAACCCGCTGAGACACTTACTGAACTTTAGACTTATGGAATTTCTGTTATTTTTTGTTTCAGATCGAACATGAGCGACACCCCACAGAAGATCATTAGCCTTTGCACACTACATTTGGAAATTCAAAGGTGGTAAATTTCGAATATGGACTTATATATTTCACGCGACCGAGTTCACTGGTCAAAGTGTTCAAAGAGGACTGCGCACTTTGGTCGCAAGGAGTAACACTTCAGCGATAGCACAAAATGTGTACATTAGATGAACTAAGTCATTGACTTCCTCACAAAGAGTCCATGGATGATCTGATCTTAGAAGTGATCGAAAACCACTGAGATACCATACTCACTTGTCTGGATCGATTTCCTTTAGCCAACATGATTTTGCTACCCCCATGGGACTGGAAAAGATCAACGTAAGAGTCCATTCGTCCGGCTGTTGTCGGTCCGAACGAACCGCTCACCAAACCATCTGGTGTCTTGGCGGGTCCCGCGTAGTAGATTGGGTGATCACAGAAATAGCGTGGCATTGGCTCGCCAGCATCTATACGCTCCTAAAGCCCAAATAAACACATTACCAGTTACAACTGTTTATTCATATAAAATGAACGTGTGCATGGTTATGAAATACGTCTAACGACGGATATCAGGGGCGGTTGGATTATTGATCGAAAAAAATTCTAACTAACTGACAACTATGTTCAGTGAAATTTGTCACGACAGACGTCCTGTATTAGAAGAACAAGGAAATAAACGATTAGAAACGGTATGGTGATTAGAAGAAGCAACTTGCAACCCTAAATAGGTTCAGAAAGAAATGGTAGACAGCAATCCAATGTCGTTCTGCTCGTTGCCATACCTGACTCACTGAGACCTTATGCGGTTCTCTAGTCCAAGTCTCGGGGCCTGGTTGTTGGTTATACCCAATAGAGTAGTGGATCTTCGAGGTAATGGAGTAAACTCCTTACACTGCACTCATGTACAACCATGTAATAAAAAAGAAATGTTCCATTTCGATTCGAACTCTGGACCGTGATCGCGTAAGAGATGAATGCACGATTTGCGAGTTTGCGTCTATTCTTCATTTGATTTCACAATTTAATGGTCTTTCAGCTGGGTAGAACACACCGTGATAATTGGAATCACACGTTAAAGCTCTGAAACGGAGTGAATGAAGAGGCGTGAGCCCTCTAGAGGTAGTTCAGAGCATTAGGAAAGCTTATTTATAGAAAACTTAATGCATCCAATTTCGATGAACACATTTACATAGAAATTTTAGTGGAAGCACTACGATAGAGTAAAATAGACAATGAGACTTTTAGTTCGGCATGAGTTTACCGACATAGGATAGGAACTTGTTGAACTTTGCGGAACAGCGTAATTAGCTGAAATGACGGAGTTTGTCAGCACTTGCTAAAAGAGAACAGTTATGTCATGGTGGGTCGCGGTTATTTTGGGCACATGGTTAATGTAACTGGCTCGCGCTACTCGACTTGACCAAAAGCTTTCACAGCCCGTTTTTTGTTATTGAGACGATAGATCTAGTCGAGTTCGGGACAGTAATGACCAGATATGTATTTATAACGAGTTATCATTTAAATCGGTCGCTGCACAAATTCTGTCTTGTGCTAAGAATTACTTTACCGTAGTTCAGCCTGAAAGTGTGACTAATTGATGTTATTACGCAGTTATGCCAATTGATTAACATTGTATTGAACGAGTCAGTGAATTGAGCTTTTTTCCTCAAAGTTATCTTTCACTCAGCCATTATGTGCAACGATCACTTCAATTCAGTTCGGTTCACGACACGAACAAGTGCCTACCTGAGGGTCATGGTTCCGACTGCTGCCTTAATCAAATACAAACTTGTAACACAAGAATACACGCAGAGAATAAAAGGTGAAAGACACCCAACTAAATGAACGGCGATTGCGCAATGTGACAGCTGATCACATTAGCTGGAGGCGAACACAAAACCAAAGCACAGAAGTTCAGGGTCGACGGTTGAAAGGACTGAACTGACTGTCGCGAGCAGGAATCTTACTCGTTCAGTAGAAACAGTCAGATATGCACCACGACAAAAAATCCACAGACGAGAATCATTCATACCTTCTGGCAATTCACACTGAATCATTGTTACCTTATCATCCACCATCTGTTCCAAACAACAGCAGCAGCGACAACCGAACGGTACTCGGACAACCAACTGACTGATCAAATCTACAGGGATAAAACGACTGTCCTGAAGTCCATTCCGCCTAACTTTGACTATTCGTTATTTTGGTTGTTTCATCAAATTCGAACGGCTTTGGAGACCCACCGGTGGTCAGACAAACAGGATTCATGGTGAACAACCAAGTGGCTCAAGGAGCTGCTGTACGCAAATCTATGAGACGTTTTTCATTTCTTCTGAAATGACAAGTTTTTTTGTGCCTAAGCCTGGCAGTTCAATCATTCGTTACATACGAGAAACGTTTCCATGGGAACTGTGGCTATATCTTTTCATATAGGAAACCTTTCCTGGATTGTTGCTTTAGAAACACACACACATCGCGAACTCCCGCATACAACCGATCTATCTCTTTTCGTTTGCCCGTCAGAGATCCGACCTTACTTTCGCTGACGTGACTGGGCGACGTCTACGATACAGGCGCTCACTGTGTCTGTTTACAAATTCGGATCACATAAACACACACACACACACACACACACACACCCTTATCTGATCAATTCTGTTTGGATGCCAGATTTGAAGGCTTTGTCAGGTGGTCAAACAAAACTGGGTTCAAAGCCTTGTCAAACCGGGGACGGATAAACCGAAATGTCTACACACCCGTGCTACACAATAGTGCAGATAATACATCGCTGTAGAACCCGATTATCTTAGCGATTTACGTTTTCAAACAAGAATTTGTTTCATTTTGGTCGTAATTCCGTGACGCCTTGAATTATTTCCTCTTTTTTATGATGCACATCAGCTTTTCGGAGCGATCTGACTGTACCTCATCACTGATCGAATTAACTAACGTTGATGAATGACAATATTGATGATAATTGGATGTTGAAAGCTCTAGAATGAAGCACCGATGCCTGTTTGTCATTTCTGTGTACGCCCCAACTGGCTGTAGCTCACCTGGGGCCAAAGACCAATTCTACCAGAAATCCTCTCGACTGCTCCGCAGCGTGCGCTCTACGTACATCATGACTGTTGCTGGTGTTTTCAATCCTCAAGTCTGAAGCCTAGACGAGACGGTGAGGCATATAAGAGGCCGATATGGCATTCAAACCGATCGAACTGATAAAGGTGATGGAACCATTCAACTACGTTAAGACCATGAACTATTCCTAGCGAGTAAGAATTTCTCGCACAAAAAGCGACACCGCCTAACCTGGAGTGCTCATGTGCCTTCACAGTGTTGGACTCAGATCGACCACATTGCTACCGGTTACCACTGGTGTGGACCAATTTAAGACTATTGACCATTTTGGTCCATGGCTGTAGACACTGATCACGCTCTTGTCCGTACACGTGTCAGCCTCCATCTCGTCGGTGGCTGAAACAACGCCAAAGCCAATCGTTCTCCGCAGCTGCTGCTGAATGGTAACCATTGATCTGCTTTCCGAATAGAATTATCCACCAGGAGGTTATCGATGCAGTCAAATGTTCAAGATCCAGGAGGGCAGTGAACAGAGATGAAGCAGGCCCTACGTGAGGCTGGTATTGCTGTCCAAAGTTCAACAACCAGACACACACAGAAACGATGGATATCTGCATCCTCGATTGCACTGTTAGATGTTTGCAGATTGATTCCTCCGGACTCCATATATGATGATGCACGGAGATGCCTTAAATGCCAACTGATTCGGAGCGTGAGAAACGATCGTGAACAGCGGTGGATTGTGAAGTGTAAGGGGATGGGAAAAGCTGCAGCGATTGGCAACAATCACAACGTTTTTTGTCCAAGTAAAACTATCGGTCGACGAAAACCAGACGTTAGCGTATCGATCAAAGAAGCGAACGACTCACTGATTCACGCTCAGGAGCGTTGTTTGATTTGAGAATGCTCCTCGGTTTGATATGGGAGAAGGAACAAGTTCCAAAGATTTGGTATGAATCAGTGATCGTACTAATTTATAAGAAGGGTGACAGATCTTCCTGTGAAAGCCACGAGGGAATAAGTGTTATTAGCATCACATCTAAAATGTTCTTTGATATTACTCTCCACCGTTTATGAAACGCTAGCAAACAGTGCTCGTGCGAGAACCAAACTGGGTTTAGACTTGGTCGAGGTTGTGTTGATCATATCTTCATTCTTTGATAAATTCTATAACAAGCAAATATTCCGTAGACCTACAATCTCTGTTTCCCTTTATCTGAAAACGACCTTCGACTGAGTCGACAGCACAGCTCTCTGGCGCTGTCTCTTGTTAAAGTGTGTATCAGAGAAATCCACTTCCATCATAGTCTCTTTATATGAATAGCCGAAGCCGAGTTCGGTCTTATAGTGATCTTTTACGCGAGTGCACGATAAAAGTGGTGTATTTCAGGGTAATCTTCTTTCTCCTTTTCTCTCTAACTTCGTGATTGACATAACCCTAGAGACCGCACTTTTGTCAGATGAAGGTAGTGGCATTGAAGTTTTCTCGGGTGGAAAAGTGTCAGACCTTGAACATTCGGATGACATAGTTCATCTCAGTAAGGATTCAAGTAAGTTGCAAGCTCTTTTAGACAGCTTGAACAATTGCGTAGCAATGTTTGGTATTCGTTTTTTTACCTTCAAGATGCAAGATGCTATTGAAGGACTGGGTTGATCCAACACCAAACCTTTCAGTGTCTGGGAAGACTATAGACCAGAAAGACAAGTTTTGTTATCTGGGCAGCTGCATTTCACCCGGAGGTCGGTAAATGGATGAGATGTCTTTGCGTACACAGAAGGCTCGCTTGGTATTTGCCAACTTGAGTCATCTGTGGAATGCACGTGGCATCCGTTTATCTGTGAAGAGTGGCGTGCACGCTGCAGCAGTCAGGCCCGTGTTTCTGTATGGTTCGGATAGATGGCCAATATGGGGGGAGGATAAACGAAGATTGTCGATATTTGAACACCGATGTCTTCGTAGTGTTGCTCGAACCTGGTTCGAACACCACACTAGTAATGCCGAGATTCGGTGGACAGTCCTGGGTTCACGAATCGAATCATTAAGTGAAACACTAAAGGTCACCAGGCTAAGATGGTCGGGACATGTGTTACGCATGTCTCCTGACAGGATTCCTCGGTGTTCTATGTTCATTGATGCAGGTAACGGTTGGAAAATGAGTGAGGAGTGGCCAGTTTATAACATGGAAGAAAGGTATGGAAAACCTAACCAAAGTATTGGGCCATGTATGGCGTGTCAGACTTCCTGGATGGGGTCCAAGAGACTTCCCCACTCTACGGTTAGATAAGTTGGGGGATATGGCTCGATGCCGCGATCAGTGGCACTCTTGCATTCACGAACTTTCTTCATCGACTTAACTCCATTGGTGTAGTTTTCCTCTTACTCCTGTCATACTCTCTTCTCCTTAATTATTTCTTTTTGAGATTTCCGCTAGGAAATAGCAACCAATGCCACCGCCCCCAATGCAAGGTTGATGGTTGTCCGGGCAGAACAGAACAAAGTTGTTTTTTTACCAGTGTTCAGGTTCGCTACTTATTGTTTTCATTATCTATCATTTCATGAACCCGGACCAAATGTCTCATGGAACAGCGCTGTCAGAACACCTCTTCGGTGAATGGTGGTAGCACTTTGCGTGAACCGAGCCGCATACGCTAAATTGAAACACTTATGGAGACTAACTGGAAATGAAAGATTTCATCTGGGACATAGGACCGGAGTATGAAAGACGTCTACGGACACCAAAGACAACAAAACCCAACTGGAATGGGGAGAGTAGGATGTTCTCGATGCTCTGGGTGTTTGGTTCGTCTTCCGATAGTTTTCTGATCCATCAACCCTAATAAGATGAACTTCGTAAGCGGAGAAACGTGATCTACACCGTCGGAAACGGTTTACTGCATTCTGCTCTGTTCCTCATCTTAACGTCAGGATACATGAAATCAACTGAAAGCAACAGATCACAGGCAGACAAGACGTGAAAAGACCAACCATGGACTTCAGCTCCTCTTTCCAAGAAGAGAAAAATAGGAACGACATTGTGTGCGATGGTTCGGGTTGTTGACACTCGGGAAAACCCAACCGGAAAAGGAGTGTATAAAAAGGCTTAATCGGAAGGAGAAATCACAAATGAAAGCACTAGGCTAGATGGAAGAAGTGTGAATACAAGAACGCCTACGAGAACGGAAAACCGGTATGCATATCACCTCACATGACCAATACAATTTGGAACGGAGCCAACTACTGAGAACTAGATACTACTCCTCGACTTAACGTGGCTGATCATCATCGAATAAGGCATTTTCTAAGCAGCATCGACAAGTTCAAATAGCAAAAGGCGCGGCAGTTTTCTCAATGGGATGCAAAAACTAATAAATCCGACCTGCCCAAGATGCCGAACGGAAGGATGCAAAAATACTTCGAAACCAAAAGAACAAAAATAAAAATAAAAACATTTAGGAAGAATGCGATGTGAAGTACTGAAAGCCACGAGAACCAACCTTGATTTTGGCGTGGGCGATATCACGCGCCACAACCAGTGTGCCGGTCAATGACAGTCGCGTGCGTATCGGATGTTTGGACAGTTCCGACAACACTTCATCCATCGGACGATTCAAGTTCACCTTGACCACAGAACCGGAGACATGTTTGCATGATGGATCGGGCAAATATTTGGCCGGATCAGTCTCAAGTTGCTCCAGAAAAAGACCTCGATCTGAGATACGACCCATTATCTGGAACGAAACAAATAAATTGCAATCAACGAAAACTGAAAGGAAAAAGTACACCAAAATCACTCAGTGACAATTTGAACGCTCGGTGGAACACTCAAAAACAATCAGACCATCCAGTCTGTCACACATTTACGCGCGATCCTTCGTCCTTTTCCACAGATACTAGCAAATATTTATGAAGTCAAGAGCAAAACAGACACACAGGACAAAGGCTGTTACGGAATACTGAAATGGGGAAGATCGTCTAATACAGGACGTATTTGTTAAGCGTAAGGAAAGTCGGCCCCAGTCACTCCCCATGTTTTTCTCCCATAAATATGCACACATACACAGGGGAAGAAATACAGTCTCTTTTGCATCCCAACTGTGAGTCGATTTTAGTAAACAGTGTCTGGCACTAACAGCGATGAAATAATGACCGTTTCCATATCACCCATTAGTTGCTTGACTAGGTTTTCGAAGATGGTTCAGTGATATCGTGCCGACGCACGACGACATTGCACTTCGGTGTGGTGTGATGTGTTGAATGCCTCTATGACCCAAGGAGCTGTGCAGAATGACTTTCTTCAAGCCGGAGGTGCAATCATGCCTGACAGGTCAATGGGTAGAAACCAGACAAAGTCCACTCTCTGGACCACTTGATGGGCAACATCTGGTTCTAGTCACTATGCTCCTGGAGAGGACACTGCAGCAGATAAACACGGAGCTAAGCAGTTTATCGATCTAAAAACATCCACCGGATGGACGTCGGAGTGTAGTACCCGGGGTTTTCTTTCGACGGTGGAAGAGGTCAACGGATCTCATTGGGCAGCTACCACCAGCTTAGGCCAGGCAGTCACAGTTCAAAAGACGCTGCATCGTTCATATTTCGCTTGCTCTACTGGGTGCATGGGACAGAATACAAAGAGGGGATCGATAAATGACCACCAGTAAAGACAAGACATCATGATAACCACAATCAGGTCTCAAGTGACAGACTCCAAGTTCCTTCATGGGCGCTTCAGTAAATTTCCCGTGCTGGGTCAACGCCTCACAACCTCGTGGGCCAGATTGTTGCGTTAAAGGCTACGGTAACAGCGCCCACAGAAAACCCTCTTTTGCGCTGTGGACAACCGCGAAGCATGGCTCGCCCAGAAACCTCCAGAATCTTTTCTGCAAAGGGTCTTACTAATTTCTTCTCCAACTTAAGATCGATGCAAAAAGGTGTCCCACAGAAGTTTACTTTTATCCCTCAATCCTCGTATACAAACAGCCAAATCCGAATTTCGGCTAGAGGCGATCTTTCGCCCGAGTTCAATACGAGAAATGTTGTTTGCCAGGGTTGCTTTTTATCGCTCTTGCTCTTAAACTTTACGATTGAAATGGTCCTCGAGATAGACTTATTCCTCTATGAGAATAGTGATATTGATCTTCGCTCAACCAGTAGGCTGCTTAACATACAACAAACGGACGATATTGTTCTTCTGAGTGAAGATCCAGGTGAGTTGCGAGTTTTTCTAGATAGTCTAAACAACAGTGTGTCAATGTCTGGGATGCGTTTTGCATATCCGCAATGTAAAATGTTGCTGCAGGACTGGGTTCACTCTAAACCAGACCGTCACTTGGTGAGGGAAACCCTAGCTGAGGTAGATAATTTTTGTTACCTGGGCAGTTGCAGTTTGGCTTTTGCGAACCTCAGCCATGTGCAACGTTGGTGTGATATCCCGCTACCTGTCAATGGTTGAGTGCACACTGCGACAGTCAGATTTGTCCTCTTACACGACTTGGGTGCTTGACAAACGAAGACTGTCGATGTTTGAGCATCCACGTCTCCATAGTATTGTTCGATTATGCTGGGGAATACTGTATCAGCAATGCTGAGATTAAGCGTGGGGTGGTGGGGACCAGAGGTAAGTCATTATTACAAGTACTGAATTTGAACACGTTGAGTTGGCTGGTACATATGTTGCTCATGCTCACCAACAGACTTCCTCGGCGTGCGCTGCTTTCCCAGGCAGGTCGAGGTGGTCAGTCAAAGACGTGGCAAAAAAGGTACCAGAAGCATGGCCAGTGGAATTAACCGAGTAAGAAATGTGAGTTTAACGAGTTGCGATCAGTTCAGTTCAGAAAACCATTACCATGCACTGCATGCGGTGGTTTTGGTTTCTATCTGTCAGCAGTACCCTGAGCGAGAGAAAATGAAAAAATACAAAAAGAGTAAGAAGAGACCTACAAAAGGCATCAAGTTGACAAGTAAAGTTTGTGAGTACAAGAGCACCACTGGTTGCGACACCGAACCATGTCCTCTAACATACGTAACCCGAGTAGACGTCTTTTATTTCTTTCTTCCATGTCATGGACTGACCACCTTTACTCATCTCCCAAATACTACCCGCCCAGCGAGTATTGGGTGCAAAGGAATCCTATCCGGAGTACTGTGCAACACATGTCCCAATCGCCTGAGCCTGGTGACTGAACAATTTGGATCGTGCGCCTAATACTCGGCTCTCTCTCTCGCGCGCGCTCTCTCTCTCACACGCTCTCTCTTCTTCGCGCTCTCTCTCTCTCTCGCGCGCTCTCTCTCTCTCTCTCTCGCGCGCGCGCGCTCTCTCTCTCTCTCGCGCTCTCTCTGTCTCTTATGCTTTCCGATTGCAACTTTGTTCTCAGCTGTTTCTCAGTTTGAGTTTTTATGCATTCTCTCCTGAGTTCGACGAAAATACGAGGTAGCTAACAAAACCACGGAACAGAAGTGTGAGGTCGTTGGTTGCATGAACTGAATTGAACTGGCGATGTTAAATAAACTACCAGACACCAGTCTTCTCACTCAACTTGTCAGAAATTTTCAGCATCAGCTTAGGGGATCGGGAGTTTCAAAGACAGGCCGTACAGCATTTGCGATAGACTACTATGGTCCGTTAACATGTCTAACCAACGACAATCTTCATCTCTCGGGTCACAACCAGGAAGGCGGGAAGCACCAATTGAAGTCAACGCTGATGTTAGATTTTTCATACCCTTACGCCAAGTCGTGACCTGATCGCCGCGTTACTTCTTTCAGCCCTGCTCAGCACGTGCGAACAGAGCGCGGAGAGGCAGACGATGGACCGATATTCGTAAAATATGTCCCAGCCACCAGAGCCGGCACAGAGCGACCATTAAACAAGTAACAAAAATTATCTACTTCAGCTAGGCCCAACCTGCCAAAACAAGGTTTGGTGTAGGGTTAATCCAGTCCTGCAACAGTATTTTACGCCGCGGATATGTAAAATGCATCCCAAACATTGACACATTATTCTTTAGACTATTTGGGAAAAGCTACAAATTACCTTGATCATCACACAGAACAACATTGTCCGCCTATTATATATGTATGGGTAAAGATCGATACGGCTATTCTCACACTAGGATAAAGCTATGTAAATAACCATGACGAAAGAAGATTTTGAAAGTGGAGAACCGAGCAAAGCAACCGAAAATAGTTGCGCAAATTAGCTAAATCACCGCTGCAAATTAGTGTGTTAGATACCACTTTCTGACTTCCAATTATTTTGCTGGATCAGGGTTATCTTCTGAATATCCAGCGAAAGTTTATCTTGCCCACTGAAAGCCAAGAAATCAATTAGTGCAAGATGTTTTACATACCAGTTAGTAGTGTCACACGAATAGCTTTGTGACTGTGGTATCTATCAGTCAGGATATCTTGAATACCTGACTATATTTTTATGCGTTGAATATTAGTTTCCTTGTAGTATTTCCGAGTTGGATTTGGTGACCGGATATCCCAATTAATCTCTGGTCAAATTGGTTAGATGGAAGGAAGCACTGGCCAAGGTATAAGATTTGTCATTAACCTCCCGAAAAAAGACAGAAAACTGGCACTGAAGTATCCAGGGAGCTACTTTAAAGATGGAGATACCGTGTGCCTCAACATCCTGAAGCCGTATTATCGGTTCTTTTGCAATGGGAAAAGACCTATGTTAAATGTGATTATGTGGAACAAAAACGGATTCCAACCACACATTCCGATCGAAGCAAACCGGTTTTGAAGCCAAAAATTCAATCCACTCCGAAAATGCCCTCATTCATCAATTCCCATCCCGAAAACAACAATCGGGGTTGGCCTCTCAATACATTACACCAAAAAGCGATAATAAAATCACCCAGAGTCACGTTCCGTTTCGTTATGATGTTGACTCACGTAGATATTTTCAAATTCCTCAAAACATATCACCTGCTTTTATTCGGCTATCAAGAGGTAGTAAAGCCACCTGAACAAACTTGGAGACGGAATCGGCCAAACGTCAGCCTGATGTTTCTCCTCCGCAGGACAGTGCAGTTTGAGTTTTGCTCGTTACTACTTGCTAGTAGAATAACACTAGGAGAAGAATGATATCAGAACCCAGTCCTTTGTGGTGCCTTTTATATGCACATCAATCCCCGTGAACACCCAACTTGAAGGTATAAACACTGGAAGATTATAAGCCCACTTTTTTCGTTGGTAAACAGCTCTCATTGGATTCAAAGCTAAAATGACTCAGCATTTGATTACGAGTACAAAAGTGCCCAACTGAGCGCCGTAAACTGGGCATCAGAAGTCCAGGGCACAACGGCTTCATCATCATCTGCGCCAGTGGCAAATGATAAGAAATAAATATGGTTTTTCCTGGCCGGCTATCAAACGTGACTGAGTTAATCGTTATGTGGTTCGTTTAACCTACAAACTACAGTGGGTGCCTGTGGCCATATAGTGAGCACTCTCTATTGTCTCGGACTGAAAACGCCGTCAGCTCATATTGCAATCCTGCAAGATACTGCGGACGTCAATCCTTCAACATCGGCTAATGGGTTTACAGTGGAGGAAAAATCTTCAGACACGACGACTTACAACACAGTATGAGGGACCGATAACGTTCATCCTGAGGTTTCCAGTACCGGATTGCCATGAAAACAACCCCACGAAAATGTTAGGTGGCAACGATTTTCCCCATCGTTAACTATGCAATTTTGAATCGATTTTGTTCAGCATGCTTGTTGCCTTATAATTCGTACTTACGTGTGAGCCCATCGGGAGGAGTACAGCCATAACCACTGGGGCTGACTGCACTATAAGAGTGAACCGGCAGTGATCATAACACTGACTTGGAGTGGACGTAAGGACAAAATGATTAGACGTGTCTTGTCGATCCGGATGACAAAAAACCCCACACATTTACAGATAGTCGGGTCAAGCCAAGTCAGTATGTAGCAAGCGTTATCGCACTCCGTATACAAGTCTATTCTAGCATCTAAACATACAAGATCAAGTACGTGTAATTCGTTACAAAGCTCATACGATGGGAGTTCGTAAATAACTATAATCAAAGAATCAAATAAAACAAACGTACAGCAGTGTTTTTTCACACTGAAAATGATCAACGCAGCACAACCTGGATCTTTAAAAGGTCACCCTTTACAATCCGAATCATGAGCGAATCAGTAAAGTTTGTTTTCAGTCATTTAATAAACTAAGGCAGAAGATCTACAAAAACCAACCTGACGATCAGCTGAGCAGGATACACCAATAGCAACCGGGCAGGATGCACCATGGCGTGGCAAACGGATCACGCGAACATCATGGCAAAAATATTTTCCACCGAACTGGGCTCCTATCCCAATCGACCGGGTCAGAGCCATCACTTGAGCCTCTGCGTCCAGATCACGAAATGCGCGACCATGTTCGTTGCCTAGAGCAAAGTACGCAGTTCATTACAGTGCGTGATACAAATTCGGCGCAACTAATCAATGATATAATCTTAACCGTAACAGAATCGTGCCCAAGCGTATTACTGGAGCCGTAAGCCATACATGTGTAAAAGAATATGTGTTTAGTCATCGAGTCCTTCGCGTCAACGGATATATTTAGAGGCGCAGAACGAGTCAGTGGTTCTCAATGTTCCGTACAGATCGATCAATTACCTAGTAATGAGTACAATGGTTCTGGTTGCTATCAGTGAAAATCTCAAACAGAAACCAGACAAATTAACACTGAGAGAAGCTACAAATGATAGCATCACTGAGACAACTGTATCGACAGGAACGCCACGAGCAGCAGTATTTATCACAGTGTCTCCCAATTATTCCAATCTATGAGCAAACAGAAAGCCGCATATATACATTATATATATATATATATATATATATATATATATATATATATGCATACTTATCAACACAGCTTCACAAAAAGCTAAGAGCACCGGGTTCCGGCCTCGTGCAATCACTCGGAACGATCGGCCCAGATCGATTCAGTAAAGAAAGGACCCAAGGTGTTTTGTGATCGACAAAGCCGGGTCTCTTGTGGTCGCTTACTGTTTGGCTAGGGATGACTTACTACTGTGCTGGCCACTTTGGTGCATGCTCCCTTATTCTCTGACTGAGACACTGATCTGTTGTCTATGTAGGTGTCACCACAGCTGCAGGTGCACCGAGAAATGACGTGAGAGACATTCGAATGCCTCCGAGTCAGTTACCAGTTCACGGGTTTCTGGAGCGTTTGCCATTTGTTGTGGGCTAAGTTGAGCGAACTATTGACTGGTAATCAGATGCGCCCCTCAGTCACCTGGCTTCCAATCAAGAAAAACTGAGTTTCAACTAAAATGCATTTTACTTGAATTGCAAGCAGACTGATTAGGAGATTCAAGGAAACGTGTTCCGTTGAAAATCAAAAGGTGTGTGGTATTTCAAGTACCGAAAAGTAAGCCGAGCGTATGTGGACAGTGAAAAGTCAAAAATGTGCAAAATCTATATCGGTGGCAACTTTTTGCCGCGGCTTTTTTTCGGCAAATTTACCGTGCATTTGTTGCATAATATAACAAATAGGATGAAATAAACATATTCAGACGAAATTTTTATTTAAACTCAAAAAACCGTGAATAAACTGAAGTGAATCGAAATTATACAGAAAACAGGTAAAAGGATCAAGCAGTTGTTATTTTTCGGCTTCGTTAACAGGAACGTCATGAATCTGCTATAGACAATTTGACAAAATACATCAACTGTGAAATGTAGCAGTTCTTTAAAAAGTAACACCTTTTTGCTTGTGCGAGGGTGTGGCATTTAACGGGCGTGCGTATCTGATCAAATGATATAGCTTGTGTCCAATACTCAAATTCACCGTAGCCGATACGGTGCTACAACCATAGCCGGGTAATGCTGCAAAGATAAAAGTGCTCAAAAATTGATCATTATGTAGCCTCTGCCCAAAGCGACTTGGATTCTGAATTATGCAAAAGTACTGGTTTAACTGCTACAGCGTGCACTCAAACTATGATGAATGTGTGGATATTATGCCACAGCTACGGATGACTGAGGTTGGTAAAAACGTGCGTTTTCATACGTGAAGTCAGTCCATCCGATAAACGACCTCCAGATAAAATGTAGCTGACTAGATAAAAGGTATTCACTTAACTGGTTGCATCTCCTAACATTGAAGGGTAGATATTGAGCCAATCCAGTCTCGCAGCTGCAATTTGCACCTATACGGTGAAAATACATCCCGAACATCGCTAATTCATCAATTGTTATATAAAAAGCTTGCATCTTACATTTAGAAGTAACGTGTCGTACATGCATTCAAGGTTTGATATTTCCCTGCCTGGGAGAAGCATTTTACAACCACTTTCATACAACACCAAGGTGGTCTCTAGGATAAGGTCAGCAAAAAAAACTGAAAAAAACAGTAAGCTTAAATTTACGGAGATTTATTGGTGGATTATATGTGGTTTGTGTGGTGGCAGGGTGTAGAAGATTGTGAACACAGCAATTGACGGGGCACGTGTCAGTACCAGTAGGTCTTCGATCATCAAATGGCAGTGTACGGTTTGAAGTAGTTTCACATCCCGTTTCTTCCAACAGTTTTCCTCATTACTTGCGTGTTCATAAGTCGATGAGCCAGGCGAAGTTCGGTTTTTCCAGACCAATTGATAGGCAACATCCGTTTCTAATAACTGCTCCCGGAGAGAGGGCAATGCAGCAAATAACCAACGAGAAAGGCAGTTTAAAGTCCAGGAAACCTCCACTAGATGGACATCAGAGTAGAGTACCTGAGGTTTCTCTCGACAATGCAAGAACTGATCTCCGCTCATTGGGCAGCTATTGCCTGCCTAAGTTGGGCAGCCTCAGCCAAAAATATGCTGCACCGCTCATACTCCGCTTGCTCCATCGAGTGCATGGGGAGAAAGACTGAATCCAAAGAGGGGATCGGTAACTGAACACCAGTGAACACAGAATAGGAGAGCAACAACAATTAAGTCTCGAGGGATAGATTAGAAAAAGTTCCTTCATGGGTGCTTCGGTAAATTTCCCGTGCTGAGTCAACGCCCCACTGTCTTGTAGGTCAGACTTGAGTCAAAGGCCACGATAACAGCTCCCAGAAAAAAACCGCTTTTTCGGTATAGACAGCAACGAAGCATGATCCGCCCAAAAACCTTCAGCATCCTTCCCGAAAAGAGTCTGACTAATTTCTTCTGCTATAATTTAAGATCGATGCAAAATGCCACGAGTTATTGCGGCCTTGGAGAAAATAGTAGTTCATAAACAGGACATAAATTACTTCACTTGGCTGCCTCCAACTATCGCACGCCGTGTCAGATAGGACAACAGGCTACCCTTGCTAGAACTCGTGAAACTTTTAAAACATACTATCTCCAAAATGCGCAAACCAGACCCCACTTTAGTGATCACACCACATCACATCATAGATAAAACCAGTTTCTTTCTTTACTCTTCGCGCGTCACATGATTCGGTGTATGGTGCTCGTGATCAAGCTGGCGTCGGGATCGCTCTGAGCATGAGAGCTGAGCGTACCCAGCTAGACTGGATTACAATTACCAGTTTTTTGTGTGCAGTTTGATCAAATGGTTCTGTATGTGTTAACAGCAACAGACTAAAGCGTCGACGCCCGTTCATCGTGTCGGTGTGCTTATTGACTGCAGTTCCTCTGAGACCAAGAATGAATTCTATCAGGATTTATCTCAGCTGCTTCGAAGCGTACTTGAACGGATGTGGTGATCATTGCTGGGGATTTCAACGCTCAAACTGGTTGGTTGGGGGATACTGAAAAGTACACAGGAGGCCTGTTTGCCATCCCAAACAATCTCACTGACAACGGCGATCGTCTCATCCAATGTGCTCTGACAGTGTTTTTGCGAGTACGAGTTCCTGCCACATTGCTGGACTCAGAGTGGCCATATTGTCATTGGTCACTGCCGTTGCGGATTAATCGAAGACTGTCGATCATATTGGTCTACGCCTCTGACCTCAGATTACGCTCTGATATGTGCTCGGTTCTGTTTACGTCTCGTCCGTGGTCACACCCGCGCCAAAGCCACCCGTTGCTTCTAGACAATAATCGACTATCTGCTTTTCAGGCAGAATTGTCTGCACGGTTATCGGGACCCGAATGAACGCTGGCAACAGAAGCCCTGGATGCCGCTTCCAATGCCACACAAGACTCGTTTAAGTAAGCCCAAACGATGGATATCTTCGACATCACCTGCCCCGTCAGATACTCGCAGACCCGCCCCCTGGATACAACATTCATTGAGGTATGCAAATCCGTGAGACGCATATTGACTAGGAGCCTGAAAAATGACCATGGATAGTAATGGACTGCGAAATGTAGACAAAAAGAGCAGGCTGTGTATACTGGCAATAATAATGACTATTACAGTTCGATCAGAAGTACCGGTCCACTGCACCCTGGTGTAAGTGAGCTAATCAATGAGTCTGACAACTCCCGGATTCGCTCTCAAGGACGTCGTCTGGACAATCGGGCTGAGAACTTCAATATTTTAGACCGTGCCAAACAAAACCTGGTATGATCGGTGGGAAGGGGTAGATAGTCCGAGTCCATGATTCATTTGTGGGCGCGATACTGCCAAGTTGCCCAAGCCAAAGCAGGTGGCTTTCTTAGGGATCCACAACCGGAGCCTTTGGCTACCCAAGGCCTAACCCGCAAGGCAGTGGGACGAAACGTGGGGTCCGCAACCCACTGGGGGCCGGTGACTGATTGCTCGGTTCATTCGCCCTTCGGATGAGGCCAAACATCCTGAGTGCCCAGTGCACCTCTCCGTCGGTTAGCACACCGTTGTACGTCTCATACACCACCCGTGGTTGGTTTGGAATCAGGATTTGTCCATCTTCCCTAGACTGACTATTAGTCAGCCAACTCGGTGAAGAGCGCCGGGCATTCGCTTTCGTCCTCTCACTTTAGTGGGAAAACCTCCGCCACGAGAAGGTAGTGAGTAGGACTTTAAGGGACAGTTCAGTTGGTTCACTTCTACTGTGGACCTTCCAGAACAATGAAGGTGGATATCACTCCTCCATCGGAGATAGCGATTATACAAGAAAGGTGGCAGGTTTTCATGTGAAGACCATAGATGATGAATTTGGTAGGTATCACATTCAAGTTGCTCGCCGGGATTATTCTCTACCGACTATCCAACACACGTGAAAGTTTTACCTATGAATCAAGCAGATTTCAGACCCGACAATCTGTCTTTCTTATCTGAAAACGGCACCCGATTCAGCCGACCGCACAGTTCTCTAGCTGTGCCTCTCATTGAAGGGTCAGCCACAAAATTTATTTCGCTTTTCCAATGCTTGTATGCGAACAGTCGAAGCCGAGTTCGCGCTCACAGCAATCTTTCACCAGAGTTCACCATGGAACGTGTTCATCAGGGCTATCCTCATTCGCCCTTCCTTTTCAGTTTCGTTATTGAATTGATTCTTGAGGTAGCCCTATCCTCCTGACAGAATACCGGCATCGATCTTTGCTCAGGCAGTAAACTGTCTGACGTGAAATACACGGACAATATTGTTCTTCCGAAAGAAGATGCACTAATGTTTGGGAATGCAAGAAAAACACAATGGAATTCAAATGGTGTTATCTGCAAGGCCGTGAACATTAATATAGCCTTAGGCAAACCTCACTTCAAAGCTTTCAAAGGCTGGTTCAACTTTCATTGTCTAATATCGAAGCATTCTCAACTCCAAGCTGCACATCAGTGTCCTAAATATCAGTGTGATTGGGATGCGTTTCCCACCTTCAAAGTGTGAAATGCTAATGAAAGACTGGGTTGACTCTACTCCAGACCTTATTTTGGTAGGAGAAGCTTCAGCCGAAGTTCAGTTTGTCTATCCAACCACTAACCTCGAACTTCTCCGCTCTGGTTTTGGTTTCTACCTTCCGGCATCGTCCAGTAAAGGACAGAAAGAATAGAACCATAAAGTGAAAAAGATCCAAAAAATCGCAGCAACAAGCGGGAATCACGAAGATAAAGAATGAGTCCGAATGCAACTACGCCACTGGCCACCACACCTAGTAATATCATTTAATGTCTCCAACCATTTGGTAGGTGGGTGGCGTGGACCTCAACCTGGAAGTCTAACACGTCCTACTTGGCCAAGTCCACTTGTCAAGGTTTTCATGCCTTTTTGCCATGTCATGAACTGACCACCTCGACCTACTTTCCAATCACCACCTGCCTCAGAGAACAGTGTACGATGAGGATGTTTATTGGTGGCCATGTGAAACACATGGCCCAACCACCTTAACCTGTTTACATTCAGTACTTGATCCACAGACTGACCTCTGTTTCCCAACACCTTACGTCTAACCTCAGCATTGCTAATACCGTGTTCCCACCATACTCGGGCAATTATACGGAGACATCGATGCTCGAAAATCGACAGTCTTCTTCTATCTTTTACCTATAACCATCATTTTTCTGAACCTTATAGAAGACCGAACCGAACCGCCGCATTTTCACTCTAAACTTAACAGACAATCGGATGTCACGCCGGCGCCACAGATGACGATGGTTGGCAAAAGCCAAACGCGCCTTCTGTATACGCGATTCAACGTGCAACATGGTGAGAAAGGCAGTGGTCAGTGGGGCTTGCCCTACTGTTTAATGCTGTACGATGATGATGATACGCGATGACGCTTCATGATATCTGTCTACCTGGTGAAATGTAACCGCACAAGTAACAAATCTCATCTACTTCAGCTAGAGCTTCCCTGGCGAGAAGAGGTTTGGTGCTGATCCAACCCAGTCCTGCAGCATCACTTTACTTTTTGAAGGTGCGAAATGCATCCCAAGCATTTGCACGCTGTTGGTCAGGCTAAGAGAGTTTGCAACTAAGATAGATAAGTTTTTTTACCTGCGCTGTTATATCTTATCAAGTGGTCTGAACGGATGAAGTGTCGTGGCTTATGCAAAAGTCGCGCTCGGCTTTTGCCAATCTTTTATCTGTGGCGTGACATCCGATTGTCTATCACGGGTGAAGTGTACGTCGTGACAATTAGATTCGTCTTCATATACAGTTCCCAAACATGGCCGTTACAAGCAGTGGATACGCAAAAGACTGTCGGTGTCTGAGCATCAATATCTCCGAAGAAATGCTCGGATATGGTGAGAATCACCGTATCAGCAATGTCTACATTAGGCGTGGGACATCGGGAACGATAGACCAGGTAATGGAACGATTATTGAACCCTAACAGACTAAGATGGCTGCGAAATGTATTAAACTATGCCCAACGATAATCTTCCTCGGCGCACGCTGCTTTCCGAGGCAGGTAGTGGATAGAAGGTATGTCGAGGTGGTTGATCCATGTCATAGCGAAAACGCATGAAGACTTTGGCAAGCGGATTTTCCCATGTAGAATATGTGAGACTTCTGAGTTGGGGTCCATGAGACTCGTCTACCGGATGGGTGGAGATATCAGGTGAAACGGCAAGGTACCGCGGCCAGCAGCCTAGTTGCATCTGAACTCATTTTTCGTACTTACGATTTACGTTTACTCCCTTGTTTGTTTGTTTTTGTATCCTTATTTTCGACTTCTAGTGATTTTGCCCTCGACTCGACGGTGCTGCGAGGTAGCTACCAAAATCAGAGCACAAAAGTACGAGGTTGATGGCCATGAGAACTGAACTAGACTGAGACCTAGTCATCCAAATGATAGCAGTATCTTTTGGACTACAACCAAGAGGAGAATACACAACTCTTCATGGTCTTCGTGAACACTTTCTTATGCCGTTCAATGGCATACGCTAATCCCCACGCAGTTTTCGCACCCCGAGTGCAAGGACTACCAAGAGAGCCAGATGCAGCATACTGATTCTCGTCATGTTTACAATATGCATCAACCAGCACAATTTCAATACCAGCATTCGATGAGAAAACAAATTACTCATAGCTGAACCAAAAAGGTGCATTACCTCGCTGTCAAATATCCCACTGTTTCATCTCCTTCTCGCTAGATTTCTTTGAGGGCAGTGGTAGAAGAAAAAAGACTCCAGCTGCCGACGTTCTTTCACAAGCATATTCAAAGTCTTATAACCGCAAAGTACAATTAGCTGATTTACCGTACAGTACACCACCTTTTAAATTGTGTCAGAGGTTAATTAGATGCGACAATCGTTTCAGTCCAGGGTGATCTAGCCTTTGGCTTATGAATCATTTACTTTTCGCACAGCATAACCGACATTCTCAAGACAACCTATCGACATCGCCGCCAAAAAGCGATCCTCATAATGACATGGAGCATCTGATTCAGACGAACGGCACATAGCTAGTAGGATCCCAGACTCATGACGATGACCAGTTAATCAGATTGCATCACTACTGAGGTATGGTCTGAGTCTACATACGTTTTTCAGAACGATCGAAAATTCCAAACAGAACGGCGATAGTGAAAATTTATTGAAATTTGAACGGTTTGGGACAGCTAACCAGTAGAACTGGATTGTTGCGCCGCTATGCGGGGTCAGCCGCGACGGGAATCAGTACTGTGCAGGAAAAACAACTAAGGACAAAACCACCAAGAATCCAACGTAGATAATGTGAGGTCAGGTGGTCTGTAAGCGCAGCAGAAACAAAAAAACCGCTGCCACCGGCAAGGTCCGGAAGCTTTTCCAACGCATTCGATTCATGGGCAGCAAGGAGTCTGGTGTAAGCGAGGTGATCTGCGAGAAGGGCACATTAAATCTCACCCCGCCCGATCCTCCACCTACCTCGAGACACATTTTTGCGTTACAGTTCAGCCAACTGGGATGGTTTTCGCGATTTCCTAGCCTCCTATCCTTGGGATGATTGCTGCTTTACTTCAGAAGTTTCCGTCTCCGTTTCTAACTTCACTGACATTGGTCTTCGAGGCATGCATCTTTTCACTCCCCACTTCTCCAAACCCGAGAAACCCCGAATCCCCCGAGTGGTTCAACCACGCATGTGGTCGTGCTGTACACTTGAAGCGTGCAGCAATTCGCCGCTAACGCCCCTCGCCCACTACCGACTCCCATTGACGCTTTGTGCAAGCCGGGAACAGACGCACGCCAAAGAACGCTTCGTCCGCTGGAAATCCAAACGCTTACTCTCATCTGTCACCAGTAGCCGAACATTTTAATCCCTTGCCAAAGCAGTCTCCCGCAATTTTCACCCTTCCGATTTCCCTCCCATCTGTAATTCATCTGGTGATCTTGTTTGTGAATCACATGAGAAAGCTGAGGGTTCTGCTCCCTGGTTTGCCTTCAACTCCATTCTACCCATTTATCCTACTCCTCCGGTTCCTTCTCTTCCCTGTCTCCGATTTTCAACCTCATATTAGCACTAGGAAGATCCACTAAGCGCTGCCTTCTATGGATGTATCCAAACCACCCGGTCCTGACGGTATACCACCCATCGTCCTTAAAATGTGTGCCCATGAATTGGCCCCTCTCTTACATTATCTTTTCTGTTTCCCTCTCCAACTTTCTACTTTTCCGATTCCCTGGAAACGCGCCGTGATTTCTCTCATTCCCTAACGCGGTGATCCTTCTGACCCGAATAGCCATCATCCTATTTCCATAACACCTGTTTTTTTTGAAAGTATTTGAAACTGTCATCTCCGACCAACTGCGTGCGTTTCTCGAACGCGAAGGACTACTGAGCGATCGCCAATACAGATTCCGACCTCGCCGTTCCGCCGGTGATATCCTGGCTCTTGTCTCGCACTCTCAGTCGGCTGCACTCGAAAATCACGGAGAAACACGCATGGTGTCGCTCGAGATCTCTAAGGCCTTTGACCGAGTTTGGCGAGGTCTTCTGGTGAAACTGCCTTCGTTCGGGTTCTCCTCCGTTCTCGTATCGTGGACATCAAGTTTCCTCAGTAAGCGAACCATCTCCGTCCGAGTTGACGAGGTTCTGTCCCGGTCATTTCGTGTGAATTCTGACATCCTCCAAGGTCCAGTACTTGTCCCGCCCTTTTTCTTCTATTTAATAACGATCTATCCACTAGTTCCAACCCAATTCATCCATTTGTCGATGATGCCACTCTTTATTCTTCCCCTTCTTACCGCATTCCCCGCCATGCCAACACCAACGTCGACCGCGACCGCAATGCAGTGTATCTTTAGAGTCCCATCTCGAACACATCTCCTCATGGGGATCCTACAATCATGTTGCATTTAATACTTTCAAAAGTTCTCTTCTCTCAATTTTATTGAAACACAATTCATTCCCCCCTCATTTATCTTTTAACTTAACTGTGCTGCCTGCCACAGATTCTATTTCTCTTCTTGGCTTATCTATAACTTCTTCTCTGTGTTCATCCGCTTTCATATCTCAGCTCCCCTTTCGTGCTGAGCGTAAAGCTGTTTTTTTTATTTCGCGCCAGACGCTTCTTCACACCAACTCATCTTCTTCTGCTGTACAAAGCTCAAATCCACCCCGCACTTGGGTACTGCAGTCACGTGTGGGGTGGAGCTTCGTCTACCTCTCCTTCACTTATTGATTGGGTTCAACGTAAGGTCATCCGGCTGATCGACAACCCTTCTTTAACCTCCAATCTGCAGTCACTAGTCCATCGTCGGGCTGTTGCTTCGTTGTCTCTTTTCTACCGGTGCTATTTTGGATTTTGTTCTTCTGAGCTTGCTTCGGCAGCTCCTCCTTCCAAAACTTTTTCCCTAACATCACGTATCCAGGCAACTAGTCATCCCTATCAAGTTTCTGTCACTAGATGTCGCACTTCTAGCTTTCAATCCTCTTTCTTTCCCCGGACGTTGAGTTATCAAACACTCTTCCTCTTTCTGTCTTCCCACCACGTACAACGTATGTCTCTTCAAAGGCAGGATCAATGAACTGGTTCTAACGTGAATGTTCCTCAACAACCCACTTTTGCAGTGTCTTCTGATTGTGGAGTTTATCCCTTATGCTGTATTTCACTTTAGGTGTAATTAAAAAAAGCTATTGTGTCTTATTGAGCGCTGAGCGGAAAATATTTAGAGCAGTATTTTAACAAGCCATCACAGTTAGTTTCGTAACTCTATGATGATGTGAAGTTGTTCGGGCTCCATTGAAAGTTTCTACTGTCCTGCTCATAGAGAAGGCCGCGCATGCACTCCAGCTCCGTGGGCGCTATAAGACCCTTGACCCAGATTACCTCCGTCTAACCATCTTCAGGGTGACGGTGTTACTCGCCAGTCTCTTCACGAGATCTGAGTTCATGAAGGCGTTGGAACTGCGTTCGAATGCACGAAACATGCGCAACGTGGAAGACTCGCAAAATCTGTAGCTTTATTCGGCATGCACTTTGCACCCTCAAAGTGTAAAGTGATGTTGCAAGACTGGACGTCAACGACTCCCAGTTTGATGCTCGATGGGGAGGTGCTGGCAATTGTTGACCGCTTCACCTACCTCGGCAGCAGCCTGACGACGGATGGAAGCACAGTAGTAGAGGTGGGCACGAATACACCCAAGGCTCGCGCGGCGTACGCTGGACTGAAGCACCTGTGGCGCCGACCCGATATTTCGATGAAGTTGAGAGATCGTGTGTACTGTGCCGCGATGCATTCAGTTTTGTTGTGTGGTTGCGAGACTTAGGGTCTGCGTGTGGAAGATATTCTTCGCCTTGAGGTTTTCGACCACCGATGTTTGTTTAGTATCGCCATGATTAGAAAGAGTGACCGAGTAAGCAATAATGAGGTCAGAAATCGGGTATCGGGTACTAATTTAGAGAACGTTCTATCACAGCGTATCCAGACTAGTAGACTTCGTTGGTTGGGGCATGTGTTACGTATGGCAAATACACATCTACCATACCATGTCCTGTTTTTCGTTCCTCCTAGGGAGTGGAAGAACCCACGTGGAGATCCACAGATGGCATGGCAACGGCGAGTAAGAAAATGTACAACGAACTTATTTAAAGTGGGAGCCTCATGTCTTCGTGGTTGGGTTCCAAAAGATCCCACAACCAGTTAGCTGGTGACACTAAACGATATGGCAGCGAACCGCGACCAGTGGAGATCGAGGCGTCACTTTCTGTGGAAGCAAAATGATTGATCAATGTGCGTTTGTACAGTTAGACTGCGTATTTCGTATGTTGGCTGATAGGTAGTTTTTTCCATTTCCCAACCCCACGGGTCCACTTCTTGTTCATCTTCCACATTCTATCTTTTTACTTCTATGTAAAATATGGTGAAAAGCAGTGGTCCGTAGGGCTTATCCTGCTGTTCAACGCTGTATCATGATGATGATAACTCATCACGACACCTAGCCCTTTCCGCGAACGTACATAACCACCGAGGACAAGGGCCTCTTGGGCGCCATCCAGGAAGTCTAACACGCCATTCATAGCCCAATACATTGGTTAGGTTTTCTATACCTTTCTTGTATGTCATGGACTGACCACCCTTACTCATCTTCTAACCGCTACCCGCCTCAGTGAACATTGCGCGCCGAGGAATCCTGTCAGGGGACATGCGTACCACATGCCCCAACCATTTATTTATTCTTCCGTTTCATAATTTTGCATGGCACCACGCCTCTGTATTTTGTAACGGGCAATCGGTGCGTAAATTTTATATACACTGAGAATGTTTGATATGCCTGAAAAACTGTTTGTTCAGATTTTCTAAACAAAACCGCCGCGTTTGAACTTTTCGATATGAACGAACCTCGACACAAATATAATTATACACAGAAATAAACACACCATTACTTGGAATGAATCATCAAAAGGGACAGGGTGTACTTAACTGTTTCGCCTGTTTATGTATCAATTTTGAATGAAATATTTTGATACGTTTTGTTGGAAAGCTAGGTTGAAGAACTATAGGGATGACTGAATTGGAAGCCAAATCAATTCAGAAACGATAGTTGATTTATACTCCGTTGTTTCACGCTGGCCTTAGAGCAGGCGTGGTACGTTCACGGAAAAATAAAAAGCGGAGTAGATAATCAAATCTGCAACTGCAGTGATTCTGAATTGTCACCTGGAAAGATCAAGGTGGATGTGCTCGCTTTAAAATCTGTTGAATAAGTATTTTACCAAAACCCTATGCCGTATTGGTGTCAAACGTTTGTGTGCCGGAAAATTAACATCTTGTAAACAGCTTAAATGATACCAACAATTCTGTTTTGACACTGAAAGGAATGAAACAGATTTCTGTGCCTTCCGGTTTCATCTAAAGATGAAGGGTGGGAAAGGGACCAATATGAAGACATGGCCGAGTGCAACATTTCCCTTCCAGTGAGAATGCGATCAGACGTGCTTGTGAAGTGAACAGATAACCAAGTGGCAAGACTAATGAAAGCGTCCAGTGGCGTACTTGCATCCAACCTTCTATCTGCCCTAAAAGTCAGCCGTACTTATTCTCGCCCCACTGTTTGCGTTCCAACTTGGCTCCATGGTGAGACAGCAATCAAAACTTATATAACCAGCGCAAGAACTATTCAGAACTGAAACGTTTAGTGCTACGCTCGAGCGCCTATGACACTGGTATTTCTCGGGAAGATACATTCACTGAACATATTTAAGGATGTCGAAAAACACTTACCGGTAGTAGGTAAATGATCCAGATATTTGCATGAGGCGAGTTTGACTGTTTTCAACGTCATTTCAGCGGACGTGCCACCAATAACAACTGCCAGGTGATAAGGAGGACAGGCAGCAGTTCCCAAAGTCTGGAGTTAACTCAATGTTGGAAAACTATCTGAAACATACCTTGATCTTTTCGTTAATAAAGGAATAAAGTTTGTCTGGATTTAGAAGTGCTTTAGTCTGTTGATATAGGAACGTTTTGTTGGCTGATCCACCACCTTTTGCAATAAACAAAAAATGATATTCATTCCCATCAGTGGAATAGATTTCAATTTGGGCAGGCAGGTTTGTTCCGGTATTCTTTTCTGTGAACATATCAATTGGAGCAACCTGTAAGCGTATGGGTCCAGACACAACAATGCCATTAAGTGAACAAAAAAGACGGATTAGGAAAAATGAGACTTTTGCTGTCTAACTAAGCACCAATTTAAGTAAATTCTGGATGGGTTACAACCGTTCAGTACAGTTGAGTCTACTGTCTGGTACGCTGTATGAAACTGAAGTCCGTGGGTTGAAGACACAAAAACTGATTGGGATATGCAAGATAAACTATTCTGTATGAATTTTCTGTATTCCTATTGTCAGACTGCATATTTGTTCATTATAAGATTCCGCATGCATGAAATAATACGTCACATTCCATACTAGTTTGAAATCTTTATTCCTCGTGAGTTTCGCGTGGTGTTCAATTAAGTCAATTCAATATTACATCTACCGTGGCTAAAAGGAATACAACCATGATTGCATTTGAACTAGAACTGTTTAACGCGAATTCCGCATCCAGACAGATAGGGGACAATATGGAATGTTTCGGAATTTGTTGAATGACCGAGAATCACACGGATGATGTAAAGAGGACGGCGTTTATCCTTTTTTAACAGGGATGTGTATCGTCTACTCCCATCAGTCTGCAGAAATAACAAGAATGAAAACCGACGCTAATACGGTGGCCGTCTAAAAGATAAACTATCGAATTCCTCGACTGTTCTGACTAATCTACCAGATTCATGACAGGGGCTACTACTTTAGACTGATCGAAATTTCCGGCATATCCGTAAAATCTGGCATCGGTTACGAATATCACAGCCGAGTGCCATCGCAAGCACCACCAGGCCGAAGACGAGAAAGCGACCAGCTCCGTCGTTAATCGATAATAAGGAAGCACCAGCTCTCCGATTAGGCGGTCGCAGACTATCCGCTGCGAACGTCGGAGGGAGTAGTGGGTAGTCGTTCATCAAAGAACTCCTCCCCATCTTACAACCGAAAAAGACTAGATGGAATCGTCACGTGTTCAGTTCAGCTCAGTTCACGAAAACAAAAACGGTGCACTGAGTGCGGTGGCATTGGTTGCTATCCCCTAGCGGCTACCTCAGTAGGAAATCATAAGAAAACAAGAATATCAAGGGAGTAACAGGACTACAAATATGCGTATCACATCCATAAGGAACGTTTGTGAATACAACAGCGCTACAGATCGCGATACCCAGCCACATACTTCAATTCAGCTAACCATACGGTGGGAAAGTCTCTTGGACCTCATCCAGGAAGTCTAACACGCCATACATGGCCCAATACTTTGGTTAGGTTTTCCATACCTTTCTTCCATGTTATAAACTGGCCACTCCTCACTCATCTTCCAACCGTTACCTGCATCAGTGAACATAGAACACCGAGGAATCCTGTCAGGAGACATGCGTAACACATGTCCCGACCATCTTAGCCTGGTGAACTTTAGTGTTTCACTTAATGATTCGATTCGTGAACCCAGGACTGTCCACCGAATCTCGGCATTACTAGTGTGGTGTTCGAACCAGGTTCGAGCAACACTACGAAGACATCGGTGTTCAAATATCGACAATCTTCGTTTATCCTCCCCCCATATTGGCCATCTATCCGAACCATACAGAAACACGGGCCTGACTGCTGCAGCGTGCACGCCACTCTTCACAGATAAACGGATGCCACGTGCATTCCACAGATGACTCAAGTTGGCAAATACCAAGCGAGCCTTCTGTGTACGCAAAGACATCTCATCCATTTACCGACCTCCGGGTGAAATGCAGCTGCCCAGATAACAAAACTTGTCTTTCTGGTCTATAGTCTTCCCAGACACTGAAAGGTTTGGTGTTGGATCAACCCAGTCCTTCAATAGCATCTTGCATCTTGAAGGTAAAAAAACGAATACCAAACATTGCTACGCAATTGTTCAAGCTGTCTAGAAGAGCTTGCAACTTACTTGAATCCTTACTGAGATGAACTATGTCATCCGAATGTTCAAGGTCTGACACTTTTTCACCCGAGAAAACTTCAATGCCACTACCTTCATCTGACAAAAGTGCGGTCTCTAGGGTTATGTCAATCACGAAGTTAGAGAGAAAAGGAGAAAGAAGATTACCCTGAAATACACCACTTTTGTCGTGCACTCGCGTAAAAGATCACTATAAGACCGAACTCGGCTTCGGCTATTCATATAAACAGACTTTATGATGGAAATGCATTTCTCTGATACACACTTTAACAAGAGACAGCGCCAGAGAACTGTGCTGTCGACTCAGTCGAAGGTCGTTTTCAGATAAAGGGAAACAGAGATTGTAGGTCTACGGAAGATTTGCTTGTTATAGAATTTATCAAAGAATGAAGATATGATCAACACAACCTCGACCAAGTCTAAACCCAGTTTGGTTCTCGCACGAGCACTGTTCGCTAGCGTTTCATAAACGGTGGAGAGTAATATCAAAGAGCATTTTAGATGTGATGCTAATAACACTTATTCCCTCGTGGCTTTCACAGGAAGATCTGTCACCCTTCTTATAAATTAGTACGATCACTGATTCATACCAAATCTTTGGAACTTGTTCCTTCTCCCATATCAAACCGAGGAGCATTCTCAAATCAAACAACGCTCCTGAGCGTGAATCAGTGAGTCGTTCGCTTCTTTGATCGATACGCTAACGTCTGGTTTTCGTCGACCGATAGTTTTACTTGGACAAAAAACGTTGTGATTGTTGCCAATCGCTGCAGCTTTTCCCATCCCCTTACACTTCACAATCCACCGCTGTTCACGATCGTTTCTCACGCTCCGAATCAGTTGGCATTTAAGGCATCTCCGTGCATCATCATATATGGAGTCCGGAGGAATCAATCTGCAAACATCTAACAGTGCAATCGAGGATGCAGATATCCATCGTTTCTGTGTGTGTCTGGTTGTTGAACTTTGGACAGCAATACCAGCCTCACGTAGGGCCTGCTTCATCTCTGTTCACTGCCCTCCTGGATCTTGAACATTTGACTGCATCGATAACCTCCTGGTGGATAATTCTATTCGGAAAGCAGATCAATGGTTACCATTCAGCAGCAGCTGCGGAGAAAGATTGGCTTTGGCGTTGTTTCAGCCGCCGACGAGACGGAGGCTGACACGTGTACGGACAAGAGCGTGATCAGTGTCTACAGACATGGACCAAAATGGTCAATAGTCTTAAATTGGTCCACACCAGTGGTAACCGGTAGCAATGTGGTCGATCCGAGTCCAACGCTGTGAAGACGCAAGAGGGGGCAAAAACAGCGAGTGCCACCTTTCGGTGGCGAGAAATTTATACTCTTTACAAATAGTTTATATTCAGATCACAGTTGGATGAGTCGGTCACCGTTATTGGTTCTATCGATTGGAATGCCAAATCGGCCTCTTATATGCCTCTTCATCTCATCTAGGATTCCAATTTGAGCATTGAAATCACCAGCAACAACTATTATGTCCCCAGAGTGCACGCTGCAAAGCAGTCAAGACAAATCTTGGAAGAATTCGTCTTTAGCTTCAGGAGAGCTACAGTCAGTCGGGGCGTACACAGAAATGACCAACAGGCATCGACACTTCAGACTGTTGCTGTTGTTATGTTTAGAACCATTCAACTGTACCGCCTATAGACCACTGTTGACTGGGATCCAGTCGGCCAGTGCACGCTCAGCTTTTATACTCAAAACGATGCCAACGCCAGCCTGATCACGAGCATTAAACACCAAATAGATCAACAAACGAAGAGTGGAACGCGAAGAACCGAGCTTGTATCTGGGGATCGAAATGTTAAACTGAGGTTGGGTCTTGTATGCGTGTTTCGGAGACAGAACACACATCCATTTTAAAGGTTTCAAGAACTCTAGCTAGGACAGTTTGTTGCTCCGTTTGGAGGAGTGTGCGGACATTGAAAAGAACTAAGTGAAGACAATGCTTAGGCTTGAGAATCGACTCTCTATTTCTCCGTCTCCTAGTTGTTGTCTGTAATGAACTAGTTTGACATTAGTCCGCCATCGTCATTGTTTTATACTAACGGTTTTCATTTTTCCCCTTTTTTAATACGTGCACTTGCTTGGCTAGAAGAGCAAAGACTACTTTTGGATCCGTCTTGGTCAGACGTCTGTCGCTCAACCATTTGAGTTTATTGTCCTAACGCAGAGCTACAAGTTCCTGATTGCGACTCAATGCGGCTTCTCGTATCCATTTAGAACTGGGATGTAAATGATGAACACTGTTGTACGTAAACTTCCTCGTCTACACTGATGCTTCGTCAACAATCCGCTTTCCGGGCTCAGTTCTTAGCCCATGCACGCAATAGAGCAAGCGGAACGTAGGCGGCGCAGCATCCTTTGGGCCGGCGGCTGCCCAGCTTAGGCAGACGATAGCAGCTCATGAAGAGTGATGGCTGCACCCGCCGTCGAGAAAATCCCAAACAATACTAGATGTTCTGAATTCGCTGTTCCGCCAAACTGAGAAAACAAGTTTCGCTACAGATTGAGCTCCACTGTCAGTCTATTCAACCGCTAACTTCGCACTTCTCCGCTCTGGTTTTGGTTTCTACCTTCCGGCATCGTCCAGTAAAGGACAGAAAGAATAGAACCATAAAGTGAAAAAGATCCAAAAAATCGCAGCAACAAGCGGGAATCACGAAGATAAAGAATGAGTCCGAATGCAACTACGCCACTGGCCACCACACCTAGTAATATCATTTAATGTCTCCAACCATTTGGTAGGTGGGTGGCGTGGACCTCAACCTGGAAGTCTAACACGTCCTACTTGGCCAAGTCCACTTGTCAAGGTTTTCATGCCTTTTTGCCATGTCATGAACTGACCACCTCGACCTACTTTCCAATCACCACCTGCCTCAGAGAACAGTGTACGATGAGGATGTTTATTGGTGGCCATGTGAAACACATGGCCCAACCACCTTAACCTGTTTACATTCAGTACTTGATCCACAGACTGACCTCTGTTTCCCAACACCTTACGTCTAACCTCAGCATTGCTAATACCGTGTTCCCACCATACTCGGGCAATTATACGGAGACATCGATGCTCGAAAATCGACAGTCTTCTTCTATCTTTTACCTTTAACCATCATTTTTCTGAACCTTATAGAAGACCGAACCGAACCGCCGCATTTTCACTCTAAACTTAACAGACAATCAAATGTCACGCAGGCGCCACACAGATGGAGGTTGGCAAAAGCCAAGCGATTGAACGAATTAATCGAGGGGTCGAGCTTCGAGGATCGGGCGCCCGCTCTTCTTCTTTGCTCGGGCAAGCACCCTTGTGCTATCGATTTTAACCTCGCGGCCTGTCTGTGTGTGATCGGTTCCAAATTTGAGTGTGGATCCGCGCATCGTGATGCTGGTTTGTTTTCGTGTAGACGAGTGCATATTTGTTTGCCTGTCTCAACTGTGTTTCTTATCACATCCTAGGTACGGAATACTGTAGACCACTTCCGCTTGGTCGTGCTGGTCCACACGGTCTTTCCCACTAAACAGGGGTCGGTAGGGTGCTGACCGGTTTGTGGGCAACTTTGACGCCCAGCGGTTTTAGCATACGACCTACGGCCTTTGATGCTCTTCATATGTAATGGCATTACGACTTTGCTACCCAGGCTGTTTTTGTCTGTCTTGTAACCTCGAATACAGGAGTTTATGAAACTCTTTGCTCAACCGTTTGCGACGAACAACTTAAAAAGTCTGACTGGTTCTTCTTCCCAGAGTTCGAGTAGGCTGCAGTGCGTCGGCCCAGTGGAATAGGGTGCGTACATTGCTCTTCATGTGGCATGTTTGGTGACTGCTTTGGAAATTTATCATATCGTCGGTTATCGTCGGTTTCCGACACTGTTGTCTATATATATATATATATATATATATATATATATATATATATATATATATGTATATATATATATATAACAAAGCTCCTATGACATCCTAATAATATGTGAAATATCGACACTGCCATTTCAATGTTTTTTGTTATTTTATTTTCTATATGTAACGTAATAATGTCACTCTTTGGTTTGAACTCCGTTGATTTCATATCACAGGTTGTCTTTTTGCTGCCAACAATCAAAATTTCATGAATTAGGCAGTTATAACAACCAATAGCTGATAATTTCTCAGTATCTCATCCCAACCAGCGCTACCGTTTTATCATTTCGGTCTTTAACGGTAGTTCCCGTAATGAGTCACCAACAGCTCATCATTACTTTCGACACCGAAGGAAAATGCATCGCGGGCATTTAATCATACTTCTTTGTTATTCTCATCAAACGTATAGAATTTTAACGCCAAGCCCGCAGTGGCGAACGGCGAAGTGGGGTCATAGACACAGTAATTCGAGAAAGACTTTGTACAGTGATCAAAAAGGTTATCTTCTTTAATATGCTCAGGTGTAAAACATCCTTCAATTTTAGAAACTAAGGTTTGTCACAAACTAATCACGTCCAACTTCAACGTAACGGATGTGGACGTGCTGTGCTGCATTGTACCAATATACTCGTGATGTTAGATTTAGCACTTGTGGCGAGTTTCTCTAAGCAGGTCATTTTCCATTTATGTCGATTCATGCACATTTCAAGATCTCCGACAATTATATGCGTATGCTGCTTCCTTATTTCAGCCTTGATAAATTACATCATCACATTCCACACCATTTTAATCGGATTCAGGACAGGTGGATATGTTGCAAGTCTGGGGATGTTCAGCCTCTCGATTGCCGCTAAATCCTCCAATCTGGAATGGCAATGCGCATTGTTACAAACAACGACAAATGGCTTTCCCGTATGATCCAAAAAGTGATCCACAAGAGCTCTTAGTTACTGTAGATACATTGCTACGGTATATGATCCTCTTTTAATGATTAGTTTAACTAGGCTGTTAGTATCCATTGTACTTATCATGTGCAGATTTTTATCCCGAGTGCTTGCCACTGGTACCGTAGCCCGTGTCCCCCCCCCCCCTGGGGCTCCAGCAAAAGTCTCTCGAACTGCAGATTAAAATTGATCTTGTCTATCCAGATAATCTCATGGTTTTGTGCCTCGTACTACTGATGCTGTTTCACTTATGTCAATGAATTTTACAAACATACACCTTCCTCTTCTGGCTTTTCTGCAACAAATTCATCGTTACGGATATTTTTTTGATTTATCAAAACGCTGCAGCAACTATCCCGATTACTTAGGCTAGCACTCTAGCAGAAACCTAGTCTCACTAGCTTTACGCATGATATGGGCCGTACACGGCTACGGGAAGCAGAATGAATTCCAATCGAATAACCGTGTTTATCGTAACCTAGTGGTTCTATATAATTTAATACATATATAAAGGCAAATGACTTGCAGCCAGGTGAGCAACCAAGAATAACAGTACGGAAAGTTATCCGGTAAATCGGGACAGTGCAGTCATAAACGGTCCGCTCAGCAAGGAGTTAAACGAAGCTGTAGCGCAGCTTTTTAGCTAACATGAAATGATAGCTTCAGTTACACAATAACAAAATAATCTATGGTTAGAATATACAAAGGAGTTACCAATGCCAAAGTACAAGTAATGGCAGTTGGAAAACGAAAGAGACGTGTCGACGTGAACTAATGAGCCTGACAATAGGTTTGTTTGCGCCACAGATGTGCCTTGCGGTCTAACAGTATAGCGCAGTGGCAGCGGAGCTGGGGTCGCAAAATCGAGTATCTGGTGGGAAGTTTTTATGCATGCATGAAACGTCCAGCAAATTTTTCTTACAATGGAAATGTGCAGTCATAGGACACCAGAATTAAGAATATAAACGTAGAATGTTAATGCAATATACATTGTAAAACGTAAATCTGAACTGTGTCGGTGAATTAGGGACGGAGAAATTAGGTCATGAATGCTAGAGGTTCACGATACATGTGCACGCTACCCATGAGTAGGAATGGTTAGAATTTCATCAGAACATAAATTACAGAAGTAATTTACGAACGTCATCAACTCTCAGTCAAGGTGATTGCCGGTCGTGGTGATGAGCTCCACTTCAATGCAGGAAATTAGCTCCTCTGCCACATGGTCAGACAAATATCTGAAACACCTACAGTGAATAAACATGGGAGACGCTGCGTTTTTTCCCATAATCCAGGTAAACTGAAGTTTTTTCTATTGACGCCAAGCGCTTGTTATCGAGTATCAGTCGCCTTCAGCTTCATACGTGTTCAAGACACGTGCCTTGATATCAGGTGGATGAATTGTGGGTCTCGCCCCCAAACTCATCCTCGCTAATGAGCTGGTGATTTCACCAGGGGTTGGGTTTCATACAGAATGCAACGAAGTCACGGGCATGGATTTGCTGTTTTGCTTTGCTACTAACAGACACACACACACGGTGAACAAAGTTCGTTGATGCAACCCATCGTGCGTTACATAACAGAGGCCATAGTATTTTAACACAAGGTCAACTAACGTCATCCGTTTATTGGTCGCCTAAATGTGACCCTAGTCTCTTATCCTTTATCGGGCAGTCGACTCAGTTGCCACACCTCTCCCCCTGTAGGCTATGGCAAGGACTGTGGCACATATCAAAGACGATTCAGCTCACCGGTAGTGGAAATTATCATCGTGATGTGGGTCGACACGGTGTGGAGATTTCGTGAGCAGCCATCGAGTGACCATTGCTAAGTAAATCAACTGTTTGTTTGGAAATCGGTGCTGACGGCGCTTTGCTTGAAGTTACGAAAGATTTATTATGTGTCAGAACGATTACATTTGAGAATAGAAACGTTTAGATGGTTTGCCCTATTATGACTTCATAGTGAGTAGAAAAAATTCAACAAGACCAGTCTGATGTCAATTTTCCAGTTGGTGCTCAAAATGACAAATGTGATCAAAACAGATGAAAATCCGAACATCATACAGGAAAATTAACCATCAAATCTGAAATAATTAGTGCAATATAACAAAAGATTGTAAACACTCCCCACTTCGATCATTATCATCATTATCGGACAGCGCTGAACAGCAGGCCAAGCCCCACTGACCACCGCGTTTTTAACCATGTTGCACATTGAATTAAAAAGTATGGATATACGAGATGTACAGGGAACAAACCTACACGGTAGGGAAATGCAGAGAACGCTCTAACAGCCAACAAACAGAATACGCAGTCTAACTGTACAAACACATCCAACTCAACCCGTAGTGGATGCAATGTGAGATTAATTATTCTTATGACAAACCTGCATGTATATATTGCAATTATCCGTGTGTGCGAAGTAATGCACCACACTCCGTACTAATCTGGAATTACTTCTCGAGAGTTCTGCGCAGGGTCCACTCATTTACATCAATGATGCGTTTTTAACATCCATCTTTGTCGGGAGAACTGAGACGACAGCTGAGACAGTGCGTATCCAACCTTTATCGTAAGGGGAATACTAGCTGCATACTTTAAAGGTTCAAATACCCCAACTATGGTTGAGGTGGATATTGCACTGAACTGCTGGAGGTATGAAGTACTTCGCCCCAGGGACTGTGCCACGTGGCATGATCTGTTATTTTCTCAAAGACGCATACTTTATTTCGCCTACCAACCATCAGTTCGAATTGAGCACCGTTATTGATGGTCGTTGTGTACAAAGCCCACACATGAAAGTAGAATTTTTAGATGCTCCTGATATAATTTTCCTATACAGAAGAAATAGCTGCATGCATGAAAAGGGTTCTAACGCGGATTGGTGCACAAAAAAGTTAATATTTAGAGTGAAAATGACCGATGTTAACGTGGCGACAATCTTGGCTACACTATACTACTCTGAGATTTATTCTACGTAACCCACCTGAGAATACCTTAGGTTTTTCTGGGTGTATGCATCGTAGACTCCGTGGGAAATTGCTGCGGCATCATTACCCTCCGTCCAAACAAATTGGCCTTTCTTTCCCATGCAGATGGCCGTACCAGTGTCCTGACATCCGGGAAGAATCCGCCCCGCGGCAACGCATGCATTCTTGAGAAGTTCCAATGCCACGAATTTATCGTTATCTGATGATTCACTGTCTTTCAGGATGTTCGAGAGCGACTAAAAGAAGAATATCCCGGTTCTTCAAGCGGCTTACTTGAAGATGACTAGGTCTTAACAAATGGGAAATATCGACCACAGCATTGTATGAAAGAAATCGAAGAGCTTCGGGTTGGACTTTTAATATATTATGTCCATCGACAACAAATGTGGAAACATAGTCACCTGACGATTATTGTGAGAATTAGGCTTACTGGAGATCCTTTTGAACGTGGTGCCCTTGTACGGCGGCTTGGTAAGCTCGAAAATGTCCTGATGAACGAAAGGCTTTACGACCGCTGTAGCATACCGCCGAACAACGAACTTGACACTCGAAGCAAGCATCCGGAGAACCTGATAGCGCAACAATCGTACAGCCGAAAAAGGCTTCCTCAAGGTCAGGTCCTTGAGTCTTGAAGTCTTGAAGTACTACACGGGTTCGAGGCTTTAAGCCCAATTGTCCCGGTTCTTTAGGAAATCTTTGATCTTCTGTCGGATTCACCGAGCTGAAACGAGAGTAAAAAGAAGCGGGGGGGGGGCGGGGGTGGCAGCGAAAACAAGATACATATAACCTCATTCAGTGTCACACTGTGGACAGTGCCTTAAGCTGAGTGGGGGTGCGGCATTCATGAACATATATACGATAAAAGACAACTATTTTGTTTGTTTTTTTTGACAAAGGGAATTATTGGGAGAGACCCAGGTAGATGTCTAGCTTTTTCTTGAAGATAGTTTTGTCCTGCGACAGAACAATATCTTCCGGAAGTGCATTCCACATGGTAATAACCCTATAGCTAAAAAAGTTAATCCTTAGTGAAGTGCGTGGCCTCGGTTTGAAAACTTTCCTGCTGTGACCACGGAGAGAGGAGGCTGGACAGACGGAGAAGAAGTAATCGCTTTGACCTGTTTCAAAAAGGTGAAACATCAAAAACAGATCACCTCTTACGCGTTTTACGTCAAGGGGATAGAGGTTGAGGAGTGAGAGGCGGACGGGATAAGGTAGATGGGATAGACCACTTACTGCCTTGGTGGAGGCCCGCTGAACCCTTTCTAGGATCTCACGGTTTCGGACAAGACCAGAGTGCACTATCTGACTACCGTACTCCAGCAGAGGTCGGATATAAGTGCCGAAAATTATGGGGAAATCATCCTTAAATATGCGCGGGAAGGACCTTCGAATCATGTTTAGAACTCGAAAGGCAGACTTGCTCGCAAGTTCGTGATGATGAGAGAAGGATAAGTTACAATCTAACCAGAAACCGAGCACCTTGTGTCGGTCAACCCTTGGCAGAGTGGCTGCTCCATTAATGGAAAACGTGTGACCAGTCTCTCTGCCGAAAGACATGCTCACGCATTTGTCATCATTAACTGGGAGGTTCCAATCCTCGGACCAGCGTTTTGTTTCATAAACTGCAATTTGCAGGTCTTCAACGCTTGAACTCCAGAGGGTTACATCATCTGCGTACATGGCAATGTTCGCAGGAAGGGCTGTCGGTAGATCGTTTATATAGATCAGGAAAAGAAGAGGACCTAAGACCGACCCTTGGGGGACCCCAGTTGTTACTGGGGAGGGTTGAGACAAAACATTCCCGACTTTAACCACAAAGGTGCGGTCGGTAAGGAAGCTACGTAGGATGGCCAACATGGAGCCTGTGATCCCGTACGTCTGCAGCTTATAAAGAAGAGGGGCATGTGGGACCTTATCGAAGGCCTTAGCAAAATCGATGAATACAGCGTGTGAGAGCTGGCCATCATCATAGGCTTTCGTTAGACTATCCATGACAGTAAGCATATTGGTGATGCATGACCTGCCAGGAAGAAACCCATGTTGGGATGGGGAGAGGATCTTATTTCTATGAAGATGGGAAAGAATCTCACTCTTAAGAATTCCCTCAAAAATTTTGCTAGGGATGCTAGTGAGGCTTATGGGTCTGTAACTAGAAGCAAGGTGTCTACTACCCTTCTTATAGATGAGTGCGATCACTGCTTTTTTCCAGTTACGGGGGAAAACTCCATCGTCAACACATCGCTGAAAAAGCGAGGCATAAGGAGCAGCTAATGTATCCGCGGCTTCCTTGAGAATACGGGGGTGGATTAGGTCAGGACCCATGGAGCAATATTGGTTGAGCCGTCGGAAACCTTGAGCGACTGCACCAATGGGAATAGTTACGCGGTTAAGGGTAGTGGTCAGAGATGACGGGTGCATAGTAGGGTGGGATGATATGGGAAAGGAGCTAAAAATTGTACGGAAGTAGGAGCTGAATGCCTCGGCTACTTGGCTAGGGGAAGTGATTGGAGATCCGGCACTATCTTTGAGAGCTAATGGCGTCGGAGCTGTGCCCCTTAGACGGCGCATGTACTGAAAGAAAAATGCCTTATTGGTCCGTGCTCGATCAAGTACAGATCTCTGGACTGCATTCTGATAGGACCTAATCTTGTCTTTGCATATGTTCCTTATGATCCTGAAGTCTTCTGCATCACGGGCAAGGCCTGTGGCTTTATATCTAGCAAAGAGGCGTGCGCGTTCGTCTAGAATGCGCCTAATGGGGCGAGGGAGTGGTCGCTTAGCGGTCTGTGGGCGACGAATTCTGGGGACAAAAAGCCTATCAGCTAAGGAGATTAACTCTCTGAGATTCTCTGCCATTTCATCCGCAGAGTTACCTGGGTTAGTTAAATTTAGCTGGGAGCGAAGAAATGCGCAGACTTGGTCAAAGTTGGTCCTTTTGAAGGATCTCAAAATCTTAGTTTCTGACGGAAGAGGAGGCCATTTCACGATATAATCGAATCCAATGAGAATGTGATCACTTTTGCCGAGGGGCGGCAAGTAATGCACCACATCTATTAGGAACCGATCATTGGTGATGACCAGGTCTAGTAGGGACGGGGCGTGGCCTGTGCGATATCTAGTCGGATCTCTTACGTTCTGCACCCATGAGTTTTTCAGTACGAGATCAAGGAGGGGTTTACCGAAAGTGATATCCGGGGCATCAGCTCTTTGCCAGTTTGTACTGGGAGAGTTGAAGTCACCAGTGACTAACAGATGGGTGAAGTCTGTATAGCTTTTCAGGGAGCCTAATAAGTCTATGAGACCTATGCTGTCAGTTGAATTGCATGCTGGAGGACGGTAGACAACACCGAGCAATAGGGTATCTGTCCTAGAGAGGTTAAACACGGCCCACAGACAATCAATACATGAAAAGGTTGGTGTTGTCAGTAAGGTGGGAGGAGGGATCGAATTATCGTAGTATATGATTACCCCGCCGGCACGACCTCTACTGGAGTCCCGCCTTACTGTGAAGTATCCTGAAGTTCAGTTCAGTTCAGTTCAGTTGTCTTGAAGTCTTGAAGTACTACACGGGTTCGAGGCTTTGGGCCCAATTGTCCCGGTTCCTTAGGAAATCTTTGATCTTCTGTCGGATTCACCGAGCTGAAACGAGAGTAAAAAGAAGCGGGGGGGGGCGGGGGTGGCAGCGAAAACAAGATACATATAACCTCATTCAGTGTCACACTGTGGACAGTGCCTTAATCTGAGTGGGGGTGCGGCATTCATGAACATATATACGATAAAAGACAACTATTTTGTTAGTATTTTTTGACAAAGGGAATTATTGGGAGAGACCCAGGTAGAGGTCTAGCTTTTTCTTGAAGATAGTGTTGTTCTGCGAGAGAACAATATCTTCCGGAAGTCTATCCACATGGTAATAACCCGAATTCTGGGGACAAAAAGCCTATCAGCTAAGGAGACTAACTCTCTGAGATTCTCTGCCATTTCATCCGCAGAGTTACCTGGGTTAGTTAAATTTAGCTGGGAGCGAAAAAATGCACAGACTTGGTCAAGGTTGGTCCTCTTGAAGGATCTCAAAGTTTTGATTTCTTAGGGGAGAGGAGGCCATTCCACAATGTAATCGAACCCAATGGGAATGTGACCACTTTTGCCGGGAGGCTGCAAGTAGTGCACCACGTCTATTTGGAGCCGTTCATTGGTGATGACCAGGTCTAGTAGGGACGGGGCATGCCCTGTGCGATACCTAGTCGGAACTTTCACGTCTAGCACCCATGGGTTCTTGAGTACGAGATCCAGGAGGGGTTTACCAAAGGTGATGTCAGAGGCCTCAGCTCGCCGCCAGTCGATACTGGGTGAGATGAAGTCACCAGTGACTAACAGATGAGTGAAGTCTGTGAAGCTTTTCAGGGAACCTAACAAGTCTATGAGGCCTAGTCTATCGGTTGAACTGAGTGCGGGAGGACCATAGAATACACCAAGCCGCAGAGTATCTGTCCTAGAGGGGTAAACACATCCCGCAAACAATCGATACATGGAAGGGTAGAGGTTGTCATTGTGGTTGGAGGAGGGATAGAATTATCGTAGTATATGATAACCCCGCCGACACGACCTCTACTGGAGTCCTGCCCTACTGTGAAGTGTCCCGGAATGGATATTTCGGCATCAAGTATATCAGGGGTGAGCCAGATTTCTGTAATAGCTATGATCTGAGGCTCCTTACCCACTGCGAGCTGCCGAAGCTCAGGGATCTTATTCAGCACACTCAGGCAATTGATGTAAAACACTTCATCACATGCTCATGGGTTGTCGCAGAGTCACTAGAGACAACTGATTTTTGGTTTGAGGAGGGAGAGTTGGGGCTTAAATGGAGGTCCTGGGGGAGTTGGGAGCTCAAGATGTTGGGGGGCTAGAGGTTAAACAGACTGTTGGAGGGACTGGTAAGTTTTGTCTTCTAGTAACCTGGGAGGTATCATACCAGGCTGGAGGTCTGCATCCTTCAGTCACCGAAATCAGTGAGCTGCTTTTTGTGGTTTACCTTTGTGCGTACTGCGTGATTCACAGCTCTGAGTTTTCTTGTTTGTGATCCTGTTTTGCATGACCGCACCAGATATCTCTTCCTCGGCGCTTACCTCCTCACTGCAGCTTTCAGCAGAAACATGTTGCAGTTTTGTGTCTAGGCTCAAAGATGGGCGAGTCTCGTACGTTAATGCAGTCTTATTTGCAATGCTGGGGTCTGGGATACTTTTTGTAGGCTTCAGACGTCTTGTAGCACTAGGTCTACGGCCGGAGGTGGGCCGACTTTTAAGTGGGAAAGGGAGCTCATGGCGGCCAAACAACTGAGCACAGGTGTCATTAGGGTTTTCCGGGTTGAGAAAGCGGCCCCAAAGGATTACCCTCTTGGAGCATTTCTCTGTGTCCTGCGAAATCTTGGTGACATCAGGAATTTGCTGCTCAGAAACTCTGCACGCCTGACCGGCTGCCTGGGACACCCGGAGGGATTTGATGACGAAGCTCCTCAGGCTGGTCAACTCATCCTCAGGGATACGGGCAGTGGCTTTTAGCTCAACTATCTCTGCAGCCTGACTTTGGACTGCACATTTTGATGCACTCGCTGCCAGCGCATTATGAAGAACCGTCTCGTCCGGAATGAGGAATGAGACATGGCCACAGAATGACGGATGACGGGTAGCACTGTGGTCCTTCTGGAGTATGTTTTAGCAGACTTTTTCCCTCATTGCGTACTGTCTCAGTGAACGCTCACGATGCATAATGTCTCACGCAGTTGATGTGCGATGAGGTTTTTCGTTTCCCTCTCATTTTTAGCGGGGATTCGACGAAATACACTCGGCAGTGGTGGGTGCATAACTGGTGTGCATACCATCGAAGGAATTCTGGAAGCTCGATTGGCCGTGGCCATTACCTGTCCTGTGCAGACTGAACTGAACTGAACTGAAGAATGAGAATCGCACTGCCTCATGGGGAAGGAAGCCTCGCTTTAGGAAGTGGTTATATCAATGGTGGTGGAAGTTGACACTACTGAGGATCAAATCCTTATGAACTGAGCTGCGATACGCCAGGTCGTTTTGCGTGCTGTTATCGATATAGTTTTCATTCATCTGTCTTAGGAAATACTAAAAATTATAGTTTCTTAGGGTATTCCGTTAACCCATAGAAATTCAGGTATTTTTTTCTCAGTGGTAAATTCTAACCCAGCTCTAGTTTGCCGTTACTCTTCCACCTCATTCACAGCGTCTTTTTGATATTTCAAAATGCCACTTGTAGCAGAGAAGATTTCCAACACTACCCCGTCCACTCATACTGCGGTTACTAGGAAAAATAGGCTTATTCAAACTCACGTGGCCTTAAAACAATGTTCGGTTGACCTCTTTGACTTTGGAGGCTTGGCCACGGAAAGAACAGCTGTTCTAGACCGAAGTATTTCAGATATTAAGTCTCAGCTTCTGAATTTGGAAGATGCGATATCTAAGCTCGCCCCCTTACTGTGCATCACTGAAAGCATCGAACATTCTACCCTACAAAACCTGACAGCGGCTGGCCGCTTTATCGACTCTGTTGCGTCCGAAGTTCACATAAGAGTGAGGAACTCTCGTAATGCAGCCGTGTTTAATGTCCCAGAGAGAATACCTTCGGAGCATGTCAGGCATACACTGCTGAATGCATGTGGTATGGCAAATAACAAAGGCTGCGTAAGCGCGTTCAGCGCTTCAACTGTCCAATCCTTATGCGATTTACAGATGATCTATCTGCCAAAGAGTTCATTAAAATGCGTTACGCTATAGCTTCTAATTCCCTTTATAAAAACATAAAAATAGCCGAAGATAAAACCCCACTTCAAAGGGAAATTACCAGATCTCCTTCGACTTTCCCCACTAGAAAGACGCCTGATAGTTCTGAGCCTTCGACACAAACGGCTGGTTGCTCCACCGCTTCTTCCCAAGTCCCCACTGCTTTATCTTCACAACCGCCCACTGCCTCCTCATCTGCTCCCGTACTGAACTCTTTAAAACCTAATCCCATTACTGTTGATCTAGACATTTCCGCTTCTTACCTTTTACTGCCACCCAGTAAGAGACGCCAACTATGGCTTCGCTGTTCCACCTCATCGCCTGTTGGGTACACCCCCAACTCTAACTCGCCCTCAGTTCCTTCCGGTGATAAACTACTCGCCGCCCAGAGGAATAGGTCTAACAGTCTTCCCATTCTTCTCACAAGCCCCTCCCTCATTCAACTTTCTCCTCTCAAATCAACTCGACTTAACTCACCGAATAAGGTTTCGACCTTTGAAGTTACCCCTTGCTCCAATGCATCGGTGATCCCTACAAATTCACCATGCTCACTGACTGTCGATACCAAAATACGGCCTCCACACGCCATCCACTCTGCCTCACGTCGTACTTCTCACCTGACAACTATCTCCACTGCTCCCGCTTCTAACTGTTCCATATTTGGTGTTCCACCCAACTTGAGTTACCTCTCCCACAACGTGCAGCTTAATCTACCACCCTACACCGCTATTCCTCACACATTTCCAACCCTGCCCTCTGCACCCCCCTTCAGCCAACACTCGGTTCCGACTGGCCGGTATTTCTCGACTGCTCCTAATCACCCCTGTCTGATATCGACCCGCCAAATCCCACAGGCTTTTCCCTTTGCTCCGATGTTTCCCCTTCTGTTGATGCCCAGTTTCTATATCCCTCAGCAGTCTCTCTCACTGCATCATTTAATCCAGCTTGGTTGGAAGCCACCCCATCTGATCCTCCACTAGCCTCAACATCAACATATTCCCCTTTGACCCTAATCTCCGCTCCTTCCAATCGCGATGGCCTGCCTCCTTCCAACTTACACTACCCCCCTGATGTGCCTATACCACCTCCCACAAATGGTATATCTTTAGCTTTATTCAACTCGCGTTCTATTCTTGACAAACTCCTGCACCTAAAAAAACTTGTCCTCACAAATAATTACTGAATTATCTTAGTAACGGAATCCTGGCTTTCTGAGAGCACTCCCAATGATCAAGTATCTTTGGTAGGGTACAGCCTTCTAAGGACCGACAGACCGAACCGGCGTGGTGGTGGGTGCCTAGCTTACGTCAAGGAAGTCTATACCACGACCCCTCTTTTACATACGGCACTCGATTCTATTCCCGACTCTCTCTGGTTCACTATCAATCTCCAAAGCACTGTTCTTCACATTGGCTGCGTGCATCGCTCACCAAATTCCCCCAGTTCCTAGTTTCCACTTCTTATTAGGTCTTTCGACTACCTCTCTTTGCTCCCTTCTGGAACCAAGCTTATTGCGGGTGACTTTAATCGCCTTCACATCTGTTGGCCTGCCCTCTCGACTCCTCCCAATCTTATGGACCTAATCACTAGCATTCATCTTGGCGGCTGGACACATGTCGAATCTACCAGAAATGGGAACATACCAGATCTGTTATTTACTCATAACATGCCTCTCATCGACGTGACCGTGACATGAAATTTCCCCGGCAGTGACCATAAAATGGTTATCTGCCATCTGCCCCTTAGGTTCCCACCTAATCCCGCCCACCCCTCCATTAATACATTCCTATGCAGAAATTGGGCCTTGCTAGTCACGCTTATTCGGCAGAAAGACTGGGGTGATTATTTTCTCACCCAGGACCCTCAGCATGCTGCGGATATTTTCTTCTCCTTCTTTTTCGAATGTCTGGAAAAATTGTCCAATACTGCCCAGGCTGCACCTAAAAAGAGGTCGCCTGTCTCGCCACTCCATAAGAAGTATCATACACTTCTTAAACAACTACATAGTTCCAACGAATTTTCACTTTTTATTCGTTTAAACCGCTTCTCCACACTTATTCAACGACAGGATAATACTCGACTTCGTGACCAAGAAGCTAAGGCTTTGAGTCATCCCAACAAGTCGCAACGTCTTTCTATGTTGCATAAGTAGAGAAGCGCTGATGGTAAGGCCTACTTCCAACTTCTGATTCTGGATAAAAACTCATCTATCACCTCCCCACCTTGTATAGCCGAAGCCTTCAATGCATTCTTTGCTTCAGCTATGGCTCCAGCTACTGTCATAGCCCCGCCCCCATCTTCACCACTTACCGACTCTGTCCTTTCTACGATACCCTTCGATGCCAGGAGTGTTTCTAAGCCACTATCCAATAGCAAACACTCCCCTCGGTTAGGCCCTGATGGCTTACCACCAATTACACTCGTCAATTGTGGACCGGATCGCCCCCTGTTGTTGCTTAACCTTTTCACTCTTTCACTTAATGGTAGCACCGCACCTGCTAACTGGAAGCGCTCGGTGATCTTTCCCATTCATAAAAAGGAACCTTTACATGAGATATCCAATTATCGCCCTATAAACCATACCCCCATCCTATCCAGAATAATGAAAAAAATAGTTAAAGATAGTATTATTAGCTATTTATTAAGCCTCAGTCTTATTAATCACAACCAACATGGATTCCTTCGTTCACGGTCTGCATGACTTGTCAGTATGATTTTCTGAATCTCGTCATTGACTCTGATGAAAGTGGGAAATCTCTTGTTGTTCTTTATCTTAATTTATCCAAGGCATTTGATCGTGTTCCTCACCCCCACCTTTTACCAAAGCTACGGTCATTTGGGATTGCCGATCCACTTCTTTCTTGGCTCTCGTCTTACTTATCTCATCGTTCACAGGTTGACTTAATTAACGGGCACACCTCTAATCCTTAGCCTGTTACTAGCGGTGTTATTCAGGGCAGTGTTTTGGGCCCCCTGCTTTTCCTCCTATATATAAATGATATGTTTCCGACAATACTTAATGGCACGCTGTTTTCGTTTGCGGACGATATTAAGATAGTCTACACTTTCTCGCCTGGAAACCTCGGTACTACTATCCCTAAAATCTCTGCTGATTTAGCCGCTCTTGATGAATGGTGCTCAACCTGGGTGATGAAATTCTCCGCCGACAAGAGTATTTTTCTTACTTACAAATGCCAGGTTCCTCCTGGTTCTTTATGCATTGGCGGTTCACCCATCGACAGCCAGCCTTTAGTAAGAGACCTTGGCTGGAGTTATTCTTGCTCCTTCAACTTCTCGGAACATGCTGTCTTCCAAAAGGCGAAGGCTGAAAAGTGTCTTGGTCTTCTGTTCAGATCCTTTCAGCTTAGGCAGAGCATTCTCTACATGTACAAAGTACATGCCAGGCCCCTTTTCGAATGTTGTCGCCTAATCTTCATTAGCATGAGAAAATCCGACAGGATTATTATCGAATGTATTCAAAGATTCACAAAACAGCTTATCGGTTGGTCGTCCAACTTAAACTACAGGGAACGATGCCTATCTCTCAAAATCGAACCACTGTGGCTTCGTCGCATCAAGCTAAATTCGGTATTTTTGTACAAGCTACTGACTAAGCAGTCCTATTCTTCAAACCAGTTGTGCTTCCCCCCGGATACTGGATATTCACTCCGTAATAGACAGTATACTATTACCACACCCTCCGCGAGGACTGTTCTACGCTCTAAGTTCTTTCTCTTCACGTATTCCAGAATCTGGAACAAACTTCCCTTGAACATCAGATCTTCTCAGCATTCGCGCAAGCTATTGATAAATTCCTTTCTGTCCCAACTGTTTTGAGCTTATTCAACGTTCACATAACCGAAAGTCAAGCTTACGGGATAGGCCCCGACTTTTAAGCCCTTGCTCTGCTTTCTATATTTACCTTACCTTCCTAAACAACCTCACCGCTTTTAAAATTCTGATTGCTTTGTTTGACCGCTTCTCCTGGACTTCGCCATCGACATATGTAAAGCGTGTATGCGTCCACTAACTGTTTTTCCATACCAACTTATAGGATCCTGCCAATTCAACTTTGAAATAAATCCTTCCAGAAGCGCTCGCATTTATAGAAATCCCCGTATTACTCCCCACAGATTGTCAATATGTCTCACTCGCTCTACGATTTATTACCTTTATTTAGTTATATCGCGTCTGTGGCCCTGAAACCAACCTCAACAACGCTATAAAAACTGCACCTATAACCAACCCCTGGTCGTCTCTCTCTCTATATATATATATATAGTATTTGTACATGCTATATATATATATGCGTATATATACTCACTACTGTCCTATAATTATTAACACAAGCATGGTGAGTAACTCAACGCTCCTCGATATCTCTTAGCTTACAACGCTTCTTTTCCGCACCAGGTCCCTCCAAATATAATTCCCTCACCACCTCCGCGATTTCGAACTGGAAAATCCAGTCCGATTTATCTCACTTGGCGTGGCTCACTAACTGAACTCAACACCCAGTTATGACGTCACCATTTCTGCTCCCACCTTATCCCCCAGCTGAGTTTCTTCTGTATTTTCATGCAGAACTTGGTCTTTACTCCTGTTCAATGACCACCCTAGGCGAAATACTAACTTCACCATTGAAAGACTTGGCCATACTTAGGCGTTACCCTTTAAGTCTCACGTTTCATGGCCTCAATCTGCTTTAGGGATCCGCTGCACCGATGAGCCCGCGCTTAACTTTTGTTCTTCTTTCCATTAACCACTGATCCTCAGCTGGGCTATACCCAGACTGCGTCTCCATCTCATTTCTTTTGCGTCTGACCGCTTTGGCATGACCCGTCTGATGATCGCACCCACGTATACAGATATATATATATATATATATATATATATATTGGGTATGCTCCATTCACTTTTCTCCTCCTTCCTAACTAGATTGTGCCATTTTACAACATAATTTGCATAATTATAACTAAGCCGTTCCGTCCTTTAGCGATATGTGCTCGCTTTCACTCAATTCCTGTCTCAGGTTAGAACACAGCCGTCCCATCCCGTTTTTCTTGCGCCCTTCTCGTACGCTGCAGCCTTGCCACACGGATTACCATTCCTTAGTAACTAGGCTTCACCTCTCTGCGCATATGCTCATGGTAAGTTAAGACCCAATTCCAACCGGAATCCGTACACCTCTGATTTCTCTTGACCCTGCGGAATACCAGCACGTTTGCTACCACATGAAAAATCTTCACCTTAACACCCAGTGTTTTTCTCCCTTTTCACTGTTTGCCGTCCTCAACCATAGCTGGTGCACTGACCAGACTGTTATCTTCCTATTTTCTCATTCTTCTTCCAGACCATACCCTCCACTATTGTTTTATTCCTGGTCCCCAAACGTATATCCTCTCCTCATCCACCACCCGCCTGATATCGCCCCAAATCTCTACTATCACCCAACTACCCTAGAAAGCTACCAGTATCCGTCTAGGGATCCCTAATAGACCGGTCCACTAGCCAAACCATAACTAACTGTTCGTATAACAAAACGTTCATTTTCTTGTTTCCATCACAACGATAATCATAACCCACAGCTGGAACACTCTCCAGACTGTCGCACTCCTGATCTCTTTCAGATTGCGTTGGTTACTTGGGTAGCCATCGGCCAAATTGACGTTTATCCCGGATTACCGTAAGGACTGGACGATTTGATCAATGGTTTAAACCTATACTCTCGCCTGCTGACGTTACATGGGGCACCATACACGGATTACCGAAACCTCATGAAAGTCTCATCGGATCGCAGAAGTGGCTCCTGACACCAACCATCAACACATCCGCTCAAGGTCTATCCCAATAATCCAACCCAACAGTTCAATTCTTTCAGCGTTGCAGTACGAAACCAATGACCGGAACCCAGCCCTCGCCGCTGTCCACTTCGTCAAACCAGTCCTTTTTTACCTGCTACCCTCAACATTCTACCTGTCACCACCTGCAACCAAGGTCTTTATGGAACAGAATACCAGCCATCTGCGGCCAACCAGAATTTGGTTAACAATTTTCTGTCACATACAAAAAATTTTACACTCTTCCAACTTCTGCCTAGCCGAACCATTGACGTTTGTCTCCACTTATCCGTTTCATTGACGACTCTTCTTTGAAAGTCCGTTCTGCTTCCATACACCATTCATGCTCTTCAAAAGTTCACTGAAGTCCCTGCGAAGCTTTTCGCCTTCATGTGAATTTCCATATGACATTGTAATCACCCGCACAAAAGGTCCGTTTTATTATCACCTTTGACTCACTTGCCTTTATTTCACATGCTTCCTCCACAATTAGTTACCCAATGCAGGATCAGTGTCCAATATTCCGCTGATATATCTGACTGCACGTTGAAAGCCCCATGCTTGCTTTACTTTTAACAATGTTCTTTGACATCTCTTCCGCCCGGCTACTAGTTAGTGACCGTCCAATTGTCGCTTATATCAGCAATCCCACAACGGCCCGGCTACCCACACCGCCCCCAGCGATTTCGAAACCGATTCGCAATTCCCACCTCAACCATTACCACTTTTGTTCACTCAAACACCACATGACTTAACTGGTGTATTTCGGTTGCTGTGTGATTTATAAATTTAGAATTTGTGAACACCTCACATTGACATGTACTGCTGTATACTCTGATCTTGCCTTGTGCATGTGTAATGGCCACGGTCAAGAAATATACTATACCATACTATACTATACAGGTTAAGATCGATTAAATGGAGGGGGGAAGAGCTGTGCTTCCTAAAATATTTAAAAACGGCTATACTCACCAAGGTAGACGACCGCACAGGACAGATAAAGGCCGCTGCCAGTGGAGTGTCCAGAGTTCCTTCGATAGTATGCACACTAGGTGGGCACCAGACCACCACGCAGTTTTTTCTCTTGAGTCTCGTTATAAGTAGAAGAGAAGCGCAAAACCTCCATACATCAACTGCGACAGTCATTTTCCTTCATAAGCATCCTCTAAGCCATCACGTAGCGAGTGGAAAAGTTCAGTAATTAAACACATCGCATCTCCTGTCTAGCAAAATGTTCAAACTTCACCGTCAGAAATGATCTCACCCCATTTACCACCTAGGGCACCCTTGAACAACTGGACAGTCCCCGGTTCTAGTGCTCCTTCCGGCAGCCTATTCCAGTAGTTAATCACCCCATTGCTAAGAGAGTGAGATCAAGCTATCGGCCTGGATCGAAATTTTGCCAGCTTCTTTCCGTTACCCCTTGTTCTGGAGTCTGTTGCCATATGGAATAAACTCTCCGGTCTAAGCCTGGGGAAGCCGTCTAGTATCTCAAATGTCTCTATATGATACCCTGGCAGTCCCCTCTTTGACACAGAGGAAAGCCTGAAATCCTGGGGTCTACCTATGCGTCCTACCCCTCCCTCTGACCCTCACTCATGCAGGCTGAAAGACGTTGCACGTTCTCCAAACAGGTGGCATCCCTTTGTAGAAGGGTAACCACGCCTGAACAGTTGTCTTAAAGAGGTATAATTATAGACATGTACACAGACATGGAAACCCCCGGTTGACCGCCAGAAAGCGCCGATCTCAACCTGAGGGGCTCACCGCGCCTCTTGGTTGCAGCTGCTACACACTGATCCGACCACTTAAGATCAAAAGTCACCAAAATCCCTAGTTCTTTAACCCTGTTCACCGCCTCTTTGGTGGATGGGCCTTGGTCGGGTGCAACGTTCAGGCTTGTCGCTGACCATGATGAAACAGCGAAAAAAACCACAGCCAACCCTTGCCCAAAAAGCCCAACACGGACACAGAAAAGCCACAAGAAACTCAACAGAATGATGTATTCGCCAATTTACCTGCATAACATGGTCTATCGCAAAAATTTTCACTCTGGTCTTGCCTTATTTTTTCCTCGTGGACACGGCGTTCCTATTGCTGTTTATTCCTTCCTGGAACTTCATCCGTTTTCCACCACGTGCGAACTGCCGACACCAGATTTGCACACACTACTTCCCATGGAAATTATCTCACTTTTCCCTGGGGTACTATTACTTTTCATATCCGCAAATCTGTGAAAATTAGTATTCCTCTGCGAACCTTCATGAAATTCTTCCCTGCCTCCTTTGTATCAACGCCAATTACCTTTTCAAATGAACAAAAATACGCATTACCGACCGTTTTCTTGCATCATTCTTGTGAATGTTGTAGTTCCTGCGTCCTAAGCCAATGTCCGTCTGAACATTCCTAAATCCGGCCGATTCATTACTATTGCCGTAGTTGACTCGAAATCAATTTGTATTCACCTTGTATTCTTTGGTCATTCTGATTCATTTAAACTCTCCTCAGCCTTATTCCACTGTTGCTGTGATCTCCGAATCTCTTTGAAATTTGTGAATTTTCCATCTCAGTCAGTGATATGATAAACTCTGATCATGCTAACATGCGTGCTTCTCAACCACGGTCCAGAAATATACCCTTTTTATTATTATTATTACAAGTGGCTCTTCCCAGCATTGAGGGCAAATCCCACTTCTGTACCCAGTTGACAACGGCGAATGCGTCTCTGCTCAGCTCCTCTCTCTCCTGAGCTCCCACTAAAACCACGTCATCTGTAAAAGGGCTTGATGACCGTAGGACAGGAAACAAATCGATAGTGAACAAAGGAAACAGAAGGGGGCCCAAGATGAAACCCTGCGGTAATCCACTGGTGGCTTTCCCTAGTTTAAAGCTCATGTCATCATCTCCCACGTGGAACATTTTACCAGTAAGGAAGTCCCCTAACCATTCCTAAATCCGCCCACTTGTACCAAACTACCAAATGACTAGTAGGGTCCGATGGTTCACCGATTCAAGTGCCTTGCTAAAGTCAGGGTAACATACTTCCACCTGTTGACCTTCATCCGCTCTTCGAGTGACTTCGTCTAACAAGCTCAGAAGATGAGTCAAGTACGACCTGTCTTTTAGAAATTAGTGCTGGGCTGGACAAAGCATATGATTCTGTAGTGGGTGCCTGCAGAAGTGCGACTAGATAATCTCCCCTAACTTTTTTGAATAAAACGCAGATCAAGCTAACAGGTCTGTGGTTTCCCACTCCAAAGCTGGATTCCCTTCTACGCACAGCTATTGCCGCTGCGTTTTCCAGCCCTGTGGCAGCATTCAATGGTCCCGTTTGGCCACATATAACCAGTATACTGGAAGGGATAGGATATCATCCAAGGACCTAATGATAGCAGGATGGATATCACCCGGCCCGACAGGCTTATGGATACCTTCCAGGTGTTTGCATGCGAGATATGTCTGCTATGCCTACTGGAAGAGACTCCCTCCCAAACTTATCCGGGCACCCTCACCTATTCTGTGAACGCTTCTAAAATACCCGCCCAGGGCATCTGTTTTGCTCTGATTATATGCTACCAATTCGTGATCATGGGTCGTCAGTGACCCCACCGCATCTCTCAACGAAACCTCAGACAGCAGGTAGCTATTGTACTTCTTTGGATGTTTTCTGGCACCATCGGTCACCTTCACGTCATACAAGCACTCAACAGATCGCAGGAGGTCTACTAATCCATTTTTATGCGTGGTATATCAAATCCAAGCGTGGCAACTCCCGTAAGCCTTGCACAGGGCCCAACCACGGTTTCTATTCTCGACGGACTTGCCAATTGTTGCCCTCCACCACCGCTTGACTGCACCCCTTCTACGAATCAAGAGAGCAAACTCGTTTCGTGGGGTAGGTAGAGATCCTTTACCCACTTGTGAGTGTTCCTCCAAACTGGCATCTTTCGCTAGGTCCCATATCAGATCGACCCCTTTATTGCGAAGCCTAGGAAAATCCATATTTACTTAGCTTCGAATCAACCTCGAGGATACCTTGGCTTAACTCACGCAAAGTGTGATTTTGACATTCACATGGTCGATCTCATGCAACAGAGAATGAACCTGGTGTTACGAACGTTTGAGCAATGCGTAGCCAAATTCGCAACGGATCCCGAAATCAGAAGGCGATTATCCGTGATAATTCTACGATACTAGATTATTAAAATAAACAATGACGTAAACAATATACAAACCTCAATAATACGATCACAAAGTCTCAACAACGAGAAACCGAATAGCAGCGTGTGAGCAGACAGCACGTGCGTCACGCAGGTCCTGAACAAGGATGTGCCAAAATAGCGCTCTGGGCGCGAACAAACAACAATTGGTCCAGAAAAACAACCAGTTCGTAAAGACAAGTCAATAGTGTATGGAAATGAGTGATGTTGGGAAAAAACACTGAATCGCGAGGGAAAAAGGGGGATTTTCCACGACCGGCTGTTACACCTGGGGCTCAGCTACGTCGTTCTCATGGCTCGTTATCACTTGACCCAACAAAGATGGCGTACAGGCAGTCCCATTGTAACAGGGAATGCTGGGGCGAGGGGACGACTTGAAAATCAAGGGAACGGAAGAGCCGAGGGAGGGCCACAGACAGAAAAACAGGCGGCGAACATATCGGAGGCGTCCCCAGGCAGGCGAAAGGAGGCATACGGACTGCCAGAGAAGAAGCAGCGGGATCTCCGGCAACCAGCAGGATAGCCCAGGTGAGAGGCTGCCGGTCAAGCCATCAACTGAGACAGTTGGACCAACCGAAGAGGAATGATGGCCAAGAGGAGCAAGCCATCAGCCAAGGGCAACTGGACAGAGCGCGCTCAAGAAGTGGCGATGGAAATCTCGGTGCCGTGCAGTCTGGGAAAGGGCCTTTGTAAACGACTGTATGTGGTTGATGACTTGACTTGTGTGATCGAGGGAATACAAGTGTCCTGCCGTGTTTTGTCATTCTTGTTACATTGGTGCCGTGACCAAACTCACGTAATGAAGTCTCCCTGGCCTGCCTCGTTCGCAGATGGAGATGCGGAGGAATGGACCACAGATTTCGAAGGGATAGCGGCATGCAACGGAGTAAATGGGGGCTCGCCTCTGTTGACGGCACTTGGGGCGTTGCTGGCTGGACGTGCCAAGGCGGTGTTTAATCCGAAGGTAGGAGTAAAAACAAGCCCTAATTACCGGGAGGTATGTGCGGGGCCGGTGACGGAGTTCACACAGGAAGGTGGTCGCCAGAAAGTTATGGACCGATTCAACACGGCTCAGTATGACCGCACCCATGACCCCGTCGTTCATTATCGGTGTAACGACCGGTCATGGAAAATCCCCCCCAAACCGAAGCAGTTTCAATTTTTCCCTAACATCAATCACTTATTTACACAATTGGCTTGTTTTATGACCTGTTTGTTTTTACGGACCAATGCTTGTTTGTTCGGGCCCAGCTCGTTGCTCCGTCAGATCTTTGTTCTAGCCCTGCGTCACGTACGTGCTCCTTTCTTGCACGCCGCTATTCGGTTCTCGTTTTTTGAGTCTTGGTGATTGCATAGTTGAGGTTTGTATCTGTTTCGTTTCACTGTTCGTTTGATAATCTGGTATCGTAGAATTTCATGGATACTCGCTTTCTGATTTCGGGATCCGCATCGAATTTGGCTACGCATTGCTCAAACGTGTCTTACAATCAGTACCCGTAGCACCAACCATCGATCGGGCTGCCCTAGGCAAGTGGCACAACCAGGGCGCGCCTCGTTCGTGGTCATTCCGTTCAAAGGGTGGCCCCGGATTTCCAAAGCAAGTTGAGAATGGAAATTGCATGCGGCGTGAATGATACATAACGCCTGTTCATGATTGTGCGTGCAGCCCATAAAGAAGTGACCGTTTCCCGATTAGAGTAATCGGATTTGGAGTCCACGTTGCAGAAGGGGGTTGAGGAAGGCGCACGGTCAAAACTGGAATTTACCGACAAATACTTCGCAAGAATGAAGTATTGATGCGTGGAGCACAAAGGAGGTGTTTTGTATGTGGCAAGGTGAGACATTTTGCCCGATGTTGTCCAGAAAAAGGGGTTTTGTCTTGCTTTTCTTTATCTACATCCAAGTCGAAGGGGGTGCCCATGGTTGAGATCGTAATTGGGGCGAACGCACAGTTGCAGTTGTAGATACAGGGGCTGGGGTAACTGTGACACTTCACGTGGGGAGAATCTTTGTGAGGCCATGCGAAATGCAAGTGCGTGGAGTCGGAGAGGAGGCTCTGAGAGTAGGGCGAAAGCAGCAGCTAGCGGTTCAGATCGGCGATGTTCGTGTGACACATGAGATGTTACTGGCTGAAGTGGTTGCTGAGACAATTGTAGGAGTTGAGTTGTCTGAACGTGTAGGAGCCAAAATCGACTTTGAAGCTGGTCGATTGCAAGTTGGGGAGAAAGATATCGAGCTGCGGTCCCGCTGGCACCTCCGGAAACGGAGGTGAAACCATATTCGCATTCAAAATGAGCAACCCGATCCAGAAAATTCACAAGTTAGCGGAGTACAATCGCTAACGTTCATGATTTGATTTGATTTCACGAACGTCCACTGATGTGAACCTATCACTGTCAGAGTAAACGATCTTCATCTTTCACAGGGACTTCTACCGAAACACAATGAATAGTACAGCGCGTGAGAACTAGGCCCATAAGCTCTGGTTCGACACTGAATGTTATATCGAGTATTCACCCACTGGCTTTCGCATAATTGTGGGAAAAATAAATATACAAAATAGTCCTTAGTTGTTCTGACTAATAATTCATCTAATCCCAAAGCACACGGCAACCATAGAGAAAACGGACTCAGGGGAATTTGTGGCACTCTTTTCATGACCCGATTTGCCGGAGAATCAGCCAAGGCACATGGCTTGCTCGAAACAAATATTCGGTCAGTGATGGCTCGACTGAACTGATGTTCTTTTTAATCTTCAAGTTCATGGAGAAAATTAGAACCTTCCGTTTAAAAAAAACAGATAAAAATCAGTAGGTCAAAATGCTAAAATTTAGCGATTTTGCATCAGTAAACACGGAGAAGAAGTTCAAGAAACAAAAGAACAACGAGATGTGCCCAGCACGTAACTCACATCATAGGTATTGTATAGTTGAAAAACTGGTGAACTGAGTAGAGCAGGTTTTGCTTCTTGAGCACCTTGTGGATTGTTCATCTGTTCCAAAAGCATCATCGAATCAGCAATCACTTGCTTTGCCAACAATCTGTCCTCTAAGTGGTCAGCAGTCATAATTGAGTAAACTTACCACCATTTGATCTGGAAGATAATATAGAGAACAACTTGCTACTTGTGAGTAGTTATACACTATAAGCGAAACGATGGCGTAACAGGTTAACCTTAAAGTGGTTTTATGGTCATTAGCTTTTAGTTTTGACTTTGTACATTCATACAAGAAGAGCGTGCACCGAAATTCTGGGTAACGAAAAATTCATGGAGTGCGTACAACAACTGTTTCCAGACTAACAGATTGGAAGTTTCTCTGGAACGACTGTTTGCTGCACGGTATCATTTGCGATCAATTTTAGCGTCAGCGAATTCAAGGGAAACGTGAGACCGACGCGGACAATTGGGTGTCTGGATTTCCCATACAAAAACTCAAGCACCGAACCAACGCAGCAAATTAGGTTTCGTCTAACACGTAGACGCGTTGCGTGCACTTCCATCAGCGGAGGGGTCATGTGGTTTTTCTGCGATCAGCTCTCACAGTAGCCAAACTGGTATTCAGTAACTAAGATGGGCTTGAAGCACGATGCGGATGCACAGCGACAACTAATCAGCACTGATTAATCTTCTGTCTACACGGCATGTATCTGATGATCTTTGCACTTTTCCACGGTTTCAGCTAGAGTTAAGCTGAAGCACCGGATATCCCAGAAGACAAAACGTGGGTGCATGGACACGTTGTTAAGCCACACTTCGTACGTGTAATGGTAGGTAAAATTGTGCTAGACTGCAAATCTGCTTCAAAATGAAAATCTGATCGACCGTCGTGTAAAAGTGTTACTCTATACTTACGCTTCTTACTGTAATATACTTCATTCCAAACTAGTTGAAAATGGGAAGTAACAATTTAATTCTGACCATCGAAGTGTGAGGCAAGCGGCTGACAGAAAAACTGGTACTTGTTGGTCGAACAAAGGTCTACTATTCGTTTTAGGCAGTCTGTTGATTTCTCTGCAATCACGAACGTGAACAGAGCCTGAAATGCACAATCCACTATACTCGGAACAAGAGGCAGAACAGGTCGTGCTTTAAAATAATATTCCGTTGGACGCTGAGCAAGATGGCACCTAACACGCAATGAAGCGCCATGTGTGTTGCAGCATCATCTGGTTGGTTACCAAAATTTCACGTGATACAGTTCCTAGTTTTCTACTCACTTCCCACATGAACATACGTATTTTACTAAACACTCAGCTACGCACGCACTCAGAATTCGCTTACTGAAATTACCAGCTTGGATGGCAGTATGGACTCGGCGCACTACTGGAAGTTTCCTACCAGATGCGTTTTTGTGGATATTAGAAAGCAGCTTGCAATTCGTACATCTAAAAGTCTACCGCGTAAGGAGAAAGCAAAATGGAGACCTTCCTTTCACGGAAGAGTTGTTATATCAACCGTACCTCCGTGGCAGGGCCTATCGGATGCGAACAACACAAGCGAATACCCAAAGATATTCAACCATTACCCCATGATACAACAACCGTTCTGAGTTTAATTAGTGCAATAGCGTCTTCGCGTCGTGAACTTGTTCCATGCGAAACGCAAACGGAATATCCGATACCCATATCATTTTGGTTCCAGGTGCCGTCAAAATACCCTACTTTTATCTTCTGGTATTCTGGTTCGTCGAAAAGGCCGCCCAACACGGTGCAACCATTAATCCTACCAAGGGAGACCCAGGTAGGACCACCATCGCATTCCTAGGTCACAAAATTTCAGCCTCAGGCATACAGCCCCTGCCTGACAAGGTGGCGGCTATTCACGACTATCCTGAACCTCACTCGTACTGGCAATTGCGCTAATTTTCTGCCTTGGTCAACATTTTTCGCCGGTTTATCCCTCAATAAGCCAAAATATTGCGGCCTCTGATAGATCTTTTACGTAATGGTAAGCAGAAATGCATTTTTCCAGACACGGCACTGGCAGCATTTACCTCGATCAAGGAAGCTATAGCCAACACAGCACTCCTTGCATATCCCGGTTCTTCCATCCCTCTGACATTAGAGACAGATGCTACGGACGCGGCTGTTGGAGCAGTGTTGCAGCAATTCATCAACAATTCATGGCAACCAATAGCTTTCTTCTCCGAGCGTCTCCAATCTGCAGAATCCCGATACAGCACGTTCAGCAGAGAACTACTGGCAATCTATTAGGGTATCCGACACTGCCGGCACACACTCGTGGGCCAAACGTTCACAGTGTTCACAGATCATAAACCACTAGTGTACACTCTCCAGTCAGGTTCTGATCGAGATTCGCCATGCGAGATTCGCCGCTGAGACTATGTTTCACAGTTAACTACAGACATTCGACACATCTCTGGGGCACACAATCCCGTAGCAGACGCACTCTCACGCGTACAAAATATCGACGACCCTCTCCCCATAGACATAAACGTAGAAGCAATCGCCGCAGCCCAAACAACAGGTTCTGAGGTCGAGCAGCTCAGAAGCAGCAGCTCCCAGCATCTAGTGCCAGTGACCCTCCCAACGTCGGACGTAACTATTATTTGTGATGTGTCACAGGGTTGACCCTGACCACTAGTTCCTGCCAGCTTTCCCCGACAACATTTTATCAGCCTCCATAACTTATCGCACCCTGGCGAAACCGCCTCAGTAAAACTAGTCACCGAGCCATTCGTCTGGCCTTGCGTCCAACGCAACGTACGTCTTTGGGCCCGCGCTTGTCTTCAATGCCAACTGGTTAAAATATATCGTCTCACTAGATCTAAATTAGGCACATTCTGTGAGCCGGACGCACGCTTTTATCATGTGCATGTGGATCTCGTGGGGCCCCTTACACCATCCAGTGGCTACGTCTACATCCTCATGTATGTAGGTCGTTTCACTCTCTGATCACTGGCCATACCTATTCCCCGTCCTACCTCAGAGGAAGTTGCAAAAGCATTTCTAACTGGTTGGGTGAGTCAGTTCGGTTGCCCTGCTATCGTGACCACTGACCGCGGTTCTCATTTCGACGGCGCCTTCCACGAGCTGATGAACACATTCGGTTGCAGACACAACAAGACGATGGCTTATCATCCTCAGGCCAGAGACATAGTGGAGCGATTCCATCTTCAGCTGTAAGCTGCCCTTAGTGCTCGTGATAACCCATTATGGAGTGAAGTTTTACCGATCGTTCTCTTAGGACTGCGTAACACCGTTAAAGCCGGCATGGGTGTTACGTCGGCTGAACTGGCTTACGGTTGCACATTACAATTTCCAGGTAAGTTGGTTCCTCCATTACCACCTGAGAGTTGTAATTACAGGGATTACGCAAAACGGTTGTCACACCAAATGTGGGCGCTAAAGCCTACATCGTCACGAGACTAAACCCTCAGCACCTACATACCTACCACTTTAGCGACCGCCAGCCATGTGTTTATTCGAGTGGACGCAGTGCGACCACCATTATGGACATTCATCACAGACACCTATCTAAAATTTGACCGGAAGGTGGAAATACACTAAATTCAGCACCTGCGTCTACCAAGTAGCGTGTCCCTGAATTATGATCGATTATGTAGAATAGGCGACTACCGTGGCCACTATCGTCCGCCGCATCTACGCACTGGCGTCCTCGTTTCCCTGAATGGCTGGGGCTATGGCACAATGCGGGGTGCAATGACGAGCCTCCGAACGACACCTCTGATGATACCAACAAACAGCATCATTTGGTGATGGCTGAACCGGAATTTTTATGCGGATGCTACTGTGAGATCTCTCTGGGCGACTCTGTCTGCTAGGTGATGCCTGGGTAGGGCGTTCAACTGAAGACACAATAAATGCCTCGACCTTTTTGACAAGATCGTGATCAGTGACTGTTAACGAGGCAACGACAGACTCACTTTATGAGGAAGTCGCTTGATTGACCTTTGGCTCGTATGTTTCTCTAATTGTGTCGGCCGTCTCGGCAAGTTTTTCGAGAAGTTCCTCTGTGGACACGTAAAGAAGCTTCTGCATATCGCTAAGAAGACGTTGGAGACAAATCTCTCTAAATTTACTGTACATTTTCTCATTCCTCGTTGCTACGTCATCTGTTAACCTCCACGTGGTCTCTCCGACTCCTGAGTGGGAACGGAGAATAGGACACGGTATGGTAGACGTGTGTTTGACATACGGAACACGTGCCCCAACCAACGAAGTCTACTAATCTGGATACGCTGTGACAGAAAGTTCTCCGAATTAGTTAGCACCCAATACTCGCTTCCTGACCTCATCATTGCTCACTCGGCTATCCACCCAGTCTTAGCGATACTACACAAATTTCTGTGGTGGATAACCTCAAGACGACGAATGTCATCCGCATGCATACCCCAAGTCTCAAAACCATACAACAAAACTGAACGCACCGCGGCACTTAATACACGGCCTTTCAAATTCATTGAAATTTCTGGTCTGTGCCGCAAGTGCTTCAGTCCAGCGTACGCCGCTCGAGCCCTGGATATACCCGTGCCCACCTGTACTGCTGTGCTCCCATCCGTCGTCACGTTGCTACCGAGGTAGGTGAAGTGGTCGACGACTGCCAGCACATCCCCATCGAGCATCAAGCTCAGAATCGTTGACGTCCAGTCTTGTAACATCACCTTACACTTTGAAGGTGCAAATCCCATGCCGGATGGAACTACAGCTGTTGCGAGTATATCTGGTGCACGTTGAGCATGTTCCGTGGATTCGAACAAGCAGACAACGTCGTCCACGTAATCCAGGTCACATAGCTTCTCACCAATTCCTAGATCAAAGCACACAGCCTGAAGATTTTGCAGCGCACTCTCCATTATTTCGTCCATGACGAAGTTGAAAAGGAATGGAGACAAAGGGCAACCCTGTCGCACACAACTGGTCGTTTCGAACCGACCGGATAGTTCACCGTAAACCCTTATTCGGCCAGAAGTATGAGAATACGATGATCTCAGTAGATTCACGAACTTCTGGGGCATACCTTTTCGATGAAGAGTACTGAAAAGTGATGTTCGATCAACTGAATCGAAGGCACTTTTCAAGTCTAAGAAAACCATTATTGTCGGTCGACGTTGCATGTGATGCGTTTCAAGTGGTCAGCGAAGAGTATAAATCTGGTCGATGCATCCTCGACCTGGGCGGAACCCGGCCAGTTGTTCGCTGGTGTTCCTCTTGCGAGCGAGTGTAAGACAGTGCAGCAAAATCGAGGCTAATACCTTGCTGATTACCGAAATTAAACTGGTAGTGTGATGATCACCAAAATTACTGCGTATTCCCCCTCTTTATGATTTGTATAATCAATGGCTCACTCAATAATAAGGGAATGAGCTCCTCTTTCCAAGTATCACGGATCAAGGTGGTAAGTGATTTTTTCAAAACAATTCCACACAGTCTGAAAAGAACTGGAGACAGTTCGTCGATATCGGCCTCTTTTCCACGCTTTACTGGTTGAATGTTTGGTTCTGCTTCCATTTTCAATCGGAGCTCAACTGATACTCCCCAAGGAGTAGCAGCTGTTGACACAGGAGCAACTACACTTGAATGCGGTCAGCTAAACTGCTTTTAGAGGTATTCGACCTAACGACCAAGCCTTTGCTGTTTGCCATGAATGGGCTCTCCATTCTCTAAAGCATATGTTTTAACTCACCGGGGTGCGCCGTCCACCGGTTTCATGAATAAGTTTGAACATGCTTCGACTGTTACCTGAAGCGGCTGCTATTTCCATTTCTTTGGTTACCTTGACCCACCAGTTTTCGCGAACATTCTTAAGGCTCTTCGTAACCTTTCCTTTGTAGATTTCTACGTAGCTTATTCATCTCCTTACTGTTCGAGAGTTGATATTTGCTCTATTAGCCTGATCGACTCTTGTGAAATCCAGTGTCGTTGGAGGACAACGGATCTAAGATCACAGGCAAAACCTGCTGCAACGTGAGTGAAATTTACAAATTATCAAAACAGAAGAGCATATGGCATGCAAAACAACGGTCTGTCGAAGGTTCTGTGCCGAAAGGCGATTGCTTCTTATTGTTCTTACTCTCCAATTCGCTGCCCCGTTAGGCGAAAAGGTATTGGTACAGCCAGGATGGAATATGATTCGAGCGCAAAAAAGTGCTGCGCCTAAGGAATTGTGACTCGGTTCAAACGATAATTGAATAGCTCATTTACTTAGGAGAAAACTAGGAAAGCCTTACGCAAACGAATAGATACATCCGTAATACAGTGGTGGGTCTGTCCTTGAATCCTATCAACCGTGGTTGTCTCCACCGCTTAAGTGAGGAGATGGTGAGAAAAAGTCAAGCGAAGTGCATTCGGAAACAACAGGCTAATGTGAATGCATCATCATAAACGGAGTAGCTCTGTGTATGTGTGCTCATATACTCAAGACTGTACAGATGGACAGCGAACCCAGGATAAACAAAAGAGGACTGATGTTAAACCATTTCTGCATGTGTTGAGATTCGTAGCTTAATGTTTAGTGATAGGCAAAATGGTGTAAAATTCACAAAACCGGAAATGAAGTCAAGCATATGCTCACACACTACTCGCCAGTAAAAGCTGTCGTTAAAGTTGGAAGTCGGTGGAAGGAATCAACGAACAGAGCCGTCATTTCGACGAAATTGAGGACTCCAAGCTTCGCACTAACGGTAAACGGAGACTGTCCAAACACGCCCATAAGCTCATTTTCTATTGTATCTTCAGTCGATAATTGACAAGCAGACCGATCGGGTATGTGCCACACTATGAAAACGCATCAACCAGGGCAAACCGGCTGCTGAATTACTTCCAGATCCGAAAAGATTTGTCCATAATTTGTCGTCTGTAAATCTGGATAAAGTATTATTTGAGGTGCTGTCCTAAGGACGGAAATTTTGCTGTCTAACCAATAAAACTAAACAATTCGATATGGAGGTTGAATTTGAGCGCCTATTTGATCAGAAATCCAGTCTCATTCAGTCCTTCCCATAGAAGTCACAGAAGTTCAGATCCGCACTTGTGAAGGCGTGTTACCAATATCGTGAAAATAGACCTTCGACAGAAAGACTATTAACATCAGAGCGCCTGAATCGTCTGAAAGAACTGCAGACTAATGAATAAATGAAGTTGTCAAGATCAGATAAAGGCAAAGGTATAGTAATCATTATTAAGTAAGATGGTATAGGGATGAGGATGCTAGTGAATGATGATTCCAAGTTTAAAAAGACCCTAATTGAAAGGGACAGGACGATTCAGACAGAAAATTCAATCTCCACGGGAGTGAAATCATTGAAACAGAAAGGAATAACTGATGCAGTGATCTTCGAAAGGATGCAACCAAGTGGGACGACTGTAAGGTTGATTGGACCTTACTTCGCGGTTTCCTTAGTAAACGCGTGCTTCGGTCCTTTGTACTGCGTGGACCACCTGCACGTTACTCTAATGTGCGGCACTGCACAAATATGTTAACCAGAACAGTATTCTCCACGACCCGTGAGAACGAGAAGGCGATTGGGAGAGATAGTGGTTAGCGTGTATTTGGGAGCGTGCGTGAGAGCGTGCGCAAGAGCAACGGTCAAATGGCAACCGCGCTTGGCAGTCAGCGTTCAGTTAAACAATAAACGTGGTAAAAGTATGAACGAACATGGCAACCACTACAGGGGCCTCCTCCTAGAAGTCCGACGGAGTTGGGCTTCGATCGTGATGATAAGCCGGAATTAATGGTTGTCCAGGAACTCCTCATAGCTTGTCCGTTATATTGTTGTTGACGTCGAACGACTGCTGACGAGTTTACCGGTGCCTGCACTTTCGAGGTCCGATGTGCGTAGGTCCAACTGTGTTTTGGCGCCCACGAGTCTCGTACGAATGCAAGCCGGAAAATGCCTCGTCAGGTCCATCCAAAAAGGCGTCCAGTTGCCGTCTCCAGTGCCAGGCTGACTAATCGTCCCGTTGTCCAGTGAGCGGTTGGCTCCTTGAACGTGCACGGGAGTCAGCCAGGCTACGGATGAAGCCAATGTGACTGTGTAGATCCGTCTGAGAGAGGGCAAGGTAAACTGGAACAAAATGGCGCCTGGGGGCGCCGGCGGATGTTGGACCGTAATAACAACACACAAACGATGTTCGGTGTTGTTGAAGTCGCTAGGAGACCAGAAGAAAATGAAATCATAACTACCGATTGTAATTTCACGGGTCTGTTGTTTGGTAAATCCATGGCGAACTTCCAAACTTAGTGCTAACAGTCGGTTGTAAAAATCGTCACGAAATCGGCGAAGCGGACGGGATTTCGTAGTTGGCGACCGCGACGGATACTTCGCGTTGCGGGTACGGTTGGAGAATCTGATGGACTAGCTGCCGAGTCCTCACTAGGCGTAATTGGAGGTGGTTCGAGTGGTAACTCGCTCGATGCGGGTGACTGAGCTACTTGAGTGGGTGTAAATTGGCCGAGCGGCTTGCACTCAATGACGGCAGGTTTGAGACGATCGATAGATACGGTGTCGTGTCGTCCGTTGATATCTATGACAAATGTTTTTGCCCTACGTTTTATCACCTGAAACGGGCCAGCGTGTGGCGCTTGTAGTGGTGATCGAACGCCATCGACGCGAAGGAATACATGAGAAGCGGTTCCTAACGCAGTTGGGACATAACTTGTAGACTGTTGTTCACGCGGCGGACTGGCCTTGAGCACTCGCATGTGCTGCGTAAGGCGCTGAGAATAGTCACCGTAGTCGAAAGTCACGGTTGGTGAGGGGGCTACCAACTCCCCAGGCAGACGAAGTGTGCAGCCATATACTAGTACGGCCGGTGTTGTGTGTAACTCCTCCTTAACGGTACTACGCAGGCTTAAGAGTGCTAATGGTAGTGTTTCACTCCAAAGGGGGTTACCGTTTGCTCGAAGGGCGGCTTTTAATTGCCGGTGGAAACGCTCAACCATACCATTGGCCTGAGGGTGGTAAGCTGTCGCCTTAACGTGTTGGCAACCGAGCGTAGCGAGTAGGCTGCCGAAAGCGCCGTCAAAGTGTGGACCGCGATCGGTGGTCACTATTGCCGGGAAACCGAAATGACTAACCCAACCGGTCAGAAAAGCTTTCGCGGCCTCTTCCGAGGTGGGACGAGGGATAGGGATGGCCTGCGGCCAGCGAGTAAAACGATCCACGCATGTGAGTATGTAAACGTACCCAAGCGAAGGTGGGAGTGGTCCTACGAGGTCGACGTGCACATGATGAAAACGTGTTTCAGGTTCTGGGAACCTGGCTAACGCCGCCTCAGTGTGCCTATGGGTCTTAACACGTTGACGCTGCAGACAAGCACGAGCCCATTGACGGACATCTCGTTTGACATTGTGCTAAACAAAACGCTCAGTTATCAGTTTCACCGAGGCAGTCACACCCGGATGAGCCAGATTATGGAGTGTCAGGAACGTAGGATAACGGTGGGCAGCAGGAACTACTGGCCTAGGGCGACCTTGCGACACATCGCACACGATGGTATTCTGGGAAGCTGGGATAGGCACTGTGGTTAAACTCAAAGAACCGTTTTTGCCGAAGTCGTTCGATGTCAGGGTCCATAGTTTGAGCCTGTGCCATTGCGTCCAAGTCGATGTTAGGCGTTTGTGACAGACTTAGTTGACATACGCGCGATAAGGCGTCTGCGACGGGATTAAGTACCCCAGAGACGTGTCGTATGTCCACAGTAAACTGTGAGACAAAGTCTAAGTGGCGAATCTCGCGTGGTGAGTATCGGTCCGAAGCTGACTTCAGTGCGTAAACCAAAGGCTTGTGGTCTGTAAACACCGTGAACGAACGGCCTTCGAGTGCATGTCGAAATTGACGGATTCCCAAGTAGATGGCTAATAACTCTCTACCGAACGTGCTGTACCTTGATTCCGCGGGTTGTAGGCGCTTGGAGAAGAATGCTAAAGGTTGCCAAGAGTCATCTACGAACTGTTGCAGTACTGCTCCAACCGCTGTGTCCGAGGCATCCGTCACTACCGAAATAGGAGCCAAAGGGTCGGGGTGTGCAAGGAGTGCTGTGTTGGTGACAGCATCTTTGACCAAGGCGAATGCGGCTTGTGCCGTGTCGGGAAACACGAACTTCCGCTTACCTCCGCGCAACAGGTCGGTGAGGGGTTGCATCATTTCCGCACAGTGAGGAATAAATCGGCGGTAGAAATTCACCAGACCGGCAAACTGACGCAACTGGCGAAAAGATTGGGGTTCAGGGTAGTCGTGAATAGCGGAAACTTTATCTGACAGAGGGTGGATACCCGAGGATGAAATAGAATGTCCTATGAAAGTGATATCAGACCGGCCTAATTCGCATTTCGCGATGTTGATCGTAACGCCGTGCTGGCTAAGGCGTTCGAAAAGTGCTCGTAAGTGTGTAGCGTGCTCTTGCACTGAAGAACTCGCCACCAAAATATCATCCAGGTATACGTGGACACTTTCCAAACCACGGGTTGCCTCGTGCATGAACCGTTGAAAGGTCTGGGCTGCATTGCTGAGTCCAAACGGCATTCGCAGAAACTCGAACAGCCCGAAAGGTGTAGTGACGGCAGTTTTAGGGATATCGGCCTCTGCTACCGGGATCTGGTTGTACGCCCGAACCAAATCGATACGGCTGAAGATGGAGCAACCTGATAAAGACGAAGTAAGATCCTGTATATGGGGAATCGGGTATCGGTCCGGGACGGTGACTTTGTTAAGCGCTCTGTAATCACCACAGGGTCGCCAGTCGCCAATAGCCTTAGGAACCATATGAAGGAGGGAAGCCCAAGGGCTACTAGAAGGGCGTATTATACCCAGTTCTAGCATACGTTCGAATTCGGCCTGTGCAACACGAAGCTTGTCTGGTGCTAACCGACGCGGCCTACTGAACACGGGGGGTCCCTTAGTATCGATATGGTGAGTGACACTGGTCGTCACTGCTGGGAGAGGCCCGGCCTGCCTAAACATGGCCGGGTAGGCGGCGATGAGTTCGCCATAAAGTTGGTGTGCCGGTGGTTGAACGTAAAAGGGCGTGACGTGATTCACTCGCGAATTATGACCCGCAACAGCGAGAGTGGTCTGACGATCCACCACTCTGCGGCGCCGTGCATCAACTAGCAAGTCAAAGTGCTGCAGGAAGTCAATGCCCAGAATTGGGTACGGGACGTCGGCGATGATGAATACCCAACGAAAATTACGCTTTAGGCCCAAGTTTAAGGTGAGCGACCGCTGGCCAAACGTTGGGATGGCCGTGCCATTGGCAGCGCGTAGTGTTTGGGCCTGCGGTGTGCTATTGTCGTCTTTCGCTCGGGGGAGGACGCTCACTTCGGCACCGGTATCTACAAGGAATAGGTTATTTAAAATGATATCCCTTACGTTCAAAAGACGACTATTGGTGTGATACCCGGCTTCGTGGGTCGCCACCACGGGTCGGGGGTTTAGTTTCCCTGATTAGCACCGGGAAACGTACACCCTGGTTCGCATCGTTTGGCTCCCTCACCGAAGCGACTGTGGTATTTACAATGTCCTTCTTTTGAAGAACCGACGAAACGGCGTCGCAATGACGGACTATGGAGCCTAGGTGAGCGTGCGCGGTGCCGCTCCTGTGACCCACTTCTAACTGCTAGGCGTTGCAGGCTCGCATCAATTCTAGACAAAACTGACGCGAGTTCGTTAGATGTTGGCAAGGCAGGCACCGTTGCGACGGACGGCCTGGTTACTCCAGCTACAGCGGGGTTGTATCGTGACATAATGTCATCAGCTATCGCTGCAGTTTCCTCTAGCGAGCATTTGCGCGTGGCACTTAGTAAAACTGGAATGTTATGCGGCAAACGCTGCAGCCAAAGTTCCCTCAAGAGCGGGTCCTCACCTATTGTCGGTCCTCTCAAGCGCTGCATCTCACGCAGCAGTTCGGAGGGCTTCCTACTTCCGAGCTCAACGTTTTAAAGTTGTTGCATACGTTGGTCTTGCGTTGGGGTCGTGCGGGCAATGACAGCCTCTTTTAAAGCCTCATAGCTTCGGGAAGAGATTATTACGTCCCTTACTTGCATTGTGACCTCTGGCGGGAGGCGGCCTGCTACCCACCTGAAACGGCTGGCGTCGCTGGTTATACGGCAGTTTTCGAATTCTAACTCGACCAGCGTGAACCAGAGTTCTGGATCAGCAGGTGTGAATGCCGGTATGTGCAGCGTGATCGCCCCAACGGTGGGGTCTGAGCAGGGTTTCCGTTCAGTAGACATAGCGATTGCTTTATCGAACACAGACGGGAAAAGAAACCAACGGTCAATGGGGCACTATATTCTTCGCGTGAAAAGAACAAAAATCACGATGAACTAGACACCGAAAATGTACGGGAAAAAAATTATTTGGTAAACCGACCCAAGAAAAATCAACAGATAGGGAAACAATAAAACACAAAAACGTACGCAGACGGGACCTTCAACGGTAGAAAACAAGGAAACTCACGTGACCTGAGGATCACGTCGGGCTCACCAATTGTAAGGTTGATTGGACCTTACTTCGCGGTTTCCTTAGTAAACGCGTGCTTCGGTCCTTTGTACTGCGTGGACCACCTGCACGTTACTCTAATGTGCGGCACTGCACAAATATGTTAACCAGAACAGTATTCTCCACGACCCGTGAGAACGAGAAGGCGATTGGGAGAGATAGTGGTTAGCGTGTATTTGGGAGCGTGCGTGAGAGCGTGCGCAAGAGCAACGGTCAAATGGCAACCGCGCTTGGCAGTCAGCGTTCAGTTAAACAATAAACGTGGTAAAAGTATGAACGAACATGGCAACCACTACACGACGATTCCCAGGTTATGCAGCGTACCTAAGGTACACAGGGAAGGGGTCTACTTGAGACCGGTTTCGGATATGTGCTACTCAAGGTATCACGCAGTTGCGAAGTGGTTGACCACTCTGCTGGAACCTATAAGAGTTATGGCTTTCATACACAGCCTACCAGACACATTCCATTTTGTAGTGACTGTGAGCAACCTAGATTTGGAAAGCAAACAAATGATTTCACTACACGTTAGTTCACCGTTCACCAATATCCCGATCACTGAAACTACAAACTATCTACTTGAATACATGCAGGATAACGACGCTGATCCGGGAATTTCCTTTTATTGGTTAGACAGCAAAATTTCCGTCCTTAGGACAGCACCTCAAATAATACTTTATCCAGATTTACAGACGACAAATTATGGACAAATCTTTTCGGATCTGGAAGTAATTCAGCAGCCGGTTTGCCCTGGTTGATGCGTTTTCATAGTGTGGCACATACCCGATCGGTCTGCTTGTCAATTATCGACTGAAGATAATCAGTTCAAGTCCACAATCAAAGATTGCATTTTATACAAACGGTACGTGGACGATATACTGCGTGTGGTAGATAAAGAAGTTGATACAAATCTACTACTTAACATCTTGAGCACAACCCACTCAAATGTTCAATTCACTTTGAGAAAAGAAAAGGAAAACAATCTACCGTGCTTAAATGTTTGTGTAAGTCGTCTGAACGATTTTTCCACCCAATTATCAGTGCATAGGAAAGCAACTTGGAAGGGTCAATATATTCATTTTCACAGTTTCGTACTGCTCAAATTGAATAGAAGTCCAACAAGTTTCTTGGTTAGTAGAGCAAGGAAAATCTGTATGGAAGATACAGTAGAAAATGAAGTTCGTTTTCCTAACTGACGACTATCCTGAATGGTCCAAATCCAAGACAAGTTAACGACATGAAGGGAGACGAAACCATACTGTAGTCGAAAAGAAGCCCGTATATGTTGACTTTTGCCTTTGAAAAGTGATACGGAAATTGAAATAATTCATCGAAAACCACCGGCAACAGTTAGTAGAGCATCCTTCACTACCCGATTACAAATTATGTTCGAGTCCAAACCGAAATTGTGCTGTCGAGGAAGGGCAGTGTGCCAGATTCTGCAGCCTCTTTCACTGTGCATTCATTCACCTCTAAAATGCCTCAGTATGGTCGGGGGTGGGTGTCTCAGACTCCGTGCTGGCAGCTGGCCCTGAAAGTCTCTCAAAATTCTCTCCCAGAGGACCACACGTGCCAAATAGCTTCTACTGAGGAAGTCCTAGACTATCTTCTCGGGATGGAGGTGTTTTTTACACAAAAGTGTGACGGCGGATGCGAAAGCCTGACGCTCCCCATCGGGTTGACTGACTAACAGTCAGTCTAGGGGAGATGGCTAAACCCTGATTTCAAACCAACTACGGGTGGAATTTGAAGCATACAGCACTACACCCCGCGGCATCTGCGACGGAGGGGTTTACTGGGCACGCAGGATGTTTGGCCTCGTCCGAAAGGCGTATGACGTGAATGATCAGTCACCGGCCCCCAGTGGGTTTCGGACCCCGCGCCCCGTCCCGCTGCCTTGCGGGTTAGGCTTTGGATAGCTAGAGCCTCCGGTTGTGAACCCCTAAGAAAACCATCTGTTTTGGCCTGGGCAACCTGGCAGTACTAAGCCAGCAAACTGAACCATGGACTTTCATACAGATTCACTTTCATTTCACTCTTCTTCATATTCCTTCGCCATCGCAAGATTATATGCTCATCCACCACCACACTCGGAATCTATCCTCCCTCTCCCTACCTCTCCCGTTGTTTTGTGTGCCAGACACGTCACTACGCTGCCAAAAAACTGCCTTACTACTGGCACAAGTACAAAATTCTGCAACTCCAAACGACGTACCGCCACTTAATGTCCCCCTTCCTCAACACAGGAATGGCCCCAAATCGATCACGCGGTGATTAGCTACCGTTGGCACAGCAGCGTGTTAGACTGCCGCCCTTACTGGTCAACCGGCCTCGATTCTGATCACGCGTTGGTGTGCGCTACGATCTGCTTGCTGTTTAGGGGCTCGAAGACCTCGAATCATGGCCGCCTAATTATAGACAAGCTGAACGACCCTCTAGTGCTAGAATCTTTTCAGACTACGCTGGCCCAGGCACTGGAATCCACAGCCCCACCTAGTGTTGATGAGCTCTGGAAGCGACTGAAAGAAGCCTTACTGAATGCCGGCCTGGCCAGTTGTGATACCGTCTGCCTTACCCAGAGAAGTTGGATTTGTCCAAACTCCTTGCTACTGCTTGAGAGTTTCCGACGTATCTCTGCTGATGCAAGATACAACGAAGCACGCCGTGAGCTCCGTTCGCGTTTGAAGAGCAGTTTGCGTGCTGATCGTGAGACGTACTGGTCTGAGAATGCCCTTGTAATGAAGCAGCTTCTGCCTCTAGCAACTCCAGGAAGCCTTTTCCACTCATTTGCTCCATCAGACCGTGAACAACAGGTGTAAACGAGACAGTCCGCGAAACCGATGGGACACCAATCACTAACCCGTCGCGCAGACTAGACCGCTGGAAGAACACTTTCGCTTCCAGTTTAGCTGGCCACCGACTGCTTCTACTGCACCTATAACTCCTATACTATCTGTGTGGTCTATTCTAGACCGTCCCGCGAAATAAGCGGAAATTCGGAAAGAACTACAAACCCCCAAGCGCCACAAGGCACACGGTTCAGTTCGTAACCCTCTCGCGCATTTCAAAGATGACGGGATGGTTTTGGTGAGGGAATGGACAACCCTGTTCTCGAAGCTTTGGACGGGAGAAAACGTTCCCACACCCTGGGGTGAATCGACCATTGTCCCCATTTTTAATAAGGGTTGCAGTACACTGCGTTCTAATTATCGGGAATTAGCCCAATCTCCGTAGCTTCAAAACTCCTAGTGTGCATTATCTTTCGCCGACTTTCTCCCTTGCGCGAGCCCCGTTGTCTTGAAGAACAAGCTGAGTCCCGTCCCGGCGGCGGTTACTTGGACCAAATCTCAACTCTTCGCCTCCTGCTTGAACACCTTCACGTGTATCAAAGGCCAACTATCGTTGCGTTTCTGGACATTAGGGTCACCTCTGACTCTTTCAATAGGACTGCCCTGTGAACTTGCCTGCTGAGGAACAGCGAGCCCGAGAAGTACGTTTCCATTCTGAAAGCTCTTTATCGGCAGACCTCGAGAAGAGAAAGGGTCTATGAGCAACTGTCCGAGTCCTTTGTCGTCTCAAGTGGCATTCGGCAAGTATGCTCTATTTCCCCTTTCCTCTTCAACTTCATAATGGACGATCTGCTCCAAAGAGTCTATAATGATAATGCAAACAGTGAAGTGGAAATTGTATCGCGTGCCAGAGTTGTCGACATGGATTTTTTTAATGACGTCGCTTTGTTCGGAGACGATCCCCATGTCATCCAAGATGCCTCAAATCACTTGGCCGTCGAAGTCCCCGAGTATGACGTGCACTTTGCTCCATCCAAATGCAAAATGCTTCTTCAAGACTGGCAAGGAAATTCTCCTGCACTCACTGTTTCTGGGGAACGTTTGGAAGCTGTCAGCAGCTTTGTGTACCTGGGCAGTTGTATCTTCACTGGTGAAGGTATCGGATATGGGATCTTGCTGCGCATCTCTAAGGCCCGTTGGTTTTTTGCCAATCTGAAGCACCTGTGGCGTAGTCACGACGTCAGTTTTTCCCTAAATGGTAGAGTCTTTAAAGCCGCAGTTCTCGCGGTGCTACTTTATGGATGCGAAACCTGGTCAGTTCGAGAAGATCTGCGCCGGCTGACCATATTCGACCACCGGTGTCTTCGGACAATAACACTAGTAAGGGGGCAGTATCCCGTCACCAATGACGAAATGCGGAGGAGAGTATTCGTGGTGGACTGTTAATCACTCAGGACTATTATTTCTCTTCGTCAGCTACGGTGGTTAGGTCACACATTGCGGGTGCCCACTCAGCGTTTACCTCGCCGAGCTTTTATTCGGGCTTCCTGGACAGGATTGGAGACGGTGGTATGGTGGACAACCGATGACTTGGAGGAGAAGTTTAGAAAAGCTGACCTCCCGTTTATCCGCAGTGGGGCCCTGTAGCCTACCAAGTTGGAGCAAGAATGACACCGAAAACAGTTGACTTGATACGATGGCGAATATGGCCCGAAACTGGAGTCCGTGGCTTCAGTGCTGTATGGAATGCTGTACTGGCTCCCTATCCTTCCCCTTTCATATATGAAAACAAAAGATGATACGAACAAGAAAAAAAATACCGTGTGTGGAAAAACTTGCAAAAAAAATCTTTCCACTTTTTTCTGTCCTTTTTCTTCTCGTACTTTGTTTTCCTATTATCCCATGGTCTCTTTGGCACATTGTCTGTACCAGATCCATATATATATATATATATATATATATATATATATATATTCCTTTGGAACTAGGTACTTTGGCCGCATGACCAAGCGCTTACCCGAACGCGGTGGTGAATACCACGCGGCTTGGTTGAACACCGGAACAATTAAGACGATTACTAATGTCGTGTGTTCACGTCGTGTGAACCCAACCATCCGGCTGAGGTGATAAGCGCTTTTCCCGCCACTTAAAATGTCCGGAGTAAGTAGTAAAGATTCGTCAATTATTGCACCGCAGCCTCAACCGAAATCGTGAGTAGTCGTCACCACGGTCATAGCCTATGTGCTGAGAAACAATCAGTGCAATCAGTTAAACTCTCTTGTTCCTGAACACGTTTATAACCATCAGAACAACTTCTTCACACTGATCATTTTCACACACACACACACGCTCGTGCACAGACCTATCTGCATTGCAGTTTTGTGAGTCACATTTAGTGTTTTGTATCTGTACGAGTACGAATAACTCAAAACAAGCTCGATTGCCATGCTGTTTTGTACTCACTGTGTTCTGTGGGATTTCTCGTGCGTTTAGCTGTGTTCAAAGCGGCAACTTGTGTTTCACCTTTTCCGCATACGCCCCCCCCATGCGATTTTGGCCGACGAAACGAAATCCCCTTTCTGCGAATCGCTGGTGTTGACAACAACGATCAAACACAGGTCTCCAACAGAAGTCATGTATCGGCTGCTCGATGGTTCAGTGTGTGTTCGAACGAGATTCACTTACCATTGAGCGATATTACGCTACACATTCCATCTTCATTCTTCATCACAGAGTTAGAGAGCTTCCCTCCTGTATTAGCCTCTTTACCATAGCTCAGCGACATGGACTCAGGTGTGAGTTACCAGCCACCAACTCCACAGAATAATTTCAAGTAGTCGTTTAAACACTTGATCGTTAGGCTCTTCCACCACTTAGCTGGCAGCATGTTCCACATATTGATCACCCTCCAAGATAGACGGTATACCAACGGTAGACCCACCGGCTACTGTTTTTTTCCAAATTGAGCGGATGACCCGCATGCGGCCGTGATCGCTGAGGAGGAACTTTGCGCGCAGTTCAAAGATGCCTCGAATGATACGTCCGGGGAAGATCAGATCACATCGAACTTTTCGATGTGCCACTGCAAACAACCCGATAATCTACAGATGACCTTCGTATCTGATCCCAAGAAGTCCCCCAACAAGACGGGTGGCGGCCGTCAGCACTTTTTCCTAATTTTCCAATTCTGCAGCCGTACATGGGAACACACCATGTCCCCATATTCCAATCTAGGTGGTACGTGAAAAACGTCGAGTGAGAAATGACCACAAGACCGACTACTCGGTCCAAGGGTACGCCACACAAAAGCGAAAAATCGTCGGTGATTGTTTCGGTTTTCAGTGACGAAACCTTAGTCACCCCAAAGTCTTTTCCCAAACAGGCGGGTGGGGAGGTGCATCACATACATAGTATATCACATTACTGGACGGTTTCCCTGCGTTCATGTGCACACTTGTCGGTGTTGATTGGTAGGGACCATAGATCAGACCATTTTTCAAAAGCTCAGACGTCCTTCTGAAGAACGAGTTCACCCTAATAGCACACCGGATCCGGACCGGCACCGGACCGGTTCCGGTAATGTGCCGGTACAGTTCCGGTGATTTTCCGGTAAAATGCCGGTGACCTTCCGGAAACGCTACCGGTACCGTGCCGGTACCGGTACGGTAAACGGTGGGCAAGCGAAAAATCGACGTGCATACTCTCTCTACAGGTACCTCCAGATTCCAAATCCCAGTCGCAATGAGGAACACCTAAAGCTAGCCCTGATGTGATACGGAAGTGTCGTCCACAGGCGGTGCATAGTTAATATCGAGTCTCATTCCGGACCGGTTCCGGTAATGTGCCGGTAGAGTTCCGGTAATATGCCGTTGATCTTCCGGCAAACGGTGGGCAAGCGAAAAATCGACGTGCTTTGACCCATAATCCACCTCCATGTACCTCCACATTTCAGGTCCCATTCCTACGATAGAAACGTTTCGTTAGCCGCTATCAAAGGGTGCCCACAATCACTGCCAGGAAACTACATTAGCTAAACGCATTAAATTTCCCGTTTTCCTGATAACGGTTTATCGACGGTCCACGTACATTACCAACCTCTCACGTATAAGTGGTTTTTAAAGCGCTCCATCGCGATCGGAAGCAAACACATTCAAAAGCGCCAATGAGTAGAAAATGCAGAAGTAACTGTAAGTGATAAATTTTTATAAAAATCACTGTACAAGAGAAGGTTAAACATATTCTCCCAACGTCATGTTGTGTGCCGGCGAGATCTGGAAGGGAAAATGCAAATGAAACAATGGTTCGGCGATGTGAACAATCGTATATTATATATATATATATATATATATATATATATATATATATATATATATATATAGGGGAAAATTCCCAATGAACACATTTAGAGAACACAGTTTGGCGAACAAGCTCGTTCTCAGTGATTCCAAATCATGCCATTACATCACAATATATTACGGCAAGTCAAAGGTTTGAACTAATTAGATAAATAATAAATGATAAAATTAATAATGGAGGGGGTGTGGGAGGGGAAGAAGGCAATTGTAATCCGGGCTTAAATCAAAACCGGATGTGTATTTGTTTTTCTCGTGTGTTTTCAGTTTTCATCTGGTCTATTGCCTGTTGTAAGGTGGACGGAGGGCCAGGGAAGCTTAACGGTACATACAAATTGTTCTTGAGCACACTGAGAGGGATTGTGAAGGTTCAAAAAGAATTTGTATGTGCCCTTATGGTTCCCTGACCCTCCGTCCACAGGCCATGGACCAGATGAAAACTGAAAACACATACCTAACATACCTTGCAACGTAAACGAAGAACGTGGCATTATTGAATCGTGCTACACAAACAAAGTATAACTTTTTCAGGTGTATTTCACAAGGGAATTTGAGCTCACCTGGCAATCCGACGACCGAAACCCCGATCCCGGGCATCAGTAAACCACCTTTTCATGATGCGCTCGATATCCAAAGGTGGTACCTCTTGGAACCGAGTAGTTGTTTTGACGGCTTCTGCGAAATTAATTGTGGTGTTGATGAAACAGCTTTACCTATCACAGCGTAGGGAAATTGATAATTTCCGATTGGAATTTTTCCGGGCGTTTCGGTCCAAGTACACCGGAGTGCCAGATCTTTTCCAACTAACGACGACAACATTCTTCGCACATTTGATCCCAGATCGGTGCCAGCGTGGCGCTGCAGGGCGTTCACCTTAATTTGTAAGCCTAACGAAATATGCAACTCACTGTGCAGTTAAAATTCCTGTTGACTTTCAGGTCACTTTCCAACTTATTCAGTTGAGCTTCATCGTTAGCCTGGAACGGCTCGTAGGTGGAGGCCACCCCTCCCTCACCACGGCTGATGAAACCGTCAATTTTCCTCATTAGCAAAGAATGGTCGATCCGCAAAGCATTTAGGCAGGAAAGAATACGTTCCATATAGTCTGAATATCATAAGTGGAGTTGATAGATCAATCACCTTGCCGTCTTTGTAGGAAATCCTGCAGTTGACCGGCCGACTGACTGATGGTTACTGGGTGGGACGAGCTATACGAAATATTCTTATCGCCTGATCTATAAAACCACTAACCTCGGAGTTTTAAATGCATCTTCTGTCTCCACACTTCCGCGGTTCCCCTCATCTGTCAATTTTGGTGGACTACGTAGAGGCTTGATGGGGAAAGCTGCATTTACTTTACCTAGGTGAGGGGTGGGCTAAGTCCAAAACTGGTCCTGGAAACACTGGCGACTGTACGGGAGATTCCATACGAATTCGCTGGGATATAGGGAGTTCCTCAGAACTCTATTCTGATGTGAAAGCAATGGGTACCCTTGAAGAATAAGGAATAAAGTGATATCTCACCTGCGGCGAACGGAATAGCGCTCGGCAAAGTGCGTCATCGGTAATGTGTCATCCGACGACGCTGACCTGCTGGTTTCACCGATAAACTTTCTTTCGAAATCCATTGCATCCTTCAGGTTATCTGACAGCATAAGAGTATACTCTGAATTTACCTGAGTGGTATACCTCATGGAATTCGTAATTTGGAACACTATCCTCTAATTTCGAACCTTCCAACAGCAATCTCTGATATACCGGGAAGGTTGACGACTTGGGCCAACGTACTCTTTTATCATCAACCAGCCAGTTACTGTGGACGATGGCCACAGATTTATCACATACGAAAACAACTAAGTACATCTAAAAAAGTTAGCAGTTGGCATTACGCGGAGTTATTATTCATTAAAAATTTCAAGTACCAGACATATCAAAAAGTGAAATATCAATAGTTAAAAGTGTGTAATATGGGTAAGATTACACGAAGAATGCCAACGGTAATGGGAAAGCACTTAAACACAATGCTACTAACCGGAAGTTTTACGACATCATCGTGCAAACCGTCAACGGAATAAACGTACAGGCGGTTAGACCGCATGGGTTTGCTGAAAAATTGACACGGGTTTTTAAAATACCTCACACTAACCGATGCCTCACATATGTCGTAACAAGACAGCAAATACTCTCACCTGGCAAATCCAACTTTGGGCAACGCACGCGGTGCTCCCACAGTGTGGCTTCTCCACAAACAGCACACTTCACTGAGCTAAGTTCTTTCTTCTTCATACGATATCTCTTCCACTTAATTATTTTAGACATTGCAGCTGATTTATATGAAGCAGTTTCTAAAATGACGCGTCCGACAAGGCAGAACCGCCTCGAGATTTGAATTTGGCCTTCATTTGACTAAAACAAAGACCCACAATTGCACCGCAATTCACGGGCATAAATATGAGTAAAAATCGCATATTATTACTTGCAAGGCCATTTGAAGAATAGTTATGTGATTACTTTCACAAATTGTCCACTATTTCTCTGCCCACTTGTTACCGGCATGTTACCGGAATGTTGCGGTGGGCAACGTGCTATATGGGCATCTGCATTTGATGTGACTGCACTCCAGACCTCGAGGCCGTCCACATAAATGAAACTTGATGCTTGGGAAATTTCCGGTAGATCATTTATATAAGCCAGGAAGAGCAATGGGTATAGAACCGACCCCGTTGTTACGCTGCTGGTAGCCACCGGCCACGTCGACATTGATCGTGCTACTCGTACTGAGAAGATCGTCCCCTTTGGGAACTCCTCGATCCATAGAGTCAAGGGGTTCACATGACATTTGCACTGGTGTGGCCTACCTTGTTTCTCAGCTCATTCTTCACTATCCATCTTTACAAAACCTTTTATGGTATATTTATTCCGGTTAGGATTGATGATAGCACCAGTAACGTCAATACTCGGTTCATCCATAAGCACACAAACACAGCCAGTCGGTAAACCGCTCAACAAGCACACAAGCTAGCAAGTCAATTACATACTTGCAAAAGCTCATGCTAGGTGTAAATTTGGATCACGCCAAGGAAGGTTGTTCGATGAGTTTACTAGATCTGATTGGCAAGAACATTCCGGGCTAAAGCATAACTAACGTCAACTCCACGGATGTATTTGTGCCAGCTTTCGGGTGTGTTTTCGAGTATGTGAGGGATGTGGATCAAATGGCTGTGAAGTACGTAGGCTTGTATACCTGGTCGTTTGTGTGCGTGAACCGAACACAACAATATCTTGAACGGTATCGTTGTATGGGATCATTCACTCATGGCAGTTTTCCTGGAATAGACTGGTAGAAAATGTTTACTTTAGACATAAATGAGAATAATAACAACCGCTCATATTTTGAGGATGAGATTAGGAATAGATCATACTGGAGTGTCCTGCCTTCAGTCACCTTTTGGATAGCAATTACTGTCCTACTAGGAAATTGGTGTTGATCAGTGCAGGTCAAGTTGGATCACAGGAATTTCAGTTCGGTCAAAATCAGTCCGCATTCTTATGTGAATGAACCTCAGTACCTCATCGTGCTTTGACTGAAGAAGAACGATTTTGACCCCTTGTGTTTGAATGTTGCGGCTTCAGAGAGGAAGGTCGGGATCACTGTTGGAATAGGCATGAATTCACAACCACGTTACTATTAATAATATTACTATTATTATTGGTACTACTGTTATTATTGGAATTTCCCAGCCCATATTATTGTTATGATTTTTTGCCTCTAACTCCCTCTCACCCACCCCCCATAAACTTACTACGAAGAAATCCTCTTGCTCCTTATCCTACCTTCCACCTTCAACCACCAACATCAACTTATCCCCCTTCGCAACTCCTGCTCTTGGAAGAGGTAAGCCGCCAGCTGGAATGCATCAGTGACCGTGATTTGCTGATGCTCACCAGACTGGGGAACAGCAGCTGAAGGTCTCCTCTTCCGTTTACCTTTACCTAATCACCGAACAAGACTCTACTCTTCAGCTTGTCACATAACTGAGAGGTCCAAGAAGCCCGCAGTTCAAAAATATGGACAAAATTTAGCACGTCCTGTGCACCGAACTGAGCTAGAACACAACATGTGCGATTAGGTCAGGCACTGTTACGGGTCCAAACAACAGTGACGTGTAGTTCAGGGAAAACGAGCTCACCTGAATTATATGTACAGTCAACTGCAGATCCCTCGAGCCTCCTTTCTGATGTAGTTCGTACTCAAACCAGCTTTGTTATTATATTTCTGATCCGAGTTCCTCTTATCCGTAGACTTGATGTTTGAATTGATGTATTGAAATCGTCTTGACGTTCTTCAGTGAAGTTTTCTTGATTCGCTATCAAGCTTTTGTAGTTGGTCTCCCTAATTGTCTGATAAGTTCCTCGACGAGTCATCCTTTGTCATCAAGTTACGATGTAGTGCAGGTCAGATCTCACAATTTATTAACCTCTTCAGACTGGTGTAAAAAAATGTGAAAGCCTACCGTGTTCACTCCACTGGTTCACCAATTAGACTGGCCAGTGTCGCTTGGTCACTAACGTACACGGAATACGTGCTGTCAGACTTTTTTCTCTTATCAATGGGTGTTGTGTGTGACAACCAATGCTATCGCTGAAAAATACGCCTAACTGAATGAGACTCTTAAACCATTTCATCTCTGCACGATACCGCTTTGGATTAGCTCTTGGTTTAGACTACCTTGTCTACATGCTACTTAGATCTATTTTTAAACCACTCGAAGCGAAACAAAAACGATACGTAAGACTGGAAATTTATTTTACTGAAAATACGAACATGATGCAATCGAAACTCGCCGATATACACAATTCGTATTTTCTTTGTGGCAGTAATTCCACTCTACCGCAAAATGAAAATAACAAGGGAGTTGAATACTGTTTACCCTCTGCATTGTCTTCAATAGTTGGTAGTCACCGCAGTATCATGCCACCATCGGCGAGTGACCACTACTATCGTTACTTCATGAACATCAACGGAAGCAGTTCTTTTGATAAACTTCTTTCGAAATCATGTTGCCATTGTCAGTAACGTATCCGTGCTATGATCCAACATAGAGCATCAAAGCTCAACTCGATCAAGGAAGTAATGATGTGATAATCGGAAATTTACCCTAGAACTAGTACCATCCACAACGGACGTGGCAAATACTTTGGCCCAAGCCAATCGCACGGAGGGATCAAGAATACCGACTGAACTGGCACGTAGTGCAGAATTGTATTCTACGCAATGGTCATGTGCAAGCATTCAAAGGTATAATGAATAGACGTTAAGTAAAGTCACTAACGGTTATTACAACTTCTCAGCTGATTCATACTGGTTGGGAATCATCAGTAGTGCAAATCCACCGGGTTCTGGCACTGGAACTCGAACCCGGAGTGAACGATTGTGAGTCTAACACCAAATTACTAGGCTATTCGGACTTTTCCCTAGGGTTTTCTGAACACCATCAGTATATGACATAGTACTCTCACGTTGCCGGCTTTTTGCACGGTAACAAACCATTGCATGTACAACATACGATCCCTCTGATGGGAGGATTGTGATTATGGAGCCAGTGAGGATGAGACTTTATTTGTTCTTTTTATCTTTCTCATAATATAATAGTAGTACAATATTTCAGGAAGGAGGTCGCAGCCAGTCAGTTGAGGAAGTGACCAGTTGCGGTGCACGGATTCGAACTTCAGACTAAAGGGTCTAAAATCCACCATGATGATCGTTTGGCCATCGCAAATGATGGTATCGACTGTGAATACGAGAACGTCGCTGGTCGAGACGCTCAGTCACATCTTAAAATGTCCCTACTCAGTGAGGTGAATCTCTTGGACTCCAATCAGTTCGCCTTAATACGCTCTAGACGGCCATTTTTACAGCGTTCTTCTGTTCTGCACTGACCACCCATACCCATCTTCCCCCTACCGATACCGACCTCGGGGAATGTTGCACACCGAGGAAAAGTCCCAATCATTGTGGTCTGGTGTTGCTTAGTGTTTCTTGTCAAAAGCTCTTGCCGAATGCATGAGAACCGTATTTGCTAACTGCTTTCCATTCGGATGCCAAATGCATTCAGTTAGTATACTATAGGTTTCAGTGGATGAAACAAACTGTCTGTTTTGATGCATGGATTCCGTCGGTCTAATTTCCATCGTATGTTACAAGGGAGAAGTACAGAGGGTGCTCCAATCACAAACAACGATGTGTTCGTTCTCCATTGAACGATGTTCATCCGAGTGGCTTGCTAATTGCGCAATGCTTCCGGAAAAGAGAGCTGCAGTCGTTTTGAGGATTCCAAAACCAAAGTAACCGGCAACAGTAAGATTTGAATCATATACTACAAAGTTCACAGAACACTAAGATCATTCTTTGACCAACACGGGTCACGTGGTTTTGCTACAAAGGAAAAGCGTTATAATGCGTCTTCTGGAATGTAACAGTAAAAGGGAAACAGATTGCCAGGGTTGCGTAATTTTGACCGTTTGTAGTCCAGCGGTTATCGTGGCGGAATTTAAACCTTACAGTAGTCAAGGGTGATCAGAGTCACACTCGGATACAAGACTTCCGAATGGTTAGAAGTAACGCACAAAACGGATGGGATGTATACCGGACAGAATTCAAACAATGACAACTCTTCCATTACCTCTCCACGTGCTCAGCTTTTACAGTGCACTTGCCTAGGGATGTACATCTGGAGAACCAAGAGACGACTGTTCACTCGGATTTCAAAACAAGTCCCAATAATCTGACAAAAAAATTCAAAGTTACTCACTTATTCCATTACACGCACTTAATTCATTGTGACAGATATAACAAACCAAAACATGTCCTCAAAAAACAGATCGCTTATTGATTTTGAACGATGCCGCAGTTCGGAATTATTAGTTCAAGCTGGACAGCCATTTGGAATTCGTCACCTTGTCACTGTAAGATCACGACTGCAGTCCGATCAGCGACTGTGAACCATGTCCGTCTGACTAAACCGACGGAGTCTCGTGAAATTTGGCTTTCATACTGCTTTTACCTACACTAGTGTTCTAGATTATATAATCCTGTCACTCTTTCCATATCAGTCTTGTGAATGTTTACACACACACACAGCTGCGAAGATAACGAGAAATAGTCTAATTCCATCTATTCTGTGACGATGTACGGCGACCAGTTGACAGCCTCTAATTAGCTATGGCCTTCCTCCTAAAATACTGTGTCATTACTATATAATAACGAGGCGAAAAGACCTGGAGGTGATTAAGTTTGCTTGTGTAAGTTCACTAGTTTAAATTAAAATACTTAAACATAAAACTAATTCCAACTTAGCTCTATGCACTTCCTAAGTTGTTCGATGTCACAGGGCTGTTGCTGTTTGTTCGCTTGCTCTAACGATTATTGGTTTCTGACAAGTGAAGGGCACACTTTAGACTGATCTGCTTTCGAACGGTTGAACGTTGGTACTTTAGACTCACTTTATTTATGGTATCGCTCTGTCCTACAAACATGATTGACAAAATCCACTATTTCAATTAACCGTATCGTTCTCCTATACCATCAGAACGTTATCTTGAACAAACAGCCGAGTAACACTGAGAACGCCACTTCGTACATTAATCACAGGAACAGTCGTGGATACACCAACTAAAAGTACGCCACGGAACAAAACAGCGAGGTCGAAATCAAGCTTCAGAAAAGATCGTAGAAAAAACTAGATCTAAAATGGTGTCCAGAAAATGGTCATTTTCTCAGAACGATCGAGGTCACTACACATCCATGAAGCCAGCTCACTCCCTCGCAAGAACTAGCCTCAAAATTAAGTGAGTAGGTAACGTGAGATTATTGAAGATGCGTCTTGTGCTCTCCCGAGATTCATTATACTATTCATCTTTGACTACATCTGCGTCATTTATTCCGTGATTTTCGATAGGTAAGCGTTGTCGGTAATGCCAGTAGTCAGTAAAAGTTTCGGTGATTACGGTAAACTTTTTTCAGAGCTAACTTGATATCGAATGATTCTGGGATAATAAAATGAAGCTACTGAGTGTCAAACAGTGTGTGTGTGTGTGTGTGTGTGTGTGTATAATATATATATATATATATATATATATATATATATATGTATATATGTGTAATATATATATGTAATATATATATATATGTGTGTGTAATATAAGCGCAGCGATGGGTCTCTATTCCTGTTATCAGTATCAGTGGCCGCGGGGTCATTTGAGGTCAAGATGATGTTGTGACCTTTGGGACGTTTGTGCTTTAGTGATGTTTCTGCCGTCCATACGCCTGAAATTTACTCGCCCTCGTTTCAGCTGAAGCATGTAGGGTGGGCGGTAATTGCCAGTATTTGTACGCAATCCACGTGGGAGGATTCTGGAGTTATCGTGGCCAAAGCGATTTCCGAGTCACACTTTAATTTAATTAAGGTGATTTTGTCAGTCAGCGTCGGTTTTTCTTTCCTTTTGTTGACCTAAATCCTGATCTTCATCTGCCTGTATGTTCGTCCAAAATATTCAACATCACAAACCCTGAAACTGGTCTTGTGAATGCATTTGCTTTGTGCACACGAGCAGTAGGATATTAGACTTGCATAATCTGATTCATCGTGAAGTCTCAACGTTCAGCTCACCACTGAAAAACATGAAAGCACTATATAGCTATTTCATCCTTGTTGAAAATCATCAGGAGTTCATATCCACCGAGCCCCCACGGGGACTGGAACCCGGGGTGAACGATTACGAGTCAAAAACCCAACCACCAGGATATCCCGGCTGGCGCTCAACTGTTTGTTGAACATCTGTGAAACATGGTATAGCACCCTTCCGTCTTAGTCTTTTATCGGGACAACGTCATTGGTGTTCGTGGGTTAACTTTGCAAAGTATTGTTTACCTGAAAAAACACGGACGCCGTAGATATCAAGTATCTTTCTCATTACTTCCGAAGTACCCAGTCTACACGGGCTGCCAATGAGAATTATCCAGCTAATTTTGTTCTTGATATTTACCGTTGGTCTGTTCCCTAATTTAAGTTTTGGTGGCCGCGGTATGTAGGCTTTACATCCCCTGCATGCGCGAGATATTTTCGCAGCTGAGTCTGTCGACTCGGTTGGCTAGCGACGAGATGAGCGCACTTTTACCACACTGTTAATGGACCGGACCTATGCTCAGTTATCTGTCCGAGTGTGTATATTTTCTGTGAATGTGTAAGAAGTGTATCTACCCGGACAGTCGCATGTAATGGAATGACTCGTACCCGGAATATGCGCACTAAGAAATCACAAGACCAGGCAGGAATGGTGGGAATGTATTCTGTCAGCTTTGATTGGTACAAACTCATTTATATTCAAAAGAAGGTATAAACTTATTGGCAGAAAACCTACTGACCAACCACAAAGCGATTCCACTGTATCTACAAGATCTGATTGCCAAGTTCCAGCTTCACCTGATTGGTTAGATATTGGAAACGAAGCTATGACATATCAGAGCACGTGTGGAGACATTCGAGTCACTACAACCTTCGTCCCTCAGAAGTACTTCGTCGATTTGGCTTGCTTGACGTACAGATCTTCGAACTGGGATGGTGGGCTTTAGTTGAGTTTTATCGATTGTTTCGTCCTCACTGGAGCAGCATGTTCAGCGTTCTCGGCTACGATTTCTGCTGTGTATTCAGGTGCTTCTCGGAAATGAAGTTGAACAAAGTGGCATCAGTGTACGGTTGCGACATTAAGGTCAGTGATCCCAACCATGGTTTAAACAAGTTGTCTTGCAATGATCCCATTAGCTTGTCTTAGATCGTTGCCTCGGAAATATGCTGCACTACGGGAATCTAGGTATCCTAGTGATGATTCGAGACTTCACAACGTGAACAACCCTGCTGGAGTTTCTTTTGTCGTTGAATGCACTGTTTTCAGATATTGTAACAGAAAACTGTTCAGAAATGTCTCAAATTCCGACAACATTTTTGGGTTGACTGAGGCGAGAGCACCCCTTAGATTAAGTACCAGATTTTCCGCAGCACCGTTAGAACACGGAGGATAAGCTTCCATTCGAAGATGTCAACACCCAATAATATCCAACCCACACTTCAACTCAGAAGCACGGAACTGGGAACCAACGTCTGTGACGAGCAATTTCGAGATACCTCCCCGGCTGAAGAACTTCCTCAGAGCTTGGATTACAAACGACGTGGTCGGCATTGATGTGAAAAGATACCTCAAGCGATTTCGAGTATGAGCCGATCAATTCAAGAGCTTGGTATCTGTTCAGGAACAGACCGCTGAAATCGATTATATATATATATATATATATATATATATATATATATATATATATATGTATATATATATATATATATATATATATATATATATATATATATATATATATATAAACATTTATATACAACAGAAATAGAAATGGCTCAAGCATAGACCCTTGTGGGACTTCACTGGCAACCCTAACCTTATTAGGACTGTGTCCCTCTACCTCTACATAGAATCTCATTTCTCTGAGAAACTCGGCTATCCAGTAACCTAGCGATGGATCGATTTCACAGGATCGAAGCTTGTGCACCAGTAGCCTAGGATTTACTGAGTCGAAGGCTTTCCTGAAGTCCAAGTAACATAACTATACCTTCTCGCCATCGTCAAGTCACCTCGTAACTTCATCCAGGAAGCACACGAGGTTCGTCATGCACGACCTCTTCCTCACAAAGCCATGTTAGTAATCTCTAATCAATCCGCTCCTGGATAGGAGGGCAACCTCAGCACTGCTGATACGGTGCTCCTACCATACTCGGGCAATGCTCCGGAGACATCGGTGCTCGAACACCCACAATCTTTTTCTATCTTCTACCTTCAACAGACATGTTTCGGAACCGTATAAAAGAACGGACCTAACCACCGCATGTTACACTCGACCGCTGACAGACAACCGGATGTCACGCTCACGCCACAGATGACGGAGGTTGGCAAAATCCAAACGCGCCCTCTGTATACGCGATGACAATTCATCCGACGTGTTCATCCGGTGAGATGTAACTGCCCAGGTAACAAAATTCATCCACTTCAGCTAGAATTTCCCCTGCCAACACAAGGTTTGGTGTGGAGCGAACCCAGTCCTGCAACAGCATTTTACACTTTAAAGGTGCAAAAAGCATCCCGAACATTTCTACACTGTTGTTAAAGCTATCTAAAAGAGCTTGCAACTTACCTATATCTTCACTCAGAAGAACAAGATTGTCCGCGTATTTCAAATCAGACAGTTTACTGCCTGAGCAAAGATCGATGCCGCTATTCTCACACGAGGATAGGGCTATCTCAAGAATCAATTCAATCACAAGATTGAAGAGGAAGGGTGAAAGAGTGCAACGCTGACGGACATCACTTTCCGTGGTGAACTCGGGTGAAAGATCGCAGTAAGCACGAAATCGAGTTCGGCTGTTCGCATACAAACACCAGAAACGAGAAATAAATTTCTCTGGCATACCCTTCAGTGAGACGCTGCGCCAGAGAACTATGTGGTAAACTGAATCGTTCGCCGCTTTCAGATCAGGAAAGACACAGATTGTGGACCCACGGAAGATGTATCTGTCCTTTAAGGTTTGCCGAAGAGTAAAGATGTGGTCGATACAAACCTGACCGGGCCCAAAACCGGCTTGATTCTCACGTGTACACATTTCGCGGGCACTGGATAATCCGTGGAGAATAAGACCGGTGAGCAATTTGGATGCGATACTTACTAAGCTAATTCCTGTGGTTTTCACAAGAGGGCCTGTCTCCTTTTTTGTGAATCGGCACAATCACCGATTCACACCATTCACTGGGAATCTACTCGCTATCTCAAATAACCCGAAGTTTTGTTAACTCCGATTGCTTCGCCTCAACCCATGAAAAAGATGGGGACAATCCATCCGGTCCAGCGGCTTTGTACCTTTTCAAGTAACCTATCTCTCGCATGAGCTCCGTCTCTATTGGAGGACTGATATCCGCCTGCATCGTTTCGCTGGCACGTATATTCGGAAGGTCCACCATTGAAGTAGGCCAACTGAATTGTTCCCCAAAGTGCTCCACCCAACGATCCAGACGACGTCCCTCAGAGTGAATCAGTGAGCCGTCCAATTCCCTAAGTAACTCATTCGCACCGGGCTTCCGTGGACCGGTACCTCTAATCAATCGGAAAAGGTTGAGAGTATTGTCGGTAGAAGCAGCATTCTCCATTTCCCTACTTTTCGCAATCCACCACTGCTCGCTGTCATCCCAAACTGATTATTAGTTGGTCTCTCCGAGATTTGCGCAGTTCATTGAATGTGAAATTCGGAGGGACGGATTTGCGAGCATCCAACAGAGCAGCTGATATCGAAGATATCCATCGTTTTTGAAGCGTACTTGAACCAGAGTTCTGAGTGGAATTAGAAGCGGCATACAAGGCTTCCTTGATCTGATGCCAGCGTTCATTTGGGTCCTGAACATCTGGCTGTATCGATAACTGTGTAGACAGTTCCGTCTGGAAACTGTGTTGCTGGTTATCGTCTAACAGCAACTGCGCGGGACCCGTGGCATTTACTTTGATGCGACCAAGGACAAGACGTAAACGGAAGCGAGCACGTACCAAGGCGTGATCTGAGTCCACAGGCGTTGACCAAAATGCACCACAATCTTCAATTGATCCACTCCAGCGGTGAACAATCATAATATAGGCAATCTGAGTCCAGCTTTGTGAAGACGAAGGAGGACGCCATGTGGGTCTATGCCGCTTCTTATGACAGAAGTTTGTACTTGCCAGAAACAGTCCGTGGTCAGAACACAGCTAAATGAGACGATCGCCGTTATCAGTAAGATCGGCTGGGATAGCAAATGAGCCTCCGATGTGCCTTTCGGAATCTCCCAAAGGGCCACCTTGGGAGTTGAAATCCCCAGCAATGACCACCACGTCCGTTGAACGTGCGCTTCGAAGCAGCTGAGGCAAATCCTGATAGAATTCGTCCTTGGCATCAGAGGAGCTACGGTCAGTCGGCGCATACACAAACACGACGAACAAGCATCTGCGCTTCAGTTGGTTGTTGTTGGCACGAACAGAACCGTCCAACCGAACTGCACACAAACGACTGCTGACTGGAATCTAGTCTAGCAGTGCACGCTCAGTTCTAATGTTCAAAGCAATCACAATGTCAGCCTGACCACGGGCACTAGACAACGAATCACTCGACACGCGAAAAGTGAAGCGAGAAACTGAGGCTGTATCCGGGGTGAGAATTATCAAAGAAGTGAGGTCTTGCATGCGTGTTTCGGAGACACAGCATACACCTATTTTAAAGGTGTCAAGTGTTTTAGCTAGGGCAGCCTGTTGTCCTATCCGACATAGTGTGCCGACGTCGAAGGCAGCCCAGTGAAGTGAACACTTAGGCTTAAGAAGTGCATCCGATTTATACCTGAACTACTGCTTTCATCAGAGCCGCAGTTACCCGTGACGTTTTGCATCGACCTTAAATTAAAAGAAGGAAAATTGGTAAGGCCCTTTACAGAAAAGATACTGGAGGTTTCTGGGCCACTCATACTTCGCGGCTTCCCACACCGCAGAAGGGTTTTTTCTTTGGGAACCCTAACCGGAGCCTTTCACTCAAAAGTCTGAACCACAAGGCAGTGGGCCACTAACCCAGCATGGGAACGTGACCGAAGCACCCATGAAAGAGCTTCTTCCGGTCTGTCACGTGAGACCTGATTACAGCATGTATTTTCTTGTCGTCGGTGGTGCTTTTTTATCGATCCGCTTTTTGGATTCAGTCCTTAGCCTCATGCACCCGATGGAGCACGCGGAACTTGGACGGGGCACCATCCTTTGGGCCGGGGGCTGCCCAGCTAAAGCGGGTGATAGCTGCCCAATGAAGTGCGATAACTTCTCCCATCGTCGAGAGAAACTCCAGGTACTCCACTACCACATCCATCTAGTGGAGGGTTTTAAACCGGTAAACAGTTTCTCTCTGTGTTTATTCGCTGGAGTGTCCTCTCCAGGGACATGGTGGTTAGAGCCAGATGTTGCCCATCAACTGGTTCAGAGATTCGACTTCGTCTGGCTTCTACCCACTGACCTGTCAGGCATGACTGGATCTCCTGCAAACCATCACTCCGCGCCAAGGTGCAGCCTCGTCATGATGGCATCAGCAGAGGACTGCCGAGTGTACCGCGACGCGGTAACGGGAAATACGAATGGTATAGACCATGTCCTTGTACATGCGTGCTTCAAAATCCATTTGTCTGCGCACCTCAAAGTCTCACCATCGAGCCGAATCAGTGTGGTAGCCATGGAAATGCCAGAAGTACAACGCTCTCTTAAACGTTATTGCAGCTCAGCTGGCTAGTGTAACTTGCGTGGAAATGAATAGGTCTTCTGTGGAAGAACAATGGAAAGTGATCAAGTCGGCGATGAAGGAGGATTTGAAAAGAAAAGCCCGAGTTGCAACATAGCACGATTTATGTCCGGGACGATTTCGCTGCACCTCAACGTGGTGCATACTGCAGAACGATACTGTTTATATAAGTTCATGTAAAACCCTTATGTTCGACAAATATAGGGAAAATTACAATAGTCAAGTTACTTCACCATGGTAAAGACACATTAACAAAGAGCTGTTTCTGCTGACACAATGTAGGTTTCCATCGATGTATGGCAATCGCTTCAGCAAACCTCAAACCCTGGTATTCTTTGCCACGTAAATGACCCGAAACGCAGTGCTTCGGTCAGCTGGATGTTGCGTCATCAGAAGATGACGAGCGACGGCCGACGACGGGATCTTATGGTTTCGAACGTTGTCGTTATGCCTTCGATCTGACCCTGATTGCATCACAAAACGTTGCACCCAATTTGGAATGTGTTCAACCACTCGGTTACGTAAATGCCGCTATGTTCGACCCACGTAGGTTGCTCCGCAACTACACTGAAATTGGTAAATCAGATTCGATTTGGTGTACAGAGATGGACGTTGTTTCACCGAGGATGTGGGGATCTTAGTCGTTCGATGAACAATTCTGAGGTCAGCTGCATAATATGTTTGGGCAAGCGCTGATCTAAGTCGTCGTTTGAGCAAGCAATTGACGTCATCACCTTTGAATGGAAGACAAAGAGTGACTAGTAATTTTTCTACTGAACAATTCATTTGTATGATGACTTTAGGCTTGCTGTGCCTTTCGATAAACTCATCGGGATAAGCGTTTTCAGTCAAGGCTTCTTTCAGCTGTCGTAGTTCGTTGTCAATCATGTCTTCTGTGCAGATACGTCGAGCTCTTTGAAAAAGTGTTCGGACCAGGCCACGTTTATATTCCACAGGCACGAAGCTGTCAAAGTGCAAGTATTGACCTGTCCAAGTTTCTTTTCGGTGAACAGATCTGGCGATTGTACCATCATTCCTTCTAGTCATATTAATGTCGAGAAAGTGCAGTATATCTTCTATTTCTGCCTCCATCGTAAATCGTATATTCGGATGCAGACGATCCATGTTGTCTCTTCTAGACTTCTTGTGATGATTAGAGCATCATCAACGTATCGTTTGTAAAGTTCTGAACGTTCCAGGATTTTGCTCGCCTTTTCCTCAAGATGATGAAGGAGGTTACTTGAAAGGTGCTAGAGGAACTGAAAAACGGCTGAAAGACTGGATCTAACAGACCACCTTGCAACTATCAGCCAAGACCCAGGAAACTTGGGTAGTGGGAAGCACTGAACGCCGAAGACTACAGCAAGAGGCCTCGCGCTCGGCTAAGGCCGGTTGTAAGAGGTAGTGGATAGAAGTAACGGAAGATGGAGACCCCTTCCGGTACTGGTGACTTCGGCAAATTATTTCGACTCATTCGGTGTGCTTTGAATGGACGGTGCATGCCTGAACCCGTCTAACGTGATGCAGTAGGCTAGAATATCCCCGAACAGAGAAGAAAAATCGAACCCTTGGTAGGGTATTTTGACCGGCTTCTCAGCCGACCTTCAGATCACACCATGCACCTTCCACGCTCCCCGTGTGTAGAGGTGTACGACGAAAACTGCGAGCCACCAAGTATGACGGAAATCGCTAGGGTCGTCAAGCAGTTGGAAAACAGAAAAGCTGCTGGAGAGAATTGCATATAACCAGAAGTATACGAGACCTGTTTTTTACCGCTAATAGACAAGCTCCGCGTACTGAGGAGGGATATTTCCAGCGGCCTGGGGTGCTTCTATTCTGTTACCCATTCCCAAGAAAGAAGGCAAGATAGTGTGCAAGAGCTACTGGGGGATCAGTTTAATTGGCGTTGCTGCAAAGATTTTCCGCGTACTGCCACTCATTCGCTTGTCAGTTGCAAGAGACCTCCGCACTCCACCGAACCAAGGGTCTTTTCGCTGTGGTAGAGGTTGTGTGGACCAAACCTTCACATTTCGTCGAGTACTGAAACACCGCTACAAGTTCCAACAGCCAACAGTAGCCTACTTCATTAATTTCCAGGCTGCCTTTGACTCGGTTAACCGTAAATGCCTTCAGGGTATACTGCAATCCGATGGTATTCCTATCAAACTCTCAAGGATCCTAAGGGCTTACTATACCTCCACTAGTGCACGTGTCCGAGTGTATGTTATAGAACCTTCGGCGTTCGCAATTAATTCCGGAATTAGTCAGGGATGCCCTCTCTCACCAGTGTTGTTCAACTATGCAGTTGACTGGACAATTAACAAAGCCTTGGCTGATTATACCGGTGTCGAATTGAGTCCAACTGTGCATATTTCGGACCTGGAGTTTGCAGACGACGTTGCGTGCTACGAGATTCTTCATCCACACTTCAGCCAGTAGTGGACCGACTCGATTATTTCTCGGAGACTGTTGGTCTCGAAGTCAATTCAACAAAAACAAAGGTTTTTCGGCTTGCGCTGGGTCGTCAGCTCAGCAGTTGTCTGTCAATAGTCAGGCGATCCAGTACGTACCATCGTTCAGATACTTGGGGTCAACTCTGCTTCCGAATGGTCAGGCGAAGGACGAGGTACCGCCAAGGATGGACAATGCACGAAAACGTCCCTTCATCTCTGACGTGTACTATGGTCACGGAGCTAAATGAACCCTCTATTGTGTCGATTCTGGTAGTCACATAGGACAATCATAGTCTCACACGCACGCACCGTTATTGACTGCCTATTGATTGATGTCTGTTCGCTGCCACGACTAGTCACATATGCATGCACACTCGTACGCACAACACTACAACCTTACCCATGCCACGCACGGCTTGCTTTAACCAATCAGACTTTGGCACTGAACCACACGTGCTTGTTGATTCGGTATTGCTGGCGCCCTGCTTGACCGCACTCGATCGTATGTACCGCTTGCGCTTGCCAATGGATGATTCACTTACTTGCGTGCCCACTTATGGACGTGTTTACTGAGTCGCTAATAAACTGATTTGCTGCCTACTGTGTTCGCCGTCAATTGCGAACACAACATTTTGTGTCACGGATCTCGGGTTTGCACAGTGACGCATCTAATACGTACGAGACGTTTGCATCACCGGTATTGGCTTCGAAAATTCGGATTCTTCGCGGAAAAATTCCTCACATGTTCACGTCACATTGCAGATTTCCTTCTTCTTATCGTGACCCACTCATTGGTGTGGGAGGGTCACATCAGATCACGGGACATGGAGGCTTGAGCCAAATTTGCATCCAGTTTCTTGCACCCGAGGCTCCAGAGATCCTCACGTACTGCAACAGAAAAACGAAACGTAGCATTCGTTTCAGTGATCAGGACAATGACGTAGGTTTCTAATTTCTGACCATACATTTCCTATTCCGCAATTTAAGAGACCCCCGGAAGAAGTAGAACCAACCTCGGACCCTACTGAACGATGAGACGTGGAAGCACGACAAGCAGCCTGCATCGAAGGTGAGACCTCGGTGCTTGCGTTCTTTGGTTCTCTCTCAAAATTGCCGCGGTGGTGCTTGCGTGGATGATGCTGAGGGCTTTCTACCTTTTCGGTACATTTACAGACACGACTGGAGGGGGGTGGTAGAGAATCTCAAAGACGAGAAAAAGAAAACAAGTGGATGAAGAGGAAAACGAGGAAACCAAATTTAACGACTTGGAAATTGGTTAGAGGCAGCACCGACGATAGCTTCACTGAAAGTGAAACTGTGCTGACCTTATATGCCAGATATAGGAGACTTCACCATATCAGGACTCCACCTGCAGTGCGACACACAAACGAGTCTCTATTACATATTCAGTTTGATTCCTAAGCAGGTTGAGGACCGGTTGTGCGTTGGGTGATTGTGGGTTATATGTTGCAGCGTGTTGTGTGACGCCAGAGAGGCAGATCTCGGCATCCTTTTGCCCAGGAGCTGACCTCACTTTCTTTTCCTGACCTTCGATTTTCAGGTGCTAGGCTTCCTCCATGTCCTCTGGAACTCTTTTAAACTTTATAGTTTTTTGGCTGTTTAGTATCGTAACTTACACTTTTGTCAGCTTCCGCGGTAGGGGCTCGATGGCTCTCTTTTATCACATCACATTCTGACCGCAGTTAGCTAAGATAGGGGCCAACCGGAGAGTGCAAGTCATCAGCCTTCGTTTTATCGGTGTTGTGGGAACCTTCCTTCAGTCCGAGGGTCACTGCTCCAGTATAGTGACTTTTTGGGGAGAGGGAGCAATAAGAGTAGTGTTTTCTTGCTTTTTGTTTCTATCTGTAGCGGTCTCATCCTATATGGCCGTGCCTCACATGCCGCAGAGGTTTGGCTGTGTGCGCAGCCATAGGCGTTTCAATCCGTAGTGGCATCATACAAGAGTGTGGAAAACAGATGTGATGATATGTAGACTCGATTTTGCCTGAATTGTCTACGAAACTGGATTTCAATTTACTTTTGTAGAGTAGTTAGAGAAGTTGGAATCCAGCATCATCCACGCCCTAGCGTCGCTGCACGGCCCAGCTCCATTATTTACTAGTGGAACCCTTTTTGTTGTAGTTTCAAGCACTACGTGTCCGGTTACTCAGGGGGTCATCAGGAAGTCTGCCACTCTACACTAGGTCTTCAAACAAGCCGTCCCAGTGGGCATATAACTTTCTCTTGAAATCAACGACCTTCTGGGCCTGTATCATCAAGGACGGGGAGGATTGTAGAGACGAATGGTCACGGCTTCGGCTGTGGCTAAGATGCGACACTTGACAAGTCTTGATTGCTTTCCTCGGACTTTGTAAATGGTGCGAAAAGCGTTTATCACCTCCACTGAGTGGTTTGACTCAACAAGGTGTTAGCACACCGCACTCGTAATTGTCTTAATTGCTCCCGTGTTCAGCCAGGCCGGGTGGTGTTCGCGAACGCGTTCGGATAAGCGCCGAGTCGTGCGACCAATGTACCTAGTTCCACAGGAACAGGTGAAGGAATACACACAAAACGAGGTTGCAGAATTCGGCACTATGTCCTTCAATCGAAAACACACTATCGGTTTGGAAACGAACAGGATTTGCAACTGTGCAGCGTAGAATGTTTTGTTGATTACTCCCGATAATCTTCGTTGAATAATTTCGGCTTCCGTGTCGCCTTCGAACGGTAAACGCACATATAGTATCTTCTTGGCGGCTCCTATCTCCTTTGATTTCCCTTCATTTTCTTGCATCGTCTTGTCGATAAACCGTTCAGGATAGCCGTTATTTAAGAAAACACTCCGCAGAAAAACTTTGGCCTTAGGGATAACACATCAAGTCATGTCTTTATTAGGCTTATTGATGACAAATTATGGAGGAAATTCTTCGGATCTGTAGGGAACTCACCAATCGGTTTGCTCGGGTTGATACGTTTTCGAGCAAACCGATTGGTGAGTTCCCTACAGATCCGAAGAAATTCATTCACAATTTGTCATCCATAAGCCTGAATAAGACATCCCAGGGCCAAAGTTTTGTTGTCCAACCAATAAGACTAAACAATTGAATATGGAAGTTGAGTTGGAGAGCCTGTTTGATCAGCTATCAGGTCTTGTTCCGTCCTCGTCGCAGGAGTTGGAGAAGCTGAAGTCCACGTTTGTGAACTCGTTACCAATATCGCGAAAATAGACCGTTGGCAAATGGATTATTAACGTCGGAACACCTGAAGAGTCTCAAAGAATTGCAGACTAATAGAAAAATAATGTTGTCAAAACCAGATAAAGGTTCGGGTATCGTAATTCTCAATAAATCGAATGATATAGAGAAGATGAAGGTGATAGTGAGTGGTGGCTCCAAGTTCACGAAGACCCCATCTGAGAAGGATAAGACGTCTCAGATAGAAAAATCAATTTCAACGAGAATATGATCCTTGAAGCAGAAAGGAATAATCGACGCGATGACCTTCGAAAGGATACGACCGACAGGGACGATAATTCCCAGATTGTACGGTCTACCTAAGGTACACAAAGAAGGCGTCCCATTGAGACCGATTTTGGACATGTGTAACTCTCCATACCACGCAGCAGCAAAGTGGTTGACTGCCTTATTAGAACCAGTAAGAGTGGCAATTTCTAGACACAGTCTACAAGACACCTTCCATTTTGTAGAAACTGTGAAGAACCTGGATCTAGAAGGAAAGCGGATGATATCACTAGATGTTACTTCACTGTTCACAAATGTCCCTATCAGTGAAACAATCAACTATCTGTGCGATTACATTCAGAGCAACGAAATCGATTTGGGTATCCCGTTGGATGAACTGAAACAGTTCAATGGTGAAATCTATCGTCAGAAGGACGGAGTTGCAATGGGATCACCTTTGGGACCCCTATTTGCCGATATTTTCATGGCAAAACTTGAAAATAATCAACTTAAACCCATAATCCGAGATTTTACCTTGTACAAACGATACGTAGACGACGTCATATGTGTGCTAGACACCAATCTGGACACAAATATGCTTCTTAACAATTTTAATGCTGCCCATCCTAATGTTCAATTCACTTTGGAAGAAGAAAAGGACAATAGTCTATCGTATTTAGACGTTTGCATAAGCCGTCGGAACGATTTTTCTGTCCAGTTATCAGTGCACAGAAAAGCTACATGGAACGGACAATACATCAATTTTCACAGCTTTGTGCCCCTCAAAATGAAGAGGAATCTAATACGTTGCTTAGTTAGCAGAGCAAGAAAAATCTGCTCCGAAGACACAATAAGAAATGAACTCGTTTTTCTGCGGAGTGTTTTCTTAAATAACGGCTATCCTGAACGGTTTATCGACAAGACGATGCAAGAAAATGAAGGGAAATCAAAGGAGATAGGAGCCGCCAAGAAGATACTATATGTGCGTTTACCGTTCAAAGGCGACACGGAAGCCGAAATTATTCAACGAAGATTATCGGGAGTAATCAACAAAACATTCTACGCTGCACAGTTGCAAATCCTGTTCGTTTCCAAACCGATAGTGTGTTTTCGATTGAAGGACATAGTGCCGAATTCTGCAACCTCGTTTTGTGTGTATTCCTTCACCTGTTCCTGTGGAACTAGGTACATTGGTCGCACGACTCGGCGCTTATCCGAACGCGTTCGCGAACACCACCCGGCCTGGCTGAACACGGGAGCAATTAAGACAATTACGAGTGCGGTGTGCTAACACCTTGTTGAGTCAAACCACTCAGTGGAGGTGATAAACGCTTTTCGCACCATTTACAAAGTCCGAGGAAAGCAATCAAGACTTGTCAAGTGTCGCATCTTAGCCACAGCCGAAGCCGTGAGCATTCGTCTCTACAATCCTCCCCTGTGCGCTCAGAAACAATTTGTGCAAGCACTTAAGCTTCCGTGGTTCACGTCATGGTCCCGAACACATGTGCAACCACTTGAGCATTCCACACTGTGATCAATTTCACATGCACACACGCACGTGCAGAGAAAGATTTGGATTATCTTTCTCCGTTTTCATTTTGTGGGTCATATATATTGTTATGTATTGGCATGAGTACGAATAACTGAAAACGAGCTTGTTCGCCACGTTGTTTATTCTGAGTGTGTATATTCATGATCAGAAATTTCTATAGACAAATATAACCAATGAGCACTTTTCTCTAAGCAGTTTATATGTCGTTCGATGCCACAGGGCTGTTCGTTGTTTGTCTGCTTGCTGTAAGGTAACTGAAAAACACTTTTGACTATTCTGCTTGTGGACGGTTGAACCTTTAGCTGCCTTAGCTAGTATCGCGTCCGGCGTCGCTCCCAAACGTAAACCTGAACGACATGGTTTCAATACAAACGTCCTTCCCCTATTCCACTGACTTTTACCGTCTTTTGGCAACCGCTGGAACTTTTGCCCAATTGTCAGTCTCTTAGGCAATTCTCGGGATTTAGTTAGTACCTGGTATCCGGAGAACTAAAAATCTGCTTTACACACGTTCAAGTAGTTTCCTGTCTGTAATAAGATTAGGATGTCAAGCTAAAATGGCAAACTCCAGAAGCAGCCTTACCCGGGTTGTATAGAACGGCAACAGTACCCACGGCTTCCGCGAGGCAACGGTTCTCATTAACTGTGAGAGGGTATTATTACCTCTCCTTACGACTTCCAGGAATTGCCTCTGGGGTTTGAAAATCGCAGTCATAAATACTCCCAGACGTCTGACAGTATTTATCCCTTTCAAACCCATCCCGGCTTCACCATCCCTAAGCTCCCCCAGGTTGACCTGAGGGATGTCCTCGGTGAGTTGCCTGCCTTTGTTGGTCTTAAGTGGGAGCTCCCACCCTGTGCACCACCGACACACCTTATCGAGGTCGCCCTGCGGGGCACTTTCCCTAGGATCTCCCACTATCTTGACGTCGTCAGCAAGCATGAAGTGTGGGCAATCCAGTTCATGAGCTAAGTCATTTATATACAACAGAAATAGGAATGGCTCAAGCATAGACCCTTGTGGGACTTCACTGGCAACCCTAACCTTATTAGGACTGTGTCCCTCTACCTCTACATAGAATCTCATTTCTCTGAGAAACTCGGCTATCCAGTAACCTAGCGATGGATCGATTTCACAGGATCGAAGCTTGTGCACCAGTAGCCTAGGATTTACTGAGTCGAAGGCTTTCCTGAAGTCCAAGTAACATAACTATACCTTCTCGCCATCGTCAAGTCACCTCGTAACTTCATCCAGGAAGCACACGAGGTTCGTCATGCACGACCTCTTCCTCACAAAGCCATGTTAGTAATCTCTAATCGATCCGCTCCTGGATAGGAGGGCAACGATTTGGTCTCGTCGAATCCTTTCCAGGGCCACAGATGTCAGGCTTACCGGTCTATAGCTGGAAGGATGAATTCATTCCCGGATTACATCGGTCTGCTTCGCATGCTCATTGCACGTTTCTCGCTGATGACTCGTTTTTTCTGGTTTATCTTTGACTTCGCAACCAAACACCCCCAGTTCTATCTCATGTGTCTTTTGTGTAAGTAATTATGTGCTCATTATGTACTATCCTCTGCGTGCCCAACTCAGGTAGCCGACAAATAAAGGTCCCGGGTGTGGATACCTCCTATTGGCTCTATCACAGTGGCCCGAAAGACAACTCCGGTCTCTACGGTGTCGCGTTTGCTCTGAACAAAGCACCTAATGATGCAATGATCTCTTGGGAACCAGTCTCATCCAGACTCGCCTTGGCAAGTTTTAAAGGCTCCCCGCACGACTTGACGGTGATCGCTGATGACGAAACCAAAAACGAATTCTACACTAATTTGCAGGAGGTAATCAACCGGGTTTCGAGGCGCGATGTACTTTTCATCACAGGAGATTGGAACGCTCGCACAGGTACGGCCGACGAACCTAATCGCCGTATTCTCGGGAGATTCGGCCTTGGTCAACGCTGCGAGAACGGTGGCCGACTGATTGGTTTAGCCGACATCAACACCCCAAGAAGCACCTACTCACATGGTACTCCAATGATGGTTACACTGCACACCAACTCGACCACATCCTAGTGAGAGCCCGTTGGGCCTCGTCTGTGGAGGATTGCCGAGCGTACCGAGGTGCAATAACGGGCAACACAAACGGCACCGACCATGTCCTCTTACGCGCATGTTTCAAAGTTCATCTGTCTACACGTGCTTAAGTGTCTGCAGCCTCTCGGATAAACGTTGACGCCCTAGGAAATCCAGAGAAGCGAGAAGCGTTGTCACGAGCAATCACAACCCGACTAACCAAAGCAACCAACGCACAGGCAGATGAAGTTTCTGTGGGAGGGCAGTGGACTCGAATGAAGACGACAATCAAGGAAGCTTCCTGGACAGTACTCGGTGGAACAAATAGGCGGACAAAAGATTGGATCTCGGATAGCACGCTCCAGCTGTCAACCAGAGCACACGAAGCGCGACGGCAGGAAAATGAATACCCGAACAGAGTAAGAAAATGGACCGATGGGTGGAATACTTTGGTCAGCTGCTCAACCGGCCTACGGACCAACGGACGGATCAACCAATATCAACCCTTCCAATCCAGTACGAAAGCAACTGTGACCCGCCCAACACCGCGGAAATCACGGAAATGATAAACAAACTGAAAGACAGAAAGGCTACTGGGGAAGATGGCATCCCTCCGGAAGTGTATAAAGCATGTTCATCGTCATTGATTGGCAGGTTGTGTACACTTTTTGGCTCCATTTGGAGAGCAGAAGCATTTCCACCCGACTGGGGAATGTCCATACTGTTGCCCATTCCGAAGAAAGGTGATAAATCGGCATGTGAGATCCCTGCCATGTGATCAGGCAGGGATCAGCCTGATCGATGTGGCCGCAAAGATCTTTGGTGCGTTGTTACTAACCCGCTTCTCCGAGGCAAGAGACCAGCGCACTTGCCCGAACCAAGGGGGTTTCCGCCGTGGCAGAGGCTGTGTGGATCAAATCTTCACACTGCGCCGAATACTGGAGCACCGCTATGAGTTTCAGCAGCCGACGGTAGCTTGTTTCATCGACTTCCGGGCAGCTTTCGATTCGGTGAACCGCGAGTCTCTTTGGACCATAATCCAATCCGATGGGATGCCCGATAAGCTTTTAAGGCTGTTAAGGGGATACTACTCGACAACCGGTGCTAGGGTTAGTATGTACGGTGAAGAGTCCCGCGAGTTCACACTCACTACCGGAGTTAGGCAGGGCTGTCCCCTCTCACCGGTGCTGTTCACCTACGCCATCGATTGGACAATGCGACAAGCATTACTTAACTACCCTGGCGTTCAGCCTAGCCAGGAAATATACATCTCGGACCTGGAGTTCGCGGATGATATTGTCGTGCTTGGAGACTCCCCCGTTACGCTACAACCAATCCTCAACCGAATCAATTCCTTCGCGAGGTCCATTAGACTTGAAGTAAACTCGACCAAAACAAAAGCTTTTACAACCCATCTGGGCCCGACAATTCAACAACTGTCGATCAATGACCAACCAGTCGAATACGTCCCTTCATTCAAATACCTAGGCTCAACTCTGCTTCCGAACGGTCAGGCAAAAGATGAACTGGTATTACGGATCGACAGCGCCAGGAGACCCTTTCTTCAGCTAAGACGAACATTGTGAACTCGCAGTGAAATCAGCTTAAGAACCAAAGTTCGTGTTTACCGTGCTGCCATCCGGCCCGTACTCATCTATGGCTGCGAAGCCTGGCCACTACGAGCTGAGGATACCAGAAAGCTGGAGGTTTTCGACCACTGGTGCCTGCGGCAAATCCTCAAAGTCAAGTGGCGCGACAGGGTGTCCAACGACGAGGTAAGGAGACGATGCTCTGATATCGATGCTCTCCCCGTCCTCCTCCAAAGTCGACGACTTCAGTGGTTCGGCCATACGCTTCGGCGACCCGAGTCAGAGATAACCAAGCAAACACTCTGCCCCACTCCCTGCCCTGGTTGGCGTTGTCGCCTTGGTGGGCAGCTCAAAATGTGGACCAGTACAATCGAGAAAGACGTCGAGCTTCTAGGCCTTCGGTCAGTCTATGGAGCCCGGCGATGGAAAAAGGACTGGATGAGGATCTGTACGGAGCTCGCCTCCGACCGCCGTGCGTGGTCAGCAATGGTCCGTGATATCCATGGAGCCGACTTATCCTTTCGTAGGAGATAGTCGCGTAAAAGTAAAAGTAAGTAAGTAGTGCTGTTAATATTACTGCTACGTCTATTACTAAGGTTTTTGCAACCACCGCGATTGCCACTGTACTAACATGACTGCTGTTACTGTGACTATGATTACCGTTGCGACTGCTGTCCCATTTACTACTGCTGTGACTGCTGCTCTTGCAGCTACTGCGAATGCATATCAGAGTTAGCAAACTGTTCAACACTCGCGTAATGTTCCCGGGGAGTCTTCCCTTAAGAAATTTGAATCACTGTGTCCCTTTTATCCAATTGGTGGGAACGGAAAGAGGATATGTACCGCGAGATACAAGCATTTCGTTTACTTATATCATGCAATGTTTGGTCGGATGAGCTGAGGTTTGCGCGTGAAATGTGGAGTCCAAAAGGACAGTTAATCAAACGAAAATTTCCTATACTCTTGTCGATCGAGTACGTGAAACATACCAGTTTATACATGATATGCTGCGGAAGACACAGTGGAAAAAATTAGAAAAATATTTATCACAAAGAATACAACAATTCGTTTGGGGTTTGGGGCTAATGCCAGGAAGACAGATTGTTTGCGATGACTGTTTCTGTGCGCAAAGTGAGGGGGTTTCTCTCTTGATCAACATAGCTTCGCTGAACGCCAGCAGTTTTGCATTTCGGTTGCCTAGTCGTACTTTGAAAACTTTGGAAGAGTTAACGTAGATGGGCAGCATGCTAATTTGAAGAGGTGCTGGCAATTAAAATGTCGTCAATGCAGCCAAACACGAAGGGAAGACTTCGGAGCACTTCATCGATGAAACGTTGGAATGCTTGTACAGCCTTTCGTAGCCCAAAGGGCATGCGTACAAACTCGAACAGGCTAAAAGGCGTGGTGATGGCAGTCTTGAGCATGTCTTCTTCGGTCATGGGGATTTGGTGATAAGCCTTCACGAGGTCGATCTTGGAATATATTGTTTTCCCAGAGAGGTTCTGTGCGAAATCATGTATGTGTCAGATCAGATACCCGTCGGGAACAGTGGAGTTGTTGAGAGCACGGTAGTCTTCACAGGGTCTCCAATCTCCGGATAATTTCGGGAACATGTGCAAAGGCAAGACCCATGGGTTTGAAGACGGTCTAAAGATGGTCATGTGTTTAAAGTCGAGTCGCGCAATACGAAGTTTGTCGAGGTTGAGTCGGCGCGGCTGAACATGAACCGGTTGGCCTCTATTGCTGATTTGGTGATGCACTTCATAAGATACGGGATCGGTGAACTGACATGGTTTAGTGAGGGACAGAAATCCCTTTTAAATGTCATCAAATGGTAATTACCATATTGCCAGCCGAATACTCATGGAAGTCAGTTGCCAATGCTGAGTGTGCACAGCTTGTTTGTGGTGTCTAACAGCTTGCGATTTTTGAGGTCCACTGTTAGACCAAAGTGCGGGGGAAATCCGCACCGATAACCGGAGTCTGAACGTCTGCTTGCATGAAAACCCATTGAAAACATCGCTGGAAAACTAAGTCGAGACTTATTGACCGTGGGTCGAACTTTCCAGTAGTCGTGTTATTTGCTGTCTGTAGTATGAACTGAGATGGGTTAAGATGGTGATGTTTAGGTGGGGGGATAACACTGATCTCGGCGCCGTTATAGATGAGGAATCAGAGGCCGCTAGATCGGTCAACGACGTAAAATAGGCGACTTGCACTTGGAGAGCCAGCCATAGTCGTCACCGTTACTGGCTGGCTTGGTCGTTTAGCTGTAGGCTAGAAGTATGGAATGAACATGGGGATCACAGTGGCGTGCCTGAGAGGCATACATGCTATGGTACCAACACTATGTTTGTGCTCGGCGGTTTCGGGACCGTGCTCTGGGACTATGATGTTTTTCCTCCGACGCAAACCGACGAGTAGCCAATGCATTGCGCATTGCGCCTACTCGGTTGCACAACACGCGAACGGTTTCTTCGAGGTCCCCAATGTCGTTATCAAAGTACGGCTGACAGGATGGGGCATAATGATTTGCAGAAGTGGCACAACTGTTACCTGTGACGGGTTTTGGTTACGTTGCGGTGGAATCACGCGTTGGGACGGTTTCGGTGGACATTGTAATAGGGGTCGAGGGGAGTGGTGTCATGTAAACGCCCAATCCACTAGCCGGATAGAATTCCATTATTCTATCGGCTTGTTGGGCCAACTTGTCTAGGAGAAGGAGTAGAGGGTTCTAGCATTGATAAGACTTGTTGCGTCAGGTGAGGTAGCTTGTCAAACCATATCTCCCGAAAAAATGGTGTCATCCATATGACGTCCAGCCATCAAGGACTGCAGGTGGTGCGTAAGCTGAGACAGTGTTTGGTTTCTGAGTTCAACCGAAGTAAACAGCTCACGGAGCATTTTAGCGGCCGATTTCCCGGTGCGCTGAATCACTGCCTCCTTGAGCTTGGAGTAGGGGCCTCTAATGGAGTCGGGTTGAGAAGGCCTCCCACGTAGATGTCACAAGGAAGCGCCAGGACCAATGTGAGAATGGTTGACGTGCTCGCTGGTTATGTGTCGAGTGGTAAACACAGCCCCTATTTGTCGGAACCCCACTCGAGGATTGGTCGGAGCAAAACCGGTCAGTTTAAGGGCAACCGAGTGGATGTAAATGGATTCGGTATCATATATGGTTAGAAGTGTGAAATTTGGACCAAAAGGATAAACGCTCGTATCAGAAGACAATAAAACTGGGCTCACCAATTTTGTAGTGTGCTAATCAGTCCCTGTCGTACACTAAGTTAATGACAACACTATCTTAGACGACACAACCAAACTAGAATAGGTAGAGGAGCGAGTTCAGACGAAAAATGCAAAAAGGTATGTACGATGGGAATAAAAGTGAAACAAAAGGTGCGACATAAACTCGCAATTTTCCACCGTCCTTCTAACCGGGATGTCAGTACCAGAGAACCAATATCGGCCAATGTATTCAGTTCAGTTCAGTCTGACAACAGTTCATCTAGTCAATCAAGATGATGTTGAGATGAGTGCCAAGCGACGCCGTTGAAGTTTCTAAAATGGTTAGATCTGATTGATGTAATTCCAAAACACTTGAAATCAGGACTATTCTAGAATGAGAAACTTATTAGCAGCTTTCTTGTATTACGCGGTGGTGGGGTTCGAAAAACGTGTGTTGTTGTATGCATTGAAACGCAGCACAACAAAGTGGTGTTCAAAACAAATCGTCAAGGGACGTTGAAAGTCGTGGGAAAAAGTGGGATGCGTGCAGATACCCACAGACATGGATCGCCTAGGCCTTCTGCCGGTCTTTGGATTACGCAGCTGCCGCAAGAACTGGATTTTACGATGTGCAGATTTTGTCAGAGGTCGGAACACATGAATAACTATCATCAGAGACATCAAAGAAGTCAACTTATCCTCTGGCAAACAGATAGTTGTATGAAAGTGAGTACATATATTGGGCATGGATTGGATGAAGTGGCTCTGTCAGATGCAGGGAGCGTAAAAAGTGTGGGCCTGGCAGCCAATAAGAATGGATCAAAGTTCAGTCAGCAAGTTGGTCGTCGGTAATTCTACTATCGATCCGGACCCCAGTAAAACCACACTACAGTTCGGGTCAATCGATTTTCGACATCCTCGAATAATCATGGATGCAATCTCTTGGGATCTCTCTTCTCTCGGTGATTCTAGTAACTGGTGTTGGTAGTGGCTCGGATTGATGGTTGTCAAAAGTTACTGATCACTGAGCTGAGCATCTGGGTCGCAAACGTTTCACCACCAACCGTGGCATCATCATTTGTGCTCAGATTTGAAAAGCGAAATCAATAACTAATTCCCATGTGGGAAGTGATTTTCCATTTTTAAATAAATCAGGTTGGTTGAATCATTGGTGTTCACTCAACTGTAGATCACAGCTTGCTGTGCAATCAAGTCAAGTAAGCTGATTTGGAAAATGTACCTCAGATCAACAACCAAATACTGGCATGAAGTTTCACAATGAATGATACTTTGGTTTTGTGTCCAGTGCAGTAGACTAGTAAACTTCCAAAGCATCTTCTGGAGTTTCAACAGTTTCCCAAATATATAATCGGAGAGATCTAGATCCGCACGGTCGGAAAAGCTGGCGTTGATTTTTCCCATTCATGCTGCGATAGGAAGTGTAACCCGTACTTTCGTCACTTGAAATGAACAACACCAACATTTTCAATTTATACTTATGTTGTCTGAAAAATCCCACAGAACACACTGAGAATGAACAACGTGGCGAACAAGCTCGTTTTCAGTTATTCGTACTCATACCAATACATAACAATATATATGACTCACAAAATAAGAACGGAGAATGGCAATCCAAATCTGTCTCTGCACGTGCGTGTATGCATGTGAAATTGATCACAGTGTGGAATGCTCAAGTGGTTGCACATGTGTTCGGGACCATGACGTGGGCCACGGATGCTTAAGTGCTTGCACAAATTGTTTCTGAGCGCACAGGGGAGGATTGTAGAGACGAATGCTCACGGCTTCGGCTGTGGCTAAGATGCGACACTTGACAAGTCTTGATTGCTTTCCTCGGACTTTGTAAATGGTGCGAAAAGCGTTTATCACCTCCACTGAGTGGTTTGACTCAACAAGGTGTTAGCACACCGCACTCGTAATTGTCTTAATTGCTCCCGTGTTCAGCCAGGCCGGGTGGTGTTCGCGAACGCGTTCGGATAAGCGCCGAGTCGTGCGACCAATGTACCTAGTTCCACAGGAACAGGTGAAGGAATACACACAAAACGAGGTTGCAGAATTCGGCACTATGTCCTTCAATCGAAAACACACTATCGGTTTGGAAACGAACAGGATTTGCAACTGTGCAGCGTAGAATGTTTTGTTGATTACTCCCGATAATCTTCGTTGAATAATTTCGGCTTCCGTGTCGCCTTTGAACGGTAAACGCACATATAGTATCTTCTTGGCGGCTCCTATCTCCTTTGATTTCCCTTCATTTTCTTGCATCGTCTTGTCGATAAACCGTTCAGGATAGCCGTTATTTAAGAAAACACTCCGCAGAAAAACGAGTTCATTTCTTATTGTGTCTTCGGAGCAGATTTTTCTTGCTCTGCTAACTAAGCAACGTATTAGATTCCTCTTCATTTTGAGGGGCACAAAGCTGTGAAAATTGATGTATTGTCCGTTCCATGTAGCTTTTCTGTGCACTGATAACTGGACAGAAAAATCGTTCCGACGGCTTATGCAAACGTCTAAATACGATAGACTATTGTCCTTTTCTTCTTCCAAAGTGAATTGAACATTAGGATGGGCAGCATTAAAATTGTTAAGAAGCATATTTGTGTCCAGATTGGTGTCTAGCACACATATGACGTCGTCTACGTATCGTTTGTACAAGGTAAAATCTCGGATTATGGGTTTAAGTTGATTATTTTCAAGTTTTGCCATGAAAATATCGGCAAATAGGGGTCCCAAAGGTGATCCCATTGCAACTCCGTCCTTCTGACGATAGATTTCACCATTGAACTGTTTCAGTTCATCCAACGGGATACCCAAATCGATTTCGTTGCTCTGAATGTAATCGCACAGATAGTTGATTGTTTCACTGATAGGGACATTTGTGAACAGTGAAGTAACATCTAGTGATATCATCCGCTTTCCTTCTAGATCCAGGTTCTTCACAGTTTCTACAAAATGGAAGGTGTCTTGTAGACTGTGTCTAGAAATTGCCACTCTTACTGGTTCTAATAAGGCAGTCAACCACTTTGCTGCTGCGTGGTATGGAGAGTTACACATGTCCAAAATCGGTCTCAATGGGACGCCTTCTTTGTGTACCTTAGGTAGACCGTACAATCTGGGAATTATCGTCCCTGTCGGTCGTATCCTTTCGAAGGTCATCGCGTCGATTATTCCTTTCTGCTTCAAGGATCATATTCTCGTTGAAATTGATTTTTCTATCTGAGACGTCTTATCCTTCTCAGATGGGGTCTTCGTGAACTTGGAGCCACCACTCACTATCACCTTCATCTTCTCTATATCATTCGATTTATTGAGAATTACGATACCCGAACCTTTATCTGGTTTTGACAACATTATTTTTCTATTAGTCTGCAATTCTTTGAGACTCTTCAGGTGTTCCGACGTTAATAATCCATTTGCCAACGGTCTATTTTCGCGATATTGGTAACGAGTTCACAAACGTGGACTTCAGCTTCTCCAACTCCTGCGACGAGGACGGAACAAGACCTGATAGCTGATCAAACAGGCTCTCCAACTCAACTTCCATATTCAATTGTTTAGTCTTATTGGTTGGACAACAAAACTTTGGCCCTGGGATGTCTTATTCAGGCTTATGGATGACAAATTGTGAATGAATTTCTTCGGATCTGCAGGGAACTCACCAATCGGTTTGCTCGAAAACGTATCAACCCGAGCAAACCGATTGGTGAGTTCCCTACAGATCCGAAGAATTTCCTCCATAATTTGTCATCAATAAGCCTAATAAAAACATGACTTGATGTGTTATCCCTAGGGCCAAAGTTTTTCTGCGGAGTGTTTTCTTAAATAACGGCTATCCTGAACGGTTTATCGACAAGACGATGCAAGAAAATGAAGGGAAATCAAAGGAGATAGGAGCCGCCAAGAAGATACTATATGTGCGTTTACCGTTCAAAGGCGACACGGAAGCCGAAATTATTCAACGAAGATTATCGGGAGTAATCAACAAAACATTCTACGCTGCACAGTTGCAAATCCTGTTCGTTTCCAAACCGATAGTGTGTTTTCGATTGAAGGACATAGTGCCGAATTCTGCAACCTCGTTTTGTGTGTATTCCTTCACCTGTTCCTGTGGAACTAGGTACATTGGTCGCACGACTCGGCGCTTATCCGAACGCGTTCGCGAACACCACCCGGCCTGGCTGAACACGGGAGCAATTAAGACAATTACGAGTGCGGTGTGCTAACACCTTGTTGAGTCAAACCACTCAGTGGAGGTGATAAACGCTTTTCGCACCATTTACAAAGTCCGAGGAAAGCAATCAAGACTTGTCAAGTGTCGCATCTTAGCCACAGCCGAAGCCGTGAGCATTCGTCTCTACAATCCTCCCCTGTGCGCTCAGAAACAATTTGTGCAAGCACTTAAGCATTCGTGGCCCACGTCATGGTCCCGAACACATGTGCAACCACTTGAGCATTCCACACTGTGATCAATTTCACATGCATACACGCACGTGCAGAGACAGATTTGGATTGCCATTCTCCGTTCTTATTTTGTGAGTCATATATATTGTTATGTATTGGTATGAGTACGAATAACTGAAAACGAGCTTGTTCGCCACGTTGTTTATACATATGTATTGATCATTGGGCAATTACATAGTTAACGCGATGCTTTGTGCTCTGTTATACTCATTCACACATTGTATCTCTTGTTTATCGTTATTAGTTGGTAGGATTCAGATCACACAGAGTCTGCGTGGCGGTTGTTTCGATCGGACTAGAAAATTCTAAATGATCATAGACATATGCTCCGCTCAAGTAGTGAGCATTCACACTGTCACTTCACTAAGATCGATTCACATGCTGCGTGTGCGTATGGCGTCTTTTTCGACCAGCTGCATTGCAGCGTTAAGTTTATTATTCTTTTGTCCACCATTTTGGTTTTGTTAACAAGATTGTCTTGATCGATATTGTGATCCACGAAGCTGATAACCTGGGGCATCTTGTTGTCTAAGGGGTTCTGCTGCGATGCAACTAATTGGCAGTAACATCCGTTTTACCTGTGGAGGACTGCTCTGGAAACAGTCACTCTTTTCCTCCACCACTGACTCGTGATCAGTTAATACGGACAATTTCGACTGTTGCCACCGCAAAATTCACTACACTGTATGAATAAGGCATAACACTTATATTTTTTCAAAGAAAAATTATCAGGTAACATATCGGATCCGAACTCAGGTCCGATTGTATGAAAAAATTGCATCATGTGACATGCGAGCTCTTGCTATTCCTCAACAGCGTTGTAAGTAATGTTAGTAGAGAGTCGACGATTTAGTATCCGCTGGCGTCCATTTTCAAGTTCCGTTCATAACTGATTGGGCTCCTTGTATACCTATTTGTCACCAACCTCTATGTAAACTCGACTGGATCCAAAGCATTGATTGCCTTTCACAACCCCCCACGGATGCGTTACATGTGTCAATAATACATTTTTGATCATAAAAAGAGCCACAAAGATCGCTCTCTGTAGTGTCTCAACCACCAGCGTAGCACGAACAACTTCTCGATGGAGACGGACAGTATTGGGAGGCTCAGGAATTTCCCCAGAAATCGGTTGAAAGTGAACCACTACCAGGTATTCACAGTGAGCATTCTACAGTGATTCGAATGTCTCCACATGTGCTCTGATATGTTATAGCTTCGTTTCCAATATCTAACCAATCAGGTGAAGCTGGAACTTGGCAATCAGATCTTGTAGATACAGTGGAATCGCTTTGTGGTTGGTCAGTAGGTTTTCTGCCAATAAGTTTATACCTTCTTTTGAATATAAATGAGTTTGTACCAATCAAAGCTGACAGAATACATTCCCACCATTCCTGCCTGGTCTTGTGATTTCTTAGTGCGCATATTCCGGGTACGAGCCATTTTATTACATGCGACTGTCCGGGTAGATACAATTCTTAAGAAAATCTTCCCAAAGTAGCTAACAGCAGGTGCCGTTATAGAAGACATTCGAGCGCGGCTAGTGAACCTATCTTCTGTTAGGTTTGACAGCAAAATACCAACGTAATCCCCTCTATCGGACGAATAGGGAAGGTGTAAGTCGGTTGACAGATGCAAAGATGTATTCTGTATATCGTGGCACCGAAACAGTACCGATACGAGAAGTACACCGAACGGATATGAACGCAACGGCTTGGCAGAAAGTGAACCGCGAGCGTGTACAATCGGCGAAAGAGCGAAAGTGAAAGTGATTCAAAACGAGATTGACGGAAACTTCGGAAAAGTCAGTCCAGTAAAACGTGCACAACCGAACAAAACAGTGAGGTCGATGTCAAACGTCAGAAAAGACCGTAGAGAAAATGAATCCAAAATGATGTCCAAAAAACGGTCATTTTCTCAGAACGATCGAGGTCACTACACCGTTTTCACCTGTCCCGCCATTTCAAACCAGTATCTTCTACGGTCGCTCTTCGCTGAGCGTGTAGCTTTGCGGTGAGTGTTTATTTTGCCTAGGTTTTCAAGGGAGGTGTTGGCGATGGATACTTTTAACACCGTCCATTGCCCATCTAAGTTACCATTGTTGTCGATTGCAGTTCATCTGGAAGAGATCGTACTGGACAAGGTTAGAACGTTTCCGGGATTGTTAGCTCAGAAGTATCTACTCTGAAGTAGGGATAAGATTTTTGTCGTGCTGAAAGGTGAAGTTTGAGACGAGCGTGTACCAGTATGTGGTCCGTAACTTTGGAGTTTCCCGTCATGCCGCCGCGGTATGCCCGACAGTTCTGGACCGATGATGCCCAACGATAACGTAACAAGATATACCTGATTTGGTGAGTTTTCATACTGTCGGTGTAGTGCCGAGTCAGTAAGCGCTTTTATGGATGGTGGAAGCGGGTGTTGGTGACGACCAGCCGATTGAGGTCTGCAAACCTGGTCAAACGGTCGCCATTTTCGCGTCGCTCGCCGAGGTCGAATTTCCATAGCACATGTTGGGTATACTCATCTGCTGGTCCCGTGAGGGCATTCCAATCTCCTGCAGTTAGCGGGATATCGCGCCTGGGAACTTGACTGGTTGGAAGCTGAAGTTCAGTGTAGAAGACATCTTTAGTGGTTGGCTTAGTATATGCCATTGGGGCGTGGACTGCAATCATGGTCACGTTAAACGGAGTGCTCCTGAACCGTGCCATAACGATTACATATACAAGCTACGCTTGCTCAGTTTTCAGAACTTCTTTACCTGTGCGATATTAAAGGGACATCAATCGTACCGTGTTACCATCAATCACGAATACAACACTTAAAATTTTATGGAAGAGAGATAAATAACCATACTGCGTCAATAGTCAAATCCCTGTTAAAAATCAGACCAGTTTTGCACATCTGTCACGTATATCTTGTTATGAGTCCTCCCAAACAATGCAGGATTGGGGTACCTCACTCCAACTAAATTTTACCCTGGTTGGGCCTGGGCAGATTTTTCACATGGACTTGTTTGTTTCCAGGTGATCTGATAACGGTGACGTCGTGCATGACAGAGCTGGGAAACACGTTTTGATTGGGAATCAGAAGAGCACATTTCGAGAAAACACACGACATTGACAGTAACTTTAAGAAAGGGAAGACAACGAAATAGCTGACTGATAAGAGAGCTTACGAATCCTGCAATAATTAGAGGAACTATACGGCAACGATGTAGCGGATGAAGTTATACACATGGATGGCTTTCAAGCGCTACGAGCCCATCGCCCCACGGGTCTTCCTAATCGCGGTGGTGGAGTTATCATCTACATGTAAATAAGATGGAGCAAGACAATTAAATTATTTTACGAACACTCGACCGAAAAGATAAGTTGTCACGTTATCAAAAGTAAGCCATATTTTCTGATTGGGTTTTGGTCCATACGCGTTGGTAACATTCGCTAATCCCAGATACAGAATCAGACCATTTTTTGATCTTCTGTCGTATTCAGTTGTATGAAACATTGGGTCCCCTTTATCCAATTTATGAGAACAGAGAGAAGACATAAGTTGCGAGATGCAAGCATTTCGTTTATTCTTGTCAACCGCGGACGTAAAAAGTGTCTGTATATATACATGGTACAGTAGGGGGGTAATTGCAACAGTAAAGTAGGCACGATCGAAAGCTCTTACAGTACGTACGTTGGGGAGAGTGAAGTCTGTCGTGGTAACGCCAGGGTAAACAAACATTTTGGGTCAATCGTACCATGTATATATATTGACACGTTTTACGTCCGCGGTTGAAAAGAGTAAACGAAATGCTTGCATCTCGCGACTTATGTCTTCTCTCTGTTCTCATGGATTCAGTTGTCTCGGATTTAGATGGCTTTGTGTGTATATTTGATGGCGATTTCAACAGATTTGACGCAATTTTCCTCACGATATTGGGTTCGACCAATTAAGTAAATTTCCTTACCAGAAATGATACTTGCTGAGTTTTACTTTCACAAACATAGTGGGGTTATTTGTGGTCCAAAAACGCTCTCAACTGATCAGGTTTGATCACTGCCTCCTGAAAGTTTGTCCATTTACCTATACTAAGAAAAATCGACACGCATTACTGAGAAAAACATACAGCACTGTCAAACAAAGAAACCACTCTTCCAAAAATCTCAGCAAAACATTTACGAACTGTTGTCAATTTCACCGTGTATTACAATCAAAATCCTTCAATATTTCGTGATAATCTAACTCACTACCTTAATTTTTCTCGAAATCGCCGTCCGCTGGTAACTACCTATGTGCAGACCGATGGATTTTCCTCTCCGTAACTTAAACAACCACGTAGAAGGAAAGAACAGACTTACAATAGCGGGCAAAAGTCTGAAGTAAAGCGGACGACTAAGCTGATAAAACTGGAAATTGAACGTCTAAGTGAGCGCTATGTAGATACCATCCTGAAGAACCCCAATTGTCGGGATACTTGGCGTGCTATGAAAAGGCTTTGTGCGCTAGGTTAACAGGACGAATGGCATACATATGGGGTTGATAACTACGATCACGAATCGAATGACGCTTCGCCAGTAGTTAGAAAACCAAAGTCACGAGCCACAGATATGTTTATGCAAACCTGCAGAGCTAAGAGTACAGAGCGAGAATCTGTCAGGGAGGACTCACACTAGTGCGTGTGTCGAATTGGCGATCGAACCAGGAACAATTTGGTTCGGAGTGATAAAACAAAGTTTATACATGGGGTGGCAATAAAGGTGATGCTTGCCACAAATGAATGCACTGTCACTACAGCGGTAATAATTCAAGGATCGGGAACCGTTCCGTTGACGTCGAAAACTTAACAAGGGTTCTGGTTCACGGCCTCAGGATATCCGTTTGCTCGTCCATAGCAGCACTACTGAGCCTCGTCAAATCGGGCGCAGGGCTGCTTGGAAGCAGCTGAGAACACTGAAGACCAATAAAGCTTCAGGCCGCGAGGGTTTATCCTCTGTTATCCTGAAAGTGTGCGTCGTTGGCCGGTCGGATCCCTTGACGGATATTTTCAGTTGTTGTCTAAAAAGCAATAAAATTCCCAATATATGGAGAGCTGCGCCAAAAAATAGCCTGGTACATTCCACCGCATTGCATGTACATCTGTCATCCTCAATAAGCTGGAGGGAATTTTGCTACCACATATTATCACTGAGAATGCTGCGGAAGATGTCTATCAGTTTGCATAAAGACCGGCCTGATTCCACCCTTGATGTCATAACCTACTTGACAAAATCTGTTGTGGCTGCTTTACAAAAAAAGTGTAAAATGGTTATTCTGGACAATAAAAATGCTTTTGGCAGTGTCGACAAGTCTGCGTTGCTCAATTTATTGTTCGAATCTGACTGATTTGGTACTATTTCACTGGCTGCACTCAATTTACTTCCTCTGTTGGAATGACATCCTCCCCATTTCCTGTCAATGATGGTGTCTCATAAGCACCAACACTTCATCAGAGTATATGGGAATGGCGGTTTATGCCAAAGCGATACACTTTGCCATTCTGAATTGTCCAGCCGCGAATATGCAGATGTGCCTTACCCGCTTTGTCTTCTTGCTACAATAGATGTGAACATGGGTCAGTGTGAGATAACGTGTAAACCAATAGTGTTCAGGTCAACTTTAACCATATTTCAATGATGGTTTCTGCAAACGTCCACATTATTATGTGGTTCGTAAGTACTAATGTGACGCTGGGGCCGTCTCTTGTCTCAACGACCCACGAAACTTAATCATGTCATCTACGCACTCTGTTATCCATGCTACGGTGTATCGGGGAAGCGACGCGCCGTGTGCTCCTCCAGTTGCTGAGGTGTCAAGAATGCAAACTGGATCCCTTTACTTCAGAAGGGCCCACTATATAGGATGCTGGGACATGAGAACTCTCTCGAACACTGGAGCTCAGGCAGTGAATATGCACAAGCTACACGACTATCAGGTGGATATTGCCTGCCTATGCGAAATCAGACTAGGCGGTGCCGGCTTTAGCAACATCGAAGTTCACAGCTCAAACAGTGATTATTGGTTTCACCATAGTGGCGCAGAAACTCCGGGTCAGCAAGGAGTAGCAGTAGCTTTAGGTCACCGCGCCAATTCCGTTACACTCCCTTGGGAACCGATATCATCAAGAATTGTAGTGGCGCGTTTCGAAGGTCAACCCGTCTACCTTACAATCTACGCCCCAACCCTCCCATCCGAAATTAGTGTGAAGAGTGAGTTCTACGACAATATTGAAACAATGGTGAATCGCATTCCCAGAAAAGACATGCTCATTACGGCGGGTGACTGGAAAGCCCGAACAGGCGCTCAAAATGCCTCGACACGCCACATTCTCGGGAAGTTCGGCCTGGGCCAGTGCTGTGAAAACGGCGATAGGCTTACTAATTTCTCTGATTTTAACCGGCTGAACATAACCACCACACGGCTCCAACATCGTTGGACACAGGGCACTGCACGGTATTCCGATGACAGTAGAATAGCTCATCAAATTGACTGCGTGCTAATCAGGGTGGATCTCGTCAACAGAAGACTGTAAATCATATCACGGCACTGAGTCAGGAAATAAGGGTGGATCAGATTACGTGCTCGAACTTGCGGAGCTTCGCCTTCGAGCGACGACCCGAATAAAGACAACTATCTCGAAATACCTCAGTGTACAACTAATGAAGTCCCGGGAGAAAACAGAAGCTCTAATGAAAGAGATTGAACTACGGTTGCCAACGGAAGCATACAACCCACTCCACAGGACAGACTCAGTCGACCTGCTTTGGGCCAAATTTAAAGTAGCAGTACGTCAACGTGCAATGGATGAATTAGGATTCACGAAATGGCGCTTTAAAGACTGGATATCTGAGGATACTGTCCCTCTCTCTACCTTGGCTAAAGATGCCTGTGTATCCGACCGTCCGGAATATCAGTACCTTAGATGCGAGGAAACCCTCACTGCAAAAAAAGATCGACGCGACTACTGGCACGAAATCGCAAATAAGATGGAAACTCCAGCCAGTGCTTGTCACTTCGCAAACTTCTTTCATCTTATGCGATCAGATAGTCCACTCAATCTATCTTGCGAGATTCTGACGGTGTACCCTCCCCTGATATGGATGGTAAGATAACTAGATGGGCAGAACATTTCAGCCAGCTCTTTAGTCGCTCACTCGATTCGACCTCAACTCCCCGTATGGCATCAACTGTGATCTTTCATCATTAGACGAAACAGCTAATGCGAACAACCGCTTAAAGTATGGCAAATCCACCGGTGAAGACGAAATCCCGGCGGAAATCTACAAGACGTGCCTTCCGATGATTGCCAACTCACCCCACGCAGCATTCAGCTTGATTTGGGGAACCGAAAAATGTTCATCCGATTGGAACACCTCGGTTCGGCTTACATTTCCCAACAAAGTGACAGAACGGTGTGCGGGAAATGTCGAGACATCAATCTGTTAGACACAGTTGAAAAAGCATTCCCCCAGCTTCTGTTGAATCGCTTCGCTGAATCGAGGCATGCACGTACTCAGCCCAATCAGGGGGCTTTCGTCCAGGCAGTGGATGCATTGACCAAGTATTCATCCTCCGGGGCACTTTGGAATACCAATACAAATTCCAACACACCATTGCCGTGAGCTTCATAGACATTCATGCCGCTTTTGATTCAATAGATCGTGAGTTATCTTGAAAGATAGTGTTTGCAGATGGCGCCCAATTCAAACTGATCAGTCTGGTAAAGTCCTATTATACTGGGAAAAAAGCACGTGTTCCAGCTCACGTCGCAGAGTCTTGTCCATCCGAACTGAAGTCAGGTGTACGACAAGTTCCCGTTATCTCCAGTGCTTTTCAACTTTGCTGTGGACTGGGTAATGCAACTCACAATGGACGGTTATCAGGGCGTCCAGATGTAAACAGACGCCATTATTAGGAATCTTGAATTTGCTCGGGGAGAACCTGATCACCTTGCAAGCGGCCCTTGACAGGGTAAATAAATGTTTCGAGGATTGGTCTTGAGATCAGTGCCAGGAAAATCAAGATGTTCGTAATACCTATTGGTCATGCAAACTGAGCCCTACAACTGAATGGCCAAACAATAGAAATCGTCTCGGATTTTAAATATCTTGGCTCCACCATCCTGCCAAATGGATAAACCGCAGATGATGTCAAACATTTTAAAAGATGGCGTGAGAGAATCTCAAATGAAAAATTTAGAAATCACTGCAGCATCGTCCGTCTTTCAACGCGCATACAACTCCGCGAACTGCAGTAGTTTGGTCACATGCCCAGTAAATATGACCATGCCCCAATCGGCATTGTCCTGGCACCACCTTCATGTCCAGATTGGAGTTATCGACGAGGAGGACAACTAAAAACTTGGCTAGATACCGTTTTCGAGGACATAAACCAACCTGGCCCTCGTACGGTGTACGGCACATGCCAATGGAAATCGAACTGGATCGATATTCACAAGGACCAGCATGGGCAACCACGACCAGACACATTCATGAAGCCGGCTTATCCTTTCCAGGAAGCCAGTCGCAGTAAAACAAAAGAAGCATTCTGGCTACGAAACCTTTCCTTTCACTATGCTAATAAGTAATCATGTGATAAATATATACTTTATAAATGAGGCGCAGATTTGAGTTTTAAGCGTAACCTGAATGATATGACTGGGAGGTACTTTAAAGAGCCGTGCTAACAATGCAAGTCACCTTGCACAATCGCCTAAGTAATCGAAACGGCTAAAATTGTATAGCCGCACGCATGGATGACACACATACACGCACACACACACATTAGCAACGCATATACCTTTCCAATTGCTCTACGAGATCATATAGGGGGATACGGAAACTTGAGAAACAAACCACATCCGTTAGCAGCCCAAGGAACAGTTTTGCATAGCATCCATCGGCTGCCATGCATTTTCACTTCATTTGGTAAAAACTCCGAGAATCAATTGGATTCTTGTGCTGATTAAACAAGCATTCCATAGGACACGGCCCGGCACAGCTTCGTGGCTACACACGCTGAGGAGCATCAGTCAATCAGAATCAATGTGAACAGGTAAAACAGCAGCTCCCGGTGATTGGTTAAATCCTGATCTACCAATTATTTCCCTTGATATAGCATATTTACACAAATCAATTCTGCAACGGAATTAACGTACGGCTCCACAGCCTTGGCTATCTTACTATTTCGGTTGGAGAGATTCCCGTACGGTCTCGATTCAAGCGTTGTGATTCGTATAATTCTACGAGCAAAAGTACATCACCACGGGTCGTTCTTAAAACCTTGCATTTACGGACTTCGACAGATGCAAATGTCGTCTAGATTTTGCAAGTCCCGCCGAGGCTGACGAGCTAATCGATTAAATGTTTCGCGTTCTACGCGTGCCAGCCCCCCTGCAGTTGGGTCAGAAATAAACAAAGCAAACAACAAAATACATGCTTAGTAGATCGGTTTTTGCTCAAAAGTTCCCTCCTGAGTCAGAATCAAACCGACGACCGTTCGACTTCCATGTACCGACTGAAATGACTGAGTCGTACCCCTGATGAATGTGTCTCGGTTATTGTTCCGCTGTGGCAAATTCATATTCACAGCGATGAACCGCATAAGACAAGGTAAAGGAAAAGCCAACATTCCAATTCCTGTTGACGGTATGGAATGAGAAAAAACAAGGAAAGCTAACCAATATCCCAAAGCGATAACATTAAAGACATCGAGATAAATAATAATTCTGAAAGCAATCAATACAGTGATTTATGATTTAGATCAAAACAGGTAGTACATGCCAACGTGTTTCCGATGATTCATTTTCGAGCCCTTACATTCACATTTATTTGCCATGAGAAAAGTGGTGGGCAAGAAGACAGCCAGTAGGTCTGTCAATCGGTTTGCTATTCGATCGATTAGTGGACCAGTCCATTGATCGGTGAAAAGGGGATGAGGATGTGGTGAGGTGAGGTCATGATGTGAACAATTATCGACCCGGATCAACAAAGCAGTTGCAGGTGACATCATCGGTCTATGGTTAGGGGAACTCGAGGGCATGCACCGGCTTCCTTTGTGAGCATAGCTCAGGCTTGAAGACCCGTATACCAATCGTACCAGTCATTGCTAGTAAAATATGACGGAAACACCAATTGTTATCAAGCACGGCGGAGATTACAGTTATAACCCCTAAGTTAAAGCAATCTATGTATCATGTTTATGAGCCGAATGTCGATGTGATTCAGAGACCAGCATTACCACTCCGTCTACCGGATGATGGAAATGCATTCGCTAACCCAAAAGCATCTAACGTACGGTTCAGGACAGTTTGGTTGTCTCACTCAAATCACGTGCCCCCCCCCCCTCCACCCCACCCCCATGATCCGTCGGATTGACGTCGTCTGTGAGCGAGACAAGTCCGACTAAGGTCTGTGCCATTTTGCACAGATTGAGCGGGGGGGAACAGGTCACAGTGGCTGGTGATCACCAGTCAGGGAGGCTTGTGGTCAGTTGACCAATGAAATGCACTAAACGGATGCGAGAACCGACCATTGCGTTCGTTTTTAAATTAAACTGATAGTTTTCTAAATCCATGTGATAATTTCTCAAATCAATATGAGAGCTCCTCAGCCCAGTCTTGAAATGGTAAGATTTATCGATAAGAAAGTTTCCTGATTAGTTGTGTACCCGTAAGATGTTGCGCTAATTGACAAAGTAATAATTTTTTTACCTCATGAATGAACGAATTCTCAAGATAAGTCGCGCGTTATGAAAACTTTGTTATCTGTTTTAATTTTACTTTAAAACCTACCCCTATTTTTCTTCAATCATGGAAGAAAAAGTCGAAAACAGCTCTGAAAACTTTGTAAAATATGCAATTGGATCTCCATGGCACTCAAAACCATATTTTTTACTTGCGCATGATTTATTCATCCACTGTGATGAGTATCGGGGAAAGTAAATCGTGCATGGAATGATTTATCATGTTGTGTGATCGCCTAACTTACTACTGACGTTATTTTAAATTTCCTGCCTCGGAAATTTATCAACTATTGAAGCTGTACAGATTGGTTCACTCAGAAGATGCCGATCACATGAATTGATCATTGTGTGGATGAGGAGTTGCGCACGTACAAGTCCAGCAACAGACTGACCAGCGGTGATCAAGTGGTCATCATGGCGGACTTTAGATCCTTCTACCCCGGGTTCGAGTCCTGATTCCGCTGCCGGTTACTTTCCCCAATTGGCCGCGACCACCCTCCTGAAATACTGTACCATCGATATAAAAAAGAAGGTAAACGGGATATATATTCAAGTGTAGACGAAAAACGAGCTGCTCAGGGAAGCGTCCTACCAGTGGCAGCACCTGCGACTTAAAATCATACATCCCAGGTTTAAGTCTCCGATGGAGTCCGGTGCACATGCACTGTTGGCCCGTGATTTCTAACACGGATCAAACAGCCGTACGGTGAATGAATGCATCGGTAATTTTTAGTTTTTGCGAGTAAAACGCACACACACACACACACACACACACACACACACACACACACACACACACAACGTAATTCATTCCGAAAACAATAATCCTCAGTCAAATATGCAGAAACAAGTAGTGCAGGCGAACAATTATTCTCGATTATTCATTTTTAAGCCATTACCATCACATTTATTTCCCATGAGAAAACGGGAGGAGAGTAAGAGGATAGTCGGTAGGTTTGTCATTCGATGGGTTAGTTGGCCAATCGATTGGTTGATAGAGGAGAGATGTAGGAAAATGTGGTGATTGTCATCGTGAACACTTATTGACCCGGATCGACAATGCTTTCGCGCGTGACATCATCGGTCTTTGGCCAGGGAAGCTCAAGGGCATGGATTAACTTCTTTTGCGAACATAGCTCAGGCTTGAGGACCCGTATACTAATCGCTTCGGCTATCGCTAGCGTTCGGCATCTGATCGTTTTAGATTCATTACGTGGCACTTTGTACACAACACGGAACGCGTTTTCCGCTCCGATCGGATACCCTGAATCTAGTAAATGGGCAGTAATTAAGCTGGAAACCGTTCCGTTCGCCCCCCGTGGAAGCCAGCGTGGCTGGCACTCTTCGATAAATGCCTCGTCGTTCGATCAACATAAGTGGAACCACAGGCGAATTTGAACCGATAGATAATCACTGATGAGGTCAACAAAGGCAGTTTATCTTTGTTTTCACATCTGATGACAGGATTTGTTGAGAACTGGCATCTTAGCGTAGCCGTGTTAAATATGGCTTTGACGGCAGCACAGAGAACGCTACTAGTCCCCTCGGCTGCGGCGTCACCTTTGAAGGGGACAATTTTTTTAGCTATCCCTGATAACCTTTCTGTTGTTCGTTCATACTCCATTTAGCAGTTGACGAATTTCTCTGGATAGCCATTCGCTGACAGGACGTTATGGATTGTCTGCAGCTCTGCGTCCAGCGTATAATCAGAGCATATGCGTTTAGCCCTTGGTTTCAAACACCTTACCAGGATTCTCTTTTGGTTTAAGGGCACAAGTTCATTGGTAAGGCTTTTCAGGCCTTCCTTTCATGTCATCGACTGACCATCCTTACTCATCTTCCAACCGGTACCCGCCTCAGCAAACACTGCACGCCGGGGAATCCTGTCAGGGGACATGCGTAACACATGTCCTAATTATCTCAGCTTCATGAGCTCAAGTATTTCATCTAATGATTTGATTCGTGAACCTAAGACTCTTCGCCGAACCTCAGAATTGTTCATACGGTGCTCCTACCAGATTCCAGGAATCGTATGAGGGCATCGATGTTCATATACCGACAATCTCTGCATATCCTCCACCCGCGGTGGCCATGTCTCCGAACCATACAGAAGCATTGGCCTGACTACTGCAGCGTACACTCGAACCGTAAATGAAACAACTAGACTGATAGGCTAGCAGAAACATTGATTATTGGATATCCCCTTTGTACTGAGGAGACAAGTTCGGAAAACTAAATTCTGGAAGTCCCTTACTGATTCGCCGTCTTGTGATTGGTCAGTAAATGGCTTGTTATGCAGATCAAACGCGATCGACGCAAGAAGCCTCGTTAACTAGAGTGTTTGACAACAATCGAGATTGTGCGATGTGTACTGCCCTAGCATTTGGTACAGCCGACTTATGACACAAAAAATATGAAAACAGATTCACTCTAGAAACAACTAAGCATGCAGACACCGGGAACAGATCTCACAAAGAGCGGAAAGGGAAGAAAGCGGTGAGCAGCCCTTACACCTAGACACAGTCCTTTTTGAGAGGTTCCCTATTGATAACGTGTGATGACTGATTGGTCGAGCAAATAATTCCGTCATATCGGGTTCCTCAGAAAGCAACACAAAATATCAAGCTCTAACCTTAAAAGTGGGAACTATCGAGGTTACCCAAGTTACCTACAGCTCGTGAACGGTCCAAAAGTTCCTACTACTCGAGCATTCAAGATAGGCAAAGCAGCCAAAGAAAAATGATCTAAATATAAATGTGAACTATTTCATGTAAACGAAGTATTGAAAGCAGTTGATAACGTTCAGCAGCCATTGTGCATCGACGTGATGAATAAGTCCGTCAACTAGCTTCAGCCGAAAAAGGCAGGGGCGGGAAAACACAACCAATCGAGTATGATTCATGTCATTTCGTGGTTGGAATGTAACCAGTGATCAGCATACGAGCGAGTGAGGTAAATGAGTACACAACCGGGAAACACCGAATGGCCTCCTCGCTCATTTCGCACAGGCTAGTCATGTCTGAAAACCCAGGAGCGGGGAGCGCAGTCCGCGGCGAATAACAGAGGAGTTAGAGAACAGACAAAACACCAAGCCCACTCACTCGCTCGCCGACTAATGTTTCATAACAAGTATGAGGAAGTGTTCCGGCAATCACCAGAACATGAGTTCGGAACCGAACACCTGTTTACGTTGATTCATACTCCAGGCCATACATAGGTGGAGATCGATGGAAATAGGTCAAAGGTCATGAGAATTGGGATGCAGCGATAGGGTCACACTAGGCGATCAGATCGCTGCAGTTGCGTGGTTCGGATAGGAATTGTGGGAGTGATAGTCGCCTTGTGGTTTGTAGCATTTACTTGACTTGACTTGAGTTATTGATAGGCTTGAACTTTTGCGTACGCGGAGACGAATACCAACGGTTTCTCAGACGGTCTGCGCGAAGTGATGTAAGGACTTACAACAGTTACGGGACGCTTGCTAAGCAATTCCAAAGGCCGAGTGAACGTGTACTTGGTGACCTGCGTCCGCTACTCGTCCGATTCCTGCCACTAAAACTTTCGGTTTGCCTTCCCTATCTGAATCTTTTTAGCATTAATTCAAATCTATCCAAAATGAAATAATATCGTTCCACTCACACTGAAAAAAAACATAGAAACCCTGTGCCGCACGATGCCCAGTTGGATAAGACGACTAATCAAGAGAGCAGAAGAGGCATGTACAAGTGAAACGTCAGCGTCACGGAGATTGACAAAGAGCCACATGAACCCGAAAGAACCAGAGATGGTCGTCTTTATCAAAGAAGGGAGGATGTGAGGGTATGTATTGACTCATGGTCAATATTTGGCCAAGTCCCATTAGGAATCAGCATGTAAGCGCCTGTTCAGAATCAAGGTCCGTGCGTGAGCCAGTGGATTCGCAAGTGACAAGGTAGTGATCGATAAGACGCTTACAGATTCCCGTCAAGTGGTAGCTGGTCGTATCGCCAAACAACCAATCAGAAGACATTCTACTTGATGCAAATATGCACCCGCTGGTCTGTGCTGCAACGATTGGTAGTGACTGTTTCTTCCTACATAAACAACATGTTCTGCTCTAATAAACGGAGTTGATTCGAGGTCAGAAAAGTCTTCTCACAAGATTTAGTGGGACGGTTTAGGACACTGTGCAAGTCTAATTGTCTGAAATTAGCAAATTACCAATGAAAAACCATTAGTTGAATGCTTTGGCAATGGCAGTAAATCTATGAGGAAGAAAATAACGTCGATGATTGAATCGTGCTGATCAGCCCGCAGTGTTTTTCGATGAATAACTCGATGGGAAATGGACAATCGTGATTAAGTAAGCTTTTCCCGCAAGTCGTTCACAAGGTGTTCTTTCGAAACAAGAAACCTTACTAGATACGGAATAAGTGAGTCATAAAACGTCGCAGTTCATGGATATATCAAACTTAATTGACTAGGAGTATCAGAGTAGAAATTATTGCGAGTTAAATGTGAGTCTAACGGGTGTGTCGCCAGAAAGTATAGGGCTTCACAACTGCACATACGCAGAAAAATGGATTCTTCCCACGAAATCCAATAAATCAGAGTAGGATATATTGGTGCATTTGGGGGAGTGCTTAATCAACACAAATTCTGTGGCGAGCAAACCAGGAAAGATGATAGGGGGCAGCACAACAAGTGACATAACACACACAAGAATGAGTAAACTTAGAGATGATGTGGGTAGGTACACGTGGAGACTTCAAATGAGAGATGTAAAATGTTGGGCCTTCTTACCTTGAAAAAGGCATCTTGTACAGGATGGGTCCACTTTAGATCTGATAAGTATACCGAGATATTTATAGCACTGGACTCTATCCACGTATGAACCTCCTACATGACAGTTGGATAATTTGACTGCGATGAGGATTTACGATCAACTAAAAAGAGTACTTCTGTATGCTTGTTTATATTAAGTTCTAATTTGACGGCGTTGGACTATTCCGTCGACGCACCAATACCGTTGGGGTGGATTGATTATAACAGTTCCCGGATTCAGAACCGACCACAACGCCATCTGCGTATAAGAAACTAAAGGATGACAAAGCATATGGGGGGTCATACATGTAACAACCTAACAAAAAGGGTGATAAGATAGCGCCTTGCAATACTCCAGTGTTAATAGGGAATATGGAGGATCTATGACCATTAAGATATGTGAATTGAGATCGGTTCGTGAAATAGTCTATTAACCAACTGGAGAGCATTAGGGATACATCTTGCTGATCTAAAAGAGATAGTAAACATTCTCCACTGAGCAAACAGAAAGCACTTGTATAGTCCATAAAACAGATACGAAAGAGTGTGCCTGCAAGATGAAGCCTGTTGAAAATGGGGCATGTCTTGATGCTTGGAACTTACTGTCCCGAAACAATGGGTAGCCCAAAGGTTTCCGAGTCAAACGGTGCAAAGGCAGAAGGATGCGAACTCACTGTGCACCAAAACGCCCGGTTCATAATTGCTGATTGGATAGATTCAATTTCGTCTAGAAAAAAATAGCCTACTTAAACAAACCAATTTTACCCCCAGTGTTAGAATGCGTTATCAGAACTATATCCAAAAGTGTGGTCACGGTGGATCGCTTGGTTTCTTCGTCTATTCAAAACCAGTAAACGTATAGTATACAAGGGCCAGAGCTCTTCTGACGGGGGTTGCACGTATCTAATGTGTAAAAAAAAACAAGGAAAAAACCTCCATGAGCCCATAGAAGTTCAAGTACCACTTATGAATGTGTTTTCTATGAGGTCTCACAGCGATTTACTAACGAAATTCCCCTTATCGAATGAACAGAAAAAACTAGAGCCGGCGGTCAGATGCAACAGTGTATTCTGTATCTCGTGACAGAGAAACAATACCGATACGAGAAATACACGAATGCAAACGAACGCAACGACGAAGAGGAAAGCAAACCGAGTGCGTCTACGGTCGGCGAGAAACCGAAAGTGAGTGATTCAAAAAACATCATCATCATCATCGTACAGCGTTAAACAGTAGGTCAAGCCCCACTGACCACTGCCTTTCTCACCATGTTGCACGCTGAATTAGAAAGTATGAATATACAAGATGGACAGGGAGTGGACCGACAGGGGTGGGAAACGGAAAGAATGCCCTTGCAGTCAACACACGGAATACACAGTTTAACTGTACAAATACACACCGATCAGTCATTCTGATCCGACAGAAAGTGACAACACGATCGCCACTGCTCGCGATTCATTGCCATATCCTTCAGTGTCTCCAGCCAACTAGTAGACGGATCTTTTGGACCCCAACCACGAAGACGTGAAGCACCTACTTTTCCTAAATTTGCTGTACATTTTCTCATTCCTCGTTGCCACGTCATCTGCTGACCTCCACGTGGTCTCTCCCACTCCTGAGTAGGAACGGAGAATAGGACACGGTATGGTAGACGTGTGTTTGACATACGTAACACGTGTCCCAACCAACGAAGTCTACTAAGCCGGATACGCTGTGACAGAACGTTCTCTGAATTAGTACCCAATACTCGCTTTCTCACCTCATCGTTGCTCACTCGGCTATTCCACCCAATCCTAGCGATACTACGCAAGCATTGGTGGTCGAGAACCTCAAGACGACGAATATCTTCAGCACGCAGACTACAAGTTTCGCAACCATACAAAAAAATGAACGCACTGCAGCACAGTATACACGGCCTTTCAACCTCAGTGAAATATCAGGTCGGCGCCACAAGTGTTTCAGTCCAGTGTACGCCGCTCGAGCCTTGGACATACCCGTGCTCACCTCTACTACTGTGCTCCCATCCGTCGTCACGCTGCTGCCGAGATAAGTGAAGTGGTCAACAACTGACAGCACCTCCCCATCGAGCATCAAGCTCAGAATCGTTGACGTCCAGTCTTGCAACATCACCTTACACCTTGAAGGTGCAAAGCGCATGCCGAATGGAGCTACAGCTCTTCCAAGCCTACCTAGTGCACGTTGAGCATGTTCCGTGGATTCGAACAAACAGACAACGTCGTCTGCGTAATCTAGGTCACATAGCTTTCCACTATTTCCTAGTTCGACGCCTACATCCTGAAGATTTTGCAGCGCACTCTCCATTATTTCGTCCATCACGAAGTTGAAAAGGAATGGAGACAAGTGGCATCCCTGTCGAACACCACTGGTCGTTTCGAACCGACCGGATAGTTCACCGTAAACCCTAACGCGGCCAGAAGTATGAGAATACGATGATCTCAGTAGGTTCACGAACTTCTGGGGCATACCTTTTCGATGAAGAGTACTGAAAAGCGATGTTCGATCAACTGAATTGAAGGCGCCTTCCAGGTCTAAGAAAATCATTATTGTCGGTCGGCGCTGCGTGTGACGCGTTTCAAGTAGTCGGCGAAAAGTATAAATCTGGTCGATGCATCCTCGACCTGGGTGGAACCCGGCCTGTTGTTCGCGGACATTCCTCTCGCGAGCGAGTGTAAGACAGTGCAGCAGAATAGAGGCTAGTACTTTGGTGACTATTGGAATTAAGCTAATCCCATGATGGCTGTTACAGTCATTGCGTATTCCCTTCTTGAAGATGGGAACAATCAATGACTCGCTCCATATTAACGGAATACGCTCCTCGTTCCAAATGTCGCGGAAGATGGTTAGTGATTTTATCAACGCCTCACCACCCAGTTTGAAAAGAACTGGAGGAAGTTCGTCGGGACCTGCAGTTTTCCCCCGCCTTAGTAATCGAACACATGACTCTACTTCTACTTCTGATGGGGCTCAAGTGATACCACACAAGGAGTCACAGTCGTTGACACGGGAGTAACTACACTAGCGTGAGGCCAGCTAAACTGTTCCTTGAAGTACTCGGCCCATTGGTCAAGCCTTTGCTGTTTGCCATGGATGGGTTCTCCATTTCTATCGCAAATCGTTTCACTGACCTGAGTTCGCCGTCCACCGGTGTCACGAATAAGGTTGAACGGTCATTGACTGTTACCTGAAGCAGCTGCTACTTCCATTTCTTCGGCTACCTTGACCCACCAATTTTCGCGATCATTCTTAAGGCTTTTCGTAACTTGTCTTTGCAGCTTTCTCCGCATCTTATTCATCTCCTTACGGTTCGAAAGCTGACGCTATTGCTCCATTATACTCAACGACTCTTGCGAGATCCAGTGTCTTTGATGGACAACGGATCTGGGACCACAGGCGAAACCTGCTGACACGTGCATCGCCTCTTTGATATGAGCCCAATGCTCATCTACATTACTGTTCGTCGTAGATCCTAGCTCATGTGCTAACTTCTGTTCAAAACGGGTGGGTACTTCTGGATCACACAAACGTTGCACGGCTAATCGGGTTTGCGGTTTGCGACGATGACCATGGAGCTGGAGAGACAGTGGCATTAAAACTAAGGCATGGTCCGACTCTATGTACGTGGACCAGTAAGATCTACAGTAGTGAACAGAACTGCGCCATCGGTAGCTTACGGCGATATGGTCTATTTGACTCAAAGTACCTGTAGAGTTAGAGCGCCATGTCACTGTGCGACGCGAGCTGTGTCGGAAATTGGTGCTAGACAAGAACAATCGATTGTCTTCACAAAATGGAGAACCCTTTCCCCGTTATCTGTACGTTCAGCAGGTAAAGCACAACGCCCATCTAAACAGGCTTCTGACACACTAAGTTTGCCAACTTGTGCATTGAAGTCACCAGCTAGCACTACAATGTCGGAACCTTTGCTGCTGCGAACGAGAGTGGCGAGGGCATAATAGAACTCATTTTTCTGCAAGTCTGAGCTGCAGTCCGTTGGGGCGTACGCCGAGATCACAAACAAATTGCGCTTAACACAACTATCCTTTCGAACGCCGACTGACCCTTGGAGTCTCACAGCACATAAACGACTGTTAACAGGAATCCAGTCTGAAAAGGCAGCCTCAGCCTTGTCAGTCAAGACAATTCCTACACCACGTTGATCCACAGCTCTAGCTGCTTCGTCTCCTGAGGTGCGCAGAATATACCTCGATGAGATACCAGGAGCAGTTATCGCAATCGCACTGCTCGAATCTTGGATGCGCGTTTCACGGAGGCAGCATACATCAATCTTCAGAGAGTTCATTGTGAGCGCTAGGCACGCCTGCTGACCGGCCTGCATGAGTGTACGCACGTTGAAGGAGCCGAGATTCAGAGGCTGACGGGGCTTGAGGAAATGTGAGTTACCAGACAGAGAATTATTCCCGACACTATTTGACAATGAACCGTTGCCAGTATCTGCCGTGTTTTCAGTGGAAGCGTTGTGGACGGATAGAGGGGGAAAAGAGACGTGGTTGGGGACAGAAGACAAAGGTTGAATAAAAGAGAGGGAACTCTAAACAGTAGCCCACTTATCACTGCTCACCCCGCTCGATGCAATGGGCAGCGCTGTCCTGATTATCCTGCACGACGACCGATGCAGTATGGAATTCTTTCTATTCGTGCAGTTCATGGGAGATGTTGGACGGGTACTGCTAGAGTGTCCATCCACAAAGCAGGAGAACGGTTAGGGTCCTCATCCAGAGCCTTTAGTTCTAACAAGAACCTATCCGCAAGGCAGTGGGATGGCTTAGTGGAAGCCCATTTGCTTTGATCAATTATTCTTCTACTAATTTTACCGACTGAGTTGCCAGTTCAAATCGACCCCCAACCTGGAGGACCAGGAGATTGGACTTTGTCTGGCCTCCACCCATTGACCTGTCGGGTATGATTGCATCTCCGGCTTAGAGAAGCCCTCCTGTATAGATCTTTGGGTCATAGAGGCGCGCAATCCATCACACCACGTCAAGGTGCAGTCTCTTCGTGATGGCAGTGTTCCCTTGTAGTGCTAGATAAGGCATTGGAGGCCACTGTTTTTTTTTCTGGAGAAGGATGTATGTTCCAATGGTACGCACGCACAAACTTTCTGATACGTAGCTGGCTGAACTCCCTGTGTCTATAAGAGCACGACAAGGAACGCTGTTTACTTCGGCTCAGCTGCAGTGATCATAGAATTGAGAGATGACCAGACCGCAGAAGAGATGACGTTCTGATTATTTCTGGACAGACACCTTCCGGAAATGACCGTTCTTCCTACAAGCCTTTGCATATGGCATCTCTTGCCGGGCATTTCGATCTAAAATGTTTGTCATGACCAGGGAAGAAGCATTTCGCGCGAACTAGTGCAGCGACGTTATCGTCTATGGCTTTAGGCGTAGCATCTGGAGGCGGAGCATTATGCATAGCCACAGTTTGAGGTAGAGTTAACGAACTTTGATGAGACGTCGACTGTTGTTCAGCCATTTCCAACGCCCTAGTTTGTTCGAATGCCGTGTGAAGACTTAGTGTTCCGTTTTCTAAGAGGCGTTGTCTGATGTGATTTGACAAGAATCCACTGATAAATGCATCGCGGATGGCATCGTCGCGGTCCGCTTCAGCCCTGGTTAACTTGAAATTGCAGTCCATCGCTAACGACTTTAATTTCCATGCAAACTGATGCAGAGACTGGCCACTTCATTGTTTCGCTGTTACAAGGACGTGACGGACAAAAGCTTTATTCTTAGGACGGGCTAACAAGCAAGTTGATGTCTGGATGGCCTTTTCGTACGTGTCACTATCCATGATGTGCTCATGAGAATCGGGTAGCAGCGATAGGGTCACACTAGGCGATCAGATCGCTGCAGTTGCGTGGTTCGGATAGGAATTGTGGGAGTGATAGTCGCCTTGTGGTTTGTAGCATTTACTTGACTTGACTTGAGTTATTGATAGGCTTGAACTTTTGCGTACGCGGAGACGAATACCAACGGTTTCTCAGACGGTCTGCGCGAAGTGATGTAGGGACTTACAACAGTTACGGGACGCTTGCTAAGCAATTCCAAAGGCCGAGTGAACGTGTACTTGGTGACCTGCGTCCGCTACTCGTCCGATTCCTGCCACTAAAACTTTCGGTTTGCCTTCCCTATCTGAATCTTTTTAGCATTAATTCAAATCTATCCAAAATGAAATAATATCGTTCCACTCACACTGAAAAAAAACATAGAAACCCTGTGCCGCACGATGCCCAGTTGGATAAGACGACTAATCAAGAGAGCAGAAGAGGCATGTACAAGTGAAACGTCAGCGTCACGGAGATTGACAAAGAGCCACATGAACCCGAAAGAACCAGAGATGGTCGTCTTTATCAAAGAAGGGAGGATGTGAGGGTATGTATTGACTCATGGTCAATATTTGGCCAAGTCCCATTAGGAATCAGCATGTAAGCGCCTGTTCAGAATCAAGGTCCGTGCGTGAGCCAGTGGATTCGCAAGTGACAAGGTAGTGATCGATAAGACGCTTACAGATTCCCGTCAAGTGGTAGCTGGTCGTATCGCCAAACAACCAATCAGAAGACATTCTACTTGATGCAAATATGCACCCGTTGGTCTGTTGTATATATTTAAGTTTACTCTTCATGTTCCACTTGTACTTCGCTTTATTATGCATAAATGCACGACCACGTGGTTATCACAACAAGGGTGGCGGCGGCCTGTATTGCGCCGGTATGTCTCCCTCACTCGAATATCCGATCGTGCCCCGAGGCGCAGCTTCCTTGTTTCTTGCCTTCCAGCTCGTCCCGTCGGACAGAACAATATGGAACTCCGGGATCTCGCATGGCTCAAACACAACGCTCATTGGATCGCGACCGGATGCTGGCTCGTTTACGAAGGCAATAACAACCACAGGCAAACGGAACTTTGGGATATGCTGACAACGACAAACCCTACAACACAATCACCACTGCCAAGTCACAAGAAGGATCTACCCCAGTCGGATGAAATGTTAAGGAGGACGCAATTTTGCGATCGACGCACAGCGACAAGTGTGAGTCATGGAGAACGACTTGTGCTGGCATCGTTGTTGTGTTTGATCGCGGCGGGAGGCATGGAAAATGTCTCTCGCCACCGAAGCCGACGTACCCATCACGGGTCGAAGCCCACCTGCGTCGGCCTTCTAGGGGGAGACCTCTGTAGTGCTACCGATACAACACACGATGACAAAGACTAACAAATTTGTTTATGTTAACAATAACCGTATTTGGTGGCGCCACTTGCTCCGCCTGTGTACATCAGCTGCACGCCGTTGCGCTCCTCCAATACACACGTTGTCCCGCTCCAGTGTTTTGAGTTCTGCTCTTTCGCACGCCGCCGATTATATTCGCTAACGTGTCACGAACCGAGGACCAGGGGCTATAGACTCTATACGGGAGCAGGTCCCGACTTAATTTATGAGAATCCTAAACATCTCCGGAGATTCTTGAGGGTAGCTCAGAAATACGGTCTAACTCTTAACGAAACTAAAAGCACATTTGGAGCTACAGAAATCAGGCTACTTGGCTTTCAGGTCTTAAAATGCAGCATCAAACCGGATCCCGATCGATTGAAACCCTTATTGGAGCTACAGCCACCAAAAGACTCAAAATCACAACGGTGAGTTGTGGACTTCTTTACTTACTATTCGCCCTGGATTTCCAACTTTTCTGATGAAAGTAGCCTACTTGTGCATAATCAGACGCCATCATTATCCGAAACCATGAAACAATATGTTGCCAATCTCGAGCAGGATCTAGCAAAAGCATGTCTGGCCACTGTTCGTTCAGACCTACCATCTGTTTGTAGAAACTGATGCCTCCGAAATCGCCATAGCTGCTACGCTCAACAAAGATGGACGCCCGGTTTCGCTTTTCTCCAGGACGCTGACTCCGAGAGAAAGACATCATTCGGCAGTCAAAAAGCAGGCATATGCTGTTGTTGAGGCCGTACGGAAATGGAGACATCTGCTGCTTGGAAGTCATTTTGGGCTTCTCACTGACCAACGGTCTATTTCTTTCGTATCCTGAAACCAACAACACGGTAGGGTTAAGAATGACAAGATATTACGCTGAAAAATAGAACTATCGCTTGTAGTTTCGATGTCATCTACAGGCCGGGAAAACAAAATACAGCTGCAGGCGTCCTTAGTAGATCTCGCTGAGAAGCTGTCCTGTCGGGAATGGATCTAAAGCGATTGTACAACACTATGTCATCCTGTAGCCTCGCGTCTGGCTCATTTTGTGTCCGAAATTGGCCTTTCTCCTTTAAGGATACATGAAAAACGATTGCTAATTGTGAAATCTGTTCTGAAATAAGGCCCAAGTCCCAGCGTGCCCCAACCAGTCACTCGATCAAAGCAACCCAGCCGTTTGAAAAAATGTCCATCGATTTCAAAGATCCTCTTCTATCTTCAACTCCGAACCGGTATTTATTGGCAGTCACTGTTGAATATTCTAGGTTTCCATTCGTGTTCGCGCGTCCCAACTTGAGTAATCGAACTGTGATCAAATTTGTGTCAACTGTTTTCACTGTTCGGAACACCGGCATACACATTCAGTTCGACATTTCCTTGAAAATGGGGTCGCTACAAGCCGCGCCACTCCATATAACCCGGAAGGAAATGATCAAGCTGAGCGTTTGAATTGAACCCCAAGCAAAAACTATTTCGTTGGGACTGAAATCAACGCAGCTCCTTGTCAAGGATTCGGAGTTCGTTTAACTCGAAGCCTTACATTCAATCAGAGCATTACTGTGCACTGCGACCAACGAATGGTTATTGAGCTATAATCGAAGGTCTACAACGGGCATACCTCTTCCTAACTGGTTTGGCACTCCTGGAAAAGTCTTCTTGAAGAAGAAAAACAGAATGACCATATGACCTGCTCGTAGAGGAGGTTGAACTGTTACATTATAATCCATACCATGCTCATGTTCAATTTCCAGATGGAAAGGAAGATACCGTTTCTGTACGTCACTTGTCTCAAAGTGCTCTGACAGCAAACATGAGGACATCGCACTCGACTGTAACAAAGGAGAGATCGACTTACCCTCGACAACAGAGTCTAATGTAGAAAACTGTGAAACGCCCGACACACAACCGACATCCAATCGGTGTTGTGACTCACATGACAAAACCATCACTCTCGGTACACTCATTCGACAACAAAACCGTGTTCGCCCTTACTATTTGAGAAACAGAGAAGCCTAACAACAATCACACAGATCATATTGACCACCGGCCATTGCAAACTTGTACCATTCACACTCGGGCCTAACGTTACAAACCTCAGTCGAGGTGAATGACGTTATTGTCCATTGTTATTTTTAATGCTGTTTTTTTCCATCCCTTTGCTGCTTCCATACAAGTATTGTATGTTGAATAAAGCCCGAGTTGTGGATGTTACCCCTTGTTTTCATTATGGGATCTTCCTGTCTCGTTTACCACATAGCGAAAAAGAGCAACCCCGAAGAACACTATTTTCCGTGGTGAACTCGAGTGAAAGATCGCCGTAAGCACGAATTTGGCTTCGGCTGTTTGAGTACGAGAACTGGAAAATATACACAAGTTTATTGAAACATTTTTCAATGGGAGGCAGCGCCAGAGAAATGTGTGGTCGACTGAATCACAAGCCGCTTTCAGATCAAGGAAGACACAGGTTGTGGGCCTACGGAAGATGCGCCTGTGCTATAATATATATCGGAGAGTGCAAATGTGGTCGACACAACCCTGACCGGGTCTGAGACCGGCTTGATTCTCACGCGTACACATTCCGCGGCAGCTGGATAATCGGTGGAGAATGATCCCGGTGAGCAGTTTGGATGCGATACTTACCAAGCTAATTCCTCTGTGGTTTTCACAAGAGGATCTGTTATCTTTCTTGTACGTTGGTACAATCGTCGATTCATTCCATTCCCTGGGAATCTGCTCGCTATCTCAAATAACCCGAAGTTTTGTTAACTCCGATTGCAAACCTCCGCCTCCACCGTTGAAAAAACATGGAGAACCCATCCGGTCCAGCGGCTTTGTACCTTTTCAAGTAACCTATCACACGCCTAACCTCCTTTTTTGATGAAGGAGTGATATTGACCTGCATCGTTTCTTTGGATGGTATGCTTGGAAGGTCCATTGTAGAAATGGGTCAACTGAACTGTTCCTTAAAGTGTTCCGCCCAACGATCCAGACGACGTCCCTCAGAGTGAATCAGTGAGCCGTCCAATACCCTAAGTAACTCATTCGCACCGGGCTTCCGTGGACCGGTACCTCTAATCAACCGGAAAAGGTTGAGAGTATTGTCGGTAGAAGCAGCATTCTCCATTTCCCTACTTTTCGCAATCCACCACTGCTCGCGGTCATCTTAAACTGATTGTTAATTGGGTTCTCCGAGATTTGCGCAGTTCATTGAATGTGAAATTCGGAGGGACGGATTTGCGAGCATCCAACAGAGCAGCTGATATCGAAGATATCCATCGTTTTTGAAGCGTACTTGAACCAAAGTTCTGAGTGGAATTAGAAGCGGCATACAAGGCTTCCTTGATCTGTCGCCAGCGTTCATCCGGGTCCTGGACACCCGGCTGCACAGATAAGCGTGTAGACAGCTCCCGTTGATAAGCAGATCGTTTAACAATGTCTGAAAGCAGCTGCGGGGGACGGATGGCTTTTACGTTGGTGCAACCACGGACGAGAAATAAGTGGGGGCGAGCACGTACCAAGGCGTAACCCGAGTCCACAGGCATACATCAAAATGAGCAACCATCTTCAGATGATCCACGCCAGCAATGAACAATAATATGGTCAATTTGAGTCCCAAATAGTGAAGACAAAGGAGAACGCCATGTTAGTCTATGCTGCTTCTTGTGGAAGAAGTTCGTACTCATCAGAAACATTCTGTAGTTAGAGTAGAGCTGGATGAGATGATCGCCGTCGTCAGTGCGATCGACCGGGGTAGCAAATGTGCCTCCAGTGTGCCTTTCGAAATCTTCTAAACAGCCAACTTGGGCGTTGAAATCCCCAGCAACGACTACAACGTCCGTTGAACGCACGCCCCGAAGCAGCTGACACAAGTCCTGGTAGAATTCGCCCTTGGTCTCAGAAACTGCCGTCGGTGGGCGCGTACACAGACAAGAAGAACAAGCATGGATAATTGAGTCTGTTGCTGTTGACATGCACAGAACCGTCCAACCGAACTGCACACAAACGACTGCTGACTAGAATCCAATCTAGAAGTGCACACTCATCTCTCATGTTTGAAAGCAATCCCAACGCCGGCCCGACCACGAGCACTAGACACCTGACCACGCGAAGAGTAAAGCGAGAGACTGAGGTCGTATCTGGAGTACGGAGAGTGATCACAGAAGTGGGGTCTTGTATGTGCGTTTCGGAGACGCAACATTCATCCATTCTGAAAGCGTCAGGAGTGTGAGCGAGGGCAGCCTGTTGGCTTATCTGAAATAGTTTGCGCACGTTGAAGGCAAGCAAACGAAGTGAAAATTTAAGCTTTGAAAGTGCGATCGATTTACGCTTGACTCCTGAACTACTGCTTTATTCAGTACCACAATAACCCGTGGCGTTTTGCATCGATCTTACATTAAGGGGGGCGGGGGGAATTGGTAAGGTCCTTCACGGGAAAGATGCCGGTTTCTGGGCAGACCATACTTCGCGGCTGCCCACACCTCAAAAGGGGTTTCTCTTTAAGAACCCTAACCGGAGCCTTTGACTCAAAAGTCTTACCCACAAGGCAGTGGGGCGTTAACCAAGCATTGGAACGTGACCAAAATAACTTGTGGAAAAATTCCTTCTGGTTTGTCACATTAGTCCTGATTGTTGCATGCATTCTGTCTTGTCTTCACGGGTGTTTTGTTATCGACCCGGTTTCCAGATTCAGTCCTCAGCCCAATGCACGCCATGGAGCTCATTTAGAGGGAGCAGTAGTCAGTGGGTGTATCGTCTATCTCGGAGAGTGACCAATTTATGAAACGCGCTGCTAGCTGAAATGGAGGAACAATACAACGACCAAGTGTTCTAGCTGACATCTTTCTGAAGGGATGATGGCCGGTGACTCACGGCTGAGTCCATATCGTGATGAGGCTTCCACGAGAGAAACACTCTGTCTCTAATGAAATATGAAGAATCACCAAACTTTTTCCCACGCCACTGATGAGTCCATGAGCGACTGATGCACATCGCATCGGGAGGATCAGCACTCATTAAAGAAACTTTTGTCAAGCATATCCATCGTTTCTGAATCTTTTCCCCTCTAGGAGCGTTCGTCTTATTGATGACTACAAATATATCTCTGGCCCACAACCAATTCATGCCCTAAAGAACCCACATCGCCCAGGCGGCACATGGGGACACCCTAAGAGGATACCAAATTTCGTTTTTGTAATTCACATTGGTTTTGCCTCTTGGATATGTTCAGGACGTCGCTGCGCTAAAACTAACACAGAACAGTCAGCGCTGATTGTCCCCTGAGTGCCCCCAAGGGGATACTCAATTTTGTTCTGTGAAAATCCAGGCTATTTTCTCTTGGACAGGTGGAGAACTAACGTAATAGCTAAAACAACAAAATAGAAGTAAGTTCTAGTTTAAGTAAAACAGAAATACACTTTTAACCACCTTTCAACGTACATCGATGAGGCAAAGTATCCCTGATTTATCCTTTTAACGTGGAGATTCATAAGCCGGTCTGTAAGTCTTGTAGTAATACTCCATATTTCCTAGACGACCCAAGCAGAAAGAGTCGCCTGAAAGTACTATTGAGTGACCCCCAAAGGTACACTTCGGGGATGCTCAGCGATGAACCCTAAAGACGTGCTCCGACCGAGCAGTGCTACTGGTATGGCAGACACATACACATTAACAAACTCGTTTATTCGAACGATCACTGAATCTGGTGACGCCACTTTCTCCGCCTGTGTATCATGTCCACACCCTCCTACGTTCCTACAGTACACGTTATCCCGCTTCAGCACACTGAGTCCTTTGAAAGCAGCCCAGTGCTACAGTTATCGTGTTAACGACCGAGGAACGAGAGCTACAGACAATATACAGTAGCAGGTCTTGAATAAACCCAGAAGATTCTTAAGATTACACCCTAGTTGCGTCATCGCATGGTGTAAGCGTAAAACGCACTAACAGGCTTCACATATTGTGCGACTATTCACCTAGGGTACTGGGGTTCATCGCTGACCGTCCCGAGTGCACCTTTTATTATTTCATTCGGGGTCACTCAACAGTACAGTCAGCGGACTCTCAGGTGACGCTGGGGGGCGGAAACTCAGGTTGCTTGGCAGATAACTGGTCTGAAATAGCACACTAACAACCATCGTTACTCGTAGCGGTTCCTGCTAAACACTACCGCGACAATGAGCAAAAAGGACAAATTGAGAGGTCCGGAACGGTATGAAGACGTAATTAGGGTGTATCACAGCCAGTTTGGTTCTAGCTCAGTCCCTGACCTCGACAACAGTACCCAACTAGCACGCCACAAGTTTGCCCCATGGGGCAAACCTGGGGCTGCCCCAAGCTTACTATAGAAAAACAGGGCAGTTCTACCGTTCCCTATGGGGCAAACTTGGGACAGGGTTGGGGCTAGCCCTTGGGGCATGCCCCAAGGTTGGGGCTGAAATTCTGTACAAGAGTTCCCGAAATATTCTCCTCGTCCAGGTGCCACCACCATATCCAAGAAAAACGACGAGGAACATCAAGGGAACATTGCGAAAATTAAGCTCCCCCGGTCTTACCGTGCATGTAACTGAGCTGTTCTCCATAAGAGTAGACTGGAGTGCCATAAGAAATTGGTCATCACAAACATAGTGATCGTAAACTTCAACCAAATAGACACCTGGCCAATGCAAACAATCCAGTGTATTCACACACATCTAAGAACGGCCTTCGATTCAGAAAGCCAATTGGGTGCATCTACAACCCGTGAAATCAGGAATACGCATGTGGAGACGAGCAGCACCACCTAATCTAAGCGTGATGTATAGTTGATGGCTAACCGTATAGCTACCAGAAATTCGGACTCGGATTTGATCAAATTGCGTACAATGGCGAGTGGGATGTTAGTCCAGTGACACCGATTTGCTAGTAACACATACTGAAGTCTCGACGGCACTGGATCTTGATAAACCAACGCCTGCGAACGCTGCAGTGTCTCCTCGCAGCCGAACAGGTGCAACACCGCTCCAAAAGCGATCGGCTTTCGGTCGGTTTGTTTAGTAGTTATTTTACACGGATCAGCGTTGAATTTATGCCACGGAAATTGACGACCGGAGTAATGTGCGATGCTTAATTGGCGTCGTATTTAAATGTATTGGTTTGATACATCGAAATGCTCTGAAAACCTCGGTATAGATCGCTCCATTTTATTCCCTCGAAATGGGTAAAGTAGGGACAGTTGATCGGGAAAATCATGAATTAGGAGACAGAAATGACCATTGTTACATGTAATTTGGGAAAAGTGAAAAATTTACGGAAGCATACCACGTATTTCAAACGATTGGCACAAATCGCTCAGAAAACGAACGGCGTGAAATACGTGCTATGTTCCCGCAATTTCTTCACTCTTCCCAAATTACATATTTCAACGTTCATTTCTGTCTTCTTATTTGTGATTTTCCCGATCAACTGCCCTTACTCTACCCATTTCGAGGGAATAAAATAGAGCGATCTATACCGAGATTTCCAGGGCATTTCGATGGATCAAACCAACACATGTAAATACAACGCTAGTTAAGCATCCGTGTAAAATGGCTACCAAAAAACTGACCGAACGGGCCGCGTGCTACAAGGGTCATGACACTGAACGAAAACTGTTTTTTATAAATGCTGGCGCATGAGTGCAGTGAGTTGTGCAACCCACAGCCACGAATGACCACCGCGCTACTGGGGATAACCGGCAACCAGACCCTGAAACCTGGAGTGGAGAAAAACATAAGGTCCAAATATGTCCGTTGTGGAGACTGCGAAGGAATCTTGCCCGGGTGATTCGCCTATCTACTCAGGAACCATAAAGTATTCTCTTCGATTTAATGCCTGAATCAATGGAACGCACAACCGCAGTACGACTGCTTGCATCCCAATGAGGTCCGGGAAAAACGGAAAATATCTCACAAGCCAACTCCGAAGGATTTTGAGCAGTGATGAACTTGTGCAAGCTTCTCCTTCCGTGAAACTAAATCATCGCCAAAAAGCCAGGCGGATGGTACCCGCAGGCAGCGGACAGCCCCGTTTCCAGCAGCTAGCTTACCCACAAACACCACCGCGGTCTACAAGCGGTAATACTCAAGCCGACCAGACCGTTTATTCTCGATGCCATCATCAGAGACAACTTTTGAAAACACACTAATCGGGCGGATACCATCATTACTTCCGAAGTCACCCGTTGTGATCCTAGAATCGAAGAAGCATGAGACAAACCAGCGTAAATATATAAACATTTATTCTTAAAATCTGGCATGAAAAAATTCTCAGTACTCTTGTGATTGCGATTTCTTTCCCATGGCAGCTGTCTTCTTAGGTAGCAGGACGTTCTGGATATTGGGCAGAACACCACCTTCTGCAATTGTGACCTTCCCCAACAAGTTGTTCAGCTCTTCATCATTACGAATAGCCAACTGTAAATGCCGAGGCACTATCCTCGTTTTCTTGTTGTCCCGTGCAGCATTGCCGGCCAACTCAAGAACTTCCGCCGCAAGATACTCCAAAACAGCAGCCATGTAAACCGGCGCACCAGCACCAACGCGTTCACCATAATTGCCCGCGCGAAGCAGACGATGTACACGACCAACTGGGAACTGAAGGCCGGCCCTAACAGAACGTGCTTTCTTCCCTTGCCTCGCTTTGACTTTGCCGCCTTTTCCACGACCAGACATTTTGTGGCACGAAAGCGAACGCAGAATATGAAAATTAAAACCGTACGCCGCGCTCCCGAGCGGTCAGGTTACTGCGAATGCAAATAAACAAGGTCCATGTCAGTTCTTGAAATTGTCTTGAAACCTTGAAGAAAGTCTCAGATACGACGCTTGAGCCCATATATATTCACGGATCTCGTGTTTATCTCATCCTTTTCAGGCTCGGGACTGAAAGAAATTGGATAACGTGGGAAAGCAAATAAGCACAGCAAAATGACGCCGCTTATTAGAAAATGAGAAAACATAAATACGCACCTGCTTACGTTTTTGTTTCAGTAGTCGTAATAATGATAATCGTATTATTATTGGTATATTTCCTCTGGGGCCGAAGCTTACTCTAGCGCGTGGTCAGATGAATCGAGTGACGTCATCGTCGGAGCTTTCGAAAGCATAGAACGTGTGTATACGACGGCTTGAGAGAAAATGGTAACGTGGACTAAAATGATAATAAAGCCCGGTGAATTCGAAGGTCCGTGCCTAATGGTCAAGTTGGATAATGGTGGCCGAAGTCGCGTGAAGAGCGCAGTATATACATAAATAGCACTGGAAATGATCGCAACCAATAGAAATTTGAGCGAAATCAAGGGACACTTGCTAAGCTCTTTTTAAAAAATGTTTTATCAAAAGAAGCTCAGAGAGTCACTTGAAAGGTGCAGAGTGTGAAACGTATACACGGTGATAACTCGACGACGTACGAGAATGGATCTCTAGAGATAAAAAGCCATGAATCGACAGCCATTATGGTGGAGAAGTTTGATGGCGAGATGCCGACAGAACCAATCACAAGGAAAGAGAACAACATATTCTATGGAAAGAGGGGGGACGATGAGGGAAGGAAAAGACAGGGGACAGCCGGAGGATTACTTACATTAGTAAGGGGGTGTTACGAAGCATCAGAAGGGACATGGAATTTTGGCGATAAATCAGTATGAGGTGCGTTATATGGCGATTGCAGAGGCGAATGCCGTTCAGGGGCGATAAAGGAGTGGATGGTAGATAAGTGTCCTGAGGACCGCGATGACAGGCGGATCATACTGAAGCGATAAACAGACAGCTACGGCACCAGTGAGTCTTATTCCAAAAAAAAAACAGGAACGGTATGTCGGATTTAAAATACAATGAGACTGTCGGCGGAGGTGGTTGTGGGAATTGGTGGTCGGACACTGGTGGGGCCAGTGACAGCTTTGGATGGGTGGGAAGACAAACAAAGTGACGATGATGGGAATGCCGGAGGAAATCAGGTAGCGCGAAGTAAACTGTTTGCCTACTTTGGGTTGGTCGAGAAGCATCAGTGTGATAGTGGAAGATAAGCCAATACGGGGTGGTCATAGGTACAGCGAGTACAAAGGTGTATAGCTCGCAGAAGAGATGGTAAAGAGGATGACAGGTTAGTGCACATCAGTTAATGAAAATTGCGTCAAGTGTGCCATGCGATAAAGACAGGCTACTAAGGCTGTGTGGCATGTAACTGAGAAGGCCTGGGTGTAACAATAGCTACAGCAAAATATAACTCAGTCATAGGAAATGGTCACAGGATACGGAGGCTGGTTACTTAAGGAATTATTTACAAAATAAACGAGTCAAACGAATGGCAAAACTTTGTAGAAAGAGCGATTGTCAAAGTGATGAGAGAAAGGCCGGTGGAAGACTGGTAAGCATCCAGCTGATCTTTTACTATGTAATAGATGGATAAAGGTATATCAACATTAAGGTGGTAGTCGGGTGTTAAAAAGTGATGGCATGGGCGAATAGTGTGCAGAGGTGACGTTAATGGGTGGACGGCATGTGTTCAACCTTCGATGCCCATTTGGGTAGCCGCGTGGCTATTGTAATCGTGTGTCGTATCGGCAGCACTACAGCGGCCTTCTCCTAGAAGGCCGACGCGGTTGGGCTTCGCCTCGTGACGGGTACGTCTGTAGTGGCATTTAATCCTGATTATTTATTTAACGCACATAAGTGCTTATGTGAACTCACGACACAGAGCGCGGTGACCACTTGAACGTTGCCCGTGCACGCTACACACGCGCTTCTCCAGTATACACTAACCACTCTCTCCCTACCTATACTGTTCTCCTTCTCATGGGTGGTGGGAAACAATGTCTTGGTGATCGTGATGGCATATTGCAGAGTACCACCATAACAAACAGGTGGTCCAAGCGTGTTGGGAAGGACTAGCGAACGTACGTAATAAGGAAACAGCGTGTAAGATCTAACCAACCTTACACGTCGCCTTCGGTGGCGGGGGACGTTTTCCATGGCCCCGCCGCGATGTAGCAGAATAACGAAGCCGACACAAGCCGCTCTCCATGACTCACACTTGTAGCTGTGCGTCGATCGCAAAATGGCGTCCTCCCTAACATTTCATCCTACCGGGGTTGGTTCTGCTTTTGACTTAGCAGACAGAAGAATGGCTCGGTGACTAGTTTCACTGAGGCGGTTACACCAGGGTACGATAAGCTGTGGAGGCTGATAAAATATTCTCTGCGAAAACTGGCAGGGGCTAGCGGTCGGGGTCGACTCTGTGACACATCGCAAATAATAGTCACGTCCGAAGTTGGAAGGGTCACTGACACTAGATGCAGGGAGCCGCTGCCTCTGAGCTGCTGCTTCTGAGCTGCTCGACCTCAGAACCTGTTGTTTGGGTTGCTCCGATTGTTTCTAGGTCTAGTTCCGTGGGTAGTGGGTCGTCGATACTGTGGTCGCGTGAGAGTGTGTCTGCTACGGATTGCGTGCTGTACAGATGCGTCGAATGTCCGTAGTAAATTGCAAAACATAGTCTGAGTGGCGAATCTCTCGTGGCGAATCTCGATCAGAAGCTGACTGGAGAGTGTATACTAGTGGTTTATGATCTGTGAACACTGTGAACGTTTGGCCCACAAGTGTGTGCCGGAAGTGTCATATGCCCAAATAGATTGCCAGTAGTTCTCTGCTGAACGTACTATATCGGGATTCCGCAGGCTGGAGACGCTTGGAGAAGAAAGCTATTGGTTGCCATGAATTGTTGATGAATTGCTGCAACACTGCTCCAACAGCCGTGTCCGTAGCATCTGTCTCTAATGTCAGAGGAATGGAAGAACCGGGATATGCAGGGAGTGCTGTGTTGACGATAGCTTCCTTGATCAAAGTAAAAGCTGCCTGCGCCGTGTCGGGAAAAATGCATTTCTGCTTACCTCCACGTAAAAGATCTATCAAAGGCTGCAATATTTGGCGTAGTGTGGGATAAACCGGCGAAAAATGTTGACCGAGGCAGAAAATTGGCGCGATTACCAGTACCAGTGAAGCTCAAGATGGTCGCGAATTGCTGCCGCCTTGTCAGCCAGGGGCTGTATGCCTGAGGCTGAGATTTCGTAACCTAGGAATGTGATGGCTGTCCTACATAATTCGCATTTGGTAGGGTTAACAGTTACACCGTGTTGGCTAGGGTGCTCAAAAAGAGCGCGCATGTTTGCCAAATGCTCTTGTTCTGAAGAACTTGCCACCAAAATATCGTCTCAGTACATGTAGACATTCTTCAAACCGCTTGTTGCTTCATGCATAAACCTTTGAAAGGTTTGGGCTGCATTCCTGAGCCCAAACATCCTGCGCAAAAACTCGAGTAGTCCGAATGGAGTTGTGACAGTGGTTTTAGGGATGTCAGCCTCCACTACCGGGATTTGGTGGTAGTCTCTAACGAGGTCGATTTGGCTGAAAACAGGACAACCGGATAGGGGAGAAGTTAGATCTTGAATATGTGGAATGGGATAGTAGCCTGGTTGAGGGCCCTATAGTCACCGCAGGGGCGCCACTCGCCATTAGGTTTAAGAACCATGTGAAGGGGCGAGGCCCATGGGCTACTGGACGGGCGTATTATGCCTAATTCTAGCATGTGTTCGAACTCAGCCTGTGCTACGCGGAGCTTGTCTGGTGTCAAGCGACGTGGTCGGCTAAATGCTGGGGGTCCTTTAGTGACATTATGGCGGGTGACGTTGGTGGTCACCGCGGGAAGGGGGCCAGATTGACTTAGCATTGCCGGTAAGCTGAAAGGTCTGCCAAAAGGTGTTCGGCCTGAGGTTCACTGTGTAGGGGTGTGATGTGACTCACTGAGGAATACGAACCGGTTACGGGAAGAGACGTCTGTCGGTCGACAAGTCTCCGGCATCGTGCATCGGCCAGGAGATCGAAATAGTCAAGGAAATCGATACCTTGTGTGGGATAGGGGACGTCTGCTACTGTAAACACCCAGCGGAAGGTGCGACGTAGGCCTAAGTTGAGCGTGAATGACTTACGGCCGTAAGCAGCAATAGGAATGCTGTTGATAGCACGGAGTTGTTGGATTGATGGAATTGTTGCATCACCTGCTCCCTTTGGAATGGCACTAACTGCCACACCGGTGTCAATTAGGAACAGGTTATTGGAAACTGAAACTTGCACATGCAACAGACGACTGCTATGATGGGTGCCGACTGCGTTCGTCTTCGGAACGCGTCGGGATATTAGTTTCCCTGTTTGGCACCTGGGAGGGTGCAACCGGCTTCGCAGCGCCGGGCCTTCTCCCCAAACCGTTTGTGATACCGACAGTACGTTGATCGAGATGGGCTAACGGAGCGGTCAGGGGAAGGGCTTCTGAGGCGTTCACGTCGGTCAGAGTTGTGATAAGATTTATGGTTCCTACAGTGAGAACAACTAGGAGTGGAAAGACGTCTGAAAGCCTGCTCGAAAGCAGCAACCAGAGTGTCAACGTAGTATGTTCCTACGGCGGGTGCGGTGGTCTGGGGCTGCTCCAGTTTGTTATGGCAGTAATTTGTGGGTGGTACCACTCCATAATACCGTCCGCTAGCTTTGCCGCTTCTGTGAGCTTAAGATTGCCAGAAACCTTGGGCAGTGCCTGTTTATTTGTTAGTAATCGCTGTACCCGCATAGCCTGGAAGACTTTTCCCAGTAAAACTTACCCTGCCGTTTGCTGCATCGCTCTTAGCAATGCTGAGGTCTGCTTGCTAATTAGCTTCTTCCTTGAATCAGCCGTCCTAGTCCTGAAGACTCTGACGGGGAAAGACTAGAGAAATTCGCTTCTTTCAAGGCTGTGTATGCGGCACCCGTAAGGAATATCGTGTATTATTCCTGCCTCAGCTTGCTGTCAATGTTGTGATTGTAGCGAACGTCTGAGCAATGCGTAGCCAAATTTGCAACGGATCCCGAAATCAAAAGACGATTATCCGCTATATTCTACGATACTAGATTATTACATGAACAATGACATCAAAAAGAATACAAACCTCAATAATGAGATCACAAGGACTCAACAACGAGAAAACGAATAGCAGCGTGTGAGCAAACATCACGTGCGTCACACAGGTCCTGAACAAGGATGTGCCAAAATAGCGCTCTGGGCGCGAACAAACAACAATTGGGCCATAGAAACAACCAGTTCGTAAAGACAAGTCAGTAGTGTAAGCAAATGAGTAATGTTAGGAAAAAACGCTGAATCGCGAGGGTTAAAGGGGGATTTTCCACGACCGGTTGTTACACCGCCCACCAAAATCCTCCTGGAGCTTTAGCAGAGTCAAAGGTTTGGTATAAAGGTACTGATTCTTTCTACCTACCTAGCCCCTGCTGTCAGTGCGCGCCTGATGCTCGTCGTCAACGTTCTACTACTGGTCGCACCCAACCCATGGGCTACATGCTCGTGAGGCTAGTTCATATCTTCCTCGAGACCAACTGACCGATGGCGGGCGTGAATGGGGCACATAGATGCTGTCCTTGTAAAAGGCCGTCCTGTCCTTGATTTATGTGCTTGATTGAGTGTGTGTGTGTATGTGTGTACGTGCCAGGGCGTACAATGGAATCACAGGTATGAGTGCACATCAAAGAAGGACTTTCTGCAATGTCAACAAAAGGCTGTGTGGCAAAAACGAGCAAAATGTAGGCATGTGTGCGTGACCAAAGCCCCGTTACTTCTACATGCAGTGTCGTGTCGTGGGGTGAGCTAAGATTTGGACAATTGGCTCTATAGTACACCGTAAATGCTGTATGAAATTAAACACAAATATACTTCAAATATGTTGTGGGGGGTTTGGTCCTACAGGTGAATACATGAGGAATAAACAAATGAAGTCGGCTTCATCTGGTATCAGCAGACTTGGGTATAGCTTGGTCGGTAGCGTCGGCGTCGTTCGCGTCGCTGTCACCTTCAAGCAGACATTTTACGTATGTCTCGCAATGCGTCTCCCTTGTTCGTCTTCACCACGACTGTGCGCACGAGGCCATCGATTTCTGTACAGCAGTCCTTGATCACTCCAACCGGCCAATCGTCTTTATGTAGGTGGCTCTCCACCAGGATGACCACGTCGCCACCTCTGAACGACCTCTGTTTGGAGATTCACTTTTGCCGATGCTGCGGTGTCGGCAGATACTCCCTCGTCCGTCGTTTCCAGAAAGCCTGCGCTAGGTGGTTCACTTGTTTCCATCCAACAACGTACGTCCCACGCAGGGTTTTCGGGGTGGTTACTCCTGCTTTTGCCCGGAGTAATAATAGGTCGTTGGGGGTGAGTGCCGGTTCGCCTTCCGGGTCTGGGACGATCGGCACCAGGGGTCTGTCGTTCAATATGCGTTCTACTTCTGTTAGTAAAGTAGTCAGCGTCTCGTCATCGAGGGTTTGTTGTGAGGCCAGGGCTGTGAGTATTTTCCTAGTTGATCCTATCAGCCTTTCCCGAACGCCACCACGGTGACTGGCATAAGGCGGATTGAAGTGCCATTCTATCCCCTTTCCTTCGGTCTGGTTTTGTATTTTTGCGGTGTCCAAGCGGTTCCACCACTTCTCTAACTCCTTGTGAGCCCCAACGAGGTTCGAGCCGTTGTCGGAGTATATATTCTTGAGGACGCCCCGCCTCGCGATGAACCTTCGAAGGGCCATTAGGAGTGAATCGGTAGTCATGTTATGCACTACTTCGACGTGGACTGCTCTTGATTGTAAACATGTTATCAGGCAGCCGTACCTCTTTTGGGTGCTCCTCTGATGTCGTGCGAGTAACAGGCCAAAGCAGTCTACGCGGATTTCCACGAACGGGCGAAATCCCGGTTGGACTCTTACTGCTGGAAGGGTGCCATCATTTGTTGGCCTGCTACCGCTCTCCGGCGACGACAAGTGATGCAGTGGCCTACGACTCGCTTGGCCGTCGCTGGTCCCTTTGTCCCCCAAAATCGTCGAAGCATATTGTTCAATAAGTGATTCAGGCCTGCGTGTCCTTCTTCCCGATGTACATGATCTATCAGGCATCTCGTTATACGGTGGTCACCGGGGATCATTATGGGGCGTTTTGTTTCGTACTCTAGGCCTGAATTCGTCAGCCGCCCTCCAACTCTTAGTAGTCCGTTGATTCGCATGGGGTCTAATGCTCGGCTACTACTGTGTAACAACCGGCTTCCTTTAGTGTTATCATCTGTCCTGGCTAGCTCGCGGTCCTCGGACGGGAAAGCGTCTAGTTGCAGTAGGCGTAGAACGTCGAGTTCGGTTTGATTCAGTTCGCCCGGTAGTATCCTCCCCGCGTTCAATGCTTTTTGTGGTCTTGCTCCTTTCACAATCGATAAGAGGGCTTTGTACCGTGTCCACCAAACCGCGGCTCTCAACACGTTTGTCCAGTTGGGGAATTGACACAGTTTCTTTTTCAGGCTTACGCTTCCCATGAAGTCCGTAGCGAGTATCAGTCTTTTAGTCTAGATATCACCATCATCAGCCTTGGGCGTTAATAGCGTTGGCCACATCTCTTTAGCTGCAGTTAGGAAGTCCGGTTCCATTGTCCACATCCGCAACCTCTCTAGTGTTTTCAGGCCCCTTGAGCAGAAGTCGGACGGGTCACTGACGGGTTTTACATAGTGCCATTGATCGGTCTTAGTCTACTCGTGGATTATAGTCAGTCTGTTGGCCACGAAAGTGTTAAAACGAGTGGTAGTGTTGTTTATGTAATGAAGTACCGTGGCTGAATCCGTCCAAAAGTTTGTTCCCCAATCTATTCGGTCGAAGCATCTCCTAATCAGCCCCGCGGCCTTCACGGCCAGTACTGCTGCCGTCAGTTCCAGCCTTGGAATCGACACCGTTTTCAGTGGAGCCACTGTCGCCTTTGTGAATAGTATCTGGCTGTGTCGCCCACCATTTGCGTCAACCCATCAGCCGTAAGCAACTACCCCGTAGCCTGTTTCTGATGTATCGGAGAATAAGTGGAGTCGGGCATCGTTTGTGCACTTGATCCTTGTTAAGCATCTTTGTATTTTTATCGCCCCAAGTTGCTCCAGGCTGTGCAGCAAGTCGCGCCATCGCTTATCGTCGTCATCCTGGAGAGGTTCGTCCCGACCCGTCCCTCTTTGGCACAGCGATTGCATCAGGCACTTTCCCGGTAACAACCATGGCGAAACAAAACCCAGGGGGTCATAGAGGCTTGAGACTGCTGATAGGATTCCTCGCCGTGTGACCGGTCGTTTGGGTAGGTCCAGAGTGAAAATGAATTCGTCCCCTCTGGGTTTCCATTGAAGCCCAAGCGTGCGCTCCGTTTGTGAAGAGGATCTCAAAAGCTCTTTCTTACACTCCATTTTCTCGGACTTCGGTAAAACACTGAGCTCCTATTGGCTGATCGAGGTCCATTTAGTGAGGTTGAATCCTCCGGCATTTAGAGTGGCGATCAGTTCGGTCATATACAGAATAGCAGTATCTGGGTCCTCAAAGGAGCACAGAAAATCGTCCACTTAGAATTGGTCCATTTGCTCTTCCTAACAAGCTGCTGGTGCCGTCGAAAAGCTTTAGGGTTTCACGGAGGGCAAAGTTAGCACAAAAAGTGGGATGAAACCTTCCCAAAGGGGTGTTCGGTCAGCACATACTCGTCAGGTGCGCGATTTGTGTCGTTCTCAAGCCACCAGAGGAGACGAAAAGCGTCCCTATCTTTAACGGGCATCTTTACTTGTAGAAACATTTCACGTATGTCCGCAGAGAAGGCCACTTTTCCTAGCCAGAAACGACATAAAACCTCGACCAGCGGTGTTGCCCAGTCTGGGCCCTGTAGTATGTGGTCGTTTAGTGACACACCCTGACATTTCGCGGCACAGTCGAAAACCACTCTGACCTTCCCCGATTTCTTTGGGTTCACGACCGGGTGATGGGGTAGGTACCACCTCAAATTTGCGCTGATAACCGGTGTACCTACTCTTTCCATGTAACCCAAGTCGATGTTATGTTGCATGGCTCACGTGTATTCTATCCTTGAATGTGGTTCTCGAATTAGCCTGGTTTTGGGGAGGCATAATCTTTTCAGAGCCATTTCTCGGCTGTTTGGCATGGGTTTCATGTTTGATCTCCACGGGATAGGAACCTCGAAAAGACCTTTTGCGTACTTGACGTTCTCGGCCACCATTTCCAAAGCCAACCTATCTTCTCGTGATGGGGCATCTCTGTCCATGGCTAGGTCGGCAAATTCGGTGTTATACAATTGTTGGAATGCCTGTTCGATGTTCGCCGTTTCCACCGAAATGCAGTTGATTTGTTTGCCGCATCTGCCGTCTGTACTACAGCATAAAGTCCAACCGAATATGGTGCTTACTGCATAGGGTGCTTTGCGGCTTCCTATCCTTTGATCCAGGACCCAATGCGCTTCGGCAGATAAATTTCGTTACTCTGCCACTCCTCGATCGTAACCCCGTCGAGATGCGGCCACTGAGTCAGAATAGACTGCATTGACTGAGGTGCTCTCATCGGCAGATACTTTATAGTGAATGCTTCTAGAGTTTCTGCTCTATCGTTGCCGACCAAGGAAGCGAGTTGTTAGTGCAGTTTGGTCGACTGGATGACTTCGGTGCTACTCACTGTGCTTACTGCTAATGAGGATTGATGCTCTCTAATCCCATATCTCTATGCGAACTCTTTCCTTACTAGCGTGGTGTCCGAGCCACTATCTATGAAGGCCAAGGCTTTGGGCACTCCTGTTGGGGTCACTACTCCCAAGGCGACTACGCCTAAGCGTACTGGTTTTTGGCAGATCGTGATCTTGAACAAATAACACTGGGCTTGGTACTCGTCTCGGGTGAGGATACTCTAGCCTGACGCAGCAATCGATGGTTTCTGCTCTTGCAGCCTCCGTAACCATATCGGTTCCTTATCCTACAAGCTGCCGCCCGGTGCTTGGTGTCGAGGAATATAAAGCACGCTCCTGTCATCCTCGCCATCCCCCACCGTTCGTCTATTGTGGCGTTGACGAACTTAAGGCTTTCTAGTAGCCCATGGCTGGCATCACAAGACTTGCTACTTGGTTGCGCTATGGCCTCGCGTTAAAAGGCGTGTGCATTGGTCCGAGTTTGGTATCACGGCCGTTCCCGAGCAGTGGTTTGAACCTGGCTAGTACTAGACTTATTTGCTCAGTTACTGTCCCGGATAAGTCGGCCAAATCTGCTGTCGGCTATCGTGGTTTGCCTGTCCAAGTATTCGGTCAGATCTTCGAAGTTAGCCTCCCTGTCGCTTCGGCTTATCCATTCTGCTTCTTCCGCTCACCGTCCCTGTAGTTCGAGAGAGAGGTGACCGACTATGCTTTCCAAACTGTGCATTGCACCTAGGTCAGCCCCGTAACCTAAATGGTCGAGTGCTATTGAGAAGTTCTGTATCCTAATCACCAGGTCGGCCATTGTGTAGACACAGCCCTTGGTCCTCTTTGCCTCTACCATCACGTCCTCCATTAGGTTACGGGATACTTTGAACGGTTGGCCAAACAAGTCCATTAGAATCTTCCTTGCTTGGGTGTAGCCTTGTTCCGGGTCGAGCATGGTACACCCGTCGATAGCTTCCATTGCTCCACCTCGACAGTAGTGAGTCAGGTAGGGAAGCCTTTGCCTAGGGTCGGTTACCTTATTTTCGACGAACGTCTCGAACTGCTTGACAAACTTGCAGTAGTGTTCAGCTCGCCCGTCGAAAACCGTTAATTCCACTCTTGGCAAATAGATCGATGGTGGTTTGTAGTCGGCGACCGGCTTGGAGTTCCCTATCTGATTTCACCCTGATCTATCGGAAGTGTCGTAGTCGCTGGTCTCATGCTCACGCTCTTTCTGTATACACTTCTGTTCTGCTTCCTGGGCCTGTTGCCGAGCCGATAACAGTTGTTGTTCTAGGTCTAATATCCTCAGCCTATATGGATCAACATCCTTACGATCCATATTGCCCTCAGTAACACATGAACTAGCACTGACAGGACTAGGCGATCTAACATTACCTAAAGAATCAAATGTACCCAAAACCTCTCCAGAGACTTGCCGTGTTACTTCCCTTCCAGATTTCAACGTCTTCGATCCTTTTCTTGGAATTTTGCGTGTTTTTCTCGTTCCAAATTGATCAGTTGAGTATTGTAAAGAACGTTTGAGCAATGCGTAGCCAAATTTGCAACGGATCCCGAAATCAAAAGACGATTATCCGCTATATTCTACGATACTAGATTATTACATGAACAATGACATCAAAAAGAATACAAACCTCAATAATGAGATCACAAGGACTCAACAACGAGAAAACGAATAGCAGCGTGTGAGCAAACAGCACGTGCGTCACACAGGTCCTGAACAAGGATGTGCCAAAATAGCGCTCTGGGCGCGAACAAACAACAATTGGGCCATAGAAACAACCAGTTCGTAAAGACAAGTCAGTAGTGTAAGCAAATGAGTAATGTTAGGAAAAAACGCTGAATCGCGAGGGTTAAAGGGGGATTTTCCACGACCGGTTGTTACAGTGATATCCGACCTTTTGTTTTTCTGGGCCTTGCGACCGCTGCACGTTTTACATTCTCCAGTTTCGCTTTTATCAGCGTTCCCATGTCTGTCCAGCTATCCACATCTCCCTCCCCAATTTCGAAACCAGTTTATAATTCCCGCGTTAACCTTCTCCACTTTAGTTCACTCAAACACTTCACCTCTTTACTGTTTTATTTCGATTAATGTGTGACTCTTAAATTTCAAAATTGTGGATGCCTCACATTGTTACTTACGACCGTATTCTCTGGTCTTGTCTTGTGCATGTTTCTTGACCACGGTCAAGAAATATAAAATCATCAATTATCAACAACCTTGATGTCCTTAGATCGCTCCGCCGAGCAGTTCAGACAGGTTTTGGAATTCGTCTACCCTCAGGAGAACTTCAGTCAGTTGGACAGTACATGGAAACTACCAGCAGGCATCGGCACTTCAGTCTAATGCCGCTGACGTGCATCGAACCTTTCAACCAGACCACACGCGGAAGACTGCTGACTGGGGTCCAGTAGAGCTGTGCGTGCTTAGATTTCATGTTCAGATCGATGCCAACCACAGCCGGACCACGAGCTCTTGGCCCCGGATCACCCGACCCAAGAACAGTGAAACTTGAAGCCGAGTTTGTAGCCTGGAAGCAGGATGTCACTGCTGAAGCTGGGTTTTGCGTTCGTGTCTCAGAGACACAGCACACGCCTGAGTTGAAGGTTTCGATGGTTCCACCCAGGGCAGCCAGCTGCCCCGTTTGACAAAGTATGCCGACTCTTAAGGCAGCAAATAAAGCGAGTGTTTGGGTCAGAGGCTCACTTCTCTTCCTTTCGCGGTCTCTCAGCTGCTATCCGCATAGAGATTTGGGAGTTGGCGGCCGTGACTCAAAGTGGGCTCTCTTGTTTATCCGGAAATGGGAAGAGAAGGATGAAGATCAGAGAGACGAGAAACGTTTTCCGAGGTAACGCTGGAGATTTTTGGCATACCACACTCAGCGGCTGCCCAAGTTCCAGAAGAATATTCCTTGCGAACTCAACCGCAGCCTTTGACTCAAAAGTCTCACCTACGAGATGGCCTAGACTAGATCCAGCGCTGGAATTTGGCCGAAGAGCCCGTGAAGGGGCTGCTCCTGGTCTGTCACGCGAAACATGATTGTTGCTCGCATTCAATCCGTCTTCGTCGGCGTTCGCTCATCTGTATGCTTTTTGGATTCGGTTCTCAGCATATTAGCGTGTCACACAGTTACTACCACTTAAGTAGCTCTTAGTAATTTCCCCTTGATTCCTGTGCTCTAAAATGTGTTATCTACTTTCACCATATTAAATTCGTTTTACCCTGTCCAAACGGGTCCTGCCCCTCATATCTTACTTCCACTCGGAAATTCAACCCAGACCCTAATTTCGGCTGCCACTATTCATTCCCATTTAGCTTGTATCCACTTTCGCAGTTTAGTCCAAGGCTTTGTATACCTATCCGCTCTCAATAGCTTGTAGCCTTCATTCTTTCCAGAGTAGTTTCAGTTTTCCGGTTACTTGATGTCTCTTTTACCACTGTCCGTTGACTTTCCGCTGCCAGCACCCCAGGCTGAGCTTCTCTATTTTCACTCCTCCGGACACTCACTGACTCGTATCTTTCCTTTGATGGCCTGTAAAGCTCCAAGGGTAATAACGGCAAATAATCTGGCTTATGCCTTTGGCTGACTATTGGATGTCTGCTTGTCGTCCCACTCCTTTCCGATTAGCCATGTTTTTCTGGATCCCTAACCACCCGATAGCAAGCTGCTGGACTACTTCATAATAATAATAATAATAATGGTTTATTTCGGAAGCGCCCGAAGCATGCCATGTGCATGATCATGTAGATACAGGTGATGGAATGGACAGATATAATTCATGGAAATATGGAGACTCTCATTAAAATGTTGGGTAAAAAGGCTCAGAAGGGTGAATAAGGTAGGATGAAAATAGTATAAACGTATGCACACCATAGAGATTGTGTATAGTTTAAATGAGCTCAAGAGCGGATTTGAATGGACGCCCGGTGAATTTGAAATTCAAGGTCAGGTGGACTGATTGGCTGGTCCCGGGCAATTACATATGGAGGCAGACTGGTAAACATGAGAAAAGCTGGAAATCGGTATAAAGAATTGCAGTAGCGAGGAACGATGGAGAAAAAGGTGAGGTGCATTGCAGTGGATTAGATGACAATGAAGCATTGGTACTTTGCAGTGAATTGTCGGCGGACAGGACACAAAACTCACCGTAAAACAGGCAGCGAGCAATGCAGGACGTAGAGGGATGATCAGATGACAAAAACGATTTAGAAGGATTGGATACGGTAGATGTGAGGCACAGATGTAGAGTTGATGGATGCCTATGATGACGGTCGTTGGGATGATAGCAAGAGAAATGGCAGGTGAGGAACTGCAAGATGCAGAGCGCATGCACATAGATATATATGCGTAAGTTTATATATATATAGATTAATTGTATATATATGTATAGGTTAAAGAGAAGCAGGAGCAATAACAACGGGGTCCTAGAAAGAAATTATCAGTCAATAGGAGGAGTAGGTAATGTTAGATCAATTTGTCGTAGGATTAACTTTGGAATTTCGTGGTGGATTAACTTCATGACAAGTGCACGTGGCAGCCCAACGGATACGAGGTCTCCCCTTATCACTTGTGTAAATTCCACCGGTGTGACGCGAGATCAGATCGTACACTTTGGAAGGTGCAGGGCATTTGCAACGACGCACTCACGCGGCAAGGTTGACGGATCGCACCTTCCGTCACCAAACAGGGTTTTCAGGTTAGGTGCCAAGAGTTCGGTCAGCCCAGCCCGCTAGCACCGGCAGCAGGTCAGAAACACGGTCCGTGCGGTCTTAGGGCCGCTTAATATGCCGCTGCCCTCACCATCTAACTATCATCCAGTTTCTATCACGCTGGCTTCCAATACTGCTGTTATAACCTACGGCGTTTTAGGCCCAGCAAAATCGAACTCCCCCAACGTATAATCATTGCACACTCAAAACCCTATAAATATTCCCCGCTCATCGCTCATGGTCTACCTTCTCAAAGCTTCAGGCCGAGTAGCTCACCAGTCTGAACTGTATACATAACTATCACCAAGGGTAAAGCACACCAACTCATTCTTTGTATTCAAACACTGATACTTTTATTGTTTCCACTCGCTTCTGCTCTACCATCTTTACACGTTATTTCTCACCACGAAATATCTGCCCCCAGATTGCCCCAACAGCCAGTGACCTGGTGACTGTGGGCAACTCGCTCAGCGTTTGTCTCTTTCTTTCGGGCCAATTTTTCCATCACCACTCCGGCAGTTCCCCTCCAGATGGGTTATTTATTTGGTATATAACTGACTCAACCTATACCCGGCCGTTGAATTTTACAACCCTAGCTTTGACGGATTTTTACCGTTCTACATCCGTAATTACCTTCCCGTTCATCGTCTGGTTTTCAATCCAAGCCCTTCTCATGCTTTGCGAACACCCACTGTTCTCTTGCGTCTGCTTAAGAAATTCATTTTCCAAGATAAACAAACACATCCGTCAATCCTGTTTGATTCTCCAGCTGTGCGGTCTTCCTCTGGTAAGATTCGTGTATATTTGTCGCGCAAGTCGGCCAACTCGACCACTTGATCTTGAATTTAACTTTGCCTGGAGGTACCACAGTTTGTTAGGTTAAAGTCTTCCTCCTTAACGTTCTTGCGTGCACGTATTTGTGTAACCCTAAAAATCGGATTCGGCTGTCACTGGTGGCGCGTGGTTATGTCTTGCGGCATGAGTTGCGATGATGCGAAATAATCCATCAATAATACTGTTGTTCAGGGTTTTACACAATCTCATCGACAGGGTCCACCATGTTACTGATGAGATAATCTTGTCTTTTATTCAGTCACACGTCTCGCTTTATGCTTCAATGGCCAGTGTATAGGTGACCCCTTGAATACCCTCTCCAGAAAAAAACTTTAACGGCTACTTTCATATCTGCACTAGCAGATGTTCACTGCGTGAACTAGAACTTCATGTTTGGCTCCCTGAGCAACAGCTATCTGCCCGCGTAAAGGAGCCCAGGAAACCCTGTTCCATTTATCAGCATCCATGTTACAAACTACAGTATTTCAGTAGTATGAACTATCTTCGCTGGAACTCCGATTATTTGTTTTATCGCTTTAAATCCTTGTCACAAAACGGACTCTCGCTATCGCCTCGAGCGTCAGTCGGTCAGCTTGAACTTCGTTTTGACAGTATTCGGTAACCTCATCTTCTGTAATCAACCTTCCGCTGTAATTCACCTGCGGTTTTGAATTCAATTGAATTGTATGTTTCTTGCCAGGCCTAAAATGCAGTAGGTTAAAACGGTTTCATGTACTTTGTGACTCTTCTGAAGTTGGCTATGGGGTGGTGGCGTATTCTAGAGCGGTTTCAAGGGACATGCCCCCTCCCTGCTGTGCCCTACTGTTCTCTAAGTCGAGGGTAGCTCCTCTGAAGACCGTAACGATCCCTCGATTGGAGTTAGCCGCAGTAAGACTGGCCGTTAGAGTCTCTCGGATTTTTATGGAAGAAAGTAGAATCAAGTTTGGCAAGACTTACTGCTGGACGGACTCTGCTATACTTTTGCACTACAAAAACAACACTAAAACGAAATTTAGTAAGTACATTGCGAACCGTTTGGCTGAAATCCACCAGTGGTCGGAACCCTGGCAATGGAGTCATGTCGTATAGGAGGCTAACCCTACAGACTTTGCATCAAGAGGTACAACATCACCGAGTGGTATCAGCTGCTGGCTCGAAGGTCCTAAATTCCTAGTGAACGATGAAACTTCATGGATGACCAGTCCTACGGTGTCTGCAGCACCACCAAACGTTGACTTGAAGCAGCCTTCGAGTACAGTTCTAACAGTGTTGCAGGATAAATGAACGGAAGCACTTCTAGCTGGGCACTCCATTTGGTTTCACTTGCTGAAGTCCGTGGCGTGTTTAACCCGTTTTAAAATGTACGTTGCAGTCATGAAAGGCGGGCCTACGGATCTAGGCTTGAGAACTGGACCGTTGAAGTTGCACGATATTGCTAAAGCGGAGGAAAGTGTTATTCTGATTGTACAAGCTAGGGTCTGTGGTGAAGAGTTAAAATGGCTACCAGACAGGAACAATAGGCTATGCACTAAAAAAGCTCCGATGAACAGGACTCTACTAAAACTCGATCCAATTTTATTAAATGGAATTATTTGTGTTGGAGGACGACTGAACTACTCCAGTCAGCTTCAGGGTGTGAAACATCCGGTGATACTACCCAAGACTCACCCGATTACAGACTCGATAATCCGATGGTATCACGCGATGGAAGGACACTCAGGACCTTCTCAGTTACTCGCGGAACTTCGCAAAATATTTTAGATTGTACAGGGGGGAGCTGCCGTCAAGCGAGTACTAGGAGGATGTTGGAAATGCCGGAAGCACTTGGCTGTCGTAGGCAAGCAGATGATGGCTCCTCTACGAGCCATTAGAGTCCAACAAGGTTGGTTTCCGTTCAAATACGTCGGAATAGATTATTTCGGCCCATTTGCGGTTAAACATGGGCGCAGCATGGAGAAACGATATGGATGCATCTTCACCTGCCTACAGATGCGTGCAGTACATATTGAAGTTTCTTATTCTCTAAGCACGGATTCATTCATTATGACATTGCTGCGTTTCATGTCGAGGAGAGGGGCACCGTCCGAGATTTTTAGTGATAACGGTACAAACTTTGTTGGGGCTCAAAGGGAATTGAAGAACCTAATGGGAAACTGGTCTAGTGATAAGATTGCTGATAGATTGTTGCAACGGGGCGTGCAGTGGCATTTCAATCCCCCACATGCTAGTCACCGTGGTGGTATATGGGAGATCATGGTGCGCTCGGTTAGAAGAGTACTTCTTTCAATTTGTGACGAGCAGCCGATGACTGACGAAATATTGTTGACATTCCTTACGGAAAGTGAGCGGATAGTAAACGGACGACCGCTAGTGCCTTTGACCTCGGACTGTCGTGATCTGCCAGTACTCACGCCCAATGACCTACTTATCCTGAGGGCGAACCCACGAGATATTCCAACGGATTCGTTGCGCGATAGACTGGTTCGTCAGTGGATACAGGCAAACTACCTAACATCTGTGTTTTGGAAGAGATGGATCAGGGAATATCTTCCACTATTACAACAGCGGCAGAAGTGGATAACTCGAGAACGCAACTTTAGATCGGGTGATGTAGTGCTACTAGTTTCGGAGGCCTTGCAGCGTGGCCGGTGGCCGATAGGAGTCATCAAAAGCATCTCAGTTTCGGACGATGGTTTGGTGCGAACGGCAACAGTGCGAACTAATGAAGGATTAGTGCTCCGTGACATTAGAAAGATTTGTCTTATTGAAGGCGAACCGGACACTGGTGGTGCAAGTTCAGGGGCCAACTCTCCTCAAGTGGGAGAAGGGTCTTCGGATCTGCCAAACCGGGAGGGACCACTGAGAGCTGATCCACTTGTCCGACTGGGAGCTGCTCTTGACGGTGATCAGTTTCAGGTACTGGGGAACCGTAGGGCGAGTCGATGCATGAGGCCGACCACACCTAGCGGTAAACGGGAAAAATCCGGGTCAGATTTTGGGGGCCGGTGTTAACGATTTCAGGAAACCCCGTTCCACGCATTAGCATCCATGTTACAAACGACTTTTATTATTCGTATGAACCATCTTTGCCGGAATTCCAACTGCTTATTTTATTCCTCTAAATCCTTGCAACAAACCGGAATCTTACCGTTGCCTCGAGCGACGGTCCTTCAGCTTGAACTTCGTTGTGACTGTACTCGGTAATCTTATCTTCCGTATCTAAACTTTTGCTGTAACCCAGCTGCAGTTGTTGAATTGTTGTCCGATTTGGAGCGAAAGAGCCCAGAAGGAACATTATTGAGGTTTGATTATTGCAAAATTAATTAATTGTTATGTATAGTACCGTAGCTATTTGGAATCGACTTTGTTGTGAATTGTGACGAAATTGGTTGCTACGCGTCGCTCGAAAGTTCCGGTGGCTGGACTTTACAACCATATTTGAGTCCTTCAAAAAGTTAGCCGACCAAATGTAGAAGTCAAAACATCTCTTCACCGCTTGTACCGCCCCGACTGCTAACACGGCTATGCTGAGTTCAAGGCGTGGGATCGAGACCGACTTCAGTGGAGCAACGCGGGCTTTAGCGAACAGGATCCTCGCAGTATATTGCCCATCCCCTGTGCACCATCGTCTGTACACCACAGCTCCATAACCGGCTTTGGATGCATCGGAAAAGGCATGTAGTTCTCCAGTCCGCGTCGTATGGCCAGGAGTCAAACACCGTGGGATCCCTATGTCCCCTAATTTCATCAAGGTGTTTAAAAATTCTTCCCAGTCCAGCCGGTCTTCTCGGTCCAGTGACTGGTCCCAATCAACTTTCTTACGGCACAGCCGCTGCAGCAAGATTTTTCCGGGTAGCAGCCAGGATGAGACAAAACCGATCGGGTCGAACAAACTAGAGACAGCGGATAGTATGCCACGACGTGTTACTGGCAGCTCGGGAACGTTTAGCTCGAAAACAAAGTCGTCCGTTTCCGCATCCAATTGTATTCCTAAAGTGCGTTCGATAGGAGTTGAAGAGCTGTCCAAATCTCTCACTCTTTTGGCCCTCTCGTGGTACGGAATGACCTCGAGCACTACTGAAGCGTTCGACATCTATCTTGTTAGATGGGAGCCGCCCTCTTCCGGCAATCTTGTCAGGCCTCTGAACTGCACTAGGTCTGATTCTATATCATCGAATGACCCAAAGTAGTTGGCGACGTAGACGTTTCTGCTGACGCTATCTACCACCAACCGATGGACCAAATCTCCATGTTTGTTCGCAGGTTCCCAAAGGGCGTAGTTCGCACAGAACGGTGACGATATGGCTCCGAAGGGGTGGCGATCATCCTATAATTTATCACTGCGTTGTCCTGGTCGCACTCTTCCCACCACAGGAAACGCAATGCATCTCGTTCTCCTACCGGTATTTTTACCTGATGAAACATTTCCCCGATATCAGCGGACAAGGCCACTTTACCCACTCTGAAACGGCACAAAACTTCGATTGATGGTGTGGTCCAGTCAGGTCCTTTAGTAGGCGATCGTTTAACGACTTGCTCTGGAACTTGGCTGCACAGTCAAAAACCACCCGCAGTTTTTCGGGTTTCTTGAGGTTGATAACCGGGTGGTGAGGTGGGTGCCATTCCAGCTGTCGGTGGCAGCAGATGCCTTTTCAACGTAGCCGAGAGTTTCGTTTCGCTTCAATAATTCTGCGTATCGTTCCCATGGATCCTGGTCTCTAACGAAGCGTTCTTTCAGTCGTAGTAGTCGTTAAAGAACATAGTTTCTGTTATCAGTCCACGGTTTAGCAGATGTGCGCCATGAGAGGGGAAGCTCGAACTGCTTTTTAAGGCCTCCGGTGCATTGCCGCACCGTTTGTAAGGCGAAGTGATCCTCTTGAGACAACGATGGTCTTTCGTCTCCGATGTCATGAGACCCCTTTTTATACAGCCGCTGCAAGTGGTACTCTATGAGGTCCGTTTCTGCGGATAAACAATTCACGGAACCAAGTCCCCCTACTGTACCATACAACATACATCCCAGAGCCGTGCGTACGGCATAAGGTGCCTGGCGGTCGCCCACTCTCTGGTCGAGTACCCAATGTGCCTCTGGCACGTCGCATCCGATGAGGAGATCCACTCCATCGTCTTTCCAGTCTACAACGTTCACATCCTGCAGGTGGGGCCACCTGGCCAAGGTTGCGTTGACTGACCTTGGTGTTCGCATGGGGAGATCAGCCAATATGAATGCTTTCGTTGGTTCGATTTTCTTGTTAGTATCTAAGGAGATGAGTTGCAGCCTCAACCTGCCGGCAGTCATTACTTCTGTTCCGCCCACCATGCTCACTGCTAATGACGTCGCACCTTTAGCGAGTCGGTGTTTGTAGGCAAACCGCTCCGTCACTAGGTAGTGCCACATCTACTGTCGACGAAAGCCAACGCTTTGACCACCCCAGTTGGGGTCAACACTCCCGCGGCAACTACTCCTAAACGTACTGGTTTACTGGCAGACTGCGACGCTGAACAAATCACACCGGTCTTTGTGCTCTCCTGGGGTAAATTTTCTCTCGCCTGGTGCGCCAATCGATGGTGTCTGCCCGTGCGGTCCTCGTGACCACATCTGTTCTTTGTTCTACAAGCTGCCGCCCGGTGCTTGGTGTCGAGGAATATAAAGCACGCTCCTGTCATCCTCGCCATCCCCCACCGTTCGTCTATTGTGGCGTTGACGAACTTAAGGCTTTCTAGTAGCCCATGGCTGGCATCACAAGACTTGCTACTTGGTTGCGCTATGGCCTCGCGTTAAAAGGCGTGTGCATTGGTCCGAGTTTGGTATCACGGCCGTTCCCGAGCAGTGGTTTGAACCTGGCTAGTACTAGACTTATTTGCTCAGTTACTGTCCCGGATAAGTCGGCCAAATCTGCTGTCGGCTATCGTGGTTTGCCTGTCCAAGTATTCGGTCAGATCTTCGAAGTTAGCCTCCCTGTCGCTTCGGCTTATCCATTCTGCTTCTTCCGCTCACCGTCCCTGTAGTTCGAGAGAGAGGTGACCGACTATGCTTTCCAAACTGTGCATTGCACCTAGGTCAGCCCCGTAACCTAAATGGTCGAGTGCTATTGAGAAGTTCTGTATCCTAATCACCAGGTCGGCCATTGTGTAGACACAGCCCTTGGTCCTCTTTGCCTCTACCATCACGTCCTCCATTAGGTTACGGGATACTTTGAACGGTTGGCCAAACAAGTCCATTAGAATCTTCCTTGCTTGGGTGTAGCCTTGTTCCGGGTCGAGCATGGTACACCCGTCGATAGCTTCCATTGCTCCACCTCGACAGTAGTGAGTCAGGTAGGGAAGCCTTTGCCTAGGGTCGGTTACCTTATTTTCGACGAACGTCTCGAACTGCTTGACAAACTTGCAGTAGTGTTCAGCTCGCCCGTCGAAAACCGTTAATTCCACTCTTGGCAAATAGATCGATGGTGGTTTGTAGTCGGCGACCGGCTTGGAGTTCCCTATCTGATTTCACCCTGATCTATCGGAAGTGTCGTAGTCGCTGGTCTCATGCTCACGCTCTTTCTGTATACACTTCTGTTCTGCTTCCTGGGCCTGTTGCCGAGCCGATAACAGTTGTTGTTCTAGGTCTAATATCCTCAGCCTATATGGATCAACATCCTTACGATCCATATTGCCCTCAGTAACACATGAACTAGCACTGACAGGACTAGGCGATCTAACATTACCTAAAGAATCAAATGTACCCAAAACCTCTCCAGAGACTTGCCGTGTTACTTCCCTTCCAGATTTCAACGTCTTCGATCCTTTTCTTGGAATTTTGCGTGTTTTTCTCGTTCCAAATTGATCAGTTGAGTATTGTAAAGAACGTTTGAGCAATGCGTAGCCAAATTTGCAACGGATCCCGAAATCAAAAGACGATTATCCGCTATATTCTACGATACTAGATTATTACATGAACAATGACATCAAAAAGAATACAAACCTCAATAATGAGATCACAAGGACTCAACAACGAGAAACCGAATTGCAACGTGCGAGCAAGGAGCACGTGCGTCACGTAGGTCCAGAACAAGGATATGACAAATAGTGCTCTGGGCGCGAACAAACAACAATTGGCCCATAGAAACAACCAGTTCGCAAAGACACGTCAACAGTGCAAGCAAGTGAGCGATGTTAAGAAAAACACTGAATCGCAAAGGTTTTAGTTGGATTCTCCAGGACCGGTCGTTATAAGTGGTGACGGGTTATTGACGGTAAGAAATTGTTCAGGGGGAATGGGTGGCACTGGATCAGAGGGTGGTAGGAGTACTTGGTAGCCGGCAGTTTATCCAAGGACCTTTCTTTGGAGCGGGGTTTTGTCAGAAGTAATTTTTATATTTTTAAATGAAGTCGACTTTGCGATGGACTATATCCTTCCAAAAAATTCCGCGGCAGCTCTCTTTCAGGAATTGAAACAGTAGCAGGCGCACTTTTCCGTGTGACCGTTTTCTGCGTCTTTTGCAGTAGCACTGGCCGTGTGACATACCACATGCCGTGAGCGTGGACTATTTGACCGAGGAAGGGGCAAACGATCAGGAACATTAAAGACCACCGTATTTTTGGATTTTTTGCCCTCCTATGGACTTCGAACGCAACTGGGTCCGGGAAGTGGCTAGCGGATAGTAGACTTTCAATGTTCAGATGTTTTGAGGTATCGACGATATATGCTAGTGGCAACAACATGTTCAGCGCATCATCTACGGATAGTAACTTTTTTTCTAGGGACAATGAGTTTTGCTGAAACGTTATATATTTGTTACTAGTTTCACTGTGTGTATCAACCAGCGGTACTGAGCAAGGTGCCAACGAGCTAGGGAGTCGAGGACGTTAAGTGCTTGTAGGTTGAACTCGGTTTGCCGCTCAGTGAATGGGACGATTGGTAGATGATTTGGGCCTGATACTTCAAAGAACTCCGATGTAAGTGGATTTGTAAGTTTGGCGCTGATCTCAGACTTTGTTGTTCAGAAAAAACACGTCGATTTATATCAAGTTTTGGGCATATCTTTATGAGCTGTTTGTAAGTTATTTCCTCAGATACCTTAGTGGAAAGAGTACCAATAACAGCAAGCTTTACGACTTGGTGTAACGCAGGTGAAGGTAAGTTCTTTGCTGGTGATCGAAAAGCTCAAGGTGGAATTCTGGACAGGAAGTAGGGAAGTATACGGGGCCATTTCAGATTTCCGGCCTGTCGAACCTGATAACGATGACTAAATCATCCGGCTACGTTCTGAACATGGACTGTTCCAAATAAGTGCAGTTTTCTCGCACGAAAGAGGCAAGCTGTCTATCCATCAATGTGATAGTGTCTAGTCTTCAACCGATGGCATAGTCTTGTTGACTGTTGTAAGTTGCAGAGCCTCGCTCTTAAGGAAAGCTGGGGTTCGGTAGTCAGAAAGAATCTGCGTTTTGTCTATTTGTATTCTGTCCGTCGAGCTAAAGTTTGTCAGAATAAGGTTTGTGGGGAAGGAAATTATAGTCGTTGTCACCACCATGTGCTACCTGACGAAAGTAGAACTCCAGTACCTAGTGAATTTCGCCAAAAGCCCACGAAAGGTTGTCATACTGGCTTAGGTATCGTATCCGCAGTTACTGAAGGTCCGAAAGGACCAGCGGTTGTCAGTATACTGCTACCCACGGGGGCTGAAGCGTCTATCATTCATTGTGGCTTAGCCAAGCCTTTGGGTTCAGTGGGTGAGGGATGAAGGGTAGTCCCAAACGTTCCTGTTGGTGGCACTTAGACGGTTCAAGAGTGTGTTATTCCGCTTGGAATCTCTAAGCTGGTAGGAGATGACGAACGTGGTGGTCACTTACAACCCCAGCTATGCCCTAGAAGTGCCAGCCAAAGGTCCGACACCAAAAATCTTGTTCAGTGGGGCCACCTAAATGGTGTTGACCACACCTTCGTATCTGGTTTCGTCGTAGGCGATCCGATAGGTTCAGATGCACCGGACGCACTCTATCTTTGAAAAACAGAGAGGTAAGGAGGGTGATCCTTGAGCCTATCGTACACCAGCGGAATGGATTCTTCATGATCCGTTAAGTCACTTTCGGCGGCACCACGTGAGGACGTCTTCCGCCCACGTAGGGTTTCAGAGGAGTGAAAGCAATCTGGTTGGATTATATGTTGAGGGCAGCGGAAAAAGCCGCCTTCTCAGGCGAGGATGAAAAAACAGTATGGACACCTGGAAGTCACTCGTAAATGATGGGCCGACATTTTTGTGTAAGCCTACCAAATGAAGGTGACAAATTGATGAACCACGGCGAGAAAAAGGCAGCGTTGCATCGTTGGCTGATACTATGCAGAAAGCTAAAAAAGGATGCAGAACTGAAGGAAGGATATTCTTCTCTTATCCACCGATACTTAGGAATAGTGCCACTGATGTTATCGCTGAGAGCAAGAATAATAGAGGGGTATGGCACCTACCACACCACCCTCTAGTAAGCCCAAAGAAACCAAAAAAGCTAAGTGGAGGACCAAGACGCACTCCTGTTCTTAAGGTGACCAAACAACGATACTCTGAAGGAGCCTGTAGAGCTAGACCTGATGATTCACCCTTGTGGAGCTACTTCTTCGCCTGTTTGCGCAAGTTTGCCTCCAAAGAAAGCTGCAGAAGTATTTGGCCATGACTATGGCCTTAGAGCATCAGATGCAGCGACAAGTAGCCTTTATGTAGATGATCATCTTGCTTTGACGCAGGGACACTGATTCGTTGGCATTGACAGTAGGATTGTCACACCTGTTAGTGCGAGTTGGGTTTAGGCCGATTCAGCGGGCGAGCAATAGCCGTACTGTTCCTAGCAGAATAGAGTTTAGGGCTGGGAAAATCCAGTTAAGAAATTAGTTGCTGAAGCTTCCCAACACAGCGAGCATCAAGATTATTTTGGGACATGAAAATCGGCTGCTTCGTTTACAAATTTCGAGATCCGGTGTCTACCATCGACGCTAAGATTACTTTTGTTTCAGCTAGCTGCTACACACGACACTTCATGTTGGGTCGGACCCTATGTTATACCGGTAAACCGTTTGTTCCAGAGACTTTGCAAACTGCGTTTCGGGTGGGATCAACTGCTAGGATCTGAGATGCTTGATCAGTGGAAATAGTGCCGACGTACATTTGATGGAATACAGCATGTTCGTGTCCAAAGATGGCATGCCCCCAAGACTGAGTCAGAGGCAACTGGCGGGTGGATATCAAACACGGTTCGGCGGCTCGTCTGCTTCTCTTAGGTAAGAGTGTTCCACCGCTCTGCCTCGTGATGATGGCCAAACCAAGAGAAATGTCTCTAAAATCAGTAACTGTAGAGTCTCTGGATTAGTCTGCGGCCCTTTTGGCAGGTCATTCGGCCCAGATTATCAAGAGAGAGAGAGAGATGGACCTGCCTTTTTCCGAATTTTAACTTTAGACATATTCGACAGCTGATCCGCACCATAATAAAAGTAAACGGAGAACTTGCACGAATTTTGTAGTTAATAGAAAGTCCGGAATCCTTCAGTAATTGCTCCCGGCACGGTGACTACACGTGGCCGTAAGGGACGGCCCTGCAGACCTGGCCCCCAGAGGTATGGAACTGCTAAGCAGTGAAAGTAGCACATTGCTCCAGGGGCTCACATTCTCACAGGGGCAGGGATCTTAAAAACCTGTTGGGCAGAAAGGTTTGCAGATCCCAGAGGAATTATCAGAACCTAAGGAGAAGACGATAGTAGACACACTGACCAGTCCTTCAATTTGCATGTATCCAGAAAGGTCCTCTCTGGGATGAAAAACCGAAACCGGTGACGTGGATTCCACGGTTCTAGCAGAGCCTCTTAATACATGTAGGGGATCGGTCCTGGAAGACTTTGCTTTGGGGCTCCTAGACAGGGCCGAGGATCAAGAACAGGCCCAGAGGAGAGCTCACATTGGTTCAGCGAAAGGTATTCCCACTAGAGGCTTACAGCGTACCTAGTGTCAGTACGTCTACCGAGGTACAGGGGAACGGAAGCGGATTAAATAAAATTAATACGGTTCTCATTCTGGAATAAACTTCTCTTACACATCAGATCTTCTCAGTCTTAGTATGGATTCGTGCACGCTACTGATAAATTCCTTCCAGTCCCAAATGTGTTGAGCTTATTCAGCATTCACATAACAGAATGTTGAGCTTACGAGAAGGGCCTCGACTTTTAAGCCATTGCTCTGCTTTCTCACTTTACCCCACTTTCCCTAATAATTTCACCGCTTTTTAAATTCTGAAAGCCCTGTTTGGCCGCTTCTCCTTAGACTTCGCCGTCGACCTATTTAAAGCATGTCTGCGTCCGCTAGTTGTTTCTTTCATACCAACTTATGGGATCCTGCCAATTCCACTTTGAAATAAGTCCTTCCAGATGCGTTCGCACTTTTAGTGAGACCACCGTAATACTCCTCAAGGTTTGTCAGTATGCCTCATCCGCTCCACGAGTTATTACTTTTTTTAGTTATATCACGTCTGCGGCCCTGGGACCAACCTCAAAGACACTATAGGAACTGCATCGGTAACTACACCCTGGTCAGCTATGTATGTATACATATATATGTGTACATGTCTATAAATATATATATATATATATGTGTATATATCTATTTATATATAAATACATATAAATATGTGCATATATATGATCATTACTTCTTTGTATTTATTAGCACGAGCATGCTTACTTTGCCTCTTTTCCAAGCCAGGTCCTACCACGTATACTTCCACCCTCACCTCTGCGATTTTGAACTGGAAATTCTAGTCTCATTTCTTTCACTTAGCGTGACTCACTAACTGAGCTCAACATCCAGTTAGGACGTCACCATTTCTGTCCTCACCCTATCCCCCAGCTTAGTTTTTTCAGTAGTTTCATGCAGAACTTAGTCTTTTCTTTTGCTGAATGACTGTCCTAGGTGAAATAATCATTTCCCCATTGAATTATTTGGCTCCTACTTGCGCGCTTCCTTTTTAGGTCACCTTCCATGGCCTCAATTTGTCTCAGGGATCTTCTGCATTGATGAGCCCGTGCTTCACTTTCGTTCTTCTTTCCGCTAACCGTTGACCATCAGCTGGGCTATACCCAGACTGCACTCCTCTGTCTCACTTCCCTTTCCATCAATCCTCAGTGCCGGTCAACCACCTCGGGCACTACACTGATCACCTCCCTGGCTGGTGCACCTGGATAATAATGCTGCATGTCCCTCTACCACTCACTGTTCCCGTTGGCTCTGTTGTCCAAGTTCCCATAACCTGTCCAATTGGTCCTGGAACAGATACCCTTATCGTGGTTGCTCAGATCTCTGTACAACCATCAATGAACACTCACCCCAATCCCAAAGGCGCGGGGCGCCGTCATATCCCCAGCTTTGGTTGGCGCACATCGCGCGTTCAGGCCGTCCGCAACGATGTGCGAGCGCAACTAGGCTGGTGGATCACACCTCCTGTGTTCCATTCACGAAGTGTTTTTCAGGTTGAATGTCCAGCGCAAGGTCAGCTTCACCCACTAGCACCAGTTGAGGATTGCGTGCTCCAACTCTTCTCGCCCCACCGCATTCTTCATTGTCCGTGCGGACCTCATGCTCCCATTATTCTTCCGCCATGTTTAGCTCATCTGTCGTTCTTGTCAGCACTCTTATCACTTCCCTTCCGTTTCGTTCTACTTCTGTATGCACACCCATCCATTCTGTTTTTGTTCCCACCGTGTCTCACAACGACAACCCTCACAGCATGATGTCACTTCATTTATCCATTTTACTCTGCCCAAGCCCGAAGTATGTTCTTTTCCATCCATTTCGCCCCTGTCAGCTCCTAATCAGTATTCCCTTGGTACCTCCATGCGCTTATAAAGTTCATTGACCGCATACCTCACTAGAGACCATTTTGCGATATCCTTTTTGTCCATCCTATACCTTCCACCATTACGCACCAGACACATCCGTAACCATGACCAACACCGCGTAGCTTTCTCGCTGTTATCGGTATAGTTTTTATTAAGCTATCTAAGATAATCCCTAAAACTATAGCTCTAAGGTCTGTTGTCCGACCCAGAAAAATCAAGCGATTTTTTCTGAACATTAGTCCCTGGGACCACCCGGTGGTAAAAGATACACACAAAAGTGATCATTGAACTGCTCTTAGGGTCGGAGCTAAGCGAAACATCAGTCTCAGTGAAACCACACTAGCAGACTCTAAGACACCACTCAGGGAATCACCTTAGTAAAGAGACTAAAGCCGTCTTGACTTGCGTAATACATCCGGAAAATTTCAAACAGCACCATCCGCAGAAACTGCTTACAGTTTTTAGCTGAACAACTGATACATAATTAGTTCCACTGATATTGACCCCCCGTGGCTAATACTTTCTTCCCCACCTAAGGCTCACATATATTGGCCATACTCTACACTTAATCCTCTGCTTCCGTATAGCTCTCTTACCCCCGCATATTGCCACATCTCATCCGATTGGCCATCCACATCCTTACCACCATAGATATGCCTACATCTCCTCCCAACCGACCCAAAATCACTGCCAGCAACCGCCGTCGCAAGACTGCTAAACTGCAAAACTCACTGAATAACTGCTCAGTCTCTCTGGTAGATATACTTGGACATGCTAATAGACAAACTACGGAAATGAGCAAAAATCTGAGCAGTCCTTCCTCTCGCATTGACTCCGCTGATCAAATTATCAGTCAACTGATGCCTATAGCATTCTTGCTTGATCCAGCCGCACACCATACCCCAACCAATCTACTACTGGCCATGAAGTTTGTGGACACAATTGCCTCGGAAATCTCCAGACGGATAAAAAAGGCAAACAGTGCGGTTGTTTTTAACATTCCAGACCGAATACCTCTCTCAGCTGCTAAAAATATGATCTTAAGCGCTTGCAACCTTGACTCACAACTGTGCCACTGTATTAGACTCCGCAAAACCTCCCTACGCACCACCTGTCCACTGCTGTTCCAGTTTACAAATGAAGTTGTCGCCAAGATTTTTATCAGCCGGCAAGCGTTAGTCGTAGCCAAAACCGGCTTCAAGTGCGCCAAGATATTTCCTGACAAGACCCCACTGCAAAGAGAGGTGCACAACAGTCACGCCCAGAACAGTAACCCCGGTGTTAGCGCAACCAACAATCCACCCCAAAACTCCGGGGCACCTATCACTGGCCATCACCCGATGTTGCCATCTATTGCAGATTACAATGCAACCGTAGATTTAGACAGTACGCCAATTTCCTCACCCAATGAGCCACCTGGCAAACGCCCCAATATCCAGAATAGCCCAAGCAAATCTCCAGACTGGAACAAGCGCCCCAACGTCCACAAAACTGATGAAGGTTCCTCCAACTCATCCACCCGCGAGCTCATGTACTCCACAAGTCTAGATGACCCCATTCCTTCTACTAGATCCATGTCGGGTTATTTAACCATACCTAAAAATCACTGCACCATCAACCCACCTCCGTCTACACCCATGCATCCTGTTACCTCTGGCATTTTTGATAACTCAACCAGGCCCCTAAGCCCACCATCTGCACCCACCCATTTGCAACCAGAATGTGTCTGGTTACCACCTAGGCCACCACCGCTAATTAGCCCGTCAGTGCAGATTGACCCTCAGAAGTTAACACCTCGTCACCAAAAGAACAAGGCCCATCAACGTAACGCACATGCAAACCATAAGGTAATGACTCAGTCACGTGAAATTTTACGAGCCCCCTATGCGGCTGGGAATCCTAGTTTTCCATCTCGGCTAACTGCCTTTTCATTTCCACCCTACTCGTACCCACCTTATCCCCCCCCCATTCACCGCTCATTTACATTACTATCCGCCACACCAACTACTCTATACCTCAACCGTTACCCAGTCCCTCCCTGAGAACCATCTCGGTGCCTCACCCAGCTTCCCAATCACACAAGACCCATCCAAGTCTCTTGGCCCAGTACTGCCATCCATCCGTGGCCGCTTTTTTCCTGCCGGCCCCCTTCGAGAATATTCCCCGCATTCAAACTACTCTCCCAAACAGCACCTCCCCATCCCTCTCCCCTCACACTATCCCCCTCCAGGCTTCAACTCATCCAATCCGTGGAACAACTGAGGTCCTCCCCCCATCTTTGCCCTATATTTCACTGGAATTACCACCCTCATCACCACTACCGAACCCCCCACCATATCCACCACTACCGAGGCCTGTATCATCCCTCTCAGTCATACTTGTAAATGCCCGTTCATTACTGCACAAAACTAAAGCCATCCGCAGCATCGCTGAGCCCTCTGACTTTGATATTATCATTGTAACTGAAACATGGCTAACAGATTCCGTCCCGTCAGATCGAGTCTGTCTAGTTGGCTACCAGATGTTCCGAAGGAATAGGCCTCGTCGTGGGGGAGGCTGTCTAATTTATGTCAAAAACACTCTGCTGGCCATTCCACTGTCACACACAACTCTGGACGCCATTCAGGATTCTCTGTGGTTAACAATTCCCTTACTTAATTCCTATCTTCATATTGGTTGCATCTATAGGCCACCCGATTCCAACGCTATGGATCTTACCAAGATTATTGACGCTTTCAACTATCTTTCATTGCTGCCCTGTTCCTCCAAACTCATAGCGGGGGACTTCAATGCACCGAGCATTTGTTGGAATACTCTATCCGCCCCAAACAACTTACTAGATTTTATGTCATGCATCCGCGTTGGGCGCTGGATCCAACATGTAACAGTCCCAACCAGAGGTAACAACATCCTTGATTTGTTGTTTACTATTGGTTTATCAGATGTTTCAGCCAGTACGCTCGACCTCTTTCCAGGAAGCGACCACAGAATGGTGTCATGCACCTTCGTGGTTCCGCAATCTTTTGAAAAATTCCACCCACCCAATCATTACTCTTCGGCAGTCAACTGGGTCAATCTTATCTGCACGCTTCGATCGTTAGACTGGGACGACTTTTTCCTGCAAAGCGACCCTCAGCTGGCTGCTAATTTACTATATTCTAACCTATCATACTTGCTGTCCAAAATCACTACTACTCGTATCACATCAAACCGAGTCTGTAGTTCAATCCTGAGCCGAATGCAAAACAAGTACCTGAAGTTCCAGAAGGTGTACCAAACCAATAATGACTTATCGTCATTCTTGCAGCTCCAACGTCTCTCGGTAGCAATCAGAATGAAGACTGATGATATGCTCAAAAAACAAGAAGTATCTGCCTTGCAATGCCATGATACTTCCTCAAAGTTGGCATACCTAATGAAGAATAGAAATCAGAGCAAACCAGTAAGTATCCCCTCTCTAATCTTAGAAAATAACGACCACATTACCTCACCTGTAGCGATAGCCGAGGCGCTTAACTCCTACTTTGCTGCATCCATGACTACGAACCCCCTTACTTTATCCCCATGCATAGACCCTCTCACCGAGCACTCACTGTCTGATTTAGAATTTAAAGAGGTGACCAACCAGATTACCCGTGTCCGGAAGTCCTCACACCTCGGCCATGATGGTGTTCCGCCGACACTTCTACGTCTTGGAGGAACTGATGTCGCAGCCTTACTATTGAAGGTCTACAATCTATCCATCAAGTTTGGCATATTTCCCTCACAGTGGAAGACTGCGGTCATCATCCCAATCCATAAGAAGGGACCAATACATGACCCCTCAAATTACCGCCCTATCAACCACACTCCAATTGCTTCTAGGTTGATGGAACGCCTCATCAAACAGCGGATGTCCGACTTCCTGTTGTCCCATAACATCATCCATAGTGGGCAGCATGGCTTCCTAAAATCACGTTCATGCACCACCTGTCAGTACGACTTTTTTAACCTCATAACGGCGGCCGCCGACAACGCTTAATCTATCATCATCATATACCTTGATATGACAAAGGCTTTCGACCGCGTCCCTCACGCTTTGTTACTAACCAAACTCAAAGCTCATGGCTTTTCCGGTTCGCTTTTATCTTGGTTAACATCTTATTTATCGGACCGTTCACAAGTGGTTTCCATTGATGGGTGTCTCTCACAACCTGCTCCAGTCACCAGTGGAGTTATACAAGGCAGTGTACTCGGTCCTTTACTATTTCTCATCTACATAAATGATATATTTCCCACCTTGCACCATGGTACCCCATTCCTTTTTGCTGATGACGTTAAGATTGTCTATGAGTTTCCTCGTCAAAACCTCAACATCATGCTGGATGATATCTCTAGTGACCTAAAGCGACTCGGGGATTGGTGCAATTCATGGAATATGGACTTTTCGACCTCGAAGAGCTGCTACACAACATTCAGATGTCAAGTGGCCCCCGGAACCCTGCTTATCCACGACCTACCCATTTCGTACAGCCCTTTAGTTCGAGACCTTGGTCTCCTTTATTCTTGTAGCTTTAGGTTTTCTGAGTATGTTCCACTCCAGATTGCACAGATGAGAAGAACCACTGGTCTCATCTCCAGAACTTTTCGGCTAAATGATTGCAAACTGCTCATTTACAAGTCTCACGCCAGGCCTCTCCTTGAATACTGTCCCATTATCTTCACCAACATGACGAAATCCGACCGCATTTCTCTGGAGTCCGTGCAACGCCAATTCACCAAACAATTAGTAGGCTTTTCCTCCAGTCTATGTTACAAGGATCGATGCATCCTACTCAATCTTGACCCTCTATGGTTGCGTCGCATGAAGCTCAATTTGTGCTTCCTGTTTAAGCTGTATCACCGTACGGCCTTTTCGTGTACCGAACCCATTCGTCTCACTCCCTCCACGAATTATGCTCTACGCCATTGGTCACTGCAGCTCTCTATTCCTAGATCAAAACTAGCGTTAATATCTAACTTTTTCCTTATAAAATACTCAAAGTTATGGAATAAACTCCCGCTAAACATCCGCGAAAGTCTCTCAATTTCCCAGTTCAGAGGCTCGCTGGATCAGTTCTTGACTGTTCCCAATGTGATCCTTCTTACCGGCCTGACCGTCACCGAAGAGGTGGCCTACGAAAACGGGTTTGATTACTAGGATTACTGCACTAGAACTTTCATTTCTCACCCGATGACAAACGCCAGGGCAACAATTCTCTTTTACGTTATATTGCTTACAATCTATACTACTGTAGCCACAGTTTGCTGACTTTTATAACTATACCTAGTTTAATGCTTGCCGGTTCTCCTAATTTTAGACAATGTTCCTGTTCTATTGCCAACCAGTCTAAGTTTCTTAGTCTTAGATGTCTCCACAGAAAATAAGTACGTGGCTTCGGACCCTAGGACACTGAGTTCCGCCGTCTACCACTTTACTCGATCCTTTCACTCCTCTCCCGTTCATCTTGGCTACCACCACTCACCTGGGTTTTATGCCCGGCCTCAATTCGCCTTTCTTAATCACCTCATTCCAGAATCTGTTATCCCAGAAGCCCACCTGCTAGTACTTACTTGGTGGCTTTTCCTCTCGTCTCACCTCTGTATCTACCATGCACCAACTACTATCATATTCTCTCTTATGCACCACACCATTTCCCATCAGCAGAGCTAAACTCATCTGCACCAGCTAGCTCGGAATGGACTCTGATGGTCTTAGGCATGGCCTGGCGCTGTATGAGACTGACACACGTATGCTAGCTTGTGCTTTACAACGTTCGTTGTCCTACTCCGTGTGTTGCATAATCCCATCCTGCATTTTCCCAGCCCATGCTAGCGAAACCCCTGATGTCAACGGCACCCATACCATTGCGTCGTTGGAACGTGGGGAAAACAGACCACCTCCAGCAGTTGCGAAAAAAGACAAATACGCATACAATTACGATCGGGCGGAGGGGCTATGGAAAGTTCCTATATGGGCTCAACCACCCCTCTGTTAGGAAACAAAAAATAATAATAATAATAAAACTGAAAAAAGAGAACAGTGAAAACGAAAAAGACCTCGTGGGATCGATTCGATCTCCAAATACCACTGACATCGGGCTGTGAAGGAATTGGGCAACCTTCATCTATGGGAAAGTATCCCATCAGCTCAGACCTGATCCTTCGAAAGGGGAAACCCCACATCGCCCTTGTTCGCTCGACAAGCTTTGGTCTTCACGCTCGAGACTGACTGGGGTGACAGCGCACTGGACTCTCCACATACGCCTTCCCATCCCCCGCTCTAAGTTTCAACCACCCCATACCCACCATAAGCGCACCTAGCATGCACGTCGACGTCAAATACAATCGCTACCACAGCCCTGACCTTCAACCCATTGACCTGGACAGAGTATCGACGTACCTGACGAATAACGGCAACCTCGATGAAGCCCGGAAAAGGAAAAAAAGAGATAAGAACATAGTGGAAACCGGTCACCTTTTCCATCTATACCCCTCTATCGTCCGTCATCTTTTTTTAGAAAGCGGTCTTCTCGATGTCCTAGCATCCAAGCCACGCTAAGGTTTACAACCCTACCTAACAGTAACCACTGCCTCCTGCCAACTACAATCACTACCGCAGCCTGCTCACAATTAAGTTAAATCTCTGAAATGCAGACGCAGCAGCCCACCGGGTTTACGCTATCTTGCTGGCCGGTGGTAGTACTTATCAACCCCCTGCAACCCTATGTTACTTAAGCTCTCTAATTAGAACCCAGATCAAAGTACGAAATGTAACACTGACAGTCCACATAGACCCAGTCAGTTCATTATTAATTGTCGCTATTTATTATCATAACTAACAGCTGGAACCACTTCCAGACTGCTAACACCATTTATTTCAGGTTTGTCGTCGCCCACTCTCTCGGGCACCACTTTTGGTGACCAATGTCCACACTTTGACCTGTACCGACAGAGATCTAATGGCATCTTTTATACCAAACGGGATTGCAATCGGGCCACACGACCTAAAACACCCCCAAATGCTTACAAGCAGATTGATAGACGTCTCCTAACGCAACACCTCTACTACTGATGTCACTGTTGGAGGCTTCAGAAATAACAGTTCGCAAGCAACCTTCTATTGATTGATTGACACGTCCCTTACCCCGCCTGATGAACCATACCCACGGGATGCTGCACATCACCTTGGTCTCATGTGAAACAATCCAATAACAGAGCCAGAATACGCAACACAGGAATTTTTTCTCCTTAAAATTCGATACGTTATCCGAACGCGAGTCCACTTGTCCCTCACATCCTTGGTTCCCAACAATGATGCCGAAGATCACTGAGAATCAATAAGTCAATATATTTGTCAGCATAACAGAACAATAAGGCGCGAGCCTACAAGGAGATTTTTCGCTCCGTTTTCTCTTCCAAGATTTCATTTTTCTTTCGATCGGTATCCAGCCTGAAATTGACTCTTCACCAGTTAAAGGCCTTCAAGTTGCGCTGCCTTTTTTTCTGAATGATAAGGGTTATTGATCCCGAACCTAAACTCACCTTATATATGGATTGCTGTTTCCTCCACATTCATCAACGTTGCCTGTCCATTTCCACAAAGTTTCCTCATGTCCCCTCGTTTCATGATGAACTCCCTCTATTAGAATCGGGAATATCCATCATTCCGGGCCAACTTCATCTCCATAGAGAGCCGCTCTCTTCATATTCACCAAAGTTCACGGTTGTACTCCCATTCATTTCTTTAACCTCTCCATGTCCATTACTTATTCCGTGCATAGAACCCGCAATAGGCCTCAGTTACCCACATCTTGCATTATTATGACTTATAACGCATTCCTAGCGCTATATTTTTACGATATATTTTGTATTTTCACAGACCACCACCAACCAGTCGAATCCGAAACCAAACCGTATTTGCCGCGCAAACCTTTATAATTTCAGTCGACTCAAACTATCTCTAGCTATATTGTTTTGCTTCTGACGACTCCACTCGCTTTCTTGAAATTCGTGTATAGTTCATTGTTTTGAGTAACGTTGTACACCATGATCATGCGCTTGCGCATGCGTCTCGACCATGGTCGAGAAATATACTCTCGTTTATCAACTTCTGCAACCACCATAAAAGAACTCGCCGTTCCAACCTCTGCAGTTTTTTACAACCAAATTTATTATTTTCTTACCACCTCCATATTTTTCACATCTGAATCCGTAATTCTTCCGCGGATCTTCCTCTTAGGCAGTGAATCGATCAGGAACTTCTATCCCAATCCATTGGTGTAATGGATTGTAAGCACGCGACTCTTCAGTTCTGGTCTCCCAACTCCGACGCACAACCATTTTTCGTGCATTTTTGTTCGACCACAGGCTTTCCCGTCCGGATTCTTTTCTTATTCTTGGTCTTTATCCTGTGTCATCTGCAATGAAACCATTTGATTGGTTATTTCTTACCTGGTTTTCTTTGGTCAACACTCTCGTCTGCTTCGTACACTGCTCCTCACAGGCATCTTCACTGTGCCTTTCGGGCTGCAATGCGTTTCCGCTTTCCACTCAGTGTAATGTCATCATAACGTTATCGATCTCTCTCACAGTTTCAAACCATGCGATCCGCCATTACCTGATTTTCTGATCCCCCATTTCCTTATTTCTCTTCTATGTTAGTCGCTGTTACAACTGCGGCATCTTTTCACACAGTTCTTCTAACCCCAAGTTACCATTCCCCAGTGATCATTTACACCTCTCCAACCACCCCGTACTTCCACTCGCTCCGCATTCTCCATCCTTTTTCGCGGCCACCTTCTTGCTGCATAGTATACGTCCATTTATTAAGGCTCCACCCATGTTCGGCCGTCACCATATGCCACACCTGAAGCAACCATACTGTTAGATTCACTCTTACCAGTGTTCGTCCAGCATTTCCGTCATATTCCCTCATTTGTCAACTTTCGTTCACAGCCGTCACCCCCGTGCTTCCAAAACTGGTTCGATTTTGCTGTTTGTCTCCCACGTTCACCTGTCATAAAGAAATTCATCAGGGTTTATCCACGTTAATTCCGCACCTTTTGACACAACGCTACCTGTCTCTTCCAACCATTGCTACCTCCGTGTTCCGTCTCTTCACTGCTACTTGCTCCTGCTCTGATATATATATGCCTGTATGAATATTTTTGTATCCACATATTTTCTCCGCCTCCTTCAGTTCTTCGCCGGCCAGTTCTTTTGCCACCATGCCACCGCCCCTCTTGATATGCGTCCACTTTGTCCATAACTGTGCCTCACATTTACCGTATTTCGATCCTTCCGCGGCATCGCTGCCATCTGAATTACTCTTTAAGTCTTGCATTGCCAGATCCCTGTTTTTAAACTGACACCGTCCGTTTATTGCAATAACGCATAGTTAATGGCTACCTAGTCCCCAGCCATACAACTCAATTTTCTGTTCTTTTCTTTTCTTCTTTCTTCCTTTTATTCTTCATCGTTTCTCGTGAAGATAGTTTCTCATGCCGATTTCCAGTCTTCCGCCTGTAGAACTCATAGACTCCGTTCTCCCCAACTTGACTCAGTCAGGTGCTCCAGCTGACCTTGGTCTCCAAATTTGCCTGGCCCAAATTTGAGTCCTTCTCAGAATTCACTTAAACTCTTTACATTGCTCCCTGGTGTACATACGTTTATCTCCCTCTCATCTCCTTCCTATTTCTTCCTACCCCCTCTGTTTTACGTATCTCTAAATTCTCCATGAACTTTGCCTGTCAATTTTGTCGCTTGTTAAATTTTGTTCATGCTTAGGGCATGTTTCGGGGGTCTCCGAAATAAACTAATGTTATTATTATTATTCACAAACTGCTACGCGTCAGTGGGCGGCCGCTTTGCTGGAATTTATCCGGCATTTCTAAACTTTCAGTAATTCTGCTTAACGGGCTCCTTGCAACGTACTTATTCATTAGACAATATCACGGGCTGGAATGCCACACTGATTATACGCAAGTGCTGGCCCAGGTTCGTCGAAGGTTGAGGATTTTTCAAAATAGAGCCGCAGCTCATCGAATTATTGGTAGGTGTTTAAAATAGAGGTAAGAGTCGGCTCCACCAAATAACCAACAAATGGTTCCGTTAAAATCGGAGCTTACCAGCATCTCTAGACAAGCATTCGCTCATGTTGGCTTCGATTACTTCGGACCGTTTTTGTCAAGAGTGTGAGGGTGGAAGGCAGATTTAGTGGTTGCTTGTTTTTGTGCCTAAACTTCTGGGTGGTGCATATCGGTTAACCACATTTGCCCGCCACAGAACCCTTCATCCGGGCCCTAATTAGGTCCATGGCTAGTAGAAGGCTGCAAAATGTAATACGTAGTGAGGACGGCAGTAATTTTAAGGGAATGCTGGCTGGACTGCGCATCCGCCTTCGGACTCCCCACGAAAAAGAAACGGTAGTAATTTGTTGGAACGTGAGATAGGTTTGCATTCTGGTCCACCTGAAGCAAACCACTAGGGAGGCGCATGGGAGAGGTTGACATGGTCAGTTCTGAGAATATTACAATCAGCGGCCCATAGTTGAAATAATGACGGATGAGACCCTCTCTACATTCCTGACCGAAGTTGAAACAATAAGTAACGATCGACTTTTGCTTCACATGACAAGGGATGGTTAGGGTTAGGAGTTTTACCGCCCGACGGGATTCAGCTACCTAGAGAAAATATCAGGCTGATAAATATCACGGCATTTCGTCGGTCTCTCGTAAGGCCATGGCCGAGGGTTCACGTGCTTGCGGACACCTTTTGGAAACAGTGGACAGAGAAACACGTGTCATCTTTGCAACAAAATACTTATGGCTCAGAGTCGGAAAGAATATGAAGCTGGATAGTTTGTTGTTGATATTCACGTATTGTCTTTGTAGAAGTCAGTGGACACTGGAGGTTGCCAGCGAAGTCTATCTTGACAAGGCGTACCTGGTTAGAAAGGTATTGGTAAACATGTCGTGCGGGACTGTTAGACGAGAAATGTGCAAACCGTGCCTATCGAAGAGGATGGCTAGTTGGATTGTATATACTAGGTAATGTATATATCTCTACCCCAATACGTATCGATCATTCCAGTAAATAGGCCAACATTTTACAATAATTATTAATTTATTCACCTACGACAGGTGAGGTATCCGCAATGTATTTCCAATGGTGGTATTACTTTTGCTGAATTTGCATCGACTCAGTAGTAATGGTGAGACGAATTTAGTCAGCATAATTGATTTCTTGAAAGCGCGAATCCAGCTCGCTCTCCAGTCGGCCCTCAGAGTTGCCCAGGTCAGTTTTCCGGTTACGCTGTGGCAACATAATGGACCACGTCCGCATTTGCCATATAATTTGGTTGCGCTCCCTTCCTAAGGAAGCGAGACCCTGGAAAGGCAAAATACTTGGTTTTGCCCATCAGCCCCAACAGTGCTGTGGCATGCGATCCATGCCGCTGTCCAGTTTTGACCCCACCTGATAACAGGTGACGCTGACGTGCCTCAGCCCCGCCGTCACATGCGATCCATCGTCGGTCTCGATCAGGTATTTTTTCTCTCTCAGTTAAGACAAATGCCCACATAAACTATAGCCAAAAATGATTTTGGAAAACCACGGAAGGATATGCCCATAATGCAAGTTAATGCTCTGTGGTACCTCACACTGTGTCTCAGCGTCTGTGCTACCTTCCAGGGTCACTAACGGAGTGGGCAAAATGCTGGCCGTCACCCTAGAAGATCATGCGAATGGTCTGCTATTACTCTGGTGCACAATGCTATTGATCTTTAGGCAATTGATAAAAGAATGGACTCCAGCTCAGCAGCTGACTTTGCACAGCATAACAAAGTTCGGCGTGATCCGTGTGATTGAACTGTTCATTGTGAGTACGCAAAAATTGTTGATAAATCAACCAAAAGTAAATGGAACGGGTTTCAAGTGAGCGGATGTGCACATCCCAGAGAAGGATTACAGCCGCTGGAGCAAGGTGGTGACAAATTCCCAGGTTGGAACCAAAATCCATCAGAAAGACTTAAAATGGTTGATTTTACCCTTCTATGCTTTCCATATGGTTTACTAATTCACCCGTTTTTTCAACTGGTCAGTGTCGGCCGAGTTTACTTCCAATTTGCTCGGGTTGAAAATAAGCTATTTACTTGTCAACAAGCCTCTACGAAATCTTTTAGCCTGAACTTTGGCTACTTGTTTGGTTTGGTCCCTACATCGGACGGACCACAGTCAAGCGGGCATTTGTTCTGTTTTCTTTACTTTCGCGTTGATTATCTAGATGTCGCGCTGGTTGAGCAAATGATCCTTTAAATATCGCCCAGTTGATGTTATGGTCCTCGCGTCGATACTTTTCAGGGTTTGTGATAGAGACGATCGTGGTCGATTTTGCGCGGGTCTAGAAAATCCGAGACAGGCTGCCGCAGCGAGATGTACCCGATAAGTCGAGAGCTCGCAAGATCAGTTCGCTGCAAGCTATGCAACTCATTGCATCGGTTATCAGATTTTCTGATCTCTCATAGAACGAGTGTGCCCAGTCGGTGGTCCGCGGCAGAAAAGGCGGGATCATGATTTCTATGTTTGGGTGACTCTCACTGAGCATCAGAATGAAGCTCCAGGGTGGAATGTGGCCGGGACCTAGGGGTAGGAAGTAATCGTCCGTTGCTACAGGTCCCTCAGAAAAGTGGGACTGCTCAACCGGACGAGCCGAGGCTCATCTGTTCTACAGGAGGTGATGATTGCCAACCGGTGAGATTAAGCATAGCGTGGGTAGACGTTGTGACACCTAAAGGAATGAAGGCTGTCTTGGCATTTTTGGAATTGGAGCCGGATACTTCGCTGGTTGGCTGCGAGCTTATCGAGTGATGTGTCCAGCGCACGGTCAGCCCCACCCACTAGCACCGGTTGCGGATTGAAAAAAAACGAGAAAACAGAACAAAAGGAATACCTTTCATATACTCAAAATCTTGCTGTCTCCTCCAGCCAATATTGACTCTCCATCGTGCTCGCTTCAAATTTGCCTTCATAACCTAACGCTTTTTTCGTCCGGCAAAAGCTGCTTTCTTTGGTGCATAATTATTGCATACTTAAAAACCCATCAACACTTCTGGCTCATTATTCCTGGTCCACTTCCCGCGGTTTCATGCCAAACTAATCACCAGTCTTATTTGCAAACTTAACCACTCTCTAAGATAAAGCCCACCCCTTTTTGCTACTTTTACAGACATACATGAGAAATAACGCATTTATTGCTGTCACTAACTTCCGTACCACAATCTCCAGACAGTATATGACACTGCGAAATTTATCTCTTGAGATTCCCAATAATCGACGACTCTGTGTTTGCTTGCTTTCTCTGCCAGCTCCGCTGTTTGCCCACTTAGAGCTGTTGCATTGCAATGTCCTCATCTTGCACGGTCTCGTGTCTCACTTTTGCACATCTGGTAGGCTCTTGTGCCGCAGTGTTCTGTTCTGTCACCACAAAGTGGTCCACCTTTTGTACCAAACAAACTGATAGTCTTCTGCCCATCACTTCATCCTTTTTGCCAGCTGTGTCCATCCTATTGTTGTAGTTGAGCACCACGCAACAATTTTTTCGCTAATTCCTAGTTCATGCTGATGCATCACATTCCTTTTTTCTGAAAGCAAAACAATCCACTCAAAGTCCATATGTTTTATCCGGTCACTTCCTTCAACATCACTCTGGCAACCACGGTCCAGATGTGTAGTCCATTTGGTTTATCACAAACACTCCGCCCATATCCGGCTGCCGAACTTTGCAAACCTATTCATCGGTTGTTCTTTGTATTTCCTTTCCCATTCTCCATTCCGATAGATTGTCTCAAACACTTCCGATACTTGATAGATTTTTTTTCACCACGTGAAGTCTTTGGTGAGAATTATCAGTATGTAAATACCTACCTGTCATTCAAACGGTAATCCCCATTGCAAGCCACGTTTCTGCCACTATCGTAGCTACGCACCACAAGTCGATTTTTTTGTCAGTGACCAGTTTCTTGCTGATGCATTACATTCCTCTTTTCTGAAAGCAAAACAATCCACTCAAGGTCCATATGCTCAATCCGGTCACTTCTTTTACCATCAATTTGACACCCACAGTCCAGTGTGTTGTCCGTTTTGTTTTACAACTGGCTCAACCGATATACGGTCATTGTACCCCAAAATTGCTATCCTCGACCGATTTTCTTGGTATTTATGTATTGTGCCACAATTTTTCATCGTCTAATTTTTCATCGCAACTCCTCTCATACATTGTAAAGCTCTATTGCTTGAATACGTCTCCTTCAGGAATGTTTCTTCTTCACGATATCCATGTATCCGTCAATCTAGTTTAGTTCTCCGACAGGACAGTCTTCCTTCTGTATGATTTGTGTGATTTTGTACCACTCTCCACCCACCCTACACTTTGGCAGAATAACTAGGCCCACCTCCAGCCGGACCGACCACTTAGCCTTGAGTTTAAATTCACCGGGCGGTTTCGCAGCAATTGACTTGAATGCCTTCTCTTATATTTAATCGCGTTCGCATAATTGTGCAGTCCTACTGTAACTTTCATTCAGCTTTCAACTGTACTGTTTGATCTTGCATTGCAGCATGCTTCGAGGTTATCCGAAATAAACTATTATTATTATTACAACTGATAAGCGAGCCCACCTCTCTCAAGATCTGCAAGGTGGTGGGGATTAACGCTAAAAGCTGAATGAGGCTGACCTTGCAGTTGACATCTTTGAGTGATGGAGGTGGAGTAGAAATCGGGGAAGCCTTTGCTTTAAAAAGTTGGCCAAGGAGGCCAGCCGACCGTATCCGATCAGTTGCCAAGAGCTGGTCTCATCTCAAAGACACACCACTAGAAGAAGTATCTAGTCCACATTTCGATATGCTAATTCTGTTCAGTGTACCGGAAGCTCACTGAGCGCTCGAACAAACCATGGACAATCGAAAGGAACCTTTTTCTACGCTTAGATGAACATTATGCGGACCACGGGCGAAAGAAGTTTACCAATCTCCATGAGCAAATTGTTTAGCGGTTGCTGAGCGAAGCGCCTACTTTGAATACACCCAGCTTTTTGTACTGGATCCAACGGTCCATTTCAGTAAATTGAATTTTATTCAAAAAAGACCGCTCGGTGCTCTCTGCAGTGAAGTCAAAGGCACAGCGTCGTGACGAGCAATAAAAATTGCTTTGCCCAGGTGACCAATGAAGAATTCCCCATCCACAAGCCAAGAAGTAGCCCGGAAGCGCTTGATACACCTCAAAAAAGATCTTCTCGGGGAACCAATTGAAATTCGGATGCCAGGAGGTCGTGCAATGCTACTTGAAACTGGCTGACTGAGTGCCAGAGCACGGCATCCAGAAGGAACTGCGTGACCAGTGAAGCAAGATTTGCCTTCTGCCAAAGCAACAATCGCTGAGCTGAGGTCTATGTTCACAAAAGGACTCAGATTGACTGTACTGTTACTGGGTATTCGCGTGGCGACCTAGTTGAAAGTGTACTCTGCCAGAGTCGGACTGAATTTTGCGTAGTGGAGAGATTCTGTAACTACTTTACAGCATGGGAAAAGGAAAAAACTGGAGGGTTGTTCGAAAAAACGGGGAGCTCAATGTACACGCCGGAGGAATCAGTAAGGAGTCTGCTGATAATTCAAACCAAAAACTGTGCACAAAATAAAGAAATAGCCTGGGACCGCCTCGTACTGAATAATTCGGCATTTTATTCCATCTGCTCCCATATGCATATTCACTTCAACCCATCCTCCTTGAAGGATGATGAAAAGGCACTAAGTTTCGATTTTCTGTACAACTGGCTAAGAGGTGAAAAAGAAAAAATTGTCAACGTTTCACTTAGATTGACCAACCATGGCTTATCAACTGAAATCACATTGTAAAGTTATTCCGGCCCTTGGAGAAAAACATCTATTCATGGCTCCAAGAGTATTGTTTTTCACAATTTCTCTACAAACACAACCACGAAACATTGATCAGTGTCAGTATTCGATCAGTTTGCAAGTTTGGGTGTGCTTCAGCACCCTCCTTCCCACACTTTTTTGAGGCTGATTTATAACCAGAAACCCGTTTTCATCCTCATCAGGAGACCTGGCGTATAAATTCCATATAATTCTGCGTTAAACTTTTGGTTTCTCAGTTATGCGCCATATCTCACAGTAACCTCAAAGGTTCAACAGCTTTGAAACGTTACTCTTGAAGTGGCTTTCGACCAATTTCCTTGTTGATATGCTGTTCTGATAAGCTCCGCAGCACACTCACTTTCGAGGCTGATTCATAATCAGAAACTTATTCCCATTTATTTGAAGGAACTTGATTATGAAGCTGTTTAGCTCTTCTGCTATCCAACCTTTTCGTTTTGCATGACATCTCCCGATCACTTAGGGGCGGCATTTAATTTCTATTGCTCTGAGCGACTTTTAACCAAGTTACGCCGACTCATTGTCGAAATAATTGGTTTCATCTTCGGGCTACGTTGCCTAACCTTTTGCAGCAAAACGTTCGATCCAGGAACATCTTCATTGTTATCGTTTGTCCAAGTGTTTGCGTTGGTCTTCTGATGAACACGCCATTCACCGCGTAGCCTTCTCGCAGTTATCGGTATAGTTTTTATTAAGCTATCTAGGATAATCCCTAAAAGTATAGCCCTAAGGTCTGTTGTCCGACCCAGAAAAAATCAAGCAATTTTTTTCTGAACACTATTCCCTGGGACCACCCGGTGGTAAAATATACATGCAAAAGTGATCTTTGAACTGCTCTTAGGATAGGAGCTAAGCGAAGTATCAATCTCAGTCAAATAACACTAGCAGACTCCAAGAAACCACTCAGAAAATCACTTTCGTAAACAGACTAAAGCCGTCTGGAATTGCGTAATACATCCGGAAAATTTCAAACAGCACCATCCGCAGAAACTGCTTGTAGTTGATAGCTTAACAACTGACACACCATTAATTCCGCCGATAGTGACCTCCCGTGACAAGCACTGTCTTCTATGACTTATATGTATTGGCAATACTCTGCACTTAATCCTCTGCTTCCGTATAGCTCTCTTACCCCCGCATATTGCCACATCTTGTCCGATTGGCCATCCATATCCTTACCACCATGGATATGCCTACACCCCCTCCCAGCCGACCCGAAATCACCGTCAGCAACCGCCGTCGCAAGACCGCTAAACTCCAAAACTCACCCGATAACTGCTCAGTCTCTCTGGTAGATATACCTGGACATGCCAATAGACAACCTACGGAAATGAGCAAAAATCTGAGCAGTCTTTTCTCTCAAGTTGACTCTGCTGATCTGATTAACCGGCAATTGATGCCTATATCGTTCTTGCTTGATCCAGCCGCACACCATATCCCAACCAATCTACTACTGGCCACAAAATTTGTGGACACAATTGCCTGGGAAGCCTCCAGACGGATAAAAAAGGCAAATGATGCAATTGTGTTTAACATTCCAGACCGAATACCTCTCTCAGCTGATAAAAGTATGATCTTAAGCGCGTGCAACCTTGGCTCACAACCGTGTCACTGTGTTAGACTCGGGAAAGCTTCCCTGCGCACCACCTGTCCACTGCTATTACAGTTTACGAATGAAGTTTTCGCCAAGATCCTTATCAGCCGGCAATCGTTAGTCTTGGCCAAAGCCGGCTTTAAGTGCGCCAAGATATTTGCTAACAAGACCCCACTACAAACGGAGGTGCACAGGAGTCAAGCCCAGAACAGAAACCCCGGTGTTAGTGCGATCAACAATCCACCCCGAAACTCAGGTGCACCTATCACTGGCCACCACCCGATGTTGCCATCTATTGTAGGTCCCAATAGAAGCGCAGATTTAGACAGTAAGCCAATTTCCTTACCCAATGAGCCACCTGGCAAAAGCCCCAATATTTTGAATAGCCCAGGCAAATCTCTAGACTGGAACAAGCACCCCAGCATCCACAAAACTTATGGAGGTTACTCCGGCTCATCCACCCACAAGCTCATGTTCTCCACAAGTCTAGATGACCCCATTCCTTCTACTAGCTCCATGTCGGGTTGTTCAACTGTACCTAAAAATCACTGCACCATCAACCCGCCTGCGTCTACACCCATGCATCCTGTTACCTCGGGCACTTTCGATAACTCAACCAGGCCCCTAAGCCCACCCGCTGAACTCGCCCATTCGCCACCAGAATGCATCTGGTTACCACCTAGGCCACCACCGTTGATTAGCCCGTCGGTGCAGATTGACCCTCAGAAGTTAACACTTCGTCACCAAAAGAACAAGACCCATCAACATAATGCACATGCAAACCATAAGGGAATGGCTCAGTCGAGCGAAATTTTACCAGCCTCTTGTGTGGCTGTGAATCCTACGTTTCCATTTCGGCTAACTGCCTTATCATTTCCACCCTACTTAAACCCACCTTATCCCCCCCAACCACCGCTCATTTACATTACTATCCGCCACACCAACTACTCTATACCTCAACCGTTACCCAGTCCCTCCCTGGGAACAATCTCGGTGCCTCACCCAGCTTCCCAATCCCACAAGACCCATCCACTTCTCTTGATCTAGTAAAGCCATCCATCCGTGGCCGCATTTTTCCCGCCGGCCCCCTCCGAGAATATTCCCCGCATTCAAACTACTCTCCCAAACAGCACCTCCCCAGCCGTCTTTCCTTACACTATTCTCCAAGGCTTCAATTCATCAAATCCTTGGAACAACTGAGGTCCTCCCCTCGTCATTGCCCCATTCTTTAACGGAGTTACCACCTTCATCACCACTACCGAACCCCCCACCATATCCACCACTACCGAGGCCTGCATCATCCCTTTCAGTCATACTCGTAAATGCCCGTCCATTACTGAACAAAACTAAAGTCATCCGCAGCATCGCTCAGCCCTCCGACATTGATATTATCATCGTAACTGAAAATTGGCAAACGGATTCCGTCCCGTCAGGTCGAATCTTTCTAGTTGGCTACCATATGTTCCGGAGGAACAGGCCTCGCCGTTGGGGCGGCTGTTTAACTCATGTCAAAAACACTCTGCCGGTCATTCCACTCTCGCGCACAACTCTGGACGCCATCCAGGAGTCTCTGTGGTTAATGATTCCCCCACCTAGCTCCTCTCCCTATATTGATTGCATCCATCGGCCACCTGATTCCAACGCTTTGGATCTTATCAAGATTATTGACGCATCCAACTATCTTCCATTGCTGCCCTGTTCCTCCAAACTCATCGCGGGGGACTTCAGTGCACCGAGCATCTGTTGGAATACTCTACCTGCCCCAATCAACTTATTAGATTTCGTGTCACGCATTCGCGTAGGGCGCTCGATCCAACACGTAACAGTCCCAACTAGAGGTAACAACATCCTTGATCTGTTGTTCACTATTGTTTTGCCCGATGCTTCAGCCAGTACACTCGACCTCTTTCCAGGGACTGACCACTGAATGATGTCCTGTAGCTTCGTGGTTCTGCTAGCTTTCGATACATCCCACCCACCCAATCATTTCTCTTCAGCAGTCAACTGGGACAATCTTATCTGCACGCTTCGATCGTTAGACTGGGATGACTTCTTCCTGCAAAGCGACCCCCAGCCGGTTACTGATTTACTATATTCTAGCCTATCATACTTGCTGTCCGAAATCATGACCACCCGTATCATATCAAACCGAGTCCATAGTTCAGTCCTGAGCCGAAAGCAAAACAAATATCTGAAGCTCAAGAAGGCGCATCACACAAATAGTGACTTACGTTCATTCTAGCAGCTGCAACGTCTCTCGGTAGCAATCAGAATTAGGACTGACGATATGCTCAAAAACAAGAAGTATCTGCCTTGCAATGCCATGATACTTCCCTAAAGTTGGCATATTATGAAGAACAGAAATCAGAGCAAACCGGCAGGTATCCCCTCTCTCCTTTTGGAAAATATTGATCATATTACCTCACCTGTAGCGATAGCCGAGGCGCTTAATTCCTTCTATGCTGCATCCATGATTACGGACCCCCTTACTTTACCCCAATGCATACAACTTGTCACCGAGCGCTTACCGTCCGATTTAGAATTTGCTCTAAAAGAGGTGACCAACCAGCTTACCCGTGTCCGGAAGTCCTCACACCTCGGCCATGATGGTGTTCCATCAAAACTTCTACGTCTTGGAGGAACTAATGTCGCAGCCCTACTATTGAAGGTCTACAATCTATCCATCAAGTTTGGCATATTTCCCTCACAGTGGAAGACTGCGGTCATCATCCCAATCCATTAAAAGGGACCGATTCATGACCCTCAAATTACCGCCCCATCAGCCACACTCCGGTTGCTTCTAGGTTGATGGAAAGCCTCATCAAACAGCGAATGCCCAACTTCCTATTGTCCCATAACATCATTCATAGTGAGCAGCATGGCTTCTTAAAATCACGTTCATGCACCGCTTGCCAGTACGACTTTTTAACCTCATAACGGTGGCCACCGACAACGGTAAATCTATCAGCATTATATACATTGATATGACAAGGGTGTTCGACCGCGTCCCTCACGCTTTGTTACTAACCAAACCCAAAGCTCATGGCTTTTCCGGTTCACTTGTATCGTGGTTAACATCATATCTATCGAACCGCTCACAAGTGGTTTCCATTGATGGGTGTTTCTCACAGCCTGCTCGAGTCGCCAGTGGAGCTATTCAAGGCAGTGTACTCGGTCCTTTACTTTTCTCATTTACATAAATGATATATTTCCCATCTTGCACCATGGTACCCCATTCCTTTTTGCTGATGACGTTATAATTGCCTACGAATTTCCTGGTCAGAACTTCCGCATCATGCTGGATGATATCTCTAGTGACCTAAAGCGACTCGGGGACTGGTGCAATTCATGGAGTGTGGACTCCTCGACCTCGAAGAGCTGCCACACAACATTCAAATGTCAAGTGGCCCCCGGAACCCTGCTCATCCACGATCTACCCATCTCGTGCAGCCCTTTAGTTCGAGACCTTGGTCTTCATTATTCTTGTAGCTTTAGGTTTTCTGAGTATGTTCCACTCCAGATTGCACAGATGAGAAGAACCACTGGTCTCATCTCCAGAACTTTTCGGCTAAATGATTGCAAACTGCTCATTTACAAGTCTCACGCCAGGCCTCTCCTTGAATACTGTCCCATTACATTCACCAACATGACAAAATCTGACCGAATTTCTCTGGAGTCCTTGCAACGCCAATTCGCCAAACAATTAGTGGGCCTTCCTCCATTTTATGTTACAAGGATCGATGCACCCTACTCAGTCTTGACCCTCTATGGCTCCGTCGCATGAAGCTCAATTTATGCTTATTGTTTAAGCTGTTCCACGGTATGGCCTTCTCATGTACTCAACCCATTCGTCTCACTCCCTCCCCAAAATATGCCCTACGCCATTGGTCACTGCAGCCCTCTATTCCTAGATCAAAATTAGCTTCAAGATCTAACTTCTTACTTATAGAATACTGAAAGTTATGGAATAAACTCCCGCTAACCATCCGCGAGAGTCTCTCAATTTCCCAGTTCAGAGGCTCGCTGGATCACTTCTTGACTGTTCCCAATGTGATCCTTCTTACCGGCCAGAACGTCACCGAAGAGCTGGCCTATGAAAACGGGTTTGATTACTAAGATTACGGCACTAGAACTTTCACTTCTCGCCCAACGAAAAACGCCAGGGCGCCTATTTTCTTTTACGTTATACTGCGCACAATCTATACTACGGTAGCTACAGTTTGTTCGCTTTTGTAACTATACCTAGTATAATGCTTGCCGGTTCTCCTAATTTTAGACAATGTTGGTGTTCTATTGCCAACCAGCCTAAGTTTCTTAGCCTTGGATGTTTCTGCAGCAAATGGGTATGTGGCTTTGGACCCTAGGACACTGAGTTCCACCGTCTACCAACTTACTTGATCTTTTCACTCCCTCCCATTTCATTTTGGCCGCCACCACACGCCTGGGTTTTACGTCCGGCCTCATTTCGTCTTTCTTAATCATCTCTTTCCAGAATCTCTTATCATAGACGTCCACTCGCTAGTTGTAACTACTGGTAGTGACAATCCTTCAAAACCTTTGCGATTCAGTGTTTTTCTTAACATCACTCACTTGCTTCCACTGTTGACGTGTCTTTGCGAACTGGTTGTTTCTATGGGCCAATTGTTGTTTGTTCGCGCCCAGAGCACTATTTGTCATATCCTTGTTCTGGACCTACGTGACGCACGTGCTCCTTGCTCGCGCGTTGCAATTCGGTTTCTCGTTGTTGAGTCCTTGTGATCTCATTATTGAGGTTTGTATTCTTTTTGATGTCATTGTTCATGTAATAATCTAGTATCGTAGAATATAGCGGATAATCGTCTTTTGATTTCGGGATCCGTTGCAAATTTGGCTACGCATTGCTCAAACGTTCTTTACAATACTCAACTGATCAATTTGGAACGAGAAAAACACGCAAAATTCCAAGAAAAGGATCGAAGACATTGCAATCTGGAAGGGAAGTAACACGGCAAGTCTCTGGAGAGGTTTTGGGTACATTTGATTCTTTAGGTAATGTTAGATCGCCTAGTCCTGTCAGTGCTAGTTCATGTGTTACTGAGGGCAATATGGATCGTAAGGATGTTGATCCATATAGGCTGAGGATATTAGACCTAGAACAACAACTGTTATCGGCTCGGCAACAGGCCCAGGAAGCAGAACAGAAGTGTATACAGAAAGAGCGTGAGCATGAGACCAGCGACTACGACACTTCCGATAGATCAGGGTGAAATCAGATAGGGAACTCCAAGCCGGTCGCCGACTACAAACCACCATCGATCTATTTGCCAAGAGTGGAATTAACGGTTTTCGACGGGCGAGCTGAACACTACTGCAAGTTTGTCAAGCAGTTCGAGACGTTCGTCGAAAATAAGGTAACCGACCCTAGGCAAAGGCTTCCCTACCTGACTCACTACTGTCGAGGTGGAGCAATGGAAGCTATCGACGGGTGTACCATGCTCGACCCGGAACAAGGCTACACCCAAGCAAGGAAGATTCTAATGGACTTGTTTGGCCAACCGTTCAAAGTATTCCGTAACCCAATGGAGGACGTGATGGTAGAGGCAAAGAGGACCAAGGGCTGTGTCTCCATCTGCAGAACCTTAGTTGGCCCCTGGTTTCCTTGGCTTGCATCATTCTTGTTCATAATGCCTCCTTAGCACTGCGTTAACGATTTTCTCGATATCCCCACCGCGCACCACTGCCTAGCCCGGATCCGAAACTTGTTTAAAGCTGCCGCACAAACCATTATCAGAATGATCCATTCAAACTGTTGCTGTCTTTGTTTTTTCATCTCTGATACTCTCGACTTTCATACTTAGAAATTGTGAATATTTCATCTTATTGAGTAACGTGTTACACCATGATCATGCGTTTGCGCGTGCTTCTCGACCATGTCCGAGAAATATACCAATATATAATATAATATAATATAATAAATATTCCTCATAGAGAGCCATGAATTAAGACCGGCCCTTGTCACTAGCGGTGTAATAAAAAGTGGTTTTCTAGGTCCACCCTTGCTTCTACTCCATAACAACGACATACTTCCTGTAATTCACCGTGGAACCCTTTTCCCTTATGCCGGAGATATAAAAAGCGTTTATGATCTACCACCCCATAATGTTCAGATTTTCATCTAGAATGTAACCGATGACCCAGAGCGTTCAAATCACCGGTGCCAACCCTGGGGAACAGAATTCTTGGCCATTGAAAGTTCATTCATGACCCTAAGACGTCGAATACCTCCAGAAGACCGCCCATCCATGGTGTGTCCGTTTGGCTTGACACTTCATTTAGAGACTTTTGGTCCTCACTACCTGCGTAGAGTCAAGCCTTCGGAGTGTGTTTTACTCCAGACTGCTTAGACGAGAAGGTCTATTGGTCTCATCACTAGGACTATTCGGCCAGGCGATTGCAAAATGGTCACCCGCAAGTAACACGCCAGGCCTAGCGCAGAACACTTTTCTGTTGTCTCCCCAAAATGATCAAATCCGGTTGCTTTTCTATGGGATATCTACAGCATCATTTTACCAAATATTTAGTGGGAATCTTCTCCTTTTTACCCCACAAGGGTCGCAGCATCCTGCTTAGTTTTGACCCCTGTGGCCGCATGGCACGGATTTTAACCTAGGTTGTGATTAAGCTACGTAGCAGTCCGATATTTCCTAAGCCCAATCCATTCGCCTCACTTGCCACACAAATTAAGCCCTACACCATAGATCACTGCAGTTTGCTGCTCCTAACCCCAGACCAGCACCGAGATCCAACTTTTTCCTCACAAACTAATCAACTTAATGGAATAAATTCCTGATCAGCATCCTTTAAAGTCTCCCTATTTCTCAGTTCAGAGGCTCACCACAACACTTCCCTGTGTCTAGCGTGAATCTTCGCACTGGCCAATGTGTCACCAAAAAGTTGGCCTTCGGAAGCAGGTTCGACTGCTAGGATAAGAGCACCATATCATAATACATTCATTGCCAACCCAAAGCCAAGGCCCAGGCCGACTATTTTATTTCACCTACTGGACATAATCTACATCGCAGTAGCACGGCACCTTTTCCCTTGTAACCAGCACTAGCTTCATGTTTTCCAGTTCCTGCAGCTCTAGAGAATGCTCATGCCCCCTACTGCCAACTGGTCCCCATATGACGATTCTCACTTTAACTTGATGGTTGGTCTTCATGACTGCTGCTGGACTGTTGCTACCTGCCTCCATATGTAATGCTAGGTCAGCAGTGCCCAACAACCTCCTCGAGCTCAGGGTTTTTAGCCGCTGGTGTTTGGCACTATCAAACAAATATATGAGTGTTGCTAGATCCCAGGTCATTAAGCTACGCCATTCACTAGCCTGCCTCTTCATTTTTCACTCCTTTCGACTTCATCCTGACTTCAGCTTCCCTCGGCTTTCTTGCCCAGCCCCAATTAGCTTTGTCATTTATCCCGCCATGGAATCTCTTATCCTAAAAGTCCACCTTCCGATAGCTACCTTCTGGCCTCAGGGTAGAAATTCTCAGTGAGAAACCCCTGCAGAACACCACCTTGCCCTGAATTCGTGAAAATACTCAACCGTATATGTTACCTGCGCGTTTCTCACCATTTGCCTTTGTGTAAACTGACCTTTATTTATTTGCTTCCAACGGACGACTTTGTCTTATCCAGGTTGAACCTGTGCGACTCACCTGCTTGCCTGTCTCACACCGCGAACTTGGCTCCCCCCTTGAGTCTTTGTGACCCCAAGCATGAAGCTAGTATATGTTTTCGGGGTTGTTCATTCAATAATCCTGCGTCGTAGAAGCCGCGGGCAAATGTTGTCCCGGTTTCGAACTTCGCGCAAATTTGGATACGCTTTGTTCGAAAGAGTCTCATACTCGGTCTCCTCACCTTATATCTTCTCACGCGGCCACTCTGATTTATGAATCCACCAGCCACCCATTACTACTATCTTGCACTCTGTCTGTGTCAAACCAACTCCGTCGTTAGTATATCTCCCCTCGGCCCAGATCTGATCCTACGAAAGGGGAAACCCCTCAACCCCTCCCCTGTTCGCTCGACACGCCTTCGGTTCTTTCGCGCGGGAAGAACTGAGGCGATAGCGAACTGGACTCTCTGCATATGCTTGACCAACCCCCGCTCTTAGTTAAAAAACCCATAACCTCCAAAGCAAGCTGGGCTTGTATATTGACGCTAGCTACAATCGCCACTGTAGACTCGGCTTTCACCTCATTGCCTTGAACAGCATATCGAGACACCGGACGACAAGTATCAGTCCCGTTATAGCCCAAAAATAAACGAACGTGGGGAGAATATCTTACGCCTTCAGCTCGTACTTATCCCTTGCAAAATTTGGCCCTTTCTATGTCTTTGCATCCAGTCCATTCTGGTTTGTGATCGAACCCAATGCCGACTTTCCGCGAGCCAAAACCGACTGCCAGCCTGAAGAGCTAGACGAGTAAAAGCCCCGTTGCTGCACGTCTCATATTTTCCTAAGACCAAATATACGAAACCTAAAATGTGGCTATTCTGCGCATCTTAGTTGCTTTCTAGCCTAGCTTTTGGCCCCTGGTATCAGCTGTGCACCCCCACTGCCCTAATCACCCAAGGATAAGGTCTGCTGAGATTTGGCAGAAACGGTAACCTTTACCTAGTCGTAAAAGTGCGCATGCCGCAGCCCCTACCAACTCCGAGTTACAGTATGTTGGACTAGATATACGGCAGAACGTTAACCAACTCATTTCATACTGTCATCAACCTGACCCCGTAGGCCGGTACAGACCTATGTAGCATTTTATCTCTCTCACTCCCATGGAGGTTACTATCGCCAATCACAGTCATAGTGTTTGGATTACGCCACTTATCCGTAATTAAAGGCTGTCGAATATTCCTAAACTTATCAGTACAGCATAATGACAATAATACTGATACCTTTTCCGAGTGGGACAAGGAGCATACATAAGTACCAGATCAATGAGTAGGGCATCATTCACGAAAGGAAGAAATTTACCTCACTCAAAAGGGACAGAAAATAGTCACAGTAGCTTGGCGGCAGTGTCGAGCCATGTTGGCTTATGCTAAAAGGCCTGACATCTGCGCGCAAAACAGCTTGAACAAATGGTGATGGGGAGGAAAAGATTAAAAATTCCATGATAGAAGGTTGGACCAGGGGATCGAAAGTTTTGCAAGAGATCAAAAGTGGGCAGCATAGAAGACAAGCGAGATCGTGAATCCCGCAGGAGTCCAACTTGCGCAAATTATGTACACTCGAGATGTCAAAGGGAGCTCGGAACAATTAAAGGAAGCGGGGTTATCGGTGAATATCTGGAAGGCTAATGGGAAAATTGTCGCAATGGAATTGCACTTGTGGAGAGTGAGAAAATGCGGAACAAAACAATCTAGATGTTTTGTAAGTCTTGGTGAAACAAGTGGGGACGGAAACCGTGTCGTCATTGATGGAACATAAGAAAAGGGTAGAATATGTGATGAATAATATCATCCTGGGAAGCCGTAATATACTCCCGCAGGATTGGTCGTACATATTCCCGTCTCGGTCGGAAAGGTAAGCGGTCATTGGAAAAACGACCCTAGCATACAATGGCCGACTCGAAGGGGGAAAGTCGAAAGGAGCAGCCGGATACGGGTGACTGGACCAGCCATTTACCATGAGGGTGTTGACGGACACAGCAGCGGCAATGAAAAACGGAATTGCTAGGCGAAAACCGTAAATTGGGGCCATAGCAGGTGGGAGCAGGTCGGGCATCTGAGCAATTATGGCGAGAACAATTAGATGCTAGTAGATGGTTGTGGTGTTAGGCGTCATTTAGCATGCCTTCAGCATTGGCTGCGCCATGATAACCACAGAGCATTTTAGGCTTCTTGGGACTCGGAGCTGAATCAGGGGGCTGGTACCATATCTGTTTCTCAGTGGTGGTCTTGGCAGTCACCCTTTCTATGCAGCCAAGAGTCTTATTCCGCATCACCACTTTGGTTTCCAGCAGCCAAAAGCATTTCCCTCGACCGAAGCGATTCTTCAAGCAAAGCAATCTGCAGAGAATGTGGCTTCCGTACTCTACAAGAAAGTCGGTCTGTATATGTCACGGAAGGCAGCCTCGAAATTATCCCTCAGGCTCCTTCATATACCACCTGCAAAGCAAGGTGATCCTCTCGAGATAACGGTAGACAACCTTCCCGAGGTCGTGAAACCGCTGTTCGTGGAGACAATGCAGCTGATTCTCTATGTTGCTCGTCCCCACTAAGGCTATTCACTGAACCACTTCAGCCCTTCGGGACGTATAGTCTCCGCTTCAAAGTTTTACTTATAGCGCATGGCTTTTGGTGGATACCTGCTCTCTGACTCAGCCCACAGAGTGCTTCCGGCACGTCGCAACCAGAAATAAGGTCCACCAAATCAACTGTTGTTACGTCTCACAGATGAGGCCATCTGGATAGAATCGCATCTACTGAATTCGGTGCCCTTTTCGAGTGACCATCCAATTTGAATGCCCCGTGAACTCGATCCTTTCGCTGTCGTCAGGTGAGACGAGTTTCAGTCGCAGTCAGCCCGCAGTTACCACCCGAGTCCCGCCCATCGCAGCCACAGCTGAAGACATCTAGGCTCTCCTCAGTTTGTGTCTCCTCACAAATCGCTCCCTTGCCAAAAAGTATCATACCCCATGGTGGCGGACGACCCCTTTCCGCGTGCTTGTTCATCCATTCCCTATTTCCAAAGCTCCTGACTGCAACCCCCTACCGGCCACCTTTGTTCTGTTGATTTTTCGTTTCATACTGTCGGACTTTACCATAGTCGGTAAGGTCCCTTTTATCAGCTGCCACCATGTATAAGAGCACCGCTTATGCTAGAAAATACGTAGTAGCTTACATAATATTGTCCTCAAGGTACCAGTCTCATTCGCTGGTCGACTATTTACTCGTTTATACCCCATTTCACCATACGAGATTTCAAGTTTCATTCTGATGAACAAACCGCCACAATTCACGTGGTCCTCCATCCACCATCCATCGATCTACACATAAGTATTTGCTCCGGGTGTCGCCCATTCTTGCCTTCTTGTCTTGTTGGTAATTCTCACTAGGCCTCACGATAATTTGTCGCCAGTACTGTTATATTTGCCTTCCGTATGTTCTTTAATCCAGACTGCCAGACCGTAGCCTTCTCCTTTTTGTTTCCAGAGCCTACCCCCTAAGGACGAATGTCCCCTGCTTCATCCTATGAATAAACTGGACCATCTCTTGCTGGAGAGAACAACTGAGATTTACACACGATTTCATTTTTGTCAGCCTCACAATAGCTTTCCCCGGAATTCCCAAAATCCGGCTACTGGAACAGGGGCTTCTTGGTCTCACTACATTCATACAACTCATTCAAACCCCAACGGTTTGGGACGCGGTCAGTGTAGGACACGTTTGAGTAATGCGTAGCCAAATTCGCAACGGATCCCGAAATCAAAAGGCGATTATCCGTGAAGTTATACGATACTAGATTAACAGATGAACAACGACACAAGACAGATACAAACCTCAATTATGCAATCACAAAGACTCAAAAACGAGAGCCGAATTGCAGCTTGCGAGAAAGGAGCACGTGCATCACACAGGTCCAGAACAAGGATATGACAGAGCAATGCGCCGGGCGCAAGCAAACAAACTTTGGTCCATAAAAACAAACAGTGCATAAAACAAGTCAATAGGGTGAATAATTGAATGATGTTAAGGAAACATGGAAACTGCAGTGGCTTTTGGGGGATTTTCCACGACCGGTCATTGCAGTCAGATCCACCCCCTTGGCCGGTTCACATCGGGCATGCAGGACGTCGGCAAAGATGTGTGGGTGCAACTAGACTGGCGGATTGTACCTCCTCTCTCCGGAAATGTTTTTCGGGCTGGGTGTCCATAGCACGGTCAGTCCCACCCACCAGCGCCTCTCGTGGATTGCAAAGTTCTAACTTTATGCTCACACTGTTGCTGTAAACATTCATTCCATCCCTCTCCAGTTATCACCGGCTTCCCCTTGAGCATGCTCTCCATACTGACTTTATATCCTGCCCGGCACAATTTATCACTATCTATGCACGCATCACTTGACAGCTCTCACTTTTACCCGCTATCCATCGTTTTCTCTGCACGCAGTTGTTGCTCATGCAAATACTCACCGATCTTGGCAGTTACTTCTTGCCTTCCTTACCGGAGTCGCACGACCATTTGTTCTTCTGCCCCATACATAGTAATACCGACTCCCCATGTTAGAACTAGCTAATACTACTTAAACATTGGCACATTTTTTACCTCTGATCAGAGCCTCACCGGCCACCAAAATAGTTCGGAGCTGACATATCTTTCGGCAGTTCTCCAGCGGGCATTGAAGCGATTAGTGATTATCTGCACTCTTCATCAACCCATCCGATCGCTTCCACCGTGCTATCATACTGAGTTACTCGAGTTTCGCAGATCACCACGCTCCGTTCATGTCTGAACGGTTCCGAAATACTTCTCATGCAGCTTCGCCGCTCCGTCACCATAACTTGCCACACCTGTCAAATTGGTCGTTAGAAATATCACACTTACCGTCTACTTGCTATATCATCAACTTTCTTACAACCTCATCCTGGTCGTTGCTCTCTTTGTCTCCAGATGCTTCATTCGTGTGTTATAATACCGAAACTGACCCTGCATCCTGCCTGTAAATCCCACCACTATCCACAGCCACTGATGTATTTTGTTCTAAAGCCATTGATCCACTGCGGCCTTCCGCGATATACCTGGGCAGCTGTATTGATCTGCCACCTACGCATTGTACGCATTACACAGCGTTCATCTACTGACGTACAAATACCTGCGAATTACTCTACCACTGCTCTCGCAAAACTAAGCACCCGTGAAACCGCTGTAACCACGCTGTCCATATTGATTCGCGCTCCACCTCCGATATGAAATTTATTACCAACCCTATATAAAGTAAACAAATTGCTGCACGCTCACCTGTTTCCTTCCGGCCGTTTCCTCCTACCACCTCACTGGTAGATTCCCTTCCACGAAATACGCAACTATCTGCTACATATCTGATTGAAATCATAACCTTCCCGACACAAATTTGAACATAGAAGTCAACAGCATTAGATTGCACGATGTATTCCGGACAATTTCGCTGCATCTTCACTAGTGCATATCGCAGTCAAGGCAATCATTTACAAATGGTAAATTGAACGTTCTCGTGAGATCAAACGCAAACGTGCACACACACATACACAAACTAATGATAGCGAATAAAAACGCGTTACCAAGGCAAGGCTAACGTAATTATCCATTCTCGCTGTTTGCACAGTTGAGCGTGACGTTGGTTAACTGCTAGTGTCTGCGCGTATCTCAATAATCGTTGATTGTTTGTGACATAATTGACGGTGAACGCCGTGCTCAGATTAACACAGTGATTTGTCTCCCACAGGTGTTTCGTAATGGATGACGTGAGTGTTCTGCGTGCGTTCGATGACGTTACTGATTGTATTTGTCCGCTCATTGTTCTTTGTAACCAAACCGGAATATGTTCAACCGTTCTACTACGCAGTTGTCTCTCCGTTCTGCCGATGTGAGTGGCTGAGCACCCACACTTAAACTGGCAAATGCAATTTGACTTGGCGTGGAGAGGCAGCGGTTCTTTTGGTTACAAAGAACAATGATGACATTAATACCCTGATCAGCAGACCCCTCAACTGTGCTGTTAATCGTACGTATTATGCCGCTAAGATCATCATTCTCTATACAACCTCCTGGATGAAACTACCATCGATAAAAGAACCGCTGCCTCTCCACGCCAAGTCAAATTGCATTTACCAGTTTAAGTGTGGGTGCTCAGCCACTCACATCGGCAGAACGGAGAGACAACTGCGTAGTAGAACGGTTGAACATATTCCGGTTTGGTTACAAAGAACAATGAGCGGACAAATACAATCAGTAACGTCATCGAACGCACGCAGAACACTCACGTCATCCATTACGAAACACCTGTGGGAGACAAATCACTGTGTTAATCTGAGCACGGCGTTCACCGTCAATTATGTCACAAACAATCAACGATTATTGAGATACGCGCAGACACTAGCAGTTAACCAACGTCACGCTCAACTGTGCAAACAGCGAGAATGGATAATTACGTTAGCCTTGCCTTGGTAACGCGTTTTTATTCGCTATCATTAGTTTGTGTATGTGTGTGTGCACGTTTGCGTTTGATCTCACGAGAACGTTCAATTTACCATTTGTAAATGATCGCCTTGACTGCGATATGCACTAGTGAAGATGCAGCGAAATTGTCCGGAATACATCGTGCAATCTAATGCTATTGACTTCTGTGTTCACATATCTGATTCCTCCTGTTTCCATTAGCCGCTTTATATACCGCCATTTTTGCAGGCTGATATATTTCCTTGTGCCTGTCATAAAGTGAATAATTCGCAGAACGAATCGACCAGTTTGCTATCCATATGCGGCTCATATTCTGCTGCAAGTAAGTTACTCTTTTTACCCCGTTCGATAAATTCCTCTCTTTATGAAGACCAGCAACATGTCCTTTGAATGTGTTCAAATTTCCACCAGTGACAAATCTGCCCTGTACCATTTATTCAGGTACTCCAGACTTTCAGCCGACATCACTCGAAAAAAGCGGAACCGAATACTCGACAATGGGTCTCCTATTTGCAGGGCATTATTATCATTATAGTCCATTTCAGTGTTTTTCTGTAGTCCTCAGCGTACACTTACTTTATGCTATTGTAAACTCCGATATTTCATCTGTGCTTTTTCTTCTGTATTTGGTTACGTATCTCAACCTCGTAGCCGAATTTGCTCGTCACTGTGCTAAGCAACCAATTGACGTTCAAATTTGATTTCTACTGCCTTCTCCGCCAAATGTTTCATTTTGTCTTGAATCCGATGTCCCGTCCTCGTTTCTTGTACTAAACTCACTGGTTCCGCAGCTGGCGCTCCATCGATGCCGTGTTGTCTGCCTATCAAAACGGTCATCTACCTCCTACTCCATTACCTATTCTGCACACTATTTGCCCCTGAAATCGCTACATAACGCAGTTCACGTTGATTTATTGCCATAACTCCATATCCTTGCTGTTAATTTGACATATCTATATCAATGAAAATAAACCGCTGAACACCTGCCGCCTTGCAGCTCACTACTTCTTCCATCACAGCACTTGAAACCCCTCTCCCAATCCATCGGATTCGTTGGTCTCTTTCCGGGTGATTGATTGCTTCGGCATCTCACCGTCGAACTCTACCAACACACTGGCCGTTGATTTGTGGCATTTGATATCTGAAGGTTTATTCTTGTACATGCACAAGTTTTCCATCTATAAAGTTTTCACACCGTGCAGAGTAAAAACGACTCTTTGAATTCCCCTTGATAAACTTTTTTTTCTCCTCCTCGTTTATTTTATAGAAGATGTACTTTGATTCAGCCGGAGTTTCCAATATTGTGATTAGTTCCGGTATTGTTCCTGCATTTACTCCCCCTTTTCAACCGACTCCAAACACCGTCAGACGGATCGACCATTTGATCCTGACCTTCAAATTTGCCGGGCATTTTTACCGTTTAGTTCACTTTAACTCCTTACTACTCTGAGCACAAGTGCTGTACCATTTTGTAAATTCTCGGTCTGACATTTCTTGAATCGTCCGATCGTGCGCTCTATCATGCTTTGGGATCATCCGAAATATTCCATTGTTATCATTATTATTATTATTATTATCAGGTCCAGTGTCAACTAACGCCAAAGCCCTATTCACTCTATTGGGGGTCTTCACCTCTACAGCGGCCGCACCCAGGCCTGCTGGTTCGTGGGTAGATATTGAGCAAATCAAGCTTGGACTAGTGTTTCCTGCGGGCGAAACTTTCTTTACCCCGAGTAATAGTCTGCTGTGCCCGCCTGGGTGAACATTACTCATTGCATTTCCCTCTCAACCGGCCTGCAGCTGCTCGGTATGAGCGATCAGAGTATAAGAAGCTAGTTTCTGCCGTCTCTGCAGTTTCCCAGCGTTCATCTATAGTGGCCATACAGAACTATGGACAGACAGTCAAACTAATAATGGTGTTTCATGCTTTGCAATATGGTGAAGTTCCACCCTCATAGGAAATGACATGCAGTCCTGTCCAAGGCTGACGATTCCAGTGCTCTCCCGCGGTGTTTTGAGTTTGACTGGCATCGGCTTGTTGACCAAAACGACTGTTTGCTTCTCTGGCATTGCGGTCGACAAACTACGTCAGGTCCTCAAACGTAGTTTCTCGCCCAAATCCACGGATCCCCTCGGCCCGCTCGGCCCATCTACTCTGTAGTTCCTTAGGCGAACTGCACAGTGTGGTCTCCAATGTGTGAAATGCCTTCAGGTCCGATCGATGATTTAGGTGATTTAGAGCCATGCTGCAATTTTGCGTTCATACCACAAGACTAAATAGAGAACCTGACTCGCACTTGGAATATCTTGCCTCTGATATTACTCCATCGTCCAAGTTCCCAGCGGCCTTGAATGTTTGCCCAGAGAGGTCTTCCAGGATTTCACGTGCTCGGGTATAGCTCTCTTCGAGATCCAGCATCAAGCACCTGTCGATCACTTCCCTGGCTATTCCAAGACACTAATGTAGCAGGTACAAGAATCTCTGCCCCGGATTAGGTACCCTCCTTTCTACAACGTTCTCGTATCGTTTACCGAATTTGCAGTACTGTTCAGCGCTTCAGTCAAGTGGGACAATCCCACTTTTGGCAAGTCAATTGCGCATGTTCTGCTGGCACAAATCAGCTTCCATCGTTCCCTGGAACTGCTAGGCTGAATAGCAGCTTGCTCCGTGGAGTCCAACACCAACTCTCGCTCCCGTCTTCGAAGTTGTTCTTTCCTGGATGACCCAACTTTTCCCTGGCCTGCCTAAGCTGGCTTTCTAATTCTGCTGTTCCCAATCTATAGGCACCATCACGTTTAAACTCTACATCATTGGCTGAATTACATAAAACTGCACAGACAGCTGCAGTATTTCTAACAATACCTAAAGAATCAGTATCGCCCGAAAATACCCCAGGGACTTGCCGGGTTACTTCCTAACCAATTTTGGCTTCCTTTTGTCCTCTTCTTGGCATTTCTGACTGGCTCCCTCGTGAAGATTCCAAGTTGAGTGTGGTAACGGTTATTTTGATTTTGAGTGACTCGTAGCCCGATTAACGAATCCCAAAGTCAGAATAGGAATCGTTCGCTGATTCTACTGTACTAAATTAGCAAACTTTTGCATACGGATTATGTACAAACCTCAACTGTTCGGCCACAAAGTTTAGCAACGAAGATCAGAGTTCGGCAAGGGTCACTGTCAGTTACCATCGTCAAGGCAGTCCGAGTTCAAATCAAAAACCTGCCACGACATTTGAGCAAAATAAAGATAAATGTCCAAGTGTATTTGTAGCTGCTTCTGTAATTGTTTAAGAGCCAATGAGACAAAGGGCATAGTCTCGACAATACAAGCACGTGACAAAGAGTGGGGAGGATTTCCACACATGTACTTTATAACGCAGATTCTGCAACAAAGCATCACCAGAGTGTGCTGTACGCTGACCAAACGGGGGACGCTCCCACCGTAGGCGGCTAAAAGCTGAATGTGATGTCTTTCGCTCTTTCGCAATTTTCTGCCTGTCACTACTGTCTGAAGCGAGTGGTCAACTACGCATTCCCCGAGTGTTGGCATCATTCCGAGTGTCTGTTTCTCACATTCTCTCCCTTCCATTGCTTAAGGCTGCCATACCACCGATTGGAAAACGACAACAATTCAGTGTTTGTCATATTGTACTGGGGAAAAACAGCCAACCGTAGCATTGGTGGACCCCATGGGTCACGCGTAGAGAATAGTGGGCGGGGGAGAAATAGGAAGTACGCCGTATGGGGTGAGCTTGCCCTCCCGCCCCTCCGAAACAAAACTATAATCTGAAACATGAAGTGTCAAAGATACTTCTGACTGCGGAGATATAGGATTTATGCTCTACGCCCCCTCAAAAACGGATGAATTCCCCGTTACGGCCACGACCCGACCCTGCTCAGGGGATGCCCCAGAAACGAATGAGCTTACGAGCTAAGCCCTCAGCACTTCTGTCTGACCCTGTACGGATTGTTGGCGAGACGAATGGGGTCTCCATATAAAAATCGGTCCCATCCCTGTCAGTTTTGACAATTCCAGGTTCCTTACTCCATTTCCGACCAGCTCGCTGATGCCAAATTCCGTTGTCCATGCCAGCTTTCCAAGATCTCACCATGTGAGGTTAGCTATGTTCATAATCTTTATTGTCGATACGTGGGCCTACTATCACCAGCACTTGCTTACGCTGAAGAATAAGACCCAAAAGGAATTTTTCTAAGGCCTACCCTAGATACTCACTCGCAAGTGGCTCGCGACCCTTCTAGGTTTCCACGCATTCACGTCGTTTTCTCAGAGTGCAAATGAAGTTTAAACACGGGCATTTTACTCAATAGCCTCAGACTTCATCCTCAAACTGCACGAGGTGTAAAACGTCCTGGCCTCTTACTTCGAGAACACAAACCATCCACAATTGACTCTAGTTTCCAAAGATCGCGGCTTAACCGTACGCATACCTAGTGCCATACGAATCAGACAGCGGGAGTCCAGATAGCCACAGTCCTCCAAAACTCTATATCATGTCTCTCCTTATCTGCAAATCGTCTCAACTAACAACTGGTCCACTCCTTTACTCCCACAGATAGATGACGAGCCGACGACCTAACATTTTACCCAAAAAAGTTGAAGTCTTGGCAAAACGTATAAATAGAATTAGCTCTCACCACGGTGCACGCCATATAGCAGATGTCACTAGTCAACCACCAAATCCATACATCTGAAAATTATTTTCCCACATCAACTTCGTCTCCCTCGCTTTTTACCACAACCCACAGCTGGAATCACTTCCAACCTGAAGACCTCCCCATTGATTCTAGGCCTTGGTTTATAGGTTCCTTTAAATTGTAGTTACTTGACTTTTAATAAATTGTTAATCATAACCCCCCAGCTGGAGCGTCCTACAGACTGCCTATTCCCCCGTCTCTTTCAGATGATGCTGGACCTGGGTGGCCATCGGTCCATTAAAAGTTACTACGGGAGTACCGCACGGATCTAACCAACTGTTTGATCTGGTTGGACTATTTTTACGCTGGCCGTTGCTATACTTAACCTCTTACGTCGGTAGTCACGGTGATCACAATCCCACTGCTCGGGTCAAAAGTCTCCATCAGCCCATTTTTTGCCTGCTACCCTAATCATTTTCCAAATGAAGATCAGCAGTGTACGGTGAGTCAGCCCGGTTGGTAACACCTGCCAACACGACCTCACAGTACCTATCGGCTGAGGCTTTGATGGCTAGCGGAACGGACGTCACAAACCTAATCTTGATATTGTTAAAAAACGTGCGAACACCCCAGATTTTCCGGCTCAAAGTAAAACCACTATGCTTCCAAATCAGCTATGTGAACCTATCCTATTCCTAGTAGAACGAAAGTCTCGACTACGCATGGTTCGATCAAACAAGCGTCATTTGTAATCCCGAAGCCCAGCGGTGCCATAGAAGCCTTACATCAAGTTCAACAGATGCCTTTCCTGACAGTCTGTTAGACGCCGATTACGTGTATGGTACCCCCCAGCTCGACAGTGGAATCTATCGTTATGAACTAAGGACCATTGAATAACAACATAGAAACCAGCAGCCCGCAGGGTGCCATATGATTGGCTTTTCATGTCAGGATATTTATGAAAGTGTATGAGTCAGTGTTGAGGTCGAAAAGACATTACCGCCATCTGTCACAACCAATCGCTTGTCGATTACGCAGCAAAATTCTATAGAGTGGTATGGATTGCCACTGGGAACCGCAATATCTTACTTCCTTGCTATATCAAACCGCTAGTTGTGGACTGGAAAGGCGGCCGGCTGTGCGTGGGACGTCCTGCAAGTTGGACCCTCAGGCCTCCAGATTTGGATAAGACTCCAGAACCCCCCGATGACACTCAGCGGAATCCACAGAGGAAGATGGCTGCATAATTAGAACCAGACCGCTCAAAGCGGACGAGAGAAGTGTTTGTTGGCATTACTGCGTCAATTCCAATATGAATGCTGCCCAAAAAACAGTTACCTCGAAAGGCAAGTCCACTACGTACCTTGATTAACATGGAAAATTTAACGGGCATAGTAGGTATTTGCAATGTCACGCATTATATTGTTTATTATATCCCTGACACAAAACCCCTTTGTTGTACGGAAGTTCAAGCACAGAAGAGATACACACTTTTCGAAGATAAAAGCAAGTGACCACCGTGTGACCCCACCATGTTGAAAATAACACACATTTCGAAGCATCTTCCTCTGATTTGAGATTGTGCTGCAACACTTTTACCTGGAGGTCGAACAGTGATCGGTGGACCTTTGTGTTTGTAACGAGCTACCCGACTCTTCTGTACCCCCATTGAACATGTTTTTGTCTAACACTCTGGCCACAATCCCCGGCCCCTTCCTTTTGACTATTGCCATCTAAGATTGATTCGACCTCCATTTAATTTACCTTAAAGAAGAGTAGGTACACTATAGCCGTCGGCTACCTGACCTTCGCGATTGTTTATCGGCTTCGTGCACAATGGCGGGCTTCAGTAATCAGTTTGGCGTTGTCAAAAATCCGCCACTACCTTAGATCTTTAGCACACCAGCGCAGACGGAAACTATCCCCTTCAACTGGAACACAGTATCTAGACCTGGAATCGAGTCGCAGTGGAGTACTATGGCAAGTCTAACGTAGTGACATTGAATTCATTTCTGGCATTCGTCGCCTTCATCGTCATCTCATGAATAAACTTTGTTTTGTCACTCCGAACCAAGCTGTTCCTGGTTCGACGGCTGATAACACATACGCTCTTGCGCGTCCTCCCTGGTATTTTCTCGCTCCGTACCCTTCGTTCTGGAGGTTGGCATAAAAATCTCTATGACTTGACCTTGATTTTATGACTGTTACCGAGGCCTTATTCGATTAGTAACTGTAGTTGTCTACCACATCTGTACGCCATTCGTCTCGTTAGCCCTGTGCGCAATACCAAGTTAACGTTTATCCTTCCCACCTCATGAGGCACCTACCAGGAAGAAGCAACGGCTTAAAGCGCTGGGGCATCTGGAGATCAAAGAGCTTGCTAGTGCAGGGAACTGGACTATTCTATAGACAGGCGTTTCCCTGGAAGCCGAACCGAACTGAACTGAACGCAAAACTCCCAACACTCTCGTTCTTGATAAACGATTGAAGTGAAATATAATATTAATGACATGACGTCAGAATAAAGGGCTCTAGAATAGTATCCGTGCATTACTTTATCATTCTTAGTCCTCATCTTAGACTGAAGTCTTAAGATCTTGTTTAAACGCGTCATTTGCGCATCGCCAAATGGTTGTGGCGCGTGCTGTCCTGGATCCAGCTGACCCGGCGCCTATGGCATCTGAGCGTAGCGTTGATCAGAAGGATCGCTCGATTGTCTCAGAGTTCTGTCATTTATTGGATAAATCTAAGCAGTTATTCAACGGTTTACGGTGAGTATGCTAGTTCTGAAATCAAAGTATCCCCACCGCTGTTGAAAATAGAATCTTAATCGTAATTTAGATACCTGGATTGGTAGTAATTCCAAGTGCACCTCCACATAGTACTGATTCCGATTTTTTTACTCCAACACCTGTTCCGATGGCTTTTTGATATCTTGTGTCGTTTCAATCTGAAAGTTGTTTTGAGTGTCACCGTCGGTTTACTGCTGTATTAAATTCTTTTGTTCTGAAGGATCCAAAAATGTAAGTCTGATTACTTCGTCTACAATTGTCACATCCGTTTCATTCATCATACGTTACCGTGCGGCTGTAATCACGTTTACTTATTAGTTGTTCCCTCTTGCTCCGCCGGCGAGAAATAGGGTTGGTATACCTATGAATTGATCTCATTTCGTCGAAGTATACCCCTGTATGCCACATCCAATAAACAGCGCCCCCATGATTGATCGCATTAGTGTCTGCCGATGTTCCCTTCCAAGCAATAAATCTAATTGATTAATGCAGTTGTGCTCTACTTTTTAGATTTATTGTTCTCCCTTCGTAGAGACCGATTGCTCGTTTGCTTACGGTTATACAAGTACAAATGTTTACACCTGCTTGAAATCAGGTATAGTGCCAACTGGGGAACAAAAGCAAAAATGGGAGAGTATGCGAGGTGGTTAGTAAATAATATGTGATATTAAGTTTTTCGCAGAGCGTTTTTGATGTTTTTTGGTACAGTGGTTGTGTGGTTCTTGAAGTGGTTCATTGGTTCGGAGCCTAAGCTCAGATGATCCCGGATCTTCGGAAGTATCGTCTTTCCCAGTGGTGTGCCAGCCATCTGAAAAGGGGACTACCGAACAGCGAGAGGCGTACAAATGCTCTGAAAATAATAATAACAATAATAGTTAATAACAATGATGATAATAACAGAAGGAAAAGCCTTGAGAGGAGTCTTTGAGGTTTACTTAGATGCAAAACACTGTGGATGCTGTGCAAAGGCACAAAAAAGAAGGCGTGTCTCGAGGAATTAGAACCAGTGGAGAATAAATAAGCCATGAAGTAATATATGCATATGTACACGTATATACGGCCAATATATATATATATATATATATATATATATATATATATATATATATATATATATATATATATATATATCCATTTGGTGGTAGACAGTAATTCACTGAGGTCCGGTTCGTTACCTTACCTTACATTATGGGAACCGTACATTTTTCTTCATCACTCCGAATCTTGAAGTCTGATTGTCGGTTATCTCTAATAGTACATTGAGCCTTTCAACAACAGAATCAATAGGCTCAGTTTTATATGACTTCCCCCAACCTATAAAATTACTGCATGGGTCTAGAATACGGAATTTGTCATTTTTACTGTTCATCACGTAATAAAATAACTGATCTGCCACTCAAATATTCAACCTTAACAAGCCGGTTAAACACGTGCTAAATCATGTTTTGTTTGTTCTAAACAAATGAAATACATGACGTTCTGAAAAGCATTCTCAGCCGATTTCGCTCCAGCCCTACTGCTACCACCACAATTACTCGTACATGGTGGGGTGTTAGACCGTGTTATAATGAAAGATATCAGCGAACGACGGTCGCAATCGTTTCACTCGGTGAAACGAAAGATTCACGTAACATCGGAGGATGCAGAGTAAACCTCGTTTGTTCTACTCATGTACAGTCGCTCTTGTCGTTAGTCAAATAGTCGTTAACATGAAAGGAACGCTTTTTAGTTATCGTATTGTCGGATTGCAGTTTACTTGAGGACTGGTATGCCATCGACACAAGGAGTCCGGTATGAGTACGAGCAAGTATATCAGTGGCAAAGGCAAACCTGTTCGCACTTGAGTGCAGTGGAGGCAGCACACCCGATCGACGCACTACCGAAAAGACTCGCAACCATGATTCTAAGAACATGAAATAGTACAGGACTCCAATTTGTGGAAACTGAGACTGTCTCATTGAATAATTACAAGGCGTTAAGGATTAGGAACTTCCATGTTTTACTGGACAAACACATTGCACTTCACAGAATGATAGAAATGAGAAACCGAAAATATCCGGAATCTGAATGCAACCTCTGAAATATAGATTCGAATGGACTGTTCCTGACTGCAAAAGTCTTCGCGGCCCAGAGATGAACAAAACTGAAAGTTTTTTAGTGAGGTGGGACGGGTGCACAAACCCTCAATAACTAATTGTTTGCCAGTTTGTCACCTCAGTCGAATTTCGCTGCATCGCCGTGAAAGTAGAAAGCAGGATAAAGTCGAGTTTTCCGTAGTGTACCATCAGGCACGTGTTGTGTTTGACAAACACGTCCACCATACCGTGTCCTATTCTCCGTTCCCACTAGGGAGTGGGAGAAGCCATGTGAAGGTCAACAGATGACGTGGCAGCGAGGAATGAGAAAATGTACAGCGAACTTAGGAAAAGTAGGTGCTTCACGGCTTCGTGGTTGGGGTCCAAAAGATCCGTCTACCAGTTGGCTGGATACACTGAAGTATATGGCAGCGAACCGTGAACAGTTGCGATCGTGTTTTCACTTTCAAATGAATCAGAATAATTGGTCGATGTGCGTTTGTACAGTTGTACTGTGTATTCCGTGTGTTGACTATAAGGGTGTTTTTTCCCTTTCCCTACCCCTGTAGGTCCACTCCCCATCCATCTTATATATTCATACTTTTTGATTCTACATGCAACATGGTGAGAAAGGCAGTGTTCAGCGGGGCTTGCCCTACTGTTTAACGCTGTACAGTGATCATGATGACATCCAGTGAAGCCCTAGGATAAGACAGCAGCTTTTGGCCTAGCAATACCAGTCTCAGGATGTGCTCTAGGTAGATTCAGTCTGAGAAAACAACTTCAAAAGGTAATACAAATGTGCTTGTGTAATTGAGAGGTTTGAAAACTGCTTAAATCAAGTCTCCAGTTGCTACCACCTACAGCTGCAGCCGTCCGGACTTCGTTCCGAGCAAAATTTCATGGATACCATTTTCCCGCTGGTTAACGTCGCACAGTTACTCGTTCGTGAAGAGAATCACTGGCATGGGCGCGACTGTGTCGAGACGAAACCGATGCTAATTACCGAACAGAAAAGACGGCCAATGAAGAAGAAAGGTGGCGTTGCAAGAGCAGTTATTGCCCCATATCCAAAGGGTAGTCTTTTTTATCACTCCGGTGATGTCATGGACGGGTAGAATACATCGAGCAGCGGATCTAACTGTCTGGTGCACTCCGACGTAATCGCAGAATTCAGCTACTCAACAAGAAACTGCTGATTACACAAATACGTTAATTGGTTCACCTAACGATCACACAAATTCGGACTAACCGGGGCATTTAGACCTAGTCGAGAGGAACCTAAACGTCTCACAGTAAGCCAACGGAGTGGCAATCTAGGAACCGTGCGTGGCTCAACAATGGGTCAGTTATTATTACTTTACGCCTTTTGTAGCCGCCCGAGTGACCTTTGGCGAAAGCATCACGTGGACCAAAACGGACAAAACATGGTCTGCTTTTGTTCCGGGCGTAATCAAAGTGGGAAGTAATGTTGAAGATTCCAACAAACGAACATTTTCCCGAAAGCAGCAACTGGTAGTTTCGTAGGAGTCAGCGATTAGAGGAAGCACCGTGAAAAATCCTTTTCACAATAGAAGTCCTTAAAAAATAACGGACGTGTTATCAATGGGAGCATTATGGGTGGATAGCGGGAGCATAGAGAGGTGGTTAGGGACAGAAGACAACGGTTGAATAAGAGGAAACTGAGCAGTTTCTCACTTGTCACTACCCACCCCGCTCGATGCAACGAAGCGCGGTCCTAATTATCCTACGCGACGACCGATGCAATATGGAATTCTTTGTATTCGTGCAGCTCATGGGAGATGTTGGACGGGTACTTCTAGGGTGTCCAACCGCAAAGCAGGAGAACGGTTAGGGTTCTCAACCAAAGCCCTTAGTTGTAACGAGAACCTGTCCGCCAGGCAGCGGGGTGGCTGAGTGGAGGCCCATTTGCTTGGATCAATTATTCCTCCACTGATTTTACTGACTGAGTTGCCAGTTCAAATCGACTCCCAACCTGGAGGACCAGGAGACTGGACTTTGTCTGGCCTCTACCCATTGACCTGTCAGGTATGATTACATCTCCGACTTAAAGAAGCCATTCTGTATAGCTCTTTGGGTCATAGAGACACGCAAGACATTACACCACGCCAAGGTGCAATCTCGTCGTGATGGTGCTTCAGGAGTGACCTGTTTTCATTACCAGCATCTGAATGAACGGAGATCCACATAAGTTGAATGTTCTATCACAGCGTATCCAGCTTAGTGAACTTCGTTGGTTGGGACTTGTGTTACGTACAGCGAACACACGTCCATAGCACCGGGCCCTATTCTCCGTTCCCCCTAGGGAGTGGGAGAAGCCATGTGAAGGTCAACAGATGACGTGGCAGCGAGGAATGGAAATATGTACAGCGAACTTAGGAAAAGTAGGTGCCTCACGTCTTCGTGGTTAGGGTCCAAAAGTTCCGTCTACCAGTCGGCTGGATACACTGAAGTATATGACAGCGAACCGTGAACAGTTGCGATCGTGTTTTCACTTTCAAATGAATCAGAATAATTGGTCGATGTGCGTTTGTACAGTTGTACTGTGTATTCCGTGTGTTGACTACAAGGGTGTTTTTTCCCTTTCCCTACCCCTGTAGGTCCACTCCCCATCCATCTTATATATTCATACTTTTTGATTCTACATGCAACATGGTGAGAAAGGCAGTGTTCAGTGGGGCTTGCCCTACTGTTTAACGCTGTACAGTGATCATGATGATGCCAAACTGATACGACAGGACACGGTAGGGTAAGATTGGAATAGACCGATAGTCCCGACGGAATCGAATGTTTATTCATCAACCTTCTTTGAGAGGTACTTTGTCGGAAATCCTCTTGAGGCTCGTAAATTTCGCCACACTGTTGTGTTCTTTGCTGACAACCAATAACCATGCCTTGGGTGCGTTGGATTTGGTTGGTATCTCCTAGCGGATATTTCCGGTTGAAGTAACGAAGGAGAAAGGAGTATCAAAAGAGTAAGTGAACTAGAATATTGGAATCAAGTCGATGAAGAAAGTTTGAGGCTGCAAAAGCGCCACCAATGAGCTTCGATTTTGCTGAGTTGTTTGACACCGGCTCGCGAGAGGAATGTCCGCGAACAACAGGCTGGATTTCGCCCAGGTTGAGGATGCATCGACCAGATTTTTACTCTTCGCCGACTACTTGAGACGCGTCACATGCAACGTCGACCGACAATAATGGTTTTCTTAGACTTGAAAGGCGCCTTCGATCCAGTTGATCGAACATCGCTTTTCAGTGTTCTTCATCGAAAAGGTATGCCCCAGAAGTTCGTGAACCTACTGAGATCATTGTATTCTCATACTTCTGGCCGCGTAAGAGTTTACGATGAACTATCCATTTGGTTCGAAACGACCAGCGGTGTTCGACAGGGATGTCCTATGTCTCCATTCATGTTCAACTTCGTGATGGACGAAATAATGGAGAGTGCGCTGCAAAATCTTCAGGATGTAGGCGTTGAACTAGGAACAAGTGGAAAGCTGTGACATAGATTGCGCGGATGACGTTGTCTGCTTGTTCGAATCCACGAAACATGCTCAATGTGCACTAGATTGACTCTCAAGAGTTGTAGCTCCATTCAGCATGCGCTTTGCACCTTCAAAGTGTAGAGTGATGTTACAAGACTGGACGTCAACGACTCTGAGCTTGATACTCGATGGGAAGGTGCTGTCAGTTGTTGACCACTTCACTTACTTTAGCAGCAGTGTGACGACGGATGGGAGCACAGTAGTAGAGGTGAGTACGCGTATATCCAAGGCTCGAGCGGCGTACGCTGGACTGAAGCACTTGTGGCGCCGACCTGATATTTCGCTGAAGTTGAGAGGTCGTGTATACTGTGCTGCAGTGTGTTCAGTTTTGTTGTATGGTTGTGAGACTTGTAGTCTGCGTGCTGAAGATATTCGTCGTTTTGAGGTTTTCGACCAGTGATGTTTACGTAGTATCGCTAGGATTGGGTGGAATAGCCGAGTAAGTAATGATGAGGTCATAAATCGATTATTGGGTACTAATTGGGAGAACGTTTTGTCACAGCGTATCCAACTTAGTGGACTTCGTTGGTTGGGGCATATGTTACGTATGTCAAACACACGTCTACCATACTGTGTCCTATTGTCCGTTCCTCCTAGGGAGTGAAAGAGACCACGTGGAGGTCAACAGATGACGTGGCAGCGAGGAATGAGAAAATGTACAGCGAACTTAGGAAAAGTAGGTGCTTCACGGCTTCGTGGTTGGGGTCCAAAAGATCCGTCTACCAGTTGGCTGGATACACTGAAGTATATGGCAGCGAACCGTGAACAGTTGCGATCGTGTTGTCACTTTCAAACGAATCAGAATGACTGATGGATGTGCGTTTGTACAGTTGTACTGTGTATTTCGTGTGTTGGCTATAAGGGCATTCTTTCCTTTTCCCACCCGTGTAGGTCCACTCCCTATCCATCCTGTATATTTATACTTTCTTATTGAGCGTGCAGGATGGTGAGAATGGTAGTGGTCAGTTGGGCTTGCCCTACTGTTTAATGCTGTACGATGATGGCGATGATGTTAGGTAGACGGATATCATGTCGGCGCCACAGATACTAGAGGTGTTCAAGTGCTAAGCGCGTCTTCTGCATACACAAAGACACCTCGTCCAGTGTCCAGCCTCAAGGTGAAATGCAGCTCTCCAGGTAGCAGAACTTGTCTACCACGTTTCTGGTGTCCCCAGACGGCTGAGGTGTTCTTTCAAAACCCATTTGAGAACAATACAGAACGGACACATTATGAATGCTGACCACCTCCAGGGTTGTCTACTGATTCAGGTGTTTTTGGCGCACTCTGCTCGTTCGCACGGTATGACAGTTGTACCTCCGGATGAAAAACCACCACACGCTTCGGCTACGTCAAAGCGGAACCAGAACAGTTTCCAGCACGATACTTTCATTTTTTGTTATGGCATGGATTACCATAGAAGGGATAAATCCAAGTCTGAATACCTACTATGCAATTGACAATAGTTTGGAAACAGTCGCGTAAAAATCGACCTGTTGATTCTGCGTTTGGTAGTGTGGTGATCATAAAAATGGGGAAATACAGAAGGGGTAGGGTGTCCCAAAATCCTACATTTCCTGTGAAGAAAAACTGAAAATAATAGTGCGGTAGTTCGTGGAAGTTGCTGAGCGGTTGGTTTGTTGCCTGCATACGGAAAAAGTGATTAAAAGCAAGGGGAATAAGGACCACAAAAGTGTGTTCCTGGGAACAGAACCCACGGTGATACCGGTAGAAAAGGGTGATACAGTTTGGCGACGATTTGATTCTGACCGCAAAGTTGAGGTCATTGTGGGGTCATCGTTGAGATACACACGGTCGAGGAGGGTTAGTGAGAAAGACGAGTCCCCACCTTGAGCGTTTTAGCAGTATTCTACAGTGGGAAGAATTTGGATCACAGTTCTCAATGGGATGGCGCCATAACTGTCTCTACTGCACATCACACACCGATCATATGTTGTTAACCATTTTTCTCCCCTGGTGTTTAAGTCATAAATTGTAACGTAATGAACATGACTTTTTGAAAACAATTGTTGGCCTGAACTTGTGTTCTTCGCTTCGACGTAGCTCATCGTACTGTACTTCTAGAAGTATTTTATCTGTTCATGATTATTTGTAAAAATTCAAAAGTTTCCACATTCATTAAAAAAAATTACTAATGCCGATTTGCTGCTTATCACCACCACTAACCAATTCGTCACTGTAGTATGGTGAGATACGACTGTGCAATTTCAAAAGACACGGAAAATCGAGAAAAAAACGATGCTGAATGATTCAGACTTTATTTATCTGAAAATTTTTCATACGCTAAGATGCAAAAGGAACAGACGTGAGAATATTTTCCGTGCACAAACGAGATTATTATGATAACACTCATTGAGTTGGGCAATAAGGAACATTGTCCCCCTGGAGGAAAATCCGGGTTGACTATCGTCTGGATTAGGATGAATATGTAAAACCTTTATGAGCTAAATTACTTTGCTTCGTGAAAGATGAGACCATGTACGTTGTTGTTTAGTGGCGATTTCCCCAACAGTAGTTGTTGAGTGTGAATGAGAGTTGTCAATACACTGATTAATGTCAAAAGTCCTTGTAGTAGCTTCTGGTGGTACTTCGTCAGTAGTAGAGGTTCGGATCCCCACCGTCGCCAGTCACTTTGGTAGTAGACAAGAGTCCACTGTCGTCCGGCTCGTTACCACACGTGACCTATTTCTGCTTTATGTGGTTCTCCACTCCAAGTTACCGGTTAACTAATAGTGCAGTGGGTCTTTGTGGCTATGGAGTATACCCCTTCAATTGCATCCATGCTCAAAGCATGTAATAAATAAATCAGTTGCAGGCTGTTATATTGTGGTATTTGGTGGCGTTATTTGTCGCAAGCTAACATAACGGTTTTCCATAGTAATTCGTTCCGCCTAACCATTACAGTGGTTTAAGCGTACTTCACTAAGGTGTTGGAGGGTATTTTGAAGTGACTTTGAATCATTGACAATAAATGCTGCTGAACAGCAGCTCAGAGGGAGAATATCTGCAGCTCTGTTTTCTGAACCGGGTCAATATGCGATGCCATAGAAAAATCGAAACAAATCATCCCTCCAACGTTTTGTTTTATCGCCCTTGATCTTCCTCCTCTCACTGGAATCGAACGCAAATACAATCGACCGTTGAAGTAATTTTCTAACAGCCTGTATCGCGGCATATGCTTCTTTTTCGATTGCAGAATGGTGGTGTTCGTTTAGTGCTAGAGTCCTAGAAAAAAGTGCAACAGGTCGTCAGTATTGATTGAGCGTTGTAGCGATAGCGACATTAGAAGCATCTATCTTTAGAGTCAGTAGTTCGTATAGATCCACTCGGGCAAAAGTAGCCCGGGGCTAAGTTCAACTTCCAGTTCTCAATTGCTTTGATTACAACCGGTGGTAATGAAAATGTTCGATTGATGACGAGAAGATGGATCTTATCAGAAAAGTGAGATCCAGCGAGAGTAGTAAGTGAACATTCCAACCACTGTTGCTCTCTGAAGTCAGCGGGTGGAACCATTTCCGTAAGAGGTCTAAAGTGGTCTGGGCCGGGCTTGATTATTCTCGTTATCAACATAAACAAAGATTCAACCAAGACCTTCGTCCCGGATAATCGCATCAGCGATACGCTAGAAACAAACAACTCTGTTAGTGTCTCCAAACAGAATGCGCCAGGATCAGTACGATTTACCACGTCCCTAAAAGGCTGTGATAGATCAAAAATCAGTTAGATGCTTTGAGTATAAAGGGAGTAAGCTGAATCGAAAGCTTTAATCAACTGATGAATGGACAAAGGGCGAGATAGATGTAAGTAGACATCATACATAAAATGACTAGCAATACGAAAGCTGACATCCATCAAAGTTCCAATTCACAGCAGAGGCGGTATAGATCTTATCATTTTCTGGAATTCGGAGCTGATGACATACGCCCTTCCGGTCCAGTGTGCTATAGAATTGATATTTAGATATTTCCCCCATCGTATCGTCTATTCGAGGTGTAGGATAAGCGTTCAAACTAGTGAAACGATTTATGGTCTGACTATGAACAATAACATGAGCTTATGTCTTTCATTGGTTGTGACTAATTGGGCTCTCCATGGGTCCATGAAAGTTTAATTATATCCTCTTATAAGAGCCTTTGAAGTTTCGCTAAAATAAAATTTTCATCTTCCGCTGAATGTCGTCTAGATTTGGTAGCGATTGGTCTGATGCCATCCGGTAGTTGTTCAAAAAAGGGGAAGATTGGATTTTAGAAGCTGCAGAGACGCGAAAAGTGGTAGTTTCTTTCGTTCGAACGGTATTTGAACGTTCTTATATGGTCCTGAAAAGTCGTGACCGAGTTGTACATCGGCTCACCAATTAAGAAAGACTGATAAACCGGTCAGCAGACGTAACAATGACCACGAGTGCTGCTTCTGACGAGTATGTGCCAATACAGCTTTACTAATGCGATTTCTAACCGGCCATTTTTTACTAGCGAAAATAGGTTATAAAACAACTTTCGGAGCTCCCCGTGTCAATCAGTGCTTTTACTGGCAGTCCATTGACGAAGACATCAGTGGCTGCTCTTAGTAGACATCTGGGAGCGGTGGCATTGATAATGGGTGGGGACGTAGAGGCGATCGTTGACTTTCCGGCGGATCGACAAACTCTTTGGAAATGCCTCTACATTCCACAGGATTTACAGATGACAGTGGGTGCTGGACACGCGTACTTGGGGCGCCAGCTTCAGCCACAAGATAAACATTTGTTTAACCGATGTCACGATAGTTCCTTCTGAAGTATCATAATCCTTACTAGATAGCTCAGCAGTAGTAGTCTGTGGTGGTCGAGTGGTTTAGAGCGTTTGCTTACCACCTTGGAGGTCCGAGGCTCGAATCCACGCCATCACCGGTTACTCTGGTACCAGACACTAATCCTCTGTCGTTTGGCTCGCTGTTACACCTGACCTGTTTCTACTTTATGTGGTTCTCTACTCCGAATTGCGGGGTCTGGTTGCCGTTTATCTCTAACAGTGCAGTGGACTTTTGTGGCTATGGAGTATACCTCTTCCACTGCACTTGTGCGCAAGCATGTAATAAAAATCAGTAGTGGGGGCACACATGGCTCTGCTACAGTCTTCAAACAATGGGATTGGTCTTGTTTTGGGGCCATTTCTAGAGTCTTCGCTTGTTCATGGGCGGATTTGTGATCAAGGATTTTGTGTTCCAGAAGGCTTGGACAAATAAACTGAAACTGCTTTCCAGTAAAAGATGCACCCCACAGCGTTATCAAGATGCTCTGCTGTTACAGGTTTGGAGCTACAGTCCTCGGCCAGCGGCCGAAGTTTGGTAAAACTGGCCGAAACTTTCTTCAGGATCTTGTTTACAAGTGGTTAGTAGATGCCGAGCAAAAACCTGATTTTTAGGTTGAAAGTAAAAAGGTTAGTGTTAGTGTCACAATTAGCACAATCCGAAATGATTTTTTACACCATCGGTGAGATATAGTTGATTGTGATTAGGCTGAATCGATAAAGCTCGTAGATATACGCATCCAATGGATTCAAGTGTCCATACCATTCGGCGAGCATGGAATCTCGGGAAACCGATTAGGCCAAAGAAATGAATTAATTGTAATACGACCAGGTACGATGGTGCAGTACAGGAGATTGAGAAATAACGATGCTGGATGATTAGAGCGTTATTCATCTAAAAATCTTCCATTCGCTAAAATGTAAAAGAAATAAACGTAAAAAAAACCTACCGAACACTGTTGAAGTTATTATAATAATACTCATTGAGTTAGGGAATACATAACACGACTCATTAATTGACACTACCTTAAGCTCAACACGTCTTCGAATAAGGCTACTGGCTTCCTCCAATGATTGCTTTTGGTTTCGGTTTTTAATCTGGTAAATGTTACAAGTAGACGCTTTTTTAGATTGTTCTCTCGGTGAATGCCCATAGAGAATGATAATAAGAATAACAAGTCTAAGAACCTTTACTGGACGCATATATCATAACGTCAAATAGATCAGCAGTATGAAGAAGAAGCTGAATGTAGGCCATTCAGTGGTCTTTATTCAACAAGCTGAGAATAAAATAAGCAAAATGACGGTTAGAGGTAATACAAAAGTGTTGTTCACTAGTACGGCATACAAATACAAGCACGGTTGGGACATGCCTGTGCTCATACACTTCCCAGATATGGAAACGATCCATTAACCAATCTTCAGGTTACTGTGTGATTCCGACTCATGGAGGCCTATTACTGTTGTTCTCATTCCGAAAGCCACCAAGTCAACGTTCATCACAAAACGTTTTTTCCCAACGGCCCTAACGTATACTGCCTTGAAAAGGCTATCCCATGTAAATATCCCTCTTGACGCTTTACAATTTGCATACAAATCAACTCGGTGCATCTCAGATGCCGGAGCTTTTCTCATTCACCTTATCGACAGATCTCTAAATGGCAGTAAAGCCAGTCAGGTGTTTTCCTTGGTTAGTCGTTCGTTTTTGATTAAATGCCTCGGTCATGGCTCCCCTCCAGTCTAGAGCCTTTTGGATTTCCAAAGCCATTATTTGCCTGGTTATCTAATTACTTCATTGAACAAATGCAGTGCACCAAGTATTGCGAAAACTCCCCCCAACCCTGTGTTGTTCTTCCCCCTTACTTATTTATCATTTACATTCAACAGTCCTGCAAGGTAGCAACCAAAGCTAGAGCACATATGGGCAAGGTTAGTGGTTGAATGAATTGAATGTTAGCGGTGTTCCTGTCATTTCTCCCGCTTATGTTTCAGTTTTCGCGGACAGTGTCGTTCTATCTCAAATCATTTGTAATTCTTTTGATTTCAGTACATTCCAGGAAAATATGTCAAATACTGAACTCTTCCACTTAGTTTGAACCTAATAAATAGCAACCTGCAGCGGTTATTACGCGTTCATTTATGTGTCGGAAAGTCGCGATGCTTGTCTTTTCACATTTATAAGCTCACAAACTCCGTACCCACAACCAATCCTGTCTACTTATGTCTATCACTGTGTTCTCCCTACCTTACTTTTTGTTCTTCAATAATATTCCCTGGTCATTTGAAACAAGACTTCGAATTCCTGTTCCTCAGTATAGTGATAATTAATAGTGTTTCATCAATCCTTGTTAGGGAATTGATCCTTGAATTCATTGAGCGAATAAATCGTGTATGCGATTTACCCACAAGGCGCATTAGGACAGTACGCACCCGTTGCACGCGCACTTTTCTTCTCACTGCTACCATGAATGAAAATCCTTCTGTCCCGTAATTGATTCGTATATTAACGAACAGAGATTGATTTATTTGTGAACTAATATGAGTGCATAAACTTCAGTTCCTTAGTCTTTTCCTGTTTTATATTCTCCATAAAACGCAAATCTTGAATGGTCGTTTTTGACTAAAATAAAAACACGGGCTTACAAGTATCATACAAATAACTCTAACATCTGTGAGTTTCAGGATTTCCGTGTTCATTAACTACTCCATAGATTTGTTTTAAACAGTTCCCGACCTTCTTTCACCAGAAAACCCCACTGCTCGCGGCTGAAGTGATTCCAGAAGTGATTTAATACTTGAAAGTATGGTCCTGTGAGGTTGCATTAGTTGAAACCAAATATTTTTGTTATCCTTTATTTTAAACCTTAGCGACCTTCCTCAGCACGGACATAAACAATGGAAGGCCTACTTTGGGCGAACATTCGATGTTTACACAAAATTGTGGAAATTCCAACAGCAACATCGTCAGAAACTGGATGAATTGTACGGTTTAAAACGATGGCAAATCGGTGAGGTTGCCTCAAAAATTGGTCAGTTGTACCACCATTACTAGTGAGTCTCGTGGTGTACGCTCAGACTTTTGGATGCAAAATGAATTTCTCTCCGATACCTATTCGTTTTCTCTCTGTCATATTCCCTATTTCCGACAGTCTACGTTCCAGTGAACTGCATTATTTAAACGAATCGTTCGCGTTTTTTTCTGCCATTCGTACTCGTGGATATTACTCAAAGGCAAGTAAAGAAGAACGGCCAGACCTCATGGTAAAAAAGTTGCGTTACTATGCGCGCTTTATATTGGTCTGTTTGTTGTTGAGAAAAATGAAACTGGTCCGTGAGTTGCTTGATGTAAGTCCAAAACCTCGTTTGTCGGTTGATAAACTTTGTTTTTGTTAGGAGTTTTCCCACCAAGTAGAAGAGTACACAGCTGTGTACGATCCAGAAGACCAATCCGGATGGGACATGGTTGTGCAGGAGATTCGAGACTTCGTCGAAGGCGAAGCCCTTCTGAACGTACTCAATCCCGATTCATCAACAACTGTTTTGAAGCATCGTCTTGGGCCGCTAAACAGTCCACAGCTGGAGAAATTTGGTTCCGGATACATACAGTTATCCGAAGTACTAATTGTGGGCAATTGCTATGAACAAACACGCTTTAGCGAATTGAGCTTGGATATGTATCGTATGCTCCAGACTTTGGAACGAGATCCATTGGATACGTTGCATGGGAGTACGCCAAGCGTTCAGAATCCTAGAGTCAGTGCAATGAGTAATTTGGAAAATGGACTTCCCTCCTCTGGTCACAAGAGTGACGAGGTTGGTTCCAATGGTTGTGGACCAACAAGACCTCATAATCCGCACAAATACCTTTTGTACAAACCTACTTTTTCCCAGTTCAACACAGTTATAGCTGCTGCTTTCAAAGACGTCTCGGCCACGGGGGCGGTGCTTTTGTACATATCAGCTGATGGCATCCGGGCTCCCACGGCCAAATACGGTGACGAACGTAAGTAGCTCACCAACCAAATCCATTAACTTAGAATTCTCCTAATCATTGTCATATTAATGCTCTGTTCTGTATGGCTATTCGAACGGCAGATCTAATTCCTACTATGCAGCTTATTTTCCCGCTTTTTAAATCCGCTTCGTGTGCTGTTAATGTTTAGCCAGCTAGTGTGGACGAGTTTTCTATGGTGTATCTGAGTCGTCGTTTGCAGAAATCATCTTTTACCTGATCATCGTCTGCTTTTCGTGATTGCAAACAATATGATCTCAAAATTCGCTTATTCTCCTATCTTACGATCGTTCAAGTCACAAACCCTTCTGCACATTTTGTTCCTCGAGTCTTGGTGAAACGAATTTCTTAGCTCAGCTTGCGTATTCTCAGTACGGGTTTTTGCGGGAGGTTTGTAGGTCATCCGCACTGAAATGGAGGTGGGTTCTAACGAGATCATTTGTGCCCCAATCGGTTCGTGTAACGCGAGTGTGATTGTGCACCAGTAATCCGGTAGGTGAATTCTGGCAAACGAAAACCATCAATTGGGGGTAGTCAATAAAGCAATTCCCTTGGATTAATTTTGTCCTCATCAACAGTAAGAAAAAAGAGTCCTCATGGAAGTCTTCACTGGCCCTTAGTAAAATTCAGTTGACGCAACCATTAACGGTGCATTGGATGCGATGGTTTTGGTTGTTATCTCTCAGCGGGAACCTCGGTTGAGAATGATAATGACACAGGTGTATGGGAGAGTAAGAGAGGAACTGCAAATGTTAGTGTCAAACCAATAAAAGTGTGTGAATAAAAAGGCGCAGCTAGTCACGACGCCTAGTTATATCCTCCAGTGTATATAACCACCGAGTGTGTGTGTGTGTGTGTGTGAGAGAGAGAGAGAGAGAGAGAGAGGGGGGGGGAGGGGTTGTCTTGGACTCTGCATAGGAAGCCCAACGCGCCGTACATGGCCTAGTTCACTGGTCAAGCTTTTCATACCTTTCTTCTGTGTCATGAACTGGTCGAGCAGTCGTTTTCCAACCGTTCACCTCCGCCCTTCACTGAACGCTGCGTACCGAGGAATCCTATTCTGAGACATTAGCAACACATCCCAACCGTCCAAGCCCGGTCGGCTAGTGTTTCGTTTGGCTAGTACTCTGCGCTTAACCTTAACATCACTGATGCGGTGTCCCCACCAGATTCGATCAATGCTACGAAGGCACTGACGTTCGAATACCGACAATAATCGTGCATCCTTCACTCATAGTGGCCACATTTCTGAGCCATAAAGAAGAACTATTCTGATCGCTGCAGTTTACTCTCTATTCTTGTTAGATAAAAGAATGTCATGTCGATTCCACAGATGTAGGAAATCAGACGAGCCTTTATGTGTGGCAACACTTCGTCCGGCATTGGAGTGAAATGCAGCTGCCCAAATAACAACTTCTCCACTTGTTTTACTTTTTCCCTTGAAACCGTGACCTTTCGTATTTAACCAATCCATTCCTGCAACAGCTTTTTGCACTTTATAAATGTGAAACGCTTAACAAGTGCTCTTATACAGTTGTTCAAGCTATCCAGAAATGCTTGCAAATTGCCTGAATCTTCACCCAGAAGAACTATGTGTATTCGAGGCGACACTTTTCCACCTGGGTTAATCTCAACACTGCTATCCTCATATGATAAAAGGACGGTCCCTGGGACCATGTTTGTCACGTAAATAAGCCGATAGGAGGTAACCCTGGCGTACACCATTTCGTATGGTAAGCTCGGGTGATTGATCACTGTAAGCGCGAGCTCGGCTTCATCTATTCATGTACGGGGACGTTATCATGAAAGTAAATTTCTCTGGTGTACCCTTTAACAAAAGACGGTGCCAGATATCTGTGCGGTCGACTGGAGCTTGGCGATCATTAGGGCGTTCTTTCCTTTTCCCTCCCGTGTAGGTCCACTCCCTGTCCATCTTATGTATTCATGATTTCTAATTCAACGTGCAACATGGTGAGAAAGGCAGTGATCAGTGGGGTTTGCCCTGTTGTTTAACGCTGTACGATGATGATGATGACTGAAGCTTTCAGATCAAGATCTAGCAACATCACAAGGGCAAGAACGGAAAAACGCTTATCGCTTGGTGAATAGCAGCACTGTTGTCGCTCGACCTGTTATCGCGCTGGATATGTTGGGCCTTATGTAGTTGTCTACTCCGAGACTGGTGATCAAGGATGTTCGTTCTCCTTGGTGGTGTACATGGTTTGTGGGTTTACTCCTTCCGCTGCCTACATGCGTAAACAGAATACAGCAATGCAGAAAGTATTCCATTTGTTTAGTTTTATTGTGTTTGCAAGTGAGTTGTACTGACAGGTGACAAGCAACCCCAAAGCACTAAGTTGAGAGGTCAATGACTAACAGTACTGAATCTGAAACGGTGACTTTGCGATGAACCCGACAAGGATGCAGTGCTGCTTTGTGAGATTCGCGGTTGCGTCCAGTCTACTTCAGTTTGCAACGTTCAACACCCTAAATTTTATCTTTTGTAAATACACGGGTAGGATGAAACCTAGCTTGGAGTTCTTAGTGGGAATTCACTAATATGTACTAAATAAAAGCACCCAGTTTGGGAACTCAAGAGCATCGGGTCGTAGCGTCTTGTGTGTATTCTAAATCGGTTACAGCAAGACGAAATAGCCTCCGCTCTGTCTAAACGATTTCCCTTTATCTACAACTTCAAACGCGGTATTGCCCCACAGGTACTGGCACATTTACATCGAGTGGTACAGTGAGTGCCTCACTCTTTAGTACTACAGTTGATATCCAAGTTTATTCTCATGACGTGATGAAAGAGGATCAGTAGACTTGTTTTGTTCAGTCGATCAGTTGTTGCCTGGTCACCTCGTTATTTACCAATGATCCAAGAGTGAAACCAACCTAAGCTTATCAATTTCTGCTGGATGCCTGTGTTTCGAACGTCTCCAACACACTATTCGAAACCAAAGAAATGACAAAGTCCATAGGGAAATCAGCCGTACTGGAAACGAACTTTTCTAACCAAACCAACGTTTGGGATTACACTTGCCATACTTCGCTAACAGCCAAACCATTCCTCTAACGGTTCGTGATTTAGATTTTCTTAATACTAGGATTATCATCATGAATATGACCAGTGCGGTGCGGCGCATGTGATCACACCGTCTCCTTTCGAAAAACCGATCCGCGAAAGCTCCAGGATGATATTATCGTAACCTTAGCCCAGCAACAAACTCTGTGCACGCACGCCCTCAATGGTGGTTACGGCTGTCTTGACCGTGTGAACACGATGTAGTTGCCATGGTTCCAACTTGGACCGGGGTTAGTTGCTGTGGCCGACCTCATCGGCTCGGTCGTGTGTGTCGGGAGTGGGGGTGGAGCGAGGTTGCTTCAGCTCGTAAGTGCGTGCGTAACCATGGTATTGGATCAATCATTTCGCGCTCTGTCTGATACATCGGGCCCGTCGTCTGATCAGTTCTGCGCGCACATTCAAGGCTATCCTACACGTATCGGTCGTCACCACACGGTCACCAGCTGTCCGCTCGCTGCTTGTCGCGTTTCTATTCTACTCGGTTCACTCGGTTACTCCCCTGTCGGTGATCAAACAAAGCCCTCCCTCCCACATGATGAATCAGTCGTTTGGTCGATCCGAGCAAAACATGGGCTTTGCTCCTGCCAACCAGGCTGATCGCCTAGTGCGCTTTAGTCGTCTCTGTCTTCAGCCGCTTGCGGACCATGAGAATACGCATTGTAGTTGTTTGAGGAACTGTTGTATAGCTCAGCACATAATTAAAGTAAAAATAATCGATAATCAACCTATGCGATAGAATGGTCAAATGCTGAGCACAAAGCACAGCACATGTGGCAGTAGTATTTTTCGTAGTTTGTGTGTTGCAGAAAGTACTGTTGGCCCTATGTCTGTCCGCCGTTCGATGTATGTAAAGCAGGTACTGTCAATTGGGATGCACACGAAAAATTACTCAATGTATATTTCGAGCTTTATGACTTAATTAAGGTGTAACAGGTAATCGGGTAATGGTACTAATTTATACAAAGTTTCCTCTAATTTACGTTGGTTCTTTATTGCGCATGGGTAGTTGGATGCGTATGACCTTGGTTGCTAGGGTAAAACGCTCTGGACATAGTTAGCTAACAATGAGCAAGATATGGAAATATAATTAATCTGATCAACATAAATTGACCTGTGTTATACTGAGATAGGTCTACTACCCAAGTATTTTGGTAGAAGCCGTTTTTTGGCCAATATATTTTCAATGGTTGTGCCTATGTTATAACGTCAAGAGAAATTATTTCATTATTTGGAGATTTCATAATGGATGTGGCTTAAAAATGCGTCTTAGCGATGACCAGAAAAGAAACTTCCAGTTCAGATCAGTATGAGCGTTGGCTTCAGGGTCATTTGGGCGCGCTTCACTAATCGCCTACACTGCTATCGCGATAGCGATGAAAAATCCACTGAAGCTGGATTTTCTCGACACCTGAAAAAGGATCAAGGTTGAATTGCAGAGGCCTATAGTTTTGAATCCTTATAGCTGTATCTTGTCAAGCGTTTTAACGCGAATAGGAGAATCAGTTATCGGATAAACCACAGGAAAATCACCCCAAGTACACATTTCAGAGGTAGAAGACTTGGCACACTGAATTAATGAGACGACCTTATGTGCACTAGTGTCGAGAATCCCTGTCCTTCATCCAACGCGGGAATGTTCTCAGACTGTCTCACTCCCTGTTGGACATAATGTGGTGACAGTTGTCATTGCGTCTAGTATCACGTGATATGAGGGCTGCACCGCAAGCCCAACAAATAAGGGCACCTATTGGTTTCATTAGGGGATTCAAATCACGAGGCCTGTCATTTTTGCGATAGGTTTGTTTGTCGTATGAGTGTTTGGTAAATAACGAGCCGTAGAAGGCTCAGGAAAATGTCGTTTGGTGTAGTAATTTCCCCCCATAAATAATCTGACCAAATGTCATACCAAACAACATTATTGCTGTGGGTCGCAATAAAACACGTTTAGTTTTGTCGGTGAATTCCAATTGGAGATGCCCTAAATGCCGGGGGAATCTTCACCGTTATGGCTGAAAAAGTCCCGGAATTCAACGAAACGAAGTCACCTGGGTAGGCAGTGGTATTTTCAGGATAATGCTTCATACTTTGTTTCACGAGAGATTTATAAATAATGTCATGCTGAACGATTGTTTATTGTGAGACGTGTGAAAGCATGCGCAACTTCAAGGTCCAGTTCAGGCAGTTACTCTCTAATAGTGCAGAGTTTAACGTAATCGTAAGGATCTGTTCTGAAGGGAGTGGTCAACGGACTACCTACACACTGGATATTGGAGTCAAAAAGGCAACGTGTGGTGGTGCATGAGATTTGATCAGTAATATGGTGGACTCTGTCGATGAGGCTGTGAAAAATCCTGGAGAATAAATGCAGACCGCATACGAACACTCCTCAATAATGTTTGGGGTAAATCAATGTAGAATAGTGTTGCATTTTCCCCCAGAGGCTCATATTCCGTCATAGTTGTGGCCCACTGGTAGTAACAACCATATGATTTCGTGTGAATTTTGAGCTCAGCTACTCACCACATACAAGCAGACCACAAAGATTATTGTCATAAAACGTCGCCACTACTTGCTTGTTCTGGCATGTATGAAATTGTATGCTTTTGCGCTATATATATATATATATATATATATATATATTGATAGTAGGTAGTGTGTTAACGTGTGGACGAAATTTCCCCGGAAGCACACGACCGGTTTCGCGGTTGTTGCCGCTCATCAGGTATGCGTACCCGGTACTCCTCTGCCCACTCGTCTTCGTACTTGTACACTCCGATGTTATATGTTCACTAGAATCTAATTTGAATCGTCTGGAGTGTGAATGGATACTCTTCATTGAAGAGCCCACAAATGAATCACAACTGTGATTTCTCATAGTTATTCGTGTCTGGGTCACTGCTAACCCAACGAACAACGAGGCTGCATGTGCAAGCGCTCATATTGATAGTAAGTAGTATGTAAACGTGTGGACAAAATTTCCCCGGAAGCACATACGCATGCCTGATGAGCGGCAACAACCGCGAAACCGGTCGTGTGCTTCCGGGAAAATTTTGTCCACACGTTTACATACTACTTACTATCAATATGAGCGCTTGCACATGCAGCCTCGTTGTTCGTTGGGTTAGCAGTGACCCAGACACGAATAACTATGAGAAATCACAGTTGTGATTCATTTGTGGGCTCTTCAATGAAGAGAATCCATTCACACTCCAGACGATTCAAATTAGATTCTAGTGAGCATATGTACATTGTTCGTTGGTCAGTAGTCACTCATTCTCTCTTAAAGGCGGTTAACGATGCACCCTGACCGGTAAAGTATGGAATCTTTGTACAGTCTGTCCGAAAAATTCGGGATTACCTCAGTTTGGTCGAAATGCTGACGTACAGTCGAATTCCCATGCATACTACTGGTACTACTCTCTCTCGTTGAACAATTGTGTCAATTGCTTATCTTTGGCTACTGAGAGTAGTATCAGTTGTAAGAACTGGAATTCGACCGTATATCAGGATTTTGACCAAACTGAGGTGATGCCGGATTTTTTTGATGAATTATACACCCGGTGTGCACATACACTCTATTGGTTCTCAGTTGGGTTTAGATTTAGGTTGCAGACTGGTTACTGGTTACTTGATCCGAAGGAACAAGAGCCGACATTTTGTAGCGTGTGATCAGTGGGCAGAAGCATTACCATGTTGGAATATGGTGTCACCTTGTGATATGTTGATCACTAGCGGGAGTCAAAACTGTTCCACCATACAAATATATGCAACAGAAGCTCACTTTGTCGGTTGGCTAAGAAGGCTCCCCAAACCATCGCTGAACTCGTCGTTGTTTCTCCAACTAAAAATCCTTTCTTTTCTAATTTGATGTCAGTGATAATTCCAAGCATCCGGTCCATTCAAATTAATTTTTTCGTCACCAAAGTAGACATTTTCCCACTTCTCTGTCCATACTCCGTGTGTTTCAGCCCACGATGAACGTTTTATTTTATGCAACGATGTGATATCAGTGTATTTCTTCATTGTTCATATTTCATCCATGGCACAGCCTTGGGCGTTCTTTGTGACGTTCGTTTCGAAACACTGATTCCGATCAAAACTTTCAACGTTGACGTGGAGCATGTTCTTGGAGACTAGACAACTTAATCTGCGTTCGGTAATTTCCTTAGACGACCCATTCAATTTTCAGGCGCACATCGCTCCTTACATTCCGGATACCGTCGTGTGATATTCCTCGATCCCTTACATTGCCTGGAGATTCCATGCAAACCGAGTCCCATTTGGTAGAACGCGGATATTTTGCCCTACTCGAAATGCGTTAGTGACATTACGCAGACAATTCAGTGTGAGTTCTGTAAGGTGTATACATGCAACCAACGCGAATGAAGGTCACCTGGGTCACTTGGGTGCATCACGTGCTTCAGTGGACATAAATCACGTGATTCTGGCGCTCATGGGTTTGTCAGTCGTCAAATCCACAGACCATATTAATCAGCTTTTTACCAGGCTCAATGGTCCTGATTCTGCGAAATTTTCCGTGGGACAACACACCGGAAAAGGGGGCCCTGTACTTTTGTCACCCTCGTTTTCCACGTTTTCTGCGCTAGTTAGCACATAGTGCATGGTTTCGTTCTGAAATTTGATACGCCGTGTAGTATTTTGACTAGATACGGTTCGTTAGACAAAACAGAAGCGGAAAAATAAGGGCGGTCCTATACTTTTGCCGCCCTATATATATATATATATATATATATATATATATATATATATATATATATATATATATATATATTCAGCCATCCCATCTCTTTCCCTATAGTGTTATTTTCCCGGAGCGCTAATTTTTTTGACCATCGCATGTACTTCAACTTATTCATTTGTGCATAGAGTTGCTTTAGAGGCATGAGGAGCCGAGGTCATGAACATATTGATAAATCTACTTGCATATTTCGCACCCAATGTCGCCGGCTTGATTCAAACACGCATCGTGGACATTTGAATGCGAAAATGCCGATGGTCTTCATTCATTTCGTTATCATGTGTATCGTCCTTTTTCCCCGTTGTTTTTTAGCACATCTGGGCACAGTAGGATACGATTCTGGTGGTGTCGTAACAAACAATCGTCGTGAACAAGAGTTCAACGTAAAACCAAAAAAGACCAACTTCAAAGAGCCACATTGGTAAGTGTTTATAATCCTATATCAGTCCGATTCGAGATTCTCCGAACAGTCGGGTGGCCCTACATTTAATTTTCTCAATCAGGTCCGACGGTCTTTCAGTGATATAGGATCTCGTTCTCACTAACGAGTAAATATAATTAATGAAAAAATGACGTAATCGGATTGAACGTTTTTCGCCACTTCGTTGTTGGCGTCTCAGTGTGTAATCGCGCAACAACCCGTCTTCGTTACCGCAGGCATTTGAACTCGAATCTTACTGCATGGACTGAAACGTTAACCTTTTTGAGTATTTATTTATTCGCCGAAAATGCAGTACATAATACAGATTCGCGATGCCTTGCAGATCGGGGAACATTGATAGTGGGAAAGTCTATGAAAAACACGCGAGCTAGATACTACTTGTTTGTTGAACTCGAAGTCTTCGACTAAGGGTCGCCCCGATGGGCAACTGGGCAAAACTGGAAAATCGCTTCGGTTGAAAGCCGATGACCAGAGCAGTAGTTCATACGCCGTTCGGAGCGGATCTAGCTAGGGTCTCTCCAACGCACCTTTGTATTTCAGACGAGTCGTTGGTCGCTGGCACGTGTCGTAAATCTCTTCTGGGGAACTTTTTCGGGTACATGAAACAGCGGAGAGCAGTGACCTTGGTGGTGAGCCACACCAGACACCTCAGTGTTGTTCACGGATTCTTGTAGAGTTTTGCGTATGAGAACGCCTTTCAAGCAGAAGACCAACCACCTTATTAAGCCTCATCGCGATGGCTCATTTAGTTGGGTTCATTACCACCTTATTCGCGACTAATTATTACCCCAAATCCGCGCCCGATACCATACTGCTCTCTCTCAACGGCAAACACGTTTTGGCGTCCTTGCACAAGAGTGCAGTGAAAGAGGTATGCACTCCATAGCCATAGTGGTCCATGGCACTATTGGCGATAATCGGGAACCAGATTCTGATAATTGGGGTAGAGAACTACATAAGGTCCCAATAGGTCAATAACGTTTATCTGTTTCAGTCGTTCATCTTTATCCACTCGCGTGTTAACTGTTGTTGCATCATCCTTCATTAACCCGTTCATATGCAGCAGCTAAGCACTGGTAGCGTTGGTCGGTCTTTGCCGTCTCTCAGCATAACTCCAATTAGTTTAAGCAGTCCCATGGTCACATTCTAACAACAACATTGTAGGGCAAACAGTTGTTTTCACTGATTCCTAATCTTGCTCTCACATATCGTATAAGCAACAATAGTGCAAGTAATTGTGCATTTACTGGGTTGGAGATTATTATAACCATGGTTGGGGCGGGGAGATGATGTGTTCTTCAGTTAGTCAATGTTAAAATATGCAGCCCTATTCCGGTGATAAAATGGTGATGGTTATTCACTATTGAGCTACTTTACATTTTACCAGTCTCGCTAGTTTCGCATGCACTTTACCTTTATGCAAGAAGCATACTTTGTCTCTTTGCCCCCTCTATCTACCCATAATGCTTCCACTGACAACACGACCGACACTCGCAACGATTCACTGTCAAATAGTGTCCAAAATAATCCTCTGTCTGGTAACTCACATTTTCTCAAGCCTCGTCAGCCTCTGAATCTCGGCTCCTTTAGCGTGCGTACACTCATGCAGGCCGGTCAGCAGGCGTGCCTAGCCCTCACAATGAACTCTCTGAAGATTGATGTCTGCTGCTTAAGTGAAACGCGTATCCAGGATTCGAGCAGTGTGATTGCGATAACTGACCCTGGTATCTCATCGAGGTATTTTCTGCGCACCTCAGGAGACGAAGCAGCTAGAGCTGTGGGTCAACGTGATGTAGAAATAGTCTTGACTGACAAGCCCGAGGCTTTCCTCTTAGACTGGATCTCGATTAACAGTCGTTTATGTGTTGTGAGACTCCAGGGGTCAGTCGGCGTTCGAAAGGATAGTTGTGTTAAGCGCAATTTGTTTGTGATCTCGGCATACGCCCCAACGGACTGCAGCTCAGACGCGCAGAAAGATGAGTTCTATGATGAACTCACAACCCTCGTTCGCAGCAGTAAAGGTTCTGACATTGTAGTGCTAGCTGGTGACTTCAATGCACAAGTTGGCAAACTTAGTGCATCAGAAGCTTGTTTAGGTGGCCTTTTTGCTTTACCCGCTCAGCGTACAGATAACGGGAAAGGCTTCTCCATTTTGTGAAGACAATCGATTGTTCTTGTCTAGCACCAATTTCCGACACAGCTCGCGTCGCACAGTGACATGGCGCTCTAACTCTACAGGTACTTTTAGTCAGATTGATCATATCACCGTACGCTACCGGTGGCGCAGTTCTGTTCAGAATTGTAGATCTTACTGGTCCATGTAGGTAGAGTCGGACCATGCCTTAGTTTTAATGCCACTGTCTCTCCAGCTCCATGGTCATCGTCGCAAACCGCAAACTCGGTTAGCCGTGCAACGTTTGCGCTTCTGACACACTAAGTTTGCCAACTTGTGCATTGAAGTCACCAGCTAGCACTACAATGTCGGAACCTTTGCTGCTGCGAACGAGAGTGGCGAGGGCATAATAGAACTCATTTTTCTGCAAGTCTGAGCTGCAGTCCGTTGGGGCGTACGCCGAGATCACAAACAAATTGCGTTTAACACAACTATCCTTTCGAACGCCGACTGACCCTTGGAGTCTCACAGCACATAAACGACTGTTAACAGGGATCCAGTCTAAAAGGGCAGCCTCAGCCTTGTCAGTCAAGACAATTCCTACACCAAGTTGACCCACAGCTCTAGCTGCTTCGTCTCCTGAGGTGCGCAGAAAATACCTCGATGAGATACCAGGGTCAGTTATCGCAATCACACTGCTCGAATCCTGGATACGCGTTTCACTTAAGCAGCAGACATCAATCTTCAGAGAGTTCATTGTGAGGGCTAGGCACGCCTGCTGACCGGCCTGCATGAGTGTACGCACGCTAAAGGAGCCGAGATTCAGAGGCTGACGAGGCTTGAGAAAATGTGAGTTACCAGACAGAGGATTATTTTGGACACTATTTGACAGTGAATCGTTGCGAGTGTCGGTCGTGTTGTCAGTGGGAGAATTATGGTTGAATAGATGGCAAAGAGACTTGGTTAGGGACAGAAGACAAAAGTTGAATAAAAGAGAGGAAATTCTGAGCAGTAGCCCACTACCCACCCCGCTCGATGCAGTGGGCAGCGCGGTCCTGATTATCCTGCGCTACGACCGATGCAATATGGAATTCTTTGTATTCGTGCAGTTCATGGGGGATGTTAGACGGATACTGCTAGGGTATCCAGCCGCAAAGCAGGAGAACGATTAGGGTCCTCATTCAAAGCCTTTAGTTCTTACAAGAACCTATCTGCAAGGCTGCGGAATGGCTTAGTGGAAACCCATTTGCTTGGATCGATTATTCTTCCACTTATTTCACCGATTGAGTTGCGAGCTCAAATCAACCCCCAACCTGGAGGACCAGGAGACTGGACTTTGTCTGGCATCCACCCATTGACCTGTCAGGTATGATTGCATCTCCGGCTTAAAGAAGCCATCACACCACGTCAGGATGCAGTCTCGTCGATAAAATTCAACAGAGACGGACTCAGTATGCTATTTAGTAACAATATCTCAGCTTTACTCTTTTTGTGTAGATGAGACCAATTACAATGTGAGGTGGAAATGCTCCGTGGCACCACCATGTCCCCGAACCCATAGACGTTTTACTCACAAACCGATCCACGGGTACGGAAAATTCCGGCCGGCTGGTCATATAGTTACTTGGGAAAAATCTCATATACACGGATCACTTCACCCTTGAAAAGGGTCGCAAATGTGACCTAATCACTCTGCTTAAATGTCGCCCCGGTTGATTCGATATCGGGGTGGAGCATAGATATCGAACTTTGAGTGGTTTTCCAGTTAATTTGGTTGCATAACGTCGATGGTGTTTGTGAGATCTGCTAATGTGTACAAACGGTGCTAACGTCGAACACGATTGACCGTAAAGCTCCGTTACGGAATACCTAGTTGAATTCAGTCGACTCCGAATGGTTCAATAAAAGTAGCCCGATCTGATTCACCTATTATAGCTGGGGTAAAGAGCAGACAGTGTCGTTACAGCTTATGGAAGGTGAACGTTTGCATGTTTAGAAGTTGTTCTAGAATTTTTTCTGGTAAACGTGCTAACCGTCCGCCTCTCGGAACGGTGTTGTTTTTTTACACTGGCTTGAAAACAAGCATGGTACTGCAAATCGAAAGCAGCCAGAAAGAATGAGACCAGTTGTCTCAGAGATCCTCTTCGGACAAGCAACAGGTTGTGGACTTATAAGCATAAGGAAACTGACAAATGATTTTCACATATCACATACATGAGTGTTGAAGATTTTGAAGGCTAGCAAGTTCCGTTGTTACGAGGAAACGAACATGCAAATGCTGAACAATGATCCATCGGAGATTAGTCCCAGTCGTACTGTTTACCGACTTTGAGTTATGGTATTCGATTAGTCGGCCCCACAAACACTAATGACAATTTCAGATGAAATGTACATGACGCTTTTGCGGGAATGTTCGGTTTCTAAACTGAACGAGCTTACCGATGGCGCTCGCACGCACAGCCAAACTTGCCTGAATATCTAGGTGAAGCTTTCTCTGGAAAATGGCATCAAAGAGTGGTCCCCAAGGTCTCCTGACTTGTCGCCGATGGTCTTTAGATGTCCCCAGAGAAACAAGTTCATCAAATCACTTCTACAAGAAAACAGAATGTGATTCACAGCGTTCCGAAAAGTCAAACCATCAAGCAACGAGTTCGGCATGTTCGTGCAGCCATGTGAACAGACAGTGGATCGGATGTCGCCAGCCTCACCATTACTGAACCTTCCAAGAATTATTCGGATTTGTAAACCTGCGCTTTTTTGATGATGAATATAATATTTTTACTTAATAACCTGGAGATTTTCTTTTGTGATTGTGCATCCCAGTTAGTGACTCGCACAAGGCTACCAAGCCCCGTAATTGGGGCCGTATAACTCACACGTGGTGTGACATTGCGCAATATGGGTGTGTCAGAAAGGTTTGGTTACTGTTCCCGGCCATGATCATAAATAACCGTCAGAGGCTACTAAACGACAGGAAAACCTATAGTTCCCAAGCTTATTCATTTATTTCGAAAAATTCCGAAGCGGGTTTTATCACAGTCGCCTAATCGCGACTGAATTCTTGCAATGAAATCGGTCCCCCATCTAAGTCCATTGCGTTCATTTATATATCTAATCAGGTGACTTTTCCCTAGTGACGTTATTTGCTGGTAAACCACAATGAGAAGTGCTTTTATCGAGGGGCAGAACAAGCATGCAACTTTGTAAAGAGGCGGCGTCAGAACAACTACCGAATGTGGTACCAATACACCATGCTTACCACTGTTAGCACGTGTGTGTGGTTGGTTTGATTTAGGCTCTGGTATTCGAGCAATTTTGCGCGCACGTGCTGACTTGTTCGCTTTCGTTTCCGTGGTTGGAATTTTCTTCATGTGATGTGCACCTGTGTACGCCTGTAGATCTTTTCTGCGTTCGACTTACATCAAATTCTGAAAGTCACCCACTGTTGCCCGGCGTAATTACATTGCAAGAAGCACTTCGAGCCTGAAAAATTATGGTAAACGAGTTTCGTTTCTCATCGGGTTTTTGTATGTTTAAACGACTACTTTGTTCATTGGTTATCGTTTTCCGGTCACTAACATTTATCGTAAACTACCCTCGCTTTCTCTGTCCACAGTATTCATCCCGGTGATATTTATCCCTATATGCGTAAACCGCTGTTCCTAGTTGTGGACAGCGACAATAGCGGAGCTTTTCGCGTGAGTTATTCTTATCTTGAAATCATCTTGGTTTGCATGGCCTTACTTGATGAGGCTGCTGTTCGCATCCTTCTCTAAATTCAATGTGTAATTTTTCATCAGCCCAGGATTTTTGGCCGTCCTTGTTCTGCTTTCTGCCCCCGTTATTTACCGCACAAAATCCGTTCTATGTGGACCCCAGATGTGCCTCTTTCGATGATAGCCTGTTCTATCATTCATATGGCCCGCTAAGCTAATCATATCGGCCCGTTCTGCTTCGTGCATGAGGCGATGAAACTGCTCGCCTAAACTGTTGTGTGCTGCAATCGGTGGGTGCGTGCACTGAAATAACAGTTTTTGTTTATGTGGATGGCGACCGCTTATTGAAAAGTTCTGCAGTTCATAGTCTTCCATAGACTAAAGTCCGCTGTAACATCGGTTTTGGTCCTGTCGCTCAGGGCTACACCTGCCTAACCAGGTCCCGCAGCCTCAGGTGCTCCGGAAAGGCACTGGTAGAACCGCAGAATGAAATGAGCGGGCCGAAGTTTCATTCTAGACTGCGATACTCTTAGATCCAACATACCTCGGTGATAAGGCTATGGAACGTAAAAGCTGAACCTGCCTGTTGTCCCATACTCATCGACGTATGCATGTCAAACGCAGCTAGTCGAGTCGCTAAGGTTTCGATTAACCGCTGACTAGTTGGATTCGCCTGTGGAACAGCTTAACTGGGAAGTGGTTTCTTGGACTCACCGAACCACGTGGTGGAGACCAAGGGTTGAAACGATGCACCACGGTCATCATTGCCACTGTTTCCGAAATCTCCGTATACCCTCATAAGCGATTTATCACTGGTTTGTGTATCGTAAGTCACACACAGATGGCCCACTGAAAGTGCTGTTGATATGGAGTCGCTGATCTTAAAAATCCTCTTCACTCAACTAATGTTGCAGTAAACTGATCTTGAGGCCCGTGATGTCTCTCGATGTCTGTAATTATTCACGAGAAGAGGGAAAAAGTGTTCTAAACTTCATCGCCATTAGTTTTCCCATGCATTTCTCGCCATTTACAAGTCATCTTATGAGAAAGACTTGGCGAACCCCTACTCTAAATGCAACGATACGGATTGTTTTAATTATAAACCTCCATGACTACGTTTGTGGATGCGGGGCGCCTAATATTTTGCCATTTATGTGCTCGTCTTCTTTTATTCACCTCAGAACTTCCCCAATCTGTTTGGTCAACCGTTTGTCTGCCTTTTGTCTCCCGAGGTGATTCCGGAAAGCTTGGAGAGCTCTCGTCATCGGGGAAATATATTCACCCTGTTTCTCCACTGCCCTCTCACCGCTTTTTGTTTTGTTTGCGGCCTGGGAACTGTGCAGCTCAAAACGTGGGACGCGGCTCGGGGTGTTCTCGACGCCTTCCTAACCGAATGCTATCGGATCCTGATTCGATCACGCAGCTTAGGTGAGTTCACTCCGCTATTTCTTTCCGCGCCACTTACTGTTTGAGCAATCATCAATCGTGTTTGATGATACGGTTCCAGTTGGTGTCTCGGATATGCGCAATACTCATTCCGACCAAGCCGGTCTGTTCACAGTTACTGTTTAGTTTAACTATATACCCTGTGCACCTGGTACTATACGTTTATCCTCGTTCTTACTAACACCCAGCATATTTGGACGGTGCTTCAAAGATATCACCGTTCGACTACGTACAATTCTCGTTGACATGCTCGGCGTCTCAGTAATGAGTGATCCGCCTTCAAATCCATTTGGAAAATTGCCCAGTGTTGAAGACTATTTGACTTTTATATTGCTTCGGATTACTTGTGAAAATCATACCTAATGGTGGCATTCTGCTTTCCAGATTATTCCTACGTTCAGTTCCTCGTTGACGACTTCTTGAGGTTGCTGGTATTGCGATACTGCTTCTGCAATATCGTACTTCGATTCCACCGGGATTTCAGTGGTCAGTCCTTCTATCCATCTTGTGCCCCGTCACTTCCGGAATCCGAGATGTTAAACAGTCCGTTATTACACAAACTAATTGTCGAGTTGGCGTCATTGTTCGACTGTCGATCTGTGTTCGCCACTCCCAGTGAGTTCTCTGTCAGCGAGAATAATGTTATCATTCATTTTGTTCAAAATGCCTCACTATGGTCGGCGGTGGCTGCCTAGGCTCCGTGATGGCTACTCGTCCTGAATGCCTCGCGAAATGCTCCCAAATGACCGTGCGTCTGTTACAGCCTTTGCTGAGAAAGTCCTATTCACTGCTTTCTCATCCGGAGGAGGTGTTTTCACAAAAATGAGAGAACGAATGTGAATGCCCGGCGCTCTTCATTGGGTTGACTCACTGATAGTCAGTCTAGAGGAGAAGGCTAAACCCTGATTCCAAATCAACCGCGGGTGGCATATGAGCCGCGCGACGGTATACTCATCAGCATCTGTGGCAGAGGGGTGTACTAGGCACCCAAGATGTTTGGCCCCATCCAAAGAGTGAATGAACCGGCCCGCAATGGGTTACCAACCTCACGCTTCGTCTCGCTGCCTTGCGGGTTAAGCTTTGGATAGCCGAAGACTTCGATTGTGGACCCCTAAGAAAACCATCTGCTTTGGCTTTTTTTATTACGTTTTCTCATGGGTGCAGTGGAAGGGGCATATACCACATAGCCACGAAGGCCCACTACACTATTGGGGATAACCGGCAACCAGACTTGGTGACGGAGAACCACATAAGGTCCTAATAGGTCAGGTTTGGTAACGATACGGACGACAGTGGAGTACTGTCTACCACCGAAGTAGACGGTGATGGCGGGGATTCGAACCTCAGACCTCCGAAGTGGTGGTCAAACGCTCTAAATCGCTCGACCACCACCGGTTGGGTAGCCTGGCAGTATTACCCCCACAAACAAAACAACCCAGAATGTGGCTCCTTGATCCTGTCTCTCTTCTACCGTCGTGGTCATCTGTTTGGCACAGTCTGAAATATGATAATAATAATGTTGTGGAAAATTGTAAGCCGCTTTGTAATCTGAAAATAAGCTAGCTAAACAAATTTTGATTGGTCGCGGATACAATGGTACTGCGGAAGCCCAGTTGCTAAGATGTTTCGCGCGTCAAAATCTTGCAGTATTCCTCGACCGCGGAGCCGGCGTTCTTTTTTGGATGCTCCGTTCATTATCATTGCGTCATAAGACGCTAGTTTGTCTTGCTGAGCGGTAACTCGCTCACAATTCGTCCAAGGGGGTGTTCCAGACGAAGAGAAAAGTGAACAACAGAATGTCACTGATCACTCAGGGTACGCAGTCTAACTGTTTACTTGTGCCCTCAAAAATCTGTCTGGATTGAAAATAAAAGCAGTCTTCACTGTTTAAGGTTCGCTGTCATATTTTTTTTTACCGTCAAACAACCAGTAGTATTATCTTTTAATCCCTGTTTGGAAGATATACGATAGCCGACTTGTCTCAATGTTCGTATTCTCTATTTCAAGATATTCCATTAGCGCCATCCGCGTCGTACAGGATGCAACAAATGCGCGGCGATTCAGTTGATCCTGCTAACTAGAATCATTGTGCTCTTAGGGCAGACCTACACCTTGACACTCGTCTTACATGTTTTCTCCATTCTTTCTGGGCTTCGTATTTCAGATGATTACTCAAAAGAATGACAGATGTCCTGACTTTGCCTTTCCCGAATTGTTTTGCCGCATTACGCCTCTCGCAATTGCTACCAAAGAACACGAATATCCACCAGTCACTCTGCAGAGAGACAGAAACTTACGTCATATAAAAGTTTCAAGCCCAATCCTCTTACCCAGTCGCCGCTCATACACAAAGATTCTCTTGTGCCCGTTCCTTGTGATTTATTTTTTCGTCGTCATCCCAAAGTCCACAAACCTCACTGCCGGTACATAAGATTCTGGTCGTTATTATATCCACTATATATATATATATATACAAGCAAGCAAAAGCTTCCATTACAAGTCATTGTCTTTTGTGCGAGTGCGTGTATGTAGAGAGAGGGTCAGGTGTGGAGTTTTGAAACGGAGTGGACACGTTTTTGAGTCGTTTTGTGTGACATTCGGTCACTGTTGTGGTCTGAGCTCGTGCTTGTTGGACATCCTTCACGGAGAGACACCTGGATTGAAACTGTCGCACAGGGCCCGTATGTTTTCGTTTTCACATACGTTTTGCTTATGTTTTTAGACGTCGACTTGTTCCAGTTGCGCAGCTTAAATATTCGAACCACCTTGAAGGCAAAAAAAGTAAAACAAACATTAGTAGTTTTTATTGCGGAGCAAATAGATCTTGTTGTTGTCACAGTGTAGCGTTACCACCAGCAAGGCGCGTTGACTGACCCGTTACGGAACCTGGCTCAGCTGGCATTGGCTAAGACGTCCGTTTACTTTTGACTCAACACCGATTGAGTTTTCTGAATGGCAAAACTGTTGGTCCAAGTACGAGGATTGTCAAATTATTCATTTCAATTTTTAATCTTTATTGTACAACGTGTAAATTTGTTTTCAATGAAGAATGAGCGATCGCAGCCAGCCCAGTTTCCGGACGGAACTTGACATTTTTGTGGTGTTTTTAGTGGGTTGCAATCTCATCTCCATGACCAAATCATGGAGTCTTATACGAGCTTTAGGACTCAATTTGTTACTGATTGAAACAATTATAAGTTTCGGTTAAACATTTAAAAAAGTCGAATCGATCTGACCATTAAAGCCTCGGTGAGACTCACATCCACGCTTTGGTATCCCGTGCCTTTTTCAGCTGTGATCCCAGGCCACCCCGGGGCTTTGAACATTTTGGACCTCAGTCACCCGCCAAAATTGTATTTGTGCCGATGACTTCAATGTTCGAATCAGTTCGACGTTTGTTGTTAAGAATCGTTAGCCACCACTTCTGTTCCTGCATCGATTATCGTTTCTAGTTTAATCGCTCGAACTAAATGACTGCCTTTTCCATCGTGACATACAGCATAGTGTTAATCTGTGATGAAACCCCAATCTAGTGGACTTGTGGAGGGATATTCGTGGCGTATTCTTTGACCTGCTTCTAAGTATAACAAGAAACGGATAGAAAAGCATGGTGTTAAAAGGTAAGGGTACTCAACAAACGTACTTTTCGAACGAATGATGTGTTTCGCCACGAAAGAAATACACATGGTTTTTGAATTGCATCTTTATCACATTGTCTCGGCGAATCTGGTCGTCGGCCCCGGGCGTCGTGATGATATAGCCAAGTAAGGGAAGACTGGCCAGTGGACAATCGTCTCGATAACTTTTGTAGAAGAACAGGCAGTTCTGTGTGAAGACCACCCAAAGGCGCTGCCAGCCATTACTGTTTTTAAACTTTCGCAAAAGATATCCGCTCGTTTGGTACTGGTTAGTAGGTAAAATTATGGGGATGAAAATGAGTATGTAAGCGATACCATTTGGTGAACCAAAATAAATCGTTCAGATTCTCCTGTTATGCAACTACCGTCGATAAATGACGATGTTTATCCGAGTTTAACACAAGAAGCGTTCGTGTTGGTCGTTCTGTTCTTCGAATTTTCCTATTAAGGATTTTTAACGAACTACAATTTTCGTATGGATGATACCAACCTAATGGAGGTATTGTTCAACCTCGAATGTACCAAGGGTTGTGTTAATGACGTGAAACGTGAATCATCTTTGCTTCACAACTGAATTATTTCCTGATAGGATTCCCCGGTGCGAAATGTTTGCTGAGAGAGGACGACTGGGTATGGCCATTCTGTGACAGTCAAGAAAGGTATAAAAAGCTTGGTCGTGTTAGGCTGCCTGGACAGGGTTCAAGAGAATGTCCCACACACTGGATAATATAACTGAGTGTTGTGACTAGTGGAGCTCTTGAATTCACTTCATTTATCGACTTGATACTGCTACTTTTAGTCTTCCTGTCTTATTTTTTATACTCGAGTTTTTTACTTACGCTTGGGGTTCCGACTGTGAGATGGTAACTAAAATCACCGCAACCAGTCTATGGTTTATTTGTTGGAACCGAACTGCACTCACACGCAAGAATTTAATTTAAAGAAGATAGACTTAATTTCACTCTACTAGTCTCATTGGCGACTAAGACCAGAACTCTTCCCGATCTCAACTAATAATGAATTGTTGCATAAGACTGACTCGATACAGTAAACGATGTGCACTTGTCAGTCGTGCGTCTGCATGAAATCCGCCCGTTCGATCCTCTCGATGGGGTGCATACACTCGATCTAGAATTCGATGCGTCTATTCACCGACTCGCTGAACGAGTACCGTACTTCGAATAGCCTTTCAGGATAGTTTTTCTGGTGTGGTGCGATTTTCATTGTTTCGACCCTCTCTCTGTGCGTGTGTGAAAGTGCCGGAGGACTATATTTAGTTCAAATATACTCGATACAGTATTTGTTACAGCCATTACGGTTAGCCAGTCGTGTGCCGGACCGTTCAATGTCCCTGATTTGTAATCTTTATCAGGATCTATTGAACTGTGGCGAATTGTGATGTAATGACGTGAGCACGAGCTTGTTCGCCAATCTGTTTTCCAAATGTGTTGCGTTAATTGTGTAGTTCAAGACGTGTGATTCAAACTAAAGCTGAAATGTTTCGCAACTGCTAACCATAAGAGCTGTTTTGAACTGACGGGTGTAGCATAAGGTAACAGTGAACAATAGCTCAAGCCGCCGCCAATCATTCAAAATACCCACTCAACTGTTGATCAATTCAATCTGTTCACCTGATCGCGTGGCTCCGCGAGGAAACATTAAGTTGAAATCACCTACAAGACCTAACCAATTGGGGTGGAGGAGACAGTATTTAAAATCCGTCACCCCAAACTATCCGATCATCCCAAATAAGACTACCCTGGCGACGAAGCATGTCGCCACCAATCTTCACATGACCATAATAACAGCCAACAAAAATCAAAGCGATTACCTGATGGCATGCTAAAAATCCTCTACATTTTTCATATCTTGTCCTTCGATCCGAATGTGATAGTTACGATGCCTTTGTCCTTGGTTAAACCCCAAGCTTGCGAATGATTGAGTGATTGAAAAATTCCTCAGTGAGTCGTCCGACTAGCCTTAATCGACCTGTTTGTACCGTGGAAAACTAGCCTGACGTACCGCCGGACTGTGTGCCACTGCCGTTAAATTTCTGTCAAGAATAGAGCAGTTGTACTGTATTTTAAGCATTCCCAGCGTCGTCACTGTAGGCTGTTAGCATTATCTACTAAATTTTTTATGCCAAGGAGAAGACTGCCCTGTGATTCGCTTTGATTTTACGCTGAAATTGCAAGCTACTGGGTAAGTTCCACTCAGCTCAACACATGAGACGTTCTCGTGCCTGTCCCATCCCACTGTAGTGCACGTCCTAAAAGTATGGCTGCTTACTTTCCATTTTTCATCCATCACTTCCCTCAACAGCCATAACAATGGTACAATTTTTCAGAAAGGGGACGGGGTTGATCGGAGCTAGCCGAAGGGCGAAGTTAACTTGCGAGACTCTAAGGCTACTAATCCGCTATGATTATCCCGTTTGGCCACCGCCTGCCTTTGTCTGAAACCAATGTTGTAATGTTCGTGTATTCAAAGAAAACACCAAAAACCTGACCACATGCATAAACGAGAACGTGCTGAACTTGCGCATTTAAATATCCGGTTCGAGTCCCCCTGAGAGTGACTCGGAGCTATCTATACCGTAAAAGAATTCTTAGAGATCTGCGTTTAATCCTATGTCCCAAGGGGTAATGGGATCTGATGTGCCCGTTGCATGAGAGCAATTGTTACACTGTTACCTGTTCTCTTGCTGGGTGAGCGACTTTCAAATTGGATACGCACAATCAGTCGGTGAACTGGGTAGAGGTTTGTTTGGTGCATACGGTCAAACTCACCTCATTTGCACGAAGAATATCTTGCATGGAATAGGTGAAACTGCGATGCCAACAGACATGCACACTTGTGGTCACACGTTGAAGTATTTGGGATGTATCCGTAGCTGAGGAAAAGGAAAGGTTTTAGATTTTTTTAATCGCGTGGTAGTCTGAGTTGATCGAATCGATTTGTCATACGGTTAAGGGATACAGAATCGGACAACGTACTGGGACATGGCTGGTGCTACAATCAGGGGAACTGAACATTCACAATCATCCACCAGATGAAATACAATGCATTTGGTAACACTTGCGCTCTAACTGCTGTACTTTGTAGCCAACACTGGGTGCTTCAGATAAGTCGCGAACGGATCATACTGTTACCCCGCCCAAGTCATATTAACAGACGGTACGCGTCATACTGGACTTATGATTTGGCTGTCTATAACAGGAACGGGAACGTTTGAATGGAGAAGCGGTTTGACAGATTTTGACAAATGTTGAGATTCTTCGGTGTTTATACCACTACCAATACTTCAGTGGTTTGATGTTCAGTAAGACAGCGTCATCGGAAATGACGGTAGTCCGTCGGCGTTTCGGATACCGCGAGTGACCTTTCTCAAGACCGGTTTACAATCGATTTTGAACCCATTTTGAGAAACATCGCCCGCGGTAACCGGAAGGTCGACTACCACTGGTGTGAGGAAAAGGATCTACCATTTTTACGCTTGAACGCACACCACTACTTCCAATAGTGATGGGTTTTTATATTTGGTAGTGCGCCACCGACCATGATACCGAAAAACAGGTACTAAGTATTTGCGAGAGCCGCAATCGGTTGGTTTTTTGTGAGTCATTTGTAAGTCTAACTGAAATTGAGTTTTTCCGCGTAAAAATATGAAACAAATAACTTGGGGATACTCCGCAGTGCAATTTTGTACCTGTTTCACTTATTTTTCGCATTTGCGTTCCAGGTAGTCAATGTCGCATTGTCGAACATCAAATAGTTACATAAAAGATATCACATGACCGATCATTTTTTGGATACACTCCGAACCGAGTTCGGATTCGATACGTTTGTTATACCGACTGTACTCTTTTAAATCGTTAAATCTGTTATCAAATCAGTATTATCAACAAGTTAAATCAAGGGCGCTGCAGTTCGTTTACGACGAATTATCTCCTCTTCACGCGCTACGGAACTATTCCGAAAACCTATGCTTCACACCTTAATTTTCTATCTTTATTTCCTCCGAATTCAGGTGTTTCAGTCCATCAAACAAGAAACAGGAAGTCTCGAGAAGCGCAATCAAATTAACCCAGCTTATCATACGGCTCCATTGAATACATTATCCGATGTGAGCCTGCTCTGTTCTACTGGGTGTGAAAACTGACAAATAGCATTGGTACTGTCGATGGTCGTGATGTCATACGAAGAAAGATCAAAATGGTTGTTAAGTCGACCTTAGAATCAATGATTTTAGTATGCCACCACCATTAGACATGCAGTCGAAGGTCCCGTTTCACTCGAAGACCCGTCCACACGCTAGCGTGACCTGGTAACTAAATCACTTCCCACGTCTATGTGCCTCGGCAGCTGATACATCATCATCGTGCAGCGTTAAACAGTAGAGAAAGCCCCACTAATCACTGCCATTCTCACCGTCTTGCACGTTGAATTAGAAAGTATGAATATGCAAGATGGACAGAGAGTGGGCCGACAGGGGTGAGAAAAGGAATGCCCTAGTAGCCAACACACGGAATACACAGTCTAACTGTACAAACGTACATCGATCAGTCATTCTTATTCGACAGAAAGTGACAACACGATCGCCACTGTTCGCGGTTCGCAGCCATATCCTTCAGTGTCTCCAGCCGACTGGTTGACGGATCTTTTGGACCCCAACCACGAAGCCGTGAAGCACCTACTTTTCTTGATGCATCACTGATCCAAGTACTCTGCTAGTTCAGCAAAACCTCCGGCCTGTTTGACTGTACTGTGAATGAATTGCCTGAATCATAGTAGACCCCTGGGAGTACTTGCAATAGGATATTGTGTCCAGGTCCACACGATGTAAAAATAGATCGCTTTGAATCGCGATGCGGCCTTTCGGGCAAAGCTTTCTGTCCTAAGTCCGAGCCTAACGGCTGATGTGGACCACAGTTCACGGGAATCCGCCTTGCCGGAGATTTTGGCTAGGCGCCTTATGGGATTGGACGTAGTAGTTGGTCTAGAGTCAACACAGCCGACCAACGGCAGTGGTCGATAACAGCACTCGATCGATGGCGTCTTTTATACGCGTACTTTTCTCCGTGACTCCACGTACTGCTGTGTTCATTCGCGGTTCGATGATTAACAGAATCACACAGACGTAGTGGGTATGAGTTGTAGCACTTGATTAGTCACTATGGACTGAGTTTGACAGTTGGATTGCCTGTTTTATGGCTAGAGTTAAGCGAGTACTGCCAAGGCATAATGATTTCGTGAATTCTTGTTTGAGTTCAGATGTTAGTCACCACCAAACAAATGCAAGATAGTTCTCCCGCACCACAGTTCTTTAAAATCCACCCACATGTTTGTATTCGGAAGTCGTGGCGGTTCACTCGTCGCCGAATGGTTGGTGAGGGTTGATGGTGCGTCTGCAGAGGGGAGGCGAGATCAATGCAGATACTGGTCGTACTTCTGTCATCTTTCAATGTCACACTCGTTAGTTCATATCACATTCACCTTTCAAATGAGCGTTTATCACCAAGTTGGAAATAACCCATTTCGACAGGTAAGATAACAGAACGAATCACCACTGATCGCGATTTGAGGCAGGTGCTCCAAAGTCGTCGTTTGGGCAAATGTTAGTCGAGCTAGGTCGATTCAGTCACCGATCTAACCTGTAATACGAAGCACACACAGGCGCGAGGTCCAAAGTCTCAGCTGACAGTTTTAGAATTACCACCCCGGGGGTTTCAACGTGACAATACTTATCCATAAGTCTGACGAGTAAACAATGACACTAGGTGGCATGATTTGCGTGCCGGATGAGTTCAGCGCGTACTGTCATTGAAATATACTCGTAGAATGTATTATTTGCACGAAGAGTCTGGGATTTTGAATGTGAAAATGCAAGTGACTTTCCCATTATTTAGGACCCAGGCTCCTTGTTCCGATAAAACATTCTACGAATATATTCGATAGCCCATTGGATCGGATTCAGCCGTGTGCTGTTCATCCCATTGGCCAAGTCTAGTGATTAAACCAGAACAGTTGTTGTAAAACATAAGAATAGTGGTTGTCCATCACTGGATATTCAGTTGCGCTATTGCCACCCGATTGTCCGTACCGTGATAGCTCAGCTGGTAGAGCATCTGCCCGGTTAACAGAATGTCGCCGGTTCGATTTCGGCTCGCGGCGTTGAACTTCTGGATACAAAAATGCAAGTGAATTTTCCATTATTTAAGATCCACGCTCCTCGTATTAATAATAGGTCCCACGATTAAAAAAATACTGTTCACTGTCCTCAAAATTATCGATCTGATAAGTAGAGCGTGTTATTCACAGGTCAATCATGACCTGCTCGGATGTTAAGTTTCGAAAAATGAAAAAAGACTTAGAAATATAAGATCCAAAGCGTTGGGCGGTGGTAGTTTGCATAGAATAGAACGAAGAAGTGGAGTAGCCACGGTTATGTGACAATACCTAAAAATTGTCCCCATGCAAGCTGATTTTCTTTATTTTCCGATAAACTTAGACGTGACGCACTTTTTTGCTCACTGAATGCACCAAGAGCGATGTTTCTCACATCCAAGAGAACCGTCACCGCACTATCCGGGAGAGACAAGGGCAACATTGACCGTGTGCCACAAAACGCCTTAGTAGACCAAGCGTACAGGGAAATTCTGGACAACAGTAAAACGGCTTATCGCTAGGGCTGATCGGTTGTAATGTTGGGGCTGAAATTGTCGTCTGTAGGTCGACTAATCCGGTTATTGATGAGTGGTCTAAGTCTCTTAACAGGTAACACGTTCGAATCCCGACAAAACCGGTCAACTTTAGTGGCAGAGCGTACATCTCTATCATTCGGGTCGTTACCAAACTTGACGTCATATGAGCCTCCACTCCAAGTGCTAGCATCATCGTAGCCAGGTTCTTTTTGATAATGTAATGTAATGGGAATGGATACACCCTATTCTTTGAAACCATGCATAAAGTTGGAATAAAGAAACAGTTCAGAGGCCTAATATGCTAAGTGATCATTGCTGCATATCCCCCCGCGTAGCGCGTGTTGATACAACTCCGTACCAATAAACTAGTAAGTAGTAGTAAAACCCTACCTTCACTAGTCTCCAGTACACTGAGTTTCGAATCCATCATATTGAACGACGCATCTGCGTCCATACTGGATGTGGGCTTGGTCTTTGCTGCCAGTATGGCACGGGATATATCCTCAAGCCAACGATCCCGTTGCCAGTCTGAGGGAGCCGCGACCAGGAAGCATCTATTACCTGAGAACACTGTGAAACTGTGAGCCGGTTCCGCTTCTTCGATCATCAGGTCGTGCAACTGAAACTGTCCATGTACCTGTCATAAATGAACCAAAAACGTACAAAATAGATGATCGGACGATGTAGCTTCTTATCTTTTACCTCATTTTTATTTATCGTGTACCAGTAGCATAACATTTCCGAGTGCGGGATCTTTGGCTGCTCTGCAGGGAAGTTTAGCGACCGTCGCGAGATTCCAACCTAAGACCACCAACTAATGGAACACTGCTAGTCGGGTATGGAACAGAAAAATGACAGCGAGGGGAATGGATGAAGGATCATGTGGATTGGACAAAAGGTTGGGATGAGGTCAATGCCTCACAATCTACGCGACAAAACCATTTTAGGATTGGGTTGGGAATCTTTCACATGTATATTTGGAAAACTATCAGATTAATTGGAAAACCGACTGCAATGACCGGCTGCCGCTTCCGCTTAAAGCACGTCGTTGGTCAACTGGTCGTGTCTCTAGCTGATGATTGGTCGTTGGGATCACCTATATTCCCACGTTCTTTCTGTGTGAAAATGACTCAGACCACAGGCATGCGTCATGTGGCGCTTGCGTGCGGACGTCGACCAAGTGGATCGGTGGGGTCACGTTGTTTGTGCGAAACAACCAAGCTGTTCCCGGGACTTACATGGTTCGGATCTGAGTCGTTAGGGTGGTGGTGACCACCGCTACTGATGGTTTGGTCTAATCTTTTCTGCCTACACAGGGCAGGAGCAAATAGGTGGTTGACGGTATGAGAAAAGGAATGTCCCTCAGACCGTTGGCAGAACTGTGGATGATGAAAAAGAATACCAACTCATAAAGTTAATGACATAAGTCATCCGAATTCTGAGATTCAAGTTGCATCCACAACAGGTTAACTTGTTAGGTGGGCACCATTGCTAATAAATTATCTCAAGCCACATCAAACTGCCATGAAGCGTTTCCAGGGCCTTTACCATGGTGAGTTGGGTGCGGATATCGCGCGCACGCAAACGAATTCGGTCTCTTCATGATCGCTTATATGCAGCGGACACCAAACTCTGTCCTATTCCAAATCTAGTCATATTTTATTAGAACAGAGAGAAGACATAAGTCGCGAGATGGAAGCATTTCTTTTACTCTTGTCAACCGCGGACGTAAAACATGTCAGTATGTATACATGGTACAGTAGGGGGGGGGGGTAAATACAACAGTAAAGTAGGCACGATCGAAAGTTCTTACTTTACGTACGTTGGGGAGAGTGAAGTCTGACGTTAACACAACAGACTTAACTGCGAATGGTTAGACGGAGTGGCAGTTACGTAACCTAATAACCAAACACCTGGATCCCATCGAATACAATGGTAGACTGATTGTGCGTTGAACATGGTAAAGTCACCGTCCTAACACCGAATTCGTATGACACAACAACATGTAGATAAATCAAAACAACTGAGAACGAGGCACTGGCAAGTGGCCGGCGTATCGGTGTATCTGCTAGAGACCGTCAGCTTTGAGTGTGCTACCGGCGAGATATGATACAGCCTTCTCTGTGACAACCTCCTCTTCATCCCGTAGTGAATATTCAACAATGCGTGTATGATCTTATGAAGACGTGCATTTCCTAGCGGTCTAACTAATTATTTTTACTGAAGTTCTCAACTGTAAAAATTCAGGTTGATAAACGTTGCAAGTTGTGCAAAACGATCGATTTTGAAATCGTATCCGTGTGTGATTGGAAGTCTTTATTATTCATGCTGAGTAAAGTGAGCTCATAATGTGTGCGTGCGATCGACAGAAATACTCTGATGACAGAAACTCCGTGATCGTGAGATGATCTTACGACCTGTGTTAGTCAAACGGCCATCATAACGAATTATGAACCCTGCGATTCCGCTTGAGTATCCTTCTACCGCTATTACCGGTCACTTCGCTCATCGGCAGCCTTTAAGTGACCGCGATCCCCTTTCTGAAATACTGTACCATTTCTGTGTAATAGGTAAAAAGGAAGCATACTACTATTATTATTAGGGGTAGTAGTAGTAAGCCCGAAATGATTGTTAACCAGTGGATCCCAGACCGTTTTCTCTTAACTAGCGCATGCCTGGCGTTAGCACGCTCCGAACAATAATCGTATTATGTAAACAGATAATTTGCAACTACTCACGCTACTAACGGTATTCGACGAAATCTCTGTGTGTGTAGGTACGAGTGTGAGAACCTAGCAGGCAACCAAGCGCGTCAGTGAGTGCACAAAACCTGGATGCTATACAATGAGGATCTGAATTATGCAGAGCCCGGAAGTGTTCGGTCGGGAGTTTACGTAACTGCTCTATTCCGTTCTCCGACTGGGTGATTTAGAACCGCTTCTGACAGTTTATGCTCATTTAGGCCCGATTCACGTGGCGCCAGGAAATAGGCGGGGGGATGGCCTCTATTGATGTAAATGCCAGAGACGGAAGTTGTCCAAATGAAGGGATAGGGGTTATCTATCCCAGTCCAGATATGGAACCTGTTTATGGTAACTTTTCAGTGTTTCCACGTGGAAAACCACAAAGAAGGCAAACCTGACTGAAATAGTTTGCTCCAACGCGTAGATGACAATACCGTAAGTTCAAACAGGATGTGATTCTTGAACTATCCTGAACAGATAATGACGACTGACGACGGTGCTACCAGAAGTCCATCCGTATCAAGCCCTATATATCGTTGAGCATAATCATGTAGGTCGGCTGTATTCTTAAGCAAGCCACATTCTCGTCTCAAATATCATGGCAGTATGTGATGATTGGGACGGGACTACAGTTCCTCGACTAATAAAATTCACACCCAACAATCTACTTGTTTGTTCATTGTTGCTCTGACTGAATTAAAAATCGACTAAGATTTCTTCATTTTATAGCACCACATGTCACTCTGCTCGGTTTTCGATTCGTAGAATTTCCAGCAATCAAATTTTCTGTGCGGTCGATTAGTGTGAAGTTCAAAATTACACGACACGAGGGATGACTACCGAGAAGCTCAAAATCAATGAACTACGGAGCTGTCTCGTTGGAATTAATCCAAAGATAACAGGATTCCTTTCCCTGTTCAACTTGCGAATCAAAGTGCTGAACGAAATCAAGTCAGCTCAACTCATACAGTGATAGTGCGTCTAACCACTACGAAGCTTTTTTAACTGATTTTACCACTTGGATACAGCTCCTTTTTGCGAAGACCGTACCAACAATGACTTCCAATGTTTAACCCACTCCTGTGAGGCATTTCAGGACTGATCCGAATGAATATCGACCGACTCGAACGATCAGATAACCGAATCCTTATTTAAGATCAACAACACTGAATCGAAAGCAAATGAAAGTTGTTGAATCTCTGTAGTTTTGTAACTGGCTACCAGCCATCTAAACGGCTCAGTTTTACCTCCCGGCCCCTGAACACTGTTCGCTGATCTGATACTTAGTTAGTCTAATTTGTAATTTCATGTTAATCATTCTTGAACTAAATTTCAAGCTGTCTCCTTCACCTTTGCTTTCAAATGCCAGGATCTATCAATTCTACCGTCCCCGCAACGCTACGGTCACGAGGCTGTAAGGTCTCGTTGACATCCCACGAACAATCGCACATTTTCTATTGGTCACGAGTCACCGGTTAAATCACTGTACCCGGCTGAATGCGATGTCACTTTGGGAGTGGGCTCACGTGATTCTATCATGACGGCTCTTCGGTCTTATTCCTAATTGACGTATTATTTCAAGATGGGGATGAAATTACTGAAGACAGGATTCTATTTACATAGGCTCATTGGTTGTCAGGCCTAAAATCTTGTGATATAAAAGCTAGAGTACTTTGGGTGACGGTATCATCTTGTGACGGAGTGCATATTTTTGCATCTGATTAATGTCTACAGGACAGGAATAGCTGCCCTTGACAAAAAATAGAAAGCAATGCATGAACAAAATTGAAAGTGACGCAAATCATAATTACCTTAAACTGAAGGCACGCCGTCGCCGTACGGCTGGCATAAACCAACTGATCAGAGAAAAGAAAAAAAATTCGTGGCTGATAGCCTTTTTTGGACAATTTTTGGAGCCAACCTTCACGAATAAACTGTCGCCCCAATCGTAACAGTGGACCCCAGGGAGTTGACGAAGCTGATGTGTTTGTGATCGAAATATCTCCATTCGGCGTCTTGTCAACCGCATCCGAGATTTGAGGAAAAGCTCTCAAACCGACCAGGTCACGTTGGATCTCCAATAGCTTGTGAATATTTTCCACCCGCTTGTAAGACTCCCATTGGGACTGGATCAAATCAAGTAGGCGAGCGTGGGCAACTACAAGATTCAACCGAGGAAAGACAGTGAGTAGCAAGCCAGATTAGATCGGTTGCAAGTTGCCTAACTACACCACCCCCGAGACAAAGTCAAACATGCAAACCCCTAGAGCGACCGTACACATTCAGCAGGTATCCAGATTATGTCTGTTCGGATTGTCGCGATAAACCGACCAAGAATGTTGGTGAATCATCATCGTATGACGGTTTCCTGAGTTCTGACAGCATCGAAATGAGTGGGTAGTGGCAGAACTTGGACTAGATGCGTAGCGAGACATATATACATTCACGAATCACGGACGGTTATCGGAATTCGAAATCGGCAGGCAGCTGATATATTTTTTTTACTGCCACCACATTTGATGTGAGATGAACCTTTCCATTGTCCCATCCGGCTATCAAACAACGACAAAGATGTTTTCAGTGTAAGACACATGCTGAAAGCAGACATTTTGTATAGTGGTTACGAAAAAGAACAGTCCAGTTCACAGCAGTAAATGTGAACAACAAATGAGAAAAACGGAGATAAGTGATTATTTACGTTTCCGCGAACCGCAAGATGTACACGTGGTCAGCAGAACCGAATACTTTTATGACCACGAGACACGTCGCATTGTCAACTAGACTGCTCTGTCAGTTACAAATGTCGAAGCATTTCACAAGTATCCCATTGTTAACAGGTCTAACGGTATACTCCCTCTCAGGAAAAATAAACTATAACATTCTCAATCGAACAAATGAAAACTTCTGAGGATATTTGGATCAAGCCACATCCCCAGCTAAACCAGTGATCCGCCAATGGACTCAAGCGGTCGATTGCTTCTAGACAAACGATTTCCAGTTATCGTGATTAAGGAGAGAAAAATGAGTCGATCGTGAATTTCATTTCGAGCAATTTCATTCCTAATAAAAATATAGGAACAGCAATCCTAGTTTTGATTCAAACCACCAAAGAGTGATACTACTTCTGAGACGGATGCCCGAGGATATTGTTTTTCTCTCCCGTGTCTATTTCTCCGTTTTCAAGAGTTACTTTCTAAGCAAGTGGCGGCGGTCACACGCTCATCATCTTCGATTTCAGACCCGGGGTTCGGTTCCTGACACTGCTGGTCACTCCTCTATTTGACAGTCACTGACCGACTGTCACCCCTTCAAAACATGTTTTGTTTCATCATACAGTAAATAAAGGACGTTAAATGGTTTATTATTATTATTATTATTATTATTATTATTATTATTATTATTATTATTATTATTATTATTTGCGTAAATAACTTGTCGAAAGTGAATCAATATGCTTTACCTAACAGGTGAATGGGTCACCGTTGTGTTCTCCGTATCTATTGTAAATGCTGGAGAGTGCATAAACACAACATCCAAGATCAGTCTAAGATACGCGAACGGTCTGGTGTGAAACACTAAGAAGAGTCACATCTAACTGTCAAGCATGCAAGCCGATTGTGGAACTCGCGAATCCACGGCGTCGCTATTCGTCACCGATTCACGTCCAATGATTCCGTAATTCGAACAGATATTATGCGACTTGTGATTGTCCCCAGGGTAGCACGGCTCACTGCAACGCCTGAATTGTTGAAACCTTTGCTCCAGGTTTATCCGTAATAGCTTGATGGGCCTTTGAGGTTGCACTCATACGCAAGCATATAATAAATTTAAAAAACGTGTCACAGTCCAATGCCATTGATTTGTTGTCCACTTGGAATCGGACCGAGGTTGTCATGGGCATTTTTGTTCATTTCCGGCCTAACCTAATAAATTATCCAAGCAAATTAAAATCACGAGCAGGAAAAAGGTTTCTTCTGGACGCAACTGATCCTCAGTCAGCATTGGGTACTCTCCAGGTTATTGAAAAATGCCTCCACGTCTTAGAAGAGTCCATTGTGAAATACAAATGAGAAATAGATGTTAGTGGAATGGTATCAAATTTGTGAAAGCCATGCACCATGGTTTAATACAAGGAATTGAGGAATTCGTTAAACAGCAACCAGAAGAATTAAACCACAGTTCTACTTTTGTGTACTAAGGAACAATGTACTGTTTAATTAGGGCTCATTATTACCCCCAATGCCCTTTCCAAGCAATATTAACATAAACAATAGAATTGTGTGTGTATGTGTGAGAAAGAGAGAGAAAGAAAGATTATGCAAAAAGATTGCGAAGACTCTTTTTACTTTTTATTTTATTTGCTTTACAACAACTCAGGAAGTGGGCTGCGGTCAACGGGAGGCTACCAAACAGGAAAGTCGTCGGGAATCAAATCCGGGTCGTTATTGTCCAAAGTCTACGCCAATAACCGCCTGACCACCGCCGGTCAAATGACAAATGGCGAGCAATAATCCATAAGATTTCAGGTAACACTAACATGGCCCCCACTGATTGATCACAATCATTTTACCATACTTAAGCGAACGCATCACATCCGGCATTGTTGATTGTTATCAATGATTGCAAATAGCTGAGCGGGGGAAACAGATGGTTAATGAACAGCAGTGCAGTTTGAGATTATCTAAACAGAATGTTCTCCCTCAAGCAAAACGCGGGCATTCCGAAGAGATCTCCCCCTCCCTCGACGATTCGGTCAGAGAGCATCAATCCCGAAACAGTTTAACAATAGGTGTGATATCATATTTCCAAACTGGGACTGATGAATTAGCATTTCTTTAGAGGAGAAGAGGGGGGGGGGGACGCGGGTGCCACCGCCCATGGTACTGACTCATTCCACTGCCGCATTCGTAGTTAAGTGGTACTGTGTTTACAGAAAGAAAGCGTTTTACGTGCACTCAGTCCACTTTAGCATAAGAAAAAGAATAACCATTCTACCTCTTCCTTCAAGATGTGCAATCCTCAGAGAGATTGGGAGAAATGTGATGGAGTCACTCTGAACACAAACCATACAGGGTCACGATATTAGCTTCTTTATGAACAAATAAACAACTGAGAAGATAGTTTCAGTCGCCACAGAATACTTGTACTGAATAAAAAATTGAAATGGATTCACTCGATGAAGAAATCGTACATGCGCTCATGCATCTTGCTCAAGACAGTCAACAACAGTTGAGTGCTGCCGATTAGTACATGCTTGCATAACCCCGTTCTCCATCAAGAGTCACTGAACTTAGTCCGAACATCCCGTGTCGGAAAGCAGACTCGTTGTTGTGGTTCGGTTATCTTGAACTTTGTTAAACGGCAAACTCATTTATCATTGGTCTTTGTGCAAAAAGTCAGTCCATATTAAATAGTGTTTGATGATGTTCCCCCGTTGTATATTTTTTCCAGGTTCAAAGAAGACAGTCAGCCTGGGCGAAACATAAACATACAAATGCTGCTAGCATCAGAGACCGGATAATTCAAAAATAATCTGTTCTCATAATCCCTTATTTTCGATGTATTTAAAGGGGCGTATGCGATTCCCAGATTGGTGCTCGCGTAGCACTACCCAGTAGTTGAGAATGACAGAAATTTAGGATAAATGAGTGGAATCATGAGATAAGCACACAGGCACAGAAGAACTGCATCTTGCCTGGCTGACTCGGATAATCGGGTTGTCATATTGTGCTAATTGATGCCAATCCGCGTATTCTATAATCAAATTACATACTGCCCAAACAAATGGTAGATACGGTGATTTGGAATAATCAATCAAACAGTTAAATCACGCCAAGTGAAGCACTGAAAGTGAAGCGCGTCATCAATTAGGCATAGTGGATGTGAAAGAGCGACAAAATGACAAATTACCATTTAAAAAGGTGGTCAGTTTCTGCTATTTTTCCCCCGGTAATGACAGGCAATTAGGTTGAGCAAACGCGGCCAGAAAGCGATGTCCGGAAATGGACCAAAGAATTACCCGCATTCATCTCCGTCGACTCAGATTTCAGGTTTAGAAGAAAACTCGCAAGCGGGTGAGCATTGAAGACAACAACATGATTTGTTCTGACTGTTTCAAAAACTGGGGAGATTCGACCGCGATGTGATGATTCGTAATTCATCCTGTGCGATACGACAAGGCATTGTATTAAAACCGCACGGTTTTCCAATCTAGTTGCCAACTGAAAAGACGATTATCAGAACATACCAAACAAGCTGCTTTTCTTAAACTGGAGGCGCTGAACTCGAGTACAGCATGGGACTTTTAGACGCTGTATACCGATTCGTCACGATTCTCCTTTTTGCACCAAAGTTGATGGAGCCACTCGGTGGCTGCGCATGGCACCAGCACAATACTTTAGTAGGGTCACCAAATAAGATTTGGGGGAAAAAGGTGGGATTTTGGGTTTGGGATTTCGTTTGACCGTGCTTTTCGTCAACTGACGCAGCTCGACCAATGGATAAAATGAGAACGAGTCACTGTGTACTACTTTAGAGGCGGTTCTGTTGCATTGGAAAAGCGGCAGGCCGTAACCGTACGTTCGGTAATCGGACGGCAGTCGGCTCTGTTCGGGTCTGTCGGCTGAACTAATGGATGCGAAAAATACAAATGCGTGATGTTCTCCACCTGTGAAACGCATAAGGCGTCGGCTTTTGACTCCGCAAAGGCCATGCACAAGATGATTGGACAAATTAGCAGACGAGATCAAGTGTGTTGGTAGCTAGTGACACTCTTGAGTCTGAAGTACATACTTCTTCCTATTTTACTTATTTTCACTCTTCTTTACCTGAGAATCATGATAATATTTTTTGCTCTTCAATCTATTCCCGTTTTGGAATGCATTCGGTCGGCAGATAATAGTGAAGAGTAAAACGCACAGATACGGGAATGATGGAGGATCAAGAAAAAACTAAAATTTTAATATATATTAGCTGAATAGAGTCAGACAGCTTCACTGCTCTCACTATCTCCGTCACGAACGCGACTGCACACGACTGGTCTAATATTCCCCCTCTGGGTTAATGATGATCAACCCAGGCGATCGAAAGTTCTGTTGTTATGATATGATTAATCTAACAGCGGTCTTATGCTGCTCGTCACTCTGGCACGAATTTCGGTTATCCTTGGCAGTCTGTGTGTGTGTGCGTGTGGTGATTGTGGTCTATGAAGTATGTATGGCGCCTGCGTCAAGGCACGGAATAAAAAAGTAGACCGAAAGTTTGAGCACTTTATCAGAATGGTAGTGAACTGGGAAGATGTCAACTTACTTCGACAGTTCGGTGCGTCTGGATGTGTTTCACCGTAGTGTCGCATCAAACGTTCCAGTGTGACTCGATACTGAAGCAGTCGATGCATGGGCTTCAGTAAAAACACGTAGAAAGGGAGATAACAAAACTTCTGGGCTTCGAAATTGCGCATCACTTCATCTAGAATCGGATTGACACGAATCGCCGCCTCAATGTCCAATATCAAATGTTCCACATCATTTAGATAATTCTGATACAGCTGTAGTAGACAGGTTGGGGAAGTGTCAGAAAGCTTTTGGAATCACGTTATTGATAGAGTTTTTACTGAATTCAACCGAAACAAATTCCCTGCGGATATGCACAACAACTTGTAGTGTTTCACACCTGAAATCTAAAATACTGAGAAATTGATGGCTGCCTGAAAGAACCATTTCCGGAAGAGTAAAACGTATTTTACTAATTCCATCATACTTCTCTACACACTGATTGTCGTTCGAATCGAAGAAAACTGGTATTGGAGTTCACAAACATGTGATAAGTAGAAACTGGGCCAGTCAGTCAATGAAGAATCATCCGCCGCAGACGACGGGGTGAGACTGAGCGTGACCTGCGGTGGTCAAACGGTCATGGTCGTGACATCCTGAGTTCGATTCCTGCAACCATAGGTCACTTCTCTACTGGGCAACATTTGATTGGCTTTGGCTCCCTTCCAGAAATACTATACATCGCCGCACAGTAAATAAAGAAAATAAAACGGTCAATTTATTTGACGTCACTAGCACGAGTAAAGTGTCGCCAGGTATTCGCTCAGTACTGTATATGAATGCCACGTGGTTGACCAACGGATGCTTTGAGCGAGAGGAAGGAAGAATTCAACGAAGAACAGAAATAACACGCGCTTGAGTAGCGGAAATGTTTGAATTGTTAGGCAACGATTCGTCACACAGAATCAACGCCTAACTCACTACTGAAAAGCACTGGTATTTCAACTGGCTTGTTGACAACGATCAGTGGTGCATATTTACCAATTTCCGAATGGGACTTGAACCCGCTGTGCCTGGCTGTTAGTTATAAGACACGTGATGCGACAAACGATGTACAAAAGTGAACGGCAAACCATAGGAATCTTACTCGTTCACCTTTATAAAACTTACTTTCATCTAGAGCAGTCGGAAATCAACAAGAGCTTGTTGAATGAAGTGGACAGGGCCGATCAATTGAAGGACGTATTTTCGCGTAATCCACATGCGACTTCGCTTTTCTTAACAGGGTTGTTAAGATCTTTTCTCTATCTCTCTCTCTCTCTCTCTCTCTCTCTCTCTCTCTCTCTTATATATATATATATATATATATATATATATATATATATATATATATATATATATATATATAATTTGTGTATGCAGACATCGTAGCGAGAAACTCTTCCATTTTACTGGCTTCAACAAGTGACTGTTGACCGGTCAACTACGGAGCCCAACGTGGTATCTTCACACTTGTAGAGATCAAGATAAGATAATATAAGATAACACTGTTCGAGTTCAAATTCGAACGGATTGACCGGCGGTGGTGTTGTGTCCGTGTTTGGTCCTCAGGTATCCAAGTCGCAAAAATTTCAAACATCAATCTGAGGTCAGAGATTTTTGCCGTCCCGTATTTCATGCTCCCGCTCCGAGCCACTAAGATCAATGAAACTGATCAAACAGTGGATTCATAGCGCAACGAGTGCACTCTACGAGCCACTTTTTTCGTTATTCCGTGAGGGTCATAAACACACACACCGTGACCATGGCAACACAGTCGTACCATTGAATCACCCTGCGAACCGCTAATCCAGGTAACCAAACCATGCGATCGGATGGTTTCCATTCTGATGGAAACGCCATCTCGACGTTCGGGATATTAGTGACTAGAAGCACTGAAAAACATAGATAAGCTATGAAAATAGCTCGAGTGCAGAGAACAAAACCGTTCATATGATGATCTGTTGCACTCAATCAACCTAACATTGTGCACTGACACCATAGGTAGAGAGATAAAATCATCCTTGGCACGACGCACCTTAAATTTTCGGAAGGAACGTATGAAAGTTTGGAAATTTATTAAATCGAAGAACAAATGAAGAGGAATCAAAACCCTGGTCACGATAACCACGGATGGCAGATCCTGAAATTCTTGTAAAGAAACCTATCCGACAAATTTTGGATACTGACGGAACCACAACTGCTATAAAAAGGTCTAAATTTCAATTCCCAGGAAACCTTTGGTGACACAAGAAATAGTCACTTCATTGAGGCCGGGTCTGGGAAGACTTTAAAAAATATTTGATTGCTAACATGCTTTGAGGAAGGTTACCTCAGTAAGGGAAACGTCAAATAACTATAATACTTCCATCGAAAACGCCATGTTGTTGCGATTGAAATTTTGTCGTCTGGGAACGCCTAGACACCGGAAGAAAACCACGAAAGTAGTTTATCTAGCAACAAGTTGCGTCACTGTTTGACTTATTCCTAGTTAAACGGTATTCACCATTGTACACACAGTTCCGCGGACATAGATCAGTACTGAATCGATTTATTCACCGACAGAGACTTACGGGTAGCATTCGCATATTCTCCACAAACAAATCGCCAACACGGTAGACAGTCTCAGTGCTCTCGGCTGCTTCCCCGTTAGGGGGAATGGAAACACTTGATTCGTCGGAAGTTTTCTTATTGCGTTTCTCAACCCAAGAAGTCAGACGTGCTTCCAGATTGACCAACAGTTTTTGATGTTCTCCGTAGACTGGGTCTAATAAAGTAAACAACTTTAAGGATGTGTCTTCCGGAAGGTGTGACGAAGGCGGAACTGATAGTGCGGCAATCTCCTCGGGTGGTGCAGAAGGAGGACTTCGAAAACGCTTATTGGGTTGGAACCGAGATAGAGACAGGGACGGAAAAGGAAACCGGGATCAGAACGAAGAATGTAGAGATAGGTACACGTGACTGCGTATTACTGCCGATGGATTTGTTTCCTAGGAGGAAAACAGGTTAAATGAGATCGCTTTCGAAGAATTGCATAAAAAGCATCCATTATTCGTCGGAAGTGAGGTCGTCGTCGAAAAAATAACCGGGATGACGACGCCGGTAGGTCACGGTTAGAGTAACAAGCAACTGAGGTTAAAAGGGTTCCAGAACTAAAGAATAATACAAGCAGTAATAAATTAAACTGCTACAGAATTCGATCTATGAGCAAAACGCTATGTCGACACTGTGCGCCTACTCATAACTCTCAACGGGGATAAAACAGCCGCACAACGCATGCAAGGTTTATCAATGATTTCTATGATAATGACAGTACACAAAAAACTATTCTGTCTTACGGTAATCGTTTTGTCAAGGCAAGATGTCCTCAGTGGAAATACCCAAGATATTTTGTGGTGTTGGCTGTGTGGTAACTGCAAAAAACTGATATGGAGTCGATTTCGCACACCGGTCCATCAACCTAAGCAGACGGGGAAAAGAGCGATATTACAGAGGCATTCCCATAACCAACTACCAAACATTGCCTTCGTATTGCCTGGTTCGTCACGACCCTTTTGTTCAGCTGACATTTAATCGATAAATCAATATAGCTCAGCTTGTTGCGTTTTCATTGGTCCTCAATTGGTCAACCACGTTCGTTCATGTATTGTAATGAGGTCACGTGTTAGGCGATACTTCGTTTTGAATTTCCGATAAACCGTTGCTCGGCACTGTTGTTGTTCTGATTTGCGAGTTATCGGCTTTAACAGACGACTATTTTCAAGGGATTGGTGGTAGATCAAACGGGCCCCAAAGGGGAAAAGAGGAATCACAGTGGGCCACTGAACGATGCTCCAGATGTACAACTTTAAAATGAGACGCCACTTGGTCCCAATCGAATCAACCACTAAAGATTTGTATGCAGAGGAAACAACTCTTGGACCACAATAGAAATGTGCACATATCGTGAAACCGAATCTTGGTGGAGTTCGGACCTGAGAATGGGGTATTTGAACGGCTGCATCTCCTACTCGTTCTCGTCTTACTGCAGCATACTGACAGACATAACTGATGATACGTACTAAGTGGGAACAACAAATAACACTTAGTACATTACAGTACTCCTTCACTCACTGTATGTTTTCTAGAACCTTTAGGATGTATACTGTGTAGGTCAACAAAAAGATGGACGGGGACGACCCACAATTTCCTGGTAACTGAAAAGAACGGTGAACAAAAGCTGTACAATGAGTGCATTTATGGTATCGCGACAGAAACCGCGGAGAGTAGATGTATCTCTTTGATTTGTGATTGGGGTCCAAACTATCCCACCGCCGACTCTGAGAGAAAAGGCCCAGTCGACCATAAGGCGGTTTCAATGTAACGTTCTATGGGACCACACTGGTTGAAAATAGGTTACCGTGGGCAAGTTCGCATTGTTCTATGTTCCAAGCATGGTCACAGTTGCATTTCTAAACGGTTCCTCTTATACGTGTAGGCTCAAGTTCACTTCAGTCCGTTCGTTATTTCTTGCTGCCCGGTATTGCTAACGCCAACTGCATCCAACCATTAACAACAGAATCCGTGATTGACCTTGAGCATAATGATTGTTGATCTAGAAAGGTGAATTTGCAATCTATTTTCTTGTATCCGAAAGATCAAAACTTTCATTCTACGGATGGGCATGTAGGAGGAAACCTGAGAGAGAGAGATTACATTGAACTGGATAACACCAGAGCTGCTTATCGACATGCACGATCAGTAATCACAGGCACTACACGTCAATAAATTGCAGGCTAAGGCTAAAAAACCATTCACTTTAATTCCACGTCCAGGCATAAGCATAGTGAAACGGAAAGAATCTGTGAACACAACCCATTGTACTACCGTGTAATTGAGATAAATACGGGCATTCGCGATCGTGAAACTTGATCCATTGAGCCACAATGTACCGCCGATACGCTTTGAACCGTGCTTCCACCAAACATAATGGGGAAGTTTGGTAAGAAAAATTCACATAGACCGATGTTATCAAGCTAAATCAGTTGATAACTATTATACTAGATATGTGCATCAATCATACATCAAGAGAAAACACACCAGTGGCATTATATGGGTTTGACCGCGATGTCATTTAGCACAGTGCCTACTACAACAAATCCCAGAAGAAAGATAGAAACACTCCAACAACGCAAGACCAAAAGTCTTGAAAATCAGATTACAGTTAACCGTAAACGTGCATTTCGATACGTTTGAACTGATGTGGTGGCTAGGTCAGCAGTGGATCGGATGCTTGACTGGGTCGGGTAGGACCAACGTCTAGAAGTTTGATGCGAACGTGACTTCCAGACCTGCGTTGTGAGCGAATTGATTGCCAGCAGCTACCATTGGTAAGCTTCTAAATATGAAGCTCTTTCCAGAGGGGTTCTCAGGATGGCCTTAAATGCCTAACAGATTGTGGGAATTGAATCCACCCGGCCAACCCCAATAATGGAATTACTCATACGCGGATTACGCGCACCAAGAACTGACAGGAAAAGCAAGTACGTTTTATGTTCTCATTACTTGGTACAATATCATTTGCATAGGTATACAGGATGGCATGGACCTATTGGTAAATAGTGTACTGACCATTCATAAAGTAATCTCGTATTCGGACCGCCTGATTGCCAAGGTCCGCGGGCCGTGCGCGGAAGCTTTGGGATCACCACACAGATGCAAGACAACTTCGAATAGATATCATCGTATAAGTATTGATGGCCGAGGACAGAGTGTTTTCAATACACGATGACCAGGTCTCGCAATCGTAGGGCAAAACATGACACACAGTGGTGTTCCACACTTGTCCCTTTCGAAGGGAGAAAGATGTCGTGGCGGTGTTTGAGGATGACGAAAGCCAGGCCGGTCTTCGCCATTCGCAATATGTTGTCGTGTCTGACATCACATCCAGCGTTAATGGAATCCCCGGAATACTCAGAACTTTAACATATTGATAGCTAATCAATACGAAGGGCGTTTGATGACTCAAGCTCCTGCCGGTCTTTTACAGTCACTTTGCACAAATACCAGCCTCCTGCTCTTCGTGGATCTGTCCCTAACACGAGTGGCATAATCTACGGAGAACGACAGACGCCAACAGTTTGGGTGCAACTGAGATGAGGCTTCTTCTCCGCGAGTTGCCACAGTCACTGTGTGAGCTTGCCCTTCATGAGTGTTCCGATCAGAATACCTAGCATTAAAGAACGGAGCATGAAGATCTCCAGCGAAACGCACGACACCATTGGTAATCAGCGCTGAGAGAGGGAATCAAAGTTTGGTATTTTGACTTTCTAAAGATAGGACTTCCTTCCGGTTCTACGCTTCTGTGGGTATTTTTAACAAAATAGGTCACTGTAACTGTGGTGATAGTCCGGCAGAGTTGAAGCCAGCCGGTTTGCGCTCGGAAGTGCACCAACCAGCGTTGAAGATGCAGCTGCTAATTAAGGAAACATGTACCACCAGATTCCATCCCTGACGTGCATTGCTACCACCAGATTTGGTGAATCCTAAATAGGCTTGTGCGAAGTTCAGATATCATGGACAGGTGTATTCCAATGATTTCAATAGGAATCGAAATTGACAAGTACTTGTCCTGAAAAAAGCAGAGAGCTAACAGAAATCCATGGTTTCATGACATGAAATCATAGACCACAGCTCGCCATACAAGATAATAGAGAGGTTTTTCTTCAGGTGACCAGTTCTGATTGGCACAGACTCGTACGGCGACTATCAGCGTTTCAGCTTGTGCGATTATTTTTATCACATGCTTGCACATGAGTGTGATGGAAGAGGTATACACCATCGCCAAAAAGGCCCACTGAACTATTAGGGATGACCGGAAACCTGAAACTGAGACTTGGAGTGGTAGAGAACCACATAAGATCCTTATAGACCACGTATGGTACCAAACCGGATGACAGTGGATTACTGTCTCCCACCAAAGTAACCAGTGATGGGATTCGAACATCGGACCTCAAAGGTGGTAAGCAAAATCTCCAAACCACTCAGCCACCGCCGGTTATAAGACAGAACCAGCTGGGACACAGCCAAAGTTTAACCGGTGTCTTATTGTGCCTTTTGGGCACCCACAGAAAGTTGGTCGGAGTCAACACGCGTGATCTGGTGCGACCGGAAACCTTAGATGCACCCCATCTGCAGCTCATTGAAATATAGCCAATCTGGGTCCATGACTGAGTCGAAGAGGTGGCATATTGACGACTGAAGCGTCTGAAGTTTGTAATGACAAGAAACAATGGATGATCCGAACATAAAACCAAGAACCTTTCGCCATTTTTTGGACGACAGGAATCCAATCTGGAGTCCGAAACGCTCTCCAGATTTGCTTCGTTCGATGACATGAATCAAACCCCCTAATCACACCACGAAATCAGCCCAGTCCACTTTACACAGGGCATCGTGCAGCTTCTGGTAGTAACTGTTTGGGACTATTTCTAGGTCGTGGTCGTTTGGTGCATACGTAGAGTGTGTATTGATTTTCACGGTATGCAGGACTGCCCCAGTCCGGACTTTCTATTAGTTTAAATTTCTTCTCCTCCCTACTGCGTCGTCCATGCATGTTTGTTTCGTATGCGTATCGATCCGTAGTAAGCTGACTCTACTGACGCAGACACACGCGTACGGCCCTTTCATCCCATGCATGATCCTTCCATATTATAATAAACACGTTTGCGGTCACACCTCGTCTATCTTCTCCCTACACATACGCCGAAAAAAAAACAAATAATTTGCGTTTATTGGTACAACAACTGCTCAACTTGTCTGGATCTCCGATGCTTACTGCACACAACCGACTGTCAGCTGGGATCCAGTCTAGAAATCAATCGGATGATACAACTGGAGTCCTGGATGCGAGTATCTTGGATGCAACCAACACACATCAACGGCAAGGGCATAAGCTTTACGGGCCAAATTCAGCTGTTGCATCATACACATCAGCGTGCGCAGGTTCAATGTAGCTAGCTTACATGGGCATGGAGCACAGACTAGAGGATCGATCAGTGCTTGTTTATTAGAAGTCCCCTGGATAATAGTCGTTGTAGGGACACCTAAAACAAGGCCAGAACATTTACCTGAGGCACTACCGTTAGTACCATTGAACAGGACTCACGATGGATAGAGATTGCACGGAGGGAAAATAGTTGGTGCAAAAGGTGCTGTGTGTGACGCTAGATTGTTCGCAGCAGATCGTAAATGGCAAACTCATCAGAATGTCAGTTTCAGTGTCCGCGTGGTGAAATTTTGACTGCTGTTCGAAAATGTTTCTCTTTTCCGCCATAAATTTGTTTTCACCTAGACGCTCTCTGCCTTTCTAGGTGGTCGCGCTTAGCTTAGTTCGCCTCGAATTTTGTCCAACACACACACACAGACACACACACACACACACACACACACACACACGTGATCTATGGATGTTCAGTCGGAATATGGTTCTGTAATCCAATGCTGTTAATAAAATAAACAAAGCGCTAAACCCTGTTTCCTCAAGTCACCAAGCAACAGAGGCTGCAGGTGAGACGGACACCACGGAAAAGCATGAATTGACCGGGCACGAGCAGGTCAATGCAGCCGAGCCACAGGCAAGTAGACTTGCACGGGGACGTCAAACTAGGGAGCAGATAAGCGGGATCTGACTGGTTGTTAAAGTCAATCCAAGCCTGACCAATGTCTATGTGTGTGTGTGTGTGTGTGTGTGTCTGCATTTGTATCATGCATTAGTGACCATAGAGCAGGAATCGATCGCCCAGTAAAGGTTCACGTGCGTGCGTATATGCACGTGATCGCCCATATCACACAACAGTATGGCGTGCGTGGAGGTGACCCAACAGCCAGGTCATTATGATGCATCGAGTAGGGTGCGTCAAACGAAACGGGGTTTAGGAAGACTACAGTGACGGTGCTTGTTAGCATGGAGAACGGTTGACAAGGTGAAACAAAATGTAAATGTTCGTGAGACGTGCAGTGCGTTCCCAACAGTATGCACAACGCGGGGTGGTGCAATGTCGATTGACCAACCCAGAGTGAGTTTGATTGACGGGACCTGACCAGACCTCTTAGCTCGAGGATGCCCCTCTATTTTAGTCGTTCAGCTACCAAGTGAAACCTGCAAGGCAGCCAGATTGATTGCCACCCTAAGTACCTTGTCGAGTACATTGGTATTTTTCGAAGTTCAGCACTCAAGCGTCGTAGTTCAGCCCCTAATGTATCAAACGTAGCTAGTCAACAAAAGTTACCAATTTGTGTCTTCGGCGGACCTCATGACGTCGTTGTAACTTACAAACTGAGGTCCTCAGAAGACCGCTTGCTGTCAAATTTATGGTTATGAGGATTAAGCCGTGGTTCGAGAATCTTAGATCACAGTTATAGAGCCTGATCCGAACCTTAAATAATGATGTGAGGTCTCTGAACTATGGAAAATATTGGTGAATCTTGTACCGAAAAAGACTCCAAATGAGATATCTGCCTCCTTTGTTTGTTGAGACTGTGTAATACTGAACAGGAACTCTGTTAAGAGACAATTTTCCGTGTATTCAATAACTACCATACCACGCCTAATCCGGAAATTATTCAAGGATCATCGTGTACTACCCGTAGTGCATTTTGGATGCAATACTTTATGACAGTACCAACAAACCATTCACACTATCAAACAAAAACCCATGGAAACATTGTGCATGTGTATAGTTTAGCTTGCTAGGGAACATGAATAATACATATCCATCAAGCTTATCGGTGGTAGCCAAACGGCAGTCAGCGCGGAATTTAAACTTTAATGTCCTGGGTTCGGTTCCTGTCACTACCGGTCACTTCTTCATTCGGCGGCTTTTGACCGGCCGAGGACCGTTCCCAGAAATATTGCTCATTATTGCATAATAAATAAAAAAAGAAGTGAAAATTCTACTATTACCATCATTACAAGTGGGGAATACGGCGTGCAGGATTCAAAGTCCCATATGCTGACCGTCGTTAGGCTATACGAACTGGCTCGCAAAGGCTTGCTCGGTACAGTCCTTGTTTGGCCCGAGTTTCTAGAATGATAGTCAGACGGCAAAGTGGTTAGCATTGAATTTACGGGCCTTGAATAGGTGAAAGGAAATCGAGGGAGTGCTAAGCACGAAATAATTGAACATTGTCTGTCTGCTGACGGTCATCCCTATTCTGTGTTGTTTCACGTCACAGTGTGTGCGCGGTGTCGAATTTGCATTCATGTGGCAGTTCTTCGCTCATGAAAACGTAACCATCCTCTTGTATTGTTGTGCAGTCTCATGATTGTTTTGTTACGTGCTTGCTAAATACATAGTTTCATTACTGCCACCGATATTCTGTTAAAACTAATGTTATTATGATCCTTCCCGTTTATATTCACACAAAAGCCACCGCTGAGGAGACTGCGATCCACTTGACCACCCCCGCTATGAGCCTAGAAACAACACGTAAGACCTCAAAATCCAACTTGGTCAACGGCGCAAGATACAGTGACGTAATCACCAATCCTATGCAACCGACATGGCAGTCGTCATCGCAACTGTTATCTCTCGCGACATCTACGACACCGTAACTAAGTCAAAAAAAACGTAATGGTCAATGTCATTCTTGATTTGCTTGATGTTTTTTTTATCATCCTAACTCCAGTACCTGGTAAAACACACTGAAGCACCGAAAACAGGGGTGTTTACTAACGCGCGTTCCAACCCTAAGGTGAGTTTGCGAAAACTTCACAAGACAGATCCCTTGGCCGACAAATCAACTGAAAGTCCAATGCGCCCATTAACAATCGCTAAATCCCGTCAAGAATATATTTTACTCATCGCGCGAGGAGACACAATGGATATGCATTGGTAGGAACATGTACATGGGAAGGTGATCAGCCCTCTTTAACGGGATGTTATTTACCATCATCCTCCGGTGCACACTTGCATATCACCTCTGGCAACAATGAACCAAATAACATAGTGGAAGTGGCTGTTAAGCAGGATTATGGGCGTACTAATGGAAATCGTTCACCAGCTTCCCAAACTTATCCTGATGGTTATTCTTCTGGAATGTGTGTTGTGGCGAGACCAACGTAAACCAGTACAAATGACGAGACAACAGTTTATTACAGAGTAATCAAGATTGCACCGTGTTAAGAGGCAAAGAATGACAATTCACTCAGCCCTACAGCCATTGTATCCGATGGAAGTTGTTATTCGGCAAAAAAGATTGGACACTGACTAATTCCTGAAAGTAAGGATGGGTTTATTCATTATTTCTATTGTTAATAAGAATGAATTCCTTGTGTTCTGTGCATTTCATCTGGTGCGTGTGTATGTAGGGGTGGAAGGAAAGATTACTTGTGTGGAGCGGTTTATTTGTGAAAGACTGAAAGTCACTGCGAGTACTGCAATTCACTGATGGTGGATGCTTCAGCCAGAGGGAATGTCAATAAAATACCCGTGGTATGGGCACTACGTTCGAACTGTGTTTCAACAAAGTAGCACAGGTGATGAGTTAATATGCGCACAGTTCACGGGTTTTTTGCCTGACTTGTGTTTCGAAAGAGAAAACGCTATTTAGAATTCATTTGAATGTTGTAGAAACTAAAACCCACTGGTAGTCTGTAACACAGAAAAAGCACTTCGTGTTTTGTACGAATGGCTCTTAAGCCGCGGAAAATGCCGCAGATGTGGATTTTGATTGGGATGACGAATGAAGTCCAAATGTGACTACTGTCATTTTTTCAGTAGAAAAGTGAGTTGTGGATCAGGGAAGTTAAAATGAAAAGCGTGAATTGACGTGGTGCCAAAAACAAAGCCGGAGAACAGTGAGAATAATCCCACAGAACAACAAAAGGTGGCGAAGAAGCTCGTTTTCAGTGATTCGTAATCATGCCATAACATCACATTTCAACAGTGAATAAAACAAAACTAAAGACACACCGATGGATCGAAAACAAAGACAGGGGGTAACCGAGTTTAATATGCGTGACCCAGATCCGTCTCTGAACCGCAAGTGGGTGGCGTTGGTAGCATTAGTTCGATGTAGGCGATGAAGATTGGTGACGTGCGGCGTCCTAACCACAGCGAAAGCGGTATGCATTTGTCTATACAAACCATCGTTATGTGCTCAAAAGCAGTTCGTACAAGCATTAAAACTTCCGTGACCCACCCCAGGCCTCAAAACAGAGTAAACATTCATTAGCTGGACTAACGATACCAACGACAACCACTCATAGTTCAGAGACGGATCTGGGTCACGTGTAAAACTCGATCTTTCCCCCGTCTTTATTTTCGACCTATCGCCCAATTTTCAGTTTGTTCACTTACCATTATTCATATAAAATGTATTGTCAATATGCGTCACAAAATGATACCGGCTCATGACCCTGAATGGGGAACCCAATAGTTAATGTTTTTTAGACGAAATCACTCTCGCTATTTTTTGTGTCAAGTTTCAATTTGTCCTCAGACGTCAACCATTTTACCTTGACTTTAACCTGATCGATTTCATGATTTGCTTTTGGTGATTTCTTCGCCTTGAACAACTTGATTCATTGTTCACAACCGGTTAAAGTGGTTACCACTATAACTGCCTAGATGTGAGTTTTCGTCGCTCAATCAAGATTCATTGTGACAGAAGGAAGTGATTACAATAACACATTACACAGCTCCTGAAGTAAAAGATCTTCCAGCAGAAAGAGGTAGAGAAACACTATAGACGTGACGTCCCAACGGTACTGAGAACAAACCGTAAGTTACTCATGACAGTCGATGAAACCATTGTCGCACCACTGTGGGTTCACCGGTTTGAATTGAAGTGGTAGCCAGGATAACGGCGGATCGATTTGTAGACCCAATAAACATGGGAAACTTGCCTACTTCTGGGGAGATTCAAAATCTGACCTCGATGCATTAACTAGGCTAACGTGAAAAACAAGTCGACTGCAGATGAGCCACCTTGAGAGCTTCTGTTGATAAGGTGGTTTTTTCCTGATAGGTTCTAACGGCATCCTGAAACAATTGGTCATCAACCAACCACCGATCAATCCATCTAATTATAAGTCTTTTTTCGAAAATCGTTTCAAAATGTGCGTAAATTCTCCCCCACTCAATTGGCTATGGCAGCCCCAAACTGGTAAACACAAAACTATTCATACTTGTCTGTAGTCTTAGTGCGTTTCATTATGTTCACACCGGCATAGCAATGAAAACCCATGCAGAAATGAATAAACCCGGATCAATAAGAGGTTTCATAGTGATCCCGGCCACTATGACGATTTTCGAAAGAAAATTTATGATTGTCGCTTCAAAAGAGCTATCATGGAATTACTTGTCAATAACATACGGGAAGAAACTAGATGGCTATGAAAAATAAACTGCCGAGAGATATGCTAAGACAGAAATGGGTTCGGCAGAAAATTAGACTGTTCTGAAAACGTGTGTGTCACACATTCATTTGTCAAGCAATCAGGCATAATGTGTTCTCTCCGGTGAGAACTCTTCGCTGCAGAGGGTGATAGACAACTGCCCCATTTAATTGTTTAAGAAAAACCATGAACAAGACGAATTCATCTGGTTTCTATGCTGTCTCAGCTGAACTCGAATGGCAGGAAATTTTTCTAACTAAAGCTGACAAATTATTTCATGTGCTCTCGATTATGGTAAACATTTCGATGATGTTTCAATAGTAGGTCTGAACTGTTACGGAATGATTGATGATGCACAGTATCAAGGCGGTATACCTACGAATTAAGTCTCAAAAGTACCACTCCCAAATTGAACATGACAGCTTTGTTGTCAATAAGCGAGCGTGTATTCGTAGAAATACCACTAATAGGGTCGTCGGAATATGTCGGTATCTTGAGGTAATCTCACAGGGATAATAATTGCATTTTTAGAAGTTATAATACCAATGCCGATGATCTTCGCCCCAAGAGGACGATCTAATAGCTTTCTCAACTTTTTTATTTATTGTATGGTTGTGCATGAGTGCAGTGGAAGGGGGTAAACACCATAGCCACAGAGACCCACATCACTACTAGAGATGACCGGCGACCGGACTCTGAGAATTGGAGTGAATAACCACATAACGTCGCAATAGGTCAGGAGTGGTAACGAGCCCATAAAACAACGTTTATCTACTACCATGGCTATTGGTGGTCAAAATACATGTGCCAATCTTCGTCGCTCAGCACTATCACAACGAGACGCAGTGTACTCTAAGCTGGATCAATATGTGTCTACAAACCACCGCCAATCAAAGATACTAAATGGCCTTTAGGTCGTTTGCCGCATAAAAGTTTTCAGTTTCACATCGGCTACTATTCGCAGAACTATCTGTATGACGAAATTAAAGTTGCAAGTCTTTACACAAATCCTTCACCGATAGCGATTTCCCCACCGAACCGGACAAATTTGTACACAATCCGTCCACCAAATCTTCAACGAAATCACAAGTGGAGGATCCATCCTTGGGTTTAAACTTTAAATGCCCGCCAAAACATACCCCAGGTTTATGTTCAGGCTGAACTCGAGAGTTTCTACGAGCAAACCATGGAACTGGTCCCATCCAGTGAGTACAATCGGAGTTGGTTCAAAGCCAAGTTGGTAGATGTTGCGCACAGCTTTCTTAATACAACCATTCGACATAAATATTCCCTAAGGTAAAAACACAACGAAGCACTAAATCAGTTAAAGAATAGTCAACAGTTGTCGGTTCTAAAACCGGACAAAGACCGAGGTGTTGTCATAAGGTATAAACAGGATTACGTTCACAAAGTGATGACCATATTAAACGACAAGTTCAAGCCAGATTCTACATCAGATAATGTCCTACTGGTTGAGAAGCAAATAGCACGTGAGTTACAAATTCTTGTATTAAACGGATTTATAGCCGAAATGCAGTCAAAAAATCTGAGGACAGTAGATTTCCATACGCCAATTTTACATGATTTGTCAAAGACCTATAAACATAATATCCTATTACGCTCCGTAATGTCTGTATATGATTCACCGTACCACAAAATAGCCAACTGGTGCAGAAATGTCTTGGTACTCACAATTTGCGCGATTCATTCCAATTCTGTGGACTTGTAAGCAATGCTAACATATTCAACACAATGATGTGCTTGTTTGACGTGTCATCACTGTTTACAAATGTCCCTGTACACGAAAAAGTAGCTTTTGTTTGTGAGTTTATTGAAAAAGAGAACATCCGACTCACTTTACCACCGGACATTCTCAAACCCGTCATTCATCTGTGCACAGACGACATCCGCTTCCGTTCTCGCGGAAGACCTTATAGGCAAATTGACGGACTAGCCGTGGGTAGTCTCCTCGGTCCCATCCTGGCAGACATTTTTATCGGAATGATCGAAATGAGGTTGATGAGGTGGATGACATATTCATCGTCCTGAACAAGTCTGATGATGTTCAACCAATACTGGTGAGGTTTAATGCAGCCCATCCGAACTTAAAACTCCCTGATGAAATCGAAACCAGCAACTCGCTGGAGTTCTTGGGTGTGCTAATAACACGAAGACCGGATGGTTCTATCCAGCGACCAGTGTATCGAAAACAGACATGATCCGGACAGTACCTCCACTTCAATATTTTCTCACCTACGGAACATAAACGCGCACTAGGGCTAGTAAGGTATGTACCGAGGATAACCTCTCAAGTGTGACAGAAAATATTTTCGCCGCGTTGCACGCTAATGAGTACCCAGACCCGCTTATTCTTATCCACAGCAGACAAAGGAGTAAAGCATCCAAATCGTTTGACGCTGTGGCATAAATAGTGCACTTACATCTCTCTTCCGTATAAAGGAAACAACTTGACGCAACTTACTGCGCGGCGTAGTAAAAGTGCGCTACGGAGAACCTAATTTACCGCAACATTGCGGCTATTGCCAGTCTCACTCGACGTCTTCCCACACCTCCATTCGAGAACCGCGTCATTATTGATTCTGTATCTCAGTACGTTTGTCTCCTTTTTCAGTTGCGATGACGCATATATCGACAGAACAGACATAATGCTAAGCCCTAGAATGGTCGAATACTCACCAAAGCATTTACAGGACGCAATGAGTCACCCCAATTCCCAAGGCTTGATTGAGACACGTAGACCCAATTCGTCCATCGCTCGCCACTTGATCGGCAGTGGGCGCAAGGTCATCCTACGTCACCGTGATCCACAACGTCAAAGAATGCTGGAGGCGTTATCGATCATCCAGCTTAGCCCTACGTTGTGTGCTCAAAAACGTTTGAATCTTACCCCTAACCTACCACGGCTTTTGCCAATCATGTACGAGGTAAGCACAAATAATTCGACAAACACACAGACAGACAACCGTACAAACACACTTGCCACATTTTCGAGCAACTCATTTCACACTACACGTTCGCGACGGATGACAGTGTACGAAAGGAATTCCTCTCGCAGTATTTGTCTTCTGGCTTGTTTGTTCAAATTCGAAATTCATCGAGTGGGACCGTACATCCGCTTAAAGATAGTCAGCAGTGCACATCCACCAAGTCGTAAATAAGACTGGAATCCGGGATGTACAGCTACCTGTCCGATATGAATTAATTTGACTGCGCAATCTCAAAAAGGTTTCCTATAAATTAACAGCCGGATTTGGACATGAACAGCTGACTCATTCTCCTTTGATGAAGGTTTAAAGCTAGCGCCGGAGAACAGGCACGCCAAATTCGAATTCCAGTTAGAACGCGTGCACACACTGCTCGTGAGTCTTACCTACGGTGAAACAGCTGCTGCCGCTATTATTGATTATCATTGGTGACGTGTGCGTTGACAACGTGTGCGACGAACCATCCTCGAACCGCTTATCGGCCCGCCACTATTACTCCAAACGATTTCAGACAACTATTCCTCATTCTGAGAATTCTTCCTTCTGGTTACTTATTTGCCTGGAAAAGAAATTTCGCTGGAGGACAAACGTAGGTGAAACGGTCCCTTGTCTGATATCCATAGTTTTTAGTATGAAGCAACCACTCAGAGAACGGTAGGCTGACGTAATGTGTTAGTCTGATTATTATTCAAGCCTTAAAGAAAACGTGTTATGCTTCGGTAAAAGAATATGGCAGATCGATATTGACAGAACTTGTTCGATATGGATTGTAACAAGCGGACTGTCAAAAGGTTGATTTGGAATGATGTGACAGCCAACGTGACACATACACATACACACACACACACCGTTAAAAGCCTTGAAGATAGACTAAATCAAGTCCAGTCAGTTCAGACGGTGTCCGAATCGCATGCGCAGCAAAGTATCTGAATGAGAGAGTGATTCGAACCTGGATGCAGCAGAGGACAGCAACATTCAACATGCGACCATTACGCTGTCCAAACCAGCACGTAATCATGTGCACATTTTCGTGAACACCAAGTCAACATCAATCGATATCTGCAACGTATCTGGAACCGTTCGACTGTTCCACAAGGGTTTTCCGGATAGAGAGATGGGAACCTAATGGAATTGGATTGCTATTTGATCCCGTGAAACCAAAATGGGAGGTTTCAAAAAGAAAAGCTGAAATAAAGTAATTGCAATGGATTTGGGGTTATGGTAATGTAGCTACGGGGTTCGTTTTGCGGACGGTGCAAATTATTCTAATACCGGATCTACCCCCAGGCGGTAGGACGAAACCAAGTGATGATTATCCGCGGACTGGCTGAATGCAACGAGCGGGTGTTTGTAAAGAAATGACTCGGTAGGGGACGCGAGTCGTATCTGTTCCCAATTGGACTGCAGAGACGAGCCTGTTGCTCGCCTCGGTGACCCCGTACGACAAAGAAAACGGTCACGGGCATGAGCACGAGAGGGACCAAATTCCTTAGGAGGAAATGGATGAATAAAGGGGAATGGAGAAAATTACCCGGGGAATGTATAAAACTGGTAGGGGTTTTGGAATACGGTGAGTGAAGACCCTATTGAGCGATTGCATTTCCAATTAGTGATGGCACAACAGAAGCTGTTACAGGGCAAATGTCACGCATGCACGCACAACAAGAAACGGAACACGCACAGAAAATTACCTCACAGATCACGCTTAGATCTTTTCCGTAGGTCCTTTCTGTCATGACCAAATCACAGATTAACTGATACGCCCCATCCGTGTGATGTCGATACTGTCACAAATTGGGAGCAGAAAAAGCGGATGACGAGAAAGAGTTGGAAGAAGAGGAAGGTAGTGCATTGGGCATGTAATTGTATCATGATCACAAGTTGTTACGTTGTCGAGTCATCACCTACGTGTACCTAATCCAGTGTAAGAAATGGGTTACAGAAATGTTTGCATTTCCACGAATGATTGTTGGGATAGAACAAAAGGTTATTATTATGTGCATTAGACATTCTGACCTCGGTAAGATTACGTTTGGACTGCTACCAACGTGCACATTGCTGAGCATAACGAACCGGTAACACGTGCGCGGTTAATAAGCTTTTGCTTAACCTGTCCAATTGCTAACCCGTCAGGCCAGTTATTTTTTGACGAGTTTCTTCACAGTGAGTTTCCCATTCACTGTGATTTTCATCACCAGTGACTACCACATGTGAACTGTTTCCCAGATCAACAGTTTAACGATGACAATCTAGACCAAATATAATACGCGTGGGTGTATTTGACGGCTTTTAAAATCGTTTGAGGATATGGTCGAATGCGCAACTGCTTTCAGACTACCCATAGGTGTTTTAGCGTGGATGATAAACGGTTCTTCATCTCGAGATAACACACGGTAAGCATCTCAAAGACGAAATTTCCGCGTGATAGAAGATGCAAGGCTACTGCTCAGCCATAGATGTGGATCAAATAGGTCTGAGGGTGTGGATATGGCGGCGATTTTGTTGTATTCACGCACACTTTGTTCATCTACTTGGTTATACTGTTTTATGATCTCTCTTCAGTATTGCCGTGTATTTTAAGTTTTGGTTAGTTTAGTTCCTTCAGCCATTAACCTCGTACTCCTGTGTTCTGGTTTCGATTGCTACCTCCCAGCATCGTCGAGTTGTGGGCAGAAGGAATAGAGAGGTAGAGCGAAAAAGAGCCAAAAGCAAAGTAAGAAGCGGAAATCCTAAAAAAGAAGGAGCCCAAATGGAGCTTCGCCACTGACTGCAACACCTAGTCATATCACTTAATATCTCCAAAAATCTGTTAGGCCGACCCCACTCCGGAAGTCTAACACGTCCTGCTTCGCCAAGTCCACTGGTCACGGTTTTCATATATTTCTGCCATGTCACGGACTGACCACCTCGACCTACCTTCGAAAGTCAACCTGCCTCCAAGAATAGCGTACGCCGAGAAAGTCTATCGCTGGGCATGCGTAACGTATGTCCGGTCACGAGTTACGCTGAGAGATGGCAACCGGAACCACCGCTTTTGGGGCTTGGTTAATTGTTGTTCAAACTGAAAATAAAACTGAAATTACCATTTCTAGACAAACAAAAGATTGGCAAAATATTCAGCCCAGCTCAAAGCGAAGTTTTCGACTAACAATACTCATTCGCTTGAGAAAAAGCCTTGGCCCGAAACTGTCCGAACGGTTCGATAAACTAAATGAAGAACAATCTTGTTTTTTCAATGATTCTTAGGCATACACGTCCATCGCACTATACATGGCCACCCTCGGATGGGAATAGGGCAATGGTTTTCCTTAGAGAGAGGAGGGTGGAACGTGTCGATGATGATTACAGCGAAAATATTCCTTTTCCCGCTTGAAAACGGTTTCTGCAGGCTGTTTATCTGCTTGACGTATTCCCCGCCGAAACAAACCAAGGACCAACAGATCACAAAAATAAATAGGCACAGTAGATCCCATTGTGGTCCAGAGATGCATACAAAACACGTATTTTAGCCTCATCTTTTATCCATTCATCCCATTCTCCCATCTACCTTCCAAACCCAATGTGAGAATAATCGTAAGTAACGTGGTGCAGATTGCGAAAAATTTTCAGTGGTTAAATGCAACTTATTCATACTAGCTTACCCTAATCCCGAGTGATCATCAACTCCGGAAAGTGTACCAAATAGGTTAAACCGGATAAACCTTTTGTTTTTCTTTCACTTATTTTATTATTTAATAGTTGTACAGTATTTCACCATCACGACGACTGTTTGATCAGAGCAGACAACGCAGCGTGCCGCAAAAGTTTTAAATCCTCCTTTATATTCACGATTCGAGTATCCCCATCAATACACGGAATCAACAAACGGGCCGTTATTTCTGTGTACCTATGGAGTGTGAACTGTGGATGTGCAGTAGAGCTTTCTACACGATCAACGGGCATTAAAAACCAAACGGGGCACGTTTTGAGAAAATTGACTGTTTGAGGGAAACAATCCAATAACTTTTCGGCTTTGTTCTGTACCAAAATTAGTCGTCTTTCGGGATGAGGCATGTTTATAAAAAATCGAACATCCTAAAACAGTGCATTCAAGAAACAAATGGCAGTTCATTGCTGATTTTTTGAAATATTATTTCAGACGATAGTGAACCATTTTGCCAAAGTAAGATACCGTGACTGGACGATAACTGAAATCATGGCTTACCGAGCGTCGTACCGAATGATGATGATGATGATGATGATGCATGGAAACATGAGATAGCGTATTACCGATCGCTGTTGACTCTTGTCCCGATCCCGTAGGGATACTGGGTTGACTTATATCCGAAACGGAACCCATAGATGGATCGACAGCTGACTGGCATCGAGTGGCTTGTTGTCGGTGATGATGATGTCTGTGTCGGTTATGTCGACAGGAGGCAGAACGAGATCGCTGACTGCGTTGGCTACACACTGAGCGATGGTCATCCTCATCCGCATCTTCTTCACCGTCTTTCGACGTAACGGAGCTCCGCTGACTCTGGTTTACTTTCTCAAAGTCACTCTGGCTACCGCGGTCACGTGCGTCATCAGTATCGTCTGCATCCGAGGCATCCCGTGAATCTGCAGCAAACAGACTTCGTCTGCTGAGCGCACTTCGACCACGGGCAGCCAAACTGAGACACGAAGCTGAATTTACTCCATTTGGTCCGGTGATCAGCCCTATGGCAAGCGGATGTAGAGCACGCTGTGAAGAATGACCAGACTGTGGGGAACCAGACCCGTCATCTTCCGCACCTGAATCCAACATATCCGGGCGGTCCGTGGGGTTTTGACTAAACTGTGGGCTCCTAGACGATCGGTTTGCGTCCCCTTCTAAAGAGTGTTGACTTGGTGTGGATGACGGGCGTGGGAGCATGCTTTCCCGACGCTGAGTCAAATAGGAGTAGGGGAAAAACGGGGCATTAGATATAGAAGAAGAAACCTATGTGACGCGCAACAGCTTCAGCCCAATTTCTCATACTTCTCCGATTGGTACAATTGCTTCTACAAGCTCAATTTTTTGGTGCATATTTTAAAAGTTTATGATCTACATGAAACCGTAACCCACGCATGGATGCAGTTCGTGCATTGGCGTGGCATACGATCTATCAGCCGAGGTATGAAAACACTAAAGTAAAAAATGCAATTCATATCAATGAACCGGTAAATGCACTTCCAGTTGCAAGATTTCCCTTCACACCATTGATAACTTTCAATTTCTCGCTGTCCTCTGACATCCACTTTATCGATTCGCACGCATTACCTTCAACTCATGAGTATGTTGAACTTCGCATCATTGCAAGGCTACCGAACAGTCTATGTCAGAATCTCCAAGTGGTAGTAAATGTGACCTGAACATTTCCTACTGTCCATTTGCCTCACATACTCACTATGTCCAGTATTCACGTGAATAAGGCTTTAATGATTACGAAAGCTCCATAGTTCTCTCCATAGTTGCGTTTGGTATAAAGTAGATCCCAGAATGAAATAAAAGACGGCGATCAAACACTACAGATCTGGTGAAAGAGAAATGCACCACAATTGTTCACAATAGCCGTTAACCGTTTGACCAGACCGGACAGAATATATGAATTGCGAGGTGCAGGAATTTCTTTAAGTCCTCTCTATCACACACGTAAAACAAGCTGATTGGCGTTGAAATGAGGCACAGAGCAACTCACTGAGAACCGGGTCGAACAAATTCGGAAACGGTTCGGCAAAAACGGACTTGCTAACACCAAGACATAAGACAAAGCGATTACCTTGCATTCTGGGTCAACAGTAAGGTTCTAAGTCTATTTATCAATGCAGCAGCACAAAAAACTAAGAGTTCAGGATTCCGATTTCATGCAGTCACTCGGCCCTTTCGAGTCAGGCCAACCGCGAAGACGTGCTTTGCGATCGTCGAGGCCGGGTTTCTCGTAGTCGTTTACTATCCCGGTTGAGGGATGACTCATCCATTGCACTAGCCATTTCGGCACATCCTCCCCTATTCTGTGACTGGGGCACCGATTCGTTCTGCCAATGTAGGTGTCAATGCAGCAGCATGTGAGCTGATAAACGAGGCATTCAGGTGTGGGGATATCTTTTAATGGGCTTGGAGGTCTACAGACCTTTGGTGGTGTGCAAAATTTGCAATTCAGTCGCCAAATAGGTGAGTTTTACGGCACACATTTCGGCTAGTTCGGTTGAACAGATGATCGTTAAAAAGCAGCATTATAGTGACTCGTTTTTTCTCAACCGTGTCGGTTTGTATGGTCTTTATTTAATGAATCTGAAGGAACTTATCAGGTAACCGTTTGCACAGAGGAATTGGGTTATGAACTCATTCTCCTTCTGCAATTGGTCTGCACTGAATATTTTACGGGCTCTAGAAAAACGTTCTGATTAAACCTGTTTGTGGCAACTGGCGCGAAACTGGAGAACTGGATGTGTTGTCCACCCCACATTGCCTTGTGATGGTTGTATTGTCCCATCGGCGTGTCCAGTCATCAAAATATCTAATAAGGCAACGCCGTAACTGATAATTTGCGATGTTTTGTGCTTAATGGGCCAAATAACTTGGTGAAACGTTCTTCTGTAAAAAAAGTAAAATATCATCGACATAACAATATACGTACGGGGCAAATTTTGGACAAAACCCTGACGTACTTGTTTTTCAATTATTCCCAGAAAGATATCTGTCAGTATGGGCCCAACAGGACTGCTCACTGCAACAACATCAGTCTGTTTATAAGACTTCCGTTTAAAACCAAATTGTATGTTCAACTGTGTGTGCAAAAGAGAATGAGGTCCCTGATACATGTAACCGGAGTGGTGGGGTGGGATTAGGCGTTAAAATTATGTCGCCCAAATAATCTACTATCTCGCGCACAGAAACACTGGCAAAAAGAGAGAATCAACACGAACGTAGAAATCGGTGTTACGTTTAATGCAAATTTCAAGTAGACTGAATTTGAAACAATCGGATTCAATCTGAGCGTGACGCTCTTCCGCTAACGAAATAGCAGTAATTGAATTGTCGTGGAAAAAGAACGACCACACCAAGACTTGCTGAATGTTAGGATAATCGAAGGACAACTGAACCCGTTGTCGCATCTAAGCACGTGCTAAGTGTGTGCACATGGTCGGGTGTTGACCACCGACCCATGTGTCCTAGTTTCGAGTTGTAGATCGATTTTAGGTCGGGCGAGGCGTTATCAATCTCTGAAATCGAAGTCTGACAAGTAATAAACTTTCACAGTCTGAGCCCTCCGAAACCCAGCTGGTACTCGGTGGTTGTGCAACGTGACTATCAGAACGGCAATGAGACGCTCGTAAAACGCTTCGGCGGCGAGTGAAGCGGCGGTGGTCAAGCGGTCTTCATGGTGTAATTTAGACCCGTTTGGCCCGGGGTTCGAGTTCTGCCGCCGCGGCCCCATTTAGAAAAACCTCTAATTGGCCGCGATCCCGTTTTTGTAATATTGTACCATAATCACTGTAAAAAAGTAGGCGAATAAAGAATAAAAAGAACAGCAGTTTTCTTATGGACTTAATCGATACTAGTCAATTTAATGACATTTTTCTCGCCTTCGGCGTCGTACTCACTTTTGACTAATATAATCTAATTCCAGAAGGACTCAAACATTTCCACATGACCCTCATTTCACGACCGGTGGGGAGAGCGCGGAGAGATTTCCCGGTTTCGACCGCTGTGTTGTGCTGCTCCGCATTTTGAACGATAATGCATACATTGTTACACTTGCAACTGAATAAACAAATTATCATTATCACTATCATGATTAGTGTGAATATCACATTTAATGTTTTGTTCACAGCTTCTCAGTTGATCATTTGCATTGAACAGATTATTTTCGATTATCGATCCCATCGATTCTAGCCAGGATGGAGAGTGACAACTTTAAAAGACCCTCGCCCCTACCGCGTGTATCTGAGGCAAATTAAACTGTATTGTGAGCCTTGTTCAAGGATTTTACGACCAAATAATTGGGCGATTTATCGAATTCCCAGAATGATTTGTTCAAATTTGAAAACCCTACAGCCTCGACACGTCCCAATTCAAGGAATGATGGTACCGTATGTGTTCCATCAGCCGAACTGCATTATAATCATTTCAATCATGGTAGACGTTGATTCTGTTTCGTAGAATCGTGTTTATTACCTTGAATTTATGCTTCCACTCCACACGGGCCAGAATTAGCCTCGTTGATATTCGTCTTTTTCTCTTTCAGCTGTGGGTTTTACGTATGGTTCGGTTCACGCCGATCATGCAGTCTGTCCGATAAGGGCATAGACACGTCATTTGTTACCTGGGCACAGATCTCTGACCCAGTCCGTTCGGCTGGGCCTTTGAATGCGGCTGAACTGTTCCAGCACCTTCGGAATTTGCCACACAACCATCTACACATTCTCTGGTTTACTGTTCGGTTTTTTGATCCCCGGAGCTCGCAGCACAAGGAACTGGACACTTATTGGCTCAAAGCGCAAGTCCTGTGACTTGACCTGACCTGAAATGTTGTGCAACTAAAGTAATGCCACCCACTATAAAATATCATTTCTGAAATATTTCAAAAGGAAGAACTTTACTTGATTGCTTGGTCTCTTTCGGAAATACGGTAAAGAATAAATGGAAAATAATTTTCAGGAAGCCCAGAAGCGATCCTAGGAAACACAGAGCGGGTTGGTCATCTGCTCTTCGTAAAAGACTCACACAATTTGAGCCTTCTGTGATGGCCAGCAACAACAATCCTTTCCCAATGAGTAACTTTTCGGTGTTGTCAAACCTCGTTAAGTCACGTGGATATTCTCAGCTCGATGCGATCTTTTTACAAGAAACGTTACTTCACGGTGGCATTCACAATTAAATAGTTGTGCCAAGTGGTTTCACTGGGTATCGCGTGGATCGTCCTGTTTAATAACGGAAGTGGGGTGGCCGTGTTATCACATATATCAACAACCATTGGTGCCAACATGTCAAACTCGTGTCTATATATTCAACCGTACACATTGGTTCCTCCGTAATTGGATGCAAACCTAAACCTTTGAGCAATTTTCGCTCGACTGTGCTAGTAAATGTTTATATTTCACCCGAATGTTCTACCGATGGCTACCGAGAATTTGTTGATTCCATTTCACGCATTCTGGTAGACTATGCGCATTTCTTTGGGAAAAGTTGCTGGCGATTTCTATGTCTGCCGAAGATAACCCTTCAAACGTGCCTCCTTTTTGTATTTCCATCCCTGATGTTTACAAAGAACTAATTCTTCTTAACTCTAGGAAGTTCTCTGAACAGGATGGCCTCAGCCTTATAGCCCTCAAGGAGTGTGCGGCCACCCTCTCGCCTACTTTCCACGAACTGTTCAATCAGTGCCTGGAAGACAGAAAAATTCCCGAATGCCGGAGGTTATCGATCATCACTCTTGTTCCTAAGGCTTCTTCCACATTCCGTCCCATTGGTTGTACTTCACAGGCCTTGAAATTTTTTGAGAAATAAGTCCTACCATATTTAAAGTTTTCCCTAAATGTTTTGGACCCACAACCAGTTTGCTTATCGATCCTCACGGTCCACCGTTGATGCCCTTGTCACCATGACACATTACACTCTCTCACCACTAATAAGAAGGGTAAAGCAGTCACGATTTGGCCCCTGGATTACAGTGACGCCTTTATTTGAGTTGACAGGAGCAAGCTTCTCTCTTTTCTCTCCAATTAAGGTGTCGAGCTTCCCTTTATTTCTCCGCTGAGTGATCATTTCTCCAACCGTTAATCGTTCACCCGTTACAATGGGACCAGCTCTGTTTTTGTCCCTCCTAGCCTTGGTGTCACTCAAGGTGCCGTATTATCACCGTTTCTATTTTCAGCCAGTGTATCTTCTATCCCCACACATGATAATAACCTCCTTTTCAAATATGCTGGCGATGTCATTCTTGGCACGCCATTCAAAGTGGTATGACAGAACTTTCTGAATGGTCCGCCACACGCAATTTGACCATTAAGCCCCTGAAATGCGGTGACATTCTACTCTCCTTTATGAGAGGCGATATGCACTCCGATTTCACTGATTCTTGCACTCCAATATTAACTAACGGGAAACAAATGAATTACCGAGATTCGGTACCTTGGTTTGATACAAGAGCGACACCTTACCTGTTCACGGCACGTAAGCCACATTTTTACAAAGATCAGACGTTTACCGTTTTATGTGTCGCGTCTCAACTTCCACCCTATCCCAACACATCTCATCAAACGCTTTGTTTTTTTTCGTGTTCTACCTCGCTGGATCTGTGCCTCTCCCATTATTTTTCCAGGTCTGTTGTCGGAAGACTACAAAGCAATCTCTGGGTCACTTAAGTTCTTATTCTTATGTGGTGGTATATATACACACCAACTGACTCAGTTCATTACTTCCCGACACATTGAAACTTGCCATAAGATTTTCACGAAAATATTCACTGATTCTACCCGCCCTATTTATGAACACCTAATTAATTGCGTTTCCTCTTCTGCCACACGTTCCGGTCATATACACCTCCATGCACGCATCCGAGCTCACGGCTGTTCCATCATTCCGTATCTGATAAGGCTTTTAAACATGCCTGAAACTGTAATACCGCATCTTAAAAAACGATTGAACTAGTAAGTCATCAGAACCCAATACTTTTGCGATGATTGTGTTCTTTCCCCCTCACTTTGAGAGCATTATTTGATTGCATGGAGGGTGAACATTCATCCCTGGGGTGTATAAAACATTTTGTCTTGTCCTGTCTGTGCACGTTGACTGCTCTCCTGATATCCGTTCCGTGCAATTGTCCCCATGCATTCACACACACACACACACACACACACACACACACACGCGCGCGCGCGCGCGCGACACTCGTGAGCGCGGTGCAAATCCTCCGCCAACATACTCATACATTTGCGTAGATTATCTCCATTTAGGTTACATAAACGTTCCCTTCTGATGGGTGCGCCGTATGAGCCACAAACGCACAGATGTATGCATAAATGCATGCATCGCTCCCGGTCAGCCGGGAGACAGGCTCAGCCTGTGTAATGCTTCCTCACGTGTGCACACCCAACAGTCCTTCTGGTCGGTTGTCTCCCACGAAAGGTTAGCCAACCTCGTTGTGCTAACATGTGACCCTGCTATGTGCAAACATTCTTTCGACTGCATCCCGGTTACGCACAACAAATTGCTGTCCTTTTGAACGCAGACACAGCCACGGTTGTTGTGATTGATGGCTTTATTTTTGTTTCCGAAAGACGCGCAATATTTCAGTGCCTTTGGACAACGGTGACGACTAGATAACTTACAATTCGAGGTTTGCACGTTTTACTGAAGTAACCGTTGGTTTTTTTAATGGTACTGTATCACGAGACAGTCTCAGTTCTCACTGGTTTGCAATTGGGACTCTACGCGACACTGTTGTTTAGTCAAGACCAGGAATCGCAAACATTAGACATTCTAATTCCGTGAGTTATCCAAAGGCACTGAAATCAAGTGTATCCAGAGTATAACAAGAGAGCTGCATCCGTGTCTGCGTTCAACAGGACAGTAATTTGTTGTGCCTAAAAGGGAAGCAATCGAAATAATCGGCTCCCGGACTTTTCGTCGCCGGACATTCGGTCGAAAGGACATTTGGCCGCCAGACATTTGAATGATTGAATTAAGCTATATTCATTTAAGTCTGTCAAATGTCACACTCTCAGAAAGTACCAGAAACATATTCCCAGACCTTTTTCACTGGTTTTCAACCTGTAAATGTAGTACTTCCAAAATGTTACGGTCTGTATAATGTTCCAATTAACGCCCAAACGAACCTCAGTTTTTCAGAAGTAGCACCTGATTCGTTAAGACAAGACCATTGACTAATCCTGTTTTGCCTGCTGCATTTAATCGTTAAGATGAGTCATTTTGTTCACATACTGAGGTAGTCAAGTGGATCGAGTGTCTATCACCTCAAAAAGGACAAAGGCGTGAATTCCAGATTCATCAAGCACTGCCGTGGTAGACCGCACTACCATTTCAGCTGACCTTAGTGTAAAGCTGTTGTGAGGTCATAACGATTCGTGATCAATGTATGCTCTTGTAACTCCGGGTTACCGGGTATTAACTATAAATTCCGAGAACGGCCAAGGCGACGGACTACGCCTAACCCACTTCCTGAGCGTGTGACATTTGGAAGACTTAAATGAATATAGCGTAATTCAATCATCCAAATGTCTGGCGACCAAATATCCATTCGACCAAATGTCCATTCGACCAAATGTCTGAACACGAAATAATGTCATAATAGAATCTGCAGATCTAGTCTCAGTTCGCGAGTCTGACAGAAACGGTATGGTTTACTTGATTCCATCGATTACGGAACTTTCACAACCCATCTAGGTCTGACAATTCAACAACTGTTCATCAATGACCGACCAACCGAATACGTCACTACATTCAAATACCTAGGCTCAACTCTGCTTCCGAACGGCCAGGAAAAAGATGAAGTGGTATTACGGATCGACAGTATCAGGACAGCCCTTCCTCAGTTCAGACGAACGCTGTGGACTAGCAGTGAAATCAGATTAAGGATCAAAGTTCGTGTTTACCGTGCTGACATCCACCGCGTATCCATCTATGGCTGCGAAACCCGAGTACTACGAGCTGAGGATATCAGAAGGCTGGAGGTTTTAGACCACTGATGCATGCGGAAAATCCTCAAAGTCAACTGGTACAACAGGGTGTCCAGCGAAGAGGTAAGGAGACAATGCTCTGATGTCGATGCGCTCTTCGTCCTCCTCCAACATTGACGACAGCAGTCCTTCGGCCATGGGCTTTGGCGACCCGAGTCAGAGATAACCAAGCAAGCACTCTGCTCTACTCTTTGCCCTGGTTGTCCCTGTCGCATTGGTGGGCAGCTCAAAACACCGACCATTACAACAGAAAAAGACGTAGAGCTTCTGGGTCTTCGGTCTGTCTATGGAGTCCGGAGATGGAAAAAGAACTGGATCACGATCTGCACTGAGCTCGCCTCCGACTGCCGCGCGTGGTCTGAAATCGTCCGTGATGCCCATGGAGCCGACTTACGCTGTCACAGGACAAAGTCGCGTAAAAGTAAAAAAGTAAGTAAGTATCGACTACGGAAATGCGATGTACCGAAGAGGACGGGGGCACGGTGAATCAACATCCATCTATGGTTACTACCAACGGGTTGCTCAAACGATGCTGTGTCCCTTTTGCGGACCGGTTTTCATAAGTAGATCCATTCGGTGTTTTCTCTTTATAACCTCATGCTCTCACATATGCCCTATCGTGAACACGTTGGTTACGAGAGAGGTGCAACAAAAGTTTCTGCGACAAGGAAAATGTAAATATCACGGGAAAGTTTTGATCTTCGAATATGGGTTTGTCGGGCAATGGGCATGTTCCAGGATTCCACATTAGCTTTTCTAATTAAACAGAGTAAAAATAAACGGAGGATTTGAGGAAGGCATCTCGTTGATTGTGTTACTCAGACAAAACTGACCTCAGGTGGCTGTGGTCCAGGATGGCGCGATCGGAGCAGAGCGCCTAAGTTCGCAGCTTCCTGTGAGATCGTCCGACTCACCTGCGGACCGGAGAGGGGTGTATGAACTAGGGGAGGCGCCTCGGAAACGGCCGGCTTGGGCTGTTCAACGCTAGAAACGAGCCCGGGGTGTTGGGGGCTCCCGACACTGATAGGTCGTTGTGATAGCTGTGGTTGTTGAGGTAAGGTGACACCGGACACAGACGACGGCCGCAGTGCGACGGGGACATTGTTGTCCAGGATGAACTGACCGCCACCGGCTGTGGTGAGTACCGACCAAAGGGGCTAATAAAAGAAAGTAGGGAAATTGTTCTAGAACGTAACAACGCCAATGTCTGGGCGCATTCACCGCTTTTACACGAAAAATATCGGTTATCTCAATTTCAAGATGAGGTTTAAGATATTCATCCCGATGAAGAACAAGCGGAAATTAGCCACACAGACTGCTCGTAACAAAAACAGCGAAAGAAACCATAATTATTACCATCTTACCACAACGTCGAATAATCAACTGATTACGTCGACCTGCGGCTTCGAAAAAACAAGACAGCATGAATCCAAAATGATCCAACGAAATATAAATCGAAGAACGTTTTGCTATTCCGTGCTTGTGTAGTGAGCAGGCTGTTGGAAACCATATTGGCGCTCGATTTATGTAGCTATACAATCGTGTTAATGCACTTACTGAGCTTTTGGGTCATGGAGTTTTCTCCTCTTCGTATTTTTCAGACCAAACACAAGCAACCCCCGGGGAGGAACACCGATCCTTGCATATTACACTTGTGTATGAGTGTAATGGAAGAGACATAATCCATAGCGTCAAAGGCCCACTGCACCACCTTGGATAACTGATAACATGACCCTGAGGCTTGGAGACGAATCGGGTGACAGCGGGTTGCTGTCTATCACAAATTTTTTCGGTGGCAGCAGGGTTCAAGCACTGTACTTCACAGGTTATATAGGCTTATATGCCATTCAACCAGTCACCATCACCATAACTCGGTCAGATACTATAAAAGATTCGTCGGTTGTCCTTTCTAGTGATCGAACTCAGTACCAAGCCGAAATGAAAGTACACTAGTGGACGCCTGCTCAGTGTCTTGGGCATCGGTTGATTAAACCAAAAGAAACACACTCGGTTGGAAAGGATTCAAAGAGAACGAACAGAATAGAAACAACATGGGTTGTTAGCTAGATTAAGTTGGATATGTGAGGTGCGCCTATTGTCCGTAAATCAACACCCAGCGCGTGGTCCCCCTTTTTGACCACGCAAGTGTGGCGTGCATATGCTCACGTAGAAGATGGGTGGGGGGATTGTTGGTTTTATGCAAATCCGTTGACACAAAGTGAAAGGGGATTAACTGAAGGTTATGAAAAATAAGATACTTAGCTTCATGAAGATGTGGATGACATATAGCATACTAACAACTATAATATTGGGTTGCACTATTCTCTGCCTAAATGGTCATCCATATCACGTTGAAATATATTAATAGTAATCCTTAACCTTATTTATTATATGAGAATGTACAATGTTTCTGTAAGGGGGCTGCTAAAGAATGGGGAAGTGACGGGCGTTGGTGGGAATCGAACAAGAGATGTTACGGTCCCGATTCCACGATGATCATCTCCGGTGAAACTGAGGTTCACATGAAACAAAAAGAGATGGACTAATCTGGATAAGATCAGTGGCAGCGCGGTCAACATCGCCGTCAGCCACAGCTCCATTGTTATATTCACTAGTTGCAGTACTGTAACAAGTAGCACCAATGCTACAACTGCTGGTTTGGCGGCTGTTTGTTGTTTCATGATTGCTATTGATTGAACACAGTACGGAAAAGTCGGATTCACAGTAGCAATCTCCACTGAGAGAGACAGAGAGTATCGATATGCGGTAGAATTCGGCCGTCGTCGATCTGAGTTGATGAGCACGAATCGGAGCAAAATCCTTATTTCGCCCGAAAATGGGGACATTTCGAGAAAAATTTCCTCCAGAAAATTAACGGATCAAAAGTGTTAGAAGGCAAACTTTATAAATGTGAATTTTAATAGTAAACTGGGGTGGAACAGTTCCAAGAACAAGGAACTGACTGTTGTTATATAAAAACGAAGAAGGTAACGTTTGAAAGTAGCCTTTCCCGTGGGAGGCAGTAACGAAAGATCAGATGGTTCACTGAGCTTAAAAAGGTTTTTAAATCAAGAAAAGTCACGTTACGTGGACCCACAGAGGATGCAATAGCTTTTTACAATCCGTTGGAGGGTGCGTATGTGGTGGTTGTAGTGTCGATCGGGTGAGGAACTGGAATTGATTCTCAAACATATACCGTTCCGATGGCGTCAGATAGATGATCTAGGGAATAGGTAGCAATGGAAATATTTCACCTCCTGAAATTACCAATTAGCCAAAGTGGATAAGTTGTTGTCCACTCATTTTACGAGCGCAAGGAGAAAACGACTGAGTTCAGCTTAGGTTTATGCGCCGACAAATAAACTCGTGAGCACACTGAACCGAGAACGGAGTGGTATCGGTCAACATATGACCGCCTCTCGTGGAAGTTATGTTCACACCGAGTATCGAGGTATACGAACATAATGGCCATAGCACACTAACTGAATAAACCATATGTTTGAGAGTCACGTGCTTCTGTCGCGGCTGAATTTCCTAGGTTTACGAATATTTTTCCTCCAACACATATTACCGACTGCGATTCGGTATTCTGATTTGGAATGGGATCCTTCAGTCTCCCGTTGGCAATGGAATTCTCGGAGCAAGTGTGAGTACGCCAAAGGGTGGAAGTCAGAGAGGACGTGGGAAGTGTTTGTCGCTGAGTTTCCGGTCATGCATAGAAACACAAAGAGAACAAAATACACCTAGGAAAAAATTGAGTAGAAATCATGTGGACAAATAACGAATTCGAAAACAAGTTCATCACTGTCTACGGCATTTGGCCATATCGTCTAGCCTCGTCAACCATTCGATAGACGGATCTCGTGGACCCAAACCTGGAAGCCTAACATGTCTTACACGGCCAAGCTTATTGGTCGCTGGCTGAGTTAGGCTGTTGACAGAAGCAACCTAAAATACTAACTGGGAAACGTGTCTCACGGTTTATCACCAACAAGAGAAGTGGTCACGTTCCGACGTTGGGGCACTTCAGCAACCGATTCGTTTCCCACCTCGATGCGATTCGCTCATTAAACTGACCCACCGATTAGCCAAGGCACTCCGTTGTTACTTTTTTATTACACGGAAAGTGAAATACAGTATAAAAGATAGATCCCATAATCAAAAGACACTGTGAAACGTGGTTGTCAGGGGACATTCACGTAAGAGTCTGATTTTGAAGAGAGATTTCAAGGGGACGGGGATACAGAAAGGGGGAGAGTGTTCTGCAGTATAACGGTCCGGGGGAAAAAGAAGACTGAGAGATGGAAGTACGACATCTAGTGACTGAAATTTGGTAAGGATGACTAGCTGCCTGGGTACGTGATGATCGGCAAGTGATACGAAGAGGAACTACCGAAGCAAGCTCCGAAAAATAAAATCCAAAATAGTACTGCCAGAAGAGGGATAACGAAGCGACTATCCGAGGATGAGACAGTGACTGCAGATTGGAAATCAAAGAAAGGTCATTGATCAGACGTATACCCTTTCGTTGAACGCGGTCAAGAATAGAAAGTAGACGAAACCCCACCCCACACGTGACTGCAGTGTTCAAGCGCGGGACGGACTTGAGCCTTGTACAACAGAAGAGGATGAGCCGGTGGGAAGAAGAGTCTGGAGCGTAACAGAAAACCAACTTTGCGAGCAACAGGCAAAGCAAGCTGAGATGTGAAAACTGACCAGGATAAAGAAGCTATAAATCAGCCAAGAAGGGAGACAGGATTTGTAGAATGAAGTACAGATGAATCAGAAGATAAATGGGAGGAGAATGAACGATATTTCAGAGAGGCTTTGGAAGTAATAAATACAACATAATTGCGGGAGCCTTAGGAGGAGATATGTTCGAGGTCGGAGTCTAGAGATACACTAACTGCACTATGGTCACCATTTTTGTTGCTCTTGGCATGACAGGGAGTGTGGTAAGGAAGGAAAGAATAGAGGGTGATGTCATCGGGAAAGGAATGGATTTGGTTGGAACTGTTGGATGGAAGATCATTAATAAAAAGAAGAAAAAAGGGTAGGCGCAAGTAATGAACCTTGGGAGACGCCAGCATTCAAAGGAAATGACTAGGACAGGACCTCATCAACTCGGACAGAGATGGTTCGCTTAGTGAGGAAACTTGATGTCCGTAATGCAACAGCGGGGAGAAACCGAACGTGCGAAATTTTGCCAGAATACCTTCGTGCCAAACTCAGTCGAAGTCTTTAGAGATGTCGAGCAAGCGCATCTGTATTTGCGTTTTGGCGATCGTTCAGTAGTCCTTCACATTCGAGAAACGTACACAGTTGGTCGGATATGACAGTTTCAAATACTTTCGAAATAATAGGAGTGACAGAAAATGGACGATAGTCATTCGGATCAGAAAGATCACCACATTTAGAAATCGGATAATCACGGCGTGTTTCCAGGGGATTGGAAAGGTAGAAAGTTTGAGAGGAAGGCGGAAGGAGGGACAAATTCAGGAGGACACATTTTAAGGAAGATGGGTAGTATACCGTCTGGACCGGGTGGTTTGCACACGTTCAGAGAACGCAGCGTTTGGCGGACCTTCCTAGTGCTAGTGGGGTAGGAAACGCGGGGGCGGAGGGAAGAGAAGGAACCGGAGGAGTTGGATAAGAGGGTAAAGTGGATTTGGAGGCCAACGTAGATGCAAAAACCTCAGCTTTCTGGTATGTTTCACAAATAAGATGGTCAGAAGATTTACAGATAGGAGGGAAATCGGCAGGGAATAAGTTGCGGGACACTGATTTGGCAAGGGACCAAAAGGTTCGGCTACCGGTGGCAGATGGGAGTAAGCGTTCGCCTTTACAGCAGACGAAGTGTTCTTTAGTTCTCTAAATGGTTGACGAGCATCTGTTCTTAGGTTGCGTGAAACGGTGGTGGAAGTCAGGAGTGGGCGAGCAACGCCGGTGGTGAAATGTTGAACGGCTTACATGCGTGGTTGAATCACCCAAAGGAGTCGGATTTGCCGGGTTTGGAAAAGTGTGGAATAAGGAGATTCGCACCTTGCAGAACAATGTCGGTGAAGTCAGAAGCGGTAGCAGAAATGTCCGAAGTAAAACAACAATCGCTTCAAGGATATGAAGCTAGGAAGTTACTCAAGCCGTCCCAGTTGGCTGAACTGTAGCGCTAAAATGTTTGTCTCGAGGTGGGTGGAGGATCAGGGCGAGCAAAATTGATGGAGCAGAAAACAATACAGTGGTCCGATGAACCAACTGGAGGGAGAGTGTAGATGCCTGCGAAGAGTGAAGAAACAGAAGTGAGGATAGGATCAAGGCTATGGGCACGGTGACCAGCACGATCGGCGATTCATGTGGGGGGTTGAACTAGTTGGCACAGATTGTTGACCATGGTGAAGTGCTTGGTTTCGAGCCACAGAGTCGAACATTGAATCAACCAATCCCGATTGTGGACATTAAGATCTAAGATGGTTACTTGCCAGTTGGGATGCGTCACAAACAAGTGCTCAATGTTCGAAGATAAGAAATCGAAAAGGGATGAGTCGCCACTGTTGGACGAACGGTGAATAACACAAAAGTAGCGAAGAATACACTAAAGTTCAGATTTTGTTCTCGGTCCTACCACTGCTAAGCAAGGTATGGAAAAAAATCAGGCAAGGGAATAGACAAGTCGAATCTTATTATGACTAGCAAGGAGTCAGCCAATCCGTGTCGATTTTCGTGATGATAGTCGAATGTACGCTGTTTCCTGTCAAGTAGGGCACTAATGGTCAGCATGAGATGGTGTTGGTGAACTCATTGGAGTTTGCTGAATTAGTCACGTTGGAAGAGTATTCACTATAGTGAGAAAACCTTCTTTTTATCGCCGAGACTCTAAAAGCTTAGGGTACCTTGCAATAAGGCATTTTAATTTGAAACCTCTTGCATTCTCCCTCACTGGCATTACTGTTTTCATGAAATTTTTCTTAGTTTAAAAGAAAACAATTTTGACATTATTGCCAAGTCTGAAATTATTTCTTCGTTGTATTCTCGCTGACTTCGTCATTACCAACCATTTTGATGCTTGCGACAAATTTACTCACAGATTACCATCCAACACTAATTAGTGCATTCACTGTACAATCTTGCTCGAGCGACTCTCTACTCAAAAAAGGTATTTTTCCCATACATTCAAATTCATAGAATTCAACCCTGACATTACCTTTCCACAAAAGTGTTTAGTTTTTGAATAATTCACATATTTCTGTACAAAATTCAACTTTTCCCCCGCCTGTCGGATATCTTCATGATAACCTCCAATGGTCGTTTTTCTGATGCCCACGTGACTTTGCCGATTGGTTCGTGCACGATTTTTGCAAGGCCGCCCGGGGCAGACTATATAAACGGTAGAGTTGACACCTCAGTTTGACTTGTTTTGGCCATCACCAATAAACGCGTGGCACTCTGTCGTGTCTGGCCTCTCACCGAGGCTAGCGCGTGGCCTAGCATCATTGTTGTTCGCGCTTTGTGTTACAATTACTGGTCAGTCGAGGGCCATTTTCCATTGTGTGGTTACAGGTCTAGGAGATTCGACCCGAGTGATCAGTTGTGTCATTATCCTGCGAGGGCGGAGGTAACACTCATCATCCGCGATTGTGTTCTGCGTCTCGTGTGCCTACTTGGCTTTGTGTCTCGTGTTCTGTGTCGTGAGCCTACTTGGCCACGTGCCCCGTGTTCCGTGCAGTGTGTTCATCTGGCCTGTGTCTTGTGATTGTGTTGTGTCCATTTAGCCGTGAACTTCCACCGGGTGCGGTTTATCAAATAATTTTTGTTATTCAGCCGCAGTAAGTCGAGATCTTCTGTGTCAAGTATGTATGTATGTATGTATGTATGTATGTATGTATGTATGTATGTATGTATGTATGTATGTATGTATGTATGTATGTATGTATGTATGTATGTATGTATGTATGTATGTATGTATGTATGTATGTATGTATGTATGTATGTATGTATGTATGTATGTATGTATGTATGTATGTATGTATGTATGTATGTATGTATGTATGTATGTATGTATGTATGTATGTATGTATGTATGTATGTATGTATGTATGTATGTATGTATGTATGTATGTATGTATGTATGTATGTATGTATGTATGTATGTATGTATGTATGTATGTATGTATGTATGTATGTATGTATGTATGTATGTATGTATGTATGTATGTATGTATGTATGTATGTATGTATGTATGTATGTATGTATGTATGTATGTATGTATGTATGTATGTATGTATGTATGTATGTATGTATGTATGTATGTATGTATGTATGTATGTATGTATGTATGTATGTATGTATGTATGTATGTATGTATGTATGTATGTATGTATGTATGTATGTATGTATGTATGTATGTATGTATGTATGTATGTATGTATGTATGTATGTATGTATGTATGTATGTATGTATGTATGTATGTATGTATGTATGTATGTATGTATGTATGTATGTATGTATGTATGTATGTATGTATGTATGTATGTATGTATGTATGTATGTATGTATGTATGTATGTATGTATGTATGTATGTATGTATGTATGTATGTATGTATGTATGTATGTATGTATGTATGTATGTATGTATGTATGTATGTATGTATGTATGTATGTATGTATGTATGTATGTATGTATGTATGTATGTATGTATGTATGTATGTATGTATGTATGTATGTATGTATGTATGTATGTATGTATGTATGTATGTATGTATGTATGTATGTATGTATGTATGTATGTATGTATGTATGTATGTATGTATGTATGTATGTATGTATGTATGTATGTATGTATGTATGTATGTATGTATGTATGTATGTATGTATGTATGTATGTATGTATGTATGTATGTATGTATGTATGTATGTATGTATGTATGTATGTATGTATGTATGTATGTATGTATGTATGTATGTATGTA